>OY978453.1:54145-2898749 GCA_963854805.1 Plagodis dolabraria | reverse complement strand
AGTGCTAGTGTTGTAATTGTAGTGGCCAGTCTATATTCATTTTATAAAAATCATATCTCCGTGAGGCGAGATTTTTGCAAGTGCCTATACCTGTTTAGTAGTGAGCAAAGTTGTCTATACCATTTTATTCTGTGTCTATTTTAGCCTTTGTCACACCATCACATTTATATTTATATTTTCACATTATCTAAAATGATAATAGGATTATAACCAAATGTTTGACTCATTAAGCTGTAATCCAAAAGCATTAACATGAAAATAAATATATTAATGACAGAAGGTTATAAAGTATTGTGTTGTATGTAACAACTGAATGCTAACTCAAGGTGGAGATACAACATGATACACCTAGTAGTTTAATGACATATTCTTTGGTTGCCATATTTCCTGCTCCCAAACACGCTCTTGCGGTCGCTTCAAGCTGAAATGTTGGCAACACCAATCTACCTTGATGCTTGTGTAAGCGCTTATATTAATAACCAGGTTATTATAATTGCAGCTTCGTGAGATGCAAGAAACAAGACACACGACGCTATCCGGTATAAAATAATTATTTGTATAGACTACATTATATATTTGTACCTATTTTAGCCATTTATTAACAATACTCATTTCTTCAGAAATATGTTTGTTTCAAATCAGTGTTTCAGTTTGTATAATATGGGTCAATAGTTTATTTAATACTTAATATATCATTACTTACCAACGGGTTAGGAAGTGAGTGGGTTACCTATAAATTGTAAAAATATGTAACAAAAAAAACCAACAATATTGGATGAGACATCAAAAGTTATACATTGTCTTAGTCTTCATCTACTAAAAGTTACCTGTGGCATAACAACCTTGTATCCTGATCTGACCTGGAAAGTATACATTTGCTTTTGAAATAAATTTTTAGAGGATTATTGACAGTAGAAGTTACGTTTCTAACTCATATCGTAAAATTAAATCTGTAGCTTAAGTATAAACCTGTGTTACTTGGGATTGTTTAGTAAAACAAAAAATCGACTATATTGTATGAACTGAAATGCATTACAACATTTTTGTGAGAAAGATTAAAATAGTCTCAAAATCATGCCCATCAAATCAAAATGAAAGTTTAGGGACATTGAAATAAAAAAAAAATGGCAATTAATGGCAGGAAACAAAGATACTGAATCCCAGGTCAAGCCAACATGTTTTTGTTGAGGGTGTAAGTGGGTGTGTAATTATGTTAACTTAACAAAAACCATTATACTCGTAAGATAAAGTCACTACAAGACTTGTCATGTAATGCACCGCAGTGTACAGGGCTCTGACGGGAGTTGCGCATATTTACTGCTAGATAGATTGCGGCTGCAGTGTGGACCACAATGAGGGGCAAGTCCTCAGAACAGGACTCTCTTTGCATCAAAGACCTGCAGCATGCAAATGATACTCATCTGCCACGAGTGGTCGTCACCACACTTTTTCACAAGGCACCACCAAGTACTTACCGAAAACTTATTATTTTCAAAACCTATTGTCCATCATTTTACACCTGCAGTCTGTTGATTAATTGTACCCAAAAAGCTTTGAATGCCCTACGCATCCAATATTGTAACAATGCGCTTAGAATGCTGTTGGGGCTGCTGTTGCTAAGGCACATATTGATTGCTTCTCCGCCGTCTTACGCAAGAGCGTAACATATGCGGCGGGTACGTGACATCGGCAACATCTGAGTGTAGTAGCCGAAATGCTTGACGATCCAATCCTAAAACACTTATTTAGGTAATCGTTTACACTATATACATACAATAATAATAATTAACTGGTTGGAATTAGTTATTTTCAATTCTTTATATTGGGTTTTTGTATGTGAATTTACCATCATCATCATCTTCAATATAACATTAACCGGACGTTTACCATCCAGCAATGGGGGGATTTATCAAAATCCTCACAGGCGTCTTAGAGATTGCCGTAGAAGTTGCAGTTCTTCAGAAGACGCTTCTTCGCACCTTGTGGGTTTTTTCCTAAGTCACCTCATGCGACACCCACGGGCATACGGATAATATAAATAAATTATTTCCTTGTTTGTATTAAATATGATTTTGTATTATTTTCTACATTATTTCACATAAATTTCCAAGATGCCTGTGACAAAGTTTATTAAAATTCCGAACCTCAGTCTATCCTATTGAATAATTTCATCAAACAGTATTAAACTAGGAGCACGTAAAGCTCAAGTTTTTACGGAAACGTATTTTCTTTTCGAGGTTGATTTATAGGTCAAAGTAATCTGTGAGGTTTTTTGAAGAAGACTTGTTCCAGACAAATTCAAATAAATTATATTGTAGATTTCCCCTGAACATTTATTAAAATTTTCAGGGGAAATCTACAATATAAATACTAGTTAAATACTAGAAATGTTTTTATGTTAAACAGTAGTATTGAGCTATAATTGCCCGCTCGTAGCGAATACAGACACGTTTAAGGAATTAAATCAAATGATTGGTTCCAAGTAGGTACTTGCTTTACAAACAAGCTTTCTTGGGATAGATGTAGACTTCAATAGTCTATATATTTCTCAAACTCCAGTAAATATCAACTTCAGCATATATTTTTAAGACGCCGGCTGCCCTGAAATTTTTGCTTATAGAAAATTTGAAGCTAGTTTTAATAGACTAGCTTATTTTTGGCTTTCAGAACATACTGGGGATGCGGACAGTCACGTACTACTACGAGTATGTGTACTTGGTGGCTCTCTATGGGTTCAAATTATTGGATGATGTTATCTATTTTGTCATTGGAGTATGTTTTTTTTTTATGGGATAGGAGGGCAAACTAGCATTCGGCTCACCTGATAGTGAGTGATCAACGTCGCCCACAAACATCCGCAACACCAGAGGTCTCGCATGAAGGTTCCTAAGTAGTAACTGTTCGGAAATACTTCACCTGGAAGCTGGTTCCATAATGTTGCAGTGCAAGGTAGAAAATGCCGTGAAAATTGCAAGTTTGTGGACTCCCAGACGTAATGATGATGTTAACTGTAAAAAGCACATTAAAACTTGCATAGATTACATTCATTATGCTTTTAAACTAACACATACCATCTACCATTTATGGCATTTCATTGTAAATTATTTCTATTTGTAATGCAGTCTTAGGTTTTTCCGATTGTTACACATAGTAATTGCACAACTTTAAACGCTTTAAATCGCGTATATTTATCATTATTTGTGTCCCACCGTTTCAAACACTTTGCAGTGATCGTGGTCACAATATTGTGTTTGTGATTGTGACTGACCACGATCACTGCAAAGTGTTTGAAACGTTGGGACAAAAATATGGTATATATAATATTCATTTAAATATATGGAGACAAATAAAAAGACATACCTATTAATGAAACCACTTTAAATAAACCATTTATTCCATATTTTTAAATGTTTTTCGGCTATGTGAATTTGGGCGTGCTTCACAAAATGTAAAACAATTGCAAAGTGGACTTTAAGAGTTTTATTTTATCAAAAAATTGTTAATACCTATGTTTTTTTTATTTAAACAGATAGGTTTATTGTCATTTCTAATACATAAATAAAAGAAAAGCAACCCTTAAGTAACTAAATAGTGTAACTAATTCTAAATTTTACATAAAAATGTCGTAGAAAAAAAATGTCAGCTCCATGTTCTCTCAGGAGGCAATCATAAGTAGGAAGTTTACTGAAAAAAGTTAAGAAAGTTTACTGCAGTGCATACAGGTTTCTCTTAATCTATAAATAAAATTTATGAACTGCCAACTTACACTGCGATCCCCAAACCGCCTGCCAAGCGTGGGGATTATGGCAAATACTCCCTTTATAGGGGAGGCTGTGTTCAGTAGTGGACGATCCGGCTGTTACAGTTCAGTATATTTTATAAATATCTTAACAAAGAACGAAAAGGACGCGAATTAATAAGTAAGAATGTATTTTTGCTCGAATCATAATCACACAATATCCACGAGACTCTGAGAAATTTATCCACCTGCAGCCCGATTCCCTCAATTAAGCCCACTATTATTTGGATCATCCACTCAGCGCTATCCAGTGAGTAATGTACGAGGTTCTATAAACATTTGACGTGGGTGGAACTACTTCGCCCGGTCGTCTGAGATAATCATGTATAGAATAAAAGAAATTACAAATGGAATACATTGTTGCTTGTGTGTGATGTTTTTAAGTCGAGAAAAAAAAACTAAACCTGAACTTTCATAACATTGTGATCGCGTAAGTGAAAACCTCCTCCTTATTTAAGAAAGGAAAATTTGAGTCTGAGTTTTTTTGATCTGTTTAGTAGTGTTGAGATGGGCTCAACACTACTAAACAGATTACAAAAAAGTAATACCTGCTCAAATTGTGTTCTAAGCCATCTCTATGCCTTATCGACGTAGTTCGAGTGTAGTCAATTGTGTAATTCATGTTATATTAAAAGTGCGCGTCAAGCAGCCCTCGAGGCTGCCCGCATTCCTTGAGAATGAACATCTTTACTGTTCGAACACCGGTCGGAGATTTCGACTAAACACCGTGAGTGCTAGCCGGTATATTTAATTAATATTAAAAATGCTATCAGAGAAATTACGCACAAAGCGTTTATATTCCAGCTTCATTGTTTATATGGCTTCAGTATGTTGCACGCTGACATTTTATATCCTTACACATAAAATATAGTCATTTTCAAGTAGGTATAGAATGAAGGGGCATTTTCTAGACAAGCATGTTTCATCATGATAACCATGTTAATTTACCATCAAGTGAGAATGTGGCCAAAGATTACTAATCATTAAAAAAAATACTATGACCTCAATCTCACCTAGTACTCAATGATAATATTTTTTATGGGTGAGGAGGGCAAACGAGCCCCTTGAACCTTTTGAAGTATGGAAGCGCTTAGTTTTAAATTAAGCAAGTGGACACCCATCCAAATAGTTTAGAAGCTTACGAACGTTTGAGCTGTCACAATTCTCATGCCACCCACACTCCCGTACTGCCACTGAAGTGACCTAAAATAAAGACTTCACTTCTTAAGATACTTTTCGTGTCATCAATAATTAATCGTAGCTATACGTAATTAATTAATCAGATTCCCGAAACTGCGAATAAGTTGACAATCGGTACATTGAGTAACAATAGCCTGGTATTTCGGAACCCAAGCTGTAAAACGGAGGCCACTGCATTGTTCGTTAAATCTTCTAGCGCAAAGAATGCCAAGGAAAGCAATAAAATCCCCGTAATCTATACAGAGCTTTATAGTTGGGTCGACAGGGCACTTTTTGTTGGATGACAAATTCTCGCAGGCGTTAAACATATCCCACGTACTCTTAGTTACCAATATTGTTTGTAAAAAGACTTAAATGAGCTGAACAAGGCGGAATCACTGGTAGAACTTTAAAATTAAGTTATTTTGTGAGAAAAAACTAATGTTTTTAGGGACGGTAGACCATCCTGGTTTCTATATGTTTGCTTGACGTTAACCTTGGAAAATATAGGACTAGGTGTTTAAACACTCAAGTTTCGTCAGGCTTCTGACTACTGGGTACACTTCCATTTTAGACTGCCATTGGGAACTTCTTTATCTAAATTAAATACTGTCCGGCCTAGCACTGAGAACTAAGAGATTCCTAAGTAATGATTTCGCTACTCTGTCAATGAGGCATTCGAATGAATTTAATACTACAATTTCATAATTAATAAAGACTTCAGTTTGTACGTAAGCTTCATTGGCCCAAAGGTAGTTAGCATTCAAACCCTAAAGAGGCCCTTAATATTTCAAAGTAATAAAAACATCGTGCCCCGTGGGGTGCCGGGTTAGAATTGCACCTTCCCATATCATCCCGCGGGTGTCGTAAGAGGCCACAAAGGGAAAAATACTGGAAGGTGGGCAGCAGCGCCTTCTAAAGAACTGCCGACTTACACTGCGATCCCCAAGACGCCTGCCAAGCGTGGGGCAACAATCCACTTAATAGGGGAGGCTGCGTTCAGCAGTGGACGATCCGGCTGTTACAGTACAGCAATAAAAACAAATAAGTGGTATGTTATTACTAAAAAGCATTTTTATAAAGTTAGAAATATTTTTTCAGTTAATATTAGATAAGTAACGTTTTTAAACTGTGATTATGAATGAAGGTACATATTTTAAGATGAGCTTCATGAAGGCACTCTGCGGCAGCGCACGGGTTGACACATGCCATGCACGCTGCGACAGAAAGCGGGAATGCAGACGACGTGCTGAGAAGGTGCATGACTCCTTGCCGCTGCCACCTCCAGAATACCGAGTCCATCAATTTGGTGTCTTGATAATGTCGGGATTATCGAATATAATTCATCGACCAGTACACATTTCGGATTGAATGTGTGGTTTTCTGAGGGCTAAAGTTACTTGTTATGGACAAAGCTAACAAAAATAATTTATAATAATATACAAACATAAAGCAGTAGGAGACTGTAGGTGTCTAGATTCAATAGTAGATTATGCACAAACTAATAAAACAGTGTTTTAATCTATAAGAGACATTTCGAAACCTCATTGATTAATGCTACCTATATTAAAATCTCAGCAACATTTTACTGCTTATAGTTTGGTACTCTGGAGCATCAAAATAGGATTTTATTAATATAATAAATAGATTTGCTAAACTTTTAACCTTTTATTACAAGGAAAAATGCAGATGCTTTTATACAAACATATTTTCTTTCACATCAGTACGAATAGGTTCTACTAGGTACTAATGTTACAATGTTTAAGCTAAATTGTCAGATAACTAAGCGATTATAGTTGAAAATACATAAGTATTATTTAACACAATTAAGCATTTTTATTTCTTCGTTATATTTACTAACTGCTACTTCAAAGAAATGCAAATGGTAATGTGGCAAAGCTTCAATATCCATATTTTGAGACTTTTGAACTTATAAGTTTAGTTTTTTTGTCATATTTGAAAGTTTGAAAAGACATTTTGGAAGGTATTGACAAAGATTAATGAATATACATTTCCTGTTACCCATTTGAATATTAACAAATAAGTACTCTATTGAAATATGTCTTCAATAGGCCACGGTAAAAGCTTATATCGAAAAGGATAATTGGATGTCTTCTTTGAACTTATAACACAAAGATTTGACTTCATAAGAGATCTGATAAGAGGTAAAAGTGTTAGGGTCAAAATGAACTTGATAATCGAATAAATACGATATGAGCTGAAAGGCACTTCACTATTACTTTTTTTTAATGTTATTGTGACTGATCAAGCTTGAGGCCCACCTGATGTTAAGTGGCTAACCTCTACATATAACAAATGCATTTTGTCACAAGTCACCAATTGCACTGCGCCCGTCACATTTAGGTAGTTGTTAAGTCTCATGTGCCTGTTATTTCACGTGCTCTCAAGGACTGATGTCAGAACACACCGTTAAGTGCTTGGCGACAGATTTTCTACTTGAGGGTGGTCACTAGCCAGGCGAGCATTCGCAAAAAACCCTGCCACCATGCGAAGGAGTTCAAGCTTGCGGCGGGATTCGGACCATGGTGCCTGGCACTAATATTTTCTAGACAGATAGCCAACCTAGGGTTGAGGATTCGTTGATGTTTTATTACGAATGAGTAAGTAGCCTTACAAAAAAGAGTCCACATATCATCAAAACGGGCAGTTAAGTGCATTATATTTAGAACAAAAGATAGTACCCCTTTTGTAGTCAAAACCACTCAGCTGATGGAAAACCATTAGCTAGAAAAAGAGAAGAAATACGCGTCGGTAGTGTTATAGCAATTAGGTGCCTTCCTTGATATATAGCTACTGCCCCTGGTCATAACGACTATATAGTCTACGCAGTACTATATCTCATTCAGTAGCCGATACATATCCAGTTGTACATTTATACGAGTTCTTACTATCCGGCCAAATATGAAAACGCCATCTCTCCATAACGAATACAGCAACTCTAAATTTATAATTTGTATGTGCACTTACACACTAGGTTCAACAACTTATCTTATATTCCACAATTGGGGTGGACTCGCTGTCAAGCACTGTATACCTGTGTGTAGTGCTGCCCCTCCAAGTATTACGTTACGAGTCAAATCAATGTCTATTGGACTACGTTATTATCAAATAAGCTATTAAAGGAGTCAAATTGAATAATTACATGTAAAATGTTAAGCATTAAATTAAGTACAGATAAAATCAAATTGAAACCTAACAATTTAACCATTATTTGTAATTTTTGTTTATTATTTTTTCATAACGTGCCGAGCCAAGCCACCCTTCGAACCAGCAACCAGTGATGACGTCACGCTACGAGTCACGCCACCCACCGTGTCATCCCCACGTGTCCCGAGTAGCTACAAGCAGGTCCTGTGACTGTTTCATCGTGGAAGCTGCCTACTTGCCGAACCGAGCTACCCGCCGAACCAGTGTTGACGTCACTCTGCGACCCTTTCATAATTTTTAAGTTTAAAACTAGTTTTCTAACATTGTTTACTATATTATTCAACATTTCTCATATTTGTTAACACTAAACATTCCATATATAACTTAAAAATATTCTGTTAACAATTCAATAACCTTTTTATGTAATGATCACTTTAAAAACGTATATCTTTACCAATTGTAAAATACAACAAAGAACAGTGAGTCACGATCGGGCCTATATAATGGCGTGTTTAGCCGCTGGCCGTTTCATCCTATTTCGCCCTACAACGGGCCGTCACCGAGATCGGTGACTGGTTCCGAAAATGGCGCATCATGGTCAATCCAGTCAGAAGTACAGCTATGTACTTTACTGAGAGGACACGCCCCCGTTATCCCCAACCTTTAACTTTGTTCGATGAACCCATTCCCTGGGTTAGTAAAACAAAATATCTTGGAGTCACCCTTGATGGAATCTCACTTTCAACGCTCATATCACAACTGTCCGAAACAGGGCCTTTGTAATGGGTCGCCTAGGTCCCTTACTTCGCAAAGAGAGTCAAATGTATCTTAGTAATAAGAAGACACTTTACACTGCCTGCATCCGCCCCATCATCACTTACGCATCAGTAGTGTTTAGTCATGCTAGTGAGGCCCACCTTCATAAGCTTTAAGTCATCCAAAACCGTTTTCTTCGTAATGCAACCGGCGCCCCGTGGTATGTCCGGAACAGCGAGTTGCATTGCGACCTAAACCTTCCCTCTTTAGCACAGTTCAATAAGGATTGCGCCCGCCGATACTTTGATCGAGCGCCCCACCACCCGAACCCTTTGGTTGTCCAGGCATCGAACTACTTGACTGCCTCCTCCGTCCCACACTTTAAACCCCCCCCCGTCGCCGACCACGGCAGGTAATGGACGACCCGGATGACCCCATCACAGCCATTACGTTGGCAGCTTTAGCGCCATCCGCAAGTCGTCCAGGTAACATCCCCAGGTATGAGATATTCAGAGGTTACACAGTCAGACACCGAGCTCGCCGGCGAGCTCGAGGCAAAAACAAGGTCCCGATAAAGGTCTCTCCAAATAGTCAAAGAGATTTATTCAGTAGGGCACAATTGTGCAACACTGCAGTTGCACAGAGGCATTTTGCTCCGATCCCCCCCAGGCCTCTCGACAGCGAGACAAGCCGAGGTCTGAACCACAGTGGTGCCCTTGAGCTCGCTGTCAACCACTCCTATAGTAGCGGCACGTTTTCGGCGTCCGCAGGAAACGGAGGTAGAAGGCGCTTTTCGCCTTCTACGCCCGTCTCGGGCTATTGTAGGGCCAGGCCCTCGCCGAAAATCCGGTGGAGCTGGACGACCGCACAGGCGGTAGCCAGCATCTCTGTCCTCCCTAAAACAACAAAGCTGGCCGTTTAGTCTTGATCGTGCGCTCGGTAAGTCAAGACCTCCTGAAGATGCTTCGTTTAGAAGCGAAACTAGTCGGGTATTCTTCCGGTTAGGCCACGTGATGTTTGTGACGTCACGTAGATAACAGGAAAATAAGGCGGAATAGTCTTTTTTTTTTTTTTTAATCATGATAGGTTCGCGTTTGACCACACCCTGCCTGATGTTAAGCATTGGTGAGGTCTAAGATGGAGCACGCTAACCTAGAAGAAACCTATTTACTCTCGATTTGAAGACACCCATGTTGTATTCATCAGGAAAAACTGACAACGGTAAGGAGTTCTACTCTCTCGCAGTACGCACGAGAAAAGTGGAAGCGAAGCGCTTCGTACGAGTCCTGGGAATATCAACCATGTACGGATGGCGCCTCTCCGTCTGCCTGGACGTCCGATGGAAAAAGGGGAAGGGTGAAACTAGGTCCTGTAGTTCCTGTGCACATTCACCGAAATGTATGCGGTAAAAGACCGATAGGGAAGCAACTTTACGGTGGTGCTCGAGGCTTTGCAGCCGAGACTCCCACTAGATATATAATTTTATGCGTTTTTAAGTGTTTTATTTAAATATTGTTTAATATTTTTAGGGTTCTTTTAAAAGTATTTGTTATTATTCGATATATACAGTTTTTTCCCTCAATTCAAGAAACCGATTTTCAAGCGCTATATCATCCATATGGCTCGTATCCGATTTCTTGGTCTAATCTAATCACTTTGCGGGATCGAACTGTTCATTTGCTATGGGGAGCTTTATTTGGAGATCAAAGTGTACCCGGACATGTTTGCTTGAAAAGGAAGATGTACTTAGTTTCAGACAGTAAAATGGGTTTTTGAGGAAATACTATTAGAATATAACAGGTAATACCCTTAGAAAGCGCTCTTAGATGAGCCTGCTAATTCGTTTTTAACCAATAATCTTAGTTAAACAACGCTCTCTGTGGTCATTACTTGGTTGGGTGACCGCTGATAGCATTTATATAACTTGTGCTTCGGAATGGAAGTTATGCTGTCAGGTCGACACATGAATATGGGATTTTATTTTTTATGTAATTGCGACGGAACTATCATTAGTCCCACCTGATGTTATGTGAACTAACCTCTGCTTCACATGCATTTCATCAAAGGGACGAATTGCATTGCGCCCGTCGTACTGAGGTATGCAGTTGAGGGTAATAGCTAGCCCGGAAAGCATCCATAAAATATGCGGAAGATAAAATGCTGGTAATATTACACAAGCATACATATTGTGTATCCTATGCCACCCAATCATAAATCGGCATTTTCAGTAGGTATTTGTTGGTTAGATAATGGTACGTAATATATCGATATTTTTGTGCCAGACACTGTATCAAACATAGTGAATTGATAACATTGATAGCATAATATTAAAACATCAATGTATATAGTTCTACTCAATGATTTCTGTTGTCACCTCACATGATAGTGTGCTACAAAGTTTTTATTTTTTAATACTTACAAGCATCATATAGGTATTGGAAAAACCTCAACAATAAACACAAAATTAAATGAATTCCTAATTCAATATTCAATTGGGAGTCATCGTTTTACACAAAAATCTGAATTTCTGGTTACTACTCATTTCGCAAATGAGCTAGAGATCCATGACATTCTCTATCATACGGTTGAACAGACAGCAGAGTAATGTTATGAACAGAGTATTTAAACTAGCAATTACGCAATTTTTAACCAACTACTAAAAAGGGAGGAGGTTCTCAATTCAATTCTATGTTTTTTTTGTTTATATGGTACATGATTACCGCGGCCATTACGAACTGGTTTTGATGATTTTTAATGAACTGATTGTGACAATTATTGTTTTTTTAGGTATATTTAAAAGTTTATTCCTCTTCAATTTTACCAAAACCGGTCGAGTGATTTTTAAATTACAGTCAATTAACTAAGAATATATTTGCTGCCTTAATTTAATTTTAAATGCACTCTTACAATATTGTAGGCGCATGAATGATCTTTTGATCAGTATCACTAAAAAGAGTGATTATTAATATGTTTAAGCAAATATTACTCACATCCAACACTGAAAAGTATAAAATAACTTGTGGAAGTTGGACCATGATAATATAAAGTGTTTTGAATCACTTTTGTTAATTAGAACAATATTTTCAAAATCCTAAAGTTCCCTAAAACTAAAAAAATATACTTATTGTTGATACAAGTCACATAAAGGCCTGATGAAATAACAGGTCACTGGCATAACAACCTAATGACTTGTCCCATCTCGAGAACGAACCAAGATGGCGAAATTCCAAACGACCACTTTACACTACACACCGCTATACTGACCTACACATACTTTACCTACAGAGGAAAATTGACGTAACCCCCACTCGTGACAGGAATCTTCGAGATCGCAGTGTGTCAGGGCGTGTAAAATTCTAGCTCAGTTTTTATTTTTGTCCAAAAATCACTATGTCAAGTGAAAATCAATTTATTATTTGTTTTTTATTGTAACATGTGGTTAAATAGCATATTTATGCATTTTTTTAGTCAAAAGTTTTAATTTTGACAATATACTTTATTTATGAGAGGAAAAAATGCATTCCTTGCCTTTCGACCACGGGGGTGGCGGATAGAGATGCGTTGGACTTGAAGGCACTAAATTCCCCCGCGAGCAGTATCCGCTAAGGTGCGGCAAGTCGCGTTCGCCACCTCGCCCCGGCGGTAGGCAGAACTTGATCGGGCCTATGTGCCGAGGATGATAGAGGGGCAATATTGCTCTTCAAAACCACCCCTCATACGTGTGCACTCGTGCAAGCTATTGGAAAAACTCCTGACTCACCATCAGCTACCCCACCTTCCACATTCTTACCCATAATTCTGATATAAAAGATAGGTGGTCCCAACCACAAGCTTTTGGTACACAGCATGGAGATCCTGAATGTCCAGTGTTTAGAATCAGAACATATTTTTTTTATTGACCGAGCGAGAACTTAGTTCGAGCGAAGCGTCTCTGCTTCAACTTAGACAAAAATGCTTTCGTATGTCCGGTTGTTCTCCTCTACAGATTGCATTTCTCAACTGATTCCCACGAAATTTTGTGAGCAGGTTTGGTAAGTCCATAAATTTTTTGTCGGTTCAGTTGGAACATTGGAAATTTTCAAAAATTACGGAGATATACATTATAATTTATAAGGTTTTGAAATGAAAGTATGGACGTCTGCATTTGATATAATGGCAATGTCCTGACACGCAAGTCAGTTGCCTCAAAGTGATAATCTCTCTCTCTCTCTCGTATAACCAATTATTTATTTTCCATGTTTTTATACCTAGTGTATTTTTTTGTATTAATTCGAAATAAATACATTACCAAGCATGTAAAATTATAGTTTTTTGTAAGTATCACGAGCACACCCCTGCACTCGCTGGGGCCCGCGTGTCTTTGATTTTCTTAGAAGTAAGTCTAAGAAATTTATTTATTATTTACATTACATATTATCTTCATTTTTAGATTTCTTGACCCATTCTCCCATTAGCATGCGAAGTGAACCTTTAATCAATTGTAAGCTATGCAAGGGCCTTCGAGAAAGTAACCCAAAGAGAAGCCATTCTAGTTGCTTTGTACGAAATAAATTCAGTCAATTTTTCTCTTATCAAAACGCTTTCTAATTAGCTAAGCCACGTGGTTTATATTGATGTGACGTAATTAATGTGCTAATTTAATCGATCAATATTTTGATGAAATACAACGTAAGCGTCTCTATTTTATCTTGAGCGTTGAGTGTGAGTACTATATTATTATGAGCTTGGCTATAGGAAGTAGGTAGACAGTAGAAACTGCTTTCTATGTGTAACATTATGTGTTCACTAACTAACGGTGTGTTCCGACAGCTGTCTTTGAGAGCCAGTAATTCTAGGTGAGCCTGAACAACACCTTCAACCACATCATAATTTACCATCAGGTAAGTAGTAGCCAAAGGCTAACCTATCAGGCATAAAAAAAGTAAGAATGAGTGCTTTACAAATATCATTTAAAAAGCTTTGATTTTAATATAGAAAAGAAATAAAGTTAGGACCATATCCCACTCCACTAAAATTAAGTGAATATGGTACAATGACTCCCTTAATAACCGGTTATATCCAATTTTATTTAAAAATTTATTTAAAAACTTATCAGTTATAAAAAAATCAACACATTCCGATACTGTAAGCACCTCATTAGGAATAATAATATTTTAAATTTCGAATGAGTTCAATATCACACATTAGTTGCCGGATTAGCTGGACCGTCAATACCACTCTTGAGGTTAGTTTCTCGATGGCAAGGGCAGACTTGCAAGGTCTACCAGCTCAGAGAGCCACTAGTTTATGATCGACGAGGAGAATTTTTATATTATTTCTATCATTGTATGTTTAGGTGGATAAACCTTTTTGCTTTAGTTTTCTAGATAAACTCAGAACAAGAATCTTGAATATGATGATACAACAAAGCTTTTCTGGCTTGATGTTAGGAACATCAAAGAATTCAAAGGAAAAAGGGATATGTTTCTTGTAAAGTACGCACCGTATTATTTTGCTGCGAATACAATCACGTCCAATAACTTGTTAGTTAAAAACGCAAATTTCTGTACTCTTGAACGTATACTCGTCTTTGATGGTAATGTCCCCGTGATGTTGACATTCATTGTTGTCGGGTTCTGTATCGCGTTAGCTTTCACATCACAGCCTATTGTTTGTATTCTGTCTTTAGCAGAAATCATATTTGTAACGTATTGTTACTATTTGTAAGAGCCAATACAATACTCTCTTGCTAGACGGATATAAGATAGTAAGGTGTGTAAAAAATATTTTTTATTACATTCTGCCCGGTACATTGCATGTGCGAAATCATATCAACTATCTTTTATAGGAAGTCGGTTAAAGGTCGGTTTTTGACGTTGATATCGTGTGAGAGTGACTTTCGTAGCATCACGTAGACAGTGTCGTAGCCTCGTAGCAGCGTAGACCATGATTGTTTAAAGCTACTAAAATTCAAAATCACGTAAGTTTAGGTCTAACCGTTAATTTCATCATTGTTCCGGCAGAAATCCTTGAAAACCCGTGAAAATACAGGCACATGAGACTTAATAACTATGTCTCAAGGTAACGGGCGCAGTGCAATTCGTGACTTATGACGAAATGCATTTGTTATAGGCAGAGGTTAGTCCGCTTAACATCAGGTGGGCCCCGAGCTTGTTTTGTCACAATAAAATAAAAAAATGTATCTTTTATCGAAAAACAAAATGAAAGAAACTAAATCACACAATACACAATTTAATAAGTACATTATGCTAAAACGAATACTTTTAATAACAATCCCTTTGATCTACCTAATTTGTTTTTTCTGATGGAGTTTTAAAATTATTCAGACATAATGTATTGACAACAAAGAGACAATGACACAAAAAGTACGTTTTACAAAGAGACGCGACTGCTAGCAATCGGTACATCGTCTGCACGTCAGCAGAGGGCATTAATCAACGCGGCGATTGTCAGCTGTGAGTTTAAAAGTTAATTAGTGAGCTAGTTAGCTGTTCCTGTCGGGTTTTTAATACGGAAAAGAGAAAGATATTACCGGCACCCATAATCTTTAAACTGGAACACAGTAATACGAACATTACAACTGGGTGGTAGAAATAAGTATGGTGGCAATACTTCCACAGACGATGTCGCACAAAGTGGTCCACTGCTATTGATACTCCATAATATGCTCAGTATCATTGATTGTATGGGTTATATAGAAGAAATACCGTTGTTTGAGGATACCGTCGCGGGCTTGAACTCGGCGGTATTCTAACCATGACCTGTTCACGGCTGTCCATAGCCAATACAACTGAGCGGTCACTGCTTCATTACAGTAAACAAAGTAGAATTGCTTTTAGTTTGCTTTTAACGATAGTAAATATTGATTTAAGATGATATACTTATAGCATCTAAACAGTGAATGTTTTGCATCTGCGAGTTACTGCATCAAAGTCCTTGCCACCCATCCCTTGATTCCTTTATTTTTTCTCATATATACATTCATACGGCATATTGTTATTTACTAAAGATATAACAACTACAATACTATGAATAGTTTACTCTGACTAGTTTGTATACAAGTTTAAATTAATTAATTAAAAATTAAAAAACCGACTGCAATTTTTTTTGTTAAGGTACATTGTGATGTATACCGATTCTAAAGACGAGCCAAATATAGTTATACAAGTGTTGATATTGTGTTACCCCAAATTGGGTGAGTTGTTGTGTTGATTCTTTATTATGAGGCTAATGTATTGTATTACAACGACAGTTATTAAATACGAAATGATTGCCTTAGTCACTAATAATTCATTTATCTAGTATTTTTGAATGTACTTATTATGTGTCTAGTGTTATTATTGAATGCCAGAACTGCTTTGTTATTACTTGAAAGCAGAGATGGCATTTCATGTTCATACCGGTATTTTTACAAAAACACAATCCTCGTTTGTATTATATTTAATATGAGGGTACATTTTTGTGGTGTGTGCATTCTTGGGCGCGTTCCAGTAAATATTGGTTGAGCAATATTTGCTCTAAGGCACCTGGAACGACCTATAAAGCTCCTTTCAAAATATGGAATTGACAGCGATGTTTTTAGGTGATAAAATACAGTGTACATTTTTAATAAATGGGGCATAAGACATAATTAAGCAATGTTAACACAGTATGTCACTAATCCTTGGCTTAGCTTGTACAAAATCTATTATTTATTGTAGAATCTGTCACATTTGACAGCTAGCTGAGATTTGGCCGATTCAAAAAGTAGTAAAAATTTGGCCAGGCAGAGCAAAATTTGCTCTGACCGGACGCCCGGAACGGGTATGATCAAATCTTGTCAGGATCAAATTAAGTTCGATTAGAGTTCTGGATCGGCGTGTATCTGCGTTTAGACCAAAATATGTCTTGGCCGACGGCTAGGAGGAACGCACCCCTAGTTTACTTGCGTAAAATTGCTATTATTGATATTAAACTCACACATTGTTTCTTATACTTGGTTCTTTCATATTCTATTGTTGTATGCTAAGGTGTAAGTGCTTGTATGACTGCCTCATACTTGACTACTATTAGATCATAGCAACCATTTTGCCTTCTCATCTTGAATGTGGTGATGTAGCAGTCATACAGACTTGGATCGGGCATATATTAAGCGTCCAATATTACTGGGTTCCAGGGTTCACCCTTGCGACAACGTCTGTTGCGTCTACCCTTACAACCAGCAGCGGTGGAACAACCATACTCAGTACTACCTACGTCTCGTGCCAGCTACTACCACTCAGCGACGTGACGTCTACCGCTTACGAATGCCAGTGGTTGTTATTTTGGCTGGGCAATGCTTTCGATCGTTGGTCGGACCCCGACCCTCGTATAAAACGAGTAATTAGCTATTAATATATATATGTGAACGTACTAGTTGTATAATTTGATCAGTCTTTAGAAACTCATATCTACCTAGGCCTGGTTAGCAACTAGGAATGCCGCAGCTAGAACTCGCTTCCCTCCATCTCTTCCTGTGGGAGTCGTAATATTAAATTGCCAAATCAGCAGCATGCCACTTTTCACATAGGTGTGAGAGTATTGCTGAAAAACCAGGTGTTAACTTGATTTGTAATGTGGAGAACATCAAACTTAAGCCACTATAATAAACCGACAGCGATAGAAATGTATTGTTACACTCAAAATGTTTACATATCATGAAGTTTGATAAAATTGTGAATAAAGTAAACA
The DNA here is from genome assembly GCA_963854805.1 of Plagodis dolabraria. Lineage (NCBI taxonomy): Eukaryota > Metazoa > Arthropoda > Insecta > Lepidoptera > Geometridae > Plagodis > Plagodis dolabraria. Next base: position 2,881,138 of record OY978453.1, on the reverse strand, counting down.
TTATCAAACATAATTTGAAATAATTCCATAATTTAAAATAAAGTTATTTAAGGAAAATAACAAACCTACACAACAGTTTTGTTCAACCAATAGTGAGGTAGAACGTATCAATGCGGTGGTGTGACCAGCTTTGATTATTGATTATTAATTAAATATACCGGCTAGCACTCACGGTGTTTAGTCGAAATCTCCGACCGGTGTTCGAACAGTAAAGATGTTCATTCTCAAGGAATGCGGGCAGCCTCGAGGGCTGCTTGACGCGCACTGCGGGCGGCTGCTCGCAACGCCCTCTTCGAAACTTGAGGAACGGCGGGCAGCAATGGAGTCGCAGGCAGGGTAGGGGCGCGTGCGTCACTGTCACTGTCTTCACTGCACTCGTCAAAAGTATGTGTAGGGTCTTCGCACACTATTGCAACCACGTCCGATTCGCGGGTAAACGGTTTAGCACTGGTCGAGGCACAATTAAGCACTGGTTTCCACGCAGATGGTAAAGTCCAGCCACCATCCCTATTAAAATTTGGATGACGATTTATTTCAATGGCCTCACGTACTTTCCGCGGCACGAAATACTTCTCTCTCGCTAGTACGGATGCCTTATCAAACCGTATGAAATGTTTCGCATCTGTGATGAGGGCGTGCTCGGCTATTGCGGATTTTTCAACTTCAAGATTCTTAATGCACCTGATGTGCTCCGTCAACCTTGTTGCAATGTTTCGTCGTGTTTCTCCGATATAGGACTTACCACAATCACACGGTACTTTATATACCCCGGGCCCGGCAAGTGGTTCACTGTCCTTCGGTGATCGCAGCATCTGTCGGAGTTGACCTTGTGATCGGAAGATCGCCTTAATTGAGTATCTCCGTTTCATCAGGTATCCGATTTTATCCGTTATTCCTTTGATGTACGGTAGATACACCGGCGATCTGTTTACAGTGGTAGGTCGCATGCGTTCAGTTCCACTCACAAGTCGAGAACATTGGCGCCAATTGTAACCGTTATCCTCAAGGACCCTTCGGACGTGTTCCAGTTCGGCATCAACTAACTGAGGGTCACATAAGCTTAACGCACGGTTGATTAGCGCTCTTGGTACCGAAGATAAATGGCATGGGTGATGATGGGAGTCAGCTCGTAGGTACTGGTCTGTGTGTGTTGGTTTTCTATGCACAGTATGAGTCAAAGTACCGTCAGGTCTTCGTATCACTTTGACGTCCAGAAACGCTAGCACTCCCTCTTTTTCTTCCTCAATGGTAAACGATATCTTCGGGTGTACCGTGTTCAAATGCGACCAGAACTGACTAAGAACATCTCCAGAAATTACAGCAAATACGTCGTCAACATACCGCCACCAGAATCGTGGTTTAGCGACGGCTGTTGATAATGCTGTATTCTCAAACCATTCCATAAAGATATTTGCCGCTACTGGAGCTATTGGTGATCCCATCGCTACTCCATCAACTTGCAGGTAATGGTCTCCACGCCACATGAAAAAGCCACTTTTTAGACAGAACTTCATCAAATCAATGTGAACAGTGGGTAAATTTATTTCCTGTATCATTTTAGATATGATAGTGATCGTGTCCTCCACTGGTACGTTGGTAAACAAAGAATTGACGTCAAAACTTACCATTAATTCCGATGGCTCCATTCGCACATTTGCTAACAGCTTGACAAAATGCCTCGAATCTTTGACGTAGCTTTTGGTTCTGCCAGTGAGAGGCTGCAAGATAGTAGCCATATGCTTGGAGATCTTATAGGTAGGGGCATCAATCTGGCTTACTATAGGTCTAAGTGGCCATCCTAATTTGTGGATCTTAGGTAGTCCATATATCTTGGGTGACGTAGGGTTGTGTGGTCGCAAACGTTCCATCAGGTTTTTATCATCGCAGCTGCGCAACAGTTTCAGCACTTTAACAGTTACTCTAGAAGTCGGGTTGTAGTCGACTTTTTTGTAAATACATTCATCACTTACCATTTGGTTGATTCTCTGCTCGTACTCCTTGGTGTCGACAACCACTGTTGCGTTACCCTTATCAGCTGGCAAAACCAATACTTCTTGATTATTGCGCAAATCATTTAAAGCTGTAATCTCTGCTTTGGTAATGTTGTTCTTTGGTAGTTGTGACTTACGCAATAACGATGAAACGTCCTGCCTTATACATTCGGCATCCTGGTATGGAATTTTGTTCCTCATAATAGTGTCCTCGATACTGGTAATTATGTTTTCCACTGGTATTTTACGTGGCACAGGCGCGAAATTAAGACCTCGAGATAACACATTAAAAGCAGTTTCAGTTAACGGTTGGGACGATAAGTTGATCACGGTCTTAGTATAGTGCGCATTTACCTCTTCAACATTTATATTATCTTGACGGTAAGTGCGTTGCTCGTTATTATTTGTATGTTTTTGTAACTTCAACCACTTCTTGTGATGCTTCTTTCTAGTATCGCTTTCTACCCTCTCGGTTCTATTAAAAGACATTCCATCCAAAACATCCCACACATCCCGGTGCAGAACTTGTGAAAGTTGTAGATGAAGTTCGTACAATGTCCTATTTGTGTACATAACTTTTTGACGAAGTTCAGCTACTACACGACGTAACAACTTAACATTAGCCACTCGAAAAAACTCATCGCAATCCCGAATGCACTTAACAGGTTTGATCCGCGCGAATTTTGGTATAACATCACTGTCCCGGCATTTCACAACGTAATCTAAACTACACTCGAGTTTCTTGCGCTTTATTCGTACCCGCACAAATTCTTTCACTTTTTCGAGCCATACCACGCCGTATCGGTTAGCTATATTGTCATAAAAACTTACGTGAGTTGTCATGATTATTAATTAAATATACCGGCTAGCACTCACGGTGTTTAGTCGAAATCTCCGACCGGTGTTCGAACAGTAAAGATGTTCATTCTCAAGGAATGCGGGCAGCCTCGAGGGCTGCTTGACGCGCACTGCGGGCGGCTGCTCGCAACGCCCTCTTCGAAACTTGAGGAACGGCGGGCAGCAATGGAGTCGCAGGCAGGGTAGGGGCGCGTGCGTCACTGTCACTGTCTTCACTGCACTCGTCAAAAGTATGTGTAGGGTCTTCGCACACTATTGCAACCACGTCCGATTCGCGGGTAAACGGTTTAGCACTGGTCGAGGCACAATTAAGCACTGGTTTCCACGCAGATGGTAAAGTCCAGCCACCATCCCTATTAAAATTTGGATGACGATTAATTTCAATGGCCTCACGTACTTTCCGCGGCACGAAATACTTCTCTCTCGCTAGTACGGATGCCTTATCAAACCGTATGAAATGTTTCGCATCTGTGATGAGGGCGTGCTCGGCTATTGCGGATTTTTCAACTTCAAGATTCTTAATGCACCTGACGTGCTCCGTCAACCTTGTTGCAATGTTTCGTCGTGTTTCTCCGATATAGGACTTACCACAATCACACGGTGCTTTATATACCCCGGGCCCGGCAAGTGGTTCACTGTCCTTCGGTGATCGCAGCATCTGTCGGAGTTGACCTTGTGATCGGAAGATCGCCTTAATTGAGTATCTCCGTTTCATCAGGTATCCGATTTTATCCGTTATTCCTTTGATGTACGGTAGATACACCGGCGATCTGTTTACAGTGGTAGGTCGCATGCGTTCAGTTCCACTCACAAGTCGAGAACATTGGCGCCAATTGTAACCGTTATCCTCAAGGACCCTTCGGACGTGTTCCAGTTCGGCATCAACTAACTGAGGGTCACATAAGCTTAACGCACGGTTGATTAGCGCTCTTGGTACCGAAGATAAATGGCATGGGTGATGATGGGAGTCAGCTCGTAGGTACTGGTCTGTGTGTGTTGGTTTTCTATGCACAGTATGAGTCAAAGTACCGTCAGGTCTTCGTATCACTTTGACGTCCAGAAACGCTAGCACTCCCTCTTTTTCTTCCTCAATGGTAAACGATATCTTCGGGTGTACCGTGTTCAAATGCGACCAGAACTGACTAAGAACATCTCCAGAAATTACAGCAAATACGTCGTCAACATACCGCCACCAGAATCGTGGTTTAGCGACGGCTGTTGATAATGCTGTATTCTCAAACCATTCCATAAAGATATTTGCCGCTACTGGAGCTATTGGTGATCCCATCGCTACTCCATCAACTTGCAGGTAATGGTCTCCACGCCACATGAAATAGCCACTTTTTAGACAGAACTTCATCAAATCAATGTGAACAGTGGGTAAATTTATTTCCTGTATCATTTTAGATATGATAGTGATCGTGTCCTCCACTGGTACGTTGGTAAACAAAGAATTGACGTCAAAACTTACCATTAATTCCGATGGCTCCATTCGCACATTTGCTAACAGCTTGACAAAATGCCTCGAATCTTTGACGTAGCTTTTGGTTCTGCCAGTGAGAGATTGATTATTGATCACTGATTAGAGATCTGCCAGATTGATTATTGATATAATACTAATTATTTTGTCAGATTAATTTGTTACGATGATTATCTTGAAATGTGTTGCATGGTAGCTGACACGTTTCACGAACCCAGAACTTTATAAGCACATTCTGAATCGTATCCTAAGTGTTTCCCAAAACACTTATTTTGTCCAAAGTTTAGTATGGATAGTCAAAGCGTCCCCCATGTAAATCATAGTGCAAAGCTGAGGCAAATGATTGTGGAAGAGATCATGCAAACGCCTCAAGTACGTTCCTATAGCCGGTATAGTTTAACATTCAATCTAAAAAATCAAGATTAATTGATGGAAATCAAGTTTTTGACATATAATCAAGTATATTTATTGTTATTGTTTTATACAAAAAAAATTACTGTTGCGTTTGCGGCGTGGTTTCCAAATACGCTCTTATCGAATCTCTTATCGAAATATCCAAACGTAGTGCACTAGAACTTTGAAATCTTCTCCTAAAAAAACTTTTTACACATGGCACAATCAGAAACTGTTTTATAGTTATTTTACTACAAAATACCAAACGCTTTACGAGATTGAAGTAAACTCTTGTTCGAAATGAATTCTGAGTGTTTTATGTCAGGTTGACTTAAGATTTCATTAACTTGGTTTGCTTAAAGTTTTAATTACAAGATCAAATAAAGGTATGCTTTTGATTTGTTACAATTAATTTTCTTCTGAAGTAATTACTTTACAAATTTAATAGTCTATTAACATAGGTATACGCTATTTAATTATTTATAAAAGTTCAAAAAATCTTTGACTATTTCAATCTAGTATATCAGCTCCAAATGGATATATTTTTCTAGTAGCAGTACGAGTATAGGTAAAACGTAGTTCTCATTGAGCACGATAGTAAAGTCCTCTGCTGCGAGTTACAGAGAGTTGGCTCTGGAGAATACAGATATTTTTGCTGGTTGAAAAATTGTTGAAACATATGGAACAAAATTAGATTGACTAAGAACAGTTCCTTTTTATTTTATAATTAACCTATTAATATAAAAAAATAAAATAGATATAGCAATGGTAGGATACTTCTTTTTTTTAAGCCAGATGAACGACCAAAATTAAAGACTTGTCATGACGAGCTTAGACTAGAAGTCATAAATCTTTATTAAATACCTAAAGTAGAGTGGCATGCAAACTTCATACGGACAACAATATCATTGAAGCTGCGAAGAGCCGATGAATACAAACGATAAAGAGACATACTAGTAATGTTTTGAAGGAGAACCTACATATGTGCAGCGAAAAACGTTCTCCTACAACTAAGAATTATAATTAAAAAATCTTTTGAATAGCAGTTTGAATGCAAATAATCATATTTATATATATTATAAATTTCATTGTGTTTTATTCTCAATCAAAAGTATTGTAGTTTTTCCTTTTATTTTGTTTTACTACTTTGTACTGCAAAGCATATTCACCATTAACAGTCAAATTCGATCCTTCTTCTTGCTTGCGGTATATTTTCATAGAAAGCTGAAGTTAATTCACATTAAATGTTTTATTACTCGAACATTTTTTGTCATCACAGTACTTCTATGTGTGACACCGAACGCAAAAAATCAATCCTATTTACGTATGTCGCTTTGCAAGCTGCCCCTTTTCAGTGAAAGTGCGGACGTACGAACTGGGGATGCGACTTAATTACAGAACAAAAAATCAACAGAGATCGGATGTTATTTGGTTCGTATTTCGTATTTTCATGTATTTACTTATAATAGTAGCGTAGCGTTTTAGGCGTAATACTTTTGTATTGTGTTGGTACTTATATATGAATGTTCGGTATGTTGGAGTCATACCTGTTTGACTTCTTACTACAAAGTGAAGAGTCTTATTTTCCCTAAGGTTTGTTTCACAAGATACGATTGCTATGTAAACTGTCTTCCCGAGTCACGTCTTAAGAGAGTAGCGGCGGGCGGTCAGGGGTGGACTATTATCAATAACAATGGTTCAACACCACCTATTTAGTTGGTTTTATAATTAAATATATAGACCCTTATTATTTGAAAGTATGGAGGCAATTAATAGCGGATGTTACATTCCGTCCGACGTCACATTATATCTGTGAAAGAAACGTTAGGGCTAGCACCATGAATATATCAGCAGAGAATCACAAGTAACCTTGATATTGGTTTTATTTTTGGGCCATTTCTAGTTGATAATTTGTATTCATGAGGATTAAAATAAAAATATTTATATCAAATTACGATAGCATTCAAACAGGGCAATGCGGTCAGCATGGCCGTGGTTGGTACGCTGACGACCGGTGTTGAGCGAACCTTTGAGCTGTGTAAATAGCTCTTAAACGGACGATAAGTCTCCACACTGTAGAACTTGTATTAGCTGAAATATAACTTTTAATTAATTAAAGCAAACCTATTGTTGTAATTCATGTCACAAGTTGATAATCATACGTAGATTAAACATTACATTATTTTGTCATAATCCAATCATATTAAACTTTTCGTCAGGTCAGTTTTAAAATATTTAGAGTTTATCGTAAGAAATCTATTTTAGTGAGACCTCACTAAGTTTGTTGTAACAAGGGCCATAACGAAAAGTTCTTAGTCACATGTTTTTATTTATCTTAACCTACGTGTTCCTAGACAGATCTGCATATTTGATATTCCAGATATATAGTATCTATCTTTTTTAATAATTTCATATACATATCAAGTTACCGGTAACTTTATAATTTACTATGTAATTTGGCATATTTTTGCATAAAAACACGTAGCTACATATAAATAGAGCGGGTATGCAAACAAAAGTGTAACGTAGTAGAATGTTAACCTATTTCCACAACTGCAATGTGTAAAATAATTAATGACATAAATAAATACATTCGCATCATTTGCCAGGTTTGTTTGTGTAGTTTGGAGATTTCATCCCACTTATTATTACACATTATACGAAATGCTGTGTCTGTGAATATATTATTGTAGAAATCTGGTCATGCCCGCAAATATTTAAATCGTTTCTTTAAGTATTTACAAATTTTTGGTCCAAGCACAACACTACCATGACTAAAATCCACGCGTGCTGTGTTGTGAATTGAACCAAGTATAACATACAAGTAATTTGTGGCGTCAAAAGTATGCTCATTCAGTAATGCATGCAAAAGATAATATTTATTTTTCATTTCAACTTACAAATGATTCCAACAAAATGTACCTACTAAACTCTCATGTATGCGTTTACTAGTAGGTACATTTGTTGTTACACCGTTGTGCAGAGCCTCCTTTCATGGTTATACTCAGAGATATAAAGCAGCAATGCAAACATATTCGGCATTATACTTGGAAATGACGAGACAGCCAACCTGATTTTACTCACGTAGTGCCTCTTTGCTTAAGAAGGGCTTATTTCGTACTGAAAATATGGTATAAGTAAAATACCGCCAAACATTTCCAGGCTTCGTAAAGGTCTTTATCTATATCAACACTTTTGTTAGATATAAATCTTTTTCAGTCCTCGTGATTAAAGTTATTAAGGAAGGAACACTATCAGCCTGCCTGATTACACAAATATGGCATTTTTATGTTGGTTGCATATCAAATATAAGATAAGGGACTCTACATTAAGTTATTTTGACTAGTCCTGAAAAATTAAAAAAACGACACGATACATTATTTTTTTAAATAATATTATAAATTGCCATTATAACATTGATGTAGAAACATACTCAGATTGATATATCAATTACTACAGCGAATTACACAAGATCTAATACGTCGCAATAAACATAATTATTCTGTTTTATATTTTATATAGCTACAAAAGTAACAACAATAATAATTTTAGAGAAAAAAAATCGCTTAGTTCAGTCTGAGTAGCTTTGATTATTTACCAGTTGAAGCTCAAAGGTTGGTAAGTAATAACACTAATATCATAAAAATAATTCAAAAATCTGATGTAACTAGAAGAATCCAAAACAAATAAGATACCTACCAACCAAACAAATATAACATAATATATACTGAGAAAGATATAAACTCGTACAGACAGGTGAATAGACACAATAAATCTACTCTTACAGTACCTCGCGTTAGGTAATGTCTAACTAAAGTTTAGTGCACGAATTCCTTCAAGCAGATACATTTTATTTTCGTAGGCACTTCACAGTTCAATACAACGCTGCTTACTGCAAATAGAATTTAAATGTGAAAAAAATAGGTTGTGTAATCGCTAAATATAGGTTGTATAGTCGTGTTTGTGTATCTTAATTATTATTTTCTTAGGAGATAACGTTTGGAAAAGAGCTTTGTGGGTAGTGTTTAAAGGTAAACATTTCATGTACAAAAAACTTGAAGGTTTAACAGACTATATTAAAAGCTAAGAGTTCAAGTAAAATCCACATTAAGCTTAAGCGGAACTCATAATCTTTAGATGTATAATTAGCCATTGGCTCCCGCCTGTTCATAGTTAGTGATTTTATATTATATTCTAAGGTTTTTTTGGTGATGTTGGTGCATTTTTTTTAAATATTCCTTCGTCTGTTTTTTGATATTTAAAGTTATTCAAATTATTTATTTTGACATTTGAAGTTTGGTCACTGAAATTCTTGTGCTTGGGGCTAAAATGTACACTAAGTTTTCATTAAGTCTATAGTTAGGTAAGTAGAAAATGAAACTGAAACTACTCGAATCATATTGTGTCATCCACAGCCATAACAGTAATATCTTGGCTAATACGTGTTCTAGCTTGAATTGTGCCATGTTTAATTAACCACACGCAGAAAGTCGTAATTAATACACAACTTATTGTCACATAAATTCATCTAACTACCGTTGAAGTAAGCTGCGTTCTTACAACTGCCCCTCGGAAATCTCCTATGAATACTCCTTATAACATGTTAATGAACCAAGCTTATGTCGTAGTAATTTTACTTTCTTATAGTGGCTGTTTCGTACAGGTTGCGAAAGTAATTGCACCTCTTTCGTAAACGAATACTATTTTGTTGATATGGCAATACTGGCGGTCGTGAAAAACAAAATTATAATAATTTATATAGTTGAGTCGACGCAATGCTCTCAGCCCAGCTTGCGAAGGTTCGTAAACTACAGTTGATCCTAGACTTCCATAAAATGAATGTCTTTCGGTTAATTAAAAATAAGATAGGAAAAAATCTATAAGCCATGTAGTCGCAATATGATTTGGTCTAATTTTGGTTAAACTCACACCAATAATCGACCCTAAGTTAATAAATCTTTCGATTTAAATAAACGATCATTAACGTCACGCGTATTGTCCTATTAAGGCGTATTATATCTCGGCGGATGATTTACTCAAGGTGCACGCCAAGATAAATGTGACGTTTCGAGACAGTTATGACAGAAGCGTCGGCAACGCGTAAATTAAGGTGTTTGTTTTGCATGTTGCGTGGAGGGTTAAACTTCCTGAATATGTAAGGTCTTATTATTCGTGTGGGATGCCACGTTATCTTAATCAAGCTTAATCTCCGGTTAACGTGTTTCATCTCACGTCATAACCTGCCTTTCTACTACGTAGGAAGTAACATATATCAAGTGTTGAACGGGAAATAAGCCAATGTAACAAGGATCATTGTTCCTTAGCTTGTCAACACAAAACTAATTTACTGTATTTTATTACTCAACTATTAGGATAGTTTTCAACCACTATATCAATGGTTGATAAGTGATAACATGATTAAAAAAGTTAAACAGCCAAATATACCGGATGATACCTATCGGAGGGTATAACTAGCCAGACGAGAAGACTCAGGATGCTCTAACAATATACATTGAAGCTCAACTTGAACCTCGTACGCGGAAGTCAATTAAACAGTCAATGCTGCTGGGCCGTTATTTTTTGTATATGTAAAGAAGTATATATTTTAAATAAACATAAACAGTTACATTAAACAAAAAGAAAAGCAACACAAAATTAAATAAATAATTTAACTATTGCTATGACCTAAAAATGTAACACATCAAAATTGTGAGCTCTGTTTTCTACCAGGAGGCAATGATAAATAGAAAACAGAGCAAGTCTCTGTCCACGGGTACAGTACCTCAGAGGCTGGCAGCATTACCCCGTTGTATGGCAAGACTGATTCTCTGGCCGAGGTAAGCGCCAGCCCTTTGGTCGTTTGTCTTTTCTATCAGCCGCTTTGACAAATCTTTATATAAAATCCATGCGCTTGGACCCCACTGACCTAATGTTTCTACTCCAAAAGGTAGAATTATTTAACCATTACTGAGACTCTCGTATTTTCGCCTTTTGGAGCTTTCTGCTGCCACTGCCACTGCTCCCGGTGTCTTGGAGGTGGAGGGTAAAGACGCCGCAAGCGTGACGACGCAAGTGGCAACCCGAACTAGCGGTCTTCCACGACTCCAGGGAGAGGAGGAAAGTTCTCAAACCAACGCGTTCAAGCTGCGTCCACTGTGGCGATTACACTTCTTATTTATTTCCTTCCTTTTTTTTTCTTAGTAATATTTAAGATATTCGTATATATTAGGTTAATTTATTAACTTCATTCCGAAGTAAAAAAGTTATACAATAATATTAAATATGTACATTATTAAATTCATATATTGAATACTTATACGTACATTTTTTTCCTACCCGCTCATAAATAAAATAACACTAATTTCTGATGTTATTGATAGAAATGTAAATATATAGTGATATAATTATCTTTTATAATTTTTCGAGCTTTTTATAGTTCTTAATGAGCAAATATAATCATTCCTAAAAAAATTCGGATAAAATCAAAGAATATTCTAAGACAAGGTAAGGTGAACTATGACAGCTACATGCATGTTTTAAGAATACAAGACCAATAGCTTAAATAACTCAATTCCATGTAATTCTATGGACCCGGAAACTACACACTGATACCACAGGGTATACACCCTGCTACTATCATACCTAATTTAACCACGCAGTTATGAAGAATGGTGGACTAATGACCGTAATTGGACGTTGACTGGGCCATAATTAAACGAATAAAGCAACAGTAATAGTCAATAATTTTGATAGGAAGGATATCTGATGTAATAATGAAGTAATTCATTAACCAATGGCTTTGTTCTCTACGTCTATATGAATATTTATACCCATTTTTTTAATTTCGTATATATTTTTACCACTCTTGATTTTTTCTGTTATTCTTCTTTCAACTAAGGTCGTTTATGTTCAATCTTTCTCGATACCCAAGTGAACCTACATCGTAAGTGCTAATGAATATTTCAGCATCTTATCTCGAAAACTACGTATCCGACCTTGAAATTGAACCAAGAATTCATAAACCGTCATAATTATTTAGGCCAATAGATGTTTCATATCCCTGTTTTATTTTTGTCACGCGGCCCAACCAACTCTAGAATGAGTATCACGGGCATCGTATTTTCCATTATCCCAAAATAAGCACCATTGCTCCCTGAGGAATATTGAGTAATGTTAAACTATCTCCGCGCGTATGAAAGGTAACCTTTTGATTATAAATTGCCAGGAGAACTTGCTTTTATCAATGCTGAAAGGGACTGGTTTTGTTACTTTTTCTCATCGTTTTCCTAACTTCTTCACGAGTGTGTGGGGTTGGTTCAATTTGTGTTCTATAACAACAAAAGGACAATTTCAGAACACTTTCGCTTTGTTTTGATAGCTGACTATCTGCGTTTTGTCATCTTTAGATAATACTTTGTTTGTAAACAACCTAGCACAGGGTAATTTATAGTAATACACAGGTTATAGCTACGGACTGCGGGGCCGCAGGTCCACCTTAGTCCCTCGTCACACCAACGCATCATGACTAGTGACACTTTTTTCAATCAACGTATTATTTTCTTGTCTATTAGTTTTCTAGTTACATTGGAAATAAAAATAAAATAAATTATAAACATAGAACACGCTTACACACTTAATTACTTAAAACACAATATAGAAATGACCAATATGACGAACCATCTTTCAGAGTGTAGAAGATTCATGAAAACCAATCCCATCAGTCAAGTCCACGGTGACGTTCAAGGTGGCGATTAGCTTAATTCATTTTATTGCTTGATTTATTTTTGAGCGTACCTCCATTGTCTGGTCATATAAAAAGCGATCATATAAAAACTGATCACTGCTTTCTCAAATAAAAAATATTCCTATATTCCATACATTCATTGGCATACCACAACTCTATGTGTTGCTGCCAAAAACACTTAGACGAGAACTTAACTCAACGCTTTTACCAATAAAAGCTTGTAAAAAAATGTATACAATATGATTATTATTTTATCTTTTATTGTTAGAGAATGTTTTCGTGTTCTATATTGCCGTGTATCGACACTACATATAGCAGGATTATTTCTGTACCTTGTAAATCAGTGGTTCACCACAAATTTACTGTGATGAAAGAATATTTAGGTACTTACAATGTACAACCATGTTATAAATATATTTTTTTAGTTCAGTTGTGTTTTCTGCGGTATGGAGTAGTAACGAGTTTAAGGCATTTTGGCAAAAGAATGTCACGGGGGTGACATTCTAGCCGCACCCGTCTGGGAAGGTTGTTCATGGAGAACCTAAAAATAACATATCTTATAATTTGGAAACAGCAAATGTGAAAAGTAGAATTTTAATACTTTTGGGCATACAATATTATTATATTTATAGAAAATAGTAGAAATGGGCTGGCTAGAAAGAAAACTGTCAACAAGCACCTCTCAGAGAGTTTTAGCATGTGTACATATAGAGCTAGCATAAGCACCGCCTTAATCATATCAAACGCTTAGCACCGCAGTTTAATAATAAAAATAAAAATAATAATACTAGTTAAATCAGCCCGATACTTTTTAGGCATTTTTTGTTTATATAGTTTTATATTTGGTCCCCATCCCACGCCCACATAAAATTTGCACAATGAAATATATAACAACAAACAAATAAAAAATGTATGACATTTTCAATTTAAAAACAATATTGTTCAAGAAGAAAATTTGTGTAACCACCGAAATGTTTTAAAGCTCTTCCCCAACATACCTCAGAAAGTTAAAAGATTTACACCACCCGTCTTCACGATCTTCCGCACTCCGCACACATGATTATGGCTCGCTACAAACTTTGGCGCAATTTCTGAAATTGGATGCTCCAAATCACGCGCCCAACATCGGATAAGGTCCGTAAAAACGAATTTATGCTCAAGAAACTGCCTATTGTTGTAAATTCTCGCCCTCCCAGCCATCATCTGTTCACGGTTAATCGAACATCAAAATTCGGAAATGCGTAAAATCGACGCATTTTATGAGCTGCTTGCAACCTTCGTTATTCGACGTGACGAAGGAAAGCCGACGGGTTTTACGTTGATCCTTCGATTTGACACTTCATCTGTATAAAATCACATATTCTCTACTCTCTACCTACCTCGAAAAAAGGGTAGTCTCATTATACGTGAAGGGAATTCCGTAGACATTATTAGTCGGACAACAAGGAATTTTTATTTATGTTTAACGAAAGAGTTCCTGGCATATCATATATGGACTGTATGATATCCTTCTGTTTATTTTTGAAAAAGAAAAAATATTAGCTTTATGAGCTGCATGCCTGGCATAGTCATGAGTGGGGTGTTGCTTCACAACAAGGCTCCTTAGTATCCCATGCCCTGACAACCAGAAAAGTTGTGGTTATTCCATCATTGAGAGCACATTCCTACGGTAGGTTGACTTCAAGGTGACTGGCCATTGAACTAAAGCCAAAACTTCAAAGTTCTTTACGTTTTTGTTATATTTTTCATCGTGTCATCCTTTATGTGATTAAAGAAAATATGTTGTAATAAGAGAAGATGAGAATGATGTATTCAGTTGTGTAAACATGGTATCGGTGTAATATTGAGAGCTTCCATTTCGAGGTATTCCTGTGTAAATAAACAAGGAAATATGAGTTTAAGCTGTGGATTCTGAAGATTTGTGGTCCGAGATAACGTTATCATACGCAAAAAGGTTTACGCCCAGTGCCTATAGTCAGGTATTATATTGATCCACAAATAAGAAGTTTATGGGTGTTAGGTACAACGAAATCTTATTAATATTTAGTTTGTAAGCGTCAAATGAAATTTGTAGTTAGCTTGCTGGTGATAGGGAATTTAAAATAATAGCCAGACCAAAACTTGGAAGTATCACTTCCATGTAGAGAATGCATTGCCCAGTAAATAATGGTGCATTTCAGTAGCTGTCTTTAATAGGCAGTACTCATGCCAGGTCATATCTAGGATTTTTCAAACATGGACTCTCATGCCACTTCTACTATTATCTACCTAGCAATAAATGTGACAGTTGTAAATATCTAGTTTATGTGGACTAAAAACGTATTGTTTAGAAACCTGGAACGGTTTTTCAGCTTCAGTAAAACCAAAACCATGTTTTTTCTTATTAATGATTTACGTTATTAATTAGGTATATTTTTGTCTTAAAATAAATTAAATGCTGGTTACTGCGCAATCAGTCGTCGAAAGGCCGTAGAGGTCCTGGTTTAAGGATTCTGATCCTTCGCGTTTAATGGTCATAAAGGTGACAAAAGGATAAATTACGACAAACGGATTCCACTTTAGACGTCATTGTATAAGTAGGTCAGCACTGAATAACGGGAATTATTAACATACTACACTCATCTTAACCGGTTGGTGGCGCGACTACATCGAGTAGGCCGGTAACAGTGAGGTGAAATCAGCAGTTTAATATAAATAACGTGACTGGCCATTAAAACATGTGTTTACTTTTTGACGTTAAGCACCGAGCTTTTTAGGCGCACCGCGTATGTGTGCGTAAATACGGATGACTCTCCGTTAAGCATTTACACCGTACTAAGGGTTTATTTCGTTTTTTAGATGTAACTTTGGATTTTTTTCTATAGAGAAAATTTTAGGTAGTCGTGTTTCCAAAGTGTATGATTTATAGAATGAATCTTAATTACATAACTCAAAATTAAGATATAAAGATACAGCACGGGATCAAACGAACCACAATTACGTATCGCTGCCTCGGTGCAGGCTTAACTTGTTCTATGTGTTGACAGGCGACATCAAACAAATGTAAGAAATGTTTTGTACACTTATAGATTTCTACAAAGTACAGTTTGAGTCATAATTTTTTGGAAGATAACTTTTTCCGGTACATGAAATTAGACTCGCCCTTAAAAAACCTTAAACATGATTGTTATTTTTTTTAATTACTTATCCTTGAATATACATACATATTGTACAAGTCCTCCGACATATGTGTAATAAATACCAGTAATAAACCGTGCAAATGGCATTAAAACCACAAGCTCGTTTAAAACAGACTAAACCTTTTGTGAGCGTGAAATTTTACTGCCGAGAATTTTGTATTATATTGCTAAGATTTTACATTCTCGCCATCTGTACAAAGATTAATTTAGGAAGCTCAGCAAGTTCGTGTCAAAGATGTGAAATATTAAATGAAGTGAGAAAGATTATTAGAATAAATTCAACAGTTACTTTGAGGAAATCTGTTTATAATAAAATAGCTACTTAAAAGTGTTAGTTAGTACTGGTTGGGTTTCTAGGAGTTTCTGACTAATTTTATACAAGATATATTATATAATTCACAAATAAAAATGTATCTCTACTTAAAATAAATCTCAGGGTCAATTGACCCTGATAGCTATTTTCAGGTCTGGTCGCTTTCGAGGGTGAGGCAAAAAAATGCGGCTCTGACACATGCGTAGACTTAGTAAAGAGATGGGATGGGTGCCTGTTTTGTAAAATAGACTTCTTATATGTAATGAATGTAACAAAATATAATGGCCTTTATCTCTAACAAAAAAACTGTACTAATTAAGCTTCCTATTCAGAAATAAACGTTTTGTTGAATGAGTCCACACATAATGATGATTCGAAATTGTAACTAAAACTGAGCCAGTTAGTACATATCACCTCATATGCTGGCTCTGTGAGAATACATGCTCTCACTAGCCTATGAAATACAATGTCCGACATGCTGACTGTACCCACGAACACGCAGTATAATATACTATGTAATCTCCAAGGTAATTATAGCTGATTCTCATTATTTCTAGACTAAAAGATGCTCTTTGGTAACGCCGATGCTTGACAAAAGTTTTCACGAAACTTTGAACTACAGTTAAAGGCATAGTCACTTATATGGTGATAATAACATTATTTTGTCAGGTTTTATATGTTCGACAGAGGTATAAAGTTACTACTTTAGACTAAAGTTACTAGCTTATTCAGTTGTCACTGTTGTCAGATACCTCTTCAAATTTTTTACGGTAATTTTTCTATAAAATAAGTGAAGGAGAATGGCGCATCGAATATAGGAAATAACTACTGCCTGTTTTTTTTTATAGAGCTAAGCTATGTACGAGTGAGTTGTAGCGTAGCGACTGCCTAGTACATTACACTGAATTAAACTTGTTAAACATATTTATAAATGGAACTGTTAAAGATCGAACGTCAATTGGTATTTTCATTTCATCGTATATTAACGCTATAAATAAGTAACAAAAACTTAAAATAAGGTTGGCTTAAATGTTTTACCTCTACGGTAGTCTCTATACCATTTTGCTCAACACAGCCGTTGTTTACATATAAAATTGTTTTGTTTTGATGATGTTGATAATTTTATGAAAAGGCCAAATATGCCTCTTCTGAAGTTTCTGTATCTGCGAGCATATCTATCAATCTTAAAAGTCAGTTACACGTCTCGACGATTTTGAAACAAATATGCTTACTTAAGTACATGTTAACTCTTCCGCAAGTATGAAACTCGGGTTGTCGGAAATGACGTCTTAATACGCGCTTTTGTGGGTGCCTGCTTAATTTCAGCTTATACGAATATATTATTTTATTTACTAGCTTTCCGGGCGCGGCTCCGCCCGCGCGTATGTCGGTTATCGCGCAAAACATTAACCTCTTTTTGCGCAGTTGGATAAAAACTATCCTATGTTTTTTCTCGGGTCTCAAACTATTTTCATACCATATTTCATTCAAATCAGTCCAGTAATTTTGGCGGGAAAGCGTAACAGACCGACAGACAGACAGAGTTACTCATTTATACTCTCGCATTTATAATATTACTAGCTTTCCGGGCGCGGCTCCGCCCGCGCGTATGTCGGTTAAACGTTAACATCTTTTTGCGCAGTTGGATAAAGACTATCCTATGTTTTTTCCCGGGTCTCAAACTTTTTCCATACCAAATTTCATTCAAATCGGTCCAGTAGTTTTGGCGTGAAAGCGTAACAGACAGACAGAGTTACTTTCGCATTTATAATATTAGTACTAATAGTACTGATATCTTAACACTAAAGATGAGAAGCACTCATGGCTTGCATAGTGGATCTTAATCGAACATCTTGGTTATACATTATGGACTACTCAAACTCTGACACAAGAGTTGGCCTATCCCTCAAACCGCAAGAGGGCGGTGGATTATGGCCCACCCTTTCTGTCTCTCTCTCTTACATAATACAATAAGACACCAAGATTAACGGTGGTACAAGCCTACTTTGAAGGTATTTCTGTAGTGTACTTTATCAGACGGATTGTCTACTTGAAACACATAGAAGGAGGGAATTTGGCATTATTCCCACGCTTGGCTGGCGTCTTGGGGATTGCAGTTTAAGATATCAGTTTCTCAGAAGGGGCTGCTGCCCACCCTCCAGTGTTTTACTTTTAGTCGCCTCTTAAAACCCACAGGTAGCAAAGGTGGTGGGGGGTGGATGATGTTCTAGCCCGCACGGGCAAAAATGTCTACTTGAAACTTTCTTTTTATTATTTGCCGAGAAACAAAGAAGCTATGTAGTTATATGAACCAAGTATATAAATCTGTACTGTACTGTAACAGCTGGATGTCCACTGCTGAACACAGTCTTCCCTATTTAGGAGGTATTTGCCATAATCCCCACGCTTGGCAGGTGTCTTGGGAATCGCAGTGTAAGTTGGTAGTTTTTTAGAAGGCAATGCTGCCCACCTTACATTATTTTTCCCTTAGTCGCCTCTTACGACACACACGGGGTGATATGGGGAGATGCAATTCTAACCCGGCACCCCACGAGGCATATATAAATCTACTTAACGATAATATCGTGGAGCCCTTATTACACCTAATACATTGCTGATCTAAGTCTATATCCCTCACAAACCTATTTACGCGTTTTCAGCAGTATATTTCTTTATATAAGCGGTGGCCTCCAAAATAAAATGTTCAGATTTATTGTGATATGTGTAAGTCATCATGTAAATTAAATATTTTATTTTTAAATAAAATATATGTGTATGTGTGTGTGTGTGTGTCCATAAGTTGTTTTTTTTTTTAATCAACTGAATAAGAGTACACAAAAGCCCGCGATACGACGACAACATAGGGAAGCATGGTAGTGTGTCCCTGAGTCGCATGCAAAAAAGTTTCATCGGTTCATGCAGCTTTCATCGGTTTGTTATATTGACCGAAATCACGGTTACAAGACATAAAAACGTATTATCAATTATAAATGATGATTTAACCACAATTTGCTATATCTCAATTCTCGGATAAGATCTGCTTTTCGAGTACCTTACCTACTTTTGACAATAATGTGAAGTTAATTTGTTAAGTTGTTCATTGTTTCCATAGAAACATCAGTAACTTTTGTTCTATACAAAATTAGCTAATACAGAATAGATAATGTTTTTGTTTTGAGGAGACTATAAGTGAGAGTTGCTTCACGTTGGCGAAGTCAGGGATACCAATAATTTTAATATTAAATTTAATAACCAAGAAAGTTTTTATTTCGATATCCATTTTGCTGTTAAGATGAGCACATACAAATACAAAAACACTTTCCTCACAATATTATTAGAAAGGTAAACAGGTTCATAGGTTCAGATAATTAATAAGGTTTATTTTATACATTCCGTAGAAGAATTGTAACATCGTAGCTTGCTCCTTTAAACATATGTGACTCGTTCATCCCATTTCATGAAGTTTAATTAGTCTAAATACAATCACTAGGTTTACCACGACTCGATCTTAGAAATAACTCTAGAGGTGACACTATGAAGGTCAATTAATCGTCTCTACTAAATTATCTGCAGGTATCAACCATTGACTGAAATTGGAAGATACACAAATGAGCTTAGACTTTTAAATATTTAGAGAATTTTTCAACAAAATATAAAACGTAGGTACATTAACGCTACAAAAAAAAAAAATAAAAAAAAAACGTATCCTAAAGAGGGTGCCGTTTATTCTTGAAAAAAATGTTGTAAAGAATTGTAGGTTTTTTAATGGATTTACCTACTTTTGGAACGTCATGATGGTGATTTGTTATTAATCTCGATTCATCATCACCTCACTCATAACCACTATTTAATATAAACTCCTTTAAACAAATATTATATAATGTATATAACAAATATCAATAAAATAGTGGCAATCCCGACTATATAAATCTTGCTAAACTAACGCGACGAACATAGCCAAGCTTATAGAGATTTCGACGGACATTGATTCATTAGATTGTCTCATCGTGCACAAAAACGATTCGATCATGAAATAAATTAAGGAGGAATTGTCATTGTAAATATAGTTTTAATCTGATTTATAAGTTTTCGAAATTATTTTCTATTATTCTTTATTATCAAATATTTATTACCATAAATTAGCGCCTGAATCTAATAATTATCTTAATAAATCTTCTATTGAGTACAATAGTATACATATACGTATAATCAATTTTAGGATTTTGTAATAGAAAATGGGGCTATAACTAAATATCTACTGTCCGTCCGTCCATACTTCCGACTTTTAAGGGGCTGTATGTTTGTAACCATAATAAGCTGTATGTTTGAAACCATATAAACTGTGAAAAATATACCTGTTATAATTTTCACAGTTTATAGTTATTTTCTTACTGTAGAATGCTGAACAAAAAATTAATAGAAATTATATAAAAACATAAGGGACTAAATAATTCTTATATTCATTTTAATTAATTTAAGTACCCATTTTTATAAAAAAAAAATTCATAACAAAAAAATAGTAAAACATTTTTTTACATTATATAAAAAAAAAATCTTAATACTGAATCTAAATCAGTAAATTTGCACTGAGTACGTACATCGCTTCGTTATAATATTCTAATAGGACTTAAAAAGAAACACAAAAATGTATTTGGAGTGTATAGAAGCTTATTAGAAGCATATAATGTTTACACTATAGTGAGACCTAATACTAAGACAAGTCCCTACTAGGAAACTATGAGTCAATAGAAATTCACTACAACCACAGATAAGTATCTCTTTATCTCACACTGAGATAAATCCTATGTCGTGGGATTCAATCGCAATCGTTCAATTGTTATGTTTAGGAAAATAAAATAAGGGAAACGAATTAAAAAAATATATAAATATTACTGATTATAAGTAAAGTCTGATTATAACTAATAAAATATTGCCAAGTGCGAGTGATACCACATCCAGCATCCCAATCAAACTGAAAATTAATATATTATTAATTGTATATAAGATGCTCAATTAATTTGCGTGTTGGTACTCAACCTTTGATGTGCGACCCGTTCTTGGCTGGTTTGTTACCCAATGGTTTCCCATGTAACGATTGTCATCAGTCCTAGTGAAGGGCCCAACTGTTCAATAATTACATCTTTTATAGTGTATGCCTATGCCTCAAAGCAGAATATCTAACACTGCGGTGGTAGCCATCGAAACTGACTCTTGTTGGTCAGGCCCACCATATGGTACCACCAGTTTGGTATATTGACTCAAGACATAGTTCAGTTTCAATAATTCGTGGACTGTCTTTATCTATCCCAAGCTATTGCCACCCTACACCAGCAAAGTTTCACCGCACCGTCGGTTACGAACGTAGAAGACTTGTATACAGAAAGCCTCAAATAAGACTGGTTAAATTACCTTCCACAGAATAGTTTATGGTACGAAAATTCAAGTGTTCTGTAACAAGCCTGCCAGAATAACATCTCATTTAAATAAAACTGTAGTACTCGACTAAATAAGTATCGCGCAGTTTGTATGCGAGAATGGTTTGAATGTTTTGGATGATATTTGAGGTTGGGATTTTGTAAGAACTATGGAAAATATAGGATTAATTTAAATAAGTTGTGATTCACACATGTAGGATTTTTACTACAAAAAAATGTGAGTAGAATACCATACCTGAAGTCTGTGGTTTTACCCTGTTGTGGGACCTCTGGGCGGGAGCTCCCTACCAGCTTCTTCCATTTGACCACATTCAACGTATAGCGACTCGAATCGTTGACGATCAAGTTCTCTCCGGTCGGCTTGACCCTTTGGCTATACGTAGAAATGTTAGATCACTCTGCATCTTTTACCGTATGTATCACGGAGAGTGTTCTGAGGAACTGTCCGATTTACCACCTGCAGCTCAATTTCGCCACCGGACTTCCCGAAAAAGCATGATGTTTCATCAATTTCATGTCGACGTATGAAAGTCCACAACCTTGCGATTTTCACGGTATTTCCTCATATTATGGAACCAGTTTCCAGGTGAAGAGTTTCCGAACACATACGACTTAGGAGCCTCCAAGAAGAGAGCATAATTCTCTCCTTAAAGGCCGGCAACGCATCCTCGAGACCTCCGGTGTTGCAGATGTTTGTGGGCGACGGTGATCACTTACCATCAGGTGAGCCGGCAGCTCGTTTGCCTTCCTATCCCATTATGCTCATTTGCTCGTTTGGTAATCTACGACCTACGTTATATAATCGACGGTCACCAAGCTCTTAATGGAATATTACAGCAGCTATCCTGTGGACTAAGTTACCATTCCAGGACCAGCCTGCTAGTTGCTCCTAACTATCATCACTCACCAACAGGTGACATGGTGGTCTGGCTCTTAAAAGAGGCAGTTCAAAACATTGGTCCAATGTGTTTTGTTTATCTGTTTTACCAACCCAGGGTGGTATTTGCATCATTTCCATTTAAACCAACTTCACTTTAAATTTGATCAAAATGTTGTGGTCACGTTGTACCTCACTCTCCAATTATGTATTTGTGTTGTTAGTTTCTCAGTTAAATTAATTGTTATTTTGGTAAGCCTTATACTCGTGTTTAAAATAATTTGGTTTGACGATATAATCAGTTATTTGGTTTAAAGTCAAGATATAATCTTATGGTTTGTTTACATATACGAAATCAATAACCAATATTTTTATTTTTTCAATTTCAATTTTTTATTATGGTTCTAAAACTCTTATAATTAAATAAACATGTCAGTAGGTGTTTGTCCAGTCGTGATTGGGCAGATGCCATAACCAAAGTTGATTTGTAAATATTATGACTCTTATACAGGGTTATTGGTAAAATGATAACAACCTCTTAGAGTTGACTTCTGCTAGCCCTAACAAACATTTTGAGGTTTTTTTTCCCAGAACATTCATCAGTAAAATTTGTTCGTAAATATTACATCTAAGGAATATTTCCAGTGACGTTTCTGAGCAACATTTATAAAAAGTTGTAATCATGCTCCGTACACTCAGATATAGCTTTAGATTTGTGTAGTACTTGTATTAATCTCACGATTAAATATACCCACAGTTTAACCTTTTTGTACGTTTGAACAATCTTTAAATTACTATTCCCTTGAATAATAACAATTTACATAGAACTAAAACTTCTCGAAAAACATTTAACTTCGTTTGACCTTACGTTCTAAAATTATCATATCAGATCTTAAATAAAATGGAAGTAGCTTTTACTAATAAATTACATTTTGAATGTAGTATTTCTTAGCTTGATATTTACAACTATTTGTAATTCAAACCTAACTTTAGTAATTTATTTAGCAAAAAACATTGTGTTTGTACGAGCACAGCTGGTAAATAATGCTATATCTACAATTTAGACAAACTGAACCTAAAAATACTAATTTCGCATTAACAACTTTATCAAAAGATTCCTAACAAAAAAGTCGATTTTTTTATTGCTGATAGGTAAGTCTTTGACTACAATCTCACCTTATGGTAAGTCATGAAGTGGTCGAAGGTGTTAATTACTGGCTTAAGGTGATCACGATAGTGAAACGCGCACTTTTGGAATCTTCTTTTACCGAAACTATTCGTTCAAAAAGTGCGAAAAAAATATATCATTTTATTTAACTCTTTATTGAGTGAATTAGTTGACTAGTTTTTACTAAAACTTATTAGTTCTTCTGTAATAAAATGTAATCGGCGACCCTTTTTAGACTGTTTTTTATTAATTTAAGAGGCATAATTGATGTAATTGCAACGTTTCTTTTTTTTTAAAATAGCTAATACTATACTCTAATGAACTACTTACCAACTTGTGTTGAAAACATTTTTATGAATTTTTGGCACAAAATTGCGTGATCGCGAGAAGAAATCTCAACGAAAATCAGTCTGCCCGCAGCCCTCGGGCCGTTTGGACGTGGGATCTGTGCCATTCGTTACTCCATCATTTTTTGTGCATTTATTTTACGAAATATACAATATTTTTTTACCATACGTTAATTTGCAAGTCATAAATTATTGAAACTCAAGTAAAAAAAATATTGGGTAAGTACTTTTCTTTATGTTGATTTATAAAATCTTTATAACAACGAGTTGATTAAAGTTCAGACACGGCATTGTTAATTTCTATTTTAGTAGGTATCTAGATTTTTAACCCTAAGTAAAATATTTCATTTTGTTATTTATAAGCTACTGTACAATTAAACGAGAACTAATTTCTAATGCACTTAACACACTTTCCGAGACGACCAACTACTTTCTAGGAATTTAGATATTCAATCATTCAAATAAAGGGAAGTTATATATTTATTATAACTTTGACTTTAATAGTTACTTAGTAGGTAGTTAGTCGGATTGAAATTTGTGTTACATCTGTATGACTACTCAGTTCTTTCGTCCTACCTATAAAGACATGTGCCCGTAACTTTTGAACCGTAACTTCTGTAGATGGTTTCATAGCAAAAGTGATTATGTGAACTATTATTATAATTTTAATAACCGACTTCCAAAAAAGGACGAGGTTCTCAATTCGTCTGTATATTTTTTTTATGTTTGTTACCTCAGAACTCTGGACTGAGTGAACCGATCTTGATAATTATTTTTTTTGTTTCAAAGGTGATGCTTGTCGTTTGGTCCCATTTTAAATTTCATCAAAATCGGTTAAGCCGTTTTTGAGTTACACTAAAATACCTGAAAAATATTTACCTATCTCGATGATATAGTTGTTAAAAATGAATGATAATCGATCCCGTAAGTGGCAAGGGCCACTAAAAAGTGTGAAAAAAATTTTAAGCAAAAAAATGGAACCGACTTCAACACCCAAAAGTGTGAAATAACTCGTCGAAGTCAGTACCATACGCAAAGTTTTGTGATAATAGGTACTTTTGAACTATCATGGTACCGACTTCAACAAGTTATTTCACACTTTTGGGTGTTGAAGTCGGTTCCATTTTTTTGCTTAAACTTTTTTTTATTATAATTATTATTATAATAAGTGGGGTTCCTCAGGAAAAGTGACTAAGAACCCCGGTACGATTCTTCCCGTATAACTTTTAATGGCAGCAGTTCGGTGGTAATACGAATTGCTCATTTATCTCTTTCTAACAACAGATATGACGCTTAATATTTGAACGTTCTTTCCTTGTCATTACAAACTGCATATACATGGGCGTAGGTATTTATATAGGTAAATTCTAGTAAGCTTTTAGAGCAGTGGTGTTCGGATACAACTAATCTATGTAAGTATTTCAAATCTCTGCCTAACTATACTTACCTTTGCTTTGCTAAAACCTTTGCTTCTTAAAGCTTTGTTTTAGGACACTTGTTTGGGAATGGGGACCCTTTTGATCCCCGTAGTCCCAAACTATACCACGATGTCGCATATTCGACTGGGCTCCTGGAATGTAACAGGAAGACACCAGCCGATATATATGCCCTTAGGCACGTGGGAAAAATGGGCGGGAAGGACCTACTTTCAGAGGACCCGCTCGTCGCTCCGTCACAAGAAGCCTATCACTAAACACACCCTACAAATGATTAATTGATCAATTAACAAATGCTATGGATTTTTTGTAAGGAATACGCTCCTTTGTCCTCGATGCTGTCCGCCCGCCAACAGCTTGCTCATCCTTCCACCAAAAAGAACGCACGGCATCCAAAATAACGGTCACTCACACAAATATGTTTATATTCACTAATATCTATAGCAATCCTTGCTAGCACATCCGATCGCCGCAACCGGAAACCTGTCTAACTCCGTTTGTTTGGAATAAACGTACGTCCGCGTACGAGAAAACCTTAGAGCGCACTGACTGCCCTTCAAAATCAGAGGTGAACGCAATTATAGACTTTAAAAAGTTACAAAAATCAATTTCTTTATTTATTTTTTTAATTTTATTTTAAAAAGAAGATCAATTTATTTAACTGTCGGCGTCGGTATCAGGAAGGGCGTCGGCGTTGGTGTTAGTAAAAAATAAGTGTCAGTGTCGGAATAGGCGTCGTACTCGGTGTCAGTGTCGGAAAAGGTGTCGGTATTAAAATTGGTGACAGCATCGGCGTCAGTGTCCAAATAGGTGTCAGTTTCGGCGTCGCATCGGCGTCGGCGTCAGCGTCGTTTTCATTGTTGGAATAGGTGTCGGCGTCGGCGTCGGTGTCATTGTTGGAATAGGCGTCGGTGTCGGAATAGGTGTCAGTTTTGGCGTCGCATCGGCGTCGGCGTCGGCGTCGGTGTCATTGTTGGAATAGGTGTCGGCGTCTGCGTCGGTGTCATTGTTGGAATAGGCGTCGGCATCGGCGTCGGTGTCATTGTTGGAATAGGCGTCGGTGTCGGAATTGGTGTCAGTTTCGGCGTCGCATCGGCGTCGGCGTCGGCGTCGGTGTCATTGTTGGAATAGGCGTCGGTGTCGGAATAGGTGTCAGTTTCGGCGTCGCATCGGCGTCGGCGTCGGCGTCGGTGTCATTGTTGGAATAGGTGTCTGCGTCGGCGTCGGTGTCATTGTTGGAATAGGTGTTGGCGTAGGCGTCGGTGTCATTGTTGGCATAGGTGTCGGCGTCGGCGTCGGTGTCATTGTTGGAAAAGGTGTCGGCGTCGGCGTCGGTGTCATTGTTAGAATAGGCGTCGGTGTTGGAATAGGTGTCAGTTTCGGCGTCGCATCGGCGTCGGCGACGGCGTTGGTGTCATTGTTGGAATAGGTGTCGGCGTCTGCGTCGGTGTCATTGTTGGAATAGGCGTCGTTGTCGGAATAGGTGTCAGTTTCGGCATCGCATTTGCGTCGGCGTCGGTGTCATTGTTGGAATAGGTGTCGGCGTCGGCGTTGGTGTCATTGTTGGAATAGGCGTCGGTGTCGGAATTGGTGTCAGTTTAGGCGTCGCATCGGCGTCGGCGTCGGCGTCGGTGTCATTGTTAGAATAGGCGTCGGTGTCGCCATAGGTGTCAGTTTCGGCGTTGCTTCGGCGTCGGCGTCGGCGTCGGTGTCATTGTTGGAATAGGTGTCGGCGTCGGCGTCGGTGTCATTGTTGGAATAGGTGTCGGCGTGGGCGTCGGTGTCATTGTTGGCATAGGTGTCGGCGTCGGCGTCGGTGTCATTGTTGGAATAGGTGTCGGCGTCGGCGTCAGTGTCATTGTTGGAATAGGCGTGGGTGTCGGAATTGGTGTCAGTTTCGGCGTCGCATCGGCGTCGGCGTCGGCGTCGGTGTCATTGTTGGAATAGGTGTCTGCGTCGGCGTCGGAGTCATTGTTGGAATAGGTGTCGGCGTAGGCGTCGGTGTCATTGTTGGCATAGGTGTCGGCGTCGGTGTCATTGTTGGCATAGGTGTCGGCGTCGGCGTCGGTGTCATTGTTGGAATAGGTGTCGGCGTCGGCGTCGGTGTCATTGTTGGAATAGGTGTCGGCGTGGGCGTCGGTGTCATTGTTGGCATAGATGTCGGCGTCGGCGTCGGTGTCATTGTTGGAATAGGTGTCGGCGTCGGCGTCGGTGTCATTGTTGGACTAGGCGTCGGTGTCGGAATTGGTGTCAGTTTAGGCGTCGCATCGGCGTCGGCGTCGGCGTCGGTGTCATTGTTAGAATAGGCGTCGGTGTCGGAATAGGTGTCAGTTTCGGCGTTGCATCGGCGTCAGCGTCGGCGTCGGCGTCGGTGTCATTGTTGGAATAGGTGTCGGCGTCGGCGTCGGTGTCATTGTTGGAATAGGTGTCGGCGTAGGCGTCGGTGTCATTGTTGGCATAGGTGTCGGCGTCGGCGTCGGGGTCATTGTTGGAATAGGTGTCGGCGTCGGCGTCGGTGTCGGTGTCGGAATTGGTGTCAGTTTCGGCGTCGCATCGGCGTCGGCGTCGGCGTCGGTGTCATTGTTGGAATAGGTGTCGGAGTCGGCGTCGGTGTCATTGTTGGAAAAGGTGTCGGCGTCGGCGTCGGTGTCATTGTTGGAATAGGTGTCGGAGTCGGCGTCGGTGTCATTGTTGGAAAAGGTGTCGGCGTAGGTGTCGGTGTTATTGTTGGCATAGGTGTCGGCGTCGGCGCCGGTGTCATTGTTGGAATAGGCGTCGGTGTCGGAATAGGTGTCAGTTTCGGCGTCGCATTGGCGTCGGCGTCGGTGTCATTGTTGGAATAGGTTTCAGCGTCGGCGTCGGTGTCATTGTTGGAATAGGTGTCGGCGTCGGCGTCGGTGTCATTGTTGGAAAAGGTGTCGGCGTCGGCGTCGGCGTCGGTGTCATTGTTGGAATAGGCGTCGGTGTCGGAATTGGTGTCAGTTTCAGCGTCGCATCGGCGTCGGTGTCATTGTTGGAATAGGTGTCGGCGTCTGCGTCGGTGTCATTGTTGGAATAGGCGTCGGTGTCGGAATAGGTGTCAGTTTCGGCATCGCATCGGCGTCGGCGTCGGCGTCGGTGTCATTGTTGGAATAGGTGTCGGCGTCTGCGTCGGTGTCATTGTTGGAATAGGCGTCGGCATCGGCGTCGGTGTCATTGTTGGAATAGGCGTCGGTGTCGGAATTGGTGTCAGTTTAGGCGTCGCATCGGCGTCGGCGTCGGCGTCGGTGTCATTGTTAGAATAGGCGTCAGTGTCGGAATAGGTGTCAGTTTCGGCGTTGCATCGGCGTCGGCGTCGGCGTCGGTGTCATTGTTGGAATAGGTGTCGGCGTCGGCGTCGGTGTCATTGTTGGAATAGGTGTCGGCGTAGGCGTCGGTGTCATTGTTGGCATAGGTGTCGGCGTCGGCGTCGGTGTCATTGTTGGAATAGGTGTCGGCGTCGGCGTCGGTGTCATTGTTGGAATAGGCGTCGGTGTCGGAATAGGTGTCAGTTTCGGCGTCGCATCGGCGTCGGCGTCGGCGTCGGTGTCATTGTTGGAATAGGCGTCGGTGTCGGAATAGGTGTTAGTTTCGGCGTCGCATCGGCGTCGGCATCGGCGTCGGTGTCGGAATTGGTGTCAGTTTCAGCGTCGCATCGGCGTCGGCGTCGGTGTCATTGTTAGAATAGGCGTCAGTGTCGGAATAGGTGTCAGTTTCGGCGTCGCATCGGCGTCGGCGTCGGCGTCGGCGTCGGTGTCATTGTTGGAATAGGTGTCGGCGTCTGCGTCGGTGTCATTGTTGCATTAGGCGTCGGTGTCGGAATAGGTGTCAGTTTCGGCATCGCATCGGCGTCGGCGTCGGTGTCATTGTTGGAATAGGTGTCGGCGTCGGCGTCGGCGTCGGTGTCATTGTTGGAATAGGCGTCGGTGTCGGAATTGGTGTCAGTTTCGGCGTCGCATCGGCGTCGGTGTCATTGTTGGAATAGGTGTCGGCGTCTGCGTCGGTGTCATTGTTGGAATAGGCGTCGGTGTCGGAATAGGTGTCAGTTTCGGCATCGCATCGGCGTCGGCGTCGGCGTCGGTGTCATTGTTGGAATAGGTGTCGGCGTCGGCGTCGGTGTCATTGTTGGAATAGGCGTCGGCGTCGGAATTGGTGTCAGTTTCGGCGTCGCATCGGCGTCGGCGTCGGCGTCGGTGTCATTGTTGGAATAGGTGTCGGCGTCTGCGTCGGTGTCATTGTTGCATTAGGCGTCGGTGTCGGAATAGGTGTCAGTTTCGGCATCGCATCGGCGTCGGCGTCGGCGTCGGTGTCATTGTTGGAATAGGTGTCGGCGTCGGCGTCGGTGTCATTGTTGGAATAGGCGTCGGTGTCGGAATTGGTGTCAGTTTCGGCGTCGCATCGGCGTCGGTGTCATTGTTGAAATAGGTGTCGGCGTCTGCGTTGGTGTCATTGTTGGAATAGGCGTCGGTGTCGGAACAGGTGTCAGTTTCGGCATCGCATCGGCGTCGGCGTCGGCGTCGGTGTCATTGTTGGAATAGGTGTCGGCGTCGGCGTCGGTGTCATTGTTGGAATAGGCGTTGGCGTCGGAATTGGTGTCAGTTTCGGCGTCGCATCGGCGTAGGTGTCGGCGTCGGTGTCATTGTTGGAATAGGTGACGGCGTCGGCATCGGTGTCATTGTTAGAATAGGCGTCGGTGTCGGAATAGGTGTCAGTTTCGGCGTCGCATCGGCGTCGGCGTCGGCGTTGGTGTCATTGTTGGAATAGGTGTCTGCGTCGGCGTCGGTGTCGTTGTTGGAATAGGCGTCGGTCTCGGAATAGGTGTCAGTTTCGGCGTCGCATTGGATAATATTAAATTGTAATTTTAAATACTTAATAAATTAAGTTGCAAGTAATTTTGGTTTTTTTTAAGTCCTTCGGCTGGTGCCTACGTATTTGGCGCAGTCGGTAGGATATTAGAGTCAGTGCACGGCAGTCATTAGCTCCAAAAATCGTTGCGGCTTGACATCAAACGTCGCTGGCAGGCTCTCCAGTCTTCATCTAATATCCGAATCTACGTGGCCACAGCTCTGAGGACCAGTATCCGACCATTGATACGCAGAGGAAACCAGAATGCATATGTAAGTGCGCAAAATCTTTCTTTTTTGTGTTGCATCCTTTTTAATCCTTATCCTTGTAATTTTTCAAGATTTTTCATCCTAAGAATCGGGGTGACCGGGAGACTGCACCACGACAGTCTCGCCGTTATAGAGATATAGATAGTATTAGAGAAATTGATTTAGAGACCACATCATCTGTAAAAATGCCTTACGACCCTGATGCTATTTTGAAGGCCTTACGCCCAGTACCAGATTTTGATGGAAACCCAAACGTCCTCACCAGATTTATAAAAATATGTGATCAATTAGTAAAAACTTTTATGTGTGAGGAAGCCGGCAATGAATTAGGAAATTTGAGTTTAATAAATGGTATATTAAATAAAATAACTGGGCCCGCCGCTACAGTCATAAACTCAAATGGCATTCCTGATAGTTGGTTAGGGATTCGGAATTCTCTTATAAATAACTTTGCAGACCAAAGAGATGAAACTGCATTATATAATGATCTCTCCTTAGCCACACAGGGAAATAAGACCCCGCAGGAATTTTACGACTACTGTCAAACGTTATTTAGCACTATTATGACTTACATTTCGCTACACGAAACTATCGATACCACTATTGAATCAAAACGCGCGCTATATAGGAAATTATCAATGCAAGCTTTTGTACGAGGCTTACGAGAACCTTTAGGTTCACGAATAAGATGTATGAGACCTTCTACTATGGAGCAGGCTTTGCAATTCGTACAAGAAGAGCTGAATATAATTTATATGCAGCAGCGAAATAACGAAGCCGCACCTAGCCATAAGCACCAGTCAATTTATAGAACACCGGTTACTACTCAAATGCCTCCTTCATCAAGGCAAAATTATGTACCAATGCAGCCCATGATGTTAGCGCCCATGAGTCAAAGACCAACGTTCATGCCACAGCAGCAGGCTTTTAGATTCAATCCGCCACAGTCGAATCAATTTAAATTTAATGCAGGTCCCCAACATCAGCCTCAATTGCGTATGCCAACTCGCACGCAACAGATGTTTAGCGCACCGCCACCAAATTATAACGCGCGGAGTAATACTTTCCGACTTCCACCGCGTAACCAACCCCAAAATTCTGCCCCTACGCCCATGAGTGGAGTGCAGCATTTCACCCCTAAAGTCTTACCTCCGACTGGACTTACTGGACACGACTGGAATAAACATGGCAATCCGCCACCCACCAACTATTTGAAGAGTCGCGAGATGAACTTTAACGAAAGGTCGGTGTCGGAATAGGTGATAGTTTCGGCGTCGCATCGGCGTCGGCATCGGCGTCGGTGTCGGAATTGGTGTCAGTTTCGGCGTCGCATCGGCGTCGGCGTCGGTGTCATTGTTAGAATACGCGTCAGTGTCGGAATTGGTGTCAGTTTCGGCATCGCATCGGCGTCGGCGTCGGCGTCGGTGTCATTGTTGGAATAGGTGTCGGCGTCGGCGTCGGTGTCATTGTTGGAATAGGCGTCGGTGTCGGAATTGGTGTCAGTTTCGGCGTCGCATCGGCGTCGGCGTCGGCGTCGGTGTCATTGTTGGAATAGGTGACGGCGACGGCATCGGTGTCATTGTTGGAATAGGCGTCGGTGTCGGAATAGGTGTCAGTTTCGGCGTCGCATCGGCGTCGGAGTCGGCGTCGGTGTCATTGTTGGAATAGGTGTCTGCGTCGGCGTCGGTGTCATTGTTGGAATAGGCGTCGGTGTCGGAATAGGTGTCAGTTTTGGCGTCGCATCGGCGTCGGCGGCGGCGTCGGTGTCATTGTTGGAATAGGTGTCTGCGTCGGCGTCGGTGTCATTGTTGGAATAGGCGTCGGTGTCGGAATAGGTGTCAGTTTCGGCGTCGCATCGGCGTCGGCGCGTTAAGCGGCAGGGGGGCGCCCCTTTTTGATACAATTAATATTATTCAAATTATAACTAACGAACAATCGTCGCTCGTGGCGCGTCTCATTGTACTCCCGCTGCGGATTGGGATAAAAACAAAACACACTTTTTGTGTTCTTTTACAATAATATAAATGTTTTAACTTTTTCTACATGTTCAAGTCAGGTGTTCGTAAGTAGGTAAGTACGTACGTAATGTGTGTAAGTGTATTTTCCAGAGTACCTATCTAGGTACAGTTTTCTCTCGGATTCGGAAGCTTTTCAAATGGTATTGTACCTTGTACTTGTATGAATGTTATTTAGAATACGAATGAAAACGTTTCCTTGCAAATATGAATTAAGTACCTACTAGGTATGCAGATCATCACAATATGTGCACCTTCAAAGGTCGACACCCTTTGTTTACCGACCTCCAAGAGAGGTGGTAGTTTTCAATAGAACGCGTACCTAACTATCTAAGATTTTTTTACCTGTAGATGATTTGTATGCCTTCCATATTTACTAGACGAATTCAGGGTAATTACCTGAGTACCAGTAGTACTACCAGTCTTGCACTTCCGAGCATCCGGTGAATACCTACATCGCCGCTTATCGTGTTTTTTAGGAATAATCTGTGGACAATATGCCTTCCTTGTGTCTTAGACTCGGCACCAATTATACAGGCACTGTGAGAGATAAGAAAACTGTTTAATTTCACGCGTAATTATAGCTTTTATTGTTAAAACAGAAAATATCATCATTTTGTTTTATCTTAGAACGAATCTCAATGAAATGGATGAGCGAGATATGTGTATCGTTTGGTGTGAGAGAGTGAAAGAGATCGCAGCATGATCGGAACGTCTCGTGGCGGTTCGGTGGTAGAGGTCCGCGGCGCGGTCATGAAAGTCGGCAGCGGCGCGCTGGTAAACGTACCCGGCGCGGCGCGGCGTAGCCGGCGTGTTATTGATTTTTTTACCTATATGGTGGAATAGAAAAATTAAATCTGCTGTATATGTACTAAAAGGGTAAATGTTTATTTTCTTGCATACAAGTAAGTTCCTACTCAAATTAATTAGTCAAAATATTGAAGAAACAGGATCTTGCCACCAACCGATACACAAACTTCCACAAAAGCCCAAAATCGACTGGCCTAAGTTTATGAAAACCGCATGAGATACCTCAACTTCAAGGCATGTCACAACCCTATCAGAAATGGACAATCTTGCAGAAGAAATCACTCAATGCACGCAGAAGGCACTTCATACCTCCACAATTAAAGAAAACCCCTAAGGAGAATCGAGATTGCCCATCCTCCCCCGCTGTATAAGAGAGCTCATAAAAGAAAAACGCCTGCACAGAAAAACCTGGCAACATTGATGAGACCCCATCCACAGAACTGGGCCTCACTCCACAAACTCTGCAGGCAACTTAGGAAACACTCAGAACCAATTCGTTGTCTTTTCCACGAAAATTGCAACTTGAGATACAGAGCAGAGTACATGGCAGAAATATTTGCCCAATCCCTTTAGAACTTATTCAAGCCCAATCCCACAGTGAACAGAGAACACTCAGACTCTGTGGAACATTCCTCGATGAATACTTCAGTGTCCCATAAAACACAGAAGAAGATATTGGACAGTGATCTGTCACCTGTCCTCTAAAACCACGGCAGCTATCACGCGCCTGTTTAACGGGATCCTGCGCACGGAGCACTTACCCTCCCAATGAAAAATGAGCCACGTGGATATGTTCCCGAAACCGGCAAAGACGTTTGGAGACCCGAGAATTACAGGCCTATCACTCTACTTACATGCATTTCGAAAGTCTTTGAACGCCTCTTCTTAAGTCGGATAGTCACATGAAGTCTTGACCGGAGCAGTTCGGATTCCGGTCGGAGCACTCCCCCACACCTCAGCTATCCAGGGTAATGCACCTCACGGCAGAAAACTCTAAATTGATTTTCGACGTCGGCGTGAATTTGTTCATGACCCGGTGGCGGCGGCGGCGCGCTGAGGTAACTCCGCGGTGGCACGCCGGCGTGCCGCGGATCTCTAAGTCGAATGAGACTTGTCAAAAACCGAAATGACGGATTCAAGATGGCAGGCAAAATTCAAGATGCCCTGATCCGGCTGAAAATAAACGCCCTAAGCAACCCAGATAGGGTTGCTTAGGACGTCGTTATTCGGAATTAAGAAATTTCTGCTTATGATGTAATTTTTCAAGATGGCCGCCATACATAGATGTTTTGAAACCATTGGCTCAAATTGTTCAATGGGAAGGATTCATGGGGAAAGAAAGTATTCTAAACCGAAGATAACAAAGTGATTTTCATGATATGGAAATAATGGAAAATCATAAAATGACGTCTGCCAAGTGAAGATAGATTACGTATCTCGTAAACAGTTACAGATAAGTAAAGAAGTTTTGAACAAATGTCATAGGGAATCGAGAGAGCACTCAAATGACACGCAACAAAAATCCAAAATAGCAGAATTCATACAAAGTGCTGAAGTGCGATCCCACTGAAGTAAGGTTTATCTTCAGTGTGGTCGGATCTTAAATTACATCATTCTGGATTTGCCATTTTGCTCTTCTTATTTATCATATTGCATTTAGAGCACGGATGGTGCGTGAGTTCGAAGGGCGAGTGCAAGGTGAGGCTGCAGTCTAGGCCGAGTCAGTAACTTGCAAGGCCGAAGGCTGAGAAGTTGGGAGTATTTTCCGTATCTCCAAATGTTAAAATCCAATCTCCAATGTCTCCATGATGAATGGCCGCGATAACCGAAGCACCTACGAGTGGGGTTCTTTAACCAATGTGACTCAGAAACTTGGTACGATTCTGCCTGTACCACTTGTAGTAGCGGTAGGGTGAATCTTATATAGCGGTTTCATTACGGTTATCTTTTGTATTGAGCATTGCATTGGGATAATACTTATATAAAAATTTTGAACTTTTATTATATTATTATTTGTACCTATGTTATTTCATACTGCATAAAAATAAATGAGACACTGCCTGATAAACTTGTTAGCATATAAGTACATAACAAATAATTAAAAAGTTATGGTTACATAAGAAACGTAATTGTAATTTTTTTTAGATTTGTAATACAATGAGAAATAAACGAAAGTATAAAGTGCTCCATTAACGTCTTGTAGCAACACAAACTGTGAACGAGTTCTTGAGTTCAGTGAGTTATAAATATCGTAAATAAACTTTAAAATTTCGTAATGACTTTCTAGAACTGAAATTATACCTATACATTACATTTATTCACCTATAGATTTATAGAAATATTACAGTAAGCCCAAACACAAATTATTTGACAGTGTTTTGTAAACAAGGTTGTTTAAAATTAAATACACATTCTCACCATTTTCCCTTCAGTCTACACATTTCTTTCTGCTTACCAAAACACTGACACACTTTCTTCGCTTTTTCTACATGAGCGTTATCATACATAATAATAATAATAATTTTATTTCAAAAAACGTTTAACATGTTGGAGCAGTAAGGAACACATAATGTATACATAGAACTATGAATAACAACAACAAAACACATGTGTAGGTACAATGTAAGTCCTACAGGCACAGATATGCTCCAGGACGTTATCCGCACCAACCCGGTGGTTGGTTGAATGTCTTTACTGTAGTAGTACTGTTTTATGTGTATTTTCTACACATACAAGCTACGTTTCGTACCGCTTCATGAAATCGAACTACTTTTTTGAGCACAATACTGACTTTTGAACTAACACGGTACCAACTTTGACAAGTAATTTCACACTTATCAGGAACATAAGTCGGTTCCATTTATGTTTTTAAAATATTATCTACAATTTTAAATTATAAACTCGTTTTATGGATCTTATAATCTCTGCTAACCACCAAACAATTAAGACTTTTACTTGCAAATTATGTTGATATGGAAGATAGGCACTTTTCTAACAAAATTTCAAGAAATCGGATCAGGCAATCGAGATAATGACTGGGAAATATACACTGCTCAGACCTCCACCGAGACCACACTTCGCTTAGTCTATTAAATATTTCTATACTTACAAGCGATGATATTTTCTACCGTATAGGTTCGCAGTAACTGCAGATAAAATGTTGTTATGTACACTTCTGTTCTGCCGCTTCTAATAGCACACGAAACTCTACAATTTTAGCGATGCTATCCGTGGTACGGCGACTAGTGCCGCCGTGCGACTGAATATTTTTATGAGCTAAAAGTTAACGCCTATTTCTTTTAGCTCCGCCCGAATTAGAAATTATTTTGACTACTGTCTTGCCCTTAATCTAGAATTACTGGCTAACACAGACAGCTGCCGGAACACACCAATAGGTGCATGTACCCATTGAAATACACTGGCATTATCTAGGTATATATTGGGTAAGTTAACTAGGTACATTAGCTTTTATATATTATTAAACTTGTTTGTAACGACGCATCCCTATTATTTGATTTTTTTATTTTTGCAATAACGCATGCTCTGCGGATTACATTACAAATATACGAGAGGAAAATATAGCTTTCCACTCGTATATTTGCTACGCAAACGTATTTTTTTATATAGGTATTATTTATTACAATACCTATATAAAAAAATACGTTTGCGTCATCATTAACAAAATCAAAGCTAATTGCAAAATTAGTCTTGTTTGTAGTACAACGTAAATTGAACTAAAGTGTCGCTTCATTCCCATACGATGGTCAAGGAACGAGAGGAAAACTTAGTTGTGTATCATTGTCATGTTAGCTCAGTCGGTCAAAACATACCCCGGCTATAGGGGTGGATAATGCGAGCTTGAATCCCGCACATAACTTAAAGTTTTTTTTTGCATGGTGGTAGGGCACTTTGCGAATGCCCGCCTGGCTAGCTACCACCCTCAAGTTGAAAATCTGTCGCCAAGCACCCAACGGTGTGTTCCGGCAGCTGTCCTTGAGAGCCAGTAATTCTAGGTTAGCCTGTACAACATCTTCGACCACATCATCACTTACCATCAGGTGAGATAGTGGTCAAAGGCTAACATATCAGGTATAAAAAAAAAAAGAAAAAAAAGTTTTCCTCTATTCATTTTGTATGTGTCTTGTTTTGTAATAATATACTTATAGTCCGTGTGGTGTGGGTATAAAATCACTGGGACTATAAATCTTCAAAGTCTATATTTGAATGTTACAAAAATAACAAGTTGTAAAACAGTGGTACGTAAACAAAGGCGGAATATAAAAAATGCATTCGAGCAGCGTGCGCTTCGTGTCAGGTAGCTATGCAGACTGCGGAGATATAAAAAAGACAAAAGTACGAGACGGGCGATCGGCGGCGCAGGCGGCCGGTAATCCCCGAGCCGCATTCCACAGCTATTGTTCTCCGATTAGGGATGTCGAAAGTGAAAAGAAATATCGATATATCGATGTATCGATATTTATTAAAATATCAATATCGACCTCGATATTTTGTGAAAAAAATATCGATATATCGGTAAAATTTTCAGATATGTAGCGGTTTTAATAATAATTAAATAATTAAATAATTAATAATAAGCATTGCAATTCAACGGGGCAATGCTGCCAGCATGCTGGGCACGCTGCCAACTGGGAGTGGGCTGGAGCATTTGGACTGCCTATGAGTCTGCTATGACTTATAGGTGTCTAAATGCTTTTATTGTAGTAGCTGTAGTGTTGTATATAGTTCATAGTATTTTGTTTAATAAAGGCATACCGCCGGAAAAAAAAAAAAATAATAATGTATATTGTTTAAATAATAATTAGTTATTAAATAATTTTAGTCTGGCTAATAATGCTTGTTTCGCAAATGTGCGGAAAATTTTTAGTTTATACCACACAGATTGCATATTACATTTTCTTTATTGTTTATCTTGAAAAAATTCCATACTCGTTGATGTTCAATGAAGACATGATTCACGTCACAAAACACGAATTATGAATTAGAATAAGCAAACAATCAATTAAGATTGAGGTTATTTATGTAGCACGCGACCACACATTTAAACACGGCAAAAGAACTCATAAATGAAACAATGAATTATAGTCTGTGACAGTGACGTGACACATATAATAGCCGCTGCGCAGTCTCAACATACTAGTCATAGATAATACAGTTTGTGCCTGTTCGTTCAAAAAATTAAGATAAAAATATCGTAATTGATACAATTTCCGATATTGAATATTTTATATCGATGTACCGATGTATCGAATTTAAATATATCGGCAAAAAATATCGATATATCGAATAAAACAAATCGATATATCGCGCGTTAACATAACGTCGTCGGCGCGTTCAATGTGAAGCATAGAACCTTATTTTGTACTTTAACTTGTATTGGTTTTATTTATTTATTCTTGTTATATTAACTATTTCATTGTGTTACAAGCTCAGTTTCATCAATTACATGACTACACCACATACTTATTATAATTAACCAATACTAAGTTATAGTCTTTCATGTTAACATTATTTATTAGTTTCGTTAATTGATTTAATGCGTCCTGATGACTATTTTTAAATTATATATTGCTTTGCCCCCCCCCCCCCCCCATATTTTCCCGTAGGTGTCGTAAGAGTCGACAAAGGGAAAATTGGAGAAAACGGCCGCTGCCATATATGGAGACTATGTCAAATACCCCTTTAATTAATAGGGGATGCTGTGTTCAGCAGTGGACGATCCGGCTGATACAGTATTCATAGAAGAAAACATAAAAAAATAAAAGAAAATATAAGTAAATACGTATTGTTTATCAATTACATTAATTCATTATCATCATCATTACATTCATACAATGCGCACTTTTCATCCAAAGACTCCCTGTGACTTTGGCCGTGTTCACATCCCACGTCACGACGTCGTGACGTGGGATGTGAACACGGCCTTGTTTTTGGGCATGTGTAGGTACACTCCCTTTCTCTAAGTGTCTTTCAAAGTATCATTAGTCGATCTAGAGGAGTTTATCATTTTGATAAGCGTGATAGCCTTTTAAAAACATTCTTTCCCTATCTGTTATTGGTTCTGTTTGTTTTCAATCTAACCAATTTACTAAATTTGGCATCCATCTATTTTAATTTTTGACACCCAATTTAGGATAACCTATTTAAAGTCGTTATATACCTTGATTATTATATATAAGTATTATGTTTGTTGCATGGCTTTAAATTTATATTTTAGGTAGGTAGTACTCGTTTTTGTTAAGACACCATAAAAAATGGCAATAAAACGACAATACGAGTTAATCTCTCTGACAAATCATTAGTTACAGCGCTTCACTTCTATAAAAGTCCTTGTATTAATAATCAATACCAATGCTTAATACTTTATCCACTATCTTAGTTTAAGTATGTCATATATTTTCCAAAATATCTCAATTTAGATTCCATACAGCAACGCGTAAATTCATGCATAATCTAAATCAGCTATTTCGCTGGCAAATGGATTGCTCGATAAATTTTGAATTGGCTTGTATTTATTTTGGTCATATACGCATTATTTTCGGTAAACATAAACGTTTCGTTTTTATTTTTTGATACCGGTAGTTAAATCACTGTATTCTGTTTTTTTTATATGACTATATGTAGTTTCATAATAATAAAAATCGAATAATTTTTTTATAAGTAAATTTATATGTGGGAGCCAATGTTCAAATATTCGAGGAGTGCATCAATAATTGAACTTAATGATAGTTTATCAATATACAATTTTATTATTATAGTTAAACATCCATAATATACTATTTACACCTTATAAACAAGTCAATAAATGATTAGCTACAATAATCCTTAATATAAGAATAAGTAATCAAACTTATCATACCTGACGCTTGGAGAGACAGTTCAGAGTACTTGGTAGTGCCGTGCCCGTAGCTGGACAACTTCTGATCGGTCGATAACTCGTGTGGCCGTATTTATACCAGAGCCGGTCTCGTCAGTAGTCAACGAATAGTCAACTGAACAACTTTTGAGGCAGGTTAACAGAGAGAATACCACAAATAGTCAGTTGCACGTCTTTTAACACAGACCTTAGTCATAGAGAATAAACTCACCACAGAGTACTTAACATAAAATACAAGCACAGATAATAATAATGTTTGAAAATAACGTGAGTTGACGTTTTATCTCCCACACGGCCATTCTGACGAGCAGCCTTTGGCTGGCGAAAAACAGAAAAATAATAATTCAATGCTTTACACATCATTTGAAATTCATGTACAAGGTTCAAATAAAATAACTCAAAAAATTACAACATGGTTTTAGAAATATTAGTCAAATCACATGACAATGAGACACCTGCTGTCAAATCACATGGCAGTTGTCAAATCACATGACAATGATAAACCTGCCAAATCACACGGCAGTTGTCAAATCACATGACAATTAGATACCCGCCAAATCACATGGCTGTTGTCAAATCATATGACAATTAGATACCTACAAATCACATGGCTGTTGTCAAATCACATGACAATTAGATACCTGCCAAATCACATGGCTATTTGTCAAATCACATGACAATTAGATACCTGCCAAATCACATGGCTGTTGTCAAATCACATGACAATTAGATACCTGCCAAATCACATGGCTATTTGTCAAATCACATGACAATTAGATAGAATTTCGCCAAGTCACATGGCCTCGAGATGAGATATCTGCCAAATCACATGGCATGTCAAGTCACATGACAATCTCATCTCGATTTTGTTTATTAAATTTTGATGCGATTTTAAAGAATATTAGTATTCGTTGGCCAGACGCACACTAAATCCCGACCAATCGCCTCAAAATATCGTTAATTATTTGTAAATCATATCGCACGAATTCGATATAA
Organism: Plagodis dolabraria; assembly: GCA_963854805.1. Taxonomy (NCBI): domain Eukaryota; kingdom Metazoa; phylum Arthropoda; class Insecta; order Lepidoptera; family Geometridae; genus Plagodis; species Plagodis dolabraria. The sequence continues at coordinate 2,840,069 of OY978453.1, read as the reverse complement.
AGAGTCTATTCTTATCCCACACCTCGGGTAACAACGTGAAAGTTAATATCAGACACGTAAAATTAATTTTCACAGTTTTTTACAAAAATCTTTATAGACTTTTACAGTGTGTCTATCGTTATCGTTTACTAAATTATGTTCTGACGCAAGAACATCTGCACAAATGTTGAGCTTGTTGATTGCTCGTGGATATTGCTTGACCAACACAATATCGCCAATTTTAAAAGGTATTATCTTGGCTGTGGTCTTATCGAAATCGTTTGTACTCGTTCGTCCATCCTTTCCTTGGACTCTTGACTTTAAGTATCAAGGTCCAAATGTTCAATATCATTTAGCAAAGCAGATATAGGGATAGGTGACTTATTGCAACCCACAAGAAGCTCGAAAGGAGTGTGACCAGTGCTTTTGCCGAAAGTACTATTAATTGATAGCTGCACTTCACCTCCAGCGTCATCCAACATATTGCATTATTATTTTCAACAATAGTTAAGCAGTTTGTCAATACTTCCATTATTCGTTTCACCTGACCATTAGCACGACTCACGCCACTTACCATAAAACACTTATTATTGCACTTGCCATTAACACATATTTGTGAGGAAAAAAAAACAAAGATCTCAAAACCTTAATAATTTCTCAGCGTATGAACATTAATCCTTTAAGCAAATCACAGTTGCCCCTGTAATTACATTTATAACAGGTTTCATTTAGCTACGTGTCACAAAAGCATCCACGAACACAAAAGCATATTGCTTGGTAGATTTGTTGCCATTCAATTTGCCAGTAGTGTTTTTAAGGAGAGTGTGGAAAGGAACTGGAGGTTTGTATTTTGGATGGAGGATGTCCTGTCGCGAACCGGACTGATTTTGCATCCTCAACGTATTTACGTGTACGTTTGAACATATTGGGGAACCAAAACTGTTCTCTGATATTCTCAAGGGTTTTTCCCAGCCTACATTTTTAGTGATTCGTGATAAATCATAGTGTGCCATCTGTAGCTCTTTGAAATAAAGAAAAATACACTTAATTTTCTTATCTTTCTTCTAAGCAAATTAATACATGATACATTAATCCATTTCATATCTGGCAGCCAAATCCCTTTCAAATGTGATGTCTTTGTATGATTTAATAAAGTTTTTAGTTTCAGAACTGTGAGAAATTTCTTCTCTACTAACCACTTACTATAAATTTGTATTTTAAAGTTGTCGGGTTGATAGAAAGCCGTTAGGAAGAGATAGATTGATGTCAAGATAGACGTTCACCTTTACGGTATTCAATCTCAAAATCAAGCGCATACTAAAATCTCCACCATTTGTGAATGATAAAAAGTAATGTTTTTTTTTTTTTATTAAACGTGCTTGACGTTTTAGGCAAGTTACAGTCAGTCACAACTTTAAATGATCTACCAAGGAGATAGTGACGGGAATGTTTAATAGATCTGACTATCACCAACGTCTTCAAATCGTAAGAGTGGTAACGGATCCCAGTCTGAGTAGTACGGATGCTATAACAATTCACAATTCTATTAGCCTATCATTCTTTTAAACAACAATTTTAACCTTATCTATAGAACTGATAACCGTGTGAAACTTGACAGATCGTGTGAGATCAAACAATAACAATAATAATCATCAACCAGAACAAAGAGCTAAATCGTCTATGTAAATTAGGAAAATTCGTCAATATATGGCTTTAGTGCCACCATATCCAATAAATTGTATCATTTAGTTTTAAATAGCTTACGACTTGGTCATCGATTATGGGAAGTGGAAAATGATCACAGACAGTGTTGTCTGTCAACACAGACTCGGTGATCGCCATTTTTTTTTCTGATAAGTAGGATCGGGCTCGCTAAAATGGATTTGATATCACGTGTGATGGTATTGTCTTTCAAGTCTGTCCAATTAGCTCTTTGACATGTTCACGTTCACCTGGCGCTAAACGATACGGTCGTATCTTGACAACCTTTGTCTGTCGTCACTTGTGATACTACATTGCTGGATTGAACACATCATAGTGTGATTCAAATAAGTTTCTTAAGAATTAAGCTATTAAGTATATAATTTTTACGTATCCCTTAGCTTTTAAGAAAATCCTTTTTATTTATCTTTCCAAAACGAATTTTATGTTGTAGTAATTACGAGATATTTTTGCATCATCTTATGAATACATCATTATATCGTTTAAATCTATCAGAGGCCAGGGTGAAACCAATTTAAAATTTAGGTCCATAATACATACCACCATTCAAATTATTAAATACTACGAATATAATGAATTATTATTTCCAATCCCTTCCAAAAATAAGTCTCAATTGCGACTTTGCCTATGACTGGATTTCCCACCCTTTCGCGCATTAGAGAGCATTCAGCACCACAATCAAACATGAATAATAATAGTTATCAATTTTGATAGTATTAAAATTTGTTAGGCTTGATCAAAGTGTTAACGTGGGTAGACTTAAGTTTTAGAGCTATTACTTCTTACGTTTAAAACAATTTTCACAGCTATGTCAGTACAGGGGGTTTTAGTACTAGGTACTGGTTTCGTATCTCTAGAAGTGGAAGCGGAATTTGGCGATATGCGTTAATCGAGCTTACTTATGGCACTTATGACAGCTTTTGGGTTTGTTGTCTAATGATGAGCTTGGCTTAAATGTCTTAGGAACAACGTTGTGATCAGAATTTACACCAGGTCTCTTACGTTTATAGGAATTGAGGCCCTGGATTAACTGTGGCAAATTTTTGGATGTGAGTCGTACTAAATTGGAACGAACACGAAAGTCTGACATACCAGAAATTACTGCTTCCACTAGGCACAGCTCAGTCATCTGCACACCAATCGCATTTCGCGCCAACTACCATTTTCTGGTGGGGTACTCCGCTAAGTTGCCGGATTGCACGCTGGTGTACTCCATACAGTCCTCGTAGTAGCACGATTCATCTGCAAAAGTTTCGGTAATACATGTTTTAAGTTCCGGCCAGTTTATTAATGTGTAGTTTTGAGGTGCCCATTCGACACGGCTACATAAATTTTACACTTAAAAAGTTGTTAGCTTTGAAAATATTCGAAATTTAGGTATAAAACTAAGTTTAAAGTACCTTATTAAGCAAATCCGCACAATTACTTCAGGGTTACCATAACACATTACATTACTTAACTTCTCTATCAATTAGTTCGTATTCAGATTTTAGATCATCAATATTTTGACACCACACTTGAACGGTATCAGTTCGACGGTCGAAAGCTGGTACGTAAATCTGTTTAAGGCTCCATAAGTCGTGTAAGTTTATCTTTTGGTGTGTTAAAAGCTTTAGCGGTAGTTTGAATTAATTGTGTCATCATATTTTGCACAATATCAAATTATTATAAGAACAAAGTCTACCGCCCTTGAATCACTGCTGAATTTCTGGGAGCAGCGTAAAAACTGCTTAAAGATGAAGCGCCTATCGCAGACCCGAGGATTGTCGATGCGAGGTCAGCGCTGCTCTGATGCAGCTGCTAGTTCTTCCTCCAACTGCTCGTCCTCTGACGCAGCAACTCGATAATATTCATCTTGTGGCTCCTGAAATCATAAACATTCGTAGGCGTAGTTTCTGTTTATCAGATCCCGCTTCTGATGTGGGAGCCAATGTTCAAATATTCGAGGAGTGCATCAATAATTGAACTTAATGATAGTTTATCAATATACAATTTTATTATTATAGTTAAACATCCATAATATACTATTTACACCTTATAAACAAGTCAATAAATGATTAGCTACAATAATCCTTAATATAAGAATAAGTAATCAAACTTATCATACCTGACGCTTGGAGAGACAGTTCAGAGCACTTGGTAGTGCCGTGCCCGTATCTGGACAACTTCTGATCGGTCGATAACTCGTGTGGCCGTATTTATACCAGAGCCGGTCTCGTCAGTAGTCAACGAATAGTCAACTGAACAACTTTTGAGGCAGGTTAACAGAGAGAATACCGCAAATAGTCAGTTGCACGACTTTTAACACAGACCTTAGTCATAGAGAATAAACTCACCACAGAGTACTTAACATAAAATACAAGCACAGATAATAATAATGTTTGAAAATAACGTGAGTTGACGTTTTATCTCCCACATATATGTAATGTGTATCTGTGCCAAATATAAATTTTTAAAGTTTTTTGGCTTTTTATTTATTTATACCTGATAAGCTTGCCTTTGACCACTATCTCACCTGATGGTAAGTGATCATGTGGTCGAAGATGTTGTTGGGGCTAACCTTAAATAACTGGCTCTCAATGACAGCTGCCGGAACACACCGCTAGATGCTTGGAGACTGATTTCCTACTGGAGGGTTATATCACTAAAGCTAGCCCTGCAAAAGTAATGCAGCGCGTAAAAAAATGATCATCCACAAAGACATTAAAAGGTTATATCATTGCCGACGACATATTGAATGGTAAATCAAAGATAGATACACATTAAGAGTATTTGGATAAAAATTTGATAAAAAAATCATAATATTTAAGTAAGGTCGGTAAATAAGCCAGTTTGTTATACACAGCTTCAGATATTTCAATATTCATGGATCATATTTTAGTAATTGGCAATTTGAAGTCATAATAATAAAAACAAACAGAATTGAATTCATTAAAATATATTTTCCATATTATTGACTTGAAATTATTTTAAAATAAATTTATGGGCATGGAAACCACAAGAATTAAAACAGAATTTAAAATCAAACAAATATAAATAAATGAAAGGATTTTATTATAATTCAGCACAATAATGGTATACGCAAAGTGATGGAAGAATTAGGGGGTGACATTCTAACCTGGCACCCCACGGGTACCGTGGGTGCTATACATGATATGAAATAACACTTTATCGAAGACTTTGTAAACAAAGGTTTAATTTAAATTAAGTACATAAGTACAATGTCATAAAATATGAATAATATATAAAAGAAAATCATTGTCTAACGCTAAGCATGTTTACTAGGCTTTTTGTACATTATTAAGATAATAATATGAGTGCTTTTGTACCAAATTATGTAACTGCATGAATTGAATGAATTTTTACTGTTTTATTTGGTGTTTACAAGTACTTAAGCACAACGATATCTAGTTACTACATTGTCAATTGGCTAATAATGTCAATTGTGACATATATAACGCTTTCTTTTTCACGGAAAATAATATCCTTTATTTCATGATGTGAACAGGTAAAATGCGAGAGAGTAGGATTTTATGAACCACATTTGACTATTATGAATAGTTTCTACTTGGTGACTGGTGACTATTTAATCAGGAGGGCGGTGACACTATTGAGAGTCTTTTTCACTCGGAATCATCTGTTGCGTCGAGCCTGACGACATTGCAAATCAGTTTGTGAATCACGCAGTTCCATGTCGAATCCTGACATATTTGTAGCATTAGTTTATAGATCTAGTTGCGTGCGTAAATGAATGTCGGTACGTGCGATTAACTACCACGATTCGAAGACGACAAGTAAGGGTATGTACCCTTACTTGCTATTTGCTTCATCGTAAAAACAAACAAGCATATGAAAATCCGTATTTATTATGTCCTTTTTAAAAAGTGCCACTACAAATTACACTCCCAACCGTGCGCACCTGCGTACTAGAATGGTGCTGTATAAACAATAATCTCACCAATTTACAAGCTCAGAATAATGGCAGGCTGCAGTTGATTTTGGAAGCGTTCCAGCTTGGCAGCACGGTCGGCAATTTAGATACCTCTCTGTTTGGAATGTTCTTTTTGTATGAAAACATTAGTGAGATTGAACTCTAGATCCCAGTTTATGCATTGCTAGTAGGTATTTGCAATATGAGGGTTTTTGTTCGCATATATTCAGTTTTTAATACTTACTCGTTCACTTATGATGTTAAAGTCGTTGGTGAAATGACCAAAGCTTTGTTATCGACGTCCTGGGTTCGATACCGGTACAACAATTAATATATTTTTTCTAAGTAAAGAAAATATAAGTGTAAAGAAATTTGTCTGTAACAGTCCTGCATCTAGGAATGTGTCAGCTTGATATCAAGAGTTGACTGCTATTCCTTGGGAGCAAAAAATGCTTCAGTTAAATTTAATTCCAACATTAATGTAACAATAAAAACTGATGCTTATTATGTGCATAACATATTAATAATAATATGAAAATATAGTCAATACTACATCAGTACTCAATGGCTTAATATCGAGAACATTCTTGTATATTTATATTTATTATGGTATACATTTCCTATTCAAACAGTGGGATTTCTCCAGAACTTGGCAAGTTTAGATTTTTTTTTAAATGCACCTAGACCAATTACGTGCTGTGTACATAATGTATATATATATGTACTTGTATGCTTATGCGTTGGTGCGCTGCAATATTTTTAATCAGATATTAGAACTTGATTTTCTGGTCCATCTTCGGTTCAGGAGAGTTTAAACTTTGCCTATGTACAATTTTATATAAGGTACTTTTAAACATTATAATTATTATTTCCAACGGGATACTTTATTTTAGGTAATAATTATACTATTTATTTTAGGCCACGGGGTCGCTCACCTACCCGCTGGTCCGACCAAATTAAGGCCATAACGGAACTCACCCTGCCTAACGCCTTGAGACAAGTCGAGGACAGAATGCTGTTGAAGCAGCTGGTAAACTTGGAAAAATTCATAACTATCCATTTGGAGGTCCAGGTGCCAACTGTTTATAAAGGGGGCACTCATTGCTAGATTCTAAACGATAACCATAATTTGTTTATCGGTAAAAACAATAACAAACTTGCCAGCGGGAAAATGAGACCTAACAGTATACAAACCAATCCGTTAAAGAGACACTTTATAACTGCTAAATTAAAAAATATATATTAAATACATACAATGAATTATTTTTTGTTGAACTAATATAAAATAGACTTATAAATTCGGCAAAGAATCGACAATATTAGTTCAAGCTATAATCAAAAATTGATAAGGCGGACCAAATTTAGGTATAAATATAAACCGAAAAAGAAATTTATATACGAATTCTACCCCAATCTCGATTCGTTGGGGTACCCAATCAGGATTTGGGGTTATTGAAACCCTGACGTTACTTACAATATGAGTAGTGCCCGTCCAATATAATGGGCTTCCAGGTACGGTCTTTTCAACCACAACTAAAAGGGCAAATATATATGGTTATTTTAATAGAGTTAGGGTTGGTAAGGACAGGTAACATAATAAAATATTTTTTTAATCTGTATAGCTTAATGTTACGCACAATATTATAAAAAAATGTGTGATCGATTTTAGAATATAGAAAAAAATATTATAGAAATTTTATAATTATTGTGAAAAGTTCAATATAAATTGTTATGAAAATTGATCAAAATGTACGTACGTAAACGAACAACCTGTGTGCAATTTTTAAGTAATTTTCATGTATTTCATTTTTCCATTTTGTCTCGTTATTTTTAACGCAAATCGGTAGAGCAGTATCGCTGGCTATTTTTGTAAGGGAAATCTCCTAGTAGACTATGTGAAGTATATGTATATTAGTACGTAAAGTTTGGGGTTATTGATCAATTTCCAAATTTTCATTCTGTCTACTATTATTTGTGATGCCCAAGCTTTTCCGATGAATGTTTTATTTTGTTTTGTAATGTGTGTATATATATTTTGCAGTATTTGAAATCCATTAAGAGGGATATGCATAACAAAGTTTACGCAATCAATATTTTGAATTGTATATAGTTAAACATTTTTTCATATATGTTTGTTTGCAATAACGCATGTTCTGCGGATAACATTACAAAATTACAAATTTACGAGAGGAAAAGTTTAAGTCATGTGCGGGATTCGAACCCGCGTCCATCCACCCCTTTAGCCGGGGTACGCTCTAATCCCATTGAGCTTACATGACAATGAGTCCATAGCTCAATTTTTTCCTATCGTTCTTTTTAACCATCGTATTGGGATGGAGCGATATCTCTATCTATCTATAAATTAAAGCTCTTTCAAACTAAATTTGAGCAAAAAAAATATTTAAATTATTTCGTTGTCGAACCTGAATCAAAAATAAGTTATTTTTGGACACAAGATATCTTATACCACTCAACTCTTAAAGTCTTAGTTTGTTGAAAGTGCTACTGGAATCATCAATATATATTATAATTTTTTTTTTTTTTACCGTCGGTATGCTTTTATTAAACAAAATACTACGAACTATATACAACACTACAGCTACTACAATAAAAGCATTTAGACAACCTATAAGTCATAGCCGGTCTAAATGCTCCAGCCCAGTACCAGAAGCAGGGTGCCCAGAATGCTGGCAGCATTACCCCGTTGAATTGCAATGTTTATTCGTTGAGCCAAATGGGTATGTACCAGCATTTTGATCACGCGTCGCATCGACCAAGAGCTCAGATAAGTTTTGTAAAATACAATGAGCTCCCGGTCCCCATGGACCCAACATCTCTACACCAAATGGCTCCACTATGTAACCCCTACCGAGGTTAGCATATTTGCGCCACTTGAGTTGCTCCGCCGAAGTAGCCGCAGCGCCAGCCCTCACGTTGGTTTCAGAAAGATGTAGATATTATAAAATGAATACTACAGTAAGTTTATAATCTACAATTAACATCAGACACCTTCGTGCAACTCTTGTGACTTATTTAATAGCTGCTGATTACTTTAAACAGCGCTTCCCATTTATACATATTATGTTAAACTTTGAATAAAATAAAAATTGCACAAACATGTCACAATATTCAGAAAAAAGCGTACACTTGTAGCCCATAACTTAAAATTACAGCAGTCTACGCTGCTACGAGGCTACAACACAATGCCTCTACGAGACTCTACGAAGAAATTCACGTAGATGAATTCAGTCTATTGAAACTCGTATAAGCCAGGTTAAAAAATTACACATGCAATAGTGTAATTACAAACAAACATTAGTTAATACTTACACACTTTCCAATTCTGTCAAAAAAAAGCGTAGAAATATACGAAAAGATACAAATCACTACGAATAGATTCGCAGTTAATATGGCAAACAAACAGTAGGCAGTAATGTGAAGGCCAACACAATAAATAACCGCAAAACAATGAAAGACACGTCTCCTGAACAATATATATGAAAACAGTAGCGATACTTACGATTTTTGAAGAGTGATTTATTATAAAATATATTATTATTAGAATTATACCTAGTTTGCGTATGATAGATGAAAAATTTAGAATCTGATATTATATATGAAGTTTAAGCTACAATTAACTGCGCAAAAATTGCTTGACGTGGTACTAATATTTTAAATTTATGCGAGCTTGTGTAAGTGATTGGGGCTGTGAAAGTGTATCTTTGTTTCTCTTTCATGCTGAAACAACTAAAGCAGTTTGAGTGAATTAAGAGATAAAAATAATACGGAGAGTAATCTTTCTAGATTAACACTGTGGGCCACTCCCACATTATCTATACCTATATATATATATACCTACACTATATATCACATTAATGTATATCCTAAATTATTTAATTTATTCACACAGTCACACTTACACTTCAACATTCATACACATACAAACATTGTATTTATAACACATGCTTATTATAATTATTTATTAATACGTTCATATACAATAACCACAACAAATATTAATATATAAATATCAGCTGGCCGCGCCGTATCAGTGGACACACGCTCCACAAATGCGTTCTATTGTTCTGCGCTGACGTCACACGAGCGACCGGCCGCGAGCCGAGATAACGGTACCAGCCACCGCACGGGCACCGCAACGCCGCTGCGAGCTTCACTCGCCAGTCCGCAATAGCCTCCGACGTTGGACGCACTAAATACTTGGCCATCATCACTCGTTGGTGATCATCATCACCAACCATCACCCCTTGGCTAAAACACATAAAGTACTTTACAATATCTACGTTTTTCATCTCTATCTACCCGGGAGAAAACGCAAGGCGCAGCTCATTTTTTAACTACACTGCTATTTTATGTATCGAACACACACTGTAGACGTAAACATGAATCTGGTAAGTTTGTTTAGTTATTAATTAATTAAAATTAACATGCTTTTAGCCGTGAAAGTATCTTGGTAAAAAGCCATAACAATACTAACGTCCAATATCATTCAAAATAGAGTCATAACATTAAGATTCAAACGTTGTTCAATGGACTACTATGTATTGTTAGTAACTGTACCAGGTATGATCACACGTCATATTAGGAATGCCTGCACAGTGAGAAGCGACTCACCAGAAACAATTGCAGTTCAAAAAGAGACGTTGTGGGAACGACGACAATAAGAGGAACGGCGTACGGTTAGCAAAATCACACTTGACAAGAACAAATCGGTGGAAAACTATACAGAGTGAATGATTACATTTTTATGCAAAACAATAGAGGTCGATTAAAAAGTTTAAGATTATATATCTCATATACTATTGTTATTGAAAGCATATTAAATATGTCCTATTATTAAAGTAAGATTTAAACAACTCTAAGAGTTCATATACATTAAACTGTAAATTTCAAGTCTGTGATGGGATAGAAATGTCCCCTCCCCCCTTTCCTCCCCCAAATTTATCTTGGGTGTCAAGTGTGAAAAATCTATTTTCACATTTGACACCCAAGATTTCAATTTTGCCAGCTGATGCAGTTATTGATACTTCTGTACTGGCCGTAATGACGTCTACTGTATGATGGAGTATTGTAGCAATACAGTTTATCCCGATACATTTATTTTCATAATAAATCAATGAGACCATTAATTATATACCGGAATATAGCTTGTGTGAAGACTGTATGCATAGTGCAAACTTTGATTAATGAATGTACGGCTCCTTGTTTGTAACCTAGTTTCAAATACGTTTTTCGGAAACATTCCTAATTGTATATACCATTCACATTCAAAATGAGGTTGAATGAAGTACAATCAGATGAATGAGAATTCAAAAGATGTTATCACTTCATATGGTTTTGTTCAAGTTTATTTCAGGTATGTCATGTATATTACGCGCATTCGCGTAATCCTCTACCACCATGCAAAATTACTGGTTTTCAAGATCACATAGCGGAACAGACCGGTAAGTGCTTGGCGACAGATTTTCTACTTGAGGGTAGTAGCTAGCCAGGCGCGCATTCGCATAATCCTCCACTACCACGCAAAATTACTGGTTTTCAAGATCACATAGCGGAACAGACCGGTAAGTGCTTGGCGACAGATTTTCTACTTGAGGGTAGTAGCTAGCCAGGTGCGCATTCACATAATCCTCTACCACCACGCAAAATTACTGGTTCTCAAGGACACATTGCTGAACACATCGATAGGTAAGTGCTTGGTGACAGATTTTCTCCTTGAGGGTAGTAACTAGCCCGGCGCGCATTCGCATAATCCTCCACCACCACGCAAAATTACTGGTTTTCAAGATCACATAGCGGAACAGACCGGTAAGTGCTTGGCGACAGATTTTCTACTTGAGGGTAGTAGCTACCAGGTGCGCATTCGCATAATCCTCTACCACCACGCAAAATTACTGGTTCTCAAGGACACATTGCTGAACACATCGATAGGTAAGTGCTTGGCGACAGATTTTCTCCTTGAGGGTAGTCCACCACCACGCAAAATTACTGGTTTTCAAGATCACATAGCGGAACAGACCGGTAAGTGCTTGGCGACAGATTTTCTACTTGAGGGTAGTAGCTACCAGGTGCGCATTCGCATAATCCTCTACCACCACGCAAAATTACTGGTTCTCAAGGACACATTGCTGAACACATCGATAGGTAAGTGCCTGGCGACAGATTTTCTACTTAGTACTTAGTTAGCGCAGGCGTCCATACTTTCAACACCTTATAATGTATATCTCCGTCATTTTGAAAAAAAAAACAAAAAATCAATTGATTAAAAAAAAATATTGAACTATCAAACCTGCTCCCAAATCACGTCGAAATCGGTTAAGAAATGCGACCTGTAGAGGAGAACAACCGGATATTTTTCTAAATTGAAGCAACTCGCTCGAACTAAGTTCTCGTTCGGTCAAAAATACCGAGTTTGAAGTTAGGTATGTAAGTACTTATTCTTCACGTGTTTTTTTTTTGTTGTATATACTCCTTTAGATCTAAGTATCTTTAAACGGACACCAAAGTAAAAGAAACAGCAAAAAATCTACCTATGTTTATTAGTTACACTTCTGTTACGTGTATACTGTGATATTAAAAACGTAAAAATGAGCAACATTTTTGAAACTGCAAGTACAATGAATAACTCTAACAGGAAAGCGATCGATTAGTGACGGAATACAGCGAGTCGGCAAAAGCGACACAGGTCCTACCTCAGACACGTCTCACAGACGACTGAATCAAGCCAGACGGGGCGCTCTGTTATATAATATTGTATTTAAAAATAAATAAACCCTTTTGAGAAAAAGTAACCACAAAATGTTCTTCTAAACATCATTGCCTGTTTTTTGACATATATTTTTTAATAGATTTATTATATTAAAAGATTAATATATATATCTTAGAAGTATCACTATTTGTTAAAACTAATCCGCAACTATTCACACAACAATCAGACACAGTTCAACGAAACCGACGCTACCAAAATAAACATAAACTTAATCTGCATCCAGCCAAGAAAAAGCTAATGCGCAATAGCATCTTTTGCATGGGTCCTGTTATCTACAACAGGCTACCGCGATGTCTCAGAGATCTGAACTCTAAAAGTTTCAAAGTCAATATAAGAAATATATTAGTAAAAAAATGCTTAATAGCATTAAGCGTAAGCGAATTTTTAACTGACAATGTATTTCGTATTGCTACTGATACCTTGACATGACATTATTAATGTACCTATATAACCTTTCAACATTTTTGTAACAGCAATCAATTTTAATGTTATTTCTAATGTGATTATTATTATTATTGTAATGACGGCCATCTCAACACATTTGTACGCCTAAAACAGGCAAAACATGTTGACACAGACCTAGTTTAAGACCACATGCATGTATATATATTGTATGACATCACATGTTTTTGCAAATAAAAGTATCTTATCTTATCTTATCTTATACGTATGACCTAAAAAACGATCAAAATTTCTCTCTTTTCGTGATTTTTTATGATCGAGTGAAGTTGTAATTATCGTGTTTTGAATGACAAAATAATTTAGCAAGCATATTGACCTACAACATATATTTTTTTCAGATCAAAATAATGAATATTTCATTGTTTACGGGTGAATCAAATAAAGGTTGATATCGAATATCCTAGCCTTAATACGAAGCTGCAGATTTTTATTTATTTCTAAATGTGTTTGCTTTTTTAAGCTTATTACATTATTTGTTATATTGGGTAAGTCAAACTTACAGTTAATAAATATATATAACATAGAAATATGGATATTGTTCGTCATTATCATCATCAGCCGGTAGAAAGTCACTTCACATACAACGCCACAAATAACGGCTATTAGCCGCTTGTGACCATAGGCTATCCCCGACTTCTACGATGTCGTTAGTCCACCTAGTAGTAAACTCTACGGCTTCCAGTGAATTTTTTATATTTAGGAGTCATTCAATATATGTTTGCATTAGCGTCATATGGGACATTCTGATGCACAACTGAGATTTATTTCTTAAGTTTAAGTTGTGTGCATCTCTTTTACCGATTGAATGTAATCTAGGTTATTTGAGACTAACAGTGCGGTTTCATAAAGGTATATGCATGGTAATGACATAATTGAGTTCTTTGAAGAGTGGTTTAAAACTATTTATAGATTAAATATTTGTTATTGCTCTAATGCATATCTTCTGGGACAGAAATATATTTTCCTTATAAGTTGCGTTTGCCCAGAAGATTACTCCATACCTTAAGAGAGAATCAACGCTTCCATGGGAAGGCCGTTATTGCTGTATCCCTATTGACAAACTGTGGATGACCAAAATAGAATCAATAAAAAACGGTCAAATGCGTGTCGAGCCATGCACAATGTAGGGTTCCGTAGAAGCCCGTTATCATAATATAGAACGATTCTGTAGTTCTTTATTCTCCTCCACTTTCTTCCTGCTAAATCTAAGAAATAAGAGTACGATTGCCGCCAAGTTATTATTTCAATTGTAATTCGAAATATAACAAAATTCTATACTAAGTTAGATACTCGAATGAAAACGTAACGATAGCGCGATTCAGAATCCGTTGGTACATTGTAAAAAATTTAATGTCATTTAACTTATTTGCTGAAGCATAAATAATTATTATATTATAAAATAGTTGATATATATGTTAGAAAAATAAAAAATATACACCGATATATGCAAGTAAGCTTATAAATGGGCGTAATATAATGTGCTCATAACTAGTCTGGCCATAAATACTGTAACATACGAGTAAAAACTTTTCAGTTTAAGAATTATTAAAAATCTGGAACGCGTTTATTACTTTAGAATTTTCTTTCGATTTCGCGCCATTTTATATATTATTTCATGTTCATTATCAAATAACAATATAAAATGAGGTGGCAAAGAAAATAAGATAGTAGTATTCGCCTTGTGCAAAGAAGGTATTGAGCCGTCGCGTCGGTCATATTCCAGACACATCAAAAGCTTGGTATCAACCGTAGGCATGTTCGTATATCGTAATATCTACAGATACAACAACACATCGTCTGTCGAAGACCATAAAAGATCAGGGCAGCCGCGTGTCCTAGAACGACAAATTAATGCTGCCAGAAGAATGAAGCCAGAATTGGTCGATTGTCGAATTAGGAAGTAAACATATTATGATAACTCAACAATAATCTTATTGCGAGAAATGAAGATTCCCGCTAGGAAAATGTCGCGTATTATAAAACAAGACCTGAAGCTCGGTGCTTATCGTCGATATACATACATGCCATAAATCAATCTTTAAAATTAAATAGTGGAAGAGTGCCTTCCGTTGCGATACGCAAGTGAAGGGCACAGAAACATTCTCTTTATCGATGAAAAAAATTACACTATTGAAGTACAATCAGCAAATTGATGATGTGTGAAATGAAGTGATCGATGTCCTTGGTACGACAGGTACAGACAGCAATTATTTCTAGTGTACGGCAAAGATGAGGTCCAAAAAGTACTTTATACCTATATAAGTCGAATGTTTGTACTGTCATATCTATATCTATACCAATGAAAATAGTTTGAGACCCGGGAAAGGACATAGGATAGTTTTTATCCAATTGCGCAAAAAGAGGTTAATCGTTTTACGCGATAACCGCAATACGCGCGGGTGTACCGCGGCTGGAAAGCTAGTCTATTATGTATGACATCATCATCATCAGCCGGAAGATGTCCACTGCTGAACAAAGGGATCCCCATAGATCGCCACAAAGAACGGCTATTAGCCACTTGTAGCCATTGGCTACCCGCGACTTTCACGATATCGTCAGTCCACCTAGTGGTATGACATAGGGCATAGTTATAGTTTTAAGATTTTTTATTTTAGATTAAGTTTTCAATGCCAGTCTTTACCCCTTATAAACAACCAACTCTTCATCTTAGTCACTTTACAGGATTTATTCCATAGATTTTATATTTGGTACAAAATTATCCAACACCCAAGTTCAACGACTATTACTGCTAAACTTATAAAGTTATGTCAACCGCTATACTTTTCCTTTAAAGTTCATAAAACACACTATCACCTTGAATTTTTTCAGATTTTTCAAGCCCGCAGTTTAGCTTTTAGAGGGGGGGGGGACGCCCTGATCGAACAAAAATTTGCACTTTAAAGTTAAATATTTCGTAAATGGAGCATTAAATCGAAAAACAGTATTTGGAAACCCAGAGTAATTTTAAATGACCTATTCAACCATACCACACACAAAGAGATAGACGACGAAAAAAAATGTCATCCCCACATCACATGTATGGGAGGTACCCTAAATAAAAATATTTTTAAAAAATTTATGGTACCACTTTGTCGGCGTTATTGATTTACATATCCATACAAAATTACAACTTCCAAGTGCTAACGGTCTCTTCGCAAAACCTCGGACAGACGAACAGACAGACGGACATGACGAAACTATAAGGGTTCCTTGTCAGGACTACGGAACCCTAAAAACAGAGAAATTCCTTTAAAAGTTCGCGAGCGACAAACGTGCGCAGGGGCAGCAGCGGGTACCTATCTCGCACTGACTCTTTCTCAATCTATGGCAAGGCCGCGCACCGTTTCCTCCACAGAAAATAAAAAGCAATAGAAAGGTGAAGGGGGCGTGGCCCGCGAGCCTAACATACTCCTAAACAGGAGTATTTCCGTCAACGGACTATAATGCTACTGACAGTCGACCCGCGGTTAACGCGCCGCATGCATCTCCGTAAATGAATATGAAAGTGTGAAGTTTGTTGGCTTTGTTCTTCCTAAATAGTTTGCCCATTTGAATATATCGTTGCAAATGGAAACTATAAACTTATACAGAATTAATCCATGTGAACCTAATGTATTATGTTTATTAAAGTCCTTAATGTGTTCCTATAAAAGTTGTGTCTTTTGAGTTTACCTAATGATTCCCTTTTTGTAGAAAATCTAGTAAGATAGGTAGTTAATTACTAACTTAACTAATAGTACCTTATTACATGGAATCGCATCCTGCCAAACATCTAATAAGTTATTGAGCCTATATATTTTTGCTTAAATAACTGCTCTCTATCTTGGCAAATCTCACAAACTCATCTGCAATTTACCTCTTGTTATATATACCACGACTTCGACCTTGACCTCGCCTTTTATTTTTATGAACCTAACCCTATCTGTGCCTATCTCTAATACCACCCTTTACGCGAATTTCATGTTTTTGTAATAATTTTACTACAAATAAGCAAGCCTATAACATATTATATCGAAATTAAGCAGTACTTCGCAGTAATAGCTTTATTTTATTTAGATCGTCTTCTTCTTATACTGCTGAAGGTCGTGTCTAGGTCTGAAGAAGTGTTAATCGCTCGATGTACTATGCTCATCCACATGCTTCTGTTTTCAGCGGTCTTTTAAGCTTTTGGTATAGACATACAAGTGAGCTATACGGTTCAGTCAAGACGCTTACTTGCCTGTCATTACTACATATTGAAATGTTTATATAAAACCGCATAAAAACTTATTATAGCACAAACGCACAGCACATCAACGCATTACCTATAAATCGTTTTAAGGCGAAGGAAAAGTTTATCGATAAAATGTACTACATCACTGGCTAGGATTTTTGTACCGTATAAATAAATGAAATAAGATCAAATTTTACTAGCTATCCCAATAATTATTTTCTTGTAACCATTTTTTGTGCAGTTGTTTGTGAACTAATTTTTAATTGTGTTTTCTCAGATCTTACCAAGGAACGATTTTAAAATTGAAATTATACGTGACTGAGCTGAGACTGCACAATTACTGTACAGATATTGTCAACTGGCAACTTTCATTACCATATATCTGTCTCTCTGACTGAAAGGGGTAGCTTGACAAAGTTCACAAGAAATTCAAACTTACCACTCTTTAGGTAAGGTTTATTTTCAACTGTTATAAATTGGCTTATTAAACGTTTCAATTGGGTAAAAATGGGACTAATCAGGGAATCGGATTGTTTGTAGTGAACAATTAAGATGTAATGTCACGTATCATTTACATGTGTTGAACTGGCTACGCTCGTTTTCTAAGGAAACTGACATGGCTGCCACTCTAAATAATATTTTATATCTCTATGGTTTCTTCGCCCTGCGCTTCCATCGCTTCTGCTCCCCTCTCCTGCATAAGTTTCTCGCATGGAACCATCGAGATATAAGTTACACTAGAGAAGACATTTATGCTTATTTTAAACTTAAGTGCGCTTCAGCGCTTTACGAGATCGGACTGCAGACTAGAACTAATTATATCGTCTAACCAAATATCCAAAAATGCAGCGCTAGACTACTTTTGAGTTATGGTTTCTCAATATCAAAGACTATCAGCACACAGAACAGACATGGCTTTTGTACCTACGAAACATTGTGAAGAGTATATTAGTTAAAAAATAAAAAAATTAAGTTAAAAAAATAAGTATTACTGAGGGTCACTATGAACGCTATTCAGTTCATGAAAGTAAAGGTACAATTGGCTTTTTACTAGAAACAAAGTGTTACTATTTTTTTTCTTAATCTAGATTTTATATTATGATAATATAATTGCATTGCATTGGATTGAAATGCTTAAAATAGTAATTAAAATCGCACTTGATTAAGTCACTTCAAATATTTAATCCATATCGTTCCAGCCATTTGGGAGATATGTTGATAAACAGACACGTCAAACTTTATTCATCGTGAGTAAAATATAGGTAATATACTCAATGTTGCTAGTTGTCATATCTGTCCACTTAATCTATGAATTTCACTCCGTCAACATGGCTGCCTGTGCTGTGTCGTGAAGCATTGTCTTTCGCGATTACTAATCGACAAAATAATAAAGTATTCGGGCGTGTTTCATTCCAAAATCTGAACTTACTTGTGAAAAGTGATTCCATCGCTTTTATTTGTTTTTCCCGACTGGTTTTTGCAGTATCTAAAGACGCAGGATGGCATTTTAAATACACAATTTTTGTCGAAAAGCACGTGTGATCTTTATGAGTGCTCAGCTGCGTGTGGGTGAGGACATGCCGGCTGGCTTATTCTACCTACTCGACTTTGCTCGTTTGAGTTGCCGAGTTCAGTATATAGAGGTCAATGCATTTTGAAGCAGTGATGGCTCAGTGGCATTGACTATGGACCGGGCAGCAGGTCCATGGTTCGAATCCCGACGCGGGCTTGAGCTTCACCGCATGGTGGAAGGGCTTTTTGCGAATGCCCGCCTGGCTAGCGACCACCCTCAAGTAGAAAATCTGTCGCCAAGCACCTTACGGTGTGTTCCGGCAGCAGTCCTTGAGAGCCAGTGGAATTACAGGCATATGAGACTTACAACTGTCTCAAAGTGACGGGCGCAGTGCAATTCGTGACTTGTGACGAAATGCATCTGTTATAGGCAGAGGTTAGTCCGCTTAACATCAGGTGGGCCTCGAGCTTGCTCAGTAACAATAACAAAAAAAAAATGGAACTATATTATATTTGCGCCTTTTACGGTGTTAAATCATATAAAAAGTAATAATACTATCCTATCGTCCACGACAACCTTAGATAGATGGTGTAAGGCATATGCCATGCTATCGACCCGCTTGGTTAAGTCATCTGTGTGATATTTACATATCAGTTGTCTGTCAATATGCAGTCCTGGAAATTATGTGACCTGTATTTTATTGATAAATTGATTTAAATAGTGTATGTTAAAGTCTAATTTAGATATTATTAAATCTCAATCAAACTTTATTTTTTTATTTAAACGTCCCTCAAGTGTTGAACTTTCACATATGGTTGTAATTCCAATCTTGGATATGTTATCAATGAAATATATTAGGTATGTCACAAAACAAATGTACGTTACGTAGGTATGTGTTTTTAAGAATGTATGTCGCCATTATAATATGTATAAGAATATGTGATTAACGAAAAATCAGCTTTTGAGGGCTTTAATTTCTTATGCAAGGAAATTAAAGAGAAACGTCTTTTTTCATGTTTTATAATAATATCTTAAAATATATTTGTATTGATTATGCACTTTCAGAAAGCACGCCTGTGTGTGTATTATTGTATTTGTTATTGCACCACACATCAATTTTAATGTTTATTATATATTCATATCCTATCCATATGATCTGAATGTACTTAATTTTGTATGAAATACATTTTAAATTTCAAGCAGTCATATAAAACCTCGTCAGTACCAGGTCAGTACGTGTTGTTTTGTGAAGTTCCGCGTCCTCTGAACGGCCCCCAGTATGGGTCATCTAGCTGGTACCAGTCCAAAAGACTGAGGTGGGAGTTTAAGGAAACTGACCTTTTATCCACGCCCACCGAGGGCAGCAGCATCCATCGCAGATTAGGCACAGCTTTTCCGCGCAGTCAGTATCGCATAGTAGAATATAAAGAATTGATAGTGCTATTTTTCCATCTACCCTCCTAATTACTTACAAGGACCGAACATAAATGTATATAAATTAGAAAAATATAATACTGAAAAAGGCTATTTTGCCCATTGACCATTCTGCCGTCATATTATTATTATCATCGAACTAACATAAACAAGCTTGTTGTATGTCCAAACTTAATAAATATTACGCTCATAATAGTCATTACATTTTTGGAGAAAGGCGCCAGGATACGTCTACGAATAACAGTGATTTGATTTTTAAATTTGTACAGATGCTAGCATGTCCTACCTACTAGTCTTGTTTTTGCCTTGTTGGGGTTTAGAAATGTTTAGTTTGTTTCTAAACATTTTTCGTACAAACAACACTGTCAACAACACACGCCCGTCAGACAAATAATCCACTTTGCAAGGCGAAAAGCAAAAACCTACAAATATTTGGTTTGGTCACATCTGCCGAAAAAGCGTAGAAGCAACATATTATTACAATTCTTTGTGAAATTTCACCATCACCAGATAAAGTATAAAATAATGTTTATGATTCATTTAAAAAATAATAATATTCCATTTACACGTTTGCATTGCCAAAGTAGGACAAAGAGGAGAAGAGCAGTAAAACAAAAACGGTGTCATCATGTTAAAAAGTATCAATTAGTAATATAAGAACTAAGAGGTTTTCAAATGTACAAATTAAGTTGTTGCTTATGAAGGCCACATTTAGTCAATAAACTTAATAAAGTTTTAAAATTTCTATCATATTTTAATCCCCATAACCTCAACAACATTAAAAAATTGTATTATTCATATCTCTGAGGGTACTACTAATATATCTTTAAAATATATGTTGGATAAAATTTACCAGCAAATGGTTGAAGTGAGGCTCGGTCACATGAAATGCTAGCATTTCGTGATCGTCGCTTGAGAAACCGCTATCATGTGTTGTACTTTTTTCACTTATGTGTATTCGTCGCTCAACAGAACACTTTAAGAGAATGGGCCACGTTTGCGGATAGTTTAATTAGTTAGTGCCTCATTCCATTGTGGTAAGTTTTCCTCTCACGTTTTATGTACCGCGGATACTTCTGAGACAAATACTTAGATATGTCAGTGTTAGGGTTACATTTTCAACTGGATCTTCATTAATTATTTAGGCGATGAGTTCTTGGGATTATTCGGTTAAATAATGTATGCAAAATACGATTTCGTTGTACGTGGAACAATATTTAGTGTTCATGTGTGATACACCACGAACCTGATCGTGGGTAGAGCAAGTTCTGTTATAATACTAAAAATCATTCAAACCTCCCTCTAAGATTTTTTTACCTGTAGATCAGTAGTTTGCCCTCCATATTTACTAGACGAATTCAGGGTTATCGCGCAAAAACATTAACCTCTTTTAACGCAGTTGGATAAAAACTATAGTATGTTTCTTCCCGGGTCTCAAACTATTTCCATACCAAATTTCATTCAAATCGGTCCAGTAGTTTTGGCGTGAAAGCGTAACAGACAGACAGACAGACAGAGTTACTTTCGTATTTATAATATTAGTACTGATAGTACTGATAACTTATATTGTAAAATCTTATTGTTTAGCAGTTATAGACATATAAGTTATATATCCATTATGTTGGATTGTAGGACGAGTAACGTTATATTTTTAATCAACTTGCCACTCTTGCCAGCAGTTCTTTCCACGTTTTATTTTACACTTTTACCTATATGTAACCCACATAAACTATTGGTAAATTGCTAAATATGATTACAAGCACTATCGCGTGCTTAGCGAAAAATCATATCAACTAAATTATTAGAGTACAAAATTTTATACCCAAGGCGGGAATCGAACCCGCGTCCTCCGAAATCGCGTCGGATGCCTAATACCATCTAGGCATTCCCGCCTTGGGCATAACATTTTGTACTCCAATAATTTGTTTGATATGATATTGGTTAATTTGTTTAGCAGAATCAGAAATTAACTTCGTACTTTTACAGGCTTAGGAATGTCTGAATAAAATGTTAGTTCTTTCAAAAAATAACTAGAAAAAAAAACAATAATGCAACAGCGTACAAATATGTAATGTTTTTGCGCGATAACCGAAATACGCGCGGGCGAAAAGCTAGTAATATTATAAATGCGAAAGTAACTCTGCCTGTTTGTTACGCTTTCACGCCAAAACTACTGGACCGATTTGAATGAAATTTGGTATGGAAATAGTTTAAGAATCGGGAAAAAACATAGGATAGTTTTTATTTAACTGCGCAAAAATAGGTTAATGTTTTTGTGCGATAACTGACAACCGCGCGGGCGGAGCCGCGCCCGGAAAGCTAATATTTTATAACATTAAAAATATTACGTTTTTTATTTATAACCTATCGGAAAAAATAACTTTAACTCAAATATATATGAATTTACTAGTTAGGTTGTCTTTCAATCTTCTACTCAGAACTCATAACAATATAGATATTATATCTCAATTCACTTCCACAAACACATAAAGCCTGTTCTAGATTTTACCACGAGTTATTACATGACATAAAGTTGACAGGTACCTCCACACCCCCCCACGACCCGCCCCCGCCCCTGCCTCTAGTCTCCCATTAGACGGACTACACGAAACTGCAAGCAATCTAAACACTCATGTTTTTCAGGTCGTAATACAGAACCCTCCATTACGTAGGTACGGCCAGACGGGATCTCTTTTTGCTCGCCCCGCCCATCTCTATAAATCTTTGTAAGTGCCTCGTTAGTTCTTCTGGTCAATTCACGTCTAGCCTCCTCCAGATTTTTTATTCATTCGTTTTTCAGTAAGTTACTATTGGATTTGGCCAATTTATTGAGTGGATAAGTGGGTTCGCCGGGATTGCCGCTGAGGTTCTTTTTACTGAATTATCAGGAAGGATTGATTTTACTATTTCTCTTACCTTGAACCTTTTTAGTTCATATTATGTTTGAAGGTTCATTTTACGGTTGTTTCTGTAGTGTTTAAAAGTATTTTACATATTTGAAAAGGATTCGCAATAAAGCTAAGTTTTAATAACCATCATTCACTGAATTTTAATTTAAAAATATAGAAAGCTATAAAGTTAAAAATTCAAAACTATTACTTAAATTAAATAATATACATTGGTTATAATTAGATGTTGGTATATATATATATATATATATATAATATAATATAAATACGTTTATATTATTATATTATAAATTTACTAGCTTTCCGGGCGGGGCTCCACCAGCGCACATGT
This sequence comes from Plagodis dolabraria, assembly GCA_963854805.1. Lineage (NCBI taxonomy): Eukaryota > Metazoa > Arthropoda > Insecta > Lepidoptera > Geometridae > Plagodis > Plagodis dolabraria. The sequence goes on along the minus strand of OY978453.1, from coordinate 2,816,788 downwards.
CGGTTATCGCGCAAAAACATTAACCAATTTTTTGAGCAGTTGGATAAAAACTATTCTATGTTTTTTCCCGGATCTCAAACTATTTGCATACCAAATTTCATTCAAATTGGTCCAGTAGTTTTGGCGTGAAAGCGTAACAGACAGACAGACAGAGTTACTTTCGCATTTATAATATTAGTACTGATATAATATATAATTTGGCCCCCCACTAGGTGGACTGACGACTAATAGCCTTTCTTTGTAGCGTTCTATTGAGGAGGCCTTTTTTCAGCAGTGGACGTCTTTTGGATGATGATGATAATGATAATCAAATATATTTAGATTTATTATTGGACAAGCTTTCCGGGCGCGGCTCCGCCTGCGCGTATGTCAGTTATCGCGCAAAAACATGAACCGCTTTTTGCGCAGTTGGATAAAAACAATCCTATGTTTTTATCCGGGTCTCAAGCTATTTCCATACCAAATTTCATTCAAATCGGTCCAGTAGTTTTGGCGTGAAAGCGTAACGTAACGTAACAGACAGACAGACAGAATTACTTTCACATTTATAATATTAGTACTGATGACATTTGAAATAAAAACTGAAAGTGAAATTGGCATACACTATTACGTCGGCCTAATACTATTTTACCAACATCAAAAAAGGTATTTTCTTGTCCATACTTAGTTGGTAGTTTCGCACTTTGTAATTTTTTACATTAATTTGTAATAAGCGCCAGGATATGATGTAACCCAACAATTATTTTCTTCCTTATTATCGGATGCCAGCATTGTTTGTGTTTGCCTTGTTGGGTTTTAAGCATACTATGTTTCAAAATGCTTACATATTGGTTTAGAGAAATGTATTCTCAAAAGACTACATAGTCACTTACATGAGAGCTAAAACAGCATTAACGTAAAATATTTCTTAATAAAGTTTGTTTATGATACGAAAAGGAAGATTATAATAATATTCTTGGAACTAACAACACTGTCAACAACACACGCCCGTCAGACAAAGAATCCACTTTGCAAGGCGAAAAGCAAAAACCTATAAATATTTGGTTAGGTCACATCTGCCGAAATGGCGTAGAAGCAAGATAGTTAGTGAGAATTTAACACCTCGGGTGCGTTCTTATTTGTCATCCGATGACGGACGATCGCTCCAACCAGAGCGACGCTCGTCATCTGCCTTTTAAGAACGGCTCTGTATCATATCTGTATCATGAACACTACTTAAAATGTTTCACTCGCTCGGAAGAAATGTATTAACAATTATTTACTTTTTCCACGACACACAACTAAAACAAACATACAAAATATAACAATAATAATACAATTTTGTCTACAGAAGTCTACGTAAACAAAAGTTACCTATAAAACAAACAGAAATTAAGTCCCAACTGTCAAATGAAACGTCAGGGCGATATTTATCCACCGATTTCGTAGGGCGACCGGTGCGTCGTCGAGCGATGTATGAGAACGTTCCGGATGATCATCGGACGATCGCTCCGGGCATATAAAAACGCTCGGGGCGTCGTCAGACGTCGTCGGACGACAAATAAGAACGCACCCCAGATAATATATAAAATTAAGTTGAGGAAATAAATATTTATACATTTTGACAAAAGTATCAGTTTACTCGCTCGTATTGCCAAAATAGGGCTGAGAAGAGAAGAGAAGATCGGCAAAACAAAACAAAAAATATTTTTATAAGGTATACAATTTAACATAAAAATGCTTTCAAACATAAACACCAAGTTCTTGCATATGATTTTGAAGCGCTCGTAGCGAAGTTTGCTTGACCATTCTGAATCGATCAGCAGATGGGTGACAGCTGGCACCGGCAAATGCTTGTAGTGATGCTATGTCACATGAGATGTGAGCATCACGTGACCGTCGCTTGAGAAAACGCCACCATCTGTTGTACTTTTTTTCACTTCAATGTGTTCGTCGCTCAACAGAACACATTTGGAGAATGGGTCCCATTTGTGGAGAATTTCATTAGTTAGTACCTCATATCTTTGCGGTAGGGTTCCGTCATAGGTTCTGCTCGCGTCTCTCGTATCCGCTGAATCCTTCGAGACGAATATCTTCAGGTTAGGGTTGAATTTTCAATTGGATCTTCATTAATTATTCACGAGAGGAATTCTCGCGATTGTTCGGTTAAATATCGGTATAGGATATACATAATATACGATTTGGACGCAGAGAACTATTTAGGGTTCAAGTGTGATAAGCGGTGAAATTGACCGTGGAAGGGGACGTCCTATGTATGGTTGAGACCTGTTTTTTGCATTACACTGTTTTTAATTAAATGTCAAAACATTTTATCGCGATCTTGGTGAAAATGAAGTGTTTTTTATGCCATATATAATATGTTGTATATGAATAGACTGGTTTCAGTGAAAATTAAATTATATTTAAGCAAAGGCTTCACTTTTATTTTGTGTCACTGAAAATGATTAAAATGTACTGGACAATAAATAGGCCAACATTTTTTTACGGACACATAAAAGGTTTTTAAGTATCGCACTGATAATCAACTTTAATTTGATTCGATACCATTATCTATATATGTTGACGTTATTTCGTTAGATTAGCACACAATTAATATCTATTCCGTGTCCCTTTTTCTATAGCTTATCGGCTAACCTTTGACCACCATCTCATCTGATGGTAAGTGATGATGTGGTCGAAGATGTTGTTCAGGCTAGCCTAGAATAACTGGTTCTCAAGGACAGCTGCCGGAACACAGCGATAGGTATTTGGCAACAGATTTTCTACTTGAGGGTGGTAGCTCTAAGCACCTAGAAAATCTGTCTCTAAGCACCTAACGGTGGCGGTAGCTGGTAGCTGTTATTGAGAGCCAGTAATTATAGGTGAGCCTGAACTACTTCTATGACCACATCATCACTTACCATCAGGTGAGATAGTAGTCAAAGGCTATCCGCTTATAATAATAAACGTGTACAAATTCGTCCGCAATTTTTTTTACGTGTAGGTATAGTTATATGTACTACTATAGTAGATGTTTGTTTTGGCGGGGAAGTACAGAACGGGAAACTCAATACGGCTGTTATGTGCATTCGCAAAACTTGGCTACCACCATCAAGTTGAAAATCAGCTTCATCAACATAACATAACCTTACCACGAGATCAGCAATAACTAAGTAGGACATGAGACACTGGTGAGGAAATGCTGAGCTACATATAATTAGTATATAAGGTTCAGAATAAGCATTGCAATTCAACGGGGCAATGCTGCCAGCATGCTGGGCACGCTGCCAACTGGGAGTGGGTTGGAGCATTTAGACTGCATATGAGTCTGCTATGACTTGTAGGTTGTCTGAATGCTTTTATTGTAGTAGCTGTAGTGTTGTATATAGTTCGTAGTATTTTGTTTAATAAAGGCATAACGCCGGAAAATAAAACACAAAAAAGGGTACAGATATTGTAAATAAGAATTAATTATTATTGGATGAAAATTATATTGTCACTCTGTTTATTTGAATAACTTATTTTTTTTTGAAGACAACCAATAATTGCTTTCTTAATTCGTTCCTACTCTGCACATACATTAATCCACCACGCAATTTTATCGCGAAGGCTTATCGAAGAACATTTCGTTCTGGGTGATGGTTCAAAAAATGTAATCATTATCACGCAAAAAAAATAATGATTGATGGGGTGAGCGTGCATCCTATTGTTAATGTGATCATCAATTATAACAATCCTGAAAGACACTAAATAGTTCTTAGATCAGTAGAGCTAATGGCTACCTAGGTAGAGAATAACCTAGGTAGGATTTTTTGAAAAACCAATTAACAAAATTTTAAATACGTAGCCACTCACAGTAACATAAGCCTAACGTTTTCATGAATATCACTCGCACACATAGGTCGAGGTAGCTCTTATCTATGCTACAGAGACAACTTACACACACAAGTACAACCCACGCACACCATACTCAATAACAATACAATAACTCTGCGGCTACACATGTTTCGGACTGCACAACAAAATTTGTAAATTTTATTTTACATACCCCCATGATACCATTCTTATTTTAGTCATTGTAATTTCATCAAGAACTTGTTATACTAAGGGCCTGTTTCAGAATGTTCGTGTAAGTTCCGGTTATACTACCCAGAACATATTTATTAAACAAAACACTATCTTTGCGTTCCACAGTCATCGATTTAGGAAACGCGCTGCATGTCAACTGTCATTTTTATCATTCAGTTATTTTATGTGTTGCATAGCAACCCGAAACTTTATTAGGACATTCTGAAACGGACTCTTATTGTTTATAAATGAAATAGATTCTGTTAAATTATTTATTGCCTGGCTAATATTGAAATAACTTAGAAATACTTTTGTAATTTTTGTAATGTAAACATACGTGCTAGGATGTTGACAAGTTTTTGTGAACTTAAAATTCGTATTACCTGTATAATTATGTATAAGTGTGATACGAGTGCATGTACATTTTAATGAATATGTTCCAAACTTTCTTTTACAATTCAAGTAAGCTTAAATTAATATATATACCTACTATTAATTATTTTGTTGGTTCTCATTTTTCATTATTTTTAATAATATGTGTTCAGGTTATATCCAAAAAATGTCCTTCTTCAGCTTCGTTACAATGTTTACTTTACATTCCAAATAGGTTTCTACGAGTATAAAGTTCCTAATTATTTGTTTGAATAATTGTCATGACGTCTTGTCCTTTCTTGTCTTGACTTGTCACTTGGAACTGTTCTAAATATGCACAGTCGTAGGTAGGTATAATACTAGAAGATACTTCCTTCTAGGTATAATACACTATGGGTATACAGATATTAGTTATCACGTTGGGATAATGCAAACCGGCGCGATAAATCACAGGAAGTGACAGAATTATGACGTATCCGAAGGCTAACATCGAGATTAGGTGGTTATGAATGGTTTACTGAACAGTATGGAGCGCAGAAGGGAAAACGCATGCAATAAATCAATACACGAATATAACCTTATTGGATGCAAAGGCTTGGTGATAATAAAAATTTTCTTAATTGATTCTATCCATAATTGAATGTATGTGCACTTATTAGATATTACACCTGTAATAGGATTGAATTAGACTAAAGAAGTCTTGACGCTTTACTACCAGTATACCAGTCAAACGTCAAGGTTTCTTTAATCTTATAAATACTTTTTACGTTTCACATTTTTTATTACTTTATAGTCTTGTTCAAATAATGTTCAAATTCAACAAAATGAATAAAACACGTAAATTACAAAAAACAGATGATAATAAAGCAAAGACGGCTAAAAGAGTTTGTGATCACTTCGAACAATATAGCGTCGATATGCTGCAAAGCCCATCGTTTAATTTAGCTGGTTTTTGAGTTTGAGCTCAACAGAACCCAGAGAAAGATGATGATAAAGATGATAACAGCAGTATCGGATCGGTAGATATATGCAGTAATACAAAAAAGCATTACAAGAGCAACATTTTTCTCTTAATTTTTCAGTGAGTGGTTGCTTTAGGCAAGGAGCCGTCTTTGCCCTTGTAATGCTTTTTTGTAGCTATTTTATACGGATTATTACGGATAGCTGCAACTCGGCAGCTCCAGAAAATAATTAACACATGTGTGTATATTTTTTTTTACTTTTCTGTTTATTTTTAAATCCACAATTAAGTTGTAAGTAAGTTGGTTCGTAAATCTGGGACTGGCGGCTCCTCCCATGTTGTCTTCGGTGAAAGCGGATCGGAATTTCATTTGGTACTACAAATTAAGCGAATTGAAATGTTTCATTTAAATTAAGTACGGGAGAGCTTAGAGGAAGCTGAAATGTGCTCATTTATCCGAGTCAAACTTAAATAATTACGAATATAATACACGACTACCTGATTAAAGTTTGGTTTACCTACTTTTACTTACGCATTCAATACAAGAGATTTGTAAGCCTACAAAAATTGGAACAACGAGTAACCTGTTTCACGTATACGTATTGTGTGTCAGGCTGGGTACCGCATGCTTCGCTGTCTACAGACTATCGCGCGTGGTGTCGGCCCATGTGTCTCGCATTTGTTATTTCGCGACCGTTCACTCCTCCTGTATGGCGCAGAGTTGTGGGGGGGCGCTACTTTTCAGCAGCGCGTCATCCGCATTCAGAAACGTGCTGTGAGGGCGATCGCGAGGACAGCGTGGAACACGCCGGCTGGACATTTTTTGTATCGCTCCAGATTCTTATTTAACATAAGTAACCTTGACTAACTCACGCGCTGGGACCCGCGTTGTACAACCACCTACTAAATCAGGTAGTCTCAGCACCTAACCTTTCTTCATATAAGCGCAGAGTTAAATCATGGCTCGTCGAGAAGGCTTTCTACAGTGTATATGTGCAAAACATTTAATAGCATTTGAATTATTTATTTATTTTCAATAAATTTAATATAAATTAATCATTTTTATACATACTTTATTACGGATAGCGAGTTGAAATGGCAGTGGGCAGGGCACATACCACGCAGAACTGAAGGTTGATGGGGCCGAAAGGTTCTCGAATTGAGGCCACATACCAGCAAGCGCAGCGTCGGAAGACCTCCCACTAAGTGGACGGACGGGGAGACGCTGGATGCAGGCCGCCTCCAACCGTTCTATTTGGAAATCTATGCCTCCCCCATAGTAACTCTTTTACCAGCAGTGGACTTCTTGCGGCTGAAATTATGAATGAATGATATACTTTAGTGTTATTTAAATTAAAACTCTATGTTATACTTAATTATCATAATAATTTACAGACATGTACTACTGAATGACTAATATTCTTACCAATAAATAAATTATTCTAATTTATAATTGGGTACCTATCAATGATGCTATGGACTGTCGTGCGGCAGGTCCAGTTTGAGCTTCACCGATTGGTGGACCCTTTCACTACACGGTGAAGCTCAACCCGGGCTCATATTGCACATGCATGGTTGGCTAGCTGTTGTTGTTACCTAGCTAGGCTAGTATATAATCTGTCGCTAAACACCTAACAGTGTGTTCTGGCAGCAGTCGTTGTGAGCCAGTATGTAATTATAAATTACTGGCACGTGATACTTAAATAATGTACATATACTATAGGGTGATGGTCACAGTGCAGTAACTGTAACTAAATGCATTTTTTATAGGCATAGTTTAGGTACCGCTTAACATAATGTCAGCAAAGTGCGTGTTCCGTCACAATTCCATACAAAAAAGCTAGAATGTATATCGGATATAATATACTCAATAAATACCTATATATAATTATCTTATATTATCAGTAATGTAGTATTTAGTCTTGGTTCTCGAGTATTGCGTATGGTAGTATGGTGTATTCAATAAAGAGCTATCTATCTATTGCGGAGTATTTTATTTCCATAACTAAATTCCAACTGATTACAGCGAATGTGGCAAATTGAGAACGTGTTCCGGCAAACCGGTTAAAATTGAGTCGACAAACAAATGTCCCTCAGTAATACAGCTTAAAATACAGTACTGATGAAATGTTCAATCGTTACTACGTTAGAGATTTATGTAATAAATATAATTATCCAGAAGTCGTCAATAATTGATCATAAGGCCTCTTTTGAACGGTTCTTTTTCCCTTCTTTATACTTTCCATGAATTTCACGCTATCCACCTGTGATAAATAGCGATAAGTAAAATAATGAAGTAGAGCTTTGCATAATCTTGGTAGACATCATGGTGTACAGCTCTACTAATGGATATTGTACATTAATAAGCTTTTCATGTTTTCTTCAGCAAATATAAGAAGATGAGAGAACTTGAGTGATTTTTACTGAAATTCAAGACCGTAAGACCAGATCAATTTTCAAAAATCTTATCAACTTTTGTAACCTACATATCTGATTTATTTTCTAACTGATATTGGGTTTCATTTTCATTAGGTAAGAAGTTACTATGGCATAGTGCTCTACGCATTGTTTTTGTTTTAATTTGAATAAAATACTACTCAAAAAGCACCTTAATATAGAATAAGCTGCCGGGCACTAAGTAAGTTCCTTTGTGAGTTTTGGAAGTTGCTCACAAAAAAACAGTTTTATATTCCATACAGTCTGACAATATTGGCCACCGTATCACTACAGAGTTCTGAAAAAAACTATCCACTGTATCACAGTATCACATTACCCAGTGGGGTGCTGGGCTAGAATGTCATCCCCCCATTGCTGCCTGTGGGTGTCGTAAGATACTAAGTAGATATATACTATAGATAGAAGATACTACATAATAAAACACTAGAAGGTGGGCAGCAGCGCCTTCTGAGGAACTGATATCTTAAACTGCAATCCCCAAGACGCCTGCCAAGCGTGGGTATTATGGCGAACCCTCCCCACCTCCCTTAATGGGGGAGGCTGTGTTTAGCAGTGGACAATCCAGATGTATAACTTATTGACAGATGAAATAGTGTCCACGACTCCATTGGAGAGCACTGCTCAGGCGGTGATGTACCGTGTCCCGCATAAAAGTTACCCAATCGACGCCATTACCAAGAAAGCCACTGCAGATCTACGATAAAGAAGTGCTCCTCGGACTTAGTTAGGTACAGAGTACGGGTGTGGCATACATCACTGCCACACGATGCGTTCCTAGAATATTTATGATTGTATATGCATACCCATACTGGGTATACATATAATCAGATTATAATAAGTCCTGGTGCTTACAAAACATCTCATGCGCTTTAACGATAAATACTTTGACCGCTCTTTTGGTTTTTCATTTTCTCTTTGACAGCTTGTACCACATCTAATTGTAGTAACTAGCTGTAGTATTGTATATAATTCGTAGTATTTTGTTAATAAAAGCGTACTTCCGCGCCCGTATAAATAAAATTGAGAGCTAATGTGAGAAAAGTATTTTTTTTAATTGTGATGGAACAATCTCAAGTTTTACCTGATGATAAGCGGTCTAACCTATGTCTATAACAGATACATTTCGTCACAATTCACGAATTGCACAGCTCCGTCACCTTAAGACATAGTTGTTTTTTGTTTCTGTAATTTTATAAATATTATTGATAATAATTATACCGTAAGGTGCTTGGCGGCAGATTTTCTACTAGGACACTACAATTCAATCTCTATTTTAGTGTGACATCTAGAATTGTAAGCCTAAGAATGTATACACTGTTATGACGTACGTGTTGTTGGCAACAGCTGTTTGGCTTGATTAACCTATAAATATTCAGCACGAGTGTGAAACATAACGCAAAACGAGCTTTGTACACTTTGTACACAGATTTGGTTCCGGTTGCAAGTTTTTATTAATCTTTGTCAGGAAATGAGCTCGGTAAGATAAAAAGAATAACTAAATTATAGTATTAGGCTTCGGCGAAAAATAACATTACTAGTAGATAATCGATTTGCAGCGAAATAGAAATATAAGAAGATTTAAAAGTTATGTATAAAGCTTTCTGTTGTATATGTGATTCAATTTATAAGGCACTGGGTCTAATTCCAACTATAAAATTACAGATTGTGCACCACCATCGGCTTGTACTGAAGGCATGCAGTGCACCTGGATCAGGTCAGATAAACCATAACACCGTAATGTTGGTTGGGACATAATAAAAGGATCATCAAGTATGCCTACAACTTCTTAAATTCATAATGTAATGTTGCACTAAATCATAGTATAATTTGTGCATAAAAGCCTTTACTATGTCCGTTGCAACAGGGTTTCCCCACTTTTTCTCGTGTCAGTTTTTATTATTTTCACATAATAAACAGAGTGTGAATTCCTGATTTTCCTTTCACGTCCAAAACAAAAAAAAAACAGTCGTTTCTCGAATACGTTTGAAAAACTCAATGCACACAATTGAATAATGGGAATGCGTTGAATATTCAACAAACGTGGGGTGTTCGCATTTGGATCACAATCAGAAAACGTTCTATTTAATCTGTCCCACCCAGCAAATTACTTTATAATAAACGGTTTATGCGGCCCAGCCTAATTCAACTTATTTTTTACATCAACGCGATGACTCAAATTACCACGTGGTTTTAAAATACTAAAATGTGTTTCTGTACGAAGATAAAGAGGCGGGTTGTAAAAGTCCCCGCAAAGTTTAAGCACGGTAATGTTATCTATACAGTATTTTAACTTTATAGAAACGGACGAAACGCGAGTTATACCTACTACGCCCGCGCTCGGTACGCAGACAGTCGCGTCTGTATCGCAGTGAGGAATAGACGGTGTGTTATTTTTGTAACAATAAACGCGAGATATTTTCACTAAAAATAAGTTTTATGTACATATCACATATTTAATAAGACGAGTAGGATATATTGTGCTGTTTTTGCTTGCATGAATTTGTCAAAAACGCATCCAAAGATAACTTTTTTTAGATAACCTGTACAGGTTATCTAAAAAAAGCCTACATAGTTGACTGTACATAACGTGTGTCTTTTTAATGGACAAGTATTTCCCTTAATCCCCCGAAAAATCATGTCTCGATTAATAAAAAAAGTAAAGGAAAGTGATTGACACGAGTGAAATAGGTAGTTATAAGCTATATATAAGAATGCGGATTTTTTATATTTTAAATTTAATAATAAAGCATTTCGTTCGTCTCACAAATATTTTTCGTTCGCAAATTTTTAAGACTCATTTTTTATTCAAATACAAACATGGTTTTTTAATTTAATCTAACTACTAGTCCAAAAACGGCACGCGTTTTTAGTGAACACTTCCTGTTCATTTCACAAAAAATGTTATTTGTTTATATAAAAAAGTACGTATATTTACAATCACAAAACTAAATGTAAACACAAAGTAGGCAAATGTAATTAAAATACTGGAGGCGGGTAGCCCTATCGCATGTTTACGTACAGCGCGGTTGTAGGTAGTTATTTCAACGACAGAGCCGAGTTAAGATACTGCATTACCGTGGTATAAGTAAAAATAAAAAGTATTTACGTAAGCTTATAAATTTTGAAGTTACGATTTTTTACGTGTGAAAACACTTAAAAGGCAAACCATAATATACTAGCCCTTAGCCACTATCCCCCCAGTCGTAGGGCATATACGAGCACTCGCAATTTACGTTACAATCGTATATGCCCTACAACCACCATGCTATAACAACTAACACTACCATTCTCAAGTAGAAAAGCTGTTGCCAAGCATTTACTGTTTTGCCGGCAGCTGTCCATGAGAGCCAGTAATAAATACTAGGTTAGCTTGAACAACATTTTTGACTGCATCATCACGTACTGGGGGATAGTGGCTAAAGGCTAGTCTATTAGCTACCACATATTTTATATTGTAGATCTTCCAACCGGTTTAAGCATGCACTTCAAAAAATGTGGATGAATTTAGAAAATAAGATCGTTTGCCTTTTAAGTGTTTTCACACGTAAAAAATCGTTACTAAAATTACATGTAACAATTTACCTTATCACTATGCTATAACGACTGTCATCTAAGACAGTAACCGGGACGAGACGCCTTAACGACCGAAACAAGCAACGGATCAGCGTAATGTCATAAGCCGTAACACACCCAAGTCATGTCCCGCACCCCAGCAGAGGTTGCTTAACGTAGTTGGTCACCTTAGAACTAAAGCTACGCTACGAGAGCTCAATATTTTGAATATAAAAGGTTTATAGCGTAACAAGCCGTGATGATACGGGTCTACTTAGCAAGAATAATAACCATAGAATATATTTTTGACATATAGAGAATATGTTAAACATATATTCTATATTATACTAGAGAAGCTATTCCCAACAAAACACTTATATCACAACAATGTGACAGTGGGGTTGCTTAAAGTTTTAATGGTTGGATTAAATCTAATTCATAGTAGTTAAATAACTAATATAAATAAGCATCAGAACATAAATTAGAATAAATACAATCTTAACCATTGTAAGGAGAAACAATAATAATGTACTTCGCAAAAGAAATGGATTTCCTTTTTGGCTACTTCACAAGTCTCCGTTTACATACTTATATTCAACAATGATCATGGGTAATTACTTTCCCAACGTAATGACTGAGTAAAAACTGCATTTTATTAAGTTCAAATAGGTTCCAAGTTAAAAATACCAATTAAGTACAAAAATGACCACTAGCAAAAGCGCAAATCATTCTAGGGAGAATAAGGCTGTGTTTATTATGAAATAACTTAAGCTATGAACTTACACATAAAATATTAAATCAGAATATAGTATGTGTCGTTATTATACGAAAAATGTAAGTCTATTCATGATCACTGAGTCTCACACTAGGGTGACCTGTGTCGTGAGATTCAGTCCCTTCCTTTTTGGAATTACTCTATCAAAGTTAATAATATAAATGAAAAAGTAACTAAATAATAATGAAAGAAGTATGTTTACATTACAAAGGCACAACTACTTATTAATAAAATAATAGACAACGATAAATAATACAGAAAACAGAAATATCTCAGGTGGTGTATTGTGTAAATAGATATTTATTATATATATTGTGTGTTTAGATACGTGTGAGTTAAATAAGTATGTGCTACTTATAAATTATTAAAGTAGGCATAGTTCGGTTAGTTAAATTATGTAGAAATTAGTTTTTCTTTTTAATGATTAAGAGCTACTTTAGACTTTAAGGAATTGGTAAATATAAGCTACAAGACTGTCAGTTCTGAATGTGGTAAATTATAGAAATAGAAAAAAATTATAATAATAGGGGCCTGGTCCACCATCCGCCGCATCGACCTGGAGTTAGTGGTGGTATCACTTGGAAGCTAGATAGTCTTCACTAAGCATTGCGACTATTACGCGTTTGGTCTTTGGTTAAGTGTTAGACAGGCTTGCCAGAAGCGCGGAGCGCGACGACTGGTTTAGGAGCAGGCCCCTTATTGTCATACATACATTGTTAGCAGATTTTCGGTATTCTCGTAATTCAGGGTACTAAGCCAGGAAATTATCTTTTTTTTGCACACAAAACGTGTCACATGTAAAATTTTTAAGGTTTTGTCCAAGTGCTGGTACAATCTTGGTCCTTTTGACGAGAATGCTCGCTTGCCAACTAACGTATTATTTAAGGGTTTTTCCCAGGTGTTGTACCGAGAGGTTCGTTTGGATCTAATGACAGTGTCAAGGGATGTCTTATGAAAGCGCAGAGCAGCTGCTAGAGCATATCGCACGCTTAATAATAAACCGGAATAAGTCAAAAATTCACTTTTTTGGGAAATCGCGTTCAAAGTTTTGAGTATCTACCTTGTTGAAAACATTTTGATGGTTTTCACGTGTTTTTAGTGTTATTTCTACTTTCTTGGTCTTAAATTAAAGCCAGATGTATAGCGAATATAGCTCACATAACAATATAATTATTTTATTTATATCAAATGAATAAATGAAGTTTATTTTCTACTGTTTCGACTTATGTCAGTTTAGTATAAAAATCAATTATCGAGTTTCAAAAAATGTGAAAACTAATATGTCATAATTCTGTACAGTATTAATAAATAATATAATCTTATCAGATGTATAATTTTTATTACACTTTAAAATTAAAATGGAAACAAAAATATAGAAATATTTTGCAATATACCTATAATTTGATAATGTAAAATACATTTTAAAAGTCATTGTAACTGCTTTCTTAACCTAATCATATTATTATAATAATCAGTCGTATTAGAAACTTATAATAAATGTCTACTTTGAATTATTTGTCGTAGATTTTACCTATTCGTCGTTATCAGTCTCGTGAGTTGTGACGTCTTAAAATATTAATCAAAACTTATCAAAAAAGTTTAAGAATTGAGTTGTAAAAACATGCATAACATAAGATGAAATCAGCCCCTTTGCAATTAAGTCTGAGTCTTTATTTTTATAAGCACTTATCTCCTGTTTTTGCGTATATGCTGCCTTCATGGTTATTTCTATGACTGATTTCATCTGCTTTGGTTCATTTCGCCTATTAAGTTGTCGTCGTTGTATGATATCTTTAAGTAAAATAATACTTTTATATCATTGCAGTTCACATTTTGGTTGCTTTCGTCTGTACAAACATTTAAGTCCTATGGATTTTAAAAAGATACACAGCAAACATATAAACTGTCATTATAAAATTATATTTATTCTGACCTGCACATTATCAGAATCAAAAATAATGTTCAATGGTTCTTGTGCGTCCTTACCAATGTGCTCTAAGTATTTCCAAATGCACGTACCTATTTCAATCAAGCTTCGCATCCGATTCCTCCAAAAAAATGCTATTTAGAAATTCAAAAGCGCCTTTTTTATCTGTTTGAAACGACTCAGTTACTACCAACTAGCCTCTGAGGTCTATTGTCAGTCAGATAGATGCACCTACATACAAACAGTCTCTATACTTAGCAAATGTCCTGCAACAGTTACAAGCAATCCTACGTAAAGGATTCCAGACATTTTGTTAACTTGCTAGCAGATGTACGTATACTGCCGATGGAAATAATTATAAGTTTCGATGTGACATCACTTATCATAAATGTGTTCTTGAAAGAAGCTATAAAAATCATTGCTGACCTACTCCACGGAGCTGATATGCCCAATGACTACACAGAGCTGAGTGAATGTTTTGTGTCAAACGGTTCTTTAGCGAATTAATTATAACATGCAAATGGAAGGAGCCACCTAGGCTCTCCTAAAGCGCCAGTTGTGGCCAATATTTATATGGAACATTTCAGAGGGAGATCATGAGGAGCGCTAGTGAAAAACCATGTTACTGGTGGCATTATGTGGATGATGTTTTCGATGGCCAAAGAAGAGTTGCCGTTATTTAACACCCATTTAATTTCATCACACTCAAAAATATAGGTAACGGTTAAAGAAAATCGTGATGGTAGTTTGTGTTTCCTAGATATACAGGTATATCATGAACCAGGCGGTATTTTTTATCAGATTTTTTTTCGATCAATCTTTTATTCATCTCTTCTCAGTATCTTGTACTCACGATGTTGGTCATATTTTTGCTAAGCCCATGTGCTTGCTCCAAAGTTGAATTTTTATAGGACAAACAAAGATGATACATACATTTTTTTAGATCGGAAGAAAGATATATTTATTTGCTCTTTAATAAACTTTTTATCAATTTGGGATTATTTTTTTATAATTACCATTTTTTCCACGTTATATAAAGTTATTGCTATTTTTTTGCTGTGTTCACCACACATCTCTTTCGAATCAAATTGTTTAAGGTAGCTTTGAAAAAAAGTTTAAAGAATCTAATTTGTTAATTACCAATAATAAAATAATAGGCTAAATAATAGGTTGGGTTTTCGGACATACCTAATCTGCGTTTGTATTTTGATATCTTGTTACGTAAACGTTTGGCTAACTTTTGTTTCCACTTTGAAGTACCGCTTACTAATTTTCGTGGTGGTATGATGACGCTGGCAACCTGAACTTTCTGAATGGTGGTAATTTTGACGTGGCGGCCTTGATTTCTTCCATCGTGAGCTGGAGATCTTGTGTTTTTGTATGCTGTGTTGGACTTGATCGTTTGTTTCATTAAACAAACTCTTAAATACTTTATACGCAACATTAAATAAAAAGGTAAAACTTTCAATTAATTCAGAGAAACTAACGTGGTTAACACTTAATTTAGAAAATAATACGGGATAACTCACGTGATTCAGTCAAACTGCTCCAACTATAGTTTCAACCACATGCGGTGGTCTTTTTCAAGGGGAACCCGCGTTGACGTTTCGCTTAGTAAACTTTTTTTATGCGGCTTCTACGCCCCACCGCCACGACAGGGCGGGAACCGTCGGGGGCGCATAGCTAACCTAACCTAACCTCCTAAGCGAGACGTCAACGCCGGTTTCCGGAGCTTCCGTTGGAAAAGACCACCTATTGTGGTTAAAACTATAGTCGGAGCTATCTGACTGTTTCACGTGAGCTATACCGTATTATTTACTAAAATAATTCAGAGAATATAACGTGAAAATGTATTATTGATACTATACCCCGAGGAGTGTAAGATTGAAAGAAAGTAAACTTAACTATTTCGTTTGCGTTAAAATTTTACTCAAAGATCATGATGCAAAAAAATAAAGGTGATAATAAAAATCTTAACGCAAACGTGATAGTACGGTTACTAATTTGTAAATTTACAGTCAGGGGTAATGCACACGTAAGTACGTAATCACGACGTTATTTATATTTCGGCTGGCTTAGAATTATTCGTAACAGTCCATTCAACATTATATCCTTCAGTACATCAAGCATTAACACTTATAACAAAAAGTTTTAGGCGATGCTGGTTCCTATTTTCAGGCGTCCTCTACAGGATTTAAACTATGGAACTAGTGATTTAATACCTTTTATTAATCAGTATTTAAAATAAAATTAAAGGACATTTTGTAATAAACTGCAGCAATGGCTAGAGTACTTTTAGACTTTAGGATCATTTTAAATGTAAACCGTAATAAATACAAGTATTATATAAATATAGCGATAGCTTTGGCAATAAAGTGATGTAAAATGAATTAATTCTCGAATAAAAGTAATAATCTAATGCTAAAACGCACTAATACGCAATTTTTCTTAACTATACAATTATAATTTAATGATAAACTGAAACAAGTCCAAATAGTACATTCTGTATTGTAACACCGTTTTCAACTGAAGTGAAGTAAAACGAAAACAATACAGTCTATAAAAAAATGAAGTAAAATAGTTTCACCTGTGTTTGAAATTAAACCGATTTATTTTACCTTACTCCACTATAATCACAAAACTACGCTACATTTCACACAACACGATCGCCGCATCACTGAATGATTCTAAATGGTATGAAATGACTTTTCGCGTGCTTTTGTAATAAAGAGAGGGGTGATCTAAAAATCGGCCGTTATGGTTTGTTTAGCATGGCGGGATTTTACCGATAGATTCTTCAATCGGAGTTAGTTCGTTTTATTAACAAAAGTGGGAATCCTTAATTTTTGACTTATTCCGGTTTATTATTAAACGTGCGATATAATTGTCTAACTCTAAGATATTTGGTTTCATCGTACAACAAGTCAGTAGAATACCGAAATGGCTTTTTGTAGGCTACCTTAAGAATAGCTCTTTGGGCTCTTTCTATTTTGAGAAATTGCGTTTTAGTGGCTGCACCCCAGCAAACGATACAGTAACTAAGAATGGATTGACACTACGCTAGATAAACTATTCTGATTGTATTTGGGTCGGCTACTGAACTCAACCTTCTAAATATGTGTATCATTTTTCTAAGACGACCACACTGGGTGTTAATTTGATATTCCCACGATAGTCGATGATCAATGATGACACCCAGGTACTTAATTTTGTCGACTTGCTCTAATTTAGGGCAGGAACAGGTTAGATTTGAGAGTGAATCGCATGAGTGAAGTTTTAAATTCATGGTTCTTGGAGGTTGACTACGTTCTGAAATACGAAATGCCAAGTATTTTGTCTTGGTCACATTTATGGTAAGAAGGTTATTATCTAACCAGGTCATAACTTTAGCAAGTCCCATATTAGCTACATCAATTACCTCTTGCCAGCTTCTGCCGTGAAAAATTACAGCTGTATCATCAGCAAAAGTATAAATATCAGCTTGATTAATACGAAGCTGGCAGAGGTCATTAATGTACAATAAGAACAGAGTCGGACCGAGCACACTTCCCTGTGGAATGCCATAAGAGACAGTTTCAAAGTCACTGTACTGTTCCGAGATACGTACTCTTTGCCTTCTGTCACTTAAGTATGACTGGAACCACTTCAGGGAAGCTCCTCGTATTCCAAGAAGCTCAAGCTTTCGTAATAGAATAGGCCAAGACACTGTGTCAAATGCCTTGGCCAAATCTAAAAATACGCCTATAGTTTTTTCACTAGAATCAAGTTTGCAGGACACTTTGTCAACCAGAGCAACAACAGCATCTTCAGTCGACTTGTGTGATCGGAATCCAAACTGGTTAGGTGACAAAATGTTATACGTTGTAAGGAAACTTAGAAGGCGTTTGTTGACAACTCTTTCTAGTATTT
The DNA here is from genome assembly GCA_963854805.1 of Plagodis dolabraria. Lineage (NCBI taxonomy): Eukaryota > Metazoa > Arthropoda > Insecta > Lepidoptera > Geometridae > Plagodis > Plagodis dolabraria. The sequence goes on along the minus strand of OY978453.1, from coordinate 2,798,788 downwards.
TGGATAATGAGGGTAGGAGTGAGATGGGTCTGTAATTTGATACTGTTAAGGTGTCACCAGATTTGAACACAGGGATGACATCAGCAATTTTTAGGCATCTTGGCACTTCCCCGGAATGCATACTCAGATTGCAGATGTGAGCTATAAGAGGCGATAGAATATGACTGGCGCGCTTTAAAATCACGTTACTTATACGGTCGCAGCCTGGAGCTGATGCTGGTTTTAAACCTGAGATAATTTTAGTTATTTCGGTCCCGTCTGTAGGCTTTAGGAAAAGAGAGTCCACAGGGGATTTTTCCACCGAAACCAAGTTTGTTAATTGTTGCTCAGTTGTTTTTATTCTTTCAAGAATTTTTCCAGACAGGTCAGAACCAGTTGTAGAGAAGAATAAATTTACATAATTGAGAGAGTCGGTTATGCTAGGTCTAACTTTAAGTAGCGCATTGGAATCACAGTTTTTAGTCTTGATATTACAAATATTCTTAACAGAATGCCATAGCTTTTTGCTGTTGTCCTTATTAGACGCAATGAGGTCAGAATCATGTTTATTTTTTGTAGTTTGGAGCAACAGATGACATTGATTGCGATATTTTTTATATTTTTCTTTTAGTGCCTGGTTGTTAGGAGATTTTCTGGTATCTGAGTGCAAAGAATCACGACGTCGTATGTAGTTCACTAGGCTTTTTGTCATCCAACGCTTAGTAACGACTTCGGAACTACGTAGCTTGTTTCGGACAGTGCTGTTGTTGACTGCTGTCTTTATATTCTCAATCAAAAGTTGTGTGGCATCATTGGCGTCTTTTATTTCGAAAAAGTTATCCCAAGTCATTATGTTAAGTTGTGCAACAACTTCATCAAAGTTAGTTTTTGTAATAAATTTAGACTTTGTAGTCACTTTAGCTATAGAGAGATCAATTCCAGTTAACACAGTGTCATGGTCAGTTATGTCTGAATTACAGACAACTACGCGGCTAGCCTTTTTTGATTTGATTAGACAGTGATCCAGACAATTATGGCCCCGAGTTGGCAATACATGACCAGGAATAAATCCATGGTAAGCCGTGAGCTCTAGATATTCAGTTGCCTTCCGATCAACAGTGGTTGGCTTTATGTCAATGTTTATATCCCCCGTAATTAAGCAGGAGTCAGTAGTTATGCTTGAGATAATATTTTCTAATGAATTTAAAAAATTTGTTGTATCGTCAATGGACGGGGTACGATAGATTGCTATTATACTTAGCTGAGATCCTAGTTTTAAAACCAGACAGTTGGCATCACTGAATTGCGGTTCATAGATTTCAATGTTCAAGCCCGATTTTGAAAGAATTATTAACCCGTCGTTCTGATTTCTAAACAGAGTTGACGAGTGATAGTTGTAATTATTGAGATAATTTTTTTCAGAAGTTTCATCTATCCAACATTCTGTAAGTATAAAGATGTCCGGAAGAAACTGCAGACGTGCTAAAAATATTAAGAATTGATCAAAGTTTTTACGAGAACTTCTAATATTTTGCGTAATTACAGTAGTTTGATCCAAAAAGTCACCTAGTTTTTGTTTACATTCTTCAGCGGCGTTTACTCTAAAATTTTCTATTAATATAGTGTTGTCAATGCTGTCAATTAAATCTCTATGACTCGTCATATATAACAAAGTATTTTATTTGCACAGGAACACCTGTGCCTTTGTAGAAAGTTAATAGTTTGTATGCATTGACAACACTTGCCCAAATAGACGTGACGCATCAAGAGTATTGATGGTACTACTTCTAGCACAATCAAATAAGCTCTTAAATAATAGCTTGCTGCAGCGGCTAAGTTAAAAAATAGGTGATTAGAGGAATAGATGGAGTATGTAAACAAAAGTCTGGTGGTCAACATCCGTATATAAATTATTGGTATTTTTGATTTAGTTGTGTAATGGCTGTGGGCGCGAGCACCCGCATTACCAGAATGGTCGCTATAGTCATCATAACACTGTATACTTGCACGATACAAGCATGCATCATTGAGTCTTGAGCTAAAAGTTTTCCTGTTATTTTTATAAAAGTACAAACAAGTTAATAACAAGAGCAAACAAATTTCCTCAGTGATTGTTATGTGAAGTAAATTCAGTGAATTACTAGGTACTGTGCTGTCATATTCGGTTTTATTTAAGTAAACCATAGTGTTGTGATGCATACCTGATTTATACCTATACGAAAGGATAGTGCTGGTTGTCTCGTCACAATCGTTGGAAGTTGTGTTGCAGTAGTCATCGTAAAGTTTAGTTATATTACAGTACATGCATGTAAATAATATAGATAAATAATATAAATAAAGTGTGTGTGAGATATACGGGGTTGAGTGGTGAGTGTGGTTATTATATGATAACAGAAGCGAAACGTAAATATGAAACCAGTGACACCTGAGATATTTATATTTAAATGTATTACTAGAAAACGTGCACATAGACTTTTTATTACAACAATTGCTGTCTAGTAGTGATATTATCGTGATTAAAATAAAGAAAATGTTACATAATAAAAGATACAGAAATTTAATCAGAAACGCGCAATGTGGGCACGGGGGCTGCCCGGCCAGTCATTTGTCAGCGCTTTGCAGTTTCTCAAAGTCACTTTCACAAGATATGCGTATCTGCGGTGAGCCTTCATCTTTACGCAAGAATATTCTGCCAAACGACGTCCAGCAGAATGCGAATTCTTGCCTTTTGGCAAATACTCGAGCAAGGTAAAAAAGTTTCCGATCCCGTTGCGTAAGATTCTCAGTATTCACTATTAATGTGCGAAGCAGTTGAGCGGTGTAATAGGAGATAATCCACCCACACATAATGCTATCGCTGCGCTCAGCGAGCCTAGGAAAATAAAGCGATTGTAATAATGAATTTTTTCCTCTTAGACCGCTCATCTTCCTCTCATATCTCTGGCTGGATACGCTGCCTAATGGCAACTTTATCCATGGTTGATGTGAAATGTGTATTCGCTTCTTAACAAGGCGATTACTAATGAAACGCGACTTATTCAACTCAATTATACAAATAGGCAAAGCTACAGCCAGAAGTTACCATTCAATTAAATTTTGTTCTCGTTATATTTACTGTAAATCCGTCAAACAGCACACGCTTTCTCGGTACCGTGCTCCCTCTCATCAATTGAACGAATTCGCCAAAACAGTTTTACCTCTGAATTACATATTTCGTTCTCCGTTCAGATTCTTATAAATGAAACGCTATTGAATCTAAAAAAATATTCCTATATGTACTAATTTTTGTCCTTGACTTTACCCGAAGTGTATTTGGTTACATAGCGTTACATCGGTACGTTTGTGTATCCATATATAAAATACTTATCATATATAACTGCGTAAGACGGACTGAACTTTAATTACTTTTAATCACTTTTACCTTTTTTAGGGTTCCGTAGTCCTGACAAGGAACCCTTATAATTTCGTCATGTCCGTCTGTCTGTCCGTCTGTCCGAGGTTTTGCTAAGAGACCGTTAGTGCTAGAAAACTGAAATTTTGTACAGGTACGTAAATTAACCACGCCGACAAAGTGGTAAAATAAAATTTTGAAAAATATTTTTTTTTCGGATAGCTCCCATACATGTGAAGTGGGGATGAAATTTTGTTTTGTCGTCTAACCCATCGTGTATAGTGTCGTTGAATAGGTATTTTAAAATTTTTTAGGGGTTGCTAAGACTGTTTTTCTATTAAATGCTCCTTTTACGAAATATTAAACTTTAAAGTGCAAATTTTTGGTCCAGCAGGGCGTCCCCCCTCCTCTAAAAGCTAAACTGCTTGCTTGAAAAATCTGAAAAAAATCATGGTGATAGTGCAGTTCATGAACTTTCAAGGAAAAGTATAGCGGTTTAGATAACTTTATTGGTTTAGCAGAAATAGTCCTTGAACTTGGGTGTTGGATAATTTTGTACCAAATATAAAATCCTAAGAATAAATTCTTTTAAGTGACTAATATGAAGTAGTTGGTTGTTTTTCAAGGGTAAATACTCGCATTGAAAATGTAATCTTTAATAAAAACTTAATACAATAAGTATTTGGACCTCATACTCGCCGTACCGTACACAAGAAGTTTAGAATGTTCTGGTCCCACGAACACAAGACTAGAAGCCATATAATATGTTTAACTGCTAATCTAGTCTAGTCCTAGTCCGGTCATTAGTTAAGAATAAATGTAAAAATAAGTTATAAATTACAAATGAAAATGCAATTTTTTTAATGGAGTTATGTAATATTGCTAAAACTGACATGTTCATATTAATTAAAGTCTCAGCAAAAAATAAAAGCAATATTCTATTCGAAACGGCCACCTTTACCTGTCTGGCCATAAATCTATGGGTTAACGTACTGTTTCCATGGGAAATTTTGCCACTGCTTGCTTCAGAGATTTTATAAGAGATTTTATCAGAGAATGTCAGCGTTTCATTTAGAATAAGTCATGTACTCTAAAACTGGCCTTAATTTGTACACTTGTGGATGGGCTTTTGTGGCTTTTGTTGAGGACTAGGCTAGATGAGGGCCAGAATATAGCTATGTGATGCCTTGGTAAGACATGCCCCACCAAATGTTCACTGACGCAGGTTTACGGCCACGTTGTCCAACCACTCGAGCAGCTTCTTTAGAACTGAGAGCATACAGTTTATCATTTTGCTGATTGTAGGCTTCTTCAATCGTTTTTCATCGGTGAAAATAATATTTTACTGCCCTTCACGTGCGTATCGCGACGGAGGGCATTTTGATCGTGTATATCGACGATAAGGACCGAACTTCAGGTCTTGTTTTATAATACGCGATATTTTTCTAGTGGAAATCTTCATTTCTCGCAATAAGATTATTGTTGAGTTATCATAATATTTTTGCTTCCTAATGGGATTTCGACCAATTCTGGCTTTAACCACATTAACAGCCTTTGTAGTTCTGTTGGAATGCACGCGGCTGCCCTGATCTTTTGACAGATGGTCTTTGACAGAGGAAGTGTTGTTATATCTGTTGATATTACGATATACGAACATACGGCTGATACCAAGCTTTAGAAGTGTCTAGAATATGACCGACGGCTCCATACCCACTTTAAGCAAGGCGATCAATGCAATCATATTTTCTTTAACACCCCATTCCATATTGTAATTTGATAATGAACACGAAACATATACGAGTGGCGCGAAATTGAAAGAACTTTTTAAAATAATAAACGCGTTCCTTATTTAATTAGTTAAAAATAAGAAAAGTTTTTATATTGCAGTATATATGGCCAGACTAGTTACATATTCAGTATGATAGCCCTTTTATAAGCTTACTTGCATATATATTCTTTACTTCTTTCATATATATATATATATCAACTATGTATTTTAGAATTTCATTGAATAATTATTTATTGCTACACAAAATAAATTAAATGACATACAACTTGTTACAAACAATATACAACTTATAGCAATCAGTTTGAGTTATGGGCACACCTGTTAAGGTGCAACCATAAACTGATTTTCAGTGAATTCCTGAACTCGGGCGAAGATGTTCGCCGAGAATAGAGTTAACTAGAAATAAAAGCGAGTACAAGAACTACGAATAAACACTTATATATCTAGGCACAGACAAAACAGCAATCTATGAATAGGACTTATTTAAATGGTTAAATAACTTGTAAATTCAACCTTTGCCTTACTCACAATTTTTTTTTACTTATTTAGTGGTCAATGAAGTTGTTCTCACAATAATTACTATAAATAAGAATACTTATCAGGTCCATGGTTCGAATCCTGCCGCGGGCTTGAGCTTCATCGCATGGTGGAAGGGCATTTTGCGAATACCCGCCTGGCTAGCAACCACCTTCAAGTAGAAAATCTATCGCCAAGCACCTAACAGTGTGTTCCGGCGGCAGTCCTTGAGAGCCAGTATAATTACAAGCACATGAAACAATAACTATGTCTCAAAGTGACGGGCGCATTATATTCTTCGTGAAACACGTGGAGGAGATTAAAGAACTACAGAATCATTCTATATTATGATAACGGGCTACTTCGGAACCCTACATTGTGCGTGGCCCGACACGCATTAGACCGTTTTTTTAAAGGACAGCATTTGAAAGCAAAATTTTTTTTTGCTTGTTGGAAGGGCGTTTTGCAAATGCCCACCTGGCTAGCAACTTATTCAAGACTAGACATGTGTTTGATACCTGAAAGGTATAAAATAATAATGTCTGTCTTGTGAAATACCGCCGCGATTTCCAAAGGACTCCAAGATTTCAGCAACTAATATAGCCATGGACTCAATGCCTAACCCTGTAGTTTGGGCATATTGACAGGTACACTTTTGCTGATAGATCCTTTAATCACTATATCTCCTTAAAATGCTGAACCTAGAACGGGAATTGGCTTTCAAGGACAGATGCGTACATTGATAGGTTCAAGGACAGAATTTCTATTTGAGGGTGCTTAGCTTATCTTCTATCTTTTTAACCGACCTAAAAAAGAGGAGGTTCTCAATTCATCTGTATTTTGTAATATTCTTTTGTGAAGGTTTGAAGAATTTCACGTTATCGTTTCCACTAGTAGAGGCTATACATGCTTCATGCACTACGCTCAGCAGCTCTAGCTGTTTGGATATCGGAACAAAGACATCCGTTAGTTCGAATCACTGAATAGATTAGCCGTTTATTGCTCTTTGTTTGAGTAATTTATTACTCGTGTTATATATAAAACATTGTGATTATAGTATTATAACACATAAAAAATATTACAATAGTATTGTATTACATGTGACACTAAAAAGAATACCTAAGGAATATTTTGTTATAAATTGTGTCTGTCAATTAAAATTTTATCAATAATTTCATGATGGAGTATCACGGAGAAGGTAATAAACAGTGTTGGCAATTAATATTTAAAAAATATATTGAATCCGTCTCTGAGATGCCAAAAGGTATCTTGTAAAATTAATAAATATATTTATAAGATTCCTGCGATAGGATTTATTAAAATTCCGGACGTCACTCGGTCGTATTGAAGAATTTCATGAAACAAAATTAAAGTAGGAGCACGTGAAGCTCAAGTTTATGACGGAAAGTATATTTTACTTTTCAAAGTTGATTTACAGGCCACAGTTATTACGTTAAGTTTTATAATGAGACTATATCGCAAATATTTCAAATAAAATTGATATTGGTTTCTGGTGAATAGATAAACGGAAATATATTTTTGACTGCATTATACTTGAATTGTCATTTTAATATTTTACCTGCAACAAGCCGGTGACGGAAGCTATTATCTCTGCTCATAGCAAATACAAACACTACTTCTTCGGTACATAATTACATTGTGATTTTGTAAACATATTAACGGAACAAATCAAATTATTGTTTTCAAGTATTCATACATTGAAACTCATTGTACACATACGATCTTTTCTACCCTAAATCAGACCATATAATATTTTCACCCCACAATCCAATAACTCCATTTTATTTCAGTTTCAAGATGTATTTCCTAACTGCCAGTTGCCGTCCATCAAGTGCCATTCTTGCTGGCATTATTTTCGAAGTTAGTTTTAATTAACTGGTTTTCAAGGAATACTGGGGAGAGTTACGTGGTATATTGTGCACTATGGCTTCCAATTGATTAAAATCACCTAGCAGATATTAAATCTATGACACCAGAAGTACGTCTCTTGTTGACTGAAGCACTAAAGTTTGTGTTCATTATGGTGAGTTCAGCGAATTCACCGTAAAACAATTGACGAGAATGCGACGTCTAAAAGCCAAAGTCCAGTTATAGGTTAAGCCATAGTTTCGAGCCAGCTGTAACTAGACATAGCCTCTTGAAGTTTATCATATTTTGATCTAACGAAACTATTAATGGTATCTTCAAATATTTTGTGATAAACTACTTATGTGTATATCTACGACTAGATATTATGTAAAAAAATTCTTTTTTCTGTTTTTTTTCTAACAAAGTATTTTTCAGTATAAGTCTACAATAGTTAAGTAGTATATATAATAAAGTCTAAAGTCTGGAACAGTTTTCAGTAGATGGCTATAGGATCGCCCCTTAACAAGAGGCACAAACATATCTTTCGCCAGATAAGTACTCGTGCTAATCTGGCGAAGTCTAGTATATGACGATATTAGGAAAATATGTCTTATTTCTCATATATCTATCAATTACTAATATGTAGTAGATTTTAACATATTGTGAGTATTTAAATACCATGCTCACTAATATAAGTAACGGTGAGATTTAAACATCTAATCATATATTTTTTACTGCTTTTTGTACTGCCCGTATAGCCGTTTGTCAATTCTGTGGGGTTCCATTGTCGCATTATTAGAAAACTCGATATCTGGCGGGAGCAGGTCAGATCTTGAGTAACGACGCCGCATGGATGATAACAAAACTTTTTCCGTTATACTTTGCAATTTATGACAGACCCCTACTCCACATCGGTGCTATGAAATTTGATCAGCGAGAGTTTCTCGGAAGCAAAGTCTTATAAAGTCGTCGAAGGTGATAGATACTAATTTTATGTCTATATTTCTACTACTAGAGTTATAGTATACCAACTCTATACCAGTCAGCAGATATGGTGATTTTCAATTCCTGCAATTATAATGCCTAACGCACACTAACATCCCACTAACATGTTGAAGTACTTGAGTGAGTATATTTATGTTGCTGCTAATAAAGTAAATGCAGGTTTTGGATGTCGTAAAATAGACTCAGGGAAGTAATGGCTTTCCAACAGTCGGTTACAGTTAATGAACAAATTCAGATAATGAATAATTTAAAAGTACCGAAAAGTTAACTAACTATATAAGTGTTTATTCCAAAACATACCACCAATTTTATTTAAGAATATTTTTTTCCAACTAAATAAATGTAGGAATGGAGAGATTTAATTAGACATTCCAAAAGAAGAGGTGTTAGCTCTGAACTTATTCAATAAATTCCAAATGCCTTCCTGAGCAAATGTGCTATTGAAATACTATATTTTTTTAATTCCGTGTTGTGAATTTGATGATTCAAAACTCGTTGGATGTTACAAAACTATATTTTTTTCTTGAATATCAATTAAATACGTAGTTATTTTTATTACATAAACTGTAATTTAATTAAATAGTTTAGCTGTTGTTTTTTTTTTGCCTATGTCATATCATATGAATATTATATAAAATACATGCAATACAACTAATTCTGGAAGCGTTATAGATAAACATAGTGTGGTAGTAGTATCTACCCGTATTCAAGGTAGGTTTTGGCACTATAAATCATGGGAAGTGACGGAATTATGACATAATTGAAGGTTTACATCGAGATTAGATGATTATGGATGCCTTCATGAACAGTTTTGAAAGCAGAGGAGAAACCATACTATATAAACATATAGATAAACCTATTTCAGTTGGCTTCTTGGTTAACAGTTTGTGATTATTGGCATGTATTAGTTTAATCAGTTGCTTCATATTAGATGGAGATGGAGTGCTTGATGGTGGTAGCTTGTCCAGCATCCGTGAAAATACTATCATAATTATTATCATGAATTCCATGCGAACGACTGGCATGACGGGATGCGAACTACAATTTTCTTGCGTGGCAATACATTTTCATATTCACTTACACTGGGCTAATATTTCTTCTATTATTAATTTGTTTTTTTTTTCTTAAAATATATAAGTTCACATTAGTCACACATCAGGTTTTATTTTATCACAATTATTCAGTCTTGACATAGTTACCTACTTATTGTTGAAATATCTAACTAAAGCCAACATATTGTTGTCTTACCAGTATTTTTGTGTTTTTAGAGAAAATGCCTCACATAAAATTGTGTTAGTACTTTGCTAGGTAGGTATTTACTAGTGACTATGATTTTGTCGTCAATGGCTAGCAATAAATAAGTCAGATGAGCAGAAACTAAACAAACGAACTTATATACCTACTTGTAAACTAAACTTATTCAAAGCGCTTTGTTTAAGTTATCCTTGACTTTACTTAAAGTTGCAGTTCGCAGTTCACAAACACTCGTTAGCGCCAGTTAGTAAACATCTATTATTTATAAGTTTAAAATAACAGTTCAAGAAAGTTTAACTTACTGTGTTTGTATCTTAGTCGTATCGATGAAATAAAGGAATTATGTAGTTGTTGCGGTGAACTTCCGATCCGGAGACGTTAGTTTTCCCTTCGTATCTTACAGAAGTTATCAAAACAGTATAATAAAATACAAGCGAGCTGTGTAAACCACATTGATAAAATCCGAGTATACTTAAACAGAGTCCACTTGGATGCTGACTCTTTGTCACTCGAATAGTGTAAACTGTGAATGTAGATCAGAGTGTACTCGGATTCCTGGTTGTCATGATTCGAGTAAGATCAGTGTCAGCGTCCGAGTGGACTCAGGAGTGTCGAGGCTGAATCTGCAACTGTCGATGGCGGTAACTAGATTCGTACCTGAATTGGAAATCACATATCCAAAAAGTTAAAACAAAATTATCAAGTTTTGTATATGCACTGAGAGAACTGCGACGTACTACTGACGCTGACACAACCTTAAGGACGCGCCATACCAGCGCGGAAAGATGGATTTCGCCAATGCGACCGAATTTACAAGTAAGGTCCCGCTTCGCAAGCAACGCGCTTCAGTCGGATTATAGTAAACGCAGCTGTATTGTACGTTTTATATTTCCACGCAGGGCGCTAGCAATCAGTAGGTAGGTATATAAACTGTGATTGCAGGTAAGTGAAATACAGAATTTGTGATTTTCTCTTTATTTTATTCTATTGCCCTAGTAAGTTATAAATATATACTTACATAATGTTTATGGTCATTGGTTGTTCATATATATTGTGTAATGTATGTAGTTAGGTATTATTGTATTGAAATAAAAGTACTTTCATTCAATTATAATATCTTTATTGGAAAAAAATATAATAAGAACGTACTTTCTAGGTATTTTTAAAACCGATAGGTATAACAAAAACCTATCGAACAAGGTTGCAACTACCTAGTGAACCTCGGTAGGTACTTAATTATTGATTTTCATGATAATACACAGTTCATTAGCTATTTACTAGGTAATTTATAATAATTAGTTCTAAAAGAATAACCATGAATAAGCACGTAACCAAAATACGTACCTATCAATCATGGTATAATACCAACTTACGTAGGTTCGTATGCAGTACTAACTATCTACTTAGGTAGGTACGTATTGTCACGGTAATTTTTATAGATACTATTACCGTGGTATTGTGATATAGGTATTTACCTACTTTCTGCATAGAGTAGGTACATTAGTCTGCTACTCGAAATATTTATAAAATAAAATTCCGTTCTGATCCCATCCTATTTTCCGTTCCATTCTGATCCCACTTGTTTTATTGTCCTGTAGCCCTAGCACGACACGAATAACTAGGCAAAATTTCTCCGTTTCTTGAACGTATCGAAATGTCACCATTTTATATAGGATTTGATCAGCGCCCCAACAGTGCGTAAATGAACTCGATCCGTTTACGTTACGGTCTATAGAAATGTTCGTGCTTGGGCTACAGATTTAATAATAGTTAACGTGCTTAAGTTAGAAAGATGCACACAATAGCATTAATTTCAATGTACGAATTCTCAAACTACAAGGATAGCAGAAGCTCGTGGGAGTTTCATACTTTAGTTCTCTTTGAATCAAACTGGATTGTTGTATGATTTATTTATTTATTAAACTTAAAGTACCAGGAAAGCAGAAGTTCACAGGAGTTTCTACTGTAGATTTCGTAATAGAAAAACTGTATTTACACAATGTATTATACATATGGGCTAAAATTAAACTCAAAAAAGCACAGACCTTAAGTTATCGATTGAGCTAAATTAATCTAACCAACCTTATCCACTATGCTATATTTTGCGTAACTTTTTTGAATTGTTTTAAATATTTACCTACAGTTAAAGTTTGCATCTTTTTCTAAATAATATAGAAGCTGATATTGGGGTGCTTTTTGGCAAAGTTGCTGTTTAATTCAAAATGCCAAGCTTCCACAAAATTCGTCATTCAGTGATGTTCTTTATATGCACACCAAACGTCTATGAAACTTTCTTCTTCCAGCCATTGGGTTACCATATAGTCATTAAAGACTTCTGCAGTACCTGGAGATGAATAATGTAATACCAGCCTTCTCCGATGCTTTGTATGGGTAGTAACGGCAATAAAGCTGACAGTGCAACATGTCGTCGTGTGTCTTAGTAATTAAACAACTTTAAACGGTTTAAACCGCGTATATTTGTCATTATTTTGTCCCGACGTTTCAAACACTTTGCAATGATCGTGGTCACGGGGTGTCATGGTCATGTGTCTTTTTATTTTGTTAGATTTAGTGACTTTCCTTTCTTCCACACACTCTGTTAGAAATGGAAGTAACATTTTTTTACTTCAACTGATGAAAACACCGACGATATAGCATTCATAGCTGCTATTTTAAAGTTTGTTATATATTCTTCTGGCGTCCATTCTGGTATATTTGCTTTAACCATTTGAAAAAAATATTTTATAGGTATCTTTACAGCACGAGTGTAATCTATGTCATCTTGTTGAGTTTGAAATACAGTAATACCCCGACTTACGCTATCCCGTTTTACGCGAATTCGGAGAAACGCGGTTTTTTATTTTGATTGCCGCGCGCATCAGTTCTCTCGCTCCACCCTCTCAGTGTTCAGTTTGCGACAGGTTTAACGTGTTCCACGTAGAACTGTTCTACGTGCGCAGTGCATTTTACTTATAATCTCTATTTATGTCATCTAAAAGAACGAAAAATGAGTAATTTGAGTTAACAAGAATAGAAAAACACAGCTTTTGGAGTGTTAACTGACTATTATATTGAAGCAAAAATTAAAATTTGTGAATTGGCAAATAAATTTGACATACCGGAATTGCAAACTTAACAGAAGCACTCAATTCAATTGAAAAGGGGTTGAAAATTTTAGAAAAAATAGATTCTAATGAAGAATGCGTTTTTACTACAAAACAGGGAATAAAAAACTTACTGGTACGCTACGAAGAAATTTTGCGTGAGAAGAAGAAAAATTTAACTATTCAGGCAACATTTTTAGAATATATGAAGCCTTCGACATCAAAATAACTTTGGTTTAGGATTCTTTATTCATAACAATGTAAATTTTTTTATTGTCTTACACTTCATTCAACATTTTACTTCTAAATCATAGTTTTCTCTTAACTCTGGTCCCGATTAAACATACTTTATATATATTTATTTGCAAAGTTGAACCCCGACTTACGCGAATTCAACTTACACGACAATCGCTCGGACCCACCTACCACGTAAGTTCGGGGTATCACTGTATTCAATTGATATACTAAGTAACTAGTTAAGAACAATGAAAACAATTTTATAATAAACTAGCCGGCCCGCGCAACTTCGTTTGCGTCACATAAAGGTCAGAGATAGAACGAACGCCAGAAATATATTTTTTGTATGTTTGTAATGTTTGCGTAAATATCAGAAACCAATATATTTGTATGTTTGTAATGAGTACTGATTATTTTCCATAAAATAACATTATTTCGCATGCGCTGCGAAAAGTATTGATGATACATAAAAAATATGTTCTACATATTTATAGTATTCATCATTATCTACAAAAAAGTCCGCGACAGTATATATATCTTTTATGGTTAACGAAAAATAACCTTTTCTTTCGTAAAAAAATATTCCAAATAACCTTGTTCTTGCTTATTTTTATGCTTATTCATTATTACCTACCTATACCATACTGGTGAGGTGAGAATTTTGAAGTTTTATTTAACACGGTTTGAAGTTTTATTTAATGGTTGTTGTGCCTCACTTGACATAGATATGTATAGTATGTCGCGGACTTTTTTGTAGATATTTATAAGATCTAAAATTAATTACAGCACTTTATGGTTCTATAATTTATGGTTTAGGCAGCGTACGCAAAATAAGTCCTTTTCTGGTTGATTTTTTACACCTTGTGTCCGAAAAACCCAAATATTTTACGAAACCCTTTTATTTTCCAAAATAAAATTTAGTCTATGTTACTCATGGATAATGTAGCTTTCGAATAGTGAAAAAAATTTTAAAATCGGCCTAGTAGTTTTTGACCCTATTCATTACAACCAAACAAACATACAAACAAAGTTTTCCTCTTTATAATATTAGTGTAGATTTCTAGCAAATATGCAAAGTAGTATATATGACTTCTTAATACTTTTGCCCTCTTGGTACTTTGAAAATTAGTTACTAAATATTATTTTTGTGAAACTTATCTTGCAAACCGTAATAATTAAGTGCCTAAATATATTAAAGAGTAGGTGGGATCAGAACGGAATAGTAAAATAATTAAAAGTTTACGGATCCCATTTTAAATTATAAGTGGGATCAGAACGGAAAAGAAAACTAATAAAAAATATAACTGTTACCATGTGGTATCTCTCCGTGGGATCGAAGTGGAATACACCAGCTCGTAACTCACATTCACGAGCTCAATAAATTAATCAATTTGATTTCTGAATATTATTTTTATAGCATAGATAATAGATAGGTATAGATGTTAGTAGTAAACTTACATAGGTACTTACTAACCTATTTTCTACATAAGTAATATCATAATATTAAGTAGGATAGGTACGTGCAGTACGCATAACAGTTTGTGTAACCACCCCAAAGTAGAGAAATGTATTGCCAAGCTCCTAACAGTGTGTTCCGTCAGCAGTCCATGAGAGGCAGGAATAGTTCTAGGCCTAGTCCGGGTAGCATCCTCGACAACACCAACAGGTGCTAGCTGTAAAAAAACAAGTTTTATAATGAGTAAGCTTAGATACCTCAGTACTTATGTTATAATCTTCTCTGTGTAGTTACATACCTACATAATATGGCTGAACGAATCTTGGTCAAGATTTGTACAGGTATGCACCAACCTAACATGGATTTGGTAGATATTAGTATCTGAATACCTTATAGATCTTTTTATCCCAGAAAATATCCATTAGCATAATAAAATTGTTGATAGGGGAGGGGTAAAACCGCAGGGGTAAGTCAGGTAGGTAAGTACTTATATGAACAATCACACAAGGCGGCATTTAGATATATATATATATATATATATGGTTCTAAATTTTATTCTGTAGGTGGTTCGTAGAAGGTAAGTACAAATACCAGGCTAGTTACCAACCTTGTATGGTACAGTTCCGATTTTTGATTGCCAAAGTCGCCACCGTACTATCTATTTTGTTCTGGCAGACAGGTCAACGACCCCATCGTCGCATGATCACAGCGATCAGATGACGCCGCCCGTGCGTTATCCACGCTATCTTGTGCTTGAGCAGCATCGGTCACATTCACTAGCTCAATGGACGAAGCGTTTTGGTTTCTGTAAAGAATTTAGTAGAACATAAGTATGTATAGGAAGGTAATTATAGGAAAAGTTAACTTACCTACCCATAAGTAGGTATTGTATTCCAATCTTCATAAATACTAACACCAGACCACTTGAACCAGCACAAAAAATATTCAAAGTATAACTGAGAAGGTTTTAGGACATATAGGAAGTTAAAAAAAATACAAATGGGTACGTAGGTATACTTACTTCTTTTTCTTTCTCATTAAATCATAATTTTTATTTGACATTATCACATACTTTGACTTATTGTACTATTATTATTTAATTTTTATTTTATTGCAATACTACTAATAATTATATTTGATTTTACTAACCCTTGATTACGATTTCACTAATATTTTAATGACCGTTATAATGTGATTAGGTATTTGATTTTAAGGTATTTGATATGATATTAATTATATGTTTGAATGTACATTTTATGGTTTAATAACTGAAATAAATTATTATTATTATTATATTATTATTTTACTGGCCCTCTCTTTTAAATATTTTTTATATAGTCTGTTTCAAATCCCCTGAGAAACTCGTGCATTGCTCCCCCGGTATTATGTAAGCGCCGAAAAAAGCGATAGATATCGCTTTCCATACAATTATGCATCGCTTCCTTGTCGTTTATGCGTTTAAGCGCGTTTCGTGGTACAAGGTAGTGTCCGAGACAAGGTCGATCAGAGGCGGTAAGGTTGAGAGTCGCTGCAGTCCGCTCAAAGGTCAATGGCCGAGTTTCGCAGAGGATTTGAAACAGACTATAGGACCAAATTTTCTTGGTTTTCTCATCGTCACCGGCACAAAAAATATAATACCAGTATCATGTTAGTTAATAAACACAGACAAAACTACGTAAATTATTTGAAACGCGGTGGCAGGAAGCCGAACAATACGTCCGCCTCGCAGGAATGCCGGAGTATACTGACTAAAGATAGAAAGAAAAAGCATGCAATGGATAACGAACGCTTACGAAAGGGACAGATTGCCAATGCGATTAGCAACTACAGCATTTTAAAAAGGTCAAAAGCGCCATATCAAATAATTGTTAATTATGAGAAAAGTACACATTTAATAATATAATTGGTTTAAGGAACTAAGGGAATAGTTATTCTCTATTTATCAAAGTAAAAATCATCTTGTATTATCAACGAGTTTGTGATATAAATAACAAAACGTGTGTAAAACACACATTTTTCATAATTTTTTTCTATCGAGGTTTTTTTTTCCAAACGTGTTTTCAGGTTTAAGGAACCAAAGAAAAAAGCACAAAATTTCAATATAAAATAGCATTTTACCCGTAGGTCTCGACAATACCAAGCTTTATGGGGTTTTTGGTGAGCAAATTATGTACGGCACAACCTTAACAGCGTACTTCACATACGCATACTCCTGGTTCAGATATGGAATTATACTTTGGGGAAATAGTCCAATGATAGAAAATCTCTTTATTCTTCAAAAAAAATGCATCCGTATCCTGGCCTTTATCAAAAACCCCAATATTAGTAAACCATACTTTCATAGACCATTTTTTACAAAGTACAAAATTTTAACTATCTCGTCCATATAAATATTTAAAACTTGTAAATTCGTCAAAAAATACCCCTACTTTTTTAAAAAGGAAACTGATATATCACGTAGGTATCCAACAAGATTTAAACACAATCTAGTAATTATGAAATCTAGAATAAAAATGCACATTTCCAGCCCAAATTCAATGGCCATTAAAATATTTAATAAATTACCAGTAGGATTAAAAGAAGAAGAAAATGAATATACGTTTGAAAAAAATCTAAAATACCTATTAATAGAAAAGTCTTATTATTCTCTTGACGAATACCTTCAACAATAATTAAGTACGAGTATATTAATTATTATAAACAGACCGGCCCACTCCTTACCAACATTGCTACACCCAAATAGGGTAATTATGTGATACCTGTAAGTTGTGTTTATTTAAGATCTGCATGTAAAACCACATAATTTTGCAACAAATTATTTGATTTGGATAGGATTTCAAGTTAAAGGGAAGGACACACGAATATACTCCGTCATTAGAAGACCCATTGAGGTCAATTAACGACAAGGGACAATAAACCTTTAAAAACTATTATATGCGAAACTGTTATGCTCGTTTAGTGTAATAACACAATTTTCATACTTTTGACGTTTTAACTTGTAAAACAACTCGCATCGGAACTACGACGTGAGAATCAAATATATCGAAAGCAAATCGCTTGTGTATTTGTCCCGGTTGGAATTCGCATATTGCGGTTACGTGCAACAAACTTACCCCAAAACACACGAGATGAAATCCGTGCGCACTCGCTGGACGGGCATGGCTCTGCCATTCCTCTATGCTTTATTCTGAAATTATTACAGTACTGTATTTATGTAAGTTAATAAAAAAAACCTTTGTGGTCAATAAACGTCTTAAATAAAAAGATAAAATAATAAATACAACAATTCAACATATTATGTGGGCACAATGCCTACATTATAGTTGTTTACGTTTGAAAAAAATCTAAAATACCTATTAATAGAAAAGTCTTATTATTCTCTTGACGAATACCTTCAACAATAATTAAGTACGAGTATATTAATTATTATAAACAGACCGGCCCACTCCTTACCAACATAGCTACACCCAAATAGGGTAATTATGTGATACCTGTAAGTTGTGTTTATTTAAGATCTGCATGTAAAACCACATAATTTTGCAACAAATTATTTGATTTGGATAGGATTTCAAGTTAAAGGGAAGGACACACGAATATACTCCGTCATTAGAAGACCCATTGAGGTCAATTAACGTCAAGGGACAATAAACCTTTAAAAACTATTATATGCGAAACTGTTATGCTCGTTTAGTGTAATAACACAATTTTCATACTTTTGACGTTTTAACTTGTAAAACAACTCGCATCGGAACTACGACGTGAGAATCAAATATATCGAAAGCAAATCGCTTGTGTATTTGTCCCGGTTGGAATTCGCATATTGCGGTTACGTGCAATAAACTTACCCCAAAACACACGAGATGAAATCCGTGCGCACTCGCTGGACGGGCCTGGCTCTGCCATTCCTCTATGCTTTATTCTGAAATTATTACAGTACTGTTTTTATGTAAGTTAATAAAAAAAACCTTTGTGGTCAATAAACGTCTTAAATAAAAAGATAAAATAATAAATACAACATTTCAACACATTATGTGGGCACAATGCCTACATTATAGTTTTTTTTTGCCACAAGCCGTCCCCAACTCAGCATAATGCTGGCTGCGAACAACCAACGCTGGTCTTCCGTTGGGAACGGCAGGTGACGTCACGCACGAAAATACACAGACAAACAGAACAACATATTTAAAACATGTATATAATGCACACTATGAAAATCCCCACACAATAGTAGGCACAAAGTTTACTACTAAAATAATAATGACTTAGTTTTATTATGTAATTTATGTTACTTATATGTATGTACTTTCCGTTTTTTTTTTAATATTTCAAATTATAATATATTTTATGTCAAATTCTTTCAATGATATTATTATTGTCTTTTAATATGTTCTGACATATTCAAACACAAAATAATAATACAGTGTAAGAACATGCGCCACATGGCATTCATCAATGTTCAGATAAAGTTCAAATAAGTGGTGAACATTGTAGTGATAGGAAAATTCAGTTTAACCTCCTCATTCAGTTAGCATCAAGATTCAGGACCTTAAACTAATCAGTCTATATCAGGCCTATTTGGTTTCCATATTGTGATACTTATAATTGGTCCATACAGTTCCAATATAGTATATAGTACATACAGTGCGGAAAGTGGCCGGTTTCATGAAATTTATCCTGAATGAAAGCTTACCTTACACATCTCATTATGGTATGACACAACAGTGACATAGTTGCTTTTTTTAATAAAAAATCTTATAATTACCATATTACAGGTGATATCCAAGTATTGCGGTATAGTACGATATATATACCAAGTGGCGACCGCGGCAGATGCATTCAGAAATTACGCCGTGTGTTTTTAAATTCAGATTTCCGAATATTTAGCACATTTTCATGCAGTACATTTTTCAATCGCTTTGCGTTGTTGGTACAAAGGTTTATCGTTAAATTCTGAGAAAATAAATTTATTTTTAAAAACATAATTTCATGGAGGTACTAGGAATGACACGCATGCTGATGATGTATTTCAATGCTGCTATAAACAACTTTTTTTTTTTTTTTTTACACCGAACTGGGTAACACTTGACCACTATCTCACCTGATGTTAAGTGATGATGCGATCGACGATGGAGCGCGCTTACCCGGAAGATACCTATTCACTCGCGTTTTGAAGACCCCCATATTGTACTTAACCGGAAACACAGACTCAGGCAGAGTATTCCATTCCCTGGCGGTTCTTATAATGAACAAAGAAGCGAATCGCTTCGTTCGGGTAAATGGAATTTCCACCATATAGCGATGGCGCTTCGGAGTATCCCTGGATGTCCGGTTAAAGAATGGGGATGGCGGAATCAAATTGTGAAGATCCGTTGCACACTCACCGAAATGTATCCGATAAAAAACCGATAAACTAGCGACTTTGCGGCGATGCTCGAGACTCTGGAGTCTTTTGCTTACTAGTTGGTCGTCGTTAATAAGTCTCTTGGCTCTCCTCTCAATAGCTTCCAGTGTCTCCAGCTGGTATTTGGCAGAACCATCCCAAAGGTGAGAACAGTACTCCATACACGTCCTGACTTGGGCTTGATACAGATTAAGCAACTGTCCCGGCGTGAAGTATTGTCTCACCTTAGCCAACACACCAAGCTTTTTTGAGGCAAGCTGGGCTTTGGACTCAATATAGGAGCCGAAATTGAGAGTTGATGTTAAAGAGATGCCAAGAAGTTCTAGATGGTTACATATCAGCACGGACACATCCCTGAAAGAAGAAGCCAGCTGGAAAGGGCTCCGTTTGGCGGAGAAAAGACACGCCTGGGTTTTAGCTGCATTGAACTTAACCAGATTGGCATCGCCCCAATCGGAGACTGCCTTCAAAGAAAAGTTCAAGCGCTGAACCATCGCTTCCCTATGAGACTGGATTTGTAATGCACTGGTTCGTGCGTTAGATGTGTAACTCTCCACAACGGTGCTGTCGTCTGCGTACCCAAAGATACCGGGTTTAAGCAGATCATTAATATGCAGCAGAAACAGCGTTGCAGAGAGTACTGATCCTTGAAGGACACCGGCATTTATGGCCAATTGGTCGGAAGAACAGCCATCGATGACTACCCTAATCGACCGATCCCTCAAGAAATCTGATATCCAAACACACAAACCAGTGGGAAGGCCGTAAGAAGGAAGCTTGCTAATAAGGCTATCATGCCAAACCCTGTCGAAAGCCTTTGAGATGTCAAGAGAGACAGCAAGTGACTCTCCGTGGTTCTCGATGGCCGCGCTCCAGATGTGAGTGGCATACGCTAGAAGATCCCCAGTAGACCGGTTTCGGGAAATCCGTATTGTCGATCACTGAGGAGATCGTTTACTTCTAGGTATGCCAGGAGCCTGTGGTTCAGTACACGTTCCAACATCTTACAGAGTATGGAAGTGACTGAAATAGGCCTGTAATTGGCAGGGTTTGCGCGACTACCCTTTTTGGGCACGGGCTGCACGTTTGCAAGCTTCCAGGACTTGGGCACTTGACCAGTCGTCATAGACAAGCGAAAGAGGCGAGTCAATACAGGAGTCAACTCTGGCGCACACATCCTCAAGACTACAGCTGGTATGCCGTCTGGACCACTAGCTTTGTTCACGTCCAGATCGCGCAACGCTTTGCGTACTTCAGACTGTCGAATGCGGATTTCTGACATTAACGTCCCGCAATTGTCAAACTGTCTGTTGTCAGAGGTCTGACCAGTGCTGACACTGTTTATTATTATTCACAATTTATACAATTACTAGCTGCGCCATGTGATTTAACTTCCGACAGCAAGGATGAAAGTACCTTATATAATAATCCGGGATCACCACTATCCATATTTTAAGTTTGATATCAATAGGTTTAGCCGTTTTAGCGTGAACTTTGAGACTTCCAAATAAACACACTCACCTCCTCGCTCAGAAACTTTTGTATATGTAATATTAGTGTGATTTATTTATTTATTGAGATAAAAACGACACAAGTTCAATTACATTTATCTCACAATACAAAAACAAAAAAAGGTCTACAAATTATATTCATCAACATTATTATTGAATTTCGAAATTCATAATCTGTTTACTATGACATTTTAAAAAGTATGATGATCTATGTCAATTAAAAGGTATAATTAATATGTTTATACAATACCAAACAGTTAAAATGTTCATAAAAATTAAATTAACAATAATTCAAATTACATAATGTCTATACAATGAAATAATACTCAAACAAAAAATAATCAAAGCATAAATAATAATAATTATATATAGTGATGGGTGACCATATCAGATCACACAATATAATGCACGCAATTTATGAACTAACCTGAGTTTCATTTCAAAACTGACTTTTACTTCGACTTACTGATCAGTCGATGACCAAATCACTATCACATGTGTATAAAACGATCCTAAACATTTTTTTTTTTATAATTGAGGTATAAACGATGCTAAAGTAAAAAGATCATTGCGACTCCACAACGAGTTCAACAAAGGGGTACCATAAGATCGTAAAAATAAACTGAGCGCGTTCTATTCTAAATTACCACTATTACGCCGTGATAAGTGATGATGTGGTCGGAGATGTTGTTTAGGCTAACAAGAATTACTGGCTCTCAGAAAGATTAGAGTAAATAAACATAAAGCTTTCCAGTGAGATTTTAACCCTAGTTGGTACTTCGATTTGACAGATGTCAATTGATCCTAATTTGGCGGACAATTGAACTTTGAACGTGTGTGGTACATAAATAGAATGTTGTATTGCATATGGACCATTAGGTTGTTACTGACTAATTATAACCAGAAGCAGGGATGGCCAAGTCGTAATATCGATAGACTATCATTGGCTTGAATCGCACCACTATAGGCTTCAAACGCCCAAAATTATAATAGGATTTTTTTAGGTAATTATCAAATCGGAACCCTTAGGCTCTGTTCAGACGACGCCGCGCGCGCGCCGCAAGCCCCGCGGCGCGAGGGCGGCGTGAGCGCGGCGCGGCCGCGCGGCGCGCCGCGCCTGCGCCGCGAGTACTGTTCCCACGACGCCGCGCGCGCGCCGCAAGACCCGCGGCGCGAGGGCGGCGAGCGCGCGGCGCGGCGCGCGGCGTGGAGGCGGCGCGCCCGTGACCGCGCGCGAGACTGAAAGTCGGCCGATGCCACTTTGTAGTTTTAGGTATATTGCAACGTTTCGGTTGATGTGATATGAACCGAAACGTCCACTGTTGTACAAGGCCTTCGCATAATACATTTTCAGTTCGTCAGAAGGCGCTGCAACTTCTGGTACCATTTCCATAATCGCCATTTACGACACCCACGGGAATAAATGGGGGGTTGACATTCTAATACGGCAACCCCACCGGGTAATTTCAAACTATTTCTACAAAAAAAGATTATTAAAAAAATAATTAAACAGAAAATGGAATTTCACACTTTTGGGTGTTGAGGTCGTCAACACCCAAAAGTGTGTAATAACTTGTTGAAGTCGGTACCATGGTAGTTCAAAAATACCTATTATCACATTATTGTGCGCATGGTACCGACTTCGACTAGTTATTTCACACTTTAAAGTATTGAATTCGGTTCCATTTTTTGTTTGAATTTTTTTTACCCTCTTTAGTGACTCTTGTTACTTACGGGATCGGTTTTCATTCACTGACCATATCATCAATATACGAAAACACTTTTCAGTTATTGGAATGTAACTCAAAAACGGCTTGACCGATTTGATGAAATTTAAATGGGACCACACGGGGTGCACCGTGCACCAGCTTTCAAATACAAAAAGAATCATCAAAATTGGTTCACCAAGTCGAATCGAAAGTAATGAGGTAAGTAACAAACAAAAAAAAACATTCGAATTGAGTATCTCCTCTTTTGTTGAAGTCGGTTAAATATAAACTTTTTAATAGACCACCAACATCTTTTATGTACTTAATACGCATTTAGGTACTTATTCGTTGTGTCATGTGTGTGTATATTAGGTATACACATTATATAATAATACATTAATTATTGATAGTAATAGTAACTAGTATAGGTATAAATGTATAGGTACCTATCCGATGATTAAAAACCGGGCCTTAGTTAACTTTTTAGTTCTATTTGATTAAATACGTAGGTACTAAGGAGACAGCACCGTTTCCCAAAATAAGGGATCGATTGTCTTTCTTTGTCAACGACTATATCATCAAGGAAAATGTTTTTTGATATTGGAGTGTAACTCAAAAACGGCTTAACCGATTTTGAAAGTATAACAATACTAAAAAGAAATATACACTCGAATTGAGAACCTCCTCCTTTTTTGGTCGGTTAAAATAACAAAAATATGTTTCTGTAAACTACGTTCATTATATTGATTAAAAACACTCATTTATATTTTTGCCATAGATGGTGCGTAAACTCATTTATAAATATAGTTTATTATAAAAAAACTCGCATCTGGATATAGTAATTAATTAGATCTATCGTTTCCCGTTTGAATCCTTTTTGTAGGACTAATAATTATAAAGTTCAGTATACTTTGCATTTACCATCGTGAATTTTGGGAAGCGGTGCTCTCTCTCCGTATTTTAAATTGTTAATTATTGGAGACATAAAATTACACATTTTGGGTTCACCCAATTTACGTACGTTGTAGGGAATAAAATAAGAAGAGATAAGTACGAGATACCTACGTATTTACACTAATGAATTGTATGCCCATTTTCGAATAAATATGAACACCTTCAATTATTAACTATTCATAAAGAGAAGTTGAACCGCCGAAACTCGCTATGGAGATGCAGTACCTATTTCTTCTGCAAGTAGTGAAGCAGTGTTGGCTCAGTAGCATTGGCTATGGATGGCCGCGCAGCAGGTACCTACATGGTTTGAATCCCGCCACGGGCTTGAGCTTCACCGCATGGTAGAAGGGCATTTTGCGAACGCCCGCCTGGTTAGCGACCACCCTCAAGTAGTAAATCTGTTGACAAGCACCTGACGGTGTGTTCCGGCAGCTGTCCTTGAGAGCCAGTAATTCTAGGTTAAGCCTTGTTAACACCTTCGATCACATCAACACTTACAATCAAGTAAGATTGTGGTGAAAGGCTTACCTATCAGCAAAAAAAGGCGTTATAAATACCTACAGTTTACCTAGTCATTGGTAGGTAAGTATTATTTATATAGTTTATTTATAGGTAAGTACTTATCAGCTTTTTTATTTATTACTAGCTTTCCGGGCGCGGCTCCGCCCGCGCGTATGTCGGTTATCGCGCGAAAACATTAATCTCTTTAAGCGCAGTCGGATAAAAACTATCCTATGTTTTTCCCGGGTCTCAAACTATCTCCATACCAAATTTCATTCAAATCGGTCCAGTAGTTTCGCCGTGAAAGCGTAACAGACAGACAGACAGACAGACAGACAGACAGACAGAGTTACTTTCGCATTTATAATATTAGTACTGATAGTACTGATTAAATAGTTCAGTACCTACGTATTTTATCAAATAGAAATAAAAAGTTAACTAAGGCCCGGTTTTTAATCATCAGATAGGTACCTAGTTATTATTACTATCAATAATTAATGTATTGTAATATAATGTATATAATATGCAGTTATGCACACACAACGAATACCTAAATGCGTATTACATGAACGATGTTGGTGGTCTTTTAGAAAATTTAAATTGTACCTGACTTCAAAAAAGAGGAGTTTCTCAATTCGACTGTTAATTTTTTTGTTTGTTACCTCATTACTTTCGACTTGGTGAACCAATTTTGATGATCTTTTTGTATTTGAAAGCTGGTGCACTCCGTGTGGTCCCATTTAAATTTCATCAAATAGGTCAAGCCGTTTTTTAATAACTGAAAAAAGTTTTCCTATCTTGATTATATTATAGTCATTGACAGTGAATGACAACCGATCCCGTAAGTAACAAGAGTCACGAAATAGGGTGTATTTTATTAGGAAATTTAACCGACTTCAACACTAAAACTGTGAAATAACTTGTCGAAGTCGGTACTATGCACACAATATTGCGATAGGGTACTTTTGAGCTATCATGGTACCGACTTCAACAGGTTATTTCACACTTTTGAATGTTGAAGTCGTAAATTTTATATAAATTTAGTATGGTTAACATTTTATCAGTCTGATATTTTTATTTGATTGTTGAAAACGTAGGTAGGTAGGTATAGGATTGGTATTTTACTAACACATTTATGTTGTACTTAAAACATATCTCCAAGTGGCTTTAGTGCGCCCCCCCCCCCCTCCACTCACCTCCCGGGGCGCATAGCAAGCAAATTGTTATATTTTAGGTATTAATGGATGGAGCACAAAATTTTATGCCCCGGGCGGTAATTGAACCCGCATCCTCCAATTTCGCGCCGGATTTGTAAAATATGATTTTCGCATAGCACGCGATAGTGCTTGTATTCATATTAATAAGTAAATTGTTGCCTGATACCTACGTTGGTTTTCTCAAGCGAAGTTTTAGGAACGCATTTTAAATAGTTAGGTAATGTATCCAATGATGGTGCGTAAACTACTTATAAACTCGACTAATTACAAAAAACCTAACAAGTTAATATAGCGTATTATTAGACCTATCGTTTCCAGTTTGAATCCTTTTTTTTGGACTTATAATTACAAAGTTTCGTATAACACTGCATTTACCATAGCGGGGGCTGGACGGAGACAGAGCACCCGTTTCCCAAAATTTGCGATGGTAAACGCAAAGTATATTAAACTTTATAATTATTAGTCCAACCAAAAGGATTCAAAGTGGAAATGATAGATATATTAATATACTATATCCAGATGCGAGTTTTTTTATAATTAACTGGATTAATAAACAAGTTTACGCACCATCTAATGGGAAAAAAAGAAATGAATTAACTATTTTAAATGAGTGTTTCTAAACGTTGCGTTGTTTACAGTAATTTATTTTTGATATTTTTAATAATCGTTTATAAAACGCCGCAGAAAAAGACTTTACCGGTATAGTGACAATCCAAAAAAATAATTAATTAGGTATTTTCTAACCCTACATGGCATAGGCAGCATAGCATCTAGATAGATAGATAGATAGAAAATTATTTATTTGCATTACTTAAAAATAACATTACAAAGAGACAAAAAATAATCGTATACAAAGGTACGGTCTTATTGCATAAGCAAATTATTCTAGACAACCGATCTGAGAAAAAAAACTCGCAAAAGGTTAGCCAGGTTAGCAGTTAACAAATTAAACAT
Source organism: Plagodis dolabraria (assembly GCA_963854805.1). Taxonomy (NCBI): domain Eukaryota; kingdom Metazoa; phylum Arthropoda; class Insecta; order Lepidoptera; family Geometridae; genus Plagodis; species Plagodis dolabraria. Next base: position 2,771,941 of record OY978453.1, on the reverse strand, counting down.
TACTTATATAATTGTTAGTCTGAGGTCAGAATGTTCGAGTAAGTTCCGGTTTTACTACCCAAAACATATTTAATAAATAAAACACTATCTTTAGACCGATAGCACAATAGACATATATACAGTAGTTCGACTCCGCGGTATCCTGGAATTCAATGACAAATGACGATCAGAGCTCTAGGGTTACTATTATCGAAATATTAGAAAATTTTCATTTTTTTAAAGAAAACACAGTATTTTCGTCGGCGCGACAACTCCATTACAACGGTCGCGAGTACTTATGTAGGTATATACAATTTTACTGAGAAAATAAATTTAATTCCAGTCCTTTCACCCAACGATAGTCGTCAGTTGTTGTGTATAGGTAAAAATATAATTATATATATTATCTACTTATTTGAGAGAACACAAGCGCGCGCAGAATTGATTAATAAAACGCCATTGTCTTTGGTAATATAGTAAGGCCACCAGATAACGAGGTTATTGTATGATTATTTGCCTTTAAAACTCCTTGGGTTCTTTTTTCTATTAAAATGATGAAAAGATTACAACCTCTATAGTGTCAATCTGCTGACAGCTTATTAAAACTAAACTGTAAGTAAACACCGCAGTAAAGCATGTGAACAATCAGTCTAGTTGTATCTTTTTGTACCTCCTCGATGTAGGGAAGGCCGCACGGTTGATCACGTGACTGAATTCGGGTAATTTCTTCGTAGTTACACTACTGCTTAAGAAGCTCCATGTATCTATTGTGCCGATAGCGCTAGGTTTTTAGGTTTCAAAAATATTAAAGTTGATTGTGTTTTGGATATAGTTTCCTGACCATTTGCCAAACGTAATACTTACAGTAGTTTGTGTCATGTTAGGTGCTTGCTTAGGTAGAAATTTAGGTATTTGTCTTTGCGAACATTATCCGACGACAATAAAATTCAAGTTGAAAATTTGTCTTACATGATAATAATAAAATAGTATTAAATGTACACATGTATTTTGTGTCATTTCTCTCCACGGGAATACTGATATTTAACCAGTACCTAGGTAGTATGGTGCCTAAACGGTTTTCAAAGAATATTATAATAGGTCAAATGGGTGTTACTAGTTTCAGTTCACTGGTATCCGTTGTACCTACATAACGTTTTGTGTCGAAGTCATCCATGGCATTAGAAAATATATATATTTATTCTAGAACACCCCGTAAAAGCCACAAAAGAAAATACAAGTTATTAGATTTTACGTCTTAAATATTATCAATTATCATAGATTAAAGAAACACTATGCTGAATTTGTGTCGTTTATATCCATGGAATATTATTAGTACCTACCGTAATCGTACCTACAGAACGAACGTATGTGCTTATTTATGCAGCGTGTTTATTTTTGGTGTTTAATTGCCATGCATGGAAATTAGGTACACAAATTTACAGTGTCTATTTTCCATGCAAATTTACATTGTCTATTAAATATGTAAACCCTAATGATTTTAATATATTTTTGAGGCGTTGGTAGCATAAAAAACCAAAATTTTTAAAAATCCAATAATTCCATGGTCTAAAACGGCACAAAATTATTTATTGGCCATATTTAGGTGATCCGATGAAGTTAATATTTACCATTTCAATTGTATTTTTTTTTATATTGTTCTAACATACTGTCCGTTTGTTTGTTTGCACTGGATGAAAATGACACAAACTGGTTTTGCACACTACGCAGGCTATCTTAGATACGATGCCATTATATTTTTAAACTTTAAAATAATATTGGAAGTTTTGATTTGAATTAAACAAATGAGCCACAAATCATTGAATTGCTGAAAATGCAAGTGACAGATGTGGCACAAAACGCAATAATAAGCTTTATAGGTACGACTGTATCCACATGCAAGAAATTAGCAACTTTAGAATTTTTTAAACTTATGATCCCAAAATAGCCTAGCGCTATCGGACTACTTTGCGTTTCACAGTCATCGATTTAACCTATCCATTGGTTTTAACCTTGAAACACACTGCAAATTAACTGTCATTTTTATCATTCACTTATTTTATGTGTTGCATAGCAACCCGAAACTTAATTACGACATTCTGAAACGGGCCCTGAATAGTTAGTCAAGTGGTAAAGCTCAATAGATACCGCGTATATGGATGCTTATTTTCGCTATACGATTCAAGTAAGCGTGGCGCAGTGGCGGCTAAAGAGACTGGGAATCCAAAGCCTATAGTTCGAATCTGTTGACCGCCGTGTAATCTTTTGGCAAAAAAATTTTTAATGACTGGTTTCTCTTTTATTGTTTTTGCTCAATAACTTAATAATAAAATAAATATGAATATATTGGGCTGGTCTTATTCTGTGGGGGCGAAGTACAAATTTGTACAAAAAAATGCATAGGTACGAGCACTTTGTGAAGTTGGTCCTATTATGGAGTCATGTAAACCACTTTTTGGCCAGTTAAAAGTGTTTCCCCTTCCATGTCAGTATACTTTTGATATATCGTGCTTTGTAAAACAACACAGCTACCTTTATAATACATCGAGTGAAATTTAGTCTCGAAATACCAGAAATAGTGATAGATTGGTAAATAAGTATGCTCGTAAGTCGGTACGCTATCAGAAAAAAATTGTTATTCTATGTCAATCAAAATATATAATAAATTATCACAATATATTAAACATTTGCCTTTGCACAAATTTAAGAATGAACTAAAAATCTGGTTGCTGCATCATTCTTTCTACTCTCTTGATGAATATTTTATTTTTAAGACGAATGGTTAGTTTTATTCGATTAGATTTAAGAAACCTGTTTACCATAAGAATAAATACTTACCTACCTACCTACTTCTAGAAATTACATTTTTAGTATACGTTTTTGCATGCCAGTAATTTGGTAAAATGTGCTAGATCTCAAATTGATTTACTTACTTTTAACAACATTATTGTACTCACATTTGAAGCAAATAAATGATATTTTATTCTATTCTATTGCGAACCCGTGACTTAAATAAAACTTGCCTATTAAAATTCAATCCGGTAATAATGATATATTTCGGAACAGCGACTGCATTGTCTTTAACACTTTTGAGCACTAATTGCTGCTGACGTATTTGCAATATGGATGATACACGCTTAGCAAACGTCAATGTATGGCGTGAGGCCAACAGAATCCCGCCTCGTATATAGCGTCCAAAAGGTCGTAGGCGCCATGAAATCGGCGGCGGTTACACGTTTTAGTCGAAACGTGCCGGTTATTTCATTGAACGTTATAAACGATATAACGGCATATCTTATAACAATACTAGCTTTCCGGCCGCGGCTCCGCCCGCGTGTATGTCGTTTATCGCATAAAACCATTAACCTCTTTATACGCAGTTGGATAAAAAACTATCCCACGTCCTTCCCCGGGTCTTGAGCTATTTCCATACCAAATTTCATCCAAATCGGTCCTGTACTTAAAGTTTATTCGTTGCATACAAAAATACAAATCTTTCCTCTTGTAAACACAAATGTCATCATAAAACAACCACTGCAATGTGTAGGTACCTATTTATTTAATTCACAGGATTTATGCAGTTTTACCACAGAAATACGATTTTTTTCCAAAATATCTACCTACGTAGTCGCAGTGTAAATAACTGCTTTTTTCAGCTAGTTGCCGAGGGTAGATTTTTTTATTTTATTCAGGTGACAGGCTTTGACCACTTCACCTGATGGTAAGTGATGATGTGGTCGAAAATGTTTTTTAGAGTAACTTAGAATTACTGACTCTCAAGCAAGGATAGCTTTCGTAACACACAGGAGCTTGGCGACAGATTTTCTACTTCAAGGTGGCAGCTAGCCAGGCGGACATTTGCGAAATGCCCTACCACCATGCTACAACGACCGCCATGTCGGGAGCGATCGAGACGGCTTCTAATTTCTATCAGGCATTAAAAAAAACTTTATTGGTACAAATTTTTGTAACCTCTCTTATTTTGAAATAGGTGCTACTCATGTCATTATTATTAATTAATGTTGTTGAAAATCAACTATTTTTTGTTTTCCTTATATATGAAGTGAAAAGTAGAGTGCTTAACACGGCTGAGTCATCAAATCCTACTTGGACTGTTATAGCGCTTAGTAGATAGTCTAAATACCTCGTATGGGAATTGATTCTTTCGATCCTTGTACTATAACAATCTACTATTCTATACACAGTAGGTACCTACCTACAGTGATTTGAAATATTTAGATTAGTTATATCCGAACACCACTGCTCTAAAAGCTTACTAGAATTTACCTATATACATACCTACGCACATGTATATACAGTTTGTAATGACAAGGAAAGAACGTTCAAATATTATGCGTCATATCTGTTGTTAGAAAGAGATAAATAAGCAATTCGTGTTACCACCGAACCGCCACGAGACGTTCCGATCACCATTATGCTGCGATCTCTTTCACTCTCTCACACCAAACGATACACATATCTCGCTCATCCATTTCATTGAAATTAGTTCCTAAGATAAAACAAAATGACGATATTTTCTATTTCATCAATAAAAGCAATAATTACGCGAGAAATGAAACAGTTTTCTTATCTCTCACAGTGCCTGTATAATTATCGCAGAGTCTAAAGACACAAGAAAGGCATATTGTCCACAGATTATTCCTAAAAAACACGATTAGCGGCGATGTATTCACCGGACGCTTGGAAGTGCAAGACTGGTAGTGACTCAGGTGATTACCCTCAATTCGTCTAGTAAATATGGAGGCCATACAACACATCTACAGGTAAAAAAATCTTAGCCTACCTATCATGGTTAGCGCCCTGCCCACCGCCGCGCGCCCGCGCCGCCGGCTCAAACTTCATCATATTGTGGAGATTGTGAAAGGGCATTTTCCGAATTCTCGCCTAGCTAGCTACCATCCACAAGAGATAATCACCTAAAAGTGTTTTCTGATAGCACTCATTGAGAGCAGTATAGACGCCCATCACCCTGAGACATACAAAAGTATGTCTCAGGGTGATGGGCGCAGTGCATGTTATAATATGCAGAATTTACTGCTTAACATCAGGTGGACGTCTTGCATGTTCAGTCACAATATTCACAATCCAATAAAAGAAGGTTCTTGGCGACAGATTTTCTACATGATGGTGGTGGCTAGGCTACCCAGGCGGGCATTAGCAAAATGCCCTACTACCAAACTGAAACGACTGCCATCCAATACAACAACCGGGACCGACGACGACCCTCTACCTGCAATACCTATGATAAATACCTACCTATCTTTTAAAAACAATTGGTTACATTCCTCCTTTCATATATAATATCATTGGTTACATTTAAACTAGGTATACCTAAGTACAAAGACGTCCAAATTTGATCTATATATAGCTAGGTACAATAGCAAGAAAATAAGTTGGTACCTCTACCTACCTACATAGGTGTACCTATACTAAGTAAGAAATCGTCTCCCAACGAGTTCGACCAATTTTATTATGTTTTGTCTTCGATTCGACTTCAATCGTTGCTATGAAACGCAACATAAAACTTGCACCACCGATTCGTCGTTCCATACAGTCTCGCTCTCGCCGACGCGAGAGACGGGTCGTAATGACAAATCGTACACCGACGCCGCGCCGCGCGACCGCGCCGCGCACACGCCGCCCTCGCGCCGCGGGTCTTGCGGCGCGCGCGCGGCGTCGTCGGAACAGTACTCGCGGCGCAGGCGCGGCGCGCCGCTCGGCCGCGCCGCGCACACGCCGCCCTCGCGCCGCGGGGCTTGCGGCGCGCGCGCGGCGTCGTCTGAACAGAGCCTTATAGTTTCGTCCGTATGTCACAATCATATAAAGACAAGTGTTTTTGGTGTAGCTAAATAAAAATTGTTGATGAAAACAGATGTTGAATTATGATGTATAGTGGAGCATAATTAAAAAGTAAATTCAAAATAATGATGATATTTCTATTTATATTATACATGTAGGGGTAGTTGGGTCTGAGAGAAAATACTGTAATAGTTGGCTTTATGTACTTTTTTATTATTCTCTTAAAGAAATTCACACCTTTACAACGTCCATCTTAAAACGAGAGAGAGAGCACCCTTTTTTCCATCCTACTTACACCCTAGTTATGTTACATTTTCTTTAAATTAGCATGGCTACGTTCCGCTTCTATACGGTATACAATTAGGTAAGCATTTTAAACATAAATAATCGTTCTAAAAGTCCTACAACTCGGCTATCCTGCTACTGAGTCTGCCCTCAGACTACAGCTATGGTTAGGTTTACAGCAAAAATATCTTATCAACATTTACATTACTGAGATAGCATAATAGCCTTAATACTGATTTACAAAATGTTCGGCATTAGTACCTGTCTTCAAAAACTTGGATTAACAATTTAAATTATAGTCTTAATAATATTTTTTTTTGTACATACTTTATTCAAAAATCTAGTGTTTTTTTTTTCTACTGTATTATACTCTAACTTATACTTAGGTAATATAACACTTGTAAACAAAAGATAAATAAACAAATCTGAAAACCACACTTTCTTTTACTAACATTCTTACTTTACTACAACAGTAACCCAACTAGGTAATTACTGGTTTTAGTGAATTATGCAGAATTTCAATCTAAAGACTTATTTTATTACATTATTCATCTTAGAAAAAATTAAAAATAGGCCAGTACTTGTTAATTACTCCTTAAAATAGTTGTATATACTAGATGCAGTTATTGAGATGTGATATAAATGTCTTATTAAAAAACTTACAAACTTTTTTTTTTTCTGAGGTCTACTGCGAGTTGTATTCAGCGGCAAGTTATGCTTGGAAAATAAATGACTTAGTCCCCTAAAATAGTAACCCAAGATGAATATACTATTAAATAGCAATTAATTATTTCAACTGCAAAATAATGATTATTTATCTCATAATTTTATGACCATGAAACAGGCAAGATTGAACTAAGGCCACCGTTTCATGTAGTCTACACCTGATGTTGTCTTAATGGGTCCTTCCTTACTTCTATCAATTTTTTCTACTTCATATCTGTCCTTTCCTAACACCTTCAAAACTCTATAAGGTCCATAAAATTTCTGTCTTAACTTCAATGCATTTCCATACTGTGTCCTCTGTATAGCTACTAAATCATCTTTTTTGTACTTCTCTCCTTCTTTCCGTTTCTTATTGAATGTTTTTCTATTTTCCTCTTGTATTCTTAAAATCTGTGCTTTTGCCTCTCTTCTCAATTCATCCCTCTTCTCTGTAAATTCTCTCCTACTTTCTTCTTCTAAAAATTCTAATATTTTGATATCTTCCTTAATCCTTAATTTAGCACCTGTCAAAAGTTCAAATGGCGATGAATTGATTGATCGCTGGTAAGTGCTGTTTAGCACTCTTTGTAGTTTGCTAACATACTTGTACCACAGACCTGGTACTTCTATAGACATCTTGGCTAATATAGATATAATGATTCTATTCATCCGCTCAACCTGACCATTACCCCGAGGAATACCAGTTGTTATTGTAATATGCTCAATTCCTTCTTCAGAACAATACTCTTGGAACTCATGTCCTGTGAAAGCTGTACCTCTGTCTGTTATAATACGTCTGGGGTTTCCATAGTCTTTTTGATGCAACTTCATCTTGTCTACAGTCTCCTTTGCTGACACAGTCTTGACTGGATAAATCCAAACAACCTTAGTGTATCCGTCCATTACTGTCAATATGTAGTTGTACATCTTTTTTGTAGCATCCAACGGTCCTAAATGATCACAGTGTAGTGTGTCTAACGGTAGGTCTCCTTTCTCAATGGGGTTTAGAAGTCCTTCTTTCTTCCCTAACTTTCTGGTAGCCAATAGACATGGAACACAAGCTGAAATAACTTTGTCAATCTTACTTTCCAGTTTAGTTATGTAGTAGTCTCGTTCAATCATATCTTTGACTTTCCTTCTTCCAAAATGTCCTACTCCATGTGCTCTTTTGATCATCTCCATATCCATTATCTCAGGTAGTACTAACTTCTTGTCTATTCCTTTATAAATAACATCATTTTCCAGAAAATAGTCTTCATAACAATTTTCTTTGAGAACCTCTTTTATCGCCTTTAATGCATCATCTTCTTCTTGAGCCTTCTTTATTCGAGCATGTAGCTCTATGTTTACAACACATATGTTTCTGCTTAGCGAATCAACATGTTGCATCTTATCACCAGTTCTATGTTCAATAGTATAGTTGAAATCCTGTAAGAACATAATCCATCTTGCCACTTTAGCTGAAACATCTCTCTTATTCAAAGTTTTTTGAAATGCTTCACAATCAGTTACTATTTTAAATGGTATACCGATTAGATATCTTCGAAATTTCTTTACTGCTTCTATAACTGCCATCGCTTCAAGCTCATAGCTGCTAAGTTTTTGTTGAGATTCTGTTGTCTTCCTGCTCATGTAATGTACTGGATGCATCTTACCATCTACTGGATCTTTTTGAATTAAAATTCCTGCATAACCATTTTTGGATGCATCTGTGTGCAGTTCTGTCTCCAACTGTATATCAAATATTTTTAGTACTGGTTCGCAGCATAATTTAGCTTTCAATATTTCAAATGCATATCTTTGTTCTTTTCCAAAATAGAACTCTCCTTGTTTCAATAAGTCACTCAAAGGCTTAGCAATCAAAGCATAATCCTGAATAAATTTCCTAAAGTATGACGTTAGCCCAATGAAACTATGTATTTCTTTCAAACTCTTTGGCTCTGGAAATTCCATAACTGCTTTTGTCTTCTCCATTGATGGTTTTACTGTTCCATTCGACACAACATAGCCTAGATACTCCACAGATCTTTGTAGCAATTGCGTCTTCTTCCAGTTGATTTCAAGGCCGTATTCAGCAGCTACCTTCAGTGTATCTCTAAGACGTTCTATTCCTTGCTCTTCATCTTCAGCTAGTATAATCACATCGTCTATGAAAATCTGAACAAAACCTTTTCTTATAAAATCAGAAAATATGATGTTTATGTAACGGGTAAAGTACTTAGGACAAATGGATAATCCAAAAGGGGCTTTTAAAAATTCATATTGACCTTCGGGACTGCTGGTAACAAAAGCTGTATACTTCACAGAGTCTTCTTCAATTGGCAAATGAAAAAATCCATTTTTTAAGTCAATGGTACTATATACTCTAGCCTTACTCAACTTGTCTATCTGGTCATCAATGACTGGCAATGGGTGTTCATCTTTTATCATCTTTTGGTTTATTTTTCTATAATCCACACAAACTCGCATATTGCCATCCTTCTTTCGCACTAAAACAAGTGGACTTGCATATTCAGAAAAGCTAGGTTGAATAATGCCTTTGGCAAGCCATTCATCAATTTGTTGCCTCACTACCTCTTCTTCTGTCAAAGCCAATCGTCGTGGTCTTTGGGAAATAGGTATATCATCTTTTAACACAATTTTCATCTTTATCGGTGATTCTTTTATCTTTACAGGCTTATAGTTATCTATTATTTCTTGTACAGCAGGTATGTTAAATTCCTTGTCTTCGCTTGAGAGGACATACATCAGGTAAGAGCTATCATAAAAGTGTGGCCTCACCTCAACCATACCCTTATTAATTACAGTGATGGTATTTAATAGAAAAGGCTGCCCTAAAATAATCTTGTATGGTATTACATCAGTTGGTACAATGTTAAAAGTGATGTTATAACGGTGACCATCTATTGTTAACTCTGCATTAAACTTACCCATTGAATAAACTCTACAAGACCCCAATCCTGTCAATAACATACAATCAGATTGGTACTCTGATACATTCAAGCTACTAAACAATTTAAATGTCATTAAATTTAACTCACTGCCGGTATCAATGAGACAATCATCAACTGTTATATTATGAATTTTAACTATTTTGACACATTTATTGAACATAATTGGACTTGTGTTTACACTTAAAACATTTGGAGGAGTATAAAAATGTTTACTGCTATCACTCTGGACTGACTGAATGCACAAATCAATTGCTCGCTCACCTGAACCCATATCATACTGTGCATCTGCAACCTCAGTCTCGCTCTCTGTTGGCTGCTGGATGAACATTGAGCGCCGACTTGTTGATGGTTGTGTAGTCTCTTTTCCAGTCACACCTTTACATTCTGAACCAATATGTCCATACGAGTTACACCTGAAACATTTTATACCTTTAACACATACATTAGCAAGGTGTCCTTTATCCCCGCACTTGTAGCAACGTTGTGTTCTTCCTTCTGTTTCTTTGTTTTTACTTGAAATTTGTTTTAATAGCATCTTTTCACGCTGTGGCCTCTCCTGCTTTTTGCTTTTCTCCTTAAATGTTTCATAGAGGACCAATTTCTCCTTGAGAGCTGTATATGACGTCACGCCGTAGAATAATAGTTTATTTGATTCATAGTCAGTGATTCCATCTATGATATATTGCACCGACACATAATCAGGAAATTTTGCTCTTCTTCCTAATTCTTTCATAACGAGCATGTATTGGTAGTATGTTTCGTTACCACGCTTCTTGCGGTTGCTCATAACTTCGTGCATTTGTTTGCTGCTCGTAGCCTCCGGAAATTCTCTCACCAGAGCTGATTTAAGTTCGTCATACGTCTTGAAAGTTTTTTCCGTCTTTAACCAGAGCTCCGCAGTGCCAGATAATGATCTTCGAGCGATAATTAATGTTTGTTGCGGCGACCAGCCAAATATTTCAGCATTATCTTCAAGATCTTGTGACCATTTTGTAGACGAATAGGTTAAGTCATCGCCTGTAAATTTCGGTATAGAATCCAACATGTTCATCACACCGTAGTTGTACTTTCCATCGTCGTTTTGCTCTCTGCCATCTTCTATTGTTGAAAATATTCGGAAACTTAGTGAATTCAGCCGCGTTTGCACTTCTTCGTAATGGCGCCACGCCGGCCACGCCTTTGTCGTCTTGAAGATTTCCTTAAAATTTGAAATAATATTCTCAGACCTCAACCTGCTCGTGATCCCGGACGAGAGATTGTAGGGGTAGTTGGGTCTGAGAGAAAATACTGTAATAGTTGGCTTTATGTACTTTTTTATTATTCTCTTAAAGAAATTCACACCTTTACAACGTCCATCTTAAAACGAGAGAGAGAGCACCCTTTTTTCCATCCTACTTACACCCTAGTTATGTTACATTTTCTTTAAATTAGCATGGCTACGTTCCGCTTCTATACGGTATACAATTAGGTAAGCATTTTAAACATAAATAATCGTTCTAAAAGTCCTACATACATATAGATGAAATCAATCTGTAACAACTTGATGTAAGAAATAGTTATAAGCTGTTGAGGAATGTATATAGCATACACCTATTGTGTACTTCCGTACCGTTAATTGATGAATCTCCCAGAAAACACCAATACATACTCAATGCAGTAGTAAATAGCCCACGTACCTTAAGCAATCCTCGTTATGTCTACAAATCCTTCAAGTAAAGATTTACAGCGGTCATCGTTCTTGGCGACTGGCCGGCGACACACAAATCTAAAGTAATCGGAACAAAGTCTTGTCCAATAAATGTTTCACTCACTGCACTGTGACGTTCATTAAATATTGAGTATATAGCAAATGTTATACCTTGCGTCTTCAATTGTTAAATAAAATAATAAAATTAACACAGAGCGGTGTACGTTTTTTAAGATTTGTAGCGGAGAATCGAATGACGAGTCCACATTTACCCACTATTCAAAACTATTTGTACCGAGCATCCTGTATGGCTTTTGTAGGTAGATTACACCAATATCTACCGTTTTGTTACGAATAACGCCATCTCTGGGATCTGTTGAGCAAAAAATCAGAGAGCAGTTTGTACGATGGACTCTGCAGCATATTTGCGCTAACCTGAGGGTTCATCAATTTAGAACTAAGATATATTATATATGAGAAAATTATTACCGGCATTGACGATTCACCGTAACCAAATCTACGTTTTCGAAGATCTATGGATTGTGAGAATAAAAACAAAATCTGAGATTCAAAGTTATGTCTTGTTATTAGAATGACTCAAGTCAAAACTGAATAATTTCGAATTGTGTCTTGTGACATTAATATTTCAAGAGCATGGTTGTAAAATCTAAAAATGTTTTTTTTTTTTTAGTATAGGTACTTAATCCTAACAACATTACATGAGTAGGTATTTGTACAAAAATGCGTGAAGTGTGCGCAAAATCAGTAGTCGTTAATTTTAGGACTGAGCTTCTCAGCATGGTTGTAGAATTCAATATTTGCAAATGCACGCCGGATTCTAAAGTAGTTTGCCGTCAGCAAGCCAGCTCGTTGGAAATTCGGTTTCTGAGCTAGACCCTTGTCCTATACTAGGCTTGCGTTTAACATATCTGACAACATCGTCACTCATCAACAAGATAGTTTTTATTCTAGCAAACCATGCAGTCAAAAATACTGGACTTAAATTTTCATTACATTAGATCCTGTTAACCAAGCATTGTTTCAATGTTGGATTATTTTCTAATTTAAACAATGTTCACTTGAAATTTCATCAAAAGCTGTTGTTACTTTAGCCTTCATGCTGCAATTATTTGTGTAATGGTTTTCTCAGTTTAATAAATTTCTGTTTTCATAAGCTTCATGCTTGTGTCTCAAATATTTTGGTTATACGAAATAATCAGAGATTTGATTAAAAGTAAAATATTTAACGCTTAATATTCAGGATAATTGTATTCAATATAGTATGTTTACATTTATGACAATGATTAGCATTCCTCATTCTTCTTTAAATAATTGATAAGTATGTTTCTTACAACACCTTTTCATTAAAACATGCATATAACTTGATACGTTTTTGTAGAACGCATAGGTTTAAAAAGTAGCCATGGACATAATTATATCATACATATGATATTTTTGATGTTTTAGAACTAAAAAAATGGGATAGTTATAGATTATTAATCGTAAAATGTTCACCAACACAGCTCAACCGAGGCAAATTAGACAAAAACTAGAAAAATAAACTTATTGTATTCTCGTACAATGTCTATACGAAGTTTAACAATATTTAGATACGACTGTCACTTATCAAAATTCTACAAGAGTGAAACTTGATTATAACTACTTCATTGCACATGTACACAAGTAATGCCTTAATTTGATGCACGGCAAATTTATAATTAGTTTGAGAACTAGCATGAACTAAATATTTAATAATGCCTACTACAAAATTATACGCATATCAGCAAAATATCTCAAAGCTATACTGTGTAAAGCTGGTGAAGACAGTATAATATCCATTTTCTTGGAAGTAGATTCAAAACTTCTCTCTGCTTTGATGAATAGCGTCGTCTGTTTTGAACTATTTCTTAGATACTCGTAAATGTCACACGAAAGTTATTTAAATGAAGGTGCCTGAAGTTTCATCACACTGGTTTTGATTAATTTTAAAGGTTAGGCTTAATTAAGGCGAGCTATTTTTGCTGAAAAATATAATATATCTTATTCGTAATATTAAATGTAAATGAAATAATTATTGTAATTGTTAGCTTCTAGCCTGAAAAGGTATATATCTTCATTAACTCATTTAAAATTTTAGTGAAGTAGGTAAGTGCTTTCAGATGTATTAAATTATGTTAGTTGAGTGTTTAATTCAGGCTTTCTTACAATTTTAGTATACTTTAATTTTGATTTTAAAGACTTATATTTAGATTTATAGAAGTTAAAGTGCATTTAACACACTACACAATAATATCAATCTTAACTAGTGGCCCGAATTATAAATAGATACTACCGCTCCTGTGGTATTTGCGTATGAAACGAATCTAATCGTCATAATGAAACATTCCACCAAGCCACTACAACTGCTCATCGGTATCAGTTTTCGACTACCCATCCTCAGTTTTAATACAGAGTGTGTATTCATCATGCAATGTGTATATGCCCCGTAGAGGTGCCACTCTCATATTTCAAACAGTACAGATTTTTATGCATTTCTTCATCTTGGCTTTAATTTCATTCTTCCTTGGATCGTTGCTAGTGCTCTTGGAAAGTCATCAAAGTATAACGTCCATTCCTCCACTCAGTCAATAAGATAATGAAGAATACTACTTTAACAGATTAATGGAGTACCATTTTTCTTAGAGAAAATATTATCTCACATGAATGTGCTAGTACTTTACTAGGTCTACTTACTAGCGTCTAGTAAGTATCAGATACGCATAATGTAAAAAAACTAACTTATATACATTTGCACTAACATTATCCACAACACTATTGGTTATGGTAAAGTTAACTTAAAGCAGTTTAAAAACACTCGTTAGCGCCAGTTAGTAAACATCTTCTATAATTTATAAGTTTAAAATAAGATTTAAAGAAAGTTTAACTTCCTGTGTTCGTATCTAAGTTGTATTGATGAAATTTAAGGAATTCTGAAATTGTTGCGATAAACTCTCGGTTCGGAGGCTAAGTTAGTTTTCGCTGTGTGTTCTACATATGTGTATCCAAATACTACTTACGAAGTAAATATAATTAGCAATAACCAAGGAAATAGATTAGCTCAGAGTGGACAAGTAAAATTCATAGACTCTATTTTTGAAAATGTATAGCGACTGAGATTTTCCAATCGAGACTGGCATACTGTTCCATAGTCGAACTGCCTGCACTGAGAATGAATTATCGTAGAAAGATGTACCTACTGTGTGACGGAATTTTGAATAGAAGATTTTCTGATGACCTCAATGGCAAGGCATGAGCCGGTTCAAGAAACTCAAAGCGTTCCATAAGATAGTGCGGAGAATTGGGATTAAACAATATATTGAAGAGTAGGGAAAGAATATGAGTATTCCGGCGAAGGCGAATGGGAAGCCACTTGAGCTTATGACGAAATTTGGAAACGTGGTCATATTTGCGTAAACCAAATATGAACCTGATCGAGAAGTTTTGGAGACGCTCAAGTCTATTTAGCTGGTCCTCCCTCAGATCAAGGTAACAAACATCGGCATAGTCTAAAATAGGAAGAAAAAGAGATTTATTAAAAAGAGATAGACAACTTTGGTAGCAGTAGGAAGAAAATTACGAAGCCGCTTTAAAGAACCCGCAGAAGCAAACATTTTACGACTAATTGCTTCTAACTGAGGGCCCCATGACAAGGACTGGTCAATTATTATCCCAAGATTTTTTACCTGCTTGCTATAAGGTCAACTACACCGTCAAAAACTATTGGAGTACCGACGTATGTACCAACTCCACATCTAGGCTAGATGTGGAGTTGGTAGCTTAATAAAATGCATTCTAGATAAAAAGCTGGTATAAAAACGTTTGAAGCCGGAGTGTTTAGTTTAGCAAATGTTGGCAAAGGCAACGTTTATAATTAATTAATTTGAGTTGTTAGATCTTCTCGCTACCGTTTTTGTATTACATGTATACTATATGTTTTCTGTTACTGTACAAGGGAGTAATATTTTGTTATCTTTAACAAACAAAAATAATAGGAATGTACTGTATGAAACTTTGAAATTGAGGTGATTGGCCGTCCGCCTGTCTGACATCAGCACTTCTTAGGAATGATTGCGTTGGTATCATTAGCATAGTAGTTTGTACCTAATGGACAGCATCACACTACTTACGTCAAAGTGGATAATATACCTACCTATTTACCACATTTTTTCTTTGTTTGGCTATTCCTATTTTCACGGTAGACCTGCGTCTACCTATCATTCAACAGTCTCATTCTGTTCCCAAACTGCACGGCATTGTGAAAATTGAATTTAAGTCATATAATATTTCAACTCATTTATTAAAAGGCAGTAGTTAGGTTTAGATTTCAGCCCACAAGTGATCCAATCTGCACATGGAAATAGAGAGCTCACTAACAACAACAACGTGTTCCTCATTTAACTGTAATTAATATACAAATAACCGAATTCGTGTACAGTGGTCACGTGCACCGAACTTAGGATAAGAACTCACGAGATGCATTCCGTGCGCATCCACCGTGGTTTGTGGACTGGCACTGCCATTCCTCTAATGTAAATTCAGAAAATATTACTATACTATGATAAGGCATTTAAGTAGGTTAAAAGAAAAAGCCTTTTAGGTCAACAAAACAATACGACTGTCTTAAATATTATATTATATTATGTAAATAAATAATACGTACAAGTAAAATAGTATATTAGGTGATATACTATTTCCATTGTTTTTATAAATTTCAATGATCATTCTTTCAGTATTATTATTTTTGTCTTAGAGTAAAAAAATATAGAAAAATAAATAAATATAGGTAATACGAGAGAGAAGGCGCATCTGTGCAAGTGTTGACATCGGCTCTGTTAAATAAAATCGTTTAATATTATAAAAGTTTGTATTTCGACGTCAAAAGTGATAAATGCGTAAAGCAAGTTGTGAATTCACCGGACAAATGTTATGTGCTGCAGAAACTTGACACTCACGTAGTTAATATCCAATAAACTACTGACAGCTCAAATCGGTCCTTGATGTTTATATGGAAGAATATTGAGGAATGTAACCAATAAAGACGACAACAAAACCTCTTATCTAAGATCCAAGTAAGGAAAAAATGCAATTAAATTGAATATTACATACGCAATGTTGTATATGTTATAACCTCAAAACCTCAAATTCATTCAACTTCCAAGTCATACTATGTAAGCAAAACATTCACGATAGCGCCATCTATCGGCGACTAGCAAAACTATCTACAATGAGCAATTTAAATCCTGTGCAAAACCTATACAAATTATCACACCAAACAGTTCGTTTCAATCTCAACAGAGGGAACAATTACTACACAACACTAGGTTCAAGGTTATAGGAAGAAATCGCAAAAATCTTACAATACATACAGGCTGACTAATAACAAGAAAGAAATGAAAGAGATGGAACACAACATCGAAGAGTCTATAAATAAAAATTTTGACGAAAAGTTCATTTTTGAAATTTAAACCAAACAGTTGGAAACCAAAATAGAACGACAACAAAAAACTATAGAAATCTTGGATAAACAGCTCAGAAAGAAAAATATTATATTCTTTGGAATCGAAGAAAAAGAAATGGGGTATGAAAGTTACTCTCCATAGTGCTAGACATAATTAACAAAGAGACATTTTGAAGCGAATTAAACTTACTGTTTTTTACGTCGAGAAGGCGTCTCGAACGGTTTCGCGACTTTCAGAGTCGCTTCGTCACGGAGTGCGTGCGCTCACGACTGCGCCCACGCATGCACTGGTGGTAGTGGTGGTGTGGTGGCGCCGCCGGCGCGCGGTTGCGGCCGTGGAGTAGGGCTGTCAGATGTAAAAACAAGATAATACTATACCACCTCTAAAAAGTAGTACATTTAGGAGTTTTGAATAAAAACAATAGTACACATAAAAAAATGGATTTAAATAATATAACGTATGCTTTTTATCGAATATTGATTGTCATGTTAGCCATCATTTCATTTTCTGGTTTAAAATTAGCACAACTATATACTTTCCGGCTTAATTTAATATTCAATTTATTGGTAAACACATATTTTAAAATATGTTGTTTCACTAGTAAAGAACTGTTGATAGAGCATCACTGTTTTCTTCATCACTGGCACTGCTGTCGTTCCATACTACCAGACCTGTGCACACCGCACTGAAAAAAAACAGTAAGTTTAATTCAGTTCAAAATGTCTTATAGTATGTGTCAAACTTACGTTAGTTTTAATCAATTATTAACAACGAGATAGAAATATCTTGTCAGAAGTAGGAAATCGAACACGTCGACAGGATGGGGAAAAAATCCAGAAAAGTCAGACCAGTGGTCATCACAATAACAACAACAAGCAGAAAAATGGAGTAACTTAAAAAAAACAAACATCAAAAACACACAATCAAAACCAAAACTTATCAATTGAACCTTTCATTCACGCTGTTAGCTATCGCACTATATAAGTCGTGAAACATGCAAAGTCAAATGGCACAGTGTGCTTAAGACTTTCGGACGGGGTGGGAGAAAGTACGTTGGTAATAATAAGTCAAAACATTCCTTCATAGTTTAGAATAAGTTTGCAAATTGATCATATTCTTATATTTTGCTGGTATAAGTACAACGGTTGGTCGTTATAGCCGATGACTATCGATAAAGTTTCGTCGTTGTAAGCGATATATCCGATGTCGTTATAGGCGGTATGTTTACTTAACTGTTTGTTAGGGATTCAGCCGGGACCTTACTAATAACCGATCCGTCGTTATAATCGATGTCATTATATTCGTTTTCGACTGTATGCTAATGTTTCACAAAGCTGACGCTAGATGGCAATATATCAATGGATTCTGTATCACGCTATTGTTAGGTTTTTTTTCCAGTACCTATAGAATTCACGAACGAATTTTGTTTAATTTTCAAATTCCGATTGATATTATAACTTGACAGCAATCGTACTCTTATTACTTAGCTTTATCAGGAAGAAAGTGGAAGAGAATAAAGAACAACAGAATCGTTATATTTTATGATAACGGGCTACTACGGAACCCTACATTGTGCGTGGCCCGACAAGCATTTGACCATTTTTAAATTTAGATTGCCCATAGCACATTAGCACATCAGGTACCTATATTGCAGTTTATTTGCGTTTTTAGTACTAAGCGCTATCGTTTAATGCTGTGAAAAAAAATACTGCTTAACCTTCCAACTCATTATGGAATAGATATATTCTCAGCTCAGTCTGTATTGAAAAAAATAAAAAATAAAATTGAAAAAATGAGCATATATAAATAATAATAAATAACCATAAAATTTTAATTAATATATATTTTAAAATTAAAGGGGTCAAAATGCGGGCCCCATATTTTTTTACGGAAGTACTTGAAGTGACACGCATGCTGATTTTAAATTCAATGGTACTATTAACAACTGTCTGTTGTCAGAGGTATGACCAGTGCTCTCACTGTTTATTATTGTTCACAATTTACACAATTAGTAGCTGCGCCCTGTGGTTTAACTTCAGTTGACAAGTAGGTATCTTACATAATAATCCGGTATCTCAACTTAGTTGAGATAATTTAATGTATTAAGTTTTATCAAAATCGTTTTAGCGTGAAGGAGTTCCAAATTTTGAAGCGCTCGTAGCGAAGTTTGCTTAACCATTCTGAATCGATCAGCAAAGTTAAGCAACGTCCACCGCGGTCATGAGTTGAATGGGTGACCGCTAGTGACATTACTACTGAGCGCTTCCGTGCTTCGGGGGGCACGTTAAGCCGTCGGTCCCGGTTGTTGTCTTAGGATGGCAGTCGTTACAGCATGGTGGTAGGGCACTTTGCGAATGCCCGCCTGGCTAGCTACCACCCTCAAGTTGAAAATCTGTCACCAAGCACCTAACGGTGTGTTCCGGCAGCTGTCCTTGAGAGCCAGTAATTCTAGGTTAGCCTGAACAACATCTTCGACCACATCATCACTTACCATCAGGTGAGATAGTGGTCAAAGGCTAACCTATCAAGAATAGAAATAAATAAATATATATATATATATTTATAATATTAGTGTGATGGATGACCGGGTCAGATGACATAGAATAATGCACGCAGTTTACTAAGTAATCCGATCATTACTAACTTTTTTTACCAACGACTTACTACTCAGACAATAACCAAAGGTCAGTCTCACATGTGTATACTTAAAAGGATTAAGACAAAATGTATATATGAGGCATTTACGATACCAAAGTAATAAGATCGTAGTGACTCCTCGCCGAGTTTAACAAAGAGGTAACAAGAATAACCTTAAAATATAATCGGCCCGTTATATTTCACATTAGGTGCAAATACGTTATCAGTGAGAACAATACATAGTTATTTGTTATACAAGAGTGCAAAATTGCTTTTTAACCGCGTGTTCAATTTTGATGACGGAGCAAGCGAAGGATTCTAAAATTGAATCACGAGCACAGCGAGTGATTCAAAATTAGAATCCTGAGCGTTAGCGAGGGAATCAAAAGAGCACGAGGTGAAAAATCTTTGCACTCAAGTGCAACACGTAACTTTTCATTCCACCTCAGCGAGGAAATGACTAAATGCAAAAATTTAAAAAAGAACACCAAGAAGGTTCCGAGTGAGTTTTTAACAAATTAAAAAAAGTTGTATGATATATTCGGCACCATAGAGGTAGCAGTAAATAGGTTTAATGTTTTTTTTAATTCACAAACTTAGTGCACACGATGTTCTAAATTCAATTTACTTTATCCTCTAGAGAATAAAAACGGCTTTTCCACTCAGATATTGAAGATTAAAAATACTCTTTCCGAGATGGTGGGATGAAAAAGTTATTTCTGCAAAATTTAACATCTCATATCTATACTTACGTTTAAACAAGGCTCCTCTACACAGTTAGGTATTACCTAACAAGACATATACCCAGATAAAAGCAAATGTCGAGAATCTAATATAAACTTCTATTTATTACTTTTAACAACAACTTAGGTATTATATTGCAATTTAATAAGTTGTTGTTTACGTAGGGTTGTTCAAGTAATCTTGTCTGATCTAGCTGCTTACACTTAAATAAGGTTTATTTCACGCGATATATACCTACCTAGGTATTATGTTTTACCAATAAGTTGGAGCGGATATTAATTTTAATAATCGCAAAAAATCCGCAGAGATTAATATTTGTATTACTGTACATACACGAGACCAATATTAAAATGTTATGAAACTGGGCTTACAAAGATGTATATAAATTATTATTATATACATCTTTGTAAGCCTATGAATCAGGCCCTTAGTGTGGCAAATATAACATTTGATCCTAATTTATATAGTTCAGAAGTAGGTTTAATCTTTTATTGCCTTCAACAAACATAAAAAAGGAAATTTTGGATGTTACACTGCACGAGAACCGCAACATAATGTGAATATAATTTTAATATCTGGTTTATATACCCAAGGCGGGAATCGAACCCGCGTCCTCCAATATCGCGTATTAGGCATCCGACGCGATATCGGAGGACACGGGTTCGATTCCCGCCTTGGGCATAAAATTTTGTACTCCAATAATTTGTTTGATATTAAAATTATGTCACAATAAATACTTTTTATGTGTTTAAGCTTATAATATTTGTTTTTTTTTGTTAAATACACATACGAAGCCTGAGGGCCGCTAGTATTATTATATATATAATGTGAATCCGATATTAGATGATAGAAATAGTATATACCTAAGCTGTTGAGGCGTATAAACAGCCTACACCTATTGTGTACTTGCTAATCGTTACTTGTTTTAAATTGCGTTGTCAATGGCGCCTTAAACTATGGCTGACCTTTAAAACAAATTGATGAACCTCCCAGAAAACACCAATACATACACAATGCAGTAGTAAATAGCCCACGTACCTTAAGCAATCCTCGTTTTGTCTACAAATCCTTCAAGTAAAGATTTACAGCGGTCATCGTTCTTGGCGACCGGCCGGTGAAACACCCATTCAAAATAATCGGAAGAAAGTCTTGTCCAAAATATGTTTCACTCATTGCACTGTGACGTTCGTAAAATATTGAGTATATAGCAAATGTTATTATACCTTGCGTCTTCAATTGTTCAATAAAATAATAAAATTAACACAGAGCGGTGATGTACGTTTTTTAAGATTTGTAGCAAACTTACCCACTATTCAAAACTATTTGTACCGAGCATCTTGTATGGCTTTTGTAGGTAGATTATTACACCAATATCTACCGTTTCGTTACGAATAACGCCATCTCTGGGATCTGTTGAGCAAAAACTCAGAGAGCAGTTGATACGATGGACTCTGCAGCATATTTGCGCTAACCTGAGTTCATAGTTCATAGTATTTATTGGTATATATATACGAGTTTAATACAGGTACTTATATCAATTAAGAAGTAAGATTTAATATACTGTAAAGTGTTTTTAGAATTATTCAAGTCCAAACTGATTATTTTAGATTTTATGTCTTGTGGCATCAATATTTCAAGCATGTTTGTAAAATTTTAAAATGTATTTTATAATTAGTTAAAATCAATTATAAACATATTTTATAATTAGTCAAAACCAACTAGAGTTATCTATACGAATATGTTGTTTTTAGGTATTTTGGCTACAATAAACAAAGAATTAAATTTGGTCATCCATCCTGGTCCTGGACCCAAATGGTGCATTTATATGAGATTTTTATTTTTTAATTGTTAAGAACTAAAGTATATATTTACTTTGTTCACCATGCGTAGCTTTCTACTATATCCATCTCATCTTAATGGTTATTTCTTGTATATAATATAGGTACCTACAAATTGGACTGATTCAACTTTCACAGTTTTGAATACACTGAAATAGCATCTATAGCATTTGATCGCGTGATACGTGAGACTTAGGCTTGTTGAAAAAATATCGATACATCGATATATCGATATATTTTATTCGATATTTTTAGCCCATATATTTTAATTTGATACATCGATACATCGATATAAAATATTCAATATCGGAAATCGTATCAAACACGATATTTTTTTCTCAAATTTTTTAACGAACTGGCACAAACTGTATTGTCTATGACTAGTATGTTGAGACTGTGCAGCGGCCGTCACTGTCACAGACTATAATTCATTGTTTCATTTATGAGTTCTTTTGCCGTGTTTGAATGTGTGGTCGCGTGTTACTTAAATAACCTCAATCTTAATTGATTGTTTGCTGATTCTTCTTCATAATTCGTGTTTTGTGACGTGAATCATGTCATCATCCAACAGTAGTGCTGTATGGAACTTTTTCAAGAAAAATAATAAAGAAAATGTAACATGCAATCTGTGTGGTAAAAACTATAACTACCTCAAATTTAGCCGCACATTTGCGAAACAAGCATTATCACGCGTTCTCAGAGTTCAAAAAAAATGCTGGTGGGAAGTCGATCTCAGATTTGGAACCTAAAGCAAAAAAACCCGCAATGGAACAACAACAAAGATTGCCATTCCGAACTAGTTCTCCTATCCCTTCAACTAGTTCATTTTATATTGCGCAGGACGCCGAAACTAATAATGTAGCAGATTTCTCTACAACCAGTCCCGATAATTGTAATGTAAGTACAACAAGTTACAAGACTTAAATGTTCAGTCAGTAGGTCTCAGTAACTAGAGACGTGAAATTGCCAAAATATATCGAACTCGATAAACTATTTTTTTTTGTGTTTCTTTTTCAGGCTCAGTCATCTACTTCCATTATAAATAGTCAGGGGAAACAATCAAAACAACCTACACTCATAGACATATTGGACAGAAATTCAAGCTATGAAATTCAAGTTATTTTTTAATGTCGCTCTAGTTTGGTATTCTAGGACTATTGGCTCTCTTCATCTATTTTTCATTGGTTCTTATATTTGATCACAGCAGGGGGTGAAAAAACAAATGAAATAAATCAAGCGCTGATTTACATGATTTGTAAAGACAACATGCCTTTTTCTTGTGTAGAAAAAGCTGGATTGAAAAAGTTCACGCGCGTTATTTGTCCTCGCTACAAGCTTCCCTCGCGTACTAAGGTAATTAAACTAAAAAAATATTGTATTCGGTCTATATTTACATTATCATTTTTGTTCATTATTCATTGCAGGCAACAAGCTTAGTTGAACAGCGGTATATTACTACGAAATCCATCTTAAAAAATAAACTAAGAGAAACAGCAAATATAGCATTAACGAGTGATATATTAACACTCACCAACTCGACAAGGAGCTTCTTAGTAATGACAGCGCATTTCTTGAACACCACAGATGACTCTACGCCAGAGCTAGAGACGGTGACATTGACAGCACAGAGAATGTATCAAGTAAGTCAAACATGTATGGATTTATTTATTGAATATATAGCGCTGTTGAAATATTTTGTGGTGTAATTAATCATTACTTCTTTTCTACAGGCTCACACAGCCGATTACATACGAGAATGTTTTGAAAACATTATCAAGGAGTTTTCAATAGAGAAGACAAGTATCCATTCAATGACCACTGAGGGTGGTAGTAATATAGTGTCTGCAGTGAAGAAATTTTTGGGAGACAACAAGAGAATCCCTTGTATGGCGCATTTGATCAATTTAATAGTAGATGCCGCATTGACGAAAGATAATGCACCTGTTCTGGAACTTGCTGATCGAGTCAAATCTATTGTGACATACTTTAAACAATCTGTCAACGCTATGGACGAGTTAAGAGCAGAGCAACAATGTCTTCAAAAAAAAGAAGGAGAAGTGCTAACACTCATTCAGTCAGTCAGCACTCGATGGAATTCGTGTCTAGATATGCTGGAAAGATTCAATAAGCTGTCAGCTATAGTGGCTAAGATTTTATCTGGCAGGAGAAATGCGCCAGAAATGCTAACATCATCACAGCTGAATGTCATCCGTGAACTGATAACACTGCTTAACCCATTTAAGCAGGCTACTGAAGACATTAGCGGTGATCATTATGTGAGCGCTAGCTTAGCAATACCGATTACTAATTTGTTGGCGCAAGGCCTGGAACACGAAAAACCCTCAACAGTATTAGGTAATGCCGTAAAAACCAGCTTGTTGGAAGGGGTTACTACACGACTAAGGCTCCTGGAGGACAAGTTATACTTGGCGGCAGCTACGATTTTAGACCCACGCTTCAAGCGTATGCATTTCAGTTCCGCACTGGCTGTTTCAAAAGCAATAGCGAAGCTATCAGATGAAATACGCGCAGAACACAGACGCCGAGGACAGATTTCGCCTGAACTGAGAACTGCCGCAACTACTGAAATACAAAATTCTTTGACACCAGGGTCAGAGTCATTATGGTCTCGACACGAAAAGCTAATAGCTGCTGCAGCCAATAACAATGCAGCTAATTTGGCCTCCCGAAGTAGCAGGATGCCGGACGAATTGAAGCAATTCCTAGATGCTCCAAATCTATCCCGTAAGGAAAACCCAATAAAGTTTTGGATAGACTCAAGACATTTTACCCCAGTTCTTTCGAATCTGGCTCTTAAATATTTGACACCTACGGCTTCCTCTGTCCCTTCAGAGAGAGTGGCTTCTGCTGTAAATCTGACGGTTCCCAATAATAGGAGCCGGCTGACAGCGGAGCATGTGAAGAGCAGAGTTTTTCTTCTATCGCTACCGGATAAATACTGGTTTGCCTGAAATTCATACAATTATAATAATAGTATATTTTCTATAGTAAAATGCTATAGTTAGCTATTTGTTCTCAAAAATATTAACTTTTTAGTTCTTAGTGATTTGAAATATTGCCTAATAAAAAGAATAATTATTAAAATACCTTTCTTTTTATTAAGATTAACATACATTACGGTTATGTCCACTTTGTATAAAATTTAGTATTAGTAGTAATAAGTACCTATTACTGAGCCAGACTAAAACTCATTATTATTTAAACAATATACATTATGATTAAAACCGCTAAATATCTGTAAATTTGACGATATATCTATATATCGATATTTTTTTCACAAAATATCGAGGTCGATATTGATATTTTAATAAATATCGATACATCGATATTTCTTTTCACTTTCAACATCCCTAACGTGAGTTTCTGAGATTATTTTGACGATTTCGCAGATGTAATTTTTAATTTAAGTTGAAACTGTTAAAAAGTTCAACTCTTGACACAGAGGTACTCATGAGTTATAAATATCATAAGCATTTAATTGATAGGTAGGTTGATACCGTATACGACAAGCGACATGGAAAGCCGTAGAATCTCGTCAGCGCGATGCAGCCGTCCGTCGCTCAGTTGAAGTTGCCATCTAGTGATACATTAGGAGCAACATAGGTTAGCTAATAAACGCGCTAGGTGGCATTGTCCGCAAATTTAATGAACATTTACTTATCTGAACAATGAAATTCTAATCAATGTTTCTGGTTGTTCTTCTTAAAATTATGGTTGATTATTACCTTGGTTAAGCTAACGAGAATTACTGTTGTTACAACAAGATATTTACGTAGTTCAAATAAAAATAAGTAAATTGTGCGTGTTATTCTAGGCAAGGTTACTCTTCAAACCCTGCTAGCGCATCATTTAGTGTTAGTTAAGGGAATAAAATTAATCCACAGTGTTTAATAAGGTTATGTATTGTACTAATGTATAACGTAGGGATCCAAAGTCCAAACGTGTTGCCTTGGAAGTCCCTCGTTTTGATCGAAGAATGCACGATCGCATGTTTGGTTCAGCCTTTTCAAATTTTGTCATTTTGTTCAAGTCTCTTGTTCGGTCACTTGCTCCTAGTGAACACTTCTGGCAAGCATTAAGTAGTATAATCATTAACATGGTATCATATTATAAAAATTCACGCTCTTATTTATATCATATATATATAAAATTAACATGGCAGATAGTTATTTGATATAGTAAGAGATTTGAGACCAGTTATCCCGTTCAAGTTATACAAGTTGGCGATTAAATCTTTAACATAGGCTTATTGGGTATTTTTTTCCTTTAGTTGTCTTTAACGCTCCTCTGATAAAAGGATTTAATATTGTCGTTATTAAACCAAGAACTTTATTAAAGATCGAAATAACGCGGTAATGGAGGCCCTGTTAAAATGTGACGTGGGAGAATAACAAAATATGTAAAAATCTGTATGTATCTTATTTTATTGTAGTCCTAAATTATTTTATAATTGTAATCGTTGGCACGGGTATCCGGAGCGGTCATGCTCACAGAAAGGTGTTGTCTAGCGTAGCGGCGGTGTTGTGTGTCGGGTCGCCATCTTCCCTCAAAAATGGTTGAGGAAGGCGATGGCTGGCACATGCGTCAACTCGTGAACGGGTGCTGCTAGAGGATACTGGTCTGCTCTGGATGCTAGTGCTAATGACATTAACGGGAAAAAAAAACTTTTAACACCGTTCCCCCTTAGAATGTTGCATGTTTCATATTTAGTATTTCTTGTTTTAAAATAAAAAATGTCATAATTGATAAAAGTCACGGACCCTGGAGTCTGAGGAGTGTAGATTAATAAATAAAAAAAACCAAGAACTTTTAATTAATTAATAAACATTAATTAACACTTACACAAAGACAGCCTTAGCGTTTAGATACTCGTAAATACTCAATCAATCACTTTATGTTATATCCGGGGGCCGCATTCGGATTTCACATTCCCTCCACATTTCCAATGACTTATTTTAATCCTACCACATTAACACTTTACCCGCCCTGGGCTCCGCGCCCCTCTCTCATACTACTTAACCCCCTCTCTCTGCCGATATGTATTAATAAACAGTAACAAATCTATAACAAACTAAACTGCAATCATTAACACCTAGATTTTTCAGAATAGAAAATAGAACTTCCGTTATTAACACGTTTTATTTTATAAAAAGAATTAATTTTTTAAATAAAATTCATATATTTTACCAAATGAATGATACAAAAATAAAACCATATTAACCATCTTGTCACGTAGTGCTATGAATTGTGTCATTATGCACCTGCACAAGTGGTGTCTGGCAGCTAAAACAATATTGGCCCGTAGTTATATATATGTCTTCTCTTTTAAAGTCCATTGTTCTTATTATTAACTCCTATAGATTAAACAATATAAAAATGCGATATATAAAGTTGAGTCACTGCATCTAACGCATACGTTGAGTCACTTTTTCACAAGGGATTAAAGGCTTCCAGTAAACTTTAAAAATGTCCGCAGATAAATGTAACGTTGCACTATTAATTGTATTTATGGTATTGTACTTTGTGCTCTGTCTGTTATTGAACGAGTACTATAAATATTTAATTTTCTTCTTTGAAGCGCTCGTAGCGATTTTTGCTTAGCCGTTCCGAAACGATTAGCAAAGTTTTGTCCGACGTTTGATTTGGTACCAAACAATAGGGAATAGACTCCGAGCTACAACAAAAATCTTTTTCAGAAAACTCATAGCCAAAAATTCCATGTTAATATTTTCTGATATACCCATTTATCGTAGATAGTATACGAGTGCCTAATAACCACTAATAGTGTATCGACACGCGTGAGCGACAACACTGGCGAGCGAGAGCTGCACTGCGGCAGCCAGAAGTGCAGGTACTTATCGATGTGTAATCAATAATTAGTTAGTAATTTATTTGAGCACTGGTACTACCAGTAGGCTTGCAATGGCCTTTAGGCTGCCTTATCGCCTTCATTTAAGTAGTTGTAGTTTTGTATTTAGTTGGTAGTGTTTTGTTAATAAATATTAACTACGCATTTATTGAAAAAAAAAACAGTTATTTTTGAAATGAAATTCTCGTGAGTTTCACACATATATTCTCTTCGACCTCTGAATGAGCATATTATATGCTCGAAACCCGGGTCGACGTATTCGATCCCCAACGTGAGTGTTTGTGCCGGTTTAATTTATAATATTTAAAAAACCGTTAGTTACTGATTCATGGTGAAATGTGTTATACATGGATGCTTATTATGCTTAGTGTATAGTTTATGAAGCTTGACGGGTAAAGCAGATATAACCACGGTGTATCAAATTAAAAGTAGAAAATTATTCACGTAAGTTAACAATAAATGCTAAATATATTTCAAAAATGTCGACCTTTTATATTTATATTCGGTTTCACTTTATATCGTACAGGTAGCGGCCTACGTAATTTACTTTCTCGTTTTCACTTCGTACTCGTATGATGATATTTTCATTTGAGTACTCATTTTATTTTGTGTATAAAAGCCGAAATGTAAGCTATCATGTCTCCCTTCACATCGAGTCGCGAGGTTTATGTCCCGCATTATAAACATCGTTGAAAGGTAATTCAGTACTGGCGGTCTCATTACCTGAACAAAAGTACAGGAACCTATGTTTCGTGAAAAAAATATAATAATACCCATTAAAGAATACTGAAAGAGGCTTCATACCTTTTTAATATAGGGAGAAAACTGTCTGTATACTGTTTTTAATTATTCGGCGCTTATTGTGTGTATTTGGTTTAAAAAGTTTGCGTTGGTCTTGTTTTTTGTGGAAATAAAATAATGATAGCGAACATTTATAATAAAAGATTGCATTAATTTAGGCGCGCCAAACGCGGAGAGTCAATATCTATATAGATTTGTTTTATATTTAATTTAACACAGATAATATAAAAGCTTATTAAATCTGAAGTATGAGATTCCATAAAATAATAATATTACACCAACTACATCAAATATTTACACCAATATATTAAGGATAAAATGACAGAGATATAAAATCATTCTGTGGATAAAATGATATTATCATGTGATAATTTATATCTTATCATTTGCTCACCTAATGAGTGATTGAGAATGAGAATTATGAACAAGAAATTGATCTTGTATTTTCAAATAAAAATAATAAAAAATAAAATAATAAAAATAATTTGAAAACACAGGATACAATATTTATCCGACCTATAGCTACAGAAGCAATAATAGAGTTTTTTTTTTATATCCATCAAAGACGAAGCTAATAACATAAAGCAAAAAAAAACATTGCAACATATCATTACGTAGATGTAGTCAAGGTATAATAAGGTATGTCTTGCTTTGATAGTCATATACCAATAAATCCCCGATATCTAAGCGTCTATTTAAACTGAAGTAGCAGTGCCTGGCAAATGTAAGCGGATTTTTTACTGTCAAAACTTCAACTTTATACCTATGCATATAATGTATAGTATAAGATGAAAGAATTGACGGTGATGGACCTTCAGGCACACGATGCGGGTGTTTCAAGCGACACTATGCATTGTAGTGATAGAGAGAAAATTGAAAATGGTAAAGCTGCCGACCGCTGCCACTTCGGTGGGAATCGTGTCTAAGCCTCACACTGTAGATTGTCAATTGTTACTACCTCCAATCTGGCACTGGAATTCACGTGCCAAAAGTATTTAATATATAATAAATTTGTGCAACTCCTTATGATAAACTAGATTGTAATTATAATTTTTCATTTAATATTATGTTTATTGAGAGGGGTTACAGCTATCATTACCAAACAGGTTTAATAACTTGATGAAAAAAAGCCTTCAAAGACACAAAATAAAAATAATTTACAATTAATAAAATTATACAATTATGTGACAATTTTACGCATTAAAAGAGACACTAGCAAGGTTAACATGAGACCTACACTTGTCACAAGAATATGAGGTCGGTATTATATATTTTTACTAGCTTTCCGGGCGCGGCTCCGCCTGCGCTTATGTCGGTTATCGCGCAAAACATTATCCTCTTTTTGCGCAGTTGGATAAAAACTAACCTATGTTTTTTCGGGTCTCAAACTATTTCCATACCAAATTTCATTCAAATCGATCCAGTGGTTTTGGCGTGAAAGCGTAACAGACAGACAGAGTTACTCTCGCATTTATAATATTACTAGCTATTCTGGCGCGGCTCCGCCCGCGCGTATGTCGGTTATCGCGCAAAAACATTAACCTCTTTTTGCGCAGTTGCATAAAAACTATCCTATGTTTTTTCTCAGGTCTCAAACTATTTCCATACCAAATTTCATTCAAATCGGTCCAGTGGTTTTGGCGTGAAAGCGTAACAGACAGACAGAGTTACTTTCGCATTTATAATATTAGTACTGAGTACTGATAATAAGTACTGACAAATACTGATTTTATTTGAGGATTATATGATTCACTGAAAAATGTTTATTGATATAATCATTTTTATGTCTATAATGATTTCCCTAACAACACAAAGAGTGACATAAAAACGTTTGGCACCGATCATCTGTCTGACGTCAACTCTCCTTAGGATTGCCCTTGGCGGAAGTATACTGGCAACTTTACACTCTATATGGGCGTAAAATATGGCTTACCTATATGTCCGTCTGTGGCAGGAAATTCAAAATAGTTTACAGCACTTGAAGCTTGGTTTGGTAATTATTCTAGATGATGATAGTGTGCATGAGATTAAAATTATACAACTCGAATATTTTCAAAAGTTCTGAATCCACATAATTACATAAGTGATCAATAAAAAAAATAAAATAATATTTAATGAAGTATCACGATGAAGAATTGTATGGATTCAATCAGTACATATCAATAAAAATTTGGAACTTTACAAAAAATATTTTCCATTACGCCGATACCTGGATGAATTAATACCATAAGCAATTACTGGTTTCATGTATTACATTATTTGAAAGTTTGATCACAATTTTTCTTCTTTTACTCATATTTTTGGTAAAACTTGCTACATTACCTATATCACACAGATTCAGTGCTTCAAAAGCGAAGCTTTAAAGGCAACAAAGCATTTTGTCAAGGCAAATTTTAAACGAACCGGAAATAAGACACAAATGATGAAAAGTTATCGGGTCATTGATCTTGTTTTGCGTAATTGGTCGCAGCCTACTATAAACATTAATTTTGTGCAGAGACGTAGTAAGCGGAGGGGTAACTGGGGTTACTTGCACTGATTTTAGTAGTACTTGACCACTGTTGACTATACGATGAGTACGAAACGATGGAACAGCATGTTTTTAAAACAAGACCACAATATGATTACAAACCATATTATGTGGATATATACTCGTAGTACATTACTTAAAAGGGTTATCAATGCAAATAGATCTCGTAATGTATTCTGGCAGCTGTTTTTTAATGCCAGCACTTATGTCTGTTGACCATCCTTAACTCAACTTTTACCAATATGTAAAATGGTGGTCAAGGTCTAACACATCAGCGGTAAATGAAAACAAATGTATAAGAAGACCGAAACATTATATTTTGCGGTTTAACTCTACTAAATAATGGTGCAGAAACACTGGATTGCCGGCACCCTTTTAGACGCAGAATACATCCCTGGCACCATAAATCGTACTATGTTAGGACAGAAGCCGCCACAACATCACTTTGTTTGAAGAAAGGCCTGAATAGAACGGGGCTTCAATTTCATCAACGTTTAATTCAAGATATGTTCTGCCCATCTAATCAACCGGGCTGCCGCGTTATAAGTTTAAACAGGATCGGGCACTGTGGGTTTGCATTACACTCGTGGTTCAAATGTTTCCATGCGTTGAGATTTTGTACAAAGATAATTAGGTATAGTTGCCAAGACAATCTATGAAAATATTATTAAATTTACGTACAACAAATGCTATACCTTCAATTCTCCACACAACAAGTGCAATATCCAAGCCAAAGAAGCTGTGTACGTTTAGTTTTCAGTAGATAAGATTGTAGACGCAACACAAATAGTCCAATTGTGCCCGGAACATACGAGGCAGTGCAGGTACGTTACGTGCAATCCCAGCTATCGCTCCGTTCCGTGCCGTGCTCAAAGACTTGTTTGCATCGCGCGCGATGTTGTTTATTGCAGCATTTTATTTGTTTTCTCGTCTGATATTTGCTTATCTGGAGAACTTGTACAAACAATATGTTTCTTTATTTTTAGCGTTCCGTACATCTAACAGAATCCTAATGTGATTACGTTTGCATCTGTTTGTCTATATTAATGAAATTTGTAATTAAAAAAAAAAATGATATTTAACAGGTTGAATCAGTATAGTAATAAAAAATCTGCTATTTTAAAGTCCTTTTTACAACAGTCTGCTGCAGTGCATAAGGTCCATTATTGTTTTAAGCGTGTGATAAATGGACTAAACGACCAACGCACAAAACAATTGTTCTATCAGAAGTATCTAATGTATCACTATCTTAACCTAATCGTAGGTAATCTTAATCCATCTTACTTCGAAAATGATGACCCCACTAATCTCAACGTGGTAACCCTACTAAATATACATTAAGAACTAAGTAACTTAATACCCGTAAAACTTATTTATGTAGTAACATTCAATAGGTAATGATTAATTAAAAGAAAGTGTGGACTTGGATATTTAATATTTAGGATAACAGTATATGTAGCTGCATAAGCGCCCGTGGGGTGAGGGGCTAGAATGTCATCCCCCCAACTCTTCCCGTTACGACACTGTAAGAGGCGACTAAGGGAAAAATAACAGAAGGTTGGCAGCAACGCCGTTTGTGATTAATCACAAACGGCGGTACGCGGCACGGTAACCGCCGTGTACACCCCGAAATTCAGTAAAAATCTGCAAATGGTGTTAAAAGCATATTCCATTGTCAGGCACCGTAATTTGCGCGTAAATTTTTAGGCGCCACCACCGGGCCTACAGCGAGCTGTTTGTGCGTAGAGTTCTTCATTTCGCGTTCACTTTACTACTACTACTCTAATAGTTGTGCAGTCTTATTTACAGGTCTTACTTTTTATTTATTATATTTTAAGTCATAAAGCTCAGGTCTGCCTCACACTTTATCGAGATTTTTTTCAGTATTGTCTTACATTGCAACTATTTGGTCGAATTATATATTATAACAGCGGCAAAACTCGCGTTCTGCTTAATCTGACAGCTGTTGCGTATTCATTTATCTAACTCGCTGGCTGTAAGCTCGGCAGTTTAGAATGAAACTGTAGTACAAATTTAATATCTTTTACTGTTACTACATTGTGTCAACTCGGTTTGTAAAGGACTCGAGATATAGGACGTGTGGTGTACTTAATTAGATAAGTGCATGATATTTCGAAGATTATAGTGGAGTTAGTTTAGTAATTATTTTAACCATCTTTGTTGTAGTAATTTCTTG
Source organism: Plagodis dolabraria (assembly GCA_963854805.1). Classification (NCBI taxonomy): domain Eukaryota; kingdom Metazoa; phylum Arthropoda; class Insecta; order Lepidoptera; family Geometridae; genus Plagodis; species Plagodis dolabraria. Next base: position 2,738,379 of record OY978453.1, on the reverse strand, counting down.
GAGGGCTTGCTAGTGGCCTTTAGTACTGACCGCTTTTATGCTTCGGATGGCACGTTAAGTCATGCCTTGTAGTTGAGTTAGGGTTGCAGTCATTATATCATAGTGATAGGGCATTTTTCAAATTCCCTTTTTTCAAATTTTTTTTTATTTTTTTATTTTTTTTATGCCTGATAGGTTAGCCTTTGACCACTATCTCACCTGATGGTAAGTGATGATGTGGTCGAGGATGTTGTTCAGACTAACCCAGAGTTACTTGCTCTCAAGGACACCTGCCGGAACACACCGTTAGGTGCTTGGCGACAGATTTTCAACTTGAGGGTGGTAGCTAGCCAGGCGGGCATTTGCAAAGTGCCCTACCACCATGCTGTAACGACTGCTATCCTAAGACAACAACCGGGACCGACGGCTTAACGTATCCTCCGAAGCACGGAAGCGCTCAGTAGTAATGCCCAACCAGCGGTCACCCATCCAAGTCATGACCGCGGCGGACGTTGCTTAACTTTGCTGATCGATTCAGAATGGCTAAGCAAACTTGGCTACGAGCGCTTCAAAACATAGCTAGGTGCCACCGGCACCAAAAAGCGGAAGATATGTCACTGAGTACCCAACTGTGCGTTTCCGGATAAACATTGGGAGCCAGTTTCCATTTACATTAAAATAAGCAGAAAACAAGGTGTACCTTTCACCACATGCACAGAGTACTTATATATACACTCGAGAGCAATGAATCCGGGTCACTTAAAGAATGTTAAAAATCTCGGAAACTAAAAATGATAGGTTAATGCAATAAATTGTATTTAATAGACAATGTAATACTCCTTAAATGAAAGTAAAAAAAATATGAGTCACCATACATTTTACTAACACAAAATTACATAAAGAAAAAAACTGCTGATCTCTCCTTAAAAAAAAATAGGAAACATGAAATTTTTGAACTTTATTACGATTTTCTTGAATTTTAATACTTCGTATTGCCTCCTCGTGCTTCCATTTCTGCGTTTACGCGGTTTGGCATGCTGTACACCAAGTTCCTTATACGATTTTGGGGAATATTCTCCCATTCCTCTGTGAGAGCAATTTTGAGCTCACGAAGCGTGATTGGGGGAGGGTTTCGTTGTTTTACGCATCTGCCTAGCTCGTCCCAAGCATGCTCGATCGGGTTGATATCCGGGCTGCGCGCTGGCCACTCCATACGAGTAATGTTCATCTCTTGAAGGTAGTCATTCACAATCCTACCTGTATGAGGTCGGGCATTGTCATGCATAAATATAGCATCCTCACCTAAATTGACCATAAATGGACCAACGTGATCATTGAGGATTTCTTCCACATATCTTACGCTAGTTAAAGAGCCGTTTTCTATGATCACCAGCTCTGTGCGACTTTCAGAAGAAATTCCGGCCCACACAAGTACAGACCCACCACCGTAGGCTACTTTTTCTTCGATGCATGCTTGCTTGAATCTTTCCCCTGGTCTTCGATACACTCTGTGTCTTCCATCGTGCTTGTAGAGCATAAATTTTGATTCGTCGGAGAACATAACTTTTGACCAATCTTCAATACTCCAATTTACGTGGCTCTGGGCATATCTTAGTCTCGAAATACGATGCCCACGCTCCAGTTTAGGGCCGTTTGCAGGTCTAAGGGGTTTTAAGTTAGATTCAGCAAGCCGACGTCTTACTGTCCATGCACTTGGGTTACTTCCTCCGAGGCGTCGAAACTGATTGGTGAGTTCAGTTCCTGTGAGAAAGCGATTTCGAAGCATGGTGTTCACCAAGTATCGGTCTTCTCGTGCTGTGGTACACCTGGTTTTGCCCGTTCCTGGTCTGCGTAGGTTAGAACCAGTTTCTTCGTAACGTCGGAGAACTCTTTGTACTGTTGACAGCGACACACCGACAGTCCTGGCTGTATCGCGCTGACTCCGGCCGGTTTCCAGCATTGTAAGTATTCTGGTGCATTCTTCAGGCGTAAGCGACATAACTTCAGCTTGAATAATGAATATAGAGCACTATCAACATGGTTTATGTACCCACATAAATGACAGATTACAAACAAAAGCAAAACCAAATGCTGTAATTTCGTAGTTCCATCTTCGAAAGTGGCCCTTTTTCAAATTTGATTTTTTTATGATATAACTTTACAATAACTAAGAAGTTTTAATACCTTCATTTAAGGAGTATTACATTGTCTATTAAATACAATTTATTGCATTAACCTAGCATTTTTAGTTTCCGAGATTTTTAGGATTCTTTAAGTGACCCGGATTCATTGCTCTCGAACCACATGATCACATTATAGTCATGACATTCGCGATAACGAGAATAATAGAATAATATTCAAAGATGAACGATATCATCCACGCGGATACAACCAGTCCAAATGTTCCACCGAGTTCCACCGAGCTTGTTGTTTGCATCTACTTATTAAATTGCATTGGTAATTCGTTCAATAAGGTCAGCTATAAAAAAAAATACGAGACTGGTTTCGCAAGACAGATTAGAGATTTGCTTGAATAAATAAGTGCTTATTACTGGATACTTATACTAGTTCAGCATGTCTTTATCAGAACAGGAAGGTAAGCTTCTGTAAAGCTTACGTTTGAGTCGTAAAGCAAGCTTGTTTGGTATTCAGATTTGCAGACGATGGAGTTCAAGTGCCACCGTAGAGTTGGTGCTCATTGTCATTCAGTATAGATGGAGGTCTGTACTGTCAGTGTGGACATTAGGAGTAATGTCAAGACTACTTGAGTTCTTCTAACGAACGTAAACCTTTAGCTTAGAGTCTATTTACCTGCGATTTTAGCCTGGCACAACGTGTCCTTTATGAAACCGATCTTTCAGTAAATTTTATTCATGTAAAAAGAGAAACAAGTAAAGATTTTGAAGGTGGATTTATAACGTTATTTCTCATTACAGTCTGAAATTATTTTGCGTAGTGAAGAAAACTTTGAATATTGATTAATTTCTAATGGACTTCGAGTACCATAAAATAATAATGAAATATATCCTTCATACGTCTACATTACAAAGGATCAAGTATTAAAAGATAGAGTTAAGGTCTTGTATTTCGAGAAGGAATTAGTCTGGCATATCACTTATTTTAAATAAGATACTTAAGCCTTTCAGTATTGAAATTCGATTAATGGTGAGATGTTTGTGGATAAAAGATGGCTTATAACACTTTTTATAAGGTTTAAAATTGAGGTGTTGTATCGAGTTGCAGACAATACTTGTTGTCAATTGGACGATATTTTTGTACCTTTCGTTTCTTTCCTTTTACTGTAATTTTGTAAGCTCATTCTCTTTGAAAAATTACAACCGCTAATCTGACCTTCAACGACTACAAATATTCATGGCATATCTCCATTAAATATATACGAGTCTTTTTAATTACTAATTATATAGAGCAACCCATTTGCCAGCAAATTAACTGATTTGGATTATTCATGAATTTGAGCGTTGTTGTACGTTATAGTGTGGAATCTACATTGCGTATATGGAAAATATATTTTAGCCTGAAAATGTGACAGTAGATGTAATGAAAGCTCAATCCAGAGATGGAATTATCTCTGAGGTGGCTATAACCTTGTTACATGGACAAAACATATAATTATCTGGCGATACGTTTCTGGTTTAGTCATCTATAACCCTTTTGAAAATTCAAGGCGTGATGATATATTTATTTTTTTATTTAAGTGATTCACTTTCCACGTACGATCCGGCACAAAATAGCGGAGAAGTTTCAAGCGTATTTCGCAACTAAAAAGCAAAGAGGAACATATTAATGGTTATACTGTTTTCCTCTCACAGCTTCATTCACAAGGTATAAAATATGAAATTATGAACTTATCAGAGTAGTGAGTTTAGTACGTAAATGGTAAAGAAAACATACACTCTAACTCGCTTACTTTTATATTTAAAATATTATAGTCTAATAGTAGGACGATAGATGACAAATTCACTAGAACAATAAATTTTCTTGACATTGTTCGGGTTGGCGCTACGATAAAACCCCGCATTTAAGACCCTGTGCTTACTCTGGTAATGAATTTCAACACTCACTACAGAGTTTAACGTCTCCGTTTTGCCAAGCAACCTTCCTCAATTTGGTACGGTAAGGTATTTTGCCCACTCAACAACCTGCTGGCATGTCGCCAGGCTCATCTAAGATTTCAGCGATAAATCTCGGCAAGTAGAATTACGCAGTATGATATTAAAAAACTTAATACTTCGCTGCCGCGGTAGGTTGGTGATGTAAAAAAGTTTTATGTGTTTAGGTAAGTCATTTAAAATAAAAATGAAAATTTTAAATTGTTAATCGAGAAAAAGAGGGAAATATTTAGTAATATCATAAATAAATCTTAAGATATTGTGAGTTTATTGTTGTTTAATGTAGGTAGGTTATTAATGACAGTGTGTTTCGTGAATACTTATGTAATATAGCTTCCGCACGCTGCTGCACGCAACTGTATAAGATGAGCTATTTTTACTCATAAGGGTATAAAGAGGTATAATTTGGAAAAATAATTGGTTTGGGTATAGTTTCTTTGGAATAGATATATACTTTAATTTAGTATTTTGTTAATAAAGGCATACCGCCGGTAAGAAGGGTATAACTCCATAGTAAAATCGAAAATTGACACTTTTATCGTTTATTTGTTCATTGGCAAAGTTACATAATCGACCAGTTGACTCAAAATTGATTAATCAGAGACAAATTTAAAAATCTAGCAGCAAACTCACGTTTACACATTTATTGTTTCTTTCGTTCAAAGTTCAACTTACTTAACATATTTTGGTTTCCACTAACTTCTTAACATAAGTTATAATACAAACCCTTGTTATGTTGTTTTTTTAATATTTCAATGAATTGGTGTTGTAATAAAAAAGCCAAGCGATAATCCAGAGAAGAATGAGGAATGTTAGTGGTTTTCTGATGTATAAATAAACCTTGTTGATAATATATCTTGCATATTAAGCTCACGCAAGTGTTAACTTTAAACAAAAACTATTGGTATGTTTAACCAAATTATGTAATACACGAGAATGGAGCTTACCAATACAATAATTAATTTACCTGAGACAACAACAGCACAAATAATTTGAGAGTGAGGCACAAAGTATCCACAGCATTTGAGTAAATTTCAACTAAAGTGAGTTTAAATGAGAAAATTATACAAACAATGAACAAGAGTTTGTAAAATAGATAAATGCAACATACGGAGCCAATAGTTTTGAAATGCCCTTAATAATAGTCTGACAACTGTCTCGCTTGGTAAATGATGGAAAAGTTAAGTGTAGAATTTGGAGATGTTAGTAGGCTAAACATAGAATGGGAACTGGTTCTCAAAGATAGCTGCTATACCCCATCAGTTGCTTAGCAACCGATTACACTGAATGCTGGTAACACATATTGATGTAAAATACTGATAAACTAAGACGTGCGACAAGATCGGAACCATGGATTTTGCACACGATATTCTACTCTATGTCAGCAATAGCTCTTACGCAATCACATATAGAGAAATGTTGGAAACGGCATATATGGCATTTTTATTCTTTACATTAGGAGTAATGTCAAGACTACTTGAGTTATCAACATCATCAAAGAGGACATGTTATTACAATGTCCAACTTGCGATTAAAATAAGAAGCCGGCCTAGCGCCATGTTGTGACGTCAAAACTAGATTTTGGTACAGTGTGCAAAACAAAGAAATGATAAAACAAGTATAAATTAACAAAATAAAAAAAACCGACTGCAATTTTTTTTAAGCGTTTTATTGTTGAATTGAAATTAAAACTGCAAGTTATATATATTTTTGTAATCGTTTTTAAAGTCCTTCATTTTGATACCCAACAAATTAGTTTGTTGTTTAGAAAATAACATATTTCTCACTATATGGCGCCTAAAATCCACTAGTTTGTTTTTTTTATGTACCTAATGTCACTTGAGCTATAAAGATAAATCTAACAATATCTCATATATTAAAATCGGTTAAGCCGTTTAGTTGTGGTAGAATAAAAAAACTCACAAACATACATACATTTTTTGTTTAAATGGGCAGTCGAGTAAAGAAAAAAATTAGTAGGTAAACGAAGGGGACTGTACAGCAAACAGTAATAATTTGAAATGATTTTACTTGTAAGCAATATTTTTATCGTCATCATAGTAACGGGTAACAATAAATTAAACAGTCAACAAGAACAAATTAAACTGTCAATAAAAGCAAATTTAACAATAATATCAACAATCAGTAGGTAGGTACACTGACGGAGAAATAAGACCCTGACGCCCGCGATTTCATTAAACCAAAATGGCGTCTGTGCTGTCAACCCTAAAAATATAAATTTATTAAAATTTACAATTTCGGGTCACATTCAAAATTACGTATAAATAAATGGCGCTGCTCTATTTTTCAGTTTGTTTTGCTGATCGTACTTATAAGAGTGAAGTTAGCCGAGAGCCCTTCGTATTTTTATTTTAATCGTATTGTAATTTATCATATTGAAACGAAACGATACATACTCGTAACTACTTAATACCCTTAAGGTGGCATCTACAAAGTTGCAACAATGTATTTTGTTACTATGATATCTAAGTTTACATTTATTTTTGGTTAATAAGAAAATAAAAATGTATGGTTATGTAGGTACTTATTCCTATACACTTTGTAGATAATACCAATTGTAAGATCTTAGTATTTTGCAATAAATACTAAGATATTACAATTGCATACCTAGACAATATTGACGAGTTGGTCTTATATAATGTTATCTCTTTATGTACAACATAAAATGTATTATTTGTAACAGTCCATAAAAGTTCAACGATAGGTCACCAGATGGCGCTTATCGCAACCGTGCATTTTGTATGTGCGTAACCACAGATGGGGCTAGTGTCGCTCCGTCGAATTTCTGAAACACGGTGACGAGATTCTCCGTGTCGTGTATGTAACAATTTTGATGTTTCGATTAAATCAATCTGGACCCACTGGGAAACAAAACAAGTGTTTCATTACCCAAGTGCACCCTACCACCCACTAGTACATCCAGTCTTGTTCACTTTATATATATATTTACGAATTAAGATTCATTGTAAGTGCATATTTTATTAGTGTAAATAAAGTTATTATTATTATTATTATTATATTGAATTTATCGCTGTGTTGAGAAAAGAGGTATTGAACTTTTTGAAGAAATGAAACGTCAAACGTATAACTTACTTTTTTAAGTTCATCACTTTTAGTCCCTTAAGGATTAAAAAGCTATTTTAGTCACTGTTTACGAAGAATGCACTAGTTCTTTTCGATTTTATGTGATAAAAAGTATGCAAAATGGTGACATAAACTACTTGACAGCAGTGCATATATATATATAAGCAAGATTTTCTTACAACCAGTAAAGTATTTTCTAAGACGGTTGGTATTATAGTGTGACTTCTTTTCTGTAATAAATGTCTAATAAGGTTTGATTTTTCCCTTGAGATCTGCTTCTTTTTGGAAATGTTTAGTAAAATAATGTAACTTCCTGTATAAAGTATCCTAAAAAACGAAATGCGTGTGCGTTAACACCTTAGGCGGACAAGCAAATTTTCCTACCGCCTTGTAGTGGCAAAAGCATTTTAAAACTTTCCCATGTACGAAGCAAATATGAGTCCAGTGTATTATAAAACTGAACTAGGTTAACACATTAGTTTTCACTGTAACGGTGGAAGCGTTGACCGCGAGAGGGCGCGTCAGTACACAATAAGGTAAAAAGGAAAGCGTTAAATGAACACCCTTTCACGGCAGTCAGTTGGGAAATATCATAAAGTGAAGGGAACTATTGTTCTAAATATTATATTTCTCGTATTTAGTTTATAAATGTTCACGTTTTATTGAATCGTGACAAGAAAATTCGATGAGTTGCTTACAACGCCACAAAGCGAGTATGGCTCGGGTTGTCAACAAGATCTAAAGATGATTTGAGTAAATCAAAACGCGTTGAGAATAGTCGAAAACGCCAAATTAAACAGGCAGTACCAGATAAATATTTTGTTATATTTCTTAATCGTTACACGCGTCACGCACGAATTAATATCAAAACAAAAATATTTTCACTAACCTCGACGTATCGATCAAGTTGACTTGACATTGACAGTTGTCACGAGTAGACTGTAAATATTTTGTTAGATTTTTGTAAAATATGGATTCAAGTTTGTATGTTTATCACTTCGACTATTTTTAACATCTTCAACTTGAATTGGCTAACCTTCCTAAATTAATCTTTGTACAGGTAAGGACATACACACTTACGACAGGTTATGTTTTAATTTAAATAGGGGTTACTCCAATGCCATCTAATTTAGATATAACCAAAATATTAAGCATAACTAATAACAATTTTCAGTCAGAAAATTGTTAGTCAGAAAAAGTTCGCATTGTGCTATAAAATATTAAAAAATCACTTATAATTTGAACAAACTCTAACACGTTTTTCGTAATGTGATCCAGTTCCTGAAAACTGAACTAATTTGGAACATCAACGTTTTATATTCGAAAAGTAAAGAGCATACAAAAAACATATTACGATTTTTAAAATTTAATTAAGATTATTAGATTTTAATTGAAAGAATGATGTTGAAGAAAAATTTAAGTAAAATGTGTATCATTTTGAAAATCTAGACTGCAAGCTGAATAACCATTTTAGATCTAATTTAATCTAAGCAATGTGTATTTCCTAAACACAAGGTTGCCTTTGACGGCTGACATATATTGTTAAGTCGAATATGTGGCATTGGCAGGAGAGTACATGTTTCAATTCACACTCAGGCTAAGTTAGTTTATCAGCAATAATATGACCTGGCATGAGAACTGGTCATCAAGAAAGCTGATTAAATGCATTGTTACTTGTTTGGCAACATACTTTTTCGATAATGGTTCGAAGTTTTATAGTCAGGCGACTAAATACCCTAGAAACGCTAAACTAAATATGTTATGTATTTGGCACATGTAAAGTAACAATCGTTTCGATGTAAAGGACAATCTTTTTAATTTTACTCAACACCCATTTACGAGTAGTTCGTGCCATTAAATCAAAATCTACCAGACTATAGGCGTTGGACCAAACCCTTTTTGCGTATGACATCGTTATCTGAAACCACAAATCATCAGTGTCCACAACTAAGAGTCATATTTCCTTGTTGATATACACAGTAGTACAGCTGAAATGGAAACTCCCAATATTGTGCCGATTCCCTGTTTACATTACAAAGTAACATCATTCTCATCTAGGTATCTTCTTTTATCGCAACACATCACGCGATTAGTGGTATAAAGCTCATTCGTCGCCAAGCAGCCAGTGGGGTTGCCGTCGCCAAGCAGCCAAGTGGGGTTGCCGTCGCCAAGCAGCCAAGTGGGGTTGCTGTCGCCAAGCAGCCAAGTGGGGTTGCCGTCGCCAAGCAGCCAGTGGGGTTGCCGTCGCCAAGCAGCCAGTGGGGTTGCCGTCGCCAAGCAGCCAAGTGGGGTTGCCGTCGCCCAGCAGCCAGTGGGGTTGCCGTCGCCAAGCAGCCAAGTGGGGTTGCCGTCGCCCAGCAGCCAGTGAGTGGGGTTACCGTCGCCAAGCAGCCAGTGGGGTTGCCGTCGCCAAGCAGCCAAGTATTTATTTGTACTTACAATTATTTCGCTATAATAATAACTGTACGGGGGAACCTACCGACAAAATCAGTTAAAACTCACTTCGAAAAGGTTCCGACTCACTTCAAGTCATGTTTGTAGGCCTGTTAATATGTCATATAACTTAGAATAATTCCGCTATAAACGTAAGTACGGGGAACCTACGGCCAAATTTGTCAAAACTTGCTAAAAATAAAAACACTTGGTAAATTTATCTTAAAATTTTCTGGTTCATTTTTCTACTGAATCGTGAATTGTGACTCTTTTCGTAGTCTTACACTACTGACATTAAAGGTTTCCAAAACTTTGGGGTTATAAGAGTAGGTTTGGTTGATCTATTTTATAAAAATGGAATCTCTTTGTTATTTTCAAAGCGATTTGTATTCCCGCGTATGTAAGGCAAAATCAAACTTTAAAAAATCGCCGAAAGATAGGTTGACCAAGGAATATTTGGAGGGAAGATTAGAATCAGTGGAACAACTTTGGTTTGAATTTTTGTCCGGTCACAAAGACTTATTGCGAAACAACAGCCCTAAAGAAGTAAATGCTTCTGATTATATAAAGTCTGAGCTATACGAGAAGTGTGAAGAAGCATTTATGGAATACAAATGTGAATTGAAAACAATGTTGTCTAAATTGAACCAACAATCCAAGAAAAATGAATCCTCCACAGTTAATGACAACCAAATAGGCTCTCTACATGTAAAATTGCCAAAAATTAATATCCCAAATTTCTCAGGCCATTACTCAGAGTGGAATACTTTCAGAGACTTGTTCCAATCATTAATAAGTCAGAATGATTCCTTAAACAATGTGCAAAAGCTACATTACTTAAAAAGCTACCTCACGAGCGAAGCAGAACAGCTTCTTAGGCACATACCGACACAAGAAACGAACTTTGACAGGTGTTGGCAACTACTAGAAGAACGTTTCAATAATAAAAAATCTAACCGCTGCGACGCCACTTGCAACCGTGGTTGCATGCGGCACTCACTACTTTTTACCGGACGAACTTTTTGTTGTATTAGCATTTGCCGGCCGTGCGTTAAGCGCAGCGTAATGTAAACAATTGTCTCTTGTGACTGAAGTATTTACCTTGGAAGGAAAAATATTCTTGTACATGATAGCTAAATAAACAATTAATACGAAATATAAACATTAATAATGTATTCATAATGATACCTAAACGTTCGGAGGTGTACTACGAAAGTACTAAATTCCATTGATTTTAAGAAAAATACTACTGTTTTATTATTGAATTATATAGAAAAGACAAATGTCAAGCATATCACAAAATATCATTTTAATATTCATGAGAAAACCATAAAAAAACATGTTTAATAATACCGATGGCCCGCCGGTTTCGCAAAACGTAAACAAACAACTGAACTTTTTTATTTCATAGATACATTTTACTGCAAATGGTTATCAAAACGAAGAGTAGCCATATTCTATTGTCTATTATGGCTACATTCCATCTCGCAAAAAAGGACCCAATTTACGAAAATCGATAAAAATACGCTGACGATCTCCGTGAAACCACAGAGGCGCGTGGCAATCACTGTTTTCGTTTCATGCAACCGTGGCGGCACGCGGCAATCACTCGTATATATGCGAACCTGTGGCGACGCAATGGATATTTCCCATCAGGCATTGAAACGATTGCTTAGTCAAAAGAATTTAATAGTAGAATGTGCACATGGTTTAAAGGATCTAGTTGATACCACAAACGACTGTTTGGCCACGCTCAGCAATTTAGGTATTGATGTAAACAGCTGGGATATCTTGATAATTCACATCTTGACGTTGAAATTGGATCCCGAAACTCGACGACAATGGGAATTTAGTGTAAATTCAAATACGTCATCTGATGAACTACCTACTTATAAGTTATTTAAGGAGTTTATAACTCAAAGATTTCGTGCAATCGAGTTTCTGGACACAAAAGCAACGACAGGATATAAAGGCCAAACTAACAAAGTCAAATCACTTCACGTCACAAACGAAACCACCTTTTCGTGCCCATTTTGTACTGAAGGTCATAGATTAAGTCAATGTAAAGGTTTTCAAAAAGAATCTGTAGACGCTAAGCGCAAGTTTGTCCTCGACAACAAAGTATGTTTCAATTGCTTGGGTAGCAATCATTCTGCCAAAAATTGCCGCTCGCCTGGGAAGTGTAGAATTTGCAGACGAACCCATCATTCACTGCTGCATCCTGATGGTTCTGGCTTGAGTTTAAGTTCCAATACAGCTGAGGTAAACGACGGTGGGCGAGATCCCACCTCTTCAGGCAGTGCTATTGCTTCGTCATCATCGTTGGATGAAGGTCAGGAAAATTCAAATGTAGTCTCGTGTTTTGCCACTGGAAAAAGCCAGCGGCAAATCTTGCTTGCCACAGCCATCGTTATGGCCATGGCTAAAAATGGAAAACGTTACTCGGTTCGGGCACTCCTAGACCAAGGGTCACAAGGGTCATTCATAACTGAATCCACAGTTCAGTATTTAGGTTTGAAAAAATCACCAACCATCAATCAAGTAACAGGCTTGGGTGGTGACAAAAACGTTGTATCTAAGGCGACAGTTACCATTGACATTCAGTCGCGCATCGATCCTAACGTCAAAATCTCTGTCCAGGCGTATGTACTCAACCACATAACTTCTCTTCTGCCATCCAAAAGAGTTGAAGTCATCGAGTGGAAAGAAATTAGCGTAGCACTTGCTGATCCCCAATATAACGTTCCTAATAAGATAGATATCCTATTGGGAGCCGAAGTGTACTCTCAAATAATTCAAGATGGATTAAAAAAAGGACCCCCTGGTACACTCACAGCACAAGCTACCAGCTTAGGGTGGATTTTGTCTGGTGTCACAAACGCCACAACGGAAACATCATCAAACATTAACGTTATGCACTGTTGCACCAATGACGACAACGAAATGCTCAAAAAATTCTGGGAGCTTGAATCTGACACTCCAAAACCACGAGAAGCGATGTTTACAGAAAATGAAAAACGCTGCGAAGAACATTTTGCTGCGATGACTCGGAGGGATGAAAGTGGCAGATACGTCGTTCGGCTTCCATTCAGAAACGGCAATCCTGAAGTAACAGGATGTCGTGAAATTGCTGGAAAAAGATTAAAGTCATTAGAACAAAGGCTGAACAAAGACAACCATCTAAAACAAAAATATAGTGACGTCATAAATGAGTACCTGGAGCTGGGTCATATGGAGGAAGTACCTCAAGATGAAATCAATAACGCGAACGCAATCTACTTACCTCATCACGCAGTGGTAAGACACGATAAGGACACCACAAAGGTAAGAGTGGTTTTCGACGCCTCCTGCAAAGGAAAAAACGACTGCTCTTTAAACGATCAACTCTTAGTGGGACCTACCTTGCAACCAGATCTCAGACACATCATCACTCAATGGAGAGAGGCACCGATTTGCATAGCAGCTGACGTTGTAAAAATGTACCGCCAAGTTAAAGTTGATAGGCAAGACGCAGATTACCAAAGAATACTATGGACAGAGGGAAAAACTCAAATACTGAAACATTACAGACTTACCCGAGTCACTTTCGGCACTGCATCGGCTCCATATTTGGCAGTAAAATCGCTTCAACAGTTAGCGCATGATCACGGCGCAGAATACCCAATGGCAGCTAAAAACACACTAAAGCACTTTTACGTCGATGATCTGATGACAGGGGTCCAAAATCATGAAGAAGGAAGAAGGTTGTACAGAGATATGAACGAACTTTTAGCTAGAGGAGGGTTCAGTCTTCAAAAATGGACCAGTAATAGTGAGCAACTGCTTCAAGAAATGAAAAATAGTGAAAAAGAAAAGGAAAAGATTCATACAACCGGAACAGATATAGAAGCAGAGTTAAAAATAAAATCTGATGAAGTAGTGAAAATCGTGGGACTAACCTGGAATCGCAGCGAAGACTCGTTCCGCTACCAAGTTGACAGGGTTGATCTACAGGAACCTGCAACAAAAAGAACAATCATTTCGGATATAAGTCGTTTCTATGACCCACTTGGATGGGCAGGGCCAAGCATTATCATTGCCAAGATGATTATCCAAAAGCTATGGTTATTGGGCTTGGATTGGGATGAACGTGTCCCAACAAACATATTAACCGAATGGAAAACTTACAAAGCCGAACTAAAGCTGTTAAGTAATGTTACCATACCTCGTTGGATTGGACTTAAGGCGGGAGATTTCATTGAGCTGCACGGATTTTGCGACGCCTCAAAAGACGCTTACGCTGCCGTGGTATATGCACGCGTCGTTGATTCCCAAGGAAAAATACAGATCTCGTTGATATCTGCAAAAACAAAAGTAGCCCCAGTAAAACAAGTTTCGATTCCACGACTTGAATTATGTGGTGCAGTCCTACTGACGCGTCTGATAACGGAGATATCATCAGTCATGAAAATTGAATAATCTCACCTGCACGCTTGGACGGATTCAACGGTCGTCCTCGCTTGGTTAAATAGCCACCCGAGTCGCTGGAAGGTCTTCGTGGCAAATCGCGTTTCGGAAATCATTACAAATCTGGATTCCCATCACTGGTCACATGTTCCTACAAAATACAATCCAGCAGACGCAGCTTCGCGAGGCCAAAGTCCGTCTGAGTTGGTGACCAACGCAATTTGGTTCAACGGACCACCGTTCCTGCACAATGAATCAATTGATTATAAAAAACCAAAGGAAATTTATTCAAAGGTAGAAGAAAAAAATGTAAAGACTCATTGCGCCACTACTAATATTGACGAAGCATTTATAGAAAGATTCTCTTCATTGACCAGAATGGTTAGAGTGCTGGCTTATTGTAAGCGATTCAGCCACAACCTGAAAACAAAAGGTTCAGAGAGATACAGAGGAAGTTTAACAACACAAGAACTACGAAACTCATTAGAGAGTTGCATACAAAAATGCCAATCAGATCACTTCAGCGAGGAGATAGCTATAATGGAAAAAGGACAAGAATTACCGAAACGCAACAGCTTACGAGCTCTAAACCCATTCATTAACAAAAACTTATGGCGAGTTGGCGGAAGACTCGAACATGCTCAGCTGAACGTAGACAGGAAACACCCAATTTTAATTCCAAAACAGTCACATCTTACCACACTGATCATTGCAGATGCTCACAAACAAACGCTCCATGGTGGTCCACAACTAATGTTAGCATACATTATGACAAAATACTGGATAATAGGAGTGAAACAACTGGTGAAAGCTTATTATCGCAAATGCGTCACATGCGTAAAGGTCGCAGCTGAATCCAAGAACCCGTTGATGGGCCAACTGCCTCCAGCTCGAGTGACCCCCACTCGACCTTTTAATTGTAGCGGAGTTGACTACGCGGGCCCAATACACATCCGCACCACCAAAGGGAGAGGCTACAAATCCTACAAGGGATATATTTGTTTGTTTGTATGCATGGCCACACGCGCAATACATTTAGAGGTTGTGAGTGACTTGACATCGGAAGGTTTTCTGCAAGCATTTAAGCGGTTTCAGGCAAGACGTGGTCATTGTTCGCATCTTTGGAGCGACAACGGCACAAATTTTATTGGTGCTTCTGCTGAGCTCAAAAGGTGCAACATGGCTGAACAACGGTCCATGATGACTGAGGTTGCAGAGGCCCTAGCCATAAAAGATTGTGAATGGCACGTTATACCACCCCACTCTCCAAATTTCGGTGGTTTGTGGGAAGCCGGGGTCAAATCGGTCAAGTACCACCTCAAAAGGATCGTGTCAAACACCACTTTAACATATGAGGAGATGGCTACGGTTCTAGCTCAAGTTGAAGCATGTCTGAACTCTCGACCAATGTCCACCATTACCAGTGAGTCTGATAGTTATACCGTTTTAACACCCGGTCATTTTCTCATAGGAGAGCCACTGATAACACCCCCCGACCACAATTTCGAAGAACGAAATGTTGGTAACTTAAGGAGATGGCAACATGCTCAACGAATGTTGCAAAACTTTTGGCGTCAGTGGTCACAGGAATACCTGACAAAATTTTTGCATAGGTACAAGTGGTCAGCTCAAACTCCTCAGCCCAGCATCGGAGATGTAGTTGTAGTGAAAGAAGATAACTTGCCTCCCTGTCGTTGGCTATATGGAAGAGTGATTGCTACCCATCCAGGCACTGATGACATAGTCAGAGTGGTTACTTTAAAAACTAAAACTGGCACACTCAAAAGACCAGTGTCTAAATTGTGTTTCTTGCCAATAACACAAGATTGATAACCCTAAACTGTAATTAATTTTAGTATCATAATTTAAGGAAACATTTGTAAGGACAAAGGTCCCACTTTGCCCTTGGTGGGCGATGCATGTACAACATAAAATGTATTATTTGTAACAGTCCATAAAAGTTCAACGATAGGTCACCAGATGGCGCTTATCGCAACCGTGCATGTTGTATGTGCGTAACCACAGATGGGGCTAGTGTCGCTCCGTCGAATTTCTGAAACACGGTGACGAGATTCTCCGTGTCGTGTATGTAACAATTTTGATGTTTCGATTAAATCAATCTGGACCCACTGGGAAACAAAACAAGTGTTTCATTACCCAAGTGCACCCTACCACCCACTAGTACATCCAGTCTTGTTCACTTTATATATATATTTACGAATTAAGATTCATTGTAAGTGCATATTTTATTAGTGTAAATAAAGTTATTATTATTATTATTATTATATTGAATTTATCGCTGTGTTGAGAAAAGAGGTATTGAACCTTTTGAAGAAATGAAACGTCAAACGTATAACTTACTTTTTTAAGTTCATCACTTTTAGTCCCTTAAGGATTAAAAAGCTATTTTAGTCACTGTTTACGAAGAATGCACTAGTTCTTTTCGATTTTATGTGATAAAAAGTATGCAAAATGGTGACATAAACTACTTGACAGCAGTGCATATATATATATATATAAGCAAGATTTTCTTACAACCAGTAAAGTATTTTCTAAGACGGTTGGTATTATAGTGTGACTTCTTTTCTGTAATAAATGTCTAATAAGGTTTGATTTTTCCCTTGAGATCTGCTTCTTTTTGGAAATGTTTAGTAAAATAATGTAACTTCCTGTATAAAGTATCCTAAAAAACGAAATGCGTGTGCGTTAACACCTTAGGCGGACAAGCAAATTTTCCTACCGCCTTGTAGTGGCAAAAGCATTTTAAAACTTTCCCATGTACGAAGCAAATATGAGTCCAGTGTATTATAAAACTGAACTAGGTTAACACATTAGTTTTCACTGTAACGGTGGAAGCGTTGACCGCGAGAGGGCGCGTCAGTACACAATAAGGTAAAAAGGAAAGCGTTAAATGAACACCCTTTCACGGCAGTCAGTTGGGAAATATCATAAAGTGAAGGGAACTATTGTTCTAAATATTATATTTCTCGTATTTAGTTTATAAATGTTCACGTTTTATTGAATCGTGACAAGAAAATTCGATGAGTTGCTTACAACGCCACAAAGCGAGTATGGCTCGGGTTGTCAACAAGATCTAAAGATGATTTGAGTAAATCAAAACGCGTTGAGAATAGTCGAAAACGCCAAATTAAACAGGCAGTACCAGATAAATATTTTGTTATATTTCTTAATCGTTACACGCGTCACGCACGAATTAATATCAAAACAAAAATATTTTCACTAACCTCGACGTATCGATCAAGTTGACTTGACATTGACAGTTGTCACGAGTAGACTGTAAATATTTTGTTAGATTTTTGTAAAATATGGATTCAAGTTTGTATGTTTATCACTTCGACTATTTTTAACATCTTCAACTTGAATTGGCTAACCTTCCTAAATTAATCTTTGTACAGGTAAGGACATACACACTTACGACAGGTTATGTTTTAATTTAAATAGGGGTTACTCCAATGCCATCTAATTTAGATATAACCAAAATATTAAGCATAACTAATAACAATTTTCAGTCAGAAAATTGTTAGTCAGAAAAAGTTCGCATTGTGCTATAAAATATTAAAAAATCACTTATAATTTTAACAAACTCTAACACGTTTTTCGTAATGTGATCCAGTTCCTGAAAACTGAACTAATTTGGAACATCAACGTTTTATATTCGAAAAGTAAAGAGCATACAAAAAACATATTACGATTTTTAAAATTTAATTAAGATTATTAGATTTGTAATAAATGGAAACACTTTTCTCTTCTTATATACGTTTACTGAATTAGACTTACAATGTTTGCTATGATAATTAATAAAAAAATAACAACAGATCTTAGATAGAAGCACACGATGGCGTGGTGGTAAAAAAAACCTCCTCATTCCCAAGTCTTGGGGTTCACACTATCAGCGGTCGGGTGCTGTGATTCGTCCATAATATGACAGAGGAGCGCGCGGCTAGGCTGCGCGCTATGATTGGTCACATGACGTCGAAACGTCAGTCGGCGAGACGATGGCGGCAAAATTCAAATGAACGAACGCGCACGTTACAGTCTCCCCCTCTAGTCCAAACATCGCGCCCTCGCGTTTGGAGTAGCACATGTGACTAAATATGCTTGCTACTTATGAGTACAATTGCTACTTATGAACGAAACTAATTGACAAAAGTCCTACGAAGTTATGAAAATTTGAGTATCTCAACACACTTTTACTTTAACAATTCTTACGTGGCCGACCTCTCCTACGTTTACCGTGCAGTGGTTGTTGTGCCAACCCTACAAAAGGTGTAAGTTGTGATACATGATATTTACCTAACACGTCCCCATCATCACGTTCTAAACGATAAGTTGTACCACTCAGCACCTCTCGGATCTTATATGGACCATCGCGTCTGGGTATAAATTTTGGCGTTTGACCGCGATCAGTATCGTTTGCCCCTTGAGTTTTGAGTAACACCAACTCTCCTACCTTATAGTCTGGTGCAGGCCGGCGCTTGTCATCTGCGAACTTCTTCTGTTTGGCTTGTATCTCCTCATGTGCGTCCCTGGCATCAATTAAAACAGTTGATAACCGCCTCAGATAAGGAGTGACGTTGGCAATGAACCTGTCGCCGTCTAAAATGTCACGCATATCATTAACAACATCAGCAGGTGCACGAATCTCTCGCCCAAAGGTTAATTTCGCAGGAGAAAACCCTGTACTGTGAGTAATGGCGGAATTCATTGCAAATCTGACGGTAGCCAGGTGAGTATCCCATGAATTATGATCTTGACCTACATAAATAGCGAGTTGTGGTTTTAGATCGCGGTTCTTGCGCTCGACCGGGTTTGCTTCGGGGTGGTAATAGGGTGTGAGCGATTGCTCAATCCCAAATGTAAAGCATACTTGCTGCATAACCTCACTAATAAACTGAACCCCGTTATCGCTGACTAACCGGCGTGGAACCCCGTAACGCAAGAACACTTCTTCGATCAAGACTTTAGCGCAGTCGAAGCTTGTTGCATTAACTATAGGGAATAGCTCTACCCAACGAGAACAAACATCTTCGGCGACAAGAATCCACCGGTTACCAGATTCGGTAACCGGAAGAGGTCCAAACAGATCTACAGCGACTACTTCAAATCGCTGTGCTACAGCCGGGGACTGTACAAGTCCAGCAGGCTTACGATTGTCCACCTTATACCTTTGGCAGGGCACACACTCCTTGACGTAACTCGAGATAGACGCCCTCATACCTGGCCAATAGTAGCGCGAAGCGATGCGGTGTAGAGTACGTTCGACACCTAGGTGACCTGCAGTTGGAGCATCATGGTACTCTGAAAGGATTTTGGATCTCTGATCGGAAGGTACAACCAAACACGCATCGTCGTCATCGTTAGGCTCCGGATTATACCGATAAAGGACACCGTCCGAGATAACGTAGCCACGGTTCGCCCACGGTCTCCCCCTAAATGGTTCGTCTAATGCCTCTAGGTCGTCGATGATTTTACGAACGTCGGCGTCCTGCAGTTGCAAATTCCTGTAGCTAGGTGGGTTCTCCGACGGTACATCAACAACGACTTGACACAAGTCACAAGTCACGTCTGTGCAGTTGGGACGTGAAAGTGTGTCAGCAATGACATTGGATTTCCCAGGGGTGTACTCAATACGTAGGTTGAATTCCTGAAGAGTAAGCGCCCATCTGGTCAAACGGCCGCTCGGAGACTTGATATTCATCAACCATCTGAGGGGTTGGTGGTCAGATTTTACAATAACATCTGCGCCTTCGATATAACCACGGAACTTCGTGACCGCCCATACCACCGCTAAGGCTTCCCTTTCAGTGGTTGTGTAATTCCGCTCTGCCTGGGACAAAAGGCGGCTGGCGTATTCTATGGGGCGTTCATCGGCCCCCTCCCCCTGCATTAGGACGGCCCCAAGGCAGTAACTGCTGCTGTCGGTCCTAAGCGTAAACGGTTGAGTATGATCGGCCTGACGTAAAATAGGTGCAGACACTAAAAGCTGCTTTATACTTTCAAAAGCAGTCTGTTGTTCAGACGACCATAGCCAAACGCTATCTTTTTTCAAGAGAGAAGTCAGCGGTCTAGCTATTTCAGCGTAATTAGGTATGAAGCGTCTGAACCAACTTGACGTCTGAAGAAAACATTTCAAATGCTTTATATTCGTGGGGACAGCCATATTGCTAACGGCGTCCGTTTTGCTCGGGTCCACTTGGATCCCACCCGGGACAATGAGATGCCCTAAAAATTTAACAGAATCGCGAGCGAAGAAACTCTTCTCACGGTTCACTCTAAGCTTAAACAGTTCTAGCCTTTCAAAGACGGCCTCCAGATCTTCCAGGTGCTTACTAAAGCAGTCAGACATCACGATTACGTCATCAAGGTACGTTAAGAGAGATACTCCTGGTAGGTTTGATTTGAATCTATCCATTAAACGCTGGAATGTGGCACCTGAGTTGCGTAAACCCATTGGCATCCTTTTGAACCTATATGTTCCTAGGGGCGTAACAAATGACGTCATGTCCCGGTCTTCCTCTGCGACACAGGCCTGAAAGTAACCAGATCTCAAATCGAGGGTAGACATGAAATTGCTATTCTTGGCTGCATGAAGAACGTCGTCTATGCGAGGGAGTGGGTATCGGTCAGGCTCCGTGATCGCGTTCAGTTTACGATAATCAATGCAAAGCCGTGCACCACCATCCTTTTTTGTAACAAGGACGACGTTGGCAGCCCACGGAGACTCGCACTCCTCTATCACGTCAGCAAGTAACAATTTTTCTAACTCCTTTTCTAAAATTTCTACCTTAGCAGGTGACATGCGGTACGGTGGGGAAGCAATAGGTTCCTGCTTCGCATCCACTTTAATACGGTGAGTAATAAAGCTCGTGGGTTCACCTTGAATGGCGAAGCAGCTAGCTTTCTTACATATCAGCTCGTTAAGCTGGGTGCGCTGCTCAGTGGACAGGTTAATTCCCTCGTCCGCTCTCAAATCCAAAAACTGCAAGGCGTCATTGCTCAAGATGTCAGCGTCGGTACTCAAGGTATCGATGCCATTCACCGGTACTATAGATTTATGTACAAAACCGTACTCACGTCCAGGGTTCCTTACTAAGCTCCAGGTATCTCCAGGTAAGTTGAGCACGATCCCCGCACACTTAATAAAGTCGCGTCCTAAAAGTGTCCTTGTGTTCGCCTCTGGTATCACAAGAAAAGTGGTAGGTACTTCTTGGCCCTGTAAATTGACAACAACTTTGTATGACAAGACAGAACACAACCTTTCGGTACCGTCGGCTAAGCGGATACTCCGTGGTGCTTCCGAAAATTGAGTGTTGTAGTCCTGCAGCAAGCGGTGTAGTGACGGACTAGCAATACAGTGCGTTGCCCCTGTATCGACAATAGCGACTCCGCTGCGACCCAAAACATTGATATTTATCAAAGGGTGACACTGGTCGTGGTCAAAAGAGCACCGAGCTTCTAGAATACCGGTAGGTACTACATTATAAGGCTGGCTTAATGTACGGTTACTATTGCAAATCGAATGTAATAATTTGTTCGGATAAGTATGAACAGAATCGACTCCATTAACAGAATCGGAGCGTTTAGTGCAATGAACACCAGAATCAGCCCCAATAACAGAATCGGGGCCTTTAGTACAATTAATACCTGAATCGGACCCATTTATAACAGAGTTAGCCTCCTTACGCTCCTGAATCACGTGATCGCCGCGGGCGTTGACATTCGGTTCTGAAACTATTCCTTTACATGAATGGTACATCTTATTGTCTATAACACGTGACGATAAAGGTTTACAGTACGATGAATCCGAGCGGGCACTGGCAGGAGAATCGCAGTTTATTGTATTAAAAGTTATCTCATTAGATGATACCTTTTTGCCATTACAATTACTACATTTAGACTTAATAACACCTGGCTGTCCACAACCATAACAGCGTAAAGACAGGTCGCCCTCGTTAGACTGCTTATTATTATTGTTATTCTTAAGATTTCTACATTCGTTAACATCGTGACCATAATTTTTACAGTAAGAACATCGTTTTCGTTGCGGTTTAATCGCACTGTTTGGACTAGAGGAAACAGCTGGTGTTGATAACGACAACTTTGAGCTGTGGCAATGACTATGAGCATTACAACTGCTAGCGCTATTAGGTATTTTAGGCGTACTTACGGTTTTAGTTTGATATTGTACCTCCGCTATCGTCTCCTCGACATGACGAAGTTTCACAATCATCTCGTCAAGTGAATTGATTGTATCTCGTGGTAAACGCTTGCGTATTTTCCGATCTAAAAGGCCGTAAACTATATCAATCTTAGCTGCGTCACATAGTTCGTAAGGTAACTGACTCATGAGAGCCCTGACTCTGCACGCAAACACTTCACTTCGTTCCGGTAGTGAATGCTCGAACGCGAATATTTCTCGGAACACTTTGTGGGCTGGCTTGACGATGCCGTACATCCCGCGTAGTTTCAAAACGGCGTCATCCCAGGTGTAGACTTCTCTTTTAATGCCCTGCCACCAGATCGCTGCATCGCCTGTGAGTAACATCGGCAGGCCGCGTAAAGCGTTCTTGTCACTGACGTCAGCGCACTCCTTATATACCGAAACTGCATCGATAAATGCTTCCAGAATCTCGGCATCCCTTACTGCTCCATCGAAGCGGGCTGAGCATTTACTAAAGTTGCCCACTCGTGGGTTACTCGGTTTCACTCTATCAGTGATGAACCCGAGCGAAGTTGGGGAGGTAGACGTCGGTGCTGATGCTGAAAGAATCGTTTCTATCAGCTTCCGGTTCACTTCCGCTTGCGATTTGGCGAATGCTTCCATCATAGCAAACATATCTTGGGCTTGATAAGTTGGCGGCGGTAGAGGTTGCGCCGGTGCCGTCGGTGTAGACGTCCCTGCCGGCGAGTTGACAACCGTTTCATCATGGGCTTCTTCCGATTCCGAATCGGTAGTATGCCGCTCCTGGGCGTCGGCGTGGGCACGACGAGTAGCCGCTTTTCGGCATGGGAGTGGCATTCCGCTGTGATGAGATGTCGAACCGTCTTCCGTCCAGCCTTGATAAAATTATATTTTAATCTTCAGGCGTGTTCGGCCGCTAGTTGAGGCGCCAGTGTAATAAATGGAAACACTTTTCTCTTCTTATATACGTTTACTGAATTAGACTTACAATGTTTGCTATGATAATTAATAAAAAAATAACAACAGATCTTAGATAGAAGCACACGATGGCGTGGTGGTAAAAAAAACCTCCTCATTCCCAAGTCTTGGGGTTCACACTATCAGCGGTCGGGTGCTGTGATTCGTCCATAATATGACAGAGGAGCGCGCGGCTAGGCTGCGCGCTATGATTGGTCACATGACGTCGAAACGTCAGTCGGCGAGACGATGGCGGCAAAATTCAAATGAACGAACGCGCACGTTACAGATTTTAATTGAAAGAATGATGTTGAAGAAAAATTTAAGTAAAATGTGTATCATTTTGAAAATCTAGACTGCAAGCTGAATAACCATTTTAGATCTAATTTAATCTAAGCAATGTGTATTTCCTAAACACAAGGTTGCCTTTGACGGCTGACATATATTGTTAAGTCGAATATGTGGCATTGGCAGGAGAGTACATGTTTCAATTCACACTCAGGCTAAGTTAGTTTATCAGCAATAATATGACCTGGCATGAGAACTGGTCATCAAGAAAGCTGATTAAATGCATTGTTACTTGTTTGGCAACATACTTTTTCGATAATGGTTCGAAGTTTTATAGTCAGGCGACTAAATACCCTAGAAACGCTAAACTAAATATGTTATGTATTTGGCACATGTAAAGTAACAATCGTTTCGATGTAAAGGACAATCGTTTTTAATTTTACTCAACACCCATTTACGAGTAGTTCGTGCCATTAAATCAAAATCTACCAGACTATAGGCGTTGGACCAAACCCTTTTTGCGTATGACATCGTTATCTGAAACCACAAATCATCAGTGTCCACAACTAAGAGTCATATTTCCTTGTTGATATACACAGTAGTACAGCTGAAATGGAAACTCCCAATATTGTGCCGATTCCCTGTTTACATTACAAAGTAACATCATTCTCATCTAGGTATCTTCTTTTATCGCAACACATCACGCGATTAGTGGTATAAAGCTCATTCGTCGCCAAGCAGCCAGTGGGGTTGCCGTCGCCAAGCAGCCAAGTGGGGTTGCCGTCGCCAAGCAGCCAAGTGGGGTTGCTGTCGCCAAGCAGCCAAGTGGGGTTGCCGTCGCCAAGCAGCCAGTGGGGTTGCCGTCGCCAAGCAGCCAGTGGGGTTGCCGTCGCCAAGCAGCCAAGTGGGGTTGCCGTCGCCCAGCAGCCAGTGGGGTTGCCGTCGCCAAGCAGCCAAGTGGGGTTGCCGTCGCCCAGCAGCCAGTGAGTGGGGTTACCGTCGCCAAGCAGCCAGTGGGGTTGCCGTCGCCAAGCAGCCAAGTATTTATTTGTACTTACAATTATTTCGCTATAATAATAACTGTACGGGGGAACCTACCGACAAAATCAGTTAAAACTCACTTCGAAAAGGTTCCGACTCACTTCAAGTCATGTTTGTAGGCCTGTTAATATGTCATATAACTTAGAATAATTCCGCTATAAACGTAAATACGGGGAACCTACGGCCAAATTTGTCAAAACTTGCTAAAAATAAAAACACTTGGTAAATTTATCTTAAAATTTTCTGGTTCATTTTTCTACTGAATCGTGAATTGTGACTCTTTTCGTAGTCTTACACTACTGACATTAAAGGTTTCCAAAACTTTGGGGTTATAAGAGTAGGTTTGGTTGATCTATTTTATAAAAATGGAATCTCTTTGTTATTTTCAAAGCGATTTGTATTCCCGCGTATGTAAGGCAAAATCAAACTTTAAAAAATCGCCGAAAGATAGGTTGACCAAGGAATATTTGGAGGGAAGATTAGAATCAGTGGAACAACTTTGGTTTGAATTTTTGTCCGGTCACAAAGACTTATTGCGAAACAACAGCCCTAAAGAAGTAAATGCTTCTGATTATATAAAGTCTGAGCTATACGAGAAGTGTGAAGAAGCATTTATGGAATACAAATGTGAATTGAAAACAATGTTGTCTAAATTGAACCAACAATCCAAGAAAAATGAATCCTCCACAGTTAATGACAACCAAATAGGCTCTCTACATGTAAAATTGCCAAAAATTAATATCCCAAATTTCTCAGGCCATTACTCAGAGTGGAATACTTTCAGAGACTTGTTCCAATCATTAATAAGTCAGAATGATTCCTTAAACAATGTGCAAAAGCTACATTACTTAAAAAGCTACCTCACGAGCGAAGCAGAACAGCTTCTTAGGCACATACCGACACAAGAAACGAACTTTGACAGGTGTTGGCAACTACTAGAAGAACGTTTCAATAATAAAAAATATATTTCCCATCAGGCATTGAAACGATTGCTTAGTCAAAAGAATTTAATAGTAGAATGTGCACATGGTTTAAAGGATCTAGTTGATACCACAAACGACTGTTTGGCCACGCTCAGCAATTTAGGTATTGATGTAAACAGCTGGGATATCTTGATAATTCACATCTTGACGTTGAAATTGGATCCCGAAACTCGACGACAATGGGAATTTAGTGTAAATTCAAATACGTCATCTGATGAACTACCTACTTATAAGTTATTTAAGGAGTTTATAACTCAAAGATTTCGTGCAATCGAGTTTCTGGACACAAAAGCAACGACAGGATATAAAGGCCAAACTAACAAAGTCAAATCACTTCACGTCACAAACGAAACCACCTTTTCGTGCCCATTTTGTACTGAAGGTCATAGATTAAGTCAATGTAAAGGTTTTCAAAAAGAATCTGTAGACGCTAAGCGCAAGTTTGTCCTCGACAACAAAGTATGTTTCAATTGCTTGGGTAGCAATCATTCTGCCAAAAATTGCCGCTCGCCTGGGAAGTGTAGAATTTGCAGACGAACCCATCATTCACTGCTGCATCCTGATGGTTCTGGCTTGAGTTTAAGTTCCAATACAGCTGAGGTAAACGACGGTGGGCGAGATCCCACCTCTTCAGGCAGTGCTATTGCTTCGTCATCATCGTTGGATGAAGGTCAGGAAAATTCAAATGTAGTCTCGTGTTTTGCCACTGGAAAAAGCCAGCGGCAAATCTTGCTTGCCACAGCCATCGTTATGGCCATGGCTAAAAATGGAAAACGTTACTCGGTTCGGGCACTCCTAGACCAAGGGTCACAAGGGTCATTCATAACTGAATCCACAGTTCAGTATTTAGGTTTGAAAAAATCACCAACCATCAATCAAGTAACAGGCTTGGGTGGTGACAAAAACGTTGTATCTAAGGCGACAGTTACCATTGACATTCAGTCGCGCATCGATCCTAACGTCAAAATCTCTGTCCAGGCGTATGTACTCAACCACATAACTTCTCTTCTGCCATCCAAAAGAGTTGAAGTCATCGAGTGGAAAGAAATTAGCGTAGCACTTGCTGATCCCCAATATAACGTTCCTAATAAGATAGATATCCTATTGGGAGCCGAAGTGTACTCTCAAATAATTCAAGATGGATTAAAAAAAGGACCCCCTGGTACACTCACAGCACAAGCTACCAGCTTAGGGTGGATTTTGTCTGGTGTCACAAACGCCACAACGGAAACATCATCAAACATTAACGTTATGCACTGTTGCACCAATGACGACAACGAAATGCTCAAAAAATTCTGGGAGCTTGAATCTGACACTCCAAAACCACGAGAAGCGATGTTTACAGAAAATGAAAAACGCTGCGAAGAACATTTTGCTGCGATGACTCGGAGGGATGAAAGTGGCAGATACGTCGTTCGGCTTCCATTCAGAAACGGCAATCCTGAAGTAACAGGATGTCGTGAAATTGCTGGAAAAAGATTAAAGTCATTAGAACAAAGGCTGAACAAAGACAACCATCTAAAACAAAAATATAGTGACGTCATAAATGAGTACCTGGAGCTGGGTCATATGGAGGAAGTACCTCAAGATGAAATCAATAACGCGAACGCAATCTACTTACCTCATCACGCAGTGGTAAGACACGATAAGGACACCACAAAGGTAAGAGTGGTTTTCGACGCCTCCTGCAAAGGAAAAAACGACTGCTCTTTAAACGATCAACTCTTAGTGGGACCTACCTTGCAACCAGATCTCAGACACATCATCACTCAATGGAGAGAGGCACCGATTTGCATAGCAGCTGACGTTGTAAAAATGTACCGCCAAGTTAAAGTTGATAGGCAAGACGCAGATTACCAAAGAATACTATGGACAGAGGGAAAAACTCAAATACTGAAACATTACAGACTTACCCGAGTCACTTTCGGCACTGCATCGGCTCCATATTTGGCAGTAAAATCGCTTCAACAGTTAGCGCATGATCACGGCGCAGAATACCCAATGGCAGCTAAAAACACACTAAAGCACTTTTACGTCGATGATCTGATGACAGGGGTCCAAAATCATGAAGAAGGAAGAAGGTTGTACAGAGATATGAACGAACTTTTAGCTAGAGGAGGGTTCAGTCTTCAAAAATGGACCAGTAATAGTGAGCAACTGCTTCAAGAAATGAAAAATAGTGAAAAAGAAAAGGAAAAGATTCATACAACCGGAACAGATATAGAAGCAGAGTTAAAAATAAAATCTGATGAAGTAGTGAAAATCGTGGGACTAACCTGGAATCGCAGCGAAGACTCGTTCCGCTACCAAGTTGACAGGGTTGATCTACAGGAACCTGCAACAAAAAGAACAATCATTTCGGATATAAGTCGTTTCTATGACCCACTTGGATGGGCAGGGCCAAGCATAATCATTGCCAAGATGATTATCCAAAAGCTATGGTTATTGGGCTTGGATTGGGATGAACGTGTCCCAACAAACATATTAACCGAATGGAAAACTTACAAAGCCGAACTAAAGCTGTTAAGTAATGTTACCATACCTCGTTGGATTGGACTTAAGGCGGGAGATTTCATTGAGCTGCACGGATTTTGCGACGCCTCAAAAGACGCTTACGCTGCCGTGGTATATGCACGCGTCGTTGATTCCCAAGGAAAAATACAGATCTCGTTGATATCTGCAAAAACAAAAGTAGCCCCAGTAAAACAAGTTTCGATTCCACGACTTGAATTATGTGGTGCAGTCCTACTGACGCGTCTGATAACGGAGATATCATCAGTCATGAAAATTGAATAATCTCACCTGCACGCTTGGACGGATTCAACGGTCGTCCTCGCTTGGTTAAATAGCCACCCGAGTCGCTGGAAGGTCTTCGTGGCAAATCGCGTTTCGGAAATCATTACAAATCTGGATTCCCATCACTGGTCACATGTTCCTACAAAATACAATCCAGCAGACGCAGCTTCGCGAGGCCAAAGTCCGTCTGAGTTGGTGACCAACGCAATTTGGTTCAACGGACCACCGTTCCTGCACAATGAATCAATTGATTATAAAAAACCAAAGGAAATTTATTCAAAGGTAGAAGAAAAAAATGTAAAGACTCATTGCGCCACTACTAATATTGACGAAGCATTTATAGAAAGATTCTCTTCATTGACCAGAATGGTTAGAGTGCTGGCTTATTGTAAGCGATTCAGCCACAACCTGAAAACAAAAGGTTCAGAGAGATACAGAGGAAGTTTAACAACACAAGAACTACGAAACTCATTAGAGAGTTGCATACAAAAATGCCAATCAGATCACTTCAGCGAGGAGATAGCTATAATGGAAAAAGGACAAGAATTACCGAAACGCAACAGCTTACGAGCTCTAAACCCATTCATTAACAAAAACTTATGGCGAGTTGGCGGAAGACTCGAACATGCTCAGCTGAACGTAGACAGGAAACACCCAATTTTAATTCCAAAACAGTCACATCTTACCACACTGATCATTGCAGATGCTCACAAACAAACGCTCCATGGTGGTCCACAACTAATGTTAGCATACATTATGACAAAATACTGGATAATAGGAGTGAAACAACTGGTGAAAGCTTATTATCGCAAATGCGTCACATGCGTAAAGGTCGCAGCTGAATCCAAGAACCCGTTGATGGGCCAACTGCCTCCAGCTCGAGTGACCCCCACTCGACCTTTTAATTGTAGCGGAGTTGACTACGCGGGCCCAATACACATCCGCACCACCAAAGGGAGAGGCTACAAATCCTACAAGGGATATATTTGTTTGTTTGTATGCATGGCCACACGCGCAATACATTTAGAGGTTGTGAGTGACTTGACATCGGAAGGTTTTCTGCAAGCATTTAAGCGGTTTCAGGCAAGACGTGGTCATTGTTCGCATCTTTGGAGCGACAACGGCACAAATTTTATTGGTGCTTCTGCTGAGCTCAAAAGGTGCAACATGGCTGAACAACGGTCCATGATGACTGAGGTTGCAGAGGCCCTAGCCATAAAAGATTGTGAATGGCACGTTATACCACCCCACTCTCCAAATTTCGGTGGTTTGTGGGAAGCCGGGGTCAAATCGGTCAAGTACCACCTCAAAAGGATCGTGTCAAACACCACTTTAACATATGAGGAGATGGCTACGGTTCTAGCTCAAGTTGAAGCATGTCTGAACTCTCGACCAATGTCCACCATTACCAGTGAGTCTGATAGTTATACCGTTTTAACACCCGGTCATTTTCTCATAGGAGAGCCACTGATAACACCCCCCGACCACAATTTCGAAGAACGAAATGTTGGTAACTTAAGGAGATGGCAACATGCTCAACGAATGTTGCAAAACTTTTGGCGTCAGTGGTCACAGGAATACCTGACAAAATTTTTGCATAGGTACAAGTGGTCAGCTCAAACTCCTCAGCCCAGCATCGGAGATGTAGTTGTAGTGAAAGAAGATAACTTGCCTCCCTGTCGTTGGCTATATGGAAGAGTGATTGCTACCCATCCAGGCACTGATGACATAGTCAGAGTGGTTACTTTAAAAACTAAAACTGGCACACTCAAAAGACCAGTGTCTAAATTGTGTTTCTTGCCAATAACACAAGATTGATAACCCTAAACTGTAATTAATTTTAGTATCATAATTTAAGGAAACATTTGTAAGGACAAAGGTCCCACTTTGCCCTTGGTGGGCGATGCATGTACAACATAAAATGTATTATTTGTAACAGTCCATAAAAGTTCAACGATAGGTCACCAGATGGCGCTTATCGCAACCGTGCATGTTGTATGTGCGTAACCACAGATGGGGCTAGTGTCGCTCCGTCGAATTTCTGAAACACGGTGACGAGATTCTCCGTGTCGTGTATGTAACAATTTTGATGTTTCGATTAAATCAATCTGGACCCACTGGGAAACAAAACAAGTGTTTCATTACCCAAGTGCACCCTACCACCCACTAGTACATCCAGTCTTGTTCACTTTATATATATATTTACGAATTAAGATTCATTGTAAGTGCATATTTTATTAGTGTAAATAAAGTTATTATTATTATTATTATTATATTGAATTTATCGCTGTGTTGAGAAAAGAGGTATTGAACCTTTTGAAGAAATGAAACGTCAAACGTATAACTTACTTTTTTAAGTTCATCACTTTTAGTCCCTTAAGGATTAAAAAGCTATTTTAGTCACTGTTTACGAAGAATGCACTAGTTCTTTTCGATTTTATGTGATAAAAAGTATGCAAAATGGTGACATAAACTACTTGACAGCAGTGCATATATATATATATAAGCAAGATTTTCTTACAACCAGTAAAGTATTTTCTAAGACGGTTGGTATTATAGTGTGACTTCTTTTCTGTAATAAATGTCTAATAAGGTTTGATTTTTCCCTTGAGATCTGCTTCTTTTTGGAAATGTTTAGTAAAATAATGTAACTTCCTGTATAAAGTATCCTAAAAAACGAAATGCGTGTGCGTTAACACCTTAGGCGGACAAGCAAATTTTCCTACCGCCTTGTAGTGGCAAAAGCATTTTAAAACTTTCCCATGTACGAAGCAAATATGAGTCCAGTGTATTATAAAACTGAACTAGGTTAACACATTAGTTTTCACTGTAACGGTGGAAGCGTTGACCGCGAGAGGGCGCGTCAGTACACAATAAGGTAAAAAGGAAAGCGTTAAATGAACACCCTTTCACGGCAGTCAGTTGGGAAATATCATAAAGTGAAGGGAACTATTGTTCTAAATATTATATTTCTCGTATTTAGTTTATAAATGTTCACGTTTTATTGAATCGTGACAAGAAAATTCGATGAGTTGCTTACAACGCCACAAAGCGAGTATGGCTCGGGTTGTCAACAAGATCTAAAGATGATTTGAGTAAATCAAAACGCGTTGAGAATAGTCGAAAACGCCAAATTAAACAGGCAGTACCAGATAAATATTTTGTTATATTTCTTAATCGTTACACGCGTCACGCACGAATTAATATCAAAACAAAAATATTTTCACTAACCTCGACGTATCGATCAAGTTGACTTGACATTGACAGTTGTCACGAGTAGACTGTAAATATTTTGTTAGATTTTTGTAAAATATGGATTCAAGTTTGTATGTTTATCACTTCGACTATTTTTAACATCTTCAACTTGAATTGGCTAACCTTCCTAAATTAATCTTTGTACAGGTAAGGACATACACACTTACGACAGGTTATGTTTTAATTTAAATAGGGGTTACTCCAATGCCATCTAATTTAGATATAACCAAAATATTAAGCATAACTAATAACAATTTTCAGTCAGAAAATTGTTAGTCAGAAAAAGTTCGCATTGTGCTATAAAATATTAAAAAATCACTTATAATTTGAACAAACTCTAACACGTTTTTCGTAATGTGATCCAGTTCCTGAAAACTGAACTAATTTGGAACATCAACGTTTTATATTCGAAAAGTAAAGAGCATACAAAAAACATATTACGATTTTTAAAATTTAATTAAGATTATTAGATTTTAATTGAAAGAATGATGTTGAAGAAAAATTTAAGTAAAATGTGTATCATTTTGAAAATCTAGACTGCAAGCTGAATAACCATTTTAGATCTAATTTAATCTAAGCAATGTGTATTTCCTAAACACAAGGTTGCCTTTGACGGCTGACATATATTGTTAAGTCGAATATGTGGCATTGGCAGGAGAGTACATGTTTCAATTCACACTCAGGCTAAGTTAGTTTATCAGCAATAATATGACCTGGCATGAGAACTGGTCATCAAGAAAGCTGATTAAATGCATTGTTACTTGTTTGGCAACATACTTTTTCGATAATGGTTCGAAGTTTTATAGTCAGGCGACTAAATACCCTAGAAACGCTAAACTAAATATGTTATGTATTTGGCACATGTAAAGTAACAATCGTTTCGATGTAAAGGACAATCGTTTTTAATTTTACTCAACACCCATTTACGAGTAGTTCGTGCCATTAAATCAAAATCTACCAGACTATAGGCGTTGGACCAAACCCTTTTTGCGTATGACATCGTTATCTGAAACCACAAATCATCAGTGTCCACAACTAAGAGTCATATTTCCTTGTTGATATACACAGTAGTACAGCTGAAATGGAAACTCCCAATATTGTGCCGATTCCCTGTTTACATTACAAAGTAACATCATTCTCATCTAGGTATCTTCTTTTATCGCAACACATCACGCGATTAGTGGTATAAAGCTCATTCGTCGCCAAGCAGCCAGTGGGGTTGCCGTCGCCAAGCAGCCAAGTGGGGTTGCCGTCGCCAAGCAGCCAAGTGGGGTTGCTGTCGCCAAGCAGCCAAGTGGGGTTGCCGTCGCCAAGCAGCCAGTGGGGTTGCCGTCGCCAAGCAGCCAGTGGGGTTGCCGTCGCCAAGCAGCCAAGTGGGGTTGCCGTCGCCCAGCAGCCAGTGGGGTTGCCGTCGCCAAGCAGCCAAGTGGGGTTGCCGTCGCCCAGCAGCCAGTGAGTGGGGTTACCGTCGCCAAGCAGCCAGTGGGGTTGCCGTCGCCAAGCAGCCAAGTATTTATTTGTACTTACAATTATTTCGCTATAATAATAACTGTACGGGGGAACCTACCGACAAAATCAGTTAAAACTCACTTCGAAAAGGTTCCGACTCACTTCAAGTCATGTTTGTAGGCCTGTTAATATGTCATATAACTTAGAATAATTCCGCTATAAACGTAAGTACGGGGAACCTACGGCCAAATTTGTCAAAACTTGCTAAAAATAAAAACACTTGGTAAATTTATCTTAAAATTTTCTGGTTCATTTTTCTACTGAATCGTGAATTGTGACTCTTTTCGTAGTCTTACACTACTGACATTAAAGGTTTCCAAAACTTTGGGGTTATAAGAGTAGGTTTGGTTGATCTATTTTATAAAAATGGAATCTCTTTGTTATTTTCAAAGCGATTTGTATTCCCGCGTATGTAAGGCAAAATCAAACTTTAAAAAATCGCCGAAAGATAGGTTGACCAAGGAATATTTGGAGGGAAGATTAGAATCAGTGGAACAACTTTGGTTTGAATTTTTGTCCGGTCACAAAGACTTATTGCGAAACAACAGCCCTAAAGAAGTAAATGCTTCTGATTATATAAAGTCTGAGCTATACGAGAAGTGTGAAGAAGCATTTATGGAATACAAATGTGAATTGAAAACAATGTTGTCTAAATTGAACCAACAATCCAAGAAAAATGAATCCTCCACAGTTAATGACAACCAAATAGGCTCTCTACATGTAAAATTGCCAAAAATTAATATCCCAAATTTCTCAGGCCATTACTCAGAGTGGAATACTTTCAGAGAC
This sequence comes from Plagodis dolabraria, assembly GCA_963854805.1. Lineage (NCBI taxonomy): Eukaryota > Metazoa > Arthropoda > Insecta > Lepidoptera > Geometridae > Plagodis > Plagodis dolabraria. The sequence goes on along the minus strand of OY978453.1, from coordinate 2,704,465 downwards.
TTGTTCCAATCATTAATAAGTCAGAATGATTCCTTAAACAATGTGCAAAAGCTACATTACTTAAAAAGCTACCTCACGAGCGAAGCAGAACAGCTTCTTAGGCACATACCGACACAAGAAACGAACTTTGACAGGTGTTGGCAACTACTAGAAGAACGTTTCAATAATAAAAAATATATTTCCCATCAGGCATTGAAACGATTGCTTAGTCAAAAGAATTTAATAGTAGAATGTGCACATGGTTTAAAGGATCTAGTTGATACCACAAACGACTGTTTGGCCACGCTCAGCAATTTAGGTATTGATGTAAACAGCTGGGATATCTTGATAATTCACATCTTGACGTTGAAATTGGATCCCGAAACTCGACGACAATGGGAATTTAGTGTAAATTCAAATACGTCATCTGATGAACTACCTACTTATAAGTTATTTAAGGAGTTTATAACTCAAAGATTTCGTGCAATCGAGTTTCTGGACACAAAAGCAACGACAGGATATAAAGGCCAAACTAACAAAGTCAAATCACTTCACGTCACAAACGAAACCACCTTTTCGTGCCCATTTTGTACTGAAGGTCATAGATTAAGTCAATGTAAAGGTTTTCAAAAAGAATCTGTAGACGCTAAGCGCAAGTTTGTCCTCGACAACAAAGTATGTTTCAATTGCTTGGGTAGCAATCATTCTGCCAAAAATTGCCGCTCGCCTGGGAAGTGTAGAATTTGCAGACGAACCCATCATTCACTGCTGCATCCTGATGGTTCTGGCTTGAGTTTAAGTTCCAATACAGCTGAGGTAAACGACGGTGGGCGAGATCCCACCTCTTCAGGCAGTGCTATTGCTTCGTCATCATCGTTGGATGAAGGTCAGGAAAATTCAAATGTAGTCTCGTGTTTTGCCACTGGAAAAAGCCAGCGGCAAATCTTGCTTGCCACAGCCATCGTTATGGCCATGGCTAAAAATGGAAAACGTTACTCGGTTCGGGCACTCCTAGACCAAGGGTCACAAGGGTCATTCATAACTGAATCCACAGTTCAGTATTTAGGTTTGAAAAAATCACCAACCATCAATCAAGTAACAGGCTTGGGTGGTGACAAAAACGTTGTATCTAAGGCGACAGTTACCATTGACATTCAGTCGCGCATCGATCCTAACGTCAAAATCTCTGTCCAGGCGTATGTACTCAACCACATAACTTCTCTTCTGCCATCCAAAAGAGTTGAAGTCATCGAGTGGAAAGAAATTAGCGTAGCACTTGCTGATCCCCAATATAACGTTCCTAATAAGATAGATATCCTATTGGGAGCCGAAGTGTACTCTCAAATAATTCAAGATGGATTAAAAAAAGGACCCCCTGGTACACTCACAGCACAAGCTACCAGCTTAGGGTGGATTTTGTCTGGTGTCATAAACGCCACAACGGAAACATCATCAAACATTAACGTTATGCACTGTTGCACCAATGACGACAACGAAATGCTCAAAAAATTCTGGGAGCTTGAATCTGACACTCCAAAACCACGAGAAGCGATGTTTACAGAAAATGAAAAACGCTGCGAAGAACATTTTGCTGCGATGACTCGGAGGGATGAAAGTGGCAGATACGTCGTTCGGCTTCCATTCAGAAACGGCAATCCTGAAGTAACAGGATGTCGTGAAATTGCTGGAAAAAGATTAAAGTCATTAGAACAAAGGCTGAACAAAGACAACCATCTAAAACAAAAATATAGTGACGTCATAAATGAGTACCTGGAGCTGGGTCATATGGAGGAAGTACCTCAAGATGAAATCAATAACGCGAACGCAATCTACTTACCTCATCACGCAGTGGTAAGACACGATAAGGACACCACAAAGGTAAGAGTGGTTTTCGACGCCTCCTGCAAAGGAAAAAACGACTGCTCTTTAAACGATCAACTCTTAGTGGGACCTACCTTGCAACCAGATCTCAGACACATCATCACTCAATGGAGAGAGGCACCGATTTGCATAGCAGCTGACGTTGTAAAAATGTACCGCCAAGTTAAAGTTGATAGGCAAGACGCAGATTACCAAAGAATACTATGGACAGAGGGAAAAACTCAAATACTGAAACATTACAGACTTACCCGAGTCACTTTCGGCACTGCATCGGCTCCATATTTGGCAGTAAAATCGCTTCAACAGTTAGCGCATGATCACGGCGCAGAATACCCAATGGCAGCTAAAAACACACTAAAGCACTTTTACGTCGATGATCTGATGACAGGGGTCCAAAATCATGAAGAAGGAAGAAGGTTGTACAGAGATATGAACGAACTTTTAGCTAGAGGAGGGTTCAGTCTTCAAAAATGGACCAGTAATAGTGAGCAACTGCTTCAAGAAATGAAAAATAGTGAAAAAGAAAAGGAAAAGATTCATACAACCGGAACAGATATAGAAGCAGAGTTAAAAATAAAATCTGATGAAGTAGTGAAAATCGTGGGACTAACCTGGAATCGCAGCGAAGACTCGTTCCGCTACCAAGTTGACAGGGTTGATCTACAGGAACCTGCAACAAAAAGAACAATCATTTCGGATATAAGTCGTTTCTATGACCCACTTGGATGGGCAGGGCCAAGCATAATCATTGCCAAGATGATTATCCAAAAGCTATGGTTATTGGGCTTGGATTGGGATGAACGTGTCCCAACAAACATATTAACCGAATGGAAAACTTACAAAGCCGAACTAAAGCTGTTAAGTAATGTTACCATACCTCGTTGGATTGGACTTAAGGCGGGAGATTTCATTGAGCTGCACGGATTTTGCGACGCCTCAAAAGACGCTTACGCTGCCGTGGTATATGCACGCGTCGTTGATTCCCAAGGAAAAATACAGATCTCGTTGATATCTGCAAAAACAAAAGTAGCCCCAGTAAAACAAGTTTCGATTCCACGACTTGAATTATGTGGTGCAGTCCTACTGACGCGTCTGATAACGGAGATATCATCAGTCATGAAAATTGAATAATCTCACCTGCACGCTTGGACGGATTCAACGGTCGTCCTCGCTTGGTTAAATAGCCACCCGAGTCGCTGGAAGGTCTTCGTGGCAAATCGCGTTTCGGAAATCATTACAAATCTGGATTCCCATCACTGGTCACATGTTCCTACAAAATACAATCCAGCAGACGCAGCTTCGCGAGGCCAAAGTCCGTCTGAGTTGGTGACCAACGCAATTTGGTTCAACGGACCACCGTTCCTGCACAATGAATCAATTGATTATAAAAAACCAAAGGAAATTTATTCAAAGGTAGAAGAAAAAAATGTAAAGACTCATTGCGCCACTACTAATATTGACGAAGCATTTATAGAAAGATTCTCTTCATTGACCAGAATGGTTAGAGTGCTGGCTTATTGTAAGCGATTCAGCCACAACCTGAAAACAAAAGGTTCAGAGAGATACAGAGGAAGTTTAACAACACAAGAACTACGAAACTCATTAGAGAGTTGCATACAAAAATGCCAATCAGATCACTTCAGCGAGGAGATAGCTATAATGGAAAAAGGACAAGAATTACCGAAACGCAACAGCTTACGAGCTCTAAACCCATTCATTAACAAAAACTTATGGCGAGTTGGCGGAAGACTCGAACATGCTCAGCTGAACGTAGACAGGAAACACCCAATTTTAATTCCAAAACAGTCACATCTTACCACACTGATCATTGCAGATGCTCACAAACAAACGCTCCATGGTGGTCCACAACTAATGTTAGCATACATTATGACAAAATACTGGATAATAGGAGTGAAACAACTGGTGAAAGCTTATTATCGCAAATGCGTCACATGCGTAAAGGTCGCAGCTGAATCCAAGAACCCGTTGATGGGCCAACTGCCTCCAGCTCGAGTGACCCCCACTCGACCTTTTAATTGTAGCGGAGTTGACTACGCGGGCCCAATACACATCCGCACCACCAAAGGGAGAGGCTACAAATCCTACAAGGGATATATTTGTTTGTTTGTATGCATGGCCACACGCGCAATACATTTAGAGGTTGTGAGTGACTTGACATCGGAAGGTTTTCTGCAAGCATTTAAGCGGTTTCAGGCAAGACGTGGTCATTGTTCGCATCTTTGGAGCGACAACGGCACAAATTTTATTGGTGCTTCTGCTGAGCTCAAAAGGTGCAACATGGCTGAACAACGGTCCATGATGACTGAGGTTGCAGAGGCCCTAGCCATAAAAGATTGTGAATGGCACGTTATACCACCCCACTCTCCAAATTTCGGTGGTTTGTGGGAAGCCGGGGTCAAATCGGTCAAGTACCACCTCAAAAGGATCGTGTCAAACACCACTTTAACATATGAGGAGATGGCTACGGTTCTAGCTCAAGTTGAAGCATGTCTGAACTCTCGACCAATGTCCACCATTACCAGTGAGTCTGATAGTTATACCGTTTTAACACCCGGTCATTTTCTCATAGGAGAGCCACTGATAACACCCCCCGACCACAATTTCGAAGAACGAAATGTTGGTAACTTAAGGAGATGGCAACATGCTCAACGAATGTTGCAAAACTTTTGGCGTCAGTGGTCACAGGAATACCTGACAAAATTTTTGCATAGGTACAAGTGGTCAGCTCAAACTCCTCAGCCCAGCATCGGAGATGTAGTTGTAGTGAAAGAAGATAACTTGCCTCCCTGTCGTTGGCTATATGGAAGAGTGATTGCTACCCATCCAGGCACTGATGACATAGTCAGAGTGGTTACTTTAAAAACTAAAACTGGCACACTCAAAAGACCAGTGTCTAAATTGTGTTTCTTGCCAATAACACAAGATTGATAACCCTAAACTGTAATTAATTTTAGTATCATAATTTAAGGAAACATTTGTAAGGACAAAGGTCCCACTTTGCCCTTGGTGGGCGATGCATGTACCACATAAAATGTATTATTTGTAACAGTCCATAAAAGTTCAACGATAGGTCACCAGATGGCGCTTATCGCAACCGTGCATGTTGTATGTGCGTAACCACAGATGGGGCTAGTGTCGCTCCGTCGAATTTCTGAAACACGGTGACGAGATTCTCCGTGTCGTGTATGTAACAATTTTGATGTTTCGATTAAATCAATCTGGACCCACTGGGAAACAAAACAAGTGTTTCATTACCCAAGTGCACCCTACCACCCACTAGTACATCCAGTCTTGTTCACTTTATATATATATTTACGAATTAAGATTCATTGTAAGTGCATATTTTATTAGTGTAAATAAAGTTATTATTATTATTATTATTATATTGAATTTATCGCTGTGTTGAGAAAAGAGGTATTGAACCTTTTGAAGAAATGAAACGTCAAACGTATAACTTACTTTTTTAAGTTCATCACTTTTAGTCCCTTAAGGATTAAAAAGCTATTTTAGTCACTGTTTACGAAGAATGCACTAGTTCTTTTCGATTTTATGTGATAAAAAGTATGCAAAATGGTGACATAAACTACTTGACAGCAGTGCATATATATATATATAAGCAAGATTTTCTTACAACCAGTAAAGTATTTTCTAAGACGGTTGGTATTATAGTGTGACTTCTTTTCTGTAATAAATGTCTAATAAGGTTTGATTTTTCCCTTGAGATCTGCTTCTTTTTGGAAATGTTTAGTAAAATAATGTAACTTCCTGTATAAAGTATCCTAAAAAACTAAATGCGTGTGCGTTAACACCTTAGGCGGACAAGCAAATTTTCCTACCGCCTTGTAGTGGCAAAAGCATTTTAAAACTTTCCCATGTACGAAGCAAATATGAGTCCAGTGTATTATAAAACTGAACTAGGTTAACACATTAGTTTTCACTGTAACGGTGGAAGCGTTGACCGCGAGAGGGCGCGTCAGTACACAATAAGGTAAAAAGGAAAGCGTTAAATGAACACCCTTTCACGGCAGTCAGTTGGGAAATATCATAAAGTGAAGGGAACTATTGTTCTAAATATTATATTTCTCGTATTTAGTTTATAAATGTTCACGTTTTATTGAATCGTGACAAGAAAATTCGATGAGTTGCTTACAACGCCACAAAGCGAGTATGGCTCGGGTTGTCAACAAGATCTAAAGATGATTTGAGTAAATCAAAACGCGTTGAGAATAGTCGAAAACGCCAAATTAAACAGGCAGTACCAGATAAATATTTTGTTATATTTCTTAATCGTTACACGCGTCACGCACGAATTAATATCAAAACAAAAATATTTTCACTAACCTCGACGTATCGATCAAGTTGACTTGACATTGACAGTTGTCACGAGTAGACTGTAAATATTTTGTTAGATTTTTGTAAAATATGGATTCAAGTTTGTATGTTTATCACTTCGACTATTTTTAACATCTTCAACTTGAATTGGCTAACCTTCCTAAATTAATCTTTGTACAGGTAAGGACATACACACTTACGACAGGTTATGTTTTAATTTAAATAGGGGTTACTCCAATGCCATCTAATTTAGATATAACCAAAATATTAAGCATAACTAATAACAATTTTCAGTCAGAAAATTGTTAGTCAGAAAAAGTTCGCATTGTGCTATAAAATATTAAAAAATCACTTATAATTTTAACAAACTCTAACACGTTTTTCGTAATGTGATCCAGTTCCTGAAAACTGAACTAATTTGGAACATCAACGTTTTATATTCGAAAAGTAAAGAGCATACAAAAAACATATTACGATTTTTAAAATTTAATTAAGATTATTAGATTTTAATTGAAAGAATGATGTTGAAGAAAAATTTAAGTAAAATGTGTATCATTTTGAAAATCTAGACTGCAAGCTGAATAACCATTTTAGATCTAATTTAATCTAAGCAATGTGTATTTCCTAAACACAAGGTTGCCTTTGACGGCTGACATATATTGTTAAGTCGAATATGTGGCATTGGCAGGAGAGTACATGTTTCAATTCACACTCAGGCTAAGTTAGTTTATCAGCAATAATATGACCTGGCATGAGAACTGGTCATCAAGAAAGCTGATTAAATGCATTGTTACTTGTTTGGCAACATACTTTTTCGATAATGGTTCGAAGTTTTATAGTCAGGCGACTAAATACCCTAGAAACGCTAAACTAAATATGTTATGTATTTGGCACATGTAAAGTAACAATCGTTTCGATGTAAAGGACAATCGTTTTTAATTTTACTCAACACCCATTTACGAGTAGTTCGTGCCATTAAATCAAAATCTACCAGACTATAGGCGTTGGACCAAACCCTTTTTGCGTATGACATCGTTATCTGAAACCACAAATCATCAGTGTCCACAACTAAGAGTCATATTTCCTTGTTGATATACACAGTAGTACAGCTGAAATGGAAACTCCCAATATTGTGCCGATTCCCTGTTTACATTACAAAGTAACATCATTCTCATCTAGGTATCTTCTTTTATCGCAACACATCACGCGATTAGTGGTATAAAGCTCATTCGGAGCATTTAGTCATATATGAAATCCGACAGGATGAAACAGTCCATAAATTCTTAACCCAGGATATAGCTAAATTACAAAACATAAATAATGAATACACTTTTATTCATCACGCCAACTAAATTCCTTTCATTTAAAATGACAGTGGCTTATGTTTCTAAAAGAAGTTACAGCAATATAAGTATGACTTTATTTATACAGATGAAGTGTCAAATAGGAGGATCAAACTTAAGCCCGTCGGTTTTCTTTCATCAAGTCAAAAAAGCGAGGTTGCAAGCAGCTCATAAAATTCATCGATTTTACGCATTTGTATTTTATTATTCTAATAACCGTGAACAGATGATGGTTGAAAGACCGAGATTTTACAACTATATAGGCGCTTTCTTGAGCATCAATTCGTTTTTACAGACCGTATACGATGTTGGGCGTATTATGTGGAGCATCCAATTTTAGAAATCGCTCCAGTTTGTACCGAGCTATTATCACGCGTGTGGAGTGTGGAAGAACGCTGAGGGCGGGTGGCGTAATTATTTTAACTTTGTGGTGTCTATTTCGTTGGAGCATTAAAACTTTGATGATTGAAAATAATAAGTACGGTTTTAAAATAATAATTTTGGTGTGTAGACCAACATACATAACATGATATACAAAACCATAACGTAAAACCGAAAAGTGTCTCTATAAAATCAAAGCCTAGATTTTGTGGTATTTGTTTAATTCTAGTGCTAAGAATTTGGCACCTGTGTTACTTGTAGGACAGAGCCTTCTAAAGAACTACCAACTTACTTTACATTGCGATCCCCAAGACGCCTGCCAAGCGTGGGGATTATGGCAAATACCTCCTTAATAGGGGAAGCTGTGTTCAGCAGTGGACGATACGGCTGTTACAGTTACTTGTAGGTAAAACATGATATAACTAAATGTATTGTTTAATAGTCCGGTCAATTTAGACATTTGAAGTTATATAAATTCCCACCAAGCTGAAAATCAGAAGATTGTTTAAAATATGATTAAAAATAAAATTTGAAAGTTCCTTCGTCCCGATTTTCAAAAAATCGAAATACTTCAGTTTTCGTCGTAATTTAATCGTTCGGTTTTCTAAAGTCGTAGTTTTACAAATATTCTGCAATTCGTATAAAGTGAAATGACAGTCATCGCTATTTTCATGTATGTAAATATTTCCCCCATTGCCCGATTCGAAGCTTCGTCTTTAGGACGACCTATATATTATGACTATAACAACTTTTACAACTTTTTAAATCTTTGTATCTCAAAAACGATGGCTCGTAGAAAAAAATATGGATAAATTTTTTGTAGATAATTTTATGATCTACAATTTTGTCCATTGTATTTTTATCATAAAACGTGATAATCGCGAAATATTTTTTTTGACCTTTTAATAAAAAAAATCGATACAGGGGAAATATGGGGAACTTTCAAATTGCAAACCCAGGAGATACCTGTTCACTCGCGTTTTGAAGACCCCCATATTGTACTTAACCGGAAACACAGACTCAGGCAGGGTATTCCATTCCCTGGCGGTTCGTATAATGAACGAAAAAGCAAATCGCTTTGTTCGGGTAAATGGAATATCTACCATATAGCGGTGGCGCTTCTGAGTATCCCTGGATGTCCGGTTATAGAATGGAAATGGCGGAATCAAATCATGTAGTTCTGTGGCACACTCCCCGAAATGTATCCGATAAAAAACCGAAACGTAAACCAGTGGGAAGGCCGTCTGAAGGAAGCTTGCTAATAAGGCTATCGTGGCAAACCCTGTCAAAAGCCTTCGAGATATCGAGAGAGACAGCAAGCGCCTCTCCATGGTTCTCGATGGCTTCGCTCCAGATGTGAGTAGCATACACTAGAAGATCCCCAGTAGACCGGTTTCGGCGAAACCCATATTGTCGGTCACTGAGGAGATCATTCACTTCTAGATATGCCAGGAGCCTGTGGTTCACTACACGTTCCATCGTCTTACACAGTATGGAAGTGACTGAAATAGGCCTGTAATTGGCAGGGTCTGCGCGACTACCCTTTTTGGGCACGGGCTGCACGTTTGCAAGCTTCCAGGACTTAGGCACTTGACCAGTCGTTATAGACAAGCGAAAGAGGCGAGTCAATATTGGAGTCAACTCAGGTGCACACATCCTCAAGACTACAGCTGTCATACCGTCTGGACCACCAGCTTTGTTCACGTCTAGATCGCGCAACGCTTTTCGTAGTTCAGACTGTCGAATGCGGATTTCTGACATTAACGTCCCGCAGTTTGGCAGGCTAGAAGGTACAGCATTGCCAGCTTCTAAACGTGAAGACTCTGCAAACAGAGAGGCAAATAAATTTGCTTTCTCTTCGGCAGTGTGCGCTAGTGAGCCGTTAGGTTTCAGCAGTGGAGGCAGTGAGGGCGGCAGAAGTTCTCTTCGATCGACTTTGCCAGGGACCAGAACGCTTTGCTACCCGGGTAAGAAGCAAGTTTGTTCCCTGTTCGGCGTATGTAGTCGAAGCGAGCCTTCTTAAGAGTCTTTTTGCAGGACTTGGCGGCTAGGTTAAATGCTTTCTTCTTTTCACGTACATCTCTAGATTTGCGGGTTCGAGCATCAGCCCAGGCTAAATAGGCAAGGCCTATTTAGCCTGGGCTGATGCTCAGAAACGTCAAAACATAAGATGTTTTGACGTTTCTGCATCTCTACATGTAGCATTAAACTTTTGGCGAGCTTTGCTAGACATCGGGACGTCAGAAATTGGTATGAAGTATTCCATACCTTGACGTAACACCTCAGTCACAGCATCCGCGCAAGTTGAGGGATCGCTCGAAGAAAAACAAACCTGCCGCCAAGGGTAAGACGCGAAAAAATAACGCATCTCATCCCAATCTGCTGACCTGTATCGCCACACCCGCCGAGTGCCTCTTGGACTGGGATCGGGCGGGGAGCACACTGATACAGACTTCACCAGACAGTGGTCGGAGCTACCTAAGGGTGATGAAACCGACACCGAGTAGCGGTCTGGATCTGTTGTCAGCAGAAGGTCCAAGCAATTGGCTGTGTGGCCATCAACATCCCGTATCCTTGTGGCTCCATGGACCAGCTGAGTGAGGTTTAGCGTCAAAGCAAGCTTGCTCATCTCTCGACCAGCGTGGTCTGTGCTCTGGTATGGGTATAGCCAGTCTTGATGGTGGGCGTTGAAATCCCCCAGAAGCACTAATTGAGCAGAAGGATACCTCTGTTGGGCCACATCGGCCGCCTCACTAAGGTAGTTTGCGAGCCTGGTTGTCTCCTCATCTCCGCTGTGCGAACGGTAGACACTAACATCAAGAATTTTCTCCATGCCATTGACCACCAGAACCCACATGATAGAAAATTTGGGGTCTTCAAGGTTGCGGAGACGCCGATAGCAAATGTCATCGGGAGCATACATACAAACTCCCGCCTTAGCCTTGAAACTATGTTCAAGAACATAGCCAGGGTAGGCAAGGTATGTCGCGTCAGCAGGACATTTGATCTGCGTCTCCGTGAGGAACAGAATATGCGGTCTTGCGGTCTCAAGATGGTGGTGGACCGGGTCGAGATTGGAGTGCAAGCCTCGAATGTTTGAGAGGTGCACTTGGAGAGAGAGGAGGTGCTTCCGCTGTTTGACCTTTATTCTGTTTGTACTTTTCATTTATGTGGGGAGTGAAGTTAGATAAAGGGAAACGGAAGTGGAAACGAGGCGCAAATTACCAGCCCGTGACATAAATTAGGCCATTCCACCTAAAGGGAACCAATCCTGGAGACCGCGGGGACACCCGAGCCCCCCCAGAGGTGTCCATCGGGTCCTCTCGTCTGGTCGCCAGCCAGCACGATGGCGCACCTCCGGGATTTTTCGCGAGATGGCGGGGCAGCCTTTCATGAGTGGCTGGCTCACTACTTGGGCCCCCAACTATCTGCAGTCGGCCAGCGGAGAACCGTGCCTCGGATCCCGCTGCTCTCCAAGATTGGCTGCCAGGTAAATTGACCTTCAATGTGTCACGACTAGCTATAGTAATAAGCGCAACTGTTTCCGACCCGTTCCCCATAATGGCTTCACCAGACATCATGCCGTAATGCGACTGCTTGGCGGCATGGCTTTGTCTGGTGGGTGTTAACACGCCGCGGCCTAAGCCTACCACCTGAAAAGTACTGCTCTTTTGGCGCCACCCAGGGGACACGTGTTGGACATCGAGGGCTAAATCCTACGGACGCGAGCAGTATAGTCCCCCAAAACTACTGTGTACTAATAAACTGTGCACTAATAAATAAATAAATAAATCATTCATGAGCGTAAGTTATTTGTCGACAGATTTTATATTGGAAGGGTCAGTTATGCAAAAGAAACCTTTTATCTCAAAAGCATAATTATTATGTCAATAGGTTTTTGAAAAATTACATCCCTATTTGGGGGTTAAACCCATTACTACTGTTTACATAAAATAGCCACCTTCCGGACGCCAACACTCCTTGGGATGCATTTATATGCAAATCCGCTAACTTAATTTAACTTGTATTGGTATGAAATTTGTAGTAGGCGGCAAACATGGACTGTTGTTAGTTTGAATCCTCGTTATAAACAGCAAAGGCCACTCAAATTTGAAATATCCTATATTACCAATATTTATATAAAAGGAAAACCTCTTATTTACAGCCAAAATTTCGATATTTGAATACTATTACACTGGACGGTGAGTAATGATCGAAGAAGATGGTAACTAGCCAGAGTAACTACATGAAAGAATACAAAAAAATAGCTTTCCATAAATAACTGAATTAATCATTAATGGGCTTTGGGTTCACATACTACATTACATATTGCAGGTTTGTAACTCAATTTATATATAAATATACAAGCTAGAGACCGAAGCGTACGGACGGACAGACAATCAGATTAACATTAATGGGACTCCGTGTTTCCATTAAGGTACAAAACCCGATACTAAATAAAGTACATTGATCCGTTTTAACAAAGTTTGATTTAAATATTATACTCCAGTTCATCCTTTATTTTTAAACTGATTGGCATTTCCAGGTTTAAACGAAGCAATAATACTGAGCACCCAATTTGTCTTTAAGGTTGATTTCTATTTGTGACGCAGGCTCTTTCATCTTTTTAACGACATGTTCTTTGTTCTGGTTGCCCAATTATCTTTTGTCGTACTTGTATATGTGACCTTCACTTGTTGACTTTAAGATAAGCCACGATAAGTTAAAATTAATTTTAAGTTACTTTAACTAAAACTTTGATTAAATGTGTATTTACTGAACTTTTTATTTACTTTCAAAAAGATTTTTTTTAACTTTTTTTTAAATTTACCTTATTAACTATATTATGGCTTTGGCATATAAGATATTTGTAATTTCTATGGGGGAAGCCTTTGGCTCTGAAACAAACATTTTTGTCATTTTTGTGCTCGTGATCATAAAGATGAGATCAGATAAGCACAAACATTTCCTGATTGTGCAGATAGATTTGATTTAATAATATATTATTTCTCTCAAAAATAAGACAAAAAATGATTAAAAAATATAATTTATAATGACCGGATGTCCTTGCCTACCAAATGTTATATATAAGTTATTATCCGTTCCAATACTTAAAAACAAGTCACTTCTACCACAAGAAGACGTCCACAGATCCATACGCTAGATAGTTTTACAAAAGGTATTGTTTGCCACTTTCTGGTAAATTTCTATTCGTCGCCTTTTACGATCAGGAATGTATGGCGAATGCATTTCTAACTGAGAACATCAAAGATCAAAAATAAAAAATTGGTTTCATCAACATTCTATTTCGTGTCAGTTCAAATTTCGAACACTTAACTTCGATAAATGCGACATCCAAAAGAAAACTTTGGGAGTCACGTTCTCATAAGTTTTTTCACTAGGAAATCACTCCAAAAACACGAGTTTCAATAATGAAATAAATAAAAAATATTGTAACAAAGTAGTGAGTGGGGCGCCGGGATAGAATGTCACCCCCATTTCTTCCCGTGGGTGTCATAAGAGGGGGAAAATACCGGAAGGTGGGTGCGCCTTCTGAGGAACTGTTATCTGATACTGTGATCCCCAAACCACCTGCCAAACCTGGGGATTATGGCAAACCCCCTTTGAAGGGGGTGTTAAGGCGATGTTAAGCAGTCTGGACTGACTGTTCAATCCAGCTGATACAGTAACAATAAGTTGTAGGTATAGGTCATGAACCATTGGTTTACAAAGCAAAGAAATAATCCTACTGGTAAAATTAATTTCATGACTTCGTTGAACATTTATACGGAAGCCGAAACAGAAGAACAAAATATTTGTTTTCTTCAACAACAAGACATGAAACAAAGAGCATTATGGTTTACAGTTTTCATTAACCCCTTTTTGATAAAGGTGTAAAATTATGTTTTGCGACATAAGGACCGCGCCGCGCTCCCTTCGAATAGAGTTTTGAATACTTACACCGAGCAAAATGATGAAAAATTATGGGTAAAAAGGCACAAGAAACTTTTAATATCAGGTAGTCATCGTGCTTATTCCGTCAAAAACAAATAAAAAACAAAAATTAAAAAAAAACAAATAAATTAAAAAAAAACATCAAAATGTTTGTTAGGACTATCAGAAATTAACTCTAAGAGGTTCTTAGCATTTTACCAATAGCCCTGTATATAAAAACCGTAAGATTTTCATTATAATTCCCACAACTTATATATTGGATTTCATAGACTTTGCGACAATTCAATTTTACCTGCTGAATTAGCTGCAAAATTAATGAAAATTCAGACAAAAGCGATAAACTTGTTTACACTTTTAGTACCGCATCTACTATTGTATGCAAACTCCACTTTCGTGACAAAACATGATGAAATGGGAGCATACTGAGAGAGTTTCATGTTTCACGTAATAATACTTAAGTGTATGCATTTTAAAGTAAAATGTGCTTCGTATAATACAATCCAGTAGTAGTAGTGAGCAGGTTACGTTGCATAATACGACACCGATTACTAATCTTCCTACCTTCATTTCATAGGTTTAACGTTAGTGTGTTTTATTGCATATGTATACAAAAGAACAAAAATGAAAAATAAGGCACATAAATTATCTTTATCATCTTAACGCCTTCGCTAACCGAGAGGTATATTGCCATTAAAATTGTTCCCAAGGTATAGCATCACGGATTTGGTAAACTATAAAACCGAAGTCAAAAGTTTCTACAAAATGTTCAGATGCTGTCCTTTATAATGTTAGACAATACAATATGTTTTACCGACGCCACATGCATGTGACATGGGCAGGATGATGAGTGAAAGCTAACAAAAATATAAATTTCTCGCATTGAACTTTGACTTACACATTTCAGTTTCATCATGCTTAGGCAAAGTTCAAGTTAGTAAAAGGCCTCGGTTCTTAGTACCGCTAAGTAGAGTGGTTTTATCAAAAGGTCTAAAATTTATCTGTACCAATTTTGTCTCTAAGTGGCTGGGTATAAAGATCATGGTCGAGACATCTTATATTTATTTAAGAAAATCTACATATCTTTTTCTGCATTAGCTTTGTATGTCAAAGTAACTTTGAGAACCTTTTACGAAAATATGATCTTAAAACACTACCGGGATAAATATCATTAATTCGAAATATAAACATGTAATATATACCAACTGGTCTGGCCAGTAGAGTAAGTATAATTTGTAAGGTTTATTGATCTCTTTACTGTTTTAACTTCAATCAAGATGACTACACTCATGATGATAATCTTGTCGATGGCTACCACCGTAATGCATGTACGTATTAGTATTGAAGTTTGCCTGGTTAATGATAACACGGTCCCATCGTCCATGAAATCTAATAACTAAACTGACTAAACCACCACGTGGTTTGTTTTGGACAACTCTTTGATTTTATGCGGAAAAAATAATATGGGACATTTGTATCTAACCGTATGGCGGATTAAAAATATGAACAAAGGCAACTCACCATGGCATAGAATTGGTAGGTATTATCCTACCGCAGGAAAAGATAGTCGCGTGTTCTGATCTCTCGCGTGGCTTCATTTTTTCCATAGTGTGTAGTTTTTCTGTAGTGTGTAGTTTCATTTATTGTGATTCTGTATTGATGTGTTTAATTTCCAGCGGCTACACTAAAAATGGTGTTAAATAGTTTTATGTCAACTTGTAACGTAAGTATTTTACCTCCAAAAAGACATCATGAACATCCGATTTTGATTGAAAAATAATGTTCTACCTTATTGTAGATGGTAGATGTTAAAGACTCACTAAAAACAAATATAAAGTAGCACAAGCTTTTTTCTTTTGTAAGGATATTCCAAGGAACAGTTGTAAGTAGGCGCCGTACTTAGCCGACCCTGCAATAAGGTGGATGAGAGGTATTTATGTGACAACAAGGACGCCATTCCCTATTCATTACCGTTTCTGTGTTGTGGTAAATTAAACAGGTGATGCAATTGACGCTAGAATACTCCTAAGTATTACAAACCAAGCTATTACTAGTTTCCCTTTAGATGACATATGATAAGAACAGTTTAAGGTTTATTTTCTGTTACAAATATAAATAAAATTAAACCTATGCAGTAGGAATTTCAACCTGATGCTCGAATTGTTAGAGTTCTGTATACTCAAAGGAGAATATGGAGCCCTAATAAATGAAAATATATCTTTTCATCCGTATGTCACGAGCCTGTAACTCCTATTGGTATAAATAGTAGAACAACGGGTAGGCGTAGAACGTTGACCCAAAAACGAATGATTGTACCCTTTTTATTTTAAATAAAAAACTAAAGAAAATATTTTATTTTGTTCCACCCATGGGGGCAACTAAGGTTGTCAATTTTATACACATTAGTTGCGAGGCCTAGTCTAGATACATAACTTATTAGTTAATTACTTTCTTCATTATATTATGCTATGTGCAGTCGCCAGCAATAATAAGTATACACATTGTAATTTTCTAAGTAGTGGCATAGGCTTCTGTTTCTGTCTATGGACACAGAAGGATCTCATAATCAAGGAATAATTTGAATTATTTTACTCATGTTTATATTAACTTCGATCCACCATCTTCGAGTCAAATCATATAACAATTTTATATGAACTGAATTATTTACATTTCTCACTCTATCATTGAGTGAAAAAAATATTGTAGGTAACGATTTATCATAACGATTTTTAAATTCAATTGTTTCAATAATATAATAATGATATAAGTACTTTTCACAATAAAACCGCCAAAGAATTGCAGCTGCACACACAAAGTATCGAAACGATTGCAGCTAGTTGATTAGCAATCTAATAATTCAATTTTAAAGCTATCTCGAGGCTTAACAAAGATTCACAAGCTAAGTCCTTTGCACTGCAACCGTAGTATATTAGCAAATTTCTATTCTCAAACACTTTATGCAAATTTTCTTAACATACGAGTAAGTATACTTTTCTATTGTAGTCGGAGCGTTTGAAAAACACCATAATCAATAACAATTGTTGTGTATCAACGTGAAAGGTTTGACTTTATAAGCTTCTCACTATACCCTTTTTTCCAATTATTACTGTAGAGGAGTGATAGTAATCTACAAACAAAACACTGATAACGATAACATCCCCTAATTTGCGTATATAAATTCAATTTGTAGAAGATAGGCTCGTTCCTTTGAATTGAATATGAGATCAATAATATTTCTCTTGCTTGAATGAATTCTTTTAGTACCTCTAGTGTTTCGCTTTAGACATTACCGATATTTTACGATGTACTGTGTGTGTATCGATTATTTGTTGATATGTTTTTGAAGCCAGACGCATTCGCGCGCATTTTTTCTCATAATATATTACATTATCTTACTTGGTATGGAGGTACGCATCTCGTTTGTGTTGGTATCAACTACAAACGACAGACTTTTGCATTGATCAATCACATAAAGACTTCCGAAACACTTATTTGCCATTTTTGCACTGGAAAAAGTATCTGAAAATCGTATTGTTATTCTTGATTCCTTCACAAATTTGCTAAGACTCAAAATATTCAAAATACTCAATACTCAAAATATTACGCTCGAGGAATCTTTATTTAATTGTAATTGTGCAAGCTTATTGGCTCCGCTAGCTTTATTGCATTATAACAATGTTGGAGCTAAAAATTATGTTGCAAAATTTTTAGTGATTTAAAGTAACACTAAATGTATAAAACCTAATAATAATAACCAACTTTCCCTAAACTCTTAATGGTGTGTTGCCGAAATTTGTCTATCAGAACCAGTTTCATTATTAATTTTGTGCCTTTGTCTTTGATTGGGATTTTTAAAATAAGGGCAAGATTTAGAAATAATTTCCAGAAATAGCTATATTTAAGATATATCTTAGAAACAGAATATATGATACGTCAGTGTTACCAATCAAGGCGGACTTGACGAGACCTTTGATCTGCATTTATAATTAACTAAATATCTTAGGGTTAGGTATAATCCTTCTTTCACAAATTATATTTTTTTACAACGAACGCAATAAAAGTGTCCATGGTTTTATATCTAATTTTGTGGAATAACGATTATGAACGGAATATCTTATTATACAAACTAACGTGGTTTTCACTCATTTTAGTAAATAATACGGGATAACTGATAGTGCTAAGCGAGACGTCAACGCGGGCGTCCCGAGCTCTCCTTGAAAAAGACCACCGAATGTGGTTGAAACTATAGTAGGAGCTATCTGACTGATTCACGTGAGTTATCCCGTATTATTTACTAAATTGAGTGAAAACCACGTTAGTTTTTATATTGAAAAAATACGGGATTACTCACGTGAATCAGTCAGATAGCTCCGACTATAGTTTATAATTCCCTGCGACTGTGGCAAATATTACGTTGATGAAACATGCAGGAACGTTTCCACTAGACATACGGAACACATACGCTCCATGAAGAATCAGGACATCAACATCTCAGCCGTGACAGAACATTCTCTGTTATCTGGTGCAGGATACTACATCCGCTTCGACAAAACTCGGGTCTTGTCGAGAGAAAAGTTCTTCGTGCCTCGCAAGATCCGAGAATCTATTGAAATTAGTAGACGTCCAAACTTTAACAGAGACGGAGGATGGTTCTTGTCACCTACTTGGAAGCCGTGTCTTCGTGGAACTGTTTTGGATTATAAGGACGGGTCTAGTGGAAATGTAGTGAGTTCTTTTTGCTGGAACGTTCCCCATGCCAGCCGGGATTTCATCATCAGCGACGAAGAGGATTCGCATGAGAACTCGACGGCACGACCAACTGCAACCCACCCCTCGCACCAACCGATGACGTCACGCGGGCTACGAGTTGCCGCCCGCAGTGCTAAGCGAGACGTAAACGCGTGCGTCCCGAGCTCTACTTGAAAAAGACCACCGAATGTGGTTGAAACTATAGTCGGAGCTATCTGACTGATTCACGTGAATTATCCCGTATTATTTACTAAAATAACTGGAATATCATGAGATGTTTTAATACAGTGTGCAAAAACCTTAAAACATAATTTATTATAAATAAGTTTAGTGAAAATGGTCGGTCATGTTTCACTTTCATAGAAAATTAGTGAATATTGAAGCTTTGACACGCTTAATTTACTTCCACGTTCTCTCAATAAAGCTAATTATTCCAGTAATTAGATTGATTAATGATTTGCTTACTAGCGAAATGTAGGTCAATTTCATTAGGCTCGTTAATATATTTTTTATATCGTCGTATACTTAGAAGCTTACTAATGAGAACATAATATTATATAAATTTATATAATTATCAGAGCTTATTTTACAAATCAAGGTAAGTAAGTACATAAACTAAAGAAGTGATAATGAGCACATAAATAATTATTACAATACAATGATAGAATCTAAGCAAGAGATCTGATAAAATAAAATAAGATTGGCGGAGTGCGAGTCGGGCCTCTTTTTTATGGGCACCGCATTCCAACAGCCTATAAAAGAAAAAAAATGTTGTTAATTTTGATCAGTAGATTTTTTTTTCTTTTACAGGCTTTTTTTTGCACTTTATCAGCCAGATTTCCACTGGTGAACAAACTTTTCCCATTAAGGTCGTTTCTAATATTTTTTTCACTTGGCAGGCGTCTTGACGGCCGCAGAGTAAGATGGCAGTTCTTCAGGAGGCGCCGTTGTCCACTCTCCGTTCCATCTCCACCGATATCCGCGGGAAAAAGAGGGGGCGACGTTTAAGCTCAGCATGGTTTTATCACAGCTTATAAGGTAACATTCGACCTTATAAACTGGCGTTTTCAATCAGCGGGGCTTCAATAGCACCGTTGAAAAATGATACAATTGAATTTGAGTCCAATGTTTATTTACGGTTCAACTTTTTACACAAAATATAAAATTCAGGTTTGTCACTCATTCCGCGTATGAACTAGACTGCCAAGATACTTCATGTCTCAGCTCGACAGACAGCTGGGTCTTATTAATAGGGCCACGTTTTGCCCTTTGAGTACGGATCTCTAATGTCAAGAATAGATATTGTTCGGTTTTGCAGTTGCGCAAAATGGTGCAGCCGGCTTACACAGAGCATGAATTGTTAATTTGATTAACGTTTAGGAGTGAATAGGTAACATTATTCTTTGGTTTTGGTTCTTCGGCGAATATCCTCGGTCCCGATTCTATCGCGCAAAGAAATCCGGGCTCTTTGATCGACTCCGATCTTCTCCAGAAGGGCAACACACACATGGCAGAAGAATTTGTTTTTATTCTCTTGGTATCGTATCTTGGTAGAGATTGTTGTTGTTTCTTATAAATTATAATCGTCTATCCAATAAAAATAATAAGTTTTATACCAAATTTCGGTAAAGGGACAAATTATAGACAAGGAAAGCGAAAGCTAAAAATCTTATTATTCATGCTTGTCATAAAATATAATTTTCCTACAACACGGCAAATGGCATAATGTTTTGTAGGACCGAAAAATGACGATAACTATAGTTTGTTTTTAGGAGATTAACCCGTTTTTAGTTGAACAGCAATTACTGGAACATTCAAGAGGGTTAGTGAAAATTCCGTTTCATTTTCTGCTCTAATGTATCTCAATAGCGGGTCACACGGAGCTTATAAACTCATTTCCGTGGGTCAAAGGCAAACTACTTATAGAACCGACGGGCCACGACGCTCGCCTACTACGTATAAGAAAGTAAAAAAAACAACTAAGAGTAGGTTAAAGTTAAATTAAGACTAAGTGATATTGGATTTTCTTTGGTTCTATTGCGAAGCCTCCACTGTCCATTGTCCAGGTGTCGAGCGTTCAAAGGACATAAAACTTAGGCTTTTTCTTTGTGTAGTATAAAATGGGGTCTATTATGAAAAGTAACAAACTCCGCTAAGGAAAATACCACAACTATTGAGAAACTTAAAAGGCCACACCCGCTATTACCATCATTAAACTTTAAATGTTTTTTTATTCATTTTAGAAGGCTACAAAGCAGACGATTTGTCTGGTGTTCACCTAAAATGCCTATAGATATTTATTTAGTTGTTGCTGGTACGTTGCACGCCCAGAGAAAAACTAAAAGACAATTTTTTACATTCTCCTTGTTGTTCTATTGAAACACCTTCGGAAGAAAGTTACTCCAATTCTTGTAGGTTGTTCAGGCTCCTCCAAATCTTGTTTTATACCTTACGGCAGTAACCTGCCACGGGAGCATTACAAAATACGTTGCTACCATGATAAACCTAAATCGAACCGAAAACAATATGGTAGGTAAAATGGTCATTGGCATGATGTTCTTCAAAATTATAATGTTTAGTACCCACTTGTTTAGTGTAATAAGGGTAGGAATATGATGATGAATCGTTTAATCAAAATATCTTTATTTACGCCTGTGCTTGTTGGGGACTTTATTCGCATGGGATTGGAATAGGGAAACGTTTGAAGAAAGTTAAATTATGTCGCGGCCCCTCCGGAACTGATCTCGAGTTAAACAGAGATCAAAACAACCCAATCTTCTTTTTCAGCTCCAGGGTATGGCTCTATAAACATTTCGTGAGAGCAATTTAGTCATTCGATTAACTTTGTGTTTTGATTTGTGTGTTCTCATTGGACCGGGTGTATTAAAAGAAACTGCACGATTTCAAAGTTGATTATAGTTGAGGAGAAGTTAGTTCATTATTTATTAAATATTGTGTCCGTTAAAACACCAAATATCACTTAATAAATTTAGTGATTGATGACATTACTTTGAGGATAACGAGAGTATGGGTAGAATCCGAAATAATAAAATTTTACAATTGAATACTAACCTACTACTATCGCTTTTCTGTCCGGAGAACTATGTTTAAAAGCTAAGTTTAAAATGATAATTATAAATTAATATGAAAAAGGAAGGTCCAAAGCGTGTATAGAGCAGTAGTATTTATATAATAAAAAAACAGTCAAATGCGTGTCGAGCCACGCACAATGTAGGGTTCCGTAGAAGCCCGTTATCATAATATATAACGATTCTGTAGTTCTTTATTCTCCTCCACTTTCTTCCTGCTAAATCTAAGATATAAGAGTACGATTGCCGCCAAGTTATTATTTCAATTGTAATTCGAAAATTAAACAAAATTCGTTTATTTGTTAATTCTATAGGTAGATACTCGTATTAGGCGTCGCGTCGGTCATATTCCAGACACGTAAAAAGCTTGGTATCAGCCGTAGGTATGTTCGTATATCGTAATATCAACAGATACAAAAACACTTCCTATGTCGAAGACCAAAAAAGATCAGGGCAGCCGCGTGTCTTAGAACGACAAATTAATGCTGTTAAAGCCAGAATTGGTCGATTATCGAATTAGGAAGTAAAAATATTATGATAACTCAACAATAATCTTATTGCGAGAAATGAATATTCCCGCTAGGAAAATGTCGCGTATTATAAAACAAGACCTGAAGCTCGGTGCTTATCGTCGATATACAGTACATGCCCTAAATCAATCTTTCAAATTAAATAGAGTGCCTTCCGTTGCGATACGCAAGTGAAGGGCACAGAAATATTCTCTTTATCTATGAAAATGATTACACTATTGAAGTACAATCAGCAAATTGATGATGTGTGAAATGAAGTGATCGATGACCTTGGTACGACAGGTACAGACAGCAAACAATTCTAGTGTACGGCGAAGATGAGGTCCAAAAAATACTTTATACCTATATAAGTCGAATCTTTGTACTGTCATATCTATATCTATACCAATGAAAATAGTTTGAGACCCGGGAAAGGACATAGGATAGTTTTTATCCAACTGCGCAAAAAGAGGTTAATAGTTTGGCGCGATAACCGCAATAAGCGCGGGTGTACCGCGGCTGGAAAGCTAGTCTATTATGTATGACATCATCATCATCAGCCGGAAGATGTCCACTGCTGAACAAATGACTCCCCCATAGATTGCCACAAAGAACGGCTATCAGTCACTTGTAGCCATTGGCTACCCGCGACTTTCAAAATATCGTCAGTCCACCTAATGGTATGACATAGGGCATAGTTATAGTTTTAAGATTTTTTATTTAAGATTAAGTTTTCAATGCCAGTCTTTACCCCTTATAAACAACCAACTACTTCATCTTAGTCACTTTAAAGGATTTATTCTATAGATTTTATATTTGGTACAAAATTATCCAATACCCAAGTTCAACGACTATTACTGCTTAACTAATTAAGTTATGTCAACCACTATACTTTTCCTTTAAAGTTCATAAAACGCACTATGAGCTTGAATTTTTTCAGATTTTTTAAGCCCGCAGTTTAGGATTTAAAGGGGAGGGGGGAAGCCCTGCTGGAACAAAAATTTGCACTTAAAAAGTTAAATATTTCGTAAATAGAGCATTTAATCGAAAAGCGGTATTAGAAAACCTTAAGTAATTTTAAAAGACCTATTCAACTATACCACACACAAAGAGATAGACGACAAAAAAAATTAATCCCCACATCACATGTATGGGAGGTACCCTAAAAAAATTTTTTTTTCAAAATTTTATTTTATTACTTTGTCGGCGTAATTGATTTACATATCCATACGAAATTACAACTTCCTAGTACTAACGGTCTCTTAGCAAAACCTCGGACAGACGGACAGACAGACGGACATGACGAAATTATAAGGGTTCCTTGTCAGGACTACGGAACCCTAAAAACCGGTGACGGCCTAAAATACAAACAATTTATATATTAACAATTTTTAACATAGAATTACCATCGTAATTTTTTTTTTGAATCTACAAAGGTAACTAAAAAGGAATAAGATTTTTCAAACCTTTTTTTAAACCCGTTAGAATTCCGATTCAAAGCCAAATATTATTCAGCAACCAAAGAGTGTGTAAAAATATTCATTTCATACATTTCGATGTACTGTATAAGTAAATACATGCACATACGAAAAACGTACGAAATAGAGTCCGATCTCTGTTGTTTTATTTTTCGCTTTATGATCGAGTCGCCACCGTAGTTCCACTCGTAGGTACGCATTTTGTACTGAAAAGAGACAAACATAAACTCGCTTGTCGTCATACAAAAAATACGGTCGAATGCCAGCGTTTGGTGTCACACATTGAATTTGAGGTACTGTGATAAAGAAAAGTGTTTGAGCTATGTTTGGGAATACAAATTTTTTACAAATCTTCAAAAAAAAAATATTTTTTAGAAATCAAAATATCAATGCGCAGCCAACTGTCCAATGCTAGAACAGGTCAGAGATATCAAATACTTGGGAATATACATTGATGAACTCTTGTCTTGGACTAAGCAGATAGATACTCTCAGCAATCGGTTAAGAAAATTACTATATATTTTTAAAAGATTAAAACATTTAGCAGACATTAAAATTATTGAACTAGTTTACTCAGCTTTGTGCAAATCCATAATTAACTACTGTATAACTACATGGGGTGCTGCTTGTGCAACATACCTGATGAAAGCCGAAAGGGCACAGAGAGCAATCCTCCAAGTAGCCTACAAAAAGCCATATAGATACCCTACAGATGATCTGTACAAGGAGACTAAGCAACTTAGAGTAAGACAACTTTTTATTCTGGCAAGCGCATTGCAATTCCATAAAAAGCCCAAAATTATTCAGGCTCACAAAATTAAAACTAGACGTATAAAATGGAATCCGATTAAAAAAAATACAGTGAAAGATAAAAAATGCAATAGTTATCTAGAACTCTTTTTATATAAACAGTTAAATAAGACTCTCGATATACTGAACGATTGTAAAAAAATATGCAGAACTAAAATAGAGGAATACTTGTTTTCCTTAGACTACATCGCAACAGAACAACTACTAAGAACACAAATCTAAATATTTTTAACAGATATCACACATACTCACGTATCTTTTATACTCCACTCTATTACTGAATATACTCTCTCTGTGTTACTTCATACTAAACTCTCTGTTATTTTATACTAAACTCATACACAACCTTAATAACGTACTCACTCTTTCATTCTAAACTACAATGTGTGTGCACACAATTCTGTTACATGTAAAATATAAGTCATCTGAAAGTACTAGCTCTCACAGACACAGGGTATCCTACCGTGAGAGCTAGTGAACTAATAATCCTAATGTGAGTAATATAATATACTTATTTATGACAATTTTTAATATAAGCAATGAAATGTATTTATTATAGGAAGTAATTTTATTAGCATGACGCTAATAATAATTATTAATTTATGAAATTGAAGCATGTATGATTTTATTACGTATAATTTATCAAAAGAAATCTTAATAATTTGATATGTACAACATTATTTTAAGTTGAATATTATTTATTACTTTTCTTCTGGATCCAATAAATAAATATTATTATTATTATATTAAACCTCGACAGTATCAGCTAACAAGGTTCACTTACTGTAAAGCTAACAAGGTTATTATATATAATACAAACTAGGAATAGTAAGCTTACTATTCTTTCGTTCACCATACAGCTGACAGTCGCCGCGGTGATTTATACCCATCGCTGACGTGCTAATGACTTGCCGATCGTTTGTCGTCGCGTCTTTTTGTAAAACGTTCTGTTTATATCCTTTTTTTATGTCAACCCATGTGTGGAATGAATGATTTAAAAACTATACGGGCAATTGCCAAGTAGAGCTGAAATATTGCAATTGTAAGCATTGCTTTATTCAGTTGCCAAAATCAGTGTTGTGTTTTCTGGTTCTAATAGATTTGCTACTTGGTAGATCTTTAACGAATACTTTTTTAAAGACGTGGGGAGCTCATAATCCTTATTAACTTTACACCTTTAAGTGTTGCAACGGATAGATCTGAATATGAAAATTATTATGACAAATATTCAGTCTTAAAACAAACTGTATTTTGGGTAGGATGATATTTTCGCCAAATTTTTTTTCTTTGCGCAAATTAAACAAGGTGTTGTTGCTCATATACACGCCATCCTATTTTTGAAATGAATGTGGAAACCCACCAGCTGCATTTTAACTTTGTGTCAAGGTATGTGCAAGCATACTATTTCAGTTACTCTTGGTTTGTTATGTAAAACACCATGAATTAGAATATATACTCAAATGGATAAAATAGCCTTTTACACCGCGCGTAGTTCGCATGGCAATAAGCTCGCTTTCTTTAACATAAAACATACTTGTATGATTAGAGAAATATTATTATTTATACGCTTGATAATTCAGTATTATCCAAAACTTTCCAAAATACTTCTGTATGGGCATATGTATAAGTATAATGTGTTAAATACAGTGTTAAAAAATAACATTTAAACTTTTAGAAAGATGTCAGTGAAAAAAATAATTGTGCTTAGTAATTTTTGTTTGTAAATAACGACAAAATGCTGAAATATAAGGTAAAACCATTTAACGACATACATGTATTTACGTTTGTTGAGCTTAAGTCCTTCCCTCTAATCGGCTATTAGCCATTTGCATCCATTAGGTTCTCCACGACTTTCAAGATGTCGTCAACCCTCTTTGTGGAGGTTAAACTTCACTACATCTTCCGGTTCGTAGCAACCCGAGAATCTTTATTTCCTATGAGACATCATATAACTAGCCAACTATAAGACCTATTTTGGATTTTGTTTGGCAAAAAAAACTCCAAGTATCATCCCTCTCGTGGCTCGTTATGTGACATTAAAATTGTTCTACAGCCTTTTTTCTGACTTTCATTACATGAATTTATTTGAAGTGTGAAACTCAGCCTGGTAAGCGCTAATAATATGCTTATCACTATTATAATAATTATGGTTTCTAAAGAACCTGACAAAATGTCTGGTGGTTATTACTGTAACAGCCGGATCGTCCACTGCTTAACACAGCCTCCCCCGTTAAGGGGGTATTTGCCATAATCCCCACGCTTAGCACGCGTCTTGGGGATCGCAGTGTATGTTGGCAGTTCTTTAGAAGGCGCTGCTGCCCACCTTCCAGTATTCTTCCCTTAGTCGCCTCTTACGACACCCATGGGATTATATAGAGAGGTGCAATTCTGACCCGGCATCCCACGGGGCCACTGGTGGTTATACCTCTACTAAATTTCGTATTCTTCGCGACATGTTTTATTGGGCTCTGATCAAGTTCACTTGTTACAGTGAAATGAGTGTACTTCGTGGATATGTCTAAATTCCGTAATAATAATGTTCACAATATTCCGATTACATTTACATAAACACCAATTTGTTGGGAGAGTATATATAGCAAGAACAAACATTAATATTTGAAAAAGCCCGCAGCTCTTAGATTTGTGTTCGTTTGATATTCATTTCCAACCGGGTTATTTCAGTACACGTTCTCGAGTGTGTCCTCTCGTTGCGGATATGATAATGTAAGTTACTGGAAGGTGCTACTAAATATAATCTTATGAAGTACAATAAAGAAATAAGTCAATTTGTCTGTATTGTATACAAGTGGCCCGCTCCGGCTTTTCACGGGTATTTAATAAAAATTTCAAAGTTTTTTCAAAATATTCTATAGCCTATGTTCATCAGGGATAATGTAGGATTCTAATGGTGAAAGAGTTTTTCAAATCGGTCCAGTAGTTTAAAAGTTTATTTCTTTCATACAGAAATAACAAAATTGGCTATAACTCAATTGGAACTTGAAATTTTGAATGAGAGAAGTTTTGAATTTTTTGGTATGTACTCGTAAATACATATTCATTGTCAATATTTGACATAACAATCAACAAATAGTTAAATACTTTAAAACGTTAAAGACCAAAACGAGTTTTATAGAATATTGTCACTTCTTTAAACCCATTCATGGTACGAATATAGTTAGCCACTTTTTGTTGCGCGGGAGCAATGAAACTTGATTCTATATAGTTATATTGATATTATGTAAAACGTAGTGCAATTTTTTTCTCCTTAGTAATCTTAAGAATTATAAATCGTGTACTTTTCTTTTTAACGATATCCTATACAATCATCTATTAACCTTTTTAAGTATCTGATCTCAGAGAGATAATGTTGACATAGATCAACTAACACTTAATCATTTTGCTAATGGTTAAAGTGTGGAAAACGGAGTAACTCCATTTCTACTTATAGTCTGTTTTTTTTTAACAAACGAATACCAAAATTATACTGCGTTGCTATTGGCCCACGTAATAAGCATAAAGTCCGTTCCACACGAACTCTGTAGCTACATGAAGGTACATTCAGTAGATTCTTCGACTACCTGCGCGGCGAAAAATATTAATAAAGTTGCAAATTTTGAATTAGGGTAAGCATAACAAAGATCATTTAGAAAAAAAAAATTGTAGCTAACTCAACATTTCGTCTCATCATACGTTTGCCGATGTATCACTGTGAGTTCAACCCAATTGAACTCGTTTGGTCTCAAGTGAAGGGCTATGTCAGGAAATAACTAAAAGTTATACAATTTATGAAGGCTGAACTCTTTTGTTACAAGGCTATAGTGGATAGATAAAAGTGGTGGTCATGTCTCAATTATGTGATAACCAATATAGAAATAAAAATGTACGGAGTTGACAATCATGTATAAAATATGTTAGATCAATTTATTATTGACGATCTGCAGAAAGTTCATCAGAAAGATAACTATTATTTTTAAGATTACAAGAATTGTAGTAGAATTATTTGATTCACTTATATGTTCTAGTGCATAATATCAAATGTATATATACAATTACAATATTGTTTTATATCATAAACGCGAACCGAACATTTTGTTACGAATATACTAAGTATGCAAAGGACATGATTTTTCATCCCTACATTTTAGCCTAAACTTAAACTCTAAACTCTTACAGAGCCGTGAGTTTGCTTTCTGAGTTCTCCAATAATCACTTATTCCTATGAAATAGTATATTCTAGTTATATTTCAACATCGTAGGTTCAACTTTCAGCATTAATTGTGGCTATCCTTATGTATATTTTGACAGTGGAACTGTGAAACCCAACCTGTATTGGCTGTTACATTACTAGGTAATTAGCTTACTAAGGAACATTGAGCAAAATGGACTATGGACATAATGTCTCTAAATAAATCAAATAAAATCGTTGGTATTGATTGATTTCATTTATTTTAGGTTATTGAGCAAGGGGGGGGGGGGTCGATGATGGCAGCTTCGTGTCTTGCCAAGCTTAAAAATCATGACATGGGCGCAGCATCCAATTTTTTGCGCCGTACAATATAGTTGCAACAGTATTGCTTAATAAATAATAATAATTGCATAAACGTGCATACGCACTAACAGTTGCACACATAGTACAAACATTTTTTAAATATGTTACTATTAATGTTGATAATATTTACAGTCATACTACCACACTTATTTTATTATAGTATACTATTAATTTTCTCTGCTTTTTGCTTACCTTGGCTAAAAACTATATTTTGTTGTAACATGCCAATGCTAACAATCTTGTAAAATCGCTCCTGGGCCCCAAGATACAGGCCTTGTGTCTAGTTTGGGACTCAATAGTAAAAGTCATTCACAACTTATTTAAAGGTTAGCACTTAGTAAAAACTTAGCTCTTATAAGTTTCTAATCATAATGTGGATGTATTTAGTTATAGTTTTCTGATAATAAACTTATTATTATCGTCATTTATTTTATAACATAATTTAATTTTTTTTACAATATTAATATATAAAAAACAAAAAAAAAATAAAAAAATATTATTATTATTATTATTTAATAGCATTCCTGCATGTTGGAGTAATGTCTATTAAAATATAAACAAAGCATGTTATTTGGTTGATATGGCGGCTCCTTATTTTACCTCGAATCAACCATGTATGGTCTATTTGTTGGATAACTAGACTCTAATTGACTTACCAGTTCATCTTCACCTGCACACTTCAACAATATAGGAACCATCATCTTAAACGTGTTCACCATATTATGAGCGGGGTTGCTTTAATTGATACACTCCTAATTGATGCAATAAAATCATCATATAAAATTTTTGGAAATTCGTAATATATAAATATATACAATACGTATATATATATATATATATATATACGACCATAGCCATACAAAATACAAACAGCAGAAAAAAAATCACACACAGCCATCTAGATTGTATTTAACTAATCAGAGAAAACATGCCTGTCATATATCTTTAAAGCTATAAGAGGAGTATTTCGTACTATGCTGTGAGATGCTAGTGGTTGCAAGACTGAACTTGGACAGATTACATGGACAATTACATAACTGGACTAGGATGAATTGTTCATAAATCGTTTCGTGTAAAAGGGCCTTGCACACTTTAATAACTAAAAAAAATATACTTCACTTGGCAATAATATGAGGGCTGTGGAAGCCGTCAAAACTCAGTCTCATAATTTGCCACATTATATAGCACGTTTGTCATAAAATTAGTATTTTAGTGTCAAAAAAAACAATTATCTCTATGACACATCTCGTTTTCTATGAACATCGATTGTTGGCGAAACAGCGATTGTGCGCCCATGAGTGTAGTAATGTAGTTTACCACAACACTACAGATTACCTGGCCACCGGACCAATATGGCGGTCTACGATCTTTGATTGAGCCAATGAAAATACTTGTTTAAATGTTGTTAATAGTATGAAGTGTCCGTCACATTATAGTATTGAATTGAAAAATGAAAAATAATGGTAATAATTATGACACAAGAATCGAGCATGTAAGATCATAGGCTGAGTTCTGCTATATCCTTTAAATCGTAAAATAATAACGAATTTTTACAGTAAATTTTAGAAGTATTTGAAATGAACGGGCCTCAACAATTTCAAAACAAGAACAAAGGCATTGACCAATGACAGCAATGACCCATCTCACTCTGTCAACATCGCAAGTGTGCGAGAGACAAACTCAGCACTCGTATAAACATACTATTACTTTACGAGTATCTCTCTGAGATCAAAGAACAGACTAGAGGTTTTAAATTTTAGTTTACGTGCATGGCGGAAACTTCTAAATTTTACTTGAAAGTAAACTGAGATAGCCTACAAGCTAGTTTCAAACTGTCAAATTGTATAGAAAGTACAAACTGTAGCTAAGTAAGTTTAACAAAATCCAAACATTATCAAATAATATATGTTTTACACGTGTCGCAGTTGTGTAGGTTGTGCAGAAGGCAAGGGGAAACCACTGCACTATTTTCCCAAGAAACCCGTATGAAAATGCAAGTTAACGAAAGAGCGATGGCATGCAATCCGGCTACCACCCGGCGCCTTGTCGATTCCAGGTCGCATGGTGTGAAGTATGCTACTGGGTCCACTGTAGTGACTCATCAGGCTCAGTGCGTACAGGATGTTACTGGTGATAACAATACACTTGTTAAACGCCCACAGCTTCGTAGAAAGATCAGGCTTGGGACATGGAATGTCCGAGGCATACTTCAACCCGGAAAAATGGAGATAATAGGCAGAGAACAAGAATGCTACCACCTTGAGATCCTCGGAATCACGGAAACACACAAAAGAGGATCGGGCTACTACACAACCCCTACTGGCCATACACTCTATTTTTCAGGACCAGAAAATGAAAGTAGAAATGGAGTCGGTATTTCAGTATCTCCACATATCAATGAGTCTGTTCTTGGATACAACCCAGTGAGTGACCGAATAATGACCATGAGAATTAACTCGAAACCATGTCGCCTGAACCTTGTTGTAGTGTATGCTCCCACATCTCAATCATCGGAAACAGAAATCGAGGACTTCTATAGACTGCTGGAAGATACTCTTAAAAGCCTGACAAGAAGAGATATCACAGTTTTGATGGGCGACCTCAACGCAAAAGTCGGGTCGACTACTCAGGATAACCACCTGCGAGAAGTAGTAGGGAAGTATGGTCTAGGAGACAGGAACGATAGAGGAGAGAGGTGGCTGCAGTTTTGCGCGGAAAACTCCCTCACCATTATGAACACCTGTTTTCAAAACCACCCACGACGTCTTTATACTTGGGTAATGCCAGGTGATCGCTTTAGAAATCAAATCGACTATATCACTGTTGGTAAGCGATGGAGATCCTGCATAAGCAACACTAAGACGTACCCTGGGGCTGACTGCGGGAGTGATCACAAACTTTTAGTGGCAGAATTGTGCCTCAAGCTTAAAAGATGTCTAAGAACTACTGTCAAACATCAAAGTCGTCCCTCTCATCAATCACTTTTGGTCTTCAAAGAGAGTTTCGATAACAAGGCTGCATGTGTTGAACTGGATAACAGTGCTGACATAGACACAAATTGGACTAGAGTGAAAGACTTGATACTCAAATCGCGGAAAGACGTCCAAGATCAGGACACTGATAGACCAAGGAGGGCATGGATCTCAGATGATACATGGAAGGCGATTAAAGAACGAAAAGATCTACTAGTCAGAGGTAAATCTGCACAAGCTCAGTATAAGGCCCTTTCAGCAAAGGTTCAACGCTTGTGTCGTAAAGACTACAACGAATACCTCAACGCAGTATGTCAGGAAATCGAGGACCATGCGCACACCTTACACACCAAAGATCTTTTTCTGAAAGTAAAGAGTATTACACGAGAGTTCAGACCAAAAACCTGGGCTATTGAAGATGATCAGGGTATTTTATTGACGGAAATAGACCAAGTAACGGAAAGATGGAGACTATACTGCGAAAGCCTATATGAGAACGATAGGAGATCTGAGGAGTCGTTGATCGAGAGTGAAGACCTGTTTCCAGAGCCTGACATCCTGGAATCTGAAGTAAGAGACGCTCTGAGGAAACTAAAACCAAATAAGTCTGCCGGAAGAGACAGTATATTTGCAGAAGAGCTCAAAACCCTCGGAGACACAGGTGTCAAACTCTTACAGTTTCTATGTAATCAGCTTTGGAGAACGGGAAGATGGCCTAAGGATTGGAAAGAGTCCCTTCTGATACCGTTACACAAAAAAGGTTCCACCAAAACATGCGGAAACTACCGGACAGTGGCGCTCATATCTCATGCCAGCAAGATTATGCTTTACATAATTAACGGACGCTTACAACCGTACCTGCAACGGCAAATACCAAGTGAACAGGCTGGTTTTGTCAAAGGCCGAGGCACCAGGGAGCAAATTATGAACATCAGACAACTGATAGAAAAGAGCCGAGAATTTAATGTTCCCATGCTTCTTTGTTTCATTGATTATTCCAAGGCCTTTGATTGTGTTAGATGGGACTGTCTGTGGAGAATCCTTCGGGAAATGGGCGTTCCTCTTCACTTGGTATCACTGATCGCAAGTCTATATGAAGACGGGGAAGCGATGGTTCGCGTGAATGAGGTGGTGTCAAGGCCTTTCAAGCCACAAAAGGGAGTCCGACAGGGATGTATTCTTTCTCCGCTGCTCTTTAACATATATGGCGAATACATCATGAGAACAGCCTTAGAACAGTGGGAGGGAGGCATTTCAGTTGGAGGCATCAAGATCAGCAACCTACGATATGCAGATGACACCACATTACTTGCTTCCTCAGAACAGGAGTTAGCTGAACTATTTGACAGAGTCGAACGCGCGAGCAAGATGGTAGGTCTCTCCGTTAACAAGTCAAAGACAAAGGTTATGGTCGTTGATCGAGCTGGAATACTTATACGCACAGGGGAGCTCTCAGATCTGGAGTTTGTAAACGAGTTTGTTTACCTGGGTTCACTGATCACCGATCAGGGAGGCTGCGATAGAGAGATCCGAAGACGCACACAGATGGCCAAAGCAGCTATGAGCAAAATGGAGAGAATCTGGCAAAATAGTAAAGTCTCCAATATCACAAAGATGAGACTCGTGAGATCGCTGGTGTTTTCGATATTTCTCTACGGATCCGAATCATGGTCAATTCGCGCAGTAGAACGAAAAAAGATCGAGGCTTTCGAAATGTGGTGTTGGAGGAGAATGTTGCGCATACCTTGGACAGCAAAACGAACAAACAGATCTATTCTGGACCAACTTAAGATCGAAACCAGATTATCTACAACCTGCTACCAACGAGTATTAAGATACTTTGGTCATATCGCTCGGTCACAATCAGATAATTTGGACAAGCTGGTTATAGTAGGAAAAATAGAGGGGAAAAGACCACGGGGTCGCTCACCTACCCGCTGGTCCGACCAAATTAAGGCCATAACGGGACTCACCCTGCCTAACGCCCTGAGACAAGCCGAGGACAGAATGGTGTGGAAGCAGCTGGTAAACGTCTCTGTTGAGACATTTCAAGACGGGCACGACCTTCAGACATGAAGAATGCGACGAAGAAGAAGAGTTATAGGCAGAGGCTACCAACACCGTGCTGGAGTGAGTGAGTGAGCATCGTGCTATTTCCATCACGAAAAAAATGGACGTAGAATAATTCGCATTATACAAATATACAACACACATAGAAACTTAACGACTGGACTGGGTTGAAATGATCACTGTCCAGATTACATTTATGCGTAACGGATTAATAGACAGGATTTTGTTTTGATATAGGCACATTTTTGTATTATTACTATACATGGTTAATGGAAAGATGCTAACAAGCTCTCAGAGATGATTTCTGTTAGTTGTAACAAAATTTTTTAGACATTTTATTTTATTGTGTACGAACAAGCACGAGGTCCACCTAATGTTATTTAATATTTTCATTTTTTATTACCTCCCTCTATGTAAATATTCAAAATTCTGTGAAGCTTGTGGACTACCTCCGTTTACCAAAACATACAACATTAGTTTTACAACTAGACAAAAAACCTTAACATCTGCCAGAAAAAAAAAACATAGTAAATTTTTTTCTTGTACAGTCTGACACTTTAAGTTCTTTGTCTCGTAGTAAAAGACAATGCCTACTCCAAGCTAAGAGCGCCTGCCACGTCAACACTGGACTGCACCGTGCTTCCTCTGAATAGAGTTTTGAATATTTACATCGAGGAAAAAAGCCAAGTGTGGGTGTGCATCCGTCAATTGCCTTATATTAAAAACGGCATATGCAGCAGAATAAAGGCTCCTGAACAGATCGTGTATATGGGGGCCCTATTGTAAATTTGAATCTATTTTTATTTCAAAGAAGACTGCCATTTTATATATCGAAAGTTCTACTTGATCAAGTTCAACGTATGGTTCTACATAACTTACAATGGGTAAGGAATACTTTAAAATATTTTTTTCTTTTAACTTAGTAAATTATTAGCAATGAATCATTTAGAGATAACATTAAGAACTGTTGTGAACCATTACAAATACGAGAAAACTGAAGTATATGCGAGTGGACAGTAGACACTACAAGTGACACGCATAGACTTCAGTTTACTCATGATCACGATGCTTGCAACAGTACCGAAATATCGAGAGCTCAAAAATTAAATCAATAACATGGTAAATGTTATTGATTATTTCCTGTTTCTAACAATAACTATAATGTAAGTGACCGTGACAGTTTTAAAACTTATATTAATATTTTTAACCATTTTTAGTCTATCTATTTAAACCAAAGAGCTATTATTTGCAGATAATATAAAAATGCCAAGTACTTTGACAATGTAAAACAAATCATTTATCAATTGCTGTTATATGCTAGAAAAAGAAAAGATATCTATAGTCCTAACTAGGACAGATTTTCTACCCGAGGGTGGTAACGACGGGTAGGTCCCTGGAGGTGAGCGTTAGCAAAATGTCCATCCACTATGGAAAGATTTGTAGATATCAAATTGCAATAGGCCTATTATATCCTAGAACAAGAACCAGGACCAACGACGGCTTAGCGTGCCCTCCGAAGCATGAAGCCCTCAGAAGTATGTAAATTCCTCAGTGGTCACCCAGTCAAGTAGTGACCACCTAAACTTGCTAATGGTATCATATCACTAACAACAAAACAGATACAAGCTATCAAATAAAGTTATGTCATTTAATATATCCTGTCAGATATAAAATAACTGAACAAACATTTGATTCTTTAAATGAAAATAATGTAAGCGTTTCCTTATTCTTGTCTTGTGTTTGCCTTTTTCGATACAATTTCGTATCATAATAATATTTTTTGTACAAACAACATGTCAACAAAGCATGCCCGTCAGATAAAGAAACCATTATTCGCGCTGAAAAGCAACAATCTACAAATATTTGGTTAGGTCACATCTGCCGAAATGGCATTGAAGCAAGATATTACAACCCTTAGTGATAATTCACCACCTCCAGATAAAGTATAAAATAAACTTACAGTAAAGACTTATTTGAAACAGTCTAATCCCTGTTCTAGCGTAAAACGTTATTAATTCACATTATGATATTTTTTTTACACAAATATTCCGCTTCAGTGTACACACTCGTATCGCGAGAAATACTTAAATCATGATATTTGCCAAAGTAAAACTAGGCGGAGAAGAGAAGAGCACTGAATCAGAAGTGGTAAAATCGTGGTAAAAAGTATAAAAATCGTGCTATTATTATAAGGTATATAACTGTACCCTAATTCTAGGTTAGCCTGAACAACATATTCGACCACATCATCACTTACCATCAGGTGAGACAGTGGTCAAAGGCTAAACTATCAGGCATAAAAAAAAATACCCAAACATGGTATCTAAATATACACATATCAAAAGTATTGCACAATATAAGTATTTGGCTATTAATTTTAATCATTTAAGAAATATATACTTACTCTTTAGCTAATTATCTTATTAACGTTCAACAAATATTGGTACGTAATTTAACAGCTGGATCATCCACTGCTGAACACAGCCACCCCTATTAAGGAGGTATTTGCCATGATCCCCACGCTTGGCAGGCGTCTTGAAAATCGCAGTGTAAATTGGCAGTTCTTTAGGCGCTGCCACCTTCCAGTACGGGATGATTTGGCAGGTGCAATTCTAACCCAGCACCCCACGGGGCTATCGGTACTTAATACTTGAATATCTACATTACAAGTTGCTCAAAGTTTATCAAAAAGTAGTAAAAGTGACGCTATGTCACATGAAATGTTAGCATTCCGCTTCGCTTGTGTCGTCGCTCTGTCGCTTGAGAAACCACCATCATACGTCTTACTTTTTTCGCATCAGTGTGTTCGCCGCTCAACAGAACACATTAAGAGAATGGGCCCCGTTTGCGGAGAATTTCATTAGCCAATTCCACCGTTTCATTGCGTAGGGGTTCCGTCATAGATTCCTCTCACGTCTCACGTACCGTGGATACTTGCGAGACAATATATACAAATATGGCAGGGTTAGGCTTAAATTTACAATTGGATCTTCATTATTTATATACTAGAGGAATTCTGGGCATTGTTCGCTAGCTGAAATGAGTGTATAGGACCTGCAAATACAATTTGGTAACAAATGTGGAGAACCACGAACTTTACCCATGATAGGAGACGTTCTGTTCAGAGTCCCGACCTGACCATTGAAATGTCTTCCAAAAATTAACTAATTAATTTTAAACACGGTTAAGAGTGAAATTAAATTTAGAAAACGCCAATTAGTGTTCTTTGTTACTTACCGAAACCTTGTTTCTAATTGCTAACTCGTCCACAAACATTTCAAGATAACCAGTATTTTAATACGATTGAGTTTGTATATATCCATGCTCCTTTTATTATCGGTCAATGCGCTCTGATGGCCGTCATCTTTTCATGGTTGACATTCCTCCAGTTCGTTCGACGCGTTTCGCTTCCACATTTATCAACCGTGAAGCGAAGGAGTGGAATTCATTGCCCGCGTCTTTGTTTCCCGAACATTATAATTTGGGAGTCTTTAAGTCTAGAGTGAATAAGTATCTTCTAGGCAAACATGCTACATCTTCGACCGCATCATCCATCAGGTGAGATTGCGGCCAAATGATTGCATATCGCACGCAAAAAAATATAATATGTTGTGCTTGTAAATTATTTTAAATATAGTGACAACCACGAATATATGACTATGAAATTAATTGCATATCATCATATCAGCTGACTAGGTGTTGTGGGTATACTTCTTACTACAGGAGTAAACATTTTGACTTCAATAGATGCGTCTGTCTGAGAAATTACTTCCAGGATTCTCTCGTTACTAAAATTCCATAGCACCAATGTGGAGTAGGGAGCTATTATAAATTGCGAAGTATAAAGGAAAAAGTTTTGTTATCGGTCGAGCGGCATCGTTACTCAGGAACTTACCTACTCCCGCCAGATAACGAATTCTCTAATACTTCCACTGAATTGACAAACAGCTGCTGACAGTACATGAGATAAAAAAAATGCATAAAATGACCAGTTCCTTGCATGTCGCCTTTATTAGCGTTTTATGTAGTGTCAACGCGCGGTCAGTAATAACACAAACAATAAATCAAATTTTCATTAATAGCATTGAGTATATTTCATCACCACCTCTATACATACCGCGCAGGTGACGGAAGTGGTGTCCAAACACCCTCTATTTACACCGAAACATAATATTTGGTGAGTTGGGGTCGAGCCTAAAGCCATCTACCGGGAACAGTTCTAGATTCTGAACGAGTGGATTCCAACATGTCGGCTTACGGAGGCAGTAAATGCCATGAGCTTGGACGCTTGGTACACCAAAAAGGCTCAAAATGGATGGTTGTGTGTCCGTAAAATAAAATAGAAACGGAGCATCTAAGATAATTAGTTACCTATGAATTTTTGCTTTGGTTAAATACTTATAAAATCTTAATCTGGAAAAATTAATGAAAATATACAAAGACTAATATTTCACATAATAGCACCATTCATTGAGCACCAGCTGATATCGATGTCAAGGGAAATAATTCACATACTCGTAGAATTCATTTAGATGATATCTAAATCCTGAAATAATTGACAGAGGCGCGGCAGCAAAGATCACGCACGGGTCTGTTTTAAATGAATACTTTAGTCATATCATTCAAACAAAATAGCATCACCAGTGAATTTGTAACGACCATTAATTATCGCATTTATTTTAGACAGAATAGTCATTTCGTTAGTTGCGGCTCTGAGCACAAGTTGACGCTAATATTGAATGTAGAAAATCTTTTATTTATTTAATTTTTCTCTTATGCATCTGTTTTTTCAATTTGTTATCTTTATGTTAAATGGGGTAATGTGATAAATAAGGGCGCGGGTAAAGAAGTGTTAACAGCAGACAAATTATGTAATTTAAGTCACTGTGATTCCGTTACATGAGGATTTCGGAATCCTCAACTACGGACTTCACTCCAATATAAATAATACTTTGTCTGAGGCCATTTGCATAAGGTCTCTCGTTCTGAATAAATGTTCCAAAATTGGGAAAAACACTTATCTAAGTACTAAGGTAATTTAACTTCAGAATTTATAATCAATGTAAGAATTTTAATTGGAATATTATTAGTAATAAAATCAATCAATATGTAGTATAAAGTACCTTTCTGTGGCAGTTATTGATAATGTCAAAATTAGCCCATAACTAAGTAATTTTAATACATTTTGTTTCCTCAAAATATAAAATCGTCCATCTACATCTTAGAAACTTCTAATTTTGTTAAAAAATATCCAGAATATTTTAAAAAGCTTTTAGATAAGCCACGCAATTACTCGGTCAGGTTTAAACATAGATTAGAAATACCTAATTGCAGATTATTGATGCAAAGTAGTGGTCCCCATGCTATGGCGATAAAATATTACCGGACGAATTAAAGAACGATGAAAATGAACATGGCCTTGCTACAAAACTAATAATAAACAGTCAAATGCGTGTCGAGCCACGCACAATGTAGGGTTCCGTAGAAGCCCGTTATCATAATATAGAACGATTCTGTAGTTCTTTATTCTCCTCCACTTTCTTCCTGCTAAATCGAAGAAGTAAGAGAACGATTGCCGCCAAGCTATTATTTCAATTGTAATTCGAAAATAAAACAAAATTCGTTTGTGAATTCTATAGGTAAATACTCGAATGAAAACGTAACGATAGAGCGATTCAGGATCCGTTGGTACATTGTAAGAATTTGAATGTCATTTTATTTATTTGCTGTAGCATAAATAATTATTCTATTATAAAATAGTTGATATATATATGAAAGAAAAATAAAAAGTATACACCGATATATGCAAGTAAGCTTATAAATGGGCTATTATACTATATAACTAGTGTGGCCATAAATACTGTAACATAAAAACTTTTCAGCTTTAGAATTATTTAGAATTTTGAACGCGTTTATTACTTTCAAATTTTCTTTCGATTTCGCGCCATTTCATATATTATTTCGTGTTCATTATCAAATAACAATATGAAATGAGGTGTTAAAGAAAATAGAATAGTACCTACCTAGTATTCGCCTTGTGTAAAGAAGGTATTGAGCCGTCGGTCATATTCCAGACACTTTAAAAGTTTGGTATCTTCAGCCGTAGGTATGTTCATATATCGTATTATCAACAGATACAACAACACTTCCTCTGTCGAAGACCATAAAAGATCAGTGCAGCCGCGTGTCTTAGAACTTAAAATTAATGCTGTTAAAGCCAGAATTGATCGAAATCCCATTAGGAAGTAAAAATATTATGATAACTCAAAAATAATCTTATTGCGGGAAATGAAGATTCCCGCTAGGAAAATGTCGCGTATTATAAAACAAGACCTAAAGCTCGGTGCTTATCGTGGGTATACAGAACATGCCCTAAATCAATCTTTAAAATTAAATAGAGTGCCTTCCGTTGGGATACGCAAGTGAAGGGCACAGAAATATTCTCTTTACCGATGAAAAAATTTACACTATTGATGAGCAATACAATCAGCAAATTGATGATATGTGAAATGAAGTGATAGATGACCTTAGTACGACAGGTACAGACAGCAAACACTTCTAGTGTACGGCGAAGATGAGGTCCAAAAAGTTCTTTATTCCTATATAAGTCGAATCTTTGTACTGCCATATCTATATCTATACTAATGGAAATAATTTGAGACCCGGGGAAGGACATAGGATAGTTTTTATCCAACTGCGCAAAAAGATTTTAATAGTTTTGCGCGATAGCCGCAAGACGTGGGGGTGGAGCCGTGGCTGGAAAGCTAGTCTTTTATGTATGACATCATCATCATCATCACCAGCTGGAAGACGTCCACTGCTGAACAAAGCCTCCCCCATAGATCGCCACAAAGAACGGCTATTAGCCACTTGTAGCCATTGGCTACCCGCGACTCTCACGATATCACCAGTTCACCTAATAGTGGTATGACATAGGGCATAGTTATAGTTTTAAGATTTTTTATTTTAAATTAGGTTTTTAATACCATTCTATATCCCTTATAAACAACAAACTACTTCATCTTAGTCACTTTAAAGGATTTATTATATAGATTTTATATTTGGTACTAAATTATCCAACACCTAAGTTCAACGACTATTACTGCTAAACTAATAAAGTTATCTCAACCGCTATAATTTTCCTTTAAAGTTCATAAAACGCATTATCTGCTTGAATTTTTTCAGATTTTTCAAGCCAGCGGTTTAGCTTTTAGAGGGGGGGGGACGCCCTGTTGGAACAAAAATTTGCACTTTAAAGTTTAATATTTCGTAAATGGTGCTTTAAATCGAAAAACAGTATTAGCAACCCCGAAATAATTTTAGAAGACCTATTCAACCATATCACACACGAAGAGATAGACGACAAAAAATACTTCATCCCCACATCACATGTATGGGAGGTATCCTAGAAAAAAATATTTGTCAACATTTTATTTTACCACTTTGTCGGCGTAATTTATTTTTATATCCATACGAAATTACAGCTTCCTAGTACTAACGGTCTCTTAGCAAAACCTCGGACAGACAGACGGACATGACGAAACTATAAGGGTTCCTTGTCAGGACTACGGAACCCTAAAAAACTTATTGATCGAAAAATTTTATTACACTATAGAACAATACATATGTGACAATAACTAATAAAAAAAAATCAATCGGGCTGCTCCTCACGAAGTTGCCATACCCAAACCTGGGTCATTATGTAATGATAATAAATGTAAATATTTATTAAATACCTACATACATAATGTGCAATAAATGATTTAATTTATACTGTCAGCTTTTTTATCTAATCATGAGCTTGCATAGTATAGTCATAGAGGTTTATTAATTGTTTATGATATCAGATTACTGGATTTTCTTATAGTGAATAATTATTTGATTACACATATACTTTATCGAATAAGAAGTTGATTTAATCATCAAATTAGGGTCGAAATGGCAGCAAATTGGTCAAGATTTTATCAAACACTGAGACAATCTTGAACAAAATACGTAAAAAACGAAGTAAGTACTTCAATGTACACAGTACACAAACTTTTGTAAGCGTATGTTTGTAAAGTTATAAAAATACCAGAGCTTATGGAATAATGTTGACAATACTACAGTATTGTTGCAAGCAGTAGTGTAAATAAACCTCATAATATTTAGTTTTAGATGTCGGTTATACACAGTTTCCACAGATAATCACCAATATATCCTATATAGAAGATGGAAAATATATTACGGCTATACCAAATCTCGATTAACTCTCGAGGACTGCATCTAGTTAGTTGCAGCAAGCTAGAAACCAGCAGCTAATCAAGAGCTGGCTTTTAGACTTCGCATACTCGTAAACTTTCTTACGGCAAACCAGAAGTTTGTCTATTTCCAATAGTAGCACTTTAACTGTGCACTGAACGGAGGGAATTTACCGAACACCCCATAATTAACACAAACTTAAGTGATTTAGCTGACAAAAGATATACTTCTAGCGTTATAATTTTAACCACATCAACTTAGTAATTTGATTCAAATGGAAGCCACAGAGCACCGCATATTTAGTACGTAACTCTCCCCAGTATGCTTTAGGTGCCTAGCCCACAATGAGCTAGTTAATTTAAACTAACTTCGGAAATACTGCCAGCATGAACGGCGTTTGATGGAAAGCAGCTGGCAATTAGGAGATACTTCTTGAAACTAAAATAAACTTGCGTTCTTAGACAATAATGTTCAAATATATGCCTGGTGAAATGATGCAATGGAGAGTAGAAAAGATCGTAAAAGTAATTTTAATGAATTTAAATTTACAAAAAATGAGTAATGAAGCGCTCGTAGGGAAGTTTCCTTAGCCATTCTTAACTGATCGCTTACTTAAGCAACGTCCACCGCAGTCATGAGTTGGATGGATGACCGCTAGTCACATTACTACTCAGCGCTTCCGTGCTTTGTAGGGCATGGTTAGCCTTTGGTACGGTTTTTTGTCCTTGGATTGCAGTCGATAAAGCATGCTGGTAGGGCATTATGCGAATGCCCACCTGGCTAGCTCAAGTAGAAAATGTGTCACCATGCACCTAACGGTGTGTTCCGGCAGCTGTCTTTGAGAGCCAGATACACTTGGTTAGCCTGAATAATATCTTCGACCACATCTTCGCTTACCATCAGGTGAGGTAGTGGTCAAAGGCTATCAGCCATAAATACAAAAAACTTTTGTCGCTACAAGATATGATTATTTTTATGTTTTTTTCTGTATAATATAATTTAAATTTAAATAAACTACCCAAAA
This sequence comes from Plagodis dolabraria, assembly GCA_963854805.1. Taxonomy (NCBI): domain Eukaryota; kingdom Metazoa; phylum Arthropoda; class Insecta; order Lepidoptera; family Geometridae; genus Plagodis; species Plagodis dolabraria. Next base: position 2,661,085 of record OY978453.1, on the reverse strand, counting down.
GAAATTTGGCATTCTGTTTCATAACGACTTGTTGAATAAAAAGTTACTGGACTTTTAAAACCTGACATTTTACAGCGTTAAAATGGGATATAATAATGCTTTTATTGTGTACGTAGACTAGCAGAGATAAATCCCTGCGTAATGTGGACTGTATTAAGTCTTCACTAACTAGCCTGGCGGAATGAAGAAAGTATGCACTATTTGCACCGAAAAGAACTTCCTTTAATACTTATTCACAGTATCATACACTTAGTACATACACTTGCTATATACTTGTGACTTATTTTCTTGATGTTGTTTCAATGAGAGCTAAGAATATACTAAAACATACTTGAGGATTTTTTTTAGGGAGGACATAGATGCTGGCTACCGATTGTTCGGTCGTCCAGCTCCACCGGATTTAGGGCGAGGGAAGGCTCTACAATTGCCCAGGACTAAAATAGCCCGGGATGGCCATACTTGAGGTTTGTTTGTTTGTTTAGGGAGGACATAGATGCTGGCTACCGCCTGTGCGGTCGTCCAGCTCCACCGGGTTTTGGGCGAGGGCCTGGCCCTACAATAGCCCGGGAGAGAGAAGTGCCGAAGGCACTTCTCCCGAGACGGGCGTAGAAGGCGAAAAGCGCTTTCTACCTCCGTCTCCTGCGGACGCCGAAAACGTACCGCTATTATAGGAGGGGTTGACAGCGAGCTCAAGGGCACCACTGTGGTTCGGACCTCGGCTTGTCTCGCTGTCGAGAGACATGGGGGGGATCGGAGCAAAATGCCTCTGTGCAACTGACGTGTTGCACAATTGGGCCCTACTGAATAATACTCTTTGACTATTTGGAGAGCAATTTATCGTGACCTTGTTTTTGCCTCGAGCTCGCCGGCGAGCTCGGTGTTTGATTGTGTGACCTCTGATTACCTCACACCTGGGGATTTTACCTCGACGACTTGCGGATAACGCTAAAGCTGCCAATGTAATGGCTGCGATGGGGTCATCCGGGTCGTCTAATACCTGCCGTGGTCGGCGACGGGGGGGTTTGAAAAATGGGATAGAAGAGGCAGTCGAGTAGTTCGATGCCTGGACAACCAATGGGTTCGGGTGGTGGGGCGCTCGATCAAAGTATCGGCGGGCGCAGTCCTTATTGAACTGCGCTAGAGAGGGAAGGTTAAAGTCGCAATGCAACTCGGTGTTCCGGATATACCACGGGGTGCCGGTTGCATTACGAAGAAAACGGTTTTGGATGACTTGAAGTTTGTGAAGGTGGGCCTCACTAGCATGACTAAACACTACTGATGCGTAAGTCATGATGGGGCGGATGCAGGCAGTGTAAAGTGTCTTCTTATTACTAAGAGACATTTTACTCTCTTTGTGAAGTAGGGGACCAAGGCGACCCATTACGAAGGCCGCTCTGTTACGGACGGTTGTTATGTGATCATTAAAGGTGAGATGACGATCAAGGGTGATTCCGAGGTATTTTGTTCTAGGAACCCAGGGAATGGGTTCGTCGAACAAAATCAGCGGTTTCGGGTAAGGGGAGCGTGTCTTCTCAGTAAAGCACATAGCTGTGCTTTTAGCTGGGTTGACCGCGATGCGCCATTTTCGGAACCAGTCACCGATCTCGGTGACGGCCCGTTGAATGACGAAATAGGACTGTCTGTTGATATGCCACCCAGTGGTGTAAATGGCGGTATCGTCCGCATATTGGGCTAGGAATACTTTGGGCTGAGAGCGTGGGATGTCACTGGTATACAGTGCAAAGAGAATAGGTGATAGCACGGAGCCCTGAGGGACTCCGGCTCTGACTGGGTGGGGGGAGGAGAGGGTGCCTTCCACGCGATAGCGAAAGCTTCTGGCTTTAAGGAAATCTTGTAGGATGAGCACAAGACGTTCTGGCACGCCAAATTGGTATAGCTTGTAGATCAAGCCATTGTGCCAGACTTTGTCAAAAGCTTTCGCTACGTCGAGGAAGACTGCTAGCGTAGTCTGGGGTTTGGGGTACTTATTGAAGCCCTCAATGATGTGCTCCGTGAGGCGGTGCACCTGTTGGACGCATGAGTGTCCGGGTCTGAAGCCAAACTGCTCATCTGGGATAAGGTGGTGTTCCTTAGCATGGGACTGGAGACGGTTTGCAAGTAACCGCTCGTAAAGTTTGCCTAAGGCACTGAGGAGGCTGATGGGGCGGTAACTGGTGGGGTCAGATGAGCTTTTGCCTGGTTTGTGAATGCCAATGACATTTGCACATTTCCAGGTGTCTGGGAAATATATACTTGAGGTAGAATCACATAATATTTATAGATAAGTGAATTCGGCTCCTAGGCGTTAGTTTTGCTGTCTAAATGGAGCGATTGACCAATAGTGGCACCTCATTATAGCTATGTCCCGCTCATTTTACTATTTCTTTCACTCCTTTCGAGAATTTTCTTTATATCTGTTCTTGTCATAAAATGAAGTCCTTGTCTAACATTTATCTAATATATATCCTAATTTGATCTCTAATTCTTAAGTGTTACGTGTTAATATTCTATCAACATTTTTATGGTATTTTCTCGATGACCTAGGGGCGGGACTAGAACGTGCCTACTTTTAACATTTTCTAGAAGAGTCTAGGTTTTATGTGATTTTACCTTCACAAATAATTTTAGACTACCTATGTTATTTCTACATTATTTAAAGCTGTTTTTCAACATTATTCGTTATCTCAAAACTATTATTGCTTGACTTTTCCGGCGTTTTACTGGAAAACCCGAGGACTTATGCAAGAGTGACAAATGGTTTGGGATATACAAGAGTTTTCTCTACGACCTAGTTATATTCCTATCCTACCTCTTTCGATACTAAACTGGACCTTAGCGGTTTTCTACTTTGCGACATTCTACTTACATAAAATTATACCTATTTCTTATCATATGTTATCTATATAGCAATAAAAAAAAAGTTAATTTATTGCCACTAAAAAATAACAAAATTTTTACACTATCAATTTACTTAGATATTACTAATTAACATACTAAAATTAATTAAACAATTATATCTTAGGGCAATAGGGGTATAAAGATAAATAATAAATAAAAATACAATACAATACATATAAAGCGCTTATTAACTGTTTACTGCTAACTTATTCTACGTGGTTGTATCTCATTATTATATATTTTACTTAAAACTATATGGCTATGGCCTATGGCCTAGGACTATATATATATATACAAGACTAATGTGGCATCGCTAACAGCTTTGAACATAGAAACTTTAAGGTAGCAATGTGAGCTAATTCACGTGGAAGTGGTTTTTAAGGAGATACAACTCCAACTCGAGATGTAGAACAATAGTACAGATTGATATAAAGAGAATTAAATATATTTTATGATATCGAATTCAGCTACACGTCTTAGGATTTTTGTGGGGTTCAAAAGAAAGATTTTGACAAATTATTTTTGTAAGTAAGTGTTTAATAGAACCAGCGCATTCTATTTTAGGACATGAACATACTGTATCGAAATCACAATAGGAGCTATGAATTCTAAAATAGAAAATGTTACATATTTAGTTTTAGACGCATGTAAGGTAATAGATAAAATCACTACATTGAAACCAAATGGAGCTGTCTTAGAGAATAAGGGCCATGATAATATATTATGTCGAATATTACGTTTGTTCCATCTGCAAGGGTAAGATGAGAGGTCCATATTATTTAATAATAACAAATAGTTCAAAAAATTTTAAGAAAACACTTAAAAAATATAAAAAATATCTAGTGACAATTCCGCCTAATTTTCCTGTCACGCTGACGAGACGTCACAAACACCACGCAGCCAAACTGGAAGAATTTTCACATAATAGTTATTAAACTTACTACATCAAACAAACAACGATAAAATAATGCGTATACGACCGATATAAATACACGCCAATGCAAAATTTATCAAGCAATCCATTTGCTAGCGAAATTGCTTGGTTTAGATTATGCATGAATTTACGCGATTCTGTATGGAATCTCAATTGAGATATTTTGGACAAAATCGAAGCATTGGGATTTATTATTAATATAAGGGTTAGCCAAAAGTTTTTATACATACGAAGTGCTGGAACTAACGATTTGACTCTGATATTTACTCGACTATTACTTGTCGAACGATATTTACTTGTCGTTTTTTAGAATGTTCATGGTCTATTTACCAAATTGTATACCAAAAAATAAACATAGAACCAAAGAACAAATTTAAAGCATGTTTTTTTATGGCTATAGGCAAGCATTTGGCCGCTTTCTCACCTGATGGAAAGTGACGATGTGGCCGAAGATGTAGCATGCTTGCCTAGAAGATACCTATTCACTCTAGACTTGAAGGTTCCCAAATTATACTGTTCAGGAAATAAAGACGCGGGCAATGAGATCCACTCCTTCGCTGTACGGAAGATAAATGTTGAAGCGAAACGCTTCGAACAAACAGGAGGAATGTCAACCATGAAAGGATGACGGCCATCAGAGCGCCTTGTAGTCCGCTGGTTAGAGGGGTATGGTGGAATCAACGCGTGTAATTCCTGCGCACACTCTCCGAAATGTAAACGATAGAAAACCGATAGGCTAGCGACCCTGCGACGATGACAGAGATTCTGCAATTTGGACTCAACCAGCTTATCATCCTATAAGTCTTTTGGCTCGTCAGTCAATGGGCTCGAGAGCCTCCAGTTGGTATTTCGCGGATCCATTCCAGAGGTGGCAGCAGTATTCCATACACGATCGGACTTGAGCTTCATATTAATTAAGAAGCTGCCCCGGTGTGAAGTACTGCCTCACCCTTGTGAGGATACCCAGCTTCTGAGCGGCCAGTTGTCCAGATCCGAAGTTTATATTCGAAGTTAAGGACACGCCCAAAAACCTCTAACTAATTTGCCTCCGGTATTGTTACATTTCGGAAAGTCGGAGATAGTTGAAATGTTCTCCGTTTAGCGCAGAAAAGACACGCCTGTGTTTAGGACGCATTAAATCTCACTAAATTGGCATCACCCCAATCGGACACGGCCAACAAGATAGAGTTTAATCGTCCAATCATCGCCTCTCTTTCAAACTGACTACTCGTAACGAACGTTCCCTCAAGAAGTCTTTTATCCATGCACATAGTCTGGGAAGTCAACCATAAGCTGAAAGTTTACCAATAAGGCTATCGTGCCAAACCCTGCCAAAGGCGTGTTTATATTTATCGAGTTTAAGTAAATTATTCTAAATTGGATGTCAAATTGTGATATTGTGAGTCACAATGATTCAAAAAAAACAGAACCGACAACAGATAGAATACAAGGTTCTCAATAGGCTACCGTACCATTCAAAATGACATAAAGTAGATACTCCACTCTAGGTTGACTAACAATACATAATTATGATACCTTGAGAATCACAGGGCACGATCAGGGAAAATGACTCATTGCGTGAATATGATGATGAAATGAAAAACGATATCTATTTAAATACTCTATTCTATATATATATATTTGTTTATATATTTCAGGCAGATATTTCAGCAAATATCATATTAAAAGTGATGACGAAGCATAGAGTCAACTAAAAGTTCCTACGGCTGCGTAGTGATAAATAATGTGAACATGAAAACCACAACTTAGTATTGGTTAATTATTCAAAAACTCTCTGCCTAATAGCCATCTAAACAACCTTATATATGTATGTACTGATTTGGTTTATCATAACGCTTACTTATATGACGAATTCTGCCTTAAGTTATTGCTAAATTGTATTATTCTTGTAGTTGGATTAAACTTCAACATACGAGTATTAGAGTACCCCTGTATATTAATTTTGCCTACGAACTCTTAAATACCAACTGAATTATAGATAATTTTAAGAAGGTACGTTAGAATTATATCTTCATGAAGGTGTTTTTTTTGAATTTTGGACAATAATTATTCGGTATATTAGTCATACAAATATTATTTCATTGCCAGGCGTAATATTTGTTTCTTAATTTATGTTAGGGTTGCGTCCACATTGTATTAGTCACTGGGAAAATATGCATACGTTGTTGGGGTAATTTCATTTCTGCAACGTAATTTTGTCTTGGAAGAAAAATCCAATGATATAAGCCGTGCGCTCCTACTACACAATATAGTGGAGAAGCTTTTTTACAGGCTAGCAAGCGCAACGATTCACTCAAAAGCAAGACAGAAGTTTTTGTAACCCACAACATTGTCCACGTGAAAGTAAGTCATCATACATTAGTCACAATACAATATTCACAGTTTTCAGTTGCGGAAGTAAGACGTGGCAACAAAAACAATCACACCTTTACACGCTAACCCACACATTACTACGCTTGTACATGTAAAATATTAGCGTAACAGTTGAAAGTAAGACATGAAATTCTAAAGATTAATTACAATTCTAGAGATTAGATACAGTGTCTCCAAGATAAAGTAAAGTAAAAATGAAACAGAGGTACTTACTTATTAACCCTTGACTCTGGCTATGAATTTCAACACTCACTAAATGAGTTTAACGTCTCTGTTTTGCCTTACCTTCACCAATTTAGAGAATTTAAGGTATTTTACCCACACTAAATCCTGCTGGCATGTCACAAGGCCGATTCAAGATTGTAGCTATAAACTGCCAGTAGAATCACGTATTAACATGTGTTACACAAAAAAATGTATTAGGTCCCTCGTACAATGTAGTGTGAAAAGTTTTATATGTAGACGTTTTTCTGAAGGAAAATGAAAATTTCTATTTATGATTACTAGAACTAGGGCATGCTAAGAGAAAATCACATATGAAATTTGGAGCATAAAATTAAATATAAAAACAAAAATTTGTAAATGTTAAATTAAGTTTGTTCAAATATCAGAGAACTAGAAAACGGCATATTAACAAAATATTATATAAATAATTGATTTACGTAACTACTAACTCTTTAGTAACTAAATGAATAAAATCTTGTTGCTTGTTCTAGGAACTTAAAATTACAATGTATTTTATGAATCGAGTTAAAATTAACTTACTTTTGTAGTTTAGCCCCCGCTTGCAAATTGGTTACGGTCACGTTCTTTTGAAATTTAATCATCATTTTCACTAAGGGTTTTTACCCTTAGTATTTTTTTAGTAGATTGTGAGTAGCTATTTTTTGTAAGCAAATGTTTATGGTAAAGTTGTTTAAGAAAAATTTGAAGTGTAAAAAAATTCAAACTTCACAAATAATGAACAGTTTGTATAATATAAATGTAGTATATCATTATTGACTAGCTCTGTTCGTAGAAACGAAGTTAATTTGATAATTATATGACTTTACTTAAGTAAGATTTGCAAAATACATTATTGAAGTAGCAGTGGAAAAGTTACTTTGAATACATTTATTTATCCGAAAAATAAAAACCTCACTTTAGAGTGAAGTTGAAAATATTTTTGATTTAGATTTAGGTTTTATTTTATTTTTGAGTTGGGTTAAACGAAGTACAATTTAGTTTTAAAGAAGTTTTAGTCCAGATGAATTGTATATATTCAAGGGAATAGTAATTAAGTAAAAGAAGTAAAATAGTAAATACTTTAACCAAATACTGATAAAATAATATATGTAGGTGACAAAATGAAGCCGAAACCACACGTTCACTCCCTTCTTGTTTTCTTATAAATCAGTCGTAATATTTATCGAACTTATTTACTTTGGTTACGGCACCTGCTTGCACGACTGGACATACACCTAATGACATGTCGTTTATGTATATTTCAAAGAGAGTACGAAAGGCATCATTGAAAAAAAAAATTGTTATATTTTATATATGCAAACAAACCTTAAGTAAATATCTTGACTTTAAACCAAATTACTAGTTGTATCTAAAACCAAATTACTTGAAACACGAGTTTATATCTTACCACATTAACAAGTAACTTAACTGAGAAACCCACAACACAAATAATTTGAGAGTGAGGTGGCCACAGCATTTTATCAAATTTCAAGTGAAGGTGGTTTAAGGACATAAACCCGCCAGCCAAAGTGTGAACTTTCATATAAACTCAACTTGTTATTAAAAAAAAACTTAGTGTAAATATAGTGTATTATTAGACCTATCGTTTCTGGCTTAAATTCTTTTTCTTTTGGACTATAATTATTTTTTTGATTATTTAGCGTTTAGTATAAAGCACTCGTTTTTAGGAGTTTGAGCCAGTTATTCGTAGCTTCAGATTTATTTAAAAAGTATAGTACACATGTATAAATAACTTCCCACTTTAGAAAGTTCATTATATTCCCCATGTTTGTGGTGCAATAGAAATATTAAAAACATGCTTTTTTTTCTTGAAAGAGGTAGGAGGAAAGTTGAGTCCTTCTTTTATCTAAAATTACGAGTTTTTGAGCTAGTGTAATTTCAAAACTGTATAATTTAATGAAAATCTGATGCACCACAAACCTAAATATTAGGGTAGTGATTACGTAGGTAAAAAATCATTGAATTTTATTCGCTATTATTAAAATGAGATTGGAGCTGCTTTTTGTATGGGGGCGTTCGTTTAAAATATACCCTTAAATGGAAAATGATCCAAATGTTCCAACCTGGGTTAGTACAACAGAATTTTACACTCATTAAACCAATGTTTCGAACTGCCATTTTTAAGAGCCACCATCTCACCTCTCATAGAATGGTAAATTACTCCACAGGATAGCTGCCGGAATATTTCATTGGTGACCATCGATTAAATAACTTAATTGGTAGATTGCTAATCGAGCAAATGATCATTCGCAATATGACGTATCTTACTACCACGCTTAGGAGTAAGACCCGCTACAGGGTGAAACCACAGACTTCGGGCATGGTATCCTACACACATTTTTTTAAAGTAAACATATTACTAGTATATTTATAATCACGACTTATTCATATAAACCCTTTATAATCCATTATTGTTACAAAATTCCAACATCAATATCGTTCAAAACATATAAACTATTCTTGCATACAAACTACGCCATCATTTAGTCGAGTATAACAATTATATTTAAAAGATAAGTTATTCTCGCAGGCCTTGTTACAGAACACTTGACTTTTGGTACTATAAACTATTCTGTGGAAGGTAATTTAACCAGTCTTATTTGAGGCTTTCTGTAGACAAGTCTTCTACGTTCGTAACCAACGGTGCGGTGGAACTTTGCTGGTGTAGGGTGGCACTAGATTGGGAAAGATAAAGACAGTCCGGGAATTTATTTAAACTGAACTATGTCTCAAGTCAATATTCCAAACTATAGGTACCAGATGGTGGCCAACAAGAGTTAGTATTGATGCCTACCACCAGTGTCAAAATTTGTCCCGAGGAGTTTATGTTAGGCTGTGGACGTATTGTAGCTGGCGATGGTGATGATGAATCGTCTTTAAACAACAAGTTGTCATCAATTCCTTTGGAAATTTGTTCAATGCCTGATAGGTTAGCCTTTGACCACTATCTCACCTGATGGTAAGTGATGATGTGGTCAAAGATGTTGTTCAGGCTAACCTAGAATTACTGGCTCTCAAGGACAGCTGCCGGAACACACCGTTAGGTGCTTGGCGACAGATTTTCAACTTGAGGGTGGTAGCTAGCCAGGCGGGCATTCGCAAAGTGCCCTACCACCATGCCGTAACGACTGCCATCTTAAGACAACAACCGGGACCGACGGCTTAACGTGCCCTCCGAAGCATGGAAGCGCTCAGTAGTAATGTCACCAGCGGTCACCCATCCAACTCCTGACCACGGCGGACGTTGCTTAACTTTGCTGATCGATTCAGAATGGCCAAGCAAACTTCGCTACGAGCGCTTCGAAAATTCCTTCCTCTTTCAACACAGTTTTAATTTTTTATGGCGTACTTTTACTATCTATATGGCTGTGATCTTATTTTTTAATTATTTTTGGAGCGTGAATTTATTTTTTTTATTTGTTTGGCAAATTTTTCTAAACTTATTGTGTATATTCCGATTTCAGTCAATTGTTGATACCTGAAGGTTAGTGGAGACCATAAATTTACCTTCATAGTTATACCTCTAGAGTTATTTCTAAGATCGAGTTTCATGGTAAACCTAGTGAGTGCATTTAAACTAATTAAACTTAACTAAATAGGATTAACGAGTCACATATGTTTAAAGGAGCATGTTACGATGTTACAGTTCTTCTGTGGAATATATAAAATAAAATAAATTTATTTCCTGATCATTTCATATAAATAAGAGTGACTAAAATATATAGTTTTAATAGGTATTATTTGTTCTACTTACAGTTCCCGGCTTAAAAATAACTTACTCGTTAGTCTTTTTTTGAAGCAGTGATGGCTCAGTTGCATTGTCTATGGACTGCCGCGCAGCAGGTCCATGGTTCGAATCCCGCCGCGGGCTTGAGCTTCACCGCATGGTGGAAGGGCATTTTGCGAATGCCCGCCTGGCTAGCGACCACCCTCAAGTAAAAAATCTGTCGCCAAGCACTTAACGGTGTGTTCCGGCAGCTGTCCTTGAAAGCCAGTGAAATTACAGGCACACGAGACTTAACAACTATGTCTCAAGGTGACGGGCGCAGTACAATTTGTTCGCACGAAATGCATCTGTTATAGGCAGAGGTTAGTTTAACATCAGGTGGGCCTCGAGCTTGTTTCGTCACAATAACACAAAAACAAATAAAAAAAATCTAGTCATATTGTGAATCTGGAAATTGGTGCTTCTGTATTTGTGTGTGCTCATCACCGTAACAGCAAAATGTGTTTTAAATAAAAACTTTCTTGGTCATTAAATTTAATATTAAAATATTGCTACCACTGGCTTCTCCAACGTAAAGCAACTCTCACTGATAGTCCCAAACTCCTCAATACAAAAAGTTTCTCTATTCAGTAATAGCCAATTTTGTATGGCACAAAGTTACTGAAGTTTCCATGGAAACAATGAATAACTTTAGCATTAACTTCTCATTATCATCAAAAGTGGGTAAGGTACTTGAAACGTAGTTCTTAACCCAGATTTGAGATTTAGCAAATTGTTGTGAATAAAACATTTATAAATGAAAATAATTCTTTAAATTTTGTAACCTTGATTTTAGTCAATGCAACAAACCGACTCAGTTGCCTTTTTTGTATGAGACTCAGGGATTATGGCTAACGTTATAAGATTAATGTCAACGGAAATTTGAAAGCGCCATCATTTATATTTCCATGCTTTCCTATGTTGTCTTCATATCGCGGGCGTCCACGATATTATCGTCATGTTAAAAGAGATTAAAGACTTGTTAATATATCCACATTGTTTTTTTGTTCCTCGACAAATGTAAAGTAAAAAATTTGAAGTTAAAAGTAAAGAGACATTTTCTATGCAGGCATGTACAATGTCGACCTTGGTGTCTCAGTGGTCACCTAGAATTACTGGTTCTTTCAGGCTAACCTAGAATTACTGGTTCTTAAGGACAGCTGCTGGAACACACCGTTATTAGGTGCTTGGCGACAGATTTTCTACTAGAGGGTGGGAGCTATCCAGGCGGGAATTAGCAAAATGCCCTATCACCAAGCTATAACGACTGCCATCCTAAGACAACAACCGGGACCGACGGCTTAACGTGCCCTCTGAATCACGGAAGCGCTCAGTAGTAATGTCACCCGCGGTCACCCATCCAACTCATGACCGCGGCGGACGTTGCTTAACTTTCCTGATCGGTTCAGAACGGCTAAGCAAACTTCGCTACGAGCGCTTCAATCTTCCTTGCCTTCGGAACGCTCCGAAGCATGGACATTATCTTAGTCTTCAGACTGCCTAAATTCCTTCAATAAAATCTAACAACGGAAATCCTAACAAATGGATAAACTTTGCATAACCTAATTGTTCGGTTAAGATCGACTAGGTATGCATGCCACGAGCGCTTCTCATTTCAAATCTTAAGATATAAATAAAATGATATATAAGCTCAAATTAAGAAGTCATTGCACCCACAAAAGCGCGTATTATGATGTCGTTCCCGACAACCCGAGATTCATACTTGCAGAAGAGTTAACATGTGCTTTAGAAAGCATAATTGTTCGAAAATCGTTGAGACGACGAAACTGACTTTTAAGATTGATAGGTATGCTCACAGATAGAGAATTTTTAGCCGAGGCATATTTGGCCTTTTTATTTTATTATCAACATCATCAAAGCAAGACAATGTTATATAACAAATTTGTTTACGTAAAAAGCAGAGGTAAGAGCAATTACGCTATTCTTTATATTAAATTTTTGTGACAAACAGAATCAGTCGGATTGTCCACTGTTAAACACAGCCTCCCCCATTATGGGCGTTTACCATAATCCCCACGCTTGGCAGGCGTCTTGAAGATCACAGTGTGAGATATCAGTTCCTCAGAAAGCGCTGCTGCCCACCTTCTTGTGTGTTACACTTAGTCGTCGCCTTTGACGACACCCATGGGATGAGATGAGGAGAAATTCTATCCCGGCACCCCACGGGCTTTATTTGTGACTTACCTATAATTTATAGCGTTATTATATGATCAAACGAACATGCCAATTGACGTTCAATCTTAAATAGTTCGATTAAATAGTTATATGTTTATCAGGTTTCATTAAGTTTAATGTAGTAGACATACGCTGCGCAACAACTCAATCGCACATAGCTTAACTCTAAGAAAGAAAAAAAAACAGTAATTTCCTGTACTCGATGCGCCAGCTGGTTTTATTTTACAAGCTTTTATTTAATTTCACCTGTCCAGATGTTTGTCATCAAATCTTGCAAATTAAATTTGCTTCACTTCCCGGTCACCGATTGAGCTGAAATTTTGCATACTTGTATATATAGCGTGACTATGCAATATATGACTTGGTGCTGATCTGATGATGGAACTGGAAGGTAGCTAAAAGAATTTCGCAATGAAATGACACGACCCCATCGAGCTTGGGCTCAATTGATTTGTCTTGACGAGTAGTTTGTCTTTCAATGGTAACCAGGGTCTGATGACTGATGCTGGAGCTGGAAAGTGCTCATAGGAACTGTGTAATGACGACGCAGCGCCATCGAGTTTTCATAAACCATTCGTAAACGCTTGATTTCTATATGTATGAATATGAATACAGTCATTTTTAGAAAGTTTAGAGAAAGGTTTAAACAGTGATGGCTCAGTGGCATTGGCTATGGACTGCCGCGTAGCAGGTCCATGGTTCGAGTCCCGTTACGGGCTTGAACTTCACCGCGTGGTGGAAGGGCATTTTGCGAATACCCGCCCGGCTAGCGACCACTCTCACGTAGAAAACCTGTCGCCAAGCACCTAATGGTGTATTCCGGCTTCTTCTTTCAGCATCTGTCTTTGAGAGCCAGTGAAATTACAGGCAAATTAGACTTAACAACTAAGACCCAAAGTGACGAGCGCAGTGCAATTCATGACATGTGATGAAATGCATCTGTTACAGGCAGAGGTTATTCCAGTTAACGTCAGGTAGGCTACGAGCTTGTGCTGTCACAATAGCATAAAAAAGTGATGTGTAAAATCCTGAACAGGCAACTTAGAAGACAAAATATTGATGCTCGAATGTGTTACGATGCCGACGTTGAGAGTATTGCTACTTTATGTGCAGTACCACGTGTGCTTGCTGAGTACGTCGTCGGACGGTTGCTATACTACGCTGACTGTCTTACCTCACCGCTGCGGTTCGGCTGGCGAGGTCATGTGCTTCGGAAATTTGTCATCACTCGATGTGTGAGGTAAAAAAATTTGACTTGCTTATTAACGCCACAAAGTGAGCATGTTTCAAGTCGTTACCACTTAATGAATAGATTCAGGCGTTACTTTGCGGAAATCCATATTTAATAAAAACAAATACTTTTAAAAGTATCTTAAAAAAACATTAAATAATATTTAAATCAAACACTTAAAAAAACATCAGTACTAATATTATAAATGCGAAAGTAACTCTGTCTGTCTGTCTGTCTGTCTGTCTGTCTGTCTGTCTGTTACGCTTTCACGCCAAAACTACTGGACCGATTTGAATGAAATTTGGAATGGAGATAGTTTGAGACCCGGGAAAAAACATAGGATAGTTTTTATCCGACTGCGCAAAAAGAGGTTAATGTTTTCGCGCGATAACCGACATACGCGCGGGCGGAGCCGCGCCCGGAAAGCTAGTAAAATTATATATCTAGTGTCAATTCCGCCTAATTTTCCTGTTATCTACGTGACGTCACAAACAACGCGCAGCTTAACCGGACTCCTACGTAACCCAGCCTGTATTAACTGACAATAAATATAAGTAGCTTTTGATTTAAAAGGGATTTCCTCATAGTAAATTGAATTTATTTTAATAATCTCTTTCACTTCATTTAATATTTTACATCTTTGACACGAACTTCCTGAGCTTCCCAAATTAATTTCTGTACAGTTGGCGACAATGGAAAATCTTAGCAATATAATACAAAATTCTTGGCAATGAAATTTCACGCTCACAAAAGATTTGGTCTGTTTTAAACGAGCTTGTGGTTTTAATGCCTTTTGTACGGTTTATTACTGGTATTTATCACACATTCGTGGGAGGATTTGTACTGTATTGTGTATGTATAGTCAAAGGTAAGTATATTAAAAAAATAACGATCACGTCTTAAGGTTTCCTAAGGGCGAGTCTAATATCATCTACCAGAAACAGTTATCTTCAAAAAAAATAATGGTTGACTCAGGCTTCAGACGAATCGTTGTCCAGGGACGGGTAGAAGTCAAGCGGTCACGCGGTCGGTCACCTATGCGTTGGACATACATAATTAAAGCTACAACACAAACCTCCATAGTTCAGAGTTCCCGAGACGCTGAAGACCGCAACAAGTGGAGGCGCATCGCGAGGGCTGCCTTAGCCAATGAAAATGCAGCATCATCAACCACGACCACTCTGTCAAGAGCGAACGACTAAGGAGGAGGACTCAGGCTTTACTTTGCAGAAATCTATAGGTGTATAAAACATTTCTTACATTTGTTTCTTGTAGCGTGTCAACACGTAGAACTAGTTAATTGTAAAATGTGTTTTTGGCGTCGTAAGAGATAACACTGTTTTATGGCCGGTCAAGTTTTTTATATTAAACTGCTGAATTCACTTCGCTGTTACGAGCCTACTTGATGAAGTTGCGCCATCATTCAGTTATTACCTGTGTAGTATGTAAATAAGGCCTTTTGTGCAGTGATGACCTACTTACACGAACACGTAGACGTGTAAAGTGGCATAATTTTAGCACTGTTTGTCCTAAAGTCGCTTTTTTGACCACTCAACGGGAACTACGGGAAGGATAAACAACAGTTAGAAATCTTAAACCGGAAACTCTATGGCCTACGACCTAGCATGGGTACTGCGTATCAAAGGCAGCTGCTAAAATGTATCATTTTCTCCTTGGAAATACATTTTATATATGGAAGTGATACTTTCAAGTGTTAGGCGATCATGCAAAATCCTCATTACCGCCAAGCTAACTACGAATTTCAGTTGGCGCTTGCAAATTCCCCGTGGGGTGCCGGGCTAGAATTACACCTCCCCGTATAATCCCGTGGGTGTCGTAAGAGGCGACTTAGGGAAAAATACTGGAAGGTGGGCAGCAGCGCCTTCTAAAAGAACTGCCAACTTACACTGCGATCCCCAAGACGCCTGCCAAGCGTGGGGTTTATGGCAAATACCCCCTTAAAAGAGGAGGCTGTGTTCAGCAGTGGACGATCCGGCTTTTACAGTTTAGTACTGTACAGCTTGCAATGGTTATATTATGAACCATAAGTTTTTGCTGTGCTCAACACCCATATACTAAAAGTTTGTGCCGTTTGATCAAGATATACCTCTATATAAGCAATGAACCAAAAGCTCTTTCCGTATAACATCGTTATCTGGGACCACAAATCCTCAGTATCCACAGCTAAAACTCATATTGCCTTGTTTATATACACAAGAATACCTTGAAATGGAAACTCTCAATATTACACCGATTCCATGTTTACAGAATTAAAAAACACCATTTTCATCTTCTCTTATTATCAGAGAAATAAATAAGAAAGCGGGAGTCTAATGAAAAACAAAAATGAAGCATCAAATTCGGCCAATTTTACTCACTCACACAAACTTATCCAAATTCGGCCAATTTTGACCTCATTCACGTTAGACCTTCGCACATTACACACGTCACACAACGGAATAAATAAACTAAAAATGACCACTTGCGTATTAAAACACTGCAAAAACAAAACATATTCAGTGAAGAAAGTTATCTGGAATTACTTTTCACACGTAGGTACTGAATTTAATGTACTTTCTTTAATATTATACTACGCAATTTAGGTTATAACTTCGAACCAAAATGTAAACAATGCGATCGTAAAGTATTGCCAGACATACATTTTAGGTTGTTTCCAAAAGTGTGCAGTTTTTTATAGTCGGTTCGTGAAGCAGGAAATCTAGAATTTCCTATTAAACATACGCTTGTTTAGATATAAAGTATATAATATTACTGCTTCACGAACCGACTATAAAAAACTGCACACTTTTGGAAACAACCTAAAATGTATGTCTGGCAATACTTTACGATCGCATTGTTTACATTTTGGTTCGAAGTTATAACCTAAATTGCGTAGTATAATATTAAAGAGAGTACATTAAATTCAGTACCTACGTAGTAGGTATTATCTTATCATATGGTGGAAATAACCAGTAAAGAGTTTTGCAACTAATCATGTTTTAGTTAAATGTAATTTATTATAGTTATAGTGCAATACCTTTACTATCACTACAACTATAGTAGTTAGATAGTTCGACCAAGAAATTTGATACGTTTTATAAAAGTTTGCAGGTAAATAAAAGTTATTTTAAAAGGTACGTATATAATTGTTCCACTGTTGGGCAAAAGCCTACATTTTGATGACTTACGAAGACAATAATCGGCCAAGAGCGTGTCAGAAAACGCATATGATATGCTCCCGTCGCAGATGCCGTAGATAAATAGAAAACCATTTGACGAGTATTGTTGGTTTTTTATTTATTTACTATTTCTCAAAATTTAACAGTTATAAAACAAAAGTATTTTGGGAAAACCAATGATCAAACCAATTTTCGTTTGATATTTTTAGTATAATCTATTTCTATGGTAAATAATAAAATTCTAGATCTAAAAGTTAGAAACATCGATAAGGCTACCAAAACTTTCACACGAAAATGGTTACTTAACAGTATTTTTTAAAACACTCCCGTGATACTTGTTATTGTTGTTAATAATTTCTGATTTCCAATAAAGAGTGCTTATTGGAATTATATAGATGATTGGAAATCCGCGGTTACGAATAATGAACGAAAAACTAATCATACCATAAAGCACGAAATGTTTCAAAACTGGTCGTCTACCTAAATAGGTACGTAAATTAACTATTTGTTGAGGTTATTTCTCCCTTTTTAGTTATTAAGATTATAGTCGGTTTCGTTTTTTTAATTACTTTTAGTCATGTATTTTTTAGTATTTACTAGTTATATCAAACAAATTATTGGAGTACAAAATTTTATGCCCAAGGCGGGAATCGAACCCGCGTCCTCCGATATCGCGTCAGATGCTTACACCATCTCAGCCACCTGGACATTGGCATTTCTGCCGAAACTTTGTGCTCCAATTGTATTACTTTAACCGTCATAGAGGACGGTGCGCGGTTATCAACCAGACTTCATCTGATAGAAAGAAGTGTTTTTTCAAACACTTAAATCTCGGTATGATGTCGCTACCCTTCTATATTTCTAAATATGATTACAAGCACTATCGCGTGCTAAGCGAAAATCATATCAAACAAATTATTGGAGTACAAAATTTTATGCCCAAGGCGGGAATCAAACCCGCGTCCTCCGATATCGCGTCGGATGCTTAACACCATCTCAGCCACCTGGACATTGGCATTTCTGCCGAAACTTTGTGCTCCAATTGTATTACTTTAACCGTCATAGGGGACGGTGCGCGGCCATCAACCAGACTACTAGACTTCATCTGATAGAAAGAAGTGTTTTTTCAAACACTTAACTCTCGGTATCATGTCGCTACCCTTCTATATTTCTAAATATGATTTCAAGCACTATCGCGTGCTAAGTGAAAATCATATCAAACAACACACACTTCACTACTATTGTAAGTGTAACATCCAATTTTTGCAGTATTAAGTTTGACATATCCTTTAATTACATAGTATAAGTGATAAACCTACCGTATTTCGTTCAAATCCGCCCAGTAGTTAGTCAGAGTCAGTGAAACACTCAAATTTCGAAATTAAAAATGTTTATATCTTGAATAATACTGAAGCGATTTCGATAAAAATGACAGTAACTCCTAAGTTGTAAGTATTTTGTTAAATGAAATAAGAATTTTTGCAATACAATTTCTAGTTACTGCGAAATACGTGGACAAACATTTATATATAGGAACATACATCTAACTAAGTGGCGAGTAGTTTTCTTTTCAACTACGGCACCTGCGACGAAACCATACCATATACGTAACCTAACACGCCTTTGGTCAATTATTTATTGTCCTAGAGAACGTAGTCTAGAATATCTTAAAAAAAATAGATTATGCAATATTGCACAATATAAATATTATTATGTTATTGCGAAGTATCCTTACAAACAGATTTTGCTGTATATCTTCAAAAAAAAATCTCCCATAAATCCTACAATTTAGTTATTTTCGTTTTCATATGGCAACACTCCTATCGTACACATGTATAATAGTGTGGATTCAGTTTGATGTTATATGAGCCTCCGTCTATTCTTCTATTTTGTCTTTTTTTCGATTTTTTCTTTTATTTTTCTTCTAGTTTCTTTTTTATTGCAACATTTTTTTATCACATAAAAGATGAATTGATGAAAAAAACAAAAACTGAAAGAATTTTGAAGTTATCATCAAATATGAGCTCCAGGCATATAGCCCGGGCATATAGCCTGGAGCTCATTCGGTAAAAATAAAATAATTAAATACCTAGATATTCTCCCAATAATGTCTACTGAATTCCGTACACGTATAATAAGACTACCCATTTTTCCCAAAGATGGATACTATAATATATGATTTTATACAGATGAAGTGTCAAATCGAAGGATCAACGTAAAACTCGTCGGCTTTCCTTCGTCACGTCGAAATAACGAAGGTTGCAAGCAGCTCATAAAATGCATCGATTTTACGCATTTCCGAATTTTGATGTTCGATTAACCGTGAACAGATGATGGCTGGAGGGCGAGAATTTACAACAATAGGCAGTTTCTTGATCATAAATTCGTTTTTACAGACCTTATCCGATGTTGGGCGCGTGATTTGGAGCATCCAATTTCAGAAATTGCGCCAAAGTTTGTAGCGAGCCATAATCATGTGTGCGGAGTGCGGAAGATCGTGAGGACGGGTGGTGTAAATCTTTAACTTTCCGCGTACTGTTGCGAAGGAGCTTTAAAATGTTTCGGTGGATACATAAACTTTCCTTGTGAACAGTTTCGTTTATAAGTACAAAACGTTTTTAAATATATTTTTAAATACCACTCAGATCAAATTTTCTATACGCGTAGTATGGTGTTCAAAGTTAAATATTAAACCAAAAATATAAACACAAAATGCCAAAAAAGTCGAGGGCTAATTTACTTACAATTTACTAAAGCTAAGCTATGGAGCTAAGCATCTGGCTATTGAGTTAATGTCCGGTAGGAATTGATGTGATCGAGGCCTTGTTTATTCTAAGTCAATATGAACAGTTGGTGAATCTCACTCAGACGTGCTTGTCGACAGATTTCCCTCTGGAAGGCAGCCAGCTGTAAGTGAAAGCAGAACATTAACAAATTTAATAATCGTATTTATGAAAAAAAATATTTGATTCTATTATTGTCTCAAAAGATCTTTAGATAATTACAGTCTATATCTAGGAATTGAACCTATTTGTACAAATTTGTATAGCACAAAAGTATATGTCGTAAGAGGCTGCTGAAGGATAAAATACCAGAAGGTGGGCACCTATATACTTATTTGGCGTTCAAGGCGGTGATCGGTTATTATCAGTTTTTTTTCGAGTGCACATTAATGATTTGCTTTTTATTCAAAATATATACAGTAAATTAATCGTATAAAGAACTAATCGTCACCTTGAACGCTACTTCGGACGTGGCTGATGGGGTTGGTTTGCACGTATGGCGGTTTGCAATATCTGACATTTTTACATTGTGTTTTTAAGGGGATGACCGTAGTGAAACGCGCACTTTTGGAATCTTCTTGTACTGAAACCATGAGTTCAAATTGTGCGAAAAAAATATATCATATTCTTTAATTCTTTATTAAGTGAATTAGTTGATTACTTTTTATTAAAACTAATTAGTTCATATGTAATAAATTGTAATCGGCAACCCTTTTTAGATTGTTTTTTATTAATTTAAGAGGCACAGTTGCAGTAAATGCAATGATTCTTTTTTTAAAAAATAGCTAATACTATACTCTAATGAACTACTTACTAACTTGTGTTGAAAACATTTTTATAAATTTTTGGCACAAAATTCTGTGATCGCGAGAAGAAATCGCAACGAAAATCAGTCTGCCCGCAGCGCTCGGGCCGTTTGGACGTGGGATCTGTGCCGTTTGTTTCGCCATCATTTTTGTGCATTTATTTTACGAAATATTACAATATAATTTTACCATACGTTAATTTGGAAGTCATAAATTATTGAAACTCAAGTTAAACATTTATTGGGGAAGTACTTTTGTTTATATTGATTTATGAAATCTTTATAATAACTTTTTTGAGCGAGTTGATTAAAGTTCAGACACGGCATTGTTAATTCCTATTTTAGTAGGTATCTAGATTTTTAACCCTTGGTAAAATATTTCATTTTGTTATATTTAGGCTACTGTACAATTAAATGAGAACTTATTCCCAAAGCCCTTAACACACTTTCCGAGACGACCAACTTCTTTCTAGGTATTTAGATATCCAATCATTCAAATAAAGGGAACTTACCTATATCTCTTTTATCTCATTGATACTTAGTATGTATTTAGTCGGATTAAAATGTGTGTTACATCTGTATGACTCCGCTGTTCTTACGTACTACCTCTAAAAGCATGTACCCGTAACTTTGGAACCGTTACTTCTGTAGATAGTTTCAATTTTCATAGCAAAAGTGATAATGTGTACTATTATTATAATTTTATTTTATATATTGTAATAAGTGGGGTTCCTTAGGAAAAGTGACCCGGTACAATTCTTTTCGTACAACTTTTAATGGCAGCAGTCGAATGAGACTTGACAAAAACCAAAATGACATATTCAAGATGGCAGGTAAAATTCAAGTTGCTCCGATCCGTCTGAAAATCAATATCTGGGTGGTTTTGGGCGTCCTTATTCCTAATTTAGAAATTATTTTTCGAAGATATTTTTTTTAAGATGGCCGCCATACATAGATGTTTTGAAACCATTGACTTAAATTGTTCTATGGGAAGGAGTCATGGGGAAAGAAAGTATTCTAAACAGAAAATAACAAAGTGGTTTTCGTGATAAGATAATAATGGGAAATATAAATTACGCCTCATAAAAATGACGCCTGCCAAGTGAAGATATATGACGTATCTGGTAAATGGTTACAGATAAGTAAAGGAGTTTTGAACAAATGACATAGGGAATCGAGAAAGCAGTCAAATGACATGCAAAAAAATCCAAAATAGCAGAATTCAAGATGGCTTCCATACAAAGTGCTGCAGTCCGATTCGAGTGAGTAACTTGCGAGGCCGAAGGCTGGGGTCCGACTTGGGAATATTTTCCATATCTTCAAATGGTCTCCATGATGAATGGCCGCGATAACCGAAGCACCTACGAGTGGGGTTCTTTAACCAATGTGACTCAGAAACTTGGTACGATTCTGCCTGTACCACTTTAAGAAGCGGTAGTGTGAATCTTATATGGCGGTTTAATTACAGGTATCTTTTGTATTGAGCATTGCATTGGGATTATACTTCTATTAAAATTTTGAACTTTTATTATATTATTATTTGCGTGTTATCTCATAAATACACTCTAAAATTTCAAACTGACTTTCTATAACTGAAATTATACCTATGCATAGTGTTTATTTACCTATAGATATATAGAAATATGGTCAAGAGTTAAATTGCAAGTTTCTGTTTTAGAGTTGGTAAATGGTAGGTATATGACAGTAAGCCCAAACACAAATTGTTTGACAGTTTTTTTTAAACAAGGTTCATTTTAAAATTAAATACATATTCTCACCATTTTTCTTTCGGCTTGCCAAAATACTGACACACTTTTTTCACTTTTTCTACATAAGCGTTATCACACATAATAATAATAATTTAATTTCAAAAAACGTTTCACATGTTGTTGCAGTAAGGAATGCATAATGTACACATAGAACTATAAATAAGAACAACAAAAAACATGTGTACTTACATTGTATGCAGGGCACAAATATGCTCCAGGACGTTATCCGCACCAACCCAGTGGTTGGTGCGGATAACGTCCTATAAGTTCAAGTACATATATGACGAGTAGGATATATTGTGCTGTTTTTGGTTGCATGAATTCGTCCAAACCAAATATATTAATTGTAAAATAGCTGAAGGTATCTATAACCAAGTAACAGATATTCCCTGTTCTCCACCTTGTCCATGTTTGCCAAAACAATTTTTGATTAAGCTTTATACTTTAAAATTCAATAATAAAGCATTTCGTACGTTTCAGTCGAGGTGTAAATATTTTTTACTACCAATCTAAAACAACACGCATTTGTACACACTTCCTATTCAATTTACAAAGTATTTTATCTAAACTAATATAGGTAATAAGGAGGAAAGATTTGATTGTGCATTTGTTTGTTTGCATTGAATAGGCTCTGAAACTAATGGACCGATTTGAAAAATTCTTTCACCATGAGAATCCAACATTATCCCTGACGAACATAGGCTATAGAAGATTTTCAAAAAAGTTAGGTCGTATGTAAACTTCGATAACGTAACATAAAGTGCGAAAAAAATACCAAAAAAAATCGTTAGGCATATCGCATACGCTGCGGAAATTATTGAAAATAGAGCCAAGTGATATACTACAATTTTATAGAAGACATCTATAAAAAGTCCGCAATACTATAAGTCTAACTATTACAGTTATGTCACAATAACTGCTTTTTTATATGTTTAATTTATAAGTTAAGATTTTTTTGTTAAATAACCGCGTGAAGCCGGGGCGAATCAGTAGTTTGCTTATATAAAAAAGTATATTTACAATCACAAAACAAAATGGAAACACAAAGTAGGCAAATGCAATTAAAATGCTGGATGCGGGCAGCCCTATCGCATGTTTACGTACCGCGCGGCTGTAGGTAGTTTTTTCAAGGACAGGGCCGAGTTAAAATACTGTATAGATAATATTACCGTGGTTTCGTACCGCTTCATGAAGTCAAAATACTTTTTTGAGCAAAATATTGAGATAATACTTTTGAATTTTAAATTATAACCTCGTTTTATGAACCCTATAATCTCAGCAAACCACAAACCAATTAAGCTCCTACTGGCTCTTCCTACTTGCAAATTCTGTTGATATGCAAGATGGGCACCTTTCTACCAAATTTCAAGAAGATCGATTCAGGCAATCGAGATTTATTGACGGGGAAATATACACTGCTCAGACCTCCACCGAGACCTCGCTTCGCTTAGTCTATTAAAAAAATATCATTACCTACAAGTGATATTTTTTTTTTTACCTTAGAGGTTCTCAGTATCTGCAGATAAAAATGTTGTTATCTACACTTCTGTTCTGCCGCTTCTAATAGCGCACGAAACTCTACAATTTTAGCGACGCTATCCGTGGTACGGCGACTAGTGCCGCCGTGCGACTGAATATTTTTATGAGTTAAATGTTGACGCCCATTTCTTTTAGCCCCGCCCGAATTAGAAATTATTTTGACTACGGTCTTGTCCTTAAGAATTAAATGGAAGTTACAAACGTGTTTTATGTTTTTTTTTTCTAAGTATTTTAGAATTTTTAGATGTAAGTTGCTCGGAAAGTTTCTTTAAAACTAAGTAGAAAATAATGCGTCGATTGTAAAACATGTCCCTACTCACGACGCGTTGGTGTGACTAGGGACTAGGGTGTAGTACTATAAGTTATTCTGTGCTATGATTTTACCAACAGAGAATTCCCTAAGGATAGCATCACGCAGGCGGTCACCTATCAAACAGAAGCCAAATCTTTCTAAAAAAAATCTGAAGTCGTCCTTACTGTCGTTCTAGAACACACACTGCACTAACCCACATAAGTGTGATAAAAATAGGAAGATGACGACAAAAAAGTAACAAAAGCAGACACTTTCAACATTGATAAAGGTTAGTTCAATTCTCTAGGCAATTTATAATCTGAAGGTTACCTTTCATACGCGTGGAAATAGTTTAACATCACTCAATATTCCTGAGGGAGCTATAGTGCTTATATTAGGATATTGGAAAATACGATGCCCGTGATACTCACTCTAGAGTTGGTTGGGACGCGTGATAGAAATAACAAAAAGGGATATGAAGGATTTTGAAGCAGTGATTGCTCAGTGGCATAGGCTATGGACTGCCGCGCAGCAGGTCCATGGTTCAAATCCCACCGCGGGCTTGTTCTTCACCGCATGGTGGAAGGGCATTTTGCGACTGCCCGCCTGGGCAGCTACCACCCTCAAGTAGAAAATCTGTCGCCAAGTACCTAACGGTGTGTTCCGGCAGCACTCCTTGAGAGCCAGTGAAATTACAGGCACAAGAGACTTAATAACTATATCTCAAGTTGACGGGCGCAGTGTAATTCGCTAATTGTGACGAAATGCATCTGTTATAGGCAGAGGTTAGTCCGCTTAACATCAGGTAGGCCTCGAGCTAGTCCCGTCACAATAACAAAAAAAAAAAAAAAAAAGCATTACTGTGTTCAAATCTGAGCGCCGGTGAAATTACAGGCACATGAGACTTAACAACATTATGATAATGATAATATAATGGTGTGACTGTTATAGTTCAAAAGTACCTATTATCACAATATTGTGCGCATAGTACCGTCTTCGACAAGTTATTTCACACTTTTGGGTGTTGAAGTCAGTTCCATTTTTTTGGTTAAACATTTTTCACTCTTGTTAGTGACCCTTGGATCCATTGTCATTCATTGTCAGCGACTATATTATCATCAAGATAGGTTATTAGAGTGTAACTCAAAAACGGTCTGAACGATATTGATGAAATTTAAATGGGACGAAACGACAAGCTTCAGCTTTCAAAAATAAAAAGTAATTTTCAAAATCGGTCGAGTTATATACTGAGGTATGTACAAGTATACGACGACATACTTATAACAAAGTACCGTCCCCTATGACGGTTTAAGAAATACGATTGGAGTACGAAATTTCCGGTAGCTTAATAGATAAAGCATCCGGCGCGAAATCGGAAGGACGCGGGTTCAATTCCCGCCCGGGGCAAAACATTTTGTATTCCGATAATTTGTAAATTTATTATAACAAAGTGTTTAATAATATACGTTTTTTGTAACAGGTGGATATATATTTTCCTTTATTTTTAATGTCTAAATATTATAATTACTTGTAATGAAATAACCTTTTCTGTCATACACTCTGAAAAAATATCAACCATCGGTTAAGCAATAATGGTTAAGACAAAGAGAGCCTTTTATTGGTAGTACGGACGTACGGATACTATAAACTTAGTCACAAGGTTTCATTTTCTTGTTACAAACCTCAGAAACAAGAATTTAATAATGTACACCAACTCTTTAGTTCAATAGCAAGATTGTTCTACTGAAGCAACTTAGTTCTGATTGTGAATTTGTCGCAAAATGGAAACCCCGTGTACATCTATCGTATCGTTACTTCGCAGAAACTAAGTTTCCTTGTTTGAGATTCAAACTGTATTACCATCTTCTTCCTTTGTACATCCTTACACATTATGAAGTAGTGCAGACAGAACATAAAATCGCATTCTGTAAATCACTTATAAAAATAGTCACTTCAATTATTAGTCCTTCCTTCAACACTAAAAGCTATATTTTGTTAGTCACGTTTCAACTACAGAGTTTGATGGTGCTTGGACTCATTCTGATCAGCTAACAATGCCGACTATAATGCGAACGAAACTTTTCACAAGTTTGGAAACAAAGTGTTACTTTAACCGTTTTTGAGCTCTAAAATATATCACCCACATGAAGTCATCATGTTCTGAGGAACTGTTCGATTTACTACCTGCAGCTTAATTTCGCCATCGGACTTTCCGACAAAGCATGATTTTTCATCAATTTCATGTCGACGTCTGGAAGTCCAGAACCTTGCGATTTTCACGGCATTTTCTACCTTGCACTGCCAAATTATGGAACCAGCTGCCAGGTCAAGTATTTCCGAATAGATATGACTTAGGAGCATTCAAGAAGAGAACATATTCCCACCTTAAAGGCCAGCAACGCATCCTCGAGACCTCTGGTGTTGCGGATGTTTGTGGACGACGGTGATCACTTACCACTAGGTGAGCCGCCTGGTCGTTTGCCATCCTTTCCCATAAAAAAAACATCACAATAAATAACAGCTTTAGGATGTCATGGCTCTTGGTTCTATCCCAAGGCCAGTTACCTAGTCATTGAGATTTTTTATGAATAAAATGTTCATGAGCACTCCCGGTCGATAGAAATAATATCACTCATACTACGTAACACCAAAACATCTGGAAAAATATAGGAATTGAGAAAGATTGATTTTAAAAAGCACTCTTAGAGAAGTTTGCTAATCTGTTCTTAACCGATCGGCAAAGTTAGGTGACGTCCACCGCGGTCATGGGTTGGATGGGTGATCGCCAGTGACATTACTACTGAGCGTTTCCGTGCTTCGGAGGGTACGTTAAGCCGTCGCGTCGGTCCCGGTTGTTGTCTTAAGATGACAGTCGTTAAAGCACGATGGTAGGGCACTTTGCGAATGCTCGCCTGGCTAGCTACCATCTTCAAAAGAAAATCTGTCGCCAAGCACCTTACGGTGTTCCTTCCGGCAGCTGTCCTAGAGAGCCAGAAATTCTAGCTTAGCCTGAGTTACCTCTTTGACCACATCATCACTTACCATGAGGTGAGATAGTGATCAAAGGCCAACCTATCGAGCAAACAAAAATGAAATTAAACTAAAAACCTTGTTTGAAAAAAAAATTATTAACAATATATATGAAATTCAAAAATAGTCATAAATATTCAAACAAAAATGTAGATAACAAAACTATAGGAAAATAAATTACTTATTTTTATATCAGGCAGGCGGATACCACACTAAAAGCATATTATTATTGGCTATTACTGATGATATACTACGTTTAATTATGGCCCAGTCAACGTCCAATTACGGTCATTAGTTCACCATTCACCATAACTGCGTGGTTAGATATATACACCCTGTAACATGGCCTTGTGGTTGCCAGATCCAGAGCATTACGGGGGATTGAATTAGTTAGGCTATGGGACTTGTAACCTTTGTATAAGTTTGTAAAAGACATAGTGGTTTCATACTTTGTATTGTAATATTCTTTGATAATATGTCACCCGATGAACTTACTTTGCTTAAGGATACGTACATTTCTTTCACTATGCTAGTACCTACATAACTAGGTACATTATAAACTACAAGGAGTCCAAAGAAGTATAAAAAATAATCATATCACGAATTTACAAATTGGAATACAAAATGTTTTGCCCCGGGCGGGAATTGAACCCGCGTCCTTCCGATTTCGCGCCGGATGCTTTATCTACAAAGCTACCGGGGACGGCTGCGTCACCGAAATTTTGTACTCCAATCGTATTTCTTAAACCGTCATAGGGGACGGTGCGCGGCCATCAACCAGACTACTAGACTTCATCTGACCGAAAGAAGTGTTTTTTCAAACACTTAACTCTCGGAATGATGTCGCTACCCTTCTGTATTTCTATATATTATGATTACAAGCACTACCGCGTACTTAGTACGAAAATCATAATATATAGAAATCATATCACGATTTATTTCTATTTTCCATATACAGCGATAACATTAGATATTAGTCACATTCTACTTATGAGCGATTAGGAAAAACTGTTTACGTATATGTATATATAATATAAATTGAATATGTAATGTAATTTGCATAAAGTAATATTACGCTTACTTTTTAATCAAAATAAATAATTACTTAATTAAAATTATATAGAAAATCTTTGTTAACTTTCTAACAGTATAACAAAGTAAATATTTCGGTTATAGATTTAACTGTTTAACATTTTCAACCACGTCATCGCTTATCATCCGTTGATTTAGTGGTTGAAAGCTATCCTATCAGTAATAAAATACAGAATAGCGTTCATATATTTTGTGTTGATATGCTGGGTAACAATATTAACAATGATCCTTGTTACATTGGCTTATTTCCCGTTCAACACTTGATCTATGTTATTATCTACGTAGTAGAAAGGCAGGTTATGACGTAAGATGAAACACGTTAACCGGAGATTAAGCTTGATTAAGATAACGTGGCATCCCACACGAATAATAAGACCTTACATATTCAGGAAGTTTAACCCTCCACGCAACATGCAAAACAAACACCTTAATTTACGCGTTGCCGACGCTTCTGTCATAACTGTCTCGAAACGTCACATTCATCTTGGCGCGTACCTTGAGTAAATCATCCGCTGAGATATAATACGCCTTAATGGGACAATATGCGTGACGTTAATGATCGTTTATTTAAATTGAAAGATTTATTAACTTAGGGTCGATTATTGGTGTGAGTTTAACCAAACTTAAACTAAATTATGTTTTCACTACATGACTTATGTATTTTTTCCGATCTTATTTTTAATAAACAGAATAACATTCATTTAATGAAAGTCTAGGATCAACTGTAGTTTACGAACCTCGCATACATCGCAAACATACGTGAAAATAGTGGGCTTACAGCTAAGATTTTTTTTACCTGTAGATGAGTTGTGTGCCCTCCATATTTAGTAGACGAATTCAGGGTAGTTACCAGAGTCACTACCAGTCCTGCACTTCCGAGCGTCCGGTGAATACATATCGCCGCTAAACGTGTTTTTAGGAATAATCTGTGGACAATATGCCTTCTTTGTGTCTTTAGACTCTGCACCAATTATACAAGCACTGTGAGAGATAAGAAAACTGTTGCATTTCACGTAATTATTGCTTTTATTGATGAAATAGGATATATCATCATTTTGTTTTATCTTATAGGAACTAATCTCAATGAAATGGATGAGCGAGATATGTGTATCGTTTGGTGTGAGAGAGTGAAAGAGATCGCAGTGGAATGGTGATCGGAACGTCTCGTGGCGGTTCGGTGGTTACACGAATTGCTTATTTATCTCTTTCTTACAACAGATATAACGCATAATATTTGAACGTTCTTTCCTTGTCATTACAAACTGCATATACATGTGCGTAGGTATGTAGATAGGTAAATTCTAGTAAGCTTTTAGAGCAGTGGTGTTCGGATATAACTACTCTAATATTTCAACTCTCTGGCTTAGAGTGTTGCGTCGCCTCAACTACATAAATTATTATAATTTTATCTTAGAATTGCATCGATTTACTCCCCAACATTTCTGACACTGCGTTTATTATAAACTGCAGAAGGAAAAACAAATTAAGTGTGTAACGGTTTGATTCTGTTTAGATTGTCTCTTGGTTTTGTTTCTAAAGCTTGGTTGTGTTACTAGTTTATTTGATCACGTTATATTTAAGATTCAGAGTAGATATTTGATTTGATGATTAAATACAATCCATTAACATTTACTTCTTTAGAACTAGACGAAGTGGAATTTTATCTATGCTATTATATATATAGGTATTTACTAATAAAGTAACGCATACATATATGTATATTAATAGTTATATGTTTCAGAAATATATGACAGGTAGGTAGGTTATTAAGTAGGTTTACTATTTTGTCTATTCTGCATAAAATTCCATCTAGATTACTCAACTCATCATGGAAGTTTTAGTTACCTTGTTTGACGACTACCATCGTGATTGTTATGCGTGTACAAGTTAGTATTGAAGTTTGGCCATTAAATTATTTAAGTGTGCCATCGTCAATGGGATCCAAAAATATATGACAGACCAAT
This sequence comes from Plagodis dolabraria, assembly GCA_963854805.1. Taxonomy (NCBI): domain Eukaryota; kingdom Metazoa; phylum Arthropoda; class Insecta; order Lepidoptera; family Geometridae; genus Plagodis; species Plagodis dolabraria. The sequence goes on along the minus strand of OY978453.1, from coordinate 2,630,967 downwards.
TGTTGAATGTGGATTAATTTGATGTATCTTCTTATGAAATATAATAACTTTGAAGTATGAGTAAATATGATAACTTTGAAGTATGAGTAACCCACCACAGCAGCGAGATTTGGTGAGCATGTCCCCACCCCAGGAAAGGATGGACGTGGATGCGAATACTCCATGTGGTGGATATTTAATTTTCATTGTGATTTTGTATATATATATAGAAATTTTGTTTCATTTTCCATTCCTAGCAGCTTCAATAAATCAGCAACTTTTGTCTGCACACAAAAAAAAGTTAGCTTAACTTGATATTCACGTTAAAGGCCCGTTTCAGAATGTCCTAATAAAGTTTAGGGTTGCTATGCAACACATAAAATAAGTGAATGATAAAAATGACAGTAAACATGCAGCGCGTTTCAAGCTTTAACCGATGGATAGGCTAAATTGATGACTGTGAAACGCAAAAATAGTGTTTTATTTAATAAATATGCACTGGGTAGTATAACCGGAACTTATACTAATTAACTAATTAACCATAATAAAAATTGCCAATACGTTGCCTCATCTTCCCATTTCACAAACCCAATTACTATGTCACATATTTAATGGTTTGTTCAGTATATTCGTCGCGTTACATCCGCATCCACGTGGACAATATCGACCATCTATGAAATAATTACTATTGTTCTCTTTATCTCTAATGCCAAAGGATTATGGTGAAAAGGTAACGTGCTTCAAAAATAATAAAAAAAAATAAAAAAATATCTTATCACTACAATGTGACCGGTAACTAAATTTCAAGGCCAGTTAAGATTAGTCAATGTCACGGCCGTCAATTTTGCCAAATCAACAATTCCCGATCACAAAAGAGATACTATTCCAATATGTACGAAACAGCATCTTAAAGAATATAAAATTGTTACGACATATACCCGGTTAATTTACACATAACAAAGAGCATTCAAAGGAGATTTCTAAGGGGCAGTTGTAAATAGGCATCATACAAATATGTGGATTAGAGGTATTTATGTGACAATAAGGAAGCCATTATGTATTAATTAACGCTTTCAGTGTCTTGTTAATTAAACAGGTGAAACAGTTCGCGCCGGAATACGTATTAGGAAAGCTATTAACTGTAATGGCCATAGATGACATATAATATCATACTATGAGTTACTATTTCATATTTATTTTGTACTTAACCATAGTGTAAGGGGATACTATATTATTATATTAATAAATACTTCCAAAATTGATTCTCACAGATTTATTTACTGCCGCGTTCAGCAAATAAAATAGTATTGAGCCTCTGCGAGTAGAGCGGGCAAGAAACTCGGAGCCATTCTTTTTGAACTTCTTCAAAATAAGAAAACAATAATTACCTAATAATATATCTTATATAATGTGATTCTATACATACCATATTTTAACACTTTATACTCGTACATACACACTGTTCTGTTTCACTAACCACTTATTACTTATTCACTAGGTCACAATGTGTCGTCCGTTCGAATCGACTTCCGAGGCAAGACTGACTGTAAAATGTAACTGGCGTTAACAGAACGCCTCCCCCTACCGCACTTGTTTGTGGTAGGGTGCACGTGACTAGTCAAAGTCAATACAAATACTTTTAACTTATAAATATTCTTAAAATATATTAGTATATCCTTATAATTCCTAACAATAGATATATATATAATTCAAAATTTTGCAGAATAAATTTTAGGCCGATGCTCGAGAAATGTAGTGACAAAACTTCTAAAAATTATATATGGACAATTTTTCGCTCTTCCATCGTCATCAAAATAGAGATGGGAATCAACATGCCCAAGTACATGTCTAATATTCCTCTCTTGACGGTCAGGTTCATTTTTCGGAAGATATGAAAGAAACGTTTGTCGCTGAGTTGTTATTTATAAACCTACTATAAAAACTATTACGCGGCTAATCAAATACCTATAAGGAGACGCATACGTACACAGAACTTAATATAGTATTTAACAGAAAACGATTAGATCTTTGATTGCAAAAATTAAATCTTTGCAACGTGTGAGCTAGCAAATTCTCATCTACGTCCTTAAATTTCTTTATTCTTAATGTTAAATTATCGTATTTTTGTATATCGCAGTCAGAAGGAAAAAAAAGCGCTTTTTATGGCAATATATTATTATCTCCTACACAGTCCTTCATGCGTACAGGGTAAGCTGCGCCAGTGCACGCATTGGCCACGGTTTTGTCAAGGTTTTTATCCCTCGACGCCCCGTGAAGTGTTTTTAAAGTACTAACACGTTTTCCAATACGTAAATTTGACACCTTCAAATCATTATACCCCAATACTATACATAATATATTGATTACTTCTCACAAAGCTCTTTTTGCAAGGTTTAAAATTAGTATTGTACATGTGAATGTATTATAATAGTTTATGTGTATATAAACTGTAACGAATTTGTACATGTCGAAACTGTAAATACTGGCAACGAATTTGCACATATAAATTATCAACTCGCAGGAATTTAGTCTCGTTCCTTTGAAGTGCCTTCAGCAAAACTAAAATGCATCTTGCTTGAAGGAATTCGTTTAGTAAACTTTAGTTCGACATTACCTTCATTTCAAGATGCACTGTGAAAGTAGATTTATTGTGTTTATTCACATGTGTTATTACAGAATTTGTTTCGTTATATACGTTTGCTGAGCAGGTATCTTCTTTGTGTTGGATTATGCTAGTAACATCAGACTTTCGGGTTGATTTATGATATGAGTGTATATGCTCCCCAACCATCAAGCTTCAACTGATAAATAATCGAAGCTACTAAGATTCAATGAGATAAAATTTATTTAGTCTCTAAAATTATTACTAGTTTTATATTTTTTATAGATATATATATAAAATAAAATAATTTAGATTTTGTGACGTAGCCTAAAAGTGTTCCCTCCCCGATAAGTTTTATCACAAGGATTAAAAAAATGACTGAAAAACATATATATCTAAAACTGCTATTGATATAGATATGAACCTATACGAAGTCTGGAAATAAAATTTGGGCCTATTTTACTTATACCATATTTTCAGTACGAAATAAGTCCTTTCTAAGCAAAGAGGCACTAAGTTACGCTCCATAAGCAAAATCATGTTGGCTGTCTCGTCATTTCCAAGTATAATGGCGAATATATTACTGCATTACAGGATTTACTTCTCTGAGTAAAGCCATGCAAGGAGGCTCACGGAACAACAAATGGACTGGTAAACGCAGTACATGAGATTTCAGGAAAATTTTGTCACATTAATTTGCAAGTTGATGTGAAAAATATATATGATCTTTTGTACATATTTCTAAATGAGCGCACTTTTGACATAACAAATTATTTTATGTTATACATGGTTCAATCCATAACTCTGCAGAAATTTTTATATAAAGAATTTCAATATTTGGAGGCATTACGAATGTGCTACAATATATTCACAGACACAACATTTCGCATAATGTAATATAAGTGAGATGAAATCTCCAAACCACCACACAAACAAATCTGGAAAATAATGGCAATATATTTATTTATTTCATTAATTATTTTACACGTTGTAGTTGTAGCAATAGGTTATTATTCTATTACGTTACACTTTTGTTTCCACACCCACTTGATATGTATGTAGCTACGTTTTTTATGCAAAATTACAACCTAACCGGAAACATGATAAGTATATGAAATTATAACAAAAATATAAACAGTATTTTCAAACCTTGAATACCAAATATACAGATCTGTCTAGGAACGTGAAGTTAAGATAAAAAAATATGCGACTAAGAACTTTTCGTTATGGTCATATTGCCACAAGAAACTTAGCGTTCTTACGATAAACTCTAAATATTTAAAAACTGACCCAGCAAAAAGTTTCTACACCGCTCTTCACACAATATGAGAGTCGAGAAGACAGTTTACACAGCGATCTGTTAAACCTTAATATATTGCTGACCTAGGCCCGAATCCCTCACAAACATATTTACGCATTGTCAGCAGTATTTTTCTCCATATAAACGGTGGCTTCCAAAATTAAGTGCTCAGATTTATTGTGATAACTCCAGGAGTCACCAGACTCAGTACCGGTATACCCTTCAGGTGGAACCTCTGCCCAAATTAGTACCAAAAGTGAGTTGCGGAAACTTTTAAAGTCAAGTGTAAATTAATAATTTTATTTTTTAAATAAAATAAATGTGTGTGTGTGTCCATAAGTTGATTTTTTTTAAGACAACTGAATAGGTCCACACAACAGATCGTATCTTGTGAAACCAACCTTAGGGAGAATAATAAACTCTCCACTTTGAAGTAAGAAATCAAACAGGTAAGACACAATTATACCTAACATTTATATAATATAAGTACTTACACAATAAAAATATGATCAACATTACGTCACGCTATTATTATAAGTAAATACATCTACATACTAAATAGAACCAAATATCATCAGATGTTTGTAGCTTTATGTTTCGTAATTAAGTCGCATCCCCAGCTCGCACGTCCATACCGTCACTGAAAAGGGGCAGCTCACTTGTAAAACGACATACGTAAATAGGTTCGATTTTTTGCGTTCGGTGTTACACATAGAGTTAAGAAGTTATGTGATGACAAAAATGTTTGAGTAATAAAACATTCATTGTCAACTAACTTCAGCTTTCTATGAAAGTAAACCGCAGGCATGAAGAAGGATCGAATTTAACTGTTAATGATGAATATGCTTTGCGGTACAACGTATTAAAACAAAATAAAAGGAAAACTACAATACTTCTAATGGGCAATGAAATTCACTGAAAAATAATAATTATTAATTGCATTCAAACTGTTATTTAAGCGAGGTTTGAATAATAACTCTCAGTTGTTGGAGAACAACGTCATTCGCTGCTATAATATGTAATTTCCCCTTCACATCACAAGTATGTCTATTAATCATTTGCATTCTACAGCTCTTTGCAGCTTCAATGATATTGTTGTCCGTATAAAGTTTCTATGCCACTCTATTAAGGATTTATGACTTCCGGTCCATGCTCGCTATAACAAAACCTTTGATTTCGGTCTTGTTTCTGGTTTCCAAAAATGTGTCCTACCATTGCTATATCTATCTTATTTTTATGTTACTATGTTATTCATAAAATGTTGTTCCATATCTTCATAAGTTTTAAATTATTAAACATTTTTTCAACCAACAAAAATATCTGTATTCTCCAAGGCCAACTCTCCGGGGTCATTGTGAAATATAATCACATAATAATATATATTAAATAATTTCAAACCAAAAATACATCAGCCTATTAACACTCATGTCTGCACTTTTGATACTAACTCTCTTCGGTTTGTCTGGTTGATACACTGGCGCCCACTGTAACTGGCAGCATAGGTCGTTAATAATATATAGATTTCGTGCTCAAAGACAACCACTACAATTTATCTATACTCATACTACTACGGGAAAAATATATCCATTTGGAGCTGATATAAACTGGACTGAAATAGACAAAGATTCTTTGAACTTTTATAAATAATGAAATAGCGTATACCTTTGTTAATAGACTATTAAATTTGTAAAGTAATTGCTTCAGAAGAAAATTAATTGTAACAAATCAAAAGCATACCTTTATTTGATCTTGTAATTAAAACTTTAAGCAAACCAAGTTAATGAAATCTTAAGTCAACCTGACATAAAACACTCAGAATTCATTTAGAACAAGAGTTTACTTCAATCTCGTAAAGCGTTTGGTATTTTGTAGTAAAATTACTTTAAAACAGTTTTTGACTGTACCCTGTGTAAAAAAAGCTTTGTAAGAGATAATTTTAAAGTTGTACTACACTACGTTAACATTTTCGTTCATAACGAGCACGATTCGATAAGAGCGTATCTGCATGGAAACCACGTCATACACGTGTCAGTAATTTTTACTCTAATTAATATATTCTGGTGTTACTTTGATGAAATCCATATTTGATAAAAACAAATACTTATTTAAAAATATTTTAAGAAAACATTAAATTAATATTTAAATGTAACACTTAGAAAATATATCTAGTGACAATTTCGCCTTATTTTCCTGTCCTCCTGAGGATACTTCGTGTAAAAAGCGAAACGAAAATTCTTCTGGTTCGGCTGAGTGTTGTTTGTGAGGTCACGTCGGCTTAACAGGAAAATTAGGCGGAATTGTAACTAGATATATTATTTGAGTGTTTTATTAAAATATTAATTTAATGTTTTCTTAAAATATTTGTTTTTATTCTTTTTTTTTACTCTATAAAACACAAACACAAACAGTATAGAGAGCCGTTTGTGCGACTAGTGTATGATGAAGCGTGGACGTGGCGCCAACGTGGCGAGCGCCACGCCACCGATCCGTCGCATCTGAATCATGCATCATCATTATATTAACATCATATAAATAACCTAAAAACAAAATTTTACATTATTCGTTAATTTTAAACAAATTATGTGCTTAACGTCGTGCATAACATTAAAAAGGAGGCACTGCTAGCAGACCTAAGTTACAAAGGAAAATGGTATAAACATTGCAATTTAGCTGGTCTAAGAAATACGAAATAAAAAATGTTCTTACACCACAAAGTAAGTTATACTTTTACTTATACTACACTAGTGCTAATACTACTATTGTTTAGAAATACGAGTAATTATCATAAATCAATTGCAGCAAATATATAAAGTATTTCATACGGTTTGATAGGGTATCCGACTAGCTGCCACGGAAAGTTCACGAGGCCATTGAAATCGGCGGCTGAAATCATCATCTACCTGAAGATATATAGCTCAAGTCTCGCAGAGAGCGTTGCGAGCAACTGCCCACAGTGGGCGTCTAGCAGCCCTCGAAGCTGTCCGGATTCCTTAAAAATGGGCATTTTGTCTGCTCGTACACTGGTCGGATATCGTGATGTTTAGTCGTCGACTAAACAAGAGTTCTAATCGGTATATTTAGTTAATAAATATGACAACTGACGTTAGTTTTTTTGCCTAAATAAATGTTTTAATGTTATTTTCAATTCTTGTTGTGATCAGTATTTTAGGCTATCAGTATTTATTTTTAGTTTTATTTTCGTTTTTACGACAAATATGAATGCATAAAATAAAGTAAACTACAATACAATTTAAAAAAAATCGTTTGAGTATACTATTCATAGTCTTGTAGTTAAATAAGTAATGGCTATAGAATGTACATATGTGAGAAAAATAAACGTTTCTAATATAACTCGGGCGGCAGAGATCATGTAGTATTCTGCAGATGCATATTAACTGTGTACATGCTATAGGTATAGACAGTAGCTTACATCACGTTTTGTCGTTTAAAACTTTAAACACGAAATAACTTTAAAACCTCGTACTTACCGTAACTGTTTTTGTTCTCAGTACGCGGCATAACTTAAACTTAGCTTTAACCCGTTGAATATTTTGAATTTTGGGAACTAATATACTTAGACTAGAGTGTTGACAGCAAACATTCTACATCGTTTACCATAATTATAACGTATTTTAATGCCATTCTTTATACAGCTTATGTAACCTTGGTTTCAATTTTGTATTATAACAGCTATATAACAACTCGAGTTGGATGATTATCGGCACCGATACAATTTTGAGGTTAAGTAGTGAAATTAAAAATATTGCATAGCTTCAGACACACATGCTGCACGACGTTCAATTTGACAAGAATAAGCATTGCATTTCAATGAGGCAATGCTGCCAGCATGCTGGGCACGCTGCCAACTGGGAGTGGGCTGGAGCATTTAGACTGCCTACGATTCTGCTATGACTTATAGGTTGTCTAAATGTTTTAATTGTAGTAGCTGTAGTGTTATATATATAGTTCGTAGTATTTTATTTACATACTAAAGGCATTAATAATATATATATATTACAATATGGATATCACTCTAATTGGGCTCTGCTATATCTGTTATATCTCCTGTTTATTGCTTGATCTCTTTTCGTGAGACTATCTTTGAGTGCTCTAAACCAAACATCAGTATTACTTCTCTATAACTATGATGTCGTGTACTTACTAAATGATACTGAGCATATGCAGTATAAGCAGCAGTAGATCTCTTTGTGCGCCTTCTTTCGTGGGAGTACTGCCACCATATTTATTTCTACCACCAAACTGTAATGTTCGTATGACTGTGTTCCAATTTAAAGCTTTACATCTCTTGTTTATATCTGCTCCTCATTATTATTATCGTTATTAATTTTTTCTTTGCACTTTTATGTATTATTCATATTGTATTTGTTGTTTTTTTTAATTTTGTCGTTTGTTTTTGTTTGTTAAAAATAATATATTTATTATTAAACTTTTAGTATGCTGATCTGTGTGCACTGTTCAGATTAAGACGTGCGTGACGTCACCTGACGGTCCCTACGGAAGAGCAGCGCTGCTTGTTAACAGCCAGCATTATGCTGAGTTGGAGCCGGTTTGTAGCTATATTGATTTTAATTTTTCATTGTTAACTGTTATATTTGTATGTGCTTAGTTTTAGCTTTCTGTTACAAATAAATTATACTCAATATTCTATTCCATTCCATTCCATTCCATTCCATTCCATTCCATTCCATTCCATTCCACTCCACTCCACTCCACTCCACTATTCTATTCTATTCTATTCTAAAGAGTTTGGGTGGTGGTGAAATTTTGGGCACACAAAACTTAACAACTTTCTGTCTCATTTTGATGGGTGCAGTGCAGTTTGCCGAGTGACGAGCTGCAACTGTTATTCACACAAGCATGAAACGATGCAGCGAAAAAAGCAGAGAAAACCGACCTCTGAGATTTACTCGAATTAATTAATAAATTAAAGAAACACCCATCATATACATCTTTTGTTGATCTTTCCTCCAAAAAGTCACAAATAGAGCAGCACCAACCAGCAGCTTGGCAAAAAGTAAGCCACATACGAAGAAGCCGTTTTAAATTCGTTTATATAACATACAACGCATAAATATCTTTCTTCTTTCCATGTCAGTATTAAAAACTCGACAACAACAACTAACAAGCTCACTAATGAACTTTTAACCTCACAGCTGACAATCACCGCGTTGATTAATGCCCTTTGCTGACGTGCTAACGATTCACCGATCGCTCGCAGTCGCGTCTCTTTGTAAAACGTACTGTTTATGCCATTGTTTCTTTGTCAAACCATATGTGTCTAACTTGTATGAACACTGCATAGAAAAAGACAACTGATCAAAAGTCTAAAACATATCCATCGATATTAAAAACATTGCTTTCAGCATAGGTACATTATGAGTTTATGAATTGCTGTATGAAATTATGGATTTTGTTTATTTCATTCAGTTCATGATAGTATTTTTATAGTCGGTATATATATTAGTATGATAGTATTTTTATTGTTGGCTATAGATGGCTTTGACCACTATCTCACCTGATGGTAAGTGATCTGATCGAAGATGTTGCTCAGGCTAATCTAGAATTACTGGCTCTCAAGGACAGCTGCCGGAACACACCTTTAGGTGCTTGGAGCAGATTTTCTACTTGTAGGCGGTAGCTAGCCAGGCGTTTATGCGCAAAATGCCCTACCGCCATGCTGTAATGACTGCTCGTGAAGGCCGGCACACACGTGGAGGAAAAACTCTCAGTTATTCAAGAGTCCGGCCTCTACGAAATTCCGGAACGTGTGTATAGCAGAAATCTGTCAGTTATTTTGGGCCTTGAGGCGGCTGGATGAAAATACGAAAAAGCATTCGATCAACAGGTCGCTTCAAAGTTAGGAAAGGAAAGAAGAAAAGTTTTACCAGACATGATAAGTGAGAGCATATTTATGACTATTTACTTCATTCGAATATTATCTTATGACAGACATCTAAACTGAGAAAAAAACCAAAGAACACAGACATCATTTCCAGGAAACCAAATAACACAGATATTCGTCATTGTTGCCTGTTTATTATTGCAATAGATAAGTTTCTAGTGGAGCGAACAGAAAGACGCACTGCAGATAAATGACCGATGACACCGTCGAAGTCACCAAAGCCGCAGGATGCATTTGTCTAAAGCTGTTTATTGTGGCGTTCTATAGGAGACGGCTGATGACGGTGATAATAATCAATATTATCAGACATTAATGTGAGCTTGTTATCTAAGTTTGAGCGTATATATTTGTATGGCAAGCTTGCTGCTCTCATTTTCTTTACAAAATATTCATATATATCACGATCAGATTGCAATTTACCGGATATCTGATCGTGTTACACTGACTCCTGGCTTGAACGATCTTCTGGAATACAACCTCGAGCTTCCAGCAGTTTTCCTGTTTCATACCGTTTCGTACCGTATATTCGCTTGATTTTTCTCAAACGTTTTACCTAACGATTTGGATTGAATTACGAATGTCAATTACTAATGGATATATAGAGCTTGTGCAGTTATCTAGAAATATGCTTGTGCAATGCGAGTTTCTTTAAAGTTAGGTAAGTTTCTAGTAAAAGTTCGTTCCATTGAAAAACGAGATGGAGGAAAGTTTCTGATAGAGTTGTAATAAAACCACCTAAGTGCAAATCGAAATAGGCTGGTCATTATCACGATAGAGTAATAACAAAAGGCGTTGATTAAGAATATTTCTACTATATTTCTTACAAATATCTATTAAAAACGACTTGGCAAGCTTCCCTAAGAGTGCTTTATAAAACGAATCACTGGTTATATTCAAAAACTCGAAACCCCAATCTACTATCTGAAACTAAGTGTATCTTACTTTTCACGCAACCATGTCCGGGTACACTTTAATCTCCAAATAAAGCTCCCCTTAGCAAATGAATAGTTCGGTCCTGCAAAGTGATTAGATTAGAGCAAGAAATCGGATACGAGTCGTATCGATCAAGATATATGGGTATTTATAGGGTATTTCGATATAAATCTACCAGATCTCAACGTAAGTTTCTTCACCCAATACAAACAGAGATAAGTCTTTACTGTGCTCAGGATTTTACTCTTAACTTGATCCGACAAAACATCTCCTGTGATATTAAATACTACTTTTTTGCTTTACTTTATCCCTTTGCCAAATATTTATGCACCAATGCTTTGGTGTATAAATAACTATTATTTTGATTTAATATTTATTCTAAATATATTCAAAATTTTCCTACTTTTTTAAGTTGGGATGTACATATACATTATGGCATGTCATAATGAAACATGCAAATAAAACAGGTAATACCTGTAGCGGTTCAATAAAGTAAAGAGGATGTGAATCTCATTTACTTGTTTTTATAACTGTGAATTTTTCTGACCTCCTTTTGGGGCTTGTATGTTAAATACCCTTGCGCCAATTTAGAGCATAATTTTTTACTAATTATATAATAGTTATTATAATCTGTATTCATTTAACTCGTTTATTTAATTAAATTAATTTACTTCGACTGCCTCGTTGGCGGAGTGGCAAAGTCATCGCTTACGAGGATCGCTCGAATTTCGAGGTTTTTGGTGCTGGGTCATAATATTGACTTTTTCTGTCAAAGAAGTTGCCAATAGCAGCTAGAATTGAAGTGTGCTAGTATCCAGGAATAGTAGTCTGACGAAACTTGAATGTTTAGATTCCATTGCCCACATACTTTCAGGAAAAACAGGCAACACAAAAATCCACAAGGCAAATATCAATATTTCCAAGGAAGTCCAAAAAACATGGATGGACCAGGATGGTCTACCTGCCACGAATACCTTCGTATCTCTCACAAAATAATTACAATTTTAAAGTTTTAACAGATTGCCTTGTTCCACACATTTAAGTCTTTGTACAAATAATATTGGTAGCTACGAGTACGTGAGATAAGTTTAGCGTCTACGAGTATTTGCCGTCCGAAAAAAAAGTGATCCAGTAACCCGAATATAAAGCTTTGTATGGATTACGCGGATTTTATTGCTTTCCTTGGCATTCTCAGCGCTAGAAGATTTAACGAACGATCCAGCATGGTCCATTTTACAGCTCGGATTCCGAGATACCAGGCTTCCGTTAATCAATGTGCCGATTCTCAGCTTATTTTCAGTTTCCGGAAGCTGATTAATGAACTACGATTAATTATTATTAACACGAAATGTATCTCAAGACGTAAAATCTTTCTTTTAGGTCACTTCAGTGGAAGTACTGGAGTGTGGGTGGCATGAGAACTGTAACAGCTCAAACGATCGTAACGGAGCTTCTGAACTATTTGGATGGGTATCTACTCACTAGTGGAATTACAACTGAACGTTTTCATGCTTCGAAGGGCTCGTTAAGTCATCATCGGTCCCGGTTGATGTTTTAAGAAGGCAGTCATTAGATTACGTGAAAGATTTTCAGGTAGCCTGAACATTTCAAGACTTTACATGGTGGTAGGGTAATTTGCAATGCTCGCCTTGCTAGGGGTTAGTGTGATTATGTTATACCTCAATCCAAATTTATAGATACACATTATGTAATTAAGTGTAACTAAGTTTTCCAACAGCTACATACTCTGATTCATCACTTTATTGATCCAAAATTTGTACCTGAGAACAATGTTTGTAAAGATATCCAACAATTAACACACTACATTATTATGAAGGCCAAAATAAGTGCATGAGTTTGTATGTTTGTTACTTTTTCTAGCTCAAACGGCTGGATAAACTTTGATGAAATTTAGTATGGAGGTACATAAAACGCGGTTTAGCAACATTAAATAATTTTCATCATCATCATACATCACCACGTAGTTGTTAACCAGGGGGGCAGCTAGTATTTGAATTTCACTTACGGATTGCTGCAGCGAAGCGGCGCGACTCTTTCATTCGCAATTGCGATGCGGCGTAGCAGAACGGTACTTCTAACTTATGGCAAAAATTCGACATTTATGAAATCGTCGAAAGTGATATAATCGTGGTGTCTTACCTAGAGGTATATAAACCCGAAAAAAATAATAAGCGTTCTATTTGGGTAAAGGATAGACCAAATTCTCTATTGAAAATAAAACTCTTTTCTACGACTCTGAGATAAAAATCGATTGTACACAAATTTAAGACTGTAAAAACAGGTTCTATGAATTGTTGAAACGTGAACTGATTGGATAATATACTGCGAGGTTAGTATCCTATGCCGCGAGGTAAAACACAGTTACAGCAGTGGCCAGAGTCAGATTCAATCAAAATAAAAGCTAATATTAATTTAATATTTATCTAAAATTAATTTGAAGTAAAAGCTACGAATTTGTGGATTAAATTTAATGAAATTGCAAAAATACTTTTTAAGGTTACTTATATATGAAATGTAACAGCATTTTTTATATGTATGACCTCCCAAACCTCTTTTTGCAACAACAAACTGAGAATTTCGGAATTTTAGGTATTGGAGCGTTCACTCACGCTACTAGACACGTTATAAATTCGAGCACAACTAGTTTTATTGACTGCGTATACTTACGTGGACTTCTACTTTGACAGAGGGGAACGCTGCGATTGCATCTCTCATCATTTGTTGTTTTCTGTCATTCATACATCATATCATTGTGTTGCGCATTTTTGTGGGCGACGGTGATCACTTACTACCTGGTGACCCGCATGCTCATTTGCCCCCCTAACCCATAAAAAAAACATCATTGAGTATCAGTTGAGATCGAGGTTAAAGTAAGTTAAATTCTTTTTTTAAAAATAAGTAAGCAATATTTGTACCACAGTCTCACTTGGTAAAAAATGAACATGTGTTAGGAAATCAGTACTAATATTATTAATGCGAAAGAAACTCTTTCTGTCTGTCAGTCTGTCTGTCTGTTACGCTTTCACGCCAAAACTACTGAACCGATTTGAATGAAATTTGGTATGGAAATAGTTTGAGACCCGGGAAAAAACAGAGGATAGTTTTTTTTAAAAAGAGGTTAGTGTTTTTGCGCGATAACCGACATACGCGCGGGCTGAGCCGCGCCCGGAAAGCTAATATAAATTATTGGTAGCGTGTAACACACTGAAGCCGTATGCAAAATTAAGGTGGAATGAAAACGCTTCGTGCGTATGTTTTCTGATCTTTTAATATTACAAGAAAACTTCACTGGTACTAAGTCAGTAGGTCATATATTGCTAAGATCACACTTTGAGTAGGTAATACTTTTTTGTGATCTAATTAATAATATCGAGATAAAGACTCAAGTTTTTCTTTCTTTAATAATGAGGAGGTTTTCACTTACGCGAACACAATGTAATCTTTATTCAGGTCCCGATATTTTTCTTGCCCGAACATCACACACAAGCAAGAATGTATTCCATTTGTAATCTCTTTTATTCCATACACCAATTTTCTCACACGACCGTCCGAGGTACTTGTTCTATCCACGTTTGATGTTTATAGAACCTCGTACATTACTCACTAGATACCGCTGAGTGGATGACCCAAATTAATAGTGGGCTTAATTGAAGGAATCGGGCTGTAGGTGGATACATTTCTAAGAGTCTTGTGGATATTGTATGATTATAACTCAAGCAGAAATACATTCTTACTCATTGTTTCGCTTCTTTTTGGTTCTTTGAAAGATAAGCATAAAATATATTGAAGAAGCTTTAGTGTATATTATTTTTTATATTTTAAGAGAGAGTCGTATGTACCACTGCATTTAACTTTCTTAGGGTTTGTGGAAATATCAATTTTTATACTATATTTGTTTCCACTACTCTATACTAGGTACGTTCAATAGTTTATTCAATAGAAATACCAAGAGAATAGACTAATTTGTTTGATATGATTTTAACTTAGCACGCGATAATGCTTGTAATCATATTTAGAAATATAGAAGGGTAGCGAGATCATACCGAGAGTCATCAAAAGCGCATGTCTAGTACCTATTTAACTCATATATTTTACTTAATACAGTTTGTATGTTCATCGAAATCTACATTAAAATTTATTTGAGTTTGTCCCGGACAAGTCTTATTCAAAAAACCTCACAGATTACTTTGACCTATAAATCAGCCTTGTAAAGAAAAATATGTTTCCGTAAAAACTTGATCTTTACGTACTCCTAGTTTAATACTGTTTGATGATATTCTTCAATAGGATAGACTGAGGTTCGGAATTTTTATAAACTTTGTCACAGGCATCTTGGAACTTGAATAAAACAAGGAAATAATTTATTTATATCATAAATTGCCCAGGGTAACGGGTCAGAACCCCTAGGTTACGGGTTAGAACGCCATACCCCCCACCCCCCATTTATTCCCGTGGATGTCACATGAGGCGACTAAGGGAAATATTCCAAAATGTGGGAAGTACCGCCTTCTAAAGAACTGACAACTTCTACTGCAATCTACAAGACACCTGCAAAGCATGGGGATTATGATAAATCGCCCCAATGCTGGAGACTTTTAAACGGTGAACGTCCGGGTGATGTAATTGAAGATGATGATGATGATGATGTTTGTAAATTGACATCAACATCATGACACAAAATCAAAATTTAAATAATTGAACACCAATTAACTCCAACCAGTTTATTATTTTTATTGTATGTATGCAGTGTAAATGATTACATTAATAACTGTTTTTTTTATGCTCGATAGGTTAGCCTTTGACCACTATCTCACCTGATGGTAAGTGATGATGCGGTCGAAGATGTTGTTCAGGCTAACCTAGAATTACTGGCTCTCAAGGACAGCTGTCGGAACACACTGTTATGTGCTTGGTGACAGATTTTCTACTTGAGGGTGGTAGCTAACCAGGCGGGCATTCGCAAAATGCCCTACCACCATGGTATAACGACTGCCATCCTAAGACAACAACCGGGACCGACGGCTTAACGTGCCCTCCGAAGCTCGGAAGCGCTCAGTAGTAATGTCACCAGCGGTCACCCATCCAACTCCTGACCGAGGCGGACGTTGCTTAACTTTGCTGATCGTTTCAGAATGGCTAAGCAAACTTCGCTACGAGCGCTTCGAGATCACTATTTGAGGATTGGACCTCCTTTCAGCCACTACACTCAGATGTTGCCGCTGTCACGTCCCCATCAAATATTTTATGCGAAGCCACGCTCTTGCGCAAGGCGGCGGAGAAGCCATCGATACTGAACTTAAAATTGATAGGTTTCCTCGCAGATAGCCAAATGACAGAAGCATACTTGGCTTTTTATTTCTTTACCAAAATTAAGAAAGCAAGCGGTTATGTTGCGATTTCAAATTAGTTAATGACTTTAATCCCGTTTTGAGCAAAAAAGTAACGAGCGTTAGTCACACAGGTAAGAAACTCGAGCAGTAATCAATTAGCTTTTTACAACTTATATTTTATACCTTTATAACAAAGTCAAGTTACATGACAATAACAATCAGCAATTCATGTACGTATTGCTGATTGCAATTAAATTGCCAAACTAACATTCGTTATTATAGATATTCTTCTTACAAACATTCAGGTAAATTAATTTGACTGATTGTTCAATGTGACTTTAAAGAATTTAGGTAAAGTACTCTTCCCATACGCTTTCTTATTTCTATAAAACAACGAAATCGTGGTCAAT
Source organism: Plagodis dolabraria (assembly GCA_963854805.1). NCBI lineage: Eukaryota > Metazoa > Arthropoda > Insecta > Lepidoptera > Geometridae > Plagodis > Plagodis dolabraria. Next base: position 2,614,469 of record OY978453.1, on the reverse strand, counting down.
TTTTGATAAAGATTATTTTATAAAAGTTGAAATATGAGTGTATGAAGCAACTCAAGCAGACATGCAAACTTCTTGTCATCTATAATTAATCTCAATGTAAATACAAATGTATCCGGCGGTAATCACGCATATAACAGTTTACAGTGTAAATGGCAACTAGGTCATTATCATATATTCCACTCTAAAAATGGAAGCGTTGATCAAAAGAGGGTGCGTCAGTAAACAATGACAGGAAGTTCTTTAATGAACACCCTTTCACGTCAGTCGCTGGGGGAATATGACGGAGTGAAGGGAACTTTGTTTTAAATATTCTTTCTCTCTTATTCACTTTTGATGTATTTAATCCCTAGTTTCTTTCTTAGTAATAACTTATCGTATAGTATGTATTCATGGTTTAGTCCCATGCAATAGGGAGCGAGCAATTTGCCATTCACCGGGCACAGTTTCAGGGTCATACATAACGTTTTCTATATCACACTGGACAAAACACAATAACATATTATGAATAATGTGTTTACGCAAACAGCATCTAAGACAGAAACACAAGAACATATTGTATGAAACCCTGGCTGTTGTGTATTTAATGTACACACCACTCTACTCACGTCCACAAGAGAAGTAGCATGCTGCTCATTTGGCGCACTTTTGCATATTGCGGCACCCACGTGAAGAAATGGGATACCACCAGAAATGGGTTTTTCTTGTACCGTATACTGGCCACACTGTCATGATATACACTAATAAAGGTAACTCTGACTTGTTATATATATTAGTAGTACAACGTCGAAGCAGGTCGCTTTAATAGAAAATGAAGAAAATTATATTCTAACTAACAACATACAATGCTACTGCTAATCAACTAGTGATACGTGACCGGAGTGATGGGTAGATAAAGTATGATAAAAAAACTATGTTGTTTTTAGTTGGACCGTGTAGAACGACGCGGCGCGTGGCGCGGTGCTAACTTCCGCGCTATACACTTGATTTGCCTAGTATTTGTGTAATAGGTACTTGGCGTTTGGCCACTGGGTTTCTTGTTGGTCAGTCTGATCTAGGTGTTGTTCATGCTAAGTCTATAGTAAACAGATGTAGCTCTACAGCTCATATACCCACTCACTCACATCTCACAATTTTTCGCAGTATATCAGTGTGATAAATAGAATGGATATAAACTTCCTAAAAGTTTTAACAAAATTTTCAAGACTATAAAACAGTTCTAAGAATACTTGCTGAACCAACTGAAGCAGCTGTATAATCTGAGAAATATATAAAAACTTTTAAACAAAAACGATAAACTTGTTTACACTTTTAGTACTGCAACTAATCTTGTGTGCAGAGGATACTCGCATGCCACTTTCGTAGTTAAACACGATGAGATTGAAAATAACTGAGGGTGTGCCATGTTGTTTGAAAGTTCACGTATGTATTGATGTATGAGATCCATTGTAAAATTATCTTCATACAGTACGACCGAAGCTGGTTATCTAAACTAATATAATAAAGCGGAAAGATTTGATTGTTTGTTTGTTTGCATTGAATAGGCTCTGAAACGATAGGTCCGATTTGAAAAAAATTTTCACCATTAGAATCCTACATTATCCCTGATGAACATAGGCTACATAAGATTTTCAAAACATTAGGGATCCGTATGAAAACTTCGATAATGTAACTCAAAGTGTGAAAAAAATACCAAAGAAAAATCGTTATATCGCGTACGCTGCGGAAATTATTGAAAATAGATCACATGCAGTGATGTACTACAATTTTATAGAAGACATCAATATCTATAAAAACGTATAATACTATAAGTCTATAGTAACTGTTACAGTTATGTCAAAATTACAAATTTTTTAAGTGCTTAAATTTATATTTTTTGATATTTTTGTTAAATACCCGTGCGATACCGCGGACCGCTAATGTTGTAGAATACAACATTAATTACAATTTTAATTTCACAAGTCTGACGACTGTTTATTACCCTTTTTACAATAGAGTAAAAAATAAGAAAATTTGGAATGAAAACGCAACTGGCTCCAGACCAATCAGAGAAGCAAGAAATAACTTGTGGCATTCGATATAATGCTCATTAAAAAGATACTGGCTACTTCAATGTATCTGTTTTATGGTGTATATTCTATCTAGTAATTTATTTTTTCCATTTTGGATAATCAAGGGAAAAATTATGCGTGTGATAGATTATTTGAAATTTGACTTACTATGTAATGAAATATTTTTTCATCTTCACTTGATTAGCTTTAAGCTTAAGATTAAACAACTGGCTTAATGTGACATTCTCATTTCGTTTTAATTATACTCTGTGGTTTTTAAGAGGAAAATAAGTATTGGTTTAATTATCCATGTGTATACCTACTTTATCTGTGGTGTGAATTTAATACTGTACCTAATTGTGTTTGTTGTTAGACTGTGATTAAGCATAATATATTGATTATCATGATCACTTCAATCATTATTTGATGATAATATTACTGGAAGTATATTTTATAAGTAGCGAAATTGATCACGTGACAGTGTAAAGTACTTATTAAAAATAGTTTATAATATGTTCTTTATTTATGATGTGTAAAACATTGAAGATTTTATTATACTTAATGCCATATGTATAGATCACTTGAATCATTATTTGATGTTATTAATACTGTAAGTATATTTTATAAGTAGTTTAACTGGTCATGTGACATTTGTTGAGATACTTATATAAAATAGTTTATATTATGTGCTTTATTTATATGTGTAAAAACATTGAAGATTTTATTATACTTATTGCCATACGTGAGCTTGAGATCACACAATTGTCAATTATAAAGAGTAATGTGTTTGTGACGGTAGTCGCTTTGTCACCTTGTTTGTTCACTCACTGCGAGTAGCTTCAGTGTCTGTCGGACCGCCGTGCGGAGCGGACCTCTAGTGGTATCGAAATAGTCTTTAATGACAAAGTGCTGCCCGATTCAGTGTCTGTCGGACCGCCGTGCCGAGCAGACCTCCAGTGGTGTAGAAATAGTCTTTAACGACGAAGTGCTGCCGAATCAAGATGTTGTGAAGTTAAGTAATTTATTATACTCTTTTTTTGGTATTATATAACGACGAATATGTCAATCAATAGTTGATAAGTGTAAATGAAGTGTGTATAGTAAGTAAGTATCACATTGTTAAAAGACATTTAAAAGAATGGCCTCGAGTTTCTTGCCCGTTCTTCTCGAAGTGGCTCTATACAACTTTGTTTACTGAACGAGGCAGTAATGATAGAATATTTCAATGTTAAAATTTCATTAGAGCGTCGTAGACGCCTAAATTGAATAAATGGTTTTGACTTTGGCTTTGACTTTCATTATTCTAACTAACATCAGAAGTGGGATAGAACACGTATACTTCATATTATTTCAAATGCTTTCAGAATGTGTGGACGTGGCTTCTGATGGCTGTTTTGGAGGGTCTACTAAAGGCCATCTGCGACGCAGCAGCTGGCTCACACCATGGTGATGACGTGGTGCTACCACCTTATGATCCTGACAAGAATGACAACGGTGCAGACAGCAGGTATACCGCTATTTGGTGATCATGGATAGAGTACCATCACTACTGTTATCAGGTAAGGCCTTTATGGGCTATGTATTGTTATGGTGAAAACCTAGGATCCTCACATTGAAAAGTGGGACCTGTTCAAAGGAACAAAAAGGATTTGAACCCCACCCCGAAAAATTATACATAACAGACAATAATATATAGTTTAGCAACCACGTAAATTTTACCGGATATTTCTTCAACCAGTTTCGAACTTATTTGAGGACCTTCGTCTGGGAGTAAAAATTTTATCAGATATACAAACAAAAGCTGTGCTTCAGAGGGATAGCTTTTCTGTTAATTTTGGAAACTATCTATATGTGAATGCACCAGAGTAAAACTCAGATTACTATGAAATAGTTAGATAGACTTACGGAAGCACAGTTGATAAAGCTTGTATGTGGAGGTAGCCAGGAAGTAAATGTAAGAATTGCTTCTCTTAACAATCCTGTTAATACTATTGCAGAACTTATTTCACTATTCACAACATCTGGAGAAAATCCCAAAAATAACTGTTTAAATACGATTAAATTATTATTATTTAGCAGACTGTTAGATAACACGACGTGTTAAACGCCACTGCTAAACCTCGTAAAACTGACAATGTTCAAGACATACGTTGTTTTCTGTTACAAATTGGCTTATTTTAAATCACAAAGCGTATATGGAACATATACATATAAGACCATAATCCGAAGACTCTGACCATGTCAAACATGAATTAGACCATCACTAAATCACAAACGTAGAATGAAATGAAAAAATATATGTACAATAATGTCCAATTGTATATTATGTCTAAAACTGTCAAACCTTCTATGGCTAATATTAAAACGCGAAAAGAGAGGCTCCTGGTGGCACAGAAATCGATAGCAATACTGTTCAACTGCAATTTTAAACCTTGCTCCGAGAGATAGAAAAAAATCAAATGTAAGATAAACGTAGACTTAAAAGTGTATACCTTTGCTCGAACATTATTAAAGTCCTTGGTCCTTGTCAAACAACTAAAGGAACTGAAAGGTAATTTAGATATCGATCTACAAAACAAAATAACACGATTTTTGGGAAATTCTCATCAATACTATTGTCGTTCTATGATGACATAGGCAGTGTAAGAACTGGTAAAGATTTATAACTTTAAACGATGACGACTGTCACGTAAGATATGACAAACACTAAACAAAACTAGAAACTACAGACAGTGAACCAGTCTAATTTACACCTTAACAGAAGATTACTTTATATCTAAGAAAATTATTTTCAATCATATAGGGAAATTGATTTATTACACTTGGATTAATTTGTGATTTTCAGACAATCTGAGGAAGGGTATGACAATATTCTTCTTATTATAGATGAAAATGATTACATTAATTCGCTAAAGGCTCAAACTTCTCCAGTTATAAAGTTCATCGTTGAATTTGATAAGAAATATATTTAACATCACGCTATAATATATTTATTTCTCGTTAGCAATGGTCAGGTTAAAAGTTACGTGGCTACGGTTAACAAATACGATAAACAATTCGTCAGAATAGCCAAACGGTCTGTGACAGATTCAGCAAACACATGACAAACTCAAAAGAAAATTAAGATTTTCCCTGTAAGAAAAATCATAGGTACAGTGGGAAATGTTCAAATTAATTTTGCCAAGAATATGGATGGTTTATATACATAGATCTTGGACTTGTTTTAGTAAATTGTATCCGCTATATTCTGCCCTTAATGGGTGTTAATAAGTGTGCAAAATTCGTTTCACATTATATTATTTGGAAACTAAATACTACTGTAGAAAAAAAATGGTACTTATATTAGTTATCATTGTTCAATGTACATATAATGGTACAATTATACATTTCAATATTGATCACACATTAATTAAATAAATACGTGTAAACACTATAAAAAAAGACTACACATAATTTAATAACATTGAACATAAGTTATTTAATAACAGTGAACATTGGCCAAAGTTCAAAGTTGTTGACCATTACATTTACCTGGGACAGACTGTCCAGTTAGGTAGGTCCAACTTCGGCAAAGAGGTCGCTCATAGAATCCAACTCGGATAGGCAGCATTCGGGAAGTTACGCGACCTCTTTTCGTCAAAGATCCTGTAGAACCTAAAGACCAGTCTTCAAGCAGTGTTTGTTACCAGTAATGACATATGGCACCGAGACGCGGTTTTTGACTGTGGCCCCTTTGAACAAGCTCAGTCTCCCAATGAGCGATGATAGAAAGAGCTATGCTCGGAGTTTCTTTGTGCAATAAAATTCGGAACGTGGATACTGACTATATCGTAAAAACCGCGGGTAGCCAATGTTTACAAGCGGCTAGTAGCCGTTTTTTGTGGCGTTCCATGGGGGAGGCTTTTGTTCAACAGTGAACGTCTTCCGAATAATGATGATGATGAGGAAAAATTAACCGTGAATTAGATGTCATATAGCTATACACTAATGTCAATATTTTTAAAACAGCGGTCAGCTAAAAGATCATCAGTTTTGGTAGTATGATTTATACCCTTACCATTACCATAGGTGAATTTTGTATCCCTCTGGCGTTAAAGTGGCGTACCTTGATATATGATTGGTCACCTGCCTTATTAAAATTTTATCTAAGCGCCTTTCAGATGACCCTACCAGACCAAAGCAACTTAGTAAGATGGGGGAAAGCTACCGAAAAGTCTTGCAGTATTTGTCGGGAGGTAATAGGTACAGCAAGGCACTTATTGGTAGGATGCAAGGTGCTCCTTTATAGGGGTCATTATTCATGTCGCCATGATAGAGTCCTCGAAATCATGCGAGAGGCAGCGAGTCTCTCGGTGGCTGGAGCAAAAAAAAAAAAAAAAGGTTTGACCACGAACAAACGACACGTCGATTTTTTAAAAGAGGGGTCATCTACGAGGTCTAAATCCAAGCTTTACTCCATCTTAGGCGCAGCTCCCGATTGGACTCTTTTGATGGACACGTATGAAGGGTACTACGAATTTCCTGAGAATGTTGGTGTTTCGTCTTCCAGACCAGACATATTTCTATACTCAAAAGATCTAAAACGCATAGTACTTATAGAACTTACTGTGCCGTGGGAAACAAACATACCTAAGGACCACACATTAAAAACAAACAAATATAACCTAACAAATGAATTAACCAAAAACCGTTATGTGGTTAATTTATAGGCTGTAGAAGATGTAGCAAGGGGTATACCAGCGAAATCCCTATATAACCTACTTAAAGACCTTGGCCTGCCAAGAACAACTGTAACTTCCATCCTAGAACGTGTATCTAAGGCAGCATTAGTAGAATCTTGGCAAATTTGGTTAGATAGGTCAGGAGGCTTGAGCGGGAAGGTTAACCCTACGCCTGGGTTGCAAGTACCAGGCCCCTCTAGCCTCTTCCTCTGCAACGCTATAGACCCGGCACCCATACGGTGAATCCATGGAATGCTAAGTAATTCGTCTCTCTTAATGAGTAAAACTTTAAATTTTCTTTTAAAATGGAAAATGAATTGATATCCTTCGGCGATGATGGTAATTGGTTATACAATTTTTTGGCAAATACACTTTTTTTTTGTATAGGGTGTTGTTACACCTTATGTTGCGTAGTGTGGTTTTGTGTGTACTGCTAAAGAAAGTGTTATAGTTTTGTTTATTTGACCTGATTAAAAGCGATGCCTCATAAATATATAGGGAGGGAAATATCAGTATCTTAAGATTTGTGAAATCAGGTTCACATGTACCCGTACGGATGTAAATATACCATCCGTACGGGCTCTGCTGTCTGATGTTGTAGATAAATCTTAAGAAACTATGATAAATGTACATTCCAATATGGACCTAGCAGAGCAATGTTGTACAGTGTTGCTGAAAGGTGAAAGGAACGTTGCGACTCCAGCGTAAAGACTAAACAGAACTTAGATTGTGAGTGGTGTGGTCTATGTCAGCCAAAATCATAAGTGAGAAAATATTTCTTACGAAATGATCGTCTATGACACCAAAGCAACACAGTAGTTAAATAAATACTGATGTTGCCAAAAAAAAATGCCATTCATTTGTAGTCCGGTGAATGGGTGGATCAAAACGTTTATTTTGAACAAGTTTAAGTAAAGCTGAAGCTTATAAATATAGCAGATGTTATAACATTAAATCGACAGTTACATATAATTATTTGAATGAACCGTGATAGATTATATTAAATGGTATTATAAAACTTATAAAAATAATTGTTAAATAAATTGATTGTAGAAATATACAATATTGTAATGATAACTCGAAGTGAATAAAGCCAATACACACAAAAAAATATATGCATATGTGATAGCAAACATTATGTGATGGAAAGAATTTCAAGATTTTGTGAGTGAACGTTCTTGAAAATTTTAAATAATAATAATAATAAATATTTTGAGTAAACATTATATTACTAAATATAATGACTTTATGACGATATGACAATATGACTGACACGCTGGTCGGTCTCTGACCTTCCATTAGTCCCGGTAATACCACTGGCAGCGTCTGGTAGGACTAATATACGTTAAAGGTCAGGGGCTAAAAGGAAGTTAAAGGTCCCGGTAATACCACTGGCAGAGGGTGGTAGGACTATTATACATTGAAGATCAGAGGCTAAAAGCAATTTAAAAACAAGAACATAAAAAGTACTGCTGGTCGATCACTGTCCTGATACTTTACTGGAAGTCATGCGCAGCAGGTGATAGGTAGAGTATGACAAGGCCAGAGATCTGTTATATACTGCTGGTCGATCACTGTCCTGATACTTTACTGGAAGTCATGCGCAGCAGGTGATACGTAGAGTATGTCAAGGCCAGAGATCTGTTATATACTGCTGGTCGATCACTGTCCTGATACTTTACTGGAAGTCATGCGCAGCAGATGATAAGTAAAGTATGTCAAGGCCAGAGATCTGTTAAATGAAAATACTGCTGGTCGGTCACTGCCCTTACTCTATTAGAAGTCATGCGCAGCAGATGATGGGTAGAGTATGTCAAGGCCAGAGACCTCTTATAACAATATAAAATGAAACTTCATGACTTGACATGACATGACTTGAAAAAAAAACATGAAATGAAATGAAACATGAAATTAAATGAAACATGAAATGAAATTAAACATGAAATGAAATGAAACATGAAATGAAATGAAACATGAAATGAAATGAAACATGAAATGAAATGAAACATGAAATGAAATGAAACATGAAATGAAATAAAATAAAGTGAAATGAAAATTGAGGTTGTACTTCGAGAGCAAAGTACTGGTCAGTATGGCCGTGATAGATTATTTGAAAATTGACTTACTATATAATGAAATATTTGTTCATCTTCACTTGATTAGCTTTAAGCTTAAGATTAAACAACTGGCTTAATGTGACATTCTCATTTCGTTTTAATTATACTCTGTGGTTTTTAAGAGGAAAATAAGTATTGGTTTAATTATCCATGTGTATACCTACTTTATCTGTGGTGTGAATTTAATACTGTACCTAATTGTGTTTGTTGTTAGACTGTGATTAAGCATAATATATTGATTATCATGATCACTTCAATCATTATTTGATGATAATATTACTGGAAGTATATTTTATAAGTAGCGAAATTGATCACGTGACAGTGTAAAGTACTTATTAAAAATAGTTTATAATATGTTCTTTATTTATGATGTGTAAAACATTGAAGATTTTATTATACTTATTGCCATATGTATAGATCACTTGAATCATTATTTGATGTTATTAATACTGTAAGTATATTTTATAAGTAGTTTAACTGGTCATGTGACATTTGTTGAGATACTTATATAAAATAGTTTATATTATGTGCTTTATTTATATGTGTAAAAACATTGAAGATTTTATTATACTTATTGCCATACGTGAACCTGAGATCTCACAATTGTCAATTATAAAGAGTAATGTGTTTGTGACGGTAGTCGCTTTGTCACCTTGTTTGTTCACTCACTGCGAGTAGCTTCAGTGTCTGTCGGACCGCCGTGCGGAGCGGACCTCTAGTGGTATCGAAATAGTCTTTAATGACAAAGTGCTGCCCGATTCAGTGTCTGTCGGACCGCCGTGCCGAGCAGACCTCCAGTGGTGTAGAAATAGTCTTTAACGACGAAGTGCTGCCGAATCAAGATGTTGTGAAGTTAAGTAATTTATTATACTCTTTTTTTGGTATAATATAAGGTTAATATTAATTCATCAACAATACTGCGGGGGGTGGTGTAGAATCGATAACTGAATGTGATCCACACATTTTTAATATTCACATTAACAAAATCAATACTAACTATTGCCTAAGCTGTGGCGCGTTGACTTTGAGAATGATAGCGACGACAACACTCGCGGCCGCCGTGGACTAGACTCAAACATACACACACGTTCTAGGTATTCTAACGCATTGCGAGGTATCTATCGCAATGCGTAGGTATACCTACCGAGTTCATTGCCCTCGCAATGCGTAGGTATACCTACCGAGTTCATTGCCCTCGCAATGCGTAGGTATACCTACCGAGTTCATTGCCCTCGCAATACGTAGGTATACCTACCGAGTTCATTGCCCTCGCAATGCGTTAGAATACCTACCGAGTTCATTGTCCTCGCAATACGTAGGTATACCTACCGAGTTCATTGCCCTCGCAATGCGTTAGAATACCTAGAACGTGTGTGTATGTGTGAGTGGAGTCCACGGCGGCCGCGAGTGTGTTCGTCGCTATTTTATTTATTTTATTTATTTATTTATTCAAAAAAACAATGTGGCTGACAGACTATAATGTCCAAAACGCCAACATGTCTAAAACATAAGTTGCAAACACAAAACATTATTACTCAAATCTACATTATACATTATATATCAGTTATTATACCATTCTATACACTTATTATTATTAATATTTACTAACATTCAATGTCATACTAAATTAAAATACAGTCACAAGAAAAGTAATACAAAGAAGAGATATACAAAATGTCAATAAAATCGATAAATGTCAATTTATAATATAATATTTAAATTAAGTGAGGATTACATTAAATTTTATGATAATTCAAATTTAAGTACAAATATGCATGTCTTATTAGGGTTCCTATGTTGTCAGCAAATATATCAACATTCTCGTCATAGAGAAGCAAGTCACCGAGCAAGGCGCGCGCACGAGCTGTGGGCGCATTTTGTGCGCGGCGGGTACGTGTGAGCGGCCGCGCTATGAGCCGCGGTATATTACGCAGGGCGACCGTGCCTCCGCGCCTCGGCACCTGTAGCCCCATCTGACTAAGTACACTCTGATTGTTTACTTTATTGCGAAGTACTGACAAATAGTGCACTACAAGCAGCAGTTTTCGTCTAAGATTAAGTGTATCTAGGCCGACCATACCCGATACAAACATAGACGGATATAAGTAGGGATAGTATCCATAGGCTCTCTTGAATAACCACCGTGCAAACTTTCGCTGTATCTTTTCGATCATAAGTGAGTATTTGTCCTCGTATGGATCCCAGACCACTGCACCAAACTCCAGAGTGCTACGGACATACGCGTTATATAAAACTTTAGGTACTCTATTATCAGTAAACTGTGAAGCAACCCTCATTATAAACCCAAGCGATCTACTAGCCCTTTTACAGATGTTGGTTACGTGTGTTCTAAAGTCAAGTTTCTTATCTAAAGTCAGTCCAAGGTCACGAATTTCATTAACTCTTTCTAATTGAGCGTCAGGTAGGAAATAGGTAGCATATAGAGGACAATGTGAGCGCGTGAAGCTAATTATTTTACATTTAGATGCATTGAAGGGCAGGCGGTTGGTTCTACTCCATTCAGCCACAGCATCAATGTCTCTCTGCAGAGCTTCAGTGTCCTCTACACCACTCACAGCAAGGCACAACTTCAAATCATCCGCAAACATGAGACATTTTGCAGAACTCAGAGCCCTCGGCAAGTCATTGACCATCAACAAAAAAAGCGTAGGTCCTAGAGTACTACCCTGACTTACCCCCGACCTGGTGTAATAGTTGCTAGATTCGTACCCAGATACCCGAACAAACTGATTGCGGTCAGTCAGATAGCTCGAGAAAAATTTAAGGAGCTTAGGAGTAAATCCAAATGTAGATAATTTCTCGAGTAAGATGTCATTATCGACTAAATCGAATGCTTTTTTTAGGTCGAAATACGCCGCATCGACTTGCCGACCCACGTCCATTTCACTAGCGACATAATCAACCAGGTTTATATGGTTAGTAGTGGTAGATCGAGCCCTACGGAAACCGTGTTGACAGTCATTTATAGCATGCTCTACTTGCTGGCAAATACGGTGATCGATAATGGACTCAAAAACTTTTCCAAAGACTGATAGCACCGCAATAGGCCTGTAGGTGGAGACTTCAGATCCAGAGCTCGCTTTGGGGACTGGTGTCACTCTAGATGTCTTCCAATGCAACGGATAGCTCGACTCCTTAAGACATAAATTGTAAAGATACATCAACGGTAACTTCAACACATCGATACAATCCTTCACCAAAAAGGAAGGAATGCCGTCTGGACCAGCCGCAGACCGCGACTTCAGGCGTCTCACAGCCGCGCCAAGGTCGGTCGCATCTACAGTGTCTATTGCAACCCGCGCGGAATCACTGCCAGAACCGTGTCGCGATGCCGCTGCCACATTCAGCCGTGGTACCTCCCGTTGAAATACAGAACTGAAGTAGCGTGCGAACGCAGCAGCGGCTTCCGCACCCTCAACCTCTGCTCCGTCACATGTGAACCTTTCACAGCGTCGCCTGTCTCTCCGTTTATCCTTAACATATTCCCAAAACCTAGCAGGTTCGTCAATAATTTGGTTTTGTGTCAGTCGAATGTGCTGCTGATAAGCATTGTCAATTAACGTCTTTACATGCGTCCTATAATATTTAAACAACTCCAAGTTAAATGCCTTACCCTCTGATTTGTACCGGACAAAATGAAAATATTTATTTTTAATATTTTTGATTATTTCCGGTGTGTACCATTGCGGATATACATAGCGGTCTGCATTCCAAGAACGATTTTTTACAGGGACATACTCACTTATGCATTCGTATAATTTCTGATAAAACATGTCAGCAGCAGAATCGACCCTTTCGATGCCAAACAAATCGGACCACTCTAATTCGGCTAAAGCTGCATATAGCCCACTAAAATTAGCTTTCCGAAAATTCCAATCAGGAGGCGCCGAGGGACGGTCAGATGGCGGCGGCGGCGGGGGAGGTAAGGATGGGGGCAAACCACTCGGCAGAGACACGCATATTGATAAGGGCGGGTGGTACGCATCTGCCGGTACCAGCGCATCCGCATCACCACCGTCGCAAACCGTTACATACTCGTTAGCTAATCCGCTCAACACAAGATCCAGTAGACCACCATGCTTATTCAATACATTGTTATATTGCGTTATTTTACAAAAATTTTCAAAACAATCAAATTGTGTTTTTATGGCACTACTAAAAGAATTCAAATTAAAATCACCTAATATTATTGTTTCCATGTTAGAGTATTTACAAACAGCATTTTCAATTGTAGTCAGAACATTTAAATATTGTTCATTTTTATAGTTAGGTGGGAAGTAAACTACACAACACAGCAATTTAACATTTTTCCAACTAACGATTGCAAACAGTACCTCTTGATCTGGTGTGAGTGAGTCGATATCCGTAACCCTACGGAGCGAATAGCAGTCTCGGACAGCAAGCAGCACGCCGCCCCAGCCAGCGTCGACGCCATCTGCGCCGACGCGGTCAAGCCGCGCGATTTGCCAACCGCGAGGGAACAGTTCGCCGTCACACACCGAACTCGTGAGAAACGTCTCCGTCAGTACTATCATGTCGTAGGTACATGACGTTACACTGTTAAGGAAACAGCGAGTTTTCGATCTCAATCCACGTACATTTTGGTACAAAACATGGAAGTTATGACGACGTTTCGGATTCAATCCTGGCACGAAATTTCTGTCTCCAGGCCTTTACACAGATACCGTCAGCCCAATTCGTCGGTGCCATAATGAGGTCGATTGACTTAGTTGGAAATCCTAATTTAAATGAAGCATAACTTCCTCTCGCCTTTAGTGCTTCCACGGTATGGTCGTTATCACCACAAATGTAGTTCAAGTGCGCACGCACTTGGTCCACCGTAGTGCCCTGCTTTACGTAGTAGAGATGCACATACTTGCGGCGTTCCGCAGCATGCAGCAGTGTGGCGCCTGGAGCTGCAGTGCCGCGCAGCACGCCGGGGCTGCGTGCCCCAGGCTGAGAGATACGGGGGCTGCGCCGAGTGCTCTTCACTTCTGTCCAGCCTTCCGATGCAACGGCATCTCCGGACACAGCAGTGGTGTTGGTATTTGCAGAAGAAGGAAGTAATGAGTGCATCGACAACATCTCCGAAGACGCTGAAGGCACAGAATTAGTAGCAGTCGCAGATTGTAAGGGCGCTTTTCCCAAGCTCTGTTTTTGTTTTTGTTTCTGTTTTTGTTTCATCTGTCCATTTTGGTCTTGTGTGTGTGACTGTGTCGCCTTGGGTTTTTTATTGACAGGAAATCCCAGTTTCCCTTCAAACGCTGTCTTCGTTCTCTCAGGAACTGGTTGTGATTCCTTCGTAGCAACAGATGGTAGTTGTGTCACTTTTTCCTCTGAGGCTGCCACAATATCATACAGCTTAGTCTCAGCAATTCGAGGACCGCCACATCGCTCTTCACTAGCGATTTCCATTTTTTTAACAACACGGTCCGATATTGCTTCAATAAAATTTCCAGCCAGAATGGCCTGCAGCTCTTCCCTAATGATGGCTCGAAAACTGTCTAGATTTGCACACAAACACTTATTTACACGTTGAGGTGACCCTTGAGTGCCGCTTGGTGACTGCTGCTTCCTTGTTCCGTAGTTTCCACGGTGAGAAGTTACATTATCTGTATCAGACTCAGATTTATCCTCGGGATCGGTGTCGGTGCCATCAATACTACTATGGCAACTCATCAACAAGCGCACCGGGGTTTTTAAATCGCTAGTTTTAGGTAACTTACTGTGGCATGAAACACAGATCCAGTTTTGTACAAAGTCGGATGTTAGACTTTTGTATTTATTTCTATTTAAACCAGCACAGATAAGGTCATATATTTCTATCATTAAAGCGCCACAGCTTAGGCAATAGTTAGTATTGATTTTGTTTATGTGAAAATTAAAAATGTGTGGATCACATTCAGTTATCGATTCTACACCACCCCCAGCAGTATTGTTGATGAATTAATATTAACCTTATATAACGACGAATATGTCAATCAATAGTTGATAAGTGTAAATGAAGTGTATATAGTAAGTAAGTCAATTATTAAGTAATATCACATTGTTAAAAGACATTTAAAAGAATGGCCGAGGCCATTCTTTTAAATTGCTTTCTTTTTTCTTGCCCGTTCTTCTCGAAGTGGCTCTATACAACTTTGTTTACTGAACGAGGCAGTAATGATAGAATATTTCAATGTTAAAATTTCATTAGAGCGTCGTAGATGCCTAAATTGAATAAATGGTTTTGACTTTGGCTTTGATTTTCATTATTCTAACTAATACGTGCTCATATAAAAAAACGCACTGTGGGGTGTCGGGTAAGAATGTTATCCCTCCATTTCTACCTGTGGGTGTCGTAAGAGGTCACTAAAGGTAAAATAGTACAGGCAGGTGGGCAGCAGCGCCCTCATGGTTATTTGAAATTGCTCTATCTATAAATAATTACAACACTAAATATATGGCCTTTTCGATGAGAGGATATCATGTACCAAAAAAAATTAAATATATATTCTCATCTTTAATCTTGTCTGTCTGTGAATTCAAAAACTTGCGTTTGTCCAACTATATTTAATACTATATTATAATATTGTATAATACTTTTAACGCCATCTATTCAGCAATGTAGAACTAATTATCCAATCGTTAAATGCATGTAGTTCTTCCCATCGCCACTAGATGCGCTAGTAAATGAGCGGTGTAAAAGCTGAATCACGCAAGCGAGATTCTCCATGAATTTATGTTTGTGTTATTGTATTAAATATTAAAAACTTTTTGTTCGCATACTGCACAGAGTGGTTTCATTTATACACCTACACCTAGATTAGAAAAGGCACTGTACTATATGAGCATTTGTTCGTACATGTTCCTTCGAGTCGAAAGTTATCGGCAGGCTTAGCTAGGCAAACTAAGTCGGTGTTTTTTCGCTACCTACGGTACGGCACGGGCAGTGGATCGCTGTCGCAAACGTGCTTGTACGGCTGAGAGCCAGCGGATTAAGGCGCTGTAATCAGTCAGGGGACTGCTCCTGGAAGAGAGCAGTCCAGGATAGGTGTTTGGTGTTGGAGCATCATCAGCTCCTAAGTGTTGTGAAGTGGCCAGTGATATTGGCGAAAGTTTAAAATTCTGCATATATGGAAATAATATTAATCAATCAGTGATTTATAAAAGTGGAAAATATTAATACTTAATAAGTGTTAAAGCAATATAGTGGATCGGATTACTTTATTGCAATCAACTGTAAGTACTTTTACCTTGTTATATATCAACATCATCGGATTTCCTGGGAACTAATTATTGAACTATTTTGTGTGTGCCTATTATACTTCTATTTTAAAGTGTCAGTTTCATTAAATTTAAATGTGTAATTTGTAGACTTTGTATAAACAATTTGTGCATGGTAATGTAAGTCATTTATTTTAATTTGAACTGAGTGCTAAATTGGAAAACTTGCTACGTTATAGTTAACAATTCGTAAACCTTAAATTATTAAGTTATTCTATTTTTACTGTTTAAATTTATAACTTGTAAATTTACACTATGGAGCAAATTCTTGACTTTCAAGAAGAGCTTTGTGCGCGGATAAGTAAAAGCAAAGCTAATTTCAAAAAGAGTCCAAAAGATCGCATTACCATAGAATATTTGGAAGGTAGATTGGAGTTGCTAGAACAACTGTGGCTCGAGTTTCTTACCGGTCACAAGGAATTAAAACGTACTGCAACAAGTAAGGAAATAGCGAACACAACCTATGTAAAAAATAATGTATATGACACGTGTGAAGAAACATATTTTGAGTATAAGTGTGAACTCAAAGCAGGCCTTGCAAAGTTTTCAAACAATCAAACTGAAAGTCAAAGCTCACCGCGAACCAAGTCGTGTAATCTTAAGTTACCGAAGGTAAATATACCTCAGTTTTCCGGGAAGTATTCGGAATGGAATACATTCAGAGATCTATTCACTTCATTAGTACACAATAATTGTGATTTGGATGACGTTCAGAAATTGTTGTACTTAAAAGGTTATTTAACCGACGAAGCCGAACAACTTTTGAATAATATACCGGTCACAGATAATAACTATACAAGAAGTTGGAATTTACTCGAAGAACGCTATAATAACAAGAGGTATATCTGCCATCACATTTTAAAACGTCTTATGAGTCAGCACAATATTACTAAGGAATCAGCTAAGAGTTTAAAAGATCTTCTTGACACGACTGAAGATTGTTTGTCAGCTTTAGCAAACGTAGGCGTGCAAACTGAAAACTGGGATGTATTGATAATTTACATAATTGGGTCGAAGTTGGACCCAGAATCCAAACGTCAATGGGAATTTAGTGCAAATGACGAATGCTCTGGTGATGAGTTGCCGACATATAAACATTTTAAAGAATTTCTTACAAAGCGGTACAGAGCAATAGAATTTTTGGATTTTGGTCCAAGTTCAGCGCGCAAGCAATCAAATCAGTTGCCAGTTAACAAGATGCGTTCTTTACACATTACTAAGGTTCAATGCCCATATTGTTCGGAAGAGCATAAACTTTCTTACTGCAAATCTTTTTCCAAAAATTCTGTAGAAGAAAGACGTAATTTTGTTTTGGTAAATAATATCTGCTTTTGTTGTTTGGGGAGTAACCACTCTGCAAAAAACTGCCATGCGAATATCAAGTGTCGCGTTTGTAGGAAGAAGCATCATGTTTTGCTTCATCCTTCAAGCGAATGTGTCAATCAAGTCGCCCGTACTACAAGTACGGTGAGTGACGCGGAAGCAAAACAAGATAAGAACACAGAGACGGCTCCGGTAGTATCTTGTTTCGCACGTAAAAGCAATTCGGTTTTATTAGCAACAGCGTTGGTGAACACAGCATCCCGTTCAGGCGGAGCTCATACTTTACGTGCACTAATAGACCAGGGTTCAACGTCATCATTTGTCACAACGGCAACAGTACAAGATTTAGGTCTTAAAATAAAAAGGACTAACGTCCAAATTTCTGGGGTAGGTGGAGATAAGGGGTTCTCCAAGGGCATGGTGGATATGAGCCTGACATCACGGGTAAATCCACATGTGATTATTCCGTTGAAGGCTTATGTCTTAAATAAGATTACTACCCTACTGCCAACGACTAAACTTGAAGATGTTGAATGGGAGGAGCTGAGCGAGTTGAAATTGGCAGATCCAGATTTTCTCACTCCGAACCACATTGATTTGTTATTAGGTGCAGAGGTGTATAGTCAAATTATACAAGAGGGTCTAAAAAAGAGTCCTCGCGGTGCACTTGTAGCTCAAGCTACAAGTTTTGGTTGGATTCTCTCCGGCGCTATGAGTACCGTAGGACAGTCGTCTCCGCGTGTAGTTCTGCATAGCTCCGTCGGTGAGGATGAGATGCTAAAAAGATTTTGGGAATTAGAAGCCGACATACCTATGCCAAAGGAAAAGATGTTTACTGAAGAAGAAAAACAATGTGAACAGTTTTTTGCAGAGACGACCAGGAGAGACCAAACAGGAAGATATATTGTGCGTCTTCCATTTCGTGATATAATGCCACATGTGACTGGATCTCTACCGATCGCTGAGAGAAGAATAATTTCTTTAGAGAAACGTTTAGACAAGGATAAAAAGTTAAAAATTAAATACCAGGAAGTCATAAAAGAGTATCTAGAGTTAGAGCATCTCGAAGAAGTACCAATACAGGAAATTGACAATAAAAATGCAATCTACTTACCTCATCATGCTGTGATCCGCGAGGATAAGGAGACCACGAAGGTGAGAGCAGTATTCGACGCTTCCTGTAAAGGCACTAACAGTAAGTCTCTTAATGATAATTTATTGGTGGGCCCTACGTTGCAAGCCGATCTGAAGCATCTTGTCACACGTTGGCGTATTTCACCTATTTGCTTAACCGCAGATATTGTTAAAATGTACCGCCAAGTGAAAGTACATGAATGTGATATCGACTTTCAAAGGATACTATGGCGGGGTTCTGCAAACGAAGACTTAAAGCATTACAGGATGTTGAGAGTGACTTTCGGAGTCGCGTCGTCTCCATATCTTGCGGTAAAGGCGTTACAGCAGCTTAGCGTGGACGAAGGATATCGGTATCCAGCAGCAGCCAAAGCAGTAATGGACCATTTCTACATGGATGACTTATTATCCGGATGCGAAAGCGTTGAAGAAGGTATAAAACTGTATGAGGAACTAAATACGCTTTTAGCAATGGGTGGCTTCCATTTACAAAAATGGACTAGTAACAGCGAAGAACTGCTAGATGAAATGCAAGAAAGAGAAAAAGATGTTAAGAGCAAGGAAGGAAAAGGAGAAATAAATAGAGAGGGATTAAAAATAAAGATAGATGAAGTAGTGAAAATCGTGGGTCTTACCTGGGACCGCAGTAATGACTCTTTTCAATACAAAGTCGAAATGCCCGAAGTTGAAGCTGATAAACCTGCAACTAAAAGAAATATTATTTCAGATATATGTTGTTTTTAT
Source organism: Plagodis dolabraria (assembly GCA_963854805.1). Taxonomy (NCBI): domain Eukaryota; kingdom Metazoa; phylum Arthropoda; class Insecta; order Lepidoptera; family Geometridae; genus Plagodis; species Plagodis dolabraria. Next base: position 2,595,095 of record OY978453.1, on the reverse strand, counting down.
GACCCACTTGGTTGTGTCGCACCAAGTATTATAAAGTCGAAGATACTAATACAAAAACTTTGGCTTACCGGACTGGACTGGGATGAAACTGTCCCAAGGAATATTCTAAATGAATGGTATCATTTCAAAAAGGAGTTGAAGAAATTAACCGTCGTATCCATACCTCGGTGGCTAGGGACCCGGACAGGCGACATTGTTGAATTACATGGGTTCAGTGATGCATCAAAGGAGGCATTTTCAGCGGTCATATATGCTCGTGTTACAGATTCTGAGGGACGCATTAACGTGTCACTAATGTCTGCCAAGACGAAGGTGGCACCAATAAAACAGATCTCCATACCGCGCCTGGAACTATGCGGAGCAGTTTTGCTAACAAGGCTTATGGTAGAAATAGGTTCAGTTCTAAATGTTGAGAAAACTCACCTGCACGCGTGGACTGACTCCACGGTGGTGCTCGCCTGGTTAAACAGCCATCCCAATCGCTGGAAGATTTTCGTGGCCAATCGCGTGTCTGAAATTATTTCCGAGTTAGATTCTAGCCATTGGTCACATGTGTCAACCAAATGCAATCCAGCTGATGCGGCATCTCGAGGCCAGTATCCATCTGAGTTGGTTGAAAACAAAATGTGGTTTCGAGGTCCTGATTTCCTGCACAAATCTCAAATAGAGTATAAGAAACTTAAAAACGACACGAACATAGAAGAAGCAAACATTCACCATGCTACTACGATCACAGATTCCATACTGGAAAGGTTTTCTTCATTGACGAGAATGGTCAGGGTAGTGGCATATTGTAAGCGTTATATTAGTAACCTAAAATGTGGCAAATCTACACGACAATGCGGGTTTTTGACAACCCAGGAATTAAATACAGCACTTAATTGGTGCATACAGCATTGTCAAATGGAGCATTTTAGTAAAGAAATTACCATGGTGAAGAACGGACAGAACTTACCCAAAGGAAGTAGCTTGCGGTCGCTTAATCCGATACTAGACCGGGAACAAATATTGAGAGTTGGTGGCAGATTGGAACACTCACAACTTTGTTCCAACCGGAAACATCCAATATTGTTACCCAAGGATTCATACTTGACCAAGCTATTAGTTGCTGATGCACACAAGCAGACTCTCCACGGTGGTCCACAGCTGATGTTGTGCTATCTGCAAAACAAATATCTGATTTTGGGTGTTAGGAGTTTAGTTAAGTCATTTTTTCGAAATTGTGTGACTTGCGTAAAAAACAAAGGACTTACCCAAACGCAGCTCATGGGACAGTTGCCGTCAATGAGATCAAGTCCAAGTCGGCCGTTTAAGTCTAGCGGCGTTGACTACGCGGGACCTATTCAAATCCGAACTGCAAAAGGACGCGGCCATAAATCGCAGAAGGCGTATATCTGTCTTTTTGTATGTACTGTGACACGAGCCTTACACTTAGATATAGTAACAGATCTAACGACTGAGGGATTTTTGCAGGCATTCAAAAGATTTGTCTCTAGACGCGGTCACTGTACAGATATTTGGAGCGACAATGCTACAAATTTCGTGGGAGCAGCAAATGAACTTAGCAAGCTATTCAAGGATGAGAAAGGCTCAATGCTTAGGGAGATTGCTGAAAGTTTAGCAACAAATGGCTGTTCATGGCATTTCATCCCTTCCCACGCTCCAAATTTTGGCGGTTTATGGGAGGCAGGCGTCAAGTCCGTCAAATATCACCTTAAGCGAGTCATTGGTCAGTCGACATTAACCTATGAAGAGATGATAACTGTATTGGCGCAAATTGAAGCATGCTTGAATTCTAGGCCTCTTTCAATTATAACAGGTAGTGACGATGATGACACAACGGTGCTCACTCCAGGTCATTTTCTTGTAGGTGAAGCGTTAGTGGCTCCCCCTGATAGGTTTTATGAATCATCTAATATTGGGACACTACGAAGATGGCAATATACTCAGAGAATGACGCAAGAATTCTGGCGGAAATGGTCTCAACAATACCTCACAAAATTTTATAGAAGGTACCGTTGGGCATCCCAATTGTCACAACCTCGTATAGGTGACGTAGTTGTAGTACGGGAAGATAACCTACCAATTTGCAAATGGTTATATGGCAGAGTGGTTGCAACCCACCCGGGGCATGACAATTTAATTCGAGTAGTTACTCTGAAAGTAAAAAACGGCAATATAAAGCGGCCTGTAAGTAAGTTGTGTATCTTACCAATAGAGCATTAAATTGTATAAATATTTAGAATTAATTTGTTACAAAAACCTATTCAAATAATGTATACAGTCCACTCATTCAATTTGTTATTAAGAAGTAATTTTTTTTATTAGGCTTAACCATATACCTAAGTTTTACGCGCATATCTTGTCATGGTGGGCGAAATTTTCCACACTTGTTAAAGGACAAGCTAGAGTTGTCCTTGGTGGGCGATATGTATAATACTTTTAACGCCATCTATTCAGCAATGTAGAACTAATTATCCAATCGTTAAATGCATGTAGTTCTTCCCATCGCCACTAGATGCGCTAGTAAATGAGCGGTGTAAAAGCTGAATCACGCAAGCGAGATTCTCCATGAATTTATGTTTGTGTTATTGTATTAAATATTAAAAACTTTTTGTTCGCATACTGCACAGAGTGGTTTCATTTATACACCTACACCTAGATTAGAAAAGGCACTGTACTATATGAGCATTTGTTCGTACAAATATATTAAATTATTATTATAATACTAGATTATTTATTATATAATAGATATTTGTAGATAATGATAACAATTTAGACTTTTCTACGTGCTGATTGAACGCTATCACTGCCTTTCGGAGTTGGTAAAAGTGAAAACTCTCATCAAATCTTTGATTTTGGGGAAAATACAGATATCACACGGTACTAGGTCGGGGGTGCAAGATGGGTGACGAGTTGTACTTTTTCGGTAGCTATAAATGACTTTGTTTTGTTGGCCGTGTGTGAAGAAGCTTTGTCATGATGTAGGAAAACACGGCTTTTTGGTCGTCTTGTGCGAACGTTTTCTAACACCCCGGGCAAACAAATATCATTAACACTCTTTTGATCTTCATGTGGAATCGTGCGGATGGGACCCGTAGCTGAGAAAAAAAACGCGATTTTTTACCAACGTTTCTCGCCTGCGTCACTTTTGTTGGCCCATTCACAAGATTGCTGTTTTTTTTTTCGGGTTTAAAACAATAAATCCACGTTTCGTCTCCTGTAACAATGTTATAAGCAGCTTTAGAATTTCCGGGGTCGTACTTCAGAAGCATCTGTGAGTACCATTCTATGCGAGCCCACTTCTGCTCCGCTGTCAGTTCATGAGGTATCCAACGACAACAAAGTGTCCGAACTTTTAATTATTATTTTAAAAATTTCTGAATTTGGCTCATACCAATTCCCAATAGTCCTCGAATTGTCTCATAGGTAATCCGCGGGTTTTCTTCAATTAGCCGCTTAACAGTAGCCACATTATTTTCGTTGACGGCAGTTAAAGGCCGCCCTTCACGAAATTCGTCATGTAAAGAAACCCGACCTCTATCAAATTCAGCAAACCATTGCCTCACGGGGCTCAAACTAGTTGCTTCTCTTCCAAAAGCATTTCGAACACAGTCTTGCGGAGAGAAAGAACTTTTAAAATCATAAAAAAACATCGCTCTAAAATCTTTTCGACTTAATTCCATTTTCGTTGCGTACGTAGAACTTTGATGTGTTTTAAAAAAACAATTGAGAAATTATTTCCTGCCAATTTTTTTTTATTACAAAAAAGGTTGCAAGTCGTTTCAAAAAATATAAGATTCGAAATTCAAATAGTTCCGATTAGCTAGAAGTTTTTACATGTATAAATAAACTTATTCATTTAAATACCTAAGAGGTTCTATAGATTTTATAGAATAATATTTTGAAATACTTACGACATGGTACTTTTGTATGCACAACTTCAGAATACAAATAAACCACAATTATAACTAAAATAATGCCGAAACAATTTTAATTCAACATTTCAAAACTCAAGTGGATCGCCGCGGAATTTGAAGCGGATGGCATAATTTCGTTCAAAACTCGTAAATATTACTACATGCTAGCAGTTTAAAAAAAATAACATGTATAACTTTTTCTTTTCAATGAAACACTGAGTAAAATAAAATGATAATTTAGAAAATTATTATCGTAACTAAACAAGCAAAAAAATAAAACCGTAACTTACCGCTAAATAGTGGGTAGAATTTCCGAATGATACTTAACAAACTAAAAACCAGCCACAGTAAATTTATCCAGGCAGTTGGTATGAATATTGTATGTCATAATACGAAACAGAACAAGTCAGTTTAAATTGAATTGCCAGGAAGTTCATAATAGTCCTGCTGGACCTTGAAAGCATATACCTAAGTGGGTTTAAATACCGAGTGATTTAAGTTATTTTGATTTCTTAAAATGTGGTATATTACCAGCACCCATTATAACATCCATATGAGTTACCTATTATATTTTATACATTATAGCTCAAAACGTAGGTATGTAATTTGATTCCAACAAGTGACAACGAGACTTGGTAATTAATCAATTTTAGTTTTCATTAAAAGGTGATTAAATACCCACTAAAATAAAACTGTAACTAACGATACTACGCATATAAGCTTGGTTCATTTGTGATGATATCCCGAGGGGCAGTTGTAAGTAGGCACCGTACTTAACCGAGCCTGCACTAATGTGGGTGAGAGGTATTTATGTGACAACAAGGACGCACTTACGTATTAATTACTGTTTCAGGCCTGTGGTTAACTAAATAAGTGCTGCAGTTTGAGCCAGAGTATCTAGGCATTAGCATTATACACCAAGCTATAACTTTTATGGCTTAAGTGCTGTGATTCAAGCAGGTTCAGTTTAATTTTTTATTACAATTATTAAAAAATTTTAAACAGTATGGATTTTACCCTAATCAATGTAAATGACGGTAGTGATCATACTTCTGATCTAGAATATAGAATGACTTGGAAAAGAGAATGGTTAGTTTATGAGTCGATTTACCTACCCCACCTCAAGGAACGTTTCATATTCCTCCATACTACCCATGTTTTATAGTTATCAGATAATTTATTGCTGCAGGCACCCGTAAGTAGAACCTCCTTCTATCATTGTTCTTTTACTTCTGAAGCTGTTAGATTGTGGAATCCTGTACCACTTGAAATAAAACGTGCTCGTTCATTGGAATCTTTTAAAAATCAGGTCAAAACTTATTATCTTTCACTATAACTTTGGATATGTACATACAACATAACTGAACTTATTTTTTCTTTAATATGTTTTAAATGTCTATTTAGGTATATTTTTGTATTTATTTGTATATGTTAAAAATATTTATGTAAGCCTTATATTTGTATATTATATGCATATATAATTATTGTATGTTATGTATTTCTATATATTCCTTTATAATTCTTATACGTTACGTATATTTTTATGTATATATGTAGTAAAATTCATTTTTGTTTTGTTTAATTAAGATCCTTAACTATTCTTTTTTTATTTACTGTTTTAGTAACATTAGCTTAAAAACCCTGTCCACGTACTATCAAAATCTCCAATATTGTTGGTTTGTCTGGAAGAGATCGCTTTAAGCGATAAGACCGCCCATTGTTTCACTTAGTTATATTGTATCTTTAGTTGTAAGTTTTTTTATTTATTTTTAAATTAAGCTTTGTGTTGCAATACAGACTATATCTAGCTATCTATAATTATACATTCATGAGATACTTTTAGTGCCTCTCTAATAAAAGGAGTTGTTTGTTAGCTCCACAATTTTTATCTCTATAGACTATCTTAGATGAAGGAATTTAATTTTTCTTTTTCATAAATATCAAATGAGAGAATTTGGAAACTAATATTATTATAAAAAATAACACTTTTATTTCGAAACCGTTTTTTGCTTAGATTAAAAAAATACTACCAACTACATACAACATTACAGATACTACAATGAAAGCATTTAGGCAAGAGATTAAAGATTCACAGGCAGTCCAAATCATCACTACTAGTTCGCGGTTACTTACTTTACGAGTTCTTCTCGTACTGGTGAGGTTCAGTTTTCGAGCCACAGGTCGACACTTGAAAACTTCTTGATCTGTTATTTCTGTTTCATCATAAGATATACTTTAAATGAAAATAAATAAAATATTGAAATGTGTGTGTCTTACCAATCAATACCAAAATCAAATTAACGCGGCTAATCACACGTGTGCGAAGCTATGCTCTGCAACCTGAGTGTGTCAGCTAATTCCCATCTATATCCTCAATTAGTTTTACTCTTTACGCAAATTTTCAAAACATATATTTCTCTATTGTAGACAGAGCGTATGGGAAAGCGCGTCATAATATCCAATAACAATTGGGGCCTACCTAAGCGTAAGCTCTGATCTATAAAGCTACTCAAAAAGCCTTCTTTCAAGCATTACGTTAGAAGAGTAATAATAATTTACATAAACAAACAATGGTAACGATTACACACCCTATTTTTGCGCATATAAATTCAATTCGCAGGAAGATAGCCTCGTTCCTTTGCATTGCCTTCGGGAAAAATAATATTTATCTTGCTTGAAGGAATTCGTTCAGTACCTTTAACGTGTTTTGCTATAGACCTTACCTATATTTTACGATGCACGGTGCGTGTGTAGATTTATTGTTTATATTTACATGTTTGTACGAGCTTAAGACTTTCTCAGAATGTGTTACGTAATATTATGCTTGAAGTGAAGATACCTCTTGTTTGTGTTGGATTATACTAGAAACGTCTGGCTTTTGGATTGATTTATGACTTTGAGATGTCTAGGAAACTACATACAATAATTTGAGCGAAATGTATGTTGAGGTGATATGTACCTAATTATTACCTAATTGAATAATGCTGAAATATGCAATAATTAGCTGCATGCCACTTCTCACTTTGACGTGAGTAGGGTGTTACCACACATTATATATCGAAATATGGCGGGAACCAACAAGTGCGCTCCCAAGGAAGGTTGTAGTATGACATATTTATGTCATGCTTCAAATATGTTTTTGTGTCCTTCGTTATGATGATAGAGAAAACTATTCCACCGACCAGACAGATGTGTGATAAAGGTGTGCTAGGAAGGAACCTATGAAACAATGACAATTGTTTCATAGGTTCCTTCCTAGCACACAATGACAATTGTTTCATAGGTTCCTTCCTAGCACACAATGACAATTGTTTCATAGGATACTATGAAACAATGACAATTGTTTCATAGGTTCCTTCCTAGCACACAATGACAATTGTTTCATAGGATACTATGAAACAATGACAATTGTTTCATAGGTTCCTTCCTAGCACACAATGACAATTGATTCATAGGATACTATGAAACAATGACAATTGTTTCATAGGTTCCTTCCTAGCACACCTTTATCACACATCTGTCTGGTCGGTGGAATAGTTTTCTCTATCATCATAACGAAGGACACAAAAACATATTTGAAGTATGACATAAATATGTCATACTACAACCTTCCTTGGGAGCGCACTTGTTGGTTCCCGCCATATTTCGATATATAATGTGTGGTAACACCCTACTCACGTCAAAGTGAGAAGTGGCATGCAGCTAATTATTACCCAATTCACTACCCTACTCATACTTATTACCCACTCATACTTAATTCAACGCCCTATAACAGCTGTGTTAATTTTTGCAAGAATGCCAATTTTCAGGTTTATTGTGATTATTCGATCATGAAAAATGTACCGTCAGAATATATATTTCGATATATATGTATAAAAGTCTTGTACATTAATTCAATACATCGATAAAAATATTTAACCCGTGTATATTTTAACACAAAACATTATTTCAATGTTCAATCTCTTATCTGTATAATGAATGCATATAAAAGAATAAAGGATATATTTATGACTTTTATCATTGGGGTTTAAATTATGACTAACTCGTATATATATATATATATACCACTGACAGGTGGTAAATAAGAAAGTACGTACGAAGCCGGAAAATAAAAATGTTTTGATAATACCTTATGTTGAGTAGAAAATAAGCCTTTTCTAAGCAAAAAGGCAATATGTTTACTCCGTAAGAAAAACCTTTTTGTTTTGTAATTTCCAAGTAAAATACTGAATATATTACTGCATTACTCGTTCCACTCATGTGAGTAAAGTCCTGCAAGGAAGCGTTACGGTACAAATGTGACGACAAATGGACTCATAACCGCAGTACATGAAAGTTCAGTACAGTTGTCGGATTCATTATTAAGCATATATTAGAAAAAAAAACTTGCATTCACTAGTAAAATACCACCAACATTCTACAATATGATACGTACTATAGCGATACATAACACAAAGACATTCAAATTACAAAAAATGTTTGCTTTTTCACTGGCACCTTAAGATGCTTATTACTTACGTTGCGAACCGTCGACACTGTGGTTTAAATTTTTCATTACAAGAAAATTTAGAAAGTGACGCAAATACATATATTTTATTACTTCTTGCCGTGGTGGAAATGGGTTACAGATCGATTGCCTTACATTTATACTTGGACCACCTCTCAATTCCTAGCCATGCTATTACGACAACATTACATATTACATCGGTGGTGGTAGGGCATTTTGCGAATGCCCACTAGACTAGCTACCACCCTCAAGTACAAAATCTGTCAACAAAGAGCTAATGGTGGTTTCTGGCTGCTATCCTTGAGCGCCAGTAATTCTAGGACCGTCTTAACAACATTAGTCTGCCAGTCTCCATTTAAAAATCACAGACATTATACATAATTCAAAAATAATGTCAACGATTATTATATTTTTCTATTCTTAGCTTCTTACTATTATTATATATGTTTTCCTTCGTTATTATTATATATTAAAGTACGTTTATTTATATTATATCAAATTCAGGTAAGTATGTACACGTGTTTGAAGGATAGGCACTTATTGTAAAAATATGGCTTTTATTTTATGACAACCTCCTGCCTTACTTTCTTGCTAATGATAACATTTTTAAGGGCAATAATTTTTGTGGCCCTTATGGTAAAGCACAGCTACGGTGAGAACTATGCGAGATAATATCCGGAACGAAGAAATTCGGCGAAATACTACAGTCACCGACATGGGCCGGCCATGCCGGTGCCATTGCTTGACGAACGGTTATCTGTCGGAGAAGAAAGATTCTCGAGTGGTTGCCACATTACACCGGAAGACGTAGAGTTGATAGGCTAGGTGGCCTGGCGGCATATTATGGTAAAAATCGCGGGTAGCCAATGATCACATATGGCAAGTAGCCGGTCTGTAATATGGCATTCTATGGGGAAGGCTTTTATATCATCCGGATGGTGATGATGATAATGATTAATACAATTTTGACTTATACATTGGTATTGGATAATAAGATATATCCTAAAAGTGTTCTTAAAAAAATACTTAATCAATACTTTATTATAACACTATTATTAAATATGGATTTCCGCAAAGAAACGCCTGAATTTATTCATCTACATTGTATTGTTGTGCCAAGTTCGCAACAATTATAGCCTGACTTCGTTAGTAGTGGCGTGCAGCTCAGTTGGCTTAATTATTATTTTTGTATACTCAATAGATCCCGACTTAAAAGTATGGAAATATAGGAGTATGGATTGTTACAAATTGCAGGCAAGGGCGACTACGGCAACATATGCGACGCATCAGCATGGCATCAATACCATCGATGTTCATAATTATTATTTGAACGATCATTTTTCGAGATTTTTTCTTGAGATGTTCTGAGTGTTGTTAGAGAAAACACTACATCATTGACCACACGTATATGAAATAAGGTTGGGTTTAAGATTATGATGCTATTTTGAACTTGATTTCTATAAAATTACTCACAATGCACGGTCGTTATGGCCTTGAGTAGTAAAGTGTAACTAGCAACCATACAAAAACTTAGGCATTTATAAAATAAGCCGGATTGAACTCTCTGTATACCATTTTTTTATATAATAAGATAAAAAAAAGAAAATAGAACGCGCTGCATTCAAAATAGCAAAACCCGCAGTAAGTTTAAAAATATTTTTTGTTTCATAACATAAAGATCCTTAGAGAATGAAAATCTTAAGTGTCATAAATCACCTTGGCATGGACTGTTCTTAGTTATTAGTTCCATATTGAACCTACTTGCCCGGTTGGAGCCAATCACGGGAAGTAGTAATCAGAAACACTCCTCTTTCATATTTGTACTACGTATTGACGACGACGCAATTCAGTTACTGAAGAATGTTATTTAGATTCCTTAACAAGTTTGCTAAGAGGTCAGATAATGTTAAGTAAATAATTAAGGTAATAAAAAACGTCGGCAAGCACATAACAACGTATTGCGGAAGGTGTCTTTGATAAATAGTTTATATTCCTTATTTCATTTTCATTCGAAAAATGTCAATGTGACTAATCGAATGTGACCTCAAAATCAAATTTACATGTAGCGTTCCATTTATTTATGTCATATCTATGTCTATGAGTACAAAAATGTTGCTCTTAAATCAAGATAATTTATTGTATCGATTTGTTATTGAACACAATAGGGGGGAACATATTTCGAACTACTTGCTGAGTTAAATATAGGTATACTTTTTTAAGAACCGATTAGGCTATCCTTCGATTACGACCACATGTAATTATGACGATGTGGTCAAAGTTTGTGGACGTGTTTAAACTAGAATAGAAACTGTCTCTCATAGATACATAGCTCGGCAGTGCTCGGCAACAGATTTTCTACTTGAGGGTAAAAGGTAGACATTTGCACAATACCCTACAAAAGACATCATCCTAAGAAAACAACCAGGACCTAACTGCACTTAAAGCACTCAGAAGTAAATGTCCGTAGCGGTTATCCGCCTAAGTAACCCTACTGTTATTTTATCGGTTATAAACGACTTGGCAAGCTTCACTACGAACTCTGATCACACAACTATTAATAAACATTCATATGAACATTTTGCAGTACTTTGTAAATGTGCATCTGGCTTATTACCACTTTTATCTAATGGTTTGCCAATAAGCACGCAATGACGTGTCACGAAAGATATTTCATTTTTATGAACTGGATTTCAAAGATACTTAGTTTTTTTACGATTGCGATGTTATGAGATTCTATTTAATGCTCATGAATTATTTTCACGTAAAATAAGCAAGAAAGATTATTACCTACTCGGCAATAACTAATCTTGGCAATTAAAATTACATTTTGTCCAACTTATCCCAAATACCAAATATTGCTTTCAACAGGGCAACAATGCTATATAGTCCACTTAAAATTAATAATTGTATGTATCAACCTCATTGGCAAACATTTCATCGCTATCAAAAATCGATGATGCGTGTAAACCGTTTTTTTAATATGTTATCAGAACTTTTTATAAGAAATATTATTACTCACGTATGAGTAAGAATATCGTTACTTAATAATTCATCCGTACTTCCCTAACCTCAAATATATTTAATTATTCTACATCTCCATGGGTTTGCGACAGTGCGAGAAACAATTTAATTTGTCCTGCTCATGGGTCGTAAAGTTGTTTCATAGCTGGTTACAAATGTCGTGTCTGTCATGACGTGTATATTATTGACTAAACCAAAAATAAACCATTTATTTTGCATCTGTTATTAGGTATCGGCTTATTGATGGTTGCTGCGTCGTTTGTCACGAGTCACGAACTGAATGAGGATGTTTTAAACTCTTTGTTTGTTTGGTATATTGGGGTGACAGAGTATTCAATAGAACAAGGTTTGGTTTCTCGTCCGTGTATCCTTTCATTGAACCCCTTCAGAAGTTATATTTCAGTCGAAGCGTGACGGACAAGACAGAAAAGTACGTTTTTTAAGATGATATGATTAGAATACGCTCTTAAACGTTAACGCTTAGGTACTTTAGTACCCTGGGACTTTGACCATGATGACTATCGTTATTTTTAATAAATAACAAGTTATATATTTATCGTAACCATTATGCAGACACTTTACGAATGCACATTAGAAAGTACACAGGAAGTTAAAATTATATCCAAGAAAATGAACAAAATGTTTTTCCGTATTAATAAAATAAGCAACAAAAGTAACAAATTGAAAACAGCGCTGAAAGCTATTCTTTGTGGTCTAACAATAAATACTTAAACTACATGCAGCTGGTTCCTTTCTCACTCTTTACAATGGCTTTGTTATGTAAATGTACTCAACACTGTGAAAAACCCAAGAAATACAATGTATAGCTGTTTCTTTATTACTTTTAATGATATTGTTATATATTAAGTCCATCATATGAATTAATAACAAATTTCCAAATAAACTGTATACGAGGTTTGCTTTCATTCCAAAAAATACGATTCAAGCTTTTAATTATTAAAGATTAAATTCTCGAATTATTATTCGTAATCGTAGCTGGGGAGCTACTATGAACAGAGAGTTGAAATATTAGAGTAGTTATATCCGAACACCACTGCTCTAAAAGCTTACTAGAATTTACCTATCTACATACCTACGCACATGTACAAGTATATGCAGTTTGTAATGACAAGGAAAGAACGTTCAAATATTATGCGTCATATCTGTTGTAAGAAAGAGATAAATAAGCAATTCGTGTAACCGAACCGAACCGCCACGAGACGTTTCGATCACCATTACACTGCGATCTCTTTCACTCTCTCACACCAAACGATACACATATCTCGCTCATCCATTTCATTGAGAATATATAAAACAAAATGTCGATATTTTCTATTTCATCAATAAAAGCAATAATTACGCGTGAAATGAAACAGTTTTCTTATCTCTCACAGTGCTTGTATAATTGGTGCATAGTCTAAAGACACAAGGAAGGCATATTGTCCACAGATTATTCCTAAAAAACACGATTAGCGCCGATGTATTCACCAGACGCTCGGAAGTGCAAGACTGGTAGTGACTCTGGTAATTACCCAGAATTCGTCTAGTAAATATGGAGGGCATACAACGCATCTACAGGTAAAAAAATCTTAGACTATGAAACAAACAAGTATCATCAAGTAAGTATTTATACATTATCATTGTGATGTTTTGGCTTGAAGTAGAAAGCAGTCAGTAAAAATGTACTTAATAACCATGAGATGTATGTAAGGTTTAATAATATATGCAGTGAATCGAAGAACATTTACCTGTTTTCTAAATAAAATAACGGATGGGAAAAGTTATTGGGATTAGAAATTTTCATTAATTAAGTTCAGTAGATGAAAATAGTATCTTCCCCTAATATAACCTCTGATTTGAATAAGGTATGATTATCAAATAGGTTGGTACAGTTTGTGCTGTCTTCAATAAAATTATATCCAAATTTATTTAAAGCCGGGTGAGTTTCAGTATTTTATTTACTAGAGGTATTGAAATTAGCATCCTCCAAAGTCAAAATCATCGTCAAGCCCACACTTGAGGAGCAAACTGGAAAAAGTTGTGAATCGCCTGCTTTCTTTGAGACTTAACTTTTTCCATGACCAAAACTACAGACGAAAGCTTTGTTTGGGGAGTTGGGTTAATACTAAACGTAAATAATTAAGTTTGTCCCAACAAATGTGTTATAATAACGTTGCTTACCCAGAGTACATACTCATTGTACTGTATTAATAGACGATGTCTGGGTTGTCTTGCCGCAAGGGGTTACTAGTCAAATGATACTTTGACTTGTTCATGTATAATGCAACTGAAAAATAAATGTATGAGGTTTAAACAACGTCTAGCTAATACCATCCATACATTTTTCACTTCACGAACTCGGAAAGGCGATGTTTATCAATCGAAATCTGCGTGGGAACGTCATTTTAATGCCCTAGCGTGGAAAAGGTTTTGAAATTCTTCGAACCTTGACAACTGTTCCAAAAAAATAATAGTTTTTTCAAATATACGTTCAAATATATTTAATACATTTTTTTATTATCAAATAACACTAGTTTTTTGTGTCTTAACACTTTTGGAACCTTCACTTCCTCAAATTTATATACAAATACTTGCAACAAATTAATTACATGGCAAAAAAAATATTGTTGCTTACAATATTTAGTTTAATATACAACCAAACACAATAAACTTGTATAAATACATATTTGTATTCTTGGCGCGTACGGAGCAATAAGGCCAGAGTCTTATCCCGACTGTTCTTATAAGAGAATAAAATATTTTTCATTTAAGTGGTAGCTCTGTTTGTAATAGCTACATAATTTCGGACTCCGGCTCCGTTTAAACGAATATTTAACGTCTTTTAAACCCATGTACGCAAACATGATAGCAAGTCAAAATAATTGTATTTATGAGCTGTGAAGTTTTATTGGTTTATCTCCGACGTTGTCAAAGTTTGTTTTTTATGTCATAGAGAACATGCACGCTTCTCTCTCTCATACTCATTTCTCCTGTAATTTACTTGCCGTTTAGGTGTCAAGGGCACTTCACGACCAAAAACTGCAGTATATGCACACTACTATTTGAAGGCAGATCTTCGGTGGCATCCATAAAGACAGATACTTGCTGAAGATACCTACCAGGTGGTAAGGAGTGTAGTAGGTTTCAGTCTTTCAGTTCCCACTTTGAGAGTATATAAAACAATATCTTCTTGTTGGATGTTGTAAAAGTCAACAAATAGATGGAAAGTGCCAATGAGTAACATAGCACTACTTACATCGACGTCTGTAGGACTTTTAGAAAAAAATGTATTTAAGAAAAAAAAATGTACTTTTAGAAAAAAAAATTGTATAAGTAATGGCATAATTTCTGTTTTTACAGACACACATTGGGGAAGGATCTAGTCTTCGAAACACAGTGCAAAACTTCATCGAAGACCAGAGGCTTCATAATTGAACCACCAATTGGAAGAAGGGAATAAAAGACGTTTTTGACGAAATAGATTTTTACTCATATTAGCTCTTTTCAATCGTAAAACTACGCGTCAAGTTAAAAAAGGAAATAAAACGGTCAAACGCCATTCTAATACTAGCGGCCAAAAAAGTTGGAAGTTGGAAGAAGGGAATAAATCATGGATTTATTTCTTTCTTCCAACTAACAACCTTTTGTCATACAATTAAAGGTTATTTTAATTTGACATTTTTATTCACTTAAACCGTTAGTAATAACTGAATTTGATTGGCTGGTTAGCCGGTTGCTTAGATCATCGCCATTTTGTTTCGTTTACCAGTTATTTAGTTGACACTTGACCTTGACTACAAACGTTTGTGGTGCGCGTTGTTGTGATTATTCAAAAGAAGAAAGAACAATGTCAACTGAGAACGAATCATCTGATGATGAGATTAACATTCCAAAAAAGAAGAAAAGAGGGGTACGTAATTCTCACCTTTATAAAAAGGAAATACAAAAAACACAGCGTCTATTGGGTCAATCGTACACAAGTACAAGCACAGGGAGGTTAGTAGAGGCAAAAAGCAATAAAGAACGTGATTGTAAATGCATAAAAAAGTGCACTCAGCAGTTCAGTAATATAGATAGACAAGCAATAATGGATACAGTTTATAATGGACGACCCAAAAATGAGCAAGACACGTATCTTATGAGCCTTATTGAACGCTCAAATATAGCCCGCCGCCGCCAATCTGACAATGAGAATAAAAAAAACCGTGAAAGTAGCTTTCATTACTTTGCCATGAAAAATACTGAAAAGATAAAAGTATGTCGTGAAGCATTCCCCATATTATACGCTGTGAAAAATAAACATATATTCCGATTGACTCGTCTTATCACCGAAGGTAAACCCCCAGAAGATCAGCGTGGTAAACATCGTAATCGAGGAAATAGCTTACCGAATGAAGCGAATGTTGCGATCGATCAACACATACGATCATTTCCCCTAAAACTATCGCATTACAGCAACAGAGAGCTTTATTATTTAGAGGCTAGCCTTAATGTCAAAATAATGTTTGAACTTTTTTCTAAGGACTACCCCCAATATAAAGATGTTGTGAAATATGATTACTATAGGACATATTTTAAACAAAATTTCGACTATAGATTTGGGCGGCCACAAGTCGACGTTTGCTCTGTCTGTGAAGAGCTAGAATCCAAAATAAAAAGTACTTCACTTAATGATAATGCAAAGAGAGTAGCTGTGGCTGAGAAAATGATACATGTGAAACGAGCGAAAAAGTTTTATAATAAACAAAAAGAAATATTGACTTTATGCAATGATAAAGACGATGTAGGCGCTATAGTTTTTGATTATATGCAGAACCTACCTTTGCCAAAGATTCCTGTTCAAGAAATGTTTTACTTAAGAAAATTATGGCTGTACGTGTTTTGCATTCACGATTTAAAAACAAACGAGGCACATTTCTATACTTATCATGAGGGAGAAGCTAAACGAGGTCCAGATGAAGTTTGTAGTCTATTATGGATGATGATACAGAAAATGGATCCTAAAATCAAAGAACTACACGTTTTTAGCGATGCTTGCGGTGGACAAAATAGGAACAACACACTCATAAGGTTTTTTTGATCCTCGTATCAATCAATTGTTTTGATAAAATATATTTCAATACTTTCCGGTGCGAGGACATTCCTTTTTGCAATGTGATCGTAATTTTGGAACAGCCAAGAGACTTATTAGAAGAAAAGATAGAATATACGTCCCAGCTCAGTACAACAACTTGATTTCAGAAGCTAAAAGTAAGGGATTTTTGGTTGAATCCATTAATAAAGAGAACATATTGAATTTTAAAACAACATGGCAGCCATTCTACAAGAAAACCTGCAATAGTCAATAGATAAAAGTACAACTTTTAAAATATCAAAATATAAACATTTTGAGTACAATAGTGGTAATAAAGGTTACTTAACCTGTTCCGAATTCATTGACGGAATTGTAAAGACATCTTTTTTGCTCCAAAAATCAATAACTAATCCTAAAATACCTGAAGAAAATGCATACCCGTCAAAACTACCCATAAACGAAAAAAAGATGAATGATGTGCGAAAAATCATACCATATATTCCTGAAGAGTATAAGACGTTTTATGATTTGATTTTGACTTGGCCCACAACAACATTTGATGGTGCTAATATAGATGAGGATTAATACAATATCTTTTCTATGTTACTAATATAATAAATGCTAATATTCTTTAATATTTGTGTTTTTATTTTCATAAATTGGAAAAAGGGAATAATTCCAAGAATTTCAAACTACCCTAACTTTTGTTTATCTTTACATAAAATATTTTTTTTTACAGCATATTATCGGCAACAATGTTTACAACATTTCATTTTAAGATATCATGGGCATTTGATCTATACGTTGAGAGTAAATCAGTTTTTTCTAATTATCTCAGTTCGAACTTTTTGTAATTATTCGCTTCTTCCAATTGGTGGTTCAATTAACTTTGTTCACGATTATGTCATTAAATGATTTTAATGTTTAAAAAACATGTTTATGTTTGGTGCAGATTACTCACACAGCAGGAATCTTTCGATACCCGAAAGGTACAGGTATAGATACTACCAACAAGAGTATTTCTCTAAGATAGTGGACAGGTGAGAGGCCATAATACCGATGCTTAAACTAAAGTATGTTCTCATCTAAGATTTTTTTACCTGTAGATAAGTTGTATGCCCTCCATATTTACTAGACGAATTCAGGGTAATTGCCTGAGTCACTACCAGTCTAGCACTTCCGAGCGTCCGGTGAATACATCGCCGCTAATCGTGTTTTTTCGGAATAATCTGTGGACAATACACCTTCCTTATGTCTTTAGACTGTGCACCAATTATACAGGCACTGTGAGAGATAAGAAAACTGTTTCATTTCACGCGTAATTATTGCTTTTATTGTTGAAATATCTTAATTTTGTTTTATCTTAGGAACGAATTTCAATGAAATGGATGAGCGAGATATGTGTATCGTTTGTTGTGAGAGAGTGAAAGAGATGCAGCTTAATGGTGATCGGAACGTCTCGTGGCGGTTCGGTGGTAACACGAATTGCTTATTTATCTCTAACAACAGATATGACGCATAATATTTGAACGTTCTTTCCTTGTCATTACAAACTGCATATATATGTGTATAGGTATGTACATAGGTAAATTCTAGTAAGCTTTTAGAGCAGTGGTGTTCGGATATTACTACTCTAAGTATTTCAACTCTCTGGTTCTCATGTCTTCCGCTATGAAACAAAACAATATAACATCGATACCACATCTGATTTTCTGGTAGACCACCACTTAACTACTCTTTCACTTTACTGATGGTAAGTGCTGATGCGGTCGAAGATATTGTTAAAGCTATAATTACCGGCCTACTCTTAATGCCAATTATAACACAACGCCATGCTGTAAAAACTGCCATCCTTAGATAACAATCGCAACGTTAGTACTTACAAACTACAAAGTAACACGGCACGACAAATGACGCGGCACGACTGAAGCACGGGGTGCACTGTAGGAGTATCTAAAGAAAATGTGGTCATTCATTAAAGTAGTAACCGCAGCGCCCCGTATACCGTAGTTTTTATTTTTTTACCAACACGTAGCTATTTTGCAACACGTTAAACATAGGTTTTAAAGTCCAGTCAAATTGTAGATTTTATCAGGGCGCCCTCTTAACTACTATGGTATACTTTAACCAACTCTTGCTTTAGCAGGGAACAGTCATCTCCCGCACCATGTCTGCCAGTATCCATACCTACTTATTCCACTGAATCACGATTCTTTCAAACCCATAAAAATATATATGACAATTCTTCGCAACGTAAGTATCAATTAACTTTTCAAACAGCCGCGATAACGGCGCAATTAGACTTGATTCTATTATTTTGAGGTTATCTCGCGTCATGTTTTTTAAAACATGATTTATATTAAACGTATTCTTGGCAATTATTAGCTTCGGAAGCTAATTTCCTCTAGCTCTACTCTTGTTGTTTGTTATAATGGTGTTTTTCCCGCGTGTAGCGGAAGGTTTACAGTAGGATACGTTCCTTTGTTTCATCTTTAGGTTTCTTTAAAAGTTTCTGTATGTTATTGTAATTATTAAAGATAATGAATAGATTCAGCCGTTAGTTTCCGGAAATCCATATTTAATAAAAAAAATATTTTTAAAAGAATGTTAAAAAAACATTAAATAATATTTGAATAAAACACTTTAAAAAGTATAAAATTATATATCTAGTGACAATTCCGCCTAATTTTCCTGTTATCTACGTGACGTCACAAACATCACGCAGCCTAACCGCAAGAATATCTGACTAGTTTCGTTTAGAAGCGACTTTAAGTGTTTTATTTAAATATTACTTAATGTCTTTTTAAGATACTTTTTAAAAATATTTGTTATTATTACTAAAGATAATTACGTAAGTGAAATATTATAGTATTTTATTTTTACATATTTCAGTGCAATATCTACAAGCCACCAAATAGCTCCAATTATTCTCAAAATATTCGTCTACTTCATGGACTTAAAGTTTATTTTCACAACTTATTATTTTTTTTTATGACTGATAGGTTAGCCTTTGACCACTATCTCACCTGTGACATCATCACTTACCATCAGGTCGGAGATGTTGTTCAGGCAAACCTAGAATTACTGGCACTCAAGGACAGCTGCCAGAACACACCGTTAGGTGCTTGGTGGCAGATTTTCTACTTGAGGGTGGTAGCTAGCCAGGCGGGCATTCGCAAAATGCCCTACCACCATGCTATAACGACTGCTATCCTAAGAAAACAACCGGGACCTACATGCGCCTGTTTAACGTGCCCTCCGAAGCACGTAAGCGCTCAGTAATAATGTCAACAGCGGTCATCCATCCAACTCATTACCACGGTGGACGTTGCTTAACATTGCTGAATGGTTCAGAATGGCTAAGAAAACTTCACTACGAGCGCTTCAAACTCTTCCAGTTGATCACTGTAGACTGGCGCCACGTACCGGTTACTAAGATTAGACTAGGACAGTGGGTATCTCGAAACACATAAATAGTTAGGAATTCAATAGGATATAACAATGTTATTAAAGTTAATTGAATTATTAAATGATCATACTCACTTGATAAATTTTACTATCAGCGTGCCAACCGTGTGGATTTTGCAAACTCCTCCCCATCAATGGGAGAGGCTGTACTCAGCAGTAGACAATCTGGTACTGTACTGTTATCCCCGTGGGGTGCCGGGTTAGAATTGCACCTCCCCATATCATCCCATGGGTGTCGTAAGAGGCGACTAAGGGAAAAATATTAGAAGGTGGGCAGCAGCGCCTTCTACAGAACTGCCAACTTACACTGCGATCTCCAAGACGCCTGCCAAGCGTGGTAATTATGGCAAATACCCCCTCAATAGGGGAGGCTATGTTCAGCAGTGGACGATCCGGCTGTTACAGTACAGTACTGTTGTGTACTGACGACAAAGTTCTAAAAAAGAAGAAATGTGTGTTTAAATCGTCTGTATATTTTTTATTTTTTGAATTACTCATATCTTTTTATTGCATATACTTATATAGAAGGTTTTTTGGGTGTACTTTTAGTTATTATGTCTAGCAGTAGTGTTTGCATATAATTATGCTAATCCCTCTGATCTAATAATTATAATTGTTGCCGATAACTACCATTATTGTAGAGTAATGGCACAATAATGATGGAGCCTGTACGCAATAAGCATCACTGAATGGTTAAAAAGAAAAATAAAACCACAGGGTTACTAAAATAATAACTATTCGCATTCCCCGTCGTTCCGCTCAATTAGTTAGTGTCGCTAGTCGCGCCACGTCGCGTTGCGGTCGTTCGGGTAATTAAAGTGGCACATCAATACGGTCGCGATAATTAATTGTACTTAACGATTCATATCTTTGTTAGCGACTTTTCTCTCTTATTTTGTTTTATATTGATCTTTTTACTTTAGTGCATAGTACGAACGTGCATTCAGTGTTTAGTTGGATTTTATTTACTAGGCTTTATTTTCAAGGTCCTTTGAAATTTAGATGACACATTCTACCCCCTTTCAAAGATCTACAGACTTGATGGAACTACGGTTTTGTTTAAATTATACCTGTAATGGTATTTTAGATATATGACGTAAAAAATATTTAAAACGTCTTTTAATGATTGCAAAATTCACTGATTTCATACTAACATTTTGAATCTAGCATAATAATCGTTGCAAAATGTATCATCAAAAATGCTTACGGTTCCATGACCCACGACATACGGTTGTAATCATAAACATCTATAGAACCATCCATTGAAAATTAATACCTAGTTAAATA
Source organism: Plagodis dolabraria (assembly GCA_963854805.1). NCBI lineage: Eukaryota > Metazoa > Arthropoda > Insecta > Lepidoptera > Geometridae > Plagodis > Plagodis dolabraria. Next base: position 2,573,818 of record OY978453.1, on the reverse strand, counting down.
AACATACATTAAAAAATAATACTTTAAAGAATAAATTGAGTTATCAGCAGTAGTAAGTAGTAAATTACATTATAATAATAGAAATAAAAAATAAAATTCAATTAACATAAATACAAATCAAATTACCTATTATTTAAATACCAATATGGATGTCTGATTATTATAGCGATACAGTCAGCAAACATATCCAGATTTTCGTTATATTGAAGCATGTTCCTGAGAACAATACGCGCCCGATTAGAAAGCACATTTCGGGCGCGGCGGGTACGTGCGAGCGGCCTTGCTAGGAGCCGCGGCACTCTACGCAGCGCGACCTCAGCCCCCCCGTCTCGGTACCTGCAATCCAATCTGACCAGCTACAGTGCTCATCTGGTTACCTACTATCTTCAAGTGTAAAATCTTCCTTTGAGCACCTAAAGGTGTTTTCTGAAAACTATCCTTAAGCGCCAGTAATTCATGGCAAGCCTGAAAAACATATTTGACCACGCCTATCAGTTTTAAACGAGGTTTTTTTTTTATTATTTAATCAGTTTTAAATAATTTCATCAACATATTAAGGAGTGTATGTTCTCCTATAAATATCTATTTATCACTTTTACCAACATATACCTCCAAATTACTGAACTGATTTAATTATATTAGCAACACATAGCACCTTTTTAATTATATAAAAGTCCTTTATATAAGCATAATAGTATTACAATTAATGCGCACATAAAGTTCATTCAAGTTTAACAATTCTAAGCAGGGGAATTACCTATAATTTATTGAAATTATTCAGATATTATCGATATTTTCGATATTCACGGCCTCCATTTTACCTGTGAATAATATGATAATTTGCTTTAAAGCTTGAGCGACGCATTGAGTTGCTAATGTTGACTACTTATATAATTTCAAGACTTCAACCTCAAGTCACATTTATAAAGCTTTGTTTTAAATTTCTTGAAAATGAGAAAATAACTGAGCTTACCTTGATTTACGAACCTGTGGACGCATGGATAGTTCTATAAAAGCTTATGATTACAACCGCAAGTCGGGTACGGTACAGTATATGAACCGTAATCATTTTTGATGATAGATTTTGCAACGATCATTATGCTAGATTCAGATGTTATTACAAAATCAGTGATTTTTCAAACAGCAAAGGAAGTTCCCAACATTTAATGACGTAAGAAGATGTCACATATCTTCGACCATAACAGGTATGCTTTAAACAAAACCGTAGTATCATCAAGTCTGTAGATATTTAAAAGGGTTGACAGACGTGTCATCAAAATTTCAAAGAGCCGCGCAAATGAAGACAAGTGTATACACCGGGTAGGGAGAATTTCGATATCAGGTACGATTTTGCATATATAGGAGAAAGTTTTTGACAGCGTTAGGCTGAAAACTGACAAAGCCTGATCCAAAGATTTACATGGATGACTCTGTTTTTATTTCACTAGATAAATATAAGGTGTAAGCCAAATAGTAACCGACAAAAAGTGTACAACAAAATATATTTGTTTAATTTTGTTTTAAATTGTGACGGCCTGACATAGAAATAAATTGTAACAATTTATTGTATAATTGAACACGTGTAAAATTTTAAACCAAACATTCTTCTAGTTGGTAATTACATAATTAAAATTATGTAATTACCAACTAGAAGAATGTTTGGTTTAAAATTTTACACGTGTTCAATTATACAATAAATTGTTACAATTTATTTCTAATAAGCCTGATCCAAAGATTTACATGGATGACTCTGTTTTTATTTCACTAGATAAATATAAGGTGTAAGCCAAATAGTAACCGACAAAAAGTGTACAACAAAATATATTTGTTTAATTTTGTTTTAAATTGTGACGGCCTGACATAGAAATAAATTGTAACAATTTTTGTCGGTTACTATTTGGCTTACACCTTATATTTATCTAGTGAAATAAAAACAGAGTCATCCATGTAAATCTTTGGATCAGGCTTTGTCAGTTTTCAGCCTAACGCTGTCAAAAACTTTCTCCTATATATGCAAAATCGTACCTGATATCGAAATTCTCCCTACCCGGTGTATACACTTGTCTTCATTTGCGCGGCTCTTTGAAATTTTGATGACACGTCTGTCAACCCTTTTAAATATCTACAGACTTGATGATACTACGGTTTTGTTTAAAGCATACCTGTTATGGTCGAAGATATGTGACATCTTCTTACGTCATTAAATGTTGGGAACTTCCTTTGCTGTTTGAAAAATCACTGATTTTGTAATAACATCTGAATCTAGCATAATGATCGTTGCAAAATCTATCATCAAAAATGATTACGGTTCATATACTGTACCGTACCCGACTTGCGGTTGTAATCATAAGCTTTTATAGAACTATCCATGCGTCCACAGGTTCGTAAATCAAGGTAAGCTCAGTTATTTTCTCATTTTCAAGAAATTTAAAACAAAGCTTTATAAATGTGACTTGAGGTTGAAGTCTTGAAATTATATAAGTAGTCAACATTAGCAACTCAATGCGTCGCTCAAGCTTTAAAGCAAATTATCATATTATTCACAGGTAAAATGGAGGCCGTGAATATCGAAAATATCGATAATATCTGAATAATTTCAATAAATTATAGGTAATTCCCCTGCTTAGAATTGTTAAACTTGAATGAACTTTATGTGCGCATTAATTGTAATACTATTATGCTTATATAAAGGACTTTTATATAATTAAAAAGGTGCTATGTGTTGCTAATATAATTAAATCAGTTCAGTAATTTGGAGGTATATGTTGGTAAAAGTGATAAATAGATATTTATAGGAGAACATACACTCCTTAATATGTTGATGAAATTATTTAAAACTGATTAAATAATAAAAAAAAAACCTCGTTTAAAACTGATAGGCGTGGTCAAATATGTTTTTCAGGCTTGCCATGAATTACTGGCGCTTAAGGATAGTTTTCAGAAAACACCTTTAGGTGCTCAAAGGAAGATTTTACACTTGAAGATAGTAGGTAACCAGATGAGCACTGTAGCTGGTCAGATTGGATTGCAGGTACCGAGACGGGGGGGCTGAGGTCGCGCTGCGTAGAGTGCCGCGGCTCCTAGCAAGGCCGCTCGCACGTACCCGCCGCGCCCGAAATGTGCTTTCTAATCGGGCGCGTATTCGCACCTCACGTACTGCGGATACTTCCGGGACAAATATATCAGGGTTTAGGTAGAATTTACAATTGGGTCTTCATTAATTATTACTCGAGGACTTCTCGTAATTGTTCTTTATCTAAATAGGATGAATGGGAAGCGAAAATACCATTTGGTTACTATGTGGTTTGCATGTTTTATGAACCACGAACTTGACTGGGGCTCAAGGGCTTAACGGCATAATAACACTCAAAAAGAAAGTTGCTTTACTTATCAAATTAATTTAAAACTTAAAACTGCAGTTTTATTTATCAGTTGTCAATAATTTCAGTATTTGTAGCTTGGTTCCGTATCTCCTCCATCTTATAATTGTATAGTTTGGCCCAATTAAGTACCATGTTAGATGTCTGAGCCATTCTAATACACGTCGTTATTAAATTTACGTAGCATCATAAAGGCTCATTACGTGACTGAAATTTAGATTTGTTGAAACAAACGTTATTCTATTATTATCGTTATGCTATTCTACACCTTGCGTTTTTTGTTCAATATTATTGAAAAATTTGGTATTGATATTGAAATGTTCCGATAAACATGAAATATATAAAATGTTTTGTTCTAAATCTATTTGAGCCGATAAGAACTGCACTCATATCTGCAAGCTTTTTGGGTAACTATAACTCTACAACCATATAAGATGAGCAAGTAGACCTCTGTCTTGGAAATTCTTGCGAGTGAACTAAAATTACTAGTAAATATCAAGCCACCAGAGACTCGGTATCTACCAAAGTTACTGTGGGATCAAAATGAGATCTACGTAACTGTAACTTGAGTTTGACGAAAAATAATTCTCTTCAGACTTCTCAAGTGCCTCGAGCTTTCTCAAAGAGTCAAGGTGATGCTTAATATAGAAGCGCAACTCTCCCATTAAGGCTACGTGGTGATGATGACATTACGTTGAATTACGAGGGAAACTATTTCCCTGGTAATTTCGCACCAATTTTCATAGTAGAAGTGTTATTCTAAAATATATGTCTTAGTTTACTTTGAATATTTTGCCGCGGTAACACTGAACCGTGTCCCTTTAAATAGAGTTTTGAATATTTACATCGAGCAAATTAATAAAAAATATGCAATAATACATTACAGGCACATGAGACTTTTAACATCAGGTGGGCCTCGTACTTACTCCGTCAAAAACACAAAACAAAAATAAAAAAAAAAACTTTTCTAAACAAATAGATGTTTGTTAGGACTTGCAGAAGTCTAAATGTTTGTTAGGACTTGCAGAAGTCAACCCTAGGAGGTTGTAAGCATTTTACCAATAACCCTGTATAATGAAAATATTACAACATTTGTTAAATTACGTAGGTGACAGATGATAGCTTGGCAGAGGCGGAATAGTCCAAACATTTTTGTCGTTTAAGTAAACACAAAGTGTGTAGTAAGATTTTTTAATCCAAATACTTTTCGCGTCACCTGCCAATCCAAGTACCTACGCGAGTGATAACGTGAAATAAACTTGACGTTACGCCCACAACCTTCCGGGATCCACCCCTGAATCTATCCTCCCATTAGACAAACTACACCAAACACATAGACAATTTCACACTTATGTTTTTTCAGGTCATAATACAGAACCGTCCATTACGTAGGAAGACCAGAAGGGATCTCTTTTTGCTTTCCATCTCCATAAGTCTTTACAAGTGTCTCGTTAGTGCTTCTGGTCAATTCACGTTTAGCTTTTTTTTTTAAATCTACACTCCACAGACTCCAGCGTCCGTGACTTTTTTTAACTATGACTTAATTTATTAGTAAACAAGAAATATGAAATAGGAAACATGCAACATTCCAAGGGGGAACAGTGTTAAAAGTTTTTTTTTCTTTAATGTCATTAGCATCATCCAGAGCAGATCAGTATCTTCTAGCAGCACCCGTTCACGAGTTGACGCATGTGCCAGCCATCGCCTTCCTCAACCATTTTTGAGGGAAGATGGCGACCCGACACACAACATCGCCGCTAGACAACACCTTTCTGTGGGCATGACCGCTCCGGATACCCGTGCCGACGATATTACAATTACAAAAATAATTTGGGACTACAATAAAATAATATACCTACAGAAATTAACATATTTTGTTATTCTCCCACGTCACATTTTAACAGGGCCTCCATTACCGCGCTATTTCGATCTTTGATCGCCATTTTGAGGTTTTAATCATGGATGGCTTTTGGTGTCGCAACCCTCGCCTTCCTAATGAACCGTCCTATGGCATCTTCTTCGTCATCTGCGTAGTATATGAAGGTTCCAGTATGCTGTGAAATTGCAACGACGGCGTGCGGGACGCTCTCGTGCAACTTCATGCTGCTCTTGGTCTTGATGGCGATGACCGACTCGTATGTCAGTCCCTGCGCTTCGTGGATGGTAAGGGTGCGTGATCCACTTCCCTCTCCGTAGCCCTGGCTTATTAGGGTCTCCTTTTCTTCCTGGGTGTGAACCAGGAATATAGTGTTGGGGAGGGATTGGGGGATTTTTGCACCTGTGTACCTTTCAAGCCTAAGGGACTTAATACGGGGAGCTGAGGAATATATACCAGAGTATATTTCCCTCAGTGCGTACGCGACATCCATTGGGTTCCGATGCGTGCATAACAACTCCTGGGTGATGTTTGTTACCAGGTTAGGGCGGTTGTACCTTAATACGAAGAGATTTTCTCTATCGATATAAGGCAGCTGATTGACATCTCCGATGAGGACAAGTTCATCAACTCCAGATAGCCTGGAAGCCATGACTATGGCTCCGAAATGGTTTATTAGAGCTTCAAAAAATTCAAAATTCAAATTAATTTATTGGCCTTATAACTACATATGTTATACTAGGCAAGTCAGCATACATTTTTTTTCATATTACATAACAAAAATTAAAAAAATAAATTTAACGGTGATACAATAATCTAAAATTTCAAAATAATCATAATATAATAATTATGCGTAATGATTTATTAACCCTTACCTACATATGTAGTAATAAAATAAAATTTTAATATTAGTCAATAATTTATTTTTAAATTAATTTAGTTAGTTATTAATTAATTAAATTCAAGAATGAAGATTCGGTTACTTCTAAATTTAAAAATTCTTTAAGCGAATACAGTGGAGTAGACTCAAAAAAATGTTTCATTTTCCTTTTAAAATCATTGGAGTGTAGATTGGCTATAGCCAAAGGTAACTTGTTGAACATACATATTTTGTTCTCAATACCTTGTTGTTTTACTTTCGACAGCCTTACCCTTGATTTACAAAGCATCTCGTTCCTCCTTAGATTATTTTTAAGATTGTACGTGTGTGTGGGCTTTTTTATTAAATTATCCTTTTCTTCATAAATTTCTAGTAAACACTTATAAATATACAAAGATATAACGGTCATGATTTTATTTTCTTTAAAATATTTCCTGACTGAAGTTCGCTTTCGGAGCCCGAACATTATTCGTATCGCTTTTTTCTGGGCTGTTAATACTTTTTATAATATCAGCACCATTGCCCCACACGGTGATTGCGTATCTTAAAGAAGAGTGTATATATGCATAATATATTGACCATAAAGATTTTGTGTCGATCAGATGTCTTAGTTTTATTAATGCATAAGTCGCGCTTGATATTTTTTACATATCTTGTTAATGTGATTCGAATGACTGAGTATATAGTCAATAGTATATCCTAGAAATACATTTTGCTTTGTGTATTACTATACACTTACAATAGCTTTTTCCACACCTTTACGCGATTGGTATTTCATTACGATGCTCTTATCTGCATTAAGAATGATTCCGTTTGCACTGAACCATTCCTTGAGGAAACTTTGCTTCGGATATTTTATTTTCTTTTTCTTCATCTTGCTTCATCCACCGTTAGGCGGCTGTAGCTCTCAGTTCACGTTTAGCTTAGTTTAGATTTTTTATTTATCAATTTTCTAGTACGTTACTATTGGATTTGGCCAATTAGGTGAGCTCACATCACCATGATTGCCGGCGATGTTCTATTTACGGAATTTCAGAACAGATTAATTTTCAGTTTCTTTCGTACCTTCTTTTTTCGTTAATAGAATAATTGAAGGCAAATTTTTGGATAGTTCATGTTGTTTTTAAATATACATCAATTAATCATTTTTGTATTATAAATATGCAATATTACTGTAAAATAAAAAAAAATACTTGTAGAAGTCGGAGTATCAAATCAAAGCACATAATGTTGAGACTTTCACAAGTTATCTCATACTTTTAAATGTTGAAAGTCACTGCATTTACTTTTTTTATGTGATGATATGCTGAGACCGATAAGTCATCCGTCTGATGGTAAGCGTCACGCATGTCTATTACAGTTGCAGTGTAACACTTCTCATTCTGTTTGACACCACACTGTGCACTTCAATCTGAGACCTTAGTTATTTTGTTTCCTGTGCGCCAAGTAATTGCACTTGCTGCAGTGCCTTTCAGGCCTAAACCTAGTCAGTACTTTAATATTATAAATGCGAAAGTAACTCTGTCTGTCTGTCTGTTACGCTTTCACGCCAAAAGTACTGGACCGATTTGAATGAAATTTGGTATGGAAATAGTTTGAGATCCGGGAAAAAACATAGGATAGTTTTTATCCAACTGCGCAAAAAGAGGTTAATGTTTTTCGTGATAACCGACATACGCGCGGGCGGAGCTGCGCCCGGAAAGCTAGTAATGTATAATAACTTCTATTTTGAAACAAAATATCTGACACTGCAGTGGTATTGAGGAATACCACTGCTAAATCAGATATTTTGTTTCTATAAGGACTCTTGCTCAAGAGAGGTAGCATCTAGTCTATGTGCTGGTACATTCATATAGTATTGATTAAACCGCCTTGTTCGTGTGAAAGCGCGCTTTGGAACTTCGAGGTCCTGTTTCGATCCCCGGCTCCAACAAGTTACTGGGATTTTCTGGCAAAGATTTTTTTCAGTAGCAGTCTGAAATCAGGATCTATCTCCGGAAGACAAATATAGACTCGTTTCTTATTACATTACGCAAAATCACCATCTTATAGAACTAAAAGCACTCTTATAACAGTCACTCAACGAACAAGTGTAAAAATATTATGTCAATACGCTTGCTAAAAATATTACCATTGCGTATATAACTTCCTTTTTCTGTGTCTGTATGTTTAGATTATGATTTGCATATATCACTCGATCGTCTATGGCTCAGGTCGACAATACCATGGCCTCGATAAGAATTATAAATTTGCCTTACTCATATCATGAATTACTATAAACATCTTTTTTTTTTTCATGTTCTACATGTCACGATAAGGAAAATAAGAAAAAAAGCCCAAACCATTTGCTCAGGGAAACTTCATTTAAATTTGCATTAGCGTTTATTATTGTTATTTGAAAAAGATGAATATAACATTCTTTGTTTTATCAATGAGGACATCATTTTGCATGGCGGTAGGGCATTTTGCGAATGCCCGCCTGGCTAGCACCACCACCTTCAAGTAGAAAATCTGACGCCAAGCATCTAACTGTATTCCGGCAGCTCAATTAAAAAAAAACTGTCCTTGGGAGCCAGTAATTCTAGGGTAGCCTGAACAACATCTTCGACCACAATATCATCACTTACTTTCAGGTGAGATAGTGGTCAATGACTAACCTATCAGACATAAAAAAACAGTAAACGCAAAATCAATGAACAATCATATATGATACCTATAAGAATATATTCCGTAGCTACAAAACAGATTAACGTCCATTGACCGCACGAGGTCAGAACAACAAACACATAAACAATTGTATACGAGTAAATGTTAAGTAAACAAGGATGTTGTCATGTACTAACGTAAAACAGGTAGCTATGGCTGTGGCCATATTTACTTTGAACATTTTAGAAAAGCATCAGATCCTTTCATTTTCGATTGTTTGATTCCTAAACGTACTCGACGTCTTTCCCAACCTAAGGGTACGTTACTACGTACCCTTAGGTTCACATTGGTTTCATTGGTTCATTGGCTTCACCCTTAGCATAGAACATATAATTATACTTAATTATATGTTCTATGCTAAGGGTGAAACCAATATAATTTTGTTTAATAAAGGCATACCGCCGTTTATACATTTAAAATAACCTTATATATATAGCGGGCTTGAACTACTTAGAACATTCGAAATAAAATGTATAGTAGATACAAAGCTGCTATTAAAAATTTAATTCTGGGTTGTTATATGTAGAAAATAGTTATATTATGTATCAGTAGTATTATTTTAAATTCGAAAGTAACTCTGTCTATCTGTCTGTCTGTTGCGCTTTCACGCAAAAACTACTAGACCGATTTGAATGAAATTTGGTATGGAAATAGTTTGAGACCCGGGAAAAACATAGGATAGTTTTTATCCAGCTGCGCATAAAGAGATTAATGTTGTGCGCGATAACCGACATACGCGCGGGCGAAAGCTAGTCTTGTATAAAACAAAATTTGAGTTTCATGATCAGCTTCCTACCATTTTACTACTATATGTGCAGTGAGTACTGTTTTTTCTTATAGAAAAAGGATGTGACATACAAATATATAAAATAGTACAAAATATTATTCTCTCGTTGTTGGTAGCATTAGTCTAATATACTGCTTTTGTAAGCACATTTTCAGCGTGACACTTCATACGTATCCCGTACAAATTAACATCAAAATAATATTTAGACTAACCTCGACTTTTCGATCAAGTTGCCATTGGATCGAGCAACATGAGCCGAAAATTCTCTCCACTGAACTCTAGAATTATACGTGAAGCGGTTGAAATTAAGAAGTACAAAAATTTTAATGAATCCTGTAATTAAATTAGAAAGTGCTCGAGTCGTTATTTGCCGTCGCGTGCAATTTCTGATAATGTTAGTGTAGTGTGTCGAGGCGACAGTGATAAAGACTAAACACTACTAACTAAACAGACAGTGATAAAGAAAATATTAATGAAAAACTAACGGGGGTACATTTAAATCGCTTCCGCCGCTCCTTAAGACGATGACACCCGCTTCTTCAGTCTACTCGTGACCACGGTCAATGCAACTTGATCGAAACGTCGAGGTTAGTCAAAATATTATTTTGATGTTAATTCGTGCGTGGATAGACCCGTCAGTAATTTAGAAACATGAGTTTAGTTCACGAAAATTTAAAGAAAAGTAAATTATTTATATTATTTAACTTCGGACACCCGAAAACTGGGCGTAGACTTCCTCCATATAATAATAATAGTATCTACCTTGCACGAGTCTCTTCCACGTCTCGCCTCCTGTTTCTATGACGTCATCTCGCCATCTCCGTCTTGGTCTACCTCTCAGTCTCGCATTCTCCCGAGGACACACAGGCAAAATATGTTTGCTCCACCGTCCGTCAGTTTACTTCCAATGTAGCTAGGCCACACCCACTTCTAGTGACAGAGCATGCTAGCTGAATTGTTGATTTTAGCATTTTTCCTAATTGTTAAGTTTCTTCCTCGGTCCCTTAGCTTGAGCTCTCTGGAATGTTGAAATTTCATTCATTAAAGCCTTTGTCAGCGCCCAGTGGATGTCAAGCGCGGATACAAATTTGTATTGCTTTCAAAAAAAACCTTCTTATTTACAAACTTAACATATATTAAGTTTCTTAGAATGTTACGCTACATGAAAATAAAATCAAGTGAGTAATAATATTTTAACATTGGAGGCTTCGTCAGGCGGGCAACGGAGGCAAACTATAAAAACATAGTCGATCACAACCTAAAAATGGCAATACGAAACAGAAACGAAGAGATCGTGGAGGCTCTTATCAAAACATCAAGGGCATCGGCGGAATCTGTGGCCGGACCCTCAACGACATACTGAATAACGTAATATACTACTATACAAACTAGATATAAGGAGAAAATATACATATAAGCATGGACTCACTTTGGCTTTATGATATATATATATATAAATATATTTTATAACTAACATTAGGCTAACTTCCCTTCAGGAGGAATATTGATAAGCTGGAGAATGATGTAAAATTAAGAAATGTATTTAAGTGAAACAAAATCAATCAAGTGTACGGACCACGGGTCTGTAGTGTATACAATGTGTTAATAAAAAAAAATAAAAAAAAAATTTAACATACCTATTGAAATATACGATATAATTTTTATCTATCTGTAAATGTATTAGAAACTTATTTAATACAATTTAGCATTTACGATGAGATGCATAAAGACCTAAATATGAACTAAATGATTAAATCAATATAAAAGATACAAGACACGACGATTTTAGGAGTAACTTGGGATAGATATGAAATAACAAAATTACACTGAAGAAATATTATAGTCATGTGCAGAACTTTCTATAGATTCTTTAAGGATATAATAATTATTAATGATTATATTTAATGCTTAGTTATTCTTGGTAACCTACACATAGTACCTTCCTACCTATTTGTAGTTCTTCAGTTATACAGTAGGTAATAATAGACCGGTAATTTCCACCATCAGGCGGGCATGGCCGAGCATTCCTGGTCATTCCCCAAAGCCGCAAGCCCCGCTGTAAAAGCGGGCGGTCGTCGGCGAGGGACTGGACGTAAAGGCTCTGCCAGTCTCCCAGTCCTTCTCCAAACAGACGATGCTGGAATACCGCTGGGTCGTTTAGTGGGTATACCGGTCTTCTACCGGGGAGTCTCACATACCCCCTCCATCCCCCGATGAAAAAAAAAGGCTCTAATCACTAAGCCAACATGACATGTGACTTATTTCTCTTCTTGCTCTTAATCATAGTATGGAGATGGAGCGACATCTATAGTTCAAATTACGTTGTACTAAAAACAACAAATATGTGTATATAAATATGCAGTAGCTTACATAGGTTTGTTTACGCTTTTTACAAATTTTAGTTGGCGGCATACCATGGACATGTTTTTTTCTGTATATTTGAACTTAAACTACTTACTATAACGTTATATTATGAGGTAACTCGATAGAGTTTTAAAGAGCATTCCTTGCACAAATAAAATGTATAAGGACAATGATTGACCGAGCGAGAACTTAGTTCGAGCGAAGTGTCTCTGCTGCAACTTAGACAAAAATGCTTTTGTATGTCCGGTTCTTTTCCTCTACAGGTCACATTTCTCAACCGATTCTCATGAAATTTTGTGAGCAGGATTGATAAGTCAATAAAAAATAATTGACGATTCTGTTTTTAGATATTTTGTAAATGACGGAGATATACGTTATAAGATGTTGAAAGAATGGACGCCTGCGCTTAATTTCATAGCAATGTCCTGATACGCACGTTGTTGCCTAAAAGTGATAGGCTCTAGCTCTCTCTCGTATAATCAATTATTTATTTCCATTTTTTTTGTTGGCAGTATATTAATTCGAAATAAATACATTACCTAGTATGTAAAATTATTGTACTTACCAACCTATTTCTGATACAAGTAGACTTCGCTGGGCCCGCGTGTCATTGATCCAAGAAAATCGTTAATTATTTACGTAACATATCTAGATTTTTGAACTTCTTGACCCATTCCCCCAATAGCATGCGTGGGGAACCTTTATTCAATTGTAAGCAAGGGCAGACTCGCGAGGTTTACAGCTCAGAGGGTCACTAGTATATGTGAAAATTTATATGATTGATCCGACTCAATTATTATTCACATTTTGATATATAAAATCTTATTTAAATATATGAGTTCAATGTGTTTTTTTATGTTTTTTATGCCTGATAGGCTAACTTTTGACCTTATGGTAAGTGATGATGTGGTCGAAGATGTTGTTCAGGCTATCCTTTAATTAGTAGCTCTCAAAGACAGCTGCCGGAACAGTGAACACACAGTTAGGTGCCTGGCAACAGATTTTCTACTTGAAGGTGGTAGCTAGCCAGGCGGGCATTCGCAACATGATCGACCACCATGCTATAACGACTGCCTTCCTAAGACAACAACCGGGACCGACGGCTTACGTGCCCTCCGAAGCACGGAAGCGCTCAGTAGTAATGTTACCAGCGGTCACCCATCCAACTCATGACCGCAGCGAGCGTTGCTTAACTTTGCAGATCGGTTCGGAATGGCTTAGCAAACTTCGCTACGAGCGCTTCAAAAAATATATTATTGCATGCAAATTTCAAATTGTTGGATCGCTCATTAGGGACCGGTGAGGCACACTGGAAAACGCTACGGGTCATGGGGCGAAGTAAATCACAAGTTAGCGTTCGATTGGAAGGAATGTCAAGGCAGTCTCATAGCAAATCAGATATGGCTACAGATTCTAGGCTAAAAAATAGAAATATTGCTACACAAAACAATATATTATTAACAAAGTGCATGCATAGAGCTCTGCCACGAGCTAGATATATATATTTAACTTTTAGAGGACAAGTTAGTATAATTTTTGACCGGTATAATGCAAAACTTCACTGAAAGTTATTATGTGCACAACTTACCCAAGCTTGAGAAGAATATTTTCTCATAGTATAACAGAGTGAGCGGTAAAATAATAATCTGGTAATAACCACAAAATGAATAAAACAATAGTAAATAAACGGTAATAGTATTTGTAGAAGAACGGTACGTCAATGCGCTAAGTAAGACTGCAGCGGACATGAAGGTGGCAGTGCGGGTAGGCGAGACCGTCGCATTCGCAGCCGTTGCCATGCGCGATGTTAACGATAAATATTCACCATATGATGATGATGATGATGATGTCGTCCGCGTCGTATTCGACGATGGCGACCTTGGCTATCTTCTGGCATGAGCTCGAGCGTGGCTGGCGAACCCGAACTTCGTCTGGAACACTCGGTCACAAGTCGGGCAGTACAGCTGGCCCGTGGAGTTGTAAGTGTAGTGGTAAGAGGGTTTAGGCTGATCCTTTCTAATTTGACGCTTCAAGTCTAAACCAGAAAGGCGAGCGTCTTCAAAGGAAGACACACCTTTATTGACCTTAGAACGCCAAACTGATCTAGTACAGGCTTCCTCTTCCCACCTGTCAGTTGGTAGGTGACAACTATTTAGATTCCGTTTAAGAACGTCTTTATAACGCAGGTACTGCCCGCCGGAACTACGCTTTCCACTCGAGAGCTCCGAGTAGAATACGCTCTTCGTTAGTCTGCAGTCATCCATTCGCTGAACGTGGCCGCACCAACGCAGTTGACCTCTCATCAACAGGGCCTCCATACCGTGAGCTTGTGAGCGACGGAGAACATCAGCATTTGTGACGCGATCCTGCCATTTAACGCGTAATATTGAACGCAGGCATTTCATGTGAAAAGCGCCCAGCTTCCGTATATCAGCCTTATATGGGCACCAGGTCTCAGAGGCGTATAAAAGGATCGGTAGAACTAAAGCACGATATACTGCAAGTTTCGTCTGTAGCGTGATATCATGAGACTTCCACACACGCTGGTTTAGTTTTCCGAAGGTGGACGCAGCTATTGCTATACGCGCAAGAATCTCGGACGAAAGTCGATTGTCATTCCTAATTTGGCATCCTAGGTAACGGAAGTTGGTGACCTCCTCCAAGATTGTCCCATCAATGGATAGCGTCTTCGTGTCAGAACCACTGCCTCTTGGTGGTTGCTTGACAAGCTGAGTTTTGGATACACTAATCACTAAACCAAACTTGCGGCATGATTCCTGTAGGGCAACCATTTGAGTTTGCAAGGCTTCCATGCTGTCCGCCATCAGGCACACATCATCGGCATAAAGTATTTCCATAATGTAGAGGTTAGTGATTCGCGATCTTGCTCTAAACCGTGAAAGGTCAAAGACACTTTTGTCCGTTCGCACATTCAGCTGGATACGTCCACCACAACTTTCGAAAGCGTCATCCAACACTGCAGCAAAATAGAGAGCAAACAAAGTAGGTGCCATCACGCATCCCTGTTTTACACCACTAGTCACTGGAAAAGGGGCTGAGAAGTTACACTCGTGCATAACCTGGGCTCTCATATTGTCATGGAACTGCCTAACTATGTTCGTAAATTTCTCAGGACATCCGGATTTTCTGAGGACAACCCAGAGAGCTTCTCGTGGCACACGGTCGAATGCCTTTTCCAGATCTACGAAGCACATAAAGAGAGGACTGTTCTGCTCAAGGCTCTTCTCCTGCATTTGTTTCACTACAAAGATGGCATCAACCGTTCCTCGGTTCGGGCGGAACCCGCATTGCGATTCCGGCAGTACTCTCTCAGCCAGTTTCCCAAGGCGGAAATTGAGAATGTGTGCCATCACCTTTCCTGCTGCCGAGAGAAGGGAAATGCCCCGATAAGAACTGCAGTCTGACAAGCTACCCTTTCCTTTGTACAGCTTGCAGATTGAGGCATCTCTCCAGTCTTGCGGAATGTTCTGCGCCTCCCACGCCCTCAAGATCAAATCAAATAACCTACATTTGATATTGGGCCCGCCATACTTATAAACCTCGGCTGGAAGTCCATCTGCACCAGGTGTCTTTGCATTTTTTAGTTTCTGCATCGCTGTACTAAATTCCTCAAAAGTAGGCGGATTAGCCAGGTCTTCACAAACAGGCAAGGTCGCAATCGCATTGACATACGCAAGGTCAGCACTGTGTGTGGCAGGATTTAAAACTCCGTTGAAGTGCTCTGCCCATCTTACTAAAATGTCATTATGGTCTGTCAGTTGACGCTGCTTATCAATAGAGTAAATTGGCGCCATCTTCTTCATCCTCGGACCAAATACGGCTTGTATACTTGCGAAAAACTTGCCTGTTTGATTAGAATCAGCGTAATTCTGCATTTCTTGCGCTCTCTCTGCCCACCATCTATCCTTCAGGTCCCGAACCTTCAGTTGTAGCCTCTGCTGTGAGATCTTTCTTTCTGAGACACTCGATTGACTTTTAAGTGCACGTCTGTAATCTTCTACGAGCTTTTGAATCTCCACGTCTGAGGCGTCAAACCAGTCTTGGTTTTTCTTACACGATCTACCAAGGACTTGTAGAGCACATGCATGAAGGTTTTCAGCGTATTCTCGCCATCCTTCATCTATAGGTGTTTCTATAGACGAAGATGGTACGGCACTAAAAGCATCATCCAGATTCTTTTGAAGTTCTACAGAATGGACTAGTTTTTGTACGTCTAGTTTTGTTGGGTTCTTATGACAGGACCTTCGCGGCATATTTAGTGTCATACTTAACTTGGACCTGACAAGGTTATGGTCAGTCCATCCTTGCGCTCTTCTCATAGCTCTCGTTATATGGACGTCTTTAAGATCGCTTTTCCGGACAATCACATAATCTAAAAGATGCCAGTGACGTGAACGTGGATGCATCCAGGTGGTCTTATATTTGTCCGGCATACGGAAACACGTATTGGTGATAGAAAGGCCAAACTCAGCACACAGCGTTAAAAGATCCAGGCCATTGGCATTGCATTTCCCGACACCATGACGACCGAGTACTCCGTCCCAAATATCAAACTCTGCCCCCACACGAGCGTTGAAGTCACCTAGTAAAACAATCTTGTCCTTAGTTGGAATGTGCTCCAGGACATGGCGAAGCTCTTGATAAAATTTGGCTTTCTCTTCGTCTGGGGATGGAAGTGTAGGAGCGTAAACACTAACGAAGTTACACCACTTGCAGCACGTTCTCCTGTAGGTTTTCCACTCCAGTAGTAAGTGTAGCCCCCGAGGTCCTCGCGAAGATTACCGCTATCACTGAGATGCGTTTCACTAAGTGCGACAATATCTATTCTGTAGCGGGCCAATTCCCTCGCAATTAGAGCTGTTTTCCTTTCAGGACAGAGGTTATTGCTATTATCCAGAAGTGTTCGAACATTCCATGCTCCGATCATCAGTTCTTTTTTTAAACTATAATATTGTCTCTTTCGACCGCGTTAGTTCGATGACCAGATGACCGCGGTTTGACATCTGGTGTATTAAGGAGGCGGACTATTTTTGGGCCACCTTTTCTAGGCCCCTCTCCTATTCAGGGGAAAGCAGAGCGATCCTTAATAGGGCTGCTTTGTCATCAGACGTGCTGCCGAACCCATCCTCCCACCTCAAATCGATTCTGGGAGCGACCACTGATCGTCTGATCGCCTACGTGCAGAGCTTTAGCTAAGGTTTGGACACACCGTCGTCCTTCACCCCACCACCAAAGCTCCATCGCCGCAGGGCTTTTTGAGTCGCGTAAAGCCAGTTAGATAAGCTAAGGTCATCTGCGCGTGAATTTATTTAAGCGGACAAGCAGTTCTGGTGCAAACCCACTCTCTCGTCCTCTACCCCTCGGAACCAATGGATTGGGAACCAATACGACTGGAAAGAGATAGGTGGATGCAGTAAAATGGCCGCATATCACTCTTAGATCCACAATATGCGCCCTTTACGGCCAATTACACTGCCATGCTACGTCGCCAAGTTCGCCGAAATCATTTGCCATACTGACGGTGCTCGCCTCTTCTTACCGACGCAGTCTTCATGTGCTACACGGAGGATCACCCGCCCAACTGTACACGTTTGAGGTACACAGCCCCCTCTGCTAGGTTTAGTCCACGGGTCGACGTGGCTTCCAGGGTGTGGCCGCTGTGCACACAACAGCTTCTTGGAGCCACTAACAGAGAGTTATGAGGGTCTGCAGTCCAGTCAGCAACTACCCCCCGCGTAACGCAAGTCGACCGGCAGCTCTGTAAAGGTCCCACTGCTAAACACCCCACTACACCCCAATCACCATATGAAAGAACTGCTTGAACCATCAGACAATTTTTAATTCATTATATATTATATTAATAGTGAAACTAACTTAGTAATACAAGTATGAGAAGATTAAATGTAGGTGTTATTATTATTATTGTAATAACACCTAACTAAAAAAGTCTTTAAATTGCTACATTAGCAACGCTACGTTCCTGCCTACGCAGGTGAAACTGCAGGGCACAGGTAGTTTAGTATAATAAGGTGATAATTCATACAAAATATAATTTAAATCGTTCGTATAACAGAAATAAATATTCTGGTCATTATTTTTTGTCATACTAAAAAATAATCTTACATAATAAATGCCACCCACCCATCACAAGCTGACTTCATTAAAACACAATAAATATTTGCCATACTTTCCAAGAAATTGCGGCAAATAAGAGGAAAGAAACAAACAACTTACCAATGAAAAGGGTAAAAGTATACACGCTAACATCATTTCTTTGACACTTCCATTTGACAGGTGTCAACTGATCCGAATTTGGCGGGCTATTGAACGTGTTCCGTGTATAATTCACAGGTCACTTCCTCAAGCGGAAATACTGTATTTAAATACCACATTAAATAGAAGTACTGTATTTGGAAATATTAGGTTGCTACTAATTATTTTTTTTCCAAGTATGTGGTCATCTAAAATGGCAATGGACAATCTTATGTTCGTAAAATTAAGCATTGGGTGGTAAACTTTGAGACAGTATCTATATGTCATGTCTGACGCATGCGCTTTAACTACTCAAAACATTCATAGAATTTATTTTGGGTTTTTATTACTTTTTGTAGATCTATGGTGCTAGTTATGCACCTTTAGACAAGAGGGGGCTTATTCAGCAAACATCCATGCATTTCCTGTGAATGCTGAGAACTTCTGCGCTAGGACCACCATGTACACCTAAGTCTTTTGTTCCTTTTATTATTCATTAGTGTAAAACGTCAGAATCAGCGGCACGTATTTTTAATCTTAGTTTTTAAAAACCCTTTGAGTTCTCTCTAAATTTGACTAGCTACTATAAGAGTTGTAAGTTAAATACATGTACATACGGTAATAATACTGAGCGTTTTCGTGTTATCTAAAACCCAAAGATTGCGCAGTCCCTTCTTATTTTGTGTTGGCGATGAATTTATCCAACGATGACGTCTCATTTCTGTTAGGGGTAAGTACTCGTATCAAAGAGATGTTTAATGGTTTTCTTCGTCAACTTTAGCGTGGTAGTAAGACATTTGAAAATGCTGGCTGAGCTAGCTAGTGGTAGCTACTGTCCACAAGTTTAATCGCCTAACGAAGTGTTAGTAATTTTGAGTAAGCCTGAATAACATCTTTGAGTACATCATCACTTAGAATCATGTAAAATAGTGATAAAAATAAAAAATAGTTAATGTATCGCTTTCATAATAACAAGTTCTATGTTTCAGATCCATCGATAAGGTGTCTAACGACTTGGCATCTACATATAAGTTATAAAAATAATCCCTTGTCAACACAAGAGTCCACATTTATTGATGGATTTAGAATGCGGGGTTCTCTTTTCATCATTAGTTAGCCTATGAGTTTTAAATAATAATAATAATTCTTTATTTCGACCAACTCAGATGATACAATATATAATTAAAACGAAACTTACAATCTTCCATTGTAAGTTTCGTTTTAATTTTAAATAATATTTTCAATAAATAAACTAGAAGAGACATTGCATAACATTACTTTCAATTTAATTATAGCTATACATATATATTATATATACTTTAAATAAAAAAAACAGTAGTTTAATAAATGTCAAGTTATAAGTATGGAAATAATTAACACTAAAAAATAAAAAAATAAAATTATTTACTTATAAAATACTAGCTTTCCGGGCGCGGCTCCGCCCGCGCGTATGTCGGTTATCGCGCAAAAACATTAACCTCTTTTTGCGCAGTTGGATAAAACTATCCTATGTTTTTTCCGGGTCTCAAACTATCTCCATACCAAATTTCGTTCAAATCGGTCCAGTAGTTTTGGCGTGAAAGCGTAACAGACAGACAGACAGACAGACAGAGTTACTTTCGCATTTATAATATTAGTACTGATTACTGAAGTACTGATGAAACAAAATACTTAGCATCATCAATTCCATGTCGATAGCTCAAAGTCAATTATGTCCTATTTATAGTCAATAAATGAACCCCAGAGCACTGGTTAAAAGCCACATTTTAGGTACTCGTATTTTCTCCGCAGCCTGCTAAGTAAAAACTTTTCAAGTTAATTTGGTGTCCTTGAGAAAACACTAAACTTGTCTGAAATTAATCTTGTTCACCTAATTAGTTTCTCTCAGTACGTTTCCAAGGCTCTCGTATACCTACTCAGATAGTCGAGGACTAACTTATCTAAACTTTGGTTATTCTCGTATCGAGTCGACGCGTTAAATTACTTTCGCTAAACGCTCAAAATGCCTTGAAGTGAACAAACACACTTAACTGTTATATCGAAGATATACTTGAGGAATTGTCATATTACAAATCACAACAGATTCGGTGAAAGTAAATACACAAACAGTTTTATGTGTAATATATGTTTCATAATTCTTTTCAAAGAACTCTTACTATAGCATCTATGCCAAGTTTCGTGCGTCTGAGCCGAATTACTTAACACTTTTTCAGTCTATCTTGGACACCTCTAAGGATTTTATGAACGCTGCTAGTGCATCAAACGACGATGAAAACTAAAATTTTTTGGAGTTGTTTTTATTTATGATTATAGAGAATAAATATAAGTCATGAATCGCCAAATCAGGACTCTAAGCATGTAAAAGTTTAACTGCTGTTGTCTAGGAAGTTCCTCGTTTTTAGGGTTCGGTACCCAAAGGGTAAAAATGGGACCCTATTACTGAGACTTCGCTGTCCGTCCGTCCGTCTGTCACCAGGCTGTATCTCAAGAACGGTGATAGCTAGACAGTTGAAATTTTCACAGATGATGTATTTCTGTTGCCGCTATAACAGAAAATACACAAAATTGGCCAAGTGCGAGTCGGACGCACGCACGTTGAAACTAATAAAAGCTAAAATATGTAGTCTAATGTTGTATAGCTAATGGTAAGGAACCCTTCGAGCGCGAGTCCGAGTCGCACTTGGCCGATTTTTTTATTATCTTTCACGTCATTTTATTTGAACCATTATTTCTTTAATCGCATTTAACGCTCATTTTATGAAAAGATATATTCTGAAATTCTTAAGTCGGGAACTGTACGTTAAATTAATAACTGTCATAATAACTCTTAGCTCGAAATTCAAATTGTCAATATTATATGACATTTAGATACTCGTAAATACACATTCGACAACTTCATGCTATATTCGGGGGCCGTATTCAGATTTCACATTCACTCTACATTTCCGATGGCTTATTATAATCCTACCACATTAACACTTCGCCCCCCCTACCCAGCCTCCCGTCTCTCATACCTCCGTGAACCCCTTCACTCTGTCGGTATGTATTACCGAACAAAGCTATAGAAAATAAAAACAATATTATTTCATTTTATTTTAAAAGCATATATTTGAATCCTATAAATAGATTTAATCACGTGAAGATTACAAAACACACCGGTCTTCTCTTTCATGTTTTGCCATATACCTACTCGTATATACTTACAGATTTTTCGCTAAGCTTTTCCTGCCCGAGTGGGCCAACATGATATATCTTTCATTCTCTTTTATCTTTCGCTGCTTTAATTGTGCGGGAGTAACACAATTGAGGGAATAAGACCAAAAGAGGATAATATTATATAAATGTGAAAATTGTTAAGTTCAGTCACTACAACTAACGTACATTTACAGTCGTACACGTTCAGTCCGTGTTGCACAGGGGATCAAAGGTATTAGTTTATTTTACAAAAATGTCCGCAGAAAAATGTAAATTTGCAATACGCGTATTAATTGTATTTATGAGTATAGTATTGAACATTGTGTTCGGTGTGTGACTGAACGAGAAAGACAAATTCTAAATAATTGGTAGATATTTATATGCTTTATATAATATGATGATAGTAAATGATGGATTGATGGCTTTAGATGATTAAGGCTCTTCAAACAAGTTTTTGTTCCCGAGTAATAGGAGGTTAGCATATTGACAACCATCGGGCAAAGGTCCTGATTACAGACTTATTAAAAATAATAACATATAGCGTCAAACTTGCTGTGGATATCATAACAAATTTATGAGCGGAAAAATTATAGTTATGTGCGAGATTTGAACCCGCTTGTTGTGGATATGTCTAAAATCTTAAGAATAACTGCAAGTAATAAAATGAGGATTATTGTAGTTCAGACTACTCGATCTCGAAGTCGACTCGATGAAAATATTAATTTTTTTAGTACATTCTCTGTTGTTACGGGATTTTCCAATCTACTAAGAGCAAAGCAGGATGAAAGTACTCTGTATTAAAATATGAATCGAATAAGATTCTTTACCGGTATATTGCTTTTTTTTTTAAATGTCTACCTATTATCAATTTATTATCTAAAACATCGTATTACATTTAAAATAATGGTATATTGTGTAGCTTACGGCCTACATAATATACTATTCCTTATCACTTCGTATGATGAATTTTTCATTTGTGTATTACTCGTGTATACTCATCCTAATAAAGTGAATTTAGATGATACCGGCAGTCTTATTGTCTGAACACTTTTGAAAAAAAATGATATATTACCCGTAAAGTTTTGCTGAAATAGGTTTCATATATTTTGATATCAAATTTGATATTGTATATATTACAAGATTCCAAGCATAGCAAGCAACAAATAAACAGAAAGTTGATCAACATGTTAGCCTGGGCTGGTAGTCAACTCGGCCCACATATAACCTTTGCTTGGATAGTATTAGCATCTAGTTTAATTGGAATACCTAACTTGTACCCCACGCAAACCTACGACATACTACCCACACAAGCTTACCACTACAGGGCGAGTACATAACTACATTAGGACATTGCTACTGTTAAAGCGCTGACAAGTACTATTTGGCTTATCTTGAACAAGATCTTAGCAAAACATATTCAGCTTGCATCAGCAATCAAATGATATCTTAAGTTTGATCAAATTGACTAATATTATAAAACTTGTCTTTTGCGAGAATAAAATTGCTTACTTGACTTTAAATTACTCTTGTAACTATTAAATAAAAAAAATAGATAAACTTTAGCAAGAAGGACATGTCAATTCATATTTTGATTTAAGTTACTAGTTTTGTAGGTACCTATATAAGCTTTATTTCGTTTGTCACCCTAACTGAAAGCGATTTCATCAACGCTGCCTCTTTTTTTATTTCTGCACAGTTCGTGATGTAATTTAAGCTCTTTACAGCATCTTAAGTATCTTTTATATGGGTATGTATAGCTGGTTTCAATTTAAAAGCCATGTACCGACAAATCTCTAGATGCTGAAATACAAATCGCGAATTGTCATCAGTTACCGGCTCCTGTCTTGCCCCGGAATTAATGAGCCACTTTATGTAGGTACTAGGTACTTCTATTCTACTGTTAATTTTCAATGCCCGCCTTGAGGTGAACTGAATCTTTTCATTATCTTCCTATGTTTACTACATGTATGTGAGCTCGGTACGATATATTATATTCTAATATAAGATAAAACAAAAACATAATTTTATCTTTATATCCATATAATGTTTGCTCTAAAAACACAAAGACCAATAAAAAAGTGTCGGTACCCTTCAATTGCCTGACGCTAACTCTCTTTGGAATTCCTTTAAGTCTAATACGACCGCAAGTTTTGACTATAATAATGGTGTTAAAGTTTCCATAGGTATCGCAATTACGAATGGGGTAACAATAATGTGGGCGAGTGATACATTTGTTCTTATAAGCTGTGTGTGAATAAAATGTACAAAAACTAAAAGCAAATGTAACTGACTTCCAACACTGTAAAGTAAAAAAATAATTATGGAAGTTAGACCATGAAATTGTGAGTGCCCTAATTTGGATCAGCATGCTACAGACTTCAAGTTATATTATACTTACCAGTTTTGAATGTAAGTTTAGTATTTAAGAAGAAAATAATACAAAATTAATGACAGGTTTGCCATGAATACTTAATATCCAACCTATTTATATATCAGTAAAATACCTTCAATGAGAACTAGGCTCTCAAAGATCTATCAAAATGTGCATCATGTTGGTATCTTTATATAACAAATCATGCTATGCCAACATGTTAATATCTCATTCATGATTAATATCTCAAATATCTAATTTTGAAGCGCTCGTAGCGAAGTTTGCTTAGCTATTCTGAACCGATCAGCAAAGTTAAGTAACGTCCGCCTCGGTCATGACTTGGATGGGTGACCGCTGGTGACAATACTACTGAGCGCTTCCGTGCTTCGGAGGGCACGTTAAGCCGTCGGTCCCGGTTGTTGTCTTAGGATGGCAGTCGTTATAGCATGGTGGTAGGGCATTTTGCGAATGCCCGCCTGGCTAGCTACCACCCTCAAGTAGAAAATATGTCGTCAAGCACCTAACGGTGTGTTCCGGCAGCTGTCCTTGAGAGCCAGTAATTCTAGGTTAGCCTGAACAACATCTTCGACCACATCATCACTTACCATCAGGTGAGATAGTGGTCAAAAGCTAACCTATCATGCATTAAAAAAAAAAAAAATCTTAACTCTTTATTCAAAAAATACACCACCAAAACTCCATTCATCTCCTTCTTAATTTTTTTCATGGTATTAAGGTGACTACAAGTTATTATTGAATCATTTTATTTCTTTGTCAAAAAGCTGACTATTTTTTAAAACCGATATTCATTATTAATCCTTACATACTTCTAGTTCTGTCTTCTGCACCGTTCGCAAGTCATTGATAACAATTTTTCATCTGGGAATACTTGCAATTTTTATTGAAACCCCAAAGATTTGGTACAATAGAAGGAAACTTTTAAAGGCAACAAAGCGTATTGCCAAGGCAGTTAGTAACAAACCGGAAATTAGACACGACTGGTGAATTTTTCGGGTCATTGATCTAATTTTACGTAACTGATCGCAGCCGAATATAAACGTTGATTTCGTGCAGGGACGTAGTGAAACCCTTCTCTCTCCCTTTTTGGGTATAAATTTTCAATGCATGTATGCATTTTAGATTTCATTATCATAATGTTCTTCACGTGCAACTTGAATTTTCTTTCTGTCAGCGTTGTAATATATTAAGACAGTTTATTATAAAACCGCATAAAATTGCCTAAAAAGGACCTTTTATTTGTCTTTGCTAATCTAAAACCTGGCACCGCTACTTTATCTTTATTCCTAGTGCTATAATCGTTATTGTCACTATTTCATTTAAATTTACTCAAATTTTTACGAACATCCATAATATTTTCAAATATATACAGTCTTAATAAAGTTAACATATAAATTTATTTAAAAAGATCTCTCAGGGATTCCCTAGGATCCATTTCATATATGGCTCAAATTGCACGCTTTTGTAAGATAAAGATTTTCTCTATCTCAGCAGCAGCTCCCCACAGCAATACACCATATGTCATAATACTACATACACAGCTAGGTGAAAATAACGCATGGATGTATAAGTTTATTGAATAGTTTTTGTAGATAAGAAGAATATTTTCTTGCAGCAAGATTTGTAACTAATACAATTTATTTTTATATCTGTAAATTTTGTCGTACACCATATCAATGAAAATAATAATATTTTCAATTCTGCTCACAAATTAAATTCTGCGGAAATAAATTGTTTTGCACACAAAATAAACGTTGATAAAATTGTAGCCCTGCTCCATTCAGGCCGTACTTTCAACGGAGTTATGTCGTGGCGGCTTCTGTCCTTATAAAGTACGAGTCATCGTGCCAGGGACGAAATCAGTGTCTGAAAAGGGGGCATGAAATCCTTTGTCTTTCTGCACCAGTATCTATGAAATACACCGTAAATTATCAAGTTTTAATCGAATATATTTTTTAACTATTACTGTTTTTAAAAACGCTGATAAGTTAGCCATTGTCCTTCATTTTTTTATATTGAGGATAAGTCGAGAATCGGAAACAGGGCTAAAGTAGAAAGTGTTCGCTGTCAAAAACAGCAGCTGCCAAGCACTTAAGTTAATCGACTTTAAGTGCTAGGAAACAGATTTTATTCTTGGAGACCACTCCAACTGGTACCAACGGATATTCTATTAAATTAAACCTTGCATGATTGTTCTTCTGCATTGGACGTGGAATTAGAGTAATTGTGTGTTTGTAGTTGAGTTAATATGGTACCTAATTAACATCTTATATATCGGTGTCGATTGGTAAATGCAGGAATTAGTTAAATGAAACTACGGAGCTTTGTTTAATATATACATTTATAGTATTATGAGTGGTAAAATCAAATGTAAATAAATTTTCAATGCATAAATAAATTTTCAATGCATACATGCATTGAAAATTTACTACACAGTTTGTGATATCTTAAACGACGAAAATGCTTGGACTGGTTCGCCTCTGCCAAGCTAGCGCCTGTTACCTACGTAATGTAAATAAATATTGTTATAATTTTACTATGTAGTATGAAACACATTGTTAAAAAACGTTTAAAAGAATTTTGACTTTGACTATGTTTTATTGGGTTCAGAAGGTATCAATTCGAGTTTTGCCGCTGTCCGTAGGTTTAGGCTTCTACGCTTACTCTTCTGTATCTGTCGCTACCACGTCCTACACCTGGCAAGTTTTTAAGAGTTCGGTGGTCATCGTTTGATTGTAGTCATCCGCTTGTCTTGTCGTGGGAAATATTTGCACACACTCGTCATCTGAGAATGATCCAGTAATTGGTACTCTACAACGATCCAGGATTTCAAAATGCTCCATGATGAGTTGACCAACCCGTAGACTATTCAAAATATCTACAAATATGATATAATATAATAATATACTATTTTGACTGGCTCCAGTAAAGACAATAACGAACTGCGAACAGTGGAACAATTAAAGTATATGCAGGCTTGGTCATTCAGACCTGAAACGTCGGAACAAAATATTAAGAACCATATTTGTAATATTACAAAATGCGAAGATTACCTCGTAGAGAAACGTGACCTAAAAACAAGCAGGCATGCAGCATTCATAATTGGACTACCTACAAGCGTATATACACAAGTCGATCTCTCAGGGATTCCCTAGGATTCAAAGTCACTGACGGTCTCGGTGGGTGACATTGATATTAACCAGCTTGCAAGTACAACATTCCTTGGGTTTCAGATTGATAGGGGACTTACGTGGGAAAACCACATCCAAAAACTGTGTGGGAAACTAGGAAGTGCATGTTACGCCCTCAATCGTGTATCTCGCGTGGTATCAAAAGAGGTAGCGCGCATGCTACTTTGCGACGGTACATTCGCTTCTGCAGTATGGAGCAGAGCTGTGGGGCCGCTGTGTAGAATGGGAACGTGCTTTCCGTATGCAGAAGCGAGCCGTCAGAGCAATAGTGCAAGTGTCGGTAGATACCTCTGTGAAGCCCTACTTTAAACAACTGGGAATTATGACTCTGCCAGCTATTGTCATTTTCCAAGTGGCTGTCTTTGTGCGAATGAACCCCGAGTTATACTTAAAGCACAGTGATGTACACTTATACAATACACGTAATAAGGATAAGCTCGTAAGTGTGTCACATTCCCTAACCAAATCATCTAAACTTACCCACGTCATGGGCCGACTGTGTATAACAAGCTTCCTGCTGATATTGTCTCTGCTCCGAGTATCGCTGCCTTTAAGATCAGACTGAAACGCGGGCTTATCAACCGAACCTTCTACACTTTTGACGATTTTATTAAAATTTGATACAATGTATAATATTATTAATTTATTATTACATACATCTCGATTATTATTCATAATTTTGTATTATTTTATTATTATTTTTGACATGACATTGGGAATTGACTATTGTATTTATTATGTTGACTTTACTTGTTAAAGTAATCCTTTTTTATAATTTATATTTACTTTTACTCAGCATAACATCGCATGGTAGGTTAGGTATACCATGTAGGTACTTACAAGGGTAACAATTATTTAATTTTTTAATTAAACTTAATAATATATTTCTTGACGTGTAAACAAGCTTTATCAATAAATGAGTATTTGAGTATGGTGACGTCTGCATGCCTCATATTCTTTTGCAGTTCGCAGGAGCTAAGTAACGCCCATAAATCCACTTCAGCACCTAAATGTGGCGGTTGTTTACAGCAGTATGCCCCGCCGGCAGATTTAGCTACTGGTGGAAGCTGCATCAAGTCTCCAAACAGCAAAATGTTGACACTGCCAAAATAAGCATCGCCCAATTTCATTAGTTTTAGCTGGAGACGAATGTTTCTTAAAGTTGTGTATCTCCAAAGAAATCTCATCAACAATAAGCCATTTTATACTATTCCACTTTTGCTTTTCTCTCTGAAAACGTTCTCCGGTCAAGAGAGACGCGTGGTCTCTGCCCCGCCGCATAACGGTGTTTTATTTATTTATATTACTTATTTGTCTACAAGAAGCAAGCGTAGAAACGGATAAGACATAAATGTTTATTCATAAACCATTGCTCCCTTTTTAAGTATTTTAAAACTTTCTAGCCTATTACCCGGAATAACGCAACGCTTCTAATGATATCACACACATTAAAATCGGTTAAACCGTGACGAAGTTATGGTGGAATAAAAAAACTCACAAACATACATACATACATGAACCCTGAAAACATAACTCTCGTTTTTTGGGCATTCTTGTAAAAATAATCCAAATCGTTTCACAGCTTAGGCCAATATCTGGTTACATAGAGCGGCAATAGTAAGATTTTACTAGGTAGTGAATGAGACACGAGGAGTGGATGGGAGATTGATGACATTATAAAAGGGCTATTATTATGTGTACTGCAAGTGCCAGGCACAATTTGAGCCTCTGCAACGCAATGAATCCCGCACTATTATATTGAGTTTTTTTTTTTAATATAAAAAAGTAATCGTTCAAAATTTTAAAAAATCGGCCATGTGCGAGTCGGACTCGCGCACGAAGATTTCCGTACTATTAGCTATACAACATTAGACTTCATATTTTAATCTGTTTTTGTTTTAAAGTGCGCGAGTCGGACTCGCACTTGACCAACTTTTTTGTATTTGTTGTTATAGCGGCAATAGATCACTCGAGTGCAGCTTATAATTCTAAGTGAATACATCATCTGTAAAAAATTCAAATGTCCAGCTATTACCGTTCTTGAGATACAGCCTGGTGAGAGACGGACGGACGGACGGACAGCGAAGTCTCAGTAATAGGGTCCCGTTTTTAACCTTTACGGAACCCTAAAAAATTCTCTCATTTCGATAGTCGTTAATAAATAACCACGTTAATGAAAGATTCACTACTTTCAATAAGTTTACACAAAAATCTGATGACAAATACACTACATTTGCTCGAATAAATTTATACATAGGAACTGAATTGATAGAGTGGTGGAATATTGTGGAATTATTTGGTAACGACTTTCAGAAATAAGGAAACGGCTTCGAACCAGGCAATTACTATCATTGTCTTGTGAAGCAGGAAAACATTTAATAGGAATTCGTGACAAGACAAAAGATAAAATTAATTAATGTTGTACTTAGGTATTTCTCAATAACTTCCGTGGTATTTTATCTGGTTTGATCTTTGACCTGTCAAATGTTGTTTTACCGGTAGTCATAATATCGGAATTTACCACTTAAGCATTATGAAATGGTACTGGGATTTGAAAGGTGATTTTTATTGCGCGTGCAGGAATATTTTTATACAGGGTTATTGGTAAAATGCTAACAACCTCTTAGGGTTGCCTTCTGCTAGTCCTAACAAACATTTTGAGATTTTTTTTTGTTTGGTAAGCGGTGATTGTTGACGGTGTTCAAGGGCTTAACCTAGAATGACTGGCTGTCAAGGACAGCTTCCGGAACACACCGCAAGATGCTTAGTGACAGATTTTCTACTGGAGGGTGGTAGCTAGTCAGGCGGGCATTCGCAAACTGCCCTATCACCATGTGGTGAACCTCAAGCCCGCGGCGGGGTTCGAATCATGGACCTGTTGTAGCAGTCAATAGTCAATGCCGCTGAGCTATAACTGCTTATTTATTCTTGTTTTTGCAAAATAAGAAGTTGTAAGTTCAAAGTACATTCAATGACAAATTTGATTTTATTACATTTAGTGTTGCACTATTGCACAGCTATTCTCTCTTACCAACGGTAAGTTATTACTAATAAAATTACAACATTTATTAAGGTCATGACTAATACACATAAAGCCAATGTATTATCAGTAAATCTCTTACGAAATTTCAATTTAAATAACGTCCAAAACACTATTTCTTATAAACTAAGCCATCCTCATTTAGAACAACAGTTACTTAAAGAAATTATTCTCGCAGGATTTGTTATAGAACACTTGAATTTCGGTACCTACTATAAGGTATTCTGTAGAAGGTAATTTGACTTTCTGTGTACAAGGTTTTCTAATTTTGTAACAGCTGACATTGCGATGGGACTTTGCTGGAGTAGGGTGACTACAGAATGGTATAGGTATATAATAGGATATATAGGTTTCTTATTTAGGACAGGCACAATCGGCGAATGTCAAGAAACTGAACTATGAGTAAGGGCTTGGGACAAAATGCTGTAAACTAAGATTTAATTAAATGAAGATCTTAGGCTCAGTGTAGCATAAACTACATTGTTACTACAGTGGAAGAACGAACTGCTCCGGCGCGGTCGCTGCGAGCCACAGCCCGACACACGTCACAAGCCACGGTGCAGAGCACCCGAGCACAACCTTCCGCGCGCGCGATATTTAAAATTACGCAAATAGCATAGGTTAATAAGTTTATCGATTAGATCCCTACTAAAGAACGCAACACTATATAAGTGTTGCAAAAATAAACATCACGTATATTTGTCAAATCAACTGTAAATAACGTAATGATTAAGTAATATTGCTTATTTATAACAATTAAGTAATATCGTTAGTTTATAACAATTACAGATTGTTTAAGTTTTTAGGATTACAAAAAACAATAAAAATTGTTTTTTTATTGGATGGGATTCCTAAAACTATATTTTTACAGCGATTCATTTTTTGATAGGTAAAGGAATATATTTAATGTTTATTTTACTGATAATCACCTTTAATATTTACTAAAAGAGATGACAAAAACAAAAATTCAAATTTACGCACGCGTTCTCAAATGAATTACGTACCTACATAAAGAAAGAATATGAGCCCAGGGCCGACTACCGTCCAATCATATTCACGTTACGACCTGACCCGTTGTCTATGCAGAGAGAATGCAAAAATAGTCATTATTATTAGACATCTAAGTAAATAATTGCGAAATCGTGATTAACAAGTATAAAATTGTTTGTAATAATTTTGTTGTTTTCCTTAAGATTGTTGATGAATAAAGAATTTTGTATTGTATTGTATTATTTATGTGTGAACAAGCGAGAAAAAGCATTTGTCGCGTGCCAGTGCCGAGTTGCGTCGACCCGGGCCGGTCCGCCGATATTGTCTCCCACGCCATCGGTACCGTACTGAGTCAGCCCGAGATACGAAGGAATGAACTCGGGCTAACGGGTTGGATGGCTGACCCGAGTTACCCAAGTTATTTAACTCGAGTCGCCCATCACTATGTAACTGTACTGTAACTGTAACAGCCAGATCGTCCACTGCTGAACACAAGCTCCCCTTTAAAGGGGTATTTGCCATAATCCCCACGCTTGGAAGGCGGCTTGAGTATCGCAGTGTAAGTTAGCAGTTCTTTAGAAGGCGCTGCTGCCCACCTTCCAGTAATTTTCCCTTAGTCGCCTCTTATGACACCCAAGGGATGATATGGGGAGGTGCAATTCTAACCCGGCTTCCCACGGCGCCCCATGGCGCGGCGCCATCACTATGTGGCTGTGCGTAATATTTTAAAGCGCTCAACCTATAATATTTAGAACAGCTGTTCTTGAGAGATTCTAGCTTAGCGGAACAACATTTTCGACCACATTATCACTTACCTTTATATGGTATTAGTTAAAAAAAAATAGGCTACCTGCTCTATCATCAAAAGACTCGGTCACGGTAATGCTTAGATAACATTATCGTGACATTACCGTGGTACAACTATTTGCAACCAACTATTGTTTTTTTTTTTGGGTATCGGTCTATGTCTTATTTAAGATAATGCTATTGCCATATGTAGAAATTCATTTCCGCATAATTAACACATTGCTATCTGTGGTTTCTCGAAATTCCTAAATTTGAGTGCTATGCTACAAAATATAAAATACTAAGCAATGGTTTGTACGTATGTCAGATATCACTTTTATTTGTTTGCATTACATTTTGTCATTATTTCACTTGATTTTATCTGAGTTTGTATGGTCTGATATTGACAACATGTATGTAATGCAAACAAATAAAACAGATACGTACAAAAAGAATTCCCTGTGACAATTAGGGATGGAATCGATTATGTAGTAATCGATTCTAAATTCATTCAAATCAGTAGCATAATCTATTAAATTGTATAAGTGAAAATAAAATATATATATCCTCAAGCCATAGCTAGCCAGGCAGGTATTCCCAAAATGCCGTACCATCATGCTGTAATGATTGCCATCCTAAGACAACAATTGGGACCGACGGCTTAACGTGCCCTCCGAAGCACGGAAGCGCTTAGTATTGGCACTAACAGTCACCCATCCATGTCATGACCGCGGTGGACGTTGCTTAACTTTGCTGATCATTTACGAACTGCTGAGCACACTTTGCTACGAGCGCTTCAAATCATTGAACAATGCCTCCTCTATTTGGTTGCCATGATCCCCAAACTTGGCATGCGTCTAGGAAATCGTATTGTAAGATGGCAGTTCTTTAGAAGGCACTGCTACTCAACTTATAGTATTTTTCTCTACGTACGCCTCTTACATACTCCTCACCCATAGGATATGATGGGGTGTTATTAAAGCTCGGCACCCCACGGGATTGTTAAAATTGTATATAGGTATTTGAATTCCTTATATGTTTAAATATTATAAATTAATTTGCAGGTATGCCAGAAGGGTTGAGTAGAGAAAAACCTATGCCAATGATGATTGATGATATACAGCCCTCAACTAGAAGGATGGTTGAAACTAGTTCCAGTAAATGTAAGTAAAATCATGCTTGTTAAAGAGGTTTTAAAAAAAGGAATTGACAATAATAGACGAAGTAAACAAAAGTACACACATGTAACTTTGCTGTACCAAACATCCTCAAAACACAAGAACATATGTACTTGTAAATTAGTTTTGGGTTGGTTTTTGGGGCCACCTTCCACTTTGGGCGTTGTTAACAGTGAATAAGGCTGCAAGACTGGTAATTAGTAGTTTTTTTTTTATTCCTGATAGGTTAGCCTTTGACCACTATCTCACCTGATGGTATGTGATGATGTTGTTCAGGCTAACCTAGAATTACTGGCTCTCAAGGACAGCTGTCGGAACACACTGTTAGGTGCTTGGCGACAGATTTTCTACTCGAAGGTGGTAGCTAGCCAGGCGGGCATTCGCAAAATGCCCTACCACCATGCTATAACGATTGCCATCCAAAGACAACAACCGGGACCGACGGCTTAACGTGCCCTCCGAAGCACGGATGCACTCAGTAGTAATGTCACCAGCGGTCACCCAAGCAACTCCTGACCGAGGCGGACGTTGCTTAATTTTGCTGATTGTTTCAGAATGGCTAAGCAAACCTCGCTACGAGCACTTCAAAATGTTTACAATGTTGAATGTCTAAAGTGTAGCAACATCCTACTAAGTCACTAATATGGTGAATCCGTGCTCTTTTGACATATTCATTCCCGTTTAAGATTGTCGAATTAAAAGGAGCATTCGGAAGCATATAAAATTGTCACCAAAATTTATCAGAATTAGCACAATTATTCTTTGCCATGCAGACAAGACAAGCTTGTAAACATCCCAAAGGACACCGCTTTACATTGGATGAGAAAATTTTAGCTTTATCTCTTTATAAACCAAGCCCAAAAGCTTATCGGTTACAAAGTCTCATATGTGTGCTTCCAAAAAAGTACTCTGAACAAATTAATTACAAAAGTATGTATCTCACCTGGACCCAATGATGTCATATTTGGACATTAAAAAAAGGGTACAATGCCTCCTAGCCACAAATACTGCACTCTTCTATTTGATGAAATGGCTATTGCAGCAAATGTCTCCTATGACAAGCACACAGATGAAATGAGAGGATTTTGCGATGACGGAATTGAAAGAAATAAAAGTTTTACGGACCATGTGTTGATATTCATGATACAAGGAATATTTAAGAAATACAAACAGCCCATTGCGTATAGTTTGTGTTCTGGCTCTACAAAAACTGAAAGTCTGAAGAATCAGTTAAAAATTATATTGAATAAAGTATTTGCAACGGGCTTAAAAGTGGTATCTACTACATGTGACCAAGGTGCGACAAACATGGCAGCCATAAATTCACTAATCAATGATACAAAAGCTGATTACTTAAGGCAAGGAAAATAATTTAAAGGCGGATTTTTTAAAAACGAAAATGAAACAATTTTTCCAATTTATGATCCTCCCCATCTCATAAAGGGTATAAGAAATAACCTGATTACAAAAAATTTTGAATACGAACTTGACGGGAAAAAGTGCACTGCAAAATGGGTACACTTAGAAGCTCTCCATAAAAAAGGCCCTGGATATAGAGGAGTGCGCTTGGTGCCAAAATTGACGGCGCGATTTAAAGGCGGATTTTTTTAAATTGAAAATGAAAAAAAAATCCCAATATATGATCCTCGCCATCTCATAAAGGGTATAAAGGTAATTGGTAAGAAGTGGTAGAGGATTTTGCGAATGCGCGCCTACCTACCACCCTCAAGTAGAAAATCTGTCGCCAAGCACTTACGAGCCTGATCCGCTGTGTCCTTGAGAACCAGTAATTTTACGTGGTGGTAGGGCATTTTGTCAATGCTAGCTACCACCCTCAAGTAGAAAATCTGTCGTCAAGCACCTAACGGTGGGGTCCGGCAGCTGTCCTTGAGAGCCAGTAATAATAGGTTAGCCTGAACAACATCTTCGACCACATCATTACTCACTATCAGGTCAGGTAGGTAAAAAGTACTATATACGAGACGAATTACTTAGCATTCCATGGATTCATCGTGCGGGTGCCGGGTCCATAGCGTTGCAGAGGAAGAGGCTAGAGGGGCCTGGGACTTGCAACCCAGGGAGTAAGGTTAAGATGCCTCTACAATGCATCAACACTCCCCTTCCCGTTCAAGCCTCCTCCCCTACCTAACCAAATTTGGTAAGATCCTACTAATGCCGCCTTAGATACACGTTCTAGGATGGAAGTTACGGTTGCTCTTGGCAAGCCAAAGTCTTTAAGTAGGTTATATAGGGATTTCTCTGGTATACCCCTTGCTCCAACTTCTACAGCATATAAATTAACCACATAACCGATTTTGGTTAATTCATTTGTAAGTTCATAATATTTGTTTGTTTTTAATGTGTGGTCCTGAGGAGAAGTATTATGCGTTTAGATCTTTTGAGTATAGAAATATGTCTGGTCTGGAAGACGAAACACCAACATCCTCAGGAATTTTGTAGTGTTTTTCATACGTGTCCATCAAAAGAGTCCAATCGGGAGCTGCGCCTAAGATGGAGTAAGGCTTGGATTTAGATTTTGTAGATGATCCTTCTTTTACAAAATCGACGTGTCGTTTGTTCGTGGTCAAACCTTTTTTTGATCTAGCTACCAAGAGACTCGCCGCTTCTCGTATGATTTCAAGGACTCTATCATGGTGACGTGAATAATGACCCCTATCAAGGAGCACCTTGCATCCTACCAATAAATGCCTTGCTGTACCTATCGCCTCCCGACAAATACCGCAAGACTTTTCGGTGGCTTTCCCCCATCTTACTAAGTTACTTAGGTCTGGGAGGGTCATCTGAAGGGCGTTTAGATAAAATTTTAATAAGGCAGGTGACCAATCGTATATCAACGTACGCCACTTTAACGCCAGAGGGATACAAAATTCACCTATGGTTAGCCATTCGCTTTGCATTTCTAAGCTCATTGTTAAGTAGTTGTCATATATCCAAGCTTTTTTAATGTTACTTATTGGTTGTTGGTCCACCATACTAAGGTCTTTTATAAAGCTATCGACTTAATATAAATATAGTATAACGATATATTTTTACAAAAGATCCGAAATACCTATGATGTATATTTTTTAATTATATATATTATCTTCGTAACTTGCCATACACAATACATCTACATAGGTACATGGAGCACTTACTACTTACTTACTGAAAGTCATGTCACATTCATGACACATGTCATATTTGAAACTAATAATGTTATTTTTCCCACTTGCCGTCATTCATATCAAATAATATAGGTACTTTCTAATGAACCTATTTATCTAGTAGTATAACCTAGTCTCGCAGTTTAATCGTATCTGTAAATACCCATACCGTAATATCCCTGCTTTTGACGATGTGGTTAAGTGATGATGTGGTCAAAATATATCATAAGGTAATGCCTCCAAAGACAGCTGCGGGAACTATAACATACTATTCAGAACTTGGCGGCAGATTTTTTTGCTTGAAGATAGGTAGCCAGATAAGTATTATACCTACCCCCATGCGAAGAAGCTCAAGCCCGTAGCAGGGTTCATACCATGGATCCCCCGCTTGGCAGTCCACACTGCCACTGCAAGAGCTAAACTAGTACTTTTTTGTTTTAGGAACTGGCAGGATTCCTCGTGAAAGCACTGACGCTGCCGACCTGTTAATGTTCTGGGACAGGTTATTCGACTCTGTTAATGGCAGCTACAGCAAACCCATTAGGGGGAAAATCAATAGATCAGCGATCAAACCAAAATCGCCACATCACAGGTTGTGGTACAAAAGCTTGCCGGTTTAAAAATCAATAAGATTTATTGGTGGACGAGCACAGGGGTGGTCCCATCAATTTCTAGTTAGATCAAAACTATAAAATCATTCCAGCAAATAACGAAGAAGTTACATCGTCTAGGACTAAACTCTTTGCTGCTCCGTAATTTTAAGGCTCGGAAATTACGAAATAGTGCCAACATGATATGGAAAATCTCATAAACCAGGTACCGGATGGTACTGCAATTTAAATACACGATACTCAAGGATATAAGTAATACTATCATCGATTTCAAAACATGTTTCCTAATAATTGGCTCGATAGAAAAAAATCTCAAAAACACCTCTGAAAATAGAGGATTCCTACTTTTTCCGCCAGATTTTAGTGTATTAAAATTTGTTTTTTTTTTCTAAAATATTGATTTTTTAAGTACAATAAATTTCATTGATTATTTTAATCCAAAAAAAGCACAGTTAATGCGTACTGAGCCTGTTTACAAAATGTCACATACGCCCTTTCATTCCGAGAAGCGTTAACATCATGTCGCACTATTTACTCCAGCGATCTACGTATATTGCTATCATCCTCGCTCATATCGCGGTCAGCCGCGTCATGCGTCGGACCTGTGTCACTTTTCTCGGCGATCTCAATTAAAATAAAACATGGGTAAAATTATAAATAAACGCTTTGGGAATGCAAAAAATCGTCAAAAACGCATGATGGACATAATAAGGTAAGCATCTATGGCTTCCTTTCTCCATGTTCCTATGTATATATCTCTTATATTAATGAAATTATGATATGATTGTGAACCCTAACGCAATATAAAAAACACTTCAAACATTTTACAAGACATGGGTACAACTTTAGCTACCTAAAATAATTATTATAAGCAATATTCAGAATTTTTCGTAATGAATGTGTTGTAATTATTTTAGATGGATCATGATTAATTTATACAGTTTCTGACAATAAGACACAAAGGTTATGTACATAATTTTCGACTAATCAATCGTCGTTCAAATAGCGCATAGTAAGTGACATCGCTTCGCAATTGAGAGGCACGTGGATCGAATCCAGCGTAAAGAGATTCTTTTTGGTCAAATTTTAATTTTACGACATAATTCTTAATAATACAATAATAATTTTACGTATGTACGTGGACCAATATAATGTGTCTGACAGTAAGGCATAAACGATATGTGTGTAATTTTCGACACCTTGGTCAATGATTGTATAGTGTGTAACTACTGAAGTCGAATCAGAAGATCGAGTACCGTGGATCGAATCTCACATACCTAGATTCTTTTTGGTGACTTTTTTATTTGTATTACTTTTTATTTGATACGTATTATATTTACGTATAATTAAGTTTTCTGACGCGTATTCAATTTACGATTACAATGCTTGCAA
The DNA here is from genome assembly GCA_963854805.1 of Plagodis dolabraria. Lineage (NCBI taxonomy): Eukaryota > Metazoa > Arthropoda > Insecta > Lepidoptera > Geometridae > Plagodis > Plagodis dolabraria. The sequence continues at coordinate 2,535,616 of OY978453.1, read as the reverse complement.
ATTTATTAGGTATCTCGAGTTTCCATGTTTTCATATAATTAGAGAGTTTAGTATATCTAATGAACGTGAACATTAAATAGGTACTACCTAATCTAGCTACCTGAACACGTTTTTTCATAGATCTCGAAAAAGTATGTCTTTGATGGACACGAGTTGCCACAGCGTAATAGTTACAGTAGAACAACATTATCAATTTACTACAAACTACCTATACAAGTACATACATCAAGTGACGGCACGGGTGTCGTTTACAAACATAAACGTATCTTTCGTAATCTTTGACAAATACAGTTAATAACAGTAATACCACGGTTTTATAATCGATATGTAATAATGTGGTATTACAAAGTAATAAATTTTCAAACAAAATACTTATCTTTCTCCTTGGGTGATTTCAATAATGGTATTATTTTGTTAGAAGTTTTGTTGTTCCACCCATCTACACAATAGCATCCACGAGATGTATTTATTATTATTAACAAATTGAAACAATAACTGTACCTACCTACTACATTCTCCATGTGATTTTTTGTTAGTGAAATCTTAATATGACTTGTAGTAATGACACGAGCAGGTACCCTTGATTGTTAGCGGAAACAAAGCCAGGATCTGAATGAACTACGCTACTTGATAAAAAAAAAAATAATAATTGGAACCGACTCCAACACCCAAAAGTGTGAAATAACTTGTTCAAGTCGGTACCAGTATAGTTCAAAAGTACCTATTATCACAATATTGTGCACGTGGTACTAGTGTTGGACTTCGACAAGTTAATTCACACTTTTTGGTGATGAAGTCATTTCCATTTTTATTTTTAAAAAAAACACTTCTTTTTATGACCCTTCCTACTTACGGGATCGATTTTCATTCATTGTCAACGACTATATCATCAAGATAAGTAAATATTTTTCAGTTATTGGAGTGTATGTCAAAAACGGCTTGACCGATTTTGATGAAATTTAACTGGAACCAAACAACAAGTATCAGCTTTCAAACAATAAAAGATTTTTTTTAAATCGATTCACCCAGTCAAATGTTCTGAGGTAACAAACATATAAGAAAAAACAGACGAATTAAGAACCTCCTCCTTTTTTTGAAGTCAGTTAAAAATATCCAATAGTATAACCCGCAATTTGTATTTTGATCAGGGGTAAAAAAGTTTTTTTATGATTTTCTGTGTAAATTTTACACAATATACTTGTTTTTGTAATAAATAAACCATCTTTTGTGTAACAGCTTACGCCTTGCATCAAAGTAGATACATAGTTCATGTTCATCAAAACCATAGTTCATGTTCATTAAAAATGAACATACACAAAAACTGCAAAAATTAAACAAGTTGGTAATAATCAAGACTAAACTTGTTCTACTGTAGGTATGGTAAATTTATTAACTGGGTCACACTATGATATTTACAGCATACAATTAACTAATGGTTGGTATCATGTATGCGTACTAGATGGCGCTTCAGCACACATCACATTCGTGTGTGACAAGATAGTTTCTACTAGTTCTACTAGAGAGCGCTCTAAATTTTTAATCAAATAAAATATTACCGTTGACTTGCGGACGTGGCGCCATGTACACCGCGAAGTAAACACGCGAGGAGAAGTGGGGACAAAATCTAACATCTGGTTTTAGAATTCTGTCCCTTAATCAAGGTCCATTGGAAAATGTTTTTTGGCCGCAATTCGGGCTCACGGATACCGTAATATTATGCCCAGTTCCTCTGCATTCGACACCTCATACAAAGCCCTACTGATCAACAATATGGTTTCACCTAAATCAGTAGGGGCTAATTGCGAGAGTGATGACAGTTACTGTCTGCAAAACTTAAAATACTTCATACATCAAAATATAGCGCAACCTGTAAGCAAATACATAGAAATAAATTTTGAGCATTTGTTTATAGAACTATCCCAAATTGAAACTTTATTGCAAAGCCAAGATCCAGCGGATCTAGAAAAATGTTCAGCAGCTGCATATTGCAGTGGTTGGTTGATAAATCTAATTAATTAATTAATTTCAAAAAATTGCACTGTGTGTAAAACAGATCTAGAGGGTGACATTGGAGAATCTTATTCAAAATTTATTACAATGAAGAAATTCACAAATAAATGCTTTCTTCTCTATCCCAACAAAAGTTTGTTGGATTTTTTTTGTGCATATGGAGATCACAATTGAAATATTGAAAACGAGCTGTGAACTCATGCAAATATCCGATTATGTTGAACTTGTGGCCAGCTCTCATATCATTAGATTTTTTTAATGTAATGATCATAGATACAGTGTCTAAATTCTTACTAAAAAAAAGCATAGTTTTCTTTCTGAATGATTGGAGTAATGAAATTAGTAACATTATGTATAGCAAGAATACAGTTTGGGACAAAAATATGAAACAATTAGCTCATAGTTATTTTCTAAAACATAAAAGCAAGAAACGGTCCAGGGAGCCGGGGGGTGTAAACAAATGCTTAGGTTTGTGTATATTTATGATCAGATAAAGTATCTTTATGTATATGTAAAAATTTAATAAAGCAAGTAACTATTGAATGACTGGTTTTTCTTTGAGCACTAATAAAGTTGCTCTTATTTTATTTTCTGTAAGTTTTTGTGTTAATAAGGATTCATAGAAACAAAAACTAACTAAAATAAAATTGCAACTTCTTCCTTAATTAATAATAATGTATTTATAAATAAATCAATACCTTAAAGTGAGAATGTGTGCGTGAACCTTATTTATACAGGTGTATGTGTTCGTTATAGCACTTCGAAAGAGTTCTTAAGTTCTGAGGTTGGTAACTAGATGGCAGCACTTTTACAAAATCGTAGGATGGCTATCTATCCGCAGGACATAATAATATTCATCTAGGGTTAGTACAAGACTGCCCAGTCAACTGCAGTGTCTTGTGACGTAAGCTTTGAGTGAGTTTCATAAATGACTATAGACTAGTAGCGACCACAGACAAGAATAATGTCGGTAAATCATAGTGTTGCCATACTTGTAAACTGCTACGCTCCGACATATATTGTTCTTATTATATCGTGTGAAACATATCAGGGTTTTGATGGAATAGTTGATTTAGTACGTCTTAAAGTTGGTTACTGTGGGAAATTAAAAATGTCGAACAGTTACTACTTAAATTCATAATACAACATTTTATCAAAAAATAAACATTGTTCATATGTAATGAATAGACTCAGGCGTTGCTTTTTGGAAATCCATCCTACTAATATTATAAACGCCAAAGTTTGTAAGTATGTATGGATGATGGTTAGGTACTCTTTCACGCAAAAACTACGTTACAGAACGGATTTTAATGAAACTTTACAGTAATTTAGCTTACACATCAGAATAACTCGCAGGCTATAATTTATAAAGATATTATGTGAATTGTCGAAAATAAGTGTCAAGTACTTACTACTCTTACTTACTTGACACTTATAGTTATATTTTCGTAAGAAATTTATTTCTTACTTACTTGACACTTGTCGTTATATTTTCGACAATTCACATAATATCTTTATAAATTATAGTCTGTGAGTTATTCTGATGTGTAAGCTAAATTACATATCAGCCATTTATGCGACCTATTCTGGCGTGCGCTGCAAAAACCTTAAGTGTCACACGCACATAATGTATAACGGAAATGTTTATCTTAAATTTACCTACAAAAACGCTCGTGACAGCATATATCTATCGTTTATATGTAAGCCATTATCGCCAAAATAGCTAACAACATATACTATAACATATAACATAACTATAAAAAAATATAGTTTATTTCTAATGCATATACGGTAGTAACGAATTGATCCTTTTCAAACTAATATTATAAAGGCAAACGTTTGTGAGTGTGTTTGTATGTTCATTATTTCTTCACCCTCACGACTGGACCAATTTTGATGAAATTGAGTATGATAGATGGCGAGATAGATAACTCTTTATTGAAAATACCATAATAACAACAATAAACTTATTACAAAAACATAAGTTAAAACAGAGTATACACTCTGTTTTAACTTATGTTTTTGTGGTGGTCTAATCGCTCAGAGCGATCTCTTCCAGACAATCCATAAACAATAGATATGGTCAAAATATTGGGTGGGGTTTCCTATTGTCTTAATAATTGTATACATAAATAACTACTGTACAGCGTTAAGTTTTCTAAAACGGTAACGACAGAGAATTGGTAGAATGAGGAAATTTAAATTGTTCCTTGAGGTAGTGCGGGGATAAGGGATTGAACAGAATACTGTAAAGGAGAGATAAACTATGAGCATTCCGGCGACGACAAATACGGCTCGAGCTTATTACGAAAATCTGAGCCATGATCATATTTGCGTGAGCCATATATGAGTCTTATAAAAAAAAATATGGTATGAAGATAGATGAGGCGCTGGATCAACATGTTATCATCATCATCCATCACCACGCAGGCGGATGTAACCGCGGGAAGCAGCTAGTATTAAATAATAAAAAAAATCTTAAATATATTTTAAGAAAACATTACATTATTATTTTAGAGTAATACTTATATAACAATACTTATTTGAATATAAGAATGAAATGAAAAAAATAAAAAATCTAAACCAATATCTGACTGTACGAAACATACAGCCACAACGCTTAATAAATGTTACTCAGAGCACGTGATCAAAAATGTTCCATTCCATGGAGGTAATATTTATTGCAAACGAATTTTATTCATAAATGTTCCGGGGACAATAATAATCTATAACACAACAAATAAGCAAGTTTGATACTTTAACCAAAGCGATTTAATATAAAATGTGACAAAATGTAGGTAGATATCACAGGCTTACGTCATTCTAGTTTTCATATGAATTAAACTGGTAATATATACAAAACCACTTTAGTTACGGCTGTGTGTGATGATAGATAGAGAAGAGAAGGAAGCGGGCTGAATCTACAATGGGAACTTATTTTTTACGCGGCTCCGCCCGCGCGTATGTCGGTTATCGCGCAAAAACATTAACCTCTTTTTGCGCAGTTGGATAAAAACTATCCTATATTTTTTCCTGGGTCTCAAACTATTTCCATACCAAATTTCATTCAAATCGGTCCAGTAGTTTTGGCGTGAAAGCGTAACAGACAGACAGACAGAGTTACTTTCGCATTTATAATATTAAGTACTGATGATAGTACTGATTGGCCAGATAACGATATGGCTGACCATTCTTGAAATGCCGGCACATCGTGATAGGGGTGACCATATCACGATGTGCCTAGTAAAAAGTAGGGCGGCTGGACGAGAACAACGTACTTGTTGATATCCCCAGAACACCGGGCCGATTGTGAAGTTGTGATCATTCCGTCATTACCGGTTCCAAAGCTGACGTTACAGACCCCGTAACATCAAACCCGTCCACATTCAATGACGCAAGAATTAAGGCAACAAAATATACTATAGAACCCTAAACCCTAGACTGATGTGACAAGTACTACACCGGTGGACGGTACAGATTCAGAGTTACGTATACGGAATATTCTGGCGTAGTTTGCTACAGGCGGTGAACGCGCAATGTATCCCTACTTTACGAGCTGATTAACAAACTTACCATCGTTTATTACCAGACTTGACGCAAAAGATCCTGCAACTTCAACTCACTACGACCCTATACGTGACGGTTACTACATGTACTTGTTACCCGATGGACGTGTCAATAGATCACAATTCACAATGGCAATTTATAAAGCCAAATTTTTGGTTCTCACGCCTAGTTCAAAGCCGAGAGAATCATTGTCGTATATATTGTAGCTACAGAAACTACTTCTGGAGTATCAAGTACAAAGATGATCCCAGGTTTGACAATTTTCAATACAATATGGCGAGCTGTGCCACGTTACCAAATGCTACAGCATGCAATGCGCCATTTCATACTTGAAATATTTTGAACGTAGATAATTTGAATCGCTCCATGGTACGACCCGGGATTTATCCCAATCAACCATTGGCCTAGTAATGTTGTTTTAGTGAAAGCTCGAGCGAGCATTTTTAGTGCATCTTCCGCATATAAAGATGACATAACAAGACTGGAAAGTATACATGATTAAAATGCAAAACGGTAACTTGTTACGGATGCTTCAAACAATGTTGAAAAAAGATTCAGGCCACACTGAGCGGGTAAAAATGCTAAATACTTGAAATGTGCAACAGGTGTGCAGCTGGTGTGGTGTAGCGATAAAATGTTCACTGTTAAATGTTCAATGTAAAATGTTGACATTTTGTATTCGAAGCCTTCAGTTTCGAATACAAAATCAAACATAGCTGAGATAAACATTCGAAGTTACTCATTGTTTATTGTCGACCGGGCTTTTTGCGATCGGGTTAAACTATAAAAGTAGTCAAAATGCTATCGCGAAATTTGTACATCTCAAAGAAATTGCGAAATTTTGAGGTCATACCACGGCGGTCAGATCGGTCAGACCAAACCATTTCCGCGCAAAATACAGGCGAAAACCAAGTTCATCAACCGAGCCGGAGCTTTAGAGCTGTTGATGGGATCGCAGATGCATTGCGAGCACAAATTTCGTAACTGGTTAACGTGAATGTGGATTGCAAACAGGACGATCCGATCGCGGCGTTCGATACGTGGCGACTCGACGTCGACAACCAAGCAAGGGTCCGAAGTGGGAAATAGTTGCAGCGAAGACGCCAAAGTGTACATGATATCCAATCGTTTGTTGGAGATGATAGACGCATACGAAATTGGATTCACTCACGACTTGCCCGTACGCTTGGCAGAGCTAACCGTGGCCTCCTCACTGAATTTCAAAGCGGTTTTCGAGCGTAAAACGACTCTACCTCGGGAACTGGAACGCGGACTGCACGAGTATTTCCGGGAGTTACGCATCAAGCGCGATTTTTTTTCAGACTATCCACCGAAGATATTGCATTGCTGCCGATGATATGTAATAAAATATTGGCCATCCAGCAAACTAATAATAACAATAATGCACAATCATCCAATGTGATATATTAAATTACATTAAAAAAGGTTACACGGTATTAGGTTCACGGTGTACATAATCATTACAAAACACGAACATCGTACACCTTATGCTCATTTAAACGCTTAAACTCCTCCACAGGATCTCCGGGAATACATCCACCATCACAGTTGTAGCCGAACATGTTGCACGGTCCCTTTCCGCAATAGTGGCCACCGTGGGCTCTGCCATCTCCACACACGGCAATTTTGCAGTTGTTTTCGTAGTTGTTTCTACCGTACGATTGGTCTACGGTGTTATAGTCTGCGCCGAAATCTCTGCAATGTTTACCCACGTTGCTCAGTCGTGACTGTTCTATATTCGGAATACCGTAAGTGAAGTGGGTGCGAAAGCCGATCGTGGTGTATCCGCAACGTTCACACGAAGCCTCGTACAACATCATCGATGCAATCATTAATACAAATATTTTCGCCTCCATACTTGAAACACTATTTTGTAGATTTACAATTTTATGGAAGGAATGATCGTCGTCGAATATCTGACTGCATGACCATACTGAAGTTTAACGACACCACAACGCGTATATATACTTGGCTGAGGTTATCTGACAATTAACCTCATGTTCAAGAATAAGTATTGCAACGATGTGTATAAGAAATAAAAAAGTTGATATCGTAATACCCGTTTATTCCGAAATAAATAGCACAATACTGATGAATCAAGAGCTCCAATAAATTTTGGGGTCCGGACCTCCGCTGAAACCGATGCGCGTACCGAATCACAGCCCCAGTACTTGAATGGCTAACCGACCTTTTACGAAAATGACTTTTTTATTCCCAACCATGTCGATTATGCGTTGTTCAATATGTATTATTTCGTTTTATTTCTAATATAACGTTCAGGACTAGCAAAAATAAAATATCCTATCTCCGATTCTGAAATTGTGTTTAGTACTTGTTTGGCTTTTTTTTTTTTTATTATTTTTAGGAAGGACATGGATGCTGGCTACCGCCTGTGCGGTCGTCCAGCTCCACCGGGTTTTGGGCGAGGGCCTGGCCCTACAATAGCCCGGGAGGGAGAAGTGCCGAAGGCACTTCTCCCGAGACGGGCGTAGAAGGCGAAAAGCGCTTTCTACCTCCGTCTCCTGCGGACGCCGAAAACGTACCGCTATTATAGGAGGGGTTGACAGCGAGCTTAAGGGCACCACTGTGGTTCGGACCTCGGCTTGTCTCGCTGTCGAGAGACATGGGGGGGATCGGAGCAAAATGCCTCTGTGCAACTGCAGTGTTGCACAATTGGGCCCTACTGAATAATACTCTTTGACTATTTGGAGAGCAATTTATCGTGACCTTGTTTTTGCCTCGAGCTCGCCGGCGAGCTCGGTGTTTGATTGTGTGACCTCTAATTACCTCACACCTGGGGATTTTACCTCGACGACTTGCGGATAACGCTAAAGCTGCCAACGTAATGGCTGCGATGGGGTCATCCGGGTCGTCTAATACCTGCCGTGGTCGGCGACGGGGGGGTTTGAAAAATGGAATAGAAGAGGCAGTCGAGTAGTTCGATGCCTGGACAACCAATGGGTTCGGGTGGTGGGGCGCTCGATCAAAGTATCGGCGGGCGCAGTCCTTATTGAACTGCGCTAAAGAGGGAAGGTTTAGGTCGCAATGCAACTCGGTGTTCCGGATATACCACGGAGCGCCGGTTGCACTACGAAGAAAACGGTTTTGAATGACTTGAAGCTTATGAAGATGGGCCTCACTAGCATGACTAAACACTACTGATGCGTAAGTCATGATGGGGCGGATGCAGGCAGTGTAAAGTGTCTTCTTATTACTAAGAGACATTTTACTCTCTTAGCGAATCAGGGGACCAAGGCGACCCATTACAAAGGCCGCTTTGTTTCGGACGGTTGTTATATGATCGTTAAAGGTGAGATTCCGATCAAGGGTGACTCCGAGATATTTTGTTTTACTAACCCAGGGGATGGGTTGGTCGAACAAAGTTAAAGGTTGCGGGTAACGGGGGCGAGTCTTCTCAGTAAAGTACATAGCTGCACTTTTAACTGGGTTGACCGCGATGCGCCATTTACGGAACCAGTCACCGACCTCGGTGATGGCCCGTTGAAGGGCGAAAATGGACTTTCTGCTGATACGCCACCCAGTGGTATAAATAGCGGTATCATCCGCGTATTGGGCTAATAGGACGTCTGGCTGTGAGCGTGGGATGTCGCTGGTATACAACGCGAAGAGAATGAGTGATAGCACGGAGCCCTGAGGGACTCCGGCTCTGACTGGGTGGGGGGAGGAGAGGGTGACTTCCACGCGATAGCGAAAGCTTCTGGCTTTAAGGAAGTCTTGTAGGATGAGCACAAGACGTTCTGGCACGCCAAGTTGGTATAGCTTGTATATCAAGCCATTGTGCCAGACTTTGTCAAAAGCTTTCGCTACGTCGAGGAAGACTGCTAGCGTTGTCTGGGGTTTGGGGTACTTGTTAAAGCCCTGAATGATGTGCTCCGTGAGGCGGTGCACCTGTTGGACGCATGAGTGTCCGGGTCTGAAGCCAAACTGCTCATCTGGAATAAGGTGGTGTTCCTTAGCATGGGACTGGAGACGGTTTGCAAGTAACCGCTCGTAAAGTTTGCCTAAGGCACCAAGGAGGCTGATGGGGCGGTAGCTGGTGGGGTCAGATGAGCTTTTGCCTGGTTTGTGAATGCCAATGACATTTGCACATTTCCAGGTGTCTGGGAATAAGCAGTGGCTCATAGCAGCATTGAAAATGCTGACTAGGAGATGGATGAGAGGAGGAGAGAGGGTTTTAAGAACCCTGTTGGAGATGCCATTGGCACCGGGGGATTTGCGCGGTCGGAGGGCACTTGTTTGGCTAAACGCAATATTTTGCTTAACCGAACGTAATAAAACATTAAGCTCCCTTCTTGTATGCCCAACCACCATCAACCGACCAATCACAACTGTTCGTCCGAGTGGGACGTGGTGCCATCTTATTTGTTTGGGTTTTTGTTATGATTTGAGTCTAGCAGCGATATTGTATCAAATTAAATATTTTTAATAATTTAAATGATTAAAGTGCTCAGATTTAACAGAATTCACTATAAAAAAAGGTAACATGCACAGTGCATTGGATTTAGAAACGTGTACATGTACATTTCGTTCAAATTATTGAGTTTTAGTGTTTAGAGTTAATGAGTAGTGCACTGTTCATACAGGCTGATTTTATTAGTTGTTACAATATTTTTGATTCTCTCACGGTTATATAAAATCTATATTTTCAAATTTTAGGTATAATTCTTGAATAAAAATATAATACAAAAATTCGCAATTTTTACGATTCTTTTAATTATAATATTGTTAGGAAGATGTCCGCTGAGTCAACGGGCAACCCTACCCACATCGATAAAACCGAGCGCCGACCGAGCCTCGCTCTCATTCTGCACGTGGCGTTTAGGCTTGACGGTTCTTTCGTTAAATTCATATCATTTGTAATAATTTGCTTGTGAATAAATTTAAGTGATTATTGTGATTTTACTTTTTAAAAACTTAAATTCCCTTCTGATCGATAAGATCAGAAGTGGGATTCAACCACGTGTCTGTAAAGCTTGGCTATCTGATATATATTTGTGTTTGGCTTTATTCTTTTCTTTAGTAGATTTTTACTGTTGATTTTTGTTGAGAATGTCGTCGTGAATCACGCGACCGTACCTTAGGTGTAATTCTCGCGAGATTAACCGCTATAGAAAGTACTATACCGGGACCAATATCGAATAGCACACCGTCACACTAGAGAACCAAACGCCACGCGCAGATACCTTTGTTCGCAGCCAGCCAGCCACACCTGCTACTGTCGAGGCAAGTAACGCAAGTGCTCCCGCGACTGTTGGAGCTGTATCATGCGTTTCGTTGAGCGAGGATGGCGTCACTGGTCGACGAGAGGACGCACAGTACAGGATTGTTGGAGCATTAATGGCGTTATCTAAAGTAAGGTCTCAAAATTACTATTTCATCACTTTGTCCAAGTGTGCACGATTTTGACGCATGGATGGCGGTAGTTGATCGCGCTAAAGGAATAAATAGCTGAGACGTTTCGTTCGTTGCTTGGGCCGAATTGGCGGTAGTTTACGCGGAGATATTAAGTCGTGGTTAAATTAATGGATAACGAATGATAGATAAAGGACTTGTTTGCCTACTTAAAACGTAACGAAAAACTTATGGTGTTTTTGAAGGAACAAGAAAGCCATTATTTTGAAATTGGCTTTTCTTTTCAATTGCGTCACGATAACTAAATAGTTTCTTTGTTATTTGCTTTGATTTTGTGATGTTGATTTGGTGCGTACGTCACGAAGCCGTGAAGGGCACACTCGAGGTCACGTATAGCCGAAAGCGACGTTACTCGAGTAATAATTCACGAAGGCATAATTCACGAAATAGCTCACGTGTCCAAAACCGGTGAGGTTCTCGTAGAACTGAAGTGCGTCAATTGCGTGACAGGATCAGGCGTCAAGCGAGTGATAGGATTAAACATCATTCGCATATTCGCGTATTTTCTCGTTACCGAGATAGAGTATTTGGGGAAATTAATAAGACAGGGTCAGGTTAGGCCGAGTCAACGGATAGTAAGCCTCGGTGAACACTTCGTCACCAGAAGATGTGAAGCAGACAGGACGAGCAAGTTAACTGCCGACGACATCGACCTCGCCAGTTCAACCATATAATGACTGTGTGTTTGTTATAACGTTTGCTTAGCCAACAGGATAGCTTGATTCTGGAATACGCGGTCCTTACGAGGTGGTGCGTACTTCGTTTGCTGAGCGGGAACTATGGCAGGACCTTGTGCGGGTCATGGAGCGGTCCCTCAGTCGGGCCGATCGGCGTGGCTATCGCAGTCGCCACAGTTGGCGAGGGTTGCGCGGCCAACAGCCGCCGCGCAGCCATGTCAACTGGTGCGGGCCGTGCAGCTGGTCCAGCCAGCGCCGCCGGTCCCTCAGTCGGGCCGATCGGCGTGGCTCTCGCAGTCACCCTGGTTGGTGAGGGTTGCGCGGCCAGGCTGCTCAACAGCTGCCGCGCAGCCATGTCAACTAGTGCTGGCCATGCAGCTGGTCTAGCCAGCGCCGCCGGTCCCTCAGTCGGGCCGATCGGCGTGGCTATCGCAGTCGCCGCAGTTGGCGAGGGTTGCGCGGCCAACATCCGCCGCGCAGCCATGTCAACCAGTGCGGGCCGTGCAGCTGGTCCAGCCAGCGCCGCCGGTCCCTCAGTCGGGCCGATCGGCGTGGCTATCGCAGTCGCCGCAGTTGGCGAGGGTTGCGCGGCCAACATCCGCCGCGCAGCCATGTCAACTGGTGCGGGCCGTGCAGCTGGTCCAGCCAGCGCCGCCGGTCCCTCAGTCGGGCCGATCGGCGTGGCTATCGCAGTCGCCGCAGTTGGCGAGGGTTGCGCGGCCAACATCCGCCGCGCAGCCATGTCAACCGGCACGGGCCATGCAGCTGGTCCAGCCAGCGCTGCCGGTCCCTCAGTCGGGCCGTTCAGCGCGGCTCTCGCAGTCGCCTGGTTGGCGAGGGTGGCGCGGCCAGGCTGCTCAACAGCTGCCGCGCAGCCGTGTGAACCAGGGCTGGCCCTGCAGCTGGTCTAGCCAGCGCCGCCGGTCCCTCAGTCGGGCCGATCGGCGTGGCTATCGCAGTCGCCACAGTTGGCGAGGGTTGCGCGGCCAACAGCCGCCGCGCAGCCATGTCAACTGGTGCGGGCCGTGCAGCTGGTCCAGCCAGCGCCGCCGGTCCCTCAGTCGGGCCGATCGGCGTGGCTCTCGCAGTCACCCTGGTTGGTGAGGGTTGCGCGGCCAGGCTGCTCAACAGCTGCCGCGCAGCCATGTCAACTAGTGCTGGCCATGCAGCTGGTCTAGCCAGCGCCGCCAGTCCCTCAGTCGGGCCGATCGGTGTGGCTATCGCAGTCGCCGCAGTTGGCGAGGGTTGCGCGGCCAACATCCGCCGCGCAGCCATGTCAACCAGTGCGGGCCGTGCAGCTGGTCCAGCCAGCGCTGCCGGTCCCTCAGTCGGGCCGATCAGCGCGGCTCTCGCGGTCGCCTCAGTCGCCTCAGTCGGCGAGGGTTGCGCGGCCGGGCTGGCCAACAGCTGCCGCGCAGCCGTGTCGGGCGTTTCGCGCCATGTGGCCGGTCTCTCAGTCGGGCCGGTCAGCGAGGCTCTCGCAGCCGCCTGGCGCAGGGTTGCGTGGCCGGGCTGATCAACGGCGTTCGCGCGGTCGCATCGGCCGGTGCAGGCCGTGCGGTGTGTCCAGCCGGCGCCGGTCCAGCGGTGGGGCCAGTGAGCGCGGCTCCCTTGGTGGGCCCAGGCGGTGCTGGTCATGCGGCCCAGCGCATGGTGCCGTGGCGTGGAGGATGGTGCCCGGAGACGTGTGCTGACTTCTTCGATAGTAAGTGTGTGCTCATGAATCCTTAAACATTGTCTACTTTTCTGTTGGTTGCTATCCTTTCACTTAGATAGGTCTTAACTATTTTAACTAGACACATACACACACATTCCATTCTTATTTATTTTGAACATTTTAGTTACAATAGGATGTTAGTGGATAGCCTCCGGCAGTTTGGTATGCAATGAGTGGATTGAAATGAGGTCTCCACTGGATGCATCTCGGATGCGAAAGGGCCTTTGGCTCTGGTCTCGCTTCGGCGACCGGCAGACCCGCTATTAGTGGGTAGACGATTTTATCGTCTGGAGGAAGACTTTTGAAGTCAACCTCGAGCCTGTGATGGCTGGTCCGTGCAGTGCAAATGCGCTTGGTCAGACGCCACCCTTGAAGAGGTGGAGGCGCGCGGGGTATCTCAACGACATGTGCAGCTTTCGGTGACGGCCCCAAGCTGACGACGTGCAACGAGGGAGTCTCTTCTGGCGAAGGGACAACTGAAGCCACGAAGAAAAAGACCTAGGATGGGTTTGATATTTAAGAGAATTCTCTGCTTTAATTTAGAACGATGGAGGAGTCTGATGTATGAACTGTTTACAAGATGACGTTTGAATTGACTAAATGATGATTGAGAGAATATCGTGAAAGCGTGTGTGCATAAATTGTAGCTGTTGGAACAGTTCTTAATATGATGTTGTTTTCAGATGTATATGAAGACAATGGTGAGACTGCTTCAACAGGTCCTACTCCTCTGATGTGGGACCTTCATTATCAGGCGTCACTGGAAGCTGTGGCACCGCTCGAAGAATTGGTGTCGAGGACGACACATGGTCAGGAGAGGCCGTGTTAGGAAGATGTCCGCTGAGTCAACGGGCAACCCTACCCACATCGATAAAACCGAGCGCCGACCGAGCCTCGCTCTCATTCTGCACGTGGCGTTTAGGCTTGACGGTTCTTTCGTTAAATTCATATCATTTGTAATAATTTGCTTGTGAATAAATTTAAGTGATTATTGTGATTTTACTTTTTAAAAACTTAAATTCCCTTCTGATCGATAAGAATATAATATAAATTGAACGAATACTGTATCAGCTTGATTGTCCACTGCTGAACACAGCAATCTCCATTAATGGGGGGTTTGCTATAATCCTCACGCTTGGCATGAGTCTTGGGGATCGCAGTGTGTGATATAATGTTTTTTTTTTTTCTTTTTTTTTTTATTTCTGATAGGTAAGCCTTTGACCACAATCTCACCTGATGGTGAGTGATAATGTCGTCAAAGGTGTTAACAGGCTTAACCTCGAATGACTGGCTCTCAAGGACAGCTGCCGGAACACACCATTAAGTGCTTGGCGACAGATTTTCTACTTGAGGGTGGCCGCTAGCCAGGCGGGCATTCGCAAAAATGCCCTTCCACCATGCAGTGAAGCTCAAGCCCGCGGCGGGATTTGAACCATGGACCTGCTGCGCGGTAGTCCATACCCAAAGCCACTGAGCTATCATTGCTTCAAAATTTGAACGTTGTCCACTGCTTAATACGGCCTCCCCTATTTTGGGGGTTTATCTTAATCCACACTCTTGGCAGGTGTCTTGGGGATCAAAGTGTGCGTTATTATGAACGAATACTGTATCAACTGGATTGTCCACTGCTGAACACACCCATCCCCATTAACGGGGGGTTTGCCATGATCCCCACGCTTGACAGGTATCTTGGGGATCGCAACGTGCGATATCAGTTCCTCAGAAAGCGCTGCCCATCTTTCTATCCCAGAACCCCACGGGCACTCATTATAATGAAGGAATACTTATTATACATTGAGTGAATAATAAAACTGAACATGCTGTACATCATAAATTATGGTTGTTTAGACAAACAAGCACGAGACTGATACTCAATATCAGTGCCCTACATTCTGATCATTGGGCTTTATATCCATCTACGAAATTTAGTTTGATGTGTTTTGTCCAACCTCCACGTAAAAATTTAAAATGTACAGTACTTGACTAATATTTTATCTATATTTCCGAATAGAGTCTAACTATACCAATATTATATAAGTATTTTGTTATGAAATTTCCCTTGAATCAATAACAAACTAAAATAAATGTCTCCTGTAAAATTTTCTTTTTGGTAGTTAGGCTATTCAAGCACTAAAGCAGCGGAATGTTACCGCTTTTTCTTCTTATCACCACAGCGGTCGAGTGGGATCGGTAATCTGGAAAAGATACAATCGTTACTTGTATGGGTTGTAACGCCGGTGGTGTATACGTCGAAAAAATACTCACGTCAATATTCTGAGGACAACTTAGGGGTTGCGGTCTGCTCGATACCATCAAGGCTGTAGCTAGAAGCACCAGCAGTATGATGATGCTCAACGACCCTATAACTGTTTGTTTGTTCTAGAACGCTTGCACTTACACAGGATAATTGTGTAATCAAAGATCCGGGATCCAGGGGTTATCTACGTTTGAGATAAAACCAGGTTGGAAAACAATGTATTTTTGTTCGTTTATTTTCATTTTGCATACATTTATATTCCTTAACCTGAATTCTACCAAACTACAGAGCAGTTTGTGGTCAGATGCACTCTCATTATCATTAGCTTTTTGTATGCTATCATTCTTTATGTAGTACATATAAAGGTTGTCTATAATCTATAATATGTAGGTAGGTAGTTACGTTAGGTAGCTATCGGTTCCCGCCTTGTCGTGGCGGTGGGGCTTAGTAGCCGTGGCTTGGTCACCCACGGTGAAGCGAAGAGGAACCAGCCGTGCCGACTTGGGACATCGGCCGGCCCCGGAGGGGCCGCTCCACTAGGCTTTGCCTCTAAGTCCAGTATGGAGCGGCAAGGGGGGGTAGGCTGCGGTGCTGTCTGGACAGCACCGCATCTGACGGGGAGGGGCCACGGCGGGAGAGGAGTGCCGGTATTACGGTGCGCCGCTCTCCCTACCTTCCGTGGCCACGGCGGGGCCGCCACCGTTCGATGGCGGACGCGGAGGGGCCGCAGGGGAAGAGGAGTGTCGGTATAGCGAGGCGCCGCTCTCCCTATCCTCTGCGGCCGAAGTAGCAGGCGACGAGGCTACTTATATGACCCGTCGCAGGGGGACCTCGGGCGTCAGAAGCGGGGGTTGTCTGACGCCCATTTGCGGGCTTGGTCCCCGGGTGGTAGCGACGTGCCATGTGTTCTGGTGCGTCGTGAGGGGTAGCACCCCAGGAGGGGTCCGGCAACGGACAACCGTGGCGGGTTCGTGGTCGAGAGCTAAAGCGTCCCTGCGGCCCGCCGAGAAGCGGTGGAGTTGGAACACCGTGTGTTATTTAGTCGGTAGGGACACTTGCTGCTGTGGGAGTAGTTGGTGTCGAGCCCGACATATCCCGCCCACTTTCCCCGAGGTGGACGGGAATGCGTAAATGCATTTTTCACACGAAAATAAAAAAAAAAAAAAAAAAGGTAGCTATGTGCTCTTGTGTTGGAAAGCATCGTAAAGTTGACGTTACACTTTACACAATGCGGCATTTTGTATCCTTATTTTTGAAATTACTTGGCAAAAAGTGTTTGAGTTAGCCGATCTGGTATAAAAATTGAATGTGCCAGCCGAATTTCATAACTGTTAATGGGTTTTCTCAACATGCATCGCCCGAAGATTGCGAAGCCGAGAAGACAACACACTGGTCCTCAAACGCCGCGTGTTCTTCGACCAAGTCTGTGGCAGATGGGAGCATAATCTATGCGAATTTTTCGTGTGCCTCACCAAGTTGGCGATGAGCGAAGTCACGAAATGCATCGGTAGCACTTGACCAAAAGGTGAAAATAATTCTATACAGTTCAACGTACGCAATTTATTAATAAGAACGCGGACGGATCCACGTACGGGTGCGTACCACGTGTTGGTTGATTTTGCATGTTTTTTTAAAAAGTCAATAAATATTTAATTCAATAATTTTGTAAAAAGTGTCAGTTCAGTGTTCAAATTCAGTGAAATTATGTACGCATATTGCTGAGCCTAATATCTACGCTTCTAGTTCTAGTTTGCTAGTTATTCAATTTCTAATTTATTTTATCCCTAAATGTCAAAATAACAATTCCCATACAAAACGAGTTTTTGAATTATTTTTGACAATACTTAATTTTACGGCAATCTGGCCAACCAGAAGATTAGATATAAGGCTAGGACATAAGTACATGCAAAGTGTCACCATTAAGCCAAGTAAGTATCAGCAGCGCGTATCACCGGTTGACCGCGAAGCATGAACCAATCCTCTCAACCGACCTTGACAATCGAGACTTCCCCTCAAATTATGACTTACTCCATCAACATCCGGGAAGCAGAAGAAATCATAATGTACAAGCAGCACAGAACAAGAATGCCAAAAATGAATCCCTGAAAAAATTGTTTATTCTAATAATTATCATAATTATATATAGTGGATACGTTTGTTAGTCTGTAAGGTTCATATTTCTATGCATCAGCATTTTTAGAATGTTGTTACCTGAAATAAAAATATTCTTATAATGAATGGAAAGAAGCGATAGCCAAACTAAACTGGACAAAAACAATTTCACAATTAGCTTTAATTTTTTATTTTTTTTTGTCCTGAACGCGGTAGCACTTGACCACTATCTCACCTGATGTTAAGTGATGATGCAGTCGAAGATGGAGCGCGCTTACCCAGAAGAAACCTGTTCACTCGGGTTTTGAAGACCCCCATATTGTACTTAACCGGAAACGCAGACTCAGGCAGGGTATTCCATTCCCTGGCGGTTCGTATAATAAACGAAGAAGCAAATCGTTTTGTTCGGGTAAATGGAATATCTACCATATAGCGGTGGCGCTTCTGAGTATCTCTGGATGTCCGGTTAAAGAATGGGTTGAAATTTGTTTCTGATGACGTATCCCGATAACTTAAACATTGTTATTCTTGCATTAACGCCAGCTAAGCGAATTATATTACAAAATTAGAACGGAAGAAAACATTTGACACATGAGTGGGATTCATACCCTCGACCATCCATCCCTAGAACCGGGCTCTGCTGCGCCAGTTTAAGCTGCCGTGGTGAAGGTCAACGTTCGAATTTATCCGTTCGTTATTGTAGTTTCATCTTGACAGCGTTTGATACCACTTCCCACGTAGCCTAACAACTACCATCTCAATGCAACAAATAGACAACTTTGCTTTACATAGTGTACTGGGAAAGATCGAATATTTCAGCTCGTTTCCGCTGGCTTTATATCCTCAGTCTTATCATAGAAATGAAATAACACTAGGAATATTTGATAGGAAATAAGACAGTCATTACCCCAACAAAAGCGTATTACGACATCATTCCCGCCAACTCGAGTTTCATACTTGCTGCTGACTTAACATGTACTTAAGTGTAATTGTTTGAAAATCGTCGAGACGTGCAACTGACATTGAAATTGATAGGTATACTCACAGAGAGTTAAACGACGGAAGAGGCATTAACTGTATGTTTTTATTTTCAATATGTTAACGAAGGTAACCTTTATTCATATTCAGTTCATATACCTTACACTGGCCATACTGACATGACATTGGCAGTGTGACATCAACGCAATGATAAAAACTATATTGAGAATATGAAGAAAATAATTGTTGTTTAAAATATTTTTCTCTCGTATACACTTAAGAGCGCACTTAGCTTTTTAGCCACGCCGCGTATGTGTGCGTAAGTAAGGCACGCCAACAGCATCCGTCCCCGTCCGACGGCCGAAGAATTACTAAAGCCGATAGGGACAAAGCATCGCGGCTCTGACGCTCTCTGACTAAAATGGGCGGAACATGCGGGAATTTGAGTATTTCCTTCGTATAGTAAAAACAAATACCTATTTGAAAAACGTAACGTGTATACGTTATAGAAAACGAGTTGTTTTTTTTATTTTTCAAATACGGATAAGTATTTACGCCGTAGGTTTATTTCGTTTTTTAGATGTAACTTTGGATGTTTTTTCTATAGAGAAAAATTTAAGTAATCGTGTTTCCAATGTGTATGATTTATCGAATGAATCCTTAAATATAATATATATTAATTACATAACTCAAAATTAAGAAATAAAGATACAGCAAGGGATCAAACAAACCACAATTACGTATCGCTGCCTCGGCAGGCTTAAGACAAAATAACTTTTTGTGGAATCTTGAACGAATAGTTGGATTGCTAAGTACCCACAAAACAAGCATAGTTCTTGTTTCCAACACCTAAAGATATCAGTACTATATATAATATTATAAATGCGAAACTAGACAAGTAATTTGACTTTATACATAGAACGAAACCATAAAAGTAATAAGTACTACGTACAACTAGTACTTATTACTTTCATGGTTTCGTTCTATATATAAAGTCAAATTACTTGTCTAGTTTTACTATGCTAATAGCCTGTCTTTGACTTACATTTTACATTCTGCTTTTATTCAATGTATTATTATGTTTGTGCGTATAATTTCTCCCACGGAAATGTGACGACTACCAGCAACTTAACGTATAAAAGGTATTTAATCCGCAGGCTCGTTTAAAACAGAACAAATCTTTTATGAGTTCGAAATTTTGCTCCAAGAATTTTGTATTGTATTGCTAAGACTTCCCATTGTCTCGATCTGTACGAAGATTAATTAAGGGAGCTCAGTAAATTCGTGACGAAGATATAAAATTGTAAACGAAGTGAATACAAAAAGTTAGGCTACGTGGGAAGTGAAAACATAGGCTGAGTAACGCTACATTTATGAAAATAGAAACGCAAGTATCCTAGCCTAGCTATCTGGAAATTTTGACGGAATAACGACACAATTATTTAAATTAAATACTTATTTGTGTAACCAATATATAAAAAAAATTATTCGTTTACTTGAATTTGCGCAAAGTAATACCAAAATCTTAGATATTTTGTATTCACTTCGTTTACAATTTTATATCTTCGACACGAATTTACTGAGCTCCCTTAATTAATCTTCGTACAGATCGAGACCATGGGAAGTCTTATCAATATAATACAAAATTCTTGGCAGCATAATTTCGAACTCATAAAAGATTTGTTCTGTTGTAAACGAGCCTGCGGATTAAATACCTTTTATACGTTAAATTATTGGTACTAGTCACACTTCCGTTGGATAAATTATACGCACACTTACATAATAATACATTGAATGAAAGCAGAATGAAAAATGTAAGTCAAAGACAGGCTATTAGCATAGTAAAACTAGACAAGTAATTAGACTTTATATATGCTCGTAGAACGAAACCATGGAAGTAATAAGTACTACGTACAACTAGTACTTATTACTTCCATGAACGAAACTAAAAGAGAATTGTACGTATGCACCTGTACCCACGTGCCCATGTATGATGTGTATAAAGAGAATATGTAAAAATATATTTAAAGAGAATATAACAACAAAAAGTCATAATAGTAGCTACGAATTAATTTGCATTATTATCGTATACAAATGATATTATTATTTATTTCTCAACTAGAAATTTATATTTCCTTAAATTAGAAATTGATATGAGGTTATATATATATTACGCTTCGACATTTCGTGAATACAGTCACTTAAGTACTAGTATAGTTTAAATTTAGTAGTGTAACACAATAGGTAAACGGTAACTTAAAATGTGAAGAGGACGAATAATAATGAATGAACAAATAATATGTTTTACACGTCATGAATATATCGTACGTAAGTGTTGTAAGGAGCGCTCGCCGCCACTTCGGGCCGCCGCCGCTGAAGGATTGAGAATTGCCTTTCGAAGAAAGTTATTGGAAGACACTGTTACGTGCTTTTTTCGATGATTTTTTCACTTCGGCTTAAGATGTTTAAATGTCAAATGGGTATCCAAAATCCACTATCACATGTATGTTGTGTTGTGAAATAATTATACTAAAATGTAACCAGCGGACCAAAACATCTATGTATACCTACGTTTATATTTTTATGTGACATTACAAATTATCAGAAAAATACCCACATCACATAGTATACAATAATGCAAAATTGAAATTAATATAAGAAATAATTTAAAAATTAAAAAACACGCCTGCCGTACCAAATAGTGAACGAAAAAATTACAAACAAGTTACATGATTTTAATGTTGAATGGCTACAATGTAGGTACAAAAGAGATTATATTTACTGTGCAATTAAAACACCATTGAACCCAGAAATGGAGAATAGATAAACAATATTTTCATCGAAGTCGGGGGACATGTAAAGAACTATTCCAAGGAACTGTCCCCCGACTGCAATGAAAAGATTGGTTATCTATTCTCCATTTCTGGGTTCAATGGTGTTTTAATTGCACAGTAAATATAATCTCTTTTGTACCTACATTGTAGCCATTCAACATTAAAATCATGTAACTTGTTTGTAATTTTTTCGTTCACTTTTTGGTACGGCAGGCGTGTTTTTTAATTTTTAAATTATTTCTTATTATTTCGTACCTTTTAGTGATAAAACAATATTTTTGCAAACGCACAATGTGCCACAAAACATAACTTATATTTTTTTGGAAATTAATATCACGCAAAAGATAACGTGAAATATTTTTTTATGATTAATTAATTATTAATGATAACTTTGAGGTCTTTCAGTTCTTGCAGAGACTTTTTGTCATGGGGCTCGTTGATAAGCTTTCGTGGATCTAAAACACCAATTCTTCTAGCTGTCTGACGCGACTAAGAGCGACATAAACTTTCATCATCGTCATCATCAGCCGGAAGACGTCCACTGTTGAACAAATGCCTCCCCCATAGAACGCCACAAAGAATGGCTATTAGCCACTTGTGACCATTAGCTTCCCGCGACTTTTATGATATCGTCAGTCCATCTAGTGGGGGGCCTACCAACTCTACATCTTCCGGTGTACTCACTTGAGAACCTTTCTTTCCCATCGCTTATCAGTTCGTCGAGCAATGTGGCCTGTCCATTGCCACTTCAACTTGCAAATTCTGAAAGCTATGTCGGTGACTTTGGTTGTTTGGCAAATATCCACGTTCCTGATTTTATCGCGCAAAGTAACTCCGAGCATAGCTCTCTCCATGGCTCGTTCAGTGACTCTGAGCTTGTCCATAAGGGCCACTGTTAAGGACCACGTCTCGGTGCCATCACAGTATGTCATCACTGGGAATACACACTGGTTGACGACTTTGGCCTTCAGGCACTGCAGGATCTTTGACGAGAAAACGTCGCGTAACTTCCCGAACGCTGCCCATCCGAGTTGGGTTCTTCGGGCGTTTTTTTTTTCGAAGTTGGGCCTACCTAACTGGACAGTCTGTCCCAGGTAAAATTACATAAACTTTGCCCCTTGGCAAAAATTTTAGCGCCTAGATCCACGACGGCTCTGTCCAGTGTCGTTCCTTGCAGGTTGTGCACTGTCACAGCCTAACATAATTTCAGTGGTAGCATGTGCCGCTCGACTTTACCTTGACCCCGTAACGCATCAAATTCGACAGCGCTAGGCTCAATTTTGACACCCAAACTGACTGTGTTGCCACGCATTGTTTTGTCATAGAACTCAACGAAAACGGCTTGCGGTAACTCTCCCGGTTACGACGTAGCGCTGGCCATACGAATTATCGGATGACTTCCATAGCGCCATTTACCAAGCCGTGTCCAAATTTAATATTTTTCCGCAACCATTACCCTAGTACCAATGGTAACTTTTAAGAATGGAACAATACCTCCTGTTACCTGTTTGTTGTAGTTTTAGTGTCTTAATACGTCTTTTATTGGGATCAGAAAGTATAAATTCGGGTTTTGGCCGCTGTCATTTGGTTTTGCCTTCTACGGATGTATCTGATGCTACCACGTCAAACAACCGGCAAATTTTGGCGAGTTCGATGGTCATCGTTTGATTTTGATTTAGTGGTTCCATTTATCCACCTGTCTTGTCGTGGGAAATTTTCGCACATACTCGCCATCTGGTCCAGTAAGTGGTACTCTACGATGATCCAGGATTTTAACCCGTAAACTATTCAAAATATCGACAAATGTGGTGTCGTCTGCTTGCCTCACATTCTGTGGCAGTTTGCAGAAGCTATATAACGTCCATAAATCCATTTCAGCAGTTAAATGTGGCGGTTGTTTAAAGCAGTAGTATGCAATAAATGATTCTGATTCTGATTCAGTATGCTCCGCTGACAGATTTAGCTACTAGTGGAAGCTGCATCTAGTCACTAAACAGTAAAATGTTAACACCACCAAAATAATCATTTCTTGGCCTTGATGGCCTCACGCCTCAGCACTTAAAAGATATTTTATCTTTTAGTTCTGGTGAGGTAGGCGAGACACTTTTAAGGGATGTGGCTTTGGTTAATTTGATGTTGTCGGGTCAGGTCAACAATGAAATTACCGAAATTCTGTACGGTGCGAATTTATGTGCCCTAAATAAAAAAGATGGTGGTATTAGGCCTATAGCAGTAGGCACCACTTATCGTCGCCTCACAGTCAAATGCGGTTGTAGGAAAAAGGTTGCTTTTTTAAGTAATCTTTTTCAACCACTGCAACTCGGTTTTGGTTCACAGGGTGGCTGTGAGGCTGCTGTACATTCACTTCGCACATTTCTTGATCAAAATTGTGGAGATGTGCTTTTGAAGGTGGATGTTAAAAATGCATTCAACTCTTTAGATAGAGGCACTCTTTTGACTGAAGTGAAAGATAAAATTCCGGAATTATACCCTTTTCTTTGGCAATGCTACGGCAAACCGTCAAAATTAACATACCAAAATAACGTTATTTTATCTTCCGTAGGATGTCAACAGGGTGATCCTCTGGGACCAGCCATTTTTAGCCTTGCGATCCACTCAATAATTCAACGTCTCCAATCAAAACTTAACGTTTGGTATTTGGATGACGGAACCTTAGGAGGCGATGCGAACACGGTTTTGGATGACTTGCGAGTACTTTTAGACGATTTTCGTGTTATTGGCCTTGAACTAAATTTTTCTAAATGTGAACTTTTTGTTTGTGATACTTCTCCGGATAAAGTTTCGATTATTGAAAAATTCAACTTACTTGCGCCTAATATAAAATTAGTAGAAAAAAGTTCGCTTCGTCTTTTGGGTTCACCGATTCTTAACGAATCTTTATCACCATTTGTCGAAGAACAAATTCAAAAGTTTAGAAATGCTTCTAGCAGATTATCCAAAATTAACGCCCATATGGCTTTTACAATTATAAGATTTTGCCTTTTCGTTCCTAAATTTACATACTATTTAAGATGTTGTCAGCTGTGGCAACACAGTGAGCTTTTGTTAAGCTTAGACAACTTAGTAAAAGATACGTTAGTGTCGGTTTTGAATGTTGAGATGGATGATAGGGCTTGGGTGCAAGCTTCCCTCCCTGTGAGGTTGGGGGGCATAGGGATACGCAAAATTTCTAGTGTGGCATTACCAGCTTTTTTGTCTTCTGTACACAGTACACACAAATTAGTAGAAAAAATTCTTGCACGATCTTTAGGCTCTTTCGATGTAGCATATCTGGCTGAGGCCAAAAACACATGGAGACTGGCTTGTCCAAATACTGAATTCCCAAAAATGTTGTCATCTCAGAAACAGTGGGATCGGCCTCTATGCGAGCTAACACGGAAAGATCTTTTAAATACGTGTTCTAGCATCGCAGATCGTGCTCGTATTCTCGCTGTTTCTGTGTGGGAATCCGGTCTTTGGTTACAGGCCATTCCTTCTTACAAAACTGGTAGCCTTATAGATCCATCCGCTTTTCGTCTAGCTATTAGCTTACGCTTGGGTGCAAGGTGTTGTGTTGCACATCACTGCCAGTGTGGTACTGCAGTTGATCAACTCGGTCACCATGCCCTCTCCTGCTCTCGAAGTGCTGGTCGAATTTCCCGCCACGCCAGCCTTAACGATATCATTCGCCGGGCTTTTACCAGCGCCAATGTTCCAGCTATTCTCGAACCGAATGGTCTGATGCGTGACGATGGTAAAAGACCTGACGGCATGACTCTGGTTCCGTGGAAGTTAGGACGGCCCTTAGTGTGGGACGCTACGTGCGTGGACACTTTAGCGCTGTCACATCTTTCTGAAACCAACGTGAGGGCTGGCGCTGCGGCTACTTCGGCGGAGCAACTCAAGCGGCGCAAATATGCTAACCTCGGTATGGGTTACATATTTGAGCCGTTTGGTGTAGAGACGTTGGGTCCGTGGGGACCGGGAGCTCATCGTATTTTCCAAAACCTATCTGAGCGCTTGGTCGATGCGACGCGTGATCAAAATGCTGGCACATATTTGGCTCAACGAATAAGCATTGCAATTCAACGGGGCAATGCTGCCAGCATGCTGGGCACGCTGCCAACTGGGAGTGGGCTGGAGCATTTGGACTGCCTATGAGTCTGCTATGACTTATAGGTGTCTAAATGCTTTTATTGTAGTAGCTGTAGTGTTGTATATAGTTCATAGTATTTTGTTTAATAAAGGCATACCGCCGGTGAAAAAAAATTTCTTGTAGTTGTGTATGAAATGCCTTTCTCTCTGAAGGCGTTTTCCGGTCAAAAAACGCATGGTCTCTGTCCTGCCGCATGCCGGTGATTTATTTATTTGTATTACTTGTGTCTACAAGAAGCAAGTGTAGAAACGGATAAGACAATATTTATTACTTTTGATATTAGTTAATCAATGTATATTGAATACTACTGTAATATATTTTTGTTATGTACTAAGCAAGCTCTAGACGGTGATAGTAAAATTTGTAAAATTTTTACGATTTTTTTTTAAATTTTATTTTAATTTCATGAAATATGGCCCCCTCTTTAAATTTTTTTAAACATTCACTAGCCTATGTTACCCGGAATAACTCAACGCTTCTAATGATATGACAAACATCAAAATCGGTTCAGCCGTTACGAAGTTATGGTGGAATAAAGAAACTCACAAACATACATACATACATGAACCCTAAAAACATAACTCTCCTTTTTTCAGGCAGTCGTGTAAAAAGAAGCTCGACACGCTGTTTTTTTGGTTGAAACCGAATGATTTTTTTTATAATTTCCATAATTTTAGACACAATATTTTAAGTTGTTTGGGATTTCCACGTTACTAGCTGAATAATTTGAAAGTTTTCATAACTCATGGAAACTTAAAACATTTTTTAAACCAATAAATTTATTTATAGTACTGCAACAACTTTCGTAGCAAAACATTATAATGCATGCTGCATGAATAAACGTAGAATCAGGGCACTTTGTGGGCTCTTCTGGGTAGCATGTTAGTGATCGCCGGCCGTCAAGTAGAACATCTGTTACCATCTCTGTGCTATAATCTTACCGCTTACCAACAAGCCGCGCCTCCTCCGAGTCTCTTAGAATACGTATACGCAGGTAACATAGTTGTGTTGTGCCTAGTGACAACCGTTTATTGATTTCACGTATCGTTCATCGCCAACGCACTACAGCTTTGAAAATCATTAGTGGTAGGTATTACCACTGAGTTTGTTTTTGTAAAAATTAAATATGAGTTATCGATTCGACCCCCTTCAATTATCCCTATTAAGGGGGTATTTGCCATAATTCCCACGCTCGGCAGGTGTCCTGGGGATCGCAGTGTAAGTTGGCAGTTCTTTAGAAGGCGCTGCTGCCCACCTTCCAGTATTTTTCCATTAGTCGCCTCTTACGACATCCACGGGATGATATGGGGAGGTGCAATTTTAACAAGGCACCCCACGGGACAACCTCTCATTAGTATTGATTTATTAATATTCACCTTATGCAATAATTTGCTTATTGTTTTATTGTCTTGGACTTCGCTCGTAAAATGAAATCTCGTATAATAACCCCATTTACCGAAAGGTTTTTTGCTTACAAAGGTATTCCTGAGGAATGGCATCCCGCAGGCGGTTAGCAACCACAAATACAAAGCCACAACTTTCTACAAAATGTTCTACTCAAGATCTTCTTTTTTGTTGTTAGAGAACACACATTGCACCGATTACACATACATGTGACAAGGGTAAGACGATGATGTGTAAAAGCTAACAAAACAAACACCTTTAGCATTGATAAGGGCAGGTTCAATTCTCCAGGCAATTTATAATCTGAAAGTAACCTTTCATACGCGCGGAGATAGTTTAACATCACTCAATATTCTTGAGGGAGCTATAGTGCTTATTTTGGGAAATTGGAAAATACGATGCCCGTGATACTCATTCTGAAGTTAGTTGGAATGCGTGACGGAAATTGCAAATAGGGATATGAAGAAAATATTCATCGTGGCCTAAATAATCATAAGATTGCTGGAAAAACCAACGGGATTCCAAAACGGAACCGTCTGTCTCTGGGGCCGAGACATACTGTGCCAATTTGATCTACCATGATGATCGAACTAAGTCAAATTACTTACGAATTTATTCCTTCACCTTTTTGTGAATAATCTACCACCATGCAGAAGAACTGACGTCCGTGGTCCCCACCATTCGTACGACGGCAGTTGTCCAGTGGCAATGACTATATGAAAGTTCCATGAACAAAAAAGAGAGATAATGGTCAAATGCTTATTGATCTGGTAGAAAAATACGTTTGGCTAAGTTTACAAATTAATATTGATATGAATATTTTTTCTTGTAAAGGTAAGTAATACTTACCCCTTTAATTTTTAACGTTTTCTGAGTATTTGTTAAGTTTTAATATTGTTAAGTTAAGTGCAATAACGCCTGCTAAGCGGATTACATTACAAAATTACAAATTTACGAGAGAAAAAATTATAGTCATGTGTTGCGTCATCATTTACAAGTTTAAAACCAATTGCAAAATTGGTCTTATTTGTAGTACAGCGCAAGTTGAACTATAGGCGTCTCTCCATCCCGATATGATGGTTGAAGGACGAGAGCAAGAATTGAAGATATGTGTCATTGTGTCACGTTAGCTCAATTGGTTAGAGCATACCTAAAGGGGTGGATGGACGCGGGTTCGAATGCCGCACATGAATATATTTTTTTCTCTCGTAAATTTGTATAATTTTGTAATATTTGTTAAGCAATAAGATATATTATTATATAGATAAACCAGCTTCATATATTTACGCCAGAAGATGATACACCCATTTGGCGTCTCTATTTATTAGTAGATATAATTTGGGAGTCTTCAAGTACGGAGTCAATAAGTACCTTATAAGCATGCAGCACTGTTGACTGAGTCGTAACTTTCCATCAGATAATATTGCGAGCAAAAGTTTACTTATCAATAAAAAAAAGTGGTAGGGTGGACAAATGGACAGCACAGAGTTAGTAACAGGGTTCTGTTTTCTAGTTCAAAAGACAATAAACAAGAATTCAATAATGGAGACAATAACGAGACCTTGTTTGACTGGAGAAACTCAAGTTCTGATTGTGAGTTTGTCACGAAATGGAAACCTCGAAGTAACGATCTATAGTATCGTAACTTCGCAGAAACTTAGTTTACTTGTTTGTTATTTGTTTGAGATTCAAACCATAACCATCTTCCTACCTTTATCCATTATACATTCTTAGACATTTATAAAGACCTTACACGAGACAGGAAACTGTAAAGTTTTTATTCATTAATGACGCACTCATTCGTCTAGTTATGGTAGTACTAACAGTAGTTTGATAGTGATTAGAATTATCCTAATCAGCTCACAATGCCAAGGGAAAGAAGGTTAAACTTATTTATAAAAGAGTCATTAAATTTCCCGAATAACTTTACAAAACAGTTGTTTAAAATACTTGTAACAGCTTGTCATGTCGTAGACAAAACACCAGCCGAAGCGGCTAACAAAATTTTGACAAAATATTTTCCAGTGTACATTTTAAAAAAGTGTTATACTTACCAGTTTAACCGACTTCCAAAAAAAAGGAGATTCTCAATTC
The DNA here is from genome assembly GCA_963854805.1 of Plagodis dolabraria. Taxonomy (NCBI): domain Eukaryota; kingdom Metazoa; phylum Arthropoda; class Insecta; order Lepidoptera; family Geometridae; genus Plagodis; species Plagodis dolabraria. Next base: position 2,506,356 of record OY978453.1, on the reverse strand, counting down.
GACATGTACATATACTTTTTATGTATGACCATGCTTAACTCTAACTGAAGAATGTATTTGCTTACATCGATGTTTTAATTATATTTGCTGTTGTCGACGATGAACAATGTTTTAGGGGATTGAATAATTGATGTTGTAAGCAGTCTTTATCACAAAAACTTGTCATTTTTTTTATATAACAGAACCGAAGGTTTGTACTGAAAAGTATGAATAGTTTGTGGAAGTCGGACCTTACTCATGTGATGTCGGTGTTTTAAATCAGCGCGGTATCAACGTCCTAAGTTATTTCATACTTTTCAGTAGTGTAAGTTAGTGTTTTTTTTGTAAAATATTTTAATGAGTTGAGCTTCAATATAAGAACATCCACATTAAATTATTAAAGAAATAAAAATATCACTTTGAACTTGGAGCTTTAGTATGTAGAGGTTTTTGGTTTAATCCCATTGGATACCGAGATTTCTGACTGCTAAGATTTCAGAAGCTGCCACGTTAGATGGCAACATGCTCATCCATATTATATGATGCCAAACATCTGGAGAAACTTAGGTGTTAGGTAATATTGAATATAAAATACCTAAGTGGAAATAAATAATAACAGATTGAAGTAAGATTGATTTTAAAAAGTAAATAAAATAAATTAAAACATAAAGCTTAAAACAAAAACGTAGAAATGGCTTTTAAATACAAAACCATCGGTTACTTAATTGATTGCTTACTATTACATCCGACAGCCTGATGCTACCTTAAAAGCCTTTTATAACTGACTATTACTAATGATAAACTAGGTATAATTATGGCCCAGTCAGTGTCAGTTTACGGTTGTTTTTTCACTTGTCTATAAAACTATGTGGTTGGGTAACTTATAATATACATTCCATTATGCTCAATGTATCGAATCTAATCTAATCTAAAATAATATCAATAATAATTTCACGCCCTATGATTTTTTTTAAATTGCGTCAATTAGTGGAAATCAAGTCAAATTTACTGCATAAGGTTATAAATTATTCAATTCAGTACGCTTCGATTCTACTTTAGTGGACGTAGTTGGAATAAGTTAGTCTAAACTAATTAATATAATAAAGAGGAAAGATTTGACTATTTGTTTGAAAACTTAATTGTTTATATTCTTATGTTGATATGATGATAATAAACTAACTTAAAAGAAGTTCTTACACGATTTTCCAAAAATAGTTTATGCCTGAACATATTTAGATGCTTAACAAATAAATTATTTAAATTTGAAAAAGGTATCCTTAGATTAATTAAATTATCTTAATTAATACTGGCTATACATTTTTGGGCAAGGTAATGGTTTTTTTTTAAAATAAATTTATATATATTGGCACCGCAATAATAAAGGATACGATAAAAATAATTACGATGTTGGATCAAAGTCATCAAATTATACGCCAGTGACGGGTCGGACAATAATCGCTCATATTACAGACACTTTTCTTCATTCTTGATCCCACATTGTAAACGTAAATCTACCACAACATGACGTCAATAAATATTTACCATACCTTCGAAAATAGAGAAAAATAAACACACTATTTGCTTGCGACAAGGGTAAAAGTCTACATGCTGACATCAATTCGTTGACACTTCCATTTGACATGTGTGAATTGAACCAAATATGGTGAACAATAAAACGGGAGTCAGTGAAGTATTAATAACTATGACTTCACGTGGGTGGTAAGCAAATAGAGTATTATTTGGCAGAATTTGGTTTCTGATTTTAATTATATAATCTATTTGAATGTTTATTAGGATCTGCCTTGCTAGTATAGAAGTCTCGTCGAAAACTCTTATCTCCAGCTTGCGATCGTGATATTGTCGATGGTATATTGATTATTACAAAATAAAAGCTTCCACACTAGTGTTTTTTTTCGCAGATAATTCAAAAATAATGATTATTAGATAAATCAGATTGTTACAGTATGTATTTGGTAAATACAACAAATTACAGGAAATTTAAATTGAATAATTAAATGTATCTGTGAAGATATTAAATGGTACTAACTGTCAGTGTCAGGTAGGAGTTAAATTAAAGAGTAGTCCCATCTTACAGAGATGATTTCAGATATAAATTTAAGATGAAAAAAAACTATGTTTAACCATTATTGTTTTGTATATTTGTCTTCCAATAAATTATCTCCAAATTCTCCTGCCCAATACAGAAGGTATTTAAAAACATCATAAAAAGTAGTAGTGACAATTCAACCTAGTTAATTTCAACCTAACGGGTCGCAAATATAAAAAACTTGCGGTAGGCATAGATGCTCAAAAGATTGAACAGGTCGGATTTACGAATTTCTTGGGGTTTAAGGTGGACAGTGCGAGAGCATTGTCGCCTCCGTGCCTGTTTCGCCCTCTGGCGCGTATCTGCAACTCTGTCTGAGCGTATGGTGAGAGCAATTACTTCGCGTCGGTTCAATCGCAATTGCAATACAGCATAGAACTGTTTAGGCGCGCCACCGACTGGGAGCGCATCTTCAGGATGCCTAAGAGGGCGGTTTGGGTCATCGTGAGAGTGTCACCTGAGACTTCGGCTCGCCTGTTCTTCAGATCCTTGGTAATACTAACTTCGCTAGATTTGAGGATGGCCATGAGTTCAACATACGGAACAGTCAGAAGCTGAGGTCGGTTCCTCGACGTTTGGCGAAGTCATCGCGGCTAGTGGCTCCCTCAGTCTACACTTATTGACTACCAGAGGCTGTACGGAATACGACGCAATCTTTTAAGAATGACTTGAAAAAATTGTTTGTAAAACAAACTCCTTATGAGTTTGATTTTAAAGAGGAAATCTAACAGCTGTATTTTATAAACATTGTATCTAACCAGCACCTACTTGAGATTTAAATATAATTTATATAATCTCATTCAGTAATATTCTAATTATGAAATTAAATACAGACTTTTATTGGCGTATTTTATGTACTTCTTAAGAAAATTAAAAATTAAATTAAAGCATTATACTCCTACAAAAACAATGCTTTAAAACATTTTTTTGATTATTAAAGTACAATGTGTCCCGACCAAGGAGGTTTCAATTCAATTTAAGTAAATATTATCTATGGTAGTACCGACTTCGAGAAGTTAATTTACACTTTTGAGTGTTTAATTCGGTTCCGTTTCTGGTAAAAAATAAAATTTTCACTATTTTTAGTGACCCTTGCTACGTACGGGACCGATTGTCATTCACTGTTAACGACGATAATATCATCAAGATAGGAAAATAATTTTCAGTTATTGGAGTGTAACTCAAAATCGGCACGAACAATTTTAATAAAATTTAAATGGGACTAAACGACAATCAGCAGCTTTCAAATAAAAAAAGAATTTCAAAATCGATCAAAACCCAGTCAAAAATTCTGAGGTAATAAACATAAAAACCAAACAGACGAATCGAGAACCTCCTGCTTTGTTGAAGTCGGTTAAAAAGTAGAAGCAACAGGATAAAGTTTGAAGTATTGATAGTCGAGCCCGCCTCAGTCATGACTTGAATGGCGGACCGCTCGCGACATTACTACTAAGCGCTTCCGTGCTTCGGAGGGCAAGTTAAGCCGTCGGTCCCGGTTGTTGTCTTTGGATGGCAGTCGTAATAGCATGGTGGTAGGGCATTTTGCGAATGCCGGCTGGCTAGCTACCACCCTCAAGTAGATAATCTGTCGCCAAGCACCTAACGGTGTGTTCCGGCAGTTGTCCTTGAGAGCCAGTTATTTTAGGTTAGCCTGGACAAAATCTGCGACCACATCATCACTTACTACAGGTGAGATAGTGGTCAAAGGCTAACCTACCAGGCATAAAAAAAATTGCAAATCATTAACGAAATATACTACATCTGATATAATGAAAAAAAAAACAATATCTAATGTTCACTTTATTTGAATCACTATGTAATTCAATAACATATTTTTAGAGTAAAATGGATTATTCAATTAGGAAAGTCTTTGAAATACGTGCGTGGAAGTTACAAACAAGGAACGACACATAATACTATTCATTAATCAAAGTCTGCGCGATTCATATACAGTCTTCACACAAGCTATATTGTGGTATATTAATGGTCGTATTGATTTATTATAAAAATAAATCTATCGTGATAAACCGACTTGATACAAAACAAAAAAGTAGAAATCGGTATATAAAGTCGCAATTGTTGTATCAGCTGAAACTGTTTCAGTTGATACCCAAGGGAAGTTGGGTGGTACCTCTCATAATATAGGTAAAGTAACAATTCCTGATTCAAAATTATTTATTAATACACTATAATAATTTTATTGTAATCCCAAGATTCAAAACAAACAGGTTAATACATAATTTTGATTTGTATCAGTCAAGTTATAAAATAAATCTAATATTATAACAGTTTAATTCATTTGCAATACTGTAACAGCCGGATCGTCCACTGCTGAACACAGCCTCCCCTATTAAGGGGGTATATGCCATAACCCCAACTTGGGGATCGCAGTATAAGTTGGCGATTCTTTAAAGGGCGCTGCTGCCCACCTTCCAGTATTTTTTTCTTAGTCGCCTCTTACGCCCACGGTAAGATATGGGGAGGTGCAATTCTGACCCGGCACCCCACTGGGAGAGGGAACATTTGCAAGAAATATCATTAATTAAAATTACAATAAGGTATTTACTAATTACAATAAAATATTCATGAAAATAAATTAACTAAGAATAAAATAAAACAACAATTTATATAATTAGTAAATTACGAAACTCATATTCAGTGTATATTATACCTTATATACATAGCGTATTGACTACGAGTAATTAATAACATAAGGTAAAATACATCAATCTCCGAGAATCTCATCGTTTTTTTTTTTTTTTATTGCTGATAGGTAAGCCTTTGACCACAATCTCACCTGATGGTAAGTGATGATGTGGTCGAAGGTGTTAACAGGCTTAACCTGCAATGACTGGCTCTCAAGGACGTTCTCTACTGTATATATTTGTATTGTCCAGAGTCTTTCATTGTTGTGGTGCGGTTATTTATGATGTTAGCCTTCACATTACTGCCCACTGTTTGCATTCCGTATGAACATCGAATCTATTCTTAGCGAATTATATATATTCGTATATTTCTATGCACTTCATTGATTTACTTGAAGGCATAACGTCAAATAATTAATATGTGTATGGGCCCACTCTATTGCATTCACAATCTTTTTGTTACTATATATTTGAAGTAGTGATGGCTCAGTGGCATTGACTGTGAACTGCCGTGCAGCAACTCCATGGTTTGAATCTCACCGCGGTCTTCACTGAATTGGTAGAAGCGCATTTTGTGAATGCCCGCCTGTCTAGCGACCACCCTCAAGTAGAAAATCTGTCGCCAAGTACCTAACTGTGTGTTCCCGCAGCAGTCCTTGAGAGCCAGTGAAATTACAGGCACATGAAACTTAACAAATGTCTCAAGGTGACGGGCGTAGTGCAATTCGTCACATGACGAAATGCGTCTGTTATAGGCAAAGGTTAATCTGCTTAATATCAGGTGGGCTTCGAGCTGGTTCCGTTACAATAACATAAAAAATAAATAAAAAAACTAGATAAAATCCGTTTATAAAACTGAAATCATCCATGTAAATCGTAGTATTTCGTAGAGACGTAGTATCGTTGCCTCGTAGACGTGTCTTTCATTGATGCCAGTTATTTATTGCGTCGTTCACATTACTGCCTTCTGTTTATAATATGTATGAAATGCGAATCTATTCGTGAAAATTAATCAATTCGTATGTGCCGATATACCTACACACTTTGTCATATATAGAAAGTCAATAGCGAATTAATATTAGTGAATAGTTCTGTACGCTACATTGTATAAGTTTCTTTGGAAGCCAGTTTTAAACTGCTAAAAAATGTGAGAGTGACTTTGTTTCATCTCGTAGAGACAGTATATTACTTGGTTGTCTATCCTCAAGACACTTTTTCTCAGGTAGAGGTATCAACTTTATATCAAGTATAATTCGGCTCTGCGGTCACGTTTAACTGTGAAAAAATCAATGCTACGAAATGATATGTATTACATAATATCGTATTTTTTTTTACTATTATAATTTACTATTTAGTTTTACTCATTCTTCATTCTTTAATCTCTTCTTTTTGGCTAGGAATTTGATTTATGTCTATAGTGTGGCTACTTCAATGGCCCAGTCACGTCGCGGAGTCTTTTAAGGGGCTGAATTGCCACCACAGCTTATCACTAAGGGGAAGGACGCTTTTCCACAGCTTTTCTCTCTTCATATGTGCCTCTTTTATTCGAAGGGACAATTTTTGACTCTTCGATACTAAGACCTGTGAGAGGTTACAGTAGCTTCAAGGGAGTAGGTTTGAGGGACACTACTTTAACGTTGCGGAGGTTATCGTTGCAGACAACATCACTCTATTAAGAATGGGCAGTACGGTGTTTCACGGACCAATAATAATAAATCTTATGTGGAAAGACAAAAGTATGCTGGTTTTGCTATAGACATGCGGGGCTGGAGTATAATGTGGCTTAATGCATGATGTACCTATACTTAAATCATTTTAAGTATAGGTACCTATATTATAAATAAATAAGTACTAGACCAAAGGTAAATAAATTTTAGTACATTAATTATCAAAATATCCCTAACATCCTTGAGACTGAAGTAATTAAAGCTATAGATAGTCAAAAGGGAGACAAAGCACCTGGGTCCGACGGTATAAACAATGAAATCTTAAAAGAAAGCAAAGAAGTTGAAGCGCTCGTAGTGAAGTTTGCTTAACCATTCTGAATCGATCAGCAAAGTTAAGCAACGTCCGCCGCGGTCATGACTTGGATGGGTGACCGCTGGTGACATTACTACTGAGCGCTTCCGTGCTTCGGAGGGCACGTTAAGCCGTCGGTCCCGGTTGTTGTCTTAGGATGGCAGTCGTTACAGCATGGTGGTAGGGCACTTTGCGAATGCCCGCCTGGCTAGCTACCACCCTCAAATTGAAAATCTGTCGCCAAGCACCTAACGGTGTGTTCCGGCAGCTGTTCTTGAGAGCCAGTAATTCTAGGTTAGCCTGAACAACATCTTCGACCACATCATCACTTACCATCAGGTGAGATAGTAGACAAAGGCTTACCTATCAGGAATAAAAAAAAAAAAAGTTATAACACCAGTCCTCACTGACACGTTTAACGAGATAATAATATTAAATAATGAAATTATCCCATGGCAATGGACAGAATCAAATATTATTCTTTTATATAAAAAAGGAGACAAATACGAAATTGGGAACTATCGCCCTATCAGTCTTATGTCCAACATATACAAGGTATTTGCCAAGATCATACTAAATAGGATTGAAAATATATTAGACGCACACCAACCCATCGAGCAGGTGGGTTTTCGTAAATACTATTCAACGATCGACCACATTCATGTAGTACGCCAAGTAATGGAGAAGTACAAAGAATACCAATGTACCTACTACATGGCATTTATCGATTAAAGCAAAGCATTCGATTCTTTGTTTCACGAAAAGATATGGAAGTCATTAAAAGAACAAGGAATTGAACACAAATACATCCGCTTAAAAATAATGTTTACAAAGAGTAGGCAAAGGCGTACGGCAAGGAGATCCCCTGTCACCTAAAATATTCTTAGCCGTATTAGAATCAATATTCAGAGGTCTAAATTGGGAAAATCACGGTATCAATGTAGACGGTGTCCCATTGACTCACTTGAGATTCGCAGATGATATTGTGTTATTTGCAAAATCCCCGGAAGACATAACAAAAATGATAAACGAACTAGCAACGGAAAGCGAGAAGGTAGGGTTAAAACTGAACCCAGAAAAAACAAGAGTAATGACAAACGGAGAGAGAATTACTATAAACTTAAGAAACAACCAAATTGATTATACAGATGAATATATTTACCTGAGACAGCTAATAACAGATGATAATCCGATGCACAAAGAAGTTGAAAGAAGAATAACCAATGGTTGGAGAAGGTACTGGGGTCTGAAAGAGATTATGAAAGATAAAAACCTTCATATGAATATCAAAAGCAAACTATTTAACACTTGCATACTACCAGTTCTCATGTACGGCAGCCAAACATGGGCCTTATCACAAAACACGACTAGCAAACTTGCATCATGCCAATACGCAATGGAAAGGAGCATGATGAATGTGAAAAAGAAAGACCGACTGAGAAACCGTATAATAAGAAGCAAAACATAGGTTATAGATATAACGTGCAAAATTAGAAGGCTTAAATGGCGATGGGCAGGACATATGGTAAGAGGAAAAGATAAATGGAGCAAAATTGTGACACAATGGTATCCTAGAGAAGGTAAAAGAAAAAAAGGCAGACCGCAAAAAAGATGGGATGACGACATAAGGCAAGTGGCAGGCGTCACATGGAACAGAGTTGCTCAACAAAGACATGAGTGGAAAAGGTTGGAGGAGGCCTTTGTCGACTGGCAAACAGATTTTAATATTGAAATATTCTAATTGTACTGCCTCGTTCAGCAAACAAAGTTGTATAGAGCCACTCCGAGAAGAACGGGCAAGAAACTCGGTGCCATTCTTTTAAACATATTTTAACAATGTGTTACATACTTATTATAAAAACTTTATTTACACTTCTACTGGTTCATCAACTATTAATTAACATTATTACAATTATAATTTAATACAATTTATACTAACTGTCAAAACCTTTTTGTACTGCCTCGTTCAGCAAACAAAGTTGTATAGAGCCACTCCGAGAAGAACGGGCAAGAAACTCGGTGCCATTCTTTTAAACATATTTTAACAATGTGTTACATACTTATTATAAAAACTTTATTTACACTTCTACTGGTTCATCAACTATTAATTAACATTATTACAATTATAATTTAATACAATTTATACTAACTGTCAAAACCTTTTTAACAAACCATTTAAAGAACCATAACATATTAACAAGGTTAGTCCTTATGTTATATCATAAAAGAGAATAATAAATTACTTAACTACACACTATCTCGATCGGGCAGCACTTCATCGTTAAAGACTACTTTGAAAATATATTTCGACACCACTGTAAGATCTGAGTTGTTCACTCTGAGCTTGCTGAAAGACGACTGACTTGCTGGGCAGAGCCCCTTTCAAATAACAACTTCGGCAGTCAATATCAAGACTTTTAAATAATTACAATTTTGGTTAACTATTAAATTATTTGATTTGAATGTGCTTATAAATAACTATTTTAATCATAGGTATTATAACATTAATCTTATAATTGATTTTATACAATTATATGTATTGAACAAATATAATATATTTAAAATGAATAACGTCAAATCAAGTACTCTTACTTTAAACCTTAAATAAATGTACAATGGTTCAACATGATACAAATACTTATTAATAGTTCCTTGCAAGTGCTATTTTATTCAACATATTAAAATTAAAACAAAGGACATTGCCTTAAAACGTAAATCTAACGACACAATATTTACCTATGCTATCACATTAAATTCGTTCAAATGGCTTCATCCAGCAAAACTACTTTTTGTACTAACGCTTGAAGAATAAATAAGCTAACATATACACAAACAAAACTTTTGATCACTTTTCATACGATATTATAAAGTGTAAATTGTTTGAAAGCAGACACCATCAACATTATCATGCTGTGAGACTCAGGGTTGATATAAAGTTATAATCGGAGTAGCGACGTGCTTCCAACTTTCAACTCTTCAAGTTTGATTGAAAAGTTTACCAACTACGTGCAGTACTGCGTGTCGCTTCTAAGTAACTGTGAAAATAGAGTTTTGAGCGAATTTTAATACTCTGATTAATGAAATATTTTTCTAAAATATTTCAATAATCAGAGTATCGGTATTCGTATCGGTAGTATATAAAATATTGCTTGCAATTATGTACATTTTCCAACCAGTATAGTTAACGTAATAAGGGACAAGATTTCCATCTGACGAGCTTAATGGATTTCTGGACTATATCAAACTAGTTTTTGCAGAAAAACAAAAAGGCACCCAAAAATAACTGGATGACATTCATTCATCATAAAATTAAATTGCAGTCGGTGCGCTTCTAGCCCATTCCAAAATTATATGATGATGTCTAAATAAGCAATTCCTTGTAAATTTTGCGCAAAAAAGTTGACAAAATTATGATATTAGCATCCATTAGCTCCCTGTGACTCATAAAAAGTTATAAATGGAGACTATCGGAACACTAATTTCGTCAACTCCTAAAGCAATGCTTTTAATGACAATTCTCCTCCACATACTTCGAGCAGTTTTTAAATCAGCAATTCTATAAGCGTACTTATAAACTGACTTACCTTATAATTTTAACAATACATGTTACATAGAAACGAGGCGGGAAGCGATCGGCAAGTCGTTAGCACATCAACGAAGGGCATTAATCACCGCGGTGATTGTCAGCTGTGAGGCTGACAATCACACTGAGGTTATTTAGTGAGCTAGTTAGCTGATACAGTCGAGTTTAAACTACTGACAGAGAAGTTCGAAAAACTATTATAGTTAGTAAATTATTTATTTAATTTCATAAAAATAAATTAGACTTTGTATTATTGTTTGGTGGTTCTTGTTTAGCTGGTTGGATTAATGACATCTTCAGAGAAACCTGAGACAGTAGTAATTTCGTTAGTATAGCGCTCATCGGATGACTATTATTTAATAGGCATTATAAGTCCTTACAATAAAGTGTTTACCCATCTATCTAATCTAATCTTCATAACTTGACATTGAATTACTTATCGTTAACCACATATTATGTGATTTAAAGTGAAACATGATCCTGGCGATAGAGCCACGTTTATCGTAGATCAGTATGAGTATACATATCGTTATATTCAAATTCAAAATAATTTATTCAATTTAGGCGTGTACGACGCTCTTATGATGGTCAATTATAAATTTTAATATTGGAATATTCTACATTGTACTGCCACGTTCAGCAAAAAGATTTATAGAGCCTCTGCGAGAAGCACGGGCAAGAAACTCGGGGCCATTCTTTTAAACATCTTTTAACAATGTGTTATATACAATATAATACGATTATTACAATATGTGTTTAAATCACGTAGGTGACAGGTGATAGCTTGCCAGAGGCGGAATTTTCCAAGCATTTTTGTCGTTTTAGTAATCAGAAACTGTGTGTCGTGTGTCATGTGCAACTTGAATTTTCCTTCTGTGAGCATTGTAATATGTTTGGGAATTTTATTATAAAACCTCACACAATTACCTAAAAAGGACCTTTTATTTGTCTTTGCTAGTCTAAAACCTGGTACCGCTATTTTATATTTATTTATTTTTTTGATTTACTGTTCAAAATTTTTACAAAACAGACATTTTACTTAAAATTAGAGACTGCGGAAGCCTGACGGGCTTATGAGCAGTCAATGAGTTCGGTAATATACGAGTATACTGATCTACTTTCTTCGATTTCTAGTGTTGTAGTCGTGGTTGTCACTGTTTTATTTAATTTACTCAAATTCTTTCGACCATACATAATATTTTCAAATATATACAGACTTGGTAAAGTTAATATATCAATTTTTTTAAAAAGATCCCTTAGAGATTTCCTAGGATCCATTTCATATATGGCTCGAATTGCACTCAAAATATTTTTTGTTAACTATGATTTATCTATTGTTTTTAATTTACATCTGAAGTTCTTAACGATTAAAGTATTATTTTATTACTCAAACACTTTTCCTTATAGCAGTACATATTTCTAAATTCAATATGTGACACCTAATGACGGCAATTGTTTTTTTTTTACCTGTTGTTTAATAACTTCTTCCCTTACAGTATGAAATGCGTAACTACTTGCAAATTGTGGTGGCGCCCCGTTAAAAAACGTGAAAAGAACAGAGATCAGATTCCACTTTGTTTGTATTTTATATGTGCATGTATTTACTCAAACGGTAGAAAACAATGCATGAAATAAATATTTTACATAGTTTTAACTTGCTAAGATATATTTAGCTTCGATACGGCATTCTAAAATCTTATTTGTTTTTAGTTTTATTGGTGGATTCAAGAAGATTCTAAGTGGATTAAAATATTATTTTTTCTATTCGTGACATTTTTTAGGGTTCCGTACCCAAAAGGTTAAAACGGGACCCTACTACTGAGATTTCGCTGTCCGTCCGTCCGTCCGTCCATCTGTCACCAGGGCCGCTACTAAAATTCAACGAAGTTTCGTTTTTCGTGTTACGAGTGACACTTACATCATACATAGACACGAAAATCGAATTTGCGGTACGAAGTTCGTTGTTTCATATAATCTATGGTCGCATCGTTCATCACAAATCGTGCCCTCTAGGGAATCTCTCATACTACTATGAGAACGCTATTATGCTTCAATCAATTTGAAGTCTTAAGTGCGAGAAATTAAAGAACATTTTCACATGGTAAGAGTGCCAGTAATGTAATTAGGGATCAGCGAGAGGTGTCACTACTGTTCTAGAAGTTAGATACTCGTATTTAAAATTTACGTTAATTTCTTTGTTCTCCATAGGTATTTATATCCTCGTGAGTATTTGTGTCCTTTCTGCATATTTAGAACTTGACTTTGACTACTTACCTATGAATAAATTATAATTTCATATTTTGAAAATGTACAAACCATACGAATCCAATTAAAAAAATATCTTGTTCAGAATCTACGCAGGCAAATGCTTGCTAGTCTATGCTACGAACGAAGTTAAACAAAAGTGAGCCAATACTTACTTAGGTACGTGTTTTGCGTATATCAAGAACGGTGATAGCTAGACAGTTAAAATTTTCACAGATGATGTATTTCTGTTGCCGCTATAACAACATATACAAAATTTACCCATATATAGCTCATGTTTTTAATTTTAGAAAATATATAGAGTATAAAAAATCGGGCAAGTGCGAGTCAGACTCGCGCACGTCAAAACAAAAAAAGATTAAAATATGAAGTCTAATGTTGCATAGCTAATGGTAAGGAACTCTTCGTGCGCGAGTTCGACTCGCACTTGGCCGATTTCTTTTATACTCTATGTATTTTCTAAAATTTAAAATTCGCCATTGTTTCGTGTATAGATACATTCTTAAAATCACTAATGGTAAAAAAAATGTTTAGGTTAATAAGATATAGCAATATCGGTTGTTTTGTACATAGACGTGAAGAAGTGGCTATGCCATTGCGACACAACGTTTCGATCAATTTGTTATAATTTTGCGCTATTTTGTGTCTTAAGAGCATATATATAAATATATATATATATATATATAATTATATCCTATTAAATATTAAAAATTTGCTGACTACTCCTACACCAGTTAAGTTAAAAATAAGTCGGTTCTATTAATTTACCTGGTACACCAATGATACCGTACAAATCAAAACATCAGAATTAATTTTGTGCCAAAATTTCCTTAACTAATTAATGTTTATTTAGTCGTACCCTGTAGATGAAAAAGGAGATTGAAGGGTTATTTTGATCTCTATATAACTATAGATAAATTCCAGAGGGACCGTGATATAATCTAACTTTCTTCAAACGTTTTCCTATTACAATCCCACGCGCATGAAGCCCTCTACAAGCACAAGCGATTCATCACCATCATATTTTTATCCTTATATCAAATATATCGCGTCAATAGCAAAACAAAGATCGTTTTTTCAAAAGTCCATAGCGTTGCAGAGGAAGAGGCTAGATGGGCCTGGGGCTTGCAACCCAGGGAGTAGGGTAAAGATGCCTCTACAATGCATCAACGCTCCCCTTCCCGCTCAAGCCTCCTCCCCTACCTAACCAAATTTGGTAAGATCCTACTAATGCCGCCTTAGATACACGTTCTAGGATGGAAGTTACGGTTGTTCTTGGCAGGCCAAGGTCTTTAAGTAGGTTATATAGGGATAGGATTCAATAGTTACAATTTTAATATTGATTCGTTACAGCAATATTTTTCGACGCGCAGGTATTCGAAGAATCAACTGAATGTACCTACTTGTAACAACAGAGTTCGTGTGGAACGGACTTTATGTTAATTATGTGGGCCAATAGCAACGCAGTAAAATTTTCAGTACTCGTTTGTTAAAAAAAACAGACTATAGTTACGTAAATTCTTGCAATATTGTATAAATATTATGATAAGATGTGTGTTCCGGCAGCTGTCCTTGAGAGCCAGCAATTCTAGGTTAGTCTGAATAACATCTTCGACCACATCATCGCTTACCATCAGGTGAGATAGAGGTCAAACGCTAACCTATCAGGCATAAAAAAAGGATGCGCCAAATTCTCGTTAGTAAGTAAATCGTAAAGAACATTATCAAATCAAAAGTGTGACTGCGGCGAGGAAAGTTATTATCTTGAAGTATCATTACCTCAAAGCAAGCAGGAGTCTACGTAATTGTCATTTTGTAAGGTTTCTTATTCAAGGAGCCTTTATGTGTAGCAGATAACTTTTTTTGAACATTTTGAAGCAGTGGTGGCTCAGTGGCATTGGCTATGGACTGCCGCGCTGCAGGTCCATGGTTCGAATCCCGCCGCGGGCTTGAGCTGCACCGCACAGTGGAAGGGCATTTTGCGAATGCCCGCCTGGCTAGCGACCACCCTCAACTAGAAAATCTGTCGCCAAGCACCTAACGGTGTGTTCCGGCAGCAGTATTTGAGAGCCAGTGAAATCACAGACACGTCATGAGACTTAACAACTATGTCTCAAAGTGCAGTGCAATTCGTGACTTGTGTCGAATGTATCTGTTATAGGCAGAGGTAAGTCCACTTAACATCAGGTGGGCCTCGAGCTTGTTCCGTCACAATATAATAAACATTTTTTTTTTTTTAAACTATAAAAACCTCTTTATAAATGTTGTAATTTAAATGAAACTATTAACTAATAACTTTTGAGTTTACTGCGTTTTATAATTCATTACTATTTTTCACCTTCAGACAGATCAATAACAAAAGCACACCAGAAACGGAAGTGACATCCTAACCAAAAATATATTGTTTTACCATCACTCTTTCACAGCACAGATTACATAGTATTTAAGAACACAGATACAGCAATAAATAAATAGGTACTTAACTTTAAAGACATGTCCTTGTTTTAACTCTTCCTGAACTGATGTACTCGTATATAGTTCGTATGTGCCTACTAAGTCACTCCATTATTAAGATCTGATGCTATTATCTGAAAGGTTACAATATAATGATTAGAAGACACATAATATATAAAATTCTTAGTTGGCGATGTGTAGAATGTTTTTTATTTTATATCTTTTAGAAGGCGTTTTTAGGAAGGTAATTCTCTTTTAAAATTTGACAGCTCTCATAGCGACATATTGATATATACATATTACCTTTTTTGCCTCAAGTAACAGATTTCAAAATGACATGAAATAGTTAAGATGAGCTTCAATAAAAACTTACTTCAAGCCGCACAAGAAGATCAACCAACTTTTAAGACCTGTTAAGTGCAATATTCCCTTACAAGATGCAGGTGTTTACAAACTTGATTGTGAATGTGGGCTGTCATACATTGGGCAAACAAAGAGGAACGTTGGTATCCGAGTAAAAGAACACATTGCTGACATGAAGAACAGACGCTCGACCAAGTCTGCGGTTTGTGAACATGCCCAGGACAAAACCAACCACTACATTCGGTTCGACAAGCCACAAATCCTCGCTAGGGAGACCCGGTTTATGCCAAGAATATTACGCGAGGCTATTGATATCAAAAAGTATCCAAATTTCAATAGAGATGATGGTTGGCAAGTACCACCTGCTTGGGATCCTGTTATCAAATTAATTTAATCCCAAGGCTGACACAAATCTGCAAAACCTCTGGAGACTGTGAGCGAATACTGCTATAGGGAACGTTATGATAAATATAAAAATTTCTGACGGTATACCAAATAATTTCTTAATAAGATAGATAGAAAACTCTTTATTGTTACACCACTTATGAAATATAAAAGTTTACAAATTAAATAATAATAACATAGTGATATAATGGGCGGCCTTATCACTAAAAGTGATCTCTACCAGGCAACCTTAGGATGGAGTTAAACGAACAAAACAATTGGGGCGGGTGTAGTCCAAAAATGAATAATGAAAAAAAAAGGGCATACTCAAATTTCATAAAATATTTTAAAATAAAAACGAATTTTAGTGTTATTTCTAAACAATAGTACAAAAATAAATTACTTATAGGTTTTTACAATAATTAAATAAATACAATAATGTTATGTACGAGCTGGGGGTTCGGGATAAATAAGGCAAAACGTTTTCGACACAATGACACCTTTATTCAACAGTTCTACAGTCACTTCCAACTACACTAAAACACTGAACTAATCGCACTTCACAGAACACTATTCACAAACTTCACTGTACTTCACTATTCGCGCTTGGAGCACTTGGTCCAAAGATAATCGCACTGTTGATCGTTTCGAACTCAAAGTAAGACTGACTGGTCGGCCCGGACCCGACCCTATTTATACTCAAAAGTCATGGTTTCCAGAATGTTCACAAATAGTCTAGATATAAAAACAATAAGGGCCATAAATGATCCTTTTAACGTAAACAACTTTTGTATGAAATTCCACGAAAGATAACTACTACTTATACTGTGGTTGTTTACTAGTTACCTGAGAACAAAGGCGACCCTTTTTTTATAACCTTTTGTGTGAAGAGTAGGTATATTCTTGATTTATTTTACTTGTTTACTGACGTTAGATTATTCTAGATTGTTCGAGCCCTTGCGCCGTAACAATAATTATAAATACATATCTGTATATATACATAATAACATACATAAATAGATACATACATAAATTATATAAAAATATATACAAATTATAATATTATCTCATATAATATAGACATTGACAAAAATGTAGTGCAAAATTAATTAGACAAATAAAATCTTTTAACTTGATCCTTGAACATTTTGAGAGTCGGTGCTTGTCTGATTGATACAGGAAGAGAATTCCACAAACGGGCAGCCTGAATGGTGAAAGATTTGCTATAAAACGAACTCGTATGAGGATGGATTTCAAGTGTGAGATTTTCTGATGACCTTAAAGTGTATGAAGAACAGTGAAGGAAATCGAAGCGTTCCTTGAGATAGCGCGGGGATGTAGGATTGAACAATATATTGTAAAGGAGACTGAGAATATGAGCATTCCGCCGAAAACGTATTGTCAGCCAATTGAGCTTAGAACGAAACTGAGAGACGTGATCATATTTGCGTAAACCAAATATGAATCTTATACAGAAATTTTGAAGACGCTCAAGTTTATCTAGCTGCTCCTCCGTGAGATCTACGCATCAGCGTAGTCAAGAATTGGAAGTAAAAGAGATTGAGCTAATGCAATTTTAGTGGCTGTTGGAAGAAAGTTGCGCAACCTTTTTAAGGATCCTGCTGAGGCAAATAGCTTGCGACTGGTAATCTGTAACTGTTGATCCCACCTCATATAGCGATCCATTGTTATTCCAAGATTCTTTACAGAGTTACTAAATGGAATAACAATACCATCGAAGAAAACTTGAGGAAGTAATGTCCAGTCTATAGATGACAGTAATCTTGAGCTACCAATGACTATTGCTTGTGTCTTAATGGGATTTACTTGTAACCCAAAAGAATTGCTCCAATTAGCTATGCGATTAAGATCAGCATTAACAATCTGAATGGCTTCAGAAAGTTTATTCACTGGGGCTTTAGAATAAATCTGTAGATCGTCTGCATATAGGTGGTAGGAAGAAGTGAGGTTGTGAGAAATGGAATTAATAAACAAAGCAAACAATAAAGGAGATAAGACGCCACCTTGCGGGACACCGGCTGACGTGCTACACCACAAAGAGTATTTATCTTCAAGGCGAGTACGCTGCCTGCGCCCGTACAGATAACTGTGAAACCAATCAACTACCGTTGGAGAAATGTTAATTGAGCGAAGGAGAGCAAGAAGAATGTCAAAATTAACAGTGTTAAATCACAACCACTCACCAAAAACCCTCTATCCATTCAGTAAGTATTGCTGTCATACATAAAATAAATTTTCTATTTACACTTCAAAGTCAACGAACAATTTGATTTCGCAAACGGTATTTCCAACATAAAGAGCCTCAAAATAGTTCCAATAACCATTCAGGGCGTGTTATTGAATGACGGTTGATATTTTTACGGCCAAGTTGGTTTCAAAGGTTCAAAGAGAGGTCAAAGGATTTGCTGTTAGCATCAAAATGAGTATTCACCATAAATAATTGAGTGTTAGTAGGTGGAGTAGACATAATTATCAAAATCATAAATCACTTCAGAAGCCTGACATTTCTAGTATAATGCAACACAAAAAAGATAACTACCCACATACCAAGGAAAATAATATTATAACTTATTTTGAGAATTATGAGTTATGAGCTACTTCCGACAAACACATGTATGTAATTTTATTTTTTAATTACATTTTTAATAAACACATTAAATGTACTTGAACGAGTCTCTTTATAGAAGAGAAATATTATTGCCCGTAGGCACTTCAAAGGAACGAGACTAGTTACTGCGAGGTAACTGCAAATTGATTTTACATACTCAACAATAGAATAATGAAATCATAACCAATACTTTATGTTTGTAAATTACTATAACCCTTTTAATGTAACGATTGAAAAAAGGGTTTGTGAGTAGCTTTTAAGGTCAAACCTTTCACGTTGGTACACTTCAATTTTATCATTATGGCATGATTCGCGCTAGCTACAATAGGATAATATACGTTTAAAAAAAACCGTAGAGTAAGACGATGAAGGACGTAGATATACATTTTCTGACACATCCTATAAGATCCTAGAGCACAGAACGTTGCTTATGAGTATTTGATTAGATGCGTGACTTTTAAATTAGATCATGATATAGATTGGTTTAAGCAATTTTGCAACAAGCGCATCGATACTACGTTTCATTAAATGTGTTTAATATCATATAGAAGTCGCGGACGAGGATATCTAGGGTGGTCTTAAGTTACGACCAACATATGCATAACTCCTAAAAACTGATATTGTCCTTCTAGAAGAATAATAAATGTTACGAAACTTGTACCTAGATAAGTGGAATTCCCACCTTCTTATATGAAATGTTTCTAAATTACTGACGGGTCTATCCACGCACGAATTAACATCAAAATAATATTTTGACTAACCTCGACGTTTCGATCAAGTTGCATTGACCGTGGTCACGAGTAGACTGAAGAAGCGGGTGTCATCGTCTTGAGGAGCGGCGGGAGCGATTTAAATCTACCCCGCTTGGTTTTCGTTAATGTCTTTATCACTGTCACCTCGACACACTACACTAACAGTATCGGAACTTGCACGCGGCGGCAAATTAAATATTATTTTGATGTTAATTCGTACGTGGATAGACCCGTCAGTAATTTAGAAACATGAGTTTAGTTCTTATATGAAAGTTATAAAAAAATAACAGTAATTCCACAATGTAAAGTTAGGTGAATCACCAACGTTTTACACATATTTCTACTAACTATAAATTGATTCCGCAAACATGACGGTCAACTCCTATAATGGACCGGCATAAAAAGTAAAATAAACTCGTATAGACTAGACTAAAGTCTAAGACTATCTAATTTTACTCGATGAACATATTAGAAGGTATTCCGTATTGTAAAAATCAGTATGGTCACTACATTTCTCGAGCATAAGGCTACAATACTGCACGCTTTTTAACCGACTTCCAAAAAAGGAGGAGGTTCTCAATACGTCTGTTTTTTTATGTTTGTTACCTCAGAAATCTGGACTGGGTGAACAGATTTTGAAAAATCTTTTTTTTGTTTGAAAATTTGTTTGAAAGGTGATGCTTGTCGCTTGGTCCCATTTTAAATTTCATCATAATCGGTCAAGCCGTTTTTGAGTTATACAAATATACCTGAAAAATATTTACTTATCTTGATGATATAGTTGTTAAAAATGAATAATGATCGATCCCATAAGTAGCAAAGGTCACTAAAAAGTGTAAAAAAAATTTTTAACTTCAAGCCTAAAACTGTTTTAAATGCGTAATGTAGTCCTTTTTTTGTCAATGATATTTACAAAAAGGTTATAAATGAACACAATTTTTCTTATCTGTTATATTATTGATTGTTCCATTTATTTCTCGGAGAATGTTCAGTTCTTTACAAAGGCATGAGTGGAGCCGAAACCAACAAATGAAACCATCAGAGGCCTGTAATATATAATATATATAACAGGTCTCTCAAGGACAGCTGCCGGAACACACCGTTAGGTGCTTGGCGACATACTACTTGAGGGTGGTCGCTAGCCAGGCGGGAATTCGCAAAATGCCCTACCACCATGCGGTGGAGCTCAAGCCCGCGGCGGGATTCAAACCATGGACCTGCTAAGTATTATAAAAACGTAACTTTTGTATGGAGGATAATATGCTATAAAACTAAGTATTACAAATAAGACTTAATTCTATGATACCTGCCAATTTGTATCCCATCAAAATGTATTTTGGCAGATGATGACTTGCAACCCGCTAAACGGGCCCCCAAAGGGTGCAGAGTAACTGCAGTTTCACTTATTGCTACTCCTAGCGTTATGCTTTTTAACACTTCACCCTTGGAGCCAGGTATTCGCTTCTGTCTATCCCCGGACAGCCAATTAAGGCAAGCTATGGGTCAAGGGTCTTTCATATTTAATGATTATCAAAAATGAATAATGGGTTCAATTGAGAAATTGCCGTCACATCTTTCTGAAACCAACGTGAGGGCTGGCGCTGCGGCTACTTCGGCGGAGCAACTCAAGCGGCGCAAATATGCTAACCTCGGTATGGGTTACATATTTGAGCCGTTTGGTGTAGAGACGTTGGGTCCGTGGGGACCGGGAGCTCATCGTATTTTCCAAAACCTATCTGAGCGCTTGGTCGATGCGACGCGTGATCAAAATGCTGGCACATATTTGGCTCAACGAATAAGCATTGCAATTCAACGGGGCAATGCTGCCAGCATGCTGGGCACTGAGATAAATGAATATAAAAAAAATATTGAGAAATTCAATTGACAAGTTAATTGCCAAGTTTCTTATGGTATACTCTTCACATGTAAGTTTTAGTACATTTACATGCTTGCCTGTCTGGATACAAGCCTTACAGTAGTCCACAAGCACTTGAAAGTAAATTTCGGCAACTCTCCATTCACCTCGATCACACCATCTCTTAGCATTAAGTGACACAGTGGCAAAACGCTGAGCACCAGAGTTAGACAAATAATAATTCAGCACTATAGTTTTATACTATAAGGTGCTTTTAATTTCTCTTAGCAGTTTGGTCACCACGCCCAAATAAAATTGGCGTTTTGAAATTTTGAAGCAGTGATAGCTCAGTGGCTTTGGCTATGGACTGCCGCGCAGCAGGTCCATGGTTCGAATCCCGCCGCGGGCTTGAGCTTTACCGCATGGTGGAAGGGCATTTTTGCGAATGCCCGCCTGGCTAGCGACCACCCTCAAGTGGAAAATCTGTCGCCAAGCACCTAACGGTGTGTTCCGGCAGCTGTCCTTGAGAGCCAGTAATTCTAGGTTAAGCCTGTTAACACCTTCGACCACATCATCACTTACCATCAGGTGAGATTGTGGTCAAAGGCTTACCTATCAGCAATAAAAAAAAAATAATTTATAAAATAAATTAAATGTTGTAATCTTTGTCACTTGCTAAAGTTTTCAAAAATAATAGATGGAAAACTAAAATATTAACAAAACCATCCTCAGAGATCTGCTGCACTCCGCATACATGATTAGAACCAGCTAAAGACAGGAACATTTTGGAAACTTCGCCAGTTTCCAAAATTGGATGTTCCAAATTAAGGCCTGGAAAAATGGATTTATGCTTAATAAAATGCCCATTCTTTTAAATTGTCGAGTTTTCCATAATCTGTTCACGTTTAATCGAACATTCAAATTCGGAAATGCGTAAAATTGGCAAATTTTATGAGCTACTTGCAACGTCAGGTTTTTGACGTGAATAAGGAAAACTTGACAGGATTTTCACTGATTTGACACTTTATTTGTGTACAAAAACTTTGTATTGCAATCTTAATACCTATCACGGTACCTCAGACTAAAATAGGCACGTTCATTTCACCCGAAGGGAAATCTGTTGATATGATTAGTTACATAGGGATATTTGCATGCTCATCTGACTTATAATCATCATAAGCCGAAGTGAAATAACAGTGCTATCCAGTAATTCTACTTGAAAGAATATTTTCTTAGTTCTCAATCCTCTTTTTATTCTTCATTACTAATAGCATAGTAAAACCTTAAAATAGTTTGATCGGAGGACCGTAGCCGACATTAATGCAGCTTATGCAGCCTTTTCTAGTCTGGATACGCAGGTTGACCATATCTGGAAATATTATAGGTTTTCTTTGTTATATATTGTATATTGTAGGGGTATACTTTAATAATGCAAATAAATTCACAGCTACCTGTAAACACGACTTTTGTGATAAATGATAATCATATTATCTTTTAATAATTGAACACACTCTAGACACTAGATATTTGCCATGGTAAGCGTGTGTATAGTACTGTTCGATGAAATCAAACTATTTGTTTGGTGTTACAAATTACAATGTTCATAGCCTGTTTTTGACTAAATATTTCGTACTACCTTAATAAAACGCATAATATTGTAGGTGTTTAATATTCCTCCCACGGATGTGTGACAAATACCAGTAATTTAACCGTACAAAAGGTATTTAATCCGCAACCTCGTTTAAAACAATCTTTTACGAGTGCGAAATTTTGCTCCAAGAATTTTGTATTACATTGCTAAGGATTTCCATTGTCTCGATCTGTACGGAGATTAATTTAGGGAGCTCAGTAAATTCATGTCGAAGATATAAAATTATAACAGAAGTGACAAAGAAATATCAAAGATGAACATTTATAATAGAAGAAAGCGTTTAATTTTGTTTTTAAATTGAGATTGGTTGAAGTTCATAAGAATTTTGCATGCACGCCCGCGGTGTTTATGCACTCACATTAAAACTTTTCTAAAGAAATTTCTTTTATAAACTGAGGAAAATTTCGTTGTTAATATAAGAATTATCTAAAAAGTTACACTCTAAAACCATGCAACATAAATAATATAAATATACCTGACTGGTGGGAAGAAAAAATCTTGAATACACATATTGCTGCCATATTGCCATTTGTTATCCATGTTTTGACTTTGTAATATTGGAGAAACTCATACATACCTATGTAAGTTGTAAAAACATTGCTTAAAAATCCTTAGCTAGAGTTTCTAAGCTGTGCGGTAAAGCTCTTTACTGATTTGCTAAGCACGATATTAAAGCCACTTAAGTTTATAAAAAATGAATATTGTGACAAATATGTAGTTCATACGCCTGTAGTTATGTATTCGTATGCCTCATCCATCGTTTAATTATCTGTGAGCATACCTATCAATTTTAATGTCAGTTGCACGTCTCGACGATTTTCAAATAATTATGCTTACTAAGTCGGCCGCAAGTACGAAACTCGGGTTGTCGGATATGATGTCGTAATACGCTTTTGTGGAGGCAATGCCTGCCTTATTTCTTATCAAATATGCCTTATAATTTTTATTTTTATTTCAAGACTGAGGACATGAAGCGCCGCAGCCAAGCTTGCCTAATCGATCTTATGCAGTACACTTCGTTAAGCTAAATTTTCTACTTTTTGCAATGGGATGACTGTTCGCCTTTATTAATATATTTTTTTAATTCATGCGATAGCATTATTGATACTGATCCATAGACATATGTACCTTACAGAATAACATACATATGAAATATTATATTATAATAAAACATCTTTTGGATTGCTTTTTGGCTTACTGTTCTGTGTTCCTTGTAATACAAGTATAACTCGTACCAAAGTATTTAAAATTTGAATTCGTGAGTAACGCATCCAGGGATAACTTTTTTTAGATTACCTGTAAACTCTTAAAGGTAGGTATGACTATAAAATAATTTTAGTAGGTATTTTTTGGTAGGTAAGTACAAAATGTGTGTCTTTTTAACGGATAAGTATTTCCTTTTATCTCCCAAAAAAAAGATGATGGTGAATAAAGTAAAAGAATGTGATTGACACTACTAAGTATATGATCGAAAATTTAAACAGAGACAACCTCATCAAAAAGAAACTCTACTCTTTGGTTAATCGTTTATAGGAGTAGTTAATCCAAATTCAAATTCAAATAATTTATTTGCCAGAATACAAACATTACATATTACATTTTGAGTTGTTATACAAATGTGCCGCATTAGTATTCAGTCTGCAAGCAGACGTGCAAATGTTTTGTCAAGTCGCAATAATTATTACTAAAATTGAACATTGTCAGTTAACATTTATAAATCCCTTGAAATTCTAAATACTCTTTTACACTATAAAAGCAATTATCTAATAGCCACTTACTAAGCCTCTTTGTAAAGATTTGTCCATCTAGTTGTTTCAAAGCATCAGGTAACTTATTAAATATTAAGATAAACATATGTATTATACACATTTCTTCTATAAATGTCCTTATAGCACCGAGGTTGATATAATAAGTTTTTATATTGATTGCGTTTTTGTCTTGGGTAAACTTCACTTCGTGCACTGAAATATGATGGATAACGTTTTACAAAAATACACACTTCTCTAATGTAAAAGCATGGAAGCGGTAAGATCTTTCACTAACACTGTTACACGCAGTTATAAGCACGTTATTAATTAACGTTAATTAATAATGCAGTTGCTATGCCTAATTTACTTTTCTAATTAGGACTGCATGAATAAATTGATGGTTTTTTTAAATTTTTTTTTATTACTTGTCCATCTAAGAAGAAGATAGGTGTGTCACAGAATTCCACGGCATCCGAAGTCCCGCAAGTTATCAACTCAGATCGACTAGAGTCTAAACTATACTCAATTTAATGTATATTTATAAAGATGACGATGCCCACCGCGTGGCAATTTTAAAAGTAACGTTATGAATATTTTCCCACATGCAACAACAGTGTTTACCATATTAATAACATGATTACCCGAAAAGTTGTGAGCAAACATTTTCAAAGAAGTCTGGCATCTCATAAGTGGCATTAATTCGACGCATAAACCTTTAACATATATGTAAAACTGCTGGTCTGTGTGTGCATAGTCAAAATATATTTTAAAATGTTCTTGTCTGTTAATCTTTGTATAAGTATAAGAGAATATATTAAATGCATTGACCTCACATGAGTTTCTGCACGTGCAATTAAATAAAAATCGCCGTGCAAATAGCTATTTGAAAAACCTAAGTGGAAAAACATTTGAAAGGTCAAAAATCAAACTAGAAAAAATACTACGGAAGATGAGAAGCCAAAGCCAAGCCTATTGAGAAATACCAAAGTACCACAATAATTAATTTTAACATCGCCACGAATTCCTATTAATTGTTTTCCTGCTTCCACAAGACAATGATAGTAATTGCCTCGTTCGAAGCCGTTTCCTTGTTTCTGAAAGTCGTTACCAATAATTCCACTATACTCCACCAATCCTATGCAGTGAACTGATATCGACGTGGTTATTTTTTTTTTGTTACTTAAAATATAAGGAATTCCTTAATTTACACGTTTATTTTTTATACTGATAGAAATTTCATGGATTGATGGAGTGGAGGGGTCCTTCGTGTTGCAGAAGGAGAAGCGCAAGTCACGCCTAGGACTTGCAACCCAGAGAGTAGGTTTAAATGGCCCTTTTATAATATCATCAATGCTCCCCTCCACTGCTCAAGCCTCATATAAATCTTATTTTTGTCACTATATATAACCAGATAGTTATTTAAATTAAAGACTATACCATTACTATTTTCACTAAATTGACGAACTGACCAATCATATCAATTTGCAATGAAAATTTATGAGCAAATTAAATTCCCATACTTAGTTATAAAGTTTCAGTTCGATAAATTAAATTCTGCGGAAATTATTAGTTTTGCGGAATTTAAAATTAAACGTTGATGAAATTGTAGCCCTGTTCCATTCAGGCTTTACATTAAACGGAGTTATGTTGTGGTGGCTTCTGTCCTAACAAAGTACGAGTCATGGTGCCAGGGACGTAATCTATGTCTGAAAAGAGAAAATATGTTTTGTTCCTCCTCCGTATTCTTAAGTTACACCACAAATTATCAAGTTTTTATCGAATATTTTTTGTTATATTTTTGTTTTTTTTTATTGCTGATAAATTAGCTCTTGACGACCATTTTACCCTTTGATAATACGTTAACGATGGTAAACAGGCCCAACCTAGAAATTGCTGGCTAGTAGAAAGCCAGCACCTTCTGCTGGATTACTAGAACAGCTGCTGAAGAACAATTTTCTACTTGGAGTGGTAGCTAGGCCATCTTTGTCGAGAATATCATATGGATGGGTACAATACTATTTAATGAAATCTTGCATTTCAATTCGGCGTTGGATGTAATAAATAAATAAATTCTTAATGTAATATAATATATATCGGTTGGCGGGTGGTAAATTATAACCTCTTCCTTATGTAGGAACTAGCTAAAAGAAACATGATAGTTTCACAAATACTATGCTTTACATAAAGTAAAGTATAGTATTATGTTTGGTAGAATTAAACGTAACTAGATTTAATTGAAAAAGTGGAGATATTGCGCAGATCACATATATTTTCTTATTCTGTTCATTTTCCACCCTCTCTTATGCGTTGATGACACGGGTAAATAATGTAGGTATAATAACCAAACATACTTGTCATATGATAAGAAGTTGTCTTGTGGTTGTGTTTCAAAAACCGGAAGAATATTTACATAAGTGCAAGTAAACCAAGAGGCGGGCGGGAAAGCCCTCGCTACGTCCCTGCACAAAATCACCGTTTATATTTGGCTGCGATCAGTTACGTAAAATTAGATCAATGACTCGAAAAAAAATCACAAGTTGTATCTAATTTCCGGTTTGATAATGACTTTGGCTTAACAAAACGCTTTGTTGCCTTTAAAACTCTGCTTCTATTGTACCAAATCTTTAGGTTTTTGCGAACAATGTAGAAGAGAGAGAAGATAACAGTCTGTCGGCATTCTGACATACAATTTAATAAGATGGCACAATACATAGTTATCTTATTACCATGAAGAAAAAGAAGAAGCGTTAGGCGGATGAAATTCAGTGGCGAATAAAAATAAGTGTATTTTTATATTATGATAAGGGTGTATGAGATATTTTCATGTTAGCAGGGCATGCTTGTTTTGTTAGTTAGATACTATTCTAGGCAGTTCTTTGAGAGTACTGTACTGTATCAGCCGGGTCATCCACTGTTGAACACAGCCTGCCCTATGTAGGGGGTATTTACCATAATCCCCACGCTTGGCAGGTGGCTTGGGGATCGTAGTGCAAGATGGCATAGTTCTTCCTGACTTCCGACACTAAAACGTATATATATATTTTGCTTACAATTTCATGGTTTAACTAATTTTCACAAGTATTTTTTTACTTTTCAATGGGATTCAGTTATGTTGTCTTTTATTTATTTCTTTAATTTTTTTATTTATTCAAACGGCTTAAAAGATCTATTGTATCGCCCACTTTCGCATTTAACTCGATGCTAACTTCGACAGCTGTGCGACCGTGCAAAGGCAATACACTGTAAGTCCAAATAATGCATTTTGAGAAAAGGATCATTAAAACTTTTTTTGATTTTATTTGATTATTCTTTTTCGTGATAACTTTAGAGAATTTTTTTTGGTACAGAATTCAAAGTATTTTAAATATCTATCTAGCCATATGGTATTTTCTGTAGTATTTTCAATAGTAAGTAAAATATAAGCAGAAAAGTGTTTTGCCATGTCAAAGTTCTTTGGTTATGTAGCAATTGTTGTGGCAAAACACTGTATGTGGTAATTCTGTACTAATCATTGAGTAATTTACTGTATAATATCATCAATTCATAATACTTACAGCGAGCAATCTATGTTATAACCAGCGTTGTGATGAAAAATGGTGGTAATGATGACGAAAGTGAGCAATGCCTTTCTCCATAATTTAAGCTGTGTCCATTCCAAGTTTAAATACTTTTAGCCATTTCGGCTGGACAAACATACACATATATCTTTGGATCCGTAATATAAGTGTGATTAATCAATTAAATTTTCTATTACTGAATAAAAATAAATTGGGGATAATGAAAATAAAAATCAAAACATCATGAATTTTTTTATTAATAACTTTGCGTTTGATTTCTTACTGAACTTAAGTTTCTTAAGTTGTGGAATAGATTTACAAAGCAATAAAAGTTCCTTTTGTTAAGCTCACTTATTCCTTTTAATCCGGTTTCTCTTGGAATGGTAGTTAAATATCAACTTGACCAGAATTTATATCCAACTCAAAATATTTTTTTCTTTTTAGATAGTTAACTTTTTCATATTCTCTATTATAATCATTCTTCACAAACATTGAGACTTCACCTATTCGGAATTCAGTGACTAAGATTTTGTATATTGAATAATTATATATGAATCTTTGACATATAAAACAATGTAACTATTTAATTAGCCCTAAGAGATATGAACTCCATAAGTGCTGCGCGTTATATCTCTTATTTCCGAACACCGACCCGCGCGCCCGCGCATTCCCCCAATCACGCGATATCCTTACTAACCATTAATAACTGATCTCCAGCCAAACGCGGGCTACCTTGTGGTGACCGCAGAGCGCGTGTCTAGAAACATTGGTTTACTTAACACTGTATAATTTTTGCGCGCATCGTTTGATTTGGTAAAACACGGTATGTTTGATTGCCGTGTTTTGGAGTTTCAAACCGTAAAGCTTTGTAGAATACAGTGTTTATTAAGTTGTATTATATCAGTATCGGTAAGTGTTAGTAGATTTTTTTCTTTACAGAAGCATAGAACACATTAAAAAAATACGATTGGGCCCTGTTAAACCAAAACACTGTAACTTGACTTACAGTGTTTTGCCTTTGCACGGTAGTGTGGTACCTGGATGACGTAATAAGAACTCTTGTTAATGAAAAAGTTGCAATTAAGAGGATATATAACGCGTACTTCTCCATACAAAAAGAAAAAGCTCTTTTCTACCTCTTAATATAGCCCGATATCGGTGATTTTTGTGTACATGTATTGAACATATCATTGACTAGGCTTGTATGTTTTATTTTTTCCAGTTTTCTAAATAACTTTAAAGTTAGAAGCATATTCTGCTTTCTTTAAAACTTTAAAATTTCTTCTAACTATAAAGTTATTTAGAAATCTGGAATAAATAAAACGTACAATCCTAGTCAATGATATATTCAATATTAAGAGGTAAAAAAGAGCTTTTTCTTTTTGTATGAAGAAGTACGAGCTATATGAATCCTCTTAAATCATCCAGGGATAGTATATTGGCAAATATATTTTGTATAATTTCGGAGATTATTTAAGTTATCTTCTAATAATTGAATTAATTAGATTTATGGATAATACTTGAAAATAATATAATTATATAGAAATGATACCAAACCAACCAGTAACAACAAGAGCTATAAAACTGTAAAAAAAATTTTTTCTGTCACATCGTGGGTCACATTAACGGCATTATTATGGTCAAAGATTGTGAGCATACTACCACTTAAAGTAATCTCCTTGTTTTTTTATAGAAAATATTTTATTATTAAGTATAAATATACGTATTATATTTTAATAGAAAATATATCGTACATATGGGTGACAGGAGGAAGACGAAAAAAATTAGTTTTAACAGTTGAACATAAGTAGTAAATAAAGTAGCTCGTGAATTCCGGCGCAAGACAGGGGGGTTGTAACTGTCGACATTTCGCGGTTTGTGGCTCGGAATCCAGAGATTTGTTGGTACATGTCTTTTAAATTGAAAGCCATGCCTACCTTCATGATATTTACTTTGTTAAGGCGCTGAACAAGAGCTGCAATTTCATTTCGGTCTCTGTTGGAATAAAAGATAGGTAGCGATGTGAAAAGCACGTTCAGTTTAAGTGAGAAACGAAAATAGACTTATTCACACAAAACCAGGAACTTAAATCAAAAAAATGTATTAACTTGTAGTAATATTATAAATGCGAAAGTAACTCTGTCTGTCTGTCTGTTACGCTTTCACGCCAAAACTACTGGACCGATTTGATTGAAATTTGGTATGGAAATAGTTTGAGACCCGGGAAAAAACATAGGATAGTTTTTATCCAACTGCACAAAAAGAGGTTAATGTTTTTGCGCGATAACCAACATAAGCGGCCGAGCGGAGCCGCGCCCGGAAAGCTAGTAAAAAAATAAGGTGGTAATTTTTCTAGGGAGAAATCAATCCCTGATGTTCAAATTTGTATGAATGACTTTTGTCTTGATATAAATAATCAAGCAAAATTAGTTTTATATTAGTTAGGTCCTATTTTACTCTAATTTATCAGGTTTTGTGCACATAAATTAAATAAGAAATGAATGTAATAGGAATATAAATATTCTTCATACTTTATCCCCAGATGGCGATAAAGCACGGTAGGATTGGTGGGAATCTCATCCATTCAGTCAAAAACTTCAATTGCAATTCAATTTCTCGGTTTATGGCTTCTGGAACTGAGCGATATCGCAATTTTGCCAATGTCATGTGCTGACTGTAACTAGACCGACAAGTGATGGAGAAAAATCGGTACTAATATTATAAATGCGAAAGTAACTCTGTCTGTCTGTTACGCTTTCACGCCAAAACTACTGGACCGATTTGAATGAAATTTGGTATGGAGATAGTGTCACCTTCCTACCTAGCAGTAGATAGTAGGGGGCATAAAAGAAAACAGAATAAGAGGTTTAGAGATATATTAAGAACGTTTAGAAGGGTAGATATAGCAAGTATGAGAAGGGTCGTGGATTACAGACAGGTGGCGTGTGGTAGACTTCCTTTTTGAAGGACTTATCTCCGGTAAGTGAAGAGTAGCACGTGCTCAGCAGCAGGCGCTGTGATGCACTCCGCTCGTGGTCAGCCTGAGAGCCGCGCCGGTAGGTCGTCCCAGCCAGATGCTGTAGAGACGGGTCCGTGGAACCGTAGAGTGGCAGCGGTCGATAAGGAAATTGCTGGCCTTGTAGCTTGCAGAAGCTAGCGGGTTAGAAGTGAAGCCGGAGATCAGCCTCCTACTGGAACCCTGGAATCCACATGGCTCCGGTTAAAATTAGGTCCAGTGTGACGTTGAGCTGGTGGGTCCACTGTCCCTGCTACTGAGCATATGGGGACGAGCAGAGAGCCTTTGGATGTGGCCCACCAACAAACATGAGGTTGCCTGAAGGGCTAGGTTGCCTGAAGGGCTAGATAAAAAAAAAACACAATGATATTACAAAATTACAAAAGTTGAAGATAATATGAACAGATAAAAAGGAGAAAAGGTTAGGTACAAAAAGGTTACAATGCATTAGGAGCTTGAAGAGCATTCCTAGCATATAGTTGTCACATGGTTGAGTGCACTGGTTGTTAAAATTAGGTTACATACCAGAAGTATTTGCAATCCAGTTTACACATGTTCATACATTGTGGCGGCTTTAAGAGCTTACTCACTGATTAATTCAAGCACATGGTAAATGAAATAAGGTTACAAACTGACACTAATAAGAACAGATATAGAAGTATTTAGCACTGTTAATTTACACAACTATGTTGCAAAAAGTTAGGTTAGAATAACACAGTATTATGGCTAGATCACAGAATACATCTTATAATCTATCACTCACCCTAGAACGGGGTAGAAAATGTGAAAGCTTTTGTATTAAATTATAGTGAAGAGAATCTAGTAACTTTTTCCTTTAGTTCTTCTCGGTTCGGTTGTCTCGTAACAAGTGACGAAGCACTCTCTCATTGAAGACACCTTGAGTCTACCGGAAGTTTGGTCCTCAAAGCATTACCTTATAAGGTAATCTTCGCTGCTAAATCGTTTATGATGATCAGAGCCAATCGGAGGCTTTATTATTTTGAAATTTTAGCTAAACAGCCGGAAGTTTTGAGCTCTGGCTTAAGTCTGAAGTTCGCTCATCTTTGCACCGTCGTGAAGTTTGGATGGTACGTACATATTTATTATTGCGACCTCTATAGGTTTAGTGAAGAACTAAATGATTCTAGCCACGATCGGTACTACAGTGAGGTGTGTAGACAGTGTGATAGCAAACAGTCATTCATACCATTTAGTACGCTGCGGCTTGAGCAGATGGCGCTGCTCTTCAATTCTAAGTAATTTTATTCTAATAATTTTTATAATTTATTGTACCTGGCCTTAGCCAGGTTACATATTCCCCTTCGGTGAGAAGAATTTTTTTTCCTAGAAAAAAATTCTCTAGCCTGAAGCGTTCCTAATACTAAAACTCTAGTAGGTCTAACTTACTCCAAGGATTCTACTTGAGATACCTATATATAGCTATGGTAACTCCAGTATATGGCCTTAGGTGTTAGCCTTGCCTAGTTCACTATAGTGATGTCATATTCTTACAAAAGAACTCCCAAGTAATCCGTATCACCGTTTGAGTGCATTAGTAAACACTCCAAGAACGGTTGCTGACAGCAGCATAGGATATATATATATATATATAAGACATATATAGGATTTAGAATTCTGTAGGCTGCGGATGGATAAATCCCCAAGAACAGCTAGCTACATATAAGTCATGAACAGCACTATAGATCAATAGCTAAGTTTAGTACAGATAATAGGCATTAATGGAGTTTATTCTTAATATTTGTTCCAAGATTGCCTCGCTTATATTGAAAATTTGTATTATAGATAGAAGTTAAACAAAAGGAAAATACATTAAGGCTTATTTAAGGAGTCTGTGTGCCCGCTCCAAGTAATGGCTTGGTTTCATGAGTTACCTACCGCTCAGTTCATAAGGCTTATTTTTAAAGAGTTTGACCAACCGCTCTCAATTGAAGAATTACCTTAATGGTATGTTATAGAATGAATTTAGCAAGTTTTTACACATCTTCCATTAGCAATTGGAGAGTGTCAGAGATAATGTATGGTCTGGTACTATTAATTCGGTATATAAGGGGAAAAAAAAAAAAAAAAATTTAAAAAAATAGTTAAGTACCATATTATTTGTGTTTGTTTTATAGGTATAATATGGTTGAGATAAGTAGTATATAACAAACATTTATTAATGTATATAAGAAACACCATTTTTAGTATTAAAGTAGTATATAAGACATAATTATTTGCAAGAGTAGTAAAAAAAATTAGTTAAGTACTATATTATTTGTGTTTGTTTTATAGGTATAATATGGTTGAGATAAGTAGTATATAACAAACATTTATAGGAATCACCACTTTTAGTATTAAAGTGGTATATAAGACACATTTATATACATAGTTCACTTGCATATAAGCTAACAAGCTTTCTAGTATTTAAGTAGTATATAAGATACAATTATTTGCAAGAGTAGTTATAAGATCTATTTTTCCTTATTAGTAAAGAGTATGTTAAAAAATGATTAAATTAATCAAATTTAAGAGTTTGGTTTTATTTACCTACCATATAGTTATTTAAGATACAAGAATATATATTTTAATTGATGATTTGTATATTTAGAGCAATTATTAAATTAATTCATAGTATGAGTTTAGTTTATTTAATGTTTACAAGTGTTAAGTTATAAAAAGGAATTTAGTGAGAAGTTTTGCATAATATTCAATGATAATAAAAGTAAGGTAATTACCTAAGTATGAATTTACTCATTTTAAAATCATTGATATGCTAAAAGCCTAAGTTTTTACCTAGCATATCAGTCAGTTGATAAACAGGAAAAATATTTTAGTTTTGAAGCGACAATTAAAGTGTGTAAGTACAAGTTATTTAGAAAACCGATATTTTTTTTAATTTAATTATCAGTCAGAATATGAATTAAGGTTTATCTACTATATTTATGTTTAGTCAATGTCAATTAAGTTATATTAGAGAGATTTATCACAAAAATTTGCATTTAGTCAGTCGTTGTAATTAGAGAAGTAAATATTTAGTTAATATTTACTAAATAACTTTGATATGTCATAAATATATGCTATGAATATCGTAAGTTAACAGACAAGAAGAGATATAAGAATTAAAACGACATTCCAAGTAATTAGAGAACATTGGAATTTTGGAGAACGGCAGTCTCCGATGCAATTTTTGAGAAAATGTTAAGTTATTCAAAAGTGACATGATTTTTATAGTGAGAAAAGATTCGTTTAGGAGTGAGTGATAGTTCTGCGATCTATACCTATTACACCAACAAGGTCAAATAAAAGTTATACAGAAAAAATATTTTCCGATGGAAAAATGTAGGTAGATAAATATTAAGTGTTATAATTTTAAGTTGAATTCAGTTTAAAAATGAGATAGAACACTGTATAAGCAGGTATTTAATATAATGAAGTTAAGTTAAGATACAATAATAAGATTTAAGATCATCCATATAACCAAAGAAAAAAACTAAAAGTGACAAATTTAAAGCAAAAAAACTGTTGATTATATGGTGCTTTGAAGAAGCATCGGGTGGTTTTATACCCCACGTTGGGCGCCAATGTCACCTTCCTACCTAGCAGTAGATAGTAGGGGGCATAAAAGAAAACAGAATAAGAGGTTTAGAGATATATTAAGAACGTTTAGAAGGGTAGATATAGCAAGTATGAGAAGGGTCGTGGATTACAGTGTGGTAGACTTCCTTTTTGAAGGACTTATCTCCGGTAAGTGAAGAGTAGCACGTGCTCAGCAGCAGGCGCTGTGATGCACTCCGCTCGTGGTCAGCCTGAGAGCCGCGCCGGTAGGTCTTCCCAGCCAGATGCTGTAGAGACGGGTCCGTGGAACCGTAGAGTGGCAGCGGTCGATAAGGAAATTGCTGGCCTTGTAGCTTGCAGAAGCTAGCGGGTTAGAAGTGAAGCCGGAGATCAGCCTCCTACTGGAACCCTGGAATCCACATGGCTCCGGTTAAAATTAGGTCCAGTGTGACGTTGAGCTGGTGGGTCCACTGTCCCTGCTACTGAGCATATGGGGACGAGCAGAGAGCCTTTGGATGTGGCCCACCAACAAACATGAGGTTGCCTGAAGGGCTAGGTTGCCTGAAGGGCTAGATAAAAAAAAAACACAATGATATTACAAAATTACAAAAGTTGAAGATAATATGAACAGATAAAAAGGAGAAAAGGTTAGGTACAAAAAGGTTACAATGCATTAGGAGCTTGAAGAGCATTCCTAGCATATAGTTGTCACATGGTTGAGTGCACTGGTTGTTAAAATTAGGTTACATACCAGAAGTATTTGCAATCCAGTTTACACATGTTCATACATTGTGGCGGCTTTAAGAGCTTACTCACTGATTAATTCAAGCACATGGTAAATGAAATAAGGTTACAAACAGACACTAATAAGAACAGATATAGAAGTATTTAGCACTGTTAATTTACACAACTATGTTGCAAAAAGTTAGGTTAGAATAACACAGTATTATGGCTAGATCACAGAATACATCTTATAATCTATCACTCACCCTAGAACGGGGTAGAAAATGTGAAAGCTTTTGTATTAAATTATAGTGAAGAGAATCTAGTAACTTTTTCCTTTAGTTCTTCTCGGTTCGGTTGTCTCGTAACAAGTGACGAAGCACTCTCTCATTGAAGACACCTTGAGTCTACCGGAAGTTTGGTCCTCAAAGCATTACCTTATAAGGTAATCTTCGCTGCTAAATCGTTTATGATGATCAGAGCCAATCGGAGGCTTTATTATTTTGAAATTTTAGCTAAACAGCCGGAAGTTTTGAGCTCTGGCTTAAGTCTGAAGTTCGCTCATCTTTGCACCGTCGTGAAGTTTGGATGGTACGTACATATTTATTATTGCGACCTCTATAGGTTTAGTGAAGAACTAAATGATTCTAGCCACGATCGGTACTACAGTGAGGTGTGTAGACAGTGTGATAGCAAACAGTCATTAATACCATTTAGTACGCTGCGGCTTGAGCAGATGGCGCTGCTCTTCAATTCTAAGTAATTTTATTCTAATAATTTTTATAATTTATTGTACCTGGCCTTAGCCAGGTTACAATAGTTTGAGACCCGGAAAAAAACATAGGATAGTTTTTATCCGACTGCGCAAAAAGAGGTTAATGTTTTCGCGCGATAACCGACATACGCGCGGGCGGAGCCGCGCCCGGAAAGCTAGTCTGTCATAAATGTAGGTACGGGACGGTTCTATGGGAGCATCCAATACAAAAAAATACAAAAACTTTTATACACTTATATTTTATTATTTAAAGAGACAAATTAGATTCATGTGAGCAATTTTATTCTCATGAAAAAAGTGTTTAGTAATTTACCAGAACTTATAGAATTTTATCAAACGTAACTTAGTATTGGCTCGCTGCTAGAACATAAATATGTTTGCTAAAAACTTGTTAAATTTAAACTATTTAAAACTTGTCAGCGCCCAATATTTTTTTTTACTTTAGAGGAGCAGTCACTATGAAGTAGACTTTGTCGGTTAATGGAATATTATATCAGTATTTTTTATAAAGTTTTTCAGACAATGAAACTGCCAGTCCTTACTGAATTACCTTCTAACGATCATTATAACGCGGGACATAAACCTCACGACTCGACGTAAAGAGATAGCTTCAAATACAGCTTTTTTTCACAGAAGTAAAATAAGTACACATACAAACTCAAATGAAAATATCATCCTACGAAGTGAAAAGGAAATGTAGGCCATAAGCTATATTATATACGATTTTCATAATAAAAAAATAGTGAGAACAAAAGTGATGAAAATGAAATTACGCTGGTTAAACTTCCAGTTTTGAATGGAAATTTGTGACTAATTTTCTATTCAGTAATTATCTAAAAACCAATCAGAAAGTTAAAATTTTCATCGCCGTATGATACACTAGCAGCGTTATTGGAGTCCATACATGTGTTCCAGGTGGGCTGAAAAAGATGACACATTAATTTGCACAGACGCATGTAACTTGACATGGATATTAAGCAGAGTAAGTTGGAAAGATACATTAAAAGGTTTTACAGTTTATATAATGTTTTGCGTAACAATATGAGTACCCCACGTACAACAGCAGTTTATCTAATGGCTAACTATCTTTAAATAATAGTCTTATCCACTGTCATAGCTACAAAAATTTTGCAAATTTCTGAGATCAAAAATCATAAACGCTAGGGGTAATCCTACAATTTTAAAAAATGTGTTGAAGTTTGTAATATGATAGTATTTCATGTATCTCTTCAATATAACATCGTGTAGTGTGTTCACTTCAAGACATTTTGAGTGTCTAGCGAAGGTAATTTTGTAGCGCGTCTGTTCGATATAACAAAAGTTTAGAGAAGTTAGCTCTCAAGTGTCTGAGTAGTTACACTAAAGCCTTGGAAACGTACTGAGAGAAACTAATTATGTGAACAACATTAATTTAAGACAAGTTTAGTGCTTCTTAAGAACACCAAATAACTTAAAAAGGTTTTGCTTACCAAGTTGCAGAAATAATACAAAAAATGTAACTTTTTTATTTCATAGGCTATGATTAAGACCGACAAGGGTGTCGGTCTTAATCATAGCCTATGAAATAAAAAAGTTACATTATCTATTTGAGGGTGGTAGCTAGCCTGGAGAGCATTTTCAAATTGCCCTACCATCATGGTAAAGTTGACGAAGAAAGATATAAAACATCTCTTTGATATTTACCCCAAACCGCAAGAGACATCATCTTTGTGCTTGACAACACAAAATATGTCAACCAACACATAATAGAATAAAAATGAGTAGACTTTCGTTGATAAATAACAAGTAAGCGCTCCGGCTTGATTGGTAGTGAAACTTGTATTACTGCATTTAATTATATATACCTTACAACTGTTACAGTAGCTACTATAGGTCAACAAAAAGTAATAAAGACCCAAAAAACAAAAAATGCTCCATTAGCATTTTGAGAAATTAACACATGCGCATCGTAGAAAATTATAACAATAGAAATGGACGATATCGTCCAATGCGGATGCTAAGAGGTCACAGCTGGTGGTGAGAAATGACAGTCAATCGATATTAGTAGATACTGCTTCAAAATTTACCACCCAAAATACCTCATACAAAAATAAGACTCACCTTCGCCATTTTAGATGACCACATATATGTTTTTATAGCAACCCAATTGGTCCTTATACAATACAAATTTCTATCATCTGGTACCTATCCACACACGCTTTTTGAAGTGACTGATGTTCACGAAACTCTTTCAATTGTCTGCTAAATTTGGATCAATTGACACCTGTCAAATGGAAGTGTCAAAGAAGTGGTGTTAGCGTGTAGACTTTTACCCTTGTCATTGGTAAGTTGTTTGTTTATTTACACTTATTTTCCGCGGTTTCCCCTAAAAGTTTAGTAAATATTTATTCATTTTTATTGACGTGTGCTTGTGGTTGGTGTGTGGCATTTTGAAGCGCTCGTAACGAAGTTTGCTTAGCCTTTCTGAACCGATCAGCAAAGTTAAGCAACGTCCGCTTCGGTCATGACTTGGATGGGTGACTGCTGGTGACATTACTACTGAGCGCTTCCGTGCTTCGGAGGGCACGTTAAGCCGTCGGTCCCGGTAGCTGTCTTAGGATGGCAGTCGTTATAGTATGGTGGTAGGGCATTTTGCGAAAGCCCGCCTGGCTAGCTACCACCCTCAAGTAGAAAATCTGTCGCCAAACACTTAACGGTGTGTTCCAGAGATCCAGTAATTCTAGGTTAGCCTGAACAACATCCTCGACCACATCATCACTTACCATCAGGTGAGATAGTGGTCAAAGGCTTACCTATAAGGCATAAAAAATATACAGGATTAAGTTTTGATACGATATAAATTAATGACATAAATGTGAATTTTTTTTATACCTACAAACGCTTTTAAATGATATTTTGATTGAATTATCATTTGATTTACTTAATTAGCTGCTGTGGATTCCCCTGCATAGAAAATTATAATTTATTTTAACTTACACTAGATATTATATTTTAATATTTATTATATTATAACGAACAATAGATTATATTTGTGCAAAATGTAATTTTTAATAAAAAATCTTTATAATTATACTTTAAAACACAATACATCACATTTTGTCGAAATACTTTATTCAATAATATGTGTAGAAATACCTTGTTAAGAAATATTATGTCAACATAAAAATAACAATCGAGTTTAGAAATATATATAATATTATGAATAACGTTCGTATCAACAAATCTCATTCACTCATCTCATTTTCTGCCGCGTTATGACCCTTTCTTATGCTACGTTAATTTTATAATGACATGTATTGGAACGGCTCCGACATCTATTATCGCAGTTAATTGGGACAAACTATAGAATGACCGTAACCACGGTAATGTTGTCTATAAACATTACCGTGCCGTAACGGGCTCTTTTCAGTAACAAAGGGGACACGGAATCTAGCTTACAAATATTGAACTAATGAGAACTGTTAAATAAACCTACAGCTTCAAGTCTAAATTCAATTAATTAAGAAAATTTTCCTATATAGCGGATGTTTTCTCGGTTGTTATTACACCAGTAAATTCCCCTGTTATCAGTCAAGTTCGTGATTCATCACATTAAAAACTTACCTAGTGTTCCATTCATAGCCAAAGCATATTAAAGCTTCCCATTTACCGAATCCCGAGAAGTCCTCAAGTATATAATTAATGAAGGAACAATTGAAAATTAAACTGAACCCTAATATATTTGTCTCGGAAGTGTTCGCGGTACGTGAGGAGCGAGTGGAATATATGATGGAATCCCACCGTAATGGAATGAGGTACTAACTAATGAAATTCTCCGCAAACGACGCCCATTCTCTTACCTAATACGTTCTGTTGAGCGGCAAACACACTAACATGATAAAACAACGCATTATGGCGATTTCTCGAGCGACGATCAGGGAATATTATGATGTGTCTTAGACACACTCTCAACATTGGTTGGTAAAATTTATCCAACTTATGTGTCGTAAATATACGAGTAGTACACGAATTTGTTGAATGTTGTTAGTGACTAAAAGACATATTAAAATGGCAGGATACAGAAAATTCTTTAAATGACGATTTTTTATTTTAATGATATTATAACTACATTTTAGCAGGGCGACTAAAATTTAAAAAAAATACTAAACGGTATTTTAAATATAAATAAATGAACATTTTTAATTGGGTTTTGGCACTATCTCATACGATACGGACGAAGACATTTTCACAAACAAATGCTACATGCAACTCGGGACCTATAGTATACATTAGTTTTTGATTGCCTCGTTGGTCTTGTAGAAAAGAATCTTAATCGATCTTAAAGATTGATTTGAAAAATCGAGATGTAAATGTACTGGATTCTCAAAATGTGTATATAATAAAAATTGCATGGCATTATATTACACAGAACGAAAACTTGTCCTAACACACAAGTATTGGTTCTATATTATATTATACCTTTCGAAGCATGAGCTTCGAAATACTACACCAAAGATTTCCAAAACTGAAATGTTTTTTTCTGCGTAGACTAAACTTTGACGGTAAATGCGTCAAAGTTCTGTGTACGCAGAAAAAAACATTACCTATCAATAAAATCAATATTGCTAAAAATTAAATTTTTCATGCAAATATAGACGAATTACTTAGCATGGATTTACCGTGCGGATGCCATGTCCAAAGCGTTGCAGAGGAAGAGGCCAAGTCACAAGCGCCTGGGATTGGCAACCCAGGTAGTAGGGTTAGGGGCCCCTTTACGATGACATCAACGAGAATGAGCGAAATGAGCCTCCTCCCCTGCCTAGCCAAATTTGGTAAGATTATACTAATAAGATTATAAAAACACTTTCTAGTATAAGTTTTAAAATATTATATTTATATTCTGATTTAGCAGGTACCTTTGATCACACCATCACAGATTAATAGGCGAGTTAATGGACAAAGGTTGTCTAATAAGAAATAAGAATTGGACGATAAAAATACACTAAACATACAAGAATAATTTATTATCAAAAACACAAGTAAAGAACTGTCTTTATTGTATATAATACTTGAACACCAAATTACGAAATGCTTACAATTAAAAGTACATAAGTAATACGTGTAAACGTAGTTTATCAACAGCAACGTTCGAGTTGCTTAAGTTATCCTTGAGATAACTTATAGAACTCGTTAGCGACAGTTAGTGAACAGCTATTATTTATAAGTTTAAAACAACAGTTATAGAAAGTTACACTTACTGTGTTCGAGTCAAAGTAGTATCGATGAAATGTAGGAACTCCGTAGTTGGTGCATGAATTTCGGGTGAACTATCATCGATCAGGAGATTTTTTAGGTTATAGTTTCAGCACTGTCTCCTACAAAGGTGTAACTCAAATATTATTTTATCTTACATACGTTAGTTGAAAACATTGAAGTAAAGTTGTTCAAGTATGTTTTAATACTCGTATTGTACGCTAAGCAGGCGTTTATGTAAATACTAGCTTTCCGGGCGCGGCTCCGCCCGCGCGTATGTCAGTTATCGCGCAAAAACATTAACCTCTCTTTGCGCAGTTGGATGAAAACTATCCTATGTTTTTTTCCCAGGTCTTCGGCTTCGGAGGGTGCGTTAAGCCGTCGGTCCCGGTTGTTGTCTTTGGGTGGTAGTCGTTATAGCATGGTGGTGGGGCATTTTGCGAATGTCCGCCTGGCTAGCTACCACCCTCAAGTAGAAAATCTGTCGCCAAGTACCTAACGGTGTGTTCCGGTAGCTGTCCTTGAGAACCAGTAAATCTAGGTTAGCCTGAACAACATCTTCGATCACATCATCACTTACCATCAGGTGAGATAGTAGTTAAAGGCTAACCTATCGAGCATAAAAAAAAATGCTTTCTTCGGAAAGAGATAAGATACATATTTCACTAGAATCGGGAGAATATACTGCAGACGCAGACCGCAAGACAAGTATTATACAGTTTCATCAAGAAATCTTGTCAATATCAAGAACGCAACATTTTTACTTAGTTAAGTAGTATAACTTTTATTAAGTAGGCACTTTTATTAGGTATGAAGCTATTATAAATTATGCGATAGTTTTGTATGCATTGTACCTATCATTATTTAAATAAGAAATAACTCACAGTATACCTTAATCTTACTGGTATGCCAGTTGCCGGGACTTTATCAAACTCGTCCACGAAACATTTGCCACCGTTCCTCAGTTGCACGGTCATCTTGGACGTCTCTGTGGATACGTATCAGTCGAAATTACATTTCTATTAAGGCAAAAGAGCAAACTATCCACGCTGATCAAAAATGTTGTTTTTCTTTGTTTACAAAAAATTTCTCTTATGTGGCAGGAAAACCAGATTCGGGTTTCGTATAGACGTAAGGTCGTAATCTTCTTTCTTAGATATGTTAAACAAACACTCGATTTTTATAGGTTGCCAGGCACCTCGAAAGGTGTATGTTGCATCAGATGACCTTAAAAGTTCATAACTACTGTTAACAGCATGTAAATATTTCGCTATACTATCACTTACTGTTGAGGTTAAAATTTCCCAACAGTATTATGAAGAATACCTGCGTGAGTCACACGGCCCACTAAAGACCTTTGCTCATGGCCCACATGAAAGTTAACTAATTGTCTTTTCTACCAACTGCTGCAGGTCTACGACAAAGATGTGTTTCTCGAACTTAGGTTTGTATAGAGTACGGCTGGGCGCAGATAATAGATTTTTTCATGCTCTCTATATATGCCTATACAAGATTTGTTTAAAGCGTATTTTAAAGCCATATCAAAATCGCTGAATAGTTCGGTAGAACCTTTAAATTACGAGTATAAAGAAGAAATATTACACATTATAAAGGTTTTAGGTTTGGTTCTGTATCCGGCTGCTTACCTCAAAGGTCCTAGTTATATAAAAGGGTATATGTATTCCCAATACTAACTGTATCAGATGATGACAAGTCTTGGTGCGTGCAGCAACACTTTCAAATATTTCGATACATGTAGTAACGTGCCGCTCTTGTGTTTTATTATTTTCTCATGTGAAGTTTTTTGAATTAAATGGAATAGTCCCAATTCTGAAACCGAGAGCTATTCGGAAGAAATTTAATAAACCTATTATTCAATATGTGTTTTAGTATGTTATCTAGATCGTTGAGCCTAGCACTGTTCGTTGTTATGATACGTTTTGTTGGCAACCGCTGTTTGGCTTGATTAAACTATAAATATGCACTGTGAGTGTGAAACATAACGCAACACGAGCGTGGTGCACAAGTTTTGTTCTGCCTGCAAGTTTTTATTTATGTTCTTCAGTAAATGAGTTTGCCAAGATACACATAATAACAGCTATAAATATATTATGATATTAGGCTACTTCGAAAAATAATGCGTTTTGGAGAAATTTATTTGATGCATTTAATGCTGCATGCATTCATAGGATGCAGTGATGTTTAAATTGCTTAACTTGATAGCGTAATACGAATCCTTCAAAAGTTTACATCTATAATGACGGAGAAGTCTAATCTCTCGTTTTTTCTTTAGGATATGGCCTTTAAATGCTGCTGGGGAATATTCTAACAAACTTGAACTAAATATAATGTACAAAAACATGTATATTTCAACTCAACATTTTCAACAGCTTCCACGTTTACA
This sequence comes from Plagodis dolabraria, assembly GCA_963854805.1. Classification (NCBI taxonomy): domain Eukaryota; kingdom Metazoa; phylum Arthropoda; class Insecta; order Lepidoptera; family Geometridae; genus Plagodis; species Plagodis dolabraria. The sequence continues at coordinate 2,462,660 of OY978453.1, read as the reverse complement.
AATTACCTATTAATAAAATACTAGTAGCAAGAGTGGAAATCATTCTAGCGAAAATAATGGCACTCTTACCAATGGTTGACCTGCATGAGTGCCTTCAACGTAAGGGTAAGATAGCTTCTTTACAAGAACTTATTTAGCCAAATTGTTCACACAAGCCAAGCCACTGGCAATAGCTGATATTCAATAAAATTTTGTTTCCCGTTATATTCAATGTAAATCCGTCAAACAACACACGCTTTCTCGGAACCGTGCTCCCTCTCATCAATTTAACGAATTCGTCCAAACAATTTTGCTCCGAATTACAATTTTCGTCCTCCGTTCAGATTTGAATTCTAATAAATGAAGCGTTCTGTAATTTTTTGATCGCAATTTTACCCCGAGGTGTGTTGGTTACATCACGATCCCTTCATAAGTTTGTATAAATGTATATACTCGTAAAATACCCCAAGTGACTGATTTCTTTATAATTTATTCATACCGTACAATTTTTTAGTGTTCCGTAGCCAAAGGGTAAAGACGGGACCCTATTACTGGAGTCTTAGTAAAAGGGTCCCGTCTTTTCCTTTTGGGTATATACCAGCAGCTACAACTGAACCAGCGTGGTCGATTCTAGGACACAAAAATGATGTATGTTTGTGTCCTTGAATAGACGGCGCTGTTTCAATTAAATACTTATTAGAATAATTTGACAAAATCGTTCTTTTGAACCCCACATGAAAATCCTAAGAATATATTATCCCTCTTTTACATGATATATTTAATGTTATTAATGAATATTTGTTTTATTAATTTTTATTATTTCTTACCGCGCGTTGACACTACAAAAAGCGTTAGTAAAGGCGACATGCAAGGAACTCGTCATTTACTTTTTTCTTAATCTCATGTACTGTCAGTAGCTGTTTGTCCATTCTATGGAAATTATAGAACACTTGTTATCTGGCGGGAGTAGGTAAGCTCCTGAGTAACGATGCCGCACGGCCGATACCAAAACTTTTTCCGTTATACTTCGCAATTTATTATAGTCTCTTACTCCACATCGGTGATATGGAATTTAAATAATGCAAGCAATGTCTCAGACAGCTGCTAGTTTTGAAAACAAATATTTTTACTCCTGTAGTAGGAGTGTACCCAGGTTGATCACAACACTTAGGCAGCTGATATGATGATATGCAATTAATTTAACGATAATTCTTTATTTTTGTTTAAAGTTCCCGTGAGTATAAGACATACAAATGTTTTATATAACCGGCTGTAGGTGCTCACGTGTATTGGTCGAGATTGTCTACCTAGGTTTCGAGTATATGCGATGCCCTTCATAAGGTGAGTTCACGCGTCTAAAAGCGGCGACGACTCCGCGCAACTGTTAAACTGTTGCGTGAACTCACCTGATGAAGGGCATCGGATGTGCCCGAAACTTAGGCCGACAATCACGACCAATGCGCGTGAGCACAGCCGGTTCATAAAATATTGATAATTTTTAATGGTAACCAAAATTCCAATAACACATTTATGGGATATATAGAGCACACATATATAGAGATGAAAAATTAAATAAACCTTGGGCGTAACAAAACGAATTTTTTTCTTGCATGATTTTTATATGCAATAAATTCCACCACTCTCTAGTAGATTTTTTTTCCTTAGCGCGCAACGCTATGTTTCAGCAGCTTATCCAATTCTTGTAAGTCAATAATTTTAGGTTACCCTGAACAACATCTTCTACAACATCGTCACTCACCTTCAGGTTATATAATGGTCAAAATCTAGCCCGATAGGTATTAGAACTTTGTTATTTTATATTGAGTGCAGAACATATTATGTATCGATAAAATATTCCAAATTATGTAGAGGTGAGTAGTATAGTTAGAGAAAGTTAACCATCTTATAGTTTCATGAATTTTATCTCAAAACATAAAGTTGTGAGTAAAAAAGTCCACATTTTACTAATATTAAATAATAATCTATAAAATGATCAAACGGTGTTCGCATCATCATCATACCATTTTATAAGTTTTTTTTACTAACGCAATATGGGGGATGAAGTTCTAGCCCGGGGTATGAATTGTATACACACAACATAATGTGACTCATGTACTAAAACACACACAAGTGATTGCACACGTGCATTAAAAGTATAGCAGTGTTTTGCATCACGAGCAATATTTAGAATGAATAAACATATCGAAGGATTTCAGTTTTCTATACCGTTGAAGAAAACAAATGGACCCCCCGCCTCCCCTCTCCCTCAAATATAATAAGGGTAAGAAGACACATCAAGAAAATCTTCCAAAAGCATTTTGACGTTAAACATTTTCACATTTCAGCTATTTCCTTAAGCTGAACTTGGAATAAATAGGTTGGAAGCTTTTAATTAATGAAAGAGTATCTGCGGCATTTCTTATTACGTTTAATGTTGAATGGCGGCGCAAATCTTTGTTGAAATCAATTAGTTTAATTAAAGAGAGACAAGAAGTTAAAAGGAAAGTAAGAAAGTCTTCAAAGTATGCATTATTAAAGCTTAGAAACTAGGTGTGCTTAATGAGACAAAGCGCTAGTTCACGTTAAGCTAAAAACCTTCTACTTTAAAAGCAAATTTCCAGCCGCACGTTGAGTATTGTTCTCACCTTTGGAACGAGAAACATAAGCATTAGCTTGAGCCTATTGATGTGTTACAGCTAAAACTTTCTATGACTACAAGCTTTTTGAACACTTAGAGACACTCCATTTGCGCAGAGACATGGATCTGTTTGTATCTTTTATAGGATTAATAACGCTGAGTGTCCAGCGTTGTGATTTTTTCACTGTACTAGCCACTATCGCCAGAAAGCTCATGCTCATATAATAAACACGTGGAGATCACATACTGTGCAATTCACTTCACTGGTGCAGAATGTGGATTGAGCTTCCTCCCACGGTATTTCCGAGCAGTTACAGCGTGGTTCTTCAAAAAGCGAGTCAACAGAGTCTCTTAGAGGATGGCAACGTTCTTGTGAGGCCCCGTGTGTTACAAATATCCATAGGCGACCGTAATAGTTTTCCATCACGAGGCGCGTTTGCATGTATAACGCATATGGCATGTGAAAAAAGTGCTTTACTGTCAATCTATATCATTATCTTCATGCGGACATTGCAGGCAATATATACTAATAGGTGGCAGAAATCCCATACAGGGAATGTTTGACCATATCGTAACTAGGAAGGACTGTACTCGTACGTAAAGATCTCTCCATTTTTAACTCACAAAGGAGCGCCCCTCAATATTTCTGATTGTATTTGCAACTACTACTGCTAATCCAAGCGACGGAGTACTAAATAAAAAAGGATAACCTCTTTACTCATAAATGCTTAAAGAAGACGTAAAAAAATACTTGAATGAAATTGCAGATAGGCGCAGTTCTCCATGATATATCCTTACAAGAGACATTACAAGATATGCTTATGGTATAAGTAGTAGGACGCTTTGCCTACTTGCCCTGTGGGATAACATTAACTATTGCTCTATATCTGTCTTCGAGCACATACAACAGCATTGTATTTTTTAGATTTTACAATGGCTAATGGTGCATTGGTTTTCGAGGTGAGTTTCGAGTAACAATACTTGTTAGAATTATGTCTGGTTTGCTTTAAAAGAACTTGCTTTGAAGTGCTCAGTAGTAATGTCGCCAGCAGTCACCCATTATTAGTAAAGCCCTTGATAAATAAAACATCTTTTATATTTTGTTTTAGGTCCTGTAATAAAACAGTATAATAAAAAAAATCTTTCAAACAGTTCAAAATCTGTTGCGTCAACTACATATATGAGATGGCGCTGCCGTCACGTAAACAAGTTGCTTGTCAATAAATAATTGTTAAAAATATTTTAAATGTGTTTTGAGTGCTCAATTACCATTAAAAGTGAAGATCAATGTATGAATATTAAGTGAGAGTGTTTGTGGCTACGTCCATGCAGTGAAATAAAAATGATGTGAAAACAAACAAAAAATAACGTGACATTGAAAAAATAAATCAAATCTCAGTTGCAAATACTTACAAAGTAACTTATCAGTGATATTTAGATGGAAATGTTTCTTGTGCTTTTAAATTCAGTGCAATATGATACAATTATTGAAATCAACAAATTATGGTAACAATAATATTGATATTTAAATTCGAACTGTAATTACTACGACACTATTTTATCAGTGTTACCATTCTAAATAATCTTTTCCAATTGACTTTGGTGCCATCTAGCGTATGTTTAATTAAGTGCCTATACGTAATCCCTCTGAGCGAACCACAAAGTTTTTTTCGTCAAACGTTGTATCGTACCAGTGGTGTAGTGGTTCTATATAAAGGATCACGATCAGAAGGTTCAAGTATCGAAATCTTGCGGGCTGCGGGATTTTTTAATTTTATCACTAAATAAAATGAACTTCCTTGAGAATATCACATTTCGAAGAAAAAGGAATCATTCCGATTCATACAGTCAAACAGGTGTCAATGATTCTTTAGAAACTTTAGACACAACATGTACTAGCTTACCTAATATGTCGGATGAAGATTTGGATAGAAACAGAAAATTGAATGAGCGCATCGAAGCACTTGAATTAGAATTAAAAAGTGCCCATAATGAGATCGAAATATTATGTTTGGAAAACAAAAATTTAAAACTCAAAAACGACGAATTATTAATGAAAAATGAATTACTTGGGAAAATAACTAATAGCCCTGCTAAATTTAAACAAACACCTCGAAAAAAAAATACTAAGAAACAGATTGAATTGCCCAATACAATAACAACCTTACCAACCATTTCCAACCGAACATTACATGACTTAGCGACAGAAACATCAGATAGCGACCACTTTGACGCTACACCTAAATCGAAGGTTCACCCACCACAAAAAATATGTATTCTCAGTTGTAATAAACATAATAGGATCCTATCGATAGCAGAAAGTACTTTCAAAAAGACGGACTTATGTCATTATCTGACGCCAAATGCCACCTTAAAAGGAATGATACAAAGATTAGACATGAAATTGGATAAATTTACTATGAATGATTACTGTTTGATATTAGTAGGAGAAGAGGACTTTAACACAACGAATGACTATTTTAGTACGATAGCAGACATAAGAGAGATATTACAAAAAATAAAAAACACAAACATTATCATCTGCCTACCTACCTTAAAATACGGAAACAAGACCAATATGTACAACTGGAGAGTCGAAGCTTTTAACAGTCTTTTATATATGGATGTAATAACACATAAATATGCACACATATATGATCCTAATGATAATCTGAAGTATAACCGCCCGAATATGTATTATAAATATCATGACACAGTAAATAATAAAGGAATGTCTATTGTGTTCAAAAATCTCAAAAACTTTATAATGAATCTTCAGTGTTTGAATAACATCAATGATGTCAAAAGTACTGACCCAGATAGTGAAAATCACAGTAAATCAACCTTTTTTCGTGACTCAAAATCTACACATTCTTCACCAAAATATAGCCGGTCTGATTAACAAGGCTGACAATTTTACAGTGTGCCTACAAGACCTGATGGACAGAAACGTCAATGTTGATGTACTTTGCATTACTGAACATTTTATGATGGTGGGCCATGAAATGTACCTGAACGTTCCGAACTACTCATTAGCTGCTACGTTTAGTAGAGTCAATAGCAAAAGGGGAGGAGCGTGCATTATGGTAAAGAATGGACACCAGTGGAGAGAGCTTAAAGAGGTTGCCAAATTAACATTGCCCAATGTATTCGAGTGTTGTGCCATTGAGCTGACCAAATATAAAATTTTAATTGTAGTTTTATATAGAGTTCCCAAAAATAAAGACAAAAAGAAGTACTTTAATATATTCTTTAATAAATTAGAACAACTATTACAACTTGTCAGCAAAAAGCAGTACGAATACATTGTTATTGCAGGCGATTATAATATAGACATGCTGAAATCTAATAATATTACGTTGGAATTTGAATGTATACTTCTTAACTATGATTTTAAATTAGCATTAAAAGAACCTACAAGACCTGTTAGCCAAACATGTATTGAAAACTTTGCTCATAATTATAAAAATAAAAATAAATGTACTACAGAAGTAATCGAGTACGCTTTGTCTGATCACACTGCACAGTTAATAACATTTCCAATTAAAAAGCATTTAATGATAACATATTGGCGTAAAAGGCGACGAGATTACTGTGTAGAAAATATACAAAAGTTTAAAATGTATATTACTAGTTTATCGTTTGAGGATATGTATAACTCGACTGACCCTGACACGGCCTATGACATCTTTTTGACAAATTTTAAATTAATTTATGACTTGTGCTTTCCAAATAAACTTATCACAATTAGGGTTATAAAAAAACCAAAATGGGTATCACGCGGAATCAAAATTTGTAGTAAGAAGAAAAGGGATTTCTTGTGGAAATTTAGGCTTAATCCGTCAAAATCTAATGAGTACAAATTTAAAAAATATTCCAAATTATTCAAAAAAATCATCAGTCTTACAAAGCGTGCACAAAATAATTATAAAATAAAAACTTGTGAAAACAAGTCAAAAACTGTTTGGAAAATAATTAATGTCTCGAGGTTTAACTTACCAAAAGAATATATTACTAATGTTAAGCAGGCAAACATAAATATAACAGATCCTAATATGATTGCAAATGCCTTTAATGATTATTTTGTGGACAAAATAAAATTGAATTCAAATGCTGAATCTAAAAATGTAACGTCGTTTATTGAACGGAATAGTAATTCTATGTTTATGGCTCCAAGTGTACCTCAAGACATCGAAGAAATAATAAAAACATTAAAAAACACCGATAGTGTTGGCCACGATGGTATTTCTACAAAAATAATTAAATCTGTGGGACATAGACTGGGCGCACATTTGAGTTTTTTGATGAATTTATTTATTTCAAGCGGCTCATTTCCTCAAGCCCTAAAAACTACTATCATTAAACCAATTTATAAAAAGGAAGACAGAGAAAAAATAGAGTGTTACAGACCTATTGCCCTAATATCTATATTCTCAAAAATTTTCGAGAAATACATCTATAGACAAATAAATACATATTTTGAAAAAAGGAACATGTTCTGCAAGGAGCAAAAAGGTTTCCGTAAAAATAAAACTATAAACATGGCAATTTATGAATTTGTTAAGTTGTTTTGAGGGACCAAGGCTGCTCGCGTCCGTGGGATTTAGCCCTAGTTGTCCCACACGTGTCCCTCGGGTGGTGCTAAAGGAGTAGCCTAATAAGTGGTGGTAGGCCTTGGCCGCCGGTTTAAGTACCACCCCCCGGACAAAGTCATGGTGCCAAGCGTTTTTTCGTGTTCCATCATGTTGTCCGGGCTAGCCGTTCAGGAGGATGGGTCGGGTATCGAGGCGATGCTGAAGTCGACTGGTTAGTGGCACAGTATAGCGCTGCACGAGGTGATCAGACTCGAAGAGCAGCTGGATCCGAGGCACGGTTCTCCGCTGGCCGACCGCAGATAGTAACGGGGCCCAAGTAGTGAGTTAGCCACTCACAAAAGGCTGCCCCGCCATCTAGCGAAAAATCCCAAGAGTGCGCCATCGTGCCGGTTGGCGACCGGATGCGAGGACCCGATGGACACTCTTGGGGGGGCTCGGGCGTCCCAGCGTTCTTCGAGTCTGGTTCCCTCTGTATGTAGAGTTGTTCTGTATGTCACTGTGTCAGTAAGTAGCGTTTCATCCCACTTCCATCTTCTTACCTCAATTCACTCTCCAATATAAATAATAATGAAAAGAAACAGTAAGGCGTTTTCACAGCGGAAGCACGTCCTCGCTCTTCAAGTGCACCTTGCTAACATCCGAGGCCTGCACTCAAATCGCGATTCGGTCCATCACCACCTGGAGACCGCGAAACCCCATCTACTGTTCCTCACGGAGACGCAGATCAAATGTCCAACGGACACGTCGTACCTTGCCTACCCGGGATACACCCTTGAGCATAAGTTTAAACCACGCTCGGGTGTCTGCATGTATGCTCGTGATGACATTTGTTATCGGCGTCTCCGTAATCTTGAAGACCCAAACTTTTCTTGTATCTGGGTATTGGTGGATACAGGCTTAGAGAAAATTCTCTATGCCGGTGTCTACCGTTCGCACACTGGAGACATGGAGACAACCAGGCTCATGACACACCTCAGTGAGGCGGCCGATGTGGCTCAACAGAGGTATCCTACTGCCGAATTAGTGTTTCTGGGGGATTTTAACGCTCACCACCAGGAGTGGCTATTCCCATTCCAGAACACAGACCATGCTGGGAGAGAAACGCGCAAGTTAGCCTTGACACTCAATCTCACCCAACTGGTAGAAGAGGCAACAAGGATACCAGATGTTGAAAGTCACACAGCCAATTGCTTGGACCTTCTGCTGACAACAGACCCAGACCGTTACACAGTGTCGGTATCATCACCACTTGGTAGCTCCGACCATTGTCTGGTGAAGTCTGTATCTGTCCATTCCCCACTTGACCCCAGCCCAAAAGGCACACGGCGGATATGGCGATACAAGTCAGCAGATTGGGATGGCATGCGTTCTTTTTACGCATCTTATCCTTGGCGGCGAGTTTGCTTTTCTTCCAGCGATCCCTCTGCTTGCGCGGATGCTGTGGTAGATGTGCTGCGTCAAGGTATGGAATATTATATTCCATTCTCTGACGTGCCTCTATCTAGCAAAGCTCGCCCTTGGTTTGGGGCTGAATGTGTTAGCGCAGAAACGTTGAAACATGAGGCCTATACCGCTTGGGCTGAAGCACGAAACTGCAAGGCTAAGGATATTCGCGAAAAGAAGAAAGGCTTTAACAAAGCTGCCAGGTCCTACAAAAAGGTTCTAAAGAAGGCTCGCTTCGACCATATAAGCCGAATAGGGGCCAAACTTGCATCTTATCCCGCTGGGAGTAAAGCGTTCTGGTCCCTGGCTAAGTCGGTTGAAGCGAATTTCTGCCGCCCCTCACTGCCTCCACTGCTCAAACCTAATGGGTCATTAGCTCACACCGCCAAGGAGAAAGCAAACTTATTTGCTGCACTCTTTGCGGAATCTTCACGTCTAGATGCTGGTAGTGCTGTACCCCCGAGTCTTCCTGTCTGCGAGTCGACCATGTCGGAAATCCGAATTCGGCAGATTGATGTTCGTAAAGCGCTACGCAATTTAGACGTGAACAAGGCTAGTGGCCCTGACGGCATACCAGCCATAGTTCTGTGGACATGTGCGCCTGAATTGACTCCGATCCTGACACGCCTATTCCGCCTTTCTATGGAGACTGGGCTAGTACCGAAGGCTTGGAAGTCTGCTAACGTGCAGCCCGTGCCCAAAAAAGGAAGTCGTGCCGACCCTGCCAACTATAGGCCCATCTCAGTCACGTCCATTCTTTGCAAGACAATGGAACGTGTACTGAACAAAAAGCTCCTTGGCTATCTTGAAGCGAATGACCTCTTAAGTGACCGGCAATATGGGTTTCGCCAGAACCGGTCAACTGGAGACCTTCTTGTATATGCCACCCATATATGGAGCGAGGCCTTGGAAAGATATGGTGAAGCGCTTGCAGTTTCACTGGATATTTCTAAGGCCTTTGACAGGGTTTGGCATGATAGCCTTATTGGCAAACTTTCAGCATATGGTTTACCTCCCAGACTGTGTGCTTGGATAAAAGACTTCTTGAGGGAACGTTCACTACGAGTAGTCGTTGATGGCTGCTCATCTGAACTAATGGCAATAAATGCCGGGGTACCTCAAGGGTCAGTTCTTTCGGCAACACTATTTCTGCTCCATATTAACGACCTGCTTAAGCCCGGTATTCTTGGGTACGCGGACAATAGCACTGTTGTCGAAAGATACATATCCGATGCACGTGCTGGTGAGGTTCAAGTCCAGTTTGAAAGAGAGGCGATGATTGGACGATTAAACTCGAGCTTGTTGGCCGTGTCCGATTGGGGCGATGCCAATTTAGTGAAATTTAATGCGTCCAAAACACAGGCGTGTCTTTTCTCCGCTAAACGGAGAACATTACAACTATCTCCGACTTTCCGAAATGTAACAATACCGGTGGCAAATCGGTTAGAGCTTCTTGGCGTGTCCTTAACTTCGAATTTAAACTTTGGATCTTACATCGAAACCAGAGCAGAACTGGCCGCTAAGAAGCTAGGTATCCTCGCAAAGGTGAGGCAGTACTTCACACCGAGGCAGCTTCTAAATTTATATCAAGCTCAAGTCCGATCGTGTATGGAGTACTGCTGCCACCTCTGGGATGGATCCGCGAAATACCAACTGGAGGCTCTCGACTCCATTGACCGACGAGCCAAAAGACTTATAGGCGATGATAAGCTGGTTGAGTCTAAACTGCAGAGTCTCGGTCATCGTCGCAGGGTCGCTAGCCTATCGGTATTCTACCGTATACATTTCGGAGAGTGTGCGCAGGAATTACACGAGTTGATTCCTCCATGCCCTTTTTACCATCGGACAACAAGACGCTCGGATGGCCGTCATCCATTCATGGTTGACATTCCTCCAGTTCGCTCGAAGCGATTCGCTTCCACATTTATCAACCGTACAGCGAATGAATGGAACTCATTGCCCGCGTCTTTGTTTCCGGATCAGTATAATTTGGGTGTCTTTAAGTCTAGAGTGAATAGGTACCTTCTAGGCAAGCATGCTACATCTTCGGCCGCATCATCACTTTCCATCAGGTGAGATAGCGGTCAAATGCTTGCCTATCTTGCATAAAAAAAAAAAAAAAAAAAAAAAAAAAAAACCTTTTAAGTGTTGATAAAACATCTCCTATTTGTGCCATCTTCTGTGACATGACACAAGCTTTTGATTACGTAGATCACAGAACCTTAATAAGTAAACTAGAAGCTTATGGGATTCGAGGAAATGTCTTAGCACTAATTAAATCATATTTGACTGAAAGAAAACAAATAACAGAAATAACTAGAATAAACTTCAAAACTAAGCGTGAAGATTTATTCACTTCAACAGCGCGTAATGTCGTCTGTGGAGTTCCGCAAGGAAGTGTCTTAGGACCTCTTTTATTTATCATTTATATTAATGACCTGCCAAATGCTGTTCATCAACCTATGACTCTGTTTGCAGATGACAGTACTATAACAATAGCTTGTGATAAGTATGACACATATGAAAATGACATAAATAATTCTTTGACATCCGTAATTACATGGCTTAATAATAATAATTTAAAAATTAATTTGACTAAAACCAATATTATGCATTTCAGTCAACGTTTTGATAATCCATCTGATATTACCCTGACATATGAAAATAACAAAATCAATGCAGTAGACAGTGCCAAGTTTCTGGAAATAGTTATAGACAAAAAGTTTAATTGGAAACCACAAACAGAAGATCTTAGTAAAAGACTTAGTAGCTTAGCGTATGCTCTATATAAACTCTCCACTACCTTAAATACTGACGCATTACTGTGTGCGTACTATGGCATGGTTGAATCTGTCCTCAGATATGGAATTATTTTCTGGGGAAATTCTACTCATAAAGATGTTGTTTTCAAAATGCAAAAGCGCTGTGTTAGGGCCATGTTTGGACTTAAAACGATGGATTCTTGTAAGCCATATTTTATCGAGCACAAAATTTTGACACTTCCATCATTATATGTAATAGAAATGGCTATATTTGTAAAAAGTAATCCTAAAATGTTTCCAAAACTGTCTGACCGTATAGAAAGAAACCGCGGCGACAATAACATAGCATGTAGACAAACAGGCAAAACCGCTCTTCTTCAAAAGAGTGCAATTTGCATGGCCCCGCGTATTTACAATAAAATCCCTAAGTCTTTAAGGGACTTAAGTATTGACATATTTAAAATTAAATTTAAGAAAATTCTTGTCGATAAATGTTATTATAATATCAATGACTTTTTAAATGACAAATTTTTATTATAATTTAAGTGCCATGACATTGTTATTTTATTGCATGTACATAACTAGTATCTTATTTAATTTAAAATATAATATAATTTAAATGACATTCTGACAAATATATTATGATAATGTAAATAATGTTTTAATGTTAATGATTTTATGATATTAATTTCGAAAATTGTAATGAATTTCATAATAATAAATTATAATTTTTTATTAATTTGGTTGCCCCATCTCAAAAATTGTACGCCTACATAGGCAAAACATGGTGGGACTAAATATTTATACACCAACATTCCATGTGCTAAAATCTGATTTTATGTATCATGTAAGTACCCATGTTTTGAGCAATAAATATATCTTTATCTTTATCTTTATCTTTATCATCATCACTGAGTACACCATAAATACAACAGCTGTTATTCTAACATCAACCTCGTTATTTCGTCCTAGTGTATGCTTACAGTTATTCCCTGTCGTTGTTATGAAAAATCAGTGAAATATCTGACGAGACAAACTCGATGTCCACCTGATGTTAAGCGGACTAACCTCTGCCTTTAACAGATGCAAATCACGAATTACACTGCGCCCGTCACCTTGTGACATAGTTGCTAAGTCTCATGTGCCTGTAATTTCACTGGCTTTCAAGGACAGCTGCTGGAACACACCGTTAGGTGCTTGGTGACAGATTTTCCACTTGAGGGTGGTCGCTAGCCAGGCAGTCGCAAAATGGCCTCCACCATGCGGTGAAGCTCAAGTCCGCGGCGTTATTCGAACCTTGGACCTGCTGCTTGGCATTCCATAGCCAATGCCAAGCCATCAGTGGTTCAAAAACTTCCAGGGGTCGTATTCAAAAATGTGTAAAGATTTGTTTGAGTCATGTATTTCTTTGTTGTAACACAGTATAGCGTGTTCACTTAATTTTGCATGTTTAGCGAAAGTAATTTTGTAGCGCGTCTGTTCGATATAGCCAAAGTTTAGAGAAGTTAGCTCTCGGTTGCCAGAGTAGATACTCTAGTCTTGAAAACTTACTGCGTCCCGTAAATACTGAGAGAAACTAATTACGAAATTAATCTCAAACAAGTCCTAGTCCTGTCCTAAGAAGGCCAAAATTATTTGGAAAACTTCCTACTTATGATGAAAGATACACCTACATTTTAAGTGACTCTTGTGTCGGTAAGTGATGATGTAGTTGGAGACGATAGCAAGATTAAAAGCTTTCGTGGAATTTGACTTTCATCGGCAAGATTACTTTTCAGCCCGGAAATACTCTTATTATTTTATTCGCCTATCGTGTTTATATATTATATAGTTAAAAATAATAATTTTAAAATTTTATAATTGTTTTGTATTAATTGCTTGTGGAACTTTCAGGGTTTTTATTTATAACTTTATTGTAGGCTACCCTAGGTTATCAATACACATTATCTTAAAAACTGACGTGAGTTGTCATTATTCATAAATAAATATTCTGGCTAGCACTCACGGTTTTCAGTCGTAATATCCGACCGGTTTTCGAGCAGTAAAGATGCTCCTGATTCCTAAGGAATACGGGCAGCTTCGAGGTCTGCTAGACGTGTAGTGCGCATCTTTAGGTAATAATATAAATTGTAATAATTTTAATGGTCCAAATGTAAAACATATTTCTTTTGATGTACCACTCTTCAATGTTTGACTAATATAACCGGACACGTTCAATTGTCCGCCAAATTTGGACTAATTGACACCTATCAAATGTCTTTATTTATTTACCCTTATTTTCCCGTGACCCGATAATATGGTAAATATTTATTGAGTTTTATTGACGTCAGCTTGTGGTTGGCAGTTGGTATTTATAAAAAGCTATATTTATTAATTATGAAAATGTGAATTTCTACTTCACGAATGATTTTCAAATAATATTTTGGTTGCAATATCACATTATCATACTCAATTCTATCTGTTGTTTTGCCGGCGTGTAATTCGATAATGGATACATATGAATCACTCTTTAACAGAATTGAATCTTAGTTCAATATTAGAATATGAATACTAAATGTTCTCAAGTAGGATTCTCGTCACATTCTTAAAATTCTAATATTTTTTGTAGTCTGTATATTAGAAAGAATATTCTTGCATGCATTACACATCTGAAACTGTATTATAATTTACTGAACTGTAACGCATCAGCCAGATTATGTTTCCTAGTGGTAGTACCACGCTGTAGCTTTATGGGTACCACCGACTATACAACGGTGTGATACCTCGATGCCGGATATAATTTTCCGGCAATGTGCAGTACGTAAAGCACTGTTCTCCTTGGACATTCATAAGTCAAGTGGGCCAGATGGCATCCCTCCGATAGTGCTGCGGACTTGTGCTCCAGAGTTGACACCGGTTCTAACGCGTCTTTTCCGGCTCTACTACTCATGTTAAATTTCATGTGTCTGAAATTGACTCTTCAATTCACCGGCACCCATACCCCTCAAACCATAGCATAGTAATGAGAACGTTACTACTTGGCGATAATACTAGCCCGGACAATCTCGCAAATGAAGTTCTGGTATTTTCTGTAGTCACCTCTTACGACTCCTACAAGATATGTGGGGGTTTTTAATTCTAGCTCCGCACCCCACGGGGCAATATAGAGTATCGAGTTGTAATGAAGCTGATGAATGTATGATGATGCATTAGGATCTAGAACAGGTTTCACCTAGAACATTTCTATTATCTAGAACATTCCACCATGCCCAGTTTCATATCATCTCAATATTAATCTCGTTTATGTACTGTAATATAAATATTGATCTGCACGCATTATTTGCGATTATGAAAATTAATATCCACTTAAACGTACTGATAAAACATGAAAGTTCTTAATCTTATTCAAGTGTGAGTAACAATATCAGAGAAGATTACTCGAACAAACCCCACGTAAAAACAACTTAGAATATTGCAATATATAAAAGTTTAGATTAGATTCATGACCTTTGATTTATTTATCTTTATCTAACAAATTGATAATAAACTTTGAAGGAGAAAAATAGTTTCAACGTAGGTAGATACAAGATGTTAAATTCCATTTCAGCAGAGTTAACTCTGTTTTATTCTGTTTGATAACACATTCATACTTTATTTGAAGAATAACGGGGTAAGTTTATTTTCCGATTGTTCTCAGCATCTTTGATGGGAGCACCTAGATGCTTCAATTGTATAAATTCTGTATGAAATCACTTTATACATGATATGTATAAAGTGATCGTATATGACACTGAAATTGCTCATTCATCGAGTTGTGATTTGGTAGGTACCGCAACTCTTCAGACTGGTTTATTTTATTAGGTTACATAATTTTCTTATCAATATTAAATTTGTCAATGTGCTTGGCCAGCAAACGTACAAAATACCTTACTACCCTGCATTAAAGCTTAAACGTATTTAGAAGGGGTTTGAAAATGATTTTCTTATTGTGGTACACTACGCCCCTTCTATCATGTCACAGTCAGAGTAGATCATCTGAAAAATATTCCCTCGTGTCGAACGGACACTATTTAGTCCAATTATGTTCCATGGGACAAGTGCCACAAACGTTTCATTTTATTTTCTAGTAATTTAATTAATTTGATTGCCTTAAAGAAAAAAGCAAACAAATGATAGGTACCAACATGATGCCCTTTGCCACAAAGGACTAAATTTTTAAATCTGTCTCAGTCAAATTAAGCAATCAGCGTCCAGAACTCATCTGCCATTGTGCTAACCTTAAATATAGCAGATTGAATGGAATACGTATAACTGCAGTTCCTTGTAGTTTCAGGAAATTAAACCAAAGGATAACTGTTTACATTAACGGATGGCGGATCCATTAAATTAATTAATTATCCTGAAATGTTGCATTGGTCTTGGTAATGCAAATTAAATAATTTTACTGACGTTAGAAAATGTATATTCTCACTGCATTTCTAACAAGTGCCTTATCGCAATTGCTGTGAAATGCTCTTAAACGAGGTGGAAGAATAAAGTTGCACCTTATTTCTACCTGTGTGTCTCAAAAATCTTCCTAAATCACTATCATCATCTGATGGTAAATGATAATGTAGCCGAAGATGACAAGCAAGCTCAACGTAGACCTTCCTGGCTCTGCAGGTAAGCTCTTGGAATACACCGTAGGATACTTTGCGACAGATTCTACTTTAGAGACCAACCTAAAGTAGAATCTGTCTCCACGTATCAAGCTATCAAGGTCGCCAGGGGAACATTCGTCGTGTGATCCGCGCGCAGCGTGGGTACGCCGCGCGGACGCGTCTTCGGGCGTTTGGTGCCCCTGTACGCGGTATTCCATCGCCGGCTGCTATCCAAGCAGTCGTGTCGTGGGGTTGGTATGCCAGGGTTCTGGTATCCTCTTCTTGGTGATGGGGTTTGTGGTCAAGTCCGGGAATCTGCAGCCTCCTTACTCGCCCCTTGCCCGTCGGGGAGTCCGATAGGCGGGGGCGCTCGGGAGGCGAGAAAGTGGCGCGCCCGGGCCGGCCCTTGGAGCCCGGGCGGCGCGGCGGCAGCTGTGGGTCCAGGTGGCGCTTCCTAGCGACGGGCGAGGAGCCTACTCACACCTGCTAGTAGTAGCGGGATAGGGTCGGCTCCCTCCCTGATCGCCAGGAGCACTTCCTGGAGGGTGCTTAGGGCGGTTTCGAGCGTTTCAAGCTCCGCCGCCGTCCTCGTCATCTTCTTGGCTGTCTCGCTCTCGCGTGAGAACGAGACAGGTGTGTCGCGCCTTCCTTGTCTCGCGGCCAGGGCACGTGGTGCTTTGGCCGCTGAGATACTAACTTCAGGTGCGGGGGCGGGGGGTGGGGTGGCACCCTTCCGCGGTCCCTTCTTCTTCTTCCCGTTCTTCTTCCTCTTCTTGCGTGTCTTGGATCCCTCAAGGTCGGTGCCACAGGCTGGTTGGCTGGGGGCAGCGGCCGAGGGGGGGGCGCTGGGTTTGGGTTGTGTAGAAGTCGGTGTGAGGCGCTCTATTGCGCGGTCGACTCTCGCTGCGGTGGTGGTGAGTGCTGTAGTGCCCGCGCGCTTGTTCCGCGCCTCCTCGCGGAACACAGCGCAGCGGGGGTTATTTGCAGTATGAGCACCGCCGCAGTTGGCGCAGGTGGCAGGCTCGTCCAGAGGTCGTGGGCAGTCGCGCGCGAAGTGTTCACCTCCGCACCGCACGCACGCCTGCCGACGGTTGCAATTGTGGGAAGAGTGCCTGAATGCCTGGCATCTGTGGCACTGTGCTGGGCCCCTCTTCCCTCTCCAGTGCTCGAATTTGACTCCCGGCATGCACAGGAGTTCGTCGACGTAGTATATGCCGGGAGTGAGGTTTGCGGTTCTCTTCATGGAGACAAAGAAAATGCATCCTGGTCTGCCCTTTCTTGCCTGGATCTTCTTTACGTACTCGGGTTCGTACCCGAGTGCCGTGAGTTCTTCTTTGACTTCGTCCGCGTTCGTGTTGAAGGGTAGTCCTCGTATGGCCAGCTTCAAACTCCTCTCCTTTGGTAGAGCGTAAGAGAACCAGGTCACCCTGTCTGCCTCTCCCAGGTTCGAGAGGTAGGCTTGGATGACCCGGTATTCATCGCTGTCTGTGGGAGTGAAGCGGACTCCTCGGTTGTACGGGCGAACTGATGGAGGTCTTCCGAGTCTTTCCTTCAGAGCGCGGAGGTGAGTTGAGCAGTTTGGGAAAGACTCGATGATGATTGGTGGGTAGCGCGTCTCCTTCGTCTTGGGGAGTGGCTGCGTGTCTTGTGGCGTAGCTACGGGTGGAGTGGTGGGCGTGAGTGTGTCATCCGCCCATGAAGTTGATGCCCCTTCTGTAGGGCGGCATGAGGGTTCTCTATGCGCAGTGACGACTTGCGTCGTAGCGGCCGTCTTTGCTGTGGCAGTCCTTGCGGCAGGGGTTGGTGCGTGCCTTGTGCTGGCCGTTGTTACGGCAGCATAGGTCGCACGCTGTCCTGGAGCGGTTGTCGCGCGGGCGCATGTGCGTTTACTTTCTTCGGCAGCCTCTTCTGTGCGCTTGCGGCGCACGCCGGGGGCCGGGTCTTCACTTGGCGTTGGGCTTGGCGAGTTGGGTGGTGACGGGTCTGGCGAGATCAGCGAGAGCACAGGGACCTCGCTATCCAGCGGTTCGACCCGCCACTGCTGGAGTTCTCGTCGTGCGGCTTCAGCTGTCTCCTGCACGGCAAGCCGGAATTGGCGGTATTTTGCCGCTTCTTCGTCGGCGGCGTCAATGGGGACCCTCCGTTTGGACAGTGACCTGTCGCGGGCGGAGGGTCTCTGCTGTCCTCTTGGCTTCCGGGGGGCGTCTGGGCATCTGCCGCCAGTGGCGGATGCTTGGCGCTTGTCTGACGAGCTCATATTGTTGTTCTGCGGCACGCGATCAATGAACCGGGTGGTTTGGCATTCGCTGAGTGTAGGCGGTCTCCGCCCTCTTGATAAGAGGGGTGGAGTTCGGAGGACGTTTTCAACAAAACGCCCCCGAGTTCCGCGATGGCTTTGGGATCCGTACGTGACTCAAGCGCAAAACAAGACTTTCCATAAACAGGGAACATTCGTGAAATGTCCTACTACGATGCTATGTCAAACTTTTATAACCATCCGGAGGCTTAGGTACAACGGCGCCTTACGAATATCATCATTCGAAAATAACCTATATTAAGATTACTTAGGCGAACATTTAACGTGCCCTCCGAAGCACAGAAGCGCTTAATAGTTTTATATGCTACTAATGGTCATCCATCCAAGTAATGATTCCAGTTTGCATTGCTCACAATCGTATCATTAACTGATACTTAGCTATCCGTAAATCATTAATCGGATTCCCGAAACTGGAAATAAGCTGAGAATTAGCATAATTATCACATTGATTACAAAACCCCGAAGTCCCGGAAACTGGGCTGTAAACCAAAGCCCTCAGATCCCTCCTATATCCTCGCTCGCTCTATCGATGGTGAGAATGCCAAGGAACGCAATGAAACCTGCGTAATCCATTCAAAGCTTTATGACTGGCCACTGGAGCAATTTATTTTTGGTCGACAAATAGGCGCTAACCTTATCTGATGTGGCTGCTTATACTGTACAAGGACTTAGATGTGCTAATTCTGATACAATGATACAATGATTTATTAGTCTGTGAATCTAGGTACAAACAAAAGATATTACATATTTTATATACACAGAACGCTAGTTCCACCAATTTGGCATACAGACATTAATTAAATTTAAAACATTATTATATAAAACATATTACATTTGGAACAATAATAATTTCAATAACATTACACATCTTATAAATTAATAATAATAGTTAAATACAATATTCATTAAATGTCAACTAGTAAAACAATTGAAGTAAAAGTAATTAAATTATTATCGATTAAATGTCAAATAGTAAATAAATTAAATTAAGCAATAACATTCATATTTTTACCATCGACGAATTCATTAATATTATAATATGCTTTCTTAGTCAAAAAATTATTGAGTAGGTTTTTAAATATATTGATGTCATCTCTAGAACGGATAGCTGATGGTATTTTGTTAAATATTAATGATGCCATACAGAACACACTCATTCGCAGCAACTTCTGTTAGGTAGTGTTTTTAATTAAATTATTGAGTGAATCAAGCGAACCTTCATACTAGCCGGTGGCGGCGTGTCTATGCTTGCTCGGTTTTGATCATAGCTTGATAAAATTTGGAAGAAATTTTACATTGATTGCATTTTCACAATACATATATATATATATATATATATATAACACATATATATAAGGCCCTAATATAAAAATAATAGAGATTGAAACATTCAAGATGAGAGTATAATTTAATTACGTATATGTTGTCATTTAGCGTGTGGAGCTAGAATTTCACCCCCACTTCCTGTCGGAGTCGGAAAATATCAGAACGTGAGCATCAGCACCTTCTGAATAACTGCCTTTATACACTGTAATCCTCAAGACGCCGGCCAAGCATGGAGATAATGACAAACTTATGCTATCGTCAAAATACCTTTATACCATAACTATAGCTTCCGCCCGCGCGTATGTCGGTTATCGCGCAAAAACATTAACCTCTTTTTGCGCAGTTGGATAAAATCTATCCTATGTTTTCTCCCGGGTCTCAAACTATCTCCATACCAAATTTCATTCAAATCGATCTAGTAGTATTGGCGTGAAAGCTGTGGCGTGAAAGCGTAACGACAGAGTTACTTTCGCATTTATAATATTAAAGTACTGAAGTACTGATAGTACCTAACGTATTATTTTATTAAATTTTAAAGTGATCCTAGCGTTGATACAGGGTTTGCTACCTGAAGAAATGGGATATTACCTATTTGTTTAGAAGACTGTCACACCTCTATTCAAAATGATACAAGCAAATTATTTACTAAAACTATTATGCCACACATGCACGTAAGAATATATAATTAATTACCGAATAAATATGTTTAAGTTGTTGTCGTCGGTTTTGATATCCTTAGTCTTTAATGTTGTCTTAGGTTTTCGCGATTATTGCACATGGTAATTAAACAACTTTAACCCCGTGGGGTGCCGGGTTAGAATTGCACCTCCCCATATAATCCCGTGTTTGTCGTAAGAGGCGACTAAGGGAAAACTACTGGAAGGTGGGCAGCAGCGCCTTCTAAAGAACTGCCAACTTACACTGCGATCCTCAAGACGCCTGCCAAGCGTGGGGATTATGGCAAATACCCCTTTCATAGGGGAGGCTGTGTTCAGGAGTGGACGATTCGGCTGTGCGAGTAAACGGTTTAAAGTTGTTTAATTTCTATCCTAAGTATGTGTTGAAATCTTTGCTGTACTGTACCATAACTGATAGCAGTAAGTGTAGGTACCCACCTACTTGTCATGTTATCATACACAAGCGCATTGTCTTCCACACAAAGTGCCTAGACTCTATTTATTCAGTTGTAGCCATCTGGACGCTGATAATGTCACAAACTTTGATCAAAATTTGCAAGAATGATTGCTTTACAAAAATTTTCTGGACGTTATTTTTAGCTACTAGCAAAATAAATTGACACTTCGCACAAAAACTTCACCATAATCGCTAAAGCATGAAATGAGGTAGAAGAATAAAACGTTATCCCAATTTAATAGATTAAGGCGTAACCAAAATTGAATAACATATGCTTTTTAAAATATTTTAGAGAAAACATTAAATATTTTTGTAGCTTAGCACTTATAAAATTAAAAACACATATATCTAGAGACAATTCCTCCAAATTTTAAGATCCAAATACAAACAATCAATTACACAACGTAATTAACAACTTTAGATTCAACAAATCTCAATTTCAGACGTGAAATCAGCCTTCATTGTGTAACGTTAATTAAACGTCTAATATCACATGTAATTGGGACACAACAAACTTTACAATGGCCGTAATGAGATCCTAAGGATCGACCCTCTAGATTTCCTATAACAGGGGGACACGGAACCAAGCTCAAAAACATTTACAAGTTAATAAACTTGCATTTATGAGTTTCAAATTAATTACGAAATTGGAAAGAAAAGTTATAGTCATGTGCGGAATTCCAACCCGCGCCACCTACCCGTATAGCCGCGGAGCAGGCGTTATTGCAAAAATGATAATATTAATTGGAAATTAATTATTTAAGAAAAGAAACCTTATTTTTCAGGTGTTATTAACGAGTGAAATTGACATGATGCATAATTGAATGAAAGTACATTGCTGAGTACCTAAAAACACCATATACTAGATAGAACTTGAGACTCTTGAGAGACGCTTCGGTGGTGTTGCTTACGGTTCTTATTTACAGTCATATTTATTGATGATACCATAGAGAAATAGTCCTTTTCATTTATCTATGGTGATACTGGATAGCGATACGATAAGGGTATGACACAGATATCAAAATAATGGAGGTCGAGATTTCTTGCTCTGAAAAATTATATTTTAATACAACTCTCTTATGAAGGTCAACAAAAGGATTTTACAACCACAGTCAGAATACTAGAGGTCATTATTTGAAAAAAAAACATGGCTCACAAATTTTCAACGAGGGGACGGTACGAACGGTTAGAAGGTTATACGATAGGAGCTAGGCTTAAGTTTGGGCTATAACACACTCACTACGATAGCTCAGCTGGAAAAGCATGCTCCGGCTATAAAGACGGAAGGTAGCAGGTTCAAAGCCCGAATCTCATTCAAACTTCGTGTCAGTGTCCTCGAATTTTTTCATACAAACGTATTTTCGGCTTTTTTAGGGTTCCGTACCCAAAGTGTAAAAACGGGACCCTATTACTGAGACTTCGCTGTAAGTCCGTCCGTCTGTCACCAGGCTGTATCTCAAGAACGGTGATAGCTAGACAGTTGAAATTTTCACAGATGATGTATCTCTGTTGCCGCTATAACAACAAATACAAAATGTTGGCCAAGAGCGAGTAGGACTCGCGCACCTTAAAAAAAAAGGTTAAAATATGAAGTCTAAAGTTATATGGTACGGGACCCTTCGTGCGCAAGTCCGACTTGCACTTGGCCAATTTTTTAAATAACCCTTAGGGTGCGAAATCAGTGAAATTTTTTATGCATGTCTTTGAGCCTATTATGCTTCTGGTTTGCGAGTTTTCCGTTTATTTAAGCATTTCAAAAAACAAAAACTAAATAATTGTTTTGTATCAGAATTGTTATATTCACATTTAGGGGAAAAATAAATGATAAATCGACAAACTGACAATGTTAAAGCAAAGATTACGCTCAGAAATATGCTTTCAACATCTTACAGTTTGAACTCTTGGTATTTAAGTAGGGTTTATTCTGTGCGGGTAGGAGAGTATAAAACATCTATAAAATTTTGTCTGAGTAAATTTATTTAAAAATAATATGTCAATCTTCTCCTTTATGTCTAAATTTAATGTATAATTAAAATCTAGTACAAAATATTTGCCAGTGGGTGTTATCTTTATCATATAGTCACTTCACACAAAATTAAACTGAGATAATTATACTGGTATTCATTGCACACACTTCAATTTCAATATGGAGGCAGTACAGCATTCAATGGCCCAACTCCAGCAGTTATTTATGCAGCGGATGGATGCTTATGAAGGTGAGCTTCAAGGTGCAACTCCTTCAACCAATGTAAACAATTTGGCATCAGACTTTACTGCATGCCGCTCCTTTATTATGACAGCTATTCAAGGCCATGCTTGTTCAACAGCAGGATTCTATGGAAATGCGTAGTCGTCGTAAGATCCTGCTGCTACATGGCGTTGTGGAATCCAAGGATGAAGATACTGCATCAGTGGTAGCCAAGGCCGTAGCAACTCACACGAAGTTAAGTGTTACTGTCGAGGATATCAGCCGCTGTAACCGAATGGGTCGTGCGTCCACTCCTGATAAACCCAGACCAATCCTGTTCAAATTGCGTACTTTGGAGATTAGAAACAAGATATGGTTCGCAAAGACGGGTTTAAAAGGATCCGGTTTAACTCTATCTGAGTTTTTAACTAAAACACGGCATCAAACATTCATGGTGGCTCGCCAAAGATATGGCATTGGCAAATGTTGGACGAAAGACGGTTTCGTGTTCATATCGGGTGCTGACGGAATACGACATCGTATCAGCTCTCTTGCAGAGCTCGATAAGATTGGTGGAACGGAAGCACCGATTCCAGTGCATGATGCTCCCAAGGAGTCGATAGCTACAGCCAAGCCGAGACGAGCTGCTTCCAAAAAGCGATGACATTACTGCTTCAATCTCATCTTGATGGTATAATTAGTACATAATTTTGTTTACAATATGGTTTGTTCGTATTTGGGTATTTGGTACCCTATGTATGTCTTCTAATTTTATGCACTTTACGTAGGTAGTTAATATGTAGCTTTTGTCCTTTTTACATCATTCTAAATAATTTTACTACCTTCTCGTATCAAAACAGTTTTGACATTTTTTTTGACGTTGAAGTTTTTTATTTCACATCAAACCATAGAGTTTATCACCAACCATAGAGCTTATCACAAACAATAGCTTATTCTGTTCAAGCCTGGTGACAAAATTACCTAAATATAATTAACTCATATTGTCATAACATAATTTACAATTTATTATATGCATATATGTGTCTGATGTGGTTAGTTTGTGTCTATGTGTTGGTGTTTTTATTCATTTTTTCTTCTCTGGGTAAAAACAAATATTAGTATCCGTGTGTATTGTGCGTGTTTGTTAAATGTATTCTTTGACCTACTGATACCCAACTGGCAGGTGGATATTTATAAAAAAACCTCTTATACTAATATATTTAATTATAATTATTTGTAAGTATATATTTAGTATATATACATATATTTATTAGTATATTATATTATAATATATATATATATCTCATATTAAGAAATATGTTAAACTTATTTAAAAACGCGGATGATAGTGATAGTGCTGAGTATTTGTCATTGTCTTCTAACAGTTCTCTTAGTGACCAGAGTTTCGAAAGCATTCCAACGCTTAACGATACTCTCGACGCACAGTTTTCTGATGTACCGAAGAATTTTAACGTGATTCATATTAACGCGCAAAGTATTCCGGCACATTATCCCGATATGCAGGCATCTCTAGTTCACAAAAATATTCACGCCATAATAGTCTCTGAGACATGGTTCAAGCCGTGCTTACCGTCTTTATCATATTCCTTGCCCGGCTTTAACCTAATCCGAAATGATCGTAGTGACAGCCGTGGGGGTGGGGTAGCTATTTATCTTAGATCACATATTCCTTTCTCAGTAGTCAGTACCTCATCCCAACCGCCTATATCAAATGCTGGTGAGCATCTTTTTGTGGAGGTTCTTCTTTCACATAATTAAATCTTACTCGGAGCCTATTATAGCAACTCTTCTTGTAATAATTACTTCTCATCATTTGATTAGATCCTTGAAGATCTTACCCCTTCATATATCCATACCATTATCATGGGTGATTTCAACACCTGTCTTCTCAAACGTGATTGTCGTACTTCTTCACTAGAAGCTGTCATTAATTCCTGCAACATGCATATTCTACCTCTAAATGCTACTCATCACTCCCCTAACTACACTCCTTCACTTCTCGACTTGATTATAGTATCATCCACCCAGCATGTTGCTAAGCACGGTCAATGTTCCGCCGATGCCTTCTCGTATCATGATCTGATATTCCTATCTTACAAAATTCGTCCTCCTAAAGCAAAACCTAAAATCATACTTCAGCGCAATTTTAGTGGCATGGACCAGGTAGTATTTCTTAATGATGCCCATGTAGTCGACTGGTCTCCGGTATATGATGCAGTGACTGTGAATGACCAAGTTGCTATATTCAACTCCTTATTAACACAGTTGTATGATAAGCATGCCCCTCTTCGAGCTATAAAATTAAAGCACCTTCCAGCTCCTTGGCTAACCAATGATATAAAAGTGTTAATGCATAAAAAAGTTGTCACTAAAAGTAAATACAAGCGTAGACCATGTGATGAAAATAAAGCTGTGTATGTTAAATCTCGCAATCGCTGCAATATGGTGTGTAGGGATGCTTTACGCCACCATGTTCACAAATCTGTCGCTAATGAGGACCCTGCCAAAGTATGGAAATTTCTCAGGTCATTGGGAATAGGTAAATCACGACAAGAATCTATTCCAAATGATGTAAATATCAATTCTCTAAACCAACATTTCTCTTCGTTGACTGATATTAACATCTCAGATAAAAACAATACCTTACGTAACCTTTCAACTTTACCGACTCCCGACCATTCGCCATTTATTTTTAATCAACTGTCCGCTTGCGATGTTAAGAAGAGCGTAATTTCAATCACTTCTAATGCTGTTGGTGTTGACGGCATAAGTCGTAACATGGTTATTGTAACCGCCCCAGGATCCTATACTATTTTTTTTATACAAAATAAATAAATAATTCAAATATAACCATTTTAAATTAAATAATAATTAATAAAGAAACATTTATAATAATAAAACTAACTAATACCACCTAACTTAAACTGATCCCAAAAACTAAAGTGATCCCAAAAACTGAAACTGATCCTAAACTGATCCTATTTTTATTAAACTTAAATGTTTTAACTTAAAGATCGTGCTTGACTAAAAATTCTGATCCCAAATTTTCGAATTACTAAAGAAACCTAAAATAACATATTAAATATTTTTCTTTAATCTAAAATTATTGTGATTTGAAATATGGCATGTGAATCGTCTAGTATAGTGGTAGGACCTTAAGAAGTGACCTATTGTAGTAATCCATTTTCTTTTAAGGTAATTAAGAAAGAACTTGTCTAACCTAACAGACAATATTCCTGAATAGTATCTCCTTAACCTAAAATTTTAATCTATCAAATTAAAATGTATATTATTAAAATGAGAATCCTAAAGATATCTATATGAACCTATTATACTAGTTTTTATACTAAAGTATTTTTATAGTAAAATAATTGCAATTCAATCTAATATAATTTAGAATATTATTTGTTCATTTGATGATGTAAAGGAATATAATTTGAATGTATTATTAGAATAATGTAGATATTCTGAATTAGTGAACATAGAATAACACCTCATAAAATATTGGAATTAGGTATCTAAGACCAATAGTAAATTATTAAGGAACCTGAAGTCTAAAATTAGGTCAACCATTGTAAGAGATGTTACTTGAAACATACGTTTCTAGACCATAATTCATGGCAAAGCAATTTTAAATGAAGTACCATTACAGTATTAAATCGTTAAAAATTAATTAAATTGTTAGAGTATTAATTCATTAAACGGCTAAATAATTTTTGTTGGGGAGCAAATAATTGTTTCTAAGAACAAAATAGAAATTACGGGAAATTTAAATGAAAACCAATGAATTTATTATACAAATAGATAAAAGCAGATAAATGAATCCTAAGGTAATTTGTACAGATCCCAAATCTAAAATCACGTGTATAAATTATTATTGTAGATAGTCTCAAATTAAAAATAGGTATCGGGAAACCAGACATAAAATCTAGATAAAGTAAGTAGTATAGAATTTGGCTCAAAATAGCGTAGTATAAATAACTATACATTAGATATGTTTTGACTATTGTAAGGAAAACAACATGAAACTAGAATTTACTTGAATTTTTGTACACATAATAATATATTGTCATGACTCCTAAGACTTCCTGAGATTTCCTCAAAAATTGCAAAACATTTTAAAGCTTAACAATAAGAACCTAAGATGCATAACTGCTTATCTAGTATAGTAAGTGAATTATATTAGAAGATATTTTCTCTAAAGTTCCTAACATAGTAACCTAGACTTCTAGGAAACTAAGACTATATTTTATTATGTTTTGTGAGAGACTGATAAAGGAAATATACTAAAAATGGATAATCAACGAACTCCGTAATCACCTTATATTTTAGGTGACTTCAATCATTTTGAAGATAAGAAAGGAGAGATTAAAATTAATTTAAATTATATACTACAAAATCCGTATTATGTATTTCTAAACGAACTTAAATCTATCGGAAATTATAAAGGAAACTATGAGATATTGAATATTGTATTCTAAAATACAATTTGACCATTTACTTCCTCAACTTATATTCACAACGTCATATAGTAAAATGGATATTAATATAAGATAAAGTATTGCACAAAATTGTTTGATTAAATTTGATAAAGTAAATTGAATTATTCTAAAATTGGTCTAATTAAAAGAGTAGGAGAATGGACTAGACTGATAGACACTATTACTTTTTGTAAGTATAACGTTTATTGGAAGTAAACTAGCAAATAGGTATTTCATAACATTTTGTTATTGTAAGATTTTATTATTTGATAAGTTGCAACTTTGATAAGTAGATGGATCCATCGTATATTAGTTAGCAGTTTTAAGGAAAAGTTCAAATGCTGAAGTGCCAGGGACTTGCAACCCCTGGAGTACGTTTCAGAAGGCCTTCTTTACGGCGCACGACGCCAATGCTCATCGGTTCACTTAGGTAAAGCCTTCTCCTTAAATCAAATACTGCTTAACTTCCTAATTTGAACACATTATTGAATAATTCATAATATCCATATAATGAGTGTCATTGATTGATTATTTCTCAATTTACTTTTACATATTTCGTACATGACATCATGTCTAGTTAGTTAATATCATTGATATGATACCTTTCGGTTTGAAATAGAATGTTATTTAAAGTATTATGGTACAATCCATATTATTATTTAATTTCAATGAAAAATTTGGTTATATATTTTAGGACTTACTTTGCCTAAGTTTTGTAAAATCACGTGTTTGTGATATCAAAAGTGAATTATATTTATACTCTGACTCAAGTACTCAAATATGAATATATAAAGTTTAGAGGAGTTATTTATATTCCCTCTGATTTTCTCATGTCGAATATAACATCTTTCATCCTTACAGCAGAAAGACTTATTGAAGGTGTGGTCGTGTGGTCGCATTTGCACCAATATTCAACAATGTATCATCATGGTTGAATAGAATTTATATTTCGTATTGTTGAATACATATATACGAGGACTTACATGCCTCAATGTTGTCGTAAGAGTGTCAATCCATATTAGTTGAACAAACTTAAAGCATTCTTTATATCAAATTAAATACTTGAGTAGAATCATCATACACGTTTATCATACATGAATACTTAGACAAAATATTTTTTTTCTAGAACAATATTCAGAAGACATCAATACACAATCACATAATCAATATAATTTACTATTTCAGTAGATTAGAACTGATACACCCAAGAATAAGAGTTTATACTAGTTTAGTAGTGTATCAATCCCGTAAATTTTATAATACTCAAATAATTCAATGTAAACTTACGTACATAACTTTTCTCCACATGATTTTTGTGTTCTACACATATCTCCTTATAGTAGGTTTTCCATTTTTTTTAATATATTTCTTATATTTTAGATTTAAGTGAAAATTACGTTAAAAAATACTATGAGGATTTTAATTTTTCTTGTCATTTTGTATTCTTGACAGATCCTCTCAACATTTTCAAACTATTCTATGCCTCTTTCTTTTTAAACATAAAATGAGGTCACAATCTCATTCCAGATTTAAGACATCAAAAAGGTTAGCATACACAAATGCTGACTATAAAAATTTCTTACTTAGGATGAATAATTTATCTTTGATCTTTAGATTATCTACCATATTCAATTACATTATTCATATTTAGTGACGGAACTTCCTACTCAAGGTCTGTTCCGTTACATTCAACCCCCAAAATTTGCGCAGGTGATATGATAATTTAACCGTAGTAAATTTTTAAAACTTATTGGCAAATGAACTCATAAAAATTTCTTTATCATATTTCTAAGCTTTTGTTTCTTTACCATATTTTAATTATATTATATTATTTGTGTTAAGTGATGGAACTTCCCTCCCACGATATGTCTCGTTACATCCAACCCCCAAAATTTGTACAAATTATATGATAATTTAACCATAATAAATATTTAACAATCTCTCTAAAATTTCAATCATAAATATGTTCTTTAATTCGAATAAAATTTATTGGCAAATGAAATCAGACATGGTGTATTTGAGAATGTGTGTGTTTTTAAACCATTCCAAAAGTTTAAAATTAAATGAGTTAATATATAAGCTTTTATAGCGATAATCATAAATAAAGATTTCTTTTCACCAAGTCGATTCAATCCTGGTAAGGAAATGCGTTTTGTGTTGCGCATTAATCCTAATGATTCAAAGGTTGGTGTTAGTCTGCAAACCAATCATACGCTTAGAGAAAAACACCCCCTAAGACCTTCCAAAAACTAAATCTACTCTTAAGGCTTAAAGCTTTAATTATGTATGCTCACCACTAATCCACTTAATACCAATTTCATGTAATCAAACTTCTGGTTTTGGAGATGTATAGTGTACCGCAATATTTAATGTAGAGTGGGACTCGTATGAAATCAGTTTATACTGATGACTTGTCTTCTGACTTAACCTAACACCAAATCTCCTTCATATGAGTCGCTGATATGTACTGTTTTGAGCATTATAGCTCCGTCGATAGGGTAATGCATCTGAATTCAATTGACAACAAATTGCTTCAAACCAAGGATATCAATAAATTATTAAAGCTCTCCATTCCTTCTATTAAAGTACTACCACATATATTTTTCCTTCCTTTCTATTAAACATTAATATTTCACTCTTCTTTATGTAGTCCATTCAAAACATTAACTCTCATTGTGTTTCATAATCTTTAACAATGAATCAATTCCGTTTAGTAAGAAGCTCAAAATCAATATGACATATTGACAACTTACAACTCACAATAATCTTGAAACCGTTTTGTTTGGCAGTAACAAAACACACTCTAGAAATCATGAAGTCCCATAACTAAATAAGTTTTCTATAAACTATTTTATTATAACTTTCAATAATAAATTAAAGTATATACAATTTCAATACAATTTAATTAAACTTAAAAAAAATAGATTATTTATTGTTGAACATTTTGATTAAGTAAAGTAAACAAGGTATGGTTAAGGGATATAAATTAAGATTTAATTTCATTATCTATTTTTTATGATAAGCAAGGCAAACGATTGAATTACACACATTAAAACATTTGATTATAATATTATCATAAATATTTTTTTAACAACCGCCTTCGCTCCCTTATATCTAAGAATATTATATATACTACTTGTTTTTTGTTTTTATTTATTTTCATCTAATCAATTTGAAGTAAATTATTTATCTTCCTTAATCTAAACAATCCATTTTTAAATATTTAACAATGAATAACTGGACTTACTCCTATCGTTTTTAAATTTGAAAGAAATATTATATTTATATTATTTGATTATATTATTTTTCAAACGATTCCTCGGTGTATAATTGTAAAATTATTAGTAAGTACAACCCCCTGACTGAATTTATTTAACAAATGATTTTACCACGCTTCAATGTTTAATCAACCCCCATTTTATAATCTTTTATTTTAATTAATTTATTTATGATCACCAATAATTGTTACATAAATTTGTGCATAAATCTGAGTATATTTGTAAGTAATTAATACAACCCCCTGACTGAATATATTTAATCATTGATTTTAATTCGCTTTCAATTTCGATCAACCCCCACTTTAATATAATTTTATATTCAGTTATAATGAATAGATTTAGGCATTCCTTTACGGAAACCATATATAATGAAAACAAATATTTTCAAAATATTACTAAAAAACAACAGATTAATAGTTCAATAAAACACTTAAAAAAAATATACAATCAATGTATCTCGTAACAATATCGCCTAATTTTCCGTAAAACCGACGTGACGTCACAAACTCCACGTTACCAAACCATAAGAAATTCGACGCGTTTTGATTCTACACGAAGCTTCCTCAAGAGGTCTTAATTCTACGAGCGCACGATCAAAATACCGTTTTAGCTAAGAAACATACTAATATCCTATTAAATCTTTCTTAATACCTCTCCTTTTTCACGGCAACAAATTGTGCGATGAATCGCACCCTTACAAATCACAATAAACCTAGAATTAACCATATTAATCTATCATCACTATTCTACATTTTTTTTTTAATAAATAAGAAATATATATTTAGATCAAAAAATTATCTAACTACTAAATAAATTCCTTGTATATAAAATTCTTATCAACCCGCAGTATCACAAATAACGAAAAATTAACGTTTGTTAAAAACTAATAATCAAATGATAAACTCCAAATTAATGATAATGACAAATTGAATTCAAACTACCTTAATAAACTTTTAAATAAATTCTAGCAAAATCCCGATTAAATCCTTGTAAAATCCTCTTACTAATCTATCTTTTCTAAACTACTAAAATCCTGGTCACGGCACCAAATTGTAACCGCCCCAGGATCCTATACTATTTTTTTTTTATACAAAATAAATAAATAATTCAAATATAACCATTTTAAATTAAATAATAATTAATAAAGAAACATTTATAATAATAAAACTAACTAATACCACCTAACTTAAACTGATCCCAAAAACTAAAGTGATCCCAAAAACTGAAACTGATCCTAAACTGATCCTATTTTTATTAAACTTAAATGTTTTAACTTAAAGATCGTGCTTGACTAAAAATTCTGATCCCAAATTTTCGAATTACTAAAGAAGCCTAAAATAACATATTAAATATTTTTCTTTAATCTAAAATTATTGTGATTTGAAATATGGCATGTGAATCGTCTAGTATAGTGGTAGGACCTTAAGAAGTGACCTATTGTAGTAATCCATTTTCTTTTAAGGTAATTAAGAAAGAACTTGTCTAACCTAACAGACAATATTCCTGAATAGTATCTCCTTAACCTAAAATTTTAATCTATCAAATTAAAATGTATATTATTAAAATGAGAATCCTAAAGATATCTATATGAACCTATTATACTAGTTTTTATACTAAAGTATTTTTATAGTAAAATAATTGCAATTCAATCTAATATAATTTAGAATATTATTTGTTCATTTGATGATGTAAAGGAATATAATTTGAATGTATTATTAGAATAATGTAGATATTCTGAATTAGTGAACATAGAATAACACCTCATAAAATATTGGAATTAGGTATCTAAGACCAATAGTAAATTATTAAGGAACCTGAAGTCTAAAATTAGGTCAACCATTGTAAGAGATGTTACTTGAAACATACGTTTCTAGACCATAATTCATGGCAAAGCAATTTTAAATGAAGTACCATTACAGTATTAAATCGTTAAAAATTAATTAAATTGTTAGAGTATTAATTCATTAAACGGCTAAATAATTTTTGTTGGGGAGCAAATAATTGTTTCTAAGAACAAAATAGAAATTACGGGAAATTTAAATGAAAACCAATGAATTTATTATACAAATAGATAAAAGCAGATAAATGAATCCTAAGGTAATTTGTACAGATCCCAAATCTAAAATCACGTGTATAAATTATTATTGTAGATAGTCTCAAATTAAAAATAGGTATCGGGAAACCAGACATAAAATCTAGATAAAGTAAGTAGTATAGAATTTGGCTCAAAATAGCGTAGTATAAATAACTATACATTAGATATGTTTTGACTATTGTAAGGAAAACAACATGAAACTAGAATTTACTTGAATTTTTGTACACATAATAATATATTGTCATGACTCCTAAGACTTCCTGAGATTTCCTCAAAAATTGCAAAACATTTTAAAGCTTAACAATAAGAACCTAAGATGCATAACTGCTTATCTAGTATAGTAAGTGAATTATATTAGAAGATATTTTCTCTAAAGTTCCTAACATAGTAACCTAGACTTCTAGGAAACTAAGACTATATTTTATTATGTTTTGTGAGAGACTGATAAAGGAAATATACTAAAAATGGATAATCAACGAACTCCGTAATCACCTTATATTTTAGGTGACTTCAATCATTTTGAAGATAAGAAAGGAGAGATTAAAATTAATTTAAATTATATACTACAAAATCCGTATTATGTATTTCTAAACGAACTTAAATCTATCGGAAATTATAAAGGAAACTATGAGATATTGAATATTGTATTCTAAAATACAATTTGACCATTTACTTCCTCAACTTATATTCACAACGTCATATAGTAAAATGGATATTAATATAAGATAAAGTATTGCACAAAATTGTTTGATTAAATTTGATAAAGTAAATTGAATTATTCTAAAATTGGTCTAATTAAAAGAGTAGGAGAATGGACTAGACTGATAGACACTATTACTTTTTGTAAGTATAACGTTTATTGGAAGTAAACTAGCAAATAGGTATTTCATAACATTTTGTTATTGTAAGATTTTATTATTTGATAAGTTGCAACTTTGATAAGTAGATGGATCCATCGTATATTAGTTAGCAGTTTTAAGGAAAAGTTCAAATGCTGAAGTGCCAGGGACTTGCAACCCCTGGAGTACGTTTCAGAAGGCCTTCTTTACGGCGCACGACGCCAATGCTCATCGGTTCACTTAGGTAAAGCCTTCTCCTTAAATCAAATACTGCTTAACTTCCTAATTTGAACACATTATTGAATAATTCATAATATCCATATAATGAGTGTCATTGATTGATTATTTCTCAATTTACTTTTACATATTTCGTACATGACATCATGTCTAGTTAGTTAATATCATTGATATGATACCTTTCGGTTTGAAATAGAATGTTATTTAAAGTATTATGGTACAATCCATATTATTATTTAATTTCAATGAAAAATTTGGTTATATATTTTAGGACTTACTTTGCCTAAGTTTTGTAAAATCACGTGTTTGTGATATCAAAAGTGAATTATATTTATACTCTGACTCAAGTACTCAAATATGAATATATAAAGTTTAGAGGAGTTATTTATATTCCCTCTGATTTTCTCATGTCGAATATAACATCTTTCATCCTTACAGCAGAAAGACTTATTGAAGGTGTGGTCGTGTGGTCGCATTTGCACCAATATTCAACAATGTATCATCATGGTTGAATAGAATTTATATTTCGTATTGTTGAATACATATATACGAGGACTTACATGCCTCAATGTTGTCGTAAGAGTGTCAATCCATATTAGTTGAACAAACTTAAAGCATTCTTTATATCAAATTAAATACTTGAGTAGAATCATCATACACGTTTATCATACATGAATACTTAGACAAAATATTTTTTTTCTAGAACAATATTCAGAAGACATCAATACACAATCACATAATCAATATAATTTACTATTTCAGTAGATTAGAACTGATACACCCAAGAATAAGAGTTTATACTAGTTTAGTAGTGTATCAATCCCGTAAATTTTATAATACTCAAATAATTCAATGTAAACTTACGTACATAACTTTTCTCCACATGATTTTTGTGTTCTACACATATCTCCTTATAGTAGGTTTTCCATTTTTTTTAATATATTTCTTATATTTTAGATTTAAGTGAAAATTACGTTAAAAAATACTATGAGGATTTTAATTTTTCTTGTCATTTTGTATTCTTGACAGATCCTCTCAACATTTTCAAACTATTCTATGCCTCTTTCTTTTTAAACATAAAATGAGGTCACAATCTCATTCCAGATTTAAGACATCAAAAAGGTTAGCATACACAAATGCTGACTATAAAAATTTCTTACTTAGGATGAATAATTTATCTTTGATCTTTAGATTATCTACCATATTCAATTACATTATTCATATTTAGTGACGGAACTTCCTACTCAAGGTCTGTTCCGTTACATTCAACCCCCAAAATTTGCGCAGGTGATATGATAATTTAACCGTAGTAAATTTTTAAAACTTATTGGCAAATGAACTCATAAAAATTTCTTTATCATATTTCTAAGCTTTTGTTTCTTTACCATATTTTAATTATATTATATTATTTGTGTTAAGTGATGGAACTTCCCTCCCACGATATGTCTCGTTACATCCAACCCCCAAAATTTGTACAAATTATATGATAATTTAACCATAATAAATATTTAACAATCTCTCTAAAATTTCAATCATAAATATGTTCTTTAATTCGAATAAAATTTATTGGCAAATGAAATCAGACATGGTGTATTTGAGAATGTGTGTGTTTTTAAACCATTCCAAAAGTTTAAAATTAAATGAGTTAATATATAAGCTTTTATAGCGATAATCATAAATAAAGATTTCTTTTCACCAAGTCGATTCAATCCTGGTAAGGAAATGCGTTTTGTGTTGCGCATTAATCCTAATGATTCAAAGGTTGGTGTTAGTCTGCAAACCAATCATACGCTTAGAGAAAAACACCCCCTAAGACCTTCCAAAAACTAAATCTACTCTTAAGGCTTAAAGCTTTAATTATGTATGCTCACCACTAATCCACTTAATACCAATTTCATGTAATCAAACTTCTGGTTTTGGAGATGTATAGTGTACCGCAATATTTAATGTAGAGTGGGACTCGTATGAAATCAGTTTATACTGATGACTTGTCTTCTGACTTAACCTAACACCAAATCTCCTTCATATGAGTCGCTGATATGTACTGTTTTGAGCATTATAGCTCCGTCGATAGGGTAATGCATCTGAATTCAATTGACAACAAATTGCTTCAAACCAAGGATATCAATAAATTATTAAAGCTCTCCATTCCTTCTATTAAAGTACTACCACATATATTTTTCCTTCCTTTCTATTAAACATTAATATTTCACTCTTCTTTATGTAGTCCATTCAAAACATTAACTCTCATTGTGTTTCATAATCTTTAACAATGAATCAATTCCGTTTAGTAAGAAGCTCAAAATCAATATGACATATTGACAACTTACAACTCACAATAATCTTGAAACCGTTTTGTTTGGCAGTAACAAAACACACTCTAGAAATCATGAAGTCCCATAACTAAATAAGTTTTCTATAAACTATTTTATTATAACTTTCAATAATAAATTAAAGTATATACAATTTCAATACAATTTAATTAAACTTAAAAAAAATAGATTATTTATTGTTGAACATTTTGATTAAGTAAAGTAAACAAGGTATGGTTAAGGGATATAAATTAAGATTTAATTTCATTATCTATTTTTTATGATAAGCAAGGCAAACGATTGAATTACACACATTAAAACATTTGATTATAATATTATCATAAATATTTTTTTAACAACCGCCTTCGCTCCCTTATATCTAAGAATATTATATATACTACTTGTTTTTTGTTTTTATTTATTTTCATCTAATCAATTTGAAGTAAATTATTTATCTTCCTTAATCTAAACAATCCATTTTTAAATATTTAACAATGAATAACTGGACTTACTCCTATCGTTTTTAAATTTGAAAGAAATATTATATTTATATTATTTGATTATATTATTTTTCAAACGATTCCTCGGTGTATAATTGTAAAATTATTAGTAAGTACAACCCCCTGACTGAATTTATTTAACAAATGATTTTACCACGCTTCAATGTTTAATCAACCCCCATTTTATAATCTTTTATTTTAATTAATTTATTTATGATCACCAATAATTGTTACATAAATTTGTGCATAAATCTGAGTATATTTGTAAGTAATTAATACAACCCCCTGACTGAATATATTTAATCATTGATTTTAATTCGCTTTCAATTTCGATCAACCCCCACTTTAATATAATTTTATATTCAGTTATAATGAATAGATTTAGGCATTCCTTTACGGAAACCATATATAATGAAAACAAATATTTTCAAAATATTACTAAAAAACAACAGATTAATAGTTCAATAAAACACTTAAAAAAAATATACAATCAATGTATCTCGTAACAATATCGCCTAATTTTCCGTAAAACCGACGTGACGTCACAAACTCCACGTTACCAAACCATAAGAAATTCGACGCGTTTTGATTCTACACGAAGCTTCCTCAAGAGGTCTTAATTCTACGAGCGCACGATCAAAATACCGTTTTAGCTAAGAAACATACTAATATCCTATTAAATCTTTCTTAATACCTCTCCTTTTTCACGGCAACAAATTGTGCGATGAATCGCACCCTTACAAATCACAATAAACCTAGAATTAACCATATTAATCTATCATCACTATTCTACATTTTTTTTTTAATAAATAAGAAATATATATTTAGATCAAAAAATTATCTAACTACTAAATAAATTCCTTGTATATAAAATTCTTATCAACCCGCAGTATCACAAATAACGAAAAATTAACGTTTGTTAAAAACTAATAATCAAATGATAAACTCCAAATTAATGATAATGACAAATTGAATTCAAACTACCTTAATAAACTTTTAAATAAATTCTAGCAAAATCCCGATTAAATCCTTGTAAAATCCTCTTACTAATCTATCTTTTCTAAACTACTAAAATCCTGGTCACGGCACCAAATTGTAACCGCCCCAGGATCCTATACTATTTTTTTTTTATACAAAATAAATAAATAATTCAAATATAACCATTTTAAATTAAATAATAATTAATAAAGAAACATTTATAATAATAAAACTAACTAATACCACCTAACTTAAACTGATCCCAAAAACTAAAGTGATCCCAAAAACTGAAACTGATCCTAAACTGATCCTATTTTTATTAAACTTAAATGTTTTAACTTAAAGATCGTGCTTGACTAAAAATTCTGATCCCAAATTTTCGAATTACTAAAGAAGCCTAAAATAACATATTAAATATTTTTCTTTAATCTAAAATTATTGTGATTTGAAATATGGCATGTGAATCGTCTAGTATAGTGGTAGGACCTTAAGAAGTGACCTATTGTAGTAATCCATTTTCTTTTAAGGTAATTAAGAAAGAACTTGTCTAACCTAACAGACAATATTCCTGAATAGTATCTCCTTAACCTAAAATTTTAATCTATCAAATTAAAATGTATATTATTAAAATGAGAATCCTAAAGATATCTATATGAACCTATTATACTAGTTTTTATACTAAAGTATTTTTATAGTAAAATAATTGCAATTCAATCTAATATAATTTAGAATATTATTTGTTCATTTGATGATGTAAAGGAATATAATTTGAATGTATTATTAGAATAATGTAGATATTCTGAATTAGTGAACATAGAATAACACCTCATAAAATATTGGAATTAGGTATCTAAGACCAATAGTAAATTATTAAGGAACCTGAAGTCTAAAATTAGGTCAACCATTGTAAGAGATGTTACTTGAAACATACGTTTCTAGACCATAATTCATGGCAAAGCAATTTTAAATGAAGTACCATTACAGTATTAAATCGTTAAAAATTAATTAAATTGTTAGAGTATTAATTCATTAAACGGCTAAATAATTTTTGTTGGGGAGCAAATAATTGTTTCTAAGAACAAAATAGAAATTACGGGAAATTTAAATGAAAACCAATGAATTTATTATACAAATAGATAAAAGCAGATAAATGAATCCTAAGGTAATTTGTACAGATCCCAAATCTAAAATCACGTGTATAAATTATTATTGTAGATAGTCTCAAATTAAAAATAGGTATCGGGAAACCAGACATAAAATCTAGATAAAGTAAGTAGTATAGAATTTGGCTCAAAATAGCGTAGTATAAATAACTATACATTAGATATGTTTTGACTATTGTAAGGAAAACAACATGAAACTAGAATTTACTTGAATTTTTGTACACATAATAATATATTGTCATGACTCCTAAGACTTCCTGAGATTTCCTCAAAAATTGCAAAACATTTTAAAGCTTAACAATAAGAACCTAAGATGCATAACTGCTTATCTAGTATAGTAAGTGAATTATATTAGAAGATATTTTCTCTAAAGTTCCTAACATAGTAACCTAGACTTCTAGGAAACTAAGACTATATTTTATTATGTTTTGTGAGAGACTGATAAAGGAAATATACTAAAAATGGATAATCAACGAACTCCGTAATCACCTTATATTTTAGGTGACTTCAATCATTTTGAAGATAAGAAAGGAGAGATTAAAATTAATTTAAATTATATACTACAAAATCCGTATTATGTATTTCTAAACGAACTTAAATCTATCGGAAATTATAAAGGAAACTATGAGATATTGAATATTGTATTCTAAAATACAATTTGACCATTTACTTCCTCAACTTATATTCACAACGTCATATAGTAAAATGGATATTAATATAAGATAAAGTATTGCACAAAATTGTTTGATTAAATTTGATAAAGTAAATTGAATTATTCTAAAATTGGTCTAATTAAAAGAGTAGGAGAATGGACTAGACTGATAGACACTATTACTTTTTGTAAGTATAACGTTTATTGGAAGTAAACTAGCAAATAGGTATTTCATAACATTTTGTTATTGTAAGATTTTATTATTTGATAAGTTGCAACTTTGATAAGTAGATGGATCCATCGTATATTAGTTAGCAGTTTTAAGGAAAAGTTCAAATGCTGAAGTGCCAGGGACTTGCAACCCCTGGAGTACGTTTCAGAAGGCCTTCTTTACGGCGCACGACGCCAATGCTCATCGGTTCACTTAGGTAAAGCCTTCTCCTTAAATCAAATACTGCTTAACTTCCTAATTTGAACACATTATTGAATAATTCATAATATCCATATAATGAGTGTCATTGATTGATTATTTCTCAATTTACTTTTACATATTTCGTACATGACATCATGTCTAGTTAGTTAATATCATTGATATGATACCTTTCGGTTTGAAATAGAATGTTATTTAAAGTATTATGGTACAATCCATATTATTATTTAATTTCAATGAAAAATTTGGTTATATATTTTAGGACTTACTTTGCCTAAGTTTTGTAAAATCACGTGTTTGTGATATCAAAAGTGAATTATATTTATACTCTGACTCAAGTACTCAAATATGAATATATAAAGTTTAGAGGAGTTATTTATATTCCCTCTGATTTTCTCATGTCGAATATAACATCTTTCATCCTTACAGCAGAAAGACTTATTGAAGGTGTGGTCGTGTGGTCGCATTTGCACCAATATT
Source organism: Plagodis dolabraria (assembly GCA_963854805.1). Taxonomy (NCBI): domain Eukaryota; kingdom Metazoa; phylum Arthropoda; class Insecta; order Lepidoptera; family Geometridae; genus Plagodis; species Plagodis dolabraria. The sequence continues at coordinate 2,422,193 of OY978453.1, read as the reverse complement.
CAACAATGTATCATCATGGTTGAATAGAATTTATATTTCGTATTGTTGAATACATATATACGAGGACTTACATGCCTCAATGTTGTCGTAAGAGTGTCAATCCATATTAGTTGAACAAACTTAAAGCATTCTTTATATCAAATTAAATACTTGAGTAGAATCATCATACACGTTTATCATACATGAATACTTAGACAAAATATTTTTTTTCTAGAACAATATTCAGAAGACATCAATACACAATCACATAATCAATATAATTTACTATTTCAGTAGATTAGAACTGATACACCCAAGAATAAGAGTTTATACTAGTTTAGTAGTGTATCAATCCCGTAAATTTTATAATACTCAAATAATTCAATGTAAACTTACGTACATAACTTTTCTCCACATGATTTTTGTGTTCTACACATATCTCCTTATAGTAGGTTTTCCATTTTTTTTAATATATTTCTTATATTTTAGATTTAAGTGAAAATTACGTTAAAAAATACTATGAGGATTTTAATTTTTCTTGTCATTTTGTATTCTTGACAGATCCTCTCAACATTTTCAAACTATTCTATGCCTCTTTCTTTTTAAACATAAAATGAGGTCACAATCTCATTCCAGATTTAAGACATCAAAAAGGTTAGCATACACAAATGCTGACTATAAAAATTTCTTACTTAGGATGAATAATTTATTTTTGATCTTTAGATTATCTACCATATTCAATTACATTATTCATATTTAGTGACGGAACTTCCTACTCAAGGTCTGTTCCGTTACATTATGCCCATACTAGATGTTATACTTCCTGTTCTCTGTCACATTTTTAATAACTCTGTCTCTGATGGAGTATTTCCCTCAATTTGGAAAGACGCTCAAATTATTCCCTTGGCTAAAAAATCAAACCCTAAATCTTATTCCGATTATCGACCCATTTCAATCCTTCCATGCCTGTTAAAAGTGCTCGAGCGTCTTATCTACAACCAAATTAGCAAATTCTTAACTAGTAACAGACTTTTAAACCCTTTTCAATCTGGCTTTCGACCTGGGCATAGCACTGTAACTACTCTCATAAAAATTACTGATGATATCCGTCTTGGAATGGACAATGGCGAAGTTACTGTATTAACTCTTTTAGATTTTAGCAACGCATTCAACACTGTGAATTTTGACATTCTTCTTGCTCTCCTTAGCTCAATTAACATTTCTCCAACGGCAGTTGATTGGTTTCGCAGTTATCTGTACGGGCGCAGGCAGCGTGTTCGCCTTGAAGATGAATACTCTTCCTGGTGTAGCACGACCACAGGCGTCCCGCAAGGTGGCGTCTTATATTTGCTTTATTTATTAATTCGATTTCTCACAACCTCACTTCTTCCTACCACCTATATGCAGACGATCTACAGAATTATTCTAAGGCACCAGTGAATAAACTACCTGAAACCATTCAGATTGTTAATGCTAATCTTGATCGCATAGCTAAATGGAGCAATTCTTTTGGGTTACAAGTAAATCCCATTAAGACACAAACAATAGTTATTGGTAGCTCAAGCTATTACTTCCTCAAGTTTTCTTTGGTGGTATTGCTATTCCCTTTAGTAGCTCTGTAAAGAATCTTGGAATAACAATGGATCGCTATATGAGGTGGGATCAACAGTTACAAATTAGCAGTCGCAAGCTATTTGCCGCAGCAGGATCCTTAAAAAGGTTGCGCAATTTTCTTCCAACAGCCACTAAAATTGCATTAGCTCAATCTCTATTACTTCCAATTCTTGACTACGCTGATGCCTGCTATCTCGATCTCACGGAGGAACAGCTAGATAAACTTGAGCGTCTTCAAAATTTTTGTATTAGATTCATATTTGGTTTACGCAAATATGATCACGTCTCTCAGTTTCGTTCTAAGCTCAATGGGCTGACAATACGTTTTCGCCGGAATGCTCATATTCTTAGTCTCCTTTACAATATATTGTTTAATCCTACATCCCCGCGCTATCTCAAGGAACGTTTTAATTCCTTCACTGTTCTTCATACACTTTAAGGTCATCAGAAAATCTTACACTTGAAATCCATCCTCATACTAGTTCGTTCTATAGCAAATCTTTCACCATTCAGGCTGCTCGCTTGTGGAATTCTCTTCCTGTATCTATCAGACAAGCACCGACTCTCAGAATGTTCAAGGATCAAGTTAAAAAGTTTTCTTTGTCCAATTAATTATGCACTAAATTTTTGTCAATGTCTAGGCTTTGTATGGGATAATATTATGATATGTATGTATCTTTATATAATTTATTTATATATATATATATATACGTATATATATATCATTATCTATTTATGTATGTTGATATGTGTATATATTTATGTATATATTTATATATGCGTATATATATTATGTATTTATTTATTTTAAAACTTACATCCTATTTTTATACATTTGTTTAGAAACTATAGTAAAATTCGTTTTATTTTTAAAATATTTTTATGAATTTGTACTTTTTTCATTGTTAATTGTTAGACTACACCCGCCCCAACTGTTTTGTTTATTCAACTCCATCCTAAGGTTGCCTGGTAGAGATCACTTTTAGTGATAAGGCCGCCCATTGTAACACTATGTTATTATTATTTAATTAAATTTTATGATGTAAACTTTAATATTTCATATGTGGTGTAACAATAAAGAGTTTTCTATCTCTATCTATTCTATCTATTTAAAGATGACGAATCTATATTTGTATGGAAAACGCTATGACTCTAGCCTTTATAAAAAAATACAATGTTAGAAAACATAACTTGTTACTATTACAGGATTTATTAACTTTATTCACATTAAAAAGTATTGGGATACATTGACATAATGGGTATTTACTAAACATTTTAGCTGTCTAATTAATCACATATTGAGTAGCCCATTATTAAAATAACATGATTTAGCAACGTAATAAAATATTATACCTATGTTTTAGGATATTTAATAATTAGGATGTTTAATATAAAATCGAACTCAATTCCTATAAGAAGATTTTTTATGTTTTTTACTAACTACATCCCCGCACCGTTATTTTAACCTAGAATTACTGGCTCTCAAGGACAGCTGCCGGAAGGTGCTTGGAGACAAATTTTCTAATTGAGGGTGGTAGCTAGCCAGGCGGGCATTCGCAAAATGCCCTACCACCATGCAAATAAATAAATAGACTTAGTCGTATTAATGTACTGATTGCATATATTGAAATGTTTGAGGACACGTGTTAGTGATTAGAAACAAGGTTTCAGTAAGTAACAAAGAATAATAATTGGCGTTTCCTAAATTTCATTTCCCTCATCAATGTGTTAAAAATTAAGTGGTTATTTTTAAAGACATTGTAGTAAGAGGGTCAGGTCGGAACCCTGAACAGAACATCCCCTAGGGTCAAGTTCGTGGCTCCACACTTGAACCCTACATAGTTACCAAATTGTATTTGCAGGTCCTATATTCACTCATTTTAGCTAGCTAACAATCCCCAACAACTCTTCTAGTAAATACATAATGAAGAGCCAATTGAAAATTTAAGCCTACCCCTGACGTATTTGTCTCGGAAATATCCATGTTACGTGAAACGCAAGAGGAATCTATGACAGAACCCCTCCGCAATGAAACGGTGGAACTGGCTAATGAAAATCTCCGCAAACGGGGCCCACCAGTTGAGCGGCCAACACATTGATGCGAAAAAAGTAACAGGCCAAATGTTGCGGTGGGCCTAGTACGTGTTAATTATTTAAATAAAATAGGTATACGTGTACTGACTGTCTTATAAATGTCTACTATACAACTAGCTGACTGTGTTTAAGTGTGATGGTCCTAGACTGCACTGGGAGCTACTGCCACTGACCTTCAATGATAAAACCAAAAAAATCACTTTACTATTTATAACCACAAAATTCCCTACTCGAACACAAGCACGCGAGCCGGTCAGTGCGCAGTAACTGGCCAACTTCCGATCATTCATTTCTCTTTCACACACAAAATCGCTTACATGCAACTTTCATACTTAGATACATAGGTTTCTCAACCGACGGTCGCGGAATGCTAAATGTTTATGTGACACAGCCTCACTTTTACTATTTGCTGATAAATTTTGAGCAACTTGTATGTAATGTATATTATATTTGAGTATTAGGTACCTAAATTTGTTGAACGTCGATAAGATAAGTACCTAAAGAGTTAGTAGGTATATATTTCTAAAAATGATTAAAATATTACTTAAATTGTGTAACAATTTTGATGTGTAAATTTAGATACCATATTTGGGTTCAGTTTTATACCTTATAATAACACAATTTTTGTACTATTTACCACAATCTTGGCAGTACATAACGTAAATTCATAACTTTTATAAGCTAGAACAGGGATTAGACTGTTATTAATAAATCTTTATCGTAAGTTTATTTTATACTTTGTCTGGAGGGGGTGAATTATCACTAAGGGTTGTAATATCTTGCTTTTACGCCATTTCGGCAAATGTGACCTAATCAAATATTTGTAGATTTTTGCTTTTCAACGCGCTAAGTGGATCTAACGGGCATGTTTTGTTGACATATTGTTTGTACGGAAAATATAATATAATAGTGTGTCGAAAGAGTAATGCATAAACCTTAAAAGCCAAACACAAAACCAGAATTATGAAGTGCTTACATTTGTTTCATTTAAAAAATCAAATGTCTATTTATTTATTTTATATCTGATAGGATATATATGTCATTTCATTTGATAGCTTGTTTCTATCTAGTAGTAAGTGACATGATACTGTTAACAAGTTAAGGCTACTTGGCTGGATGACCGCTAGAGGAATATACATACATAACGTAACTTGAACTATAGATGTCGCTCCATCCCAATACGATGGTTAAAGAACGATAGGAAAAAATTGAGTTATTGATTAAAACTAACAACAGCAAACTTCATTTTACAAATATCATTTAATTTTAAAAACTTAAGATAATACTTTGTCTAAATATAATTTTGTAACTTACGATTGACATGCGAGAATCTACTCAGCAACTGCTAAGTATAAGTATCATAATGACTGAGTTTCAAAACTACTCACTAGTTACCAGATAAATAGATATCAAATGTTAGATAAAAATAAGGAGGTAAAATAAAATAACTTTTAGAATTACAGTAACTTTGTTTGCTAGAAGCGCATGTTGTGGCAATACACGACTTTTCATAGCCTTAGGCTGTAAACCGTCAGCGCACCCCCAGATATAGAATTGATTGAAGGTTCCACCAAAATCAACAACTAGTAAATATTAATCTAATTATTATTTATGTATATATGTATATATCTGTGCGTATATATTATAAGGTCAGGTATTATCAGGTGTATATATATATACGAGTATATATTGCAGGTATTAGTTTATTTAAAATTATGTGTTTTAGATTATAATGTAGCCTAATTATCTTTAATTTAATGATTGTTTATATACTTATGTACACCCCCGACATAGTTCCTGTATTTCCTCTCCATACAACGGTTGCCTGGAAGAGATCGCTATTAGTGATAAGGCAGCCCATTGAGACACTTTAGTCTAATTTTTTGATTGTAAGAATGAAATTTGTATATTATTGGTGTAACAGTAAAGAATTATCTATACATCTATCTAATCTTATATTGTACACAATAAGTAAAACAATATTTTTGAGGGGGGCTCCCATACAACGACGCTTCTATACATTTTGTATGAAAGAGACGCGGAAGAGACAAAGGTCCGCGCCCCGTCTCCGTCTTACGTCTCTTCTGTCTGGCCCACGCCTTAGCTATTCACAGAATAGGTACCTATTTAGTTTTATGTTCTCTTAAATTAATTGAAATAAAATAAAATAAATAATTAAGGGGGCTCCCATACAATAACGTAGGTTTTCGCCGTTTATTTGCTAAAAATAATAATAATGAAAACAGGTAGAAACTTGAAGTATTCACCGAATATTTAGTTGTATATTTACTTTAAAAATAAACAATTAGTGAGATCACTATATAGGGTTTGTACCTATACCTAGGATAGGAACGTACCTACCCAGCTCAATCGGACACTGCGAAAAGTGTCTGTAACTTGCAAGATAAGGTTATGGATAATGGTCCGGAACCCTTAGTGCGCGAGTCCCACTCGCACTTAGCCGGTTTTTTTTCTCCTGCAAAAACATAATAATTTTTAAACATGTGTGGCTTTAGTCGAAAACTATATCAAGTAATAAAAACGTATGACAACATGTAATACCAACCTGCCAAGTGTCGGTCGGACCTTCACACTGAGGATACATTTTGTGTTAGTACGGAACCCCCACTGAGAGAGGTCCGTTTTATTACTTATTACAATAATGAAGTCTAGAAGTAAGCAAAACACAAAATTAATATGTACAAAAAGTGTGTTTTAAAATTTGAGCCCTCCTTAAACATAAAAACCACCACTGCCTAAATCAAATAAGTAAGCAAACTCATTAAGTTTACCTTTTTAGAACACGTCAGGAAGATCAGATTTATACGTTTGAAAGTTATCGTTGGATTAACATACGAGTACATACCCATGCTCTCAACTTGTTCAACTCACATCCTAAGAATATATTGAGTAGCACCTTCCAGTAAGTGACATTATATATCCACAACGAGAGGACACACTCGGAAACGTGTACTCAAATAACCCGGTTGGAAATGAATGTCAAACGAACACAAACCTAAGAGCTTAGGGCTTTTTCAAATATTTGTTCTTGCTAAATATACTCTCCCAACGAATTGGTATTTGTGTAATGTAATCGGAATATTGTGAACATATTATTACGGAATTCAAATTTATTCTCGAATTACTCTTATATCAGTTAAATCACAAGTGAACTTGATCAGAGCTCAATAACACATGTCGCGAAGAACACGAAATTTGGGAGAGGTATAACCACTCACTTTTTGCCAAATTCTTTAGAAACCACATATATTGGTGACGAGCATATTAGCGCTTACCAGGCGGAGTTCAACACTTCAAACCAATAAATGTAAGAAACAGTCTGAAAAAGTCTTCGAACAACTTTAATGCTACATAACGAGCCATGAAAGGTATAATACTAGAGTCTTTTTGCCTAACAAAATCCGAAATAGGTTTTATTGTTAGCAACTTATACCTGATGGGAAAGAAAACTCTCGGATAGTTACTAAGAACTGGAAGATGTAGTGAAGTTGAACCTCTACTAAGAGGGTCGACGACATCGTGAGCGTCCTAGAGAGCGTGATGGATGCAAATAGCTAATAGCGGTTTAAAGGGGAATTCCTGTGCTCAACAGTGGACTACTTACAACTGATGGTGACGATTTTATGTAGTTCAATTTGAAAGGGAGATACTAAATTATAAAATGTATACACCAGAATTGATTCTCACGCATTTATTTCTTCATTATACGGCCACGTTCAGCACATAAAGTTCGGTTTTTTCGGCGACATCTTTATTTTCTAAAAGTTTGGGTATTATTTGTAACATGGCTAGAAAAGTGAAACATAATTTCCTATTATTTTGAGAATGTAAGAAGTATTATTTTGAAATATATTTAACGATTTTTGAGTTAAATATTATTTAATACTTAATTATCGTGGTATAAATATTAAAATTTCCTCTGATCCTTGTAGGTTTCATATGGAAGAGGGCAAGTTTATTGCCATGCGAACCACATGTGGTGTAAAACGGGCTTTTAATCCATCTAACGAACATAAACTCTTCAATGGTGTTTTACAAAAACAAAGCAAGAGTAACTGGAATAGAATGCTAACACACAACTTGCCACAAAGTTAAAATGCAACCGGTGGGTTTCCACATTCATTTTAAAACTAGGATGGCATTCATTCTATGTTTAGTTTGTACTAAGAAAAATAATATATAGCAAAAATATAAGTCTTAAATCATCATCCTAAGTACATTAAATAGTTACTTCAAGACATTGCTGGTCATATAAATTATCACAGTCAGATCTCTCCGTTAGAATTGTAAGTAAAAAGGTGTAAAGTTATTTGCGCTATCAACTCACGCAACTCCAAAGTGTACCTACTTTATAGATCAACCAAGTAGGAAGTCTATAAGAACGAGAAAACGCAACACTGATTTTGAGAACTTCATGAAGCAATGCTTTTAATTTCGATTCTCACATACCATCAGTTGTCTATTCCCGTGTAGTTTTTAAATCAGTCATTCCACGTATGGGTTGACAGATAAAACGAGGATATAAACAGTACGTTTTACAAAGAGACTTGACGACAAACGATCGGCAAGTCAGCTGTATGTTGAACGAAAGAATAGTAAGCTAACTATTCCTAGTTACCTTACTATTACTACACCTTGTTAGCTGATACTGTCGAGGTTTAATATACTGACATAGAAGCTAGAAAAATAATTGTAGTTAGTAAATATTTTATATAATGTATATAAAACAAGCAGGCCTGATATTAAGTAACCGTCCCATTCCACACCAGCCTACCGAAGCAAAGTAAATGTTATATATATGAAACTAGCTGGAGCACCAGAATACCAGAACACATCTCGTTTTTGCTTTATGCATGTCACATAGGATATTTGACCTGTCCCCGCGGCGTGTCAGTTCAAACATAGTTGGTACAAGTGGTTACAACACTTTTTATGACTTTAAAAAGCGCAAAATCACCAATATGACTACAAACGTATTTGTTTTTTTTTACACATGGCATCTTAAGGGACTTTTGGAACAGTGACAGCTGAGCGGTAATAGACTACGGACTGCCGTGCCGCAGGACCAAGGTTCTTTCTCCACCGCCAGCTTGAGCTCCGCCGCACAGTAAAAGGGCATCTTACAAATTCTCGCCTGGCTACCTTCAAGAAGAACATCAGTCGCCAAGCATTTAATAATGTGTTCCGGCAGCACTCCTTAAGAGCCAGTTAGTAATTCATTAAAAAATCCAGGTACATGAGACTTAATGTCAATATTTACCTACGGCCATCATAAGTTTATTGGTTTGTGCCTAAATTTCGGGTCTTCTTCCGGGCATCTTTTATCGTAAAAGAAACATACTACCTACTATTTATAGTATTTGACACGCACCAAGGATAGAACTTAGATAGGGAGGTTTCCTAATTATGTTAAAAAGATATTAATATAATAGGTGTGTCAATGGAGTGTAAGGTGAATTGTGTACAAGGTGAATGTGAATTAACTTATAACTTTCAATTTCACTGCACTCGCTGTGATATTGTAATTGAACATTTTTAACCCTCGATTTATTTATTATTTATATCTTTAATATATTCACAGTGGATGCTCAGCGGTTAAGGTTCAGCTGCGTTAAACCAATTATTACAGTATAGTATTACCAAAATATAGCTCAAACACTTTTCCTTATCACAGTACCTCAAATTCATTGTGTGACACCAAACGGTGGCATTCGACCGTATTTTTTGATGTCGATTTACAAGCGAGGTTATGTTTGTCTCTTTTCAGTACAAAATACGTAGGTACCTACCAGCGAACTGCGGTGAAAAAATAAAACAACAGAGATCGGGCTCTATTTCGTTCGCATTTTGTATGTGCATGTATTTACTAATACGGTACAACGGAATATATGAAATGAATATTTTTACATAGTTTTAGCTTGCTGAATAATATTTGGCTTCGAAGCGGCATTCTAACGGGTTAGAATAACGAAACGTTTGAAAAATCTTATTCATTTCCAGGAATGGAATTTTGAGGCAATGGGTTCGATTGCTGGATAAGTTGGTTATTGAACGTTCTTACTTATCGGTTGCTGTACAAAGTCTAAAATTGTACCTGATTGATGGCAATAACCTCAGTTTCTAATTTAATCCGAGATCTAAACATACCTGGCGAAACTTGGGTGCTTAATTAGAGACCATTGCCTTTAAAGCTAAACAATAGGAAATGTATAATGACGTTTAAGTGTTAAATAATGTTATTTATCTTTTATAGCCTGACACCGTTTGTATTTTTAATTTAATTTTGCTTTAAAACATAGTTCTGTAAAAGTCATATACTAGGTAATCCATTTACACCTATGTCTTATAGTTTTCTAGATTTGCCATCCAAATTGACTTGGCAGATGATATTTTTATGATATTTTTTACTTTTCCTAAACTATAATCAAGTTTGAAATCATCCACTTTCTATTAATATACCCGGTCCAAGGATAAGACACAAATCATAACACAAAGTTAATCGAATGACTAAATTGCTCTCACGAAATGTTTATAGAGCCATACCCTGGAGCTGAAAAAGAAGATTGGGTTGTTTTGATCTCTGTTTAACTCGAGATCAGTTTCGGAGGGACCGCGATATAATTTAACTTTCTTCAAACGTTTCCCTATTCCAATCCCATGCGAATAAAGTCCCCAACAAGCACAGGCGTAAATAAAGATATTTCTGATTACACGTTTCATCATCATATACCTACCCTTATTACGCTAAACAAGTGGGTACAAAATATTATAGTTTTGAAGAATATCATGCCAAGGACCATTTTACCTACCATATTGTTTTACGGTTTAATTTGACAAATCCACATATAACAGATATCCTTAATGAGCTACTGAAAAAAAAATAGATATTACATGCCAGCAAGGTATTTTGTACTGCTCGCGTTGCAGGCAAATTACCAAATCTAGTTTTATACTTGACTATAAAACCAGATTTGGAGAAGCCTGAACAACCTGCAAGATTTGGAATAGCCTTTTTCCGAAGGTGTTCCAATAGTGTACAACAAGGAGCGTGTTAAAAATAGGTGCCTTTTAAGTTCGCTCTGGACAGGTAAAGCATTAGCAACAACACTTGTGTTGTGGATATATATAGGTGGTGGTATTGGCCTAGATTTTAACACCAGACTAAGCGACTGGTGTTCAGCTAAAACTATCGCCGCCTTTTTATATGAATAAAACAACATTTAAAATTTATTGATATTAATATCGGGCGTTTGTATTTGAGTTTCGAAATAGTTGTAGTATTTTTCCTAAAGGATTTAGTTATCTTTCATAATAGACCCCATATTATATTTCCAAAGTAAAAGCCTAAGTTTTAAGTCAGATTCAGATTCCGATTCAGATCATTTATTGCTTCCATAAATAGTACATACAAGTTGTTACAATAGATAAGAGTACAGTCATATTACGGACCCTGTTTCATACAAATTTAACTTCAACCTACTAGTTGTAGGCGAGCTTCGTGGCCCGTCGTTTCTATAAGTAGTTTGCCTTTATCCCACGGAAACGAGTTTATAAGCTCCGTGTGACTAGCTTTTGATCTCAAAAGCCAGTCACACGCCCAGTGTATCTCACTGGAAAAGAAAATTTTAAAATCGACAATACAAACTATGGCCGAGATGTGCTGGGCTAGAATGTTACCCCCACCTGTTCCCGCAGATATCTTAGGCAGAACGGAGAGTGAGCAACAGCGCCTACAGAAGAGTTGCCATCTTACACTGAGATCCCCAAGACGCCTGCCAAGCGTAGAAATTATTAGGAAAGGCTGTGTTCAGCAGTGGACAATCTGACTGATACAATGCAGTACAGAACAAAATTAACAAATTTTTTTTTCTTATTACGGGCTGTTGGCATGCGGAGCCCTTAAAAAAGAGACCCGACTCACACTTGGCCAGTTTTACTTTATTTTAGCAAATCTCTTCCTTAGATCATAGTATTGTAATAATTATTTATCGGTCGTTTAAGCAATAATGTGCTGACTATTACTTCGTTATTATTATTATGCACCTTGATTTGTAAAATACGCTGTGTTACTTATATAAATTTATATATTATTATGTTCTCACAAATAAGCTTCAAGTGTGAGACGATATAAAATAGTTATTTGTTATACAAGAGTGCAAAGTTGCTTTTTAACCGCGTGTTCAATTTTGCTGACCGAGCAAGCGAAGTATTGTAAATCGAGGGAATCAAAAGAGCACGAGGTGAAAAACCTTTGCACTCGAGTGTAACACGTAACTTTTCATTCCACCTCGGCGAGGAAATGACTAAATGCAAAAAAAAAACGTTTTCTGAGAAAGTTTTGGCTCCTTTTGCTAGTCGCCACGTGTTGAACATATCATACTGTTTTAAATACTTCTCGTGTGATTGTTGAGGGAGAAAGCTCATTTTCGCATTATTAACAGTTTCAGTCAATTCTGTTGGCGTCAAACAAACTTCCTCGTCGTTAGAATCACTCATTTTAGTTTTTTCACTTGTTTTCAAGTTTCTTGTTTTTAATATAAGGTTTAACAATGCCGCGTAAAGAACCGCGTGCAAAGCAAATTGAAAAAAGAACACCAAGAAGGTTCCGAGTCTGAGTTTTTAACAAATTAAAAAAAAGTTGTATGATATATTCGGCACCATAGAGGTAGCAGTAAATAGGTTTGATGTTTTTATTAATTCACAAACTTAGTGCACACGATGTTCAAAATTCAATTTACTTTATCCTCTAGAGAATAAAAACGGATTTTCTACTCAGATATTGAAGATTAAAAATACTCTTTCCGAGATGGTGGGATGAAAAATAATTTAACGAGCCTAATGAAATTGACCTACATTTCGCTAGTAAGCATCATTAATCAATCTAATTACTGGAATAATTAGCTTTATTGAGAGAACGTGGAAGTAAATTAAGCGTGTCAAAGCTTCAATATTCACTAATTTGCTATGAAGGTCGAACATGGCCGACCATTTTCACTAAAACATACTTATAATAAATGCTGTATGGGTTTTGCGCATTGTATTATATTATAACATTTCATGAAATTTTATTTCATACTCGGTATTTCGCACAATTAAAAATAAAATAATGGACACCTTTATTGCGTTCATTGTAAAAAAATTAATTGATAAAAGAAACGTTTTATATTACCCTAAGATATTTAGGTAGTTAATTCGTCTAACTCAACTTCGTTTTGACAGGAAACACTATATTGGCAGATATTCTCTCTTAAAGATACTAAATCTTTTTATCATATCTAAACCTTGCCTTCTTTAAAAGTTCCAATCAAAGACAAAGTCAATAGACAAAATCCCAATTTCTAATTTTGCTCTATCATGCTTATTACATGCGAGGCTACGGTGACACCGCGAAGTAACACTAGGTAGTGGGACTATATTTGAAACTTGAACAACGTGTTTATTTCATCACTGCGGTATTATATAAACTGCGACCTTTTATTACTGATAAGCAGGACTGATCAATATTTCAATTGTTATAGGTAAGTGCTGATGCTGTTAAAGATACACACAAGATACGAACAAGGTACGAAACCAGAATAGAACTGGCTCTGACAGATAAACTTCGGCAACACTTTTTTGGGAATTTGGTGACGGTTGTTTATTATTATTAAGTTTTTTTTTTATTTTAGCAATTTATCATTAAACTTATTAATTTAAACTCCGACGTTGTTAATAATAACTCTATTAGCATTAAAGCCCGCTGAGTCATTAAGCTTACAAAATTACCACGTAAGAAAGATAGCGTAATATTTTGGCTTTCAGACAATTTGTGAAGGAATCAAGAATGTCAATACGATTTTCAGTATAAGTATCTTCGTTGTATTAAGGTGGCAGAGGACTGTTTAATGACCGAGCACCAAACTAATGATAATTTTCAAAGTTCACTTTTTTACATTAAAAAGCGCTCCGAGGTATGGTCACCAAGTTTCTCAAGCTTAAGCCTTGATGCTAGCTTGATATAACTTACTGCATAGGTTTTAAAGTATCTATAGTCATACTAGAAAATGAAACTTAAACTGCTCTTATCATGTTTCATCTTCAGGCATACTAGTAATAGCTACTAATAGCTTGGTTTGTAATACTAATAGGTATTCTAGTGTAAATTGCATAACTTATTTAATTAACCACAAGACAGGAGCGGTAATTAATACGTAATGGGGTCTTTGTTGTCACATAAATACCTCTCGCCCACATTAGTGCAGGCTCGGTTAAGTACGGTGCCTACTTACAACTGCCCCTCGGGATATCCTTACAAATGAACCAAGCCTGTGTTAGTTACTTTATCTTTGTTTTAGTGAGTCTTAACCATCTACGGTACAGTTAGTAAACATCTTTCAACCAAAATCGAGCATTCTTCTCGACAAGTAAAATAAAGTGATGATCAAAAACAATATATCATATGTCAATTTTTTCTGTTTTAGTGTGACCGTAAGGAATTGTCCACATCAATAAAGAATTACAACTAAGAAAAAAAAATAGCACGCGGGATCAGAACCCACGACTGTCCTTTCCTGGGGTGGGGTACTCTCCAGCTATATTCGGCAGTGTTTACATATAAAACGTATCATATTGTTCCTTTACCACTTATATACTCGCTATGAGGAAACTTAGAAATATATCGCATTATTTTTAAGTTTCCCTATTTGCCACATAAGAACAAATAGACATCAAAACTAAACCACCTACATTTAATCAGTTTAGTTTTTAGATTTCATGGACGATGGGAGCGTGTTATCATTTACCAGGCAAACTTCAATACTAAAACGTACATATTATGGCGGCAGCCTTCAATAAGATAAATATCATGAGTGTAGTCATCTTGATTAAAAGTGTGTGAAATATGTATGCCTTTAGGAGTAGTAAATCTTAAATTTTGGAGTAGATTTTAGAGTAGGTTCATGGGCTCCAAGCGATGGTTTCTATTTTAAAGATTTATCAAAGTGGCTGATGGTAAAGACAAACTACCAAAGGGGCGCTTATATCCCTCGGCCAAAGAATTAGTGTATTGCTATTGAACGGGCTAATGCTGCCAGCCTTTTGAGTATCCCCGTGGACAGTGATCCGAGCTCTGTTTTCTACTTATAATTGCCTGGTAGGAAACGGAGCTATCAGTTTTCATGTATAACCCTTTTTGGGTCATATCAGCGCTTGAACTTTTCTTTGAAGGCAGTCTCCGATTGGGGCGATGCCAATCTGATTAAGTACAATGCAGCTAAAACCCAGGCGTGTCTTTTCTCCGCCAAATGGAGCCCTTTCCAGCTGGCTCCTACTTTCAGGGATGTGTCCGTGCCGATAAGTAACCATCTAGAGCTTCTTGGCATCTCTTTAACATCAACTCTCAATTTCGGCTCCTATATTGAGTCCAAAGCCCAGCTTGCCTAAAAAAAGCTTGGTGTTTTGGCTAAGGTGAGACAATACTTCACACCGGGACAGTTGCTTAACCTGTATCAAGCCCAAGTCCGGACGTGTATGGAGTACTGTTCTCACCTTTGTGATGGTTCTGCCAAATACCAGCTGGAGACACTGGAAGCTATTGAGAGGAGAGCCAAGAGACTCATTAACGACGACCAACTAGTAGGCAAAAGACTCCAGAGTCTCGAGCATCGCCGCAAAGTCGCTAGTTTATCGGTTTTTTATCGGATACATTTCGGTGAGTGTGCAACGGATCTTCACAATTTGATTCCGCCATCCCCATTCTTTAACCGGACATCCAGGGATACTCCGAAGCGCCATCGCTATATGGTGGAAATTCCATTTACCCGAACGAAGCGATTTGCTTCTTCGTTCATAATACGAACCGCCAGGGAATGGAATACCCTGCCTGAGTCTGTGTTTCCGGTTAAGTACAATATGGGGGTCTTCAAAACGCGAGTGAATAGGTATCTTCTGGGTAAGCGCGCTCCATCATCGATCGCATCATCACTTAACATCAGGTGAGATAGTGGTCAAGTGCTACCCAGTTCGGTATAAAAAAAAAATATAGTTATATTATTTAATTATTTTTGTATTGCTTTTCTTTTTTTAATACATACACTTATTGGATTAAACAATTTCTACGAGCCGAATTACTGTCATATATACCTAAAACATAGCGTAGGAACTTGTACTAGCGTAATACAGGTTACAAAAGTACTTACCTTTTTGTAACTTATATTTGACATCTACATATAACCATTAGCATAAATATGCAGTACTTACAAATGTACTATTTATTACGAATCAGTACTATCAGTACTAATATTATAAATGCGAAAGTAACTCTGTCTGTCTGTCTGTCTGTCTGTCTGTTACGCTTTCACGCCAAAACTACTGGACCGATTTGAATGAAATTTGGTATGGAGATAGTTTGAGACCCGGGAAAAAACATAGGATAGTTTTTATCCGACTGCGCAAAAAGAGGTTAATGTTTTCACGCGATAACCGACATACGCGCGGGCGGAGCCGCGCCCGGAAAGCTAGTAGCATATATATTACAGGTGAGTTTTTTTAGGGTTCCGGATCCAAAGGGTAAAAACGGGACCCAATTACTGAGACTTCGCTGTCCGTCTGTCCTTCAATCCGTCCTTCTGTCACCAGGCTGTATCTCAAGTACGGTGATAGCTAGACAGTTGAAATTTTCACTTAATATATGATGTATTTCTGTTGCCCCTATAACAACAAATATAAAAAGTTGGCCAATTGAACTCGCGTACGTTAAAAGAAAAAAAGGTTAAAATATGAAGCCTAATGTTGTATAGCTAATAAGTATGGAACCTTTCGTGCGCTAGTCCGACTCGAACTTGGCCAATTTGTTTTTTTTTTTTTTTTTATGCCTGATAGGTTAGCCTTTTACCACTATCTCACCTGATGGTAAGTGATGATGTGGTCGAAGATGTTGTACAGGCTAACCTAGAATTACTGGCTCTCAAGGACAACTGCCGGAACACACCGTTAGGTGCTTGGCGACAGATTTTCAACTTGAGGGTGGTAGCTAGCCAGGCGGGCATTCGCAAAGTGCCCTACCACCATGCTGTAACGACTGCCATCCTAAGACAACAACCGGGACCGACGGCTTAACGTGCCCTCCGAAGCACGGAAGCGCTCAGTAGTAATGTCACCAGCGGTCACCCATCCAACTCCTGACCGCGGCGGACGTTGCTTAACTTTGCTGATCGATTCAGAATGGCCAAGCAAACTTCGCTACGAGCGCTTCATAATTTTTACATACAATATCATTTAGTGACCAATAAAGTGACCACTCATAAAAATGTGAATATTTACTGGTAAATTTAAAACTTTTTCAGTCCAAGTTGCCTTAGATTTATTGAATTTATAATATATATTCCGGCGGTGTTCAGATATAAGATCATCATTCACGTAAAAGGTTTTCTAAGTTACTTTTGACATACAAAGTTAATGCAGAGTAAGATCTTTACATTTTCTTATATAAATATGAAATGTCTCGATCCTGATCTTTAGTCCCGTACAGTAAAAGAAAAACTTGGTACAGATCAACTTATGGGCTCTTTGATAAAACCACTCAACTTAGCGGTACTTAGAACTGAGACCTTTTACTAACTTGAATTTTGTCTAAGCATGTCAATCTGAATTTATTTTACTACATATTTCAAATGTAGAGATTGTAATAAATGTATTATTTATTACAATCATAATTTATTACAATTGTAAAAAAAAAATAATTGAGGCCTACCGATGTTCAATAAATTATCTCCGTATGCAGTCCAGTAGACTCAAAGCTGTGCTACACAGTCGGAAACGAGCCTCCCACCATGGTCGCCAACCATGGATTACAACTGTCGATATGATTTGTCAACCGTGGTGAGCAACCACTATTTCCCACTGTGTTGCCGGTTGGAAACCACGCAAGGGCAGTATGCCGCTGCAGCCAGCGAGAGTGCACGCATGGCGGGAGCGCATGCATAACGCGTTTCCCTCTTTGAGATACGTAGGTATAAAAGCCACGACACGACCAATCATAATGTATTTTTATTATAAAGCATATTTTTCTTCCAAATTTCATACAAAGAAGTAATTTTAAAACGTATAAACTAAGCGATATCGTGTGTAGTTTGGCCTTCGTTGGATGCGTGTTATAGGCGCGGGAGTTCGAAAAACAATGTGGTGACTGGTGAGCAACTGTATAGTGGCAAATTCAGAAGGTGATGAGCAACAAGCTGCTCGCCAAGGCCAATGGCCGGACCCCGTGGTTTTCAACTGTGTGTCACAACTTTCAATCTCCAATATTAAACGTAGTGTCATAGATATGGTATGGAGTCAAAGAACGTCAAGAACGTTAAGATGCGGTCAAAGATGTTGTTCAGACTAACCTAGAATTCCTGGCTCTCGAGGACAGCTGCCATAAGAAATCTTTACGTGTTCTGCTACGAATTTTCTACTTGATGGTTGTAGCTAGTTAGGCGGGCGTTGCTTTAAGTATTGGCACTAGCGGAAGCCGAGCCAAGACATGACCGCATCGGACTTTGCTTACTATACGAGTTGATCGTCAAGAAAAACTAAGCTAAAGGGCTTCGCTACAAGCACTTCAAAAATGGGTTGGAAATCGAAAACTATCATAAGTAAACATGAATGACATCCCGCACATGACTATTATTTGTCCTCTAGTAGATTTGTAATTTTGTATTGGACATAAATAGCTGTTTTGGTATCAGAGCTCGACTCACTCTATCGATGAAAATAATACTCATATAGAAACTCTGTACCGGAAAAATATTTTTACAAAACACCCTTAGTATCGTCAGTGGTGTGTTATGTGCGCAATCCACTTTTATTATTCGCAGCTGTTCCTAAATACGTTTTTTGGTGAAAAAGTATGTTTTCAGTCAAACATTTAATGTTATTGATATGCACTGTTAGCTGATCAGAATAAATACAAACACCATCAAACTACTGTATGTCACGAATTCGTTTTTTGAACGTTTAGTTTTTATAGTATTTATTTAAAATAATCAAGCCATTCTTTTATCCATTTTCGGTTTCCATCGTTCTATGTTCAGATAGCTCTCACTTTAGAAAAGTAATTGTGTTATCTTTGATAGTCACCTAAGTATCGTACTGTAATATAAATGTTGATACTTGAAAGTGACTCTAAATCAATTTCCAATATGAACCAAAATGACGTTTTCTCGTAATAACTGTATAATCCTTAATTTGAATGTAAATTTTTACAAATAACCTTCATAAGATGTAGTGCACGTCTCAAATGAATAAAATTTTATTGATTTAGTGTCAAACGGACGATCCTGCCAGTACGAATGGAGTAATTTAACTATTAATTCTTGATTTTCAATCCATTTGTCACTCATCATTTAACATGACAAAAAGACATAGCTTTGTCACATGCTGGTCATTTGGAGATTCCCGTTCTGTACGATGTTGCTGCACATTAGGCGTAATTAAGATCTGATTATGATTGACTTGACTATGATCACAAACAGTTGATCACATAATAATGATGGCCCAGAGACTTCATATATGAATCTACTCCATAGTCATGTGCGATGTAGAAAAGTCCATGTTTTGAGTATCACTAAGTTCACTGTATGGTGTTAGGACATTCAAAAAATTATGAGAGTATTTTAAACTATACTTATTATTACTTTGGAATATCGTTCGGGCTCAAACATTTTCTTTCATAGAAATTTTGCAAGCAATCTAATGATTATTTATGCCACAATTTTTTTGTGCCAGAATATATTCACAATAATCCCTATTGCTATTTTTTTTAGGTTATTATGACGGTATGACGGATTAAGCTCGAAGCCCACCTGATGTTAAGCGGACTAACCTCTGCCTATAGCAGATACATTTCGTCACAAGTCACGAATTGCAATGGCGCCCGTCACCTTGAGACACAGTTGTTAAGTCTCATGAGTCTGTAATTTCACTGGCTCTCAAGGGCTGCCGGAACACACCGTTAGGTGCTTGGCCACAGATTTTGTATTTTGTTTGCCAGGCGGACATTCGCAAAATGCCCTTCCACCTAGCGGTAAAGCTCCAGCCCGCGGCAGGATTCGAACCATGGACCTGCTGCGTGGCAGTCCATAGCCAATGCCACTGAGCCATCACTGCTTCAAATTTATATCATGCAACTAACTCCAGAATAAGTATCGAAGTCATTATATTTTCTATCTTCTGAAAATATAAGCACTAAAGCTCCCCCAGGAATATTGAGTGATGTTAAACTATCTCCACGCGTATGAAAGGTAACCTTCTGATTATAAATTGCAGAATTGAACTCGCGTTTATCAATGTCAGAAGCACGGTAATGTTATCTATACAGTATTTCAACTTCATAGAAACGGACGAAACGCGAGTTTTAGCTACGCGCCTCGATCTCAGCCCGCGCTCAGCCCGCAGACAGTAGCGACTGCGTCGCAGTGACGAATGGACGGTGTGTAATTTTCTTTAACCAAAAATTTGTTCATGTACATATTTAATATGACGAAAAGGATATATTGTGATGTTTTTGTTTGCATGAATTCGTCAATAACGCATCCAGAGATAACTTTTTTTAGGTTACCTGGAAACTCTGAAAGGTAAGACTATAATAGTAGTTCATGCAACTGTCATATAATAAAGGGTATTAAGACATGAGTGTAGTTTTTTGAAACGAGCCGCAGGTGAGTTTCTAAATAAGATTACACGAGTGTTTTAATACCTAATTATATGCAGTTGCATACACTACTTTATTTAATCTCATGGCTTTAGGTAGCTACATTAAATAAAATGCAATATAAAAACTAGCTTGTTGCGCGCGCAGCGCACTCACCACAGATAATGTGTACTTAAATTGTATTGAAACCTCCTTGGTCGGGGCACATTGTACTTTAATAATTAAAAAATTGTTTTAAAGCATTGTTTTGTTAGGAGGATAATGTTTTAATTTAATTTTTAAATTTTCTTAAAGAAGTATGTATATAAAATATGCTAATAAAGGTCTGTATTTCATTTCATAGTTAGAATATTACCGAATGAGATTATATAAAATAAATTTACTTACTGGTAGGTAGGTTACCTACATAATGCGTGTCTTTTTAATGGACACCTAAGTGTATTTCCTTTTATCTCCCGAAAAAAGCTAACTGGATTAATAATAAAATAAGGGAATAGAGTACAGGTATGACACGAGTGAAATAGGCGGTTCATGAATCACGATACGGTAGGTACGCTTGTGCTTAAAACTCGGGGCATGTGTGTTTTGTTTTGTTACTTTGTATAATTCAAAATAAAGACGTGGTATTTTATCAGTACTAATATATAATATATAATCAGTACTTACATTATAAATGCGAAAGTAACTCTGTCTGTCTGTCTGTTACGCTTTCACGCCAAAACTACTGGACTGGACTGAATTTATAACACTGATTTGTTATTCAAAAATAACGATGGTCTTTTAATTAAATCTACCAATCAAAAAACAACCCGCATTTTTTATTGCACACTACCTATTTAATTCATAGTCTTTTATTTGTTTATACAAAAACAGTATATTTACAATCACAAAAGTAAATGGAAACACAAAGTAGGGCAATGTAATTAAAATGCTGGAGGCTGGCAGCCCTATCGCATGTTTACCTACCGCGCGGTGGTAGGTAGTTATTTCGAATACAGAGCCGAGTTAAGATACTGTATAGATAACATTACCGTGCCTGAAGTTTCTATATTTGTTTTTTACTCATCATCTTCCTACCTTTATCACAAATATATAGGGTCGTTACAATGTGTGTTCTCTAACTACATAACAGATTTTGTTCAAAGTATTGGCTTAGTTTTATAGCTTACCGAACGCGTGATTCTATTTCGAAGCGCTCGTAGCGAAGTTTGTACAGCCGTTCTTAACCAATCAACAAAGTTAAGCAACGTCCGCCTCGGTCATGACTTGGGATGGGTGACCGCTGGTGACATTACTACTGAGTACTTGCGTGCTTCGGAAGGCACGTTAAACTGTCGGTCGTGGTTGTTGTCTTAGGATGTAGGATGTAGGTAGTCGTTGTAGGATGATGGTAGGGCGTTTTGCGAATACCCACCTGGCTAGCTACCAATCTCATGTAGAACATCTGTGCCAAGCACATAACGGTGTGTTCCAAGCTAGTAATTCTAAGTTAGCCTGAACAACATCTTTGATCATAATCATCACTTACCATTAGGTGGATTAGTGGTCAAAGACTAACCTATCAGGCATAAAAAAAATAAACAAAAATATCAAAGTGATTAAATGGCTAACTTAATAGGTAAAGAAAAAAAAACTTTGGAAACACTTAATGGCCATACACCTTTCGCCTAGTGAAGGCGTTTAGATAATAAACAGCACAAATGTACAACAACACTCAAGTCACATCGCAGTAAAGTAAGTTGCAACATTTTTTTTCTAATTTTTTTTTAGTAATGCTCGTTTTCGTATTAACGATAATACATACAAACCTCAAACTTGTGAAATGACGGTAGGAAGGTTAGTAATCGGTGTCGTATTATTCAATGTAACCTGCTCCCCACTGGATCGTATTATACGAAGCACATTTTACTTTAAAATGCATACACTCAAGAATTACCGCACTCTCTCAGTATGCTCCCATTTCATCATGTTTTGTCACGAAAGTGGCTTTTACATACAAGAGTAGTTGGGGTACTAAAAATGTAAACAAGTTTATCGTTTTTGTCTGAAGTTTTCATGAATTTTGCAGCTTGTTCAGCAGATAACATGGAATTGTCGCATAATCTATTAAATCCAATATAAAAGTTATGAGAATTATAATGAAAATCTTTAGGTTGTTATATACAAATTTGAACGTTAATTGTTAGTTGTGAGTAGGCATGTTTGCAATACAATTATTTTAAAAATAACTAAACCAATTTCTATGAAACCACAAATGTACGGGCGATGCCCTTTTCACTCACTGGACTTGCCTACTGGTGGGTGGACGAGGAATTCAAATGTACCCCATCACCCACTGCACTAGAGTTGGAACCAAATAAACTACTTCATCGATAAGAACTACCAAAAATAAATGAATATACATACATATATAGTTTGGATCCTAATTTAATTAGGTCGCATCATCATTACAATATTTATAGTCTATCTCCACGCGTGTGAAGCCGCGGGCTGCAGCTACATGCAAGCATGTAGGTACGTTAGTTAGTTATGGAGTACTTCACTTAGAAAACTATCGCGAGTTTTGTCCAGTATAACTAAATAGGCACCAGGCTGGGACTCACCTTACATCTAGAGGCGCGAGCCTCAACACTTACGTGCTGAGGCCCGCGCTCGCCGCTTCGCACAACCGTGACTCCTAGACGAAGGGCCACAATTTAGCCTGAAACTAGTCGGAATCTATCCGGTATATATGACGTGAGTGCCAGCCGGGTGCCCATTTAGTTATAGTTTTGGAATAACTTGTATTTATTTATTTATTTAAAAACTAATACAGCTATATCACCAATTACATTAGTTATCAAACAAGCCTAATTATACAATCAATTAATACTAATATTATTTACAAATTATAAATTATATTATATCAGATCATAACAAGGTACCTAATAAAATTATATAAATATATATTTTAAAGTAATTATACAATGAACTTGTGCTCACCATCATCATGTCATGATTTCACGAAATTACAAAATAATCAACAAATGAATCAGTAAATAAATGTCAAAATTATATTATTAATAATAAATATTCAGTACATTATTGTTTCAATTATGTCAATAAAAAAAAAGTAAGATAAATAATGTTTGGTCACTGGATTATAAATGTAAGAAATATACAGTAAATATCATAAGATTAAGTAATTTACTAAGCTAATGTCACAATAACACTTTTACACCTCGAATACAGATAAAAATGTAATAATAATCATATCTAAGGCCATATACCTACATAATATCAATTTTGTTACGTCCTTTACATTCGAATACGCTACTGAAAGGCTACGAAATATATTAGATATAAATGCTCTCTTAGCTATTTATTATTAGCTGTACCATTTAAATAAAACTGTTACATAACTTTATAGGTGTAATAAAGTTATGTAACAGGCACATTTTAGTTAGACCATAGATAAAATGTGCTATATGGGTTCCATGATACTGCTTCGTACTCACACCTTTGAAGCGCTCGTAGCGAAGTTTGCTTAACCATTCTGAATCGATCAGCAAAGTTAAGCAACGTCCGCCGCGGTCATGAGTTGGATGGGTGACCGCTGGTGACATTACTACAGAGCGCTTCCGTGCTTCGGAGGGAACGTTAAGCCGTCGGTCCCGGTTGTTGTCTTAGGATGGCAGTCGTTACAGCATGGTGGTGGGGCACTTTGTGAATGCCCGCCTGGCTAGCTACCACCCTCAAGTTAAAAATCTATCGCCAAGCACCTAACGGTGTGTTCCGGCAGCTGTCCTTGAGAGCCAGTAATTCTAGGTTAGCCTGAACAACATCTTCGACCACATCATCACTTACCATCAGGTGAGATAGTGGTCAAAGGCTAACCTATCAAGCATAAAAAAAAAACCTACGTTAGTAAAGTTTTACCATACATAAGGCGCAAAACATGTAATTTTACCATCTCAAAAGCCTTACCAAAATGTGTTTAGGAAAACTGTATAACAATTGCTCTTTGTTTTAATCTTCTTGTTAAAAAATCATATATTTTATGTTCTTGTATTTCGTGTTCCGTATATAAATATTCAATGAAGTCATGAAATTAATTACCAGTAAGATTATATCTGTAAACCAATGATTCACCACCTATTCCTACAACTTTCTGTTACTATATCAGCCGGATTGACAGCCAGTTTAGACTGCTCACACCACTCACCCGTTAAGGGGGGTTTGCCATAATCCCCACGTTTGGCAGGCGGCTTGGGGATCGCAGTATCAGATAACAGTTCTTCAGAAGGCGCACCCACCTTCCAGTATTTTACCCTGAGTCGCCTCTTACGACACCCACGGGAAGAAATGGGGGGTGACATTCTATCCCGGCGCCCCTCTTATTAATTTGTTATAATAATTTTTATTTATTTCATAATTCAAACTCGTGTATTTGTAGGGATTTCCCGGTGAAAAAACTTATGGTACGTGACTCCAATATTTCTTTTGGATGTCGCATTTTGCAGAATATCGAAGTTATGTGTTCGAAATTTGAACAGACACGAAAAGGATTATTCATGAACTTCGAGATCTATGTACTGAAGAATATAATAAATAAATGTTTTATTTTTTATCTATGGTGTTCTCAGTTACAATTGCATTACCCATAGTTTTATGTGTGAATCGTAAAAGGCGACGAAGAGATATATACCAGAAGGTGGCTAACAACACCTTTTGAAAAACTGTCTAGCGTAGGGATCTGGACGTCTTCTTACGGTTGAAGTGAATCTTTTTAAAGTATTGGAACGGGTAATTACGATATAATATTTGGTATGCAGAGACATCCGGTCATAGATAATATATTTTATAATCGTTTTTTGACTTATTTCTGAGACAATGCCACATTATTAAATCAAATATATCTGCCCAATCGGGAAATGTTTATGCTCATCTGATCTCATTTTTGTGATCATGAGGACAAAAATGACAAAAAAGCGGTTCCCCTGTACAACTATAGCCTGCTAGCACCGCTCTGCCACAGTGGCAGTGACCGGGGACCGTTTTTAATATACCATTTCACTATACCACTTAAATTATTACCTCACGCTCGCATGTGCTCGCATATATATATAAGTATAGTAAAAGATAACAGCCCCATGATTTCAAACCTTAAATAACCTGAACTCCTCACTATAAAGCCCGAACGGGCCATGCAATAGCCAAGATATTTACATAAATAGTACATACAACAGACCAAAACTTATCTTTTATTCAGGATACCTCATCCATGCTGCCCATCTCATCGAAGATTTAAAAAAACGTGCTGTTCTGTTTTGTTTAAATATTGGCTATTGGATGTATCTTTCTTAAAAGACAAGTTTTAGTCCCATGTAATACGGAGCGGGCTCATTGCCATATAATGAGCATAGATGACTGAAATACAAGTTTAAGACTGTCACAGTCCAAATTGCTGCTGGAAATTACTTTACAAAACTTAAGGACATATACCCGCCAGCCAAAGCGTAAACCTATTTATAAACTCAACTTGTTATTAAAAAAACTCGCATGTAAATATAACGTATTATTAGACTTACCGTTTCCGGTTTGAATCCTTTTTTTTTTGGACTAATAATTACAAAGTTTAGTATATAGCACTCGTTTTTAGGAGTTTGAGCGCGTTATTCGAGCATATTTCGTAGTTCCACATTTATTAAAAGAACATGTATAAATAACTTCCCATATAAAAAGTTCATTGTATTTTCCATGTTTGCAGTGCAATAGTAATTATAAAAACATGCTTATTTTGCTCGAAACGGGTGCTTAAAGTTCTTTTATCTAAAATTACGAGTTTTGAGCTAGTGTAATTTCAAAACTATATAATTTAATGAACTCCTTAAAACGTGTGCTTTATACTAAACGCTATATAATAAAAAAAATATTATAGTCCAAAAGAAAAAGGATTTAAGCCAGAAACGATAGGTCTAATAATACACTATATTTACATGTACGTTTTTTTTAATAACAAGTTGAGTTTATATGAAAGTTCACATCATTAAAACGGATCAATGTACATTATTTAGTATCGGGTTTTGTGTTAATCTGATTGTCTGTCCGTCCGTACGCATGGGATCTCTAATTTATATATAAACTAGCTTTACAGGCGCGGCTCCGCCCGCGCATATGTTGGTTATCGCGCAAAAACATTAACCTCTTTTTGCGCAGTTGGATAACAACTATCCTATGATTTTCCCGGGTCTCAAACTATTTCCATACCAAATTTCATTCAAATCGGTCCAGTAGTTTTGGTGTGAAAGCGTAACAGACCGACAGACAGACAGAGTTACTTTCGCATTTATAATATTAGTAATGAGTACTGATTGACTTACAAATGTTCAATATGTAATGTTGTATGTGGACCCAATATTGAATAATTCAGTTGCTATGAAGAGCTAGCTATATTTTTTTTTGTATTCTCTCATGTAGTTTTTCTGGCTAGCTGCCATACTCTCATTACTCACATTCGATCATTACTCACCGTCCAGTGTGATAGTATTCGAAGATTGAAATTTTGGCAAAATAATTGGTTTTCCTTTTATGTAAAGGTTAGTAATATCGGATATTTCAAACTTTTGATGTTAATAAAATGAAAAGGCGTTTTACTTAGTAACCACGGAAAACTTAACCGGAGCGGAAGCGAGAGTCATAGATTATATATATATATATATTGACGTTTGGTGTTGCTAACATATTACTCTATATAGGTTTATGGTTTCACAATATATTACAACAACTTCGCCATTTATAAGGAGGATTCAAACTGATATCAGTCCATGTTTGCCGTCTACTACGTAACATTTTATACATTATACAGGTTAAATTGTTAGCGGGTTTGCACAGTTGTATGAAAGCATCCCAAGGAGGGTTGGCGTTCAGAAGGTAGCTACTTAAGTCTGTTATAGAACAGTAGTAATGGGTATAACTTTTATTACGAGATGTCACTTTAAAAAATCTCATAACAATAATTATACGTTTGAAATAAAAAAAAATCATTGGCATAGCTGACGCTTCCGGTATAAAATCAGTCGGCAAGTAACTTACAATGAGTTATTTTTAGACTTAACATAAACAATACTTTTAGTTATATCGTCTTTTACCAACAAGTAACGCAGTGGCCAAATTCATAGTAATAGAATTAAACAAATACGAGATAATATAAGCTCAGATTTTAACGGAATTTTCTCTGTTGTTTTGTATATCATGTTATGTATGTTGGTCATCACACCACGCCCATATAAAATGCGCGCTTTTAGAAACCAACATTATTTTAAGATCTTGTACTTACAAAGAAAATTATTCAAGAACAATCTTTTTAACCACAATTGTTATAATTCTCTGCCGTAATAGACTCCAGAAATTTAAAAGATTTACGCCACCCGCCCTCAACGATCTCCTACACTACGCACACATAATTATGGCTACAAACTTTGACGCAATTTCTAAAATTGGATGCCCCGCACGCCCAACATCGTATAAGGTCTGTAAAAACGGATTCATGCTCAACACAGTGCCTATAGTTGTAAACTCTCGCCCTTCCACCCATCATCTGTTCACGGTAGCGTAAAATCGACGAATTTTATGAGCTGCTTGCAACCTCGCTTTTTTGACTTGATGAAGGAAAACCGACTGAATGAAATAAAGTTTATTCAATTTGATATTTTGTAATTAAGCTAAAATGGTCCTGTCGGATTTCATAAATGAAAACTATGAGACAAAATGCTCTGAATGAGCTTAATGCCACTACTCACGTCGATGTGTTGCGATAAGAGAAGGTAGATGAGAATAATGTTCCTTGTTGTGTAAGCAGGCAATCGGCACAATATTGGGAGTTTCCATTTCAGCTGTTCTACTGTGTATATAAACAAGGAAATATTACTTTCAGTTGTGGACACTGAAGATTTGTAGGTTCAGATAACGATGTCATACGCAAAGAGGTTTTGTCCATTGCATATAGTCTGATAGATTTTGATTTAATACCACGAACTACTATCGAATGGGTGTTAAGTAAATTAAAAATTATGGTTGTTATAAGAAATTAAAAAAAATATATTAAAGGACAATCTTGCACTTTGATATTTACTTTATAAGCGCAAAATGTAAAATATATTTAGTTTAGCGTTCCTGGGGAATTTAGTCGCATGACAACATTTCAAATCTTTATTGAGAAAATATATTGTCAAACAAGAATCAGTGCTTTTATTCAGCTGTCTTTGATTGCCAGTACTCATGTAAGGTCATATGATTGGTGATAAACTAGCTTAACCCGCGGTGTGATTTGAAACATGGACTCTCCTGCCAATGCTACTAAATTTGACTTTGCAATATATGAGACAATCGTCAAAAGCAAGCTTGTGTTTTGTAAAACATATTGCATGGAAATTTAAAACGGTTCTTTAGCTTATAGTTAAGTTTTTTGAAATCATACTCATTTCACTTAAATAGTTCTTCGTCGTCATCCTTTCAATTAAAATCTCTTGTTCTTCATTTAATTTTAATAAATTATTATATAAATCTAGATTATAGAGCATTTTTTGTCTAATCTTTACTTTTAGAATGTGTAACGTTGATGTTCCAAGTTAGTTCAGTTCCCAAGAACTGGATCAGGTTACGGAAAACGTGCTCGAGTGTTAAAGTTTTAAGTCCGATTTTTAGAATATTTTATAGAACAATGTGACATTCTTCTGTTATCACACGTTATTTTTTTTTAAATTATAAGCAGTTCTGCTTAATATTTTGGTTATATTTAAATTATATTGGATTTGAGTAACCCCTATTTAAAATAAAACGTAACTGACGCAAAATGGGTTCTAAAGCATATCTTCCTACTCCCATGGAGATATACACAGAGATAATTATTTTTGTATTGAAATATGCGTAATATTGTAAAAATTAGGGTACAGTTTCTCCCAGGATTTTGTCATAAATACTAGCAATGAATGGTATAAAAGTTATTTTATCCGCAGGCTCGTTTAAGACAGACCTAAACCTAAACTTTTGTAAGTGTGAAGTTTTACTTCTTTTAAGTATTTTATTTTATATTGTTAAGACATTCCATTGTCCTTACCTGTACAAAGATTAATTGAGGAAGGTCAGCAAATTCTTGTTGAAGATGTAAACTAATAGTCAAAGTGAAAAACATATTTCTAAACACAATCGTGAAATCCATATTTAAAAAAAACATGATTCAATAAAACGATAACATTTCTAAACTGAATACGAGAAATATAATATTTAAAACAATCGTTCTCTTCTCTTTATGATATTTCCCAAGCGACTGCCGTGAACAGGTGTTCGTTTAACCCTTTCCTTTTTACCTTATTGTGTACTGACGCGCCCTCTCGCGGTCAACGCTTCCACCGTTAGCGTGAAAACTAATGTGTTAACCTAGTTCAGTTTTATAATACACTGAACTCATATTTGCTTCGTAATGGGAAAGTTTTAAAATGCTTGAGACACAACAACGCGGTAGGGCAATTTGCATTGTGGCCCTAAGGTGTTAACGCACACGCAATTCGTTTTTTAGGATACTTTAATAAAGGAAGTTACATTATTTAATTAAACAATTCCAGAAAGAAGCAGATCTTAAGGAAAAAATCAAATCTTATTAGAAATTTATAATAGTCAAAATGTCACATTATACAATCAACCATCTTAGAAAATACTTGACTGGTTGTAAAAAGATCTTGCTTAGATATATGTACTGCGGTCACGTTGCACCTTTTACATAGTTTTTATCAGATAAAATAAAAATCGAAAAGAGCTCGTTAATTTTTCGTAAATAGTGACTGAAATAGATTTTTAATTCTAAGAAACTAAAAGTAATTTTATTAGTGATTACAATGTGGATATTTTTATTAAAAGTCCCAAACACCGAAAAGATAAATTACAAACATTGTAAGAAAACATTACAGGCTGTTTATTTTGTGTTGTACGTTTTGGTTATTTTTACAACCTAAAAAATAATATAGTTTATCTAATACTACATTCTGAGAAGACATTTACTGAGACTTTTTTTAGCTGTAAATAAATATACAACAGTAACGGATGGTAGTGATAAAATTGTTACGATGCACTTTTGTTTAATTATAAACATTAGCCTAACTATTTGTACGCTATATTTTATTTTGCCTTATTATATCTAAATAAATAAACTTTCTATTTTTATTCATATGTTGCACTTACTTTTTTTCTCATAGAGGGTGATAAAAAGTAGAGTATCCACATCGGAATGACTATTTTAAGCTCGAGTAACTTTGATTGATAGAAACACTCTCGCCTTTAAAATGGTTGTTTGTTCCCTTAGTAAACAATCTTCTATTTTCTACTTAGGGAACTTAAAAAAGTAACTTATAAGTTGGGCGTTACATTTCTGCCAAAAAGCTCAATTCCTCTTTGCTCAACACAGCGGTAAATTCGATTACGTTCTCAAGTTGGATATAACATTTTCACTTTGATGATGTTGATATAATAATAAAAAGACCAAATATGCCTCTTTCGACTTTTCTCTATCTGTGATTGCGTGAGAGCTCTTACTGGCACAGTGTAGTATATCATGTGCGAAATCCGTCGTTCCAATCTTGTTGCGGGTCTTAATTTCTCAGCATGCGACATCAATATGTGCTAACACCATTCAGTGTAATCGGTCGCCAAACACTGACAGAGTATGGAGTATATATATGTTTGAGAACCAGTTCCCATTCTAGATTTAGCCTGCTAACATCTCCGAATTTTACACTTACCATTTCCATAATTTACTAACAGGTGCAACAGCTGTCAGACTATTAATAAAGGCATTACAAAATATTGGCTCAGTATATTGCATTTATCTATTTCTCAAACTCTTGTTCGTTGTTTGCATAATTTTCTCATTAAAACACACTGCTGTTGAAATTTAATCAAACGCTGTGGTTACCGTGTGCCTCACTCTCAAATTATTTGTCCTGTGGTTGTCTCAGTTAAATTAACTGTTATATTGGTAAGCTTCATTCCCGTGTATCAAACAATTTGGTTAAACCATAATAACCAGTAATTTGGTTTAAAGTCAACACTTGCGTAAGCTAAATATTCAATATATAATATCAACAAGGTTTATTTATACATCAGAAAAACACTAACATTCCTCATTATTCTTTGGATTATCGCTTGGCGTTTTTATTACAACACCAATTCATTTAAATATAAAAATTACATAACAAGGGTTTGTAATATAACTTATGTTAAGAAGTTAGTGGAAAACGAACATAAGAGTAAGAATGTTAGAAACAATAAATATGTAAACGTGAGTTTGCTGCTACATTTTTAGATTTGTCTCTGATTAATCGACTCTGAGTTAACTGGTCAATTATGTTTCTTTGTTTGTGAATTATGTTTTGTGATAATTTCCACTTAACTATAGAGTTATACCATTTTTTTACCGGCGGTATGCCTTTATTAACAAAATACTAAGTTATACCTATTATATAAATTGAAATTCTGAACTTTATTGTAATATTCACGAAATTTCTATCAGTAAAAAACCTTTAAAAATAGGTAACATGTTCCGTGCAGTCAGATTTCACTTATAATTTGTTTTATATTACTGTTTTAATTTTTTAACACATTTATCTTTAACTTGCGCTTCTTTTGATCAATGTATTTTTAAATATACCTACATTTTACTAAGAAACTATTAAAAAAACAAATATCTATCCAAATAATAGCTAATACACTAGATTAGTTATAAATAGTTCATTTTTTACAGCTTTACTACGTAGTTAGTGGAGGCCACGTGCTGAAGCTTTTTTATTATTAGTTTAAATGACTTACATAAGCGCATAAAACTTTTTACATCACCAACCTTCTGCGCCAGCGAAGTATTAAGTTTTTTAATATCATACTGCGTAATTCTACTTGCCAAAGTTTATCGCTGAAATCTTGGATGAGCCTGGCGACATGCCAGCAGGTTTGTGAGTGGGCAAAATACCTTACCGTACCTAATTAAGGAAGGTTGCTTGGTAAAACGGAGACGTTAAACTCTGTAGTGAGTGTTGAAATTCATTACCAGAGTAAGCACCGGGTCTTAAGCGCCAACCCGAACAATGTCAAGAAAATATATTGTTCTAGCGAATTTGACATCTATCGTCCCTACTATTAAACTATAATATTCTAAATATAAAAGTAAGCCAGTTAGAGTGTATGTTTTCTTTACCACTTACTTATTAAACTCAGAGTTGTGAACTCTGAACTGTTCACAGTTACATGTTTTAAACCAAATTTGTGTGAATGAAGCTGTAAGAGAAAAACAGGAAAACCAGATGTGTTTTGTTCCATGTTTTAAGGGACTAGCTTATTACCATCTACCAAACACAGTGCCATCTCCAGATAGCAGTTGAATTATTTTTTACATAGAAGACCAATAAATGCTGTGTCTATACGGAATAAAATTATTAGGTTTATTTACTCTTTATATTTAAAATTATCTTTATTAGGAACAGAGAGACAAACCTGTTGACTAACAAAGTGAAGTCGTAGTAGGTAATCAAACTGTGAAAAACAATTTCTAAATAATTAGTCTGTATCTAAAGGTCTTGAAACTCTATTATATTATTTTAAAATTGTGTTGACCGTGATTTGGTTAGGAATAATCAAGATCCTTGTTGATGCCACGAAAGGAGAGTCTAATTTATTAAATACAAGTTATTTATATATTTGGATAAGAAACACCAACAGTATAGATACAATATAATTATAACTATAGAGCACGATCTTATTATTTAAGTTCTGGTACCTTTCACAGACGTTTACAACATTTACCAAACGTGCACTGACCAATATCGATAGGTTAGTTTAGTTAGTAGGATAAACCCTCAACTGCCAACTGTGTACAGTCTGCATGTACCTAATATTTTTATTTTTGATTTAGATGCATAACGTTATGCAATTATTGCTTTTCTCTCTTTGAGTATGAAAAAGAATAAAAAAGCATATTAAAGAGGAAAACAAAAAGTTGCAATTCTTGACAAACGCAGAAGAAGTTAAATCTCCATGTAACATTACTAATATAACTAACTCGTAAGTATGACCTATTCTGAGAGGAGGAGAATATCATTCTCAGTTTTTTTTCTTGGCGCTTGGAATTTGAAATTTTGTTTAGATTCTTTGGCGTGGTTCATTATGCGGGATGATTTAGGATATAACACATAAGAAAATGCTAGACCGTGAAAACGCTCCTTGAATATTTTTAATTCGTTGAGTGTATATGATACAGTCGTGCACTGTAAAAATGAGGCTTCATGCTACACTCGAGAAATCTAGATAACTGTGCACCATAGATTCATAAAGTAATATTATAGTACGATATAATTTCAAACTTTTGGTATTTTGACAAATGAAAACGAGCTGTTGAACTACTTTCCTAAATATTGAATCGATATGAGCTCTAAAAATTAATTAGCTATCATTAAAACACCCAAATCACGTACATCACTGACAATCACTGAAACATCGCTCAAAGTGCATACCAAATTAATGGTGTATTTCTGGTTCAATCAATGAATAAACATAAATAAAACTAGCCAAGTGCGGGTAGAGCTTGCATAACAAGAGTTTAGTTCCAAAACTCCACATATACTCCATAATGAGAAATAACATTATGGACCCACCAAATGTTATATACGTTTTTCTTTTAACATCAATAAATTAACTGAATGTCACTTACATAAAGAAAACGTTGTGCACGACTTATATCGCAGGTAGCTAGACTCATTGATATATGTAAATGTTTGTTAGAAGAACCCACGTAACCATGACATTACTACTTATATAATTACACTGATAGTACAGGCCTCCGTCTGTACTAAATCACAATGAGTTCCGACTGCTACTTTCTGCTATAGTGGGACCTGAACTTCGTCGTCTGCAAATCTGAATAACAAACAAGCTTGATTTACGAAACAAACGAAAACTTTACAAAAGCTTACCTTCCTGTTTTGACAAAGACAAGTTGCACCATCATAGGTACTTCTTTATTCAGAGCGAATCTCTAATCTAACCAGGAAGCCAGTTGCTCTGAAAATGCTGGAACTTGTTTTAAGCGGTGAACATGTAGTCTTGCGAGACTACATTGAAGCATTGCGGGATTGTTGTTTCCGAAATCCAATTTTAACTGATAGTGGGAATGTAGCTGATTGAGATTGAAAATAGTGGTATACCACGATCACCGGCAAGTAGTGTAGGACTGCGGTGATAATGTTTGGACAAAATACCACCACGACCTCATAAAATCACTAGGCACCTAACGAAATGACGTCCGTGCAATACCTTCAGCTCTGTAAATATGTGCGTTATGTCAAACAAGTAGATTATCTGTGTGACCTTCGTAGCCCATTTAAATTCCTGTTAAAAAGGGTTGGCACATTACTTTTTCTTCTTTTAATATTTTCAAATAAAAAACAGAGCGCTACATATATTCCAATTGTCCTCTCACGTACCAAACAATGGGCAAAAGAACTCGATAATCATTTGAATATTTTGAAAGTTATTATGTAACTGTGAATATAGTTTAGTTATCTCTGTAATATCCTTGTTTAGTATTGTAGGACATTAACCCCTACAAGTCATGGGTCCCCTAAATTATTGGTGTCAGAGTTTACGACCATTCTGACCACAGTTTGCCTCTCATAAACTACGGAAGGGTGGAAATTAAGCGAAATTGTGAACATATGAGTTAGGAAAATAACTACATACTGTGACAGCCGGATCGTCTACTGCTGAAGTTCAGCCTGAACACAGTCTCCCCTATTAAGGGGGTATTTGCCATTATTCCCACGCTTGGTAGGCGTCTTGAGGATCGCAGTGTAAGTTGGCAGTTCTTTAGAAGTCGCTGCTGCCCACGTTCCAGTATGTTTCCCTTAGTCGTCTCTAACGACACCCATCCACGGGATGATATGGGGAGGTGAAATTCTAAACCGGCACCCCACGGGGCAACGATACACGCGATTATTCCACTAGCAGAAAAATTACAATTACCTCTAATAGCAGTGGAACTATGCCACTCAGTTTCGAGACATACAGTTGCAAAGTCGAATGTGCCATAACTTCTTACTGTCTCGCAAAGACTGCTGCTGAAACACACAGTTTCCTAACAATGTATTCCAGCAGACAGAGTGTTCTCCAATGTCTATGACTGATGTGTTTTGTAATATCGTGTTCCCTCGAAAAGAATATTCAGATGAAAATGAGTGATAGCTCGTAACTTTATTTTTAGAGTTCCGTACCCAAAAGGTAAAACTAGCACTATTTTTACAACGTTTCAGACGTACCATGTAATAAGGTGAAAAAATAAAAAGAAAACGTATCATATTCCCAGGAAACCCAAACGGAAGTCTGGATTTTTATCTGGAATTAGTAAACCTATTACGAAACCTTTTTATATAGATTTTAACTGTAATTCTGCGTAAGTTTCTATATTAACAGCTTAGGAAACGCTGATTTTTGATCTGCAAAATATTTGAGACCAGAGCATTATATGAAGTTGATGGCTATTTCACAGGTCATTAATTAATATTTTTTTGCTGATAGGCTAGCCTTTAACCACTATCTCACCTGATGGTAAGTGATGAT
This sequence comes from Plagodis dolabraria, assembly GCA_963854805.1. Lineage (NCBI taxonomy): Eukaryota > Metazoa > Arthropoda > Insecta > Lepidoptera > Geometridae > Plagodis > Plagodis dolabraria. The sequence goes on along the minus strand of OY978453.1, from coordinate 2,386,180 downwards.
GTGGTCGAGGATGTTGTTCAGGCTAGCCTAGAATTACTGACTCTCAAGGACAGCTGCCGGAACACACCGTTAGGTGCTTGATGACAGATTTTCTACTTAAGGGTGGTCTAGCTACCACCTTTTACCAGGCGGGCATTCGCAAAATGCCCTACCACCATGCTGTAACGACTGCCATCGTAAGACAACAACCGGGACCGACGGCTTAACGAGCCCTCCGAGGCACGGACGCGCTCAGTAGTAATGTCACAAGCGGTCACCCATCAAACTCATGACCACGGCGGACGTTGCGTAACTTAGCTGATCGATTAAGAACAGCTAAGCAAATTTCGCTTCGAGCGCTTCAAAATTCATATTTTATTCATTCATATCTGTACTACTAGTAATTTTCATTGCAGGGATTTTGCTCGCACGGTTCGCTAACAGAAATATGTTCTCTCCACGATTACTTAATATTATGTAATTAATTTTTTTATCAGCCTAGTGATATTCCATTCAAGGTATATAATATCGGCAATTTACACCTTTTAAAAATATTAATGCCATTGTACTGTATCAGCCGGGTTTTCTGAATGTCTGCTGGATACAACCTCTACAATTAAGGATGTTTGCCATAATCCCCATGCAGGTGTATTGGGGATCGTAGTGTAAGGTAGCAGTTCTTCAGAAGGAGCTGCGGCCCACTTTGCGGTATTTTTCACTTAGTCCCCTCTTACGACACTCACGGGAAGAGCTGGGGGATGACATTCTAACCACATTTATTGTTTTCCAAATTCAAATAAGTTTATTTGTAGAAAGTAGTTTACAAGATGGTAAAAATTACAAAATAGTTCTCATACATTCTTACAAAATATTATATTTCCAAGTTCACATTTTCTTTCAAATAATCATTACCTATTGAATGTTAATACATAAATAAGTTTACGGATATTCAGTTACTTAGTTCTTAATATATATTTAGTAGGGTATCCACGTTGAGATTAGTGGGGTCATCGTTTTCGAAGTGAGATGGATTAGGATTACCTACGATTAGGTCGAGATAGTGATATATATGGTACTTCTGATAGAGAAAAATTTTGTGCGTTGTTCGGTTAGTACATTTATCATACGCTTAAAACAATAAGGGACCTTATGCACTGCCACAGGACTGCTGTTTCTGAAAATCTGTTTCGTTCTATTTAACATTATTATTTTTCTGCTTGTGTATGATTAGGATGCAAGGAAATAACGAGTAATTTTTTGTAACATATCCAATTAGTTTTACTTGACATCAGCAATTACGTTAACCAGATAACATAGACGGCTTTTCTTTTTTTTTTCGGCGGAAGACACTTTTTATGGTTACGAATAATTGAGTTCAACCGAACTATGAGGCCAATATCTATACATAGCCACAAAAAAACAGCAAAATAATTTGTTAAGTAAAAAGTGACACATTAGTATGACAACATTGTCCCTAATTGGATAATGAGCTACAAATAAATAGGTAAAGAAGTGTAACTCTCATACAGTGACCGCTTTGATTTCGGACTCGTCGACTCCACAAGTAATAATACATTCACAAGTTTCCCAATTCAATCGGATTGAATTGGCACTAAGAAATGGTAGCACCTGATTGGTCGCATCAAGGTCATGTTGTTACCACCGTCTTTCCTTAAGGCCATACCGCACTTTCATATAGACACTTCTAAGACTAACTATGTTCCGACCTACTTTTTTACTTAATGTAAAGTTCATGTTGCATAAAACTATCCAGTTTAGTCAAGTATTGGTATCCAAAATATTGTTATGTACTCATTTATGAAAGCTATTCCCGAAATTTTCATATCCGAATGGTTTCTCCAGAATTTTACAATACACTATAATATTTTTTCAGAATTAAAAAAACCAGAAGAAAATTGATAAATTCAGTTGAAACTTTCCACGGTACCACCACATGATCGAGCCCACGCGGCGAATTGAGAGCGCCGCACGGTACACTTTTTAAACCACGCCCACCGCGGTAAAGTTTGCGTTCTGTTGTTTTTGAGCTTGAGTTACATTTCTTTTCATTATTTATTCGTGGGTAATGAGTTTACCTTAGAGGAGCACGTTTTTGTGATTTTGGTAAATTGTTTTTGCTACCTTACATAAGTAAGTTTATAACAAAAAAAATGTGATTTGGACTTGCATGCAGAAACCTTTTAACACTTAATTCATTTTACTGTTTATAAGATATGTTTTTAAAATATTACGCTCTGTTCTTAATTCGTACACTAAAATTTAAACCCAATTGATATAAAAACTATAAAATACAATATTAACTTTGGTATACGCAACACTTAAATCTAAGTATATATAAAACTTCTAACTATGCTGTCTAGAACACTAGGGAGAAAATATACCGTAACAGACAAACAGACGCAAACTTGATCAGTGATCACAATATAAGGGATGGATGTACGGAACCCTAAAAATAAAGAAACAAATTGTTTGTACAAGTTCTCCAGATAAGCAAATATCAAGGGAGAAAACAAATAAAATGCTGCAATAAACAACATCGCGCGCGATGCAAACAAGTCTTTGAGCACGGCACGGAACGGAACTATAGCTAGGATTGCACGTAACGTAGCTGCACTGCCTCGTATGTTCCGGGCACAATTGGACGTTCTGTGTTGCGTCTACAATCTTATCTATTGGAAAACTAAACGTACAAAGCTTCTTTGGCTTGGATATTGCACGTGTTGTGTGGTGAATTGAAGGTTTTTTATTTGTAGTACGTAAATTTAATAATGTTTTGGTCGATACCGTCTTTGCAACTATAAAAATGAGAAAATACCTACTTATCTTTTTACAAAATCGCAACACGTGGTAACTTTTGAACCACTAGAGTAATTCAAACCCACAGTGCTCAATCCAGGTTTAACTGCTAACGCGGCAGCCCGGCAGCTTAGACGGCAGAATATATCTTAGGGCGACAGATACTCGCGGATCTTTCCCTGCTTGTACTAAAAACATTATCATTTCTCGTTATTTTGTATGCTTATTAGTCATCATCATCATCAGCCGGAAGACGTCCACTGTTGAACAAAGCTGTTGCCACACAGTACGGCTATTATAACCGCTTGTAACCATTGCTTATTAGTACCTACCTATATTGTTAATGCAGATACAAATTCAAAAAAACGTATTTTTATTTCGTATTTATATTATATATATATAATATAGGGAGAGGTTTTTGTTCACTTCAACAATGACTGAAAATATTGTATTTTATTTGAAATATATTTTGTGTTTTTTCTGTATGTCATGCAATATATTACAACGATGCTATTTTTGATTCGTATTTTTTCTTGGGCATTGTTTGTTTATTGACAATGTTGTCAAGATGTGAGAAATTTGTGTGTCAATTAGATTCTAAAATTGTTCTGCAAACTAAATTACTATAGTTAGTTGTTCATACATATTAATCGTTGATGAAATTGAAGCCCCGTTCTAGTAAGTTATGTTGTGGCGGCTAATAGTATGAGTCATGGTGCCAGGGATGTATTCTGTGTCTAAAAAGGGGCATGAAATCCATTGTGTTTCTGCACCAGTATCCTTGAGTTAAGCCGCAAAATATAATTGTTAAGATTCCAGATTGCCTAGGCAGGCATGGAATAGCAGAGTTCTTCTACCTAAACAACCTGATGGTGAATCTAAACTGGTCCGCGATAACCGGAGCTTAACATAAAACTAAGGCATACTTAAACTTACTGAATTCTTCGTGTCCTTTTAATGCTTACACGCTTACGCTTACCTAATAACGCGAATTTGGCCACATAGCATTACTTAAGTACTCACGTGCTGGGGGGAGACAATGTTCCTTCACAGGGTTCACTTAACAAATTTCCACAAGAAATATCTATTAATCTTTATAACTTCTATGCACAACACTTCAATTAAATTTATTGTTATTATGAGGTAGCACCAGCTACACAACTTGAAATCAAGTTATTACACGACTGCCTGAAAAAAGGAGAGTTATGTTTTTTAGGGTTCATGTATGTATGTATGTTTGTGAGTTTCTTTATTCCACCATAACTTCGTAACGGCTGAACCGATTTTGATGTTTGTCATATCATTAGAAGCGTTGAGTTATTCCGGGTAACATAGGCTAGTGAATGTTTAAAAAAATTTAAAGAGGGGGCCATAATTCATGAAATTAAAATAAAATTAAAAAAAAAAATCGTGAAAATTTTTCAAATTTTACTATCACCGTCTAGAGCTTGCTTAGTACATAACAAAAATATATAACAGTAGTATTCAATATACATTGGTTAACTAATATCAAAAGTAATAAATATTGTCTTATCCGTTTCTACACTTGCTTCTTGTAGACACAAGTAATACAAATAAATAAATCACCGGCATGCGGCAGGACAGAGACCATGCGTTTTTTGACCGGAGAACGCCTTCAGAGAGAAAGGCATTTCATACACAACTACAAGAAATGATTATTTTGGTGGTGTGAACATTTTACTGTTTAGTGACTTGATGCAGCTTCAACTAGTAGCTAAATCTGTCAGCGGAGCATACTGAATCAGAATCAGAATCATTTATTGCATACTACTGCTTTAAACAACCGCCACATTTAAGTGCTGAAATGGATTTATGGACGTTATATAGCTTCTGCAAACTGCCACAGAATGTGAGGCAAGCAGACGACACCACATTTGTCGATATTTTGAATAGTTTACGGGTTAAAATCCTGGATCATCGTAGAGTACCACTTACTGGACCAGATGGCGAGTATGTGCGAAAATTTCCCACGACAAGACAGGTGGATGAATCGAACCACCAAATCGAAATCAAACGATGACCATCGAACTCGCCAAAATTTGCCGGTTGTTTGACGTGGTAGCATCAGATACATCCGTAGAAGCCAAAACCAAATGACAGCGGCCAAAACCCGAATTTATACTTTCTGATCTTCTTACACGACTGCCTGAAAAAAGGAGAGTTATGTTTTTAGGGTTCATGTATGTATGTATGTTTGTGAGTTTCTTTATTCCACCATAACTTCGTAACGGCTGAACTGATTTTGATGTTTGTCATATCATTAGAAGCGTTGAGTTATTCCGGGTAACATAGGCTAGTGAATGTTTAAAAAAATTTAAAGAGGGGGCCATAGTTCATGAAATTAAAATAAAATTAAAAAAAAAATCGTGAAAATTTTACAAATTTTACTATCACCGTCTAGAGCTTGCTTAGTACATAACAAAAATATATAACAGTAGTATTCAATATACATTGGTTAACTAATATCAAAAGTAATAAATATTGTCTTATCCGTTTCTACACTTGCTTCTTGTAGACACAAGTAATACAAATAAATAAATCACCGGCATGCGGCAGGACAGAGACCATGCGTTTTTTGACCGGAGAACGCCTTCAGAGAGAAAGGCATTTCATACACAACTACAAGAAATGATTATTTTGGTGGTGTTAACATTTTACTGTTTAGTGACTTGATGCAGCTTCCACTAGTAGCTAAATCTGTCAGCGGAGCATACTGAATCAGAATCAGAATCATTTATTGCATACTACTGCTTTAAACAACCGCCACACTTAAGTGCTGAAATGGATTTATGGACGTTATATAGCTTCTGCAAACTGCCACAGAATGTGAGGCAAGCAGACGACACCGCATTTGTCGATATTTTGAATAGTTTACGGGTTAAATCCTGGATCATCGTAGAGTACCAGTTACTGGACCAGATGGCGAGTATGTGCGAAAATTTCCCACGACAAGACAGGTGGATGAATCGAACCACCAAATCAAAATCAAACGATGACCATCGAACTCGTCAAAATTTGCCGGTTGTTTGACGTGGTAGCATCAGATACATCCGTAGAAGACAAAACCAAATGACAGCGGCCAAAACCCGAATTTATACACAATAAAAGACGTAACAGGAGGTATTGTTCAATTCTTAAAAGTTACCATTGGTACTAGGGTAATGTTGCGGAAAAATATTAAATTTGGACATGGCTTGGTAAATGGCGCTATGGAAGTCATCCGATAATTCGTATGGCCAGCGCTACGTCGTAACCGGGAGAGTTACCGCAAGCCGTTTTCGTTGAGTTCTATGACAAAACAATGCGTGGCAACACAGTCAGTTTGGGTGTCAAAATTGAGCCTAGCGCTGTCGAATTTGATGCGTTACGGGGTCAAGGTAAAGTCGAGCGGCACATGCTACCACTGAAATTATGTTAGGCTGTGACAGTGCACAACCTGCAAGGAACGACACTGGACAGAGCCGTCGTGGATCTAGGCGCTAAAATTTTTGCTAAGGGGCAAAGTTTATGTAATTTTACCTGGGACAGACTGTCCAGTTAGGTAGGCCCAACTTCGAAAAAAAAAACGCCCGAAGAACCCAACTCGGATGGGCAGCGTTCGGGAAGTTACGCGACATTTTCTCGTCAAAGATCCTGCAGTGCCTGAAGGCCAAAGTCGTCAACCAGTGTGTATTCCCAGTGATGACATATGGCACCGAGACGTGGTCCTTAACAGTGGCCCTTATGGACAAGCTCAGAGTCACTGAACGAGCCATGGAGAGAGCTATGCTCGGAGTTACTTTGCGCGATAAAATCCGGAACGTGGATATTCGCCAAACAACCAAAGTCACCGACACAGCTTTCAGAATTTGCAAGTTGAAGTGGCAATGGACAGGCCACATTGCTCGACGAACTGATAAGCGATGGGAAAGAAAGGTTCTCAAGTGAGTACACCGGAAGATGTAGAGTTGGTAGGCCCCCCACTAGATGGACTGACGATATCATAAAAGTCGCGGGTAGCTAATGGTCACAAGTGGCTAATAGCCATTCTTTGTGGCGTTCTATGGGGGAGGCATTTGTTCAACAGTGGACGTCTTCCGGCTGATGATGACGATGATGAAAGTTTATGTCGCTTTTAGTCGCGTCAGACAGCTAGAAGAATTGGTGTTTTAGATCCACGAAAGCTTATCAACGAGCCCCATGACAAAAAGTCTCTGGAAGAACTGAAAGACCTCAAAGTTATCATTAATAATTAATTAATCATAAAAAAATATATTTCACGTTATCTTTTGCGTGATATTAATTTCCAAAAAAATATAAGTTATGTTTTGTGGCACATTGTGCGTTTGCAAAAATATTGTTTTATCACTAAAAGGTACGAAATAATAAGAAATAAGTTAAAAATTAAAAAACCCAGAAATGGAGAAAGGATAACCAATCTTTTCATTGCAGTCGGGGGACAGTTCCTTGGAATAGTTCTTTACATGTCCCCCGACTTCGATGAAAATATTGGTTATCTATTCTCCATTTCTGGGTTCAATGGTTATTTAATTGCACAGTAAATATAATCTATTTAGTACCTACATTGTAGCCATTCAACAATAAAATCATGTAACTAGTTTGTAATTTTTTCGTTCACTTTTTGGTACGGCAGGCGTGTTTTTTAATTTTTAAATTATTTCTTATTATTTTATACAAATTATCACAAGAACAAAACTCAAAAAAAGGTGCAAGTAATTCAACCAAAAGTCATTTTCACACACAATATATCCACAGACAAATAAGTTTCGCTCCAAAGAGTTGAGTGCCAAGTCACAGATTATAACAAATAGATGGCGCCACCGCAAGTTTTGTTCGGATCAATACTGTTTCCATCTAATATCTTATTTACATTTGCCCATTTCACCTTTTGTCAAAAGTTGAGTCGAGGATGGTCAACAGGATTAGGTGCTGGCATTTAATAATAGCTGCTAGAACACATTAATGCATAGGAACGGATTTTATACTTGGGCAATATATTAAATAAGGCGAGCATTTGTCGTGGGCGATTTTTTATGGGTACTACCGGATACTCTATTAAAACAAATCCTGCTTTGCACTTCTGCGTTTGACATATTAACTAGATGAATTCTTAATGTTATATAACATTTCATACTTGTTACATTTACTATTAATTGGCGATTAGTAAATCTATTGCAATATTTAGTGAAATGAAATTACCGCTGATGCTGTGCTGATTAAAAGGTAAGTTGTATGTGACTAGATCATGACTGGTTATTAAAAGAATGAAGACATTGCGCAGAACAATTTTTATTCCATTATCTATTATTTTTTCACTTCTCTGTTATGCATTGATAAGTTAAGTTGTTTAATTAACGACTACGAGTATATATCTACATGTTATGGTTTGTAATCGTATTGTGTATAAAAACCTACTGTGACATCGTTTTTGTTTTGTTTACAAATAATACTAACATTTGTTCCGCCACTTGTTACGTCTCTGCACAAAAATAACGTTTATATTACTGCGGCTGCGACCAATTACGTAAAACAAGATCAATGACCCGATAACTTCTCATCATTTGTGTCTTATTTTCGGTTCGTTAAAACATTGCCTTGACAGAATGCTTTGTTGTCTTTAAAACTTCGCTTTTGAAGCACTGAATCTTTGTGGTTCGCGGCTAATAATCTTCTCTTAAATTCAAAAAAGACCAAATGTTTAAAGTTTTCTTTACCAAATGTTACTTATGTTGAACCAAACATTAAGCTTGGCCTAGAAAAACTCTCTTTTGACAATGCGACAGTCTTCCTGGGAATTAAAATGGATTCAACTTTACAGTGGAATCCACATATACATGATCTATCTGGAAGACTTAGTTCTGCTGCATATGCAGTTCGTAAGATAAGACAGCTAACAGACGTAGCTACTGCTAGGCTCGTTTATTTCGCGTACTTCCACAGTATTATGTCTTATGGTATATTGCTGTGGGGAGCTGCTGCTGAGTTAGAGACAATCTTTAACTTACAAAAGCGTGCAATTCGAGCCATATACGAAATGGATCCTAGGGAATCCCTGAGAGATCTTTTTAAAGAAATTGATATTTTAACTTTACCAAGTCTGTATATATTTGAAAATATTATGTATGTTCGTAAAAATTTGAGCAAATTTAAATCAAACAGTGACAATCACGATTATAAAACTAGGAATAAAGATAAAATAGCGGTGCCAGGTTTTAGATTAGCAAAGACAAATAAAAGGTCCTTCTTAGGCAATTGTGTGCGGTTTTATAATGAATTGCCCAAACATATTACAACGCTCACAGAAAGAAAATTCAAGTTGCATGTGAAGAATATCTTGATAAAGAAATCTTACTACACAGTTTGTGATTACTTAAACGACAAAAATGCTTGGACTGGTTCACCTCTGCCAAGCTAGCGCCTAACACCTACGTTATGTAAATTAAGTATTGTAATAATTTTACTATGTAGAATGTACTTAACACATTGTTAAAAAACGTTTAAAAGAATGGCCCCGAGCTTCTTGCCCGTTCTTCTCGCAGTGGCTCTATAATTTTTGTTTGCTGAACGTGGCAGTACAATGTAGTATATTTCAATATTAAAATTTGTAATTGACCTTCATAAGAGCGTCGTAGACGCCTAAATTGAATAAATGATTTTGACTTTGACTTTGACTTTGTGATTTACCTAAAGTAAATTAGCAAGTTTTACCAAAAAGATGAGTGATAGAAGAACATTGTTATCAAACTTGCAAATAATGTAATACACGAAACCAGTAGTAATCGCTTATGGTATTAATTCGTCCAGGTGTAGGCATAATGGAAAATATATTTTGTAAAGTTCCAAAGATTTTTAAATATGTACTAATTGAAACCATATAATTGTTAATCGTGATACATATTAATATTTAATAATTATTTTTACTTTTTTAGAGGTTGTTTATGTAAAAATATGGATTCAAAATTTTTCAAAATGTCATTTTAATCTCGTGAACACTATCATCATATAAAATTATTACCAAACCAAGCTTCAAGTGCTGTAAGCTGTTTAAATATTTACGGATTGTGTCTGGATTCTACGATAGATCTTATTTTTATCCAAGCAATGCCGGCTTACATGGTCTTAGCATTTTTACAGTTAATTTCCAAAAATGCTTAAAGCCCTTGCAATTCCACTTATGTTTACAAATTAGCTTTTATATAATATTATATGTGCTAAATTTAATATAAAACAATTGGGTCCCCGCTTTGGATTTTGAGCATACTATATTGCATGCATAAAACCTTTTTAAACCAAATACAATAAGCGCCGATTAATTAAAAACACATAATAATATTATATCAAAAAGATATGAAACCTCTTTCAGTATTCCTTAATGGGTATTATTATATTTTATTCACGAAACATCTGTACCTTTGTTCAGGCAATGGGACCGCCAGTACTGAATTACCTTTCAACGATGTTTATAATGCGGGACATAAACCTTGCGACTCGACGTGAAGGGGAACATGATAGGTTCCATTACGGCTTTTATACACAAAATAAAATGAGTACTCAAATGAAAATATCATCATACGAGTACGAAGTGAAAACGAGAAAGTAAATTGCGTAGGCCGCTACCTGTACGATATAAAGTGAAACCGAATATGTAATTGGTCGAAATTTTTTTTAAATATAAGGCGTGGGCCAGATAGAAGAGACGTAAGACGGAGACGCGTCGAGGACGGGGCGGAGACGAGGCAGAGACGCGACTTTTTGAATTATACAGAAGAGACGCGTCGCGGACGCGACGAAGTCAGTGCGGGCGCGGGGTGGCATGCCACCCGGCGGGCATGCCACCCCGCGCCCTTACCTCGCCCCGCCGTGTCTCCGCCGCGTCTCCGCCGCGTCTCTCCTGTGTGTTTCGAATAAAAGGCGGAGACGTAAAAGCGTCGCGCCCGCGCCCTGCCTCTTCTGTATGTTTTGCGTCGCGACGCTTCTATACATTTTGTATGAAAGAGACGCGGAAGAGACAAAGGTTCGCGCCCCGTCTCCGTCTTACGTCTCTTCTGTCTGGCCCACGCCTTAGGGTTTATTGTCTACTTACATGAATTTTGTTTGACTCTTATCCTGATACACCATGGTTACATCCATCTTTACCTTAATAAATGAATATTGTCAAGCATCCATGTACAACACATTCTACTAGAGAACAAAGTTTTTATAAAGAGAAAAGGAGTTATATTTGTCAACAAACACTACAAACATATATATCCATAATTTTATTATCTTCATATTATTATTATATAATAATCAATTTATTAATTTCATAATACACTCAAAAATTATTATGGTCTAATATGTCAAATTACATAAATTTGAGGATACTAAAAGTCAATAAACTTAGACTAACAAAAAAGCCCGCCCCCGGTCGCACCCGGTCCAAAGGTGCCCATCACGCTGGATGCATTACCACGCTGTATGGCGATGGCCAGCCTTTGAACGAGGTACGACCCAGAGCGTTGGTCGTGACCCCTCTCTATTAGACGACGCCCGATTTGTTGTACAAAGGCTTTCGCCTCCGCACCCCAACTCCCTGCCGTCTCGACCGCCAGAGGGACAAATTCGTACCTATGGGCGAGGTCAGCATATTTTGTTTCCTTCCTAAGCGCTGCAGATTCTGCGGCGCCCCCTGCTGCGCGGACTGTCTGGCCCAGGTGACAGGTGGCAAAGGTGCTGACGCAGGTCGCGTCCCATAGCAAGCACCTACCACTCTGCCAAGGGACGAGCGTCAGACCGTCTGGTCTTTTGCCATCCGCACGGCTCAGTCCGGGAGGCGTCAAAACGCAGGGGATGTTTGCCGAAACAAGTGCTCTACGGACGATATCACACCACAAATTATATAAAACACTACAGCTATTAAATCGAAGGCATTTAGGCAACCTTAAGGCCATTGCAGGCCTACTGATAATTAATTATTGACTGCATAGTAGTAACTGCGTACACTTCTGGGTATGCGCCGGTGCAGCTCTTGCTCGCCAGTGTTGTTGCTCGCACGTGTTCTATTTACTGTGAGCGGTTAGTTGGCATGTTGGGACGGGCAGGCTGTGAGTTTTTCTGATAAATATTTTTATATTAGCTTGGAGTATATTTCTTATTGTATGGAATCAAAACTATCAAACGTCTGACGAAACTTGAGTTTTTGTACACCATTTAGCAAATTTTTTTTTTGACAAATGTCGTCAATCCATCACTTATCATCATCACATCGTTTATACCATCTATTTACCAATTAAATACATACATTATTTTTGTTACTCGTTCAGTCACATACAGAGCACAAAGTTCAATACCATAAATACAATTATTAGTGCAACGTTACATTTATTTGCGGACATTTTTACAGATATAGTGGAGCCTTTAATCCCTTGTGCAACAGTGACTCGACATATGCGTTAGATGCAGTGACTCAACTTTTTATTTTGTACATATAAATTATTTCATCTATATTTCTTCAGCTACGAGACACCACTCGAGCAGGACGTCCCCAGCGGAGAATCACACAGTCGAAGTATATAGCAACGGACAGGAAGGATACCTTTATTTTTTATTGCTGATAGGTAAATCTTTGACCACAATCTCACCTGATGGTAATCGATAATGTGGTCGAAGGTGTTAACAGGTTAACCTAGAATTACTGGCTCTGGGATACTACCGGAACACACCGTTAGGTGCTTGGTGACAGATTTTATAATTAAGGGCGGTCGCTAGCCAGGCGGGCATTCGCAAAAAGCCCTTCCACCATGTGGTGAAGCTCGAGCCCGCGGCGGGATTTCAACCATAGATCTGCTGCGCGGCAGTTGATAGCCAATGCCACTGAGCCATCACTGCTAATAAAACATGGATTTTGCATATCTATCAATCACATGATTATATGGTGTTAATAATTGTTTAGTTTATTAAAGCTATGTTACTGTTTGGTTATACATACCGACAGAATGAGGGGTTAAGTGGTACGAGAGAGAGGTGCGGGGCCCGGGGAGGGTAAAGTTTTAATGTGGTAGGATTAAAATGAGCCATTGGAAATGGAGAGGGAATGTGAAATCCTAATACGGCCCTGGAAATGGCATATAGTTGTTGAATATGTATTAATGTATATCTTATACGCCAAAGCTGGCTTAGCGATTATATTGATTATTTTTATTTTTATTATTATTTATTGGTATTATTGACATCTATATAATTTAATTTTAATGACATTTGATTTGAAATGCATTTTCATAATTTTTCATTAAAATGTTTGTAGCTAAATTTATTTGACTAAGTGACATTCAAGAATAATGATATGTATTAATTTAAATGAATTAAGTCAATGTTATGTATGCTTTATGTTTATAATAATTTCTAAATTATCATAGTAATAAGTGTAATTGGTAACTGCCGTGCTTATTATAATGAATAAAAAAAAAATAATAATAATAAATTGACAGTTTGAATTTGAGCTAAGTGCAGCTTTATTTACTAAATCCGCAGATCTTAAAAAATATAGTTAAGATTATGGTGAAACGTCAATGCCTGTTTTAATTTTCTCATATATCATACATATGTCTTACTTCTTAATTGATGTACCCTCATTAATAAGTGGACCTGTTTATATTTATACCAATAAATACTATGAACTATGAACTCAGGTTAGCGCCAATATGCTGCAGAGTCCATCGTATCAACTGCTCTCTGAGTTTTAGCTCAACAGATCCCAGAGATGGCGTTATTCGTAACGAAACGGTAGATATTGGTCTAATAATCTACCTACTAAAGCCATACAAGATGCTGAGTACAAATAGTTTTGAATAGAGGGTAAAGTGTAAACTCATTATTCGATTCTCCACAAATCTTGTAAAACGTACATCGTCACTCCGTGTTAATTTTATTATTTTATTGAACAATTGAAGACGCTAGATATTACATTAGCTATATACATACTCAATATTTTATTTACATCTCAGTGCAGTGAGTAAAACGTATTTTGCAATTTTTATACAAGAGATAGAACTCAGAAGATGCCTTTGTGTACGTTAATTCGAAAACAAGGTGCGGCAGATTGGTTACTACAAAATAATTAAAGTAATGTTTGTAAATGTAGTACATTAACTAAAAAGGGAACAGATTTTCTATTTTTATCAATTATTAAACAATTTGTAGATCTTTCCTATGAAAGTAAATTAAGCGTTTAAAATATTCGATTACGCGCATCAAAATGTGAAATGCCTCTTAAGGTACTTGGGCTAAAAACTACTGCATGCACATATGTATTGGTGTTTTCAGGGTTATTATCAATTAGTGCCAAAAATCAGCCATATTTTTAAGCGCCATTAACCCCAACGCTATTTAAAACAATTAACAGTACGCAAGTACAATATAAGTGTAGGCTATTTACACGCAACAATAACTTTTAGACTATTTCTAACATCCAATAACGGATTGACTTTATATATATATATAATAGAAATATAAATCTCATCATTATTTTGAATTTACTTTTCAACGATGCCACACAAACGATATATTGATTGATTTATTACTTTATTATATCAAATTCTATCGTGCGTGTTTTGACAGTCTCGGATATAATTATATTTATCGCATATTTTAAGATTTTAAAATGGTAATAGCCTTACGTTTGTATTGATGTTTTTTCTAGTAGTACCCGTAGTGTTATAGATATGTTTTGTTAATAAAGGTATATCGCCTTAGTAAACCATATAATACAATTATAATCACAAAATGCTTCTCATTCGTAGAGCATTAATTATTTGAACCAATGATAGCCGAGCGGTTATAGCTATCGACTGCCATGCCGCATATACCTGCTTCGATCCCCACCACCGGCTTGAGCTTCACTGCAAAGTCGAAAGGCATTTTTCGAATACTCGCCTGGCTAGCTACCACCCTCAAGTGGAAAATCTGTCGCCAAGCACACCAAGTGTGTTTAGGCTGTAATCCTTGAGAGCCAGACAAATTACAGATGCATGAGACTTAACCACTGTATGACGAAATGTATCTGTTATAGGCAGAGGCTAATCCGCTTAACATCAGGTGGGCCCCCTGCTTGTTCCAACACAATCACATAAAAACACCTACTTCTGAAATGTATAAATCGGAATGACACGTTATGTTTGCCACACTGTAGCAGACAATAAGAAGTTGATTAATATCTCATTTGTTGAATACTATAAAAAAAAGACAGAACAACAAATAATAAAGATATGTAAAAAAATATATGTCATTATGATTTACAACATGTTTTATACACGTTTGTGTTACCTCTTTGTTGAAATCGGTGTGGAGTGACAACGATCTTATTATTTAAGAGCCATTTCACAAAATCACTCTACTGACGTTTAGGTAAATGCCAGCGCATCGCTTACACAAGTGTGACAAGATGTGACGACAGAATAGCGTGACTGTGAGTAACTCATTTTGATATTTGCACTCATTAATAAATAAATATAAGTTGTGATATAAAAAATTGTGTAATTGGCATGAGTAAACAATGATAATTTAGAGTTATGTTAAATATTCTTTCCTGACCAAGAAAACAGAGTTAGTATCACAGTTAATTGAGATTAGTTTAATTGAAGAATGCACTTTCTTCTGATATAATATCTGTTTGGAATTACACTTTATTTAACGCAATAAATCGGGTTAAAATGCTTATGTAATTCGTGGAAATTGGTGCAAGGTCTTTAATTTTTATTCCATAATTATGATAAATTATCGATATTCTAGTACATTTAGTGTCAACAAGATTATATGCCTGCTTTATAGATTTTTTTAAAAAGTTAATTTGATGAATTTTTATACAAGAGATAGAGCTCAGAAGATGGCTATGTGTACGTTAATTCGTAAAACAAGGTGCGGGAGATTGGTCACCACAAAATACTTGAAGTAAAATTTGTAAATGTGGTACATTAACTGAAAAGGGAACAAATTATTCTATTTTTATCAATTATTCAACAATTTGTAGATCTTTCCTATGATAGTAAATTAAGCGCTTAAAATCTTCGATAAACGCATCAAAATGTGAAATGCCTCTTAAGCATCTTGGAGCCTCAATTATAAAAAATCTGTATATAATCCTTTTATACACATGTGACAGTGACTTTGGTCATGTCATCGACTGAGTAGTTAGTCGTTAGTAAAAGTTGGATTAGTTAGTAAACTGCGTGCATTATACTATGTCATCTGACTGGGACATCCATCACACTAATATTATAAATGCAAAAGTTTCTGAGTGAGTATGTGAGTGTGTCTATTTAGGACTCCTTCACGCTAATTTAGATAGAACTCGCAAACATAGAGGAATGGCAGTGCCATGCCGGTCCACGAACAGCGGCGAGTGCGCACGGAATGTATCTCGTTTGTTTTTGGGGTAAGTTCGTTGCGCGTGACCGCAATATGCGAATTCCAACTGGGACAAATACACGACTGATTTGCTTTCGATATATTTGATTCTCACATCGTAGTTCCGATGGGAGTTATTTTACAGGTTGAAATGTCACAGGTATGAGAATTTAATCTTGGTTTATATAGATATATTTTTATTATTTTATTTTATACCACAATATTGCCACAATCAAGTGTTTTTTTTTTATGCTGATTTCAAACTGATAGGTACCGTTACCAAAATATTTGCAATAACAGGTTTTGGCTGTCTGGTGTGAAATTTTATTATGGGACGATACTATTTAAACTGTTTAGTTAATTTGCGCTACCAGAGACGCAAATTTTGGTATACTACACTCTATATTGGGACGTGAATTTGACTATGTCGTATTCCTAAAGTATGGGGAACGGTACACCAACTATCTCGCCTGATGGTTAAGTGATGATGTGGTCGAGGATGTTGTACAGGCTAACCTAGAGTTACTGGCTCTCAAGGACAGCTGCCGGAACACACCGTTAGGTGCTTGGCGACAGATTTTCAACTTGAGGGTGGTAGCTAGCCAGGCGGGCATTTGCAAAGTGCCCTACCACCATGCTGTAACGACTGCTATCCTAAGACAACAACCGGGACCGACGGCTTAACGTGCCCTCCGAAGCACGGAAGCGCTCAGTAGTAATGCCCAACCAGCGGTCACCCATCCAATACATGACCGCGGCGGACGTTGCTTAACTTTGCTGATCGATTCAGAATTGCTAAGCAAACTTGGCTACGAGCGCTTCGAAGGTATATTGTTCTTTGCCGGTAATTGATCTCAATGTATTTTATAGTGACGGAATATAATCGTGTATCCTTGCCTTTAACTTGTAATCATCAACAATAAATCATCGACATCAACATAAACATTTCATTTCATTTTACGATCTAGGCCCGACACTCCTAACAGAGTCCACTCGGATACTGACTCTGATGTTACTCGTGCAAACCGGAAATCCGACTGCACTCTATACTACATTCACAGTTGATACTTTACGAGTAACATCAGAAGTCAGCATCCGATCCGAGTGGACTCTGTTTAG
Organism: Plagodis dolabraria; assembly: GCA_963854805.1. Taxonomy (NCBI): domain Eukaryota; kingdom Metazoa; phylum Arthropoda; class Insecta; order Lepidoptera; family Geometridae; genus Plagodis; species Plagodis dolabraria. The sequence goes on along the minus strand of OY978453.1, from coordinate 2,368,864 downwards.
AGTATACTCCGATTGTCCACAACTCCAACACGGCTTACACAGCTCGCTTGTACCTTATTTTGTTAACTTCTGTAGAACACAAAGTGAAAACTAACTTAGTCACCGGACTGAGAGTTCACCGCAACAACTTCGAAATTCCTTTATTTCATCGAGACGAGAAAGACACGAACACAGGAAGTTAAACTTTCTTTAACTGTTATTTTGAACTTATAAATAATAGATGTTTACTAACTGGCGCTAACGAGGGTTTGAGAACTGCTTTAAGTTAACTCAAGGATAACTTTAACAACGCGCTGTGAATAAGGTTAGTTCACATGTATATAAGTTCGTTTGTTTAGTTTCTGCTAATCTGGCTTATTTATTGCCAGCCATTGACTACAATGTCACCATTGAGAAGTAGACCTTGCAAAGTACTTACACATTTATGTGAGATAATATTTTCTCTAAGAAGTTTTCTTTGAAACTATAGAAAATTATACATTTGTTACATTGTTAAGTCTAAAAAATTATAAAACAATAAAAATAGCCATTTTTAGATTAGTGTCATAAGACTCAATTAATATATACGAGTATGTTTTACATGTTATTTATTTTTTAATAACTGGCATTGCCTCCTCGGGCTCTGCTTACAGCTTGGAGTCAATTTGGCATATTTAACACGAGGTTTCGTAGTCGATCTTGGGGAATATTCTCCCATTCTTCTATCAGGGCCTGATAAACATTATCGTAGCTTAATCTAGTTAATCGGTTAAAAACCAAAACAAAGCGCCTACATACCACTAGCGGTCACGCATCCAAGTAATTGCTACAGTTTACATTGCTTACCCTAGTTACCTATGCAATAACAATTACAACCTGTTTTATGTGTCCCAAATTTTTCTTAAACGAGCTAGTTAAGGATTTTCCAGTACATTTAGTATCACCACTTCATCGTTAAATCCGTACTTCATTAATCCGATTCTTGAAACGGGGAATAAGCTAAGAATTGGCATATTCATCATATTGATTATCAAATACCCGGAATCCCGGAACCCAAGCTGTAAGCCGGACAGCGCTGAGTCCCTACTAAATCCTTTGGCGTTCAGATGCCAGGAAAAGCAATAAAACCCGCTTAATTCATACAAAGCTTTATGGCTGGTTCGCAGGAGCACTTTTTTGTTGGTCGACAAAATTTTATAAGCGCTCGACTTATCCGACTTGGTTGTCGATACCACTGTGCCAATACTGTTTGGAATGGATTCAGACATCATGATTTCAAATAAGGTAAGTAGGACTGTATCAGCCGGATCGTCCACACACAGCCTCGCCTATATATATGGGGTATTTGCCATAATCCCCACGCTTGGCAGGCGGTTTGGGGATCGCAGTGTAAGTTGGCAGTTCTTTAGATGGCGCTGCTGCCCACCTTCCAGTATTTTTCCCTTAGTCGCCTTTTACGACACCCACGGGATGATATGGGGAGGTGCAATTCTTACCCGGCACCCCACTGGGCCTGATCGGCTGGTAAGTAGTATTCCTTCTCAATATGATTACAAGCACTATTGCGTGCTGAGCGAAAATCACATTTAATATTACAAATTATGAGAAGTAAGTTTTTTTGTTCCGGACGGGAATCTAACCCTCGTCCTCCGATTTCGCGCCTTACTCTTACGAGTCGAGTATTTGTGCTCCAAATGTATATATTATTAGGGGACGGTGCGCGATCATCAACTAGACTACTAGATTTCATCTGATCGAAAGAAGGGCTCAATCAAGTGATTGACCTTCCGCAATGATGTTGCTATCCAACTATAATTTGTTTTTTTTTTTTAATTTTGTACTCCATTAATTTGTAAAAGTAGTATTCTTCATTAAATTATTGACTGAGTGGATCGAAGGTTTAGATTAGGAAGGAATCGATGTTACACTTCTGATGACTTTGCCAGAGCTCTAGTAGTGATCCATAGAAGAACGAAATCAACGTCAAGTGTATGAAGTAACGCATAATAATCTGCATTGTTTTAAAATGAGGAAAGGTGAAGACGGGCAGTTGAAAACTGATACCGATGAGCAGCTTTCTTAATTTTTTTTTATGTGATTGTGACGGAACAAGCGTGAGGCCCAGCTGATGTTATGTGCCTAATCTCCGCCTCGCCTGTAACAGACGCATTTCGTCCAAGTGATGAATTGCACTACGGCCGTCTCACTGAGACATACAGTTGTTCATGTGCCTGTGATTGAACCGGCTCTCAAGGGCTGCTGCCGGAACACACTGTTAGGTGCTTGGCGACGGATTTTCTACTTGAGGGTGGTAGCTAGCCAGGAGAGCATTCGCTAAATGCCCTTCCACCATGCGGTGGACGATGACAACTTGAGGTGGCTTGGAGGAATGTTTCATTTATGACGATTAGATTGGTTCATACGCAAATATCAGGCATGGTAGTACCTATTTATATTTCGTGCCACGTGTTAAGGTTGATACTACTACGTCTAGTATATCAAACACACATTAGCGTCTTTAAATCTTAATGTAAGTTTATAAAATCAAAACACCTTCATCACAATAAGGATAGTTTTACATTAGTCATACTAAAATTTGACGATTCTTTATTCAGTCCTAAATTGTTCCCAACCCAACTGAAATCAATGTATTTACTTTTCGATACAACTTATGAGGTAAACCAATTTTTACATGTTTCTACAATTTAATTCGTGTAATTGAATTGCATCATACCTGAGTTCATCCCACCACTGACGTGATGTGGTTTGTGTGGTGAACTTTTTTTTATAGCAAGGTCAGCCTTTGACCACTATCTTACCAGATAGTAAGTGATGTTGTAGTAAAAGATTTTTTTCAGGCTAACCTTGAATTACTAGCTCTCAAGGACAGCTTACGGAAAACAGGGAGGTAGCCTGCCAGGCGGGCATGATGCCCTATCACCATGCGGAAACGACTGCCACCCTAAAACAACGACTGGGATCGACGGCTTAACGTGCCCTCCGAGGCACGGAAGCACTCAGTAGTAATATTACTGGCGGTCACCCATCCAACTCATCCCGCAGTAATCCAAGCTGATCAATTATGAACGGCTAAGCAAACTTCGCTACAAAAGTTTTTTATGGGCGGCCGACCTACACCATACTCCTTGGGAAAGTTATTTCTGATATTCATAGATTATAGATAATATCATTCTGATTGAACATCAAAAGCTGGAACGCCATCAAGAATTAAAATATTATTAGTTAACGAATATTAACTGTTATTATTAAAACTTAAATCAATTTAGAACAAAGCCTGAATTAAACACTAAAGCAACATTATTTAAATACAATAACTCAAAACAAAGTACATAAATAATATTTTTGATAACTTAACGAAGAATACGCACTTCCTAGGGCTAGCAGCTAAATTTTACAATTATTATTTTTTCTACATTTAAGAACACTGTATCAGCCGGTTTGTCCACATCTGAACACAGCTTCCCTCATTAAGGGGGGATTTGCCTTAATCCCCATGCTAGACAGGCGTCTTGGAGATCAAAGTTTTAAAATATCAGTTTCTCAGAAGACGCTGCTACCCACCTTCCGGTATTTTACCTTTAGTCGCCTCTTACGCCCACAGGTAGCAATGGGGGGGGGGGGGGGGGGGTGACATTCTAGCCTGACACCCTACGGCTATTAAAGGCACGGTAAGAATAATTACGTATATTTTTGGCTCAATTAAGACAAATCTTTGAAATTATTTTAAATGAGTCGGATGAATCTTCAGTCATCTTCATTTAAATATGAATAACTTTATGTGAAATATAGGAGTATCTTAGAAACAGTTCAGGCCAGACGACGCTATTCATCAAAACAGAGAGAAGTTTTGAATCAACTTCTAAGAAAGTGGAGATTTTACGTCACCAGCTGTATATTCTGAGATGTCTTGCTGATTTGCGTATTCTTTTTTTGGTATTATTTAATAAGTCCGCTTTTTAGTTTATGTTTGGTCTCCTACTAATTATACATTTGCCGCGCAACAAATAAAGGTATGCATTAAATTAGTCATCATCAAGTATCACTCATGTAGAAGCCATTCTGATAAGTGACAGTCATATTGTAAAACTTCTTACAGAAATTAAACGGGAACACAAAAAGTTATAATTTCTAGGTATTGTTTTATTTATTTCGGTGGTGCTCCTTGGTGATCATTTAACGATTAATTATCCACAATAACCCGTGGGGTGACGGGTTAGAGGAACATTTTGCCCGTGGGTGTCGTAAGCGGTAACTAAGGGTAAAATACTGGAGGGTGGGGATTTCGGCAAACCCCCTCTTGATGGGGGGAGGCTGTGTTCAGTAGTGGACAATCCGGCTGAGACAGTACAGTAATACACAATAAAATAATTACTGATTAACACACTAGAGACTCACATGTTGGAAAATAATCAATTACCATCTCCGATAATCTAACTCATTTTAGATATACTTTTTGTTTTCTCTGAAAATGTCAAAGCAGTCTGAAAAATAACATTTATTTTTTAATGAATAGATTCAGGCGTTACTTTGCGGAAATCCATATTTAATAACAACAAATACTTTTAAAAGTATCCTAAAAAACATTAAATAATATTTAAATAAAACACTTAAAAAAGCATAAAATTATATATCTAGTGACAATTCCGCCTAATTTTCCTGTTATCTACGTGACGTCATAAACATCACGCAGCCTAACCGGAAGAATACCCGACTAGTTTCGCTTCTAAACGAAGCATCTTCAGGAGGTCTTGACTTACCGAGCGCACGATCGAGACATCGTGCGCTCGGTAAGTCAAGACCTCCTGAAGATGCTTCGTTTAGAAGCGAAACTAGTCGGGTATTCTTCCGGTTAGGCTGCGTGATGTTTATGACGTCACGTAGATAACAGGAAAATTAGGCGGAATTGTCACTAGATATATAATTTTATGCTTTTTTAAGTGTTTTATTTAAATATTATTTAATGTTTTTTAGGATACTTTTAAAAGTATTTGTTGTTATTTATTTTTTAACTCCGTTTGAACCACAATGTGACGCGTATTACCTATTGTTTATGAATTTCCTCAAGTTCTATAACAAAACACATACTTTTTCTGCTTTCCTTTATTGACACCGACCCTAGAACTAGTTCTTACTGTAAGACTTGAATTTCAAGAAAACAATCCTATTCAACTATTAAATTTTTGAGATAGCTTTAGGAAAAACTTTATAAAAATATGTAAAGAAAATCTTTGGCTTTAATTATGTTACATTTTTTTATATTATGAATGAACATTATACAATTTTGGAAAACTTAAGAATTAAATTCTCTAAAAGAGTTTGCCCAGACACAAGGCCTGGGGCAGTCATGAGATTTATGTACAAATTGATACTAGGACTGACAAAAAATAGGATTTAGATCTTTTAAAAGTTCGTTGTGCCTTACGAGGATATACTAGTACCAGTTAATCCATTTGTATTAAATACTTAATATAAGAAGAGAAATGCCTTCGTTTCAACGAATCACAATTTAAATTGAGAAGGTAGCCTTCAATATGTCACGTTATTAAATTGATTTACGTCGTGAATTCGAGCGGTCCCAGCGTCTAATATCGCACGTAATTAGGACAAACTTTACAATGGCCGTAATGGGATCCTGAGGAAGGAGCCTCCCCACGGAACTAAGCTCACACACTTACAAGTTGTTGACAACTGTTGTAACAATTACAACTTTATAAACATACAGTTTGAATATATAAATATAAAGCTCGTAGGAACGTCTGTAAAAACACATTATAATTCCTCGGTTAGAAAATAGAACAGTTTACAACGCTCGGATGAAGGACAGTAAAGAAACTCTGGATCTCAGAGTTATAAAATAAAGATTTCTAGTATAATACTCTACAGGTCGTCCCACGGCGATGCCACATGGAGGGAAAGTACCTTTAATATTGTAGATGAAAGCTTTTACTGAATGAAGACATTATTTGAATTTAAAAAACAATTTAAACTGCAATAGATATTTAAATAATTACATGGTTGAACCGGAATCGAACCCGTTGCACGAGAAAAATAATAACCCTGTAGGTTTTTTTTTTTATATTATTGATAGGTAAGCCTTTAACCACAATCTCACGTGATGGTAAGTGATGATGTGGTCGAATGTGTTAACAGGCTTAACCTAGATGACTGGCTCTCAAGGACAGCTGCCGGAACACACCGTTAGGTGCTTGGCGACAGATTTTCCACTTGATGTTCGCTAGCCAGGCGGGCATTCACAAAAATGCCCTTCCACCATGCGGTGAAGCTCAAGCCCGCGGTGGGATTCGAACCATGGACCTGCTGCGCGGCAGTCCATAGCCAAAGCCACTGAGCTATCACTGCTTCGTCAGTTCGTATCATACCGATCGAAAGACTTCATCATAAGGATTATTTTTTGCTAAATAACTTAGTGACAGAATTAAAAGGAAGTAATTAAATATCTGGCCCCTATTGCACCAAGCAGGAATGAAGATTGAGTTGACTACCGATCCAGGCTTAACATATTGGTCCTAATATTTTCTTGGTGGTACATAGAAAATATAATAAAAACTTCTCAGAAAAAAATCTTAAATCCAGTGCAATTAAACATATACTTGTTTAAAAATTAGCTTCAACAATATCTGTGCTTATATAATCATTAAAATAACACTACAGCTACTACAATAAAAGCACTTAGACAAACTACAAGTCATAGCAGACTCATAGGCAGTCCAAATGCTCCAGCCCACTCCCAGTTGGTAGCGTGCCCAGCATGCTGGCAGCATTGCCCCGTTGAATTGCAATGCTTATTCGTTGAGCCAAATATGTGCCAGCATTTTGATCACGCGTCGCATCGACCAAGCGCTCAGATAGGTTTTATTATATCATTAAAATTAATATGTATATTGGTCAGCAAATTTGGCTTTAGACATAATAGCTAAAATCAATATTATTTTCATTAATATGCATGCATGAAAAACTCTGCTTAATTAAGCAAAATTTATAATGTCCAAAGTATTTTTTTTTAACCTTATAAAATAAACCCAGACTAGTTAAACAAGCTTTTCTATAAGAAACAATTTTATAAAGAAGCTTTTTTATGTTCTTTTAAAAAAAATATTTCAAAATAAAAAAAAAACTCGTCAAGACGATTTAAATGAACTGGATGAGGTTGTATCGTTTTAATTGCGAAGTTCCTTTGGCCACCTTCATCAGATCAGATCAGCACCATGTCATCATAATATTGCATTGTCACGCGATTTTCACATTACAAAATTTCAGCCAAGTGTTAATGTGGTAGGATTCAAATGAGCTATCGGAAATGTAGTGGGAATGTGAATCCGAATACGGCCCCTGGATATTGCATATACTCGTAGTTGTTGAATGTATCTTAAGAGTATCTGAATGTTACGTCAAATCTGGCTTTTCCAATTGCCATATCATATTGACAATTTGAAATTGAAGCTAAGTGCTATGATAACGTTTTTTATATTAACGTACAGTTTCCGGCTTTAACATTTCAAGATTGTATCCTTTCATCATACGAATAATAATGAAAAGAAATATAATTCAAGCAGAAATTCAAGTTCAAAAACAACAGAACGCAAAATGTACCGCGGCGGGCGTGGTTTAAAAATTGTACCTTGCAGCGCTCTCAGTTCACCGCGTGGGCTCGAGTCATGCGCTGGTACCGCGGGAAGTTTCAACTGAATTTATCAATGGTCTTCTGGGTTGTTTATTTCTGCAAAAATGTTATAGTGTATTGTAAAATTCTGGAGAAGCCTTTGAAAATTTCGGGAATATCTTTCATAAACGAGTAAGTAAATAACAATATTTTAGATACCAATACTTGACTACCCTGGATAGTTTTATCCAACATGAACTTTACATTAAATCAAAAAGTAGTTCGGAATATTGTTAGTCTTAGAATTCTCTGTATGAAAATGCTGTTGGAATGTCGGCGGTGACAACATGACCTTGACGCGATCAATCATTTCTAAGCGCCAAATCAATTAACCAATCCGATTGAATTTGGAAGCTTGTGCATGTATTGTTACTTGTGGAGTCAACGAGTCCAAAATTAAAGCGGTCACTGTGTGAGAGTTACTCTTCTTTACATAATTATTCGTAGCCTTTCATCAGATGAGCAATAAGACGGAAAAAACATTATGGTACAAATGACCAGACGTTGAAGATTGTAATCGCGTTAATTTTACTTTAACGGTTTATCTAGTGTTGATTATCTAAGTAAGTTAAAGGATAAAAGAAGCCTCAATGCAGCAAAGCTGCAGCTGTGGTACTACATGCTTTCCAGAAGTGTTCACTGGTGTAAGTAGCAAGCGACCAATCAGGGTGCTCCGTGGATTACTGGAAACATGCGACACGTGTCGATAAAAACAAGGAACTCGCTAAGTAACTCACCGGATAAAATTTTAGGTCCTGATTTGGCATGTTGTCACTTTTATATTTTCTGAAAAAACAACTCAGAAAGTCACAGTTTTCATCGCCTTATGATGCAACAGCAACGCTCGAGGAGTCCATAGACGTATCCAAGGTTGACTAAAAAGTGTTACTTAGACTTAGACGTATAAACCTTAGTAAAAATGTTAAAGAAGAGCACTTCGAAAATATATAAAATTAACTTTTTCTATTTATTTCCTATCCTATTTAACAATCTGAATACCCCGTGTCCCACAGCAGTTTTATCCAAAGGCCAACTATCTTCTCAAAATACAGTCCTATTTTATGCTGATAGTTACAATTAATCCCTGTCACAGGTACACAATATTTTCGAGGTACAGAGGTCAAAACCACCTACTCCAGGGGTCGTCAGGGGTTATTGTTTTATAAAATGCGTTGAGATTTGTAATATGATAGAGTCCTAAGTATCTCTTGGATTTAACATCATACGATATATTGTGTGTTCACTTCAAAGCATTTTGAATGTTTAGCGAAACTTATTTTGAAACTCAACTGCTCATTTCTCTGAGTCTGCTCGATATAACCAAAGCTCAGAGAAGTTACACTAGAGCCTTGAAAACGTACCGAAAACAGAGAAACTAATAAGATGAACAAGATTTATCAAAGATAAGTCTAGTGCTGTCATTATAAAATCAATTTAACTTGAAGAGTCTGACACAAATAACACAAAATGAGAAGAAAAATACGCTCACTTATTAAGGTTAAATGTCAAATCATGGATTTACTAACAACGTACACCTTTAAAAGGAATTGTAGATAAAAGGCCTACTCTTTCATATATGTGATTATACCTATATACTTAACTTACATCTTAACCTACCTACTGTCTGATGTCAATGAATTCAGTGTGGAATTTTAGTTTCACCACATCCTTCGGAAACTAATAATTATCCAGGAAGCCGTTATAGATAAGCTACTGTGGTAGTAGTACCTACCGATAACCAAGGTAGGATCACTGGCAACTATAAATCATGGGAAGTGACGGAACTTTGACATAATCGAAGGCTTACATCGAGATTAGATGATTATGGATGGCTTCATGAACAGTTTGGAGAGCAGAGGTGAAACCCCAACTATATGAATATATAGTTAACCTAAATGAGTTGGTCTCTTTGTTGACAGTTTTTATTTATTGACATGTTTAATCAATTCCTTCATATTCAAGATATAGAGGTCAAGTTATAGACTTACTGGATTTTTCTCCAACTAGTTTCAAACTTATTTAAAGTTCTTCAACTGGGATTAAAAATTTTGATCAGCGCCGAGCGCGAGCTTCAGCCTGTTTACCATATACGAGTATCAATGTTTGAGATATCCGTAACTTGTTAATACTTTATACCGCAATATTACAGCTTAGTATCCCGGCCGCTGGGATATTACACCCACGATCCCCTCCATTTCGTCGAGCGACCTTCTTCAGTTAAACAAGGTTAAGGTATTTTACCCACAATCACGTTAACATGTCGTCAGGCGCGTCCAAGACTTTAGTGAAAGTCTGTGACAAGAAGAATTTCTTATTATCATAAAAATATCTAATTACTTAGTTGCCGCGGAAAGTAAATGATGAAAAAGTTTAAGTGTTTAGGTTTTTGTTGTATGTATGAAAAATAATGATGATAGTCGTATAAAATAGAAGAGTACTAGTTATATCATAAATAAATTTAATACATTGAATCTTGTTACTTTTGTAAGGAACATTCAATGGTGGTGTGTTTCGCAAACTACTTTTGTTATTTTACAACTTATAAGGCTTCACCTGCGTAAAAAATGTGATTTTACTGCTTTTTGAAACAACTGTACCCATATAATGCATTATTTAAACTAAGCTATTCCTAATAGCCTTGCTTATCTCTTTAATGAATTTGGTTTGTATCTAACTTCTACTCTTCATAAGTATCTAACTAAGCAAGATATTTAAAGTTGATATTGCATTGCAATTCTGGTAACTATTTTAATTTTAACATGGGTGAGGTTGGTAGATATTGCATTTTTATTTGAATATTCGAGGATTTGGTACTGTGGAGGTATCTCACATATATAGTATAGGTAATTATGTATTCTCGTATATGACACATACAACGAAGTTTTTTTTTATTTGACGAATAAGTAGAGCTGCCTAAATGAATTTTTAAAAATAACACAAAAACACAAAAAATTAACAGTCTGGCGCCGGGAAGCTATTAAAAGATAAAAAAACAAACGCATTCAAATAATCTATTCTTGATTTTATGGCCACTCGAAAACGAGACTTACAAAAAAATTGGGTTGAAGGGTTTTTTTTTGTGGGGTTTGGCAAAGCTGCAAACCGTGAGAATATAAAAAACACTTGTTGCGAGGGTGTTTACTTAACCGATCCTGGAATTGACCTATCATAGAACAAATGATCTGTGGCTGTTTATTTTATTTTTAGATCAACCAATCGATGACGGTGGAGGTGTTTCTTTACATGCAGAGAGGGGGATAGAAAGTACTGGCTGGGGAAAAGACGAACTGAGGAGATGAGGAACATTAACGGATTAGCGCTGGTTTAACGCGGAAGTCAGTTTAAAAACTGCAGTAACTTCAGTGTTTTATTATTATTTGATAAATTAACAACTTAAGTTTAAATTCAGTGATATTAGAAGACAATCATTCGGTAAAGTTGATAAATCCTATTCTCAACATACTATATAGAGTTAATTTTAGCGATAAATTTAAAATTACACCCAATATATATTTTATGGAATTTCAGAGGATTTGATGTAAGGAAAATTAAATTAAATTGAATAGTCAATTTATTAATGATAGTATTAAATCGTATTACCTTATTGAATACATATATCTTATTTGCTACATACAATTAGTATATTCATGTCAAAGATATCACTTGTTATGTTGAAAAATATATATGGGTATGGTTTTATTTTGTAAATAATTGTGTATATTAACATATATTATATGTTTTGTTGATTCTACTGTACTGTGTAATACGACTAAAGAGGTTTTTGTCATTTCGCTATTCATTTTTTCCCTCTTATTAAAGTCTAGGAAATGAATAGCGGGTCATGTGATTAATATATATGTGTATTTATATAGATACATATATATGTAACTTTCATGATTTAAATAATCAAAGAGTGTCGCTTAAATACCACAACAACTTTTAAGATCATTATAATAAAAAATAATATGATCTATATTAAACTTATTTTATGATTAAGAACCTTTCCAATCAGATAGAATATAATATATATTAAGAATAATTGAATCTAAAGTAAATTAAATGAATATTTGAACTCTAGCTATTGAAATAGTAATCCACACTTAATTAGATCTTATTCTAATTATTTAGTATAGCAGAATATGCTGGAGTATAGAGTATTCTTTACCTAATTTAAGATAGTAATATAACATAAATTATTTCATTAGGGCTATAACGTAGCATCTAATCTAGATAGATAGGTCATATAATTTCCAACACAAAGTCCTGCGAGCAGACAGCAAGGGGAGATCGAGTCCAGTTACTGATCAACAGGGAGTATATTAAAATAAGTACAGTATACAATTCCATTAACTCTAAACATCTATATTATATCTTTTGGACTATGATAGGGAATAACTGCAAAACGATATCTTAGGAGAGCGTGCTTTTTACAGTCTTATATTTTAAGGCCTATAACAAGAATATGGGACCTAGATTTCACAAGTCATTACATGGTTGTGCCTAGAAGCGGCAGTACAATACGTCACAATACACGTCCTCTCATCTGGAACGACCTATAGATTTCTATAAGCCTGGCCAGGCAAACACAAATTTTGTGTTGAATCACGTGATATTTGAGATATATATAAATCCATGGTTTTAAAAGGGCTAATAAAATATACAAATAGCGCTTATTTCGCTATAAGAATAAATAGAGCCCCTCGGCTCATGATAGGTTAAAAGGTTGATTTCTAAGCCCTGAAAAAACACTTCGGTGTACGCTAAGTCGCGTTGTAGGTCTCCCTAGACGTTATTTGGGCTGGTTTCTATTGGGGAGATGATCTTTCCTTCCACATAAAATAAAGCATTCTTGTATTGAATCCTGCCACTTGCTAAGGATGGTCTAATTAGAAATAACTCTTCCATATATACCTTATGAATCAAACGCATACATTAATATAATTAATTTAATTAACTATTTTAATTAATTTACTTGTTGACTTCTCTTAATTAAAGCAAGCCAGGAGGAATATAAAAGTGATTATTTTATGGACATTCAGCCTATGTACTGACATAAAACTAGTGTAAAACATGAGTGATGGTTAACAATCACATTAAGTAAAGCTCTCCTATGATTTCGTATCTCTGAATCAAGTAATCCTTTCTCAATATATCATAACTCTTAACTTAGACGATCACACTATCCTGTTCCACCACAGATGGTGCCGGAGACCAGAATTTTCAACTACGCATCGATATAACGATACGATTGAAATAGAATCAGGATTATACAACGAAAAACACAACGTAGAAATAAATTATTGAGGAAGTCAGGGTTTTTCTTTCAGAGATAATAGAATAAAAATAGGAAATTTATTACATTTTCAGAGATCGCAGCAGAGGAGAATTGTTTTGCATGAGCATTATTTTATACTACTAACTACTGTACATATACATTTTTATTGAAATATTACATTAATTTACAGTATCTACATAAATTTTGTGTATATTTCCATAGATTGGTTAAAGGAAAACAACTCGCAACATTAAATATCACTTCTTTATAATATAAAACGCGAACGCTATAATAAAAAAAAAAAAAAAAAAAAAAAAAAAAAACTAAACTCCGCGCTTAACACCTATTTAGACTTCTTTAAAACATTATGGCAGAGAGTAGAGGTAAACGTACGAAAGGGAAACGCGGATTAAATAACGAAATCAATACGGATATATCAACGGAACAAGAGACTTTAAATAACTCGACATTACAATTACTGTTAGCTAAGATGAACGAGTTCCAAGAAAAGTTCAATTTATTAAACTCGAATAAGGATGACATGAACCTGGCGAGCACTTCGTCACGCGAAACTGTTAGTATTGCATCTGAGGAATGTAACGGAACTCCAATACCAAATCAAAATATTTTTGTTATACAACCAACCATTAGCAAACCTATTTTTGACGGAAAATCACAAATAAATCCTATAACATTCTTAAAAAGAGTTAAGAAATATATTAAGTCATTAAATGCGTTTGATCGCGAAATTGACATTGTATTAGAATGCGTCACTGGACATGCTCGGAAAATCTTAGAATTATATTCAAAGAACTGGAACACGTTTTCCGATTTCGAAGCTGATTTTAGACAAATTTATTGGACTGATCAAATACAAGAATCAGTACGATACAAAATAATAAGAGGGGAATATTCAATTAATTCAGGTATCTCTATGAGTGAACATTTCGCCGAACAAACAGAGACGTTGCAATCTTTAACAATAGCATTTAGTGAAAGGGATATCGTAAATTCTTTAATGAGACATTACTCCGTAGATGTTCAACAACTATGGTTTACTAGACCTGAGGAACCTACGATTATAAATGGAGCTAATTTCCTCAGAAACTTAGAGCAGAATATTGTCTTAAGGCATCATACACCTACGAGATACCATAAAGATAGACAACCTATACGTGGAGGTCACCCAGTAACCGCTGTAATGACTGCCGGGGTATGGCAAAGGGGTTCGTTTAGAGGCAGGGGATTTCAGAGAGGAAGAGCTGGGTATTGTAGGAATTATAATAAGGGACAGGGAGAAGACAGAGTGTAATGAGAACTGCGATTGATTTTGTTAAGGAAACTGGTTCTACTAATCCATCAAAATCTGGGGGCGGGGATGTTCAAAAGGACTAGTATTACTAATACATATGATTCTTAATTGTGAAAGATTGTATATTAATAGGAATGAAAGAACTTCTGAGTGTTCTGAGAGAAATATATATATCTTATAAAATTCACACAAGACATGGTTGGCAAGTTAGCAATAAACTGACTCTACTTAGTATGACTTAAACGAGATTAAGCGGTATAATATTGACTATAAATCGTCAACAGACAAACAACAATCGTATTGGAAAACCAATCCAATACGAACGAAACATCTGATGATACAGGTGATGTGTGTGTGTGTGGTATGTTCGGATAGATATATACATTATACAATATTTTATAAGTTAGACGATATAGACGAACAGGTTAATGGTTACTCATTGCCTACATTGCCTGAGGTATGTATGTGTTGTATGGCAGAATTATTAAAGATATCATAATGGACACAGAGTCAAATTAGTGGCATTACAAGCGAGAAATATCATTCCGTCATAGGAGAAGGGTGTAATCTACTTGAAATTACGATACCAACTATACAGGTCCAAGGAGCATTTGGCTCAAGGAGCACAAGTACAAACCACTTATTATTGATAAAGGTTAATTTAGGTGATTTTTATTTCTAGGTGAAATCTCAGTACAGTTTACCTAGTTCGTTCATATAAGATATGAATGAGTCGAGTGATCTAGACGTCCGGTGCAAAATCGGAGGATTCGGATTCGATTCCCGCTCGAAGCTTACAATTTTATGCTCCAATTATTTGTAAAAACGAGATATGATTGATTGAAACGGGTAAGAGGCATAATAAATTGTGGAAGTTAAGGGACACTGACTATTGAACATTGGGATTATAAACAAACGTTAGATTGAACTCTGGGTACTAAATAATAAGGTTATGGGGGCGTGGCTAAAACCATGACTATTAACTCTTTATTAGAAAATTTAAATAAACGACAGAGCTTTTCAACTCGTATACCGAGAAAAACTGTAAGAACGATTAATGAGTGTGGTAAATTGTGAGGATGAAAGAACAATTAGTATAAGAACATTTGAGGATACGAACTAACGCTAAATTAAACTCCAATTGAGAGATTAATAATTGCGATATCGAGAGGTTGGGGGGCGTGTCGAAAATCAGTGAATGATGTACGTGGATTCTGTATGAACTATTATAGTGATATCATAGCATATACGATAGGAAACCTAGATTTATACTACTCGTAAAATTAGAAAGGGTGGATCGACGACGAAGTATGGGTAATCTGATTTTGTAATAAATCATTAACAGATGCTGGAACACAAAGATTAGGAGCGTGGTGACGGATTTTCTACTTGAAGGTGAAGCGCTAGCCGTGGCAGGATTCGAACCATGGACATGCTGTGCAGCAGTCCATAATCAATGTCACTGAGCCATCATCACTGCTTTATTTACGTTGGATTCATTATATTAGTAGGTTTGATTTTACCATTTAACATGTCAAGGATCGAGATAATGTAGTCGCAGATGTATTATCAAGACATATAAAGGGGACCACAGATATAATAACAAATAAATCTGTTGGGCCTGAGATGAATCTATTTAAAACACAGTTAGGGAAAAGGATAAAACAAAATTGTAAGGATATTCGTGAGCTTCAAAATAACGATACAAAAATTCGTGATATAATTAAACGCATGGAGGACATAGGTACTGCGGAAAATAAATACTTTATATTAAAGGAAGGAGAACTGTATCAAATAGTTACGTTATTGTATATGTTCTTCACGAATTACAGAGGGAATTGATCTTAAGCATACATGAAGAGATAGGTCATTTTGGACGATACAAAGTACATGCTTTAATGAGATCGCGATATTATTTTACTAACATGTCTCGTAAGATAGGACAGTTAGTTAGGGCGTGTGAAATATGTCAGAAGTCTAAACGAGCCTTGGAAGTGCATACAGGGCCTATAAAAACGGTAATATCGACGGACATAGGTAACAAAGTATTTTGTGATATATATGGGCCATTACCATCAGGGAAGTATGGGTTTAAATACATCTTTGTTATACAGGATGCATACAGCAAATATATTAAATTATATCCGTTACGACGAGCGACAGGCAAGGCTTCCTTGGCTTGCGTAAAAAAAATTCACAAAGAACTAACTATAAAGGTATTGTGTTCTGACAGGGGTACTAATTTCACATCTATAGTGTTCGAAACAGGGATTAAACAGTTAGGAATCAAATTGACACACACATCGATTCGTCACCCAAGACCTAACTCTACTGAACGTGTAAATAAGATTTTGGGAAGATTGTTTAGGTCTTACTGTCATAAAAACCACCGTTCATGGGTGAGTCTATTACCTAACATTGAAGAATGTTATAATAAGGTCACTTACTTAACGACGGGATATTCACCAAACGAGATAGTATGGGGTAAAAAGACTTTCCTTACTTCTGATTCAGATTTTATTAAAAGTGACAAATCAAATTATGAATTAGAAACATTACAAGATATTCGCGAACAAGCCAGATGTAACATACTTAAAACCGCAAGCCAGCGGGAAATACAATACAACAAAAATCATAAACTGGTCCAATTCGAAATAGGGGATTTAGTTAAATTAAAAATATATACCAAATCGGACGCTAATAGAAAAATAACACAGAAATTTGCACGTTTGTTTGAGGGACCGTATATTATAGGTGAAATCCCATATAAAAATTTATATACCTTAGTAGACCCTGAATCAAGAGAGATAAAAGGAAATTATAACGCAATACATCTATTTAGGTATTACAAATAATTAATGACAGACGTAAATTTTCTAGTTTAGTCCAAGTCAATAACATGCAACAGAAATTAATGAGAGATATAGTATATCAGTCATTTGATAAGAGATATGTGGTCAAACATAATACGTGTAATTAGAAAGGAAAATAGATGACAAAAATTATGTCAATTAAAACAAATTTATGACAACATTTTAGTATCTATTTGGGGGCGTTTATGTGGAGGTATCTCACATATATAGTATAGGTAATTATGTATTCTCGTATATGACACATACAACGAAGTTTTTTTTTTATTTGACGAATAAGTAGAGCTGCCTAAATGAATTTTTAAAAATAACACAAAAACACAAAAAATTAACAGTCTGGCGCCGGGAAGCTATTAAAAGATAAAAAAACAAACGCATTCAAATAATCTATTCTTGATTTTATGGCCACTCGAAAACGAGACTCACAAAAAAATTGGGTTGAAGGGTTTTTTTTTGTGGGGTTTGGCAAAGCTGCAAACCGTGAGAATATAAAAAACACTTGTTGCGAGGGTGTTTACTTAACCGATCCTGGAATTGATCTGTGGCTGTTTATTTTATTTTTAGATCAACCAATCGATGACGGTGGAGGTGTTTCTTTACATACAGAGAGGGGGATAGAAAGTACTGGCTGGGGAAAAGACGAACTGAGGAGATGAGGAACATTAACGGATTAGCGCTGGTTTAACGCGGAAGTCAGTTTAAAAACTGCAGTAACTTCAGTGTTTTATTATTATTTGATAAATTAACAACTTAAGTTTAAATTCAGTGATATTAGAAGACAATCATTCGGTAAAGTTGATAAATCCTATTCTCAACATACTATATAGAGTTAATTTTAGCGATAAATTTAAAATTACACGCAATATATATTTTATGGAATTTCAGAGGATTTGATGTAAGGAAAATTAAATTAAATTGAATAGTCAATTTATTAATGATAGTATTAAATCGTATTACCTTATTGAATACATATATCTTATTTGCTACATACAATTAGTATGTCAAAGATATCACTTGTTATGTTGAAAAATATATATGGGTATGATTTTATTTTGTAAATAATTGTGTATATTAACATATATTATATGTTTTGTTGAATCTACTGTACTGTGTAATACGACTAAAGAGGTTTTTGTCATTTCGCTATTCATTTTTTCCCTCTTATTAAAGTCTAGGAAATGAATAGCGGGTCATGTGATTAATATATATGTGTATTTATATAGATACATATATATGTAACTTTCATGATTTAAATAATCAAAGAGTGTCGCTTAAATACCACAACAACTTTTAAGATCATTATAATAAAAAATAATATGATCTATATTAAACTTATTTTATTTTATGATTAAGAACCTTTCCAATCAAATAGAATATAATATATATTAAGAATAATTGAATCTAAAGTAAATTAAATGAATATTTGAACTCTAGCTATTGAAATAGTAATCCACACTTAATTAGATCTTATTCTAATTATTTAGTATAGCAGAATATGCTGGAGTATAGAGTATTCTTTACCTAATTTAAGATAGTAATATAACATAAATTATTTCATTAGGGCTATAACGTAGCATCTAATCTAGATAGATAGGTCATATAATTTCCAACACAAAGTCCTGCGAGCAGACAGCAAGGGGAGATCGAGTCCAGTTACTGATCAACAGGGAGTATATTAAAATAAGTACAGTATACAATTCCATTAACTCTAAACATCTATATTATATCTTTTGGACTATGATAGGGAATAACTGCAAAACGATATCTTAGGAGAGCGTGCTTTTTACAGTCTTATATTTTAAGGCCTATAACAAGAATATGGGACCTAGATTTCACAAGTCATTACATGGTTGTGCCTAGAAGCGGCAGTACAATACGTCACAATACACGTCCTCTCATCTGGAACGACCTATAGATTTCTATAAGCCTGGCCAGGCAAACACAAATTTTGTGTTGAATCACGTGATATTTGAGATATATATAAATCCATGGTTTTAAAAGGGCTAATAAAATATACAAATAGCGCTTATTTCGCTATAAGAATAAATAGAGCCCCTCGGCTCATGATAGGTTAAAAGGTTGATTTCTAAGCCCTGAAAAAACACTTCGGTGTACGCTAAGTCGCGTTGTAGGTCTCCCTAGACGTTATTTGGACTGGTTTCTATTGGGGAGATGATCTTTCCTTCCACATAAAATAAAGCATTCTTGTATTGAATCCTGCCACTTGCTAAGGATGGTCTAATTAGAAATAACTCTTCCATATATACCTTATGAATCAAACGCATACATTAATATAATTAATTTAATTAACTATTTTAATTAATTTACTTGTTGACCTCTCTTAATTAAAGCAAGCCAGGAGGAATATAAAAGTGATTATTTTATGGACATTCAGCCTATGTACTGACAAAACTAGTGTAAAACATGAGTGATGGTTAACAATCACATTAAGTAAAGCTCTAAAATAAAATCTGTGCCGTTCGTTACTCCATCATTTTTTGTGCATTTATTTTACGAAATATACAATATTTTTTTACCATACGTTAATTTGCAAGTCATAAATTATTGAAACTCAAGTAAAAAAAATATTGGGTAAGTACTTTTCTTTATATTGATTTATAAAATCTTTATAACAACGAGTTGATTAAAGTTCAGACACGGCATTGTTAATTTCTATTTTAGTAGGTATCTAGATTTTTAACCCTAAGTAAAATATTTCATTTTGTTATTTATAAGCTACTGTACAATTAAACGAGAACTAATTTCTAATGCACTTAACACACTTTCCGAGACGACCAACTACTTTCTAGGAATTTAGATATTCAATCATTCAAATAAAGGGAAGTTATATATTTATTATAACTTTGACTTTAATAGTTACTTAGTAGGTAGTTAGTCGGATTGAAATTTGTGTTACATCTGTATGACTACTCAGTTCTTTCGTCCTACCTATAAAGACATGTGCCCGTAACTTTTGAACCGTAACTTCTGTAGATGGTTTCATAGCAAAAGTGATTATGTGAACTATTATTATAATTTTAATAACCGACTTCCAAAAAAGGACGAGGTTCTCAATTCGTCTGTATGTTTTTTTTTATGTTTGTTACCTCAGAACTCTGGACTGAGTGAACCGATCTTGAAAATTATTTTTTTTGTTTCAAAGGTGATGCTTGTCGTTTGGTCCCATTTTAAATTTCATCAAAATCGGTTAAGCCGTTTTTGAGTTACACTAAAATACCTGAAAAATATTTACCTATCTCGATGATATAGTTGTTAAAAATGAATGATAATCGATCCCGTAAGTGGCAAGGGCCACTAAAAAGTGTGAAAAAAATTTTAAACAAAAAATGGAACCGACTTCAACACCCAAAAGTGTGAAATAACTCGTCGAAGTCAATACCATACGCAAAGTTTTGTGTTAATAGGTACTTTTGAACTATCATGGTACCGACTTCAACAAGTTATTTCACACTTTTGGGTGTTGAAGTCGGTTCCATTTTTTTGCTTAAATTTGTTTTTATTATTATTATAATTATTATTATAATAAGTGGGGTTCCTCAGGAAAAGTGACTAAGAACCCCGGTACGATTCTTCCCGTATAACTTTTAATGGCAGCAGTCGAAATCGGTGGTAACACGAATTGCTCATTTATCTCTTTCTAACAACAGATATGACGCATAATATTTGAACGTTCTTTCCTTGTCATTACAAACTGCATATACATGGGCGTAGGTATGTATATAGGTAAATTCTAGTAAGCTTTTAGAGCAGTGGTGTTCGGATATAACTAATCTATGTAAGTATTTCAAATCTCTGCCTAACTATACTTACCTTTGCTTTGCTAAAACCTTTGCTTCTTAAAGCTTTGTTTTAGGACACTTGTTTGGGAATAGGGCCCCTTTTGATCCCCGTAGTCCCAAACTATACCACGATGTCGTGGCATATTCGACTGGGCTCCTGGAATGTAACAGGAAGACACCAGCCGATATATATGCCCTTAGGCACGTGGGAAAAATGGGCGGGAAGGACCTACTTTCAGAGGACCCGCTCGTCGCTCCGTCACAAGAAGCCTATCACTAAACACACCCTACAAATGATTAATTGATCAATTAACAAATGCTATGGATTTTTTGTAAGGGATACGCTCCTTTGTCCTCGATGTTGTCCGCCCGCCAACAGCTTGCTCATCCTTCCACCAAAAGGAACGCACGGCGTCCAAAATAACGGTCACTCACACAAATAAACCACATGTTTATATTCACTAATATCTATAGCAATCCTTGCTAGCACATCCGATCGCCGCGACCGGAAACCTGTCTAACTCCGTTTGTTTGGAATAAACGTACGTCCACGTACGAGAAAACCTTGGAGCGCACTGACTGCCCTTCAAAATCAGAGGTGAACGCAATTATAGACTTTATAAAGTTATTATTTTATTTTAAAAAGAAGATCAATTTATTTAACCGTCGGCGTCGGTATCAGAAAGGGCGTCGGCGTTGGTGTCAGTAAAAAAATAAGTGTCAGTGTCGGAAAAGGTGTCGGTATTAAAATTGGTGACAGCATCGGCGTCGGTGTCCGAATAGGTGTCAGTTTCAGCGTCGCATCGGCGTCGGCGTCGGCGTCGGTTTCATTGTTGGAATAGGTATCGGCGTCGGCGTCGGTGTCATTGTTGAAATAGGCGTTGGTGTCGGAATAGGTGTCAGTTTCGGCGTCGCATCGGCGTCGGCGTCGGCGTCGGTGTCATTGTTGGAATAGGTGTCGGCGTCTGCGTCGGTGTCATTGTTGGAATAGGCGTCGGCATCGGCGTCGGTGTCATTGTTGGAATAGGCGTCGGTGTCGGAATTGGTGTCAGTTTCGGCGTCGCATCGGCGTCGGCGTCGGCGTCGGTGTCATTGTTGGAATAGGCGTCGGTGTCGGAATAGGTGTCAGTTTCGGCGTCGCATCGGCGTCGGCGTCGGTGTCATTGTTGGAATAGGTGTCGGCGTCTGCGTCGGTGTCATTGTTGGAATAGGCGTCGGTGTCGGAATAGGTGTCAGTTTCGGCGTCGCATCGGCGTCGGCATCGGCGTCGGTGTCATTGTTGGAATAGGCGTCGGTGTCGGAATTGGTGTCAGTTTCGGCGTCCTATCGGCGTCGGCATCGGCGTCGGTGTCATTGTTGAAATAGGCGTCGGTGTCGGAATAGGTGTCAGTTTCGGCGTCGCATCGGCGTCGGCGTCGGCGTCGGTGTCATTGTTGGAATAGGTTTCTGCGTCGACGTCGGTGTCATTGTTGGAATAGGTGTCGGCGTAGGCGTCGGTGTCATTGTTGGCATAGGTGTCGGCGTCGGCGTCGGTGTCATTGTTGGAATAGGTGTCGGCGTAGGCGTCGGTGTCATTGTTGGCATAGGTGTCGGCGTTGGCGTCGGTGTCATTGTTGGAATAGGTGTCGGCGTCGGCGTCGGTGTCATTGTTGGAATAGGCGTCGGTGTCGGAATTGGTGTCAGTTTCGGCGTCGCATCGGCGTCGGCGTCGGCGTCGGTGTCATTGTTGGAATAGGTGACGGCGTCGGCATCGGTGTTATTGTTGGAATAGGCGTCGGTGTCGGAATAGGTGTCAGTTTCGGCGTCGCATCGGCGTCGGCGTCGGCGTCGGTGTCATTGTTGGAATAGGTGTCTGCGTCGGCGTCGGTGTCATTGTTGGAATAGGTGTCGGCGTCGGCGTTGGTGTCATTGTTGGAATAGGTGACGGCGTCGGCATCGGTGTTATTGTTGGAATAGGCGTCGGTGTCGGAATAGGTGTCAGTTTCGGCGTCGCATCGGCGTCGGCGTCGGCGTCGGTGTCATTGTTGGAATAGGTGTCTGCGTCGGCGTCGGTGTCATTGTTGGAATAGGTGTCGGCGTCTGCGTCGGTGTCATTGTTGGAATAGGTGACGGCGTCGGCATCGGTGTTATTGTTGGAATAGGCGTCGGTGTCGGAATAGGTGTCAGTTTCGGCGTCGCATCGGCGTCGGTGTCATTGTTGGAATAGGTGTCGGCGTCTGCGTCGGTGTCATTATTGGAATAGGCGTCGGTGTCGGAATAGGTGTCAGTTTTGGCGTCGCATCGGCGTCGGCGGCGGCGTCGGTGTCATTGTTGGAATAGGTGTCTGCGTCGGCGTCGGTGTCATTGTTGGAATAGGCGTCGGTGTCGGAATAGGTGTCAGTTTCGGCGTCGCATCGGCGTCGGCGCGTTAAGCGGCAGGGGGCGCCCCTTTTTGATACAATTAATATTATTCAAATTATAACTAACGAACAATCGTCGCTCGTGGCGCGTCTCATCGTACTCCCGCTGCGGATTGGGATAAAAACAAAACACTCTTTTTGTGTTCTTTTACAATAATGTAAATGTTTTAACTTTTTACTACATGTTAAAGTCAGGTGTTCGTAAGTAGGTAAGTACGTACGTAATGTGTGTAAGTGTATTTTCCAGAGTACCTATCTAGGTACAGTTTTCTCTCGGATTCGGAAGCTTTTCGAATGGTATTGTACCTTGTACTTGTATGAATGTTATTTAGAAAACGAATGAAAACGTTTCCTTTCAAATATGAATTAAGTACCTACTAGGTATGTAGATCATCACATTATGTGCACCTTCAAAGGTCGACACCCTTTGTTTACCGACCTCCAAGAGAGGTGGTAGTTTTCAATAGAACGCGTACCTAACCATCTAAGATTTTTTTACCTGTAGATGATTTGTATGCCTTCCATATTTACTAGACGAATTCAGGGTAATTACCTGGGTACCAGTAGTACTACCAGTCTTGCACTTCCGAGCATCCGGTGAATACCTACATCGCCGCTAATCGTGTTTTTTAGGAATAATCTGTGGACAATATGCCTTCCTTGTGTCTTAGACTCGGCACCAATTATACAGGCACTGTGAGAGATAAGAAAACTGTTTAATTTCACGCGTAATTATAGCTTTTATTGTTAAAACAGAAAATATCGTCATTTTGTTTTATCTTAGAACGAATCTCAATGAAATGGATGATCGAGATATGTGTATCGTTTGGTGTGAGAGAGTGAAAGAGATCGCAGCATGATCGGAACGTCTCGTGGCGGTTCGGTGGTAGAGGTCCGCGCCGCGGTCATGAAAGTCGGAAGCGGCGCGCTGGTAAACGTACCCGGCGCGGCGCGGCGTAGCCGGCGTGTTATTGATTTTTTTACCTATATGGTGGAATAGAAAAATTAAATCTGCTGTATATGTACTAAAAGGGTAAATGTTTATTTTCTTGCATACAAGTAAGTTCCTACTCAAATTAATTAGTCAAAATATTGAAGAAACAGGATCTTGCCACCAACCGATACACAAACTTCCACAAAAGCCCAAAATCGACTGGCCTAAGTTTATGAAAACCGCATGAGATACCTCAACTTCAAGGCATGTCACAACCCCATCAGAAATGGACAATCTTGCAGAAGAGATCACTCAATGCACGCAGAAGGCACTTCATACCTCCACAATTAAAGAAAACCCCTAAGGAGAATCGAGATTGCCCATCCTCCCCCGCTGTATAAGAGAGCTTATAAAAGAAAAATGCCTGCTCAGAAAAACCTGGCAACATTAATGAGACCCCATCCACAGAACTGGGCCTCACTCCACAAACTCTGCAGGCAACTTAGGAAACACTCAGAACCAATTCGTTGTCTTTTCCACGAAAATTGCAACTTGAGATACAGAGCAGAGTACATGGCAGAAATATTTGCCCAATCCCTTGAGAACTTATTCAAGCCCAATCCCACAGTGAACAGAGAACACTCAGACTCTGTGGAACAGTTCCTCGATGAATACTTCAGTGTCCCATAAAACACAGAAGAAGATATTGGACAGTGATCTGTCACCTGTCCTCTAAAACCACGGCAGCTATCACGCGCCTGTTTAACGGGATCCTGCGCACGGAGCACTTACCCTCTCAATGAAAAATGAGCCACGTGGATATGTTCCCGAAACCGGCAAAGACGTTTGGAGACCCGAGAATTACAGGCCTATCACTCTACTTACATGCATTTCGAAAGTCTTTGAACGCCTCTTCTTAAGTCGGATAGCCCCTCACATGAAGTCTTGACCGGAGCAGTTCGGATTCCGGTCGGAGCACTCCCCCACACCTCAGCTATCCAGGGTAATGCACCTCACGGCAGAAAACTCTAAATTGATTTTCGACGTCGGCGTGAATTTGTTCATGACCCGGCGGCGGCGGCGGCGCGCTGAGGTAACTCCGCGGCGGCACGCCGGCGTGGCGCGGATCTCTAAGTCGAATTAGACTTGTCAAAAACCGAAATGACGGATTCAAGATGGCAGGCAAAATTCAAGATGCCCTGATCCGGCTGAAAATAAACGAACCCAGATAGGGTTGCTTAGGGCGTCGTTATTCGGAATTAAGAAATTTCTGCTTATGATGTAATT
Source organism: Plagodis dolabraria (assembly GCA_963854805.1). Classification (NCBI taxonomy): domain Eukaryota; kingdom Metazoa; phylum Arthropoda; class Insecta; order Lepidoptera; family Geometridae; genus Plagodis; species Plagodis dolabraria. The sequence goes on along the minus strand of OY978453.1, from coordinate 2,343,306 downwards.
TTTCAAGATGGCCGCCATACATAGATGTTTTGAAACCATTGGCTCAAATTGTTCAATGGGAAGGAGTCATGGGGAAAGAAAGTATTCTAAACAGAAGATAACAAAGTGATTTTCATGATATAGAAATAATGAAAAATCATAAAATGACGTCTGCCAAGTGAAGATAGATTACGTATCTCGTAAACAGTTACAGATAAGTAAAGAAGTTTTGAACAAATGTCATAGGGAATCGAGAGAGCACTCAAATGACACGCAACAAAAATCCAAAATAGCAGAATTCATACAAAGTGCTGAAGTGCGATCCCGCTGAAGTAAGGTTTATCTTCAGTGTGGTCGGATCTTAAATTACATCATTCTGGATTTGCCATTTTGCTCTTCTTATTTATCATATTGCATTTAGAGCACGGATCGTGCGTGAGTTCGAAGGGCGAGTGCAAGGTGAGGCTGCAGTCTAGGCCGAGTCAGTAACTTGCAAGGCCGAAGGCTGAGAAGTTGGGAGTATTTTCCGTATCTCCAAATGTTAAAATCCAATCTCCAATGTCTCCATGATGAATGGCCGCGATAACCGAAGCACCTACGAGTGGGGTTCTTTAACCAATGTGACTCAGAAACTTGGTACGATTCTGCCTGTACCACTTTTAGTAGCGGTAGGGTGAATCTTATATAGCGGTTTCATTACGGTTATCTTTTGTATTGAGCATTGCATTGGGATAATACTTATATAAAAATTTTGAACTTTTATTATATTATTATTTGTACCTATGTTATTTCATACTGCATAAAAATAAATGAGACACTGCCTGATAAACTTGTTAGCATATAAGTACATAACAAATAATTAAAAAGTTATGGTTACATAAGAAACGTAATTGTATTTTTTTTTAGATTTGTAATACAATGGGAAATAAACGAAAGTATAAAGTGCTCCATTAACGTCTTGTAGCAACACAAACTGTGAACGAGTTCTTGAGTTCAGTGAGTTATAAATATCGTAAATAAACTTTAAAATTTCGTAATGACTTTCTAGAACTGAAATTATACCTATACATTACATTTATTCACCTATAGATTTATAGAAATATTACAGTAAGCCCAAACACAAATTATTTGACAGTGTTTTGTAAACAAGGTTGTTTAAAATTAAATACACATTCTCACCATTTTCCCTTCAGTCTACACATTTCTTTCTGCTTACCAAAACACTGACACACTTTCTTCGCTTTTTCTACATGAGCGTTATCATAAATAATAATAATAATAATTTTATTTCAAAAAACGTTGAACATGTTGGAGCAGTAAGGAACACATAATGTATACATAGAACTATGAATAACAACAACAAAACACATGTGTAGGTACAATGTAAGTCCTACAGGCACAGATATGCTCCAGGACGTTATCCGCACCAACCCGGTGGTTGGTTGAATGTCTTTACTGTAGTAGTACTGTTTTATGTGTATTTTGTACACATACAAGCTACGTTTCGTACCGCTTCATGAAATCGAACTACTTCTTTGAGCACAATACTGACTTTTGAACTAACACGGTACCAACTTTGACAAGTAATTTCACACTTATCAGGAACATAAGTCGGTTCCATTTATGTTTTTAAAATATTATCTACAATTTTAAATTATAAGCTCGTTTTATGGATCTTATAATCTCTGCTAACCACCAAACAATTAAAACTTTTACTTGCAAATTATGTTGATATGGAAGATAGGCACTTTTCTAACAAAATTTCAAGAAAATCGGATCAGGCAATCGAGATAATGACTGGGAAATATACACTGCTCAGACCTCCACCGAGACCACACTTCGCTTAGTCTATTAAATATTTCTATACTTACAAGCGATGATATTTTTTACCGTATAGGTTCGCAGTAACTGCAGATAAAATGTTGTTATGTACACTTCTGTTCTGCCGCTTCTAATAGCACACGAAACTCTACAATTTTAGCGATGCTATCCGTGGTACGGCGACTAGTGCCGCCGTGCGACTGAATATTTTTATGAGTTAAAAGTTAACGCCTATTTCTTTTAGCTCCGCCCGAATTAGAAATTATTTTGACTACTGTCTTGCCCTTAAGGCCCTTTTTAGTCAATCAGTAGGTAAATTTAGCGTCCGAGAGTTGCGGGCTATTGACACAACGCAGCGTTGCGCTCTAGTCGCACAGCGCGCGTCAGGACTCACGTCGCTCGCTCGATGTCCCCAGCCGCACGCTATTAGCGTCACAGTGTAACTTAAGAAGTTGATCAACTGTAGGTATCGTAGCTACTAAATCCAGAACTGCATCTAAATAATTATTTTGTTCTGGTGAAAATTTTTATTCGCTTATAGAATAAAAATATTCGTTTCACACTAAGTACCTATTTTTATTAGATTTTGTTCGGATACATTGTTTTTAGGGTTCCGAGCCCAAAACGCAAAACGGAGCCGTATTTATGAGTGCCCGAGTTCTGTCTGTATGTCCGTCCGTAAGTCATTGGTCTTTAGCTCGTAAATGGAATGAGTAACAAACCTGAAATTTTGATATATTGTGTAGAACGTTTACCGAAACAAAAGATGAATAATACACTAGACTTTATTTATTTTTTTATTTTTGTCTTATATTATACCATACTCATATTGGTAGAGTATGGTAGCTGAAAAATGCATACTGGTATGTGGTCGCCTGTAGAGTACCTATATGTATAGTTGGTATAAAATAACTTGCCAAAGTTGAAAATAGAGTATTTTAGATAAGCATGGTACCGACTTTAACAAGTTATTGCATACTTTTCAATGATTAGTGTACCTACCTATGTTTTTCTGGAGGGGTTTATTCCTGGAATAAATTTTTCAACGTAATCCAAGTGAGGAAAGTTACTCCGATTTGGATGAAATTCAAAATCTAGGTTGTTCTGGACGTCTTTATTCCGAATTTGGAATTTATTTTTTGATGTCATCTGCCAAGTGAAGAAAGTTACTCCGATTTGGCTGAAAATCGATATCTAGGTTGTGCTGGGCGTCATTATTCCCAATATGGATTTATTTTTTCAATGTCGTCTGCCAAGTGAATAAAAGTACTCCGATTTGGCTAAAAATTGATATCTAGGTTGTTGTATACGTTATTATTCCAAATTCGGAATTTGTATAACGATAACGTCTGCCAAGTGACAAAAGTTACTTCTATTTAGCTGAAAATGAAAATCTAGGTTGTTATGGACGTTCTTATTCTGAATTTGGAATTGATTTTTCGTAGTCGTCTGCCAAGTGAAGAAAGTTACTCTGGTTTGGCTGAAAGTCGACATCTAGGTTGTGGTGGGTGTCATTATTCCCAATTTTATTTCTGCAATGTCGTCTGCCAAGTGAAGAAAAATACATCTGATTTGGCTGAAAATTGATATCTAGGTTGTTGTAGACGTAATTATTCCAAATTTGGAATTTGTATAACGACGACTTCTGCCAAGTGAAAAAAGTTACTTTTATTTGGCTGAAATTCAAAAGCTAGGTTGTTCTGGGCGTACTTATTCCGAATTTGGAATTTATTTTTCGATGACGTCTGCAAAATGATTAAAGTAACTCCGATTTGGCTGAAAATTTGGGTTTTAATTAACATTTGTTCGTAGACGAGCTGAAGTCATCGTGATTGTGAGGAGAAGCGGTTCCATTAAGGTGTCCATTACGGGGCCAGGGAGGAAGAACCACCGAAATCCATTAGGAAAACGAAAACGCAAATATATCAAACGAGCGAGATCTCTTAATCACAACACCGGAAAAGCAGAATGAAATGAATGACATTGACATGACATAGGTGACAGCGAAATCGTTTAATTTCTTCACACTTTTTTTTTCTTCGGATGGACTAGTGTTGTTTGTACACTCACCATTCGTCAATTTAGTTGAATCGTGTTGAATATGTAACTAAATAGTCGAGTCAAGTAACAACAGTCACGTTTGGGTCTAGTCACAATCATTACAAAGTCATATTTCACAAAAACTTCATATTTCGTATTAAGTGTATACTTTTCCGTATTTAGTTGCTGGCAACACTGTATTATGAAAGATCGGTGTATGTGCGGATATTATCAGATAAATACTTTTATTAATTATTTTGAATAGGTTTAAGTGGATACAAAAGTAAAGCCCAGAAATTAATTTTAAATACAATCTGATTTATTTGCATATTTACTTTTTTGCGGGCACCTTGTTCACGCAGAGCCGAAAATGGACAATCCTCTTTGGAATTTATTTGTCGATGACGTCTGCCAAGTGAATAAAGTTACTCTGATTTGGCTGAAAATGGAAATCTCGGTTTTTCTGGACGTCTGTATTTCAAATTTGAAATTTATTTTTCGACGTCATTTGCCAAGTGAAGAATGTTACTTCGATTTGGCTGAAAATCGACGTCTAGGTTTTTCTGGACGTCTTTATTCCAAATTTGGAATGAATTTTTCGATGACGCCTGTCAAGTGAAGAAAGTTACTCCGATTTGGCTGAAATTCATAATCTAGATTGTTCTTGACGTCTTAACTCCGAATTTGGAATTTATTTTTCGATGTCGTTTGACAAGTGAAGAAAGATACTTCGATTTGGCTGAAAATCGATATCTAGGTTTTTCTGGACGTCTGTATTTCAAATTTGAAATTTATTTTTCGAAGTCGTCTACCAAATGAAGAGAGTTAGTCCGATTTGGCTGGATATCGATATCTTGGTTAACCTGGGCGTCATTATTCCGGATTTGCATTTATTTTTCAACGTCGTCTGCAAAGTAAAGAAAAAATTTCAACTTGACCGATTCAAATTTTTCAGCCAAATAATTTTTCAGCTAAATTGGAAGACCTTCTTTCACTTGGCAGACGTCTTCGTAAAACTAATTCCAAATTCAGAATAAAAACGCCCAAAGCAACCTAGGTATCGATATTCAGCCATATTGGAGTAACTTTTTTACTTGGCAGACGTCATTAAAAAATAAATTCCAAATTTAGAATAATGACTTCCAGAACAACCTAGATTTTGAATTTCAGTCAAATCGGAGGACCCTTTTTCTTGGCAGATGACATCGAATAATAAATAACAAATTCAGAATAAGAACGACTAGAACAACCCAGATACCGATTGGTAGCTAAATCGATGTATCTTTCTTCACTTTGCAGACGTCATCGACGAATAAATTCCAAGTTTGGAGTAAGGACGTCCAGAAAAACCTAGGTATCAATTTTCAGCCAAATCGGAATAAATTTTTCACTTGGCAGAAGATATTGAAACAATAAGTCCATATTGGGAATAATGATGCCTAGCACAAACTTGATACCAATTTTCAGCCAAATCAGAGTAACATTCTTCCCTTGGCAGGCGTCATCGAAATATTTGTTCCAAATTTAGAATACAGACGTCCAGAAAAACCTAGATATCGATTTTCAGCCAAATCGGAGTAACTTTATTCACTTGGCAGACGTCATCGATAAATGAATTCCAAATTTGGCATAAGGACTTCCAGAAAAACCTAGGTATCATTTTTCAGCCAAATCGGAGTTACTTTATTCAGTGGGCAGATGATATCGAAACAAGTATTGACTGCAAGTTATTTATTTTCGCTAAGCGATTTATCGTTACATTGAAATTAAAACTGCAATGTAATATATATTTATGAAATTGTTTTATAAAGCCATATATGAAATGGATCCTAGGGAATCCCTGAGAGATATTTTTAAAGAAATTGATATTTTAACTTTACCAAGTCTGTATATATTTGAAAATATTATGTATGTTCGTAAAAATTTGAGCAAATTTAAATCAAACAGTGACACTCACGATTATAACACTAGGAATAAAGATAAAATAGCGGTGCCAGGTTTTAGATTAGCAAAGACAAATAAAAGGTCCTTCTTAGGAAATTGTGTGCGGTTTTATAATAAATTGCCCAAACATATTACAACGCTCACAGAAAGAAAATTCAAGTTGCATGTGAAGAATATTTTGATAAAGAAATCTTACTACACAGTTTGTGATTACTTAAACGACAAAAATGCTTGGACTGGTTCGCCTCTGCCAAGCTAGCGCCTAACACCTACGTAATGTAAATTAAGTATTGTAATAATTTTACTATATAGTATGTACTTAACACATTTTTAAAAAACGTTTAAAAGAATGGCCCCGAGTTTCTTGCCCGTTCTTCTCGCAGTGACTCTATAATTTTTGTTTGCTGAACGTGGCAGTACAATGTAGTATATTTCAATATTAAAATTTGTAATTGACCTTCATAAGAGCGTCGTAGACGCCTATATTGAATAAATGATTTTGACTTTGACTTTGACTTTGAAGGTCTTCATTCTGATACCCCACTCGATGGGTTTGGAAGAAAATTTTTTTTTACCTCACAATATTGGGTCTAAAATCCGCCAGTTTGTTTTTCATTTTTTTTATTTACCTGGTGTCACTTGGGTTATCAAGAGGAATCTAACGATATCTCTTACATAAACATCGGTCAAGCCGTTTAGAAGTTATGGTGGAATAAAGAAACTCACAAACATACATACATGAACCCTGAAAACATAACTCTCCTTTTTTAGGCAGTCGTGTAAAAATAAGTCCATTTTGGGAATCAGCACAACCTTGATATCAATTTTCAACCAAATCAGAGTAACTTTATTCACAAAATTTCTGGTTCTCAAGGACAAGGACACATAGCGGTACACACTGATAAGTGCTTGGCGACAGATTTTCTTCTCGAGGGTGGTAGCTAGCCAGGCGCGTATTCGCAAAATGTCCTACCACCATGCAAAATTAACGGTCCTCAAGGACACATAGCGGTACACACCGATAAGTGCTTGGGGACAGATTTTCTTCTCGAGATTAACCAGGCCAAGTTTTATAATATATATTACAGTAGGATATTTTGATTAAAATAATATTTCATATAACGAAAATACCCAAACTTATCGGTAGTTGCATCGGTTAATTTTATTATGTGGGTAGCCAAGCGGTAACCTTTATCAAGCGGCCTTCTAATGCTCTCGTGATCTCCCGATTCAGACAGCTATAATCTGTTTCCAAAACTATACTATACTTTTTTACTATGGCGCGTGAAAACAATGCCATCGAGAAAGTTTTTTTTTTATTTAGGGAGAACATACATGTTGACTGCCGCTGTTGGCTGTTCAACTCCATCGTACTTTGCATTTTTAATTAATTTTTTAACTTATTTCTAGCACGTAATTGACCGGCAGAATTTTGTTGGAGAAAACGACACGCGTCCTACCTCGATGACGCCTAGGCGGACACTAAACGGAGTGCGTGAGAGCTTGAATCGTTAGATTTGTAGTTTTTTTTTCTTGTTAAAAAACTATAGCTGAATTAGAAAATGTGGCTTCATACGTTACTAATAAATAACAAGCTCTATCTATTGGTATAATTTCCACATGGTTTGATGATAGTATCTTTTAGTTCCAGTCATTTAAAAACCGAAATGGTGTCATGTTTGTTAATTTTTTTTATCGAAGAAATTGTTCATAATCACGTTTTCGGCTTCATACGTTCCTGGAGAGTATGTTCAACTTTATGTAAATGATTTTGTTTAATCTAAATTTTCAGTGCTATTAAAGTTACAGATTTTAAAAAATGTTTAAAATAACTACAACAGGCCCTTAACGGGCCGGAAATTAGACACAAATGCTGAAAAGTTTTCGGGTCGTTGATCTAATTTTACGTAACTGGTCGCAACTGGATATAGCTGTTGAAATGGTTTAGGGACGCATGCAGTGAACGGTTAAGGATGGCCAATAACACGTGTTTAGTAGTAAATTATTATTTTTTTAATATCCCCATTTTATACTTGCTTTAACTGGATATACATTGATAACTAATTTAATGTATAATTAGATGATTTGTTTAAATTTTTCAACAGCACTATGAGAGGAGATAAAAAAATTAGAATATTTATGGACAAAACTGTACTCTTCTTACTCTTTCCAATTAATATAGTTACACCTTAAAAAAACAGTAGATAAATGACACTAAGTTAAATACAAAATTTCTCAAGCACTAACAGAATTATATGACTTCATACATATTACAAAATAAATCCAGCCACACTATCCAACAGAGAAGAGTGTTGCGGGCGTAGAATTAACTGACTGTCTTTTTCATTTTAACGTCTTCCTGCCAATAAACTTGCTTAAGGAAGAATTTCACCATATTTTATTATCAAAATTTGATAATTTGCGGTGCAAAAGAAAATAACAACGAATACATAGGTACTGCAACACAACAGATGTCATATCCCTTTCTCAGACACTGAGTACATCTCTGACAGCATGACTCGCGCTTTGTTATAGGACAGAAGCAATCACAATATAAAGACGAATAAAATAAAGCCTCAACGAAACGGGGAGCGGCTCCGATTTCATCAATGTTTTCGTGCATTTGTGTGCATTTATTATTCTTTTTTTTAGAATTCAATAGATATTACAGTTTTGTTAATTAAGAAAATCATAGCGCATTATATTGATTTGTCGGAGGACAATATTGTCAAGTAGTTTGAAACTTTACAATGTTAAAATTTAACTTTAAGAGAAGAATTAAATAAGGAGTCTATTAAATAATTGTTGTCTTCAGATGGCAGTCGTTATAGCATCGTGGTAGGGTTTTGTGAATGCCCGCCTGGTTAGCTACCAACCTCAAGTAGAAAATCTGTCACCAAGCACCTAACGGTGTGTTCCGGGAGCTGTCCTTGAGAGCTAGTAATTTAATTCTAGGTTAGCCTGAAGAACATCTTCGACCACATCATCACTTACTATCAGGTGAGATAGTACTCAAAGTCTAACCTATTAGGCAAAAAAAAAGATCCACCTGCGTGACTTAAAATCACGTATCAACTGACAGCAATATATATTTTTTTTATCAAATAAAGTAATTTAAATACACAAAGTCCATAGCTAGCGACATATAAACTAAAGAAAATTACCCCAAGTGCACGAAGAGTGTGTATGGTATAAAACTAGCCAATCATGAGTTCAGTGAAAACACATTCGACTCACATAAAGACAGTTTTCAATATTTGATGTTCTGACATATATAATTTCTATACCGGCTTCCGAAAGAACAATAACAACATTGAAAAATAGAAGGTTCTCTTGAGACTTAATGTTCTTAATTATCTACATCATATATATATTTATTTATAAAGATTGATTTAAGGTCATAATAACGTATATTGTTTATTTCGAATGCAAATCTTTAACACTTTAAGGAAATCCTTAAAACTTGTTATCTTTAAGCTAATTGTTCAAAACAAAGCTTTGCTCTGCCTTTCAACAGTATACGTAATAAGGAATGCCGCAGATACTCTTCCATTAATTAAAAGCTTCCGACCTCTTTATTCCAAGTTCCACTTAAGAAAATAACAGGATTAAGAAAATGTTCTGTAATTTTTTGGTTCACTTGATGTGTATTTTTCTAACCTTAAGGGTGGTTAATATGATTTCTCTCACGTTTTAGAAAGCTAGATGCCTTCGTTACGTTAATGAATTTAAAATATTGCCCGTGATCTAACATATTGTATTTCCTTAGATGACATTTGCAATATCTACTATTATGCAAATGTGTATGTACTTTGAGTAAAAGTATGTGAGATAAATTCGTACATAGTATAGTATATCGGATCATAAATTAATTTGAAATAAAGATTCTTATACTGATCTCAATAAATTTCAAGACTAGAAGGACATTTTGTCAGTATACTAGAAGAAAGTGTTAAGAATCAGTACCTATTTAATTAACAGTAGTCATGATTTCATTAACACATTTTGTTTTCTTGCAACATAAAGGGCAACACACGAACGATAAGTTCAAACACAACACACGAACTGTATGTTTTTTCGAAACACTAAGAAAACTTAGAAATATAATAAGCTTGTCCATCTTCCTATGATGGCTCTTCTTAGAAATGCTTGTTGGTAGTATTCCCAGCACTGTTTGCCTAATAGGAACTGTAAACGATGGTGAAGACCCTCTGAATCTCACTATTAGGAGCGTGGTGATACATTATCTACATGAAAGTGGTAGCCAGGCGGGCATTTATAAAATGTCCTATTACCATGCTTCTTTATGAATAATATTTATTGATTAAATTATCGAGTTCTTGAACTTTTGTTAAGTCGGACCATACTTAAACACCAGAGCTCCGTCACAAGCCAAAGACATATTAAAATTAATTGATTATAAATGCATTTTACATTGATATTTTTTTTAATTTGTCAATATAGTTATTAGTTTTATGATTGGCATTATCGGTATTTATTTTAGAGAATATTCAAATGACATGACATTGACACACAACAACAGCTAAATCTCCTCATTAAATTACAGATTATGAAATAAACATATCAACGTGTTTATTGATTCAAGAATTTTGTAACACCCGACGAGTTCTGAATTCTACATCTCATGTTCACAACCCGGTTTCAAAAATCAATAGTATATTTCACCAGGACCACACTGATCAAGCCCCATATCTAAATAGAAAAAAAAAACATCAAAATCAAAAGATAGCGTACACAACCCCAAGTCATATAGATTATTAGCATGCTTTTTTACAAAATACCCGTACCCTCTAATATTTGTGATTTATTCAATCACTTCAGAGCTGACACTTCTTGTTTTGGAATGTCTGATGAAATCTCTCTATTTTTACATTTATTTTGTAGGTAAAATTTAAACTCAAAGGGTACTTTGTTTTGGAATATACACTTAAATAGTGAATAAGTTAACTTTTCGGTACTCTTAAATTATTCATTACCTTAATTTGTGCATTTACTGTAACCGACTGAGAGAAAGCCATTACTTCCCTGAGTCTATTTTACGACAAACAAAAACTGCATTCACTTTATTAGCAGCAACATAAATACTCACTCAATCACTTCAACATTTTTGTGGGATGTTAGTGCGCGTTAGGCATTGTAATTAAGAATATTAACTGAAAATCACCATATCTGCTGACTGGAATAGGGTTGATGAACAAGCCAGGTATACTGTAACTGTAGTAGTAGAAATATTGATGTAAAATTAGTATCTATCACCTTCGACGACTTTATAAGACATTGCTTCCAAGATACTTTCACTGATCAAATTTTATGCCACCCATGTGGAGTAGGTCTCTGTCATATTTTGAAAAGTATAACGGAAAAAGTTTTTTTATCGGCCGTGCGGCATCGCTACTCAAGATCTTACCTGTTCCCGCTAGATATCGAGTTCTCTAATACTTCGACAGCGGAACCCCACAGAATTGAGAAACGAATACGAGCTAGAAAAAAATAAAGGTCTAGAAAAAAAAAGTGCATATGTTTAAATGTCAACGTTACTTATACGTTATTTAGGGCCTATTTCAGAATGTTCGAGTAAGTTCCGGTTTTACTACCCAGAACATATTTACTAAACAAAACACTATCGTTGCGTTTCACAGTCATCGAGTTAGCCTATCCATCGGTTAAAACTTGAAACGCGCTGCATGTCAACTGTCATTTTTATCATTCAGTTATTTTATGAGTTGCATAGCAACCCAAAACTTTATTAGGACATTCTGAAACGGGCACTTAGTTACGTAAGGGTGACTTTTAAACACCCACAATATATTAAAACCTAGTACATATTATTAGTTGATAAAATAAGAGAAATAAATCCTATTTTCCTACCCGTGTCTGTTCAAACTCAAAATCAAAATTGAACTCCCAAAAATGTTGTTTCATTAACGTTTTCAATAATGACGTCATTATATTTTATATTCAAGTTAATCTCTTGCTGCTGTGGTAAACGAAATTGAACAGATTTCGTCTTAAGTTTATTAGTAGATGATTTAGTTCCAGCTATTATAGCTATTATTTAGTATTACATACAGTGCAACTATATACAAGCTACCACCCCGTTTCTCTTACAAGTGTCCTTTGATAGATTTGCGTTGGTTTTGACTTAGGTATACTTAATGGTGGTATTATAAGAAGTTGTATTGACTAAACATGTTGAAAATTAGACAGAAAGTTAATAAGTGTTGGTTATAATCTCACGCAGTAAGCACGTCACTGTACACAATACGTAAACTGTTTTTAACGTAACTATGTTTAAAATCAAAATACCAGAATTTATGGAATAAAGTTGATGTGCTGTGGTAAGCAGAAGTTTAATTACATTACATAATATATGTTCGTAGATGAAGGTAATACATAGTATTATCAGTATATAACCGAATATACCATTAATATTTTACATAAAACTTTGATAAACTCCAAGGAGCTGCATCTAGTTAAGGCTGGGTAGAACCTATTGTTAAACCTATAACTGCACTTTGACTTTTAGACGTCGCATTCTCGTAAATTGGCTTACGGCGAATTCACTGAAATCACAATAATGAACACAAAATAAGAGCTTCAGTCAACAACAGACATACTTATGGCGTTACAGATTTAACATCTGCTAAGTGATTTTAATCAATTAGAAACCATAGAGTACAACATACAACGTAACTATTCCCAGTCTCTGACAAAGTAAGAAGGACTGAGTTCCCATTATGCTCTGGAAGCCTACACTGAACCAGTTAATTAAAACTTGCTTCTAAAGTACTGCCAGCACGAATGGCTCATGATGGACGTCAGCTGGCAGTTAAGAGATACAACTTGAAACTGAAATAAACTGGAGTTATTGTACAGTGGTGTAAAATATATCTGGTCTGATTTAGAGAAGAAAACATCGTGTATGTACGATTTATGGTTTAAATTTATAAGTATTTTAAACAGTCATTTGATTTGTTCCATTATTATGTTTCCAATTTACAATGTTAATACATATTTGTAGAGATTTTTTATTTTTTTTATATTATTGTGACGAAACAAGCTCGGGGCCCACCTGGTGGTAAGCGGACTAGCCTCTGCCTATAACAGATGCATTTTGTCACAAGTCACGAATTGCACTGCGCCCATCACCTTGAGACGTAGTTGTTAAGTCTCATGTGCCTGTAATTTCATTGGCTCTCAAGGACTGCTGCCGGAACACACCGTTAGGTGCTTGGTGACAGATTTTTACTTGAGGGTGGTCGCTAACCAGACGGGCATTCGCAAAATGCCCTTCCACCATACGGTGAAGCTCAAGCCCGCGGCGAGATTCGAACCATGGACCTGCTGTGCGACAGTCCATAGCCAATGCCACTAAGCCATCACTGCTTCAAGCAATACGTGTCTGTATTTGCTTTGAGCAGAGGTTAAACTTAGCTCAACACTAAGCTTCATCACATATCAAGTATGTTACCTAATTCAATATAAAAGAAAACCATTTTTATCTTTTCTCCAAAACTCAATATCAATTCTATTTGGAATTGTTGCAATCTTGTCTTATTTAAAAACTTCACTTAATAACTGAGGCCCATAAATCAACTTTGAGAAGAAAAATATGTTTTCTATCATAAACTTGAGCTTCACGTGCACCTAGTTAAATTTTGTTTGATGAAATTCTTCAATACGGCCGAGTGAGGTTCTTGTGAATTTATTTGAAATAATAATGTTATGTATTTTAGAGAGTTCTTTTTTTCTTTTATTTATATAGGAATTTAATTTCAAAACTAAATGTACTCGTAATTATTTTAAATGTTAATAAATTTTTCGAGCTGATTTCCAACACAACCAAAACTTTCCAAGTTTGCCACTGACTAAATCCATGCACATCATAAATAATGATACTTATTGAATTTCATTCATAATTTGAAAATATCGGCATGACACGTAAGAATTCAACTACAAACAACCCAAAGGTATATTGATATGTGAGAATCTTGGTCAATATAATCGATTTGGAAGTTAAATAATCGATTTAACATAGAGTGGCGTCTAATTTTCAAGGAAAACTGCGGTAACCATGGAAGTAATAAGTACTACGTACAACCGTAGTACTTATTACTTCCATGGCGGTAACTCACACAACGGTGTGGTTGCTACTTAGGCCCACCTGAGTGAACCACCATTTGCAAACTCACTACCAACAAGCAAAGAAAAATGTCACTGTCAAATGCTTGCCTTTAAAAAAATGGTAAAAGTAATCAAAAAATAAAGTTCAGTCCATCTTTGCAGTCATATAAGTATTTTATATACAGTTATAAAAACGCATCGATGGAACGCAATGTAACCAAATATACTTCGGGTAAAATCACGGACAAAAGTTAGTAGGTATATAGGAATACTTTGTTACATTCAGTAATGTTTCATTTAAATACTCTGAACGGAGAACGAAATATGTAATTCAGAGGTAAAACTGTTTGGGCGAATTCGTTAAATTGATGAGAGGGAGCACGGTTCCCAGAAAGCGTGTGCTGTTTGACGGATTTACATTAAATATAACGAGAAACAAAATTTAATTGAATGGTAACATCTGTCTGTAGCTTTGCCTATTTGTATAATTTGGTTAATTAAATCGCGCTTCATTAGAAATCGCCTTGTTAAGCGAATATATATTTCACATCAACCATGGATAAAGTTGCCATTAGGCAGCGTATCCAGACACAGATATGAGAAGAAGATGAGCGGTCTAAGAGGAAAAAATCCGTTATTACAATCGCTTTATTTTCCTAGGCTTGCTGAGCGAAGCGATAGTATTATGTGTGCACCGCTCAACTGCTTCGTACATTGCTGGTGAATACACAGCCTTATTCTGGCTAGAATGATTTGCGCTTTTTGTAGTGGTAATTTTTTGAAATTGGTATTTTTTAACTTTTAAACTGTTGAATATTTTGAACAAAATAGAATGCAGTTTTTTTCTGTAATTGTGTTAGGAAAATAATCTCCCGTTATCATTGCTGAATATAATTGTGTGAACGGAGACTTGTGAAGTAGCCAAAAAGGAAATCTATTTCTTTTGCGAAGTACACTATTATCGTTTGTCCTTACCATGGTTAAGATTATATTTTTTCTAATTTATGTTCTGATGCATATTTATATTATTAGCTATTTAACTACTATGAACTAGATTTATTCCAACCAATATAACTATAAGCAACCCCACTGTCACATTGTTGCGATAAGTGTTTTGTTGTGAATAGCTTCTCTAGTATATATGTCAAACATATATTCAATAAACATAAATGTAGCACAATATGGATACAATAAATTTATTTGTATTTGTATATAATGGTTATTATTCTTGTTAAGTATACCCGTATCATCATGGATGGTTACGCAATAAACTTTTTATCTTCAAAATATTGAGCCCTCGTAGCGTAGCTTTAGTTCTTAGGTGACCAACAACGTTAAGCTACGTCTGCTGGGGTGCGTGACACGACTTGGATGTGTTACATTACTACTTATCCGTTCCTTGCTTCGCTCGTTAAAGCGTCTCGTCCCGGTTACTGTCTTAAGGATGACTCACGCTAGACCGTGTCGGGTCCGAGCCGAGTGTCGGCCGGAGCACGGTCAACTAATATTACCTATATTACGTATGGACACACTCACGCTATACCGAGCGGCAACCGAGTGACGGCCGAGCAACGGAAACAACTCGGTCCCGCCTCGGCTCGGCCACGGCCCGTTGCATGAATACAGTGCCGCCGAGCTGCGCCCGAGCAGACGTAGCGGTGCCATGCAAGTGCACTGTCGTTTTTGTTCGACATTGGAAAATGAACAACGAACGTTTGATTGAAGCTGTGAGGAAATATCCAGCATTATATGATATGAGCGATGGGAAATGTATGGACTCCAATTATAAGTCTTCATTATGGGTCAAAATAAGCAAAGTATATGTAATAATAAGCAAAGTATATTTTATACTTCGTATTAAATGTCACGTCAGAGTTCGCGAAAAGAGTGAACTATTTGTTGTGACGTCATCAGAGCGCCGAGCGATTCCTTTTTCGCTTGTAAGACTGCTTGATTGACGTGGAGGTATAAAGTTTAGCAGTAAGATCAAGTTATTATTACTATAAGAGGTGAGACTTGGGCCCTGGTCTGTCGACTGTCCAGCTGTATGTTACAGGTCTTCAGCTTGTTAATGGAATGTAGATGACAAAGTTGATCTTAATTGATCAAATAAGTAAAACAACCTTCACTGCGTTCATGACCGGGATGAGTGACAGCTAGTGGCATTAGTACTGAGTGTTTTCGTGCCTTGGAGGGCACGTTAAGTCGTCGGTCCTGATATATATCTTAGAATGGCAGTCATTATAATAGGGCATTTTGCAAATACCTGCCTGGCTAGCTAATCTTATGCCAAGCAGCTAACGTGTGTTCGCTTAGCTATTCTTAAGAGCTAATATATTTTTTTAATTTTTTTTTACCAACGTGGATGCACTCTCCATTTCCTTGGAGTTGAATTTTTTTCAGATTCTTCAACGTCCAGTGCGATCGCAATTGCCGCTAATTCCAGTGTAGTTACATCACTATTTTTGCTCGGGCGAGTATACTGCATCACGGCGCATCGGTCATTGCTCGGTCGAGGCCCGTCTTTGTAATTACAGGTATGGGACCAGCTTGGTGACCGTGCTACGGCCGACACTCGGTTCGGACCCGACACGGTCTAGCGTGAGTCATCCTTTAGGATGACAGACATTATAGCATAGTGATAAGGTAAACTGCGAGTGCTCGTATATGCCCTACAACCACCATGCTATAACAACTAACACTACCATCCTCAAGTAGAGAAGCTGTTGCTAAACATTTACTGTTTTACCGGCAGCTATCCATGAGAGCCAGTAATAAGTACTAGGTTAGTCTAAACAATATCTTCGACTGCGTCATCACCATACAGGAGGGATAGTGGTTGAAGGCTAGCCCATCACCTACCGCATGTTTTATATTTTAGATCTTTCAAACGGATTAAGCACTTGAAAAAATGTGGAAGGATTTTTTTTAATATGATCGTTTGTCATATAAGTGCTTTCACACGTGTAGGTAATCGTAATTTCAAAATTTAAGCTTATATAATAACGTTTTTTATTGTTAATCTGCGGGGACTTTTATAACCTGCTTTTTTATCTTCATACAAAAACACATTTCAGTGTTTTAAAACCACGTGGTAATTTGAATCATCGCGTTGATTTCAAAGATATGTTTGAATAGGCTGAGGCGCATAAACCGTTTATTATAAAGTACTTTGCCGGGTGGAACGGATTAAATAGAACGTTTTCTGATTGTGATTCAATTGCGAACACCCCAAGTTTATTGAATATTCAACTCATTCCCATTATTAAATTGTGTGCATTGAGTTTTTCAAACGTATTCGACAAACAGCTGTTTTTTTTTTTGTTTTGGACGTGAAAGGAAAATCAGGAATTCGCACTCTGTTTAGTATGTGAAAATAATAAAAACAAATCTACATAAGAAGAAGTGGGGGCAACCCTGTTGTAATGGACATAGTAAAGGCTTTTATGCACAAATTAAATTTTGATTTAGTACAACATTACATTGTAGCTATATACAATGATGATCCTTTTGATATGTCCCAATCAACATTAAGGATTTATAGTTTATCTGAACTGCTCCAGGTGGACTGCATTCCTTCAGTAATAGCCGATGGTAGTGCACCATGTGTAATTATAGTTGGAATTATAAATGAATAAATAATAATAAGTTGGAATTTTATGCATAACTTTGAAAGCCCCTTATTTTTCTATAGGTCATATCATTACTGGTGTCGATTTTGAAATGTCTCTAAACTTTCTTTGCTACACCGTAAACTTGGCTAATCTCTGGCATTGGCAGAAAATTGCCAAGCGGCATTCGAAATCTGTTCTGAAGAAAAGTAAGTGATTGAATTTCTACCGAAGATTGTGTCAACATGGTTTTGACAGAACACTAAATTAGTTATAATCATTTGCACCCTATTAGAGGAGCAATTTATTATCGCTGCTGCAAATCGATTATCTACTAGTAATGTTATTTTTCGCAATTGCCTAATACCATAATTCAGTTATTCTTTTATTTATCTTGGCAAGCTCATACCCTGACAAATATTAATAAAAACTTGCAGGCGGAACAAAATCTGTGTACAAAGCTCGTTTTGCGTTATGTTACACACTCGTGCTGCATATTTATGGGTTAATCAAGCCAAACAGCTGTTGCCAACAATACGTGTCATAACAGCGCATACATTCTTGGGCTCACAAATCTAGATGTCACACTAAAACAGAGATTGAATAATTGCGTCCTTGTAGAAGATCTATTCCCAAGCACCTTACGGTGTGTTCCAGCAGCAGGCCTTTAGAGCCAGTAAAATTACATTAGCCTCTTCTTCTCTCTAGCAATTTTTTTTTTAATCCGGTGGTATGTTTTTATTAGCAAATACTGCGAAGTATATACAATACTATAGCTACTACAATTAGACGTTGTAAAAGCTGACGAAGAGAAAATAATACACCAAAAGAGCGGTCAAAATATTTGAGGTGTCGCTGTAAGCACCAGGGCTTAGATATATTAATCAGAATAATTAATTTAATGGTAAAAACATTACAGTCAGTCATTAGTACAAATCTAAAAATGATTACGATAACTAAGTATAACTTATAGATTTAATTTATAATATAAAGGTACCTATAAAAAATATAAATATAAATTAATTTAAATAAAAATAAATATATATTTCAAATATTTTTTCTGTTTTGCACATAATCGTCAACAATCTAGAACGCATTCTCGACGAGCCATGATTTAAGCCTGCGCGTATATGAAGAGAGGTAAGGTGCTGTGACTACCTGATCTGGTAGGTGGTTGTACAACGCGGGTCCCAGCTCCTGTGATAGTCATGGTTACCTCTCTGATATAAGGATCTGGGATGCTTGGAAACATAGAACTGTCATTATCGCGAGGACACCATGTCCCATGCTTGCTATCCTTGCCGTCGCCCTCACAGCACGTTTCTACATGTGGAAGACTTGCTGCTCCCGATCAGCATCGCGCCCCCACAGCTCTGCACCGTACTGGAGCGAGTGAACGGTCGCGAAATAACAAGTGCGGATCACGGCGGCGGATACAACGCGCCTGGATATATAGCCAATAGTCTGCAAAGAGCGAACCATGCGCTACCCAGCCTGGCACACAATACGTATACGTAAACCAAGTTTTAGGCATTGACCTATATATACTAGACACGACATCTCAAAAGAGGATAGTCGACCAGTGCAAGTATGCTGACCGGCATACTCTCCCCCACACGCAGTTGGGCACTCGTAGAGATTACATGCGCTTCACGTTCGAAAATTGTGTATTCAAAATACACAATTGATAATACACAATATTCGAACATAAAGAGCGTGTAATTTTTACGAGTACCCAGCTACGTGTGGGGGAGAGTATGCCGGCCAGCATAATTGCACCGGTCGACTATCCTTGTTTGAGATGTCGCGTCTAGTATATATAGGTCAATGGTTTTAGGTTACTCGTTGTTCTAGTTTTAGTAGGCAAGTAAATTTAAACTCTTGTATTGAAGGTTTTAATCAAACTAGGTAAACCAAACTTTAATCAGGTACTCGTGTTAAAAACAGAACAGCCCTTCGACTCATATGTTTCCAGCCTGGTGGTCGTCTCAAGAATGCCTCGCCCTTCACTTCGTGTCAACAGTCACCACTCGTTTTAGCGGGAAATCACCCAGCCAATCACAGAGTGTGTCGTATGTTTAATACCGTCGAAATGGTGGTGCCACTGTCGGATCGGTGTTGCCATTACCACATCCGCTAACTGACTAGTATTAAATATTTATTGCGTGTATTATATTTGTAAGTATCTAAGTTTGACTCGGATAAATGAGCACATTTTGGCTTCCTCTAAGCTCTCCCGCTCTTAATTTAAATAAAACATTTCAATTTGCTTAATTTGTGGTACCAAACTCCGGTCTGCTATCACCGAAAACAAGATGGGAGGAGCCGCCAGTCCCAGATTTACGAACCAACCCACTTTCAACTTAATTGGTGATTTAAAAATTAACAGAAAAATTAAAAATAAGATAAAAACTTAGTTCACGATTAAATATTATGAATATTCTTACGAAGGCGTGAATGTTATACAGATTTAATTATATTATAACTGCAGCGTACGTCAGTCGGATGTCACGCGGAGACTGTAAGTGCACGCCGTCACTGACCACGTGTTCAATGGGTAAAATTCTGCTTGGGGCCTACTATAGCCACTCACATGTGTTAATTATTTTCTTCATTATAGAAGTTTTTGGAACAATCTGATTCCTTTATTTAACCACAACATTATTTTAGCTGATTTTAATAGCTGTCTCTTTAAAAACGACCGCCGATCTTACTCACTTAAATCAATAATCAAACTTGTTTTTCCACTGGCACACTTGAACACTCATAATGTCAAACAGTCAAAAAAAAATCAATCTCACACTTATTCGGCTTAACGGATAAGCACTGCAATCCAACGGGACAATGTGGCAGCATTGCCCGCATGCTTGGCACGCTGCCAAATAGTAGAAGGCTGGAGCACTGTGACTACCTTTAGGCTTGCAATGGCTTTTGCGTTGCATAAATGCTTTCAGCATGGTAGGTGTAGTGGTGTTTATAGTTTGTAGTGTTTTGTCAATAAAGGCATACGGCCGGTGACAAAAAAATTGGAAGTGATATGATATACTAGCTGCGCCCCGCGGTGTTACCCGCTGTTTTACATAAATGATATCCAAGTTGACTGAGATAGAACATGTGTGTTCGTGGCCATTTTTAAAACCACATACCAACCACCAACCATAACAACCACGGATTTAGGAAGGGAGGGGATATGGCGCGAGGCATTTATTCTACTGATCCGCATGTCGCAGTTTTTCAATTATCTATCCCCACTGCGCTTCACGCCTACAAATGAAACAATAAACTCTTAAAGTAATACACTGAACGCAGGGCTCTCATTAGCTACTCACACCAACTCATTACAATGCACACTGACAAATCAATCAATGAAAGCAAAGCGCTCGGACATCACAGTAACAATAAAAATTACTCCTACATGCATACATTTACACGTACGCTAGGGCTTGATACTATCGGTAAAGTGGTATCGAAATAAAAACTACATAGTTTAACTGAATAAGTAATTGAGTATATAATAACATTTCATGCTACATATATTCAAAATTCATGTTTTTTTTTTTATTTTTTTTTATGCCTGAAAGGTTAGTCTTTGACCACTATCTCACCTGATGGTAAGTGATGATGTGGTCGAGAATGTTGTTCAGACTAACCTAGAGTTACTGGCTCTCAAGGACAGCTGCCGGAACACACCGTTAGGTATTTTCATGTCACCTAAAATTTTATGAAAATGTAAGTAAATATAATGAAAAAATACTGAATATAAAATAAAACAGCTTGCACTTGGTTTGAACCGTTTTAGGTTATTATTTATTGGATAAATGATACTTGACAACACATAGTATGTATGTAACTTTATTCGTTTTTATATTTTTTTAATTAATTTCACACGTACTTCTGTCAAAGCAGTCGTGGTTTCGGGGCAATTCGCATTCTTGGGGATTATGTAGCTCCAAAGAACAAGATGCCTTTGAGTCGACTTTCTCCGATTCCTAAAAGTTATGAATGCAATTGAAAACGCAATAACTGTAGTCGGCGTACTATAGTCACTACCTGCAGTATGCGATCGGCAAGGAGGGTAAGCGACGCGCTGCGCTAGACGCAGTAAATATTATCTTGCAGATAAAATTTCGTCACCAGATTTCAAGAAGTTCTCGATTGCCCTCCTCACCGCTCGCATACCGCAGGTGGTGTCTAGCATTAGTGGGCGGACTATAATAACAAAGATAATAAATTTTATATTTCATATCATGCATTTTGCGTATAAAAAATAAAAGGTATGTACCGAAAATATATGACAAACTTTTATTTTTGGGACTGTCCAATCAAAAAGTCTGCAACTTTTATTCAAGGGTTGAAACATCTCTTCCCTTAAATGGGCTGAACATATTCTGCTATTTTTAAATGGTAGCCAGGTAGATCCCCTGCCTGTCGCTTCAATCCATTTTTCCTTAATGTTTGGATCTTTTGGGAAACTGACAGAAAATGTATGTTCTGTTTTAAAAATATCTTCCACTTTACAACATTCAATTATTATAAGTAGTATCTTTCCTAATAACGCTTGCAATATTGCTTTAAAGTTTATTAATAACATTTAGCAGGCTCGTTACAGTATCGATTGATCGTTTTAAAAATATCTTCCACTATACAACAGTCAATTATTATAAATAGTCTCTTACCAAATAACGTTTGCAATATTGCTTTAAAGTTTATAAACAACATTTAGCAGGCTCGGTAAAGTATTGATTGATATAAGTATATCTATAATGTATCGACCACATCACTAACTCTCGGCCGATAGCAGCGGCCGTACTACGCGACGATGCGCGCTTTCAGAATATCGTTAACGCAATTCTACATTGCGGCATTTGCTTGTTGAGTCGTAAACAATTTTATAACATTAGGTGCAATGGATTTCGATAATGAATATGCTATACTTTTGTCACCTTTGGAACATTTTCAACGGCTCTGTTAACTTCGTTTGGAATTATGATGGATTTTAAATAATAACATGTGAATTCTTGTATTTACATGTCAAATGACATTCCATATATGCTATAGTTCACCTTATCACTTTTGTTCTTGCACGTAATGACAGCACAACTTGGCATTTGGTGGTAATTACACGATGTTTGCACGACCGTGGACAAAGTGCGACTGGCGCGACGATATTTACGATTTTAACTAACAAGTTCTCTGGAACTCGTTGCTGCGACATGTATCACGCCTCCTCGGCATATCCCCTCCCTTCCTAAATCCGTGATAACAACTAACCAACCAACAACAACCGTAACCTATTTTTTGTATTTTTTTTGTATACCATATTGTTGAAATTTTTTCCATCTTGAAAAGGTATAATCGGCATGCTGATCTTTATCATTAAAGATGACTTGCTCTATGTAGCCATATTTCGAACACAATGCTGCAGCTAGAGCTGGGTAGTTTTTCAAAATTTTTATCGTACTGATGGGGGACGCTGATTTTAAGCAGGGTTCCTTGCTCCACCCACGGAAGTACCACATTTTTTGCTAAAATAAGTAACCTGAGTATTAATCCAGAATGTAAGGTACCTCCGTACCAAATTTCACTATAATTAGTTAAGCCTTGTCTTGGAAAGCTAGTAAACAAATATATTACAAAATCCTTCCTCATCCCAAGGGAAAACTTATTTTTTTTGGAAAATAAAGAAGCCTATGTGTTATTTCAGGGTGTTATCTACCTTCATACCAAATTTCATTGAAATAGCTTCGTTCAGCCGTTTGAGCGTGAAGAAGTAACAAACATATATACATACTCTTAAACTTTCGTATTTGTAATATTAGTAGGATTACCGTTTCTGCTATAGGTTTCTAAAGCTGAACTGCTGACGTATAGGTAACTATTTGGCTACCATATCATAATCTACTTTAATGGCTTAGATGTAGCTAGTTACAATAGAACGAATATATCTACAATTAAATTTCATACATGCAATTGGCTTCCACAGATTAAAGATCTCTGTGTGTTTAATCTCACCTGATGGTAAGTGATGATGTGGTCGAAGATGTTGTTCAGGCTAACCTAGAATTACTGGCTCTCAAGGACAGCTGCCGGAACACACCGTTAGGTGCTTGGCGACAGATTTTCAACTTGAGGGTGGTAGCCAGCCGGGCGGGCATTTGCAAAGTGCCCTACCACCATGCTGTAACGCATGCCATCCTAAGACAACAACCGAGACCGACGGCTTAACGTGCCCTCCAAAGCACGGAAGCGCTCAGTAGTAATGTCACCAGCGGTCACCCATCTAAGTCATGACCGAGGCGGACGTTGCTTAACTTTGCTGATCGATTCACAATGGCTAAGCAAACTTCGCTACGAACGCTTCAAAGAAATGTGGTTAGTTCAAGCGACACGTAGCTCGGAACAATCAGAATTATTAGGTTGAAAGCAAAATAGCAGATTTGTGGACCGAAATATATATAATACATATTCCGGTGTTATGTTATATTTATTTTGGCTTTAAATGTTTGAAAAGTTTCCTTTGACACACGAAATTAATGTTGAAAACGTCTCAGATTTTGTTAAATAAATATTTGATGTTATCTCGACCACGATATTTATTCTTACAAACCGAGTGATGTTTTTTGTTTGTTTGGTGAACTTAGATATACATTGCGGTTAGACCGACTTAGCGGTACTAAATCCTGAGGACTTGCTCAAAGACTTAATATTAATTATATTCTGACCGTTACTATCGATACATTAATATTTCCATTCTAAGGTATATACTCTCTACAGGAAGAGTCAATTACAGCAGAATCAGAGCAGTACTTTTCCTATTGTAGTGAATGGAGTTATAAATTGACTTTTTTGGGCAGCGGGCGCTGTTTGTTTATTATCCTAAAGAAGGCTTGTTTATTAATTAATTACGTATTGCACAACCACGGAAACTGCTGCGTAGTTCCTACCTACATGCAACACGAGGCGTCGAGTCAGCGGAACGTGCGGAAGGCGACACCGGCCGAGTGCATGGCTACAAGCGTCACTTTTTTGGTTCCCACATCGACCAGAGTAGACATTATTTTAGTAATAGATTTAATATTAAATTGTACTTTTAAATAATTAATAAATTAAGTTGCAAGTAATTTTGGTTTTTTTTAAGTCCTTCGGCTGGTGCCTACGTATTTGGCGCAGTCGGTAGGATATTAGAGTCAGTGCACGGCAGTCATAAGCTCCAAAAATCGTTGCGGCTTGACATCAAACGTCGCTGGCGGGCTCTCCAGTCTTCATCTAATATCCGAATCTACGTGGCCACAGCTCTGAGGACCAGTATCCGACCATTGATACGCAGAGGAAACCAGAATGCATATGTAAGTGCGCAAAATCTTTCTTTTTGTGTTGCTTCCTTTTTAGTCCTTATCCTTGTAATTTTTCAAGATTTTTCATCCTAAGAATCGGGGTGACCGGGAGACTGCACCACGACAGTCTCGCCGTTATAGAGATATAGATAGTATTAGAGAAATAGATTTAGAGACCACATCATCTGTAAAAATGCCTCACGACCCTGATGCTATTTTTAAAGCCTTACGCCCAGTACCAGATTTTGATGGAAACCCAAACGTCCTCACCAGATTTATAAAAATATGTGATCAATTAGTAAAAACTTTTATGTGTGAGGAAGCCGGTAATGAATTAGGAAATTTGAGTTTAATAAATGGTATATTAAATAAAATAACTGGACCCGCCGCTACAGTCATAAACTCAAATGGCATTCCTGATAGTTGGTTAGGGATTCGGAATTCTCTTATAAATAACTTTGCAGACCAAAGAGATGAAACTGCATTATATAATGACCTCTCCTTAGCCACACAGGGAAATAAGACCCCGCAGGAATTTTACGACTACTGTCAAACGTTATTTAGCACTATTATGACTTACATTTCGCTACACGAAACTATCGATACCACTATTGAATCGAAACGCGCACTATATAGGAAACTATCAATGCAGGCTTTTGTACGAGGCTTACGAGAACCTTTAGGTTCACGAATAAGATGTATGAGACCTTCTACTATGGAGCAGGCTTTGCAATTTGTACAAGAAGAGCTGAATATAATTTATATGCAGCAGCGAAATAACGAAGCCTTACCTAGCCCTAAGCACCAGTCAATTTACAGAACACCAGTTACTACTCAAATGCCTCCGTCATCAAGGCAAAATTATGTACCAATGCAGCCCATGATGTTAGCGCCCATGAGTCAAAGACCAACGTTCATGCCACAGCAGCAGCCTTTTAGATTCAATCCGCCGCAGTCGAATCAATTTAAATTTAATGCAGGTCCCCAACATCAGCCTCAATTGCGTATGCCAACTCGCACGCAACAGATGTTTAGTGCACCGCCACCAAATTATAACGCGCGGAGTAATACTTTCCGACTTCCACCTCGTAACCAACCCCAAAATTCTGCCCCTACGCCCATGAGTGGAGTGCAGCATTTCACCCCTAAAGTCTTACCTCCGACTGGACTTACTGGACACGACTGGAATAAACATGGCAATCCGCCACCCACCAACTATTTTAAGAGTCGCGAGATGAACTTTAACGAATGTGCGAACAATAGCTATGTAGACTATTACTATGAACCTAACCTTAACTACTACACTGATTATTATGAGAGTCCAACGTATGCACTTGAGTACGTTGACTACGACAACCACGCATCAGAACCGGTTCAGGTGTATGAGTATTCTAACGATGATGACTCTGCTACAGAGCCACAACCCTCTACCAGTCACGAAAATTTTTTTCAACAGGCCTCAACGTTAGACAAGCCAAAATAGAAATTAATTTACATACTCAGCGACAACTTCCATATATCCAAATTTCAAATCCTCCTCTTAAACTTTTAATTGACACTGGAGCCAATCAATCTTTTATCGATCCTGAAGCAGTTGAAATTTTTTTTTCTCATGTACCTCTGAACTTTGATCCATTTGAGGTTACCAATGTGCATGCAACTACTCGTAATGATTATTCTGTGTCACTACCATGTTTTTCAGAATTTCAGGACTCTGAGAGTATTAAATTATATGTGTACCGTTTTCACAATTATTTTCACGGACTTATCGGACTTGATTTGTTAGAGAAGTGGGAAGCTAAGATCGACCTTAAGAACAAAATTTTGATCACGCGTAACGCGACTAACCCCATTGAAATGTATAACTCACATAACGTGAATCTATACGAAGACGTTATCCCGGCGAATACGTCGAAGTTAGTTAAAATCCCTATTAATATTCATGATGGAGAGGCTTTCATACCGGAACAAACGATCTCAAACTGCGTTATACAAAATTGTCTTACAGTAGTAAGAAACAACCGCGGTTTTTTAGAAATAGTCAATCCGTCACCGCATGACATTATATTCTCTATGGACCGTCCCGTTGTAGCCGATGTTCACACTAACGAGTGCACTCGTACTGAACAACGATCCGTACGTAACAAGGAAGTCCTATCGCGACTTCGCACGGATCACCTAAACGAGGAAGAAAAGGCTAACTTGATAGCGCTTTGTTCAAAGTATTCAGATGTCTTTTATCTTGAGGGTGAAAACTTAACATTCACAAATAAGATTAAGCATCACATTCGCACAACCGACGAGATCCCGGTTCATACAAAGAGCTATCGTTACCCTTTTGTTCACCGACAAGAGGTAAGCGAACAAATTAATAAGATGCTAACTCAGGGCATTATACGCCCTTCGGAGTCAGCGTGGAGTTCACCAATTTGGATTGTTCCCAAAAAGGTGGACGCCTCAGGCAAGCAGAAATGGCGTCTAGTGGTCGATTTTCGTAAAGTCAACGAAAAAACCATAGACGACAAATATCCTATCCCTAATATAGCGGATTTGATTTTTTCCGGTATCCAATATACCTACTCGGCAATTTGTTTGGTTTTAAACAACTTTTAACAGCGTCCAAGTTCTCCGATACTGTATATTACCTTGTATAGCACTCGACTAAAGAGGGAGTTCGGAAAAAGAGGTATCACGCTTCATAACAGAAAGTAAATCTACTCGAAACATATGCCAATACCAATTTCCATGTCATGTTGCATCATCATGTCATTTGTGAATTAATATTTTATCTACACTAATATTATAAAGAGGAAAACTTTGTTTGTATGTTTGTTTTTACAACATTACAACCAAACAAACATATAAAGAAAGTTTTTCTCTTTATAATATTAGTATTGATGAATAGGCCCAAATACTACAGGACCGATTTTTAAAATTCTTTCACTATTCGAAAGCTGCATTATCCACGAGTAACATAGGCTAAATTTTATTTTGGCAAAAATAAGGTTCCGTAGAATATTTGGGTTTCAATAAATAAAAGTAGGCTTAGCTTATTACTCTCTAATTAGCCAATCAACAAAGTGAATTTTTTAACAAAATACTTGCATAGTAATATTCTATCTAATAATACTCTTTCATACCCGTGCATGAGAAAAAAGGGTGTGACAAATATATGGACATACAAAGCTATTAGATTATCCTAAGGGTCCGGTATTCTATTTGAGCTAAGAGATCATAAAAATATTTTTGATTTCATATGGCTTCAGCCATAGCAGTGTCCACTGATACGGTGCGGCCAGCTAATATTTATGTGTACATATTTGTTGTGGATATTATATATGTAAATATTAATAAATAGTTATAATGTGCATGTGTTAATAATATAATGTTCGTATGCAATGAATGTTGAAGTGTATGTGTGACTGTGTGAATAAATGAAATAATTTAGAATATATTGATGTGATTTATAGTGTAGGTATATACATAGGTATAACTACAGTAAAAAAAAATCTATGAACTGTCATTTTGCCAATGTGTGGTCTCGCGAGTTGCGCTAAGTCGCGTTGCGGTTATTCGAGTAATTAAAGTGAAACACCGTTTTCCTCTTATATTGTTCATTCGACTTTGTGGTTAGTAGACACGTGTCGTCGATAGTAAAATGGATTTTGTTCGTGAGTGTATAAATTAAAGTCGTTTATGTAATTCGATACAGAATCAAAGTAATTGGAGAAATAATTGGTTAACCTTTAATTTTACACCACATTTTGCTTTATGACAAAAGACGGCGAGAACTCTAATGAGAAGAAGATATCCTGCTCGTAGTAAAAAATCCGTTAATTGTAGTTTTAAACTTTCAATTTTTAAGATTTCTTGTTGTTATAAACATCAAGAAATGTTTTTAAAATGTCAACTTAAAGTTATAACCCTCACTCCGCTGTGGGGTCGGTAAAATATATCGCTTTCTCTTACAATACACATATAGGGCACAACATGAGTTTAATAATTAAATACGTTTATTTAATACAATACTGTGGAAAATGTTGACTTTGGTTTTAGCACTTTGGCCACTTACCTAAAGCAATACTTCACTGAAAAATTAATAACAAAATGTTGCTTTTGTATGGCTTTTTTGAATTACAGAAAATGTCTACCGATCCGATACTGCTGCCACCTTCTTTATATTTATTGGGGTTCTGTTGAGCTAAAACTTAAAAACCAGCTAATACGGTGGGCTTTGCAGCATATCAACACTATAATGATCGATTACAAATTCCTTTAGAGGTCTCCGCTTTATTATCACCAGTGTTTGTAATTTATGTGTTCTGTTTATGTTGTTGTGTTTGAACATTATTTGAAAAATGTGAAACGTAAAAAGTATTTAAAGATTAAAGAAACCTTGACGCTTCACTGGTACTGGCAGTAAAGAGTCAAGACTTCTTTAGTCTCATTCAATCCTATTACAGGTGTAATATCTAATAAGTGTCCATACATTCAGTTATGGATAGAATCAATTAAGAATTTTTTTACTATCACCAAGCCTTTGCATCCAATAAGGTTATATTCGTGTATTGATTTATTGCATGCGTTTTCCCTTCTGCGCTCCATACTGTTCAGTAAACCATTTATAACCACCTAATCTCGATGTTAGCCTTCGGATACGTCATAATTCTGTCACTTCCTGTGATTTATCGCGCCGGTTTGCATTATCCCACCGTGATAACGAATATCTGTATACCCATAATGTATTTGGTATACCTACTCATGAATGTCGAAGCGCTCGTAGCAAAGTTTGCTTAGCGGTTCTTAACCGATCCGCAAAGTTAAGCAACGTCCGCCGCGGTCATGACTTGGATGGGTGACCGCAGGATACATTACTACTGAGCGCTTCCGTGCTTCGGAGGGCGCGTTAAGCCGTCGGTCCCGGTTGTTGTCTTAGGATGGCAGTCGTTATAGCATGGTGGTAGGGCATTTTGCGAATGCCGCCTGGCTAGCTACCACCCTTAAGTTGAAAATCTGTCGCCAAGCACTTAACGGTGTGTTCCGGTAGCTGTCCTTTAGAGCCAGTAATTCTAGGTTAGCCTGAACAACATCTTCGACCACATCATCACTTACCATCAGGTGAGATAGTGGTTAGAGGCCAACATATCAGGCATAAAAAAAATGTGCATATTTCAACACTTCCAAGTGACAAGACAAGAAAGGACAAGACGTCATTACAATTATTTAAAGTAATAATTAGGAACTATTACGGTAGAAACCTATTTGGAATGTAAATTAAACATTGTAACGAAGCTGAACAAGGACATTTTTTAGGGATATAAAATAAATGAAATATAGGATCAACAAAATAATATTATAGATACATATAATAATATAAGCTTACTTGAATTATAGAAGAAAGTTTGGAACATACTCATTAACATGTACATGCGCTCGTATCACACTTATACATAGGTAAAGCTAATTTTTAGCTCAAAAAATCGTTTCAACATCTTTGAATGGTTTACAACATTAAAACATTACTAAATTATTTTTAAGATATTTCAATATTAGTCAGGCAATAGTTAATTTTACGGAATCTATATTTTTTATAAACAGTCGTTATTACAAAGTCTTGATAAAATTACAATGACTAAAATATGAATGGTATCATGAGGGTAGGTAGAAAATTTATAATTTGAGTTGCAGTCCGAAACATGTGTAGCTGCAGCGTAGTATTATTATACGTGTTGTCGCCATCATTAATATGCCAGAGAAAAATGGCATCACTACCGCCATCTATCTGGCACTTAGAGACTTATAGACACTTAAATGTACGGATTTGATTAGAAACTACTGTAGCGTCAACGACTTGCTTCTGATAGTCTTTTCTCTATGACAAGATATTTACGTAATATCCGCACAGTTGATGCTAACAGTGGAGGTCACTTTTGACTTGGCGTTCAGTGAGAACAGACGTTTGGCTATATTATATAAAGTTAACGAATAAGTATGTGAATTTGTGAAATCTATAATTAAGTTGTGGTGTATACAAGTGTTCAGTGTGGTTTTATTTAAGAGAAGATAACATATGTTCTATACCCGCAGAGTTCTTGTATAGTTATGGAGCATGGTGTGCGTGAGTTGTGTATATGATTCGTCTCCATAGCGTAGATAAGAGCTACCTCGATCCATGTGTGCGAGTTATATTTATTATAAGAAGCGAAGGCGTTAGGCTTATGTTACAGTGAGTATCTTCGTATTTTATAATTTTGTTAATTGGTTTAGAAATTGTTATAATATGTATATTAAATATATCTACATATAAATATATTTAATATATGTAAGGTGTATTACATAAATATACCTAATAGTTGTTTTAAATATATTGATATGCAAACAACTTTACAAGTTGTTTTTTTTTAACACCTAGATAAAGACGCTTATGGTGTATTGGGCTTTGAAATCGCGAGTTCTGTACTTCCACGCCAAAACAAACATCTACCATATGACAGTTGTACATGAAACTTTCCACGTAAAATAAAAACAGCGAACAAATTTGTACATGTTTATTATTAATAGCGGATACCCTTTGACCACCATCTCACCTGATGGTATGTGATGATGTGGTCGAAGATGTTGTTCAAAGGATAGCCTATAAGCTATAAAGAAGGGGACACGGAATAAATATTAATTGCTGGGGCCCTAACGAAATAACGTCAACATGTATATTGTATCAAATCATCGGTGCGACCCTGAAAAACCTTTTATATGTCCGGCAACAAAATGTTGGCCAATTTATTATTCAGTACATTTTGATTATTTTTACGAAAAAAAGAGGACGTAATTCCAATTTCCTTTCATGTTTAAAAAAAATATAAAAGTCTTTTCCAAAACATTTAGCAAATCCGCGGAATTTAACAAAAAATATTTGAATATTTAACAAACAGGGGGTGTTTGCAAACGCTTCACAATTAAAAAACGTTGGAATAAATCCGTTCTTCTCGGAAAATTGTATTTTGGTAAAGAAACGGTTCACGACCCCTGCTAATAATATCAACGTATATTTTTCATCAATTTGCAGATATAAATAAAACAGGTGGTTTTGAAATACTGAAATGTGTTTTGG
This sequence comes from Plagodis dolabraria, assembly GCA_963854805.1. NCBI lineage: Eukaryota > Metazoa > Arthropoda > Insecta > Lepidoptera > Geometridae > Plagodis > Plagodis dolabraria. The sequence continues at coordinate 2,311,324 of OY978453.1, read as the reverse complement.
TGAAGGAAGAATAAAGTTAGGTCTAAATAAATTTATTCTCATTTAAGGCAGATGTCACTTCCATGAGGACATGGTTAACTGATAAGTAGGTATAAAGTACAATGTTCGTCGTCGTAGCGAAGCAAACTAAAAACAATTAGATGTATTGACACACAAACACAGGAACAAGAATATGCCTACCCGTTCAACGCATTTAATTAGTTTCTTGTTTTATTTGCCATTATGTGTTGGGCTAATCTTTTTTTGAATACGTTAAACGAGGTAACATTTCTTATTTCTGGGGGTATTTTATTATACAAGTGCGCACCTTCTAAAGTAATCATTCTTTTGCCGTAGTTAGTGCGAATCTTAGGCAAAACAAGAAAGCTTGCACGACGCGACGAGTAAAGCGGTAGCAAACATTTTTTTGTTTAGTGAAGCGTAGGTTTGTATGGATATTTTGGTTTATTGCTTTTCTTATGAAGGTAAAGCTGGTAAAGTTGTATAATTGTTTGATGTTCATTATTTTAGTTTCTTTGAAGACTTTTTTAGTGCTTGTAATGTAGTTGTAGTTAAAAAAGCATTTTTAATATTTTATTTTGTAACACTTGCAGTTCGGCTATTCTAGTTTTGGCAGCGCTCCCCCAAATTTCAACAAGATATAATAAGTGTGGTTTTATGAGTGCGTTATAAATAATGTAGCGTAAGTTGCGTGGTATACATCTAACTATATGCCTAAGAGAACCGCGGAGTGTTACCAGTTTAATTTTTAAATGGTTAATATGGGTGTTCCATGTTAAATTAGTGTCCAATTAGAGGCCAAGATATTTTTCATGGGTTTTCAATTCTAAAGGGGTTGGTGGTTTATGCCAAACCTAGCAATAATGTTTTAACGATAAAGTATATGTCTATTAAACTCTAGCCGTAGAATGAATTTTGAAATAACAATAAAAAATAATGTTTAAGGTCAATAAAAAATACTCCAACTCCTTTTTGGTCGAGTTAAATTATTTTATAGAAATATATATATATACATATATAATATAAAATCCATTAGATATAATGATAGAATGTTGTGTGGTCGTGTTGTTTTGTCGTACGGAACCCTAACAATTATTTTGTGACAAAATTACAAATTTACGAGCGGAAAAATTATAGTCATGAGCGGTATTCGAACCCGCGTCATCGACCCCTATAAGTAGCCGGGGTTTGCTCTGACCGACTGAACTAACATAACAATGATTCATAATATTTGGAGCTAGTGCAGTAAGTCCCCAAAATGTTCCGCCTGTAAGATGGAAAGGAACACCTCTGGAGAGGGTGTATAAATATAAATATTTGGGACATATCCTTATGCCTGACCTAAATTATAATGAGGATGTTGTGAGAGAGCGGAGGTTGCTTTCAATACGAGCAAATATGATAACCCGCAGGTTTGCTAGGTGTTCTATGGAATTAAAAATCACAGTATTTAGAGATTTTAGAGCCTATTGTGCATCGCTGTACACCTGCAGCCTGTGGGCTCGTTACACAAAGAAGTGCTACGGCGACTCCGTGTTCTTTACAATAATGCGTTTAGGATTGTGGTGGGGCTGCCTCGGTTCGGCAGTGCCTCGGGAATCTTATATTATAATATTTTATTTTGAATCTTTTGACATCTACTATAATACTATTATTTTATTTTTCAATGTAAAACTGTTTCTGATGTGTGCCTTATATGGGTCTAGTTGCCCGAAATAAATGAATTTATTATATTATTATAACTCTAATTTTTCCTCTCGTTCTTTAACTATCGTATGGGGATAGAGCACATGACTTTAATCTTTCCTCTCGTCAATTTGTAATTTTATAATGTAATCACCAGATAATGCGTCATTGCAAATATGAAAATATTTAAATTATTTTGTATTTATGAACATTGAGTTAAGCAACGTCCGCCTCGGTCATGACTTGGATGGGTGACCGCTGGGGACATTATTACCGAGCACTTCCGTGCTTCGGAGGGCACGTTAAGCCGTCGGTCCCGGTTGTTGTCTTAGGATGGCATTCGTTATAGCATGGTGGTAGGGCATTTTGGGAATGCCCACCTGGCTAGATACCATACTCTCAAGTAGAAAATCTGTCGCCAAGAACCAAACGGTGTGTTCCGGCAGCTGTCCTTGTGAGCCAGTAATTCTAGGTTAGACTGAACAACATCTTCGACCACATCAACACTTAGGTACCATCAGGTGGGATAGTGGTCAAAGGCTAACAGGCATAAAAAAGGTACCACTGGTCCACTGATACGGTTAAAGAATTCTGACCGTTGTATTTTATCATTTTTATGGGTATTTGATGTTTATTTTAATATTTCTAATTTTTGGAATAATGCATGCTCTGCGGATTTTGTAATGTTATAATTCTTTATATTTATTTCAATATCAAATCAAATCAAAAATATGTTTATTTACTCCTCACAAAAGGTTGTTTTCATAAAAAAAATACAAGAAACAAGAGTGCCAAAATTAAACCTAAATTTGTGAGGGGTTGGTGCCTGAAGTAGGTTTCTAAGAACCTGTATCACAGCTCACCAGGACACCTCCCGCAGATAGAAATAATCTCTGCACATCCCTACCTTGTTATATTTATATAAAATACAGTTATACGCTACCACGAACTACTTGTAGGTAAGAAGTTATAACAATATATTATTATCTTAAAATACAAGTGATACCTAAGTATATGAAAATATGAAATAAAATAAAAAAACAATAATGCCGAATACATATTGCTCACAGCAATATTTGGTAGTATACTATCAAATATTGTTGTGAGACATCATCATCAGGTCTCAACCATACACGGAACGTCTCATATCCACGGTCAAGTTCGTAGCTTATCACACTTGAACCCTAAATGGTTTTCCGTCGTTCAAATCGTATTTCCCCTATTTAACCAAACAATCTCGAGAACTCCTCGCGTGAATAATTAATGAAGATCCAATTGAAAATTCAACCCTAACCTGAACATATTCATCTCGAAGGATTCAGCGGATACGAGAGACGCGAGCGGAATCTTTGACGGAATCCTATACCGCAAAGGTATGAGGTACTAACTAATGAAATTCTCCGCAAACGGGGCCCATTCTCCTAATGTGTTATGTTGAGCGATGAACACATTGAAGTGAAAAAAAGTACAACAGATGCTGGCGTTTTCTCAAGCAACGGTCACGTAATGCTCACATTTCATGTGACAGCGTCACTACAAGCATTTTCCGATAAATTTTATACAACTCGTATTTCATAGTTATACAAGTAGTGCCTAAGTTTGTTGAACGTTCTTGACGTTATAGGGATTAAAGCCTTTTTTTTATGTTACATTTTATACCTTATAACACAATGTTTTACCTTCATGGTAGCAAATTCGTTTTGCTTTGCCGATTCTCTGGTCCGCTCAGTTTCAGCCCTATTTTGGAAATACGATCGTGTAAGCTGATACAGAAAACTTTTGTCAAAATGTGACATGTGAGTTAGATGATAACAAATATTTATTTCTCCAATTTAATTTTATGTCTTATCTGGAGGTGGTGAATTTGCACTGACGATCTTGCTCTTACGCTGTTTCGGCAGATGTAACCTAACCAAATATTTGTAGGTTTTTGCTTTACGCCTTGCAAAGTGGATTCTTTGTCTGACGGGCGTGTGTTGTTGACAGTATTATTTGTACCAAAAATATTATTATAATATTCCTACTCATGTTAGAAATAAACTATATAAAAATGTTTTACGTTAATGCTGTTCTTGCTTTCGTGTAAGTGATTATGTAGTCTTTTAGATTGTTAGGTCGACGAAATAGTTTATATTGCAAATCTATTTATATATAATTTATTATAACAAATGTTTATTGTGTCATTCAATAGTTTGTTTCCAGGTTGTCGGTGAACATATTATATAGACCATAAACATATTGCGAAACGTTCGAATACCTAAAGATGCAATTAATGTTATATGTGTACGATAAACTATGTATTAAAAGTGAAAAGAGATATTTTAACTTCAAAATCTTTCCATTCAAGCGAATGCCCGCCTGGCTAGCGACCACCCTCAAGTAGAAAATCTGTCTTCAAGCACCTAACGGTGTGTTCCGGCAGCAGTCCTTGAGAGTCAGTGAAATTACAGGCACAAGAGACCTAATAACTATGACTCAAGGTGACGGGCGCAAAGCAATTCGTGATTTGTGAATCGAAAGTTTTTATTAAAATTCAATTCATGATGACTATTAAAGCTTAGCCTGGTTTTGAATACTTTTCAAAAATGTAAAAATATTTAAAACACAACAGGAACAACCGTAAAATGAACCTTCAAACATTATATGAACTAAAAAGGTTCAAGGTAAGAGAAATAATAAAATCAATCCTACCTGATAATTCAGTAAAAAGAACCTCAGTGGCAATCCCGGCGAACCCACTTATCCACTCAATAAATTGGCCGAATCCAATAGTAACTTACTGAAAAACGAATGAATAAAAAATCTGGAGGAGGCTAGACGTGAATTGACCAGAAGAACTAACGAGGCACTTACAAAGATTTATAGAGATGGGCGGGGCGAGCAAAAAGAGATCCCGTCTGGCCGTACCTACGTAATGGGGGGTTCTGTATTACGACCTGAAAAACATGAGTGTTTAGATTGCTTGCAGTTTCGTGTAGTCCGTCTAATGGGAGACTAGAGGCAGGGGCGGGGGCGGGTCGTGGGGGGGTGTGGAGGTACCTGCCAAGTTTATATCATGTAATAACTCGTGATGAAAACTAGAACAGGCTTTACCTTTGTGTTCGAAGAAATTAAATGAGATATAGTATTTATATTATTATGAGCTCTGAGTTAAAGGTTGAAAGTAACAACCTAAGTAGTATATGCACATACATTTGAGTATATCTAGGTTTGTTTTAATAACATTGCCATAAGAATAACCATGCTGATGCATGTCACTTTTTCAGTCAATGCGTTAGAACAGCGTTGCTTTGGATAGGCCGCACAGCAGTGCTCATTACCATCCAAACACGTCTATAAGTCAAGAGGTGGTAGCCATCCAATAATAAACATTTCTAAGGTGGATTGGCGTTAAGGGAAATGGTCATTAGAGGCGACCCGAAATAAAAAAGTGCAATAAAGATAAGCAAATGACCTTTCAAAATAAAAATCGATAGTCTTCTATTTATATTTCAATAGTTGGTATTTAATGCTATACGTCTCCCTTCGTTCCTTATCTTCATCCAAAATATTGACTGTGTCACTTTTGTCTTTTCTCTAAACTATTGGTCAGTGATGCTGTGGTCAGAGTTTGTGAACACAATGACACTTGTTGCTAGCTGACGATGTGCTTGACATCACACCTAAAATCCTAATATTGGCTGATAGGCAAAATGTGATGATGCGGTTGACGATGTTGTTCAGGCTTACCTAGAATTACTGGTACTCGCTCTGGACAGCTGGCTGCAGGAGCACGACGTGTTGCGACTAAAGCTCAACTTTCTGCATCTTAGAAGGGACCTGGGACCTGTATCCGTAACTTGATTCAAGGTATAAGAAATCTCTGCAGGCTTTGCTAACGCCATAGGTTCACGGTAGTGAAACTAAATACTGATTTTACACAAAATTGCACTAAACTGAATATTCTAGTTTTATCACCATAAAGTTATATTCGAGTTTTATAACCTTCTTGTCTTTACTTGTATAAAAGTTTAACACAGAAATAAAAACTGGAGTTTATCCTGATAAATGGGCTTTATAATTATAAAAATATATATGTACTGTATAATATTTTAAACAGAATTTAAGTTAATCAAAATTATACCTGGACGGTGTTGAAATGCTATTGGTAGATGAAGTTAGGTAGATGTAGTTCGAAATGATATAGCGATTATCAGTGGCACAAAATAAAACTTAACTTTTCTATTAATTTATTTCATTTTCACCAGGAACGTAATAAGATTTGTCTGTTTTGAAATACATTTCCTTCTATAATGGTGTACAATGATCAGGTCAACCTTGAACAGAACGTGCCCTACCCACGGTCAAGTTCGTGGTTTATCACACTTGAACCTTAAATAGTTTTCCACGTGCAACCAAATAGTATTCGGTAACACGTGATATATATCCTATTCACCCTATTTAACCAAACAATCCCAGGAACTCCTCGTGTAAATAATTAATTAAGATCCAATTTGAAACTCAACCCTAACGCCGACATATCTATTTGTCTCGGAAGTATCCGCGGTACGTAAAACGTGAGAGGAAAACCTACCGCAATGGAATGAGGTACTAACTAATGAAATTATCTGCAAACGTGGCCCATTCTCTCAATGTGTTCTGTTGAGCGACGAATACACTTAAGTGAAAAAAGTAAAACACATTGTAGCAGTTCCTCGAGCGATGGTCACGTGATGCTAACATTTCATGTGACTTAGCCTCACTTTAACCATTTACTTGTTAATTTTATCCAACATGTATTGAATAGGTCTACAAGTACTACCTAATTTTTTTTAACCTTGTTGAGATCTATAATCTCCTAATATTGTACTGATATAGATTAAAATATTGTAGACATTTTAAAATGTGATTACAGTTATTGACAATATGTAGCCTTCATATGCCACAGCTTGATGTGCTCATTTGAAAACCTTTTAATTAGTATAGGTACCCTATATCATCTAATTTTATACTTTTTAACACGACACAACCTTTGTGCTTTACTGCTCATCTTTTCTGGTCTCTTGTGGCAATAGGAGAGTGTAAACTGAATCATGTCAATTTTGACAAAATTATATTTCATATTTTTGCCAAAATTAAACATAATGTCAATTACATACTGAGAAACAAATCTAAACTTGAAGTTTATTTTATACATTATCTGGAGATACTAAAATTTCACAAAAATGTAAAAATATCTACCTGCTACGCCATTTCAGCAAATATGCCGTGCAGCAGGGCCATAATTTGGTCCTCATCCCCGGTTCAAGCTTCACCACATGGTGGAATGGCATTTTGAGAATGCCTACTTCCCACCTTCAAAGAGAAAATCAGTCGCCAAGCACCGAGCAGTGTGCTCTAGTAGCAGTCCTTGAGAGCCATTTCAGTACCAGTAAGTAACTGTCAAATAACAGGCACATGTGACTCATTAACTATATGTATCAGGATGATGGGGCAGCTGTTTTAAGCAGAGCTACCACTTAACATCAGGTGGGTCTCGTGCATGTTCCGTCACAATTCCAAAAGAAGGCAATGGTATGATAGTGTTATCCATTTTATCGCAACACTGATTCTCATCATTCAATTTTGCATTTATAAGCACTATTGACTGTGCGAAAGGCCTACTTGTCACTTTTAATAAAATGTTACTAATTCTATCCACGTCAGACCGTCACAATTTAAAACAAATTAATCTATACTTTTAACACCCCTTTTGTTGCGTAAGTACCTATAGACTTAAGTCGGCCTATGTTTGTCTAATTAAATAAACACAGAGTAATGAATGAAAATCTTCAGACCAGTCTTAGTCAGTTTTCAACCTAAAGCTGTACACCAACTTTGTCTTATTTATACAAAACAAACAGTACCTGACAAAGAACAAATTTGACATTTCCGTGCCTATACATATATGAAATTGCCCTATTCATAAGAAATAACACTAACTTGTTTACATTTTATGAAAGACAGCGCAATAAATATAAAATTTGTATGCCTCGTCATAGACTGTCACTGTTTAAAAAAGGTGTATTTGGTATGGGTCCAAAAATATAATAATAATTTGCGAAACATAATACTCGAATCGGAAAACTTAACAATATTTAAAAGGAAACTGTTTAATTTTTTGATATCTAAGTGCTATTATACAATTAAAGAATATCTTGATGATAAAATAACAATCATGTAATTTTTATATATTTTTGAACCGTAGTATGACAATTTTATAATATTTCTATCTGTATTTAATGACATTTTATTTTATTTGTTTGTATTTTTGTAAACTAATTTACACGCGATAAAAATGTAATTTTAGTACGTACTTGAGTTGCATGATAATTAATAAAAATATAATTTAATATTGTATGTCCGAAAAGGACGAAACTATTGAAACTCAATGAAATGGTTCCGGTTCATTGACCCCTTGCAGTTTTAATCTTGAATGTCTATAGAAAGCCATCCATGCATCCAAGTTCGTTAATGAAGGTGAGGTCATATTAATTTCTCAGTCATTTTCTAACTTTGATCACGTTCAGTGCACTAATATGGACGTCAGTTCTTCTATTGCACTGGAGCTGGGTTGATAACTCGTGCTGTAGGAATGACGGTTTCGATCAGAAACTGTTATATATTGATATTAAAATTAGGAAGGTATATATTTCAAACCAATTACTAAAATTAATAATGATAATATGCTGTCTCTGCTGTATAATGATTAGTTAATTCGATACTGGCATATGTTCTCGTTAATATGTATTTAGATTTTAAAATATACTAATAAACTATCGGAATATTAACTCAATATAAAACAAAAGTTTTTATAACAGCATTACCATCTAATACCTCGGTATGGGAATAGATTATTTTAGACCCTTGAATAGCAATCTAATATATTGTACACCTGTTAAAATAAACTGAAATACATAGGTAAAAAATACATTTATTTTATGGTCCCGCAGGCAGATTAATCGTTGTAAACTAACAGAGTACCTCAGGATAGAAAGACCTGAGGAAGTGAGTAATCATTCAGTTGTGTAATTAATAAAACATACCTAATATTACTGTTCATAGATACGTATCTACATAATATTGAACTTAAAACACTTTGCAGTGATTAAAATATATCATCTTTTTTACTCTATGAATCATACGGACGGGACAATTTGTCTATCGCTATATTATATTCCTTATGTATAGGTACATATAAATTTATAAAAACACATGTATGTACCTATATAACCCGCATGCCCGTATTTCCCGAATAGGCATAGGTCTCTTAACTATTCAGGACTTGCCTAGTCATACTGGGTGCGCTCTTCCTAAGCTTGCATCAGGTCTTTTACACAAAATATATATAAATTATGTTGACACAGGGTGCGGGCCGCGTGCTATTTTACGGACACAGTATTCTAAACGTATTTAGTGTGATATTTCCTTTAAGATAAAGATATTTAACATTTATTTCACGTTTCAACAAATCGAAAAACCAGATTTAAAAAATATTATACATGTTTATCGCCTTGTTAGGTATATATAATTATTATTATTACTAGGAAATATTTACAAAATTTGTATTTATTTTAATTGTAAACCGAACAAGTATATCTGTAAAGCAAATTATTGTATAATTGAGAGCAAAAATGGAGGCCGTGAATATCGAAAAGGTCGCTAATATTTGAATAATTTAAATAAGTTATCGATTATTCATCTGCTTAGAATTGTTAAACTTGGGCGTCAAAATTGTTTTTCTAATTGCTTTCTTAAAGGCTCGTTTATATTTAATCATATTCAATATCAAAGCGCGTTTAATAGTTCATATATTTAAGGGTGTGTGTAGGTAAAAGCAGTAAATTGATATTAATGGATAATAATAGATTCGTAACAGTTAATAGAATCAGGCGTCACTGCGGAAATTTATATTTAAAATTAACAAATAAAAAAGAGAGTATTAGAAAAACACTTAAAAAAATGAATATTTCACTAATATGACGATCCCGCCGTATTTTTCTGCTAAAACGTCAAAAATGGCACATTAGACACACACATACACATCACGCCTATCCAACACAGGGAAATATAATTAATGAGTATCAATACCAAGTTACAGATGGATCGCTTAATCCATATAGTAATAGTCCCTACTCGTAACAAGTACAGACATGTAGATTATTCAGAACACCTCTGCAAAGCATTGAATCGATTTTGCTAACCAAGATATCATAATGTGGCGTATAATGTGCCTATAATAAACTACCCTGTCCCTTAATGTTTACATACCCATATAATGTAAACACAAAGCAATCATTCCCATCCAGTCCAGATGTAAGTATTCTTCGCTATGAACCATATCAAAGTCCATGTTTTTTTATGCCTGATAGACCTTTGACCACATCTCACCCACAGAAATAGGTAGTATAGCCAGCCAGATGGGCGTTCGCAAAATGCCCTACCACCATTTTAGAACGACTGGCATTACTAGAAAACAACGAGACCGACGGCTTAACATGCCCTCCGAAGCACGGAAGCGCTGAGTAGCAATGTCACTAGCGGTCACGCATCTAAATCATGACCGCGGCGGTTGTTTCGTTTCTTAACTTAGGAGAGGTTATGAACGTCTAAACAAACTTCGCTACGAGCCTAATACATGTGTGGATTCCACAAAATACATGAATTTATTCGATTCTCACCTTTTCTACACATATACTGTTGTAACAGTTTAAATTTTTTTAACAAAAAATGGAATCGACTTCTACACCCAAAAGTGTGAAATAACTTGTTGAAGTCGGTACCATGATGGTTCAAAAGTACCTATCATCACAATATTGTGAGCATGGTACCGACTTCGACAAGTTATTTCACACTTTTGGATGTTGAAGTCGGTTCCATTTTTTGTTAAAAAAATTTTTTTCAATCTTTTTAGTGTAACTCAAAAACGGCTAGACCGATTTTGATGAAATTTAAAATGGGACCAAACGACAAGCGTCAGCTTTCAAACAAAAAAAGAATTTTCAAAATCGGTTCACCCAGTCAAGAGATCTGAGGTAACAAACATAAAAAAAAAAAAGAAAAATACAGACGAATTGAGAACCTCCTCCTTTTTTGGAAGTCGGTTAAAAATTAGTTTGTAGCCAAGCATTCTCAGTATAAAATAAAAAGTTTCAAGTTTCCAGCATACACGTGACATATAATTGAAAACTTCAAGTGCAGATGAAGTTATCAAAAGTTACTCCGCTTACTAAGTGTGGCAAGTGAAGTACTTACAGGCTAACCATGCTTAGACTCAGCAAAAGGATTACGGGTTAGTTGAAGTGGGTCTACTTTATCTCTCTGAGATCGGATAACCTTTGTGTAGCGAGCATCCACTTTACGTGGAGATCTCTTTAAAGTAGGTTATTATTGAATTAAGTTTCATTGCCCCCAAAGAACTGAAAGTGGTTTACTGTATCATGAAATTGTTAAAAGTACTCACGACGTTTAATATGACTGCTTTATTACTTTTCACAGATAATCGTTTCAAATACTGACAAAAAAATGTTGAATACACGCCAAAAAATTAATAATGTATTTCATTCAAAAAATTAAATTTCTTCGTAGGTGTCGTAGCAATGTTAAATATTTATTCATTTAATATAAATCTTCAAATTGATTGTGAGTTGCAATAAAAATGGCAATGGTCTTTCAGTGTTCTACAGGATACATTTCGGAGAGTGTGCGATGGAGTTGCATTACTTAAATCCTGCATCTCCTTTCCACTACCGGATTACAAGACGTACGGAAACACGGCATTCATATTCAAGTCTAGAGTGCATAAATATCTTCAAGGCAAGCATGCTCCACCGTCGACTGCGTTATCACTTACCATCAGGTGAGACTGCGGTCCAAGTTTTGTCTAACCGCAATAAAAAAACTAAAAAAAACTTATATAACAATACCATAGTAGTGTTGCCTTATAGTCAACTAAGATACGATGTAGCCAACCCATTCGCTCATTGTTATCGTGTGCATGTGCATTGCAGTTTTAGTTTCATTCCCATGCATTCTGTTTAGTGGGATTAGTTTAAGAAAAACATTAAGTTTTCTTTCTATCACGACAAATTTTATTTCTTTATACCAATATCATAGAACATAAATATAATAAAACTCAATACCAATGTAATGAAATTAAGGCCTTAGATTAGCCCAAGCGTCTCATACCTCTGGATGAGGCGCACATGTTACTAAGTGAGGTATTATAGGCCAGTTTCCCGGATTGGAGAAGTATTATTGGTTCATTCTTCCTATATACAAAATAACTCAATAATTGGTTACTATATATTAAATCTGAAACATAGCAGTATTATTATTTTTATATTTAGTATAAGCTATAAGCAATAAGCTTGCCTAATAATATACCTACACCTTCGGACCTAAAAATAATACAGATACTTAAACATACTCGTACTCATGTTTTTGGTATTGCTATTACTATGAATGGGAATTACAATTAAAAACAAAGTAATTTTTTTTATGCATGATAGGTTAGCCTTTGACTATCGCACCTGTTGGTAAGTGATGATGTAGTCGAAGATGTTGTCCAGGCTAACCTAGAATTACTGGCTCGCAAGGACAGCTGCCGGAATACACCGTTAGGTGCTTGGCGACAGATTTTCTACTTAAGGGTGGTAGCTAGCCAGGCGGACATTCGCAAAATGCCCTCCCACCATACTATAACGACTGCCATACTAAGACAACAACCGGGACCGACGGCTTAACGTGCCCTCCGAAGCACGGAAGCGCACAGTAGTATGTCACCAGCGGTCACCCATCCAAATAATGACCGCGGCTGACGTTGCTTAGCTTTACTGATCGGTTCAGAATGGCTAAGCAAACTTCGCTACGAGCCCTTCTATTGTTAGGTAAGCTGTTTAGCTTACTTTAGGCTCAGGTAACGAAATTTACATGAAATATTAAATAGATTCAGGCGTACTCTCTGGAAGTCCATAATCAATAAAAACACGCGGTTATCTCTAATCTTCTATTAGAAATTAAGGCCCACAAAAACTAATGTTTCGTTAATCATATTATAGTTAATATTGAACTTCTGATCAAATTATGTTTTACTAGCGACCCGCCATGGGTTCCCACGGGTGCAATGCTGATACATAATAATCTGTAATATCTTTGAAAATATTCATTTTAATAAAATGTTGTTAAGAGCCATATTGATCTATATTAAATGCACAATGTATTAAAGGTTCTTAATTGGATAAGGATTTATGCTGTATTGCTGAAAATAGCTTCGTTAATTGTAGGCGAGTACGGCGAACGTCGCTCAAATTCCGCATTGTTCTCTATCTATAGACATAGGTATATATAGATATAGTATGTTGATTTGTATAGCGCATAATAACAATAAGATTTCATTGTTTCAATAAAGCTTAGTTTAAGTCCCTTTTTTAGTAATAATAAGTTACATAGGATAGGTAAATGTACTCAGTTATAAGCGTAGATTAAGTAAATAAATAAAGATAAGTGAAATAAGATGATTAGGTTAGATATAAGGCTTTAACAAATATTTTATGTCAGACTTTGTACTAGAAATCAATGTTTACGGACGATAAATGTAAGATTATAAACATTTAGGGATCATATACCTCCATCAGAGGTATATATTCGGTAAAGGTTAACCCCTGGAACAGTATATACATTAGATTACCGGCCATAAGCCAGAACTTTGGTAGTTAGGGGGCAAAATGTATGATATCGATAGAGAAAATGAATGATGTCAAAGTTCACTTTAGAAAATAGGGCGTCCAATCACAGCGCCGCTTTAGGTCAGGCGGCCGATTAATTATAGCCAATTAATCAAATGGTGCGAGTGCAATTGACCTTGAACGTGAGATAGAGACGGGTAGTACGGTGTTCTAATTGGGTCAAATGATGTAATTAGCAAAGCAGTGTGTAAGTTATATGCATAGTTGATAATTGTAATATAAGAAAGAACTATTTTCATTGAATTTATGTGGTCCAGTAATACAACAAGTAAAATAACAACTAGAAAATAAGAAGAAATAAATCCGCCTTAGAAACTGAAACCCCGGAATTTTCCTGCACCTAAATTGAACCCTGCGACCGGCATTCACGTAGACGCAAGAAAATATACAGTCCACTGAGACCGTGTGTGTGTGCATGCATTGCCACATCTGTGTGCACAGCCACGGTGAACCCCTGCAGAACGCGAAGTCGTCTACAACGTGGTCCTTGCGAGCCGAATATAAGGAAAATTCAAGAAAATGAGTGAACACTCGGCAGTTACGACGCGCGGCCAGCTCCGACAGCTGGCTGCGGAACAGGAGAAGCGTCGGGCCGCCGAGGAAAAGGCGGACTCCGGACTACCGTCCGACCGTGCTATGGATAGTGCGTCAATGGCACCAACGGCGACGTCGTCCCTCACACCGGTTATACCGGCGGCGGGTGGTCGTGTGATCGACCACCGGATTATTGGGCCGCCGCCGGCACCAACGTCGGGACGGAGGAATCGACCCGTTTCCCTCTCCAGCGGCGCGTCTTCAGTAGGAAGCCGTAGAAGCACGGACTTCCGCAAGAAGCGCGCGGAATATGAAGCTGAGAGGGAATTAGTGCGCATACGTGAAAGTTTAGTGCGAAAGAAATTGGAAGTGGATCTCGCAGAGATCGAAGCAACAATAACTGACGATGAAGAGGACACACTACGACGTGTCGAAGACTGGGTGGAGACCACACCGCGAGACGTCCGGCGCGAGGAAGACGCGCCTGCGGCGGTCCACGGGGAACAAGAAGTGCGGCCCCTACCCAGGAAGTCAGTAACAATTATGGCGGGTGAGTCACCCTTCTCACCCAACCCAGGGACAACGCGAAACGAGCCACCGAGACATGCTCACGTGTCACGCATACGGCAAGCGCGCGGAGAAACGGCGGCACCCACGCCCAATGCGCAGCACGCCGACCACGTGACACAGGCGTTCCCGCACGAAGAAAAACAAGAAAGACTGAGGCGAACACCCAGTACAGACAGAAGAGACCGAGGCATCGATCAGCTAGCGGACGCAATCACAAAGCTGGCAAGACCACGACCGGTGCCTAGGCAAGCATACGAGTTGCCCTACTTCAATGGGAACTCATCTGACTGGATTACATATAAACATATGTACTACGAAACATCGCAGCTATACGAGTTTCAACCGCACGAGAATCTAGCCCGGATAAGAACATCATTACAGGGCGAAGCAAAGGCCGCAGTGGAAGATTTGTTACGTTCATCTACTAACCCGAAACAAATCATGGACGCCTTGGATATGATGTTCGGGCACCCAGTGTTAATATTGGAATGTGCTATTAAGAAAATTAAGGCGTTACCTAAAGTGTCGGCAAGTGGTAGAGAACTACCGAAATTCGCGGCCGCAGTGAGAAATTGTGTGTCATTGCTGCGTAATATCCGAGCAGACGGATATTTGAACAACCCTCAACTCATCAACGAACTCCTGGGCAAGCTCACACAAAGCCAACGAGAGAAGTATGGAGACTTTGCGATGGGTATGGACCAAGGCAGAGGCGTGGATCTCCGAGTATCACCAAACTTAGAGATGTTGTCGGAGTTCCTAGATCACCTATCGCACGCCGCATCTTATTACACGCAAATGGAGTTCAATGTCCCTGACGGAACATTGACGGCAACCGCTCGGCAACCATTGCGCACCACAATCGCGCAGTCGCACAGGTTTGTGCCGCGCGCTCAAGTGCAACAAGTTCACGTACAAAGTGACCTACCAACGACATCCACACAGTGCAAAAACAATGAACAAAAAGTGAAGTGCTTAGTGTGTGACGCGGAACACTCTATAGTGAAGTGCCCGCGATTCTTGGATATGTGCACAAACGATAGGTGGTTGGTTGCGAAAAACAATAAACTGTGCTTCAAGTGCTTGGTGAAACGCCACTCGCGGGACTTATGTAAAGCAAAGCGATGTGAGACGTGTAATTACTCACATCACGTACTATTGCACGCGGACAAACCAGCCATCGAAACAGTGACAAACGTAGGTGAAGTGCGCGCTAAAGCTCTATTAAAAGTGTTGCCTGTGTCGATATCGCACGTGAACGGACTACAAAAGGATTTGCAGTGTTACGCATTATTGGATGATGGAGCTACCGTGTCACTTATAGACAGTGAACTAGTGAAAGACGCTACGGGACCGGTAGTACCCCTAGTGATAAGAAGTGCGCGTGGACACGAAGTGTCGGACAATACATCGCGTGTGCTCGACATCACTCTGAGTGGACCCAATGGCCATAGCCATAAGGTTCAATGTCGCTCGCTGGTCCGAATGGACTTGCCGGCGCAATCAGTGGCAGCGGCCACTATCGACGACTGCGCTCACCTGCGTGGCTTGGGCTGTGAGGAAATGAGGGACGCCAAGCCGTTGCTTCTGCTGGGCCAAGACAACTGGGAGCTACTCGTCAGCCAGGACATCCGACAAGGAAAATCCGGTAAGCCAGTTGCCTCTCTGACTAGTCTAGGTTGGGTACTACACGGACCGGTAGGCGGCGCGCGGGGTCAACAAGCGGTAAACTGCATGGCGGCCTCCCTCACCGATCTCCACGAGGTGGTAAGAGCTCAGTTTGAATTAGAGTCAATAGGTATAGCGGAAGACACCCGTAAACACCGCGACATAGAACGTGCAGTCGAGATACTCGACAACACAAGTCGGCGCACGGCGGACGGCTCGCGGTGGGAAACGGGGTTGCTATGGAAACGGGACGAGATAGACCTACCGGACAATCGCAGGTATGCTCAGCAGCGACTCGACAATCTTGAGAAAAAGATGGAACGAAATGCAGAGTTCGCGGCCACATATACTGCGCAAGTAGAGAGGTTAGTACACGAGGGGTACGCGCGGGAAGTGACGGGCGGGTTAGACGGCAGTCCGGTATGGTATTTACCGCACTTCGGTGTTGTAAATCCCAACAAGCCGGGGAAATTGAGATTAGTATTTGACGCCGCCGCAACTTTCCGCGGGATCTGTCTAAACGACAACCTGCTTGTCGGCCCCGACTTACTTAATTCGCTCTTAGGCATTCTACTTAAATTTAGGCTATGTCCGGTAGCATTCTCAGGGGACATAAAAGACATGTTCCTTCGTATAAACATTAGAAAACAGGATCGCGGTGCTCAGCTGTTTTTATGGCGCGGAGAGGACAAGAGCGCGGAGCCGAAAACATATGCAATGAATGCTATGATTTTCGGCGCCGTCTCCTCACCTACAACAGCGAGCTACATATTAAAGAAAAATGCCGGTGAGTATGAGAACAAGTATCCACGGGCAGTCGAAGCGATACGGTCCAAGCACTACATGGACGATTATTTAGATAGTGCGTGGACCGTAGAGCAAGCGAGTCAACTTATCAGCGAGGTAACGCGGGTTCACGCCGCGGGTGGATTCGAGATTCGCGGCTGGGTAACTAACTCGCCAGCCTTGCGTCAACAGTTGAAGGTAAGTATGCCGGAACGCGTGTCACTAGAAAAAGGTGATAACGCCGTCGAACGCACTTTAGGTATGATCTGGTCGCCGGAGGCGGATCTGTTAACTTTTGACCTATCATTCAAAAGGCTTCCCGACGACATAGTATCAGGAACGAAAATACCTACTAAACGTGAGTTTTTGCGATTTATTATGTCTATTTTTGACCCGTTAGGTTTTGTATATCCGTGTATAATTCAATCGCGCATTATAATGCAGCAAATTTGGAAATCAGGAATAGGTTGGGATGAGCCGCTGCGCGCTAACGAGGCAAAAAGCTGGTTTGGGTGGCTAGCTAGTCTCGTAGCGCTACGGGAAATAAACGTACCAAGGTTCTACGGCATAGACATCTACGCCGCCGACGTAGAATTACATGTGTTCGGGGATAGTAGCGAATTGGCTTATTCATCGGTTGGTTATTTTTTGAGTACGAATCCTAGCGGAGTGAGGGAGACCGCCATTGTAATGGGGAAGGCGCGCGTAGCGCCTCAAAAGGTAATTTCAATCCCGCGATTGGAATTGCAAGCGGCGGTACTTACGTGCAGACTGGCTCGCACAATCAAAAACGAGTTAGCATTGCACAACGTAAAAACGTACTTATGGACCGATAGTAAAACGGTATTGAAATGGATAAACTCAGACGCGCATGAGTTTCAACGGTTCGTTTCGCATAGGCTGTCTGAGATAGATAAACATAGTCGGAGAGAGGACTGGCACTGGGTACCTACGTCGGAGAATCCTGCTGACAAGGCTACTCGGTGGGATTGGCCCAGTAATTGCAAAGAATGGTTTTCTGGCCCCTCTTTTCTTACATGTTCACAGCGCACCTGGCCAGCGAGCGACGGGAACGAAGTCGCAGAAGCGGACCTCGAGCGAGCGCACCGCGTCCACGTGACGGCGGCAGCGCCTGATGCCGCGATCATTCAATACGAGCGGCATTCTACGTGGACGCGAGCAGTGCGCGTAGTAGCGCGCGCACTCGCCTTCGTCGAGCGGTGTCGGCGGCGTCGAGCGTCGGCCGCACTGACCGCCGACGACTTATACAATGCAGAACAATATTTGTTCCGCACGGCGCAGCGAGAGAGCTTCGCACCGGAGGCGGCGGCGCTGCAGAGTGGGCTACCATTACCCAAAAGTAGCAAGATACGCAACCTGGACCCCATGCAGTATGAAGACGGCCTATTGCGAGTGCGTGGGAGACTGAAGGCAACTCTGAACGAGCGAGCCCCGCGTGAGGAGGTATTACACACCCTCCTCGCAGAAGCGGAGCTAATTGTAAACAGCCGACCTCTGACGTATGTGACAAGCGACAGCGAGCAGCCGGTAGTACTCACCCCAAACCACCTACTGTTGGGGACCGCATCAGGCAGTACTACATTCACACGCCGCAATGATGACGACGTAAGCGCCAAACAACAATGGCGAAAAGTCAACGCCCTCGCCGATCTCTTCTGGAGGCGGTGGCGACGCGAATACCTTCCCACGCTTCAGCAGCGGCAGAAGTGGATCGACGGGGCTCCCAACGTGAAAGAAGGCGACGTGGTGATCATCATAGAAGATAACAAGCCACGCAATCAATGGTCGAAGGGCGTCATCGCGGCGGTACATCAAGGCAAAGATGCCGTAGTCCGAATCGTAGACATTAGGACCGAACGCGGTATTGTAAGAAGGCCAGTAGTGAAGATCGCCGTACTACCTACTGAACAAAGTGATGTAATCGGTTGAAGCCTCTTACAGGAGGCGGAAATTGTAGGCGAGTACGGCGAACGTCGCTCAAATTCCGCATTGTTCTCTATCTATAGACATAGGTATATATAGATATAGTATGTTGATTTGTATAGCGCATAATAACAATAAGATTTCATTGTTTCAATAAAGCTTAGTTTAAGTCCCTTTTTTAGTAATAATAAGTTACATAGGATAGGTAAATGTACTCAGTTATAAGCGTAGATTAAGTAAATAAATAAAGATAAGTGAAATAAGATGATTAGGTTAGATATAAGGCTTTAACAAATATTTTATGTCAGACTTTGTACTAGAAATCAATGTTTACGGACGATAAATGTAAGATTATAAACATTTAGGGATCATATACCTCCATCAGAGGTATATATTCGGTAAAGGTTAACCCCTGGAACAGTATATACATTAGATTACCGGCCATAAGCCAGAACTTTGGTAGTTAGGGGGCAAAATGTATGATATCGATAGAGAAAATGAATGATGTCAAAGTTCACTTTAGAAAATAGGGCGTCCAATCACAGCGCCGCTTTAGGTCAGGCGGCCGATTAATTATAGCCAATTAATCAAATGGTGCGAGTGCAATTGACCTTGAACGTGAGATAGAGACGGGTAGTACGGTGTTCTAATTGGGTCAAATGATGTAATTAGCAAAGCAGTGTGTAAGTTATATGCATAGTTGATAATTGTAATATAAGAAAGAACTATTTTCATTGAATTTATGTGGTCCAGTAATACAACAAGTAAAATAACAACTAGAAAATAAGAAGAAATAAATCCGCCTTAGAAACTGAAACCCCGGAATTTTCCTGCACCTAAATTGAACCCTGCGACCGGCATTCACGTAGACGCAAGAAAATATACAGTCCACTGAGACCGTGTGTGTGTGCATGCATTGCCACATCTGTGTGCACAGCCACGGTGAACCCCTGCAGAACGCGAAGTCGTCTACATTAATAAACCATTATTTCTCGTCATATACCATAGCATATTTCTTGTAGCACTAATCAAGGTGTACAATACAGTAGTACATTATTTTTATCTGTCTCGTAGGGTTCAGCCAGCGTTTGCAATGTAAATGCAAAATAATGTGTTTATTTACGACATCTCATTAAAAACTTTATACATATAAACATTCCTCTTGAATTACTCTATCTATTAAGAAAAGGCTTCAAAATCCGTCGCGTAGTTCTAAAGATCTAAGCATGCATAATGACAGACAGGCAGCGGAAGGTGACTTTGTTTTATACTATGTAGTGATAGTGATAATGGCCACATACTTGGGATTAAAACCTCGCGTATGTAAAAGTTCAACACTTGGAGGATCTTAAGATAAATTAAAAAACCTATGCATTTGCAGTTCGATTTTTTTTATTGCTGATAGTTTTACCTTAGTAGACCACAATCTCACCTGATGGTAAATGATGATGTGGTCGAAGGTGTTAACAGGCTTAACCTAGAATTACTGGCTCTCAAGGACAGCTGCCGGAACACACCGTTAGGTGCTTGGCGACAGATTTACTACATGATTGTGGTCGCTAGCCACCCGCCTGGCTTTCGCAAAAATGCCCTTCCACCATGCGGTGAAGCTCAAGCCCGCGGCGGGATTCGAACCATGGACCTGCTGCGTGGCAGTCCATAGCCAAAGCCACTGAGCTATCACTGCTTCGAAATCTCAATTCAGCCATTAAATAGGTTCTACAGTAATGAGGTCAAAGATATTATAACATACTAAAATGAGCAGCGAGGCTTAAAAATAACAGCTATTGGAACCCATCCCGTAGATGCTAGACGATGAATTCATTTTTTATATTCAACATTATGAGATTGTGCACCTTTCAGTAAGTCAGATTTATCATATCCACAAAGAGACGATAAACTCGGAAACGTGTAATGAAATACCCCGGTTGGAAAATAATGTCAAAGAAAGCAATCCTAGGGGCTCCCGGCTTGTTCAAATATTAATGTTTGTTCTTGCTAAATGTACTCTCCCAACGAACTGGTGTTTAAGTAAATGTGATTGGAATATTGTGAACATATAATTTAAGAAATCAGTACTATATAATATTGTAAATGCGAAAGTAACTCTGTCTGTCTGTCTGTCTGTAACGCTTTCACGCAAAAACTACTGGACCGATTTGAATGAAATTTGGTATGAAAATAGTTTGAGACCCGGGAAAAAACATAGGATAGTTTTTATCTAACTTCGCAATAAGAAGTTAACGTTTTTGCGCGATAATCGAAATACGCGCGGGCGGAGCCGCGCACGGAAAGCTAGTAAGATATTTTTGGGAATCAGAAGTGACACGGCTTTTTTTAAAAAGATTAATTTAATACAAAATAAATTATTGAACTAACAAATTTTAAACAATTTAAGTGAATTTTACAAATTATTCAGAAATGCACACAGCCTATCAAAATACGTCTGCATAGCACGGTGTCTTATGAAGCAAAAAAGGCCAGCGCACTCTTCTGCCTTGCTTATATAGCCGGTTCGCCGCTCGCCCCTCCAGTGTTGCCAGTAGCTGCTAACACGGCCTCTCCTGACACCCTGACGTCCTCGGCAGGTTGAGATCTGCCAGGATCCAGGACAGGAAGAGACCTGGATGGTATGGGCCTTGGTATGTCTGCCTCAGGTCCTGACGAAGTTCCGACAATGCTCATCGTCAGTATCTGTGAATATTTTAAGACCGTTATAGACACTACAAAACATGGATGAACAGTGTGTTAAGTTTGTTTAGTATGAGTTAATTAATTAGTAACCCAACAACACAATTTATTGGCTATCAATTTGTGATTACTTCAATAACCACAAACCGATAGTCTAAAAGTTATAAAGAACAGGGTCGACCCAAATAAAAAATAGTCAACACTGAGTACTCACACGGCAGAGGCGCTTATCCAGTTTGCATGCCACTCAGTGACTCGTCGGTAGCGAAACTAGGTCGCTAACCGAAAAGCTTTCACACTGTGAGACAGGCACCACAGTGACTCGTCAGTAACGGCACTGGGTCGTATACTGAAAAGATTTCACACTGTGAGACAGGCACCACAGTGACTCGTCAGTAACGGCACTGGGTCGTATACTGAAAAGATTTCACACTGTGAGACAGGCTCCACAGTGACTCGTCAGTAACGGCACTGGGTCGTATATTGAAAAGCTTTCACACTGTGACACAGGCACCTCTCCAGTACGTGTGCCACAGCGACTCGTCAGTAGCGTCACTGGTTCGCATACCGAAAAGATTTCAGGCTCACTCTCGAAAAAGGCAGCGCAGTTCTCAGGGGTCCACTCGCCCCTCCAAGGCACCATGAGCTGAGCAGCTGCATATGTTGTTTTTGCATATTCCCCGGCAAGCAGGCGCAGCTCGTAGCGACCATTAGGGAGCACCTTGGTGACCAGATAAGGCCCTCGCATACCAGGGTCCAGCTATAGCTGCGATTCGGAGTACTTGATCACGAAGACCGTGTCATCTTTCTGAAACACACGAGGGGAATCTCTTATCTACGTTAATGGCAGCATCTGCCATCCTGATTCCTTACCAACCGTTCGGCCGTCCTTCGCTTTAACATTTGTCGCTTAGACTTCCAATTACATGCTCCCGGATTCATTGCGACATCTCGCACCAAGACTCGTATGGCAGGGGTAGCGCTTTCATGACCAACTAAAAAATTCAAAGCAGATGTATTTGCAGTTTTCTGCTTTGTCACGCATGAATAGGCAATACTTGTAAGTCAGAAAATACGTCTGAAATTGAGATCAGTTTATAACGGACCCCACGGACAGGTGTCTTAATAGCATCTCGCTCATGCAAGCCAATGGCAGAGATAACCAGGTGATTAGGCTCGTGTATAATATTTGGTTCTTACGTAAGTCACACCTTCACGATTAAGAACATAAATCCCTATTATGACAGGAGCGTTCATGCATTTACTAGGCACTACTAAGAAATCTACCTCAAGCGATATGTCCTCGAGTTCGATTACAAAGGAAACAAAATAATTCACGTAAGTCATTGAATCGCCTACCCCCTAATCTAATAAATTTCTACCTAGTCGAATTATAGGTTTTTGTTGACATGAAAAATGCGTTACTACGGAAGATGATGAATGTCACACCAATATGTCAACTGGGTATACCTGCAATTACGCCTACTACTACTACATAATATTTAAACAATTTAAGTG
Organism: Plagodis dolabraria; assembly: GCA_963854805.1. Classification (NCBI taxonomy): domain Eukaryota; kingdom Metazoa; phylum Arthropoda; class Insecta; order Lepidoptera; family Geometridae; genus Plagodis; species Plagodis dolabraria. The sequence continues at coordinate 2,288,162 of OY978453.1, read as the reverse complement.
AATTTTACAAATTATTCAGAAATGCACACAGCCTATCAAAATACGTCTGCATAGCACGGTGTCTTATGAAGCAAAAAAGGCCAGCGCACTCTTCTGCCTTGCTTATATAACCGGTTCGCCGCTCGCCCCTCCAGTGTTGCCAGTAGCTGCTAACAATATATCCACGAAGTAATCTTATTTTAGTATCGTTAATAAACATGTCACGAAGAACGAGAACGGCTAGGAGATCTAAACACCCACATTTTGTTATATTTTTGAGGAACCATACATACAGTCGTGACGAGGTTATTGCACGTGGCCCACCTGATGTCAAGTGGACTAATCTCTGCCTATAACAGATGCATATGGTCCGAACGAATTGCACTGCGCCCGTCACACTGAGACATACAGTTGTTAAGTCTCATGTACCTCAATTTTAATAATTTTTCTGGCTCTCAAGGACTGCTGCTGGAAAATTCAAAAAATTCAAAATTCAAAATTATTTATTTTCAGCTGTGTGTTACATGTTGGTCAAAATGATGACAGTATCGACAGCTACCTTTTCAGGCGTACAATATTAGGTATATAGATCAATATGATACAATAAATTATATTATGATTTACATAATGTCATGCAATAATTATTATTTAGGTAAAATGTCAAGATTTTTATCATTTAAGAATTTGTCAATTGTATAATAGCATTTGTTCAGTAATAGTTTCATTAGATTATTTTTAAATGTCATAGCTTTCATTGTATCTGTTAAATGGTTGTATAATTCAGTGCACATTACGTAAATACTTCTGCAAAAAAATTTTGTTTTAGAGCCCTGAGGAGGCAACACATAGTTGTTTTTACTAGTTTTTCGTGGTTTACGTGTAATTTTTACGTCAAAGCTATTTAAATTTTGTTTAACAAATAGGCAAGCCTCTTGAATATACAATGATGCTAACGGAAGTAATTTAAGCCTTTTAAATATTGGTACACAACTTTGTCTTTGTCTGGCTCCAGTTACTGTTAGGTGCGTTGCGACATATTTTCTATTTGAGGGTGGTAGCTAGCCTGGCAAACATTCGCAAAATGCCTTTCCACAATGCGGTGAAGTTCAAGCCGGCGCGGCGGCGGCGAAAGGGGACCGAACAGCTTTTTTTTCTTCTTAATAATCGGCGGTTCTTAATAATTACGGGTATAAAGCGCTTATTAAATTTAAATCTTTTGGAATGTTATTATAAAACCGCATCTAATTACCTGAAAACTAATTTATTTCTCTTTGCCTAAATATATATGACATATTCACCTGAAATTAAGTTGAACAAAACAATATGAAGTGACAACTTCATTTGTAAGTACTTAATTCAACCTCCATAAATTATGAAATAAAATTGTTTATACAATTGTGAATGTTTCCGAAACACGTGTGTGAAACTAGGTTACAAACAAGGAGCGGTACATAAAAGTATTAATCAATCAAAGTCTGCGCGATTCATACACAGTCTTCACACAAGCTATATTCTGGTATATAATTAATGGTCTCATTGATTTATTATGAAAATAAATGTATCGGGATAAACCGTATTGCTACAATAATCCTTCATACAAGTAAAAGTCAGTACACAAGTCGTATCAGCTTGCATCATTAGAACTTTTAATAAGAACCAAACACTGTTGACTCCACCACACTAACGGAAGTTGGTTGGGTATTCCTATCCTTTTATTTAAATTTACAACATGATGAAAATGAATGCCTGGAGTTCTCAAACTAACTTCGATAGTAGCACTTATTAATTTTGTTATCAATAACAATAGAATAGGCGATATTTTGAAGCGCTCGTAGCGAAGTTTGCTGAGCCATTCTGAACCGATCAGCAAAGCTAAACAACATCCACCGCGGTCATGAGTTCGATGGGTGACCGCTGGTGACATTACTACTGAGCGCTTCCGTGCTTCGGAGGGCACATTAAGCCGTCGGTCCCGGTTGTTGTCTTAGGATAGCAGTCGTTACAGCATGGTGGTAGGGCACTTTGCAAATGCCCGCCTGGCTAGCTACCACCCTCAAGTTGAAAATCTGTCGCCAAGCACCTAACGGTGTGTTCCGGCAGCTGTCCTTGAGAGCCAGTACTCTAGGTTAGTCTGAACAACATCCTCGACCACATCATCACTTACCATCAGGTGAGATAGTGGTCAAAGGTTAACCTATCAGGCAAAAAAAAAAAAAAGATAACTTTACGGATAAAAGCACGTGTGAAAAAAGTGACAAAAAAAGATTCGTGTGTGCGTCTACAGTGTTTGTTTGATATATAAATTACCAGTGTAGTTAAACAACTAGCTATGTCCTGCGGTTTTCCTCGCATAGCATAAAACGATGATGATAAGAAGTATCGGATTTGTTAATCCTATTAAGGGCCTGTTTCAGAATGTTCGAGTAAGTTTCGGTTTTACTACCCAGAATATATTTAATAAATAAAACACTATCTTTGCGTTTCACAATCATCGATTTAGCCTATCCATCGGTTAAAGCTTGAAACGCGCTGCATGTCAACTGTAATTTTTATCATTCAGTTATTTTATGTGTTGCATAGCAACCCGAAACTTTATTAGGACATTCTAAGACGGGCCCTTAATGACAAATACTACGTGTATTCTAAATTTCGTTTATATAAGTGCCAGTTGAAATAAATTTCTCGCTGTTAATCTTAACCTCAATCTCATAAATAACTCTTCCAGATTCGAAATTTCTCATTCAATATACGCAAAGTATTATTTAAACAATATTAATATAACGTATAATAAATCAATCTTCAAAAATCCTAAGCTCCGCTACTGTTTTCACTTATATAGGCAAGGAGACGTGTCTTTCATTATTGTGCGGTTATTTATTGCGTTGGCCTTCACATTACTGCCTACTGTTTGTATGCCATATTAACTGCGAATCTATTCGTAGCGATTTGTATCTTTTCGTATATTTCTACGCACTTGTTTGACAGACTTAGAAAATGTGTAAGTGTTAACTGATCATTGTTTGTGTCCACTCCATTTCATGAGTAATATTTTTTGTAACCTAGCTTATATGAGTTTCAAAAAACTGATAACATCTACGTTAATCTCTCCGTAGCACCACGTAGAGACACAGCGTTGTAGCGTCGTAGCAGCGTAGACTACTGCTAGCTGTACAGTAGCTTGGGTTATGGGACATATGGGCTAGTGTTCGAATGCGTATTTGAATTTAGCTATGTTGTGCATATTCTGGCTTGTTAATTAGTTACTAGCTGTACTAATGAATGTATGCTGTGAATTTTTATTATATTGTGTATTCCTGATCCTATCTTACTATAATTCTATGTTTTTCTATTTTATAATATGGACTGTTTTATGTCTGAAATAAAGTTTTTTTGATTTGATTTGATTTGTACCCGTGACTTTGTTCGCGATTGCGGTACCTGTTTATGTCATATTAAGCAACGCTGTGGTCTGCGGTGAAGCATTCTTTGTAGTTTTATCGTGGCAAGCTTGCAAAACTAAATAAGCATGCTGGGCTGCCCGTGGGGTACCGGTCTGCCCGTGGGGTGAGAGTCAGCCCGTGGGGTGCCAGGCTGCCCGTGGGGTTCCGGGCTGCTGTTTCTGTACAACCGGTTTGTTCACTGCTGAACACAGCCTCTCCCATTATGGCGGGGTTTGCCATCGCCACGCATTACATGCGTCTCTGAGATCGCAGTGTGAGATGTCAGTTCCTCAAAAAGCTCTGCTGCCCACCTTCAGATGTGTTACCCTTAGTCGCCTCTTACGAAATCCACGGGTAGAGATGGGGGCTGACATTCGACGAACGAATGAATTTAAATCCATTTGAAATTTTTATTCACATGGATTAAAATTGATGCAATCTGATATATCAATAGGGATCCTATTATTGACATATATCGAATTTTACTCATATTGTACTTTTTTCTCAGTCAAAGTAGGATAGGTTAATACTATTTTATGCAATAAACCGACCTTTAATATCACAACATAATCTAACTTGGATCGGGTGATGTCAGAATTATCTTTCGTGAGGTTCAATACCTCAGGGACGATGGTCAAGGCATACTAATGTCTGAAACGGAGCCACTTATACTGAAATTTCGGAAACGTTTCGACGTAATCCTCAATCTTGGATTATCTTTGGGCCGGACATGATGAAAATTTCGATTCGTTTATAAAGGAAACTCAATGTATAATTCTAAATTATGATTGTAAGTACTATCGCGTGCTAAACGAAAATTATATTTGCAAAGCACATGCCCGCGGTGAAACTATGTGTTGTATCAACTAATTCATTTGATTTTCTAAATTCAGCTCAACACGCGATAGTGCTTGTAATCATATTTAGAAATATAGAAGGGTAGCGACATCATTCGCAGAGGTAAGTGTTTGAAAAAGCACTTCCTTCGATCAGATGAAGTGTAGTAGCCTGGTTGATGACTGCACCATCCCCTATGACGGTTACAAGTAGAGCACACAAATTTCGGCTCAAACGAGCGATCCTTGATGGCCCAGTGCATTTTACTTCAACAAGTTATAAATAAATAGAAATCAATTCTAATTATATAAAACTTGGTGAAAAAAATCGTGAATAATTTAGGAAATTAGTTACCCAAGATAATTTCTTTTTGGTTTTTACAAAATAAAACATATGAGACAAATTTATTGCCATCTAGTGGTCACTGTAGTACAGGAAATTTCTTGGTCAGAAAAACCCAATAACTGTTCGAGCCGGGGATTGAACTTAGGACTTCGAAATTTCAACATAATATTAGAAGCCAAATCAATAAAATATTTATTAATGTTGTGTGTGTGTTAGTTAAGTGGCCTTTATCAATATTGTAGTATCGGCTTTAAACACCTGGTTGGAAGGATGATCACTTCATCATCATGATTATCATCAACAGACGGAAAACTTTCGCCGTTGAACAAATGACTCATCCAATAGTAAAGGCTTGCTGTAATCTTCACGCTTGGTAGGCGTCTTGGAGAAAGTAGTTCTTCAGAAAGAGCTGTCGCCCTTCTTGTACTTTCCCTTTTAGAATAGAATAGAAAACACTTTATTGTTACACCACATTTAAAATATTAAAGTTTACATCATAAGATTTAATTAAATAATAATAACATAGTGTTACAATGGGCGGCCTTATTACAAAAAGTGATCTCGACCAGGCAACCTTAGGATGGAGTTGAATAAACAAAACTATTGGGGCGGGTGTAGTCTAACAATTGACAATGAATAAGAAATAATTTAAAAATTAAAAAACACGCCTGCCGTACGAAAAAGTGAACGAAAAAATTACAAACAAGTTACATGATTTTAATGTTGAATGGCTACAATGTAGGTACTAAATAGATTATATTTACTGTGCAATTAAAACACCATTGAACCCAGAAATGGAGAATAGATAACCAATATTTTCATCGAAGTCGGGGGACATGTAAAGAACTATTCCAAGGAACTGTCCCCCGACTGCAATGAAAAGATTGGTTATCTATTCTCCATTTCTGGGTTCAATGGTGTTTTAATTGCACAGTAAATATAATCTATTTAGTACCTACATTGTAGCCATTCAACATTAAAATCATGTAACTTGTTTGTAATTTTTTCGTTCACTTTTTCGTACGGCAGGCGTGTTTTTTAATTTTTAAATTATTTCTTATTCATTGTCAATTGTTAGACTACACCCGCCCCAATAGTTTTGTTTATTCAACTCCATCCTAAGGTTGCCTGGTCGAGATCACTTTTTGTAATAAGGCCGCCCATTGTAACACTATGTTATTATTATTTAATTAAATCTTATGATGTAAACTTTAATATTTTAAATGTGGTGTAACAATAAAGTGTTTTCTATTCTATTCTAAAAGGGAAAGTACAAGAAGGGCGACAGCTCTTTCTGAAGAACTACTTTCTCCAAGACGCCTACCAAGCGTGAAGATTACAGCAAGCCTTTACTATTGGATGAGTCATTTGTTCAACGGCGAAAGTTTTCCGTCTGTTGATGATAATCATGATGATGAAGTGATCATCCTTCCAACCAGGTGTTTAAAGCCGATACTACAATATTGATAAAGGCCACTTAACTAACACACACACAACATTAATAAATATTTTATTGATTTGGCTTCTAATATTATGTTGAAATTTCGAAGTCCTAAGTTCAATCCCCGGCTCGAACAGTTATTGGGTTTTTCTGACCAAGAAATTTCCTGTACTACAGTGACCACTAGATGGCAATAAATTTGTCTCATATGTTTTATTTTGTAAAAACCAAAAAGAAATTATCTTGGGTAACTAATTTCCTAAATTATTCACGATTTTTTTCACCAAGTTTTATATAATTAGAATTGATTTCTATTTATTTATAACTTGTTGAAGTAAAATGCACTGGGCCATCAAGGATCGCTCGTTTGAGCCGAAATTTGTGTGCTCTACTTGTAGCCGTCATAGGGGATGGTGCAGTCATCAACCAGGCTACTACACTTCATCTGATCGAAGGAAGTGCTTTTTCAAACACTTACCTCTGCGAATGATGTCGCTACCCTTCTATATTTCTAAATATGATTACAAGCACTATCGCGTGTTGAGCTGAATTTAGAAAATCAAATGAATTAGTTGATACAACACATAGTTTCACCGCGGGCATGTGCTTTGCAAATATAATTTTCGTTTAGCACGCGATAGTACTTACAATCATAATTTAGAATTATACATTGAGTTTCCTTTATAAACGAATCGAAATTTTCATCATGTCCGGCCCAAAGACAATCCAAGATTGAGGATTACGTCGAAACGTTTCCGAAATTTCAGTATAAGTGGCTCCGTTTCAGACATTAGTATGCCTTGACCATCGTCCCTGAGGTATTGAACCTCACGAAAGATAATTCTGACATCACCCGATCCAAGTTAGATTATGTTGTGATATTAAAGGTTGGTTTATTGCATAAAATAGTATTAACCTATCCTACTTTGACTGAGAAAAAAGTACAATATGAGTAAAATTCGATATATGTCAATAATAGGATCCCTATTGATATATCAGATTGCATCAATTTTAATCCATGTGAATAAAAATTTCAAATGGATTTAAATTCATTCGTTCGTCGAATGTCAGCCCCCATCTCTACCCGTGGATTTCGTAAGAGGCGACTAAGGGTAACACATCTGAAGGTGGGCAGCAGAGCTTTTTGAGGAACTGACATCTCACACTGCGATCTCAGAGACGCATGTAATGCGTGGCGATGGCAAACCCCGCCATAATGGGAGAGGCTGTGTTCAGCAGTGAACAAACCGGTTGTACAGAAACAGCAGCCCGGAACCCCACGGGCAGCCTGGCACCCCACGGGCTGACTCTCACCCCACGGGCAGACCGGTACCCCACGGGCAGCCCAGCATGCTTATTTAGTTTTGCAAGCTTGCCACGATAAAACTACAAAGAATGCTTCACCGCAGACCACAGCGTTGCTTAATATGACATAAACAGGTACCGCAATCGCGAACAAAGTCACGGGTACAAATCAAATCAAATCAAAAAAACTTTATTTCAGACATAAAACAGTCCATATTATAAAATAGAAAAACATAGAATTATAGTAAGATAGGATCAGGAATACACAATATAATAAAAATTCACAGCATACATTCATTAGTACAGCTAGTAACTAATTAACAAGCCAGAATATGCACAACATAGCTAAATTCAAATACGCATTCGAACACTAGCCCATATGTCCCATAACCCAAGCTACTGTACAGCTAGCAGTAGTCTACGCTGCTACGACGCTACAACGCTGTGTCTCTACGTGGTGCTACGGAGAGATTAACGTAGATGTTATCAGTTTTTTGAAACTCATATAAGCTAGGTTACAAAAAATATTACTCATGAAATGGAGTGGACACAAACAATGATCAGTTAACACTTACACATTTTCTAAGTCTGTCAAACAAGTGCGTAGAAATATACGAAAAGATACAAATCGCTACGAATAGATTCGCAGTTAATATGGCATACAAACAGTAGGCAGTAATGTGAAGGCCAACGCAATAAATAACCGCACAATAATGAAAGACACGTCTCCTTGCCTATATAAGTGAAAACAGTAGCGGAGCTTAGGATTTTTGAAGATTGATTTATTATACGTTATATTAATATTGTTTAAATAATACTTTGCGTATATTGAATGAGAAATTTCGAATCTGGAAGAGTTATTTATGAGATTGAGGTTAAGATTAACAGCGAGAAATTTATTTCAACTGGCACTTATATAAACGAAATTTAGAATACACGTAGTATTTGTCATTAAGGGCCCGTCTTAGAATGTCCTAATAAAGTTTCGGGTTGCTATGCAACACATAAAATAACTGAATGATAAAAATTACAGTTGACATGCAGCGCGTTTCAAGCTTTAACCGATGGATAGGCTAAATCGATGATTGTGAAACGCAAAGATAGTGTTTTATTTATTAAATATATTCTGGGTAGTAAAACCGAAACTTACTCGAACATTCTGAAACAGGCCCTTAATAGGATTAACAAATCCGATACTTCTTATCATCATCGTTTTATGCTATGCGAGGAAAACCGCAGGACATAGCTAGTTGTTTAACTACACTGGTAATTTATATATCAAACAAACACTGTAGACGCACACACGAATCTTTTTTTGTCACTTTTTTCACACGTGCTTTTATCCGTAAAGTTATCTTTTTTTTTTTTTTGCCTGATAGGTTAACCTTTGACCACTATCTCACCTGATGGTAAGTGATGATGTGGTCGAGGATGTTGTTCAGACTAACCTAGAGTTACTGGCTCTCAAGGACAGCTGCCGGAACACACCGTTAGGTGCTTGGCGACAGATTTTCAACTTGAGGGTGGTAGCTAGCCAGGCGGGCATTTGCAAAGTGCCCTACCACCATGCTGTAACGACTGCTATCCTAAGACAACAACCGGGACCGACGGCTTAATGTGCCCTCCGAAGCACGGAAGCGCTCAGTAGTAATGTCACCAGCGGTCACCCATCGAACTCATGACCGCGGTGGATGTTGTTTAGCTTTGCTGATCGGTTCAGAATGGCTCAGCAAACTTCGCTACGAGCGCTTCAAAATATCGCCTATTCTATTGTTATTGATAACAAAATTAATAAGTGCTACTATCGAAGTTAGTTTGAGAACTCCAGGCATTCATTTTCATCATGTTGTAAATTTAAATAAAAGGATAGGAATACCCAACCAACTTCCGTTAGTGTGGTGGAGTCAACAGTGTTTGGTTCTTATTAAAAGTTCTAATGATGCAAGCTGATACGACTTGTGTACTGACTTTTACTTGTATGAAGGATTATTGTAGCAATACGGTTTATCCCGATACATTTATTTTCATAATAAATCAATGAGACCATTAATTATATACCAGAATATAGCTTGTGTGAAGACTGTGTATGAATCGCGCAGACTTTGATTGATTAATACTTTTATGTACCGCTCCTTGTTTGTAACCTAGTTTCACACACGTGTTTCGGAAACATTCACAATTGTATAAACAATTTTATCAAACTGACTGTGTTGCCACGCATTGTTTTGTCATAGAACTTAACGAAAACGGCTTGCGGTAACTCTCCCGGTTACGACGTAGCGCTGGCCATACGAATTATCGGATGACTTCCATCCATGGTCTCTGTCCTGCCGCATGCCGGTGATTTATTTATTTGTATTACTTGTGTCTACAAGAAGCAAGTGTAGAAACGGATAAGACAATATTTATTACTTTTGATATTAGTTAACCAATGTATATTGAATACTACTGTTATATATTTTTGTTATGTACTAAGCAAGCTCTAGACGGTGATAGTAAAATTTGTAAAATATTCACGAATGTTTTTAAAATTTTATTTCAATTTCATGAACTATGGCCCCCTCTTTAAATTTTTTTAAACATTCACTAGTCTATGTTACCCGGAATAACTCAACGCTTCTAATGATATGACAAACATCAAAATTGGTTCAGCCGTTACGAAGTTATGGTGGAATAAAGAAACTCACAAACATACATACATACATGAACCCTAAAAACATAACTCTCCTTTTTTCAGGCAGTCGTGTAAAAAGTACAAATTCATAAAAATATTTTAAAAATAAAACTAATTTTATTAGTGTTTCTAAATAAATGTATAAAAATAGCATTTTGAAGCGCTCGTAGCCAAGTTTGCTTAGCCACTCTGAATCGATCAGCAAAGTTAAGCAACGTCCGCCGCGGTCATGACTTGGATGGGTGACCGCTGGTGACATTGCTACTGAGCGCTTCCGTGCTTCGGAGGGCACGTTAAGCCGTCGGTCCCGGTTGTTGTCTTAGGATAGCAGTCGTTACAGCATGGTGGTAGGGCACTTTGCGAATGCCCGCCTGGCTAACTACCACCCTCAAGTTGAAAAATCTGTCGCCAAGCACCTAGCGGTGTGTTCCGGCAGCTGTCCTTGAGAGCCAGTAACTCTAGGTTAGTCTGAACAACATCCTCGACCACATCATCACTTACCATCAGGTGAGATAGTGGTCAAAGGCTAACCTATCAGGCATAAAAAAAAAAAAAAAAAAAAAAAAAAAAAAAAAAAGCATGTAAGTTTTTAAAATAAATAAATACACACATAAATATATATATACATATCAAAATGCATAAATAGATAATGATATACATATACAAATAAATCATATAAAAATACATATCATATTATTATCCCATATAAAGCCTAGAAATTTTCAAAAATGTAGTGCAAAATTAATTGGACAAATAAAACTTTTTTACTTGATCCTTGAACATTCTGAGAGTTGGTGCTTGTCTTATAGATACAGGAAGAGAATTCCATAAGCGAGCAGCCTGAATAGTGAAAGATTTGCTATAAAACGAACTCGTATGAGGATGGATTTCAAGTGTAAGATTTTCTGATGACCTTAAAGTGTATGAAGAACAGTGAAGGAAATCAAAACGTTCCTTGAGATAGCGCGGGGATGTAGGATTAAACAATATATTGTAAAGGAGACTGAGAATATGAGCATTCCGGCGAAAACGTATTGTCAGCCAATTGAGCTTAGAACGAAACTGAGAGACGTGATCATATTTGCGTAAACCAAATATGAATCTAATACAAACATTTTGAAGACGCTCAAGTTTATCTAGCTGTTCCTCCGTGAGATCGAGATAGCAGGCATCAGCGTAGTCAAGAATTGGAAGTAATAGAGATTGAGCTAATGCAATTTTAGTGGCTGTTGGAAGAAAGTTGCGCAACCTTTTTAAGGATCCTGCTGCGGCAAATAGCTTGCGACTGGTAATTTGTAACTGTTGATCCCACCTCATATAGCGATCCATTGTTATTCCAAGATTCTTTACAGAGCTACTAAAGGGAATAGCAATACCACCAAAGAAAACTTGAGGAAGTAATACCCAGTCAATTGTTGACATTAATCTTGAGCTACCAATAACTATTGTTTGTGTCTTTATGGGATTTACTTTTAACTCAAAAGAATTGCTCCATTTAGCTATGCGATCAAGATCAGCATTAACAATCTGAATGGCTTCAGATAGTTTATTCACTGGAGCCTTAGAATAATACTGTAGATCGTCTGCATATAGGTGGTAGGAAGAAGTGAGGCTGTGAGAGATCGAATTAATAAACAAAGCAAACAATAAAGGAGATAAGACGCCACCTTGCGGGACGCCTGCAGTCGTGCTACACCACGAAGAGTATTCATCTTCAAGGCGAACACGCTGCCTGCGCCCGTACAGATAACTGTGAAACCAATCAACTACCGTTGGAGAAATGTTAATTGAGCGAAGGAGATCAAGAAGAATGTCAAAATTCACAGTGTTGAATGCGTTGCTAAAATCTAAAAGAGTTAGTAACTTCGCCGTTGTCCGTTCCTAGACGGATATCATCAGTAATTTTGATGAGAGTAGTTACAGTGCTATGCCCAGGTCGAAAGCCAGATTGAAAAGGGTTTAAAAGTTTGTTACTAGTTAAGAATTTGCTAATTTGGTTGTAGATAAGACGCTCGAACACTTTTGACAGGAATGGAAGGATTGAAATGGGTCGATAATCGGAATAAGATTTAGGGTTTGATTTTTTAGCCAAGGGAATAATTTGAGCGTCTTTCCAGATTGAGGGAAATACTCCATCAGAGACAGAGTTATTAAAAATGTGACAGAGAACAGGAAGTATAACATCTAGGATGGGCATTACCATGTTACGACTTATGCCGTCAACACCAACAGCATTGGAAGTGATTGAAATTACGCTCTTCTTAACATCGCAAGCAGATAGTTGATTAAAAATAAATGGCGAATGGTCGGGAGTCGGTAAAGTTGAAAGGTAACGTAGGGTATTGTTTGTATCTGAGATGTTAATATCAGACAGCGAAGAGAAATGTTGGTTTAGAGAATTGATATTTAAATCATTTGGAATTGATTCTTGTCGTGATTTACCTATTCCCAATGACCTGAGAAAGGAGAATGCCCATTTCACTAGGAGACTTAGGTCCCCTGAAAAAGTTTAGTGTCCTGATAATTTCTTTTTTAATATGTTAATAAAAACGTCTAATTTCAGGATCAGTAGCCATTTTTCATATTGTTACCCTGGTTTAAGAGTAATTTAATTTTTAAGTTACAAAAATTATCAATCATCTAGATATTAAGACTATAATACTTTTTAGACAAATCGAATGTCTGTATCAAAATAAGTATCAAAATTCGCAACCTGATAGTTTAGGAGGTAGTATCAACAACTTTATTCTGGTCCTTAATAATTATTCAGATTTAATATTAATGCCCAATCCTCTTCTAATTCATTGCTTTTTTCTAGACAATATGACAATAAATATGGTACTATTTTTTCGCACATGCTCCAAGTTGTAAGATTTTGCCTCTTTGTATTGATAAGATCCTAATGCGAATCTGCTTAAATCATTTACATTTAACCCAGGAAACTAATCAGCACAGTACACTAAGTACAGTACAGTACAGTAACCGGCAAAACACGTGAGTTTTTTGCCGGTTAGTGTATAACTTGATGCCATTTAGGAATAAAATAAACATTTCAAAAGAAACGGTTTTCTTTCACGCTATCAGCTCGTTATCGACTTGACACTCTTGACAGTAGCACGTAAACATTAGTAGTGTTGCCAGTTAACATTTTTTAAATCGAGACACACCATATCGATTTTCCCTGACTTAAGAGTGTGTTAAGACAGCCGTGCTTCCACGCTATACCATCACTGATGCTTTTATATATGGCTGCTATAAATCGTTATTTTATTATATTTTATACTCGCTGAATTCTGACGTTCACCTTGCTACTAGCCCGGTGGCACACCTAACAGAAAATGTATTGAATACCAGGCATATATAAATATACATCTTAAAGGACTTGTAGCGGAGTTTGCTTAGCCGTTCTTAATCGATCAGCTAAGTTAAGCGACGTCATAAATCATGACTTAGATGCTTGACCGCTAGTGACATTACTACTGAGAGCTTCCGCGCTTGGTATGGCACGTTAAGCCGTCGGTCCCGGTGTTGTCTTCAGATGGCAGTCGTTACAGCATGGTGGTAGGGCATTTTGCGAACTAGGTTAGCCTGAACAATATCTTCGACCAAATCATGAATTAGCCTCAGGTGAGATAGTGGTCAAAGGCTATAAAAATAAAATAAAAAACATACATAAACTATCAATAGTACCGATAGTATACTCAATAAGTATACTTACGGTATGGATCGTTTCTGCGCTGTCGATAGATATTCAATTAAAGGCAAAACTAACAACGTGTAAAAAAAACTATATGAATAGCAATGAATTCAATCATAGCTATGTATTTTTAATCGATCTAAGATTCTGGAAAAATAGGAACTATAAATAACTGTCAATTCTAAGCTGGCAATTATTTTTTAGTGATGCATAAGGACTATGTATCCAGTTGCCAATAAATAAAAAAAATGTAGTGCATACTTATTATCTTTGGTTGCTAGTTTTGAAATAACAGGAAATTAATAATTTATAAAAAATGTACTCTTTAAGAAAACTTTTAATGCTAGGGTGAAAAGAAATACGCTGTTAATGAGAGAAGAGCAAAAAAATTTGTAACGATTTTAGCATAATATTTTAATAGGACACTCCGCCATATAGGGGACCTGCCTTTGAACATTCTCCTTTCCATACTTTGGCAGGGTCCTCATTAGCGACAGATTTGTGAACATGGTGGCGTAAAGCATCCCTACACACCATATTGCAGCGATTGCGAGATTTCACATACACAGCTTTATTTTCATCACAAGGTCTACGCTTGTATTTACTTTTAGTGACTACTTTTTTATGCATTAACACTTTTATATCATTGGTTAACCATGGAGCTGGAAGGTGCTTTAATTTTATAGCTCGAAGAGGGGCATGCTTATCATACAACTGTGTTAATAAGGAGTTGAATAAAGCAACTTGGTCATTCACAGTCGCTGCATCATATACCGGAGACCAGTCGACTAAATGGGCATCATTAAGATATGCTACCTGGTCCATGCCACTAAAATTGCGCTGAAGTATGATTTTAGGTTTAGCTTTCGGAGGACGAATTTATAAGAAATATTTTTGTAAGATAAGAATATCAGATCATGATACGAAAAGGCATCTTTTCGTATCATGATGCAATTTATAATCATGAAAATGACATTAATAACACTATTGACAAAATTATTTCATGGCTAGAATCTAATTACCTAAAAATTAATTTAAATAAATCAAATTATATCCAATTTCATAAATCCAAACATACACAATTCAATTTTAAGTTGAATATAAAAAATATAAATGAAGTAACCCATACAAAATTTCTAGGTGTAACAATTGATCAAGATTTAAATTGGAAAGGGCACCTAGAAAATCTGAGTAACAAGGTCAATAGATTTGTAATGCGCTCAGTCGAATAAAAAACGTAACAAATAGAAAGACAGCCATTACATCTTACCGTGCCTACGTAGAATCGATACTGCGATATGGAGTCGTAATGTGGGGAAATAGTACCGACACTAATAGAGCATTCATTGCACAGAAAAAGTGCGTTAGAGCAATATGTGGAATTCCACCAGACGAATCTTGTAAAACACTGTTTGGGATTCTTGGCTTGTTACCGCTACCTGCCCTTTATATATATGAAACTTGTATATTTGTAATGCAGCATAAGTATTTATTTTTAAATGCATTTGATGTAAATAATAGAGTACAACGCAACCCGTACAGACTAGTTTATAATGTAGTACCAAAATCAGCTAAATATTCTAAAAACTGCTTAGCTATGTGTGTTAAAATATTCAATAAATTACCAAATGAATTTAAAGATCTTAATATAACACAATTTAAAAAGAAAACTTATGCATGGAGGCACGATACAAACATTTACAATGTAA
The DNA here is from genome assembly GCA_963854805.1 of Plagodis dolabraria. Classification (NCBI taxonomy): domain Eukaryota; kingdom Metazoa; phylum Arthropoda; class Insecta; order Lepidoptera; family Geometridae; genus Plagodis; species Plagodis dolabraria. The sequence goes on along the minus strand of OY978453.1, from coordinate 2,272,735 downwards.
GAGACTTCCTGAAATAATTTAATCATATACTTAGTTTAAATAGTACTAATTTGCATGCTACGACAATACTAGCAAAACATGAGCACTTTAAATTTTTTATGATAACAACTGTATACCATGTTTTACGCAAATAAAGAATCTTTTATCGGTGGAACATTGACCGTGCTTTGCAACATGCTGGGTGGATGATACTATAATCAAGTCGAGAAGTGAAGGAGTGTAGTTAGGGGAGTGATGAGTAGCATTTAGAGGTAGAATATGCATGTTGCAGGAATTAATGACAGTTTCCAGTGAGATAGTACGACAATCACGTTTGAGAAGACAGGTGTTGAAATCACCCATGATAATGGTATGGATATATGAAGGGGTAAGATCTTCAAGGATCTGTTGAGAAGTAATTATTACAAGAAGAGTTGCTATAATAGGCTCCGAGTAAGATTTTATTATGTGAAAGAAGAACCCCCACAAAAAGATGCTCACCAGCATTTGATATAGGTGGTTGGGATGAGGTGCTGACTACTGAGAAAGGAATATGTGATCTAAGATAAATAGCCACCCCACCACCACGGCTGTCACTACGATCATTTCGGATTAGGTTAAAGCCGGGCAAGGAATACGATAAAGACGGTAAGCACGGCTTGAACCATGTCTCGGAGACTATTATGGCGTGAATATTTTTGTGATCTAGAGATGCCTGCATATCGGGATAATGTGCCGGAATACTCTGCGCGTTAATATGAATCACGTTAAAATTCTTCGGTACATCAGAAAACTGTGCGTCGAGAGTATCGTTAAGCGTTGGAATGCTTGCGAAACTCTGGTCACTAAGAGAACTGTTAGAAGACAATGACAAATACTCAGCACTATCACTATCATCCGCGTTTTTAAATAAGTTTAACATATTTCTTAATATAAGATATATATATTACAATATAATATACTAATAAATATATTTATATATACTAAATATATACTTACAAATAATAATATATTAATATATAAAAGAGGTTTTTTTATAACTCTCCACCTGCCAGTTGGGTATCAGTAGGTCAAACAATACATTTAAAAAACACGCACAATACACACGGATACAAATATTTGTTTTTACCCAGAGAAGAAAAAATGAATAAAAACACCAAAACATAGACACAAACTAACCACATCAAATATATGCATATAATAAATTTTAAGACAATATGAGTTATATAATATGGTCATTTTGTCACCAGGCTTGAACAGAATAAGCTGGTGTGATAAACTCTATGGTTTGATGTGAAGTAAAAAAAAACTTCAACGTCAAAACAAATGTCAAAACTGTCTTGATTGATACGAGACGTAGTAAAGTAAAATTATTTATGATGTAAAAAAGACAAAAGCTTTAAATTAATTACCTACTTACAGTGCGTAAAATTAGAAGACATACATAGAGGTTACCTAAATACGAACAAACCATGTTGTAAACAAAATTATGTAATAATAATTATACCCTCAAGAAGAGATTGAAGCAGTCATGTCAACGCTTTTTGGAAGCGGCTCTTTTATCGCCTGTTATGACTCCCACAGGAGCATAAGGTGCAGTTCGATCCCGGCACCCTGGGTGTTGCAAAACTCATGTGAAAGGGAAGGACGCGTGCGAGTCTCTATACAAATGTATTACCCTACTTTCTTCCTGTATGCCTATGCAGTATTTTTTTGCATATAAGGCCAGCTATAGATAGGTTCCTGTCATTACCCTCATATGTCAGTTTTTTCAGCAACTTATTATTCCTTAAGAAACTATGACTCATTAAATTAAAAGAAATGCCCCGTTTTACCGGCATGATCAGCAGAGGACCACTAGACAAATTTGAAAGTTATTAACATAAAAAAAATAATAATAAGAGTCTAGATAAAACCTTATGAAAATTTTAATGACAAAAAATAATCGAATCAGTGTAGTTTTTGAGGAGAAAGCACGGGAATACGAAACTTAAATCTGTATATTAGATACCGCTGTTGAAAGACTTTTACAACAGTTAATAAAGTTCAACAATGGGTATCATAATATGCTTAGAATTAAAAATGTATATGAGTACACGTAAGAAGTCAAATATTCACCTCTATCATTTAAGATCTAAACTTCAATTCGAGTTTGAACTAAGCTAATCTTAACAATGTTTGTATAGAAACTAGGAACTTCTCACTAAGAGCTTCAACAAAATGATCTTCTCTTATGTCTTATACTCGTATTACCTATACGGTGTCAATATAAAATGTTTATTTCTGCTCAATCCTGAATAGCAAGACCGCTCCGCATCTTTATAATAGTTGATCAATACTTATTTCGGTCAAAGGCTTGTGTACGTATTTTTTATCCTTTACGCCAAATCACTGAATTAGATGTTTAATTACTTAACGGTGTGTTCCGGCAGCAGTCTGAGAGCCAGTGAAATTACAGGCACATGAGACTTAAGAGCGCACCGAGCTTTTTCGGCGCGCCGCAAATGTGTGCGTAAGTAAGGCACGCCAACAGCATCCGTCCCCGTCCGACGGCCGAAGAATTACTATAGTGGATAGGGACAAAGCATCGCGGCTCTGACTAAAATGGGCTGAACATGCGTGAATTTGGATATTTCCTTCGTATAATAAAAACAAATACCTATTTGCAAAATGTAATGTGTATAAGTTATAAAAAAACGTTGTTTTTTATTATTCAAATACTGATGACTTTCCGTTAAGTATTTACGCCGTACTAAGGGTTTATTTAGTTTTTTAGATATAACTTTGTTTTTTTTTCTATCTAGGAAACTTGGAGTAATAGTGTTTCAAAGTATATGGTTTATAGAATGAATCCTTAAATATAATATATGTTATTTGCATAACTGAAAATTGAGTAATAAAGATACAGCAAGGGATCAAACGAACCACAATTTCGTATCACTGCCTCGGTGCAAGCTTAACAGCTATGTCTCAGAGTGACGGGCACAGTGCAATTGTGACGAAATGTATCTGTTATATGCAGAAGTTTAGTCCCCTTAACATCAAGAGGGCCTCGAGCTTGTTCCGTCAAAATAACATAAAAAAATTACTCTATTCACCTCATCACTCAAACTGCAATAAGTGAGACAGAGCGACAACCTATTTCATTTGTCCTGCTTATAGGTCGTGACATAGCCGGTTACAAATGTCGTGTCTATTGCGACGTTAATGTATGGTTTATTTTGCGGCAGTTATTAGGTATCGGCTTATTGATGGTCGCACTTCGCACAGTGTCGTTTGTCACCGCACGAGCCGTGAGCTGAATGGTGTTTTTAGTATTAGTACTGAAGCGTTTCTTTGGCTGATAGAGTAATCAATAGAATAAGCTCTTTGTATCTCTTCTACGAACCTACTCACGAAGCTGTTTTAATTCCCATAAGGTGAAGTGAATCTCAACAAATCTAAAGTTTTTTAGAAAAATTGTATGACTTATAGATATGAATAATAAATGTAATATTTAAAATTATATTCATATTCATTTTTTGTCTAAATGCTTTTATTGTAGTAGCTGTAGTGTTGTATATAGTTCATAGTATTTTGTTTAATAAAGGCATACCGCCGGAAAAAAAAAAAAAAAAAAATATTTCATAACGATATAGTTACATGTCAAAACAGTATATTATACTTAATAGATAAAGTAGTGAACTGAGTATGTACATATCTAATTGTTTAATAATTGATAATAATGGTTAATTTTATTGAATTAAATTGTATATAAATTATCTCAATTTCGGTTATTATTAAAAATGTCATTTAAAATATAACAATTTAAAAATAATCATACATTTAGATGGTGAAAAATCAATTCGTTAAATAAGTCATAAAAATACATTTATCCAAAAAATATACATAAATATTTTGTATATATGGGCAAGTGCTGTTCCTATGGACGCATGTACCTGTGGACACAATCGATTCCGGCGAAACTAGCAAACTTAAAATTCTAACTTGAAGGTGATCGTACAGCTTTGTCTATGGTTGGCAGTTTTGACGTGTCGCCATCTTTATTTTCTGTCTGGTTGTTGATGTGCCGGCTTGGAAAGATTTTAGCGCTAAAAAGTAAGTAATTTTGTTTAATTTAAATAAGTTATACCGTGAAAATATAAACGATATCGATTTGATAGTATTTTCACTATGATCTGTGTTGTTTATAGCATATTTAGTAATTTTTTCCTTGTCTAAAATTTGTTTCATCGTCGAGCCTAGGTCAGTTTTGTTTTTTATGACGGAATTTGTACCTATGGACAAAAATATGACTGTACCTGTGGACTGTCCACAGGTACAAATGTGTCATTATGTTTACTAACAAAATCTGATCCGCTGTTACGTTTTTTTTTTCCGTGCCTCGCAGTAAAATTGGTTTAAAAAGGAAGGGAATATGCCCCGATACACTCACAGCAGCCGTAAAAGAAGCCAAAAGTGGCAACTCGATAAGGAAAGTAGCTGAAAAGTATAAAATACCTAAGTCAACAATTTTTAAATACTTGAAGTTACATAAAAGCATTGATTTAAGGAATAACATTCAGCTTTTGAAGAATGACGTAAGAAAGGTATTTGACCCGGAACAAGAAATTTTGCTGTGCAAATATTTAAGAAAAGCTGCATTTCTATACATGGGTTTCAATACAAAACAATGTAGAGATCTGGCTTACCAATATGCTGTTTCTAATCGGAAAACAAATCTGCCTGCTAACTGGGAAAAGCACAAAATGGCAGGAACCGGGTGGCTCCGTAATTTTCGACTTCGATTACCGCAATTATCTCTTCGCAAACCTGAGCCAACGAGCATAGCGAGAGCAACTAGTTTTAACAGGGCAAACGTGAATGATTTCTTCAACAACTTAGAATCGGTCATGACAAGATACGACTTTCTACCAGGATCCATTTATAATGTTGATGAGACTGGGATATCCACTGTTCACAAGCCAGGGAAAGTATTGGCTCCCAAAGAGATTTGTCAGCTAGGGAAGATGACTTCAGGAGAACGAGGAGTGCATACCACAATGATAGGCTGCATAAATGCTGTTGGAAACGCTGTACCTCCTGTGTTCGTATTCCCACGAGTTTTCTACAAAGATAACATGTTGAAAGGAGCTCCACCTGGTTCTTTGGGTGTGGCTAATAAATCAGGGTGGTCAACAGAACCAATTTTTAAAAAGTTCCTGGATCACTTTATTGCATTCGCAAAACCAACAAAACAAAATTCAGTTCTCTTAATAATGAACAATCACGAAACTCATATCTCTATTGAGATAATTGACAAAGCCAAAGAGAATGGAATTGTTTTATTGATTTTGCCTCCACATACGTCCAATCATTTGCAACCACTAGATAGAACTGTATTTGGGCCATTTAAAAGCCAATACAGCCAAGCAGCCGATAGATGGATGCTCAATCGTCCTGGTAAACCTATTACCATTTATGACGTAGCAGATATAGCTAGCGGAGCATATAGAGTCTCGTTTACACCAAAAAACATTGTGAAAGGCTTTGAGGTTTCAGATCTTCAGGTCATCCATACAATAGAAACATATTTTCTGATGATAATTTTTTAAGCTCATATGTAACTGACCCTCCAGATCGAAGCCAAAACGCAATTGAAAACCGGTCCGAAAATCATGAACGGCCCAATAATGGATTCACTGGAACTGAACAAGAAACATTGACGGGTAATTTGGATTTACAACAACCGGTTGACCAGATTTTCAGCCAAACCTACCCAAATAACTCAATTCGAAAAAAACTTTTTGGTGGTTCTGTCATTCAGGTCATCCCAGAACCACTTTCGCCAATCCAGAAGGAAGAATGGCCGATACCAGAACAACCTGTATTCCTAACTCCACTGAAGATTATAGATCCACAAATAACACCCGAAACCGTCCGCCCATTAGAAAAAGCTGGTCCACGAAAGGGTGCTCAACGCGGAAGAAAGCCTGGAAGAACCAGAATATTGACCGACACGCCAGAGAAAGATGAAATTTTAAGTGAATCATTAAAAAAAGCTAAAAAGACAAAAATAGCAGGCCACAAAACGGACAAGAGAACAGCAGAAAAGCTGTTCAAAAAACAATAACTACCAAAGTTTTTCCACAATCTGTTTCCTCCAATGTTGACGCTAGTTATGCTAAAGGTCATCCAACTCTGCTGGCTAATAATCTTTCTGAACCAGGTCCTTCCAACGCGCTTTCGAATGAAAAGCCTGAAATATCCATCGAAAAAAAGATTAAAATAATTCAACACGAGAAGTTCTTGTTTTTAAGATGTATAAAGTGTAAAAATTATTCCAAAGACAAAAACCAAATGCTTAAATGTAGTTTCTGCAATCATAGTTATCATATTTGGTGTGTTCCGAAGTCACACAGAGAAAACTTTGAGTCTGATGATGAGGGTGAAAGTTTCGTTTGCGTGGCATGCTTCGTATTAAACAATGATGAAGATAGCGATGAGTCTACTTGAAACTTGTATGAAGAGTGTTGTATTGCGTACAAATACGTATAATAGAGTATGTTTAGGTTTGTTTGAAGTTGTTTCAAAAAAGTCAAAAACCTTTAATTGTTGTTTTTCTTTTTTATTGTCTAATTAATGTGAATCGTCCCTAGGTACAACACTGTCCCAAGGTACAATCTTAGTGTACATAGGTACAATCGTCTGTTGAACCTGTGGACAAATATGGTGTTTTTAAAAAAAGTTGATTATTTTTGTTAATATATGTGATAGGGAGACTAGAATTTTAGTTAAACAATGACTGATTATTATATGATATAAGCAATGTTAAAAATTAAAAAAAACTTTATTTAATTCAAATATAAAAAATGTTTTATTCCACAATCCGGAAAGTGTGCACATGTTCCGCACTTGCCAAATGGTTTTTGTTGTACTTTAATGTTTATAAATAGTACATCTGAAATGTAATACAATTTGAAACAAAAATACTTTTCACAGGGACATTGTCGTTTAGGAGGCGATAGAAATATAACAAACTTTAATAAGACAGCAATACAGAAGGGCATTTTTCGTTGCGCGGCGGCACATTTAGGCTCGGGCAACTCCAGTGCTACTGCTTCCACGCTCTCATTAGATGATCCTATTTATTAAGCGTTCGAGCTATTTCCACGCGCCGTACAACCATCTCCATGACAAGTGTAACAATTGCATATTTTTACAATTTCTATATATTTTATGAATTAAAAGTATATTAATTTATTGTAGTCCCATATTATCAATGTTTGTAATAATTCTAATCGTTGGCACGGGTATCCGGAGCGGTCATGCTCACATAAAGGTGTTGCCTAGGGGCAGTGTTGTGTGTCTAAAAAATGGTTGAGGAAGGTGCATGATGGTTGGCACATGCGTCAACTCGTGAACGGGTGCTGATGCTAGAGGATACCGGTCTGCTCTGGATGCTAGTGCTAATAACATTGCCGAAAAAAAATATCTTTTAACACTGTTCCCCTTTACAATGTTGCATGCTCCCTATTTCTTGTATTAAATAAAAAAACATAATTAAATAAAAAGATCACTGCCCTGGAGTCTGTAGAGTTTAGATTTATAAAAAAAAGTAGTTATTGAGTGTAGGGATAGAACTTCTACCATGGAAAATATCTGCACTCCTTATCATAAATGTTTTTAAATAAACATAAACCTTTCAATATTATTTTCATAACATTTTATATTTTGTACTTACGTACCTTACGAGGGAATCAAGGGTAAATGACCTTCCGTAACACTTTCCGGTATAGTACAAAGTTGAAAGGAGAGAATTTCCGATAACTTTCTTTGACTGACCTTAATGTGAATGGGAGCGGGCAGCTCCAATCTGGAACTAATGACCGAGGGGTCACTGGAAACGTTATTTATGCCATTCAGAGATTTTGATTAAATTCTCTACGCAGGTACATCTGATAGAATGATTTACAGTACAGTGGTAGCTGCGAAACGAGTTATATTGTACTCGTATTAATATTATAAATACGAAATTTTGAATCGTCTCGGAGTGTGTTTGCTATCACTTACCATTACTTAGATTTTTATAGTTGTAGAATTGGCAATAAACACGTCTTACCACTCACCTCCGCTACGTCTGTGCAGATTATGATAAAAAATAGATTCTTACATAGAATAACATCATCATCTACCAGACTTTATCCCACTTGTTTGACGGTCGGCATGATACGTGTCTTCTATATAACAATACTAAGGACAACCCAAGAACATATAAAAAAAGTTAAATTTCCAATTACTGATTTGGAATAAAACATTTGCCAGCGCTGTTTGCCAATTTTTTTTTTTTTTTTAATTACTGGTTTAAATATTAAGACTGCTATTATCTTCCTATTTGTGCGTTCGGAAGGGATGACAAAAGGAAAATAATGTCTACGCCTAATTAGTAATGTGCCAATACTATTTTAGGCATATTTGCAGACTTTTCTGGCCATACTATTCTTTGTCAAAACTAAAGCCAGTTTTGTTTGCATTATGTGCGGAAGGGGAAGATAACTAACGTTTTATAAGTATTTAGTGCGATAGGGGACTACTAGATTGAACATATATACTTGTAACAGGTTTGAGTTGAAACCCTGTCAACGGTTATTTTTTGTGGAAAGGGTGGTATTCATAGTAATCAATTGTACATAGCAAGTGGAAATTATGTTGAAAACTCTATACTCTTCTGTGAAACAAAAAGGGTTGTATTTATTTTTATAATCAGTTCTATGCCGTAAGTCTTACTTCAACTTAAAAACTGAAAAAATAACAAATTCTAGGTTAACACATTATTCTAATCAGTGCTTAAAGTTAAGCCCCGCTTCAGTTTCAGTGAACCCTAAGCTAATAAGCTGAGAGGTCAACGTCCTCGTGATTTATGTCACTTGGGGATTTTGATTAAAGTCTCTACGTAGGTAAAGTTTAACAGGATTATTTCTGCCTCCGAACAGAAGGTGTAAGGGATCCCATTGTAACGTTTACAACTTGCTTTTGTTACTTTGTTCGTTACATTTAGCTACCTGTATATTTTTATCCGAAATGAAATGTGGGTTTTGTTTTCTTTTATATATAAAAAAACTACACTCCACAGACTCCAGATTTTGTGACTTTTCCATTATAGTAAATGTTTTTCTTTGTAATTGGAAAGAACATGAATACATACTACTAAGGGAAAATGCATTTAAAATTATCTGTTTTTTATATTTTTTTGTTTTGTGTTTTTTCAATGTTAAACTTGATTTAGTTCTATTTTGTATTGTAATATATTTTTTTTTATTATGTTTGATAGGTTAGCCTTTGACCACTATCTCACCTGATGGTAAGTGATGATGTGGTCGAAGATGTTGTTCAGGCTAACCTAGAATTAAAATAGATGTCAGTTTATTTTTAAATTCATATCTATACTTAAGAGCGCACCGAGCTTTTTAGTCGCACCGCATTTCGGAGGGCACGGTCCTGGCTGTCATATAGTATAATATTAGGACATTGTGCAACAGGTATAAAATGTGTCACCAAGCATCTATTGATTATCAAGATTGAATACGAAAACATGTTATATTTCGTATTTATTACGGTCTAGCGTAAACGCATTTTTAACATTAACAAAACCTGGGAAGGTAATAATTATAATTTCATGATGGCTAATTCCATGCATGGATAGTCTCGAGTAGAAGCAAGTGTAACGTATTTGTAGAGTCGCTGATGCGCTCATACAGTAATTTATAAACTTCCTCAATAAAACTTCATATTTCTTCCATACATGCAAATGAATCCGGCAACTTTATTATACTCTCGTGTACTCCAGTGATGGGTCCATTTGTCCTAACGTCACGTCGTTCTGTCGGGCCTCCTTGCACGGCTTTACTCAGCCGAGTAAAAGGAGTAATGCAGTAATATGGTCGGTATTATACTTGGAAATGATGTAACAAAAGGATTCTGTTTACGGAGAAAACGTAGTGCCTCTTTGCTTAAAAAGAGCTTAGTTACTGAGAATGTAGTGTGAGTAAAATACTGTCTAAATAATATTTTCAGGCTTTGTAGGATCTTATGTGTTTCAGTTTCAGTATCTATTAAACTTTTTCAGTCATAATTTATATCCAACCAATAGCCGTGAAATATATAATAGTTCTCAAAGAGAACGCTATTTAGCGAGGTAGGATAAGAAAATTAAACGAGTATGCCTAACCAACCTATCCGCAGAATCAAATTCACATAAAGAATTTGATTATTAGATGATAACGTGTGTTGCAAGGTGTTTCAAAATTAGCACTTATCTCTAAGCGTTCGGAAAGCAAGTACCTACCTATTGATAATTTTGCAAATTACAAATCGAACAACAGATAACACTTCTGGCCAGTTTATTAATGCATCCGAAAAGCAAAAAATGTATCTACAGATCCACATGTGGAGTTTGAATGAGGATCTAAGTGAATGGAGTGAAAAAAATACTTACATCACGCTGCGAGTCAAGTGCCATTAAGTGACGCTTTGGAACCTCAAAGTATTGAGTTCGACCCCGGGGATAAACAGTAAGATAAAAGGGGCCATTTGGCGCTGTTATGTCTTTTCGTTAAAATTTTGAACTGAAAAACTGAAATCTGTATACAGCTCGAAACGCTCACTCACTCTGCCATAAACAGCTGTGTGTTTCTATTTATACCATAAAGCGACCGAGATCATACTTAAGGGAGATGCTGACGGCCTTAACAGGAAATTCAAAATTTTTATATATATTTTTTTGCATAGGTATTTAGTTAAATTATGTACATGATCTTCTTGTACATGATCGCGTAGATTTGAAGAAGAGATTATTTAATATCTAATATTGTTATTTAAGGCTTACTATTTATCACGGGTAAACGTAATTATTAATATTTTTGATGGTGTTAAGGGTATGGAATCATTAAAAATTATTTCGAATTAAAAATCAAATAATATAATTAAAGTTTTGAACTAAATTCGGTATATGTTTTGTTGACTAGAATTCTTGTAAGAAATGAGATAAATAAGAGTGGGAAGATTTTTTCCATTAAGGAAAATTCACGTTGCATCCCTATTTGATTGTTATTCTATTTATTTTGCATATTTCGATCACACAATGTATATATTTGTAATAAGTTGTATCCATGAAATATACTTTTTTATGTAATTGTTTTGTTAACTTTCTATCTAGTAAGTTTTTAACTATTTTAATTCATAATATTACGAAGCACGGAAAGCTCGCCTACTTATTGTTATTGATATACCGTAGATATCGAGTAAGGTATGTTTTCCGATTAATTAAAAGATTATTAGTAGAGGGAAGATGTCAAATCAAATCATTTATTGCACATTGTGTAGGTATCTTAATAACTATTTACATATCTCAAATAATGACCCAGATTTTTGTATAGCAAGTTTTGTGGAGTGGTCCGATTGGTTTTTTATATGTATTTTTCACATAATTATGGTGTAATAAAAATTTTCAATCATCAAGTTTTTTAGTGTTTTAGTAAGGTTATGTTCATTTTTATCATTCTTTAATTCGGTCGGCATTTATTAAATATTTCAAATCAAATCAAAAATCGTTTATCGTATAAAGAAACATAAAACAAAAAGATGTAAATATATGATGTAAACAATATTGTGGGCAAAAGGAGAAAACTCAGCATAAAGTTCGTAAATCAATAATAATAAATCCTTAAGTATTTTTATCGCCGTTGCATGGGGACCCCTGGATGTACAAACCAACTCTTTTAATAGAATACCATATCAAACAATTGACTGCGCGTTCTCATTATCCACTGAAATTAAAAGAACAATATAAGAGGAAAGTCGCTAACAAAGCAATAATTCGTTAAATAAAATTAATTATTGCGACTGTATTGGCGTTCCAGTTTAATTACTCGAGCGACCGCAACGACGACGCCGATGTGGTGCGATTCGCAACACGACTAATTGGACAAAAGGACGGACAATGCAAATGATTATTTAACTAGATAAACCAATTTACCATTCTGTTTTGTTTTCATTGCTTCTGCAATCTTCAATACATGTTATGTATTAAACATGATATTATACGGTACCTTCCAATATTTCTTCCAATAGTTCTTTTTTCAAGATTAGTACCCACTCTTCCAGTTTAATCACCGAAGTAGCCGGTACGTGGCGCCACTCTAGACTAATTAACTGGAACAAAAAGTTAAGAATACAATTAGATATGGAAACAGTGCCGTTGCAAAATAGGAAATACAGTGGGGCAATTTACAGTAACATGACTTACCATCACGTTTTGAAAATTTAGAATATTTGCCTTTAGTCCTTGATCACTATTGAGATTCAGGGGAAAGGCTAACATATCAGCAATAAGCAAATAGCAATAAACCGTTTAAATTTGTTTAATTGCTATGTGTAATAATCGCGAAAACCTAAGACAACATTATTATTTTTTCTGTTTTAATTTATAAGACAAATTATTATTACCAAATTAAAAAAATCATGTACCGTCTTTAGGTACACACCTAAGGCGTGGGCCAGACAGAAGAGACGTAAGACGGAGACGGGGCGCGAACCGTTGTCTCTTCCGCGTCTCTTTCATACAAAATGTATAGAAGCGTCGCGACGCAAAACATACAGAAGAGGCAGGGCGCGGGCGCGACGCTTTTACGTCTCCGCCTTTAATTCGAAACACACAGGAGAGACGCGGCGGAGACACGGCGGGGTCGAGGTCCGGGCGCGGGGTGGCATGCCCACCGGGCGTCATGCCACCCCGCGCCCGCTCTGACTGCGTCGCGTCCGCGACGCGTCTCTTCTGTATAATTCAAAAAGTCGCGTCTCTTCTGTATAATTCAAAAAGTCGCGTCTCTGCCTCGTCTCCGCCCCGTCCTCGACGCGTCTCCGTCTTACGTCTCTTCTATCTGGCCCACGCCTTAATATTTTGATTTTTCGTTTGTAATTTCAAAGAGGATGGTGCGCCATAGGTACTCTTCGCCTTATGACCTCTCACCGGCAATGGGATTGTCCCTTTGCGAACAAGCACTGAAAAATCTCCGGAGGTACCTATAGGGTTGCAGATCTTGCTGGTTGTTTCCTCGTAGTCGTTGCTGTACCCTCGCTGTATCTATGTGAAAAGTTGAGATCGCTCCAGCAACAACATTGAAATCGGGTTTATACTCAAAAGCGTGTCAACCAATAAAGTGACAATAGGTACCTATTCAAAACGAGGTACAATCATATATCAGTCTTCATTCCGTTATTCAAATCCCTATTCCATACTATATAAGCACTTACGTATCACATTTTATTATTATTACCTTACAGGTACTTATTACTTACAGGCCTACTTATTGTATCAGTCTAATAATTTCCGAACAACAGTTGGTTTTTGTTTAAAAGTTAACATGAGTTTGACGCATTTAAATGTAATTTTCAGAAGGACCACCCACACATTATGGATACGTGGAAGTCTCGCACTACTCGATTTTATGTCTGTTTCTGCCACACGTACCTGTAAGTTGTGGAATGCTCTTCCTCCTGAAGTTTTTCTTCAGGTCTACAATCTAAACCGCTTCAAAGGAGGCGTCAATAGAGTCCTTTCTATTAATGGTAGGCAACGCACCAGTAATGCTGCGGATATTACGGGTGTTCATAGGCGACGGTGACCACTTACCATCAGGTGGACCGTCTGCTTGTTTGTCACCTTTTGTATAAAAAAAAATTGAAACCGGCCTATTCATAAAAGTTAGTTTATAATTTTTTTGATGGCTAATATTTTACTGACAACGACTGAAATGGAAGTAAAAATGAATTCTTAGAACATTTTTTTGGAATTAAACAATATACCTACCAACAGCTACTGCTTATCCAATTTCAAAATAGATAAAAAAATACGAAATTAATCCTACTGGTGCTTTCTACTAGACACGGGAGAAACACCATTATACCAAACAACAAGAGCAGAGCTAATGGAAATTAGCTTCCGAAGCTAATTGCCATGAATACGTTTAACATAAATCAACGTTTAAAAAACATGACGCGAGATAACCTCAAAAATAATAGACTCAAGTCTAATGGCGCCGTTATCGCGGCTGTTTGAAAAGTTAATTGACACTTACGTTGCGAAAAATTCTCATGAATATTTTTATGGGCTTAAAAGAAACATGATTCGGTGAGGTACGTAGATACTGGCGTGCGTTAAAAAGAAAGATTAGCGTCATCTATCTTCAAGCCAGAGTTAGTTTAATTATATTTGATATTAGTTAAGAGAGCCCTGTACAATTGGGCTGGGCTTTAAATATATAAATTATTATCCACGTCGAACGGAACGGAGGTATACGGGTTTGGGGTTAGAGTTTGTTTGTATGTTTGATACCATTTTTCTCGAAAGCTACTGGACAGACTTCAATGCGATTTCTTAGCATTGGACAGCAGCAGTCAGAGCAGGTTAAGCGCAAACCAACTAGAATAATCGGTGCTTGATGGCTTGTTGGAATGTTGGCCTTAGAAACTTAGTTGGAATAAGAAGATCGATATCATAGTTGTCAATGTGACAATTCAGGTCGTATTTTTCAGTTTTGATTTCACATTTAAAAGAAAATTAACTCAAAACAAGCATCTTACCGTGGGATAGATATGACGGCTGTCAAAATGACAGTTCTTACAGAAACTTAAAGGCGAACATCTCAAAAACCTAGACTAGTTGTTTTTTACTGAAGTTGTTTTACTGAAATCTTCATTTTACTTATTTTTTTACTCTTTTTATTTTTACTTGAAACTGTCCAGGGCTCCTACTCAAAAACTATTGAGTCTAGACTACTTGTTCATTTAAAGAAATTATGCTATCATTGCGATTGTAATTTCAAGCGCTAGTTATCAAAATTAAAAGGCTTACCTAAATCACGAAACCTGGTAGATCTTTTTTTTAAATTAGGTTCTTCATTATGGATGAATACAATTTTTATAAGTATGTTCTTCATTGCACCGAATCATTACTATCCTCCTCGTATCATGGTGGAATCTTTTCCTCATTCATGACGAAGTTTATCAACTAAACGTACTCTCTAAATTGTTTATATTAAAAAGCAAAATTTAAAAGTTTGAATATTCCACTAGGGATGTAACGGTTGTACGAGTACCTAATTGAGAACGCATTTAAAAATTGGTTGATCGATTCCGAAGTAGTAGAATGAATATAAAGACAAACCTAAAAAAAATCCTCGGGAGTTAACATGTCGTAGGAACAAATGAATTTAAAATTTGCAATTTCATGAATTAGTCAAACAATTGTAATTATTTTAAATTCTTATGTATATAAAGATAAGATGTATATATTTTATACTGCTTTATTTGTTTAATATAAATCAGGCCAGAGATGGTGATAGCACCATAGCGTCGACTATTGCCATCTCTGGGCTTGTATATTAATTATAGCCACAGAACGTCAATTTTTAAAATGTGTTTTATTTTCCGTTACTTCCCGGGTTTAGCAAAAAATTTATTGAATAATTTTTCAACTGACTACAATAAGAAGGAAAACGAGGCTTATCAAAAATTTTAATATTGTTTTTGTCAAATACTATTTTTAAATCGTCAATTTCTGAATATTTTTTCCTGATAGCTTTCGTTTTTAAAATGAAATGATGTTATGTTGTGGATTACAATTAGGTAGCATCTTGTTCTAAATACGAGTAAAACAACATATCGTCGCCCCCAAGGTTATTTCTAAACCCCCACGTATCGCCAGGTATTCTATACTCCCATTTAATAGCCTGTAAACATTTTTCCATCCCCGTGGGCTACCAGGCTATATAGATAAGACCCACCACCTTCCCCTACCGAGGCGACGAAGGGAAAAATATATCCAGCAGTTTTAAAATTTGCATTTTTTTGCTTTGAAGCAATGATGGCCGACCGATAATAACTATGGAATGCCGTGCTGCAAGTCCATGATTCGATCGCCAACGCCGGCTTGAGCTTCACCGCATGGCGGAAGGGCATTTTGTTATAGCTCGCCTGGCTACCTACCACCCGCAAGTAGAAAAATCTGTGGCCAAGTACCCAACAGTGTGGTCCAGCAACAATCCTTGAGAGCCAGTAATAATACAGGCACATGTGACTTAACAACTATGTCTCAGGATGACGTGACTTGTGACGAAATGCATCTGCTTAATTAATAGGTAAAAAAACTGAAATGCAGCTGTTTTCAAGTTATCTTTTACGACTCCTTCTCAACGACAGTGAATTTTCAGATCTAACTGACGAATAGAACCTACAACGCGATGAATAAGACAAGCAAGCTAAATGCTTCTCATCTTGGAATAAAAAATAAGTCAACACCCGTATACATTACTGAACACTTGACAAGCAAAACTAACAGGCTTTACTTCTTGGCACGAGAACTCATGAAGAGTGGACTCTATAAATTTTGCTGGACTTCTAATGGAAAGGTATTTGTTAGACAGACAGTAGAATCATCAATCATTTTGATAAAAAGTGAAGAACAAATAGCGTTTCTTAAATCTGTATGACTAGATTTATATACTGTAGCTGTAAAACTCTTTTATAATAATCTTATACTTCACCGCTCTAAAATACTTAATTACATAGACACTAATGGTTTCATTATTATACTTACACAAAATCAATCTCACTATATTACACAAACATCCACATTAATTATATTACACAACCATTTTATTTCCCCTGTACCATTTATGACTAATACCAACCGTCTTCATTTATATACGCTCAAACTGATGATAAAATGTGTGATACATATCTCGGTCATTATTACATATGCATTTTATACGTTCCATGAATTTGTCAACAAATTGATAACATCAAGAGGAATATACTCTCCAAGGTACATGTACTCACTGATATGCTTCGTGCCTTCCAACTATGGATAGTCTCCCGAATATTATTGATGAAGTTGACTCTTTCTCGCCTTCCTTATCGATGATAATTGCTCCTGAAGATATTCCTACCAGAATGTCACAAGAGACTGAGACTGCCCATAAGGTTCTGACGCAGAATATCAGAAGTGTCCATAAAAATTTCTTGTCATTAGAAGCTTTATTAGTTAGAATTAATCTTACTTGTGACGTGATAATACTGACTGAATGTTGGTTAAAAAACTCTCGACCGCCACCAATTCTTGATGGATACAACCACTTTTCAACAAAACCGGCAAATTGCTTGAACCAAAACGATGGAGTAATAATATACGTTAAACACAGTCTGGACTGTACAGTTGAAGAACCAATATTCATGGGCGGTAACTGTTTCATAGTAAAAATTGGCAGAGATGTAGTTATTCTAGGCATTTACAGATCACCTTCGTATAAAAATATTGATATATTTATAAATTCCTTAAATCGAATAATAGACAACGTACACAAAAGTGCCAATATTATTATTATGGGAGATATTAATATTGATATAAAACCCCATAACTCTGATCGTAATAGCTCTGAATATCTCAATTTTTTGGCAGAAAAAGGATTACTTCCTGCTCACACTTTACCCACTCGCTATGGAAATTGCCTTGATCACGCTATTATATCTAAATCTGATATTTCATCGACATTTATAATCAAGTCCGTAGTAACTGATCACTATCCTGTACTTCTTTGCCTACATAAATCAAACTTTACCAAACCACCATTAACTGCGTCTAGGATTGATTTTGTTAAAGCTTCAGAGTATCTCAAGAATATTAATTTTAGCGGAATTATTTCTACTGATGACCCAAACGTAGGTCTTAATGGTTTAATTGATATTCTTTCACAAACCTTAAATATTCACACCAAAATTTATACAATCCCAAGAAATCGAATAACTCTCAAGCCCTGGATAACTCCGGGACTTTTAAGATGTATACGTCATCGAGACCGGCTCCATATAAAAAGTAAGAAAACACCGTTGAATGCTGTTTTATATACGACCTACAAAAGGTACAGAAATTTGTGCAATAATCTGCTTAAAAAGCTCAAAAATCAATATGAAAAAATAGAATTAGAAAAAGTTACACATAGTCCAAAGCAGACCTGGAAGATAATAAGAAAAATGACATCAACTACGCAAAATAACAAAGCGACAGTATTGCTTAACTGTAATCCACTTGGACATCGGGAATCGATTGAAAATATCAATAATTTCTTCATTAATGTTGGCAAGGAGCTTGCTGATAAAACGTTGTCTAATAATTTGAATTTAATATCTGAGATCCCTGTACAAAAACATTATGGCAACTCATTTGTCCTTCTTAACACTGATAACTCTGAAGTTGAGTCTACTATTCTTAATTTAAGAACTGATTCAGCTGTCGGATCTGATGGAATTTCGTCAAGATATTTAAAAATGGTAAGAT
Source organism: Plagodis dolabraria (assembly GCA_963854805.1). Lineage (NCBI taxonomy): Eukaryota > Metazoa > Arthropoda > Insecta > Lepidoptera > Geometridae > Plagodis > Plagodis dolabraria. The sequence continues at coordinate 2,254,386 of OY978453.1, read as the reverse complement.
CTAGCATTGTTCCTTCTCTTACCCATATTTTCAATCGTTGCTTTGATACGGGGATTTTCCCTCAAGCCTTAAAACATTCCTTAGTTCACCCTATTCATAAGAGTGGTCCGCAAGATGTAGTCAACAATTACAGACCTATCTCGGTCTTGCCAGCTCTTTCTAAAGTGCTAGAAAAACTGATTAACAAACGTTTAGTAAACTATTTAGAGAAACAAAAAATATTAGCAGAATCGCAGTTTGGATTTAGAGCTGGCAAATCTACCGAACATGCAATTGCATCTCTAACAGACTATATAGTAAATAACCTAGATAAAAGTAATAAATGCATAGGTATCTTTGTAGATCTAGCAAAAGCATTTGACACCGTTTCGAAGACACTCTTGTTGAGAAAACTGGAAAATATTGGAATACGGGGTACACCTTTGCTTCTGTTTGAAAGTTTTTTAAGTAACCGCTCTCAAAGTGTAAAAATAAATGATGTCATCAGTTCTCCTAAAATTGTTAAATATGGAGTGCCTCAAGGCTCAATTCTTGGCCCAAGCCTGTTCTTGATCTATATCAATGAACTTTGTCTCTACACTCCCAATAATGGTAAAATATTTTCATACGCGGATGACACTGCACTTGTGTATCAGGGCGACACGTGGGACAAAGTTAAATCCGAAGCAGAAAGAGGACTATCCAATGTTTTATCGTGGCTGAGTCGTAATCAACTGACCCTCAACATCAATAAATCTAAATATCTCACCTTTTCTATCACGGATTCCACCCAACCATTACCATCTTTTGATATAAAAGTCCACTCTTGTTCTAAAACATCAAATAATTTTAACAATTCAAAATGCTCGTGTCTCTCACTTGAAAGAGTATCGATAATTAAATACTTGGGGATTGCCGTTGACAATCACTTAAGTTGGGCCCCACAAGTACAGGCTCTGTCTACACGACTTCGAAAACTTACTTGGATCTTCAAGCGTCTGAGAGAAGTTGCTCCACTTGGTTTATTGAAAACAATATATCTTGCGCTAGGCCAATCAATCATTGGATATTGTATTACTGTTTGGGGTGGTACATTCAAATCTACACTAATTGCAGCTGAAAGAGCTCAACGTTCCATATTAAAGGTAATGCTAAGGTATCCTATAAGACATCCTACTACGGCTCTTTATAAACACTGTAAGCTATTAACTGTACGCCAATTATTTATACTTCGTATTACCCTACAAGAACACGCAAAATTACAATATGATCCAATAATCCTATCAGGTAAACGCACCATACGTAATATTACAACACGGGAACAAGGTTCCACTGCCTTCTCTAAAAGACAAATCATATTCCTTGGCCCTTATTTATATGACACAATAAATAAAATCTATAACATATATCCGAAATCTACCTTTTGTTGCAAACAAATACTTGAACAATGGCTAATCGCATTGGACTATGACCAGACGGAAGAACTTCTTCAATTTCCTACTTAATGTATAAATAATGCATAATAAGATAAATAAATATAAATACACACAAACATAATATATTAGTATATCTAAAATATATTTATATACTTAAATATAATTATACTAGAGTAACATTTGTATATTGTTATTCATATATTATATCATACTAATAATTATTATATCTATATATACATACCTTCGATAAAATATACCCTAGATTCTGCGCGAACGCTCCAAAGTTAACCAAACAAAACTGTGCTTATAATGATCTGAAGCACAGTTTTGTCGTCAGTGACGCGCTGATCGTCGAGTGAAACGATGCCGAAGTGCTCTGTGAATAGTTGCAAAAATAATACACTTACAAAGCGAAAAATACATGGGATTTCGTATTTTCGGTAAGTTTTATACATATTTATAGTATTTTAAGTGATAAACATTTATAATTATTTAATTATCACCTCCAAATAAATACATCAACAAATTAAATTCCGTTACTCCTGTTACGCAGTTGTCTCTTTCGCACGCATAATAACATCCCATGCAAGACAAGAATAAGTGAGCGCTAATTCAGAACAAGTCTATTGGAGTCGCCATAATAATCTTTTATTTTCTCAGACTATACACAGGCATTTATTTTACATTTTCCATGTTCAAAAAAGGAGGTTATCAATTTGACATGTATGTATGAAATACTATTAGAACTGCAACATATTCACATATAATATGGATTAGTGCATACAAACATAATATATATACAATATTTTTATGTGTGTGTGTGCATATGTATGTATGTTTTATGTACTAATACGTGTTACAGTGACTTGGCTTACTGATTGGAAAAACACCACAAAACCTTTTTCAAGTTCTAGTGTTCCGGTTTTTAATCGATGTTGTATGTTAATAATTTAATATCGAAATGTCCGAGCCTGCACAATCCTGAATGCACGAGGTTTAGCGTGCACTCTTATTATTACAGATGATTTTCAGAATGTAAAATATGAATATAGTATGTAAAGGTATTTTATAAATATTAAATATTGTATTACATATATAATGTATAACATTAACATTGTATTAACATTAATAATTACTCAAACACGTTTACTTTATACATTTTGCTGTAACACGCAGGTATCTGAACTGCAATTCAGGTCTGATAAATTATATTGTTATATTATTTGTTTTTAATTGCTGTTTGCTCTGTGTGGAATAAATAAATGAATATTAATGAAAATTAAAGCTGAATAATTAATATTCTGACTTCATTATACCAGATCCCTTTTCTATCTCCCAACATCCGCAAATAATCTACTACACACCTTTTCAACCCGGGCAAAACCAGGGTATATAAGCTAGTTGACTAATGCGGATAGTTAAAATTCCAATTATAAATGTCACCAAAAAACTAATTACTAAATAATATTTTTAGTACGAGATTAGGAGTACGTGACTCCATTGTATTTTATGTTCTATCACAGCAAAGGGTAATAAAATTTTACGAGCTCCCTTCAATGGCGCAGAGTAAAAGTGCTATAAGTTTATTACGAAGTAATTGAAAATTAAACCTTATGCAACTGAAACAAGGTTGAATATTGTTAAATAACTTAAATAGATTTACTACGTTTTTGTGTAATTTTAAGGTTTTTATGTGTATTTCAATAGACAGAAAGGTATAGGATAACTCGAGCCGTTTATATGCGTTCTGTCAATACGAAAAGTTGCATCTAGGGTATATTTTATCGAAGATACATACACTTTATATTCCACACGTATGCGTCTCATACTTTTGAACATGTAAACATGCTACACATTGTTTGTTGTTAGAAGCACGCATTACACGCATCACAACTACCCTCCACACTATTAATAAATAATACTTATTACTCTTACCTAAGCACTATCAACACTTCAATTCAAACATGCCTAGTTTTATATTCTATTACTGTTACTATAATTTTGAATTGCTGGGAGGGCGTTGGCATGCCATATCACAGGTATGTCCTAGTTTGGGTGCCAATGATCTCCCTTGGAATATTAACTTTGTTATACTTACAATAAGCTATTTTAATACCACCTAAAAACTGTGTGTAAAGTTATATTATGTTTGTAAAGATAAAATAAAAATCATTTCAAAAATCATTTCATTTCAAACTGACGAATATGACCAATGATATCATTAAATCCGCGCTGATTTTTAAATCGCCATGTGATAAGTACATATTTCCTCTTCTAGCCAAAAACAGCTCGTATTAGTTCGCGCTCATCGCGTATCGAGTTTGAACTTTGTTTAATTCACATTTTGTTTTATTTTACTTTACAAGCTCCTTTTTGATCTGCATCGCCCCCTTAAGCCATCGGTCCCTCTATTTTGCACTATTGTGCTGTAACTCTCTTGAAGCTTCCAACGCCATTGCCGTCGACGTAAGTAGTGGCATGCCGCACCCCTTAGTTACAGTTTACATCCATCGTGAGAACTGATTGTATACTTACCTATTTATATCCCGCCGGGTACTGTACGGCCCAGGGTAATGCTTAACAACCTCAAGGGGTATACAAATAAAACATCGCGACTTTAGTTATAAATAAAATTATTTTAATTGCTAGCTTGTTTTGCATACATATGGGCCTAAACAGAAGCACTTTATTAAATCCTCGTTTAAACAGAGCCAGGGTCCGTAATTACGGAGCTTATTATAAAAGCTTCCGTTTATATAAATAACACATAATTTTCTTTTAAGCCCAGTCGGGATAAGACTCGGGCCTTATTGCTCCGTACCGTACGCACCAAGGATACAAATGTTTTATACATGTTTATTGTGTTTTGCAGTATATTATAAAATAAATTGCCATTATACTACGAGTACTAAATATTTTGTACGCAGCAGTGCCTAGTTTTATAGTTTAGATCCATAGCTGCACGTAATTCATGTAATCCACATTAAAAAAGCTAATCGCTTTTATATCTTACCCATTTGTATTTAGTCTATGACTATATCTACTGAGGTGATCACGAGAGATGAGTTAATTGGTCTTATGGAATAAACTTATTCAAGCTAAGATAACATATTAGTTTTGCTAACAAAACCATTTCTTATGAAAAAAAAAACCCACAGTCTCGTACCGACGGTCACGAGTCCCTTAGTCTGGGAATTTCCTTCAATTTGTCCACGGAAGCACGGTGAGGGATAGTTCAAAGTTATCGTTTCGTCCTTATTATTATACCGTTATTATGAGAGTTCAAAATATATCCAAGCTTATATTAAAGCAGTTTCGATGCAGTGATTGCTCAGTGGCTATGGACTGCCGCGCAGCATGTCCATGGTTCGAATCCCGCCGCGGGCTTGAGCTTAACTGCATGGTGGAAGGGCATTTTGCGAATATCCGCCTAGCTAGCGACCACCCTCAAGCAGAAAATCTGTAACCAAGCACTTAATAGTGTGTTCCGGCAGCAGTCCTTGCCTTGAGAGCATTAAAATTACAGAGGCACATGAGACATAACAACTATGTCTAAAGGTGATGGGCGCAGTACAATTCGTGACCTGTGACGAAGTGCATTTGTTAGAGCCAGAGGTAGTTAGCTACAAGCTACTCGTAAGTAAGGCGGTCGGAGAATCTATTTATGCTAATCTAAAATTACTGGCTCTCGAGGACAACTGTCTGGAGACACCGTTTGGGTGTTTGGTGACAGATTTCTACTTGAGGGTGGAGCTAGGCAGGCGGGTACTCACTCGCAGAGCATCCTGCCACCGTGCTATAAAGAACAACAACCGGGCCCGACGGCTCAGCATGTGCGCGCTCAGCAGTAACTCCAGTAGGTGATGCCCAATTAGTGGCTGCAGCGAACGTTGGTTGAGGGAATGTGCACCCTTTCTATACAAACGTAAATTCATAATATTTTAAATACCAAGTATTCAAACTCGGTAATTTTTTGCACGCATTTATTTTTTTCCGTAATATAAGTACTTATTTTCAAATTTATTCGAAATAATCGTATTGTATGGAGATTCTTTATTAACATTTAGAGAATAAGAACATACAATTCAATATGGCTCTTGGACATGCGTGCAAAACTACAACGACTTGAACACTATTTAAAATATGAAGAAATCACATTTGTTATGGTAAGCGCTACGTCCACTCTAATTTTAACCTAGTCGATCGATTAAGAACAATTAGGGAAGCTCCGCTCGCCTTGGACCATTTGACCACCAAATTTCGCCACCAGTGGTATGATAGGCTATGTATCTCACACAAGCCAAGAACGGTTCTACGAGCACACATTTTTGAAGCAATGATGGCTCAGTGCCAGGCCAGGCGGGCGGCTAGCGACCACCCTCAAGTAGAAAACCTGTCGCCAAGCACCTAACGGTGTGTTCCGGCAGCAGTCCTTGAGACCCAGTGAAACTGCATGCACATGAGACTTAACAACTATATCTCAAGGTGACGGGCGCAGCGCAATTCGTGACTTGAGACGAAATGGATCTGTTATAGACAGAGGTTAGTCCGCTTAACATCAGGTGGGCCTCGAGCCTGTTCCGTCACAATAACATAAAAAAAATAAAAACATACTTGAGTGTCGCTTCTTCTGGTGTACACTATGTTCAACCACTAATGACCAAATAACAGTTAAATAACACGCTGCCAACTAGTAGTTGGCTAGAGTATTTGTACTGCCTGTGAGTCGGCAATAACTCGTAGTTTGTCTAAATACTTTCATTGTAGTAGCTGTAGTGTTGTATATAGTTAGCTGTATTTTATTAATAACAGTAATATACAGCCATATCACCACCAATGGTGAAGGTGTTCCAGTTTTACCACTAGAGATTAAATGAACCCGGAAATAGGAGCGCTTCAATAAATAAATGCGGTGGTAACAATGTAAGAATTTAATTTACCTCAGTGCGTATCGAATTTCACAGGATCTCAAATAAAAATTATGATATAAATATCAAAACACTGTCTTTTTAATTTTCAGTTTTATTACAAAAATGCACAAACGCTACGTTCTTTAAATATCGTTTCAGTCTTATTTGCGAGAAATGAGCGGGTGCTTTTTTACATTAAGTTTGCCAGTTAATTTAAAAACATGTCGTGAAAAGCTGATGGAAAACCTACTATTTAATATTAATACCTATTAATACTACATTTAACTATGCTACAGGTGAATGCTGATTTATATTAAGAAGGTTTTTGAGTTATAAGTATTTCAATGAGATTCTATTTTTGCACATAAGTATTGCTAATATTATAATTAAAAATTAGTAGTATCTGTAAGGACTAATGTATAAATGCCTGCATCACTTCACAACCTTAGAAATAAAAATAACAAAATAAACAATAAAATAAGTAAAAGTAAATCATGAAATGAAATGTTATTTACAGTGTAAATACATATTTTAAGTACATAGCCCTACATTGCATTGCTGGCAACACTGGATCGAAAGTCAAATTTTATCGTCTTTCGCCTTAAATATTTTAATGTAACATGTAGCTCTTAGTGATAATTTTAAATAAATATATTTAACTTACAAGTATCTTCATCTTAACCTAAATTAATATCAACACAATTAAAAATTAAAACAATTTATGAGCGCACAAATCAAAGTGTCACTTTTAAATAAAAAGGTACTGTAATTGAATGCTATTTGTTATAATAACAATTGACGAAATATTTATATTAAGTAATTATCAAAAATCATCATAAAAACCAATTTGTTATGCGCTACGTACTTCTAAAGACGTAATTTTTTCATATTGCAATGTTTAATTTCTACGAATTTAACACAAGATATGCTAATTTCTCGTTAAAAAAATGTTTGTACTATCGTTTAGTTCGTACATTTATATGGCGAAGTCCATCGATATTCAATATCACAATATTTCAATCATATGTCAAATTCTACCATAGTGGTAGAAGTAATTATTTAAGACGACAAATACAATTCTGACCAAAATGGTAGAATTTATCGATCGCGTTCGATCGTCTGAGCTATTCAGTCGTTCAACATGAACCTTAACCTTATGTGATAAATTCTATTTTATGTTTACACATATTGTCTCGCTGGGCCATTTTTCCTCGAATGTGGTAGAGTGTCGTCGTTGTTGCCAGTATTATTGTTGTGTAAAAAAGCCATTTCTACACCACCGTCACCACCCTACAAAAAAAAAAAGAAACACATTAATCACAATTATTCACACTGTTTTTTAATGAGGCAGGCATGTGCTGGAAGAGATTTATAAGTAAGATGATAACGAGCGCGGTTCTCGAGTACACTCAACGTGCAGCACAACGTCTCTCACTAAATAGCTCATAAAATCAGTAATCTCGAAGACAAGAGCCTAAAGTTATATATATGAAGGATTAGGAGTTGCATGCTCCACTGTCCACCACGTCGTCGTTTACCATCAGGTGAGATTGTGGGCAAATGCTTGCCTATTAAATTAAAAAATAAAAGGATCGCGAAGTTTGAATCGACAACAGAATGTTGATCAATCTGCAAGACTGCTGAAGTGAATCCGATACGAAGATGATGACTTGTACACCGTTTTATTAAGTTATTATGTACTCTTATTAAATCGTTGACTTGCTATGACTTTTATATTTTTTATCTGATAATGGAGAAACTGGGCCTTAATCGTAATAACCTTTATATATACAGAACTATAAACTCTAAAAGCTACAATGTCACCAATAATGTTTTGCATGGTGGTAGGGCATTTTTCTAATTAGAAAATCTGCCACCTATCGGTGCGTTGCGGCTGCGGTCATACTAACACTAGAGATATTGGTCAAAATGGTATAAAGAGCTAATGCTCTCAAGATCTCTCAAGATCGTTTTTTTTTCAACATCATTCGATAATCCATTTTTTCTAACAGAAACTAACCCAATGAATAGCCAGATGTTCTAAGCACTTTATCACTTGTCAGCGCATTAATAATGCTCACAGAATAAAAAAAATACCAAAAAATGGACCATGATAGTTCAACCGTACCTATTATCACAATATAGTGCTCATGGTGCCGACTTCGACAAGTTATTCCACAATTTTGAGTGTTGAAGTCGGTTCCATTTTTTTATTACAAAAAATATTTTTTATCTTTTTAGTGACCCTTGCTACTTACGGGATTGATTGTCATTCACTGTCAACGACTACAATGTATATGTACATCAAGATAGGAAAACATTTTTCAGTTTTTAGAGTGTAACCCAAAAACGTCTTGACCGATTTTAATGAAATTTAAATGAGACCAAACGACAATCATCAGCTTTCAAATAAAAAAAGAATTATCAAAATCGGTTCACCCAGTCAAAAGTTCTGAGGTAACAAACATAAAAAAAAGTATTAAGACCATCCTTCTTTTTAGGGTTCCGTACCCAGAGGGTAAAAACGGGACCCTCTTACTGAGACTTCGCTGTCCCTCCGTCCGTCTGTCACCAGGATGTATCTCAAGAACGGTGATAGCTAGACAGTTGAAATTTTCACAGATGATTATTTCTGTTGCCGCTATAACAACAAATACATAAAATGGCCAAGCGTGAGTCGGACTCGTGATCGTTAAAACCAAAAAGGGTTATAATATGAAGTGTAATGTTGTATAGCTAATGGTACGGAATCCTTCGTGCATGAGTCCGACTCGCACTTGGCCGCTTTGTTTTATGTCGGCTATAAAGAACCCTAAGGATCACTCCGCAGTGCCATTCCAATAAATAAGCGACTGTAGTACACCGATAAAGTGCACGGAGTTCTTAATATTTATATTCACCAACAAAAGAAACGTCTTTAATTCTATCACATAGCCGCGCATAGCTCTGATCTCTTCTGACGCGACACGCGCTGTACAATAACCCCGTCTGGACGGGTACGCACATGTACCTGTAGCGACGCACCGCCCACTGCGGAGTGATCCAGGGCTGTAAATAGGTGCTTAGTGTAAGTAGTTACCTCAGAGTGCATAGGGTTGGCCGTTATTGTGATGGGCACTTTGGCCGGAATGTAGCCGTTACCGCCGCCCGCCTCCGGCACCGATCCTTTCTCCTCTGTAACACAAATAGTTTAATTTAGGCAATACTTTCTGGAAAACCATAATAAATAATGAAAACATTTTATGTATAATTTTTGAAGGAATAATAGCCATTCCAGAATTGATGAATATACAAGAATGGATCTTATGACGCGTTTCGATTCTGCACGCAGCATCGCCTGGAGTCTTGAGCTTACGTCCGAGAGCCGAGAAAGGAATTAAATACTTTGCCCATATACATTTTCATGTTTTGTTTTTTTTTATATTTGCTATTATAATATATGGATTTTCGCTAGGCGCAATATTTAATGAATTATGATAAGAACTTATGACTCGGAGTGACGAGCTCAGTGCTGCATAAAAACTTTACTGCAGATTTAATGGATAGATGTAACACTTATCATCATGTGGGTGGGTGGCTGCTCGCTATTGTCACATCTTATCATAAAAAATAGTAAGTTGACAGTAAAGGATAGAAAAAGTGGTGTCGATCGATAAGTGTACGGACCGTTTCCATCTTCACGTTTCTTGGTATAACGTAGCTGGTTAAAGGTTGTAGTAAGTATCGACAAAAGACTTTCCAATTCTATGTCTATATGTACGGGTAGTACCTTCCATGAAGTCTCGTTTGGGGTGTTTTGAGGATTTCCTCCGTCAGCATCTACCTGAGCCATCCCAACCCTTTAAAGTTTTAGCGAAGGACCATAAAGTAGCGACGAAGGATCTTTAGGCATTACAGAAGACCTCAGAGTAGCGTATAAGGAGAGTAACAGACTTACTGTCAGCAGGATGCCTCTTGGCGCGGCGGCAGAGCAGCAGCGTGAGTGCGAGCAGCAGCAGCAGTGCAGCTGCGCCCCCCGCGCCCCCCGCCGTCACCAGGGCGCCCGGCCGCCCCGGGGGGTCCGCCCCGCCCCCGCCGCCGGCCCCACCCGCTTCGCCGTTCGGGGACTCGCTACTGCTCGCCGCGTGAGGGGACCTCAGAGTCTTCGCCACCTGGCGGACCGCAACATGGAATAAAAAACTGATAAAATCGCATCGAAAAATTCAAACCACAAGCCAGATCTATAACATCTATGTATAGATGTGTAATATATAGATACGAGAACATTATATTAGTAAAATCTTTAACAGTTGTCCGCACAACCTTCCTCACGTTCTAAAGATACTGTCGATATACCTCATTTCATAACAATTATTGTGAAAAATACATTTCAGACACACATATAACACAAATTGAGTAAGCCGCTTGAAGTGTCAAAATAAGGAGTCGTACATTTTAATCTATCACATCTTATTACTCGTGCCTTGACGCCCTATTACCTCAATAGTCTCGTCGGAGAAAAAGACTTACTACTGACACTAAACTGGATCTTGTGATACCAGGATATGATAATACCAGGATATGATAAAAAGAAAAAAAAAGAGCGGGTAGTCCATGTTGACAGATCAGCTAATTAGTATTTATTGTTATTTAATGGGTTTTATTGCATCAAACTGTGAATAGTGCAACGAATATTGAAGACCTAAGTTTGTATTCCATGTGCAAGCGTTATTCACTAAAACGAAACACGTCAAGTGCACGAAATTCGCGACAGATATAGTTCACCGTTTGTGAGACGGAAAAAGCAGCTAAAGGACACTTTACTGCATCTGGAGCCACCTTTTTCCATGGCGGGATCAATCTACATAAACTCCACGCATATATATGGTCAGTGATTTAAATATAATATTAATATTATAATGATATAATAATTGTATTGATTCTCTGATTTATAACCTGTTGACCGTGTGCGCCATCTATCGATTAAAGAAGAAACTGAAAGCCCTAACTAACTACCACCATCTGTCAACCGTACATCGTACTAAATGGGCATCGATTTGTACTTTGTAAAATAAAAATTATCCAGTATGAACAAATGTGGAGGCTGCGGTAAATTTTTGACAGGTGGCGTGGCTTGTTCGAAATGCAAGGCAGTGTTTCATCGACAATGCGTCAACCTAACAAATACCAACACTCCTAAGCATTGGCTCTGTCCATGTTGCACTGCTAATGTCCCAAGGAAGGACAACTCTAACACACCTCTTAAAGAGCAGGACGTACAGATATCGAACGAATCAACTCCAGAGATCGAGGAATGCAGCGAGCAGCTCCAGGTACTACAGGAAATACGAGCTCTTAGAGAAGTTATGAATAATTTCCGTAAGGACTTTAGTTGTTTCCGTGAGGAAGTCCGGACTGAATTAAAAGACTTAAGACTCATGTACCTGGGCTGCGAAAGTAAAATGGAGGCTTTCAGCGAAAACATTGAAAAGAATGAATCGCGCCTAGCGCGAGTAGAATCGTCCTGCAAGGAAACTGAGAGCCTCAAAATGGAAATATATGTTCTAAAACAGGAACTAAATAACAGAGAGCAGGAGGCATTACAGAATGACATAGAGCTAAGCGGAGTAACAGAGCATACTGGCGAGAATGTAATGCACATCACAGGCCTGTTTATTAATAAGATTGGTATGACTGTTGAAGAGCGGGATATCGTGGTAGCGCGGCGTGTGGGCCCGGTACGGATAGGGCAAGATGGCAAACAGCGACCGCGACCGATTATAATACGCTTGGCTCGGCGCATGGTACGTGAACAGGTGTTGCGGTGTGCACGCGCACGCCGCTCTATTAACACTGGTGATATTGAAGTGGCAGGAACACCGCGTCCTATATATATTAACGAACGATTAACAAGAACAAATAGGTTGATATTTGGGCGCGCTCGTACTCTGTGCAAGCAGCATAAGTGGAAATACGCGTGGACACGAGACGGAAATGTCCTGATTAGAGAAGCTGATGGAAAACAGTCCTTTCGTATTCGCAGCGAAGGCGATTTGGATACGATATTTAAACTGCGTTCTAGCTCTAATAACTAGTATTATTTATAGAATAAGAAACAATATACCGCTCGTTTATTATCACTTATGTTGGTCGTTACACTACGAAACTTATGTTACCTCTCTCTTCTTATATACTTACACAGACATATTCTCATTTACACAATTCACTCTCATACATAACTTCACTACACACCTACAAACCAGTTCCGAATATATACAATCACAAATATATATACAGATAAAAACGGATTATGGATAGCAAAACCAACTTAAGTAAAAATTTGTCACTTGGCCTTTTAAACATCCGATCTATGAATACGGGAAGGGACGAGTTTGAAGCGACTATAGATACATACAAACCTGACATACTAGCCCTTAATGAAACATGGATCAGGGAGGGTCAAGAACCAATTGCACCGAGCATCTCTGGGTACTCCCTGAAACTTAAGGGCCGTAAAATAAAAAGACGAGGAGGGGTGGGAATGTACATAAAAAAAGGCCTACGTGCTCGCGTTCGTGCTCACCCGGAATCTCAATTGGAACAACTATGGTTAGAGTTAACATTACCAGGTGCTAAAATGGCCATAGGCACAGCCTATAGACCAGAAAGTATCAAGATAGATACAGCTCTAGATGCTTTAAACGAGTCCTTAAGTTCGTTTGCCTACTGCGATCGTGTATTTTTGCTCACTGATTTCAATGTCAATCTTCTCAAAACAGATTCCCCGGTAACCCTCAAATTGTTGACGTTTTTAGAGCAGCGGAATCTTACTCAGCTTGTTAATGAACCGACTAGAGTTACAGATGGGACAGAAAGTCTAATAGACCTCGTGATCACAGACACACCTGAAAAATTAAAAAAAATCACCTTACTACACAACAGCAATTTGAGTGACCACGGTATGATTCTATGTGATTTTAACATAAAAAAACAAAAATCCGTACCACGTTTTGTACTATGTCGTCATATCGGTGAAATAAATCCTGGGTTGTTTAAGTCTGACCTTATTTCTTTACAGTGGGAAAATTTTGAAAAAATACAAGATATCCAAGTTTTAGTACAGAAATTAACGATAAAGTAATTAATATCTTTGATAGGCATGCTCCTTTAAAACTAAAAAAGACCACAGACTCACCTAGTCCCTGGATCACCAGCATGATAAAATTCATGATTACACTAAGGGACAAATCTTTGGTCAAAGCACACAGTAAAAAAACGGAATCTGCAAAAATATATTATAAAAGTTTAAAAAATTTAGTAACTGGCTCAATAGAAAGGGAAAAAACAGCTTTCTTTACACATTACATAAACGAGAATTTACATAAACCAGGAAAAATGTGGAAGTATTTAAAAAAAATCAATAACCTTAATAAAAAAAAATTTATACCAATACCTGATAATTTAGTAAACGCCAATCTAATTAATAATTATTTCTTGAATGTTCCAACTGCTAGAGATATTGATTGTGACGTTTTAAATTATTTTATCACAAACAAAATGACTAAAAATACTTTTTCTTTGCACCCTGTTTCAGAGGAAACAGTAGGTAATATAATTTTAGGAATAAAAACAAATGCAGCTGGCTACGACCAGATTAATATAGAGATGCTCAAACTTACGCTCCCGGAGTCATTATCAGTAATAACGCATATTATCAACAAGTCAATTATATCTTGTACCTTCCCTGAAGCATGGAAGCGAGCTTTGGTAAAACCTATTCCTAAATCAAATTCATGCCTGAATGTATAAAAATATGTAAATACCACTTATACGCAGATGATACTCAGTTATATCATAGCTTCAAACCGGAAGAAACTAGTACCGCTATAGCACAAATAAATATGGACTTAGACCGGATTTATCGTTGGGCAACTCTAAATTCATTGGTTTTAAACCCATCTAAATCCAAAATGGTTATCTTGGGCACAAAGGCGCAAGTTAGCAAGGTATTGAACTTTGATCCAAAGCTAACCATAAATGGCATTAGTATACCAATTGAATCTGACTCAAGAAATTTGGGTCTCATAATGGACAGTGAAATGAGATATATTAAGCACGTTAATGAAAAGATAAAAAATGCCTTCTTTAAACTGAAAGTCTTATATAATATTAGGAAATATATATCGGAAGAGGTTAGAATTCTGCTATGCGACCTGTTAGTGCTTTCGCCATTTAACTATTGCAGCGCAGTTTATGGCCCTAGGATACGAGTTAACACCGAAAAAGCCATCCAGCGTGTTCAAAACGCATGTGCTAGGTTCTGCTTTAGGATACCAAAAAGAGAGCACGTCACTCCTTTTCTGGTAAATAAAGGAATAATGAATATGAAGTTGAGAAGGGAACTCCACTTGGCTTGCATTACACAAAAAGTCATTTGGAGTAAGAAACCAGAATACCTCTTTGAAAAGTTAACTTGGTCCAGAGATATGCATCAATTAAATACACGCTCGAAGCTGAACAATACTCTATCCATTCCTAAACATAACACAGCTGGTTTTAAAGGTTGCTTCAAGTACAGCGCTTCAAAGATTTGGAATAATATACCGCCACCTCTTAGACTAAAAATAAGCAGTAACGTTTTTAAAAAACAACTGAAAATAATTATTTTCAACCGTCAAAAGCAGAACTATGAAGCAACCTTTAAAATACAGAAAATAAAGGCCAGAGATAAAAGATAACACTTAAAATATTAAAAAAACATACATATATACACCTTTATATTTTTTTTCACACACCACACTCAATTACTCACACTCCAAACACACATACCTCTATTTATTTATTTTTTTCACTCATTTGTACACACCACACTCAATCACTTACACTCCAAACACACCTACCACATAGTCACCAGGTATTGTATTTTATTTTATTTTTACTGTACGTTTGTTTTTCATAACCCAATTAGGAAAAAACCATTTTTCATACTGTTATATGAAATGAAATGAAATGAAATTTGTTTATTTGCACGAAACATGGTACAATAAAGTTGTTAAACAATTCGTCAAGTTCAGCATGTTTCACCAATAATTGGCATACAAAAATTAATTATACAATAATAAGAATATATTACAGAGAAAAAACATATCAATGAATCAAATGCAATTGAATTAATTTAAATAATATGAATGTCTTGGAATTATAAAGATAAAAGATGTCAGAACCATAATTATTGCACTATATTAGTCACTGGGTCCAAGAATACAATTTAATATACAGATAAAAAAAAATATTATTCAATTCAACCGCTTAAAGAGTAATAAAAATAGATTATCACTTTTTAAAATTCATTAATTCCTTGATTGTATAGAAACAGTTTTCAGTCAGCCACAGATGTAATTTCAATTTAAAATATTTATATGGGAGCTCTCTGATCGCCATGGGAATTTTGTTAAATATTTTAATGCACATGACATTACAATTTCGATTACATAAGGTAGTATTACATGTGGGCGTACGTAGCCTTGTGGGATCTCTGCTAACTAGTCGAGGGTACTTATTATCTCCTAATTTCTCAAATAGATGAGGATGCTCTTTTACAAAAAGTCCTGCTTGCATGATGTACAAGCCAGTTAGAGTTAATATTTTAAGTTTTTTAAAAAGTGGTCTACACGATTCCAGTGGACCGACACCGCAAACAGCTCTGATACATTTTTTCTGCACGAGGAATGCCTTCGTGACGTTGGTAGAGTTTCCCCAAAGTAGAAGACCATACCTCAGAACTGAAGCTACGTAGCCATGATAGGCAGTAAGTGCAGCACTTTGATTAACTGTTTGCTGTAATCGTTTTAGAGCAAATACAAATCGGTTAAGTTTGGAACAAACATGCTCTATGTGAGTCTTCCAATTACAATGTTGGTCTACATATATGCCAAGAAACTTGTAGTCCTCTGTAATTTTTATTTGTTGGCCCTTACACATTACAACAAATTCATTTTTCATTGAGTTATAATTGCGAAAATTTATAAATCTTGTTTTTGAGATATTGGCGCGTAAGTTGTTGGATTCTAACCAAGTAACTATAGTGTCAGTAGCTATATTTAACATATCTCTATGTTTATCAGTTGTGGATTTATGGTTGTCACTTACAACAACTGACACATCATCAGCAAAAAGTATACATTTATGGTCAACCGCCGACGGCAAGTCATTTATGTAAAGCAAGAACAGTAATGGTCCCAATATACTTCCTTGCGGTACCCCACTGCTATTAACTTGGTAGGCAGATTTATAAGATGTTGAAATGTGCCTTTCATTAAGAGAAATTATCTCAACAGATTGCTTACGGTTGGTGAGGTAACTATCAAGCCAGCTAAGAACTGGTCCTCTAAGTCCATAATTTTCGCATTTGATTAAAAGCATTTTATGATATACAGAATGGGAGCTCCAAAAATTCAAAATTATTCCGCAAAAGAATACAAACGCCTCCACTCTTTTCATTTTTCCTTGAATAAGACGACACCAAATTAAAACCCCGTATAGAAATATTGCTCTCGTTTCCAGCTCTAACAAACGTCTCGGACAGACAGATAATATCAACATATATATTTTTTTGTAAAAATTGGTCTAAACATAACTCCAATGATTCTATCTTATTCAACAGCCCGGCTATATTTTGATGAAAAATTGTCAAAATACCATTACCGTAAGGGACGAAAAAACGTACTACTTTGGACATTGTTGTTCACGGTGATGTCACTAGTATCACTATCACTGTTTCTGTTGGATCGCTTTGGTACTGTAGCAAAGTAGTCTAACAGAGATTTTTGAATTGGCTTGGTTTTTATTATTTGGGTACAAACATTTTCCGTTTCCTTAGACAGTGCCCCTTTGAAATAAAGGGTCAAGGTGGACTGAACTAATTGTTTTGACTTTACTGGCTTTGTTACATTTCTCACATTATGATCTTTGCATTTGAGATGGCGTTTTATTTTATCTAGATTCAGGTAATTAGTATCGTAAAATCTGCAATCAACGATAAAACTAATTTTTTTACAAAGTTCTGTTAAATAACGCAATTTTGACATCTTTGGAACATTAATTAAGTCACAGTTCGGAACATATTTACATAAAGTTTTTATCAAGTTATTTAATTTAGTTTCATCTAGATATCTATTATCTTTTACATTAATCACAATAATATTGCATACTTCCAAACGTTTAAATGCACCGGATAATTCATATAATAATTTACTTGGATTTTTATCGTTTTCTCCAATACATAGAATTAACTGGTCACGTTTTACATTCAAATTTAGCCTATGGCAGTCTTTCAATACTTCTTCCGAAGTTGCAAAAGGCTTTATGCATGCAAAAACGTCGTAATCTTCATATTTGGAGCAGAAATCCCGTCTGAACTGGATCAAGAATGAGGCCAACCCTTTGATTTGCTGGGTTCCGTAGATAAGAAGTTTTGGCTTAGTCATTGAACTCTCTGATGATATGATACTAGTGGCTCCCTTTGGTGATGAGTGGTTAGATTCAGTATCTTTTTCTGAACTGATAATAGCTGGTGGAATTTTCAAACTTGGTTCTTTTGCTGCGGTACATTTAGCTCCACAGCAGCTATAGCTTACAGCTGTACCAGTTACTTCCTCAGACAATTGCAGGTCAATGACACTAGAATTCATTAACTGATTTGATAACCTCCTTTTCTTGTGACTTTTGCTTAAGGTATTTACGGGTGAAGAACAGATCTTTTTGAAATTATTTATTGTCATTTGTTTTTCTTCATTTTCTCTTTGCAGGAATCTTACTTTAAGAGATAGATCCTCGATCTCCCCATGTGCGCTAGATAATTGAGATTTTAGAAAGCTGTTTTCCTTATAAAGATCGTCTAAATCGGTAAGCGCCGCTGACGAGATGTCCGGTAAACTCCTTGCTCGTAAGTCTGAGTCGATCGATATAAACGACCTATCTATTGAATCGTCAGAACTTCTTCTTACCTGCTTTCTCATAGTCACATTTCTTGTTTCATTGGACATTGTTGTAGTTTAGCTGTTATTGTATTGGCAATCAATTAAATATTTATATTGTCTGTAAAAGCTGTTTCTGTTTTATTTTTATATTGTTAAGCTACATAACACAGCTCTTTTACTTATATATCGGCAAACATCTGCCCGAGTAGGGTTATGCTAAAAATCATCGCAGCTTTTTTTTGTTTCCTTTGAAAAGGGACTAAAGCTGCACAAGCTGAGCATAATCCTGTTGCCCTTAAAATTGAATAAGATAGTTTTTAAGTATAATACCTTATAAATTTGGTAAAGGCAAAAAAAAAAAAAAAAAAAAAAAAAAAAAAAAAAAAAAAAAGATAATAATAATAATCTTTATTTGTCTCCAAAATTGTGTATAAATTCTCATATTATGCTTATACCTACAACCAAATAATTGCTCATCTTTTAGAGACAAATAAAGATTATTATTGTAATGTAAGTACATAACTATAATTTAGTGACGTCAGAAGAAGGTATATGTGTACAGTGTCTGTAGGTAGTTATGTATAGATTTTTTAAATATTTGTTCGTTTGCAATAACGCATGCTCTGCGAATTACATTACAAAATTACAAATTTACGCTTCATCCCAATACGATGGTTAAAAAGAACGATAGGATTTTTTTTAGTTATGGTCTCATCGTCATGTTAGCTCAATTGGATTAGAGCATACCCCGGCTAAAGGGATGGATGGGCGCGGGTTCAAATCCCACACATAATTTAAAATTTTCCTCTGGTAAATTTGTAATTTTGTAATTATGTACATATGTTTTACGAGACTTAAATGCTGAATTTATTCAGACCACTAGGTAAACAACGTCGTTTAGAAAAAGGTTGGGCCGTTTACAGCTTAGCAAGTTTACTGCGACATATATGTTTATTACTTGCGAGTATTTAATGACGATTTTCGACATAACGAACAAAAATGTTAAAACAGTAAGTACAAAAATTAGGAATTAATGCTAGTTAAGGCGAGGCTTTCCACGGACTTTAGGTATTTTATGCGAGCGCGACGTATTCATTTACGCGACACAGAGTTGTGTGCGATGCGCCGCGTGCACGCTTTTAGCTCTCCAGGTAAGGTACAGTACAGTCCTACCTACGTAGCGGAGATCACGTCAGTATGACATTTTAGAATGGAATTAACATTTGTCGTGTATTGGTACATACGCCGGAAAAATAATCGGGTCTTGTAGGGGTTCGATCAGTACAGTAGTGTTTATATATCTATACAGTTTATTGTGTACCTACGGTTATTTTAGAAGGGTAAATTATCATTCTTAAGAAAAACATTTTTATTTGTGAGAACTACATTAAATTAATATATTAAGGTTCTATTATATTTTTACTAGCTTTCCAGGCGCGGCTCCGCCCGCGCGTTTGTCGGTTATCGCGCAAAAACATTAACCTCTTTTTGCGCAGTTGGATACAAACTATCCCATGTTTTTCCCGGGTCTCAAACTATTTCCATACCAAATTTCATTCAAATCAGTCCAGTAGTTTTGGCGTGAAAGCCTAACAGACAGACAGAGTTACTTTCGCATTTATAATATTAGTACTGATTATAGAGAAAGCCGTTTAATGCACCTATTCATAAATGGTAATTTGGTGATATTATTATATTTTAAATAAATATATATATACATAAACTTCATTAAAAGAACACATTAAATGTCACAACCATGTCATGTGAGATTCCCAGAATTCAGTAACAAGTCTGTCTGTCACAGTTGTCCTATTAATTAATGGCGTCGAGTGATATAGCTGCGTAAAAATAAGTTTGATATTAGTTATTTTGTAAAACGAGTACCCTTATGCTGTCAAGACCGTGGCTCTATGTATTTTTTTATATGTATTTATGAATATATCTTCGCAGATTTTTATTAATTTGGTGTGTTTAATAACAATTAATCTAGTGATTGTTTTAAGATGGCTACTTTTGTTTAATCTTTGTAGTTATAGCACGGTGCGAACATTTCACATCCATGGACGTCACAACCGTGGTTTTCATAGAACCACGGTTGTGGCGAGTGGCCCATGGTCGAGACAGAATCGTTTAGTTTTAGTTAAGTTTTTTTAAATTATTATTTTCAGACCATGTATTCAACATAATAACAAATCTCAAAGAATTATATCTCGCGTTTAAAATAAAACTAACTTTCACAATATTTTTGATATAATTTAAGCTCATTCCAATGAACTGTTTTGCAAGTTTAATAAAAAAGATATTATCCAAAACGATACTTGTTAAGTTGAGCGCTTATAGAGAGCATTTTTGAAACTAAAAATATGTATCAATTGTCTTGGTTGTGACAGGAGCCCCATTGTAATAAATTTCATAAAGCTGTCCTGTACTGCTAGTGCTCAATTCAAAGTCAATGAGTACAAATCTTACTTCATAATCATCGCTCATTAAGGCAATCATCTTCAGGCAGATATTTGCCTTCTAGCAAAATTGGCCAAAAATAAAAATAAAATTTGCCAGATAGTGTCCATTATTGAAGATACAGTAGAACCATATCCCGTAAAACTAAAAAAAATTAAGTCATAAAACAGGGCAACAGATACTATATTTAGATATAATGTGTCTATACGCGCACTGTTATAAATCAAAATGTTATTTGGAATTAAAAATTAATATATGAATTTTAAGTTACTATATAAAAGTAGTTTATGAAAATTGTAAGATAAGGTTTTTAACATATTTATATTAAATTCAGTTAGTTAGTATGTGTGTTAGCTTCTGAACCGACTTCAAAAAGTAGGAGGTTCGCAATTAGTCTATATTTTTTATTATGTGTGTTACCTCAGAACTTTTGACTGGATGAACCGATTTTGATAATTCTTTTTTTATTCAAGCTGATACTTGTCGTTTGATTTTTAAATGAAATTGAACGACAAGTATCATGAATGACACTCCAATAACTGAAAAATATTTTCCTATCTTGATGATATTATAGTCTTTGACAGTGAATGACAATCGATCCAGTAAGTAGCAAGAATCACTAAAAAGAGTTTAATTTTTTTTTAACAAAAAATGTAACCAACTTCAACACTCAAGTGTGAAATAACTTGTCGAAGTCGGTTTCATGCGCAAAATATTGTTATACTAGGTACTTTTGAACTATTATGGCACCGACTTCAACAAGTTATTTCACACTTTGGAGTGTTGATGTCGGTTTCATTTTTCAGTAAACATTTTTTTATATTGAAAAATTGCATTAGTATTGGATTTGTTAGTAAATTTAAGTAGTATTTTTTTATAACTATAGAAGTAATATGTAACATTAAGTGATTTTTAATACTAGATGGATATAAATTGAATTATAAGAAAAAACATAAATCTGGCAGTATGGAAACTCATGTTACGTCACGACTATGGTACTCAATGTCACACCCGAGACTTTGAACTAGTATTTTAATGCTTTTCTAGGTTCAATGAGCTTGCGAAAATGTAAAGAGTTTTTATGTGTGATATACATAAAAAAAATCTAAATATATATTTTATTACAGTTGAGTTGAGGATTCCCCAGATAACAAGTATAAAGAGATAGAACAGAATAAATTGAACTCATATTTTTTGGCATTGGACCTAACAATAGTGATAACAATTTACTAACCTTAATTTAACCATTGTATACATATTAATAGTATATGGTTCGCAAATTGCGTTAAAAACTACACGAGTTAGATATAGTTTCAAACAATCAATTACAACATATCTAGATTCCATTCATCAAAATTGGTTTTCCTGATCCTTCAGGAACCGTTCGGAAAATCGAGATAAAAATTAGAATACGTTTTATGATATATCATCTAAATCCATTCAGCGGTGTTAAGCAAATTTTTGGCGAAAAATGGGCTTGAATTCAGCACTCAAAGGTGCAAAATAACTTGTTGAAGTCGGTACCATGTTAGGTCAAAAGTACATATTATTACAATATTGTGCGCATGGTCCCGACTTCAACAAGTTATTTCACACCAGTAGGGGAGAATTGGGGGTTCTGCATCTGCATCGCTCTCGCTTCGCTCGAGCTCGCGATGCATGACCCCCAATTCTCTCCGTTATATAGATCACAACTGGCATTCTTCTTGATATCAATGGGCTAAGTTCGGATCGAGCTGTTTGCACAATCGTCCATCCTTATTGTAACTTTACAAGATTTAAGGATTCTAAGAGTGCTTATGCATTAGGCACCCCTAGTTATTTTTAATCCGAACGGTTATTTTTTAAAATTAAATAGGATAGGATTTTATTAAAAAGATAGGTAATTTTAAAAACATTTATTTTCTACATTCCATTTCTGAAGACAAATTACATTTCTTAGAGCACAGTATGAAGTATGATATACACAACAATAAACATCGGAACATGAAATATACTTTCTATACAAACTTAGTAAACTAGGGCAACCATAATCCTCTAGATCGAAAATACACTTACTAATTCCGTCATACATTATATTATCTTGTTCTAATATTTTCCTTAGCCATCTAACTTTTTCTGAACCTTTGACATATATTTTACAGTTCCTTAAAATTTCTGCAATATAAATCTTATGATAATTATACGGTATAAGTCCTTCTTTCCAATAAATGTGTCTATTTCTTTCAATCCAGCATACTTGTCTTTTTTCTGTTTTTGTTAAGTCATAAAACGGGAAGGGTGGCTTAAATACAAGATTTATTATTTGTTTATCAAATTGTAGTGCTATTTCTTTTACAATGAATTCATTAGAATCAGTTTTGAAACCTTGTACGTCTACAATTGCATTCATGTTAGTTTACGTACAATATTACTTAGTGGTTTGTATTCAACAAGCCGGTCGTTCACAATAAGGCAATAGGCTGCTGTATTATTTGGAATTTCTTGGGCACTTTCAATTTCTAAACGTACATCCACTGGTCCTGATTTTAAATTTTCATTTTGTCGTGAACAGTCTATTATAAACAAAGGAGCTTTCTCTTTAAATTCGTTAATGTTTAACAACGGATCAGCTGGGAGGTTGTAATAAGACTGACGGAATTTGGCATATAATTCGTATAATATATTATACTTATTTTCATCGAACTTTATGTTTAGTGAATCATAAGGATAATATTGGGAATTTAAAAATAATGTAACGTTAGTCAAATTACAGTGATCAAATGTAGAACTATCTTTAGTTTTGTTATTTTTTCTATTAGTTTGTAAACCAAATATAACATATCGAGGCTTTTCTAATTGAGAAGCCGTTTTTACAGACCATGAATGCTTTGTGGTTCTTGGCAACAAAGGATATTCATATAAGTCCCAATTTCTAAAAGCCATTTGTATAGGTTTATCTTTTTCTAGAAATTTAAGTAATGAAAGCCTTTCTCGGTCAGAAACTTTCACATGTGGTACGCGCCATTGAACTCTCAGTATATCTATTTCAATACTGTCATCTTTATCAATAATAACACTGTTATAGTTAGTGCTGCTTCTATTAAGTACCAGTTCATGTTTGCAGTTTAAAATTATTCTATTATAATCTTCAGCAAACCCTAACATTTTATTAAGTGGTATAACAACACTAAAGAAATCATCTTTGGAATTTTGACCATTTATATTCCAACCCCATACAGCAGCAACTTTGCTCTCACCGTAATTCATAGAAATATATGATTTTATAGTAGAAGAAATTCCAGAGTTCCTGATACGATCTATTTCTACGCCATTTATTTCATATCGAATGTCTTGAAACAGATATGATATTGGATTATTAGTAAAATTGACAGGTTTTTTAGTAGGATGGCCTGCAGCATCTTTTCCAGTTACCGTAGCACGTCCTTCGATGTAAATAGAGCTGGCAGATGGTAGTACATATATGTCTTGTTGTTGGATAGATATGCGTATTTCATCATTGGCTTTAAAACTGTTATTGTATGGATTATATGTATGTATTTCGTAACTCTCAATAGAGTTGTCGAAATGTGGTGAATTATCAATATCGAGAATATTCATATTTTGAAACCCAGAGCTCGTAAAAAATCTTTATTCTTTTTTGTTATTTTTTTTACTTTGGGATTTCTGATACGTCTATGCCTTTTGAAAGCATAGCTGATAATACCGTTTTTTAATTTTGGTTTTGGTGATATAATATTATATTTTTTTGTGTTTTGACCAAATACAATCATTTCTGCTTGCGTAGATGAAGGCTCATCTGAATTTCTTCTGCACCGAAATCAATGAGATTGCCTTCTTGATCAACAACTTTTACTGTAATTGATGATATGTTGTTGTCTTTTACGGGAAAATATATAATATTTTTAGGTTTTTCAATAAACCGAAAGCTTGGAGGAACGTTTGGTACAAATTCATAAATAATGTGGGAAGATAAACCATTAATGTACGAGCCGTGTATTAAATCACATTCGATCCTTATGACTGTTGTTGGAAGAATGTTCACTGGATTCTCTGATACATGCCATTTATTAGCTTCTAGTATTTCTTTTCGAAAACCTAACATGTTTCCCATACTATTTATTACTTGGAAATTAACAGGTTTTGTGCAAAAAAGAGAACATTTTGCAGTATTTGAATTGGATTCAATATTGAGTTCACAGTCATCCAATTTGCTATTTAAATAGTCGGCAATGTCTTGTAAATCATAATTTCCATTTGGAATTTTTAATCTTTTATTTTTTTCACCGTAACTAAATATATTGTTAACATCTGATATATTTGGTATAACATTGAAAACAGAGAAATATAATAATCCGCACTCATAGCTATGATTTAAAGATAGAGGTGGATGAAAAGTGGTTTCTAATATAGATTTCTTTCCAGAAAAACTTAATGAGATAGACATAGTCGTAGACTGTTCTACAATTTATACTAAACTGGAGAAAACATAAAACACATCCACTATTTATTTGTTTGTATTACACCAAAACTGTTCTAAAAATTTAAGGCATAAATGACCGCAGTTATACGTATTATTTTTTTGATGATTATTATAGTTATATAGAATGTTTCCCTTCATCATATATTTTATAAATTCCTTAGGCGGCCTCAAGTTCCCATAGCTATCAAAATATTCAATGTAATCGTCAATTTTCACATAGGCTACCCAATGAGTTCCAGGATTTATTGAGCTATCTAAATTGACGACACCACACTCAATAGGATATGGTCTTTTAGGTAAATTATCTCTCATAAAAACACCTCTAAAGTAAGGAATATTATTACAATATTTCAATAAATCTATATTTGTAAGAGCCCGACTAGGCAACCGTTGATTTAGTTTTTTTTTTTTTTAGATAAGTATAATCCAAAACCTTTTTTATATGGTTTAATGCATAGCCCTTTGCCTATAGTTAAACCTTCCAATTTATCATGATGTCTCTTTAACTCCGAAAGACGTTTTTTTGCAGCTTTGTATTCGTTGTACGTTTTAAGGATTCCGGATACTCCACCAGCCAGACTTCCAGCAGCTGATAATCCCGCAAAAATAGGTATTAAAGGAAGAACACCTCCTGATTTTGGTAAAGGAATAATTCGTGGTAGTTTAATAGGTAAATCTTTCGTTAAATCTTTTGCTGCAGCAAATGCCAGTTCTATTGCCATTTTTTTACATTTTGGTTTCATTTTACGAATCTGCTTTTTAGTGTGAGATACAATGCTTTTAAAATTCTTTTTCATTCCAGAACCAGAAGCAACTTTGGCCAACATTGCTTTATTAACCAATGAAGCTGCTATTTTTTCTCCGGGACTAGCATTAGCAGAAGTAGTCCGTGTCTTCGCCATTTTTAGTAAAATTATATCTGCCTTACGCCGTTTATGTAAATTAGATGAATTATTGTAGGCTATATCGTGTTGTTTGCAATATTCGTCCAGCTGATTGATGCCTTTATCCCCACGAGCCAGTCTTTCTTTTAAGCGAGTTCCTGGTCCACAGAAATTATATCCTGGTAGATGAAGTTCAAATGGCAATTTGTTGATTAATCTATTCAGAAGACTATCTTCCGTCATAACCAGATGGAGACTGAATTACAATTATGTATAATCAATCTTTATAAAACATTCGTTTTGTTAATCCAACTGTTTTCACTGGAAGGGAACCCGAGCCATTTAACGTAACACCTTTTAGCTTTTTTTTTCAAAACTTTTTCGACAAGATAAACATCAGGGTGCTGAGTTTTTTGTAGTTCTTGTATATAAAATGCACCTAGTATTGGACGATGCCTCATGTCCGCTAATAAATAAGTTATTGGGTCAGTGTTTTGCACTTTGATGATTTTGAAAATTTCTGTTGACCAATTCGGCGTATACCCTTTTTCAAATGTGCCTTTATATTTACTTATGCGCACATAATCATTGGCATTCAATTTCTTTCTATATTTTTCTTTAGGGATAGAGGTAAGATTCTTTTTGAACCTCTCCAGTAATATATCTTTATTTTTTTGTTTTACTTGTGCTGGAGACATACCAATTGTTCTATGAATGGTATTGTTGTATATGTCAATCACTTTATTAAGAACTTCGTCATACCATATATAGTTTCCTCTGAAACTGAATTCTTTGTAGAGCTTATTTTTCAATGTTCGGATTAATCTTTCTACAATAGATGCTTTTTTAGTAGAGTAAGTGGAGTAGTGATTTATTTTATAACTATCCACAATTTTTTTGAATTTGTCATTATAGAACTCATTGCCTCTGTCCGTTTGTAGGTGTTTAGGCACTCGTCCTTTATGTAATAAAGATTGAAAAGCTCGAGTGACAACTTCTTTTTTTTTACTTTTCAGTGGATATGCCCATGCGTACTTTGAAAAAGTATCGATAACGGCTAAAATAAAATTATGACCACCGTTAAATTTAGAAACAGCTTGCATATCTATTAAATCAGCTTGCCAAAGGTCATCAATATCTTTCATCACAACATGTCTTCGAGGAAAATTTACCCTTGCATATTTATGAATCTCATTTACCACACTTTTTTTGCTCATGTTTATTATAATGTTTAAATATTACTTCTAATTTATTAACTCGATTATTTAATTCAATAAGCAAGTTTGTGTTAGATTAAATTTTATTCAAAATATTAATGAGAGATTTATCAACATATTCTTTGGTTGCGCTGTCATTCAGATCAATTGGATGTTCCAAATTTTTAAGGATCTTATTTTGGGCGTTTAAATTTCCATCACTAGATTGTTTTATAGAACATTCGCTTTGGATTATATAATCTTTTTTCTGTTTTTTATATAGGTGATGGCCGAATTTGTTGACATTCATGTTTGAATGATTCTTAAAGACTAAACAAATATTCGCAACGCTTAGTCATTTTATTCTTTAATTATACCAGCTTCTTTTAACTCTTCTATGATTGAAATAATTTCATTGTCATGATTACTGTTACCAGCATCTCTAGATGCCACCAAAAGCATAAGTCTTTCAATTAATTCATTAGGATCGTCCCAATAAATAAAATCTGTATTTGATTTATAGGTTTTTTTAAAACTTGGGGATTTAACTCCAGTTCCACGCTTGATAGCTTTGTTTTCCACTTCATCTCGATCAAAAAATAAGGGTTTTATAATTTGGCAGTACTTCATGCTTTTGTCTCCTCTTATTTGGCCTAAACGATTAAAATCTCTTTTGTGAGCATTAGTATTGTGTAACATATCTTTATAAACTATTTTATCTCTCTCTGTTACCAAATTTAAATCCGGCTTTTTTTTAAATAAAAGTTCCTTAATACCAGGTGTCATTTCGTAGTTTATATTTCCAAGGGTCATTAAAGAAATTTCATTGTCGCTAGAAGTTTTACCAAAAACCTTAAAAGAGATTGGTATGTTTCCCATGAATAATTGCTTGTTTTCATCCCGTACTCCAAATGGTACATTTAATGTATTATTTTCATCAAGCAAATTTTGTTTTTCTAATATTGATAGAAGGGGAGTGTCTAAATTGGTTACTTTTTTTTCATTTTTAAATGGCGTTGAATGTATTTGTTTTTCTGATTCACTATCGGTTAATGTATTTTCACTTTTAGCAGAGTTATAGCTTTGAAATTTGTCGTCGGGTGAACCGTTGGAATAATTACACAGTGATGAATCATTTGTATCAAAAGTGCATTTAATATCACTTTTATATGAATTAGATTCAGCCATTTTATTAAGAGGATCAGTGAGAGGTTTAAATATTTTATTTAAATTTAAGTTTGTGTTGTCTTCTTCATCCTTTATTTGTTTTATTTTGTTTTTAATTGTTTTAACTGAGGCGAGTATTTGGTGTTTCCATTTTTTTTCCATGTTTTATAACGATGTTACCACATCCATTAAATTATAAGAAATGATGACTTTAGTAGTTATGACTTGTATTTAAATGAAATCAATCGAACTTAATAAATGTATCAAATCCACTTCTGTATCTACCATTATTTAATTCACTATATTTATCTATAATTAAGAATGAGTGCGGATAAGTCCATGTTTTTAAACATATGTTTTTAAATTTGGACCAATCAATGTCTGAATTAACATGTTCATTATAAATATGTTTTAAATTTATATCATCCTGTTTAAAAATTATTAAAAAGTTTGCATTATCTCGTATTAATTGTTTTGGTATTTTCGAATAAGTTTGGGACAAGTAAAAGCAATCTATATTTTTATGCCGTCCCATTGAAAAATAGTTACGTATATTTGTCTGATTCTCGCATGCCACATCGTCAAAAATAAAAACAGAATTTGGTAAAGCAATATCCGGGTCAATAACGTCTTTGTTATCATTAAATATGTTAAATTTTATATCTGGAATTTGATTCAAGATTTCATTTAAAAAGCAGTATTTTGGTTGAAATGTGGTTTTTGAATACAGATAAACATTCTTAAATTTTAAGCCGTTTTTATGTAATAATAAGCCTATCATTACATTGGTCTTTCCACAATTAGATGGACCGCAAATTAGACAGCGAATCGTATTGGGAAGTAATACGCTATGTCTGTTAATTCCGGAATGTGATTTTACTTCTATGTTGTTAATTTCTAAAGTTGTGGGTTGCTTTATCAACCTCATAATGATATCTGACAATACTGTATAGGGTATTTATATTAAATAGATAAATCATTACAATGTCCATTTCTATTGATCGAATGTTAGCGGTTCTAATGTTTGCTTTCCAAGAAATTTAGCTTTTAAAAACAACCTTTGTCCACGTGATCTATTACCAAAAAAGGTAAGTACCTAGTTATATTTTAGTTATTATTTTTGTAATACTTATTAATTCATTGTTGCACCAGCTCCACTGTATAGCAGACAAATTTGCATTGCACTGTTGGTTTACATATATCCTGATTTTGGTAAGTGTTTATTTTAACTTTTTACTAATAATATCAGTTAAAACTAATTGGTAGTTCATATGAAGGTTAATTTAATAAGTATTATTTTATTTTGTTACAGAAACAATGACAAGCATAGTTTTTGCTGACGCTGATCCTTTCTATCTACAAGAGGCTCAAGACATGAATTTAATCTGGAACAGTCATGAACACGATAGAGATATTGTTCGAGAAAATAAAGAAACCAATACAAAAAATAAATCATTCAAAACAATTCATAAGAAAGGAAAGTTAAGTTTTAAGAAAAAAATATCACCAGATTCATCATTCGTTGTCAGAAAAATACCAGGAAAAGGACATCACTTAATAAAAATTGAAATCAGTGAAATTAACACCCTAGCAAGTGATGATTGTTGTGTAAGTGTGCAGTATGTAGTTGAGGATAAATATGATAACATTTTAGACGCAACGCAAGATTTAATAAGTAAGATGACAAAAAAGTTATGTGTCCCAGAACCTTTATAAATCTATCTAATTGTATTTATTGATATTTTATTTTATTGTAATATTATTGAATATATAACCTAATAAACATAGTTACGAGTCACGTACTTGTTTTATTTATCTTGCTTACGCAGGGTTTACCTACACATTATTTCGGTGACCGATGTAAATCTGGATTCGGTCGAACACTAACAATAATCTTATAAAATCAGACAGGAATTAGGATAGGTTAAGAAAAATGCAAGGAATGATATTTTATGCGATTTCAATTTATTTCATATATATTTCACATATATTATATATAGCAAATTATAACTTTTACCAGTAAATCAAGACTTACAGACTATATAACTTTACAAATGTATTACTTATAAATATATATATAGTTATTATGTTAGGAATTATAGTAAACATTTACCAAAATAAAACGGTTTTCAGTTGACAAGATATATAATTTTGTCATTATTTACAGTTCAATGTTGCTTTTAAATGTCACTTTTATTATTATGATATATTTCTAATATAATACAATATTATTATAATATATTGCTGTAATGTCCCCAAGGTACAGTTTTTACTATATCTTTCGTGATCTGTCTCTTATCATCTGATTTATTTAAAATCAATTTATTCAACCTCTGAGTAAATATTTTATGATTAATTGATTTAATAATGTACATACTATCTCTAAAATCAATATTCCTAAACAAACATCGTTTATATTTTGCCATGTCAAGTTTCCTCGTTACACATTTTTTTGTGCCTTTGGCTTTCTTAAGTGAAGATGTTTCAGTATTTATGCAATAAAGTTTTGCGCGAAGTCCTGTGAATTCTGTAATTAACTCACCAGCCATTTCATCTTTAAAATATCCAGGTTGTTTAATATTAACATGAGGTATACCATATACATTATCTTCTTTAAAATTACTAGTGTCAAAGTATTGTAGGTTAAGTTTCATATCCTTGTAGAAATCATCAGTCCTTATCAAATATAAAAGACTATCAGTATCTGTGTAGCAAAGGCATATATTTTCTCCATACATTTTTTTCATAATCGCGTAATGGAATCTATATAAATGTCTCTTCGCGAGTTCTAGAACAGTAAAGCCAATATATATTGGTCGGTCTAGATTGATTTGTGTTGGCTGCATTTGAATAGCTACCAAATTTTCTGTAAAAATCGAGAGATTCATAAAATTTGGCGCACTTATATATTTTTCAGCGCCGCAAATTTTATTAGTTCTGTTAGAACAATCTTTCCATACATTAACTAGTTTTACATCAACTTGATTTCTTTTGTTTTCTATCGTTTTACCAAATATAGAGTTATTCTGTTTTTTAAAAAAATCCCTTTCAAATTCGGAAGTTGCATTTTGTCGCAACAATGTGTTTAATTCAATGTAAGGTTTTAGAAATTGTTTCTGATCGAAAGCCAATACTCTGTGTATTTTTAATAGTACAAGTCCGTTTCTCAAACATTCTTTTAAATGAGTATAATGTATGACATATTTATATTTATTATGTAGGTTTGCTATTAGCTTTTGAGATTTTCCATTAGGCGGAATACATTTTTCTGGCGCGAATGGTAAATCAGAATGATGATCATGTATTTGTGGAGGATATTCAAGGTCCACTTCAAGTATGTATCCACGATTGTTACTATCTGGTATCGATTCAATGTTGTTAAGGGTTTTAATTTCGTCTTCATTTAGAAAGGAAAAATTATTGGTAGGAAGACATTTCATCATCGTATATCCATAAAGATTTACACAATCGAGGTACATTAGATAAGAATTGGGCTCGTATTTATTGTAATTAGACAAATATTTATTATTTGCTTTAGCATTTCTGAGAGAACATTGTGCTAAACCTCCTCTAATGCCTTTTTCAAGCATTTGATACATTTCAACATCGGAAATTAAATCAAGCTCAACTTTTGTAAACAATAACATGGCATCCCAACTTAATGAAGGTGATGATACATAATGACAAGGATCTAAGTTGTAGTAAGTCAAGCTCATTGTTCTGAATTTTTCAAAAACGTCACATAATAATAATACATCGCATTTTAAATATAAATCGGTGTACTCCCCTAAATCTTTTATGTTAAATTCATTCCAAATAGTTTGCGCATGTTCGTAATCTTTA
This sequence comes from Plagodis dolabraria, assembly GCA_963854805.1. NCBI lineage: Eukaryota > Metazoa > Arthropoda > Insecta > Lepidoptera > Geometridae > Plagodis > Plagodis dolabraria. The sequence continues at coordinate 2,222,071 of OY978453.1, read as the reverse complement.
TCTGATATATCTTCAGAAGAAAGCCTATTAAAAAAACTACTCTTGTCAGGAAGATTTGGTTCATTATAGCGTTCCGTCGAATTCAAATAATCATAGCAATATACTCCTTTTTGACACAATAAATCAAACGATTTACTATCAGGATAATATTTTTTTAAATTTTTAAAGTCACTTTTCTGCAGTGTTTTTACTAACTTATCCAAGCCGCAACTAAGAAAATTGAACGAATCAATAAATTTCAACTGAGCGGCATTGTTGGAATCAATTGGTATAAACTTTGTGATTGATATGTATTTTTCCTTTGTTTTTGAAATAAGATTAATACGTCCTATGATCGCAGATAGCTCGGTAATAAATAAATGACAGTCATATCCGGAAAGATTGTGGAATATGATTGGAATAAATTTACATGTCCTAGCATTCAAATTACATCCCACGTGACTCGGACCTAAATAAGCTGAATCAAAATGATCGTGGTCTGCGCATTTTACGTCATCAGCTACAAATTCCTTTTTACACAAGTGACAGATGGTAGCATGTTTAAACGATGCCAGCTCATTTTCAGTTAGCGGCATCATTTCATGTTTAATTGATATAATTTGATATAATTCCATTACATCATTAGTTAGAGCTTCAATAAATTTTTTTACACAATTTGGGCCCCGATAAGACACAAATTTGTTTAGACTCGGTTTAGACTCACAGCATATGTAATAAGCAAAGCAAGTCGCTTGATGTATTTGCACGTTCTCAACATGTTGTGATTTGCTTTTATCCGAATATTCTTTAAGCAAACTTTCAAAATCACCATATATTACGAAAGGAATTCTACGAGTTCGTTCAACATGCGAAAATAATAACTTACTACCTGGTTGAGGCAGAATTGTTTTTACTCTAGCGCAATCGTGATTTACCAGTTTTTCTTGCGATGGAAAATAAATAAAACATTCGTCACACAAAAAAATTCTGCATTTATGTTGTGTAAGTTGTCTATGTACAAGCTTTCCGAAATCTTTTATCAAACAGAAATGGTTTTTCCCGTTTATCTCAATGAGGAGCAGGCTAATATGCGTCAACTTACGATGTTTTGTTTTGTAGAGGGGACCAGATACTATATTGTTTTTATCCAAACCGTACACATTTACCGAAATTAAAGGATTTATCTTTTCGAATATTTTAATATCATTTAAACTCAAAGGAAAAGTCATTCCTGAAGTGTTCAGAATATGTTTATAATGTGGATATGACGACACTCTATTTGGATTATTTTTTGCTGGATACATATGCGCAATTATGCTCCATAAGAAACATCGATCATCTTTGTTTTGAATGTTTAAACATGATTTGGTGTTTTGAATTTCTCGCGGCAATTTCACGTATGAGCCCGCCCGTAATGGATTGTATTGATTAATATTTAATTCTAAATGACTGATAGAATTTAGTGTCCAACCACTCCCCGACATTTCGAATTCTGAACATTTCGTTATCAGCTTTTGGACACATGTTTTATAAAACGATATCAAATCAGAGTTGTAAAAAATCTTTACAAATGGCACATTAAATGACTTAAGGGCTTTTTCATCATTTTTAGGTAAATAATATGACACAAAAAATTCCATGTTGACTTTTAATGCATTGTGTTGGATCAATGATTTTTTTATTAATTGTAAAACTGAAGTAGAGGCTTTATTCAAAAATTCCTCAGGCAGCATATTATTCGAAATAGGGTTTATTTTATAACTTACAATTCTAGATTTAAATGCACTAGCTATAATCTGCACATCTGGGAACTCAGAGTTGATCAAACAGTTTGATTTATGAATACTACTTTTATAATGCGACGAGATACGAGACACCTCAATATTACACTCTCTACAATATACCATTTTGCCTCACTTGTTCCTTAGTAGGTATACTTGATAACAAACTTGAACTGATAAAAAATATTAAAAAATATAGGTAAATATTTGAGGTATTTACTTAATATAATACTTGCATGAATTGATATGAAGCGATTAACCTGCCTAGATGTCGGTAATAATATAAATGCATAGTTTCGTAATCTGAGATTTAATTTTACTGTTTGCAATTAGTTTTCAGTAGTATATTTCAGTATTTCAGTTTCTATATTTAAATTTTTCAATATTCCAATATTTCAATATTCCAATATTTCTCATTTATAGTTTTGCTGTAAATAAAACAATCATTAGACATAACATAATAATAACCAGTTAAAATTTTATTCATGAAAATAAAACTTACATTTGTTGATTAAAAAGTATTGTAAATGCTTTCCTATTATAAGGTATAAATAAAATAAAGATAACAGTTAAGTAAAGATAGCTAGATAAAAGTGAAATAATTGAATATTATTGCGTCAGTATGTTAGAACATATTGTTCATTGCGGTATCATGGGATACTTAAATGTATAGTTTGGTAATCCTAGTTTGCAATTTACTGTGTAGATATTATTATAATGTTTGCAATTAGTATTTCAGTTTCTATATTTCAATTTTTCAATATTTCAATTTTCAATATTTCAATATTTCAATATTTCTCATTTTTAGTTTTGCTGTAAATAAAACAATTATTAGACACAAAATAAGAATAACCATTTCAAATTTTATTCATAAAATCTAAAACTAACATTAACTAATTCAAAAGTAGTATATATGCAAGTAATTACCTATTATAAGGTAGAAATAAAAATATCAAGGTAATATAATAAAGTAAAGACAAAATGAAACAATTGCGATTGTACCAATCTGTTAAAACATACTGTTCAATGTAATTTCATGGGATACATTATTGGCTGTATAGCCTTGAATTCATTTTTCCCGGCTTCTACAAGTGTTGACAATGCGCGCCATACAGGTGTTTGGGTGTCAGTACACAATTTTAAAGTAACCAGGGCTCTTTTCCAACGTTCTTCGCTAGGCTGACATTCAGCTTCTCGGGAATTATAGACCCTTAACTCGACGTAATACTCCCCGCCACGTGTGAGATCTCGTTGTGTTGTATACCCGCTCGTTCCGCGCTGTGAAAAGAAGCTCCGCAATGTAGCCGCACGCGCTGGTTTCACCTTGCTGCTTTCTCCGATCTCCTGAAAAAAAATCAAACAAATAATAAGTGACCTTCATACGTAACAGTTTATTGATATAACTGCTGTAACAAAAGTAAGTTACATAAATGTTTACAAAAATAATCTAGCCTGCATTAAACAACGCTTATCCACCATCGTAACTAAAAAAATACCCTGCCTAAGAGGGCCATGGTGCCGTAAACAATCATCACACACACACACTGAGTATCACACCCATAAAAATAAGTAAACGAGCGAATAATATTTTTTCATTACCTGTGTAATCGAGGGCTGCGCCAGAGGTAATTCTACGTCATCCGTGTCCGAGCCAAAGAAATGGGATGTCGTCAACAGTTCTGTTGACACCGCCGCTGGCAGTTTTTTCTTTCTCGATGAAGACCCAGCGCCGCTGCTAGCCGTCCGTTTCTTTGATGCGCCTCCGTCTTTCTTCTTTTCTTGAGCCACCTTTTTTGCAGGAGGTTGTGGTGTAGGTGGAGGTGCTACAGGCTCGGACCCCGCCGGTGTTTCGTCGTCCGATACATCAATCTCATCGGCCCAGAAAGGATTTTGCGACCAGCCCGGCCTGAAAGCAATAATTTAAAATAATTATAATAGAAGATAACTTCGCAACGAGTTAACACAACATTGTTTCTGAACATTGTTTTAGCCTAGCATAGCAAAATGCTTTATAAATAAAAAATCCATGAGTTAACACAAGTTAGTTTGCCGATCAACACAGGTACCTAAGTCACATTACACTTTATACGTTTACATCCTCACACTCACAGTCCACACTTAGTTCAATGACTTGTATAGCGGGTGCCAGAAACATTCACTTCACTCATAATCTCACCTTGAACCAGAAATACAAATTTCCCTTGGGGAAGTAAATTGAGCTTCTGTCAGGAATCGAACCCGAAACTCCCGGTGTAGAAGGCAATTACTTAACAACTACGCCAGCATGGCATCTAATTTTTTTCACCGAAGTTATAAGGCAATTTGCACTCACTAATAATTCATTCATACTAACAATAAATACTTTAAGGTCACTTACTTACATAGTTAGGTTCCTTGAAGTTCCGAATATGTAAATAACTGCACTTTTTTTGGATGCTGGAGCGTCGTCGCCCACCACTGAATATCCGCTTTTAAATGTAGATGCACCAAATCAGTCCTATTTATAATCTCATTTTATAAAGATGCATTCACAAGTCGAATCTTGACTAAAACGTACAAAAATAAAAAAACAGAAAGGTTAAAGTTTTAACGATTGTATACCTTAACGATCTTGTAAACAAAGTTCATTTCATCTTGTCAACCGATAAACAAATCTGAATGAGACTTTATGCTGTCGTCAAGGGATGTAAAGCGATGACTGCTGCACATTCTCGAGCAACTGGAGACAAAAATCCTATAAGGAAGTGGCAGGTACTTATACCAATTACGAGTCTTTTAAATTACAGATCTCACTTAACTGGTAAACAACATATTTCAATTGATCACCAGTAATGAGAGAACCTCTCGAATAAAACAATGCTTTTTATGAAAATCCTTATAACTAAATCTTTTAGATATTAGTAGCGAAACAAACATCAATAAGTCGATTTGTATTTTTTGACGATACTAAAAATGTATTGCTACTTAAGTAAATATTTAAAAATCACATAATGTTCTGATCACTACTGTTACCTATTTAGTATTTTTATTAGACATTAATATGTAGGTACCTACGTTAAATTTTAACCAAAACGTATATTATAATTTTAATTATGTAAAATCATGAAACGAAGGTTGTATCTTTGAACCATAGGCCGTCATTTATTTATTTATTCATTATAATCAATCTCTTTTTTAACTTTTTTTATTTTCTATACAAGATGATTACTACAAAACATCAAAAGAACCAAAAGCCCGTAAAGTAACCTATGGATAGTGACAATGGAGTCTTATCGCTAAGAGAAATTCTTTTCAGAAATATTTGTATCGATATAATCACAGTAATATTGTTGTTTGCTAAGAAGCTATTTAATAGTATAGATAGTGAAAAGTATAGATATCTTAGAAAATACTAAAAACAAAAACTTTTAAACTCATAGCCCACACTAAATTCATAGACTTGTATCTTAGGTGCTAGAAACATTCACTTCTTCACACACACACACACAATGACACCCAGAACCAGAAGTGCATATTTTCCTTGATGAGGAGATTTATGCTACTGTCGGGAATCAAACCTAGTACCCGCAACATAGAAGACAAGAACTTACCAACTACGTCAACATGACAGTCTGACTAATCGTATCTTTGATAAAAAAATATGACGAAAAAAATATCGTTGAATCACGTACGCTAGAAAATCCAAATATAGGCTGACTTGATAGCCTAGGTACATAGGACTGCACATATCATTGACATGAGTACAAAATAATAAAATGTAATAATCATAAAAAGTCCCCACTTTATACGTACTCGTACGTACTCTAGGTAACATACCACGGCTGTATAACCCACACTTAAATCGGGATACTATATACCTATGCCTTATAAATGTGTCGGTCGCATCTGTTTCACTAGACAGACAAAGTATTATGTTCTGAACTGATCTGTCTTGAACGGTCTAAAATAAAATGAACTGCTCAGATAAACAAATGCAGACTGACCAGATAAAACGATAGCGGTTTATAAGCTAGAGGGAACCTCGCTTTTTTTAATTCAGTGCGACGAATATAGTGAGCGAACATAATACATGTTGTAAAATGCGCTAACGAGACGATTATAGAGAATAAAAACATCTGACACATGATCCGTGCGCAAACAAGTTGTCGGTTCCCTTGTAATTACAATACTACTTATTAATCGTATGTTTGATGTGGATTGGATAGCAGATAATCGAGAGAATTGGGGGTCATGCATCGCGAGCTCGAGCGTAGCGAGAGCGATGCAGATGCAGAACCCCCAATTCTCCCCTACTCACACCCTTGAGTGTTAAAGTCGGTTCAATTTTTGGGGTAAAAAAAATTCCCCCATTTTAGTGTCCCTTGCTACTTGCGGATTCGATTGTCATTAATTAGCAATAACTATATCATCAAGATAGGAAAAAACCTTTCAGTTATTGGAGTGTAACTAAAAAACAGATAAGAGTACAACTACACCGCGGTTTCCACAGACGAGTGAAACTAATTCTACACGGTCGTGAACTACAAATATTTGTTAAAGAAGTTGGAGTTGGTTACCCCTCACTATGCTTAAGTTGGTGGGGTGGGTACCTAAAACGTGTTCGCTAAAATAGAGCAAAATTTTTGAGTTCGTCCGTACTTTACTAATAGGCGTGCGCCTAGAGCGCTTGTTATGACTAGTAGTATCCTAATAGATGCAGTGTTCATTATGGCAGACTAAGGGCATCTCGTTTGTGACTGAGGTTAATTAATTATCAGTAATACATAATTAATGATCGATTAAGTGGCTACTGCGGGCTTGCCACAAAGGTGCTAAAATGAATGTTGATGATTTCATTTAATCATAGTCACTGACAACTTTGTGTATCATTCTACTACGAGTATTAATAAATGCATGTTTTTTTTATAATTATTGATAGGCTAGCCTTGGACTACTATCTCACTTGATGGTTATTAAAGATGTGGTCTAGGATGTTGTTCAGGTTACCCTAGAATTACTCCTAGAACTCTCAAGGACAGCTGCCGGAACACACCGTTAGGTGCTTGGCGACAGATTTTCTTCTTAAGGGTGGTAGCTAGCCAGGCGGGCATTCAAAATGCAAAACGCCCTACTACCATGCTGATACTACTGCCATCGTGAGACAACAACCGGGGCCGACGGCTTAAAAAACGGCTTGACCAATTTTGATGAAATTTAAATAGGACCATACGACAAACATTCAAATATAAAAAGAATCATATAAATCGGTTTATCAGTAAAAAGTTCTGAGGTAACAAACATTTAAAATAAATAGACGAATTGAAAACCTCCTCCTTTTTTAAAGTCGGTTAAGAAGCTAAAACACATACTACCTTTTGAATTTGTAATATATATATTATTATTATCATATAATAATTAAAAAAAGGTGGAGTAAATCTATACTAAAAATTATAAAGTACAGATTTGATTATATATGGTAATGAAGTTAATACTCAAAGCCCAGTGTATACCCATACACTGGGCTTTGATTATTAACTTCATTATCTTAGACCCTGGGTACGAAATACTAGGCATTTGGCTAAAACTAGATATAAAAACAATAATTTCATTGCATTTTAGCAAGCTTATTGAACCTAGAAAGTTATCAAAAAACTAGTTCAAGTCACGGGTGTGACATCGCATATCATGGTCGTGACGTGACATGAGTTTCCATACAGCCAGATTTATGTTTTTACTTATAATTTAATTTATATCCATCCAGTTTTAAAAATCGCTTAATGTCACTTATTATTTCTATAATCATAAAAAAGACGACTCAAATTTACTAACAAATTCAATACTAAATTCAATATTTTTTTTTTACCGAAAAATGGGCTTGACTTCAACACTCAAAAGTGCGAAATAACTTGTTGAAGTCGGTACTGTGATAGTTCAAAAGTACCTATTATCACAATATTGTGCACATGGTCCCGACTTCGAAGAGTTATTTCACACTTTTGGGTGTTGAAGTAGGTTTGATTAATAAAAATTCTCACCCGTTTTAGTGTCCGTTGCTACTTGCGGGACCGATTGTCATTCATTGGCAATGACTATATCATCAAGATAGGAAAAAACCTTTCAGTTATTGGAGTGTAACTCAAAAAACGGCTGGATCGATTTTGATGAAATTTAAATAAAATCACACGACAATCATCAACATTCAAATCAAATAAATCATCAAAATCGGTTCGGTAAAAAAAAAACGGACAAATTGAGGACCTCCCCCTTTTTTAAATGACTTCCAAAAAAGGAGGAGGTTCTCAATTCGTCTGTTTTTTTTACGTTTGTTACCTCCGCAACTCTTGACTGTGTGAACCGATTTCAAAAATTATTTTTTGTTTGAAAGCTCTAGCTTGTCGTCTAGTCTCATTTAAATTTTATCAAAATCGTTCAAGTCGTTTTTGAGTTACACTCCAATAACTGAAACATATTGACCTATCTTGATGATATAGTCGTTGACAATGAATGACAATCGATCCCGTAAGTAGCAAGGGTAACTAAAAAGATTCAAAAATATTTTTTTTTACCAAAAAATGGAACCGACTTCAACACCCAAAAGTACAAAATAACCTTTTGAAGAATATTTTGCGCTACTGTGATAATAGGTACTTTGGAACTATCACAGTACCGAGTTCGACAAGTTATTTCAAAGTTCCATTTATTTGTAAAAAAAAACAGCCCTTTTCTTAATATTAACACACATATTAACCTTCACGATACTAACTTTCACTACTTACGAAATCAATTGTCATTCACCGTCAATCAGGAAGTCATCAAGATAAGCGTAACGAGTCGAAAGTTAGCCCAGAGCATGTTTTATTTTGTTGTTTGATATTAATTTTGATCCTGTTCTGTGTGGCGCTGCGTAGATCGAAAAAATTGACACAGGTCCTACGTCGACGAGCTCTGCGAGCGCACTGGCGGTCTAGTGAGCGAGCTCTGATGCCATGAATTCATGTTAAAAAATCATATAAAATTAACATGATAACTTTTTTACATTTTTATTTATGATTTAATTACTTTTATTGATAAGTAATGTATAAAAAAATAATTTAAAATTAAAGATTGGTAAAAAGGGAGTCAAAAATCGTTTTTAAATTCGAAATAGAGGTAACTTTAGGATTTTTTTCTATCGAGTGAAGTTATTTATTATGTGGATCAGATTTATGAATTAACTCAAGAATATGCTTAAAAATAACATATATTTTTTTCAGTTTAATAACCGAGTTTTTTCTTTGAGAAAAGTTAATTCTTGTATGGCGTTTTTTGGCCAGGATCGCCTTAAAAATGAATGTTATAATTATGATTGTTTTCCTTTGTTTACCTTGATAGCACTGAAGGCAGAGGGCGCCTGCGCCGTGTAGGCCTGCACCTTGACCTCGTAGGCGGTGTCTGGCAGCAGGTGCCCGAGCGCGAGGGCCCGCGCCCCGCGCGCCGCCACCACCTTCTCGTACTCGCCCGCCGTGTCCACCTGCCGGTAGTGCACGTAGAACCCCATAGCCGACACGTTGTCGGGGCCCGTCGACCACTGCAGGGGGAATCACAATAAGTGATCTTCATCTCTACTAATCTAAATAATATGTGATATTTCCACCAGAACTTCCAACTTGACAAAGGCGGGCCCATCTACAGTAAATTATTGCTGCGCTTTTTCTGTTAATCTTGTCGAACAAGCACGAGTTCCACCTAGCCTTACGCGGTAACCTTTGCCTTTAACAGGTTCAGTTCGTCACAAAAGATGCCTGCACTGGGTCCATCAGTTTTTTAGTATAATTTTGCTGCATTTATGTTAAAGAATAATATAACTAAAAACATTGTACTTATTTTACACATTAATTATAGCCATTTTTATCGGGATATACTCAAAATTAGTCAGTCAGTATATTTTTGAGATGACTAAATATGACGAATTTGACATTGAAATAGTATTACTTCGTATCAAACGTCACGTTAGAGCACGCGAAAAGGGTGAACAATTTATTCTGACGTCATCAATCGCCGAGCAACCATTACCGGTTGTAAGGTTGCTTAATTGCTGTGAATGTATAAAATTTAGCAATAAGATTATGTTATTATTACCACAAGAAGTGAGAGTTGCCCCCCTATTCAGACAATCATGGTCTGTTCGTCGTAAGAAGTCATGTTGCAAACAAACATTCAATTTCATCCGCTGAGGGTGTAACTATATATACATGGATAACTTTTAATCTGTGTAATCAACAAACTATGATAAGCCTTTGTCACAAGAAATGCTCAATGATGTTGCAGTATTTTAAATTAATCATGCTATCGACTATTATGGAAAATGACATACTGTTGAAAAAAAAGCCAAGCTAAACTCATTTGATTGACAGCTGCTTTCAAAGGTTTCCGAATAGATAAAGCATTTTTTACCTAGTACGTCCCAAAACGAACGCCCATTGTGATCTGTTTCAGCATTTGTGGGTGTTATTTTTGCTACCAACAAGGTATAAGAACGCTGCAATTATGTAAATACTCACGGTCCATTCGAGTTGCAGGCTGTTAGGAGAAGCGGCGGTGACAGTCTTCAGGTCTGGAGTCTGCGGCTTCAGCAGCGCGGCTCCTCGCTGCAGGTAGAACTTGGCGCTGCTCTTGCCTTGCTTGTTGTCTTGGTTCGAGTACACTGCTGCTACGCGGAACCTAATGGTACGAGAAAAGAAATCTTCTAACTGTAGCTTATACTTTTGTCACGTGTTGCTGTCAGTAGGTTAAATACTTACTGTTGTAGGTGCGATACTTTTAAATCGACTGAGTCCAAAATAAAAAAAAATATATAAAAAAACAACATCAAAAGGTCACTTAGACAGCTCGACATTAGCAACTTAACGTTCATATAGTATCCGTTGACAAAGTAATACCTTCGTCGGTGACTAAGGATATCTGCGAAAACAGCAGCGGCGCCCTAACGCACGTCAATTATATTGCCTATATTATATTATCGTGGCTTATATGGACCCCCTTCTGGTAAAAGCCTCCTCCAAGGACTTCCATCTTTCTTTTTGTCTACTCTCTCGACAAAATAATAACTAACATAAATTAATTTAATTTAATATGATCATAATGCAATTTAAATTATTTAAAAAGAATTATCATATTTAATCGGAATGTATATGTAGGCTGAAATAAAGCTTTATTATTATATTATCAATTATATGTCATACGAATTTGTACTCTACTTTGTAATGATAGTAGATAGATGGTAACTAGTAATTAAGCGATATCATTTGTATTCTTCATAGAGCTTGAAAAGGCATTTCTAAACTTATTTTGAAGTCTAGTATGTCCTTAGTCCAAAAGGTTAAATTGAAACACAGTATGTCGAACCGAAAGATGCGGCTTCAATCGAGGTGGCTCTAAAAAATATTGAATATGTATCCCGCAGTAGCGATAGTGCTTAAGCTGATATGAAAAAAAAACAATTGATACTTACATAATAATTCATAGTGCAACGCTTTTATGGGTGTCTTGGGATACAGAGACTGGCTCGACTGTGCAAAAATTTGTGCTGTGACCTCTTAACATCGCGGAAGTGACGTAAAAGTGGACGATATTACCAATTTCTATTGTTATAATTATATACGCTATGCATGGATTAATGTAATTGTTTTAATACTGATACGAGACGGGTGTGGCCTTCAGCCAGATTACTAGCATAATAACGTAGCACAAAATTTCGACTCAGTAGCGCCAGTCATGATACCCCAGGTAAAGGCACCATATGCGTAAAACAGTTCGATTTACTTTGTTAATAAAACTTTGAAGGATATATTAAAAGGACATTATTAGGAACGTAAATCTGTTTATATGTAAATCTGTATAACAGCTAAAGCTACTTCTGAGGCCAGGAAATAAACTCGGATCCTTTCTTTCGTAGGATATTGTAGTAAATAGATGCAGCATGCTAGTAGGTAAGGTAGGGTGGGTGACCTGTAATACTTGTCTGGCGCGAGGCCGTCGATGGCATGCGAGTGTATGTGCGGCGGGATCTCGTGGTTGGCCGTGTTCCACTGCACGCTGCTAGAGTTGGCCTCCTTGTACTGCACCTGAACAATGCCCACTCGCTTTACTCTCTCTCACTCTCAACTACAGTGGAATGAGTCTCCGAAGTGTTAGGATTACACTCCTCTATACCTTCCACGAACGGGAAATTAATGAATAGATTCAGGAGTTACTTTGCGGAAATCCATATTTAATAATAACTAATATTTTAAAAATAGGTATTTGAAGAAAATATCAAATTAATATTTTAATAAAACACTTAAAAATATAAGAATATATCTAGAGACAATCCCGCTTAATTTCCCTGTTAAGCTGTCACAAACGCCACGCAGTCAAACCGGAATAATTTTCAATGCATGTCGCTTCTACGCGAAGTATCCTCAGGAGGTCTTGACCTTACTAGATACGAGTACATTCTTATATATTTTGATGTTTTCTTAAAATATTTTAAGTGTAAAGGGGAAAATAGCAAAAGGTTGTAAGCACCGCCTTCTGCACCGCTCCGATCCCCAAGACGCCTTGTGAAGCGTGCGGATTATATTTCGACATTATAAGTAAGAACGTAAAAGGCAAACATATGCCCTATATTTTAACTGTCTGCGCCTTGTATTACATAGATATAACGTTAGCAATTATAGCGTCTGGAGTGTTGTATTACATTCGTTAGAGGCTTATATCGATTTTTATTAGATTCTGAATCTCCAATTAAGGACAAAATGTGAGGTCAATAAGGACAATATGTACTGCAGTGTGCATAATTAAATGCTAGTGATTTTTATGTAAATATATGGTTTTCCTATTAGGGCGGGCCGATATTAAAATGTAACAAGATGTGTGTGAAGTTTTAACATTTTTTTATTTATTATCATTTGAATAGCTTATGAATGAAATATGACATCGTTCAAATGACAGTCAGAGCTTTGCACGGATGCGAGAGTTCCAATTTTCTAAGACTCGACCGTGTAGATCGGGCTGAATTTTATTGATTGGCTGCGGCTTTGAGGGCACATATAGAAATCATTTATCATCGATTTGAACGCTCGCCGTTGACAGTGATGGCCTCACTAACATTGTTATCGAAAAGTACGGACCAATGACACCTCTGGCCCAAAATCTGCACCAAACAGTATTTTTTGTGGATGCATTGCCAACTCGTGAACATTGCGCGAACATAATATGTCACATATTTTTTAATTTCTTACCTTGTAGAAAAGAATAGGCAAGCCATGATTTGGTGCTTTTGACCAGGATACCATGACGCTCTCATCCGTCAAACGCGTCACGTTGGGTCGGGACGGTGCAATCAAAATAGCTGAAATAGTATAAGTAACACGTAAAAAGAGTCATCATCTTCATACTTTTTTTCACTAATGTCGGAAATCGAACCCGCACCGTTCCTTATTATTATACATTATACTGTCCAATTGGTCTAGATGGCTGTGGTGCGTTTTTTTATGTTATTGTGACGGAACAAGCTCGAGGGCCACCTGATGTTAAGCGGACTAAGTCTGCCTATAATAGATGCATTTCGTCACGAGTCACGAATTACACTGCGCCCGTCACCTTGAGACATAGTTGTTAAGTCTCATGTGGCTGTCATCTCACCGGCTTTCAAGAACTGCTGCCGGAACACACCGATAGGTGCTTGGCGACAGATTTTCTACTTGAGGGGAGGCGCTATACAGAAGGGCATTCGCAAAGTTTTATTTCCTTTCCATCATGCGGTGAGCTGAAGCCCGCGGCGGGATTCGAACCATGGCCCTGCTGCGCCAGTCCATAGCCAATGCCACTGAGCCATCAGTGCTTCAAAGTAAGGCCGGGGACGTATGCTCGAATCCCACTTGGGACGATAGTTTTGTTCTTTAAAATTTTGTAAATGTGCTTTAAAATTATTATTATTCAGTCGATTAAAAAAATATGAGTAGTGAATGAGATAACTGCAGAAATAATCGTTCATAAAAACTTACGTTTATGTTTCCTTGAATTCTTTTTGTTGTGTCTTTTGGAAGGCAGTGGTGAGAAATCTTTAGTCCGCATATCTTCACCAGAGTAATCCTGAAAAATATATATTAGGTATATTTGTTTATTTTTACTTTGTAAGTAAAGTTTCACTTTTGTTAATTTCGCTATGTATCACGCGCTAGACAATGATTTCCTGACAGCTTTGTTTGTGTTGACAAATGAACAGTCGCCGAGTTCCAACGCGCCACAACTTTGTGATTGTGAAGGCCCGTATTCTCATACAGAATCGAAGAGGTCGCGGAGGCTCTAATCAAAACATCAAGGGCTTCGCCGGAATCTGTGGCCGGCCCCTCAACGACAAACTGAATAACGTAATGTACTAACAAACTATATACACTCGAGAGCAATGAATCCGGGTCACTTAAAGAATGTTAAAAATCTCGGAAACTAAAAATGATAGGTTAATGCAATAAATTGTATTTAATAGACAATGTAATACTCCTTAAATTAAAGTAAAAAAAATATGAGTCACCATACATTTTATTAACACAAAATTACATAAAGAAAAAAACTGCTGATCTCTCCTTAAAACAAAAATAGGAAACATGAAATTTTTGAACTTTATTACGATTTTCTTGAATTTTAATTCTTCGTATTGCCTCCTCGTGCTTCCATTACTGCGTTTACGCGGTTTGGCATGCTGTACACCAAGTTCCTTATACGATTTTGGGGAATATTCTCCCATTCCTCTGTGAGAGCAATTTTGAGCTCACGAAGCGTGATTGGGGGAGGGTTTCGTTGTTTTACGCATCTGCCTAGCTCGTCCCAAGCATGCTCGATCGGGTTGATATCCGGGCTGCGCGCTGGCCACTCCATACGAGTAATGTTCATCTCTTGAAGGTAGTCATTCACAATCCTACCTGTATGAGGTCGGGCATTGTCATGCATAAATATAGCATCCTCACCTAAATTGACCATAAATGGACCAACGTGATCATTGAGGATTTCTTCCACATATCTTACGCTAGTTAAAGAGCCGTTTTCTATGATCACCAGCTCTGTGCGACTTTCAGAAGAAATTCCGGCCCACACAAGTACAGACCCACCACCGTAGGCTACTTTTTCTTCGATGCATGCTTGCTTGAATCTTTCCCCTGGTCTTCGATACACTCTGTGTCTTCCATCGTGCTTGTAGAGCATAAATTTTGATTCGTCGGAGAACATAACTTTTGACCAATCTTCAATACTCCAATTTACGTGGCTCTGGGCATATCTTAGTCTCGAAATACGATGCCCACGCTCCAGTTTAGGGCCGTTTGCAGGTCTAAGGGGTTTTAAGTTAGATTCAGCAAGCCGACGTCTTACTGTCCATGCACTTGGGTTACTTCCTCCGAGGCGTCGAAACTGATTGGTGAGTTCAGTTCCTGTGAGAAAGCGATTTCGAAGCATGGTGTTCACCAAGTATCGGTCTTCTCGTGCTGTGGTACACCTGGTTCTGCCCGTTCCTGGTCTGCGTAGGTTAGAACCAGTTTCTTCGTAACGTCGGAGAACTCTTTGTACTGTTGACAGCGACACACCGACAGTCCTGGCTGTATCGCGCTGACTCCGGCCGGTTTCCAGCATTGTAAGTATTCTGGTGCATTCTTCAGGCGTAAGCGACATAATTTCAGCTTGAATAATGAATATAGAGCACTATCAACATGGTTTATGTACCCACATAAATGACAGATTACAAACAAAAGCAAAACCAAATGCTGTAATTTCGTAGTTCCATCTTCGAAAGTGGCCCTTTTTCAAATTTGATTTTTTTATGATATAACTTTACAATAACTAAGAAGTTTTAATACCTTCATTTAAGGAGTATTACATTGTCTATTAAATACAATTTATTGCATTAACCTAGCATTTTTAGTTTCCGAGATTTTTAGGATTCTTTAAGTGACCCGGATTCATTGCTCTCGAGTGTATAAGGAGAAAATGTGTTTATATATATATATATAAGTATGGACTCACTTTAGCTTTAAGTTATATTTTTTTTAACTAACACTAGGCTAACTTCCCTTCAGGAAGAATATTGATTAGTTGGGGAATGATGTAAAATTAAAAAAATGTATTGTATGTAAAAAAAGAAAAAAATCCGGACCACGAGTGTGTAGTGTGTAGAATTTAATAATAAACAAAATAAAAAAGGACCGTATTGTTCGGAGTTGCCGAGTGAATTTTATTTTTGATTAGTGGCAATAATACCTGATAGGATAACATTTCATGACTAAATGATAATGTTATCGATGATGCAAAGGAGGCTTAGCCTGCATTCGTAGGTTTGACTGGTTTTACGGTTTAGGGGCAAGTGGTAGAACCTTTGGCCGCTTTGCAGAATTTGATATGAAATGCAAATTTTCCAATGGCCTTTAAAATAAATTAAGATTTATATCTGTAATATATTGTGCTATTTTTAACCGATTACGAAAAAAGAGGAGGTTCTTACTAAGTACATATCTATTCAAAAGAATTATAAAGCCTACGAATAAATATGTAAAGAAGTGTAACTCTCATACAGTGACCGCTTTGGTTTCGGACTCATAAAGTTCACAATTAACAAAACACATACAATCTTCCAAATTCAATTGTATTGGTTAATTCGTTTGGCGCTTAGAAATGATCGCTTCCGATTGGTCGTGTCAAAGTAATGTTGTTGCACGGTACACTTTTAGTTGAAACCACGCCCACCGCGGTCAGATTTGAGTTCTGCTGTTTTTGAGCTTCACTTACATTTTTTAACATATTTATTTATATTCTGATGCATATTTCTACCCGACATTGTTTTTTGTAGCATAATTGTTTAGATATGAGTAGAAAATAGAACCGGTCAAGTGTGAGTTGGACTTCCATACTGTACTAACATCGATTGTACCTATAAAATCATTATTTCTTAGATATGGTTCGAGATCCTTAAAAGTCCGACTCATACTTGGATGTTGGACTAATATCACCAAGTTTCACGTTTTTATGTATTAAGGCTAGAGTGCTCGAGGCGCTTTCCACAAAAACCAAGTGTTCAAGTTCGGTGAAACTTTGCATTTATGTCCTTGAGCCTAATATCTATGCTTTTGGTTTGCTGGATTTCCGTAAAATTAAGTATGGGAATTGTTATTTTGACATATAAGGATAAAATAAATAATTAATCGAAAAACTGGTAAACTAGATATTAGGCTCATCAATATGCATACAACAATTTAACACCTAGTTTGAACACTTTTAGGATATGACGAAACAACGTTTCTGTGGAAAGAATTCCATACAGGAAAGCGCTGCGTGAACTCTACTCTTAACGATAGAGCAAATAGAAAAACAAACGTTTCAAACAACACTTTCTTTTACTCACTATTACTTCTTTTACTCACAACGTTTTAATCAACACTTTCTTGCATGGGAATTTCCTTTTTTTAAACTTTATGTTTTTTTAATTTTAACCGACTTTAAGAAAAGAGGTTTGATGTTTTTTTTATATTGGAAAGTTGGTGCTTGTCATATAGTCCCATTTAAATTTGAGTGAGATCTGACGAGTAGTATTAATGCGTATTTAATTGACCTCGATATAATTTGACGATGTAAACTGAACAAAAAGAAATATATACGATAGTTGGTTTGTTCACATTTTAGTGCATTTTTCGTTTTAGAATATTTTATGTGTGACATCGGTTTGATTTGTTAGTTAATCCAAATTTACATTCCTTGAAAGGTCGGACTGGTCGGACTGGGACACCCAAGGCTTAGTAATAGGGTCCTTTTTCTAGTACAGAACCCTAAAGAGGTGATGGTATAGGCACCTATGTGTATCGTATACCTGATCGTTGATCTGCAGCGGCATGACGGTGAGCAGCGCGGCGTCGTACGTGCAGCCGAGCGCGTTGCACGCGAGGCACTGCACGATGCCCGCGTGCCGCTTCTCCACGTGCTCGATGTGCACGTCACTGTCTGTGGGGACAAGCACTTGTGTCTTATATACGTACCTACCGTAGTGCTACGGTACAACAAACTGTAATATGCGCTTCTGCAATGCAGACATACCTGCTCAGTGTTGCCATAGAAGCGATAAGATATATACAATGTAGAAACATATGTATTGTATAGTAGTACCACGCTTTTAAAACAAAAAGTACAAGACAATGCTATGAAAAAGGTCCACTAACGTAAAAACTACTAGCAGAATCAAGGGGCGTTGTCTTAAATACATACACAAATTTGGAACCGTATCCAAATAAAGTTAAAGCTAATTGGTAAATGTCTCCTCGAATGGTCTCTGTTAATATGATTGGTAATCACGTGATCTGTTAAGCCCATGAAGCTTAAAGGAATAGTAGATTGTTATACAAAAGTCGATAGGAATCAATTCCGAAGAGCGCAGCGGGGGCGGCTATAGCCCGAGTAGGAATTGATAACTTTCACTCGGGTTACACCCTGTACTTTTCATTTCGAATATAAGTAAAAAATTGTTTTAATATTGTTTAGTTTGCAATGACGCCTGCTCGGCGACATTGCAAACTTAACAAATAAGTTGAACTATAGGTGTCGCTCCATCCCAATACGATGGTTGCATGAAGAACGAGAGCAAGAATTACAGTTATGAGTCATTGTGTCATGTTAGCTCAATTGGTTAGAGCACACCCCGGCTAAATGGGTGGATGTACGTGGGTTTGAATCCCGCACATGACTATAATTTTTTCGCTCGTAAATTTGTAATTTTTAAAAAAATTGTTGTTTTCCTAAAATATTTATTTTAAGTACTTACCTAAAAACTTTTGTGACAACTAAGTATTTTAAGAATATTTTCGGCATGCGCTTGAAGTGTCAAGACCTGTTAATGTTTTGTATAGAAGCGAAATGGACCGAAATTACTTCGAGTTGGCTACATCGCGTTTATAACCTCACGTGGACTTAGCAGGATAATAAGGTAGAATTATTACTAGATTATATGTTTAGTGTTATATCTAAAATATTACATTACACTTATATTTTCTTAAACCATGTTTATCGTTCGTTATTATTAAATTATGGATATAATTGTTTAGTCAGTTATTAGATGTGATTTAAACAAAAAAACTCACTTGTAACTCTGATCCCCTTCCCATTCTTGAGGAGTTGAGCATTGAGCACCCAGTACACGTCAGGAGGCGGCTGTCCCTGAGCAGTTCCACACGGGAGGTGGACGTCTCCATCTTCAGAAGCGGTGAGGTTCCTCATGATGCCCTCCCAGCGCGGCGGCTGGAGAGCTATCACCTTCCATGACCGACGTATACCGTTTGCTGAACACGAGTAGATGCCCTGGAATTTAAAATTATTTAAATCGTATTACTATACTAGAAGGAGACCAGGAGCCTCTTCTGAGGAACTGGCATCATACACTACTATCGCGCAAGGTTCCTGCCATGGGGGATTTGCTATGACCCCCACAGTTATAGCAAATCCCCTCTAATGTGTAATGGTGTTTATGGCATGTTGTTCCAAATTCAATCTACAAGCCTAACTAGTTCACATTCTTTGGCTAGATGTCGCCACGCGACGTTAATCAGGGGTTGCGAGTTCAAGTCCCACTGGAAGTTATATTTTCCCATCCGAAAAAATCATTTGTCAACGCTGTATAATTAATACCGTCCAGTAAAGGTTTTTTTCAACGAACCTCCTCATCCTGTGTGAACGGCGAGACGACCAGCATATTGCCTTGCCTGGGGGTCATGGGCACCCTCCCCTCCCTGGTCCACGTGACCCCTGGCGGCGGCGAGCTGACGGCGCCGCACCACAGCCGAAGAATGCCGTTCGCGTTGACGGGGACAGTGAGAACGCCATCCTTGTCCCTCTTGCCGACGTAATCTTCTGTTTCTAGGAATCTGGAAAAGATGCGTATTGTATTAACATCAACAATATTAATCAGAACATTAATTTTGCCTCTACTACTGTTAGCATAGACGCGAATATAAAGAGGGTAGACGCTGGTTCAGTTCTGAACCAAAACGTAAACTTTGCGCATGTACAGAGCTTAAGTCTTGGAACAGAATTTAAAAATAACTAACCAACTTCCAAGATTGAACTTAGTAGAATTGAGAACCTTCTCCTATAAGTCGATAAATAAAATATGAAATTTACGTAATTTTGGTAAGTACTTAGTAATTCTAGATTAGTCTGACTTTCTAGATTACCTTTGATCACATCATAATTTACAGCCAGATGATTGATAATTTTAGATGGAGTTATAGCAAATACATTATCATAATTGTTAGGTTAATTCGTCGTAAGCAAGTTTCTAGATAATTGTTTTTTATTGCCAGTTGGCTCCTACGCTTTCTCAACCGACGGTAAGTGATGATGCGGTCGGAGATATTGTTCAGGTTGACCTAGAATTATTAGGTCACAAGGACAGCTGCCCGTAATGTCACCAAGTCTAGCCAGCCAGTCAGACATTCGCAAAATATATGCCGCCATAACGACTGCGCCGGGATCAACAGCTTAACATACCCTCCGAAGCACGAAGCGCGAGCAATAGAACCTAAAGTAAATGTCACTGGCAGTCATACATCGAAGTACGAACCGCAGCGAACCTACCAACAGGCAATCTCAGCTACTAGCGCTTCAAAAACAGGTCAGTTAATTATGACAACAGATGTCGCTCTGTTTCTAATTAATTAGATCAATAACTATTATTATAGGACTACCTAATTCGTACATCATTGAAGACAGGTCAATTGGCAGAGTACCTCCCAGCCCGAGGGACGGATGGGTTGCTGGTTCGTGGTAGAAATATTTCATTTCCTTCGATTTCTGTTCTTCTGGCAAGTAAATTTTATATATGAAAAGATAATGTGGTAATTCACCTGACGTCAGATCTCCCCTCTCGTTGTATCTTCAAGTGCGTCTTCTCGGGTAGATCTACATTCTGCGTGCTGAGCTCGTTTGAAGCCTTGCACCCGTAGGTGCCGCTGTCCTCGCTGGTAGCGTTCTCGATCACCAGGACTCCATGAGGCGTATCCAGTTGCTTCTTAACTCCCTGGAATATCAGATTTACATAGTTAAATAAAGTCCCAAATTGACTTGACTAAATGCCGGAGGAAATAATAGAGTCTATGACGGAATTTTAGTGCTTATTTGTAAGCTTTTCGCGATGACTATTACGTATAAATAATAATTTAACAAAGTCGTTAAAGTTGTCCCGTAGAGTGCCAGGCTACCATATCAAATTGTGTGGCCAGCCAAACTTACTACTTTATCAGCAAACATTCGCTCGAGTAGGGTTTTTATGCTGAAACCGGCACAGTTTCATTTCTGTGAGAAGGCACAAACGCTGTAAAGGTTGAGCGTAACCTTTTTGCCCTAAAATTGATAAGAGATAAGAGTTTTGAATAACTTATTTAATAAATACCTTTGGTAATGGGTTTTTTTTTATTGTGCACAATTCTTATGTGTTATTCAAATATACCTAAAGGTATAGAGAGGTTATTAGATTTTTACGGGGATGGCCGTGCACCAACTGGACTTTTCCACTGATAGGTGAACGGGTAATTCTCGTTTACCCCTCCACTGTACAAGATTGAAAACCAAATCTACAGTAGTACTTATAATATTTGTATATTAAATTCTGCTGTTCTTATGAATTTTTGTAATTGTATATAATTTGTTTACCCGTGTATGACAGAAATCCGGAGCTACAGGCTGCGCGTTCTGTCGTTACGAATATCTTTGGAACCGCTACGCTAATCAGATTTTCGTCAAATATAGCTACGAACACATTGAAATCACACACATACACAGACAATAATATCCGTCTTATCAGAGTTCAAATGAAAAGGCATTAAGTTAATATTCTGTGGACAATTATAATACCTATAGATTTAAGTATATTTTTTTTTCTATCAGTTTGACACCCAGTGGTATACTGTCAGTCTCATAACAAAACAAAACTTCCTTCATAATATACATCAAATCGTATATTCCTAAGAAGATCTCTAAAGAATTTCTTACAAACCATATGTACCTCGGTAAGAATAAAGTTCATAAAAGCTAAGTAATAAGTACATTTTCTTTGACAAGTTTTCACCGTTTATTCAGCATGAATGATGAATTATGTACTTACAAAGTTCTTAGGACTACTTATAAACATATCAAAGTTGTTGGAGTGTAAAGTTTGAAGAAACCTTTCAAGATATGGAATCGCATGATTGTGTTTATGTTATTATTTTAGGTCTGTCTGCCTCTATACTTCTATTTGTAATTTAACTCTACAACTAATTCAAAGCCTCGACATCAATGGGTTGAGGTGAGAAAACGTAAAATTATATACAGATATATAAGAACGTCATGGAATATATCTCTCGGTTTAAATCCATCAGGTGAGATTGCGGTCAAATACTTGCCAATTCGAAATTAAAAAAAAAATGGGTTCCTTGCCCAAAGTGCAAAACGGTGCCCTATTAATGATACTCCGCTGTCTGTTTGTCTGTACGTCCGTACCTATTGGGTGTCTAGCTTGTAAATAACACGAGGTAAAATTAGATATTGTGTGAAATGTTGACCCATACACGAATATTGGAGAAGAAATTAAAATAAATTATTTTTCAGGGTGGTCCAGCATAAGAATGTAGGGTGAGATTTCATCGTTTTAGGCTCATTGAGTATGGTTCAGGTTTGTGTTTGTTTTTTTTTATAATAAAAAGTTGAAGTTCTTCATTTTAAACCATATTTGTCATACGCGTCGCGTAAACTTATCTAGTGAGGAATCTATTCTGAATATAACTTTTTTTTTAATACTGTTTGGCTAGTCTTTGACCACTATCTCACCTGATGATAAGTAAGGATGTGGTCGAAGATGTTGTTCAGGCTAACCTAGAATTACTGGTTCTCAAGGATAGCTGCTGGTGGTAGCTAACCAGGTGGCCATTCGCAGAATACCCTACCACCAAGCTTAATGACCTTGGAATCCTAAGACAACAACGTGCCCTCCGCAGCACGTACACGCTCAGTACTAATGTAAATAGCGGTTATCCATCCAAGTCATGACCGCGGCGGACGTTGCTTAACTTAGCTGATCGGTTAAGAACTGCTAAGCAAACTTACTTCGCTCCGAGCGCTTCACAATATTATGTATCATATCCTGTATTGATCCAAGATATAGGTACTGAAAACACCGATTTATAAGTTAGCTTGAAACTGTAAACAAAACAAATTATTTTTTTTCTTTTACGGGCTGTTGTACTGCGGCACAATACGGGGATAGACTCTCACTTGGCCAGTTTTACTGTTGTTGGTTAAGACTACTGTCTCCAAAGTGCTGCCAATTTCAACCAAAAACAACCAAGGGATATACCTACTACCTACTACGCTTATATATTCGACATACCGAATTAAAGTAGAAATAATTAAATTACAGACAGACACATTACTACTTTATGTCACACTTCTGACAAAATGCATCAATAATATGCATGGGCTTAACACCAGGCTGGCATCAAGCTTGCTGCGTAACATAATCATTCAAAAAAGTTTGAATATAATCGTACGCATTAAATATATATATAGGTACACATAGAATCCAGAACTATCCTCTTTTAAAAATTCGGATACTAAATCAATAGCTTCTTGATGATTTGACATGACTCGCTGATGACGTCATCACGTGGGTGACCACAAAGGAATACTTTTTGCGTGTCTCCATGATGGATAGCGATCACCGCGATAAATGTCATTTTGCGTGACAGAGGTCACATATCTGTGTCACACGTTTAGTCTTGAACGAACCTTATTGTTTGAGAGTATAGCTGATCTGTGATCATCGAGGAACTAACCCCGATATACATGATACTACACGAGGAGGGAACTCGAAACGGGTACTTATTTGACACTAGCGGAAATATATTGCAAGATTACTTCAACTGAATAGGTATGTAACCAGTAGTAAATGACTTAACCATTTGTTATTTTTTAACATTATTTTCTATTAGATAAATCAAAGCGCATTTCTAAATCTGTATGTCACAGAAAAGACAAATAGAACTTATTTCCTGGGTAAGTGTGCGATTTTATACATATTAATACTCCTTAAGATTAATTACAAATTTACGAGAGGAAAAATTAAAGTTATGTGCGGGATTCGAACCCGCGTGATCCATCCTTCTAGTCGAGGTATGCTCTGATACCTGTCGTAAATTTGTAATGTAATCCGCAGAGTATGCGTTATTAAAAAAATAAAATATTAAAATACTTATGATTAAGTCATAATTAAGTTCTCACAGAAAGAAAATTCAAGGAGCATGTAAAAAAAGATTGCAATCAAAAAAGCGCAATAATATAAAATAGGTGATTATTTAGAAGACAAAAACGCTTGGGATATTCCACCTCTGCCAAAACACCGCCAACCACCTATGTAATAAATATTGTAATAATTTTATAATAAACATATTGTAGAATAGTAAAGACATAAAAAAAACCGGCCAAGTGCGAGTGGGACTCGCGCACGAAGGGCTCCGTACCATTACAAATAAACGGCGAAAACCTCTTTTATTGTATGGGAGCCCGCTTATTCTGTGAATATTTAAAGCGTCTTCCTGTCACCTTTATTAGTATCGAGCAAGAAACGGTAAAAATATCAAGTTTGTTGTACGGGAGCCGCCCTTAAATATTTATTTTATTTTTAGTATTTGTTGTTATAGCGGCAACAGAAATACATCATCTGTGAAAAATTCAACTGTCTAGCTATCACCGTTCTTGAGGTACAGCCTGGTGACAGTCTCAGTAATAGGGTCCCGTTTTTACCCTTTGGGTACGGAACGCTAAAAATGCCGTTTCTTGCCCGTTCTTCTCGAAGTGGCTCTGTACCATTATTGCTGAGCGCGGAGATTATTTTAATAGTAAAACTTAGTAATTTACGTTCATGGTTGCCGTAGTAGACGCCAAATATGATTTTTATTTCTGATATTTGACTTTGCGGTATATAATAACTTTGACTTAGAACTACGCAATATTTAATAGCGTACGCGAATTATTATGGTTGCTAAGTAAAAATACGAAATAAAATTCGTATTGATTCGATTTACAATAAAGACACAAAACTTGATTAAGCCACATTTTACAGCTGTATTCATGAATATTTTCTTATTCTATCTGCATCAAGAGTTTTAAGCAAATGAGTTAAGAGCACGTTATTTTATAACTAGTAGGTACCTTAGCAGATTCCTTCCACCAGGTGAGCACAGCTGGTGGTTCAGAGACCGGCTCCTTGCAGTGTAGCACAATGGTGTTATGTAGAGGTGCAGTGATGACGCGCTTCTCTGGAGTGTTGCTGCTGATGTCTATCCGAGCTATGCTCAGCTTGGCTGGCACTGACACCAGGATGATGGAACTGAACGATACTACACACTGGAACACAAATACACGCATATTATGTGATGTTTTATGAAAACTTATTCTTATTTTTAGCACTAGTATTTTTACAAAGCCTGACTTTGAGGGAGCTGCTTCGTGTTGGATCTGCTTCGAAGCAGCAGTGTACAAACGCTACTGTGTCCAGGCGTGAAGGATACTGTAGAGCAAGTGTGTACTGGGCCAACAGCACATAAGAATGTCTCGGAGTGACAAGCAGAGTTCAGTGTCATGAAAAACCATGAGATGACACTGAATGTAATGGGCTGACATGACACTTAACATATGTAGGTATATAAGATGTAAGAACTATAGAAGAAACATGATAGCTTTAATTTACACAGAGAAATAAAAGACAGTTAAAATAAATGCACTGGTAGACGAAGAGGGTACATTGTTGCTGGATGCACAAAAGGCTACGTGGAAATTCGAAAGTATGTTTGAAAGGCACGACCACTATCGCCTTCTCCAAACAATTATGATGGGAAAGATAGAGTGAAACGCCACGTAGATAGACAAAGAAAGTCATGTCTTAGAAATCTTCGAGAATGGACGGGAATCGCCAGCGTAGCAGAGCTATTTTGTCTGACGAGAAATAGAGAGGAAAGAATATGCTCGTATGCGGAGCTGATGGCCAAGCTTTATTAGTGAAAAGGTAAAAAATACTAAAAATGATACCGAAAGCAGAAGAAAACGCTTTACGTGCCAGACACGTTTTATCCACCACGTCAAATGTATCATTATTATTATCTACTCTTGACATTACTGGGCCCATACTTGATTGACTATCGTGATATCAGGCATTCTAAACATCATAGCCGAAATACTCCCACTGTTGACAATAGACTAACTGTAAAGGCGAAATATTACTAAAATAAAGTACTCAGTAGTTAATGGATAGATTCAGGCGTTACTTTGCGGAAATCCATATTTAAAAATGAAGACATGTAATGAAGAATACGAAACCTGTAGTGTACCGGGACATTTTGATGTCGGTGATACCTTGGTAACTACTGAGTAACAAATACTTTTAAAAGTATCCTAAAAAATATTAAATAATATTTAAATAAAACACTTAAAAAGCATAAAATTATATATCTAGTGACAATTCCGCCTAACTTTCCTGTTACCAACGTGACGTCACAAACATCACGCAGCCTAACCGGAAGAATACCCGACTAGTTTCGCTTCTAAACGAAGCATCTTCAGGAGGTCTTGACTTACCGAGCGCACGATCAGTGATCGTGCGCTCGGTTAGGCTGCGTGATGTTTGTGACGTCACGTAGATAACAGGAAAATTAGGCGGAATTGTCACTAGATATATAATTTTATGCTTTTTTAAGTGTTTTATTTAAATATTATTTAATATTTTTAGGATACTTTTAAAAGTATTTGTTACTCAGTAGTTACCAAGGTATCACCGACATCAAAATGTCCCGGTACACTACAGGTTTCGTATTCTTCATTACATGTACCAGCATTGTATAAGTATCTGAAGAGCACACGTCCATCTCCACGCCTTTTTGTACGACCGTCTGAGCTCTCTTGAGACCAACCATTCTATTGGCACAATTACGTCTCTTTCAGCTCATCTAATAGCATACATCTATAAAACAAACCTGGAACACAGCTGGGTCCGTATTCTCCTTTATATGCACCACCAGTCTAGTATAGGTAGCTGTAGAGTGCACGTCCGTCTCCCCACCCTTCTCTACGTCCGTCCACTTAGCGCCAGGGTCGTCGCCTGGTCTCCACCGCCAGACCAGCCACTCCGCTGGCACGTTCACCTCGCACTCAAATGTCACCTTGTCACCCACTGGAGCTGTCACTGACTCCGGGTATTTGAGGAACTTCATGTCCAGTTCTGGAAATAAGAGATTGTTTTGTTTTTATTAATAAAAATATTTATTTGATAGCATGTTTTCTCAATTTGTGATCAGTGATCACCTCATGTACGAAGCCTATCTAAAGCCGTGATGCTGGCAGGATTTTCATTATATAGGTACCTATATCCAGTACATTTAAACAAACGCACGCGCTTGTTAGAGTTTGTGACTTTTTAATAGACCAAGTTCGAAAAGACAATGAGACTGTCTGGCTACTCTAGTTTCTATAAACAAAAAAATTCTATGATATCTTATATTAAATATTCAGGCTTATCGGTAATCGCTATGGTCCACAGTGTCGCAGGACCATGGTTCGACCACCGCCTTGAACATTTTGCGAATGCTCGCCTGGCCAGCTACCACCTCAAGTAGAAAATTTGTCAACAAGCACCTAACAGTGTATTGCGGCAGCAGTCCTTAAGAGACAGTAATGCTACAAGCACATGTGACAACTGTATGTCTCCGAGTGACGGGCGCAGTGCAGTTTTTGTGACGAAATGCATCTGTTATAGGCAGAGGTTATCGCTTAATATACGGTGGGCATCGTGCTTGTTCCGCCACAATACCATAAAAAAACAGAGAATAATCTAAAGTCGAAGCGTATACTAGGCAGATATTATATAACTAGTTATTCCTACCAATACTCTCACATTCATTACAGGCACATGAGACTCAACAACTGTATCTCTAGGTGACGGGCGCAGTGCAATTCGTTACTTGTTACGAAATGCATCTGTTATTATAACATATGCATTTCGTCACAAGTCACTAGCCTATAATAGGCAGAGGTTAGTCCGCTTAACAACGGGTGAGCCTCCAGCTTATTCAGTCACAAAAATTAAAAAAAAAATACAAAAAAAAAATATCTTGGAATTTCATTATACAATCCGGAATAATCCGAGATAAAAAGTATTTTATGTCTTTATTTAGAACCATAAAAATATATGTACCAGTTTTCAAAAAACATCTGTTCAGCCATTTCGGAAGTGTGTGGCAAAAAAACTCTTACATATCTACTAAGAATAAATAATGCATATCTACATATATTGGCAGTTAAAATATTAGTGTGATGTGATTAATTTATTAAATATGAATTTCTATGAAACCGATATGAGTGAGCTACTGAATGTGACAGGTCTGGCATATTGTGAAACGACTAACGACCGCAATCTACTTTGGTTCCAAGAAGATCTAAATATATCTATCCGACTTATTTTCGGTAAAATTGGGCAAGTTACATGTATAATAATATGCTTCGTTTTTCGTGGTTTCATTTCGACTACAACCACAAAAAACAGGAGAGATACCTAAAAAAATACTATTCTTTAGTACTAAAGAATAGTAATTTAATTACTTTTAGTAATTTTGTAGTCTTTGCGTTTTTTGTGGTTTCATTGACGTCGAAATGAAACCACTTAAAACGTAGCATATTATTATACCAATTTTACCGAAAATCTAGTTCATTAATTCATTAGGTCTAGCTAGGACTACATGTTCATATTTCTTCATTCTTCGGTAGGGATATGATGAGTGACTGTTCATATAGGTTTCATGCTCTTTGTTCTTGCCAGGGTCAGCTCAATTAAACTACTTTTTATTTGCATACCATAACCCAGACAAGAAGACAATTAAATTGGGGTTCGTTCACGATATCGGTTTATTCACCAGCTTATTTATAACTTGATATTAAAGAACGATCAAAAACATTATAGAACCGGCTTCTTATTTCCTACTTTGAAGAATTTGGTACAATGCTACGAGCCCATAATTTTCACACATCCCTTTTTTTATTAATATTTTTATGTTTACAATAACGCATGTTCTGAGAATTACATTACAAATTTACGACAGGAAAAATTTAAGTCATGTGCGGGATTCGAACCTGCGTCCATCCACCCCTATAGCCGGGGTATGCGCTAATCCAATTGAGCTAACATGACAATGAGTCATAACAAATTTTTTTCCTATCGTTCCTTTAACCATTTTCAGTGCAAGCCCTATAATACATTTAATACTTCAACTAACTATTATTTATTACTGTTATGGAGATGACTATAGATGTTTTTTTAAAACAATGATAGTCAAGCAATAACAGCTATGGACTGCCGTGCCCCAGGGCCTTGGGTCGATGCCCACCGTAGCCGGCTTGAACTTCACCGCGGATGCTCGCCTCTCTACCACCCTCAAGTAGAATATCTGTCGCTAAGCACCACATGAGATTTAACAACAGTATGTCTCAGGTTGATGGGCGCAGTGCAATTTTGTTATAATCAGATGTTTTGTTATAATAACAAAAGCTTTTTTGTATATATTTTTTTATAATATTTCTAAATATGATTACAAGCACTATCGCGTGCTAAGCGATATATAATATATATAGGTATCTGTCTTGATATTTTCTTTTAAATCCGTAGTTCTTGATTTTAGTAATTTTCTAAGAAATCTGCCATCACTCTTGCTTATAGAATAGATTCTAAAAGTAATATGTAGCATTGAAAAACGTTCGAAGATGCAGGCGTCGTAATAAAATACATTTTCAATTCAGTTCATCGCAATAGCATACTTTCGAAGTTGCGTGCATCGTGGTGGAGAACATTCTGGGATAAGTAATATCGCAGGAGCGTTCTTTCGAAGCTACGTTCGATCGAACTCATACCTATACTTTACGTGAAACGCAACATCGCGATTTTGATCGTCCAAGTTCAGAATGACAGTTGATTTTCGCACTTCGGACGAAAAAATTAACGTAAGTGCCACGTCGGGGCGCGCGCTGAAATTATACTTATTTCAAAGATATTTTATTTTAATTTCATACTCAGCCAGCTGCTACTCCACTTTTGCTTTCTGAGCGGTACCTTAGTTGGTAGCCCTGCTTTAGGCGGGGGCAAATGCTACCTTTTTTTATATTTTGCGACGGAACAAAACAAGCTAGAGGTCCACCTGATGTTAAGCGGACTAACCTCTGCCTATAACAGATGCATTTCGTCACAAGTCACGAATCCACACATGTCACCCGTCATCTTTAGACATATTTGTTAAATAACACCTATAAGATCACAATTATTACAGAAGAAATCCTTCGGTACTGGATCCCGAACCACGACGGACCTCTGCATACCTTGTTACCTACCTACACATTTCGATCTTGGCTGAGATGACGCATCCTTCGTTTATCCAAAAAGTATTATCAAAATCCACACTCATCCGTTTGAACACTTTAACTGAAGTGCATGTAGGTTTATATTGGAATGCAAGCGTTAATTGAGTTGTTGCGTTTTGTTTTGGTCGCGATGACGGCAACAGTATTTTTTGTATCAACTCAGTTGGCAAGCAATGACCGAAAGGTTATGAAGTTGATCGTTTTTATTTGAATTCTTGAATTCTTTGTACTCATAAAGAAATCCGAGAACTTGTCCGAGTAATTTTACTGACCGGGCGAGTCAAAATATGGTACTAAAATAAGCGTTTTATATGTATATGTAAGTACATTAAAAATAATTGTGTGTTTAAATACTCTGTACCTACTTATTTCTTACATCTTTATAAACAAAATATTGTATTAGCTAAACTAATAAACCGCCCATTAATGCACTTGGTTTTG
The DNA here is from genome assembly GCA_963854805.1 of Plagodis dolabraria. Lineage (NCBI taxonomy): Eukaryota > Metazoa > Arthropoda > Insecta > Lepidoptera > Geometridae > Plagodis > Plagodis dolabraria. Next base: position 2,191,418 of record OY978453.1, on the reverse strand, counting down.
TTTTATGGGATAGGAGGGCAAACGAGCAGGCGGCTCACCTGATGGTAAGTGATCACCGTCGCCCACAAACATCCGCAACACCAGAGGTCTCGAGGGAATATGCTCTCTTCTTGAAGGTTCCCAAGTCGTAACCGTTCGGAAATACTTCACCTGGCAGCTAGTTCCATAATATGGCAGTGCGAGGTAGAAAATGCCTTGAAAATCGCAAGGTTGTGGACTTCCAGACGTCGACATGAAATTGATGAAACATCATGCTTTGTCGGGAAGTCCGGTGGCGAAATTGAGCTGCAGGTAGTAAATCGAACAGTTCCTCAGAACACTCTCCGTGGATATATACGGTTTTAAGTTATGTTTTAGTAATAAGTATATTGTTGTTATTATGGTCTATTCAATTATGTAGTATGCTTAGTTAGTATGCTTTTATTATTGTAAAGGTATTTTTGTTGAGACCATGCCTTTTTCATTATTAACTAGGATTTATTATTTCCTGATCGGAATTAAATTTTTAACCGACTTCCAAATTAAGGAGGAGGTTCTCAATTCGTCTGTATTTTTTATGTATTTACCTCAGAACTTTTGAAAGGGTGAACCGATTTTGAGTATTATTTTTTTGTTTGAAAGCTGATGCTTGTCGTTTGGTCCTATTTAAATTGCATCAAAATCAGTCAAGTCGTTTTTGCGTTACACTCCAATAACTGAAAAGTATTAACCTATCTTGATGATATAATCATTGACAATCGATATCGTAAGTAGCTAGGGTTACTAAAACTAGTGATCAATTTTTTAACCAAAAAAATGGAACCGACTTTTTGGTTTTTGCCATAGTAAAAAAAATGGAACCGACTTCAACACCCAAAAGTGTGAAATAACTTGTCAAAGTCGGTACCATTCGCACAATATTGTGATCATAGGTACTTTTGAACTATCATGGTACCAACTTCAGCATGTTATTTCACACTTTGGGTGTTGAAGTCGGTTCCATTTTATGGTAAAATTTTTTTTTACTATGGCAATAACCAAAAAGTTGCGTGGTTGCTATATATAAGAAAAAATTTTAAAAAAAACTTGAAACTAGCTAGAGGCTAAAATGTATTTTTTTTCTTATTTGTTCTTTATTTTATTTTATTTTATATTAGGTATTAACTTGGCCAAACAGATGAAACGAAGTAATAAATTTTTACAACAAGTGTCTTTTACACGAAATAATCGTGCTTTTTGATGAAAAGCACGATCTATGCCTCTAAGAAATAATTGTATCTATCTAACGGTCTGTACCGTGTACTGATTTGGTTAAAAATAAAAGATTTTTATAATAATATAGACGTTATATATTTTATTAAACAATTAGTACCGACCCTGAGTTAGGATTTAGGACTTCTATATTAAACGCACCTTATTTTCTTTCCGTAGCGACCACTAAAGCCGCTCCGCCAACGGGGCAGTTATACAAATATAATGAACCAAGATATGCATCACAAAGCAGGTATACAAACTGCAAAACTAAGTTATTTGCCTATATACAATGATGGTTAGAAGTACATAATCGAATATAGATACCTACACAGTAGTCCATTGAAATGTTACAATTTAAGACCGAATATTGCATTTCTTAGAGGGCGCAATTTTACTTTTGAGACATATGTGGGTGGTCCATAGAAGCTTAACCTCAAGTTTGTAGGGTCGCCACCCTTGTCCTCCGGCCGCCATCTTGGAAAAAGGGGTGAAAACACTTATTTCGCGATATCTTGGAAACTATGCGTCTTACAAAAAATTCTACAGCATATAATTTGCAAATTATTTTGCCTACAAATATGATTATATAACTTTCTGCCCTAAATTAAAAATTTAAGAAGTTATAACCAAAAATAGTGACAAAATTTTCATATTTTTTTTTGCTCTATAACTTTCTTTTTCTCATTTTACAAAAAAGATACCTCAGACCAATCTTGTTGATTATCATTTGAGGATTTTTTTTATGATTTTTTAATTTATTTCATTTAAAACACTTACAGCGCTACAAAGTTGACCAGGTTCATCAATGCTCATGGGAATCCGGTCAAAATGAAATGATTAACTTATATTTTTCATATCCTTAAAAAAAAAAAATTCGTACAACTTCACTTATTCATACCTAACTGTTTTCCTTACCATAGAACTTACCAAATATAACTTACCGAAGGATAAGCAGGTAGATAAGGTCTGAGTTACCGTTTGGGGACAAAGGAACATCTGCCTGCTACGACTATTATTATTATACGCAGGCTTAGCTGTTTCTTCTACCTCAGTTTATTCTCTTAGTTGTGCTACATTTTTTGTTACGTGTAAACGTGTTGAAAATAGTGGATATAATTTTCAGTTTAATCAATTAAACTGCGGGTTTCGGAAAAAAAATCCTCAATACATCATCTACAATATTGTTCTGAGGTATTTTTTTTGTAAATTGTATAAAGAAAGTTATAGAGTAAAAAAATATATTTTTGCTTATAACTTCTTTAATATTTAATTTAGGGCACAAAGTTATATACGTATATTTATAGGCAAAACAATTTGCTACAAATTATGTCCTAACGAATATTTTGTAAAACGCATAGTTTCTGAGATATCGCAAAATACGTGTTTTCACCCCTTTTTCCAAGATGGCGGCCGGGGGACAAGGGTGGCGACCCCACAAACTTGAGGTTAAGCTCAAAAATAAAATTGCGTGCTCTAAAAAATGCAAAGCTCATGTAACTTTTCAATGGACTATAGTTATAGGTGTGCTAATGTTAGTCAATGAGAGGTTTATTATTAGGTTCATTTAAGTCTACTTTGTATGTAAACTGTAAAGATGCGAAATGAATTTACAAAGTTACATAACATTCCACATTATTTATGAAAAATAAATAACTTCAAAAAGGATCAAAATGTTTAATTCCATGCGACATCGTCTTTGACCGCTCGATCCTTGCTAACGGTGTGCTCGTGTGCGCCGCGATACGATAAATGCCTAAATTTGAACGATAGCGCAAGGCGTAAAGACTCTTAAGAGTCACCTATCTATCGATTAAAGCCTTTATTGTTTATTATGACCGCCTTTTTCAATTCGGAAAACAACTAACCAACCAAACAATAATACCTATTTTTTTTTTAATGTAATCACTAAGCACATATCAATATATTTTATGCACTAATTAAATCAATTAATTTTATAAATAAAGAGGCTACGGAAACAGGCTTTATTATGCAACGCACATAGGCCTTATTATCGGCAATCTTCTATATTTTTAACATAAAAATCTAAACGTAGGTACTCGTATACATACATTTCTGCGACGCGCTCGTAGCGAAGTTTGCTTAACCATTCTGAATCGATCAGCAAAGCTAAGCAACGTCATGAGTTGCTGGTGACATTACTACTGAGCGCTTCCGTGCTTCAGAGGGCACATTAAGCCGTCGGTCTCGGTTGTTGTATTAGGATGGCAGTCGTTACAGAATGGTGGTAGGGCACTTTGCGAATGCCCACCTGGCTAGCTACCACCCTCAAGTTGAAAATCTGTCGCCAAGCACCTAACGGTGTGTTCCGGCAGCTGTCCTTGTGGGCCAGTTATTCTAGGTTAGCCTGAACAACATTTTCGACCACATCATCACTTACCATCAGGTGAGATAGTGGTCAAAGGCTAACCTATCAGGCATAAATTTTATTAGTAAAACTAAGTATAATATGCTTGTATAAGTATTATAGTTTTACTAAGTTTAGATTTGTTGTTATTTTTTATATATTAGTGTTTAATCTTGAAGCAATGATAGCCGAGCTGTAATACCTGTGGACTGCAGTGCCGCAGGTCCAGGGTTCGAACCTCACCGCTGGCTTGAGCTTCACCGCATGAAGAATCGCGGAAAAAGACACAAGTAGCACATTATAAAAAGGAATATTCCAATTCCATGAGTATAACATGTGCCCGTTACTTTGTCGTCTCATATAAAAATGCAAGTTTATCGATGTTTCTCCAAAAGAAAGTCAAATGTTATCAAATTTAACACAACTCGTGCAAGTAACAGTTACAAGAGATAAAGAAGGTAATTATGGCAAGTGACATGCACTACACAAGTAGTGGTGAATAGTATCAAGCGTTATTTTGAGTCAGCCCATAATTAATACTAACACATACTTAAAAAATATTTTCAGATAATAACAATTGATATATCAGTTTTTTTTTCCAAAAATAATCTTTACTTATTATATCTACAAAATTACAACAAAAGAAAAATTAAAAAAAAACTAATTCCACGAGCGGGATTCGAACCCGCGAGCATCCGTTCCATCCTTTTAATTTTGTAAGTTTATAAGCTTGGCAGGGGTTGAACAAAATTGAAATTTTGTGAAACAATATGATATTTTAATTATTGACTAATTTATTTTATTATCTATTGTAATAATATGACTTAATTATTGACATTTTTAATCTTTTAATTTCAATTTTGGACATATTATCATATTTATTCATAATTTTATTGTTTTCATATTATTATTTGATACACTCGAGAGCAATGAATCCGGGTCACTTAAAGAATGTTAAAAATCTCGGAAACTAAAAATGATAGGTTAATGCAATAAATTGTATTTAATAGACAATGTAATACTCCTTAAATGAAAGTAAAAAAAATATGAGTCACCATACATTTTATTAACACAAAATTCCATAAAGAAAAAAACTGCTGATCTCTCCTTAAAACAAAAATAGGAAACATGAAATTTTTGAACTTTATTACGATTTTCTTGAATTTTAATACTTCGTATTGCCTCCTCGTGCTTCCATTACTGCGTTTACGCGGTTTGGCATGCTGTACACCAAGTTCCTTATACGATTTTGGGGAATATTCTCCCATTCCTCTGTGAGAGCAATTTTGAGCTCACGAAGCGTGATTGGGGGAGGGTTTCGTTGTTTTACGCATCTGCCTAGCTCGTCCCAAGCATGCTCGATCGGGTTGATATCCGGGCTGCGCGCTGGCCACTCCATACGAGTAATGTTCATCTCTTGAAGGTAGTCATTCACAATCCTACCTGTATGAGGTCGGGCATTGTCATGCATAAATATAGCATCCTCACCTAAATTGACCATAAATGGACCAACGTGATCATTGAGGATTTCTTCCACATATCTTACGCTAGTTAAAGAGCCGTTTTCTATGATCACCAGCTCTGTGCGACTTTCAGAAGAAATTCCGGCCCACACAAGTACAGACCCACCACCGTAGGCTACTTTTTCTTCGATGCATGCTTGCTTGAATCTTTCCCCTGGTCTTCGATACACTCTGTCTTCCATCGTGCTTGTAGAGCATAAATTTTGATTCGTCGGAGAACATAACTTTTGACCAATCTTCAATACTCCAATTTACGTGGCTCTGGGCATATCTTAGTCTCGAAATACGATGCCCACGCTCCAGTTTAGGGCCGTTTGCAGGTCTAAGGGGTTTTAAGTTAGATTCAGCAAGCCGACGTCTTACTGTCCATGCACTTGGGTTACTTCCTCCGAGGCGTCGAAACTGATTGGTGAGTTCAGTTCCTGTGAGAAAGCGATTTCGAAGCATGGTGTTCACCAAGTATCGGTCTTCTCGTGCTGTGGTACACCTGGTTCTGCCCGTTCCTGGTCTGCGTAGGTTAGAACCAGTTTCTTCGTAACGTCGGAGAACTCTTTGTACTGTTGACAGCGACACACCGACAGTCCTGGCTGTATCGCGCTGACTCCGGCCGGTTTCCAGCATTGTAAGTATTCTGGTGCATTCTTCAGGCGTAAGCGACATAATTTCAGCTTGAATAATGAATATAGAGCACTATCAACATGGTTTATGTACCCACATAAATGACAGATTACAAACAAAAGCAAAACCAAATGCTGTAATTTCGTAGTTCCATCTTCGAAAGTGGCCCTTTTTCAAATTTGATTTTTTTATGATATAACTTTACAATAACTAAGAAGTTTTAATACCTTCATTTAAGGAGTATTACATTGTCTATTAAATACAATTTATTGCATTAACCTAGCATTTTTAGTTTCCGAGATTTTTAGGATTCTTTAAGTGACCCGGATTCATTGCTCTCGACTGTATTTCTTACGTTGACTGATTTGTGCAATTTTCATCTTTTTTTTTATATTCAAATGTTGGGTATGTATGTATGAGATGTATGAGCTTATAATACAATGTACAAATTAATAATAGGTATAAGAGGCTATGCCGTGCTTATTATAGCAAATAAATAAAATAAATGAATAAAATGCAAATATTACAATGTTAGAATGAACTTTGAAACATTAACGCCACCTAATTTTACTGCTAAACGTGACGACATAAACGCCACGTAGAATAATCGGTATAATTTTCGACGCGTTTCACCTAGCACGAAGCATCATAAGGTCTGGATTCTTCCAGCGCAAGTTCGTCAACGAGTGAAAACCTCCTGAAGATTAACTATTCCGGCTAGGCTACCTGGCGTTGTTGACGTTGTAAATATAATTGCGATTTTATGATTGTTTTTACTTAGGTATATTGTTATTTTTTTATGTTATTGTGACGGAACAAGCTCGAGGCCCACCTGATGTTAAGCGGTTACCTCTGCCTATAACAGATTTATTTCGTCACAAGTGTGTACATATTTGTTAAGTCTCATATGCCTGTAATTTCACTGGCTCTCAAAGACTGCTGCCGGAACACACCGTTAGGTGCTTGGCGACAGATTTTCTACTTGAGGGTGGTCGCTAGCCAAGCGGGCATTCGCAAAAATCCCTTCCACCATGCGGTGAAACTCAAGCCCGCGGCGGGATTCGAACCATGGACCTGCTGCGCGGCAGTCTACAGCCAACGCCACTGAGCCATCACTGCTTCAAAATTTATATGCAACTAAAACTTAGCTGGAAACGATTACATACTTAATTGTTATCATTATTCTATATATTTTTTATAAATTTACAATAATAATAACAACTAAGTATCTCCATACATTAAGTCCGTATCAAATTTGTTCTAAGCTAAAATCTTTTGAGAAAACCAAATAAAGATAGAGTGAGAGAGAGAGAGAGACATGCTAAGTGCCAACTCCTTTGTGGATATAAAGGAGAATTGATGTCATGATGATGTAAGAAAATAATTCTTTAATATATTATTACTAGCGGCTCGACCCGGCTTTGCACGGGGTATTTACAAAAAAAAAACAAAAAATAATGAAAATATAGTATAGATTCTAATAGTGAAAGAATTTTTCAAATCCGTCCTGTTTATTACCTGTACATAAAAAATACAAATCTTTCCTCTTTATAATATTAGCGTAGTTGTAGATAAATAGGAATAGTTTTGTTTCATATCATCTTCATGTGACGAATCGCACTGCACCCGTCACATTGAGACACACTGTTGTTCAGTCTAATGTGCCTGTAATTTTTCTGGCTCTCAAGGACTGCTGCCGGAACACACTGTTTGGTGCTTGACGACAGATTACCATAGCATAGGTACTAAACTAAAATTACAATTCCAAGCACTTCTTTCGGTGAGGAGAAACCAGCAGTTGGCCGCAACATCCCTGTGAACCTGTGATGTCGGTTACAATAATAGAGTAAGAACACTAAATTCACATCACATCTATAACAGTCTCAATAGCCACGCACTTAACAGCAACCCTCGTAAAACTAGGAGACGCGAATTAGATTCCCTCTGGAGATGAATATTTTGTGTTGTAAATATTTTTAACAGTACCTATGTACATACTGAAATTTTATGTAACCAAAAAACGTGTCAATCCATATTTTTTTTAGGTGTTCGCGATTATTACACAATAGCTTTCCGGGCGCGGCTCCGCCCGCGCGTATGTCGGTTATCGCGCAAAACATTAACCTTTTTTTGCGCAGTTGGATAAAAACTATCCTATGTTTTTTCCCGGGTCTCAAACTATTTCCATACCAAATTTCATTCAGATCGGTCCAGCAGTTTTGGCGTGAAAGCGTAACAGACAGACAGACAGAGCTACTTTCGCATTTGTACTGTAGTACTGATTAGTAATTAAACAACTTGATCGTCACGTCACCCCGTGACCAGTAACCACGATCACTGCAGTGTTTGAAACGTCGCGTCGTCGTCGGGACAAAAATAATGATAAATATACGCGATTTAAACCGTTTAAAGTTGTTTAATTACAAAAAACATTACCTATATTTGACAAGGTACGTTTATCCTCCCGATAGTAATTTAACAAAGCTTGACGGATACATAAAAAAAACGTAATCCCAACAAAGAGGCAGCTTGGCGGTAGTTACTAATGAGTAATGACGTAACACAAACACTCTGACAACATAATGACGAGTTAGCGTTAAATCTGTACACACACATGCATGCACACACACAGACTCGGCCTCTCTCGCTGTGCACCTTAGCAGGGTTCATCGTGGTTATAGATATACTGAATCCATTATTTCTTCTGTGTCTAGTTGTACGTGGCTCATCTACCAACACATGGACATAATATTGAGGTAGATTGATTGATGATTGTTTTTCAGGTTTATTAGCGGCCACCTACCTAACCTAACGCACTTACTTGTAGGATGCCGAGCTTTTGTTTAAATTTTCCTAATATATTCCAGTGAGAGCAGGGAAAGACGGCAAAGGCAAAGATACCAAAAGATGGGGTATTCATTTACTGAACCAGATTTGGATTGCTTAAACAGCAAATCATTCAGCATTGTAGGAAGGAAGGCATATTGTTATTTGTTATCGAGTCTAAAAAATCTCTACATTTAAAATTCTCTAAATTATGTATGGTAGTTCTTAATCTGTTCGTACTAAAATCCACATGTCCACAAAATCCATGTTAAATCCATTGATACAGTACAGGGGGCTACCCCTGTACAGTATCAGCCGGATTGTCCACTGCTGAGCACAGCCTCCCCCATTAAGGGGGGATATGCCACAATGCCTACGCTTGGCAGGAGTCTTGGGGATTGTAGTTAAAGATATCATTTCTCCAGAAGGCGCTGCTGCTTAAATTCCGGTATTTTACCTTTAGTCGCCTCTTAAGTTAAGGAGAAAGACCAAAATTGTTGTCGATTCTGGAAGTATTTTCTTAATTTAAAATTATTTAAACTATGAATTCTTTCACCCTTCACCTCGTGACCACGATCACTGCAAAGTGTTTGAACGTCGTCGGGACAAAATAATGATAAATACACTCGATTTAAACCGTTTAAAGTTGTTTAATTACTATATGAATGGTAGTTTTTATATGTTCACACTAAAATCCACATTCGTGTAACACTTAGAATGTCAATTCTAAAAATAGGACTATTCCATTCAAATTTTTTTTTCCAAAATCATTAAAGCTTTCTCAATAAACAGAAGTGAAAACAAATAGCCATCACTTTGCTAATAAAAAACTCAATATAAGACTATTTATTCGGTTCAACGAAGCAAGTTGTATTGTTTGAAAGTTTAATTAAAACCCAAGACCCATCTCTATTGTTTTTATAATAAAAAGAAAAATGCTCAGTCTCGAGTCCATTTATAATAAGTAATATTTCAAGTTTTTTGTACGCGCGAAGGCACAAACAAATATAAGCACTGAATTTTATTCAAGTTTCTTTTGTAACTTCGTACTGTTGAAAAAGTATAAATAAATAATATGACTCGGGGTGGATTATTTTACTAATGGAATAATCTAGATAAAACTCTAAAACAAACAACATTTACAAGAGTAAATGCCAAAGTTTTTGAGTTGTTGCTGAATGTATAGTCAAAAACTGCACTAGGTCGTAGTTACAGTGAATAGAGCAGTATGTTGTTATTTTCTCTTAAATGAACTGATATCCTTATGATTCATGTGCCATATAATGAACACGTTGTTTTGAAAAAATAATCTTCTGTCAATTACATATTTACTTCACTAAAGATTTTTCGGGGATTTGCACTAAAGAAATCTAGTAATTTTTTGGAAGATGTGTGACTGATATTGTATAGAGTTTGTACCCTGTTATGGACTCATATGGATGAATAAAGTGATAAAATAAATATCATGGCTATATTATAAAATAATATAATCAATAAGCTCAACCTATTCTAAGAAATTATTAGCAATGAAAAGAATGTTACATGAACGCCCCATAAATCTTTCGTCTTTCTATCAAACTTTGTCTTCGAATTATTTTTATGTTTTAGATCATACTTTTAGCTGAACAAAAACATTATATTAGCTGGAAAAGTTATTGGCTACAGTTTTATTCTTCTGTTTTAACGTCATGTTGCTAATTTGGGAGCCATCTTAAATTAGCCACCAGTACAGTTTTTGTCACTAATGAAAATTTTATTTTTGTAGCGCATTATGTTGTTTTTGGTCATAGAGCACAAGATATATGTATAGCGGTCGAGAGAGACATAGAACACTCATAAACAAAGCGATTGTCTAATGTAAAATTCATCCCATATCCTATAACTTTTCTTATCTATAACCAAATTTTTTTATGTATTTATACTTATTATTTGTACTCAAGGAAAAGAAGAACGCTTTAGGCTCCTCTCCTCCTTCGGAAACCCCATGCCTCTTCGGGGAGTATAAGTGCAGGCAAGATTATTATTAGATTGATATACATAATTAGAATACATATCGTTATAAGCACGAGGCCTACCTGGTGTTAAGCGGTTACCTCTGCCTATAACAGTTGCAGTTTGTCACTAGTGGCGAACTGTACTACGCCCATCGCCCTAAATCCTAAAGTTGTGCCTGTCATTTCACCGGTACCCTTACACCAGAACACAGTAATACAAATTTTACTGCTTGGCGGTAGACATAGGCATCGTGGCAGTAATTCCCCGGACGAACTAGCACAAAGAGTTCTACTGCTACTAAAAACCTGAGCGTTAGTAGGTATATATATATATATATATATTATATTTTATGTTATTGTGACGGGACAAGCTCGAGGTCCACCTGATGTTATGTAGACTAACCTCTGCCTATATTATATAACCTATGCCTCTGCGGCCGCGGCGGGATTCGAACCATGGACCTGCTGCGCGGCAGTCCATAGCCAATGCCACTGAGCCATCACTGCTTCAACTTATTTCGATATAAAGACTATCGAAATAAGTATGAAGATTGCTTCGAATATAAAGAAAACATTTAAATGTACGGAACCCTTACCTATTATAACGTTTTTCTATTGACCAACACTAACTAAAAGCTCGATATGTTTGTGTGCGTGTCTACCTGCGGTATCCGGGAGCTTACCCGTCACGCCTGTTACAATTCCAAAATAGAGAAAAAATACCGCCTGTACCAATTGACACGTCGTCCATTGCCGTTTAATTTGAGACCCATCCCGGACTCGCCCTACCAACCCGACAATGTGTAACGAAATAAACAGAACAAGTTTTAACACGCCACTCGACCATTTTTGTAGCTGTTAGAAATCGACCACTTCCTACGAAAAGCACAGAATAATCAATAGTAACACACAAAAGAAGCGACGGGTCCCAATTTGTTAGGAATTATAAACGGTGCGGTTGTACAGACAATTAATTTCAATGATTAAACGTAATCAAGTTTTAAAGACGCTACATAATTATTATCTGGCATCTTACTTGGAAACGCGTGTCGAAAGATCAGAGATTGTCGTAGAAACTAGTATGTAAGCTATGTGATATACTCTCACGCATAGGGCTGCCATCACCTAAACCACCGATGCCGGACAAAATCTTAAAAAACCCGGACATTTGGGTGAAATTGAGTTTTTTCCCCGGACACCCATGAAAACAAAGTTCATATTTTTTTTCATTTATATGACTTCTGCTTCTGCGCAAAAACTACAGTGCTACACACAAAATTATTCACTCTTCTTTTTCTGAGGCAATCTGGTGATAAAAATAATGAGGATCAGTGTTATTTGGTATCAAATTGGAAATTAATTATAATTTTTGGTTTAATAAATAATCTTCACTTTGAAAACTATCGCGAATTTTATCCTAATTAACTTTTTTTTTATTTTTACTTAGATTAAGTACCCAAAACGGTAAACTTTTTTTTGTATATTAAAAGTTAGTCACAAGTTTAAATTTTGACGAGCCCAAGATCTTTTTACTGTACAAATTCACAAATATACGGGAGGAATAAATATAGTCATGTGTGGTCCCGCTAATATATATATTAGGTTATATATACCGACTGAGCTAACATGACGGTCAGATCAGAGCATACCTCAGCTAAAGGGGTGGATGACGCGGGATGATTATAATTTTTCCTCTCGTATATTTGTAATATTGGAATGTAATCCGCAAAGCATGCGTTATTGCAAATTTTAAAAATATTAAAATCTTTTTATTTATTTCGGTATTTTTCAGATGTTCAAATTTTTGTCAAAGTGGTCTTACTTTTCCAACAGGAATTCGGAAAAGTCAAAGCCACTCCAGATCCTTATATTTATTCTTTATTTCTATCAGAGATGAAACCATATTTTTAGTGAGTTTTCTCCTTCGTCTATTGCCGCGGGACTAGCGAATAAACGCACAATGTTACTTGACTTGCCAACTAATATCAAGATTATAATGTTTTCCCCAGATTTCACTAGACGTTTTTAGCGCAGGTTATGAGAAAAAAGCGCTAAAGACCCTGTAAATATTCTAGACCTAGCACCAAATGCGCCAAAAAGGCAACACAGTGTGTGAATGATCGAGGTCGGCGGCAGTTCTCTATGGTGGGGGCCGGCGCGGCACGGCGCGGGGGACGTTCTGTTGTAGATTTTGCAGCACCGGAGTAAACTTGTATGCAGCTTAAGAATGAATTTTCAATTCAGATTTGATTCAATGGATTGCTTATATATCAATCAATCCGGATTCCCCGGACACTAAAATGTCCGGGTTTTCCCCGGACACTATTTGAAAACCCCTCCCGGACGCCCCCCGGACGCCCTCTGAACTAGGACAAATCCGGGGAAACCCGGACGGATGGCAGCCCTACACGCACAACTTCTGTCTGAAGCATGTAAATTTATGAGATTTATACAACCGGTGCCGGTGTCGGTGGTGACTATTGTGACATTCCGATCGCTTTAGTAGGTAAGCATATTAGCAAAAATAAAATAGAACGAATCATATTTTTATTGTATTCGCCGACTTTCAGAAGGATGTTCACAATTCAATTGTATGTTTTTCACATATGTTTATGATGCGGTTACTCCGCCAATTATGGATTGATTTTGATGGTTTAATGTATATGTTTTATCAAAATCGGTTAGGGGAGTGTGCGATGCGCTTTCCATACAAACGTAGTTTCTTCATATTTTTCATATCAAGTGTTGAAAATCGATGAAACTTTGCAAGCATAGGTATCCCTCAGCCTAATATCTTATCTTCTGGTTTGCACGTTTTTCGTAAAGTTTAGTATCTTCAAAATATTTCGAAAAATCGTTTTGTATTTTTATCCCTAAATTTGAAAATAAGAATTTCCTTACAAAGCGATGTTTCCAAATATTTTTGAAGATAGACACTAAACTTTTGGAATTTATGGAAATAGCTACGAAGACAGGTATAACAGACGCAGTTATAACAGATGCAGTTCGTCACAAATGGCTGCACCACTGCGACCGTCACTCTGAGACAAAGTTGTTCTCTCTCATATGCCTGTAATTATAGTATAACACCAGCAACCTTCAAACCGGAACACCGTAATGTGAACATAGAAATAGGCATGGTGGCAGTAGGTACGTCCCCGCACAAAAAGTTTCTAAAGGTGCTGGAGGATTCATGGTTGGTACCGTTGCGTCCAAGCCAGCTACAAGGGTAAGGATAGGTAATAGGTAGTAGAGGGTAAGGCATTTGAAATTTTTCGACGAACGAAGCTTATTAACAAATTTTAATATTTGTATGTTTGCAATAACACATGCTCTGTGGATTACGAGCACATAACAATATTACAAATTTACGAGAGGAAAAATTAAGTTCATGTGCGGGATTCGAACCCGCGTCTATCCACCCCTTTAACCGGTACGAGGTATGCTCTATCCTATTGAGCTAACATAACAATGAGTCAACTCAAATTTGTCCTATCATTATTAACCATCGTACTGGGATGGAGCGACATCTATAGTTGAATTTACGTTGTACTACAAGCAAGACTAATTTTTCAATAAGTTATTTTTATTAACTAATATCTGAGATGCCGTGTAGTAGTGCAGTTTCACGCAGACCCGTGATACCTCAACATGCTTGAAGTGTATCATTAGCATCCTTATGTATTGTCCATCTCTTCACCTTATAATATGAAAATAAGTATATGAAATAGCGTATTGTGCAGTAGGTACTTACCAGCAGCGTTTGTAACTGTCGCTAATGCTGCGAGGAACACCTGAAAGATCAGGACCAGCGCCATGTTGGAATATCCTGAAACAAGGGAATAACCATAAGTCAGACTTTAGTACTGATACCGCCCGTGAACAATGTTTGTCATCACATTTGCGAGTTAATAATTATGAATGCTTAATACACAAGTCAGCAAAACTATTATTACGAAATACGTAAACTTTTTTTAAACGGTTGGCGGGCTTTTTGCCCACACCACAGATTATACAAATGTTTTGTTCAGAAACGTAATACCTAGTTATACTAGTGTGGTTCAAGTATGATGCATGTAAGTAATTAACTGATAACAGCTGTCAAAATACAATATTTCATGTAATAAAAATGGCTATTTTATTTATGCACTGCATCACCTTTTACAGCCTCACGGACAAGACCATCGCCATCGAATATAACCATTAAAATCTCCTCAATATGCATCATAATTTAGGGTACAGTATACAAAAAAACCGGAACTGAGAGAGCAGAACAGAGTTGATTTTTGAACGCAAAGAATTGAAAACTTTTTAGCTAAATTCGTGCTACATCTGTTGTTGTCTCATATAATTACGACGTAAATGACAGGGAGAAGTGATGTTTACAAAAAGTTTATAAATCTTTTTTATTATGAGATTAGGAGAATTATTTGTAGCATTTTGGAAAATAATAATCTAAAAGTCAGCACTACAGCATTGTTTCTGTTAAGTCACGATATTGAAATGTTATAATGTTAATGACTTTTTTAAGACATAACTCTCTGCCTACTGGATAAGAAATATCCAAAATTCTACGTGGTCTGTACTTAGGTACTTGTTATGAGTACGTACTACAAGTATAAGGTAGGCAGTACCATACTCCATTGAGTATATAAATCAGTAAACAAGAATTGTATTAAATCATCAAAACATTTAAGTACCAAAAAGCCTTTTGTTTTAGTTAATTAATAAATGAATAAATTTAGTGACTATTTTATTTTTTTTATATAGCTAGTAAGATAGGCTTATGTTACGTTTGACCACTATCTCACCTGATGTGGTCTCACATGAAGTGATGATATGGTCGAAGATGTTGTTCAGTCTAGCCTAGAATTGCTCGCTAGCAAGGATAGGTGCCGAAACCCACCGGTAGGTGCTTGGCGACAGATTTTCTACTTGAGGGTGGTAGCTAGCCAGGCGGGCATACGCAAAATGCCCTACCACCATACTGTAACAACTGCCATCATAAGATTAAATCTTAATTAGTTACTAATATTACTGTATGTTCAATATGATGGACCAAGCTGTTGTGACTATATAATAATGTGTAAGATCTTTCTTGTAACACAGTTTTACAATAAATATTTCTGAATCTGAATCTGAAGACAACAACCGGAAAAAGTTGTACGTCGTCGCCGAAGCACCTGCACGCTCAGTAGTAATGTCACTAGCGGTCACCCATCTAAGTCATGACCGCAGCGGGCGTCGCATAACTTAGCTGATCGATTAAGAACAGCTAAGCAAACTTCGCTACAAGCGCTTCAAAAATAAATAAACTAATCCATAATATTAACTCATAAGATTAAATTAATGTTAATTGGTTTAGTTAGCTACATGAAACTCAGTTTGTGTAGCCCTTGGTAATGTCTGGCAGGGCTCCATAGCTCGAAACCCACGGGCTAGTTCACTATATTGTGACAACGCATTCTGCGAAGACTCCCTGGCTTAGCTGCCACTGTCAAATAGAAAATCTGCCACAAAGAACATATCGATGAGTTCCTGGAGTATTTGCGAGCCCGTAATTCCTAAACTAGGTATTATTTACAATTAATTTTGATGAAATCCTCACACAACCAGTGGAAGACCTATTGCAAATGTATATAGTGAAGAAGCAACCTTTGCGGCGAGTGAATCAAGCTTTTTGTCATACAAAATCCCGTTTATGCGCTTGCAGCGTATTTCATCGTCAATAGCCCACAGGCCATCAAAGGCTTTAAACATGGGGATAAATATTAAGCTATAAAAATAAATAGATATATTTGGTACGGAACACTTGCTAAAAAGTTCTAGAATATTATTTAAACATGTCATTAAATATTCACAGAAAATAAACATTCTTGTGATAGAATGCGTATGAGAAAGAATTCTGAACATCGGTGTTGACATAAAGCGGAGAGCAATAAATTCATGTGTCAATAAAACTTTCAAATAAAACACCGACAGAATACGATAAACAACGAACGCGTGAGATTAATGATACATTAATATTGGAGCCATCATTCAGTGTTTACAACCTTTGTTTAAATCAAAAATATATTTGACTTTGAATACGGAGGGCAAACGAACATGCGGCTCATCTGGTGGTAAGTGAGACTCAGGAAAAGGTACTGATAAATGTCTGCTGTAGTGGATGACACCACACCAGTGCTGGTGTCATCCACTAAAGGTTCCTAAGACCTGTCCAGAGGATTACTGAATTGCAAACCATGATAGAAAAGCTAGCCGTTAAACAACGGAGACTGGGCAACTGTTGGTTGTTGAGCTGCGATTGGAATGTCTCTGACTATCACTATATTCTCCCTGGACCCTGATCATACTTTTTTCAGATTTTTGTCAATTTCTTGCAACGTGATATATTCAATTGCGATGCGGCTGTCGAAGCCTTCAAAGCTTTTATTGATTCTCGCTCCCACAATAAATTTTCAGCGACCGGTCAAAGACCGGTAAAATGGCGAAAATGTCACATAACAATGGTAAGTACATAATTCAATTGATTAATTAAATTATTTTATAAGAAAAAAAATATTGCATTTCCATGCAAAACGCCAATTTCATAAGGTATATTATTACCTTGGACCTTATTTACTTTTCAACTGGGTATCTAATTTATTTACTAAGTTCAGAAGATACGGTAGCACAGACAAACAGCGCTTCGTAGGTTTTGTAATAGGGTCTTATTTTCTCGTAAAGAATCCTAAAAAGAAAAAATATTCAGTTGTTTCCTGTGGACGTAGAGTATGTAACGCAAAATTAGAAATAGAACGTTTTCGACATGAAATGAGAAACTGAACGTGCCCTTTAATCATAATATTTCCGTGCACCGTTATTTTAACTTATAAATAAGCTGTACCTAACCGTTGCTACCGTTATTTATAAATAACAATTAAAATGAGTTTTCAGTTTGTTTCAAGTACATTGTTCTTGTTTTAGGCCACCATCACAATGCAACATGTTTCAGATTTTATTTAAAGGTGTGTCTCCGCTAAATAAAAGTTGTGTCAGTCATCCTAGGTAATTTCTTTTCTAATTTTTGAGAGCCAGTAATTCTAGGTTGGCCTGTACAACATCTTCGACCGCATCATCACTTACCATCAGGTGAGATAGTGGTCAAAGGCTATCAGGCATAAAAAAAAAAACTTAGGTAAGTACTAAAAATACCAAACTATAGTTGTAACTTTTTTGTACAGAGTTATACTTAGGTAAAATGCTAACAACCCACAGATTTCAGAACAAGAAGATATTATCTCAAAATGTTTGTTAGGTTAGGACCACGGATTTAGGAAGGGAGTTAGGAAATTCTCCCTTCCTAAATCCGTGGTTAGGACCTAACAAACAAACAACCCAAGGAAGTCAACCTTAGAGGTTTTTTGCATTTTACCAATAACCCATTACCCATTAGCAACATTTTTAGGGTTCCGTACCCAAAGGGTAAAAACGGGACCCTATTACTGAGACTTCGCTGTCCGTCCGTCCGTCCGTCTGTCACCAAGCTGTATCTCAAGAACGGTGATAGCTAAACAGTTGAAATTTAATCCCAACAAATACTAAAAATTGGCCAAGTGCGAGTCGGACAAGTGCGGGCGCCCGAAGGGTTCCGCACCCTTAGCGAAAACTATACTGTCAAATGTATAGATAATGGAACGGAACCCTTCGTGCGCGAGTCCGACTCGCACTTGGCCGGTTTTTCATTTTTGTGCCGGTATTTGTTACTATTTCAGCTATATATTTTGGCATAGTCAAAATTAAAAATTTCGTACGCTAGG
Source organism: Plagodis dolabraria (assembly GCA_963854805.1). Classification (NCBI taxonomy): domain Eukaryota; kingdom Metazoa; phylum Arthropoda; class Insecta; order Lepidoptera; family Geometridae; genus Plagodis; species Plagodis dolabraria. The sequence continues at coordinate 2,173,057 of OY978453.1, read as the reverse complement.
ATGAGTGACACTAAAACTTGCCCAATTTGTCACCAAATAGTGTTGGAAACACAAAAATGTAACAATTTTTGTTTGGCAAAGACTTATCTTCACAGAGGGTTTGGGGTATTGGCACAAAAATCAACAACTTTTATTTGGTAGATACATAGCGTTAAAGTATGATCCTGTATAAATGAAAGTATAGTAGTACTATAGTACCTAGTAGGTGCTTTACAAAACAAAGTACCCACAAATTGCATTTCTTTGTGTTAGTTTGCACCATTCCGTTTCAGCCGCAGTAGCGCGAATAGCAGAGAGCTGTGTTTAATTGAATTGCCTGGAGAGATTGTTCAGGAACTAGGGTTGATATTTACATTTTTTTCATAACTGGCGAATTAGTTTAAAAAATATTCTAGGTAAGTTATAATAAAAAATATAGAATACTGGTACAAGCATAGCATGAACATGTGAGTTTATTTCTACTTCCTTCTATAGGTTAATTAATTCATATGTTTCAGAGGGAATGGTTTCGTTGAAAACAAGCTCGAAGCAGTGATGGCTCAGTGGCATTGGCTAGGGACTGCCGCGCAGCAGGTCCATGGTTCGAATCCCGCCGCGGGGTTGAGCTTCACCGCATGGTGGAAGGGCATTTTGCGAATGCCCGCCTGGCTAACGACCACCCTCAAGTAGAAAAATCTGTCGCCAAGCACCTAACGTCTAAAGTCCTTGAGAGCCAGTGAAATTACAAGCACAAGAGACTTAATAACTATGTCTCAAGGTGACGGGTGCAGTGCAATTCGTGACTTGTTACGAAACGCATCTGTTAAACATAATAAAAAAGAAGTTTTTATGCAGCCAAAGAAATTACCAACACCAAAAAATATAGGCAAGTATATTAAGTATCTAAGGAATATTATACGATATATCAAACAAAGATCGCACAATTCTTGTGAACAGTACTTACCGATAAAAAAATATACTGGACCACTTATAATTAACAGAAAACTACTAGAGCCATACCGGATTTACCTCTTCCAACGATAGACACAATACCGGTATTACCTGTCCGTATATATTAGTCAATTTCGGGGTTGGTTTCATTAGGAATCTACATTTTTTCTCGGCTTATTGGTAATTTGTAGCTATGATTCTATTTCAGACATTGTTGTTTCACCTGGTTAATATAGCACTTAAAAGCCCATTCCATTCCAAATAAAGCGGTACAAATAAGACTGTTTTTTGCAATTTTAATTAAAATACTTATAATGAAAAGGCGGAGGTTCTTAATTCGACTGTATGTTTTTGTTTTGTGTGTTTGTTACGCGATTACTCCGCCGATTAGATATTGATGATTATATTTTGTTGAGAAAAGTCTCACAGCTATTAGTTTGTCAGAGAGTAAAGTAGGTATACTTCCAAGTTGGACACATTTATTAACATAGTTTTTAAGAGTCAAATCAGTTTCAAAATATTTGCATAAGTACCTGGATTATTTAATGATTATGGCAACTCTCCTCGACCAGTGTTTTAGGCGAGTGACAATGATTTTGTGAGCATTACGCAATATGAATCGCTGAAAAGGGTGGAAAAGGATTTGAAAAAAAATGGAACCAACATCTAACACTGAAAAGTGCCTATGTAATAACTTGTGGAAATCTGACCATGATAATGAGAGGTCAGTGTTTTGAATCAAATTCAACAAGTTGTTCATACTTTCCAGAGTTGGAAATTATGAAATAAAATAAAAAAATATGAAAGAAGAGTTATGAAGTTGTTTCCGTTGTATTCAAATATATTTTTTGTTGGCACAAGTTACAAAAAACGGTACTATCTCAGATGACTCACTGAATCGCCATACCTATAAATTTTGCATGCTATTTGCCAAAATAATATGTTACGTTTCGTATCTTTAAAAACATGTTTTTAAAGATACACAGGACAGGTACTACATTTCTTAGACTAACGGGTATAGTGGTCCTCAGATAGTCATTTATATATACAGTTCTAGATAGCGTTGCTAGTAAAAAGTAGCATGAACCCATTATTGTGTAAAGAATTTGATACGTTGACTCCCATTCAATAAATCATGGGCGGTATTTCCGGTGGCGAAGCGCGGCGGCGGCGTCTTGTCAGACGACATTGCTGAGGCTGGTTTATTGCCCTGTGGACGTGGAAGATGCAGACGGTCCAGTTTTTATCATTCCTGTTGCGAACTGCTCAACGATTCGAAGACCACTGGCGAATGCCTGCAGCGTTGTACCCGCAGTGTTGTAGTATAGATAAATAAATAATTTGTTTCTAGTAACAAATATTTTCAAAATATTTTAATCAACATTCGCCTTTCACTCCAGAGAAAAAAAGTAAAAAGTCAATATACACTCGAGAGCAATGAATCCGGGTCACTTAAAGAATGTTAAAAAACTCGGAAACTAAAAATGATAGGTTAATGCAATAAATTGTATTTAATAGACAATGTAATACTCCTTAAATGAAAGTAAAAAAAATATGAGTCACCATACATTTTATTAACACAAAATTACATAAAGAAAAAAACTGCTGATCTCTCCTTAAAACAAAAATAGGAAACATGAAATTTTTGAACTTTATTACGATTTTCTTGAATTTTAATACTTCGTATTGCCTCCTCGTGCTTCCATTACTGCGTTTACGCGGTTTGGCATGCTGTACACCAAGTTCCTTATACGATTTTGGGGAATATTCTCCCATTCCTCTGTGAGAGCAATTTTGAGCTCACGAAGCGTGATTGGGGGAGGGTTTCGTTGTTTTACGCATCTGCCTAGCTCGTCCCAAGCATGCTCGATCGGGTTGATATCCGGGCTGCGCGCTGGCCATTCCATACGAGTAATGTTCATCTCTTGAAGGTAGTCATTCACAATCCTACCTGTATGAGGTCGGGCATTGTCATGCATAAATATAGCATCCTCACCTAAATTGACCATAAATGGACCAACGTGATCATTGAGGATTTCTTCCACATATCTTACGCTAGTTAAAGAGCCGTTTTCTATGATCACCAGCTCTGTGCGACTTTCAGAAGAAATTCCGGCCCACACAAGTACAGACCCACCACCGTAGGCTACTTTTTCTTCGATGCATGCTTGCTTGAATCTTTCCCCTGGTCTTCGATACACTCTGTGTCTTCCATCGTGCTTGTAGAGCATAAATTTTGATTCGTCGGAGAACATAACTTTTGACCAATCTTCAATACTCCAATTTACGTGGCTCTGGGCATATCTTAGTCTCGAAATACGATGCCCACGCTCCAGTTTAGGGCCGTTTGCAGGTCTAAGGGGTTTTAAGTTAGATTCAGCAAGCCGACGTCTTACTGTCCATGCACTTGGGTTACTTCCTCCGAGGCGTCGAAACTGATTGGTGAGTTCAGTTCCTGTGAGAAAGCGATTTCGAAGCATGGTGTTCACCAAGTATCGGTCTTCTCGTGCTGTGGTACACCTGGTTCTGCCCGTTCCTGGTCTGCGTAGGTTAGAACCAGTTTCTTCGTAACGTCGGAGAACTCTTTGTACTGTTGACAGCGACACACCGACAGTCCTGGCTGTATCGCGCTGACTCCGGCCGGTTTCCAGCATTGTAAGTATTCTGGTGCATTCTTCAGGCGTAAGCGACATAATTTCAGCTTGAATAATGAATATAGAGCACTATCAACATGGTTTATGTACCCACATAAATGACAGATTACAAACAAAAGCAAAACCAAATGCTGTAATTTCGTAGTTCCATCTTCGAAAGTGGCCCTTTTTCAAATTTGATTTTTTTATGATATAACTTTACAATAACTAAGAAGTTTTAATACCTTCATTTAAGGAGTATTACATTGTCTATTAAATACAATTTATTGCATTAACCTAGCATTTTTAGTTTCCGAGATTTTTAGGATTCTTTAAGTGACCCGGATTCATTGCTCTCGAGTGTAGTTTAATCAAAAGGGCCCTTACATATATTTGTTTTAACAGAGATCTGAAATGGGATTTCTCACTATCCTGAAAAAACTGCGACAAAAGGAGAAAGAAATGCGAATCCTCATGTTGTATCCTTTACTAAACGTTAGCACTAATTTGTTTCACTATTTCACATTGTTATGTTTGAAGATTTACATCACTTTATCCTTACATGTATAGGTCGAAATTTTTACTTATTGTACAGTTACAATTAATAGTTTCCATAAAACAATAACAGAGGATTAGACAACGCCGGAAAGACCACTATACTGAAAAGGTTCAATGGAGAACGCATTGACACCATTTCGCCTACACTAGGCTTCAATATAAAGACCCTAGAGCACAAAGGTTAAGAAAACATCAAATTAATATTTTAATAAAACACTTAAAAATATATCAAGTGACAATTCCGCCTAATTTTTCTGTTAAGCCGACGTGATGTCACAAACACCACGCAGCCAAACCGGAAGTATTTTCGACGCAGGCGCTTCTACACGAAGCATCCTCAGGAGGTCTTTACAGCGCACGATGGCGAAAGACAGCGAAATCATTAAACTATATTAGTTGGGGTTTTCCAAAACTGTATGGTGGTAGGAGGGGTAATTAAAGTATTTTTTTTTTACTTTGTTTTATTTCCTATATTAGGAACGTTGTCGGGATCAAAATGTAGCAAAATACACGTGAACAAATCAGTTTGTTCACATTTCTATGAAAAGAAAATAACTAACTCATCATATAATCTATTCGAATTTCGAATATATCAAATGAAACCTCTTCAATTATTGATTTTGAATAGGATGTATATACTTAATTGGAATAAAAATATACCTTAGTCATAGTAATGTATATGTAACGGACGTCCTTCGGTCCTTACGCGGTCAGCAGCAACATGTTACCATAAAAACGTAATAATATGTAAGTTAGTAGAATGTAGCAGACTAATAGGGATGATCCATGAATGGTCAACGCGTACTGACAAGTATTCCATTCCTGGATAATGAAATGAAAAATGTACACGAGGTGCCCAGTTCGAGTAGATATTTCCAGAAAATTTGGAAAAAAGGTTCTTAAAAAAGGGCGCGAAGAGATTTATTCAGGGTCGGCAACGCGCGAGTGATACCTCTGGTGTTGCAAGCGTCCATAGGCTACGGTAACTGCTTACCATCAGGCGGGCCGTATGCATGTTTGCCACGTTATTGGTATAAAAAAAAACTGACTTCAAACATAAAATACCTACGCATTATTAGAGATACCTCAAATATCATCATCAAATCTTACCCAAATTTAAATGGCACCACATAATAAGCCCCTGATATAATAACCCGAGTTATTATTATATAAATCCCCGAACATAAAAAAAATACATCGAAATCGGTACACACTGTAAAGTATCACAAAAAAAACAGTTGGCTTGAGAACCTCATCCTATTTTTGAAGTCGGTTTAAAAGGTTAGAAATATGACGAAAAATTTACTTTATCGGGTGGTAGTTAGTATTAAATATCTGCCTAGTGTTTACTTATGTTTTAGCAAATGTGTTTAGGTTCAATGTAATAAAGAGAAAGATTTTTGCCTACAAAAAGAATAACGAACATAAAGTCCTGCAATACAAGAAGCATTATTTTTATTAGCATTATAAGCAGCTATTTCTAAGGAACTGATAACTCACACTGCGATCCCCAAGACGCCTGCCAAGGGTGGGGATTATGGAAAACCCCGTCATATTGGGAGAGGCTGTGTCCAGCAGTGGACAATCGGGCTGATACAGTACTCCTTAGATGGATGAAATGGTTAGTAGTTTCTAAGCAAAATTTAGAAAAATAACGATAGAACATTCTCCAATGACTAGAACTGACTCGCACGTTTACTTCGTTTAGGTTTTTCATGACAATCTGAAGGACCAGTTACAGACAGATACAAATATAAAACATCTTCGCGATTACGACACTTTTTCTATTTTTGGTGCTGGTATAACAGCATTAGAAACTTCATTAGAACTTATTGTAAAAACTTTCCAACAATTTGTGAATAGTTAAAAAGGGGACCACCTTTTTTCCCATTATTATTTGTCAGGCAATGTGCTACTATCCAGCTACCTATTATTGTTCCAAAAATACAGATCTTTCTAGGTCTGACGGACGGACGGAAACCGAGGCTTGGTAATAGAGTCCTCTTTTCTAGTACGGAACTCAAAATATTTATGTCTCAAAATAAAATACCACACGCACGCAGTTGACTATTCTTTATGAATGGTACTAACTATAATTTGCTATGTTATATTATAGTCTATGAGTCATCTATTTGTGAAACCTGTTCCGTTTCCGTATCCCTTGTATAAAGTTACACAACCAATTTATAAATCAATGACCTCAGCGAGGCCCCAATCACCTACCTTTATAAAATGTATAGCCATTAAAATCAATTTCATAACAAATTCATTTAATAGATTTGAATTTGATCCACCAACCAGGTATACAAACAACATATAAACGCAAGTAAATGTACTGCATCAAGAATATGTAAAATTATTTGATGATCTTGTAGATTTTTAACAGACTTCCAAAAAAGAAAGTCCTCTTAATTCGTCTGTATGTTTTTTTTGTTTGTTACCTCAGAACACTTGACTGGGTGAACCGATTTTGAAAATTCTTTTTTTGTTTGAAAGCTGACGCTTGTCATTTGGTCCCATTTAAATTTCATCAAAATCGATCAAGCCGTTTTTGAGTTACACTCCAATAACTGCAAAATATTGACCTATCTTGATGATATAATCGTTGACAATGAATGACAATCGTTCCCGTAAGTAACAAAGGTCATTAATGAGTGAAAAAAATATTTTAACCAAAAAATGAAACCGACTTCAAGATACAAAAGTGTGAAATAACGAAGTCGGTACCATACGCACAATATTGTGATAATAGGTACTTTTCAACTATCATGGTACCGACTTCAAGAAGTTATTTGATACTTTTGGATGTTGAAGTCGGTTCCATTTTTTGGTAATATTTTTTTATTATAACAATGAAGGTGTACTGAATTTATGAGCAACAAAAAGAAGTAAACAATCGAACTGCTCTAAGGATACAAGAAATTAAGTGTTTTTATTCAGAATCCTTAGGTTTAAAGGAGGATTTTCTTTCTTGTTACGTCACCAACCCAGTGTTACAATGTCAGAAAAGAAACCAAACACGCATGAAATATAAGCCTCCCTTTGCGGTCGAGTAAATGGTGAAAAATATAATAAGGTTACATACATACCACTTCCTGTACTCTATGTAGAACTCTACTCTATGTTCATGTATAACTAAAATATAGAATATAAATATTGTTCATATACTCGGTACCATGATAGTTCAAAAGTACCTACATATATTATCACATTATTGTGCGCATAGTACCAACTTCGACGAGTTATTTGACACTTTTGGGTGTTGAAGTCGGTTCCATTTTTGTTTAAAAATGTTTTCACTCGTTTTAGTGACTCTTGCAACTTACAGGATCGATTGTCATTCATTGACAACGACTAAATCAGCAATATAGGAAAATATTTTTCTGTTGGAGTGTAACTCAAAAACGGCTTGACGAATTTTGATAAAATTAAAATGGGACCAAACGACAAGCATCAGCTTTCAAACAAAAACATAATTTTGTAATCGGTTCACCCAGTCAATAGTTCTGAGGTAACAAACATAAAAAAACATACAGATGAATAGAGAACCTCCTCCTTTTTTGGAAGTCGGTTAATACATACAATGTAATTAAAGAGCCATAGATATAGAAAGAATAGAAGTATGACTAAATGTTACATCAATTTACATTTAACAATGACGAAATAAGTTTACAACGGACAAAAATAATTAATAGCTGTCTACCAAATATATTAATAGTTTTTACATGTAGAATTGTAGGCATTGTAAAAAATGAAGAACACTGGCGCCATAGCTAATTACAATGATCGCACACAGCGATTATCATACAAATGTTACCAACTTGACAAGTCGAATACAGTTTGCTGATGCTAGACAACCGTTGACATTGATTAAATAGATATGAGTGTTCCTTTACATCGAGGTCTTTGAATTTATATTCTGCCTACCCGACTATACAGCGACTTGATTGGTGATTTATGTCCGTTCAAAATCAAAATTGAATTTCTAGACCGATAGTTAACTAATAGTGCATACTGGCCACACTGACTGTATATCCAGAATTCAAATCAACGATAAGTGCCAAAATAAAGAGGATAAAAAGATATGACACTGTTTGATAAGTAATTTCTGCTCATGTCGCAACATGAATATGAAACTCTACATACTTTATAACAATGTTTGACATACTTTTATACTAGATATATTTAACATACTTGCATGTAATATTTAAAGTTTACTAATTTTTATTCCTACTTCCTAATTTAAGACACAACGCGCATCACCAAATTTATGAAAAATCTTAACAGAACAGAACACATCCAGTGACTCCTTTCTAAGTTTTAGAGACCCAAAGAGAGAGACATGAACGGTACGTTTAATATAAAAAAAACTAATAGAGCGTAGTCTGACTCTGCAAAGTCATTTGGTCCCTAATAAATTACGCCATATCGTCAAAACAGCAAAAAACTTTTATCACAAATCAATCATAGACAATTCCAGACTGAACCAACAGATATCAGTGTTCACATTAGAATTCTGTGCATGCTGGTGTCGAGGACAGCGTTTACGTAGGTACGCGTTGACGTTTCCTCTGTGGATTACTCGGGTTTGGACGTCGTCGATGGCTGCTTCCGATGGAGGCGGCTTCCGTGATGGGCTGTCGAAACGTCGATGTCGAAGGATAGACCCTATGGACTGCCCTATTAGGGTGATTTGGCATGTCAAGTGTAACCATATAAATGTTATTGATTGAATGACATTCGTGCTGGTTCTGGTATGTTAAAATTATAAAAGTTGAAGGGCGTTGGTATGCCCAGTTACATGTACCAATTTGAAGCGCTCGTGGCGTAGCTTGTCTAGTCTTTCTTAACGGTCATGACTTGGTAACGTGACCGCTAGTGGCACTCCGCTCACTGAGCGCTACCGTTAATACGAAATTTCCTTCATTCCTTCAGTCCGGGTTGTTATCTTCGAATGGGAGTTGTTATAGTATAGAGCTTTTTGCGAATGCTCGCCTGGGTACCTACCACCATCAAGTAGAAAATCTGTCGCCAGGCATCTATCGGTATGTTCCGGTATATGTCCTTAAGATCGAGTAATAATTCTAGGTTAAGCCGGTGAACACCATCAACCATATCATCACTTACCATCTGGCGAGACTTCGACTGTAGTCAAAGCTTATTAATATATGTTCTATGGTCAATGCCTAAAATTATAGCATAAAAAAATGTATGCCAAAGAACTTATGACAGAATTTGAAGCAACCGCCTGTTCGATATTCAAGCCTCTCTGTCACCTACATCGCGCATCGCTTCAAAAACACTTTTTAGTGTATATAAAAATAATAGTAGTAGTGAATTTTTACTTCTATTTGGTTCAATTCACACCGATATGTGACAGCGGCTCTGACAAAATAGAAGAAAAGACGGAGACTCGTAAAACATCAAAATGTAGCCACACTTTTATACATGTGTGCGATAGAAGTGTTGCCATATGAAAGCAAAAATAACTAAATTGTAGGATTTATGGGAGAAAAATTTTAGAAGATATAAATAAACAGCAAAATCTGTTCGTAAGAATACTTCGCAATAACATGATATTATTTATATTGTGCAATATTATAATAATATTGCACAATCTTCACGATTATGTTTCGCCATTTTTTTTTAAATATTCTAGACTTTACGTTCTCTAGGACAATAAATAATTGACCAAAGGCGTTTTAGGTTACGTATATGGTATGGTTTCGTCGCAGGTGCCGTTTTTTTTGTGTGTTTTTTTATATTTTTTGACGGAATAAGCAGAAGGTACATAAAATTCAATACTTACGTGTGAAAAGTAATTCCAGATAACTTTTTCTTCACTGAATATGTTCTGTTTTTGCAGTGTTTTAACACGCAAGTGGGCATTTTTAGTTTATTTATTCCGTTGTGTGACGTGTGTAAGGTGCGACGGCCTATCGTGAACTCAGAGTAGGAGTGCACGATATATATCGATATTACAAAAAATATCGATATATGAACACGATATATCGCTTCCGATATGTATATCGATACATCAATCGATATTATTCAACCGATACAACACCATAGCTCACTTGACATGTTTGACCAAAACCTTTACATTTTCAAAAGGGATGTTGGCAAAGTTTTTCTATGGCAAATTGATCGTAAACGTTGCTAGCAACACTTTAATTTTATCATTTTCTATTAACTGTTAACAGTATAATATAAGTGCATACTGCTAATTATGCTGATCATAATGTGTACACATATTTAGGAATATAGCCCGGCTCGTAAATGTTTACCTATATCATATGTGTTCCTTTAGTGATTGTATTCTGTTTTGTGTATCAATATAAATAAATAAATAATTAGATACTGATTTATGGTTGGCAAAGTATTTAAAAAGTAAAACCACGAATTGTGAATAATTAGCCTTCACAGTTACGAAGGTTTTGTTGTAAACAAAACCTTCGTAACGGCATTTTTTATGCAAGCCTATATTTTTAATTCAAGGTGTAGAGAAAAAAATATTACGAATTAAAAAAATAAAGTTGATTTGTTTCTTTACCCTAGCTGTTTTTACTTATATCAACCTGTCAAATATTTAATATTATAGACTAGCTAAATTACTTAAACAAGAAAAACATTTTCTACGATATATCGAAAATACCGATATGTTTCTACGATATATCGCAAAGTATCGATACAACACTACGATATATATATCGAAAAAAATATCGATACTTTTTTTGTTTGAACTTCCCTAACTCAGAGCAATAAGTAAGAAAGAGGCAGTGTAAAGAAAACCAAAAGTTACAATAGCCTCTAAGATTTCACTAATAAACATTAGCTTTTTTATTTAAAGTATATAACTTTAGTAAGTAGTAATACGTACACCGACTTTTGGAAACAATCTAAAATGTATGTCTGGCAACACTTTTGTTTACATTTTTATTCGAAATTATAATTTATAACCTAAATTGCATTGTTTAATATTAAAGAAAGTACATTATATTCAATACTTACGTGTGTTTTAATACTCAACCTGATTTTTATTTTATTTATTCTGTTATGTGTGACGTGCATAGCGTGTGTTGGTCTATCGTGAATGAGGAGAAAATTGGCCGAATTTGGATACGTTTGTGTGAGTGAGTTGTGTCTTACATGAAATTGGCCGAATTTGATGCTTAATTTTTGAGATTCATTAGACTCCCTCTTTCTTATTCATTTCTCTGAGGGCAGCGGTCAGCAGTTTTACTGCAAACGATTTTCGACTTCGTCAATATCACTACAATGTATGATATATGATGAAAGACTTGACGGTGATGAGCCGCAGGTGGCCGCGCGACTTATGCCAGACTTTCAACCAATACTACGTATTGTTGTGTTAGGTACAGAGTAGAGAATGGTTTGTAAGTTAAACTGTCGGCCGCTGCAAGTTCGGTGTGAATTGAGGATTAAAATGGTTCAGTTTAGTCACTACCTAATTAGGTACTAGATGCTCAACTATAAAGTTTTCTACATCGCTCCAACTTAAACGATTAAGAAGTTTCAGCACTGAACTCCTTAAACTAAAACGAAAACTGTATATCCGAAGAAGAAACCTTCTTCGAATAATAAGAAAAAAATATACAAAGTTTGTAACAGGTGGGTAAAAGTAATCACCCTATTGGGAATAACATTTGCAAGTGGCGCGAAATGTCGATTCGGTTTTGACATTGTGGAGTAAACAAACGCAGAATAGAAATCGACAAGCCCTGAATCGGTTTACACCGCAACCACAACCGATATTCTGAAGGAAGCATTTCCAGGCCGCTTAATTTCTCGTTTTGAATTCCACTGGCCGGCCAGATCAATCGATTTAACCGTTTTGGGATTTATATTTATGCGGTTTTTTGAAGTCGCGGAATTACGTCAACAAGCCACAGACTATTGAAGCCCTTGAGAATATTCGCCAAGAAATAAGAATTCGAGAGCCTTTTTTGCCATCAAACGAGATCATCGACTCTGGCGGCGCGGTGGCCTCTAGGCCGATATCATTTTCTCAACTTGGTAGAATAAATTCTAATGGATAAAATAAAATAAAATCACAAGCGAACCAAAGTTATTCCTAAAAAAAATACAGCAAAAGAAAATTGGGTGATTACTTTTGCCTAACTTTGTTAAATTGAGAGAAAATTAGGTATAATGCAACATTGATAGAAATGGAAATTGTGGACAAAACTCGACTCTACAGTTATACAAAAAAAACGAATGATTAATCTTAATGACGCTAATAAAATGCCAATTCAGATAATATAATTAATCTATCAAAATTTTATGGCATCCAATCAACAAACTGAGTGGTTCTCTCTGCTCGCTATTAATAAAAGTAACAGTAAGTGTTGTTTGTTTAGTTTGCGAGTGTTGGGTTACGGGCCATGTCGGTGGCCAGTCCATTCAAAGCTTCCGGCTAAACCAAAATGTGTGAAAACATTGTAGTTGTTAAATACTATGTCTACATAGAACAGGTGCGAAAACTGAATGCTACCTGTCTGTCGGAAGGTAAGGAGGATTAAAATAAAGTTTTTTTTTATCAAATTGTAACTCGCACGAGACCCAGCTGATGTTCAGCGCACCTCTGCTTACAACAAATGCATTTCATCACAAGTGTCGAAGTGCACTGCGCCTTTCACCCTGAGACAGAGTTTTAACACACTGTCAAATGCTGAAATTTTGCCACCATAAGACTGATAAGGAGCGAAAGAGAGGCAGCGACGGTGAAATCGCGATCAGTTTTTATAAAATCTGGAAGTAACACAAAACTAGCAACGTAAATAGAAAATATAACTTTTCCCGTCCCTCCTGATAAGGTTTTGCTATTTTATTATTATATTTATTTTTATACACATTCATACGTAAATAATTACGATATTTAAGTTACAAGAGTAACTATAAACCGCTAATAACTAAATACATTTTGCTAAATATCTGTTCAAGTAAAGCTATTTAGCACTCGTCAGCGTCTTAAGTCTCAAATCTGTAATTCCTTACTGGCCGTCAAGCACTGCTGCCGACACATTTTTAAGCGATCATTTTTCCCTATAAAATTGATGTACCTACGTCCGGAAGAAAACCAGACCACCCACAACACAGGTATTCTAGAATACATGTGTTGGCCTAGTGCGAATTAGGCAGTAACTATACTAATGCTCGTAATTCAAGCTTAAACATTATACATAAATTAAATCACAGTTATTATAAGATTTTTAATACAAAAATTACTTAACCCATATTCAATTTAATCAACGAATTAGAACATGGTTTTACAATAATATGGACTGATCCATATAAAAAACTGTGTTTGACACAATAAAAAAATCGGCCAAGTGCGAGTCGGACTCGCGCACGAAGGGTTCCATACCACTAGCTGTACAACATTAGACTTCATATTTTAACCTTTTCTGTTTTAACGTGCGCGAGTCCGACTCGCACTTGGCCAACTGTTTGTATGTGTTGTTATAGCGGCAACAGAAATACATCATCTGTGAAAATTTAAACTGTCTAGCTATAACTATAGACAGACGGACGGATGGACAGTAGCGAAGTCTAAGTAATAGGGTCCCGTTTTTACCCTTTGGGCACGGAATTCTAAAAATATAATTAATAGAATAACTTATATGCAAATTTAATTATTATAACATAAACCTTCACTAATGGCAAATATTAAGACAAAACGAGTACAAATTATAAGTTAAAAAATGTGTTCTACACCAACTTGCATACTGTTAGCATAGAACATATAATAATCTGTAAGCACAGAATAATAAGGCTATAAGGTCAAATGGGTTTAAAATAAAGCACAAACGATAAATGGCACAAATGAAGTCGGTTAGGAAATAAAATGAAAGGAGAGAGAAGTGCGAGCCCGCATACCGCACACACACCACGTGCGACAATAAAATGCTTTCATTGCAGCTCCTTTGTTTCATAGTATTCTTCTTATTTATAGCCATTCAAAACTTCGCTCATAGAAGTAAAAAAAACAAGTCGACAGTATTTTGATAAAATGATGTATTGTTTTTTTTATTTATTTATCATTCAGTGAGATTTAGTTATACAAAAAATACAAAAAATCATCAAAGCACTTAACAAATTCTCACACTCAATAAATCTGAAACGCATTAAGGCAGGAATATATCTAGAGACTATTCCGCCAAATTTTGTTTGTTTGTTTGTTTTGTTTGTCGGATTAGTAGCTGCTCTTTTTAAAATGTTCCGGACTACAAGAGGTCCGTGGCAGTAATCTATAGTCCGACAAATTCGATGAAGAGTACTACATAATGATACATCTTACATTTCTGGCCATGTTTTTTCCTGACGATATGTAAGATAATTGCTGATTCCAAAAAAATATGCATGATTTATATTATGTTTTTTTACAGGTTGGTCTTTGATATGACCATCATCACTAGTGTTTTCTTGTAGTCTTGTCACAGGCCAAAAAAATTAAGAATGCATTTAAGATTTACCTACTTTATAAATTTGCTTTGTATACCTATACATACTTTTATGCGCATGCCGGATTATAGGAGACTCCGAATATTACAGGAGACGGATTACCGCACAGAATAAAATGCCGCGGGTCAATTGTAGTTGAATACTTTCTTACAATATTTTATTTATTTTACTATACTTTATACTTACTATATTAAACGAAAAAATGTTTGAACGATTCCACTTTTGCCAAGCTAACACTACGTAATTTATGTACAAATATTGTACCTAATACTTTAATAATAATTGCAAAATATTGTTAAAAGACGTATAAAAAGAAGTATTTCAACTCTCTGTGTTTAAGGATTTTTTTTTTCATTTTGATTACATCAAAATTCTATGACACCGTCGAACAAACCCTGTTACCGCTTTTGAGATAGAGCAAGAACAAAACAGTTTAAAATGTAAAATGTACTTATGGGGGTCTGTTTACTTTTTCATTTTAATATTATAAATATTAATTAATAGATTCAGGTGTAACTTTGTTTACTAATAACATCTAAACATATTTAAAGAAAACTTTTAATTTTTTAGAAATTAAAAAAAAATATATATTATCTACTTACCATTCCGTCCATTTTTCCAAGTATTATTTGCAAAATAGTAATAATAACGAAATGTTTAATTAATAATATTTATTATTATCAATTTATGATTAATTTGCCAACCCGCCATGATATAGCATATGGTCTAAGAAATTATTATCAATTACGATTCAAAAGATGATTTGTAAACAACGTAGACTAATCAATAGGATCCCGTTTTGCTTATGGAACCCTAAAAACGAACTCAGGTCACCTCAGGTCCTCAGCCGAACCATGCATTCCTCAGCTTCTACGTGCATTCTCTGTAGAACTGCCCGCGCCAGCCACCAACGCGCCGCCGCGCCGCTTACACAACTCTGCTCGAGATCGGTAAGCGCTACCCGGAATTAGAGCGATCGTGTGTGGTCCGCTCCGATCGTGCTCCACGGACTTATTACATAACAGACTTTAATTTTATTAGTTCTATAATGTAGTGTGACAAACAAGCTTACTGTACAGCCCGCCTGATGAGAAATGGTCTACGGTGCCTATACATATTTACATCGCTTGTTTACTTGTTATTTACGTTTGTAACAGCAATGGTAATAATGCTTTACTATACTTGTATATATGTATACTATCTGAAATTACTGGACGAACAAGATATAAGAAGTAATAATAAGGGCTATATATAACATGGGTATAACAAGGGCTGCGCAGCTGTAACTGTGGTGGACGGACACGCTTACCATCAGGACTTATCTTTCTCATAAAATAATAGTAATTTGACTTGCTACGAATCTAGTTAAGATCTTTGAGTGTAAGAGGTAAAAAGTGTTCTTTTTAGTTCACGTTTTGCGAGGCGAGGGAAATGTCGTGATTCTATTGGTGGATTCTTTCTTCTTACACCGCTGCATATAAATAATATTAATAAAATGGCAAGCAGTTCTGCAAAAGTTTCTTCACATTTACTCGTATGAGCAAATCAAGCGAGTATTTATTGAATAAATGTCACCGATCGGCGGTCAACCCTACGTTGTCCTTTAGAAGGTCTCTTTGCGACAATTTGGCCTTTCACCAATATTATATCAAGCGTAAGTAAATTCAAATGTCGGGTATATTTTGAGCAGTATCAGGATTGGAAGCTGAAAGAGTAAGGTTTTTATCGGTTATCCCCCATTACACTAGAGTTTCGCACTATCCATCTTTATACATAAAAATTACGTGTCACGTTGTTTGTCCGCGATGGACTCCTAAACTACTGAACCGTTTAAATTTGATTTGCACACCTTGTGCACTTAGATCCAAATTGAAGGATAGGATAGCGTACATCTCAATTTATAGTCGCAATTACTCGTGCGAAGCCGGGGCGGGCCGCTGGTATACTATATAATAGTAGTGTCATTGGAGATTTCGACCTCCCTCGAAACTACCGTGAAAGTGGCAGTAGTGCCAGCCCTGGATCACTCCGCAGTGGGCGGTACGTCGCTACAGGTACATGTGCGTATCCGTCCGGACGGGGTTATTGTACAGCGCGTGTCGCGTCAGAAGAGATCAGAGCTACGCGTGTCAAAGCGGTAGAAAGCGAGACGCCTTGTAAGTTGTAGGTGAATAAAAGAATTAGGTACTCCGTGCATTTTGTCTTATTCTGTGATTATTAATTTCTCTCCGTCCCAAAGTTGACTGAAAGTGATCTTTTGGAGCGATAACATAACTAATACATAATTTATTTTTTAGTAAAGTTTATCTTTATAATGCAGCTCGTGAAAGCTCTCGATCTAGGAAGTAAACAAGTATGTCCTCGAGAACAATGCAGACCACCCCGGTGCAGGAAGGAAGGAAACTTCCGATCTGTGCCGATGGATATCTAAGGTACTTCGTCAGATGGGTACAGTAGGTACCTACCTAGCTAGCTACTAAGCCCTTCATTTTAACAGAGCACGTGCTGGAGAGGATGAAACTTAAGATAAAATCTATTAGGTGCATAATGTTAATTTTGGTTCTAGAATAAGTTATGAGACCATATTTTTATCTACAGTTCTCGAGCAATAATGATATGGGTAACCAAATATTCTCTAGTCTCGGGTCTCCAATCAAGTAATCACATAAAATTCTATATTGTAAGCAGTATCATCACTACATAGTATAAAACAAAGTCACTTCCCGCTGTCTGTCTGTCCCTATGTATGCTTAGATCTTTAAAACTACGCAATGGATTTTGTGTATAGTAGATAGAGTGATTCAAGAGGAAGGTTTATATTTTTAATACATGTATAATAAAAAAGAGGCGTACTGATAATTTTAGAACATTTTTTATGCGCTTACAATGTGAACGTTGGCTGAAATCTACTGACCCTACGCAATAGATCAAAATAATGAACTATAGTATTATAATGCTTTACTATACATAATGTACACATTGAAAAGGGCTACAAAAAAGTCCGCGATGGTTTATGTCTATCTTTTAGGAATAACCCACAATAACCATTGTGGGTTAACCATCCTTTACTTTTTGCGACTAATAATGGCTTATTTACTAAGCCATTTGAGCAATACAGCATTAATCCTTATCCAATTAAGTACCTTAAATACATTGTGATATAGATCAATATGGCCCTATAGAACATGTTATTTAAGTGAATATTTTCGAAAATATTACAGATTAATCAGTATCAGCATTGCACCAGTGCGAAGCCAGGGCGGGTCGATAGTCAAACTATTAATTAAATAAATTAATAACTAATTCTTATAAGTAAGCATCTGACAACCATTTAACCTGTTGTCAAGTGTCGAAAGTTCCTGCTAAAAGAGATATCTTTCAGCATCATCTTTTAAGCAGGAACTTTCCGACGTATCGGTCAAGGTCAAGGGATATTCAATGCTGCCTCGCTATATGGACTTATCACATCTCTTTTTTTCTTAAAAACCAACTAGAAAACGGGTAGCCTCGGAAGAAGCACCTACTTGTCTGAATGGGCAGCAGTCTTCTGCAAAGCTGTTAACACCTATTCAGAAAAAGCAAAGCCAAACTCAGTGGGCGAAGCTTATATTATTATTTTCAGTTTTAGACGTTCGACTAATACAGTGCGTTTAACTATTTTACCAATGGACCATAAATTAAATAAGAAAATATTTTACTACTACAACTTAGAGAAATATCATGTTTAACACGTTGTTTTGACGTTTTGATTTGTTTTACACTTATAACATAACATTACACCTATACTGTATAACAACTTGACCTCTCTCGCTACATTTGTTAACCACAAGTTTACAGAAGATGATTAAAATAATTATCAGAAATAATATTTTCTAAATCAGATATGTACCCGCTAGGAAACTACTACAGCAGCTAGTTATGTCTTTTCAATGATCGCTTCTTTATAAGTAGGCCGGACAGCCGCCGTCGCCGCGCGCCGTTTTCGATATTTACGATTCAATAATTAGTAACTATTACGAAATCTGTGGCAGTGATCCCATCGGCATATTTGATCGAGTTGGTTATAATCGATATAACGACCCACACACGCCGAATGGCATGTTTAATGCCGATTATTATCTGATAGGACATGACGGCATCGGGCTTCTACGCTTCGGCATCATCTCTGTTTTATAGGTAGGTACCTACAGGGAGATGCTAAAAATTTAGATCGTATATGAACATAACCGATGTCGTAAAACTGAGACAGACGCTAAGATTTTTTTACCTGTAGATGAGTTGTATGCCCTCCATATTTACTAGACGAATGCAGGGTAATTACCTGAGTCACTACCAGTCTGGCACTTCCGAGCGTCCGGTGAATACATCGCCGCTAATCGTGTTTTTTAGGAATAATCTGTGGAAAATATGCCTTCCTTGTGTCTTTAGACTCTACACGTGTAGAGTCTGAGAGGCACTGTGAGAGATAAAAAACTGTTTCATTTCACGCGTAATTATTGCTTTTATTGATGAAATAGAAAATATCGTCATTTGTTTTAACTTAGGAACTAATCTCAATGAGCGATATATGTGTATCGTTTGGTGTGAGAGAGTAAAGAGATCGCAGTGTAATGGTGATCGGAACGTCTCGTGGTGGTTCGGTGGTTACACGAATTGCTTATTTATCTCTTTCTAACAACAGATATGACGCATAATATTTGAACGTTATTTCCTTATCATTACAAACTGCATATACATGGGCGTAGGTATGTATACAGGTAAATTCTAGTAAGCTTTTAGAGCAGTGGTGTTCGGATATAACTCTCTGGACAGACGCGTTTCGTCTAGTTATTCCTAAAATGTTACCTCAATTTCCATGAAGTCTAAAGGGATTTTGGGAATCACAGGAAACTGGGCTAACTCACTATTCCATTGTGATACTCCATTCAGTTGCGTCCAGAGAGCACTCCATGTTTGTCTAAGATAACCTCAGGCGACTAGACAGCATTCAGTTATCACTGTAATACCCTATATACCTACTTGTAACTCTCACTGTCAATCTCAATTACAATACAAGTATCTGCTGGCCTGGTACTTGCAAAGGCATTCTCCTACAGTTGTACGAATATATGAACCTTACCCACCTTCTTGGTGAACCATGGGTGCTATTTCCAATGTAATTGCCCGTGGCCCTTGGTGTAGTATAGGTAGGTGCAACTTTAATAATTATGAACCGTAGTTCACATAAGTACTAAGTGTTATGTTTTCAATGTGACAGTTGTCAAAGTGGAGCTAATGAGGTACTATTTAGATATAGGGTCAGTTCGCCAGTTTTCGACCAATTAGTGGAGTTGCCAAATTCGGCAAGCAAAAAGTAAAGGATTTAGTATTATTTTTTTTTTTTTTAAATATAGTGTACTTTGTATATACTCTATTTTCAGTAATTGTCAAGAATTGAAAATTCCAACCAAGTTTTTTTTTTTTATAAAATTAAGAAACTCAAATTACCATTTTCCCTAGTTTCCGACCAAAAAATCTAGTTTTCGTCCACATGCGGAGTAGACTTCGACCAACAATAAAAACAGTTTCAGGGCGGTAAAACTATTTATTATTACTAGTTCAATCAGGTATGAATTACCTACTTATATTTTTTAAAGCTGTATTAAAATAACACAAACTAAGAAACACTTTCTAGATAAAACATTATCATAAAGAATTGGTCGAAAACCGTTCCACTCGACAATGTTCGACCACTATTTTTTTATTGTAAATAAATATTGTGCATCGTTTAATATAATTTAGAAAAAAATATATCTACCTTTAAATAATAAATATTTTTGTAAAAAATTTTTGAGGTATTTTTTTAATTAATAAAACACTGGTCGAAAACTAGAATGTTATCTAGTCTATTTCCAGTTTTCGTCCTCAAGTGCTTTTTAACGATTGTATTTTTTACAATATAAATTATTAGAATTGTCTATGAAAATATTCACGGGCATAGGGTGCAAATTGCTAAATGACATTTATTTATTTTTAAAGATCGTTAGATACTTGAGGAAACCAAACTGGACATATCTTACACAGATCTCGACCACCTGGTCGATAACTGTGCGTATTTGAAAGAAGACGGACCAATTCTCGTCCACTTAATTAAATTGGTAAAACAATAAAAAAATATAGTAAAGTATAAGTATTCTCATTTTATGTACCATAAATGACATGGGAAATCAACAAACGACATTAAATTTACAATACGACAACTTAAAAGATACCGTGAAAGTTGCGGCACTCTGCTATTTTTTTTACACAATTTGACACATCCACACTCGTTCGTTGTAAACCACAGACTGATTTGACTTTCTTAAAAAGATCACCCACACAAGTCACTTAGTTTATGTGTGCATATGTTCATATGATATTCTAGTTTCTGTAAGAACTACGTAATTTTACAACAATGAACCATCAAATGGTCGAAGACAGGCACTGGTCGGCTAAATGGCGCATACACCCTACCATATATATATCATCGTATAGGATTATATGTAGTTACATATACATACATATAGTATATGGTTACGTAACGTTGAAACCAAGATTGGAACAAAGGTTGTAGATCGATAGAGCTTTATGCACTGAGTCCGCATCGTCGTGCACCACCGCTCCGCACCGCGCCGCCCTTCAGCATTAAATACACACAATACCAGTGTTTTATTAGGGTTCCGTACCCAAAGGGTAAAAACGGGACCCTATTACTGAGACTTTGGTGTTCGTCCGTCCGTCCGTCTGTCACCAGTCAATGTAAATATTTAAGGGGGCTCCCATACAAAAAAACTTGTTTATTTTTGCTGTTTCTTGCTCGATACTAATAACGGTGACAGGTAGACGCATTCTTGCAAGATTAGGTTACAGAACTTACAGATAATGGTACGGAACACTTCGTGCACGAGTCGCACTTGGCCGGTTTTTGTTATTAAACGACCAGAAAATTATAGACCCTCACCATATTGTGGAGAATATGGGAATAAATAAATATCTTCGGCGTAAATCTCACAGTAGCAGGAGTAGTAAGGTGATAACTAGTCATTAGAAACTAAAACAATTTAAGTCATCTTGTTTGGTTTGGTTCGTAGACATCCGCGTTGACGATCTCGTCCATTTATGAATGAAATTCTATTGTTCTCGTTCTTTCGTATACCAAAGGATTAAGTACACAAAACCGTAAAACTATTTTTATAAATGTAAATTACACGTAAGGAACCAGTTTGAAGTTTGACAAGCTCAAGATCTTTTTACTTATTTCGCTATTTTTCAGATGTTCCAATTTTTGCTAATAATCTTTCTTTTCCAACAAAAAATTTTAAAAGTCAAAACAACACAGGTCCTTAATATTATACTTTATTTTGATCAGAGAAGAAACCGTGGGTATATTTGGTGAGGGACGCCCTCTAAACTAGGACAAATCCGGTGAATCCCGGACGGATGGCAGCCCTACTTGTAGGTAGTAATAACTAATAACTACTTGATTAATAGTTAAAAAAAATTGCACGCTTTTTTTTTGTTTTGCATTGTTTTGCTCTTTAAACGCAGCTGTTTACAAATTATTTTTTTAGAACTGCTCCATAAGTCAAAACACTATAGATAATAAAGCTTCACATCTGACTCAAGCTAAAATGTGTTGAAATTTTTTAAATCGGTCAACCGCTTTTTTATGATAGGTATATTAATTATTTTCTTTAATTTTCGCGCTTTATGGACAAACAAAAGGTTGTAGCCGCCACTCACAGCACGCAGCGAGATTCAACGTTGTTTAAATTCGATTTTATCACATTTTCCGTCACAAGTTCCTTATTGATCTGTATAGCCTCTTTCGTGCTGTGTTCAGCTTACAGAGCCTCGTAAATAAATATATGATAAAACTGGGTGAAGATATAAAGTTGTTATGAAAAAGGATGAGAGAATAAGGTTGTGTAGATCGATCGCACGATCTCCTGTTAATTACCGATAAGGTTGACTTTAGAGATCAGGCTTTACTAAGGCATAATCACGTATGACCTTTTTGCAGGGTTGTCTATAGAGTCTAAAGCGTTGAGGTTAAATTTAGCCAAATGGCAGTCAGATACCATACAAATCTGGACGTGAGCAGATAAAGAATTATTAGAGATTGGAAACCGAAAATATGGAAGGTAACCAACCTTATCTAATATCTAAACTCTTTTGCAAAAAAAAAAACGGGCACTTTAGATTTTTTAAGAACAAGAAATAGGTTTTGTTAATTTGACGATGTATTGGCATGTTTTTTGAAGCATCCCGGCATGATTCTTTACGTTCCAAATTTAAAATTTGAAATTATTAAAAGAAAAATAATGATTATTGTGGATTATTCTAAAATTGCTTTACTAATGGCGCGAATTGCTGAAACGATTTTTAACTGATTACGATATTTTCAAACTTTTTGGATATTTTCTGCAAATTAAACAATTTAATCTTTCTTTTTACATTAAATACTACTTTTTGATATGAGTGATAAAGCGATAAGGGCCGGTAAAATTATAGCCCTACTTGAAGAAGGTTGTTCGCAAACTTACGTGTCTCAGCGGCTACATGTGAGTCGTTCAACTGTCCAGAGGACTTGGCAACGGTATCAAGAGACTGGTTCGGTCAAAAGAAGACCCGGTTCGGGAAGAAAACGATGCACAGAACCAAGAGATGACCGCTTTTTGGTGAGTCAGGCGTTGCGTAATCGTAAGGCGTCAAGTGTGGACCTGAAGAAGAGCCTTGAAGAAGTAAGAGGAGTAGAAGTTAGCTTGTGGATGGTCAGAAGGAGACTTTTGGCTGCCAATATCAAGAGTTACCGCCCAGCTCGGGGTCCTAAATTATTCCGTGTGCACCGTGTTGCTCGACTTCAGTTTGCTCGGAACTGTGCTTCGTGGACTCTGGAGGACTGGAATAAAGTGTTGTTTTCTGATGAAGCTAGAATCTCTTTGTGTGGAGAGGACCGACGCCGGCGAGTGCTGCGAAGACCACGGGAACGCTATGCGTAAGTATGTTTCGAAGAAATCACTCCTTGTGGCGGAGGCTCCGTTATGTTTTGGGCAGCAATAATTCGACGGAGCGTACGGAGTTAGTTTTCAAACAAAATGGAACATTAAATGCACACCGGTACATAATGGAAGTCCTAATTCCATATGCACAACCCACATTGACTGCACTTGGGGAAGATTCCATTTTTATACGATAATGCTCGCACGCACCATTCTGGCGACGTGGAAGCGACCATGCAAGAAGTTGGGATCCGTCGTTTAGATTGGCCAGCTCGAAGTCCTGACCTCAATCCAATTGAGCATGTGTGGAATGTTCTAAAGAGACGGGTAAGATCAGTGCAACCTGCTCCACAAAACATCAAGGAGCTAAAAAGAGTAATTGCAGAAGAGAGGGAACGTATTCCTCAAAACGTTATTAAAAACATCGTGGAAAGCATGCCCAGAAGGATTCAAGCTGTGATTTTGGCAAGAGGAGGTCACACTCGTTATTAGGTTTTTACATTTGTAACTTTATTTAATTAAAAAAACTTGTCTTTATTGCCGACCACTTCTTATTGTTTGGGCGTGTACATCGATTTTAAAGAATCCATCGGTTTTTTTTCTTTTAATTGCTCGAATTCACTTCACGCGCATTAATTTACACGATTATAAGTGTACAGACTACGTCAAAGAAATAAATTTCATTTAATTAACTAAAATCGACCTTAGATCGTAAATTTCCTTAGGTGCCCGTTTTTTTTTGCAAAAGAGTGTATTACGCACCTGTTATCACGAACGTCAAGCAGCAACTCTATGTTTGTGATCACTGATCAAAGAATAAAGTATCTAATCTACTCGCAATACGGCACTTAAATTATGTTATGTAATCTTCACAGCAATAAGTTAGTTTTGAGTTTTGCCATTATTTATGTTCTTTTGTGTTGTTGGCTTGCTAAAACTATTTGTCTTGTTGCCGATCTTGTAGTCATGTCTAGAATCACGTACACATCCTCTTATCAACACATTAATTCAGTATACGTAAGCAAATGTGTACGATTCGTCATTTATTTACTATCTGCTAACTTATACAGGTCATTTGATTGTTGCAGAATCACAAAATAATAGGGTCATTGTCATTGATACCTATTATTTTATATAAGTACAATTAAGAGTCCCTATAATATAACCCAAGGTTAAGAAATTTTTAATCAAGAAAATAGTTTCCTACGAAAGTTATCTCGTAGTTATTATCATAGCCGAAGCCGCCCATCGTACTTTAGTTCAGCTACGGAGGCGCTCCCCTCCACACTAAAATATTGATGCGCATTTATACGAGGCCTCATTACGGTCCTCTTTCACAACCATCAAGTAAAGTCTCGAGTAGGCTAATTTCCGGTTAAGTCGCAAGTAACCGTGCATAAGAATTTCACAATGTTTGAGTAGTACTCACCCACAGTTAATGTGACCTCTTACTTATGTACTTCTTTTTCATTTGTTTATAATTGTTGTAGGTTTCAAAAAAAGGTTGGTATTGCTACCAGATTGGGTAAAAACTTTTTGATTGTCTTAGAGCAATCAACACATGATAAAACACTCATCCTTGTTTTAAAAAATAATTCACTAAATACTGAAATTTTTATTTTTTATCTACTACTTACAATTCAATTAATTTACATATTCGCCATGTGTGAACTGAGTGACCACATTTAAATATTAATTTAACTAAAGTAGCCACAAACGTAGCTCTTATTTTACTTTTATAAATTTACGTGTATCTTTTACTAACGTTAGCAGTTAAAATATATAGTTTTTGTGGCAAAATTAATAAATTATATGTTTTTTTATAAGTGGTCTCTCAGTCAGATATTGATGAAATTTAATGGGCCCATATCGGAGGTATAACCATTTCCAAATTTTCCAATAAACCAAGAATTGACAAAATTGGACCACTCTGTAATAAGTTATGCGTGGTCACTAAGTACCTACTCGTAATAAAAAAATAAGCAAATATTAAACCGACTTCAACACTCAAAATAAATTGTTGAAGTCGGTACCATGATAGTTCAAAAGTACCTATTATCAAAATGTTGTGGTACCGACTACGACAAGTTATTTTGAAGTCGGTTCCATTTCTTTGTAAAATTTTTTTCACTCTTTTTAGTGACACTTTCTACTTACGGGATCGATTGTCATTCATTGTCAACGACTATAATTATCATCAAGATGAGAAAATATTTTTCAGTTATAGGAGTGTAACTCAAAAGGGCTAGACTGATTTTGATAAAATTTAAATTGGACCATACGACAACCATCAGCTTTCAAATAAAAAAAATCGGTTCCCCAGTCAAAAGTTCTGAGGTAACAAACATAAAAAGAAAAAAAAGACGTAATGAGAATCTACTCCATTTTGGGAAGTAATTTAAAACGAGCATTTTAAGGATGAGTATTTGCTACCAATTAACTTACATATCAATAAGTCAATCTTAATGTACTAAATTGGGCTGGACATATTGTGCCGAATGGACCACAACGAATGGACCAAACAAACGACAAAATATTTTCCGAGACCAGAGAGTTGAAATACTTAGAGTAGTTATATCCGAACACCACTGCTCTAAAAGCTTACTAGAATTTACCCATGTACATACCTACGCATATGCAGTTTGTAATGACAAGGAAAGAACGTTCAAATATTATGCCTCATATCTGTTGTTAGAAAGAGATAAATAAGCAATTCGTGTTACCACCGAACCGCCACGAGACGTTCCGATCACCATTATGCTGCATCTCTTTCACTCTCTCACACTAAACGATGCACATATCTCGCTCATCCATTTCAATGAGATTCGTTCCTCAGATAAAACAAAATAACGATATTTTCTATTTCAACAATAAAAGCAATAATTACGCGTGAAATGAAACAGTTCTCTTATCTTGCAGAGTCTAAAGACACAAGAAAGGTGTGTTGTCCACAGATTATTCCGAAAAAACACGATTAGCGGCGATGTATTCACCGGACGCTCGGAAGTGCTAGAATGGTAGTGACTCAGGCGATTACCCTGAATTCGTCTAGCAAATATGGAGGGCATACAACTGATCTACAGGTAAAAAAATCTTAGACCGAGACAGGATAACAGAAGAAAACCGAAATGACGATGGGAAGATATTTTCATACAAAGATGCGGAACGGAATGGATGAGCGAAGCCAGAGATTATAACTTTATAACACATTTATGGTGACAGCTGGAAGAGGCCTACGCCAACGAGCCGACCACTCCACACTGACAAAAAGTTTTTTACAACAAGACATTTTTACAACTTCCATTGTGAGATTTTAAGATAAAATAAACATAAATTATTTATGCAAATAAAGTACATTTTCTGTTATACTTAATCAGAATAAAATATATTGTTATACTTAATTAAGAACATGACAATTTAATTAATAATGAATTGCAAGTGATAAAAGCAGTATAATTTTATTCGTAGTGTAGTAATTGTTATATACAGTATCTAAATCAAGACCAACGTTTCGTCAGACATGTTTTGGTCCAACATAACAGGGTCTGAGCAAGTTTATTGAAAAAGTACAATATTAGCATTCTAGTCCTTGACAAATAGTTAGTAGCTGTCAGTGAGTATGAAAATCAAACAAGCTAACGTTGATACGGATAATTTGAGCGCACCCGACGACATACGCTAATATTTTCATCCGAAATGCGCGAGAATTGCACAAAACATTACTAAAACACAAGAACTACGAGATTTAAAAATCGGCCAAGTGCGATTCGGACTCGCGCACAAAGGTTCCGTACCATTAGCTATACAACATTAGACTTCATATTTTAACCTTTTTTTGTTTTACGTGCGCCAGTCCGACTCGCACTTGGCCAACTTTTTTGTATTTATTTGCGGCAAAAGAAATATATCATCAAATTGAAAATTTCAACTGTCTAGCTATCACCGTTCTTGAGATACAGCTTGGTGACAGACAGACGGACGGACGGACGGACGGACAGCGAAGTCTCAGTAATAGGGTCCCGTTTTTACCCTTTGGGTATGGAACCCTAAAAACCGGTATCAAAACTGATTTTATATTTTTTTCTCTTTTTTGGTGTACAAATTGATTTTATAAGTAGGTATTTGTTGTTTTCACCATAGTGAGGGCTGTTTAAATAAAATAAGCGTTAGAAAATTATTTTTTTATCGTCATGTAGTTCTGTAATTCAATTAAATCGCAATGAACCACGCTGAATTATTGTTATAAATATTATTTTAATAATATTGATAGAATGTGTAGCATTTTTATTGAGTTTTAAATACTGATTTAGCAACTACTAAAGGCTGTATTGCGTGGCGATAACGCTTGAGCATGAGGAACGCGTGCCAGACGGCCGCGCCGTCAAGACGCTCCGACTAGACCATGAATTATATTATTATGTATTCACTATTCAGTGTTCAATTAAATAAAGTGACATCATAGATAACCCATTCATGGACCGCACCGGCCCAAAGGGTGACCTTCCCCGTTTGGTCCCGTATTAATGTGAACCTTGAAGCAATTATGGCTTAGTGGCATTGGCTATGGACTGCCGCGCAGCAGGCCCATGGTTGGAATCCCGCCGCGGGCTTGAGCTTCACAGCATGGTGGGAGGGCATTTTGCGAATGCCCAGAATGGTGGAATAAAGCGGTACAAAATACGGTGAAAGGAAAGAAGAATAGTTTAATTATAGGAATTGAAAAGTTTTGATATTGGACGGACTGGTGACAGGGAGTGAAAGCTTATCCTCATATCTTGACTTTTCTTGAAAAATACGACTTTTAATAAATTATATTATTATACCACTATCTCAACTGATGGTAAATTATGATGTTGTGGTCGTAGATGTTCTTCAGGCTACTCTAGGATTACTGTACATCGTTACGTCCCTTGATGGAAAGCGTCCACGCCCGCCCCTGCCCGTTACCTGCAGTTACAGGCCGCAGGACATATATATTCATCTAGGGTTACAGTTTCAATGTTCTGCGTGACACCTCTCCCAGTCATTCGTTCTAATGACTTGTTCCTCCAGTTTTTTCACTGGCCGCCTACCTACAATACATACACCTACACACGTGCGTAAATGAAATTTACCCACTGCCATATCGGTAAGTATTTTAATTAATGACACATGCGTGGAGTGAAGACAGAATGTTACAAATAAAGTACTAAGATGGATATTACTTACTACTGTAAAACTTTTATAATAAAAGCTTGGTAAAAATATCATTACGGAGTATTTTTTTAATTCTGATAGGCTAGCGTTTGTCCACTATCTCACTTGGTAAGTACCGATGTGGTCAAAGATGCTGTTCACGGTAAAATTACTGGTAATCTATCCATCCCCACCCCATACGATGGTTCAAGAACGAGAGGACAAATTAGAGTTGAGTCAATGTAATGTTAGCTTAAATGGTCAGAGCATAGCCCGGCTATAAAGGTGGATGGCGCGGGTTCGAATCCCGTAGGTGTCTAGAATTAAGCTGTCGTAATAATTTTGTAATATTTTCATTCGTCGTCGCTTATATACCTACCTATCGTAGATATCGTATCGTCATTTGGTAAGAATCAAAAGCCAGTGTGCTTGGCGACAGATTTTTACTAGGAGGTGATAGCTACCCCGGGGTGTTCGCAAAATGCTCTTTTTGCATAATGTTTGATATAGGTAGTAGGTACTCATCTACCTACCTATTAGTGATGTAACGAATGCTGGATTTTTCACATTCGCGAATGCGAATGCGATTGCGAATATTTATCTTTAACATTCGCGAATGCGAATGCGAATATTTTAAAATTTCAAAAAAAGAGCGCGTAAAATGTTTGACAGGTTTGACGTTTCGTGTCGACCATGTTTAAATTGAAAATTTTTTTTGCAAAAAATGGAACCGACTTCTATACCCAAAAGTCGGTACCATGATAGTTCAAAAGTACCTATTATCACAATACCGTGCGCATGGTACTGACTTCGACAAGTTATTACACACTTTTGGGTGTTAAAGTCGGTTCCATTTTTTTCAAAAAAAAAATTTAACACTTTTTAATGACCCTTGCTACGATCGATTATGATTCATTGTTAACGACTATATCGTCAAGATAGGTAAATATTTTTCAGGTATTTTAGTGTACTTAACTCAAAAACGGCTTGACTGATTTTGATGAAATTTAAAATGGGACCAAACGACAAGAATTACCTTTCAAACAAAAAAAGAATTTTCAAAATCGGTTCAAACAGTCCAGAGTTCTGCGGTAACAAACATAAAAAAAACAGACGAATTGAGAACCTCCTCCTTTTTTGGAAGTCGGTTAAAAATAGCCGAGCCGATATTGGTTAATTGAATGAATTTAGTCACAAAAAGTTCATTGTAAAAGTTTTGTGTTGAGGTTTGTTTTATGTTGTTTTTCAAATTTAACTGATATTTAAGGGACAAAGTGGCATAAAAACATGAGGAAAGCACACATCAGCGAAGTTTGGACTTATTTTACAATATGTGATGCTGAAATTGTTAATTTAAAAATATCTAAGTGTTATCTATTGTATTATTTTTTCATAATATGAAATTCATACGCATGCATATACTAATTTCCTTTTTGATTATTAAAAACATTCGCTAAATATTCGCATAATTTTTGCGAATGCGAATGCGAATATTGAAAAATACGCGGATATCCGCGAATGCGAATGCGAATATCCGTTACATCACTACTACCTATTAACAAAATTACGACGAAAGGCAAGAAAATCCTTTCTGTAATTTTATAAGCTCATTCCATCGATAAAATATACCCATAGGTAGGTATATCGAAATTTGGGTATATTTTATCGAAGGCCTCAGAGAAATGTTTGTCAGAGTCAAAGGCATACAATGGTAGAATCTATTATAGTACCTACCTATTTAATGTGAATTATTAGATACCTTACCTACCTAGCGTCTATACCTACCGAGTAATAAAGTACCTATTAGGTATGACATATCCGTATGGCAGCGTTGAAACGTAATAGGTAGGGTAGAATACCTAGTTTGCGGCCATTTAGTGGCACCTTCAACTTTAAGACGCTAGAAAAGATTATACAATTGTTTGAGCCCTGCTCTGTTTATTGATATATGTTCCCTATATAATGTAATTTACGTATTTAATTTTTAAAGGAACGCCAAGTGCTTCCTTATTTTTAGAAAAATATATAAAGCCAAATACAGCGAAATCGCCGGTTTTCGGCCATTTTTTTTAGTTTTCGGTCAGCAGTACCCAGTTTTCGGTCGGTACATTTAATATTGATTTAAAATTAATGTATCCATACAATTAATAAAAAAACAACATTTTTATGTGAAATATGTATGTGGGTATCCATTTAAAATGTCCTACTAGCCCAACACACATTTATTCCAACATCCTCATTGTTTTGGCAGTACATACTTAAAACTATACTTTAATGTTTGATTTAATTTGTTACACTTTAATAGTAATACTAGGGTAGCCTGAACAACATTTTCGCCCACATCATAATTTACTGTCAAGTGATATGGTGGTCATAGGATAGCCGCTCAGCTATAATTCACTATAAATTATTTTTATCCGTCTAAGTGAAACTGTACAATCATATTTATCTTATACCTTTTTTTTCATGGGGTAAATGCTTTTAGGCATACCCTTTTAGGAATACCTCCCCTCTCCCGCCTCGTTGGATGCCCCGGAACACAGGGGGACATCCACACCTTTTGCGGACCTAACCCTGATGGGAGGCGCCGGCTGCCACCACAACCAACGCCCCAGGTCCTATGAGCGGAGACGGCGTGCGAGCTCGATTAGCTCGCCTCTTCAAATCGGGAGGCCGCTCCGCCTCCCTCTGCGAAACTATTATTCCACACGAAAGGCCACCGCCTTCCACGACCTCTCTTCACCGACCATCTTTACTATGATGGCCGACAATGAGAGGTCGGGCCCCATAACTGCGATCAGGGATATATAGGTACACGATATACACTTATACGACCGCTTCTCCTGGGCATGCCTCAAGTGCGAGCTGTCTTCCGCGAACCCAAACTGGGGGTCGGGGAACGCTCCCTTCGTGCGATGTTACACAGGTATCTCCTGAAACAGCCATGTCCGGCGAGAACCTGTGTCAGTCGGAAATAGTGCCTCCCATGCCTTCTTTGGACCCTCTCTCCGAGTACGAGCCGGATCGATTCGTGTCGAGCACCGCCCCCCCCCCCCCCCCTCTTATGTGGGTCCTGCGAAGAGCCTGTCCCATGTAGTGAGAGCTGAGTGTCCGGTAGCCCCGAAACACTCTAACTGCCATTACTCTCTGTACCGCAAGCAAGATGGAGATGCACTCGCGGCGCAGAAAGCCCTCCCCTCTCCTCCTCTGGTGTTTGGAAGGAGGCGACTCATATCCCCAGCTGTGTCCATGGGGGACCAGCTGCCACACATGCGCCTCAAACCTCTATTTGCTATCAAGGACAACGCCGAGATATTTCAACGTTGTCCTGACCAGAATGCAGGTTCCGCCCACAACAATGGTAGAGTCTGCAGATGGCGCCCATCATCGGCCATAAAAATATATGGCTTTAGACTTATGGAGCGCTTTATCCAGGCACAGCATTCTGATTCTGGCCACGACTGTCCCGACACCATCCATGGCCATCCGATTTCCGCTTCTCTGTAATTATCCCGAACGACGTCAACTCCACGAAGGTTGGCGCCTCAAAGCACCCAAATGCCCGACTTTCCACAAGGGGCCCAAGACTCAGCTCTGCGGAACGCCACGCGCCGCGCGTCACGGGACCTCGAACCTCCACATTTGTTGTCGGGAAGACTTCCTCTCTATCGGTGAGATATTCCCCGACTAGCCTTCAGAGGCAGTGGGGAACTCGTTGATACTATAGTCCAGCGTGTATTGTGCTCCAGGGCAGCGTGTCGAAAGCGTTGGCAACGTCCAATGACACGACCAACAACACACCACTACTGGAGCACGCCTCCTTGGAGCGGTCGCGGACGCTGGAGATGGCATCCAGGGTCGAGTGACCTCTAGGAAACCTGAACTGGTTGTGTGCTAGGTTGGGCACTGTTCTCTCAAGGTGCTTAACGAGGCGGGCAGCCACGATACGCTTCAACAGTTTGCCCACATCGTCAACTACCACAATCGGATAGCTCGAAGGCTCATCCGCGGGACGGTCTTCCTTCCTCAGGAGAAGCTTGCCCCTCTTCCACTGTTTGAGGAATTTGCCCTCCCTGAGACACCTGTCACATAGGGCCTTCAGAGGGTATCAGGTGCTCATTATTAAAACCTTTGTTATTTTATTAAAAAAAATACAAATCATCCTTAAAACAATATTAGAGTTTAGTAACTTCGTAAGTAGGTAATGAATATCAATAACTATGTACAAAAACAAGACGAATTTAAGTACATTAATAAAAATGGACGAAGAACTAATACCACCGTTTTCGATACCTCAGTTTTCGGTCGCATTTCTTTCATACAAATATTATGTGACCGAAAACAGAATGTCAGCAAATTACGGCTTATGTTTTCGGCCATATCTAAAATGTGAATATCGTTATTTAATCATACTAATGCAAATTGACGGCCGAATTCTGAAAACTAAAATCTTAACTGTAATTGCAGTTGAATAAAAAGAGTAGTTCCGTACGTGTACTACCACGTTAATAAAAGAGACAAAACTATTTTAGGTTGCATGTCGCTAAAACTCGGCCACCCCGGCCGAAAATAGAATAATTAAAGAAAATCTTGCTTCTGTTTCCGGCCCCTTAAAAATCGTTATTTAAAATCAAATACTATTAAAATAATTATGAAAGAATGACAATAACTTATTTCTTCAGCTATAAAACTATTAACAATCAACATTTACTTATTATAACAGTAAAAAACTTACGGTTGAACGAGAGGCGAGTCACTATTTTTTTTTTTGTATTTGCGTGCTTTACTCTTTCTCATCTACCAACGTGAAATTAAACAATTATTTAAAAATCGTTTGTTATAGTAACCCAACCGAATAATGTTTTAGGGTATCAGGCGATTCAATCAAAGAGTACTTACAAGACTTTCGTTCCCATATTGCAATAGTAAGTAGCTAATATCTAAATAATACTGCAAGAGGATCAGGAATGGCCGATGGATAGGTGCCGGCCGGTGGACCGGTTCCCCTACCCTATAAAGGGTTCGAACCCCGGTCAGTTGTTGGTTTTTCTGACACAGAAATTTATTAGCACTCTAGCCTTGAACTTAGGTCAGTAGATGGCAAAAGGCT
The DNA here is from genome assembly GCA_963854805.1 of Plagodis dolabraria. Classification (NCBI taxonomy): domain Eukaryota; kingdom Metazoa; phylum Arthropoda; class Insecta; order Lepidoptera; family Geometridae; genus Plagodis; species Plagodis dolabraria. Next base: position 2,139,146 of record OY978453.1, on the reverse strand, counting down.
TAGACTCTGTATTATATGGGACCATTACATACCTATCTCGTTAATACTTGTTTAATCAACCCCTGATTCGTACCTACCTACCTGCCTTTATATGGGCTAGGTAGACAGGTACATAATATATAAACTGGCATAACGATTTAGTTTTATGTTGTTTTTTTTTAAGACAGGTATTAACTATTAAAGGTAGCTTAATTAGATTCAATTTAGGTAGGTACTTCAATATCAATGATTGTTTTATAAAAGTAATGTACCTATTTTGTCGGCCGTCGACACTGCCGTCTCCGGTCAATAACTGTTCAAAACAAACGATGCTATGCATTGTTTTGAAGTAGTTATAAAGGATTAACGGTAAAGATATAACGAGAGATGTACACAAGTATACAATTAAATGAAATTATAAATTGAGGGAACAGTAAATTTGGTCGCAAGGTGCGCCTGAGCCGAGCTAGGTGCACGCATTCCTGCAAGAGGGACGCGAGCGAGAACCGACACGGACTGCATTCTTGCCATGGTTATTCTTACCTTTTCACTCCCGAATTGTCCCACAATCTTTCACAAAACACCTCACCGTCAGTACCAATATGCACTTGAGCACACACTCAGTCAGAAATGTTCTTTCATACAACGATTATTACAAGTTTTTTGTTTACATCACTACCGAAATTGTTATGATCATCGACCGGCACACGACCGCTGGGCCGGCCTATATAAACCAAACTGGATTCATTTGGATGTCTGTGTGTGACGCGGAATGCTATTGCTCCTACTCTTTCAAGCTAGTTCTGAATCTGGATATTCTCTCTCTTTTCTCAGAGAAAGGCGCCATCAAATTGCCGGGCGCGGCGCCGACTCCTTCCTTCGGGACGAGAGACGTAAAAAACAAAAGCCCTTTGAAACAAGTTGCTGGTAATAGGGCTTTAGGTGTCTGTCAAGATATTGTATGATTTAAAATGTATTTGAGATGGCAGCGAGCATGCTTACTGGAGTGGAGAGATAAAACCGGTGTTTTTGCCACGGAATGTAGCCCCGAGTTTTGAGATCTTTATCTTCGTAAGTAGGTAGGTACCTGGAATATTCATAATACCTATTTATTAAAATCACTTCGTACATAGCCTACCTAAAGCCTACAAAAAGTAAAGTTATGGCGTTCTCCAGCAATCTCTACAGGTGACCATTCTTCATTTCATATATTTGCTGAGCAGGTAAAACGCGCAGAATTATTAATCTAAGTCTAGTGTGCTATGATAGTCTGCCAACAAAAACTTGCCTGTCGCCTCGGAACATACCTACCTACTTGCTTATTAACTCATTGAGATATTATTACTAACGTACGTAGTACCATATCTCAATGTATTAACTGGTGTTTTTTTTTTTATTCCAGTCTAGTCTGTTTGTTGTCTACAGTGCAGTGTCACTATACCTACTCGTTGTGCAGAATACTAATTAACAGACAATACAATACGGCTTGACCCAACCAACTACACTGCATTGCGCTCGTCACTCTGAGACGTTAGCCCCGACGTCTCATTGGCCTTGTAATTAGATTTGCTATACAGTGATGTTCACGCCTAAACACGGTAATGTTTGTTCATTTTTTTTTCTGCTTTTTATGCTATCGTGATGGAAGAAGCATGAGGCCCGCCTGGTGTCAAGCGGTAACCTCTGCCTATAACAGACGCAGTTTATCACAGTGACGAAAAAACCTGCACTCATCATCCTGGGATATTAAGTGTGATGTGCCTGTAATATCACCGGCACCCGACCCTTCAAACCGGAACACAGTAACGCGAATATATGTAGAAATAGTTATGGTGGCAGTACTCCCCGGGCGAACTCGCATAGTTTTTTTTATACCTGATACCTTTGACCACTATCTTACCTGATGGTAAGTGATGATGTGGTCGAAGATATTGATCAGGCTCACCTAGAATTACTGGCTCTCAAGGACAGCTGCCGGAACACACCGTAAGATGCTTGGCGACAGATTTTCTACTTGAGGGTGGTAGCTATCCAGGCGGGCATTCGCAAAAGCCCTACCACCACGCAAAGAGTTACTAGAGATCACTAACCTGCTTCGAGGCAAAATATCAGACGCTGCGGTGGTGTGGTACTCAGCAAGACGGATTCTTGCTAAAACGAAAAAAAAACCCTGGTAAAATGAAACTAAAACCTACTTATTAAATATATCTAAAAGGCTAGCAGCCTATCTATCCTATCGATAAAGAAAAGACTTTTGATGGTAGGACAATATGTGCATCGCCTAGCTGACTACTACTCCCAAGTAGAAAATCTCTCGCGTAGCACCTATAGTGTGTTTCGGGCTCCGTTATTTCCGTAAAGCTCCGGTAAGCTCTTCGTAAGCCCATTTGCCATCTTGGATCACATCATCATTCACGGCTAACTTAACAGTAGGTGACAACGCCTTAAAACATTTGGTTCTTATGTTCCTAGGTAGAATAAGCGTCTCTTTTAACCGTTGCCACTGCATGTATGCCTTTATTTACAAAACATTTAAAACTATCAAGTGACATCACGTCACCTATCAAGGTTTATATGCGCGCCCTCATTTTTTCCATTGCGTGTTCTTGACTGTCTACTGGGAAGGGTAAATGAAAGTACTACATTTCGGGTATTGTCCGTCAGAATAACATAAGTTAAGGTACATAAGAGGTTACACTAATGAAGTGGGCTGAGATACGGACGCTCGGTACAAACGCGAGGGGGCGCTCACGTTGCATGTGTCCCTACAAACACTACATCTGCTACATCGAAAGCATTTAGGCAACCTAAAGGCCATAGCAGCCCCACAAGCAGTCCAAATGCTCCAGCCCATTACCACTTGACAGTGTTCCCAGAATAATCCTTAATCGTCAGCAAAATTTTTGTCCTACTCATTAATAGTTATTTGTTATACAAGAGTGCAAAGTTGCTTTTTAACCGCGTGTTCAATTTTGATGACCGAGCAAGCGAAGGATTCTAAAATTGAATCACGAACGCAGGGAGTGATTCAATTTTAGAATCCTGAGCGTTAGCGAGGGAATCAAAAGAGACGAGGTGAAAAATCTTTGCACTCGAGTGCAACACGTAACTTTTCATTCCACCTCAGCGAGGAAATGACTAATTGCAAAAAAAAAAAACGTTTACAATCACAAGATAGGTACACTTTTATTTACTTGTTTTCAAGTTTCTTGTTTTTAATATTAGGTTTAACAATGACGTGAAAAAATGCCGGATTTAATGGGTAAGTTTAATACTTTAAGAATTTTCATCTTTGTCGTGAACACTATTTTGAGATGTACATAACTACGAGGGTGAATCAAAAAATTCTTGGAATCAATATTAAAAAATGCAAAGATTTAAATAATAATATTTTATTTTTCTACATAATCTCCCTCCAATGCAATGCATTTAGAATAACGCGTTTCTAACTTCCTTATTCCTTGAGAAAAAAATATATTTTCTTGACTCTCGAAAAAGTCCTCTACGGCAGCTATAACCGCGTCATTATCGTGAAATTTTGTTCCACGAATTTCCTCTTTTAATTTTGGAAACAAGTGAAAATCACTTGGGGCTAAGTCCGGAGAATATGGTGGGTGGTCAAGGAGATTGAAGCCAGCACAGCGGATTGCGTTGACCGCAACTTCCGATCGATGAGCAGGAGCGTTATCTTGAAGGAACAACACGCCCAACGACAGTTTTCCACGACGTTTTTCTTTAATCGCTTCACGCACTTTCGGGATTAAATTTGCGTAATAGGGTCCAGTAATCGTCTGGCCTTTTGGCATGTAATCAATAAAAAGGATTCCTTCACTATCCCAGAACACAGAGGCCATAACTTTGCCAGCGGTAGGAGCAACTCGAAATTTTTTAATGGATGGAGAGGATGGTCGTTTCCAAGACATGCTTTGTCTTTTAGTTTCAGGATCAAAATGGTGGACCCACGTTTCATCCATGGTGACAAGACGACGGCAAAAATTATCCGGATCACGCTGGAACATTTCGAGATTACGCTTGGAAATTTCCAAACGTCGCTTTTTGTTTTCGTCGGTTAACATTCGTGGCACCCATCTTGCAGACACTTTTTTGAACCCCAGTGAATCAATTAAAATGGATTGAACGCTACCAAAAGATATCTTTAGGATCTCAGCTATATGTTTTATAGTCATTCTTCTGTCTTCCAAAACCAGATTCTCAACCTTTTTGACATTTTCTTCTGTAACGGAGGTTGAAGGCCGCCCAGAACGCGGGTCATCTTTACAGCTTGATCTACCTCTTTTAAATTCAGCCACCCAGTACGCAACCGTAGAATAGGGTACAGCATCACCCCCTAATGTCTGCTGAATGTCCAAAAAAATTTCCTTCGTAGACATTTTTTTCAAACTGAGATATTTTATCACCGCACGTAACTCACTTTTATCCATAATTTTGACTTTTTAGCAACTCGTTGCACAAAAAAATTTATTACATGCGAACGAACTGACAAAAATAAGTGACAGTCTGCATAAATATAGTGTGATAGACACTCTTTAATTTGAATATCGAACTTGATCCAAAAAGGTTTCATATATATGCACTTCTAAGAACTTTTTGATTCACCCTCGTATGTATCTGATAAAAGTGAACCCTGGTAGCGGATATTGAGAGCCAGTTGAAAATTTCCTCGCCTCTTTGATCAATCATCTTATTACTTATTATACCATCTAATACCTACTTGGCCCGCTCCGCTTCGCCATTGCTACCGCTCCTGCGCCCGTCAAACAAGAAACAGCTGAATTATACCTACCGAGTTCATTGCCCTCGCAATGCGTTAGAATACCTAGAACGTGTGTGTATGTGTGAGTCTAGTCCACGGCGGCCGCGAGTGTTGTCGTCGCTATCATTCTCAAAGTCAACGCGCCACAGCTTAGGCAATAGTTAGTATTAATTTTGTTTATGTGAAAATTAATTATGAGTGGATCACATTCAGTTATCGATCCTACACCATCCCCCGCAGTATTGTTGATGAATTAATAGTCACCTTATATACTACGAGTATGAAAAACTATAATTTATTTTTCTAATGCATATTCGGTAGTAACAAATTGAGCCTTTTCAAACTAACATTATAAAGGCAAACTTTTGTGAGTGTGTTTGTATGTTCATTACTTCTTCACCCTCAAACGACTGAACCGATTTTGATGAAATTGGGTATGATAGATAGCGAGATAGATAACTTTTTATTGAAAACACCATGATAACAACAATAAACTTATTACTAAAACATAAATTGAAACCGAGTGTATCAATGGGTGCTCTAATCTCTTCCAGTCCCAGACAATCCATCAACAATAGATGTCAATAATGGTCAAAAATGTTGGGCGGTGTTTCTTATGGTCTTAATCATTGTACGAGTATACATAAATAACTGCTGTATAGCGATAAGTTTTTAATGACAGTAACGACAGAGAATGGGTCGAATAAAGAAATTCAAATTGTTCCTTGAGGTAATGGATTGAACAGAATACTGTAAAGGAGAGATAATATAATATGAGCATTCCGGCGACTACGAACAGGGAGCCACTTGAGCTTATTACGAAAATCGGAGACATGATTCTATTTGCGTAAGCCATATATAAATCTTATTAAAAATGTATGGTATGGAGGTAAATAAGGCGCTGGATTAACCACGCCACGCGGATGTAATCGCGGGGCAGAGCTAGTCAATTATAATAATATGCCGATACTTGATAATTACAATTATTGCCGATGGCGCCCATTCTTATAGGCATATCACATAATCGATCCAACATGTATCCACTGTAAAGGTTGTTATTTTTTTAACTAGAACCAACTTCGAACACTTATTACTGTATAGTTACAAGTCGGACCATGAAAGAGTGCGTGAACCATGCTTGAACCAACATGGCAGCAAGTTATTTTATCGAATATTAATAATAATAATAATAATTTTTTTTATTTCGGTACAGGCAATTTTACACAATTACAAGTGAGCTCCTGGTTCCTAAACTAGGTCCATACAGACTCGTGCGATAGTTTCCAGGCGTATTTTTCAGTATGTAGCTAGAAGTTGATTCTTTTATTTTAAATTTAGTCGTAAATGCTAGACTGTCATTTGGTTTAATATACAGAATAATAGAAGTTGAAGCAATTACAGCCGAGGGCAATTACTGCCACTCATCAGGCTCATATTTCGAATGCTGCTTGAATCCACACAATATCTATAAGGGCGCCAATGAAACAAGAACCCCACGGTAGTAGGGCACTTTGTGAATGCTCGCATAGCTAGCTACCACTTATATAACCAATCTCTCAAGCAGAAAATTTTGCCTTATGTGTCCCGGCAGCTGTCCTTGAGTGCCAATTCCCATACTAGATAAAGCCTACTTATCATCTCCAAGTACATCACTTACCACCAGCTGAGATTGTGGTCACAGCGAGCATATGGGCATAAAAAATATAAATAGTTATGTAGGAGATGTATAACAGTGAGATTTATTTAATTCTATGGAACAATTATCCCTTGTATGCCCTGATTCTTATTTAATTCATGGCATTATTTGTAATTTAAATGGTAATTAACCAGGAAGTTAAATTGACAGTACAATATTTATTGATGCTTTGCATGTTGAACTTTAATGTTACAGCATCCCTGTATAAACTATAAATCAGTAGTATGTTTACATTAATACAATGTAATGAAAATATACCAAAACAACTTGGTACAACCCAGCAATTGCTTATATCAACGTACAAACCCCTAACTTCTACCTCTCACTCATTTTTCTTCTGTCCTACAGATCCTTACGAAATTTCAAGCTTGATATCTCAACTTAAGACCGATAGCGCTCCAGGTCCTGATAAGTTCCCCGTTCTGCTTCTCAAACAATCTCTCCCGTCTATTCTTGCTCCTCTAACGCACATTATTAACCTCAGTTTATCATCAGGAACGTTTCCAGACTGCTGGAAAACTGCAGCTATTTCCCCTATTTATAAAACTGGATCCAAGAACCTACCTGAAAATGTTAGGCCTATCGCTCTGCTTAGTATACTGTCTAAAGTTCTTGAAAAAATCGTCAACAAACGATTGGTCTCATATCTAGAGAGCCATCACATACTGTCCGACAGACAGTTTGGTTTCCGGAGGGGTAGGTCAACTGAAGACGCATCTTCACTACTAGTCAACCTGGTGTCGTCTCACATCGAAAATGATGACAACTGTGCTGCTGTTTTCTTGGACCTATCAAGAGCATTTGATACCGTTTCTGTTGGCCTACTTCTTAAAAAATTGGAATCAGTCGGAATAAGAGGACTTGCTTTAAACTGGTTTCATACTTACTTATCAGATCGAAGGCAGTATGTCAGAATTGGTTCTCATGCCAGCAATAACTTATCAATTAATTTTGGAGTGCCACAGGGCAGCATTCTTGGCCCAACACTCTTCACTCCGTACATAAACGATATTGTAAACTGCCCCTTAAAGAACGGCGAAATTGTTACATACGCAGATGACACTGCCGTTATCTTTCACGGTAAAAGTTGGGAACAGGTATACAACCACGCTGAGGAAGATCTTGCCAAAATTGCAGAACTATTAGATAAGAACTTGCTCACACTAAATGTCAAGAAAACCAAGTACATTGCTTTCTCAAAAACTTGTGTAAACAGCCCTCCAGCTCATCTATTGATCAAAATTCACTCTTGCTCTCATAATGGCACTAAAACCAATTCCTACAAAAATTGTAACTGTAGACCTATAGAGCGTACACAAACATTGAAATATCTCGGCATTACTATAGATGAAAATTTATCATATAGTGTTCATATCAATGAATTGTCAAGCCGTGTTAGAAAACTAATATTTATTATGAAGAAGCTTAGGGATTGCACTTCGCCAAATGTGATACGACTAGTTTACCAGTCACTATGTGAGTCAATCCTACAGTACTGTATTACAGTTTGGGGTAGTGCCGGTAAAACTACTTTAATCACGTTGGAGAGAGCACAACGAGCACTTATTAAAGTAACACTGAGAAAGCCTTTCTTATACCCAACGGATAGCCTTTACGAAGAATTCAAAGTACCACGGGTGCGTCAGTTATTTATCATAAGGGCCACTGCAAAAGCACACAAACATTTTATAAATAGCCCTGATTATAAATATATCATTTCTCGGAGGACATTCAGACTTCCTGTCCCTTTAGCAACTTCTCTTTTGGCCCGGCGGAGTCCAGCGTTTTCTCATCCTCATACATATAATAAGGTCTGCAAACTGTGCGATATTAAGGACTGTACGGTTAATTCATGTAAAAAGAAAGTTAAAGAATTCATTATGAAGCTTTCGTACGATGAAACTGAGGAACTAATTTAATGCATAATGTCAAGCATGAGTAAAGCATAAATATTGACCCATAAAGCCCTATCATTATTCACATGCTCACACATACTCTCACTCAATCACACACGCACACAACCACTCACATAGTTTCACACTCACACACACACACCCTCTCACATACTTTCACACCATTTCTCGCATATTATTTTTGATCATATTCCAGACATATATTTCACAAGTTCACATATATCTACTTATATAATTTCAGTAGAACAGTTTAACTTCACCATCATACGCATCTGAAAAAGAGAAATTTAAGTAAAATAACTTGGCATAGATTTCCCTATCACATATAATTTATTAATATTGTTTAATTTATTTTTCATGTATAACGTTTTATTACACCTATTCTTTTTGTATTAATGTATAAATTCTGCATATGCACACTCAGAGCCCCAAGATACAGGCTTACGCTTAGTTTGGGGCTCGCTAGTACCCACAGTTTGAAAAATTGAAGCCATGGATCAGATAAAGTGTAATTAGGTTAAGTTATTCTTTCAGGCAATAAACATTTATTATTATTATTATTATAATTACAAAATAATATTCTGTATTTTTTCCATTCCCAAAGATTTATCTTGAACATCTACACTCATCATGGACTGATCTGCGTGCCTGAGATGCACATGGGCTTGCAGAGCATGCTGCTGGGTATACTGTGCTGAACACATTCGACATGCATAAGGCCTTTCCCCTGTATGTGTGAGCACATGGTAACGCAGAATCTTGTTAGTTGAGAACCCCTGACCACACACATAGCAAATCTTATTCTTTGGTGGCAATATCCCTTCATGAATTCTGCGTTTGTGTTTAACCAGATCTGCATTCCGTATAAAATTCTTATCACACTCTTCACATCTATAATTGAACAGTCTCAAATGTACTAAGTTGAAGTGTTCTTTCATATAAATTTTCTTAGTGTATGTTTTATTGCAATCTGGGCATGGGATGCTCAGCTTTCTCTTTGGTTTGTGTTTGGCACTGTTGCATAGGTGCCATTTGTATCTGTAAATGTCTTTATATATAGTATCACACTCCACACAGTATGCAGGTGAAACAATTGGAGTGTGTGCCAGTTTTCGATGCAGCCATAGTCCATTGTAGCGTGCAAATGTTTTGTTACAAAGGGAGCATGAAAAAGGTGAATGCTGCTTTCTGATGTGATCTTTTATACAATATCTCATTTTGAAGCTTATCCCACAATGGTCACATATGAACTTCTGATGCCACTCTTTGTAATGTTGGAAGAACTCTCTGCGACTTGGAAATATTAATCCACATTTCAAACACTGGTACACCTTTTTGTGCTTTCTTTGGAAATGCCAAATCATGTGATCTTTGCTCCTGCATATGAAAGGACATACAGTGCATTTGTGAATGTAGTAATGTTGCATTATATGAAATGAAAGTATGCCCTTATCCTGAAAGCCAGCTTTGCATATATCGCAAGTGTAAGGATCTGAATCTCTTGTAGTGTGAAGTATTTTATTGTGTGTATTCAAATAATTTTCTTCAAGAAATCCTAATAGACATATGTCACATTTGAATTTCTTGGATTTGTAATATTCACTATCTCTGTCCCTTAACATACAGTTTTCTAATTGTACATTGCTGATCTGAATTTGTTGGAACATATCATCAAACAATTTAGAGATAATTTTGAATTTTGGTCTTTTATTCTGTTTACTTTGTTTTAGGGCCCAACGACTTTTGGGTATGACATTTGAGTTTTTTGAAGTGATTTTTTTTTCTAGTAAGGTTACTGTTTCTGTTTTTAATTGATATAATTCAACACTATTACATAAAGGTTTCTCGCAATAATTTTCAACAAGATAATTGTCGTCTTGTGAAGGTCCATCATTTGCAATCTGCATGAGATTATCTTTAACATCACATCTGTTATAATTTTGCATATTAAGACTCTGGGTACCATTATGTGCATTTAAATTTTCACACTTTGCAAAAGCAACACGACTCTTAAAACCTACATGTTTACTAGGGTTAACATGATAATGTGATTCATTATTCATGCCTACAGAAGGAATGTCAGATGAGACATTGGTTTTGTTAACACAATCAACTTGTTTCTGTGTGTGTATGCAACTATCACTGAGGCAAATAATATGATGTGTAGCATTCAGTATAACAGAAGTAAGATTAGATAGTGAACTAGATATATGATTCTGCTGTAGCTGCAAATCATAAGCTTTCTTTACTCTCTTCTGGAACAGTAACACTTTCCTCAGTACAGATTGACATTCCCAACAAATTTTAAAAACGTAACCAAGGTTTGGATAATCAAACTCTGCAGTGATTTTCGTGTATATATCGGCAAATGAACCAAGCGGCTTAAGTTTCCTGCCCTCACTGAGACACGCATGACAAAGCATTACATAAGCTTATCGTTAGTAGTCTTTTAGATATCAACTCGACCACGGACGGAATATAGAATTAGAAGTGAGAATTCCGTGCTCACAACCACTGTAATCTTTAGTCTTACTACGTACAGTACGTACACTTCTGATCTGATTAGTTTGTCTTATCTTTCTACAGTTTATATTTACTTATGTCAATTAATAGATTCCGGAACAAATAAAATTCATTGCCGACTGTATTAAATCTATGTACTTTAAGCATATGAAAAAAATCTTTAGAATTTAGGAGAATTTTTATAGTAATTATTTTTGTGGTTGCAATTGCATGTCTTCTTCTTCTTGTTTATTCATAGCGTTTGTTATGTAAATTCTCTGTCAATGTCAAAGTGTGACCATTGGGGCACATTCCGAATCTTGGTTAGAGCTTGCCAGGGGTGCGTTCTTATATGTCGTCCTACGACGTCCGACGACGCCCCGAGCGTTTTTATATGCCCGGAGCGATCGTCCGATGATCTTCCGGAGCGTTCTTATATATCGCTCGACTACGCACCGGTCGCCCCACGAAATCGGTGGATAAATATCGCCCTGACGTTTCATTTGACAGTTGGGACTTGATTTTTCTTTGTTTTAAGTTACTTTTTGTTTACGTAGACTTCTGTTTACAAAATTGTATTATTATTATTATTGTTATATTTTGTATGTTTGTTTTAGTTGTGTGTCGTGGAAAAGTACATAATTGTAAATACATTTCTTCTGAGTCAGTGAAACATTTTAAGTAGTGTTCTTGATACAGATATGATACAGAGCCGTTCTTAAAAGGCGGACGACGAGCGTCGCTCTGCTTGGAGCGATCATCCGTCGTCGGACGACATATAAGAACGCACCCCAGGAGATCAACTTTTCACTCTAACGTCGTTCATAGCCTTAGAGTAGAGCGTTCGGTTCTTAAAAGGTTTTAACTGACATGACTTACATTTTGTTGATAATAGAATTATAGGCACACATTTGAAGGATAGGATTAGAATAGAAATAGAAATGTTTGCTGGTAACGGTAGTGATTTACAAATACCATAAAACGTGTCGTTCCTTACCTTCGAGTAGGTTGAAATGTCAACAGATTAAATATCGATATTGACAAATAATGAGATTGAACGTCTGTTTCCGTAAAACAGACAGGAATGGAGTATCACTGCATTTGTGCTAGTATACTAAAAGTAATGCAAATGTGAAAATGAAACGCAACAGAATGATGAACAGGATGATTTTAGATTTGGATGAATTATGGTATTTTGGAAACGTTGATAAGATTTTGGGGTGTAATAGGGATTTGTAGGGATCTGACTCGAAGGACCAAGGAATGGTTGAGAAAACTAGAACAAAAGGAAGGCTACCCGGTTCGAAACTCGCCCCGCGGGCTGGGTGTCATGCGACGCGTCTCCAATGTTCTTTCTTCCTTCACCACTTGATGATTTTTTTATACGGATGATTTCAGATGATTACTGTGCGCGAAGATCGCGGCTGATTTGTTGAAACGTTGGGTTTTTTTTATATTTTACGAGAAGTTATGTCGGAGCTTGACTCGTTCCTTTGCATGTCCGGCATCAACAGGCGATTTGGTCTACCCCCAAGGTAACCAAGGAAAAAGAAAGGATGTGTTGAGGATAGGTGTTGCGTTAGAAAAGTTGCGTACATAAAAAAATATATGATATTGCGAATATTAGTAAACAGTCACTTTCATTTGTCTTGTAGAATAATATTAAAAAGTAGCAACAATTAGTAACGAAACTGAAAATTTTTAAGATAAGGTCCGTCTCTACAAGAAAAAGTAATGCATGAATTTTTGGCATTAAATGCTTTGTATCAGTTTGTGATATTGTATCAATGAAGCATTTGGTTTGTTTACTTCCGATGATATGTTAATATGTGAAAGCTGTCAGTGACAGATGATGTATTTAATTTTATGGCCTGGGTTTTTTTTAATTAAACATTCATGCAATGTCAATCTATAATTATTATTTAGTAACCGGCTAGGACTCGCGTAATATTTACCGAATATTGCTCCGACCTTCAAATAAGTTCGAAACTGGTCGGAGCAATATCCGGTAAATATTACGCGAGTCCTAGCTGGTTACTAAATAATAATTATGGACAAAACTCGCGACAGTTTTTAGCTCAAAATGTCAATCTACATACGTATTTTTTTGTTATGACAGCTGTCAAAGTTAGTTAAGCTAGCTGAGAAGTTTAATTGATATCTGCGTTTCCGATGACAGTTATCATTACCTAAACTTCCAATAAGGTTGATGTCTCGTGTAAGTTTTAGTTGAAAGAAGCCCAAACCAAAAAAAAAACTTCATCTGTCACTTTGAGAGGTGTCATGTTACAATTACTTACATCAGAACCAATATAATCTGGGTGTATTTATAAATTGAGTAAAAACAAATAAAAAAATTATGATGAAAAATATCAAAAAACAATAACCAATATTTGATGTTACCCTGAATAAAAGTGCTATCTAAACTCGCCGACAGGGATGCCGGTTTGGACAGATTAGGGGTACGATCAAAGTATATGCCAGTTATCGTTTCAGGTATTAAAAAAAACGGTCGGAGACTAACGTTGGGGCGCATGAAGGTCTGTTACATATCTGTCTTTTGACTTTTTATTTTATCTGTCAAAACTGTCATTTTTGATTGTTGCATTCAGGAGCGCGTTCCGAACCTCATTTAGAGCGCACCCGGAGTGCAATTTTTCACTCTAACGTCATTCACAACCTTCGGGTAGAGCGCAACTTTTAAACGATCAAAAGAGGTCGTTAAAATGTTGAATCTTTCACTGACATGACCTTGACATTTCTTGATGAGAGAATTATACGCACTCTTTTATATTTTGCAGGTAACGGTAGTTATTGCTTTTCAAACATCATAAAAAGTCTATAAATTTGCATAATTCCCTGCCAAAACCGATATTTAAAGTTATAAAACAACCAAGTCGTTCGGAACCTTCGAGTAAGTTAAAGCAACCAAACAACGCACTCTGACCCTCGGAACGCGGCCCAGCAGTTCATTGCTACAGAAGATACGTGATCAGCCCGAGCGAGGTCTTGCCCTTCGCCAAAATATCGATTCTTTAATCTAACCATTTAAAACTCCTATTTTGTAGCGGTGCGTGTTTGTCTCTATAGTAAGTTACATTTGGGGTTGCGTTTCTTAGTGGACGCAATTTAATTTTTTTTATGTGTAGGGGGAGGGGGGTGGGTTAGTGTAAAGCTAAAATCAAGTTTGTGGGGCCACCCTTGTCCCACGGCCGTCATCTTGAAAACAGGGGTTGAAACGGTTGTTACGATATATATCTTAAACTATTTATCAGATAAAAAAAATTGTCAACATTTTTTGTTGCAAATTAAATTCTCTATAACTTTGGTCCAGTAACTTTTTGTCGTAGAACTATAAATAAAAATGTTCAGAAATTCGAAAAAAAGTTTATATTTTTCGATATAACTTTTTTTTTATCATTTTACGAAAAAATGATATCAGACTATTTTCGTAGATCGTTTTTTCAAGAACAACTTTTATAGGCAACATTTTTTCATGAAGTCAATAGCTAAGGTTTTACAGCGCTCCGAAGTGAGTACTATGTTTCAGTACTCTTAACTATACATACTACGGTACTAATAATGTGTCATCAGTGTTTTTTTGTTATTATAATTAGTAATCTTGCAATATTATTAATAATTAATTATTGACTCTTTTCCCTACCACCCACGAGGTAGAGTTTGGAGGCGCGTTTTTTTTTACGTAGTTTCCCCAATAGGCCTAATCCACGGTGATCCACATTATTAGTACCCACGTTTAATATATGTATAGTTAAGAGTACTGAAAAATAGTACTCACTTTGGAGCGCTGTAAAACATTAGCTATTGACTTAATAAAAAAATGTTGCCTATAAAAGTTGTTCCTTAAAAAACGATCTACAAAAATGGTCTGATATAATTTTTTCGTAAAATGATAAAAAAAAAGTTATATCGAAAAATATTAACTTTTTTCTCGAATATCTGAATATTTTCACTTAAAACTTTTTTATTTTTAGTTTTACTACAAAAAGTTACTGGACCAAAGTTATAGAAAATTTAATTTGCAACAAAAAATGTTAACAAGTTTGTTTATCAGGTAAATAGATTAAGAGATATATCGTAACAACCGTTTCAACCCCTATTTTAGAAATGGCGGCCGTGGGACAAGGGTGGCGACCCCACAAACTTAATTTTAGCGTTATGCTGACACCCATTACAAATTAAAAAAAAAAAAAATTGCGTCCTCTAAAAAACGCAAGGCAAGGCCTAAAAAATGTAACATTTCAGTGGACTTCTAGCATTATGATAGCAATAGCAGGAGACGGAGGTAGAATATGTTGAGAGGAATTTTATGGATCGAAATGATAAAACGTATTACATGTTTGAAACATACATATTGACATAGTAGGAATGACAGGGTAAAACAAAGTATCATAAAAAAACAAAGATGAGAGAAAAACCTCCTTCAACATCCTCCCTTTTTCGATAATCTTTATCGTATAAGTCCCACCATTCCTGAAATTAAATCCAGTCTGGGTTTATGAACAGGCTTAGTCAAAATATCAGCACACTGGTATTCTGTGGGAACATACTTAACTTGAAGTTCTTTTTCAGTAACTAATTCCCTTACATAAAAATGTCTAATAGAAATGTGCTTTGTGCGACGATGTAACTCTGGGTTTTGTGCAAGCTTTATAGCAGCATCATTATCAACTTGTAAAGTAGGGACTTCTATCAAAGTAGTAATTTCATTGAAAAGTCTCTTCAGCCAAACAATCTCACGAGCCGCTTCACTAGCTGCAACAAGTTCTGCTTCAGTGCTTGAGATAGCTACAGAAGTCTGTTTACGACTTGCCCAAGATATTACTCCTCCTGCATACACGCATAAGATTCCAGAAGTAGAGCGTCCTGTATCGAAATCTCCACCATGATCAGAATCACTAAAACATTCTAAGATTCCAGTTTTGTATCCTTTTTTGTATACAATTGCTGTATCTAGGGTTCCCTGAATGTAACGAAGTATGCGTTTAACCTTGTTAACATCTTCTAAAGAGGGATTAGTAAGTTTCCTGGATACGACACTGATAGCGTATGATATGTCCGGTCTAGTACCTGTCATTAAATAAGCTAGCGCACCAACGGCTTCACGATAGGGAAATTTAACATCATCCTCTTTTACTGAGTATGGTTGTGCTTCTTTGATGATTGGAGTACTAACGGTTTTACAGTCACTCATACCAAAGCGTTCCAGTAGTCTTTTAGCATAATGTTTTTGAGAGACTTTGATGGAACCATCGTTGTTGTTGTTGAAGATTTCCAAACCCAGAAAGTAAGAAGCTGGTTTTGTGGTTATCTTGAACTTCCGTTTCAATTCTGCCAAAAACTTTTCAGATTCTTTTGGGTTCGTTGTAGCTATGAGACCGTCATCAACATAAAGTCCAAGAATAATCTTGTTGTTAAGTCGGTTTCTAATGAACAAACATGGATCTGTGTCACATTGTTTGAATCCTAAAACTTTCAAATAATCAACAATACATTTGTTCCAACATCTTGGAGCTTGTTTGAGACCATATAAACTTTTCTTCAACTTACATACTTTAGTTGTACCATCACTGTATCCTTCTGGCTGCATCATGTAGATATCTTCATCTAAAGAACCATTCAAAAATGCAGATGCTACATCAAACTGTCTGAGGGTTAACCCTTCACTTGCAGCGATGCTAAGAATCGATCTTATTGTGGCCATTCTAGCAACAGGGCTAAATGTATCACTATAATCAACTCCTTTCTTTTGTGTAAAACCTCTTATTACTAATCTCGCCTTATATTTGTCAAGACTCCCATCAGCATGGGTTTTAACTTTGAACACCCACTTACAAGAAATTAGTTTTCTGTCTTTTGGTTTATCCACCAAAATCCAAGTATTATTCTCTCGTAGAGATTTTAGTTCGCTTTCCATTGCTTTTGACCATTCCGCTTTCTGAGGACTTTTAATAGCTTCTTTGTATGATTTGGGTTCATCGAAATCACTAACAATAGTAGACATAATAAAATCTTCAAATCGTTGTGGTGGTCGCAATGTCGATCTATCTCTTAGATTTATTGTAGAATTTCCTTGTTCATCGTCTTCATCTGAATCAACTTCTGATAATTCAGGCGTAATATAGGACTCATTAGAATCTTCTTCATTTCTACTAGGTTCATCCAAAATTGTAGGAATATTGGGAATTGTTTCTTCAAAACTTGCACTATCATTTAATGTTTGAGGCACATCTGAAATAGTTGCGTCTTGTAAAATATCCTCCCTTGCATCTAACATTGGATGATTTTCACTAGTTTTAGGAAAATGAACCTCCATTTCAACAATTGGACTTTGTTTTTCTGTTTCAGAGACATCTGACTCCAATCCAATAGATGTGATGACTGACTCGTTGAATATTACGTCTCTTGACCTTATCAGTGTTGGATCCGCTTTATTGTTTGTGCTTAGTAATCGATAACCATCATCACCATCATAACCAATGAGAATACATTTTTGAGCTTTTCTGGACATTTTCGTTCTCTTTACTTTTGGAACATGAGCATAACATTCACTACCAATGATTCTCAAATGTTTGATTGAAGGTTTCTTTGAAAACCATAACTCAAATGGTGATTTTCCTTCTATAGAAGTCGGTCCAGTTCTATTCAGAACATAAGCAGCCGTATTGACAAGCTCAGACCAACAGGAGAGTGGAAGTTCTTCGTGAGCGTGCATCATAGTACGAGCAGCTTCTACCAAAGTTCTGTTGTCTCTCTCACTACACCCGTTCTGTTCCGGTGTATACGGCATTGTCAAACGGTGTTGGATGCCATGATTATTTAAGATCTTCTTTACAGCTTCATTTTGGAATTCTCCTCCATTATCACTGAGAATTGTCTTTATAATATGACCAGTAGTCTTTGTTTCGTTTATCATTTCCACAAGTTTATCCTTCACTTCAGACTTGTGTTTGATGAAATAAACTTGACGATACTTACTGAAATCATCTTTAAATAAAACAAAATAACGAAACTTTTGAAATGAATTGGGGAACGGACCACATACATCAGTGTGAATGATCTCTCCTGGTGCTTTAGCTCGATCTCTTGTTCCAAATTTATATCTATGTGTTTTACCATAAACACATCCTGTACATAATTCAGAATCGAGTTTGACTTTTATACCAAGTTCCTTTTCAATCAATTGCTTCACATGTCTTTTATGCTGGTGAGCAAATCTTTCATGATAGAGTTGTAAAACGTTTTGTGTTGACAGTGAGTTCAATTCAGGAGATGAATGTATAATTGTCTTTACATTTAGTTTGTAGAGTCCTCCATTCTTGACTCTTGTGCCAATCAAACTAATTTTTCCATCTACTATCAATTGACAAAATTCTCTTTCAGACGTGAAGACACTGTTCTCAAATTTATCTTGCACAGCAAGTACAGAAAATAAATTTTTCTTTATTGCTGGAACATACCATACATCACTCAGTCTAATGTTATGTGTCTGACCTCGAACGTCTGCTATTAAATCTACTGTACCTTTGCCAATAGCTTGAATTGTTGAGCCATTTGCAGTTGTTACTGTTTGATTATTGCTGAAATGTTGAAAGCTGGAAAATATGTCGTTTCGACTGGTGACATGACTTGTAGCACCATTGTCAACAAACCAACTATCAAAATCTTCTTCAATAATATTAACGACTTCATTTGTAACAACTTCCATTAATGAGAGGGTCAGATTGGTATTTTTAGCTTGACTTGTCGGTGGGCCAGGTGTCTTAGGAGGTTTCCCGTCCGATAACCACTTGCGACATTTTTTAACTTTGTGTCCATATAGTCCGCAATATCCACACTTTTTCTTATGCATAAACTTGTTTTGTATAACTAGAGCTTGTGCTTCAGTAGTACCTTCTTTGGTCAAAAGTGAACGTTCATAAGCACATACTTGTGCAGTCAGATTGTCTATATTCCGATCTTTTCTTGACATTAGCATCCAACTAGACTTGAAGGAGAAGTACTTCTCGTCGGGTAAAGTTTCCAAAATCTTGCAGATTAGTAATAGCTCTGGAAGATCATATTTGGTTTCACCTTTTTGAAGTTCCACTTTCAATTCATGCCATATATTTTTCAGTTTGGATATATGCATTGACATGTCATGTGAGGGATCTTTTTTATAGCCAAAGAAACTGTAGCATAGTGAATAGCTTTTGTCTTCAGATATTCCATTGAACAAAGTGTGCAATTCATCCCAAACCTGTTTGGCTGTTGAGAATCTCATGACTTTTTGTAAAGTGGCATCCGACATATTAGCCATCAAAATTAGCATCGCCGTACTATCTATTTTATGATATGCTTCTAAAGATTTTTCATAATTTGCTTTAACGTCTGCACTTACTGTAGTAGCTGGTTTTATAGGTTCTATAAGATTTCCATTTATAGCATCCAAACCGCCAGGAGTACCCCTTAAAAGCAACAGTACCTTACAGCGCCATGTTGACCAATTTTCTTCACCTTCTAAACGACCGATATCAATTTTACAACTCGTAGACGAAGTCGACATTTTGACAGGCCTTCGTTAGAACTTTTTGAAAAAATGTAGTAACAATTTTTGCAAATTATTTGTTTAAACCTTACTCGTAATCGTACTGAATCGATTCCATTATATAATTAAACGCTCTGCTACCATGTTGAGAGGAATTTTATGGATCGAAATGATAAAACGTATTACATGTTTGAAACATACATATTGACATAGTAGGAATGACAGGGTAAAACAAAGTATCATAAAAAAACAAAGATGAGAGAAAAACCTCCTTCAACAGAATATTCTTCTACGCCCGTCTTGGGTGAAGTGCCTTCGGTATCTAAGGCTATTATAGTGGCCTTTCCCTTGCCCAAAATCCGTTAGAGCGTCTATTCAGCAGTGGCAATCAACATCGTTCTCCGCCCAAAAAAAGGGCATATCCTTCATGAAATCACATAACTAAGGCTAATTTAATGATAGTCGTGACATAATAATATAATTTAGCATAATATATGTATGGCCGATTCTCGGGTTTTTGGATCGATCTCTATGTTTTCCAGAGAATAGATTTTCGAACTAATCGATATAAAATCGAGACACTTGCTCGCTCGCTCATGTATGTTTTGAAGTTTTCTTTTGAGGTTATGGTTATGTTATTTATTAGTAGAAAGCAACGAAAGTAAATGAATTTGCTTCGCATGCTTGTATACTACTATAAGTCAAGTACGTAGTGACTGTAGGGAGTATATTAACTTTCCTGTTTCATAGTTGTTTTTACCAATTCCCTGTTTGCCTACTTTCAAAAATTACACTACGTGCATCTTACTGGGTACTGGCTGTTGCCCTGATGATGGAAGGAGTCAAGTAGTTGTCGTCTGTCCATCGAACTAGATGTCCGAGACAATATAAAAAAAAATGTTCATAGCACCTCACTGTGTTTTATTTTTCAATATCACTTTCAGTTTCAAAAGCATCTAATTTTCTCGAGTTGCATTAGTCTTTGAATGCAGATGGAAGTGGAAAAGTTACATACCGATTTTTAAAATGAATGAACTGGAAACATCCTCATCTGCAGGGAAACAAAGCATTATTGGATCAGCAATTATGGGTCTTGGCACTTTTCTCAAAGAAAATGCAGGTATAAACCTCGTCTTTATAACTTATATTGAAATATTTAGTTAACTAATAGGTAAAGTATTATTCCTGAAATTTCAATATATTCTGCAGTAAAGTAGTAATGTAACCCATGCATATCGTAAATATTATTAGTTTTTTTTTTTATTTGACAGTATCGATTTCGGGTGATACATAGCAGTTAAGCAATGAAGACTTTGTTAATAGCTATGGACTGTCATGTTACATCTCCATCGTTCGGTTCCCACTGCCGGCTTAAGCTTTAGCAGTGGAAGGGCATTTGAAGCTAGCTTACACTATAAAGTAGAAAATCTTGTCGCCAAGCAACTAACAATGTGTTCTGGCTGCAGTCCTCAAGAGCCAGTCTAATTACAGCCACATAAGACTTAACAACTTTTTATCTCAGGGCGACTAACCTATGCCCATAACAGATGCATCTTTTCACGCTTAACATCAGGTGGGCTTCATGTTTGAATGGATCAAAATCCATCACAGTAAATAAAAAGCTACATTATGTACACTCTTTGTAAATAAACAACTATCTGTTGAGCTAGTAAGATTGTTTATTTAGAATTGTTATATTTTATTGTTATTGCATTTGTTGGGTTTGTGAAATTGCACTAAATATAAATAGTACCAAGTTAGTCCATATGGACCAAACAAGTTAAGGTTTTGGTTATAATTTTGCCTTTAATTGTAGTAAGCTTATTAGTTAATTAAGCATCCTTAATTTTTTAGTATTTATTTTTACTTTTTACTCTAACTTGTATCATTGGGTAAGTCTGGTTGATGCCTAGGTATACAAAACTGCAAGAGAATATATGGCAGAAACTTTGAGCTATTAAAGAACAGATACATCAATAAAAGTGTTTTATAAAAAAAACAGCCTGCTGAAGCTTAGTTTGTAGACTGATTATTGGCAGCAGCGTCCTATGTAAAAGTAACATGGAAGTATTCAAGAAGCTAATTCTGTTTAAGCTTATCTAATTTTATAAATGGTATGAAATTTGTTTCAAATGAAGTAACACTTTATTGTACAACAATATTTATTTTCAGATGTGAATCACCCATTGATAGATAAGTTTGCAAAATCAACAAGTGCTGATGAACAATTAAGAATCTTGAAAAGTATAATAAATGACGGAGAATACCTATGTGACCATAATACTGTGAAGTTTTTAGCTTCTGTGTTTTATGAAACACCAGCAAAACATCCTGTGAAATGCTTCCTTACAAAGTAAGTATTTCTTTATAAAAATGTTAAACATCTAAAGATCTGGCAGCAGTCCTTGAAAGGAACTAAAATTATAGCAGCACATGAGACTCAACAACTGCATGTCTCAAGGTGACAGGTGCAGTTCCTCAGGAAAACCAGGATCAGGATTAAATAATTCATAAATAAATTATCAGGCAAATTGCAGGTTGGGCCACCTTATCTTCATCAAATCTCTATATTTCATTTATTTATTTATTATTAATTAAAACAGTACTAGGACCAATTACATTAATAAATTACATGTTAAAATTAACATTATATAGAAATGATCATTAAAATGTCACTTAAATATAATAAAAATTTCAAAGAAAAACTATACATCATAATTGTGAATTGTCAATAGTATAATACGAATAAGTTTAAAATTAAAATAATTACAATTGAAAAGTAGGTACTAACATCAGTCTCTTTCGCAATATCTCAGGCAAGCTGACATTAAATCTGTCCATCCATCTCTAAACAAATCACATTTAGAATTAGTATCCATCTCTAAACAAATCACATTTAGAATTAGTATCCATCTCTAAAAAAATCACATTTAGAATTAATATCCATCTCTAAACAAATCACATTTAGAGAGCGTATAGCGCGGCGAGTGTGCGCGGAATGGGCGTGACAGAGCGCGCCACTGGATGGCAACGTGGCAACGCGAATAGCTTATGGCGCCTATCGCGACAATAGTTTTCTGGTATAAAAAAACGACATACCCCAACATATTCATAGAAACAAACTAGAGAAAAAAAGGTTTACTGAAAAAACTATATTCTTAATCAAATGTTTTCAGTATTTGTTGCTTTAAAAGATTAAGGGCCCGTTTCAGAATGTCCTAATAAAGCTTCGGGTTGCTATGCAACACATAAAATAACTGAATGATAAAAATGACAGTTAACATGCAGCGCATTTCAAGCTTTAAAGACGGATAGGCTAAATCGATGACTGTGAAACTCAAAGATAGTGTTTTGTTTAATAAATATGTTCTGGGTAGTATAACCGGAACTTACTCAAACATTCTGAAACAGGCCCTTAATGGTACATTATTTACCAAAATTTCAGTTTAAATTTTGAGATAATCCGCATATCTAAATCATTCATAACTATTCCACAACTTGACCATTTTGTGGCCCCTTTTATTGAAAAACTATAACGCCTAAATATTTGTGCTTTAAAAAAGCAATTTAACGTCATATCTAGATGTGTTATCTGTCAAAAAACTAATAACTTTGTAACCATTTAAAAAACTGAACATTGACAATATTATTGCATTCATTGGATATAATGTTATTGTACTACTAACACCATCTTTTAAGTTTTAAGTACTCAAATACATTGTAGTTAATCTACTTAATACTAGGTGACACTAGAATCAGGTTGTATAATAAACATGAGCCCTCAAAAAGCTCAGCTTTTCTAGTGTAAAATTTACTCTGGGGAAAAAATCACCAAATATGGGCACCCATTAGGTTATTTTTTTAGGATATAAAAATAATTTATTACAATATAATTATTTATTAATAATAATATATAATTATATTACTAATAATTATTAATATTCATAATTACTTTTGTGTTCTAGACCATTTTAATTTTTACTCATGTACTTTTTTTTTTTTCAAAATATGAAAATTTCTGAATTGTTAGTCATATGTTTACAAGTTAGAGACCCGAGACATACAGGTTAGATAGATAGGTTACGTAGAGTGTCATGATTTGGGCTTCGTTTTGCTCTTTCCTTATATGGAAACCTATGTTATATGTTCTATGCATACATAGTTATTTGTTATGCAAGACTGCAAAGCCATAATTTGGTGTCCTTTTATTGAAAACTGAGGAAGCACATGTTGCTAGCCTTGAACCACGAGAGTAGTTGGTGGTACCTCTGACACCATATGAACTTAGAAATATTTAATGGTCAACATAGTCGAAAGCCCTAGTCATGTCCATAACTACTGCAGACCTACTGCTGACCATGTTCATCTATACTTTAAAAATAAAGTAATAAATAGCCATGTTAATGTTTTGACTTTTTCGAAACCCATATTGATTTTCTACGAAAATGTTGTGGCCTCCAATATAAAAATGATTCTTAAATAATTAAAAGTAATACACTAAGTCATAAATTATTCAAGACATAGTTTTTTTACTTATTAAAAAAAATACATTGTTACGTGGTTATGTTGCCAAGAACTGTTGTGTATACATCCATGTTTTTAAACAACTTCAAAAAAAGGTTTTTGAAAATAAACTTTTGACTGGGTGAACCGATTTTGATAATTCTTTTTTTATTTGAAAGCTGATGCTTGTCGTGTAGTCCCATCTAAATTTCACAAAAAATCAATCAAGCCGTTTTTGAGTACACTCCAATAACTGAAAAATATTTTGCTATCTTGATGATATCATCATATGGCAATGACATAGTCATTGCCAATTAATGACAATCAATCCCGTAAATAGCAAGGGACACTAAAAAGGGCGAAAAAATGTTTTTTTACGAAAAATGGAACCAACTTCAACACTAAACTAAAGTGTAAAATAACTTGTCGAAGTCGGTACCGTGCGCGCAATATTGTGATAATAGGTACTTTTGAACTATCATGGTACTGAATTCCATAATAATATAGGTTATTTCACATTTTGGAGTATTGAATTCGAAGAAAAAAAAGGTTCATCCATTTTTAGGGTTCCGTACCCAAAGGGTAAAAACGGGACCCTATTACTGAGACTTCGCTGTCCGTCCGTCCGTCCGTCTGTCATCAGGCTGTATCTCAAGAACGGAGATAGCTAGACAGTTGAAATTTTCGCAGATGATGTATTTCTGTTGCCGCTATAACAACATATACAATAAGTTGTACAAGTGCGAGTCGGACTTGCGCACGTTATAACAAAAAAAAGTTAAAATATGTAGTCTAACGTTGTATAGCTAATAGTACGGAACACTTCGTGCATGCTGCTTGTAAGATCATTGTAACTTGACTAAAATATTGTTCACAAACGACAAGAATTGTCATTAAATGATCCAGGCATACAAATACTTCTTTCAGTTAATTGACTGTAACTTAAACATTACAAAGGGTAAGTCGCCCACTTGATGGTAAGCATCATGTCAAGTTGCAGTATCCCCATACTCGTTCAGCTTGACACTGCACTGTAAAACGTCACATCCAATAAGTTAGGTCATGTCGTTTGCCCAGTAATATTACTTGCGACTCCCACCGTGCTTTGCCAGATATTTTTTTTAAGTCGTAGTGAGGAGACGTGATTGCCCGCCTGATTGTCCATGACAATTAAGTTACAGTTAAGTGTAACTGTAGCATCTTTGTTTCACAAGACACTGCATTCGTCACAGAAAGACGAGCGCAGTGCAGTGTAGTCTGTGATGACGCCCTATATTTCTTACAATGAAAATTGTGAAACTAATCAGTTGAATGGTTGAACTAGTTACGTATTCATTGTCTTTGAGGAATGTATTTATACTGACCAATATTTTTATTTCTTATGACTTAAATATAATATCTACTAATATTATAAAGTGTGTATATGTGTGTGTTACCACTTATTTTTGTTTAATTGTGACGGAATAAGCGCGCGTCCCACCTGATGTTAAGTGCCTATAACAGATGCATTTCATGACAAATTGTAATATGTACGCCCGTCACACTGAGACATACTGAGCTAAGTCTCAAGTGCGTGTAATCTTACTGGCTCTCAAGGACTGCTGCCGTAACCCATACTGTGAGATGCTTGGCGACAGATTTTCTACTTGAGGATCTAGCTAGGCGAGCATTTGCAAAATGCCTTTCCACCATGCGGTGAAGCTCGAGCCGGCGGTGGAGATTGAACCACGGAGCTGGGGCACGGCAGTCCATAGCGATTACCGCTCGGCCATCATAGCTTCAAAACTAGGTAGGTAAAGGTATTTTCTCAAACATGCTTGGAAATGTGAGCATTATTTTGACAACCTTCTTCAAGATAAATCGAAATTGCTGTACTGGCCAAATATATGCGCGCAGCGGCCGGCAAAAAATTATGAAAATCTATATCTGTCGTGTCTAGCGGCCAAATAAATTGCATAGTAAACTCATATCTCTCGTGTAATTTAAAAATGGAACGATCTTTTACTTCAAAGCATGGCAACCAAGGAGGTAAATTATCAAAGGTTTTATTTAAATTTCGATCTGGCTTGCAAATAGAACGCTGTTTATTGAAAAAAAAAAACAAATGAACACTTTAACGCGGGCAATTTTATTGTTGTTTGTTGATAGTCATTGATTTTGAAAAGTAATTGTTTCGACAAAATGAGTTCAAGTGAAGACAATGAGTGTGATGAACTTAATTCAACGCCACCTGAAATTCAAGAAGCGGCAAGAGCCCTAATAGAGTACTTGCTATTGCTAAAATCGAAAGAAAAATATTTGAAAATCTATGAAAATATTGTTCAATGGAAGAATGAAAGAAAATTGAAATTCTTGTCCGAAAACGTTTACATTATAACAACTGTATCTTCAAATAAATAATTCTGCCTAGGTACTACCTTGTTTTAATTTCCGCGCATTATTTGAGAACAGCACTATACAAGCCTTGGCCATAACTAGGCATTGATGGACTTACGTATGTGTGCCTCGGCTTCGCCTCGGCCCACATTTACACGTTGGTCCATCAATGCCTCCTTTGCTGGCCGCTGCAGTAATGTACTATTATAAGAGTCCTGGATTACGACAATACTCTTTTCCCAATTTATCGAGTAAGTTTATGTAAGTACATAACCACTTCACAGCCTGACGAAGCCGCGGGCCGATGTTAATAACGGAACTATTCTATTATTATTTTACATTACAGGCACATAACAAGATGTACAAGTATCCAGGAACCCTTCATAGAGTTTCTCTCTACATTGATACTGTCCCAGATTGTACCTAACAATACAAGTTCTGGTTATAAGCAGTATGGTGTAGTGGTGCCCAAAGTACTAACCTGTATAGAGAACTTCCCAGCCGGGGCGGCGGCTGTTAAGCGCATAGATGTGAAACTCTGTGAACATTTGTTGGAATACTTAAGATGGTCAAAGGAGGAAGAAGCGTTCAGGTAAAACAATAAATATTTTTTTTTTTTGTTTTCGTTAAAGAACAGTACATACACCGATTAAATTTTTTTCTAATGAAAACTTCACTTTAAAAAATCGACTATCGAGAGTTTTATCCATACTAACCTAAAACCGGATTTTAGGATCTAAAAACGGATAGTAACGCGCTGCAGCCCCCGCTCGTCACTTCGCCCAATCTCTATTTAAAAAATAATAATTTGTTGACCCTGCCTTCGATATACGAATCGGCTGTATATGTTAAGGATAATTTAATACTTCGGTAGATTGAAGAGTAAGCGACACAATAACAAGATACTGGGAGTAATTATTATATGGCAATAGATTTAAGATTATTTTGACAAATCGTTATTAAGTAATTACGTTATCAAGGATTATTTAAGTTCTAAGTATATCTCTGTTAAATAACTTTTTTTTAATATTTGCATGTCTGCATGCAGGCTGAATTCACTGAACAATTAATATTATTAGTTTAAGACCACATATGTATTTACTGCATTTTAGCAAATAAAATATTGATTGATTGATTGTAATACACAGGACTGCACTTACCAGTAACAGCACATTTAAAATGAGAGGTTAATGTATGTTAAGGTTTCATTTATTAATTTACATATAAATTATAAACTTCCAAAATGTATAAGAGATTTTTTTTTTTTTTTTTTTTTTTTTTTATTGGAAATAAACAATAATGATACCTTCAAATATAGACACAGAACTTTGAGTGTGCTCCATATATAATAGTTTAGTCTTGTAGTTTTCTGTTACTTATACTATATATATAAATATGTACAGTATAGATTTGATTTTTACAGTAATCAACAACTACATCCAGTTGCAAAGACAGATATGTACAATTTGTACCATTGCGTCGTGAGGATACTGGTGCACATAGTACAAAAATGGGATTCAGAAGATATGCAAAGACATGAAAAATCTTGTAATTTGTTCCAACAACCTACAAGAATGATACATTGTATGGAAATGTTGATATCTGACGATGATGTACCAATGGATACAAAATGTTTAAGCGGAATTTTACTGATGCATTTCGAAAAATGCATAAGTAACGATGTCCGTTACTGGTGTATGGTAAATTGCAAATTTAATTACTTTCAAATTGTTTTTTCGTTGTCGCTTACCATGTATAAATTATTTCTTACAGTAAACAGAGCTATGAACTTGATCTTATTTTTAAGTATATGTAATTCGATACTGTGCTCTAGTGTTTTGGAAATATAAAAAAATAGGATTCAATTACATTTTCTGTATAGTTAACGAAATATGTAATATTACCGCAAATTTTAATATTTTTATCCTGGACAATGTTTGGGAGTCAACAGAAAAGGTCACAATGATGCGGACAAATGTTTCTTTTGATATTTTCAGTGGCTGGAAATGACCGGTAATGAACATTCACACTACGGACGCATCATGAAGCACAGAGCTGGACAACTGTCTGTTTACGCTGCAATCGCCGTGTTAATCCCAATGGAAGTATTACAAGAACCCATTTATCATATGGATAAAGATCCAGCCATATTACAACTACTCCACAAATTATTGAGAATCCCAGAAAGGCAAGCAGTACGCCAAGATTTTATTATGTACTTATTTTTATGTTATTGTGATGGAACAAGCTCGAGGCCCACCTGATGTTAAGCGGACTAACTTCTGCCTATCACAGATGTATATCGTCACAAACTGCACTGCGCCCGTCACCTTGAGACATAGTTGTTAAGTCTCATGTGCCTGTAATTTCACTGGCTCTCAAGGACTGCTGCCGGAACACACCGTTAGGTGCTTGGCGACAGATTTTCTACTTGAGGGTGGTCTACTTGAGCTCCGTGTATTTAGCAATCTGACAGGAAATTATCCTAATAATAATAAATATTTTAAAAAAACTAAAAAGATGTAAGTACGTGTAGCAGCGACACGCGTCGGAAATCTTCCGGTTTAGTGTTTGTGACGTCACGTCGGCTTAACAGGAAAATTAAGCGGTACTGTCACTAGATAAACTTTCATACTTTTTTTTTTATAAGTGTTTTATTAAAATATTAATTTAACGTTTCCTCAAAATATTTGTTATTATTAAATATGGATTTCCGAAAAGTAACGCCTGAATCTATTAATTATCTTAAGTCGGAAATTATCCTATTTTATGTGGCTTAAAAACATCTGCCTCGCCGCGCCTCCGTGTATCTACTAGTGGACTAGCTAGTAGACTAGTTGCGCTTGACCGCGTGGTACTAGAGCTTTTTGCGAGTACCTGCTTAGTTAGCTGCTCCTCTCCACCACGAAAATGGGCGGTTAATGTTCAAAAACTTGCAGTATAATACTATTGTTGCAGCAAGTGTGTGAAAAAGTGAATGCCGAACGAAATTGTTACTTTTTACCTGGAGAAGTGCAGCCACTTTACTTTTAACTGTACCTTTTTTTCATAAATCTTATAAACTAACCTTTGACCACTATTTCACTTGATGGTAAGTGATGATATGGTAGAAGATGTTGTTCAGGCTAATCTTAAATTAGTGGATTTCAAGGATAGCTGCCCGAACACACTATTAGGTTCTTGGCGACAGATTTTCTACGACGGCTTACATGCCCTCCGAAGCACGGAAGCGCTCAGTAGTAATGTTACTAGTCACCCATCCAACTCCTGACCGCGGCGGACGTTGCTTACCTTAGCTGATCGGTAAAGAACGGCTAAGCAAACTTCGCTACGAGCGCTTCAATGATATAAATAAACAAATGTCATGTTTTTAAACTAGTAGACACGTGTTTGTTGTTTCTTACTAGCAGTCGCATAGTAGCATTCTTCTCAGTAATGTAGTTTCCAAGACATCAATCATCCACTTTCCAGGCCAACCCTGGCACCTAGGGACTATTTTATGTTTCTGAAGAGATAGAGATTCGTCTTTCTAACGATGAAGAGCTCTACGCCGCCATTAACGATTATTTTTCAGAGAAAGATGAAAGTAATATTTTGGAGGGTATTGAAAAGATGGTTTAGCGTTGTATTTAGTGTATTCAGATGGCAGGGGAATATATCGAAAGTTTTTTGTAACTATAGTCTGTTTTTTTTTAACAAACGAGTACTGAGTATGTCTCTCGCACATTTCCGATATTGACAGAGGGAGGTGGGTCATTGCCGTCATTGGTCAATGCCTTTGTTTTTGTTTTGAAATTGTTAAGGCACGTTCATATTGAATACTTCTGAAATTTACTGTAGAAAAAATAACGTAATTATTTTTTGATTTAAATTTGCATACTTAGTATATTCGTAACAAAATTTTCTGTTCGTGTATATGATATAACGCAATATTGTGATGGTTATATATATATTATGCACTAGAACATATAAATCAAATAATTCTACTTCAACGGACATAATTGTCGACTCCGTACACTTTTGTTTCTATCTTGGTTACCACATGATTGACACATGACCAACATTTTTATCTATCTACTTTAGCTACGCCTTGTAACAAAACATCTGGGACTTCATAAATTTTATAACTTTTGTTATTTCCTGTCATAACCCTTCACTTGAGACCAAACGAGTTCAATTGGGTTGAGCTCACAGTGATACTTCGGCAAATTTATGTCGAGACGATTTGTTCACTTAACTATAACATGTTTTTCCAAACGATCTTTGCTTTTCTTACCCTAATTCAAAAGTCGCAACTTAAGTATTGATTCGTTACAAGCAATATTTTTCGCAAGTAGTCGAAGATTCAACTGAATGTAGTGACATTCAGTTCAATCTTCGTTACATGTAGTGATGTAACTACAGAGTTCATGTGGAACGGACTTTATGTTGTTTTTTGCGTGGGTCAATAGCAACGCAGCAAAATTGTTAGTACTCGTTGGTTAAAAAAAAAACAGACTATAGTTGAATAAATAACTATTGTTCAACAAGTGAGTTTAACTTGTTGAACTCTACCAGCGTGAAAATTACTTTTTGTTTCTCATAATAACGCAATGTCTCTTTAAGTAGTTGACAACAGATTAAACATTTTGTCCGTTTTTAATTAATAGTGATGGTTCTGAGCAAGCGCTTACTGTGGGCGTGGCACGTGCGCTAGTCCAGCTGAGCAAGTCCCTGGGATGTATCACAGTGTGCGGGGTGGGCGCGCGGGTGGTGGAGGCCTTGTTGCAGTTCGTGTGGCCGCACCTGGACCACCACGTGGACAGCGTGCGGCACCTCGCGCTGCAGACCCTCGCGGCTGTCATCGCCTACTGCAAGGACTTGGAGGACCTGCACGATGATGGTCAGTCACGTCCACTTGTATTATCGTATTATAAACTTGCGCAGCAGTACGAAGCAGTGATGGCTCAGTGACATTGGCTATAGACTGCACCGCAGCAACTCCATGGTTCGAATCCCGCCGCGGGCTTGAGCTTCACC
Source organism: Plagodis dolabraria (assembly GCA_963854805.1). Taxonomy (NCBI): domain Eukaryota; kingdom Metazoa; phylum Arthropoda; class Insecta; order Lepidoptera; family Geometridae; genus Plagodis; species Plagodis dolabraria. The sequence goes on along the minus strand of OY978453.1, from coordinate 2,107,836 downwards.
GCATGGTGGAACCACCCTCAAGTAGAAAATCTGTCGACAAGCACCTAACGGTGTATTCCGGCAACTGTCCTTGAGAGCCAGTGAAATAAATAGGCACATGCAACTATATCTCAAGGTGACGGGCGCAGTGCAACTCGAGACTTTTTACGAAATGCATCTCTTATAGGCCGAGGTTAGTCCGCTTAACATCAGATGGGCCTCGAGCATTTCCCGTCACAATAACATTAAAAAAAAACAAATTATACACAGCTAACCTCTCATCTAGCACAGCGCCCCGTCAAGTAGGCACCTGCTCAACTAGTAATCGCCATTGTGACACGTAGTTGCCACTCGAGGACTCAGCACTCCTTATGAAGCCAAATTATTATTTTGCCATCAGGTTAGAACTCTCAGGGAAAACACAAAATAACAATAGCTCGAGGTGAATTTGAGATTTTTAATTTAATTTTAAAGTAGTAAAATTTCAACTGGTTAACTGATAAACGATTATGATAATGACTTTTCAGTGTTTGAGAATTACATTTAGCTCATTTGTTCAGCATTAGAAAACACTTCGAATTTCCCACACATAGATATAGATACATTTGTTTCATTAGAACACATACATTTATATTACATAAATATAAATGAAAAATAGAAGATACATACTATACAAAAAATTAATCAGGCTATATAAGAAAACAACTATGAAATATGCCAAATAAAAGTTTAAAACGTTTGATAATACATATAAGAACATAACTTCTAGATATAAAATTGATAAACAAACATAATCAAAAAAAATAGTATGCATCTATTTATGTGCTAAGGCAACAAAAAGAACTTGGCTCAGCATTATGCCTCACCACATCGCTAAAATGTAGCTGGTATTCTGCCAAGACCTCCAGCCAATAGACCCTGTGAGGATGAGGGTGCAGAAATATTATCTATAGTTTTATGTGTATCCAGCAATAGTATATTATGATACAAGTGAGCTAAGTTGCTCATTATACACGAGGCTGTGGGTTTCAGCCCGAGCCGCAGGCGAAGGCGTAAATCAGCCGTGAAGCAGAATGTATAATGAGCAAGTTGCTCACGAGTTTCATACGCACTCCTTCAACACCTTTGCGAGGAAAACAAAAATATATTACACAAATGCGATACAAACAACATACGAAAATTATGGAAAATAGCGCGCAAGGTTTTTTTTGCACTGCAAATGTTGGTGTTTGATTACATATACTTAGCCTTAAACCTCTGTTGTTACAAATCTGTTTTACCCAGTTTAATTGGAAATGCTCTGTTTAATCGCATATAATTTGCAGTTAGGTACTAACTTAACTTAGTAGGGATAATTCTATTTCGCACTAGTGTAAAATATAGAAGGTGTTATAGTTCGGTTTATGGCCGTAAGAACGATATAATAAAGCTCACTTTACGAGAAAGGGTGTTGAAAAAATATTTTTTAACATTATATCAAAGAAAATTTAGTTACAACAATCGAAGAGGTGAAGGGTTGTTGTTCCAACATTTGGTTGCCACACAAAGAGTGTTGTATGGGTGCAGATCGCATAGCCAGACATGCTGCCTGAACATACTCAAGTTTGTTCTTGTATAATATGCTGCTTCCTGTCTCAAGCAATTAGCACCCTGCGCACTACTTTATGAGCCAATCAGTACTTATCAGTACTAATATAATAAATGCGAAAGTAACTCTGTCTGTCTGTCACGTTTTCACGCCAAAACTACTGGACCGATTTGAATGAAATTTGGTATGGAAATAGTTTGAGACCCGGGAAAAAACATAGGATAGTTTTTATGCGCAAAAAGAGGTTAATGTTTTTGCGCGATAACCGACATACGTGCGGACGGAGCCGCGCCCGGAAAGCTAGTCACGTATGTGTATGGACCGCCCCTCGCGGTATGCATACTGCTGGTTTGGAAATGCGTTCGTGAAAGACAAATAAAATAATAACCTAAATATCAGTCTCAACAAAGATTAGAAAGACAAATAAAATAATAATATGTACGGTAGTCAAGAACCTACTAAATTAAAAAATACAGGTGTTAATGCACGTTCTATATTTTGGCGAAGCTAGATATGTATGCCGAAACAAACCGAGACTAAACCTTTGGACGGGCATTTATTGCATGTCTTTGAAAAGTGCGATGAAGTTGAGGCTCGGATCCTTGTCGCTGTTAATGCAGCCGAGTGTAATGTAGTAAGATTTTGACTTCACTATAACACACTATAGATAGTCTATAGTGTGCAAGTTAGATGTAACGTAACAGCGGTGCCATCTTCGATTTGTTTATTTATTAAACCGGTTTGAACACAGAATAAAAAAAATATAAGTGATGACTCGGCGCGTAGTAGCAAATTCAAATTCAAATAATGTATTTGCCAGAATACAAACATTTCATATTACATTTTGAGTTGTTGTACAAATGTGCCGCATTAGTATTCAGTCCGCAAGCAGATGTGCTAATGTTTTGTCAAGTCGCAATAATGATTACTAAAATTGAACATTGTCAGTTAACATTTATAAATCCCTTGAAATTCTAAATACTCCTTTACACTATAAAAGCAATTATCTAATAGCCACTTACTACGCCTCTTTCTAAAGATTTGTCCATCTACTTGTTTCAAAGCATTAGGTAACTTATTAAATACTAAAATACACATATTTTACACATTTTTTCTATAAATGTCCTTATAGCTCTGAGGTTGATATAATAAGTTTTTATATTGATTACGTTTTTGTCTTGGGTAAAAAAAGCATGTCACGGCGGCGGTAGCCCACTCTGCTGTAATGCACAATAAGCAATGCTACGCCACTCCGGCTCCCGCCCCGGGACGCGGGTAGACTTGAAGCTTCATACCGAGAGTGTAGGGAGGTGCCAAGCCTGGTAACGTGTCTATCTAGCGCCAAACATAACTGTATTTTCATGTTGAGATATGTATCTTTTTGTGTGAATACGTTTTGCAGACATAACACGGGCATAATGCTGGTGGGTACGTTGCTAAGGGAATGTAAAGATTGTGTTTAATCTAAGTATTTAGGTACTTTACTTAGTATTTTCCTTGTTTGTGTTTAATGGCAACAAATAAATAATTTGTAATTATGTATAGATAAAGGTGACCCAGCGCCCCTGGCAGCCCTGCTGACGTCTCTGCGCAGTGTGGGCCGCAGCAAAAGCTTCTATTGGGGCGTGTCCCGCGCTGCCACAGCGCTAGGGGCCCCCCGTGTGCTAGGGGCCCCACTCGCGCCGATGGCCCCCCATACCCTAAGGGCCTTGTGCACCCCACTCGACCTGCTGCGGGCCGCCCTCGACTCACATCTGCACGCCGCGGTCAGTACAATTTACATATTTCTGTCCAAATTTCAGTTGAACTACGAGTCAACGTCTAATTCGTGCAGTTAACTCTACATTTCATATGAATGATGCCATGGAGCAGTTACCTATTTAAGGATCCATATCAGAAAACTGGACCTTATTACTCCGCTGAACATCTTCTGCCCGTCTGACCGACCTTTAAAGGGCTGTAGCTGTATGCCCGCATGATATTTCATACAGCAATTCGTAGCTGGTTGAAATGTCACATAATACATTTTTGTTTGGCCAATTATCTAACAAATAATAGTAATACCTAAAAGATAAAAACAAAAGGCGTTCCCCATACAAGAACGCTTAAGGACCATTCCACCACAAAATTTCGCCACCGCTGTTACTTGTGACGTACGGACTTGTGATAATATTTATTTGTGTGAAAATAACATAAGAAACCGAAACAAGTTTTTTGCCTGCCATAAAGACAAAGAAATTATCATTCTATTGGCACAATTAGAATCTTTGTACGTGTTAGCAATGATCAAGAAATTGGTAACTGTAAACTAGGTTACTTTGTTCTTTGAGTGTGACCTTAAGGTAGTACCAACTCTTGAGTTTTAACTGACGGCAGTGACCAAATAACACTATAGCACAATGGTGAAACTGTTCCAGTGATAAAATTAGCCGGGAAAAGTAGCACATTATCAATAGCATTAGCCATTGGTGGTAAAAAAGTAGCACATTATCATAGCATTAGCCATTGGTGGTAAAAAAAGTAGCACATTATCATAGCATTAGCCATTGGTGGGCAAAAAAAGAATCATTTCACTTGGCGAAGTAGGTCCAGGGACTGTTTGTATGGAACATGCATAATGTAATCAGACATTATTCTTCCTATAGAATATAACATGTAACTGTCAACATGCTTTTTTTAACGTTTTTGCTCTATCGTAATACACATAAGCGTCAATCTAAGTTTAGGTATTCATTATGGTATTCGTGGAAAAGCTCTGGGTCTTATACAGTCATATCTGTCCGATAGGCTACAGAAGGTTAGAATAAATGGCAATACTTCTTCTGGGTCTTTGGTAAGAATAGGAGTACCGCAAGGATATATTTTAGGACCCTTCTGTTTCTAGCGTATATAAATGATCTGCCTTGCATGGTAAAACAATTCTGCGATATTGTTTTATTCGCAGGTGATACCTCTCTGATTTTTAAAGTTAATAGGAAAGATAGTGAACTTACTCATGTAAATAATGTGTTATCTATGATTCTCTTAAATTCAAAAAAGACCAAATGATTAAAGTTTTCTTTACCAAATGTTACTTATGTTGAACCAAGCATTAAGCTTGGCCTAGAAAAACTCTCTTTTGACAATGCAACAGTCTTCCTGGGAATTAAAATGGATTCAACTTTACAGTGGAATCCACATATACATGATCTATCCGGAAGACTTAGTTCTGCTGCATATGCAGTCCGTAAGATAAGACAGCTAACAAACGTAGCTACTGCTAGGCTCGTTTATTTCGCGTACTTCCACAGTATTATGTCGTATGGCGTATTGCTGTGGGGAGCTGCTGCTGAGATAGAGACAATCTTTATCTTACAAAAGCGTGCAATTCGAGCCATATATGAATTGGATCCTAGGGAATCTCTGAGAGATATTTATAAAGAAATTGATATTTTAACTTTACCAAGTCTGTATATATTTGAAAATATTATGTACGTTCGTAAAAATGTTAGAAAATTTAAATCAAACAGTGACAATCACGATTATAACACTAGGAATAAAGATAAAATAACGGTGCGGTAGGTTTTAGATAAGCAAAGACAAATAAAAGGTCCTTCTTAGGCAATTGTGTGCGGTTTTATAATAAATTACCCGAACATATTACAACACTCACAGTAAGAAAATTCAAGTTGCACGTGAAGAACATTTTGATAAAGAAATCTTACTACACAGTTTGTGATTACTTAAACGACAAAAATGCTTGGACTGGTTCGCCTCTGCCAAGCTAGCGCCTAACTAACACCTACGTTATGAATTAAATATTGTTATAATTGTATTATATTGTATATAACAACACATTGTAAAAAGACGTTTAAAAGAATGGCCCCGAGTTTCTTGCCCGTTCTTCTCGCAGTGGCTCTATAGTTTGCTGAACGTGGCATTACAATGCAGTATAATTCAATATTAAAATTTGTAATTGAACTTCATAAGAGCGTCATAGACGCCTTAATTGAATAAATGATTTTGACTTTGACTTTGTGATTGTAGACTAAAATCTAATGTATAACAACAAATAACGGTTGTCACTGTCAAGGGTTAATCGGACTCCCGCTAAGAATTTCGAGCGGTAAGAATTAAATGATGATTTATAAGATATTAAAATAACCGACTGTACTCACTCGTATTGACTCCGCGCAACTGAATCCATTCACCTGATGAAGGGCATCGGATATGCCCGAAACCTAGGTAAACAATCTCGACCCATGCGCGTGAGCACAGCCGGTTATTTTAATATCTAATATGTCTCATATTCATAGGAACTTTCAAACAAAAATTATGATTATTTGGTGCATTCTGTGTTAACACAAAACACTCGCAAGAACTACCCATTTATCAAGTATTGAACGCAAAGTACCGTTTACAGGCCATGGGAGCGATAGAGGCCCTGCTGGCGCATTACCCCAAAGAAACAGAACCCGAAGAGATATTCTCGCAGTGGGTGTTGCCAACGCTTGACTTAGTGCAGACAGCTGACGGAGCCGCGCTTCAAGTACTTGAGGGGGTACTCACCAAGACGATGCATCACCACCCACAAGTAGTACACCACATGTAGGTCTAGATTTAAGTGTTTTTTAGCAGGAACACAGTTCGCGGAAGACAGACACGCTGCTTGGCGACATATTTTCTACTTGAGCGTGGCAGCTAGCTAGGTGGGCATTCGCAAAATGACCTACCACCATTCTATACCATCTATAACGACTACCATCCTAAGACGACAACCGGAACCGAAGACTTAAGGTGCACGGAAGCGCCACTAGCGGTCACACAAGTCATGACCGTGGCGGACGTTGCTTAACTGTGCTGATCGGTTAAGAACGGCTAAGCAAACAACACTACGAGCGCTTCAAAAATGGTATTGTAGACTACAATGGGAACTAAATTTATAAGACAGCACCCTTATGTGTGAAATATAAAAAATTACATTTATTTGAAAGCTATGGAAAAGTCTGATAAAACTTTTATCATCCTGATCTCTGAACACTGACGCAGACAGCTTTGGCTGGCTTTCTTCCTACGTGGACTGGTCGGGGACTGCGGTTGCACGCACCGTCGCGTCGCGTTTCTTGAGTTTGTGCACAGAAAAGCCGGACTGACGGCAACAAGTTGTTTTAATTTATAATAAATACATAACTAATTCCAATTCTGAGTTTCCATGCCAATATTTTAAATCCATATTGTTGCTAATGCATTAATGCATTAATGCCTAAAAGATTTCGATTAATTCCGGTATAAATCTAAGCGATTATTTGCAAAATTCAGAATAATGACCCCATCTATAGCCATTGTATAGCAACAGCGTCGAAATATCGCGAGCTCATCAAACCCATAATTAGGGGCTCTATCCTGAAATTAAAAGTAGTAAGAGCTGAATATGAGAGATGTGGCAGGGTCCCGTAGAGTCCACATTGACCGTTAGTGTTTGTATTGCAGCGGCACGTACAGTAGCAGCGCCACCGCCGCGGGGGCACGCTCCGCCCTGCTGTGCGCACGCGCCGCTCGCCGCCTGTGCCCCCCCGTGCCCCGCGTGCCCCTCGCTGTGCCCCACGTGCCCTGCGTGCCCCTCGCAGTGCCCCACGCGCTCCTACTCAGCGCCGCACTGCGCACAGACCTGCAGGTAACGAGTGAACTTATTCATGTAAATAATGTGTTATCTATGATCTCTAAGTGGTTCGCGGCTAATAATCTTCTCTTAAATTCAAAAAAGACCAAATGTTTAAAGTTTTCTTTACCAAATGTTACTTATGTTGAACCAAACATTAAGCTTGGCCTAGAAAAACTCTCTTTTGACAATGCGACAGTCTTCCTGGGAATTAAAATGGATTCAACTTTACAGTGGAATCCACATATACATGATCTATCTGGAAGACTTAGTTCTGCTGCATATGCAGTTCGTAAGATAAGACAGCTAACAGACGTAGCTACTGCTAGGCTCGTTTATTTCGCGTACTTCTACAGTATTATGTCTTATGGTATATTGCTGTGGGGAGCTGCTGCTGAGATAGAGACAATCTTTATCTTACAAAAGCGCGCAATTCGAGCCATATATGAAATGGATCCTAGGGAATCCCTGAGAGATATTTTTAAAGAAATTGATATTGTAACTTTACCAAGTCTGTATATATTTGAAAATATTATGTATGTTCGTAAAAATTTGAGCAAATTTAAATCAAACTGTGACACTCACGATTATAACACTAGGAATAAAGATAAAATAGCGGTGCCAGGTTTTAGATTAGCAAAGACAAATAAAAGGTCCTTCTTAGGAAATTGTGTGCGGTTTTATAATAAATTGCCCAAACATATTACAACGCTCACAGAAAGAAAATTCAAGTTGCATGTGAAGAATATTTTGATAAAGAAATCTTACTACACAGTTTGTGATTACTTAAACGACAAAAATGCTTGGACTGGTTCGCCTCTGCCAAGCTAGCGCCTAACACCTACGTAATGTAAATTAAGTATTGTAATAATTTTATTATATAGTATGTACTTAACACATTTTTAAAAAACGTTTAAAAGAATGGCCCCGAGTTTCTTGCCCGTTCTTCTCGCAGTGACTCTATAACTTTTGTTTGCTGAACGTGGCAGTACAATGTAGTATATTTCAATATTAAAATTTGTAATTGACCTTCATAAGAGCGTCGTAGACGCCTAAATTGAATAAATGATTTTGACTTTGACTTTGACTTTGAAGTGTTTTTGATAAATTCGAGGTTATTCTGCGATGCTGGTGCCACGGTGGAACCATAATTCGTAATAACCCTATATTTATTCCATATTGTATCCACAATATGGATTTTTTAAATATCGGAACTAAGTCATAGAAAATATCAATGGCGCGTGAACATGACCCGCCAAATTAGAAATACAAATACATTAGCCTAAATTTGAATTGAATTGTAATTTGGAATTCCAAACCAAACACCAGATATTTGAGATATATGTGGCAAGTTAGGCAAAAAGCCAATTTTATCTATAAAGACCTAATATATAGATCAGAAACAGCGTTGGCCCAATAACACTGCCTTGTGGTACGCCATAACTGGTACTTTACATACATACATTTTGGCAGAATAAATTTCATTTCATTTCAAAAAAACCAAAATCAGATACTAGTTAGTTTAGTAATAGTCGTTTATTCATGAATCCGTCCAATATTTTAGATAGCGTTCCCATAACTGAAATAGATCTAAAGTTATTGATAGAGTCTGTCTCCATTTTATATCGGGGCTTGATGAGCTCATTTTTAAAAGCTCTGGGGAACACTCTCTAAGAAATCGTTAAGTAAAAATAAACACAATAACAGGCATAATTAGATGTGAGTATCTTTTTAGGAAATTCCCACATATCGTGTCTACCCCAACAGCACATCTGCCCCTAACCATTATATGTATATCGGTATCTAATACAGAACAATATATATTTTTTTTTATCCTGTCAATATATTCCAATCAGCGGTGAAGGCTTTGGATGAGTTGTAAAATTTCTAGTACATCAGTAGGGAACCATACCACAGGCCATATATACCATTGAATTGACTGGTGTTGTATGTGAGAAATCAAAATTAGTTATTGTCGGGTTAACACTCAGTCTTGATTGGGGTGACTTTTATTATTATTGTGATACACTAAGCAGCTCAAAGCTGATGCGTGTATATGGAAAGAAACTGGGCACATTAATTTTATAAATCCAAATGTTTGTCTAGTCTATTCTTAAAACAATTCACTTAAAGGACACTAATAACGGTATCTGGCAGTCTGTTCCGTTCATTGATTACACAAGAAACAGTGATGGCTCAGTGGCATTGGATATGGAATGCCGCGCAGCAGGTCCATGGTTTGAATCCCGCCGCGAGCTTGAGCTTCACCGCATGGTGGAAGGGCATTTTGCGTTTACCCGCCTGGCTAGCGACCACCCTCAAGTAGAAAATCTGCCGCCAAGCACCTAACGGTGTGTTCCGGCAGCAGTCCTTGAGAGCCAGTGAAATTACAGGCATTTCAGGCTTAACAATTAAGTCTCAAGGTGACGGGCGCAGTGCAATTCGTGACTTGTGACGATATGCATCTGTGATAGGCTATATATGTTAGTCCGTTTAACATCAGGTGGGCCTCGAGCTTGTTTCGTCACAATAACATTAAAAATAAGTGTTTGCTGGTTTGCTGTTGTACTTCAAAATTTACAGATTCAGAGAGTGTCCTCTTGTGCTAATTAGTTATTCTTTGTGTAGATGTGTGTCATCATAGTATCAAAGTGTTCTTAAGATCCTTGCTTGAATTTTGCCAATATAAGCAAAGAAAATGTTAATTGTATAGATGCATATGTTTGGGTTTTCTTGCGTTAGTAGGCCAGAACCAGATGCATAATCATTTTCACAACTTATTACTCTTTGCCGCTTCAATCTTCTGTTTTTCGTAGTTCCTTTTTAGTTCTCGTACTTGACTAGTGGAAAAGTTCCTATAGTTTTTGTACGTTAGTTTCTCGATTATGTGCTGAATTTTAAAATTTACTGATAAAGCAACAGCTTCATGACCAGTAACCGATGACTCTATTACATAGTAAGTAGCTTCAAGCTTTGTTTTTAAGTACATAATTATGGTCGAGGCACGTCGGTGTGTGAGTAACCATTGTGTATGCTGTAAGTAAGCTATTCCTTACTACGATATTGAGGTATCATACGATTTTTTATCCGAAGTATTTGGGACGATATGTCCGAATTATAGTAATAAGCAGAAACTAATCTAAATATACTACTATTTTAGACCCGCATCCTGGCATTGTCCCTGGTGGTGGAGAGTCGCAAGTCGACGCAGTCCTTCACTGAGGACGAGCTCACTTTTGTTCTTCAGTTCCTGCGCTACAACATCAACGCACTCTCGCACAACTTCCGCCATCTCATGCTAGCCAACATCAAGAAGGTAAGCCGTTTAATATAACACGAAGCGTTTTGCTTCTACATACGATGCAGCTGTAAAACGTCTACTAGATGGTAGTTGCTCAACAACAACCAGAATATCTCTTTTAGTGAGAGCGAGCTCAAACTACGCTGTTTACTTAAAAACCGACAAACTTAAAAACGTTAAAGTGCACGTAACGAAGTTTGCTTAGCATTCTGCGACTGATCAGCAAAGTTAAGCAACATCCGCCGCGGTCATGAGTTGGATGGGTGACCGCTGGTGACATTACTATTGAGCGCTTCCGTGCTTCGGAGGGGCATGTTAAGCCGTCGGTCCCTGTTGTTGTCTTAGGATGGCAGTCGTTACAGCATGGTGGTAGGGTATTTTGCGAATGCCCTACGGGTAGTAGGGCATTCGCAAAATACCACCCTCAAATAGAAAATCTGTCGCCAAGCAATTAACGGTGTGTTCCGGAAGCTGTCCTTGAGAGGCAGTAATTCTAGGTTAGCCTGAACAACATCTTCAGCCACATCATCACTTTCCATCACATGTGATAGTGGCATAAAGAATAAAAACTTCTCAGGTTCATGTTATTTCAGGCCGTTTTAGTATTCCGTATCCAAAGGGCAAAACGGAGCCCTATTATTGAGGCTCCGCTGTCGTGCTGAGCTATCGTGGTGAGGGAGTCATGGGTCAAAATCATCCTTTCATTGTTATTGTGTAACCGTCACGGACGGATACATAAACATATGCATAGCTAGACACAATAAAACAAACAAGACAAATTTTTCAAGCAGCAATTGTTGATAACTCGTTTACGATTGACATATTGTGAACTTTTTTGTAATTTTGTAAGTTTATTCGGGCAGCAGGCAATGCAAAAAGTAGTAAACGTTGTTAATACAAAGAAATATAACTTTTAAGTATTCATGGACGCGATCTATGTATTATTCTTTACAAATGATTATTTATACGTGTAATCGACTTGTAAAGAAAAACGATACATTATGTCTTGTCTTGGAGCATAACGGAACTTACAACTTTTGTTTGTAACGTGGAAGAAAAAGCATTACGTTACAATACAATACAATATTTATTTTTCTGAAGTCATAAACATTCATGTAACAAATAGGTTTATAGTATTTAAATACAAATCATAGTTAGAAGCACATTTTTTGTGGACCCTAAACTAAGCACGAGGCCTGTATCTTGGGGCCAGAGTGCAATTTTATCTAATGTTCTCTTGACACAACTACATACTGGGACTATTCAAAACTATTTCGTATTTACACGGTATGATAAAATGACTTAAAATATACATTTAATGGTTAGAACAGTTTTTATTTTTTGGGTAAATGGTATCCACTAGTCTAGCTGCACCATCTCCTATGACAGTTAAAAGAATAAAATTCGCATCTATTTTTTTCTATTTCGGTGCGTTAAGACGCCCGGGACGTAAAACTGAGAGACGCGGGTACAGTTACAATACGCAAAAAAATGCTTAAAAATTGGAAATGATTGATATTGGCGTGGCAAAGTGAGAAAAAAAGTGTAGTTTTGTTAAAACAGTTATTGAAGCGAATGGAAGACAGCTGGCAGGTGTTGTCCCGCCGCGCTGCCGCTGAGGGCTGCGCTGCGCACTACGTGGTGTTCTGGCGGCGGCTGCGCGCCTTGTGCTACTGCTGCGCCCTGCCTGACGCCCACCTGCCGCGCCGCGCCGCCGCACTGCAGCTGCTCGCTTGGCTGCACGGCCTGCCCTACACCTGGTACTCCTTCTTAGCCGGTTAATTAGGTTAGGCAATGTTAGATGGGTGACCGCTGGTGGCTAGTGGTGATCGTTCCTACTGATAGAGCCGCGTGGTTCGGAGGGCTCGCTAAGCCGTTGTCGGTCCCGGTTGTTGAAAACTGATTTACAGGGAGCTAACCACTCTCAAGTAAAATAAATATCTGTAACCAAGCACTTATCAGGCACACCAGCAGCTGTCGAGAGAGCCAATTCTTATTCTGCCTGTTTATGATCTTCGACCACATCACTTACCTACAGATAAAATGGACCACCTTCAGGTAGAAAAACTGTCGCCAAGTACATAACGATGTGTTTTGGCAGCAGTCCTTTAGAACCTGTGAAATTACAGGCACATGAGACTATAGTACATTACTGCAGCGGCCAGCAAAGAAGGCATTGATGGACGAACGTGTAAATGTGGGCCGATGCGAAGCCGAGGCACACATACGTAAGTCCATCAATGCCTAGTTGTGGCCAAGGCATGTATAGTGCTTTTCTCAAATAATGCGCGGAAATTAAAACAAAGTAGTACCTAGGCTGAATTTTTTATTTGAAAATACATTTTAAATGTACAATTTTCAATAAACAGCGTTCTATTTGCAAGCCAGATCGAAATTTAAATAAAACCTTTGATAAGTTACCTCCTTGGTTGCAATGCTTCGAAGTAAAAGGTCGTTCCATTTTTAAATTACACGACAGATATGAGATTACTATGCAATTTATTTGGCCGCTAGACACGACAGATATAGATTTTCATACATTTTTTGCCGGCCGCTGCGCGCATGTATTTGGCCAGTACAGCAATTTCGATTTATCTCGAAGAAGGTTGCCAAAATAATGCTCACATTTACAAGCATGTTTGAGAAAAGTGTTTTATCGTTCCACTGAAAATAAAACTGCAAGTTATATAGATTTATAATCTCATTCGGTAATATTCTAATTATGAAATGAAATACAGACTTTTATTGGCATATTTTATTTACATACTTCTTTAAGAAAATTAAAAAATTAAATTTAAACATTATACTCCTAACCAAACAGTGCTTTAAAACAATTTTTAATTATTAAAGTACAATGTGTACAACCCGACCAAGGAGGTTTCAATTCAATTTAAGTACACATTATCTATGGTGAGCGCAACGCGCTGGTTCCGAGCCAATAGACCAATAACAGACTTTTTCCATTTTGGCGCTATTTCGTACATACGAATTTGAGTAATATTTTGTTAGATAACTTTAGTAGCAAAAATGTCAAGCAACTCCGACAATATTTAACTCTATGAAAATTTAACTCCACCTGACATTCTAGAAACAGCTACGAAACTGACGATTAGTTTTTTGCCAGAAAAAATCAAGAAAAGCCTATATCAATAAGATTAAATAAAATAGTGTATAATTACATATAATTAGGTATTACAACACTCGTGTAATCTTATTTTGAAAAAAAACTACACTCGGTAACCATATTATTCTGCACACATAAAGTTCCTGCTACGACTAAAGTTCCTAATGCTATAACTAATTCTAATAGTATATTATATATTTATTGTACATTAAAAGAAAAAATTAACAGTACATATACGAATACAAAAATAAATAAATAATTTAACTATATCTACTTATGACCTAAAAATATAACACTTAAAAATTCTGGGCTCTGTTTTCTACCAGGAGGCAATCATAAGTAGAAAACAGAGCTCAGGTCACTGTCCACGGGTAGAGTACCTAAAAGGCTGGCAGCATTACCCCGTTGTATGGCAAGACTAATTCTCTGGCCGAGGTAAGCGCCAGCCCTTTGGTCGTTTGTCTTTTCTATCAGCCGCTTTGATAAATCTTTATATAAAGTCCATGCGTTTGGACCCCATGGACCTAATGTTTCTACTCCAAAAGGCAGAAATATATAACTATCGCCGAGACTCTCGTATTTTCGCCCTTTGGAGCCTTCTGCTGCCACTGCCGCTGCTCCCGCCGTCTTGGAGGTGGATGGTAAATGAGACGCCGCAAGCGTGTCAACGCAAGTGGCATCCCAAACTAGCGGCCTTCCACGAATCCAGGGAGTTAAGGTCATTCCGTCAGGTCTCTTGCCATCGTCACGTGCGATACCGTCCGGCTCTTGAATAGCCGGCACGTTTACGGTAGCAAGAGCCCTGCGGATGACATCATTTAAAGAGGCGTGGCGAGAAAGGCGGCCAGCACTTCGACGGCAGGAGAGGCCGTGGTGTCCTTGGCGATCTACTACACTCATGTTTTAATACCCTCTATTATATGACAGTTGCATAAACTACTATTATGAAATCGTTTTTTAAAGCCCTTCATTTAGATCCACTACTCGATGGGTTTAGAAGGAAAAAAAAATTTATTCACAATATGGCGTCTAAAATCCGCCAGTTTGTTTTTTATTTTATTTACTTAGTGTCACATCAGTCATCAGAGCCGGGATATGCTATGCCAATGCATGCGATTCTATAGTGGTAAAGGGTTTGTTCAAATTTATCCTTTCTTTCATATTGTTTAGCAGTGTTTTATACAAAATATATAACACTGTTAGAATTATCGGGTTGCGTTATCGTAGACTAGTTTAAAGCGTATTGTGAAAATTACTCTCGGTTTTTTAGTTTCATTCAGATTTAATAATAACAAATATTTTAAAATAAAATAATAAAATAATATTTTAAGAAAACATTAAATTATTATTTAAAAAATATATCTAGTTACAATGTCGGTTAATCAAAAGGAATGGAAGGATACCTATTTTGAGCTATAACACTTTCACCACAATATATCAATTGGCAGTGCATATCCAGGAAGAAGGACTGCAGGTTCGAGTCTTGCTCGTGATTCAAAATAAATTTACTTTTTGTAGTATTTTGTTAGCTGAGAACTTATAATATTATTTCAAACCGGCGAATGCTATACACATGTAGAATGGCTACCAAACACCTACAAGTGCGATTAAACTGTTTAAATGTTTTATTTAAAAACCGTCACAGTAGGAGCACTATGATATATAATGAGATCGCTAGGGTGCACTTTTTGTAAGTAGATTTAAGCCTGCACCGAGGCAGCAGTACGTAATTGTAGTTCATTTGATCCCGTGCTGTATCTTTATTTCTTAATTTTGAGTTCTGCAATTCATATATATAATATTTAAGGATTCATTCTATAAATCATACAATTTAGAAACACGATTACTTAAAATTTCCTCGATAGAAACAAAATCCAAAGTTATATCTAAAAAACTAAATAAACCCTTAGTACGGCGTAAATATTTCACGGAAAGCCATCAGTCTTTGATTAATAAAAAGATCAATTTATTTTCTATAACGTATACACGTTATATTTTCTAAATAGGTATTCGTTTTTATAATACAAAGGAAATACCTAAATTCACGCACGTTCCGTCCATTTTAGCCAGAGCCGCGACGCTTCCTCCCTATCCGCTTCAGTACCGCTGCGGCCGTCGGACGGGGAACACGTATCGCTTGAGTTCACGCACGGTTTTAAAAACTATATTTGAGTTTACGTAACGATTTTGTTTATTTACTATGGGGAACAAAGTAAACAAATCAAAGAAGTGAAGAGGTTGGCGAAAAATTAATGCAAATCGCTTCCATGAAGAAATAAAGTAGGTAAAGTTCATATATTTGTTCGTAATTTTACTTACCCCAATATGCATTTATTTTAAAATCACACTGAAATGTTTCAAACACAATCAAATTTATCTTTCAAGACTCCTCCAGGCCGAGAGTATGGAAAACATAGAGAATACTCTTACTTCGTAAGTATACTCAACCTACATACCTATAACTGCGTAGGTAGTTTAAAACGAGTATTTACTTTATTTCAGCAATATTTACCTACTAAAACGAATTCAAATTTTACCACTATTTTTTCTATTTATAGGGAAAATGTAAGGGAATACATTTGAATCATGTGATGACGCGATGCAACAAATATCACTACAGGCAGAAAATTTTGAAAGAAAATTCTATGCTTCGTTTGTATCACATGTAATACTTATACAATTATTATATTATACCTTCCAAGTTTGGGTACTCAATTAAATCTAATATTTTAATTAGATTTAATTGAGTACCCATAATCTTTAAAATTTTCTATTTATAGGGTGAATGTACCAAATGTTGGCATTTCACAGCAAAGCACATATTTTGATTTATGTGATGACACGCTGACAGAAATACCACTACAGACGTGAAATTTTGAACACAAATATTTTTTACTTAGGTAACTGTACCTAGTTCTGTACCTAGGTAAGTATAGTAAATATACAATAAACAAAACTTTTAAAAACTCTTTGACAAAATATAAAACTGACTTCCCAGACGTGAATGAACATATTAAATCTATACGTTATAATCACTACGATATGTACTGACTTCAACAATAGAATTCACACTTTTTTGTATTTGGAACACAAGGAACTTAGATGGGTACAAGAAAAAAATAAATGTTGGTTTTGTGGCGTGAAATAGAAATACATTTTTAAAAAAGAAATACCAAACCTATACTATATTTTTAAATATAGACCTACTTTTAAGTAGGCCATCAAGATAAAGGAAATTAAAAGAAATTACAATTAATAAATAGCTCAAAAAAGTTGTTGATTGCGTAAAAATGGCCAGCGTTAGTTGAAATTAATAATAGTTACTAATATTCGTAGCCCATATTTGTCCGTTTTGTTTGGCAAGCAATCAATCATTACTACATTTCATCCAACTTATATAATTCAAGTACACAGATTTTGTTTAAACAGTGTGCCGGGACACTAAAAGTCAATAGAATAAATTAATTCAAAAAAATGTCTGCTATTCACAATTTCGCTTCGGTCTTTTTAGTTATACTTTTAAATTGTCTATTTTACAGCCGGGTCTTTTATATATATAAATTAATTTATTTTATTGTTCAAAAAGGGTATCATTAGATGATACTTCGTGAACTGTCAACTAATGGTACGTTTACAAGTCATCTGATGAACCGATGACTTGAACGTACTTGAACGTGACGTGTTTAAAGAAATAATATAATAAATTTGATTTCAAATGCTAATTTAGTAAACCATCTAAATATTTCCGAATTTCCAGGGTATTGGATGATACGGATTGTAAAATTTACCACACTCCAGAATTGTAATTCCATAAAAAAAACTGGTTAGTTTTTGTTATGGAATTAAATTATCAAATAATAAATAAAAAGTTCCTTTAAAAACTATTTGTTGATATATAATGTTGTAATATATAAATTAAAATATCTGTTTTATTACTGGGTACCATATACACAGGCACAACATTTTTGTCTTTCAGCGGAGGAAGAAATAGATGATAACATGAATTACTCACACAAAGGAAATAATGCCTTGAAGTAAGTTCGATATTGATCATGATGGTTTTATGTGTCCTAGTAAAATTGTTTCATGATTTATCTGTGTACATTAAGCATAATACTTACATATATTTACTTCGAAAGTGGTGATTGGTGGTAACTTTGTTTGCTCTGAGATAGTTTTTCTCTGTGTTTTAATGTATATTTCAAATATGGTTATGGTTACACAATTATGAATTTAAATAAACGAAGGTATGCTTAACCTTGTTTTTAGATAAATAAAATGAAATATATTTTGATTTAATTAAAATTTGTTTAATTTTTAGGTGGTTTCTACGCATCAGTTGCCTGGTGAATCAGATCAAGAGAAGATTATATAATAATAAAACCAGAAGAAAAAGTAGAAGAGATAAGAATAAGTGGAAATAGAGTTGTGGTATTCATGTATTTATTTGAACAATTGCAGGAAATTTCGCAGCATGACTCTCCATTTAGTTGCAATTTTAATCATTTAAAAGTAGTCGGAGAAAAAAGAACAGGGTTTGTATCAAAGTACGGGTGTGTTTGCAAAATGTGCAACGCCAAATTAAGTTTTAATAATTGTGAAAAATCCAATAATAACAAAGAACTTGATCTCACCGAAAATGTGGTAGGTGGTTTCATATCTATAGGTGTAAGATATGCAGGTCTAGAACAAGTGTCAGCCTTACTTGATATACCTTCTATGTTGGATCATTTGCCAAGTGTCACGCAAGAGTCTGTGAACTATGGAAACGGCAAAAGAAAAATGTATTGAAGAAGCAGCAAAAGAAGAGTAATATTAATGCAGACGGAGTACCTATGATTACCGTAGTTGCTGATGGATGTTGGTCAAAAAGATCATTTAAAAACAAATATAACGCATTGGCGGTTGCTGCGGTAATTATTGGTTACAGAACAAAAAAAGTCCTTTAAATTGCAGTTAAAAACAAATATTGTATGATTTGTACACGGTCAGAGAACAAAAAAATCCCAACTTAAAAATTACGAAGTATCCTCAAGTGGAATGGAATCCGTAGCAATAGTTGAAGGGTTTAAACATTCCTTACCAAATCAGGGCTTGATTTACTCCAAGTTAATTGGGACTCCAGTACATATAAGAGCATATTAGAAGCAAAACCTTATGGAAACTTATTGGTAGAAAAAAATGAATGCACTAATCATCTGTTACTTTTGCACGAAACTAGACGAATTAACCAAAAACACCTGCAAATATCGCAAAGTACTTGGAAAAAATATACTGCACATGCGTAGATGTGTTAAAGAAGTTGTCAAACATATAAATTCAAGAGATTCAAGTTTCACCCAAATAAGTAATTGAATGCACCAAATCACGTTTTCAGAAATCACAAACTATGCAAACCTTATTTCTGCCAAATTATAGATCAAAATGAACCAACAGAATTAAAGATTTTGTTGCTGAAATGAAGTCTAGTAATATTTTTGCTGCTATCATGAAAATCATGTCCAGATTGGTAAACAATGCTAAAAGCCTAATGACTACTATTTATATGATGTAAATAGTAATATAGTAGAAGTATTAAACAATGTTATCGCGAAATTTGTTGGCGGTAAACGAATTCATTATTCAAGTCGACAGTCTTATACAGTTCGCTAACTACACCGCTAACCACTAAATAATCGTATATTTGCAAAAAGATTTTAATGCAAAGTCCTAATCCTATTGTTAGACGCTTAGAATTTAAACGCGATAAAAAAAGAATTGATGATTTAAAAACGGAGATCATCAAAATCTTTTGTGACAAAAAAGTGTACAAACACTACCAATGGCAAATATTATGGCGAGTCTTGTCAAAAGCCAGATCTAGAACAAGCTGAATTTGATTTTGCTAAATCAAAACTTATGAAGAAAATTAATCTTTCTGATGATGGTCGCCAGTCACTTAAAAAAAGAACTATTTTGCAGGCAGATTCGATTGAATGGCACCAAGAGAGAAAGTTACGCCTTACTGCGTCTACTTTTGGAAAGGTATGCAACAGAGGCCTTATAAAATGTGCACCTCTAGTAAAAAATCTTGTAAATGTGACTGGTGAATAAAGCCACGTAAAATCCATTCGTTATGGCAAGGAACACGAACATATTGCGTTACAACAGTTTGCTTAAGTACTCAAACTCGACAAAGAAGCTAACTTCAATGGCATAAAAAAATGTGGCTTATTCATCGATTCTGAACTGCCATTTTTGGTGGCAAGTCCAGATGGATTGATATATGATAAAATCATTGAAATCAAGTGTCCGTATTCATCTAAAGACAAAACAGTAGAAGAAGGAATAGCAGAAATCTGGAATCAGGAGAGAAACGGAAACTTGATATGAAATGGATCCTATGGAATCTCTAAGGGATCTTTTTAAAGAAATTGATATATTAACTTTACCGAGTCTGTATATATTTGAAAATATTATGTATGTTCGGAAAAAATTGAGTAAATTTAAATTAAATAGTGACAACCACGGTTACAACACTAGGAATAAATATAAAATAGCAGTACCAGGTTTTAGACTAGCAAAGATAAATAAAAGGTCCTTTTTAGGTAATTGTGTGCGGTTTTATAATAAAATTCCTAATCATATTACAATGCTCACAGAAGGAAAATTCAAGTTTCATGTGAAAAATATTTTGATTAAGAAATCATACTACAAAGTTCGTGATTACTTAAACGACAAAGATGCTTGGAAAGTTCCGCCTCTGCCAAGCTATCACCTGTCACCTACTTAATATAAACAAATATTGCAATAATCGTATTATATTGTATATAACACATTGTTACAAGATGTTTAAAAGAATGGCCCCGAGTTTCTGTCCCGTTCTTCTCGCAGTGGCTCTATAAATATATTTTGCTGAACGTGGCAGTACAATGTAGAATATTTCAATATTAAAATTTGTAATTGACATTCATAAGAGCGTCGTAGACGCCTAAATTGAATAAATGAATTTGAATTTGACAATAAATAAACAACATGATTTGTTTTACCAGGTGCAAGGTCAGCTACACATCACTAGGAAAGCAATTTGTTTATTTGTTGTGTGGACTGAAAAAAATATAAAAATAGAGAAAATAAAAAGAGATGATGAATTCTGGGAGAAGAATATGGAAAAAAAAATTAAAAACATTTTACTTCGATTGCCTGCTATCAGAAATTATTGATATTGATTCAAGGCTAGACAGAAATTCGTGAGCCAAAATATATTTTAGATGCAATAAACAAAAAAAACAATTCTTCCCGCGATTCTAATGCCTGAAACAAAGCGGGAAAAAAACTTAGTTATTTTCTCTTTCTGACTTTTATGTTCCTTGCCATAACTAACCAAATACCTGTGTAGTCAACTTCATTATCAGAAATTCAATCGAACCTCTCTGCAAAAACTTTAAAATTTATGAACTATTTCATGTGAATAATGTGTTATCTATGATCTGTAAATGATTTGCCGCTAATAATCTTCTCTTAAATTCAAAAAAGACGAAATGTTTAAATTTTTCTTTACCAAATGTTACTTAATGTTGAACTAAACATTAGGCTTGGCCCTAATAAACTCGCTATTGACAATACGACAGTCTTCTTAGGAATCAAAATGGATCCAACTTCACAGTGTGATCCACATATATGAATGATTAATCCGGAAGTCTTAGTTTGGCTGCATATGCAGTTCGTAAGATAAAACAGTTAACAGACGTAGCTACTTCTCGCCTAGTTTATTTCGCGTACTTCCACAGTATTATGTCGTATGGTGTATTGCTGCGGGAAGCTGCTGCTGAGATAGAGACAATCTTTATCTAACAAAAGCATGCAATTCGAGACAATATGAAATTAATCCTTGGGAATCTCTGAGGGATCTTTAAATAAATATTAATATTTTTTACTTTCCCAAGTCTGTATATATTTGAAAATATTATGTATGTTAGAAAATAAGTGAATTTTAATTAAACTGTGACAATCACGATTACAGCACTATAGTCTGTTTTTTTTAACAAACGAGTACTGAGTATGTCTCTTGCACATTTCCGATATTGAGAGAGTGAGATGGGTCATTGCCGTCATTGGTCAATGCCTTTGTTCTTGTTTTGAAATTGTTAAGGGCCGTTCATATTGAATACTTATGAACTGTAGTGTAGAAAAAATTACGTCATTATTTTATGATTTAAATTTGCATACTTAGTTTATTTACTTCAATTCTTGTAATGTTAAAAAATATCGTCATTCTTCTGTTGAACTTTCTACGCAGGTAATAGTCGAAGACTCAACTGAATGTCACTATACATGTAACTACAGCGTTCATGTGGAACGGACTTTATGTTGTTTACGTGAGCCAATAGCAACGCAGTAAAATGTTCAGTACCCGTTTGTTAAAAAAACAGACTATAGGAATAAAGATCAAATATCGGTGCCAGGTTTTAGATTTACAAAGACAAACAAAATATCCTTCTGAGGTTATTGTGTACGGTTTTATAATAAAGTTCCCAAACATATTACAACGCTCACAGAAGGGAAATTCAAGTTACACGTGAAAAATATATTAATTAAGAGATCCTACTACACAGTTTGTGATTACTTAAACGATAAAAATGCCTGGACAAATCCGTCTCTGCCAAGCTACCGCCTGTCACCCACGTAATTTAAACAAATATTGTAAGAATTTTATTATATAGTAAATGTAAAGCATTGTTAAAAGACGTTTAAAAGAATGGCCCCAAGTTGCCGTCGATGCTTGCCCGTTCTTCTCGCTGTGGCTCCATACAATTTTTGTTTGCTGACCGTGGCAGTACAATGTAGAATATTTCAATATAAAATTTGTACGATAAATGACTTTGACTTTGAATAAAGCATTTAAATATTGAAAATCATGTCACATCACTAACAATCACTGAAAAAATTCGGTTTAAAGTTTGTAAAGATTTCTACTATTCTCTTCTACTACTAAATATCTTTCGATTTCTTATTTAGCTGATTTTTTCAAGTAAGTGCCCATTACTACGCAAATAGCCGAGATTGCTGCGTAAGTACTATTAACTATTACTATAATGTAGATTTATTAGGTGTCTCTCAAAAACCTACTAGGGGATGTAAATTACTCTGTCCAAAAATATACCAACATCGGATATTCTTGGTGATTATTCGTGGTCGCACATAATATACCTACGTATGTATATATATACTTTACGGAAATCGATTTAGTACGTCTACTCTGAGTGAAAAATTTAAATTTGAAAAGGGTCGATCACTGGGATTTTTACCCTATTTATCTACCCGTTCTGTATTGTATGTACCTACTGACGTACCTCGATGTCGTGGAAAAAGGTTTTTTACGTGAATAAGAATATATTCAGTAACAGTATATAAATAAAAACTAGTCGTTTTATTATGTATATATATAAATAAGTAGCACCCTAGCTAGTCAATTGGAAATTGGTTACGTTTACTTGGAAGAGTAAATTATGTATACCTACTGAAGTACCGATAAGTCAGAAATAAAAAATAATAAATGTGGAAAAACGTTTTTTACCTGAACATATTCAATAAAAGTATTTGAAATGTATTGTTTTATTTTGTAAATAAATATTAGTAGCACCCTAGCTAGTCGAATGGCGCAGCTCGGCGCGGCGGGTCAGCGCATAGCTATTTAGTTGCTTGATCTTGTTGGCGGCAGCAGAGGGGGCGCGGCGGCAGCGCGGCGCGCGGCGTCACTGTGTGCCTTACTCACGCACACATACGCGGAGCGCATAGAATACCTGAAATCGCTGAGCGCCAGAAGCTCGGTACCCCCTTAAGAAAGTGTATATTACACCTATGTAAATAGTTTCGGGTCGTTGACTGTTTTATTAATAGTGCTGTCAGGAGGGGCCCTATTCTCTGAGATGCAAGAGATTTTCTTAGTTCTGAGGGTAGTGTTTCTTTACGACGGTTGGTGCGGCTTGCGTCCTGGGGCATATTTGTGCTCTACATAACGTACTTAAATTTTAACTACACATGTTTTTTGTTGTTCTTATCTATAGTTCTACGTATATATTTTGTATACTACGGCAACATATATAACGTGTTTTGTTTAAATAAAAAAGATTATTATTTTATTATTATTTCCCGTGAAATGTCGTCACAGAGAACCTGACGCCATTACATACATCCTACATTTACCCTGTTCGTAAGTAATATAAGAACATTGTAAGACGTAACAACTCAAAGGAACATATATATCCAGGGAGTGGCAAGAAGAGCACGTAGAGATTCTTCTGCAGCACTTAGACGACACCTACGAGGCCAACACTGCGCTCGCGTTGGAGATACTGCAGCACTGCCCGCAGGAACTGCTCCAGGTAACATTGTTCTCAAATAAGCGTGGAAATGTTGTCATTACTTTTGAATAAAAACATCCACCAATAGGAACGCTTCATTTTCCTAGCCATACAGCGCAGCATGTTTTCCATAGCATTGGAAAACATGCTGCCAGCGTAGTCAAAAGAAAACTACGTTCAAATATATGGCATTTTTCTGTTTAAAATATAAAGCAGATTTTACCTAACCCAGCAGTGCAAGTACCGTAGTATGGGTCGTTAAATTGATCGAGTCGCTAAGATCGATAAATTTTACGAATCCTATCGTTTATTACAAATATAGAAGTCTGGTCGATATCTCTTATCAACGGTTTACGATCTTGAAATTGTGGATAGTATGTCAATTATTACGATATAGCTACTTCAAAACTAGAGTGCTTTTGCACAGATGATTAAAATCGTTATTCACTGAGGAAATCAGTTTTTTTAAAATAATTATAATATTTTTTTTTTAGAAAAGACAGATAATTAAAGTATATTTTTATCGAATACTACAAATTACAGAAAATTGATCAGCCAGAAGACGTTCACTGGTGAACAAATGCCTCCTCTATGTCGGGGACTTTGGTTCTTTGGCGAATATCCTTGTTCCGGATTTTATCGCGCAAATAAACTCCGAGCATAGCTCGTTGAGCGACTCTGAGCTTGTCCATAAGGGCCACAGTTAATGACCACGTCTCAGTGCCATAAGTCATCACTGGCAACAAACACTGGTTGAAGACTTTGGTCTTCAGGCTCTGCGGGATCTTCGAAGAGAAGATGTCGCGTAACTTCCCGAACGCTGCCCATCCGAGTTGGATTCTTCGGGCGACCTCTTTGTCGAAGTTGAACCTACCTAACTGGACAGTGTCCCAGGTATATGTAATGGTCAACAACTTCGAGCGTATCGTTCCCAACAACTACTGGTACGGGTGCAACATGGATATTACACATAATTTTCGTCTTGTCCATGTTCATTTTAAGACCCTCCTGCTGGGAAACTCTACTGAGGTCGCTGAGTATCAGTGATAGGAATAGGTAGTGCTTATTTGCCTAAACTTCGAAGAACAGAGACAAGAAACGGAGACTTCCTTAGCACAAAATTTTTTTCCCGAATTTAGGGACAGATGTCCCGTAAAAAAATTTTGTTTATAATTTATAATTCCTTAAAAAAAAACAAACAAAAATGCTCATAAATCGCCGGTCGATATCGCTTTATGTTAATGGGCTCTAAAG
Organism: Plagodis dolabraria; assembly: GCA_963854805.1. Taxonomy (NCBI): domain Eukaryota; kingdom Metazoa; phylum Arthropoda; class Insecta; order Lepidoptera; family Geometridae; genus Plagodis; species Plagodis dolabraria. The sequence continues at coordinate 2,082,609 of OY978453.1, read as the reverse complement.
GAAAAATAAAACACAGAATTTTATTGTAACAAATATATGTATATTTATATTATTTTTGAAATATGACGTAATTGGAAAGCATGAAACAAAATGTACAGTCGGTTACAATTTTATGTTTACCTATCTTTGTCATATTTATTTCACTGACGTTGAGGGATGCAATTTTAACTCAAATCAAAGTACAAATTAACCTTTGAGGCATTTAGGACGTATGAAGTATAACATTGAGGACAATCAGTTTTAATAGTGAACTTACTAACTGTTCGGTTTTGCAACAGATCTTGACGCATTAAAAATTGCTAAGAATTTGAAAATCTTTATGTGTGTTTACCTACCATAAAAAATAAAGAACCATTTTAATTTAATGATCTTGATTCGATTCGTCAAGTTCAGTATCAGAACCGAAATTTTCTTTGTCAGATTCAGATGAGTCATGCAAGTTAAAATACACAATCAAAATTTTTTCTATATTTTCAACTGTCAGGCGATTTCGTTTTATGTTTAGAATCCATTTATAAGTTGAAAACGACCTTTCAACATCGACTGAGGTTAAAGGCGCGTACATATAGTATGATCGCTCAACCCCTTCTGCTTTTATCGCGTCACATATGTCTCTAATTTTATCTAGATCGGGATTTCTGTCCATGACATGATCTAGTTTATTTTTTATAGGCTCAGACGAACACCAGCTACGCACAGTTCTCACGTGATCAAATATTTCAAATGATTCCGTTAGAGTTAAATTCGATTTTTGTAGTTTCTTTAACCCAATTTGTATAACTTTAAAATATTCCTCAATGTAGTCCAAATCCGATTTCAAGTTTTCCTTTTGAAGAACATTTTTGGCATACCTAATAGATAGCGCGTCGGAACTTCTTAAAAGATTTACCATTGTTTTAATTTGATCGTAATATTTTGCATAGTATGACACTGCCTCCAACCAAGTACCCCATCTTGTAATAACGGGTTCTGGAGGAAGCGGCATGTCGGGAAAGGTGTTTTTTCGCAAACTTTAGGTGAATAAAGACGAATTACTTATTCCAAATAACATATTTTTTAATGTTTTGTAATGTTGTCCCGAATTTCGGGACAGATGTCCCGTAAAAAAATGTAGCGCTAAGGAAGTCTCCGTTTCTTGTCTCTGTTCTTCGAAGTTTAGGCAAATAAGCACTACCTATTCCTATCACTGCTGAGTATTGTACTGAGTTCCTCAAGCGACTCCGCCATTATGACTATGTCATCGGCGAAACGAAGGTGAGTGATGTATTCGCCATAGATGTTGATGCCAAATTCTTTCCAGTCCAAGAGCTTAAGAACGTCCTCCACCGCATTTGTGAACAGTTTCGGAGAAATAACGTCTCCCTATCTCACGCCTCGTTGCAGTTGAATTGGTTCCGTGCTCTTGTCCTGTAGTCGAATCGACATGGTGGCGTTTCTATACAAACACTTCAGCGCTTCGATGTACCTATAGTCAATTTGGCATCGCTGAAGAGACTGCAGTACGGCCCAGGTTTCGATGGAATCAAAGGCTTTTTCATAGTCCATAAACGCTAAACATAATGGCCGATTATACTCTTCAGTCTTCTGTATAATCTGGCGGAGCGTATGAATGTGCTCTATGGTGCTAAAACCTTTTCGGAACCCGGCTTGTTCGGGAGGCTGGAAGTCATCAAACCTACGAGCAAGACGATTCGTAATGACTCTCGAGAACAGCTTATAAACATGGCTCAGAAGTGAAATGGGCCTGTAGTTCTTCAGCAAGGTCTTGTCACCTTTTTTGAAGAACAGTACCACCACACTTCGACTCCAAGCTTCTGGCGTATTACCTTCAAGGATGACAGAATTAAATAACTTCTGGAGGACTGAGAGTACCGGTTTTCCACCCGCTAACAGAAGTTCTGTCGTGATTCCGTCATCTACTGGCACCTTGTTGTTCTTAACCTGTTTGATAGCCATTCTAATCTCGTATAGGCTGATGTTCGGGATGTCTTCGGTATAGTGTCGGGTCAGTTTGGCTCTCTTGTCCTGAGCCGCACTGACAACGGGTTCTCATGTTGACGTGTATAGCTGCCCATAAAACCTTTCAAGCTCTCTCAGAATCTCCGGTTTTGATGAGATGATTCTGCCATCGTCGATCTTCAGCTTGGTCATTTGGCTTTGCCCTATAGACGAATGTTTCACGAACACGAGCCTTGGTTACGGTCGATTGCGACCTTTATACGATTAGTATTGGCGCGCAAATCGTGTCGCAGTGCCTTCGAAATTCGTCTATTGAGCTTGCCGTAGTTCGACATATCAGCTGAAGATTGTATTACGAACATTTAAAAACGAATATAATATCGGACTATATTTAAAAAACGGGATTGTGTTTCAGAGTGGTAGTTATTCGACAAGCTTGAAGCTGTCAGACATAGTGCAGCAGGCGCGCTCCCTGAAGCCGGCGGACAGCGCGTCGGCCGCCTGCAAGCTGCAGCTGTTACTGGACAAGCTGCCTCACTACATACTGCAGGGGAACGAAGACCTTTGCAACGACTATAACGGGTAAGTCGCACCTACTGTTACTGCATGGCTAGTATAAAGAAATTTGATTGTGTCTTCTAAATATTTATTTGTAACTTGAGTATGTAGAATTTTTTAATCTTAAAATGCCCATCCTATTAATAAAAATATAATTTAAATATGTGGGCAGATAGCGAGTTTACTGTCAACGCGGACATGTCCACGCAGATCGCACACACACTACGATCACTAAAGAACCAAAGCCACTGTCGAGGTTGCATGTATTGCGTGTGTACACTATTTAGCATGTGGGGGTAAAGACACTGGAGGGGCGTGCACATTTAGAGAGAAAGATTAACGGGGGATATGCTTTATATAATTAGCAGTATGTAAACAATACAATCTTTTTTGGTTTTTCATACAATTTTAAATATTAGATCGGAAATAATTCAAATTCAAATTCATTTATTTGCAGGAATATAGGTAGTTTAGATACATAGATCTTAGAATTATTTGAGTAAAATATGTCCACTATATTCTACCCTTAATGGGTGTGCAAAATTCAAATAATGTAGTGCTTTTTTAAGGAACCGACTCTCTACTCTGAGGAGTATAAGATAAAAATATAAATTGATACTCCTTTAACTAATGCGTTAGTCACTGCTTACAAGATCATCGCATATACCATTCAATCATCCAGATATGCAAATACATTTTTGAGTTAGCTGAGTGTAACTTAAAACTATCCAACCGATGTTAATGAAATTTAAATGGGACCAAGTTGGAGGTATTATCTACCCAACGAAAAGTAATTATCAAAATGAAGAGACGAATTACTTAACATTCCATGGATTCACCGTGCGGGAGCCGGGTCCATAGCGTTGCAGAGGAAGAGGCTAGAGGGGCCAGGGACTTGCAACCCAGGGAGTAGGGTTAAGGGGCCCCCTTACAATTCATCGACGCTCCCCTTCCCGCTTGAGCCTCCTCCCCTACCTAACCAAATTTGGTAAGATCCTACTAATGCCGCCTTAGATACACGTTCTAGGATGGAAGTTACGGTTGTTTTGACAGGCCAAGGTCTTTAAGTAGGTTATATAAGGATTTCGCTGGTATACCCCTTGTTCCAATTTCTAGATGAAGCTAAAGCCGGTAGTGCAGATCGAACAATGGACTTGCGGCACGGCAGCCCGTAGCTATTACCGCTCTGCTATAGTTAATTCAAAATTCTGATTAGAATTAAATTTTAGCATTAAAAATATCTTATTGCGTCTTAGCAATAAGAAAGACGCAAACATTCATAAATATTTTTTATTTCATTGTACTATTTGAAGAAGATGGATTGTACCTAATAGAACAAAAAGCAAACATCAGCTCTCAAGGTGACAGTGAATATAACATTTTTCCGTTTTGACTATAAGTGACAAAAAACTAGCAATAGGACTTAGATGTGACAATAGTCGAAATGACAGTTAATGTCGTATTTTTTAGTTTTGATTTTCATATTTGGGCTCCAAATGTTATAAAAATTACCTAGGAATAGTTGTGACAGCTGTCAGAGAGTATTAAATCAAAACGGGAAAAAATTACACTCTCACCTGATGATAAGTGACGAAGGTGTTAACAGGCTTAACCTAGAATTTCAGTTTCGACCAAATAACGTGATAGTAAATACTTCTACATTAATTAGAAATTAAAACTTTCTGTTATTTTACACTCTCGAAGAAACGAAATTTAAACAATTTTATTTTCAGATTTTTCTGCCAAAGCCTTTGCAGTTACGTCTTATTTCTTGTTATTATTTTGGCCCTAGGGACCAGGAAGTAGTGAATTGTAGTTAGAGTGAAATTATTTATTTTTCAGGCATAGTGGCCTGCGCAGTGCGTACACTTTGATCCAAGTACTGTTGAATAGCCTTATGTACCAGATACCAACGAGCGGCGGAGCTCGGGAGGCAGCCGCGCGAGGCGGTGTGTTCGGCGTGCTGCATTGCCTCGCGAGCGTGGTCGGCAGGCCGGACGTGCGGTGAGTGCACTACGAGAGTAGGGTGTTCGGTGCCTTACCGAAGGTACAAGAAAATCTAATAAGTAAATGCAATTGAAATGAGAGATTTAAGAAGTATGCGTGGTTTTACTAAATTACAAAGTGAGGAACAAGGATGTTAGATGCATAAATTAAATAAGTCCCAGCATATGTATCTTAACCAAATGCCCGGGACTTTTATGAAATTTAAATGTCTCGTGTCCCGGATCTTTCGGGTCGAGACACGTATATCAAATCATCTTTGTAAAGTTTTGCCACAATGAAACTAACATATTATGTTTAAATTTAGAGTGTTTCGACTTATCTGGAGATATTTTAATAAAAAAATAGAAACAAATTGTCGAACGGAAGCAATTTTGTTTAGAAGCATCTTTTAAGTAGAATAAAGATATATGAACAATAGATATAATTAGATACGAGATGATGGATGGATCATTCAAAACATTAATGAGTGTAGTAGAATTTAAGATCACATAATCAAAGAGTGAATTTGTGATTGGAAGAATTAAACAAACTAATCGCTAAGACTTTAATATTGTTACTTCAATCATAATTTTATTGATTAATCTCATAAAACATATCTATATTCTATTCAGTTGAAGTCCCAGGACATCCCGAGACTTTGGGCCTGGGTTGACTCGTGCCCTGGGACTTTATGAATGTCGAGACTAAGTAGAGAAAATTGTTCTATGATGGTTTAAACATGTTTAAATAATACCTGATTCAAATATATTGACAAGAAGTCGATAATCGATTAATGCTACAGACCTTTCCACTCACACAGACCCTCACATTTATTGATTGTACACACACCAAAAGTGCCTATGGATCTTGTATATCTAAAAAAAAATTTTTTTTTTAAATACAAAAAAATATTCAATTAATATTTACCAAATCTTACTATCCAGACTGGTTATTTAATTTAATTCCTATGTTTACAACGAATCTCTATATTCTGTATGAATAAAGTAAAATTTTAACAATTTAAAAATTCAACCTAAGTTAATGTCGTCAATCAAATGGTAGGAAAACGAAAAAAATAGGATTTTGATGTTTAATGTAAAATTATATTAATTAATAATCTGTGATTCTACCATTTACACTAATGACGCAAGCATAGCGATTTGGCATGTTTAAAATCAGTTCATCAAAATCACTTTGAGGAATGGCCGCCCACGTTCTTTGTAACTAGTCAAAAAGCTGTTGTGGGGTATGCACGGCATCCATACTTGGCAGAGCTCTTCTTTGTAGCATATCCCTTGCATGTTCAATGGGTCTGAGGTCTGGCTATTGAGCAGGCCACTTGATGCGAGCATCGGTAAGAGTGTGAGTTACGATTCTAGCCGTGTGTGGACCAGCATTATCGTGCATTAGACGAATAGAATTACTCAAACGGCCAAAGCAAAGGGATAATCACTTCTTAAACAATACTCTCCGCATAAATCTGAGCATTGAGGTTGCCCCTGATCCAAATGAGATGTTCTTCCACCGATCCGAATACCGGGCCAAACCATTATTGTTCCCCCTCCTTATGGTTGTCCTTCTTGATAGAATTTTAAACGTTCTTGACGTCCAGAGATCTTCCGAACTCGAGTACGTCTTTTATCAGGCCGCATACTGAAACGAAACTCGTCAGAAAAGCACTTGCACCGCCAGTCTTCTTGCTCCCAATATCTGAAAACGCACTTGATTTCTAGGCACTTTTGTTGTGTGTAGTTACAACTACTACTTCCTAACCAAGCGATCATATTTTACATTTTATTGTTTTCCTGTGTTCACCATTAACAGTTCAAGTTTTGTTAATAGTTGATAGGCTAGCCTTTGACCACTGTCTCACCTGATGGTAGGTGATGATGTGGTCAAAAACGTCGTTCAAGCTGACCAAGAATTACTGGCTCTCAAGGACGCCTGTTTCTACTTGACGGTACCAGCTAGCCAGGCGGCCTTTTGCAAAATATCCTAGCACTATGCTATAACGGCTAAACGTGCCCTCCGAAGCACGTGCACATTCAATAGTAATGTCACTAGCGGTCATCCATCCGAGTCACTGCCGCAGTTAACATTGCTTAATTTAGTCAAACGACTAAGCAAACTACGCTACAAGTGCTTCAATATATATTTAATATAGGTCCCCTAAGGTTTATCAATCTCAAGCTCGAGCTCGAGAGGTCATAGGCTGACCTATCGTAAGACTAGACTAGACTTTTTATGACGTGAACACATAATATAAATACTTATAATGATAAGCTTACCTACCACTTTTAAAAGCAGCTAGGCATTGTTTTCTTTACAGAGACGAGTTATGGCGATGGAGTCCCCTATGCGCGTCGATAACGGATCAATGCGTGCGAGTTATTAACGAAGTGGAGGAGGCCGTCAGCCACAACTCGCCGGAGGGCCGCCTGCCGCCGCAACACCACCCCCACCCCTACTCCTGGTAACTATACTGTACTGTACTATACAAGTTATTAACGAAGTGGTGGAGGCTGTCAGCCACAACTCGCCGGAGGGCCGCCTGCCGCCGCAACACCACCCCCACCCCTACTCCTGGTAACTATACTGTACTGTACTATACAAGTTATTAACGAAGTGGTGGAGGCTGTCAGCCACAACTCGCCGGAGGGCCGCCTGCCGCCGCAACACCACCCCCACCCCTACTCCTGGTAACTATACTGTACTGTACTATACAAGTTATTAACGAAGTGGTGGAGGCTGTCAGCCACAACTCGCCGGAGGGCCGCCTGCCGCCGCAACACCACCCCCACCCCTACTCCTGGTAACTATACTGTACTGTACTATACAAGTTATTAACGAAGTGGTGGAGGCTGTCAGCCACAACTCGCCGGAGGGCCGCCTGCCGCCGCAACACCACCCCCACCCCTACTCCTGGTAACTATACTGTACTGTACTATACAAGTTATTAACGAAGTGGTGGATGCTGTCAGCCACAACTCGCCGGAGGGCCGCCTGCCGCCGCAACACCACCCCCACCCCTACTCCTGGTAACTATACTGTACTGTACTATACAAGTTATTAACGAAGTGGTGGAGGCCGTCAGCCACAACTCGCCGGAGGGCCGCCTGCCGCCGCAACACCACCCCCACCCCTACTCCTGGTAACTATTCTGTACTGTATTATACCTGCTGGCCTGCCTGCTCTCACTCGCTTGGAAAACTATCCCCCTTACTTATAATCCTTGCCTATCCTTCACTAACAAAAACCTTATTTGGTACTGAGCAAAGCAAATCTCACCTTTTCAACATTGGTATCCTGGGATTTGCCATATCTGTAATTGAGCAGTTCTGCTACAATATTTTATGTAAAACTCAACTCGCATCGAAGAATCCTAAATAACGGCAGTTATGTCAACTCAAATGCTTTTGCTTTCGAACGACGAAACTACAGAGACATTTGATATCTCTATCAACGAGTAGGTTTTCTTGCATATTTGCCAACACTCTTCATTCTAAAGAATTATTCAAGTTGAAGAGGGCTTCGGCGTCGCAGTACTGAATACCGCTGCAATCGCCACAATACTCTTCCTCATATAATTGACTTGTGGCAGTCACGAATCGGGCGGTTTACGCGAATTCACTGTCGTACAGTTGCAAAATATGGAACTCCTGTATCCCTCCCGCATTATATAAATATTACTTACACTACATAGGGATACAGCCTACACAGAGAAGCAATAGAACGCTTTGTGAACGAGTTCGTCTGAGTAAGTACTGCCACCATACCTATTTCTGTTGTTACTTATTACTTAAAGTTACTATAACATCTAATAATGGGACAGGGATTCTAATTAGACTCAATTTAAATTAGAGTATACCTGTAAGAAACAATAACTGCATTCGATTCACAGTTATTTGAAAACTATATCGATTCATTTAATTTAATCGATAATTTTGAGTAGGTTACTTCACCTCTCTGTGAAGTGATAACTGACAGATGCCAAATGGAAATTATTAAGGGTGCGTTCGGAAATCTCTTGAGTGAATGTAAAAGTTACTCGAGTGATGTTTGGAAGTCCCCTCAGTAATTTGACATTCCCTCTAGGCCGTTGAAAAACAAGTACAAGTTCACTTGACAGTTGAATTTGTAACCCGATGTAAAATAGGGTGAGGACTATCATCTGTCAGGTGAATGGTAGTCAGTTGTCATTTGAAATTCCATTTATAGGATAATTTGGCTATTCGTTGTAAAAAAAACGTGCTATAGTGTATTTGTTAAGATTACGAACATCAACCCTTTGGTCAAAGGCTAACCTATCAGCAATTAAAAAACTTTACCATCAAATCTTGAAACGATATCGTATTATATTGCAGGGACCCTGAAGTGGACGATAAGCCAATCACAGCTCAAATGGTATTGGTGTGTGCTTGGCGATCGGTCAAAGAGGTAAGATTCGATTTTTATTTGAATCAAAATTAATATAGCGGAGCGATTACCTATCTAATATTACAGTTGTCATAATGGTAATGTAATTCGCCTGGGCTTGAGTTGATCAATCGTTGCTTTTATAGCCATCTAATGATTAAATTTTTACCATTGTATATCTATTCAAAATCATTTATTCAATTAAGGCGTCTACAACGCTCTTATGAAGGTCAATTACAAATTTTAATATTGAAATATTCTACATTGTACTGTCACGTTCAGCAAAAAAATTTATAGAGCCACTGCGAGAAGAACGGGCAAGAAACTCGGGGCCATTCTTTTAAACGTCTTTTAACAATGTGTTTTATACAATATAATACAATTATTACAATATTTGTTTAAATTGCGTAGGTGACAGGTGATAGCTTGGCAGAGGCGGAATTTTCCAAGCATTTTTGTTGTTTAAGTAATCAGAAACTGTGTAGTATGATTTCTTAATCAAAATATATTATTTGTCTTTGCTAGTCTAAAACCTGGTACCGCTATTTTATATTTATTTCTAGTGTTGTAGTCGTGGTTGTCACTATTTAATTTAAATTTACTAATTTTTTCCGAACAGACATAATATGTTCAAATATATACAGACTCGGTAAAGTTAATAATGATATCAATGTCTTTAAAAAGATCCCTTAGAGATTCCATAGGATCCATTTCATATATGGCTCGAATTGCACGCTTTTGTAAGATAAAGATTGTCTCTATCTCAGCCGCAGCTCCCCACAGCAATATACCATATGACATAATACTGTGGAAGTACGCGAAATAATCTAGCCGTGCAGTAGCTACGTCTGTTAACTGTCTTATCTTACAAACTGCATATGCAGCAGAACTAAGTCTTCCGGCTAGATCATGTATATGTGGATCCCACTGTAAAGTTGAATCCATTTTGATTCCCAGGAACGGTCTTCCTAAGTCTTTGATTCCCAGGAACAGTCTGGCTATTGATAAATAGAGAGTTTATCTGGGCCAAGCTTAATGTTTGGTTCAACATAAGTAACATTTTGTAAAGAAAACTTTAAACATTTGGTCTTTTTTTAGATCATAGATAACACATTATTTACATGAATGAGTTCACTATCTTTCCTATCTACTTTAAAAATCAGAGAGGTATCATCTGCGAATAAAACCATATCGCAGAAATCTTTGATTTTTATCTATCTCTTAAAAGCCGTAATGGCTTTCGTTCCGTTGTGAGTGACATTTATCACATTCGAAGGCAATTAAAAATAATCCGACTTAGGGCAATCGGGGTCAGTTCGGTACGAGATGATGTTTATGTACTAGTTTTCTGTCATCAGCGCCACGGTGCACGTAGACCTTGGGCCTATGCTTAAATGAATGGTTTACGAGACAGCTTGACAGCAGTAAATCGCTCTTTAATGATGACTCATCAAAACAGATGATTCATTCTGATCATCACAAGATTACCAGCAGCCATTGAGGATATAACGGCAGAGATGGTAGCCAGTACACTGAATATCTGGATGGATACCACGCTTTGGATGCCCCACTGCCGTTATCTATAAATAAAGGACGTTGTTTCGAATCAGAACTGTTTAAACACCTCGACGAGATGTTCAGTTTCGATCATAAGGTACCGTCGCTGGCCTTCCAGCGTACAGTGGCGTGGTAGAAAGGTTTCATCAATAAACTAGTCAAGTTAAACAAGTCCAATAATAATTTAGGATAATTTCAGTACGAACTGATTGTAATACAACAATGTGTTGCTGTGCAGGCGTCATGCGTATTGGGCAGGGTGTGCGCGGCTATACCTGCCTGTACAGATGAGAAGAGCGTCCCGCGCGAGGCGCGACTCATCATGGAACAGCTGGTGAGGATCCTGCAGCGCGCGCAGCACCGCGGGGCGGTGGAGCAGGCCGCGGCGGGGCTCGCCCTCGCCGCTAACAGGTATACTGTACCACCTTGTATACACTACTCACATCGCACATTTACACTACACTAAACCACTGTAATGTCATCTACACAGTATTTTAACTTCATAGAAACGGACGAAACGCGAGTTATACCTTCGCGCCTCGATCTCGGCATGCGCTCGGCACGCAGACAGTCTCGAGTGTCGCGACTGTGCCGCAGATACGAGCGAATGGTTTGTTGTTTTTTTTTTTAAAATAACCGCGCGTTTTTTTCACCAAAATTAAGTTCAAGCACATATTAAATATGACGAGTAAGATATATTGTGCTGTTTTTGGTTACATGAAAACGTCCAAAATCCATCCAGAGATTACTTATTTTAGATTACCTGGAAACTGAAAGGTAATACTATTAAATAATGTTACTTACTAGTAAGTAAAATTATTTTATAGTCTACATATAGTTGACGCTACATAATGTGTGTCTTTTTAATGGACAAGTATTTCCTTTTACCCACCGTAAAAAAAATGTCTCCATTAATAAAAAAAATGTCTCGATCGTGCGCTCAGTAAGTCAAGACCTCCTGAAGATGCTTCGTTTAGAAGCGAAACTAGTCGGGTATTCTTCCGGTTAGGCTGCGTGATGTTTGTGACGTCACGTAGATAACAGGAAAATTAGGCGGAATTGTCACTAGATATATAATTTTATGCTTTTTAAAGTGTTTTATTTAAATATTATTTAATATTTTTTAAGATACATTTATAAGTATTTATTATTATTAAAAAAAGTTAATAGGGTAAAGGAAATTGATTGACACGATTGAAATAGGTAGTTATGAGTAAGTTATAATATTATTATAGGTAGTTACTTGAATGCGGATTTTTAAAACTTTAAAATTTTGTAATAAAGCATAAAGCACAAATATTTTTAGGTCGCAAATTTTTAAGAACGATTTTTTATTCAAACATTAACATGGTTTTTGATTAAATCTACCTACTAGTCAAAAAACAACACGCATTTTTAGTGAACACTACCTGTTAAGTTCACAAAGTATTTTAATTGTTTATATAAAAAAAAGTATATTTACAATCACAAAACTAAATGGAAACACAAAGTAGGCAAATGTTATTTGCTGGAGGCGGGTAGCCCTACCACATGAAAATGAAATTTCAGCTGGTTTCAGATTTCTTAAAAATATTAAGAGGCATTTCACGTTTAACGCGCGTAATCGAAGATTTTAAGCGCGCAGGAATGATCTACAATTTATTGAATAATTGATAAAAATAGAATAATCTGATTTATTCAGTTAATGTACTACATTTACAAACATAACTTTAATTATTTTGTAGTGACCAATCTCCCGCACCTTGTTTTACGAATTAAAGTACGCATAGCCAACTACAGAGTTCTATTTCTTATATAAAAATTCATCAAATTAACTTTAAAAAAAAGCTATAATTCAGGCATATAATCTTGTTGACACATAATGTACTAGAATATCAATAATTAATCATCATTATAGAAAAAAAAATAAAGTTAGTGCGCCAATTTCTACGAATTTATTGCGTAAATAAAGTGTAATTCCAAATTCAAATTCAAATAAGTTTATTTGTAGAATGTAGTGTACAAGATAGTAAAAATTACAAAATAGTTCTCATACATTCTTACCATATAGGCATGCAAATTTTTTAAGTCCAAAATTAATAGTTCTAGTTACATCAATATAAGCCATTTAGTTGTCATTAGGTACCAATAAAATTACATAACTAAATACAATCACATTAAGTTAAATTATATTCATAAATATATTCAATTAGGCATAATAGGTTGTCAAAAAAAATAAATAATACAATAATAATTAATAACGCATATAACAAATTAATTCATAATACATATTACTATTGTTGTCTTAAATTATTGTCCTCTAAAAATCCACTTATACATGTGTGATAAGAAAGTGATACAAATCCACAATACTGTAATAACATTTTCTGCCAACAGATATTTTACCAAAAGAGAGTACATTCTTCAATCAATATGATCTCAAATAATTTTAAAATTAACTCTGTTATGTTAGACAAAAAAAAACTCTAAATTAGCATTAATTGAAATGTACTAAAGCGAGGCGATCAGTGGAAAGTCTTGCTGTTATGCGCACAGTCATTCGTGTACGGAGCCACCTAAATCTACAATGGAACTCGGGGGCGTTTTATAGGCAACGCCCTCCGAACTCCACCCCTCATTCCTGAGGGCGGAGACCGCTAAGGATCATCGATAGCCAAGCTGAGTGAGAGCAGCTTATGGTTCACACGACGCCAGCAACTTGAACATGAGCAATCCTTCAGAGCGCGCCCCCGCCGCCCACCGCGGCATGTGCACTGACGCTCCAAGGAAGCCCAGAAGTCTCGCGAGGACCTCCGCTAGGGATAAATCCCTATCTACCCGAAAGATCTCCATCGATACCGTCGACCCAGAAATAGAAGCATCCAGACGGATGACACGCTCACTCGAGCGAACCGCCGCCGCCGCCCGCCAAGAGATACTCAGCTGGAGGGCTGAGCATGGGGAACCATCGCAATCCCCGTCACCGCCCCCCACGCCAGAAGATGACCCGGCCCCCGGCTTGCGCCGCAAGTGCGACAAGGAGGCCGACCACGAAGAAAGCAAGCGCACTTGTGCACGCGCTTCTTTCTCACTTGAAAAAATGAAACGATAGCTATTTTTAGAAAATGTAAAAGAACAAGCTTCTAGACACCATGAAATTGAGAGTATCAATTGAGCAATAATCCGGCACCCTCCGCCCGCGCCTCCCTCGCCTTATACTAATACGCCTATGCGCTCCAGTGCCGCGAAGTCTGATGTCTAGCAGTCTCACCTCAAAACTTATCACGTGCACTTGCGTTATTTATTATTTTTATTGTTTTTTTTATTTAAATGCTGCCTATTATTATTTTTCTGAACTAACTAGATATTTTTTTCTTCAAGGAGAAAACTAGTTTATTTTTGTTGTAAACATTTACATTTATAGTCTCATCATTTATCCATCATTGAACAATATTATTTGTTAATAGCATTCTTTAGCTGACCATTTATCCGTATTAAAGGCTGTCACTATACAGTATTTGTCTCTTCGTTGTATATAGTTTACCTGTTTCTTTGAAGTGAGAATAGTGTGTAGTTAAACATGTTAAATAAATAAAAAACACAAGACTTGAAAGATAAAATGGATATTTTAAAGAAGTTAGATAGTGGAGAAAACATGTGGTATTCGGCGTGCTACGATAGACGATCTAATGAAAAAATGCAAAAGATAGTAGTCCACGGGAAGACGATGTAATCTGGGCCAGGATAGGGTAAAACATTAAGCGTTGGCGATTGTCCAAAGATGGAAAACGCTCTTTACATGTGGTTCATGCAACATTATAAACACACTCCTATCTATTAATATAAACCTACTCCCCCATATGTTCTGAAATTCTGAAAGCAAAAGCAGTCAAATATAAAAAAAAAATGTGCAAATGATGGATGGCTGGATAAATTTAAAAAGCTATTTGGTTTTATTTTATTATGATTTATTCTCTATAATCCAGTAATCCGAACAGTCCAATAATCCGTCACCCTCTGGTTTTTAATAGTGCCGTATTAGTAAGATTATAATGTACATACAAATTGGATAACAATGCCTCAGAGACAATGAACAAAGGCTTTACAACACCGCAGCGTACAAGAAAACACGGTAATGGAAAAGTGTAGACTTTCATTGATATGGAATACTGTGTCGGGATCCCGGTTGGGACAGATGAGAGAAAAGCCGGGAGCCCGGGTTGGACATATTAGGGGTAATAAATTATGATATGTTTCGGGACTGAATTTTGTGCAGTATATGGCCATTTTGAATCTATCAAAAAGCCAAAATATTAGAAATAAAAGATTAACTTTTGATGATATCTACTTTTGTTACATTCAGTTGAGACTTCGACTACCTGCGCGTCAAAAAATATTCATCATCATCAGCCGGAAGACGTCGACTGTTGAAAAGACCTCCCTCATAGAACGTCACAAAGTACCACTATTAGCCGCTTGTAACCATTGTTTATGATGTCGTCAGTCCATCTAGTGGGGGGCCTACCAACTCTACGTCTTCCGGTGTACCGTGGTACCCACTCGAGAACCTTTCTTCCCCATCGGCTATCAGTTCGTCGAGCAATGTAGCCCACCCATTGCCACTTCTACTTGCAAATTCTGAGAGCTATGTCGCTGACTTTCTTTGGCGAATATCCACATTCCGGATTTTATCGCGCAAAGAAACTCCGAGCATAGCTTGCTGAGCGACTCTGAGCTGGTCCATAAGGGCCACAGTTAATGACCACGTCTCAGTGCCATAAGTCATCACTGGCAACACACACTGGTTGAAGACTTTGGTCTTCAGGCTCTGAGGGATCTTCGAAGAGAAGATGTCACGTAACTTCCCGAACGCTGCCCATCTGAGTTGGTATCTTCGGGCGACCTCTTTATCAAAATTTAACCTACCTAACTGGACAGTCTGTCCAAATATGGTCAACAACTTCGAGCGTATCGTTTCCAACAACGACTGGTACGGGTACAACATGGAGATTAGACATAATTTTCGTCTAGTCGATGTTCATTTTAAGACCCACCTGCTGGGAATCTCTACTGAGGTCGCTCAGCATTGTACTGAGTTCCTCAAGCAACTCTGCCATTATGACTATGTCATCGGCGAAACGAAGGTGTATACGAAGTGATGTATTCGCCATAGATGTTGATGCTGAATTCTTTCCAGTTCAAGAGCTTAAAAACGACTTCCAACGCATCGAATCGACATGGTAGCGAAAAATATTGCTTTTAACGAATCAATACTAAAGTTGCAACTTTTGAATTAGGGTAAGCAAAACAAAGATCGTTTTGAAAAAAAAAATTGTAGCTAAGTCAACAAATCGTCTCGTCACACGTTTGCCGATTTATCACTTTAAGCTCAACCTAATTGAACTCGTTTAGTCTCAAGTGAAGGGCTATGGCAGGAAATAACAAAGTCATAAAATTTATGAAGTCTCTTTTGTTGCAAGGAGTAGCTAAAGTGAATAGATAAAAATGTTGGTCATGTCTCAATCATGTGATAACCAAGATAGAAACAAAAATGTACGGAGTCGACAATCATGTACAAAACATGTTAGAGCAATTTATTATTGACGTATCTGCAGAAAGTTCATTAGAAGGATGATGATAATTTTTAATATTTCAAGAATTGTAGTAGAATTATTTGATTTATTGGTTCTAGTACATAATATATACAGCTATACTATTACAATATTGTTAACTATCATAAACGCTAACAGAAAATTTTGTTACGAATATACTAAGTATGAAAACGTAAAAAGTAAATCCTATAAAAACGTAATATTTTCCACAGTATATTTCAGAAGTATACAATATGAACGGGCCTTAACAATTTCAAAACAAGAACAAAGGCATTGACCAATGACGGCAAAGATCCATCTCACTCTGTCAATATCGGAAATGTGCGAGAGACATACTCAGTACTCGTTTGTTAAAAAAAACAGACTATAGAAGTGCTCTTACTGGTGAGGGGAATGTTCGTCGCACTAAACACGAATCGCTTTCGAAAATTTGGGCATTTATTTATGTCAACACTTTTGAAATTGTATAGCTGATACAGATTAAATATTAATAATTATTTTGACCAAAATGTCATAAATTCAATCAAATTACTCACCACATTTAACCTATTATATGTGTACACACACATTGATACGTATTTGATGTCCAACCTTAAAATCAGTTGGAATGAAAATGTCAATACAAACTGTAAGTTGTTGCGCAGGTTCTGGCGAGATCCTGAGCTAGCCCAGCTGGTGGAGCCCTGGGTGCGGAGGGCGCTGGCCACCATAGAGGACGAGTCTAGTGCCGACAGACACGCAACGCGCCGCGGGGCCGGTCTGCCCTTCATGATACAGGTTTTGTTTTTCAAATCTAATCATTTATTTCTTTGCTAGAATACATGTCAAAAGAATCTTAATATTAGTCATACAGATTCAATGGAATCAGTCTGCAAGTGGACGTGCACATGTTTATATGAAGCTAATTTATATTCATTATTTTATCCCCAAAAAAAAAGTTAATTTACAATAATCTAAAAATTCCTTAACACTTTTAAAATAATTCCTAAGAAGCCAGTCAGTTAAACATTTCACTCTACTCGTGTGCTATTTGTCAAGTTATTTTACGACATCACATTAGAAACCTCTAACATTATCAGTGTTTCTCTATGCATGTAAACATTCCTCTTGAATCACTCTAACTATTAAAAATAACCGCATCAAAATCCGTTGCATAGTCTTAAAGATCTAAGCATACATAGGGACAGACAGACAGCGGGAAGCGACTTTGTTTTATACTATTTAGAGATAAGTGAACAATGTATAAGTAATGTGTGGTGTTTATTGTGTACAGTCGCTGGTATCGTCTGAGCTGGCGGTGTCGGGCCGCGGCGAGTGTGCACGCGACTGCTTCTCCACCCTGCTGCGTCTCGCCGCGCCCCCCTCCCCTGCCTCCCCCTCTGCCCCCCCTGCCGCCCCCACCACACCCGCCATACGCACGCTCGCCGCCAACGTACTGCGTGCTCTTTTCAGGTAACTTGCTACACTTTCCAGCTCTCTACATTAGACAAAGGCCATTAACATTATTACTTACCAAACTGAGTGCGTCCATCAGTCCTCCAAATTTTCGAGTGTAGTTGCAGCAGTGGCAGCAGTTCTTTGAGAACTGCTGCCTGCCCAAACTATCGAATTTAACTTTTTTTTTTACATAAGTCTTTAATATCACTGGCGCCCTGAAATTACGAGCACATGTTTTCTTGGTGATAAATGCAATTCAATTTATTACTTTATGAACTGCATCTGTAATAGACAGGGGTTACCGCTTAACATCAGGTGGACCTCGTGAATGTTCCATCAAAATCCTATTAAAAAAACCAGCCCCTCTCGACTGACGTGACTATAGTAACTCAGACTTTCGCGTTTTGAACACATAGTAATAGCTGCATCCTGGAATCCAGTGTAAGGAAATGCGCCAAGCAAGTCAACTGACGACATCTTGTCATTGTTATGTGTCAAAACGTATCAAATGCGGGTACTTGGAAAAAATATCTGCCCATCAAGCCGTTTATTCCCGCCCCTGCAGTCCGCTCGTGACCACGACCAATTCAACTTGGTCGAAACGTCGAGGTAAATAATATACAGGTTTTTATCGTGATGAAGTCCCGTTCAATACCTATAACAACGTGATTATATAGTCATATACTCGAGTATATACTCGTAGCTTCCTTTACTCCATATTGCTTTCTTTTCACGTTGTTCCTCGCTTACTCTTTCAAGGTCACACCACACATACTTCTCAAAGCTCTCTCTCAATTTGAGATTGTATTGTCAATGTGAAAATAATTTATTCAATTTTAGTGTCTACGACGGCGCTCTTATCAACCTCAATTGCAAAGTTTTACTATTAAAATGATTCCTACCGCGCGCTCCGAAAAAATAGTATAAAGCTTCTAAGAAACTCGGGGATAATAATTCTTAAGTATTTACTCTATTACAATATCTAAGTTTACTATAAAATTATTACAATAGTGAGAACTGTAATATCTTTAAGAATTTTACTGTGTAATCGCACACAATTACCTAAGAAATACTTTTTTATTTGTCTTTGCTTATCTAAAACCTGGCACCACTAGTTTATTTTTATTCCTACTGTTGTAATTGTTGTGCTCACCGTTTAATGTAAATATACCCAAGTAGTATACAGTAAATTTTTATATCAAGACTTGACAAAAGTTAATATGTTGATTTTTTTAAAGAATCCTCAATGATTTGCTAGAATCTATTTCACATATAGCACGAATTATACCTCTTTTGCGAGATAAATATGGTCTCTGTATGAAAAATGCCATTAACTGCTACCAGAAACGTGTCACCAGTGGGGTTTTTCTAGAATCCCCTTGGCTTCCAAACTTTACCACGTACCTCGTGGCGTATTCGGCTAGGTTCGGCACCCCTTGGTGATTGGATGCCCGTCATTCGAAGTAACATTCACAACACGAACGAAGTTTTATTACGTGTCTTCATGTTAAGTATATCGACGCACATTCGAAATTCAAATCACTGTTGCACGACCACGCGCATAGTTCCCTCGAATTGGGTCAAGGACGCGCCCTCACGTCAACGGCTATCCACCGAATTTGCTGGACGCGACCGCGCGCGCATTCCCGAGGAGCAATCAAACCGAAGCTGCGAAGTGGGGAGAAAGTTAATTATATTTAGTTTACCTGCAGTATCTATAATAGCGTTGCCTCGTAATTGCATGCACAACAGGATTCGCGTCCGCGCGAATATGAACACTGTACGCCTAGAGACAGGGTTCAACCCGATTGCATAGTTTATCGAACAGTCTCTATATCAGCTGCTGTTTCCCACAACAATACACCATACAACGAGCTGTAGCTACATCCATAAACTGCCTTATCTTACGAACGGCATGCAGCACAACTGGACCTAGAGAGAAAAAAATATTTGAGGACCCTACTAATCCATTTTAATTCCCGATAATACTATAAGTTCAAGTTCAATGTTGGGCTCTAAATACACATACATTGGCAATACATTTGGCAAAGAAACATTTAAACATTTTGTCTTATGTGATAAATTTTTAGCAGAGAACTCATAACACATTGAGAACACACACTGACTTCACTGGAGAAACGAAGGGAAAGAGGGGGGATCTCATAGAAGCATTCAAAATGTTGAACAAACACTACAATGTTAAAGACATTCAAGACTTATACACAATGAACAAAAATACACAGCTAAGAGGACACTCATTAAAACTAACCAAGCCTCAATGTAGCAACCCTAGAAAGCACTTTTTGCCATATCGCATTGTGAAACAGTGGAATGAACTACCAGAATCGGTGATCAGTGCTCAGTCTGTGAATAGTTTTAAAAATAGATTGGACGAACACATAAAAACATCACAAAAAAACATTAAACGCAAGTGCAAAGATATACATGCATCAGCTTAATGAGCTGCTAGTGCATTAAAAAAAATTAATAATAAATAATAACATTATTTGCCTACTTGAATCAATTTACTGTCTTTCCTATTACTACAATAATCAGATAGGTATCGTCGAGAAATAAAACAATATCGCATAGATCTTTGACCATGAAAATCGCTGATATACGCTAGAAACAGAAATGGTCCTAATATTGATCCTTTCATTTTTATTGTCAAAATGAATTTAGTATAATACGAAATCCACTAGTGAATGCGTGAAATGGAAAGTAATACAGATTATAATCTCTACGTCTACCACGTTTTCTATCAAAATGTGTGAAATGAAATGGTACGCTGCGATTTTACTTCGGATTTGAGGACCAGTCTAGAACAGTCATATTTTGGTGCTGAACAACATTTTGATTAAGTATTACTACTACACAGTTTTCGATTACTTCTTGGACAATTCTGCTTCCACCAAGCTATCACCTGTCACCTACGCAATTTAAACAAATATTGTAATAATTTTATTATATTGTATGTAACACATTGTTAAAATAATGGTCCCGAGTTACTTGCCCGTTCTTCTTGAAGCGACTCTATAAATTAATTTTTCTGAACGTGGCAGTACAATGTCGAATATTTCAATGTTAAAAATTGTAATTGACCTTCACAAGAGCGTCGTAGACGCCAAAATTGAATAAATGATTTTGAATTTTGTTTTTTTTTTCATTTTGCTGTCAGGTTGCTGTTGCCAGAAGAATTTTCAGGCATTTCTATCCCATCAGTAAGTTAGGTGTCTGTAGATTAGGTTAATGGGTTATTTCTACTAGGCTGCCTTCTACTGAACACAAGCAGAACCCTTCCATGAAATATATTTATAATCAATAACATAAAACTTCGTCGCTGCGCTGGTAGGAGGGGCAAATGGCAGTCACTTCAACTGCCTCCACGTAGGGGGTGAGAGGAGGGTCTTAAGATGTTACCCAAGGTGATTTCTCACAAAACCATCAAAAAGTGCTTTAACAATTGATAGGGTTGATCAACCCTATCAGCAGGGCGGGGTAGGAGGTGGGGTAGAGTTGCCCGTCCACTGTATGCCCCGCCGCGAAGGTGCGTAGGTTTTTATTTTAATTGCATTATATATGTATGTAGTATATGTATGTAGTATTGTGATTGTTCAGACACGCGGGGCTGGAGAGCGCGGTACACCCGTACGTAGGCGAAGGGCTGCGCATCGCTATTCGCGGGTTCGAAGCCGACACGTGGCCGGTGAGGACACACTTTATTATTTATCACACATATATTTTCCGTGGCTCTGTCCGCGTGTCATGTCGTCCGTCTATTAGGTCCCAGGTATCATTCTTTGAAGCAGTGATCGCTCAGTAGCATTGACTATTTGATGCGCAGAAGGTCCATGGGTCGAATCCCGTCGCGGACTTGATTTCATCGCATGGTGAAAGAGCATTTTGTTTATACCCGTCTGGCCCCTCAAGCAGCAAATGTATCGCCAAGCACCTTACGGTGTGTTCTGGCAGTTATCCTTCAGAGCTAGTAATTCAAGGTTAAGTCTGTTAACACCTTCGACCACATCATCAAATTCCATCAGGTGAGATTGTGGTCAATGTCTTACCTACTATCAATAAAAAAAAAAAAAAAAACATTCACCTTGTATTTGTGTGTTGTGTTCAATTGTCAAGAAGATTTAGTGATGTTATATAATTTAAAAAAAAATGTAACCAGGAAACTATTCAGATTTTTCCTATAAAATGTTGTAAAATGAATTGGAACATAAACACGGTTTACATAATATTAATATATAACATATAAGTAAATAAGGAACAAGATGTATATAATAATGTATAGATAGTGTTATCCACGAAGACGCGCCCCTCTCTTTTTCAACAGAGGGAATCGCGGGGTGCGGGGGGGGGCGTCTGACCCGAGCGGCAGTTGCGAGCTGACACACAGTTCGATGTACACGCGTAGCCTAGCTCACATTGCGTTAATCGAGACATGGCGAGAAAGTTGCCTTCGATTAAGCGATCAAGAATAAGAGTGGGGCGCGTGTTCGCGGATAGCACTACCTATAGTGTAGTAACGTTGGGTTGGTTGGTATGCAGGAGCGCACGAGCATGTCGCTGCTGTTCGGCGCGCTGCACGTGCGCGCATTCGGCGTGGGGGTGTCGCGCGGTACAGACGTGCCGCACCACAGGAACACGTGCTCCGCGGGGCTCTTCTACAGGCGGTACCCAGCCCTCTATCCGCTCATGCTGGTACGTAACACCCTACCTCACCTCACCTCACCTTACTCAACTATCATTTAATAATAATGTAATACGGGTTAAAATATGAAATTGTCGTTTTATTGTAATAGGTACTTGGAGAAATAGGAATTGATATAAAACCTTCATGGTTTGATATTTTTGAGTGAAACTTTATTCACACGGTACCCATAATGTTCTTCTTTTAAAACGTGTGCAAGATTCGATTGTCGACTTTCAGTTGTTTTTTTTTATTAAACTTATACAAAAAAGATTGAATTAATCTTTGAATACGAGTTCCGACGTGGAACTAACTGCAGAAATAGCTCACAATATCAATGTTGCGTTTGGAGAGAAGACGTTAATGAACGCACACCGTTTTGTTTAAACACTTGAATAGTACTATTAGATGGCAGCAATGTTTAGATAATAATGGTAATTATTTTGATTTAATAAATATGTTAAATTAAAAAAAAAAACGCATTTCAATTTTCATTACAAATCAGCAATTTCATAATTTAACACCTAATACTTTATATCAGGCAACAAATATTAAAACTAAATTTTTCAATGTGCTTACTTTATATTATATACATAATGTTATAAATTCAACCCATAATATAAAATTTTCATGAATATATAATATTTACAATATCTTGATATTTTGTGTGCAATAATGACCCCAAAAAGGAATATGGATTATATACCCAAAATTATTAGTAAGGGGTATGAGGAGCAATACATGAGAAGGTAGCTAAAGAAACCTTTGGCATCCACGATGACATTTCATTAATTAAATGTATCTCCCTTGTTATAATTTTCGTCGAGCACGTTCAGTACATTTTTTATATTCAAAGCTGCTTCAGCGTTTTTTTATTTCTTTATCATTTAATTGTGTCAAATTAGAATTTTGTCAACCAAATTCGTCGATAGAGTTGTACCGACCGTTGACCGGTGGACTACAGAAGCGGGTGTCAGTGTCTTAAAATGCGGGTGTTCTGTGAAACTACCACATTCAAAAGTATATACGGCACTAATAATATCGACATCGCATGAAGTTGAACGTGACTAGAACACTTATTAATGACAGTATTATGTTGAAGTGGTTACTGAAAAACGCGATGAGTAATGGTACCTCGTCCCGCGCCAAGATGCGCGGCCTGTGGGGGCATTGCTCTATCGGTACTTACGACGCGCGCCGCGCCGCTTGCTGCCGCGTACCATATTCTGCTCCGACAATATACAGGGTTATTGGTAAAATGCTAACAACCTCTTAGAGTTGACTTCTGCTAGTCCTAACAAACATTTTCAGATGATTTTTTTTGCGTTTTTTTATATGTTTTTGATGGAATAAGTACGAGGCCCACCTGAGGTTAAAAGTCTATTGTGGCTGTAATATTTTATAGCATAGTTTTTCATAGACAAAAATGTAATACTCAATCAGCTAAACTTCATCAGGGTTTCTTTAGTTCATTTTTGTACAATTAAATTAGTAAATTTATTCCCTGCTTGCCAACACTTATAATACGAGAAGCCAAACGTTCAGTTGAAAAGTGGATAAAAACGCTCAACTATGAAGATACTAAATAGTTACTACAAGTTATTTGGTAAAATCTTTCAAAAATTATATACCCCTTCTCGTATATCCCCATCAACAAACACACACGCACACTCACACACACCCTACATACCTCTTACCGTCTCCCTCCCCCACGTTAACTTACATACACACCCTCAAACAAACAACACAAACAATAGGTACACACACTAATATATAACGTATTTTTAAAATTTGTAAATTTCTTTAAATTGTTTTATAATGAGAAATGTACTGATGTGTATTTAATGAGTACTGAGTAATAAAATATTATTATTATTAATGTATTATTTCATATATTTTATTACTTTGCTCGATGTAAATATTCAAAACTGTATTCAAAGGGAGCACGGCGCGGTCCAGTGTCGCTGCGGTGGACGCTATAAAATTAAATGAAATTAATTAGAACAAAAAAAACTAAAATGTTTGTTAGGACTAGCAGAAGTCGCATTTTACCAATAACCCTGTATACCAATACTGTGTAGAGTGGACGTCCCTATCTCAAACCACTTGAGTCACTCAACAGATCAATAGTTCAGGACTCAATACGAATTTAATGTATGTAGCAGTGTAATAGAGTTCTGGCAAATACAGAATGTAATATGTAAAGGTTGTACTCGCAGAGTATAGTAACGGAAGCCGCGGAGAGTTCTGACGGCACCGTGCGCCCCTGCCTGTTCCCAGTGCTGCTGTTGTTGGCGAGGCTCTATCCCTCCGCTCTAGAGGGCACCGACTCCAATCTGAAGGTAAGCAAACGTACCATATGTATCATTTCGCTCACGCTGTTTAAATATTACGTAAGTCGCTCACTTGCATGCTCAACGAGGTTCCTCCGTCCTACGCCCTCACTCTAACATCTAGTTCTTGTTAGAGCCGGCGCGGGCGCCGACGGCACGCCATGCTTTAGTAGCCTGAAGATGCCGTGCCATGCCGAAGCATCACCCACAGAAAGCCAAGCCAATCTAGCGTATTCCCAAAGTTGATGGTATCGTTATGATTAACTTGGATTTAGTATTCATGCCAGTTCTTGTGAACATGAAGAGAGACAAATACCAACTGCTATGTCGAAGAAAATATATACAATACGTCTCGTGTGATGACACGACGTGCCGCGGCATCCTGCGGCCGAAGCATGTCACGAGAGGCCACGGTCTCATTGTATCGAAATAAAGTAGTATGAATTTTGAAATCTATGAATTAAGTTTAAAAATAAGTTGATTAGAAAAAAAAACCGTGTCGTCCGTCAGCGCCGGCCCTTTGCGCTTAAATCGTTCCGAGATGCACACCAGTCAGTGCATCAACACAAAAAAATATTACCAAAAAATAAAACCCACTTCAACACTCAAAAGTGTGAAATAGCTTATTGAAGTTGGTACCATGATAGTTCAGAATTACCTATTATCACAATATTGTACCCGATTTGACCGATTTTGATGAAATTTAAATTCCAAACAAGAAAAGAATTATCAAAATGGCTTCACCCATTCAAAAGTTCTGAGGTAACAACGAAGAACCTCCTCCTTTTTTGAAGTCTGTTATAAATCCATGTGACGTCAGCACCCGGCAACATTGAGGGCGGTAGTATTGTATCAACTGTACACTATCGAGCTCTTACTCTTGATACTAGAGGATACTGGTATTTTTTATTCGAGCTCTTGTAAGAAGGTACGAGTAACAATACCGTTTGCCACATTCCAGTTGAGCCCCTTCGTCCCGCTGCTGGTACGTTGCGCGGCGGCCGACACGCTGGCAGTGCGCGCTGCCACCGCGCTGGCACTGCGCCCTCTGGTGCTGCCTACTAAGTAACTACTATTCCTATTTATTTACTTAATTACACGCGTATTCATAAAACTACCTAAGGGCTAGTCGCACACTCAGTTTTTCTACAAAATATTGTTGCTGTTTTTTTTATTTGTTGTTTTACTTTAGAGCTTGTTCTTTTATCACGTTATCTTTACGTTTTATAATACGATAGAGAAAAAGCAAAAATCACGTTTCTTGTTTGGGAGCCCCTGTTAATTAAGTTTCCGTAGGCACTCAAATACAACTGAATCAATGATGTCGGAGCAGTTATAGCTATGAACTGTGGTGCTGTAGGTCCATGGTCTTCACGGCATGGTGGAAGGGCATTTTGCAAATGCTCGCCTGGCTAGCTCTAACTAACCACCCTCAAGTAGAAAATCTGTCGACAAGCACCTAACAGTGCATTCCGACAGCAGTCCTTGAGAGCCAGTTAAGTTACAGGCACATGGGACTTAACAGTTGTATGTGTCAGGGTGACGGGCGCTTTCCTTTT
The DNA here is from genome assembly GCA_963854805.1 of Plagodis dolabraria. Lineage (NCBI taxonomy): Eukaryota > Metazoa > Arthropoda > Insecta > Lepidoptera > Geometridae > Plagodis > Plagodis dolabraria. The sequence goes on along the minus strand of OY978453.1, from coordinate 2,056,514 downwards.
TTTGTCGCTTGTGACGAAATGCATCTGATGTAGGCTGAAGTTAGTTAAAATCAAGTGGACCTCGCGCTTATTCCGTCACGATAACATAAAAAGATCTCTTGACATGTAACTCGAATGTTCTTGGATGAAAATGAAGTGAGATTTATTTGCGTAAAATATTTTATTTATTTATTTTATTTTATTTTCTTTGGAAAACAAATATGAAAAAATAAAACAATATGGTGTTACAAGTTGTTGTACGAGTCATTATAATAAGTAGTATCACATGTTTCGTCAAAAACATAACTGATATACAAAATTAAAATTACCAAATTAAGTACTGTTGAGCAGTGCAGGGGTCGAAAATGGTCAGTAAAGTCAGTAAAAGTCAGTTTTTTTAACCTCGGTCAGTAAATGTCAGTTTTTCCTGAAATTGGTCAGTAAAGTCAGTATTTTGGAATAGCGCTTACCTACTGGATACTGACAAAAAATGCCGTGATTGCATAACTTTTTGATGGGTGGCTAGGGCGGTGAGAAGAAATAGATGAATATTTCACACAACGGTTACCGAAGTCTAAAACGCCGCCAACATCTATGGCCTACAAGAACATCCTTAACTTCCTGAAGAGCACCACAGGGAAATTAGAAGTAGTGTTCACGGCACATAGTGCAAGGACATTCATGAAGTTCACTGGATTTTTCCAACGTGATGAACCTTTTGTGGGAAGAGTTGACTAGGATGGAAATAAAATTATGAAATTCTGCTTCATTGCATATGTGTGACGAAAGCGCCAATTACCACAGAGGCGCCATTTTCATCAGTGTTTTTTTCCCTTTTGTGGAGAAAATTGTTTTAGAAAATTCCGTACCAGATGAGCTCGAATGCATTGACAAAGCTGATCGCATAACCTTTTTGTATAAATTCCTTTTTGCTATGGGGATGGTGGATGGCCAAACAGAAAATAAAATATTCTTTTACTTAATTTACAACCCGCAAGAGTTGTTTTTGCTTCGTAAAGTGTACTTTTACATGCGAAGTCTCAAGTCATCTTTTGCGAGTATTACTCTGTCTTACTCTGTCAGAAACCCCCTTATTATACATTTCAGAGATTAAAGAAGACAGTAAAAGGTCAGTAATATGTCAGTATTTTTTAGTCTTACAGTCAGTAAAATCAGTAAATTTGTCGGTAAAATCAGTTTCGACCCCTGGCAGTGAGAAATTTAGAAAAAAAATCTCAAGAGGAAAATCGAATGGTCCATCGTAAGACTTGTCTTAATGTACGAATCTGAGTGTTGTTTAACAAACGAGATGGATGAAATAAGATTACATGTGCCACATATTCGAACTTTAAAGTGAATGTGGTGTTGTAACTAGGATCAGGGTGAAGTACAGGATATCGATTATGAATATTATGCCAAGCCACCCAACAGCAAGATATATTAGTACTCAGGGCATCGATCCAACTTTTTATTTTTTTACTTTATCTGCACACTGTCAATGTTTTATAGATACGTTGAGCACCTGGAGTGGATGTTCCGAATCTTGTCAGACTCGAGCATTAAACGGAATCAATGCCACGGGCTACTGCTGCAGGTGTGCCGGCTGCTGGAGAGTCCGCCCTCGGCCCCGCAGCCCTCGGCCGCAGCCCCTACGCTTACTGACAGCTTGTGCAATGGTGTGAGGAACTCTCTGTGGATCTTGGAACAATGTATGTCATGCTCTTTCTATAAATATATTACAAGATTCTTTTTCTTATAAAATATATGATAATTATTCACTATAGTATATCGTACTTGATGATTTGATGATCATAACTAAGTGTATCGGAGATATGAGATAGGAGCGTGGCACGCGTCGGCGACACGCGGTCTATATGACCCTATATAAGTGCGGCGGCTACGTGCTGTTTCCGATTAGTTTTTATTTAGATTTAGTTGTTAGCTGATCTCGAGGCGTTTTAGATACTTTAATGAAGGCGTAGTTATAATATGTATATATATATATCCTGCCTGTTGCCTGTTGTTATATCTACATATATAGTAGGAAATCGGAATATAGCAACAAACTTGAAGACAACTGAGAACACGAAAATTACTTTTCTCAAAAATGGTATGTAATGTTGCCATAACATCTCTAAGAAGTACCCAGAAAGTTAACTCTACCGGCGACTTATTCACAACGGTCCAGTAACAAGCGAGATTTTAAACTTGGAATGTAATGGTTTGTTACGGTTACCAGTTACCTCGAACTCACAGAAGTTGTACAAAAAATAAGTACTGATGGAAACCACGTTTCGGGTATTGAACAAAGATACCGCCAACTTTCATGAGCACTATCAAATCAAGCACCTATGCAAACAACATATTTAGAGCACAGTATTTTCGATCGGGAATCGAACTCGAATCTCCTGGCTTATCGTAAACATGTTTCAAAGCCTTTTTTATCAGATTGTCTATAAGAAAATACTTCTGTCTATAACAGATGCACTACACTGCGCCCCTCATCTTGTGACATTAAGTCTCATGTGCATGTAATTTCACCGGCACCCATACCCTTCAAACCGGAACACAGTAACGCGAATATTACTGCTTGGCGGTAGAATAGGTAATTTGGCAGTACTTACCCAGATGAACTCATTTCCAAAGAGTTGTACTGCTACTTGCAGTCTTATTTATAGATCAATTATTTTTTTATTTGTAGAAATGCTCATATTTATAAATTAATAATGAGAAATCAGAATTTATTATAATGTGTTGACTACATTAATGTTGCAGGTTTGGGAGGTCGGCCGTGCTTTGTGATCGCGGACGAGTACGTCAAAGTGATCAATCTACTAGTGTGGAGGTGAGGCAGATCAATATTTAATAGGTTAGATAAACTTCTGAAGCGCTCGTAGCTTACCTTGCTTAGTCGTTCTTGACCGTAATGTTTCAATATTCTACCAACTAAACTTACATTTAAACATTTTGCAAAAAAAATCTGTTTAATAGTCAAAATGAAAATGCAAACAAATATATATCTTTTTTTATTATTTCATACGTTCAAACTCATCACAAAGAAAAAATAATAACTTAAATGATTTTCTATAAGTTTATACGGAATTAATAAGCCGGCTGGATGTGAAAACAATAAATATTTAAATGGGTAATTTCGACTCGAAATTCATGCGCATTGTCACCCCGTGAGTCCCGTGACCGATCATTGCAAAGTGATTGTGATGTCGGGATACAAATAGTTGTTAATATAAGCTACGCCGAGGAAACCGTTTGAAGTTGTTTTATTTCTATTCAAATGTGTTGTTCACATTTCAGATTCCCAGAATACATCGAAAAGGATACCATCGCGTCCATCACATCGCTCCTCAAAGCAATAATGTTCACACAACGTATCGTCCCCGTCACCACCGGCCGGGACCTCTGCCTCTCCAACTGTCTCTACCTCTACCTCATCCTCCTACACAAAGGAAACCATCCGGATCTGATCTCACAAACCACGCAGCAGACCTTGCAGCACAGCTCTCACGAAGTGGTCGCAGCAGCCCTCAACTACTGCCTGATGCTGCACGGCCACGCAGATAACGATACCAAGATGGAACAGCACCTGGACTCCATCCGCGACGCTCAAGTTTTGACCAAACTTCGCCAAACGCACTACCTTACAATTATAACTGAAAAATTTCACGGAAGCTTAAACATGGACTGCCGACGCAAATGTCTAAGACTTCTGACATTAGAAAAAGACACCCAGAGGGATATTTTAAACCAGAAGGATATATCAGACGAGGAAGTCATAAGGGAGCTGATATGTTATCAAGACAGCTGTCACGACACTATGACCCATTTGTACTTGGAGAGTCTTTTGAATTTTGCCGAAGGAACTGTCGATGGTTCGAACGGAGATATTTTAGTGTTAAATATATTGTGTGCAGTGTTGAAGCGGAGCTCGGCCGGTAACAGCGAGGAGACGCGACTTGTTGTTGTTTCATTTTTGGAAAATAATCTCGTTAAGTTGATGACGACGGATTTGGACAGGATGGAGATTTCCAACAAGTGTAAGTACTTATTTATTTAAAAAGGTAATAGATAACAAAATTACAAATTTACGAGAGAAAAATAAGTCATGTGCGGGGTTCGAACTCGCGTCCATCCACCTTTAGCCGGGGTATGCTCTGACTAATTGAGCTAACATGCCAATGAATTATAATTCAAGTTATTATTCTTATCGTTATTTAACTCGTATTGGGATGGAGCGACATCTATATTTCAACTATAGTCTATTTATTTTAACAAAGGAGTACTGAAAATTTTACTTAATTGAACTCGTTTGGTCTCAAGTGAAGGGCTATAGCAGGAAATAACAAAGTTATAAAATTTATGAAGTCTGAACTCTTTTGTTACAAGGAGTAGCTAAAGTGAATAGATAAAAATGTTGGTCATGTCTCAATCATGTGATAACCAAGATAGAAACAAAAATGTACAGAGTCGACAATCATGTACAAAATATGTTAGAGCAATTTATTATTGAAGTATCTGCAGAAAGTTCATCAGAAGGATGATAATAATTTTTAAGATTTCAATAATTGTAGTAGAATTATTTGATTTATTGGTTCTAGTACATAATATACAGTATTATTGGTAATTCGACCTATTCCTGGTAGTGGGTTATAGGGGGGGTCAAAACGAATAAATTTCACCCCGAAAGCCCCTATCCAAAAATCAACCATTTCTGAGATAAATTAAATTAAAGTTTTTTTTTAATTTATTGAGGAAAGGTAACTTAAAAACTAATAATAAAAAAAATAGATGGTTTTGATCAATCGTTTTTTTATTGTTACATAGCAGAGACATTAGGCAATATTTATCAGTAAAAAAACTAGCACTAGGTGTCCTCATCACGTAATACCAGACGGAAACATCGAAAAAAAAATTATAATTATGACTAATTGGTTATCTTTGAATGACAATTAACTAAAAAAATGCCAACACACTTGGCGTGCAGATTATTAAAAAAACTACTACATACTTTTGGCTTTTTATTTTTTTTATTATTAATTTTTAAGTTACCTTTCCTCGATAAATTAAAAAATAATTTTAATTTAATTTATCTCAGAAATGGTTGATTTTTGGATAGGGGCTTTCGGGGTGAAATTAATTGTTTTGACCCCCCCTATAACCCACTACCAGGAATAAGTCGAATTACCAATAACCCTGTATACATCTATACTATTACAATATTGTTTACTATCATAAACGCGAACAGAAAATTTTGTTACGAATATACTAAGTATGAAAACGTAAAAAGTAAATCCTATAAAAACGTAATTTTTCCTACAGTATATTTCAGAAGTATTCAATAGGTACGGGCCTTAACAATTTCAAAACAAGAACAAAGGCATTGACCAATGGCGGCAATGACCCACCTCACTCTGTCAATATCGGAAATGTGCGAGAGACATACTCAGTACTCGTTTGTTAAAAAAAAACAGACTATAGTACGTTTCCTCTCGTAAATTTGTAATTTTGTAATGTAATCCGCAGAGCATGCATTATTGCAAGCATAAATATTAAAAAGGTAATAGGTATTTTCCGATCTCTGCTCGGTTACAGAGATCCCTCGAAAGAAACATACTTTTGTATTTCGACCGTATAGTTTGGATGCATGATGGTATTTTTTACTTTTCGATAACATTTAAGGATAGCTACAATAGTCCAAATAATATATACACAGACGAACATATGATGTCACAACTCTGTAATTTGGTCATTAAAATGTTCTTTAGCTTAATTTTTAACCGACTTAAAAAAGGAGGAGGTTTTCAATTGTTGTATATTTTTTAAATATTGTAACCTCAAAACTTTTGACTGGGTGTACAGATTTTTTATTTTTTTATTTGAAAACTGATGCTTGTCGTTTGGTCCCATTTAATTTTTATCAAAATCGGTCAAGTCGTTTTTGAGTTACACTCCATCTAACTGAAAAGTATTGTCCTATCTTGATGATATTATAGTCGTTGACAGTGAATGGCAATCGATCCCGTAAGTAGCAAGGGTCACTCAAAAGAGTGAAAAATTTTTATTTACCAAAAATGGAACCGACTTCAACACTCAATAGTGTGAAATAACTTGTCGAAGTCTTCAAGAATTGTCCATGTGTTTAACAATTTCTCCCAAATTTTCTTTATTTTAAGCTAAAGCTGCTATGTCATCCGCAAAGCGTATGAACCTGATATTTTCCCCTTAAACTTTACACCCCACCTTCTCGGACTAGGAACTTACTATGTTGTAATTATTTTAAGCGTTTAAATTTCAGTTACGTACAAATCCTACTTGTTGGCAACACTGGTGACTCTGATCGAAGACGACAACGAGTCGATACGACAGCGCGCCGCTAATGTCGCCGCCAAACTGTCCCTCCCTTCCCTACTCCGTAACGTCACTCTGCGGGACGTCACCCCCGGGGACGTGACGCTCGGGGACGTGGGCCGCGCTGGCGCCTCCCTCGGGAACTGCACGCTCGCCGACGTGACCGCGGGGGAGGGCGACTTGCTGCCGTCCGTGTGCTGCGAGATGCTGCGAGAGTTCGTGGAGAGTTTAGAGGACAGCGCGGCTCTGTTCCTCATGTTGGCACTGTTGGATTTCAACTCGGAAGTGGACATCGCGGACGAGATCGGAGACGAGGTGAGTATTTTTTACAATCGTGTGTAGGTGGTAGATAACTCACCTCTGTAGCTAGGTGTGGTAACAATTCTACGTCGTCGTGACAATTTTTGTTATATTTGATTGTGACGGAACAAGCACGAGTCCCACCTGATGTTATGTTAATGTGGTTTAATTGAATTTTGTATCCAGATTATCCCACTACTGTAATTAGAGCAGATATTTTACCATCAGGTAATTACTACTCATAACAATAAATGGGTACACAACCAATGTAAAAAGAACGAGTGTTTGTTGTTTAAGTAAATTTGTTTTAAAATGTAAAATAATATTAATAACATATTTCTTATTTGCACATGCTACCCAGGCTGGAATCATGTGCATTGATGTTCAATAACTTCTTAAGATAACATAAAATAAAACGTGCAATACTTAAAATAATACTTGCAATACTTAACCAATTATATTTACCAAGCCTAACTACGAGCACGATAAAACTGTTGTTTGTGTTGAATTTTCCGCCTCAGACGTTATTTTCCACCTAGCCAATACAGTAGAACTTCAACAGTACAACACGACTGAGCGGAGGCAATATTTACACCGCCATTTTAGAATTTTGACAGGTGTCATGATGACGATGTCATGCCTTAGGCTCAATTCAAACCGAACTGGCAGCACTGTGAAACCATTTCATCTTTATCACTTTAATGTAAGTATAGATTAATAGAATGGACGAAGATGGGGCGCGGACAGCCGCGAGACTTAAGCAAGTCTTATATGCGTTACAATGTATTGTAGTCATAGAGACAAAGTTAAAATGGTTCGACGGTAAAACTGCGCTGCTGTCTACTTTATACATATACTATAACATCCTTTACTATAACATAATGTAACTGTTACTTTGTTCAATAGGTGTCGGAAGTATGGAAGCACTTGTGTGTTCCGGCAACTGTACTTGAAAGCCAATTTCAATTCTAAGGCTAGCCTTCTAACTTTACTTCTAGCTCGCTTGGCTAGGTACCACCGATAAGAAGAAAATTTAATTGCCATACACCTAACAGTGTGTTCTGGCAGCAATCCATGAGAGCCAGTAAAACACTTAGAGACTTAACAACTGTATGTTTAGTCTGTAACAGCCGCATCGTCCACTGCTGAACACAGCCTCCCCTAATAAAGGGGTATTTGCTATAATCCCCACGCTTGGCAGGCGTCTTGGGGATCGCAGTGTAAGTTGGCAGTTCTTTAGAAGGCGCTGCTGCCCACCTTCCAGTATTTTTCCCTTAGTCGCCTCTTACGACACTACGACTTATATGGGGAGGTGCAATTCTAACCCAGCACCCCACGGGGTCTACAAGCGCAGTAAATCGTTACTTGTGACGAAATGCTACTGTTATAGGCAGCGATTAGTCCGGTTAACATCAGGTGGGCCTCGTGCGTTGTGGGCCTCATGGTCTCATAGAGCCAGTGACTTTATGTTAGCATTTTTCCCATCCTCAACTACATCATCTATACATATAATATGGTAAATGGATCATCATCATGGAGTGATATGTTTTTCAGAGTTTGATGCTGCTCACCTTCTGATATTTTTCCTTCTATCGCTTCTAACGACTCCTACATGAATTTTTGGGTGCAATTCTAACCTGGCCACCCTAGGGTAAAAACCACTACCTCTAAATGTGTCAAGCAAGCTCCACCTAATTCAGGCATGACAATTGATCAGTTATCACCAGTCCTAGCAAAAAATAGTATTAACATATTTATGTACCAACTAGTGAATATTAACATACAAACAATATAAATTGTAATTATGTATATCATTTCAGTGCCGAGTGTTCGACCAGGGTGAACGGCACAACGTACATTTGGAGGAAACCGTGTGGACATTGGAGTGTGCAGACAAAATCATCAAAATACAACAACAGCATGATGTGGACTTGGTTAATTTTGTACTATCTATTATAAAAGATAAAAAATATATGAATGGACTTCAACATTTATGCAAAGAAAATATTATACTTTTTGAAGAAATGGTTAATGACAATGCATATAAAAAAGATAGAACTATCTACCCGAAAATTGAGTTGTTTGTACGAAAGTTACGCTTCAAGTGTTAGCATTTACATATAATGTATGCATTAACCAAAATACACTAAAGTTAACATTATGAAATAACTTTTACGAGCAGGCGGTCCAATCTATAAAAAAATATTGTTAATAAAATGTAAATAAAAATATTTTTATACTTTAGAGTTATTTTTTATTCAATCTGTATTGGTAATTGGTTGTCAAACTATGGCAACTTGTAGGTATACCTATCATTAATAGCCATAACATTCGCCATTGAACAAATGCCACCATTCCCATAAGGGGTGGGACATAATACCCACTCGTGACAAGTGTCGCCCAGAGAGGATGACGAGGCCTCTTTACAATGTCTTCCATGTCGGACATCCACTGCTCGAGCCTCCTCCCCTGCATAACCAATATTTGGTAAGATCCTACTAACGCCGCCTTGGATATTCTAGCATGGAAGTTTCGGTTGTTCTTGACTTTATTATATAGGGATTTCGATGGTATGATTTTTTACAGTATATAAATGACAGAGAAAAACTGCATAGCCGTAATTGATAAGTTTAAATATAGTAATAATAAGTATTGCCAGTTATATCTATAACGAATTTATTTACATATACATGATTTGTACAATATAAACAGGTGGAATCAGTTTATTAAATTTAATAAATCATTCAATCACTAAATGTTGTTGGAAATTGTAATACATTTGGTAACAACAAAGTATATCATTCAGAACATTCACTACTGAACATAGCCTCCCCCAATGGGAGGGTCTTACCTTTATCCCCCACACCTGGCAACTATAGTGCGCGCGGAAATAGTTGGCCGCGCCTTAGGTGGCGACAGGGGCAAGGGGGCGCGGGTTGCCTACTGCTCGCAACGCACATGAGATTTGACAGTGAAGACCCATCTCGAGATATCGTAAACAATAATTGTTCAATTATTGAAATGAATAAATAAAAAACAATTGAACTTTTACAAGTTTATATTGTACCTATCTAATTATATTGTAATTAATAGTAACATAAACCAAAAACAAATTATGTATATGTAATTATTTAAATAATATATACTTATATGAAATTACTCTGACATATTCTCTGAATCACTTGATTCTGAACTCTGAATTTATGTATATTCGCATCAATTTTATATTCTAAACTATTGACATCGGCTTTCCGTTTTTTAAAAAACGTATGCACTTTAAATATTATTTCCTTAAATTAACTTATCGGCGGACTCATCTCGCTATTGCAATCTCATGTGCGTTGCGCCCCCGCCTCTCCGTCCCACCGCTCACTTAAGGCGCGGCCAAACTACCTAGTTCCGCGCGCACTATAATTAAGAGTATGAGTATAAGGTGTTGAAGGCTCTGCAGAAAATTATGCCGTCATATATCTCTTTTATACACACGCAACTAGTGAGAAGTAAAATTCTAGGCGCCCCATGGCAAACATAACAGAAACATAACACACTTAATTTAAATTGAAACAAAATTTTCTTACATAAGGTTATAGGAACTAGTCAAAAACTTCGATTCATTGCACATACAGGCTATATTCTGATTTAAATATCAGCCAGTCAATAACTGATGTATTCCTACAACCATAGGAGAACTTACGCATTAATAATCTTGCTATTGGAAACACTCACATTTCAATCATGGTAACACCCAAATATCTATATACATACCGTTCAATACAATCATACCATTTTGTCTCTCCTTATTCGATGCACCGCACTGGCCACATGAGTGTTTTTGAATTTAATGGGCCTCTTCTTCTCTTTCTCCTCAATTACATCCTTTTCAATCTCTCTAACACTGTTTTCAGATTTCTGATTCAGTCTTTGTGGTTTGCTTTTAGAAGCTTCCATAGTATTATCATCATCATTAAACAGATCCTTGACGGAGACAAGCCTGTGAGAGTTGCCGACTCTGAGTAATTTTTTCAAACCTCTGGTAGTCTTTTTCTCAATGAGACCTATAATACCCCAGTCATCAGATTTGTGCTTCTCAGTGCTTTCTAGCTGCCACGCCGCATTTCTAACTTCCGCCTTTAACCGTTCACATTCTTCATAGCTGACATTTCTACTAACATTGAGTGCCTGTTCCAGCGGGTTGACTATGTACAAGGGAAGGCTGCTTGGTTTCCTGATAGTTGTGCCTTCGTTGATTGAGATGGCTTTGTTCTGGAAGTCGAACTGTGCGTAGAACTCGAAGAATTGCAGCAGCAGTGTCTCCAAGCTGGCGTCGCTTTGTCCGTAACAGTCAGTTGGCAGCTTGTTCAAGTCACGTACAAATGTGCAGATCAGGTTTTCTTCTGCTATCTGAATGTCTTCTTTTCCTGTAAAAATTAACAAAAGGTCCACCAGATGTTACAACCACTGCCCCTAATCCGCTATGTTAATGTATAAAAATTCAGACCATTCAGAACACTGTGGCACCGCATTGAGTTCTAATGACTTTAACAGAAGTCTTACCAGCATTTCTCACAAGAGTCTTCACGGAGGGCAGCACGCATCCATCCTTGGTCTTCTGCTGCAGGAAGAACAGCACCATGAGAGTGAGAGGGAAGTTGGTGATCCAGCGGCCGGGGTGCGCGGTGGTCAGGGCTGCGGCGCGGGCCCAGCGGCGGACCAGAAACGTGAGCGGCCGGACCCGAGGGTCCAGCGACCCGTATAGCCACAGTAGCTCTGACATGTATACTCCGGACCTAAACAAAAGGAAATTATATTTTTTACATAAAAACATTATTATTATTATTAATGGACGAGCAGCAATATGCTGATATGTCCATATCAGTGCAGTGTTGGATTTATAGTTTCAGAAGAGATTTCTTTTCTGTAGATAGCCATTTGTCCAGTTTATTTTTAAAATTGTTGATTGATGTGGCTGAAACAACATGTTCTGGTAGTTTATTCCAGTTATGCACTACTCTGTTGCTCAAGAAATAGTGTGCAGGCTTCATTATGGCCAAATCCCGAATAAGCTGGATTTCATGTCCCCGGATTGTCCTTGAGCTTTCTCTCATTATATAACAGTACTGGTAAGACTGTTGTAAAATTAATCAGTTTTGAGGTAAGTAACTATTTTTGAAGGACATGTTAAAAAGTGTGCTAAGTACAGGAGCCAAGATGTGGGCACTGTTCTTAAGTACAAGGCTTGGAACTTGATCAGGACCAGGAGATCAGTTAGTATGCAGGCTTGCAATTGCTTTCTCCACATCTTCTACAGAAAAGTATATATCACAAAGATCACGTTCCACACGAGCCACACCAACTTTCATCTGTTGTGACAAGGGGGGTTGTGTCTCTAATGAGTATGCTTTTTGAAATTCTTCGGCAAAAACATCAGCCATTTGAGAAGGCTGCGTTACCAGGTCACCACTCTGGGTCCGGATGGCTGCTGGGATGCTCACTTTTGAAGATGAACATCTCCGAATGTAAGAGTAGAATGATTTGTCTCCATATTTAAGTATTTCGGCTTCATAGCACCTCCTTTGTTTCCTCGACATATCAACACATTTGTTGTTTGTTTCTCTGTAGAGTTGGTAGTCATATTCTGACCCAGAGATCCTGTAATTGTCCCACAGAGTCTTTTTTTCAGCCACTAGTTTTAAGACATTTTTATCAATCCATGGTTTATTTCGGGGTTTATTCTTGACTTTTCTTTCAGGAGCATGTTTATCAACAGTTGTGTTGATTGCAGACAAGATCCCCATCCACAATTTTTCTGTATCATTGAAACAGTTTACCTCCTCTAAAATATTTCTTAAATCATTGTTGAAACTGTCAAAATTAATATATTGGTAGTAATGTCTAAGCTTAGGTGTATCAGTAGATTTTCTTACTAGGCACTGAAGGCTGAATTCTAGTACGGCATGGTCACTTTTGCCGATTGGAGGTTTGTGCATTACTTCATCAATTAGAGGTCATGACTTGGATGGGTGACCGCTGGTTGGATATTACTGCTGAGCGCTTCCGTGCTTCGGAGGGCACGTTAAGCCATCGGTCCCGGTTGTTGTCTTAGGATGGCAGTCGTTACAGCAACCTATCAGGCATAAAAAAAAAAAAAGAAAAAAAAAAGAGAATCCTCATTTACCATACCAAGGTCTAGTAAGGATGATTCTTGCCCTTGTCTGAAGCGTGTGTGGCATTTCACCAACTGATGGAGATTGCTGTCGCGGAATGCTGTAACAAAGAGTTCTTCGGGGCCAGAATAACATTGGCCTGGTGGAATAGGCCATTTAATAGTTGGATAGTTAAAGTCACCTGCAATGATCACTGTATTTCTTTCAGTAGCAGCAATGAGATTATTTAGTAATGTAGCGTCACGAGTTTTCCATACAAGTTCATCCTGACTACCTGTTCGAAATAAACCAATAACCAAGAAATTATAAGTACTAAATTGTATATCTACATATAGCGCCTCAACTCCATCGCACATATAATTTTTGTTGCGCCTTGCTATGATAGGAATACCGTTTAAATGTTCCTTTATATAAATGGCTACACCACCCCCTCTATTTTTTCCTTCAGCCTTATTTTTCTTATGCTTTCGGTCATGTCTTAATAGTGTATAGCCTGGGATACTGTATGTGCTATTACGGTCATGCTGCTGTTTAGCCAGGTTTCCGTGATGATTGCAATACATGGTCTATTTGTGTTTATGTAGTTCAAAAAGAGATCAAACTTAGATGGTAAAGATTGTATATTGGTATAGGTGAAAGTAACGGCAGCATATGGATTTCTATTGACATTGCCTAGTTTTTTTGTGTGACAATTTTTGGGTTACCTTTTATATATTTGATGGTGAGGCCGGTTTCCCCTTTTACAGTACGGTCTCTCAGTACTTCCCGGAGCTTGTTCAGTTCTTCACGTTGTTTAGGAGTTTTATCGTCATATACTCTTACCTCTTTTTGAGCCTTACTCTTGTTTTTCAGTACCCAAATAGCATCTTGACGGTACTTTAATATCACCTTCAATGGGCGCGGCTTTACTATACCGGGTTCACGGCGGCCTATACGTTGTACCTTTACCACTTTGTCTGAGAAGTCAGTGCCGTTGTTTATGTCGTGCAAGATTTTCTTCACACAAAGTTCATCATGTGACTTTCTGTCACTGCCAATGTCTGAGTCACTTTCCTTAACACCAACAAGTATTACATTGGTGGCTCTGCGCTCCCGTTCCATTATTTCTTCTAATAATGCGTTAGTGTCTGTGGGCGTCTCGGTCATAATCGTCGTAGTTCCCGCGAAGTTTGATGGGGTAAGGTGTCCTTCGGCGAGCTGCTTTTTTACGCCGTCGAGTTCTTCTCTCAATCCATAATTTTTTGAAGCAGTGATAGCTCAGTGGCTTTGACTATGGACTGCCGCGCAGCAGGTCCATGGTTCGAATCCCGTCGCGGGCTTGAGCTTCACCGCATGGTGGAAGGGTATTTTTGCGAATGCCCGCCTGGCTAGCAAACACCCTCAAGTTGAAAATCTGTCGCCAAGCACCTAAAGGTGTGTTCCGGCAGTTGTCCTTGAGAGCCAGTCATTCTAAGTTAAGCCTGTTAACACCTTCGACCACATCATCACTTACCATCACGTGAGATTGTGGTCAAAGGCTTAACTATCACCAATAAAAATAAAAAAAAAAAAAACCATCGTAGGATTTCATTAGCTTTGGTACTTGAAAAAGGGCCTCTCGGCATGGAGAACACAAGTACAGGAGGCTGCGTTTGCCCTTTAATCCCATAACACGCACCTCACTTGTCGTCAAGTTGCTGCATTGAAGACAGATATGTCGTTTGCAACCATCACACTGCACCGCATTTTCATCATTATGATCATCTTTACATTGGAAGCACTTTATTTTATTCGACATTGTTAACAAGGATTTGAATCAGACTAGATCAGGTTACGAAAATACGTTGCGATTTTACCATTTTTTTGTCTCTTCACAACCACTTTAGCAAGTCTTTTTTCAATGATTTTACTACAATAAATGTGTAAGTAATTGATTATTAAAAAACTATTTTTTGTCTAAAATAATGCTCCTTAGCTATTTAATTCTGATTTAAAATACGACACAAGTTCCAACACTGCTTCTATAATCGAGGGTAGGGTAAAGAAAAAAAAAAATCCTTCAAAATTTCTTTTTTCAACACACACACATGCACCCTTGCATGTTGTATCCGTTGCGCGCCATAAGCTCATTTGTAACAGTCACTTAGGCTCTGTATTGAAATTATTGCATTGACCTGCCAAGCGGATATACTAACAAATTTAGAGCTACTTGAACGAGACCATCCCACCCACGGCCCCCAACATGCTCTGCTATTTAGCTCAGTACTAAATTCGTCGCCAAGCACCTAACGGGGTTTCCGGCATCTATCATTGACAGCCAGCCTATACTAAGATTTACTAGGTTAAGTCTACCATCTTGACAACATTATCAAATACTATCAGATGAGTTTGCTGTCAACGGTTATTCTATCATTAGTATCTATAGTTAGTATCGTAATCGTTGATCCCGACATATTGCACATATTCATTGCACGAGTGTGAGAGAGGTTACCGACGCGGCAATGCGACACTAACATATTGTTGTAGCAGAGGTCGACGTCGACGTCTGCCAAGTGCTGCGTGTACTTGACGATGGGCACGCGCGCGTGCAGTATGCGCGTGACGCGCGCGGCGCCCGCCACGCGCAGCTCTATCACCTCGCCGACCAGCTCCACGTGCCGCGCCCACCCGCGGGCCCCGCCCTCGCACTTCTTCTCTTGGAACACCAGCCGCCGCCCGCCCTCCTTCTACCATTTACAACAACATTATACAATCAGTAAAATACCTTACAACAAATTATACCACATAAAAATTATTTCGGATGGAAAAAGATAACTTCCAGCGGGACTTGAACCCGCAACCCTGGCTCTACCCAACTTGAACTAGAGATAGCAGAAGACAATCGACTTAGGCTGGAAAGTTGATATACGAAATAATTTCTATGTTTTCGTTTAGCATGTGTCAATGCTCTTATAAAATAATACTAATCAAATTGTACCGCTTTTACAAATGTGTACTTGCAGCTCGTCACGCAATGCGACGGAACGTTCGACGATAAATATAAGTTCGATAATAAATGACTTACTGTTTCATTATTTAGCTCATTGGTGAGCACCAGATCCAGGTCACAGCCAAGTTTCCCAAAGCCGTTAACAGAAGAACCAAACAGGCGAACAGCTATGTTGGCGTACAGGCTCTCAAATACGCATTCTATCTGGAATCAAACCAATACACTCAAATATCTTTGACCCTCTCTCTGTCTCTCTCTCTTTCTCAATCACAAAGGTCCCTCTCTCAAATAAGAGGATGGAGGGAGTCTTCTATGTCCAGAAAGTAGATGAAAACCTTATATATAAATAGTTATTTAATTTATAAGTAAGAATTTGATTATTAACATGGGTATATGTGCCAATATGTACACTTTATTTATTTGTTTATTAAGAGACTAGCAGCATAATTGCTGATATGTCTATATCACACAGTACTGACAGTTATTTCATTTCACTCACAATGTTCACTTATTAAAGTGAGTTCATTTGTCTGGGGGCTTTTTAATATTTAGATGCAGAATGCTCGCCTGGCTAGCTACCAATCTAGCATCAAGAAGAAAATCTGTCAATGTCGTCTATTATAGGCAGACCTTACTGCTTAACATCAGGTGGTGCTTAAAGTCATGCTTGTTCCATAAATATCACAAAAAAAAAATATCATTCAATATTTTAAAATAGTTAAAATACTTCCAGTTCTCAGAGAGAAGCAATTTTTTTAGAGTATAAATAAATAAACTTGAAAATGCAAATTGGAATAGTTAGGAATTGGATACAACAAAGAAATAAAGTCTCATTTCCAATACCTGGATCCCGACCTCTGAAATAAATGCTGCATTACTCCGAGCTGTGATCCGCATGTACTACTGGATGGGTAACAATCAAAACAAAACTCCAACCTAAGCAAAGTGTATTCATAAAGCTTTCCATACAAACACAGTATCATAATATTTTTAAATAAAAAATTCAAAATCAGTGAAATTTTGCATGCATGTCCTAGAGACTATCTTCTGATTTGCAAGATTATTTGTTATACTATTTATTTTCTCCCCAAATCTAAAATAAATACCTGTACAAGATTATATTTCAATATAATATGAAAATACATATTTTTACAGAAAACTGGCAAACGAGAATCGTAGCTGAAGAATATGCATGCAACCGAGTTTGAAACCGACTTGGTATTTATTTGTATGAAAAGAGTTATGAATACAATTCCTCAAATATAAGAAATAAACAAGTGACAACAAACAAAATCTCACCTGCCTTGCAACCATATACCTCAGCCGAATACCCAAGTCATTCAATGTAGTTTGCTCATACAACAACTGTATCTGATCTGACACGGTCTTGCACTGAGCTAACTCTTCAAATAGCTGATCTTCATTTACATTTGTATCACCATGTTTTGTTACCAAACATAATCCATCAGGGACCGTGAATTTCTCTTTTTTGTCTGTGCTAGCCCTAAACCAGAGGAATGGCGACTGTAAAGCCATTACATCAAGGTCTTTCTGGTGCATACTGCATGTTCGTATCACCTCTTTGAGATCATCTTCCGTGCTGAACTCAATGAGCATGAAGTGCTGCAAGGTACAATAGTTGAGTATTAGGTATATACTAAGGTTAGATAATGATTTGTAGATAAGTATTTTTTTGTCACAAATTTCGGACATGTTTAATAATGCTGTTAGTTTGTGTGCTTTTAGTTTTGGTAGTGAGTTAAAAATTAAAGCTGTAGCTGTATGAGATTGCATGAATTAGGGTCATTACGCTGGATCGCGGCCCTGCGTTGTTTCGCGGCCTTTTAGAGGACGAACCGTATAAATATTGCAATAATAAGAATTCTATCTCACTCTTACCAACGCGTTGTGGCACTTTAAAAAGTAGGATAGTTGCAGAATGTAATGCCTATCCTAATTGGTCGGTTAACCTAATCCAAGTGCCGGAAATAAATCGTCCATTTTGCCAGTCGCGCTGTCAGCGCACACACGTACGCAAAGCTGCGCAAAAAATAGCGAACAGGTCCCGCTTCAAAAGTAAGTATTTCATGTTAACGATTACTTATTACTAGTGTGATTGTTTTTGAGTTAACATAGTTGTTTGTTTCATGTAATTTTGCATTTATTTTGGGAGTAAATTACTCTAATACCAGTTTTATTTGGTGGCCGCAAACCAACGCAATAAATTTTTAGTAAAGTTGGTATACGGCCGGGTGGCCGCGGCACTAGCTCACTGAATGAAATCATTTAGCTTTCATTCCTATTATTAATGTAAATAAAGCTTCGCTTTGTGCAACATTCTTTTATTGTTGGGGTTGGTTTAAATGATATAGTTAGTTCACGGCCCCCAAAATATAATTTTATATGGATTTATAGCTGTAATGTGGCCGCAAACTAACACATGCTAACAAAACAAATCTGGTTCGCGGCCGTCTCAAAATCATATGAAAAATAGACGGCCGTTATCTGACTATTTGATAATAGAGGTGTCAGTTTACGGCCACTTCTTTCACACATACTGTTTTGGTTGGTGTTTAGATAATTTTTGTTATTACAGATGTCTACGAAAAAACTCAAAAAAAAAACTGTGAGTTACACTGCTGAAACTCTACAGAAGGCATTAAAAGAAATTCGCGAAGACCATATCCCAATCAGAGAAGCAGCACGTAAATTTAGTATTCCGAGATGTACAATTCAAGATCGATTAAGTGGCAGAAGAACAGACGAACTAAAAAAACAGGGTCCCGAGCCAGTGCTGGGAGAACAAGGCGAAAAAAAAGTTGTAGATTGGCTTATAAATATAGCGAAATGTGGTTTTCCCGTGAAGAAGCAAGAGCTATTAGATACCGTTCAAAAAATTTTCAAAGATTTAAAAAAGCCGAATCCTTTTAAGGATGATCGTCCTGGGCAGACATGGTATCTAAACTTTTTAAAACGACATCCTGAGATATCAGTAAGATCAGCAGAAGGAATCAACAAAGCTCGCGCTAGGGTGACCGAAGAATCGATTCGATTGTGGTTCCGCGAACTGGAAATATTTTTAGCGCAAGAGGGACACTTGGATATACTTACAGAACCCGAAAGGATATTCAATGGAGATGAAAGTGGTTTTTCACTTTGTCCAAAAACAGGAAAAGTTCTTGGGCCAAAAGGTTATCGAAATCTCTACCAAATTAAAGCCGGCAACGAAAAAGATAACCTAACAGTACTCGCAACATTCAACGCTTCTGGTAAGATGTGCCCGCCATTGGTGGTT
This sequence comes from Plagodis dolabraria, assembly GCA_963854805.1. NCBI lineage: Eukaryota > Metazoa > Arthropoda > Insecta > Lepidoptera > Geometridae > Plagodis > Plagodis dolabraria. The sequence continues at coordinate 2,037,445 of OY978453.1, read as the reverse complement.
TTTCCATATATTAGACCACCAAAAAGTTTAACAGACAACATGCCACAACACTGGAGTCTAGGAAGAAGCGAATCCGGGTGGATGAATGGAGATGTATTCTTCGAATACATCACTAATGATTTCAATAATTGGATAATAGAAAACAATATCAAGAAGCCCGTTCTTCTGCTAGTCGATGGACATAAGTCGCATATGTCTTTAATGTTGAGCTCTGTCTGTGAAGAGCTTGAAATTATTTTATATGCTCTTCCCCCGAATACAACGCTGCAGCCTGCCGATGTCAGTGTGTATGCTCCATTAAAAGCCCAGTGGAAGAGTCACGTCAGAAAATTTCTTGCAAAGCCAGAAAATCTGAACAAAGCTGTAACAAAACAAATTTTTGTCTTCTTTTTAAAGACATTATTGAAAATCCACAAATGAAAATCAATATCGTCAATGGATTCAGGCGATGTGGTCTTTTTCCGTATGATCCGAACGCAGTAGACTATACGAAATGTGTTCAAAACACATTAGAACAATTTAGTCGAGCGAATGGTTCGCGTGAGAACTTGGGAATAACGAATGAAGACCTCATCGCTACCCGCAAAGTGATTCGTCATTTGAGACCAGTCCTAAAAGAGAAGAACATTGACACAAAATTTATCCTAAAGGAAATCAAAAAGCTGAGAAGGTCAGAACCCAGAGAACCTCAATATATTACCGGATCCGAAGACAATACAAACTCAACACTCAACTTGTCGAGCATTCCTAATTTTTTATCAAATATTTCGGCTCATTCATCTGCGAATGCTTCCAATCTCGCTCCGCCACACGTTTCCGATCCAAACCCGCCGCATGTTTCCGATGTTACATCAGCAAATGTTACTGATCTCGCTCCGTCGCATATACATGATCCTGCCCCACTGACTCTTGTTATTGCGGCTGAAGTTCCCAAACGTACCTCTGAGAGTATTCCAAATCATGTCTTGTCGAATTTAGTTACATCTGATTTTAGCGGCCTTGAGTTGGGAACAGTGGTTTCACTGGACGATATTGTGGTCATACCATTCCAAACCAGCACACCCAAAAACCGAAACATAAGCTCCAAATCTCAAAACCGGACTCGAATAACGTCCCTCTATGCACAGAACAGATACACCAAACCCAGATTACAGATGAACCTGGAAGTTTGGAAACTTGCACCGAAGTAGTTCCACATAGTGTACCAAAAGAGCAACTGGGATCTGAAAATCGTGACACCGACTCAGTAACATTAGCTCAAGTGCCAACTATAAAAGACAACTTGCCATTATAAACCGTTACTACCGCAGAAAAATCGAAAGATGCAAATGAAATTTTGACATTTGGTGTCACTTGCCAGCAACTAAAAGGAAGGTCTCTTCTATCACTGGATGACGTTACAGTTATTCCAACTATATCACAACATTCCGATTCTCATGACGTTCTGTCGAAGAAACCATCATCTTCTACAATTACATCCGCATCCGCCAACAACAAAATTTCAATAGATCCAAACACAGTATTCGAGCAACATCTGTTTATACCCCAACCTTTAGAAAAGTCCAAACAAAACGTATCCAAAGATCGTATTCCGTCGGCGATATCAGGGAAAAAATGGCGAGAATACCATCTACTAAAAGAAAAAGTTAAACAAGAAAAGAATGAGGAGAAAGAAAAAGCTAAAGAAGCTAGAAAGCAAGCCGTTAAGCGTAAGCAAGAGGAAGCAAAGAAAAAAAAATAAATACACAATGCCAAGAAACTTAAAAAAGGAAAACTTTTAAAGACTAAAGAGGTAACATCAAAACAAAATTGTGGCCATTGCGCAAATATCTTAAACAGTGACACTGAGGACGATGAAAACAAAAATGTTGGCTGTGATTTTTGTACTAAATGGTTTCATTTGAAGTGCACTGATTTTATAGGACTGACTTATGATGATGTTAAAGATAAACCGTTCAAGTGTAACATGTGCATTATTGATAAGGAATAGTTTTGTATTCTTCTAGCTCGTTGTTTTAGTTGATTATTTTGATCTCGTACCAATAAGTACCTACTTAATTAAAGACTGTTAACTTTATTTATTTTTTATAAGTACAATATACATTATTACAGGTTTCATAGAAATTGTTGAAGACTGATTACTAATAGTTACTGTTTACAAGTTAACTAATACATATAAATGTTGACTATTTAAAATACTAGTCTTATACGCTCAAATTATAGAGTATAATAAAAACAAAATGTTAATGTTAACCAAACCTAATTTGTTGCAATATAAATTGATTATAAAACGTTGTTTTATTTTATTATTTGTAGAGATAGTAATGTACCTAATGTGTTTAACAACGAGAGAAAAATAACTCTGTATAGATTAATGAAAGTGTTGTATGTTAGAAGTACGGAAGAAGAATAAATCATTACCTAGAGGTTAAGAGTTTCGAGTAAGGAAAGAAAGGAGGGAAAATAGCGGAAGGAAAGAAGAAAAGACAGAGGGAAGAATTGGTGCAGAAATTATAGAGGTGAGTTGGTAGGAGAAAGTAAAATACTGTAGAGATTAGAATGCCTGAATGACGAATTAGTAGTGCGTGAACCCAGACTAGATGAAAAAATCCTGTGGAAAAAAGAGATGTTAGAATAGTGTAAGGTAAGGTTAAGTTAGAGCACTAGAAAGGGTCGAAAATTTAAGAGAACGTGCTTTTTAAGAGTAAAGGCATTTGAGTGACAATAAAACGAAATGTGGGACCATTATATAACGAAAAGTGTACGAAAACGCAAAGAAGTATGGAATACTCGTAAGTCAATATTGTATGTAAACTGGCGGCCGCGAACTAACTGTAGGGTGGTCGCGAACTGAAAAAAGTGGCCGTCAACCGGCATTTTGAGTAAATTTTAGGTAATTATTTATTTTAAAAAAAAACTGTTAAAATAGTTCTCCAATACTTATTTCGAAAAATAACTTGATGATATCTGCTACCCCTACAGAAATAATCAGAACCTGAATAATGGACATATCATACTAATTTCAAGGAGCAAAGTTAGGAAGGCGACTAAAAGGCCGCCAACCGGTGCAACGACCCTACATTAATATATTATTTTTTTTCGAAGACCACAAATATGGATTATAAGACTTGTCATAATGACCAGCAAGCTAGATTTAGATATATGTATAGTTATAGCATATACATAGTAAGATCTCTAAGGAGTTAAGCTCTATTGCCCTTTCTTAGGCTATATATATTTCATTATACTCAGGAAACATCATTCATTGTTTCTATAAATGGAGCCTTCAAATAATACCATTCCCAATATATAATAATTCAACTGCCCTTAATATTGAACCTAAGTGAGTTGCTATATATACATGGGCCATACACCAACACGAATTGATTGTCATTGTAGCATTGATAAGGTATATATATAGGTATATACCTATACTAAAATAAAGATATGCCCATGAACTCTTAAAAAAGGGAATGATGTATCTATATATTATAATAATTGAGTAACATACAATTGGCAAGCCTGTTCACAAACTAGATAAATACAGGATTTTCATTCTACTATTTCTGTTCATAACTAGCCATACTATCTCACCTCTCCCCCTGAGTTCTTATAGTGGTGGACTCCATTGATACTGGCATATTTAGAACAGTACCCATACAGTTCAGTGAATGACGCCTCCGAATTGACTTGCACGGCGAGACTGCGACGTGCTTCTGCTCTTCTTTGAGCCACCACCTCGTCATAGGCAACAAACTTCCTAGCAAGGTCTAAAACATATGAAAATATTATGCCAACTTAACCTCAAAGCCACCTTCAAAACTTACTACAATATCTCACTGATTATTACCAGACTGTTTCCTTATCAATGAACATTTACACGCTGACGATGGTAAACTTAGAGAATTTGGTAGCCGCCTTCCATGTATGAGCAAAGTTTTCAATACGGTCATTTTTTCTACAATTTTGTAACAATTGCCAAAGAGAATTTCAACTTAAACATTTTGAGAATGTACTACCAAAACCTACCTACAAAACTACAAACCTACCAAAGATCTGTGCCATAGATCAAATAGAATATATCGTCGGTTCAAAGGTAAAACACACTAAGTGACATTTTGACCCAAAATGAGATTTTACTAATTTTGCTTCTTTAATGAGAAAATCTACGATAAGAAAAAATCACTAAGTGCGTATTGTGCTCCATAACAAAACTGTGAAGTGAAAAAAGTCTTTACCTCCAAATCCTCTGTAATCCCTTTGCAGGTAAAACTCATTTGGCACTTAATTAATTTTGCCTGAAATCTTCATTGTAGGTCAGTCCTAAGTTAGTCCTAGTTAAGGCATGTAAAACTCACTAACGGTGCGTTCCGATTCGAGTTCCAAGTCTGAAGTTGAAGCCCCAATTATTTTAGGAAGTAGTTATACTGAAAATGTGAGTATTTAAAGTTATATTTTCCTGTTACACTTTTCTACTTTCTAGTTGCAATATATCGGGCTTAGAGCAAACTATCAACAATAACTTTTTTTTTTCAGAGAATTATTTCAAATAACAGAACAAAGCTTGTGGATTATCCTTTAGAAACAGATGATGAGATGGATGACTTCAGTGCAGCATCTGATGACGATCCTTGTTACCAGCCACCTCAAGAAAGTGAAGATAAAATATCTGACATTTCTGATTATGAGATAGAAGAGGGTAATGTTAGCAATTTAACAAGATGTAGACAAAGAAATACCGCAAATTGGAAAGCCAATATGACAAAAAAACACCGAGCAGAATGTCTACCATATAAAAACAAGAAAAAGGAATGTGAAGCTAAAAGCTCAAAACCAGTTGATTGCACAAAATGTAGATTTCAGTGTACTCAATTTTTCACAGAAGAAGATAGAACAGCATTATGTAAAACTTATTGGGGATTCGCAGATTACAATAGACAGAAAGATTTTACATTAAAGTATGTGATTGTGGTGGCACCTAAACGTAGACGAAAAGAAAGATCAAGTGAGAATCGTACTTTATCTAAAATGTATTATTTAGAAAATGCTGGTGGTAAGCACAGAGTGTGTGCTAATTTCTTTGAAAAGACTCTAAATATTTCAAATGGGCCTATAAATACGGCCATAAAGGGCGCAGGTTCAACAGGATGTTTCTCTGGATCAGACAAGAGAGGAAGAAAAATACCAGGAAACAAGACCAGTGAAGTAGATGTTTCCTTAGTGAAGGAGCACATTGAAAGCTTTCCTGTAATGGAAAGTCACTATGTTAGAAAACAAAGTCAAAAATTGTACCTTGAAAGTGGCCTGTCTATTCTTAAAATGTATGAGCTATATCAATCATTTTGTTTGGAAAGGAATGCAACACCTGTAAAGCAATGTACATACAGGCGCATGTTTTGTAACAATTATAATATCTCCTTCTTCAAACCAAAGAAGGATTTGTGTGCTACTTGTTCCAAGTACAAAGAAGCCAGTTCTGAACTAAAGAGTGACATGGAAACTGATTATTCTTTACATCTTATAAGAAAAACAGAATGCCAGGAAGCAAAAGCCAAAGACAAGTTAAAAGCCAGCGAAGACCCAACATTTGTAACAGCCACATTTGATTTGCAAAGTGTTTTACAATTGCCATACTCTGATGTTTCTCTATTTTACTATTCAAGGAAAATCTGCGTATATAATTTGACAATTTATTTGTCTACTGGAGAAGCTCATTGCTATACTTGGAATGAGATAAATGGAAAGAGGGGAAGCAACGAAATTGGTTCCATATTGTTAATGTTTTTGCAGTCGCTGCCTGCTACAGTAACAAGTGTTTCCTTGTTTTGTGATACTTGTGGTGGGCAAAACCGTAACCAGCAAGTGGCGGCCGTGTTGTTGTATGCAGTCAAAAAAATTGAGCATTTCAACCAAATTGAACTAAAGTTCCTGGAATCTGGGCACTCACAAATGGAGTGTGATTCAATGCACTCCGCCATAGAGTCCGCAAAGAAACATAAAAGTGCATTTACCATGGCAGATTGGATTAACATTTTCCGTTCTGCAAGATCCCAAAGAGGAAAAAACAAAACCAATGGTGAGTACATAGTGCACCACTTAAAGTATACGGATTTCTTTGATTTACAGTCTTTGGCGTCATCTTCGATAAAGAATAGAAATAAAGACGAAGATGGAAATACAATCTCATGGTTGAAGACTAAATCTATAAAAGTCGAAAAAGGGTCACCAGAGATACTGTTCTGTCGGTATGATCATTCTTCAGAATACAAGAAGGTAAACGTAGTTGGCTTACAGCTGCAACTCTAGTTTTAAACCCTGCATATTCTGACCTACTGCCAATATCTACGAAAAAGAAAGCAGACTTGGTTAAACTTGTAAATGCTGGCCACATACCAGAGGAACTTCATCCGTGGTACAAGAATTTACCAGCCATAAATCTTAATGGTCCGGAGCGGTTGCCAGAACCCGACGAGAATGAAAGTGGAGATGAAGATTAACTTCTAATTACTAATTCGATTATACTTTTATAAGATTTAAAACCAAGTTTTTCATTATATACACTATTTTACCTAAAAAGAAATAGGAAAAACTCATTAAGTACATTTTTCTTATTTACATACAAAATAATAGATTTTAGACAAAAATATAAAAATACTATTATAAAATACATAGTTTTACATGTTCACAGAGAGTTTCAGTACCTGTTATCATTCTATTGATTTTTCACACAAAAAAAACGCAAAAGCTTAATTATCTCCATTAGTCAATTATGCCACTAAATGAGTTTTACCTTTGAACCAACGATATACTACGTATGATCTGTGCCAAAGATTACAGAGTCCCCAGCCCAGTGGAATGTATGTGCACAATGAGGAGCGTTCCAGTTAAAGGTAACTTCGCCAAGAACAATAAAAACGAACTCTTAAAAAGTTGTTCCACTTGAGTCTTGAGCCATATTATCCTAATTTTACCAAGTAATTAAATTATAATAAATATGATATTAAGCATGCATATCTATAAAAGTACATAGATTTGTTTAGAAGAAGTGTTTAGGAATGAGTGTGTGACGGCATGTGAGTGAAGGAGTGAGTGCGTGAAGGAATGTGTGTGTGAGTGTATTAAGGTAACTGTATGTGTTTAAATGTTGATAATAGTAAGCTGAGTGATTTATGTGAGAACCGTTATTAAGTTTTCAATTCTAGCGTAATCTTGTTTTAGTAACCATTATTTTAATATAATTTTACATTTGTGGCGAGTCTTTGGGTAATATTTCAGGATTTTGTAAAGATTGTTGTAGATGTGTGTTGCAAGAAAGGATGTTTCTCTTATAGCAAAGGCAGTTGAATATATTTTTTTAACACACAAACGTTCTTAGTAGACCGTTTAGATTTGAATGATTGATCATATTGTGACATTTTATGTTGATAAAGGACCAGATTGAGAATGTAGAGATTGCGCACAAGCAATACTTGACAATTCTTAAGAGCAACAGAGTAGGATATCGATATTGTTGTGTGTATTTGTTACAACTGGCCATTGAAGTTTGAATTTATATGTAAAAGAATATAGTTATAGGTCAACAATATGATCTGTCAAGAGTAATGAAAAGAAAGATATATGTGTGTCAAGTCATAACAAATCTAGTTTTCTTTATATTTATTATCTCCATTTATTTTTCTATAATGTTTTCCTATACCCCAAGCTTCCACTAAACAACACAAAACAACAGGTTATAGCCCTAGCAAAAATGGAAAATATATCGGGATAAATTCAAATCGGACTACTTGAAGGAAAAGTCAATTGGTTAACTTGGAGGTATGAAATATGCATCCTTTTACGAAGCATTGAAGATGCTATGGATGTAGTCGATGGAAAACTTAAAAGACCAGATTGTGCACGAGATGGAGCAGGTGACGTAGATATAAAGTTATACAAATATGAACTAGTCAGATTTATCAAAGCTGATAGCAACGCTCTTCTCCTACTTACCACAAATATGAGTGAAGAAACACTACGCAAAGTCATGCGATTTACAAGCGCCAACGAAGTATGGTTAGAATTACACAGACTGTTTGGAGGTACATCTGAAGACAATATTATGTATGACATTTTTCGGACTGAAAAGAGATCCAGATGACGACATTGCGACACATATGTGTAAACTGAAAAATATATGGTCTGAGTTAAACTGGGAGTTATACCAAGACGACAAGGAGTTACCAGAACTTTAGTTGGAGTGTAAAATTTTGGATACACTCGGCGACGAATATTATTCATAGAGAAGCAGCTGGCTCTTAATACCTAAAACTGACACAACTATTGATAATTTAACCAGCCACTTACGTGCTTATGAGAGAGCTTTGTGAAGTAAAAAAGGACCTGAAGAGGAAGCTCTGACTGCTAATACGAGTACGCAGAAGAACATCAAGAACAAAGTGAAGGACAAGAGGTTAAAATGCAATTATTGCTCAGAAATTGGTCACTGTGTAAAAAATTGTCAAATGTGGAAACGTGACGGCCAACCACTAAAAAATGATAACCTTCCTTCTACCAGTCAAGGTGCAAACATGACTTTGATGTCTGTAGAGGTAGCACAGACAGAAAAAGCGAATTTTACGGCAGAATGTGACAGAATAACTGGTACGTTGACAATGGAGCCACGAGCCACATTACAAATAGAAGCGACCTCTTCCAAAGTTTCGAGAAATTCGACGAGTCATATATGGTGACAACAGCGAATGGAAAGACGATTCATGTGAAAGGAAAGGGATCGATTATGGTTGAAGCTGATGTTAAAGGTAAAACAGTACCAATAACTCTTCAAGATGTGTGGTATGATCCATCAATTCAATAGAACTTATTCTCTGTCTTAGCTACGCATTATAAGAATCAGAATAGCGAATTCTTTTCGAGTCCAAAGGTATGCAGAATGTCTATTGTTGGCGAACGAAGTCAAAATGGAGGTTTGTACAAACCTAATGTTAAAAATATAAAACCATTTATGCAATTAGAGGTATTCATGACATCCGAAACTCAATTGTACCATGAAAGACTTGGCCTCAAAATAAAAGACATGTTAGAACTTTCATCAAACGTGAACTAGGAATTGACCTTCCAGTTGAACAAGACCTCTGTGAAGGCTGTATGTTTGGAAAGTCTCATAGACTAAAATTTGGAACGAGAGACAGAGCCTCCCAAACAGGAGAATTGGTACATAGCGATGTATGTGGACCGTTTCCCAACTCGATGTCTAATTATCTATATTTTTTGCTTTTTAAAGATGATTATACAAGTTTTAGATACGTTTACTTTATGAAAGAGAAGTCAGAAGTATGTAAATATGTAGAACAGATGATCGTTGAAGCAAAAACTAACGGGCATGTTATCAAAACTATCCTAAGCGATAATGGAGGAGAATTTGATAATAAGAATGTAAGAGATATTCTATCTCGAATTGGTATAAGACAAAGACTAACAAACTATACGCCGGAACAGAATGGCTGCAGCCAGCGTGAAACAGAACACTAGTTGAAACTGCCAGAACACTCACGTATGCAAACGAGACACTGCCACAGTGCCTATGGGCAGAACTTGTGAATACAGCTGCATACATACTAAACAGAACTGGTCCAACTCGTGTAGAAGCTAAAACGCCCTACGAACTCTGGTTTGGTAAGAAAATGAACGTCAAGCAACTACGTGTAATCGGCAGTACGTGTTCATATTCCAAAACAAAAGAGGAGGAAATTACATAAGAAATCTGTTAAAGGCATTTTAGTAGGATATGATGACGATGGTTATCGTATTTGGGTTACAGAAGGTAACGATTATGAAAATCTAGTTGAACCCGATGATGAATTTCTTGATACCGAAGATGAACCCGCACCTTCGAGGTACGATCTACGCGACAGGTCTGCTTTTCAACGTCCAAAACAACTCAACTCAGTTTCTTCAGTATTAAGTAGTACTGTGAATGAACATGCTATGAAGTCTGAGATAAACTCTCTCCGAGATCATGGTACATGGACTTAACAAGATCTGCCGGAAGGAGGAAAAATGATACCATGCAAATGGATATTTAAAGTAAAAGGAAATCCAGATGGCTCTGTCGAAAGATTTAAAGCACGTTTAGTCGCTCAAGGTTTCCGACAAAGAAAAGGTCTTGACTATGACGAAACATATAGTCCAGTAGCAAGAATGTCCACTATACGCTCTTTAGTGAAAGTTGCAGCTAGTGAAAGGATGTATATGGTTCAATTCAACGTGACTACAGCATTCTTCTATGGCAAGCTTACCGAAGAAATTTATATGAAACAACCTGAAGGTTTTGAAGACGGCACAACTAGTGTATGCCGTTTAACTAAAGCAAAGCTTATATGGCTTAAAACAGTCCCCACTTTTTTTATTATTCCTTATATATTAGGTAAATTCAACAGTACAGCAGTGGAAAAATTGTTATTAAACAGGAGTCATACGTTACGAAGGTATTGGAACGTTTTAATATGAGCAATTGTAATCCAATAACTACGCCTATAGATAATGAATCAGGGAGAGACTTAGATGAATCTAAAAAGTCTGATATCTTCCCATATCGAGAAGCTGTAGGCGCTTTAGCCTACTTAATGGTGGGCACCCGGCCAGACATAACGTTCGCAGTAGGAGTGGCATCGCGCAAATTAGAATCTCCTACAAAGGCAGATTGGCTTAGGCTAAGATTCAGAGACAACTCTAAGCGGGAACTAATGCTTTAATCCGTCAAAATGTAGTGCTTAGCCTCATAATTGTATTCAGAGACATCTGGTACAGCGCTTAAACTTATCGCGTGCTATGCCAAGGTAAGTAATGGAAATTGACAACTTTAGCCTGTCTCAAGGCAGGAGTGGCGCCGCCAAGTGAGACACTGAGGCGTTTGGTGCAAAGAGTTCTTCTAGAACTCTTTTTCGATAATTCAAAATGCACTTATTATGTTTCACTCACTCCAATCACATGTTACCATGGAAGTAATAAGTACTACATTCAACAGGAAAGAGCTATGTGTGCATCATGCAGCTAAAATAAAGAAAATAAAACCATATAGTAAGGTCATAAGAGTCTTGTTGCGCGCAAAATAAAAATGAAGCCGAGTGAGAAGGCTACCACTGAACCCTGTGTCTCGTTCTAACTAAAGACAAAAACAAAACTAAATATATTTGAAGAATTTTAGTAAAACTGGGGAGAATTTGTGTCGTGGAGGCTTGCGGTAGCGAGTATTATCCTGATTGTGGTTTATCTTTTCACAGCTAATAGTTTTAAACATAATTTGTAAGTGAGGAATTACGGTGACCATGCATGACTATCCAATTCTAGTTCAAGAACAAATAAATTAAATACCTATGTATATTTTATTCCTTTCTCTATTAAAATCACTTTGTTTTAATTTCAGATTTCCTAAAGATCCTAATGTTAGTTTAACTCATAATGCAAAATTAGAAACAATGAAACATATAAGGAATAAGCTTGGTTTGCGGCAGAAACTTCACAAGACTGTTTTATTTAACAATATCTGATTTAGAATTACACTTAAATGGAAACTTAACTTGTTTTTTCTTACCTAATTAATTAAATAAACCACAATAGGTAGTTTATCGTAATTTTCATTTAAATCTCAGTCCAACTGCATGTCGTGTACCACAAGCACCAGTAGGTAAGTACCTACCTATATGACGCGAGTGTGAAAATCAAGCAAAAAACAGGAAATGTACAGTGCCGCAAAGGGCAAGTTTATCATTAGCATCTTCGATTAAAATCCATCTGAAGCAATGATCTGCTGACGTTAGATCATAAATCATTTTTATAAAAAAAAGTATTGTCCTTAAATCATCTTTCAATATTGTCACCATTGCCAGAGAGGGATAATAGGTACAGTTACTGAGCTCTCGTTCGGCTTCAATTGTACAACAGCAGCTCATTCCTGTTGTACGTAGTACTTATTACTTCCATTCCATGCATGTTACATACTGTTGTTATTGTCCTTTTCTTTTTATATCAGGATGCACAGATAAACAAGAACCGGTAAACGTTCCATAAGTGAAAAATGTGCCATAGATAATAGAGTGTGATCTAAGCAAAGAGCAAGGTAAGTAGGACTCAGACTATGTCTCTGAATATGAAATTCTAAGATAGGCTTAGTCTATACGTAGTTTGTGGGCTTAGTCGACGCTAGGCAAAGACTGGTCTATGATCGTCTTACACAAATGTCTCTGAAGCTCAGCTTTAGAGTAAAATAAATAATGCGTTACCTTAATTAAAGGAACAAGCTAATACGGAATTCACTATAATCCCAGTCACCTAAAAGGCATATTAGAAGCGTATAGCGATGCAGATCACGGTGGCGACGTCACAACAGGTCGATCAACAACTGGGGTGCGTTCTTATTTGTCGTCCGACGACGTCCGACGACGCCCCGAGCGTTTTTATATGCCCGGGGCGATCGTCCGATGATCATCCGGAGCGTTCTTATATATCGCTCGACGACGCACCGGTCGCCCCACAAAATCGGTGGATAAATATCGCCCTGACGTTTCATTTGACAGTTGGGACTTGATTTTTCTTTGTTTTAAGTTACTTTTTGTTTACGTAGACTTCTGTTTACAAAATTTTATTATTATTATTGTTATATTATGTATGTTTGTTTTAGTTATGTATTCTGGAAAAGTACATAATTGTAAATACATTTTTTCTGAGTCAGTGAAACATTTTAAGTAGTGTTCTTGATACAGATATGATACAGGGGTGCGTTCTTATTTGTCGTCCGACGACGTCCGACGACGCCCCGAGCGTTTTTATATGCCCGGGGCGATCGTCCGATGATCATCCGGAGCGTTCTTATATATCGCTCGACGACGCACCGGTCGCCCCACGAAATCGGTGGATAAATATCGCCCTGACGTTTCATTTGACAGTTGGGACTTGATTTTTCTTTGTTTTAAGTTACTTTTTGTTTACGTAGACTTCTGTTTACAAAATTTTATTATTATTATTGTTGTATTATGTGTTATGTATTCCCAATCCACAGAACTGTTAACCAACAAAAGTGACTCAGATCGGTATTGCGACATCCCGCCACCGATAATTCTTGAGAACGCTGAGGAGGCGCTATTGCAACATTTTGGACACCGGCTTCGTTTAAGGAAATGAATCAAAATTAAATCACTTTACGTTCTAACATCGAACTATCGTCACCTTACCTAGTTTATAATTATTTTAATTGTATTTTATTTAAATTAAAGTTTTTAAGTAAATTTCGGTTTTTTTTGAGTCCTCGCACGCTGCCTGTCCTAACTGGCGCAGTCGTGTGTAGGATCCTTGAGGAGCGTTTCTCAAGGCCGCGAGTTCACGATCTTCGAAGACCGTATCCTGGGAGCTGCTCCGGTGGTTTTCAAGCCCGTTCGAGGATCAGAATCTACGTGTCAGACAGCGCGAGGAGTATCAGAACATAGATACACCAACAGAGGCCGAAATGCAGTTACTGTGAGTACATTAGATCTTCTAGTGTTTTGCTCACCTTTTTCCTTTTAACTTGTGTGATAACTAACTTCCAAAATTTTCCATCCACGGAAATTACGGAGCTTGTGTATTAGTAGTAGTAGTAGATCTAGGAGTAGAGATTTAAATAGGCAATTAGACTACAGCGATAGTTTTAATTTAGATAATTTAGGAATAGATATGGCTGATTTGGACCAAATTTTTAAAGCACTTCGCTTAGTGCCAGAGTTTGACGGAAATGTAAACGTTCTTACCAGGTTTATTCATTTGTGTGACGAACTGATAGAAGAATTTATAGTCAAGGAGCCGACTAACAAACTTAGAGAGACAGCTTTATTAAACGGAATTTTAAATAAAGTTACTGGACCCGCAGCCCGCCTTATCAATTCCAATGGCGTTCCTTCGGATTGGCAAGGCATTCGGAAAACATTAGTAAATAATTTCTCAGATCAACGCGATGAAACCGCCCTCTACAATGATTTAGCTTTATTAACACAGGGACAGGGAACTCCTCAAGAGTTCTATGAAAATTGCCAAAATTTATTTAGTACCTTAATGACGTATGTCTCACTGCACGATACCATCCAAAGTACTATCGACGCAAAAAGAGATCTATATAGGAAGCTTACTCTCCAGGCATATGTGCGTGGATTGAAAGACCCGTTAGGCTCACGTATCCGGTGCATGCGCCCGGGAACGATAGAAAAGGCTCTAGAATATGTCCATGAAGAACAGAGCACTCTATACCTGCAACAGCGTAATGAGCACCTTTTAGAACGGAAACAACCTGTTACCCCACATAAACCAATGTTACCGCCAATGCATAGTTCCTTTGTACCACCGTTTAGGTTTCAAGGATTTAGCGTTCCTGGACCTTCAAGGCCACAATCGTTCATACCGCAGTGGAGGCCCAACTTTAATCAACAAAATCAGGTAGGTCCGTCACGCACACAACAGATTTTCCGTGCTGCACCCCCTAATTACAACCCTCAAGAGAACGCTTTCAAATTTGCCCCGCGTAACTCAGCGCCTCGTCCAATGAGTGGCGTCAGTCATTTCATTACTAAAACTTTACCACCGACGCGGCAATCACCTTTTAATAATGCTCACGATTGGAGGAAATTTGGTAACCCTCCTCCCACTAATTATTTTAAAACTAGGGAGATGAACTACAACGAGTTTTCAGGCCACGAATCGAACGATGACTCATGTGAATACTATCCGGATTGCGACTTCTATGCATATCCAGATTATGGTTACGGCTATAATGGGCAGCAGGATTATCATGACCAATATCCTGAAGTCCTATACGAAGCCCCGGTTATTGAGGAAACTACTGAACGGATTGAAAAATCTGAGCAGGATTTTCAGAAAATGACCATATTAGACAAACCAAAATAGAAGTAAATCTACAAACCCAACGTCAACTTCCATATATCGAGATTGGATCACCACCTTTGAAACTATTGATAGACACAGGCGCGAACCAGTCTTTCATCAGTCCCACTGTAGTCGAAAACTATTTTAGTGACGTAACATTAAATTACACCCCATTTGAGGTATGTAATGTTCATGCAGTGACCCGCAGTAACTATTCGATTACTATACCTACATTTTCTGAACTTAAGGATGATAGCAATATTACTTTATTCGTTTATAGCTTCCACAACTACTTCGATGGTTTGATAGGTTCAGATTTATTAGACAAATGGGAGTCCACTATCGATTATAAGACAAAAATTCTTCACACTCGGAACGCGAAAAATCCTATAAAGCTATATGACTCGCGGAACGCTAACTTATACGAGGACGTCATACCAGCTGGTTGTGCCAAATTAGTGAAGCTTCCAATTAACGTTCGTGACGGTGATGCCGTTGTGATAGATCAGGTGATATCTAATTGTCATATAGCTGAATGTCTAACTACCGTTAAAGACAACCGCGGAATTTTAGAAGTACATAATCCGAGCCGTAGTGACATAATATTTTCGATGGACCGCCCAGTATGTGCCGAAGTCTATAATGTTCAGTGCACGCGCACCGAACAATTCTCCGAGCGTGTAAAGGAAGTTCTTTCCCGCTTGCGAACTGATCATTTAAATGACGAGGAACGTATTAACTTACAAATGCTATGTTCTCAATATGCGGATGTATTTTACCTAGAAGGTGAAAATTTAACTTTTACCAATAAAATCAAACATTCCATAAAGACCACTGATGAAATACCCGTATACACTAAAAGCTACCGCTACCCTTTCATACATCGGCAAGAAGTTCAAGATCAGATAAGTAAGATGTTAGATCAGGGGATAATCCAACCATCGGACTCCGCTTGGAGTTCACCGATTTGGGTAGTACCTAAGAAGGCCGATGCCTCGGGAAAGGTCAAATGGCGCTTAGTAATAGACTTTCGGAAGTTAAACGAAAAGACTTTGGATGACAAATATCCGATACCTAATATCACTGATGTCTTGGACAAATTAGGTAACTGCCAATACTTCACTACTTTAGATTTGGCTAGTGGATTCTACCAAGTTGAAATGAACCCTGCTGACGTCCCCAAAACAGCATTCAACGTAGAACACGGCCATTTTGAATTCCTAAGAATGCCTATGGGGCTTAAGAACAGTCCTTCCACTTTTCAAAGAGTTATGGACAATGTTCTCAGGGAGCTGCAAAACACTGTATGCCTAGTGTACCTAGATGACATCATAGTGTTCAGTACTTCCCTGCAGGAGCACATGGTGAATCTCGAGAAAGTTTTTAAAAAACTCCGTCAATCCAACTTTAAAATCCAAATGGACAAGTCGGAATTCCTCAAATTAGAGACCGCTTACCTAGGCCACGTCATTAGTCGAGACGGTATAAAGCCTAATCCAGACAAGATATCTGCCATTCAGAAGTATCCACTTCCAAAAACTCCTACCGAAATAAAACGATTCTTGGGACTTCTCGGCTATTATCGAAAATTTATTCCAGACTTCGCTAAAATAACGAAGCCAATGACACAATGTCTTAAAAAGGGTTCGAAAATCACATTAGATAAAAATTACACCGACTGTTTCGAACAGTGTAAAATGCTTCTAATGAACGACCCTATTCTTCAATATCCCGATTTCAGTAAAGACTTTGTGCTTACAACAGATGCTTCTAATTTAGCCATTGGGGCTGTTCTCTCTCAGGGCCCCGTGGGCTCTGATAAACCCATCGCCTATGCTTCGCGTACGCTAAATAGCAGTGAAATCAATTATAGTACCATCGAAAAGGAACTATTGGCGATAGTGTGGGCAACCAAGTATTTCCGACCCTATCTATTCGGCCGAAAGTTCAAAATTATGACCGATCATAGACCACTCCAATGGGTCATGAATCTAAAAGAGCCAAACTCTCGCCTCACTAGATGGAGACTAAAGCTCAGCGAGTACGATTTCACCGTTATTTATAAGCAGGGCAAACAGAATGTTAATGCAGACGCCTTATCCAGAATCGAATTGCACAACGAAGAAACTAGCTCTTCTTTGGCAGTTAACCCATCAGAAAAGCGACCATCAATAGGGCAGAATTCGGATACTATAACAGCAAATTCTGATACTGTTACGGTGAATTCCGATACTATCACAGTGCACTCTGGTTCTAGCACTCTGACGGCTGATGTTCACTCAGATATTGTCACAGTTCACACAGATGCAGAAAACCCAATCATAGACATTCCTATATCCGATTTTCCACTAAATAAATTCAGCAAACAAGTAGTTTTTACCGTCGTTGACGACGTCAAAAGCAGGCCAACAATTACTAAACCATTCGATAATCATACTAGAACAAGCATTCAACTATGTGCATCCAATTTAGAAGAAGATGTTGTAACAGCAATCAAAGCCTATATCAACCCCAAAGTCAAGACAGCTATACTTATTAACCCCGCATCAGCCATGTACTCGATTATTCCTATAATCCAGGATAAATTCAAAAGTTCCTCAATGGATTTAGTCCTAACTAAAGTAGAACTTGAAAATGTCAAAGATTATTTAAAGCAACAAGAAATACTTAGAAATTACCATGCAGGCAAAACAAACCACCGTGGTATCAATGAAACTTATCTAGCCTTATCTAGAAAGTACTTCTGGCCAAAAATGAAAGACCACATAGGAAAATATATTAATGAATGTACTATATGCGGCCGTGCTAAGTACGACAGAAATCCCATCCATCAAAAATTTCGTATAGTGCCACCACCAACTAAGCCATTTGAAATAATTCACATTGACCTTTTCACTGTTGACACATATAAATATCTCACGATCATCGACGCTTTCTCCAAATATGCTCAAGCTTACCATATAAAGGATGCAACAGCGATTAGCGTAGTTCAAGCTCTTCTCAGCTTTAGTACTCATCATGGACTTCCAATGACTGTAGTCACTGATCGAGGTACAGAATTCACCAACCAAATTTTCCTAGAATTCACCAGACTTCACGATATAAACCACCATAAGATTCTTCCATGCGTTCCAAATGAAAACGGTATGGTAGAAAGGCTGCACTCTACATTACTTGAACATCTACGTCTATTGAAATTGGAACATCGAGGTGAATCTGTTATAAACTTGATGCCTTATGCTATTCTAGCTTATAATAGTTCAATTCATAGTTTTACCAAATGCCGGCCTATAGATATAATAACTGGACATTTAGATCCCCGCGATCCAGTAGACATAAATCTATCAGAAAACACTCTTCAACAGTACATGCTGGAACATAGGACTAGAATGCAAAAAGTCTTCGAAATGATTAATAGCACATCCCTTCATCAGCGCACTCAAATAACTGAGAACGCTAACAAAAATCGAGAACCTGAGATACAGTATTACCCTGACCAACAAGTATTTGTTTGCAATCCTTTGGCTAGTAGACAGAAATTAGCTCCCAGATATACGCAAGATACAGTGCTTGCTAATTTACCAATTCACATCTACACAAGAAAGAAAGGTGGTCCTGTCGCCAAGTCCAGGCTTAAGAGAGTCCCTAACAGCGCACAATTGTTGCAGGATTCTTCTTCTGATCCTGGGCGCAATAC
Source organism: Plagodis dolabraria (assembly GCA_963854805.1). Lineage (NCBI taxonomy): Eukaryota > Metazoa > Arthropoda > Insecta > Lepidoptera > Geometridae > Plagodis > Plagodis dolabraria. Next base: position 2,018,844 of record OY978453.1, on the reverse strand, counting down.
AAGCGGAAGAACTAACCCTGACTAGCTTGGATAATGGACCTGGTATACTACCTTTCAACGTTGGATCGGCCAAGATAGTCACTCATTATCATTCATTTCTCCAATTGGTAGATTTAAAAGATTTACGTGATAATATTAACTTAGTTAAGGTACAGATATCGTCTCTTTCACTTCAGTTTCGCAATAAAACTCTTTCGCTTTACGAACCCCACATGGAACACTTACGTAATAAAATTTCAAAATTATCCGAGCAATTGGAAACCTTTGAACCTAACCGGGCTAAAAGGGGTCTGATTGATGGTTTAGGTTCTGTAATAAAAAGCATTTCCGGGAATCTCGACTATACGGATGCTATTAAATACGATTATGCTATTAAATCCATGCAAGAAAACGAGAATAAAGTGGTCACAGAAATTAATAATCATATAAGCCTTGGCAAGAATTGGATATCTCAAAATTCTAAAATCTTAGATAATTTGGTTCAAAATCAAAAGAAAATAGAAATTGCTGTCAATGACATAATGTCAAGTGATATGCAACGCGAAAGTAACATGACCATGTATGCTCACCTAGCGCAGCGTCTTATTATTTTGGCAGATAATGTAGAAGATTTATCAGATGAAATAACTAGGTTAGAAAATTTATTAGGTTTTATACGTGCAAAAAGCGCACATCATCTCATGTTCAACATCAATTCACTCAAGGACATGATAAGTCGGTTGAACAACCTCTATAGCAGAGACCAAATACCGACTGTTAGTTATAGAGAATATTTTGATTTAATTAGGATAGGTTACTATTATAGCAATAGTAATATAGTACTAGTATTCAAGTTTCCGGTTATCCGTCCCGCTACCTATGACCTTTATAAACTTTCCATAGTCCCCAACAAAGAGAACAAGGTCCTTATACCATCTCATCCCTACCTAGCAATTCACGACAAAGACTCTATGTACATAGAGGCAGAATGCCCGAAGTCAAGTAGCCTCGGTTATCTATGCGAAGAAAGAATTAATCATCACGGGAGCCAAGCTGATTGTATCTTCCAACTGATCACTATGCAGCGAGTGGATAAATCATGCCAATTTACCTCTATCACTCTCACTAATGAAGCAGTTGAACAATTAGACGACCGACACTACATATTGAGCTTTCCATCACCTACAAAGATTCGTCTGTCATGCATCCAGGATCAATATGATACAATGCGAGGAAGTTTCCTAGCCACAATACCAAAGGGATGTCTACTACAAACCACCCAGTTCACTATAATAAATAACGAAGACCGCATTAAAGGACAGGTAATGAAGATAATGAACATGCCACCTGAAACCATTTATAACGTTGATGAAAGGAAAATAAAGTTAAAATCTATCGATCTTCGAAAGCTCCATGACAGTAACACTGAAATGTATCTGGAAACACCACTTACCATTTCCAGAACTGAAACAAACAACCTCTACTATACCATCGCACCACTGTACATACTCATGTTAAGTGCATTTGCACTCATTATTTGGTTCACCATACGCCATCTACAAGGCAAACGAAGAAGGCATGTGATCAACCTGGACAGGAACAAGGAAGTAGAAGCAGACCAACCTGGATTGTCGGCGATATTTTCGAGCCTAGCCCGCCAATAATCACCGAACTTGAGGAGGGAGGTGTTATGTATTCCCAATCCACAGAACTGTTAACCAACAAAAGTGACTCAGATCGGTATTGCGACATCCCGCCACCGATAATTCTTGAGAACGCTGAGGAGGCGCTATTGCAACATTTTGGACACCGGCTTCGTTTAAGGAAATGAATCAAAATTAAATCACTTTACGTTCTAACATCGAACTATCGTCACCTTACCTAGTTTATAATTATTTTAATTGTATTTTATTTAAATTAAAGTTTTTAAGTAAATTTCGGTTTTTTTTGAGTCCTCGCACGCTGCCTGTCCTAACTTATGTATGTTTGTTTTAGTTATGTATTCTGGAAAGTACATAATTGTAAATACATTTCTTCCGAGTCAGTGAAACTTTTTAAGTAGTGTTCTTGATACAGATATGATACAGAGCCGTTCTTAAAAGGTGGACGACGAGCGTCGCTCTGCTTGGAGCGATCATCCGTCGTCGGACGACATATAAGAACGCACCCCAGAGCCGTTCTTAAAAGGCGGACGAAGAGCGTCGCTCTGCTTGGAGCGATCATCCGTCGTCGGACGACATATAAGAACGCACCCCTGGCGTAGTGTGTCTATACCAATGACAAAAGAAAGAAGAGGACCTGAACTTTATGGTCGTATCGAGTGTCGAAAAAGAAAGTAAAATGGCGTCGGCTCCGCCCATTTCCCAGTGTTGTCCATGACTGTAAATAATTACTCGTTATTTATGACAAGTTCGATTAATCGATCAAAATGTCAAAAATCGTCACAGTAGGTAAGCACATAATAACAAAGTACTCTTATCTTTTGAAGTACTATTACTTTATTACATTATTACAAATAATTACTTGTAAATTTAAATTGAGCGCCTTAAAATAAGACAGTTGCAACTTTTAGAGATATCTAGTGCATTTCTCTATGCTTCAGAGGTTTGACCAGTCCAGTTGTTTGCAACCGAACGCTTACCTTATGGTTATGAAATACGTTGTAGTATGAAAAGTTGCACTCAGAGTGCGATCTCACGTAGCAGCGCCAAATTCAAAATAAGTAGGTATCAGGAGTATAAAACTCTACAATACAATTTATAATGGGTGACGACTTGGTGGTAGTCTCAATCAAGAGGCTAAGTGGGTACCACCGCAGTAACAGATATTCTGGCCAAAATTAGTATTGTGCTAACACTACTGCTCGAGACATAACAAATTGTTCCGGAGTGACGAGGTAAGTGCAGTGTCAAGGAAGTAGATAGGCCCTGTTACTGTAGTAGACATTTTCCGGCTCTTCTACTCATCAGGCGTTGTTCCAAAATCATGCAAGATGGCTTTGGTGCACCCTATCCCTAAAAAAGGTGACCACTCAGATCCAATTAAATAATTATTTTCGAGATATTCAATTTTTTTAATATAATAATTGTAGCAAGACAATTCGAGAGATCAATTCTTCAAGGAGAAAATTTATCGACTGAAAACAATATGGCAAAGGTAAAGTAAAATTATAAAATTTAAGTACAATTTAAAATTTAATCAACAGTTAAGAAATCAAATATTAATTTTAAAAAAATATTAATAAATAAAAGTCAATTATTTATAGAAAATTTACTTAATATATAAAAAAATAATGATAATAATTGTGATACTAATAAAATAATAAATGATTTATAACCAAATGTGGAAATATAATATAAGTAATCTTCAATTGCCATTTTATAAACATTAAACATATGTTTATAAAATTTGCATAGCAAAAACAAATTGGCATATGTAAATAAAATAAAGCTGTCTTGACTGTCATGTGATTGTGAATTTTATAACATATTTTTCCTTGTGCTTACCTAGTTTTCTTTAAAACACCTAGTTGTTTTTATGGCATTGCGAAAACAATGGATGTTTTATAAACATTGATGTGTGTATTAATACATCTTATCAACAGCGATGCAACCGATCAATGCATTACATCAGAAAAAACATCGATGTATATTTTAAATGTCCATCTCTAGTTCTACTCAACAACCAGAAACTAAGATGGGGGGTTGGCCAATGGGCATGACCAAAGTGACGTCATATGTTATTGTTGCAATTTCAGAAAGCTGTAAAAGTAATGTTGTCTCTTCTTACATTAATACAATCATATGCGTGGGAGTGAAATGCATACAATTTTTTTATTTCTGTGTTGAAATGCATCGTATTTTTATAACGTACTAATATATAGGTCATATATTACTAGTCCTCTTCTTTCTTTTGTTATCGGTCTATACGCAGGTGGAGCCATATCTTGGCTAAGTCAAAGACAAGCCTCTGTTGCTATATCGACTACAGAAGGTGAATTGGTAGCAGCAAGTGAAGCTGCACGAGAACTTGTGTGGGTTACGAGACTGTTCTAAGAATTCACTACACCTACTTGTACCCTGACACTTACTTGTAACCCGACACTTAGTGTTGATAATGAATCAGCAGTCCGTTTAGCCCACAACCCAGAGTTTCACAAACGCACGAAACAAATAAGAATTAGGCATTTATTTGTAAGAGAAATGGTGCTTCAAAATGCAATTAAGGTTAAAAGGGTAAGCACTTCAAACCAACTTGCAGATATTATGACAAAGGGTTTGCCTAAGCCTAAGTTTACTGCCATAAGAGAAGCATTTGGAATGTTTCTTCCTCTGCGTAATATTTGAGAAATTTTCAATGAGGGAGAGTGTTACAACTGGCCATAGAAGTTTGAATTTAAATGTAAAAGAAGATAGTTATGGTTTGTTATTGATCTGTCAAGAGTAATGAAAAAAAAAAGATATATGTGTGTCAAGTCATAACAAATCTAGTTTTCTTTATATATATTATCTCCATTTATTTTTCTATGTTTTCTTCTATCCCAAGCTTCCACTAAACAGCACACAATAACAGTATTTGCCATAATCCCCGCGCTTGGCAGGCGTCTTGGAAATCGCAGTGTAAGTTGGCAGTTCTTTAAAAGGCGCTGCTGCTCACCTTCCAGTATTCTTCCCTTAGTCGCCTCTTACGACATCTACGGGATGATATGGGGAGGTGCAATTCTAACCCGGCACCCCACGGGGCCACAGAAATACAATAGGTTAGAATTGATTGGCATACTGCAAAGTAGAGTATTGTAATTAAGTTATACGGTATAACATGTCTAAGGTTCTTGAATACCCAGACGAGCTTTCTTACGCGTAACGGCATCTATTTGAGGCATCCATGATAGTTGTTCCTTAATTGTAACTCCTAGATACCTAATTGATTGAATTTGGTCTAGGAAAACACATTGACTTTGATATTGGATATTGATATTGGACAAGTTGTAAGAGCAAGAGTGTGCCTTAATTTTGAAAGACGGATTTCGAGGCTAAGATTTTTTTACCTGTAGATGAAGTGTGAGCTCTCCATATTTACTAGAAGAATGCAAGGTAATTACCGTAGTCACTACCAGTCTAGCACTTCTAAGCGTGCGGTGGAGGAATACGACATAGTCAAATTCACGTCCTAATATAGAGTGTAGCCTACCAAAATTTGCGTCTCTGGTAGCGCAAACTAACTAAACAGTTTAAATAGTATCGTCCCATAACAAAATCTTACATTAGACAGCTAAAACCTGTTATTGCAAATATTTTTGTAAGAAATTTCATATATTCGTGTTGTCTTTGTTCGTTTCCTAACTGTGTGGTGTTTTTGTGTTTGGTAATTTGCAGCCGCTGGTGGCGGACCGTCCTGCGTTGTTTTTAGGTATATAGATTCAATAGTGAAAAAGTTTTCAACGTTTTACACTTACATTTTTCAAAATTTCCTGTATTTTTTCGATTAAAAATTAAATTTCAACCTTTTTAAATAGCTCCACGCATCAAAACACGCGGGCCGCGGTCCCCGATCGTGTCCCGTTGGATTGAGCGCGATCGGAGCTATACTTTTTTAAATATAGCAAAATTTTAATAAAATACCTAACCTTAAGCTGTCCACTTAATTTTAACCCACTCACCCACCCTAAGGTGGACCCGCCCCCCCACCCAAGAGAACTTTAGTGGACCACGCCATACTAAAAAACACTGTTTTGGATAACCGTTGGCCTTAGTGGGTGACTTATGCTATTCTATATAGCAATTTTCTGTTATTTTATTTTAATTTAGGTTTTTGACTAGTTGACTTTTTACTACGAAACTTTTGTTGATATTTATAATTTTCGTGGATAGGCGCAAATATTCTCGTCACAATTGTTAGGTTATAATTTATTTTATATGTTTGATTTTGATTACTTATTGCTTATAATTTTATAAGCAATATTGACAATCACTTTTGTGGCAACATATTTCAAATTACTACTAGCTGACGCTTTTTACACGTCAACTAGCTTACGGCAATTATAATAGACTATATTGTCAGTGTTCCATACTATTACTTCATAAAACTTTTACAAACTTTTCTTGACGCAAGTATATAGGAACACACTGACAAAAGACGCATACCTCCAAGATGTTCAGGACCCCATCCAAATCGACCGACGACGACGTCATCGAGGTGATGTCACCGCCTAAGCCAGAAATGACAGCGGCCAACGTTAGACGCAGCATAGGAGAATGGGAAGCCAACAACTCTGGCCCCACTCCCCTTGCAACAAGCAATAAAACTAGGACAAGCCCTGCCAAAACAGGAACCAAATCGGGACTGGCGCTATCGCAAGACAGCAAGAAAAGGGCGGTCAGAAAAGTGTCCGCTGAGGTTCATACCCCGCCAAAACAAAACCAGTACGCGAGCCGATCCGCCGAAGCAAAGGCTTGTTTAGTCAAAGCCAAGCTTTACCTAAACACCTCAAAAAACACCAGGACAGACATAAAAAACGCTTTAATAGAAGCACTGGACAGACTCTACCAGCTGGTTAAGGAATCTGAAAAAGCCTTACAAACTAGTGATGATGCAAAAGAAAAGAGGCCGACCGTGGGGAAGGGGCCAGTGACTGCAGCCACTGACTCTACCTTCTTGGTCAGCGCCGATCAGAGTAAAATGGCATCACAGCTTGAAGAACACACTAAACTGCTGGTATTGAGTAACAAAATGATGAGTGAGCTTCAAGAGACAATGACAAAACAGAATGAAATCCTGGAAAGAGAAAGGACATATGCGAGCGTAGTCACAGCACAAGGTGCAAATGAGCTGCCAAAGAGGAGCACACTACACTCTGTAGTAATAGCCTCCAAAACGGACTCGGAAACAGGGGACGAGGTGTTGGAAAAGGTCAGGAGAGTAGTGGACGCAAAAGAAGGATGGGTCAAGGTCGAAAGGATACGGAAAGCAAGGGATGGGAAAGTTATTATGGGATTCAGGACAGAAGAGGAAAGGAAGAAAGTGAAGGACAGACTGGGAAAGGATGGAATAGACCTCACCGTTGAGGAGGTAAAAAACAAAGACCCACTTCTGATCCTTAAGGATGTCCTATCAGTAAACACTGACGAAGACGTACTTAAGGCATTTAGGAATCAGAACCGAAGTGTTTTCCACAACCTCAACGATGAGGAAAATAGAATAGAAATAAAATATAGAAGAAGAGCTAGGAATCCTCACACCGGACATGTTGTGCTCAGCACTTCACCAACCATCTGGCAAAGAGCGTGTGACGCAGGGTTCGTGCACATTGATCTCCAGCGCGTGAGGGTTGAAGATCAATCCCCGCTGGTGCAATGCACACGCTGCCTGGGCTTCGGCGGTGGACCTTTGCAGCCATTGTGGTGGCCCCCACTTGAGGTCCGAATGCGCAGACTGGCTCGCAAGAGACACCCCAAGCTGCAGAAACTGCACGAAGGCAAAACTGGAGCACGTCGAGCATAACGCCTTCAGCCGTGATTGCCCAATACGACGAAAATGGGACCAATTAGCCCGCTCTTCCGTAGCATATTGCTATGGGCACCCCGGAGAACCAGACCCTCTACAAAATAGTACAAGCTAACCTCCAAAGAAAAAAGCTGGCCACCAACGAACTACTTCTTGAGGCTAAAGATAAAGGAATGGCAGTGGCGCTCATTCAAGAACCATACGTAGGGGGGGCAAAAGTAATGAGGAGTCACAGGGGCGTTCGAATCTTCCAAAACACTAGTGTAGGAGAGGGTACAGTTAAGGCGGCTATTGCGGTCTTCGATAACGACCTCAACGTTATTCAGTACCCAAAACTCACCACAAATAACGTCGTAGTAGTGAGGATCCAAACCAGTGCTTGGGAGATCACGCTTGTCTCCTTTTACTTTGAGCCCGATCAGCCCATAGAGCCGTACCTAGAGTATCTTAAAAAGATACAGGAAGACTTAGCTCCAAGAGAATTGGTAATCGGAGGTGATGCAAATGCCAAGAGTCCATGGTGGGGCAGTCCTACAGCAGACCACAGAGGCGATGAATTGTCCGGAGCTCTCGATGAGATGACGCTGAACATACTCAACAGAGGGGAATCAAAATTAACAGAACAACAAGAATTTTCAATACAAAGAAAGCCAATTGGTCTGAGTTTCGTGAGAAACTCAGCCAACTGCTGCTAGAAAATAAATTAAATTTACCTGAAATAGAAAAAATTAAAAACACACATCAAATAGACATAGCAATAAATAAATTAACCGAAGTCATAAAAGAAACATGCACACAAACTCTAAAACAAAAAAGTAATAAAGCATTACTTACATTGCCGTGGTGGTCCGAAGAACTTGCCGTCTTGAAGAAGGAAGTCGCTACCAGGCGACGAAGAATAAGACTTGCTCGTCCATCCCGTAGATCGAAGGTCGTTGAAGAGTACCTGAAACATAAAGAAAAGTATGAATTGGCAGCAGCAAAAGCTCAAATCGAGAGTTGGAAAAGCTTCTGTGAGAAACAGGACAAAGAAGGGGTCTGGGAGGGAATATACAGGGTGATCGGGAGAACGACAAAAAGGGAAGAAGACTCGCCGCTGGAGAAGGATGGGGAAGTATTGGACGCAAGGGGGTCTGCAAGATTACTTGCAGAAACATTCTTCCCTAAAGACCTCACAGATAGCGATAGTGAATACCATCGACAAGTCAGAGCAAAGGCGGAAAAAGTAAATGCGGGAAATCAGGATGAATCATGCGACCCACCGTTCACAAAAACAGAACTTGAACAGGCATACAAGTCCTTCAACCCCAAAAAAGCGCCCGGTAAAGACGGCTTTACCGCTGACATATGCGGTCACGCTATTGGCAGCAATCCCGATCTGTTCCTTGCGCTGCTCAACAAATGCCTAGGGTATTACCATTTCCCCGAGGCATGGAAAGAGGCCACAGTTGTAGTGCTTAAAAAACCGGGGAAAGACGATTACTCAAACCCGAAAGCGTATAGGCCCATCGGATTGCTGCCAATATTAGGCAAAATCTTTGAGAAGATGTTGATGGCCCGTCTTAGGTTCTACATCATGCCAAGAATGAGTACTCGCCAGTACGGATTTATGCCACAAAGGAGTACTGAAGACTCCCTCTATACACTAATGCAACACATTCGGAACAAGCTGAACCAAAAGAAAATTGTTGTGTTAGTGTCGTTGGATATAGAGGGGGCCTTCGACAGTGCCTGGTGGCCAGCAATAAGAGTCCGGCTGGCTGAGGAAAAGTGTCCACGCAACCTGAGGGGGGTCATGGACAGCTATCTCAGAGACAGAAAGGTCAGGGTTCGCTATGCGGGAGAAGAATTCGAAAGATGCACTAATAAGGGTTGCGTCCAGGGTTCTATTGGGGGCCCACCCATGTGGAACCTACTCCTGGACCCACTGCTCAAAAGTCTGGAGGAAAGAGGAGACTATTGTCAGGCATTCGCTGACGACGTCGTGCTTGTCTTCGATGGTGACTCAGCTCTGGAGATAGAGAGCAAAGCAAGCGCAGCTCTCGAACATGTAGGGAGGTGGGGTGTCAAAAATAAGCTTAAGTTTGCTCCGCAAAAAACAAAGGCGATGATGATAACTCGCAAGCTGAAATTTGACACCCCACGTCTCGGCATGGGAGGAGTTGCGATTCCTATGTCCCGAGAAATTAAATTGCTGGGGGTCACCATCGACGACAAGCTGACCTTTAACACTCACGTCGCGAATGTTTGTAAAAAGGCAATAGCCATATATAAACAACTAGCTAGAGCAGCAAAGTCAAGCTGGGGTCTCCATCCTGAGGTGATTCGGACCATATATGTGGCAACCGTGGAGCCTGTTGTTCTGTATGCCGCCAGTGTGTGGGCGCCTGCTGCTGGCAAACTAGGCGTCATAAAACAGCTAGGGATAGTGCAGCGTGGGGTGGCGCTGAAACTGTGCAAAGCGTACCGAACAGTCTCCCTCAATTCTGCGCTCGTACTGTCTGGGATGCTCCCCCTCGACCTCCGAGTCCGAGAAGCGGCGCAGCTATATGAGGCTAGGAGGGGGGTACCCCAGTCAGTGCTGAGTGGAAGGGAGGTAGAGAGGATGGCCTCAGCGGTCGAAGCTCCACACCCAGCGCTGCGCATCGACCTGCAAATAACAAGCCTAGCCAACCAGCAGCAGGTAGAAGAAAATGATCAACTTGACGTAAGCATATACACGGATGGGAGCAAGATTGAGGGGCGGGTTGGGGCGGCTTTGTCCATCTGGAAGAATGGAACCGAGACCGGAACCCTCAAGCTTGCTCTACCAGATTACTGCACCGTGTATCAGGCCGAGCTTCTGGCTATATGTAGAGCAACCGGAGAAGTACAGAAGCATAAAGGATCGTCGTTTGGAATCTTCAGCGACTCTATGGCAGCTCTCTTGACCGTAACAAATTACAGTTGTCTCCATCCCCTGGCAGTGGAAGCCAGAGAAAATATAACATCTTCGTCTCTCCAGAACAAAATAACAAAATTGTTCTGGATCAAGGCCCACGCAGGTTTGGAGGGGAATGAGAGAGCCGACCAATTAGCCAAGAGGGCCGCTGAAGGTTCCAAACGTAAACATGACTACGACCTGTGTCCGGTCTCATTCATCAAGCGAAATATTCGCATGAACACGCTTGATGAATGGAACCGGAGATATGTTGCAGGAGAGACTGCAGCTATCACAAAAATGTTTTTTCCGGATGTTAGGACGGCATACGGGACGATCCGAAAGATGGAGATAACGAATATCAGAACCCAAATAATGACGGGGCACGGTGGGTTCTCTGAATACTTGAACCGCTTCAAGTGTAAGGAGAGCCCATCGTGTCTCTGCGATCCCATAAATGACGAAACGGTGCCGCATTTGTTATTTGAATGCCCTATACACGCGAAAGCCAGGTACGAATTTGAACAGGAGTTCAAAATTACATTGAAGCCGGACACTATGGCAGATGTAATGGAGAGCAAACTGAGAAATAGCTTCCTAACGTATTGTACAAAGATAGCAGAAGGCGTAATTAAAAGAAATAAAACTACGTAATAAAAATTATGTTTACATAATATTTAGAAATATTATTGTTAAGCATAGAATAAAAATAGCGTAAGAAAGTTAAAATAGTATATGATAGTTTTAAGGAAGATAAATTTTGGATTAGTTCAAATTAGATGCCTACGAATAAATGTAAGAAAATATAGCAAGTGTAGAATAGAATAGTAAGTAGATGGGAAAACCACCCATATTGTTAAAAAGATGATGAATGAAAGAAAGACCAAGTATGAAGCATGAAAGTATGAGAGGAATAAAAGCGAGAACTGGTATGAAAGAGACGATTTTAGCAAGCACAGGCTCCGACTAGTGGTGGATAATATAGCATCTAGCGCCATAGCAAAGCGTGTTATTGCCTTGTAGCGCATACAGCGCGCTTTGTATATTATTCTCTTCGCGCTATTAATATAACGTTTAGCATCAAGCGTCCACTAACGTGGCTGGGTAGGCCTATAACGCGGATATGCGCAAAGCGTGTTAACGCGACCGAAACCGCGCCATGACTGAAGCTTGGCGCTATGCCGCTATCCGCTATACTGTTATAGTGACAGTATAGCGGATAGCGGCATAGCGCCAAGCTTCAGTCATCGCGCGCTTTCGGTCGCGTTAACACGCTTTGCGCATATCCGCGTTATACTGTTGCGCCTGACGCTATTGTGACGACACCTAGCATATGCATCTAGCGCGAGCGCCTTGTTTCGTTATAACGATAGCGTATAATAAAGCGCGCTATTCGAATATAGTTTATAGTCTCTAGCGCGTTGGTGCTGTATAGCGGATTTGAACAATACTAGCTCCGACCACGTTGGAGGTAGCAGATAAAAAAAAAAAAAAAAAAAAAAAAGCGTGCGGTGAATATGTTGCCGCTAATCGTGGTTTTTAGGAAGTTGGGGACAATATGCCTTCCTGTGTCTTTAGACACTGTACCAATTATAAAGGCACTGTGAGAGATAAGAAAATTATTTAATTTCACGCGTAATTATTGTTTTTATTGTTGAAATAGAAAATATCGTCATTTTGTTTTATCTTAGGAACTAATCACAATGAAATGGTTAAGCAAGACGTGTGGATCGTTTTGTGTGAGAGAGTGAATGAGATCACACCGTAATGGTGATCGGAACGTCTCGTGGTGGTTCGGTGGTAACACACATTGCCTATTTATCGCTTTCTAACAACAAATATGACGCATAATATTTGAATGTTCTTTCCTTGTCATTACAAACTGCATATACATGTGCGTAGGTATATAGATACGTAAATTCTAGTAAGTTTTTAGGGCAGTGGTGTTCGTATTTAGCTATAACTTTCGAGGTATAATAATTGTTCGTGTCGTGATACCCACCAAATGCGACCAATTTACTTTTGCGGAAGGTATAGGCTAGGTTCAATTGCAAACGATAGTGATACAGAAAAAAATACTACTAGGATATGTTTACTTATCTTACAAAATTAGTTCGATCCACTGGATTTATTATATTATATCTTAAAAAAGTACAATCAGCAGCCTTATTGCTAGGCAGCAATCACTTCCAGGCAATGTTTTATTTTCAATGTTAGCGTTACGACCAGCGTTGCCAACTCAGCACTTAAAGTGCCAGATTTGGCACTATTTTCATGTGTCTAGCACTGAAATTTAAGAAACAGCACCTATCGCAAAATCTAGCACTAATTTTGATATGTTTGCTTACTCACAAAATGCAATAACAAAACGCAAATTAGTGTAGTCCTCTGCACTTCGGTAGGGGATTCCGGTAAACATAAAAATAAATGCGATTATGGCGGACGGCGCGGACTCTGCTATATTTGTCTCTTTCTCATAAGATAACTCCTTCTTTGTCTTACCTTGCTTGTTTTTCATTCGTTTGTGTTTTTGATTTATTATGTCATAGTCTCTTTTGCGCTGCAGAATAATTACCTTATTATTCCTTTACTTACATAGATTTGTGTTTTATACGGTGACAGTGAGACGAAAATGGATGTTCCTTTAAGTAAAAAAGGTAGTTATGTTCAAAGTTATAGGAAAGAATGGGAGGACGATCCAAAACTCAAAAAATGGCTTAGGCCTGTTCTTGGGAAAAGCTCAAAAGCAATGTGTTCCTTGTGTAAAATAGAATTTAATGCAAGAATATTTGAAATTAAACGGCATTCGGAATCAAAAAAACATATTGATAAAATAAAACCATTTTCTTCGGGGCAGACTACACTAATTGTTGAAAAAGTTGATACCGACGCAAACCCAGACATACATCACGCAGAGGGTCTATTATCAATGTTCGTTGCAGAACACACAGCTGTCATGCCGATCGACCACCTTAGCCAAGTGTGTGCAAAAGCTTTCGCAGACTCAAAAGCCGCCTGTAATATGAAGCTCCATCGTACAAAATGTGGTGAGATTTTAAAAAATGTTTTGGGGCCGCATTTTAAATCTGTCTTAAAACAGGACATTGGTGATAGTAAATATAGTCTCATAATTGACGAATCAACAGACATAACCGTACACAAGTACTTAGGCATCGTTATACGGTATTTCAGTTCTTCTATGAAGAAAATAACGTCGACGTTTTTAGCTTTGAGTCCACTAGAGACGTCCGATGCAAGAGGTATTGTAAATACTATTATTAAGACAGTGCAAGGTGAAATGGAGTTAAACCTTCAAAATTTAGTAGGATTGGGCACCGATAATGCCAGTGTCATGATTGGTATTAATAACGGCGTATATAAAATTATGAAAGAAGAATACAGTTTGCCACATTTAATTCTAGTTAAATGTGTTTGCCATTCACTCCAATTGGCCGTTTCTCACGCTTCAGAAGAAACTATCCCTCGTAACATCGAATTCCTCCTAAGGGAAACATTTAATTGGTTTTCCATGTCACCAAATCGACGTCAAGAATATGCAGACATATACGCAACTATAAATTGTGGACGACAACCACTGAAAATATTACAAAAATGTGCTACTAGATGGCTCTCAATCGAGCCAGCAGTGCAAAGAATTTTGGACCAGTGGTTGGAGCTGAAACTGTTTTTTGAGATTGCCAGAAGAAAAAATAACTGTTACACGGCTGAACTCTTATACGAAGCGTATTCTGATTTGCAAAATAAAGTTTATTTAATTTACATAAAATCAATACTTGGTCAGGTACAATCGGCGCTAAAAGCATTCGAAGGCGAAAATTCAGATCCAACAAGATTATTAGAAACTTTGATAAAATTGCTCGAGTCGTTTTGTGATAAAGTAGTGATCCCGGGAAGACGTCACTCTTTTAACATTTTTGAAGATAATGTTGCAGATTACTTGGATCCGTCTCCTTATCTTGGCTACAGTTTTGAGAACGCTATGCAATCCTTAGAAGATACCAAAAAGCAAGCATTAAGAAAACGTTGCGTAAATTTTACGGTAAAACTAATAAAACAATTGCAACAGCGGCTTCCTGAAAATGTAACCCTCCTGAAAGATATGAATGTCATGAGCGTCACTAACGCTTTAAAACCAAATAAAGGGCTCGTCGAAGTTGTGAAGTTAGCGGAACACTTTGTACAGAATCCAGAAACTATTGATAAAATTGTTGCCCAATGGAAAAGCCTAACTAGCAACACTTGGGAAAATGTGACTGATACAGTAAAATTTTGGGTTGAAGTGTCAGATTTTAAGGACGCAAGCAATGAAAATTCGTATAGCGAACTGGTTTCGTTGGCTTTTACAGTGCTCACATTGCCACATTCAAATGCGGACGTTGAGAGGGTTTTTAGCGTAATGAACATCGTAAAAAATAAATTGAGGAACAAAATTAACTTGGACTCCCTAAATTCAATTATTCGTATACGAACTGGACTCAAACATTTGAACAAAACTTGTTATACATATGATATACCTCAAGATATCCTTAAAAAAATAGGCAAGAAAGATATGTACACATTTAAATTTAAAAAGTCTGCTATAAGTGTAAATGAGCCACAGCCCTCCACTTCAACAGCTGTACAAGGAACCGCAGCAGAGACAGACGGTACAAGTAGTGAGGATGATGATTGGATTTAACGATAATAAGATTTTTAATATTTCGATTTTTTTTAAATTTTGATGTTCACATCCTCCAATTTAACTATATATTTTTTTTTTATTTTTGTTTAAATGTAACATAACATAACTTTGATATTAATGTCATGACAATTTGAAAATTAAAACTTTTTATTCTACACGTTATTTTTCTTATTTCATATATTTGGCACTATTGTTAAAATTTTATACCAATTTAGCACTTTTTGAGATGTTACTTAGCACCCAACCGTGGCATTGAGTTGGCAGCCCTGGTTACGACCACGAGGACTAGGTAATCTATGGTTATGTTACGACGGTAAAAAGGACACAATATATGGTGGTTGTATATAAGATATAAGTTTGCTAATGCAATTCTAATTAAGTATACTAAAATTATCCTAAAACATGACTGACAATGCCAAGAATATTTTTTTTATAGTGCAGACTGCACAGGCTCCTGTAGGTAGATTTTGATAGTTTGCTAAGATTGATGAAATTAAATGTAGTCGCGGTGGTGATCAGCTGATTTCATACTCAATATCATTTGTCAGATAGACTTTTTTCACTTTTTTACTCTGTGGCTACTGGTTAAGCTAGACTTAGGTTATATTCACCATCTAGGTTATGTTTATATCTTTCTTTGGACCGGTTATTTTTGTGTCGACTTGATGTTGATCTCAACTCGAACCATTTTGTTTGATATGTAAATATAGTGATTTATAAGAATGGGTTCAAGAATATTGCAACGTCTTGTCCCGCTGATGATAAACTCGAGAAGTACATTAAGTTCACATTTTACTCATGGAACCGAAAGAGCGCTTGTTGCATACAATATAAACTCAACCAGAAACTATGCAAAAAGTAAAGATAAGGGTAAGGAAAAGAAAGGAAAGAGCAATAAAGTGACGATCAATGTGGCAGAAATATCTGAATTGGTTCCTGTTGGTAAGATACGGGATAGATGTAAAGCGGCTATAGATAATATGAAAGAGGATTTCGCCAAGAACCTATCGTTGCGTTCCACAACAGGATCAATAGAATCGCTTCCAGTGAAATTCGAAGGTAAAGAGTATGAACTGCAAGAACTTGCTCAAATTGTTCGAAAGAATCCCAAAACCTTGGTGATTAACTTTTCTTCATTCCCGCAAGCAATTCCTGATGCTTTGAAATCCATTAATTTGTCTGGATTGAACTTAAACCCTCAGCAAGACGGCACCACATTATATGTACCTGTACCAAAAGTCACCAAGGAACACCGGGAGGCTTTAGCAAGAAATGCTAAGGCTTTGTTCATTAAGTGTAGAGATTCTATTAAAGATGTAAACACAGATTATACTAAGAAAATAAAGAAACAAATGGGTGTTTCCGAGGACTTGATTTTCAATGTCACTAAGCAAATAAATGCCATGTGTGAGGAATACCACCTGCAAGCTCGACAGGCTTATGATATGAAACATGCTGAACTACTTGGTACTGAAAAAAAATAACTGATTATTCAAAGTTGCTCAGCTCACAAATTACTCAATATTTTCTAACAAAATTAAGAAATAAAGAGCTATATTAAAATTTAGAATATATGAATTTGTAAAGAAGAAAGGAAGGTGTTGTAACAAGTGGATCCAGGTCACTCTTTAGTGCCTAGATTGTTTTACTGCCTTCTGGGCTCTTCAATCATTAAGACATACTTCGCCAAACACTGAACTTGGATCTCTGGGGGTTATCCACTGTTTTCACACCTGTATTCTGTAATAATTTCAACAGTCCAATAGGTATGGCCCTTTAAAGGTCAGGCAGATGGAGTAGTGGATAGGCAGACAGCTGGTAATAAAATTAAGTTCCTTTTTTTACATGGAACCACCATGTTTGAGAAATTTAACACGCAGCAATGTAATATTATAATGCCTATCTAAAATTAAAAATACTATAATTTAAAAAGTTTTCTATCACATTGCAGAGGTAGAGGCTCAAAAATAAATGCTAAGAGCATTGATGATATCATTAAAGGAGCCTTGCTGGTTCTTGCTGGGTTGTTAATCAGCTAATAACTTCAACCTCTTCCTCTCTAATGAAAGACTGAACTTCGCACTTTGGATAAGCATTCTACTATAGAAGTTTTGTTTTTAATAGGCCAAGCTATCTGCCAAGAACAGCTTTTTAGGTTATAGATAAAATTCGCTGATGTGCTCCTTGCTCGGAATTCTAAAGTGTATAATTGAACTGCATAACCATTTTTATTTGATTCATTTGTCTAAATATTTGTTTATTTTTATTGTGTGGCCTTTATGCATGATTGTTTCCCATGATACAGTAATTTTCTATAAGTTTAATGTTTTTTTCCACCGGTGTGCCTTTATTATCAAAATACTACAAAATATATACATCACTACAGCAACTACAATTAAAGCATTCTTATAACCTACAAGTCATTCCAGGCTCACAGCGCAAAGCCAGTCCAAATGCCACTGCTGCTGCTGTTGTCCAAAGCTGCCCACTACCAGTTGGCAGCGTGCCTATCATGTAGCCTGATAAGTTATGGAAAATAGGTTGAGGTCCCGGTCCCCACGAACCAAAGTCTTATATATGTAACTACTGCTGGCATACTTGCCCCGCTGATGTAGGTGCATGTTGGTATTATTTCATAAAAATACATTGCTAAAGTGTCCATCCATTAATTAAAAACTAAAAAAAATTGTAAATCAAAGATATTCACCGGTTTGCCATTGTGTAATTTTTTGTTTCATCTTTGTTAGTAGTTTGTATTGTTGAAGATTGATTATTAATATAGAATTATCATAAGATTTATTAATCTAAGTTACAATTCAAGTTGTTGAATAATAAATGAATATATAATTTAAAAAAATATTATTTACCTATGTAAAAATTTCTATATGCCTAGTGTTTGGGATGGGGCCATTCTCAATCCCTGTAGTCCCACACTTTACCACTTACGTCGTAGTTGTTTTCTAACTTACAGGTATCTGCTTTAAAATCTACCTGAATTGAAATAGTAAGAACCTATTTTATCAACCAAACTTTAGGTTAGGTTATGCAACATCTGCTGTGATCATGACATGGATGGCGGCTAGTGGCACAGCTGAGCTTTCGGACTTCGAAAGAGAGAGTTAAGCCGTGGGGCCTGTTTGTGTCTTAAGATGGTAGTCAGTTAGGGCAATTTGCGAATACCCGCCGGGCTAGCTATCACCCTCAAGTCGCTAAATACCTTACAATGTGCTTTAACCGCTAAGACAATATGACATATTACGTACCTATGACTAATTTAAAACGTAAGTTGAACTATAGATTTTATTTTGTATTTTATTTTCCTTTATTACAAAATCCACAGATCTTAAAAAACATAAATTTACTTATTAACTATTTCTTACATCTAATGACGGATTTACTTTATTTACAATAAATACTTACAGAGAGCAGAGATATTTGTTTATATGTGATTGCGTGTAAGAGGGTGTGCGTGTCGGGAGGGTGGATGCGTGTGTGTGTAACCTACATTACTAATATCTACATTTAATTTATTTGTCACAAGTTTTTTAAATTGATGTAAGTCATTATTAAATAAGTCGATTGAGCTAAACTGTTCGTTATAAGTCGTTAGAATTCTATAAATAATTGAGTTTCGATAATAATTAGTGTGCGAGCGCGGTAGATTGAAAAAATTATTATGTCTTGTGCTTCTTTTGCGAACTGATGGGACTTGCAGACTCATAAAGTTTTCTAGAAGCTCGTTACTGTTTATCGTTCCAACACAGTTTTTATACAGAAACATCATATCTAAGAGCGTTCGTCTGTCATGTAAACTGAGAATGTTATGGAATTTGCAAGATTCATTATAGTCAACATAGGTACATGTGATTTGTGCGGTAATTAAGATGTTTTATGAATTTAATTTGTATTCTTTCAAGGTCTTGTGTGTATTTTACGTAATGTGGGTTCCAGATACTAGAACAGTATTCTAGAACGCTTCTGACGAATGCAAAATACAATACTTTGAGACACATATTATCAGAAAATGGTTTGCTGACTCGTAAAATAAAGCCTAGGTTTTTATAAGATCTATTAATAATGTCGGATATGTGATCGTTAAAAGGTAACTTGCTGTCTTAGAGAACTCCAAGATCTTTAACTAAGTTAGTCTTGTTGACGGGAGTGCCTGCTATACTATATGTATATTTTATCGGCTTTCTCTTCCTAGTGAACGTCATACACATACATTTATTAATATTTATATTAATGTTATTTTCTTTATAGTATATATAGATAATGCTCCATCCCCATATGATGGTTAAAACGAAATATTAAATTTGAAAGAGTCATACCATACTTCAGATTAGATCTTAGACTCTGACCGCTAAGCCAACATGATATAACCGTTAGAGTATATCCCAGATATAGGGGTGGGTGGCGAGGATTCGAATCCCGCACATGGCTATAAGTTTTCCTTCGTAATTTGGTATTCCGCAGAGCATGCGTTATTACAAAAACAAATGCACATCTTCGACATCACTTACTATCCGGTGAAATAGTGGTTAATGCTAGCCTATCAGAAACAAAAAAAAAACGGTCAAATGCGTGTCAGGCCACGCACAATGTAGGGTTCCGTAGTAGCCCGTTATCATAAAAAACGATTTTGTTATTTTATATTTTATTCCACTTCCTTCCTGCTAAAGCTAAAAAATAAGAGCACGATTGCTGCCAAGTTATTGTTTCAATTGTAAGTCGATAATTAAACGATATTCGTTTGTGAATTCTATAGGTACTTACTCGAATGAAAGCGTAAGGATAGCGCGATTCAGAATTCGTGGGTACATTGCCATCTAGCGGCAGCTTTGTGAAACACATATAGATAGATAACACTTTATTGACACAAAACAAATTTACAAACTTAGAACTTAAAAACATAAAAAGTAAGAGTAGGTGTGACAATGGGCGGTCATGTATATATTTATGGACCTACAAACAGTGTCACTATATTTTCAAAATGTAAAAGAATTAATTTTTCATATTTATAATAATAATTGTGAGACTAATAGATATTAAATTATTGCATTGATTGAAGCAGTGATGGCTCAGTGGCATTGGCTATGGACTGCCGCGCAGCAGGTCCATGGTTCGAATCCCGCCGCGGGCTTGAGCTTCACCGCATGGTGGTAGGGTATTTTATGAATGCCCGCCTGATTACGATGTGTTCCGGCAGCTGTCCTTGAGATCCAGTAATTCAAAGTTGAGCCTGTTTAAAACACCTTCGACCACATCACTTACCGTGAGATCGCGGGCAAAGGCTAACCCTATCAGCAATAAAAAAAAAAGATTATATTCATAGATTGTTATTTTGTCTGTGCTTAGATATATAAGTATTTAGTAAGGTTTATTGGTAGTTCTTGAACTCGGTTTTATTTCTAATAACCATCTTAATTTTTTCTCTGAGATCATTTTAATCAAATCAAAATTATTTTATTTCGGGCAAAATTATACCCATAAGCATTCAAATAATAATAATAATCAAAGAGAATTTAATACTACGTATAAGTAAATCAATTTTGTACAAATGTCGGGTAAAAAATAAAATCATTATCTCAATCAAATTACATTCATGTAGAATATTGCTAGTCACTGCATATTTGCAAATACATATAATAATTAAAACACAATTACAAATAAATTAATAAATCAAATAAAGAGGTCATACAAGTCAAGTCGAAAATAATAATATTTACGTTACTTTCATTTATATTCAAAGGATATTTAAATTCTCAACACATCCAAAATAAGTATATAAATGTATCAAGTCAAGCATGGTCGGTGATACTTCAGTCACGGTAATGTTCTTCAGTCATATCTTCTCGCAGGCATAGGTACTGGGACTGGATTTTAGCCCGAGTTCAGGAATTCACTGAAAATCAGGGATATGGTTGCACATTAACAGGTGTGGCCATAACTCAAACTGATTGCTAAGTTTTTTATTGTTTGTAAGAAGTTGTATGTCATTTAATTTACTTTCTGGAGCAATTAATAATTACTCTTTTCTATTCTAAAATAGTTGATATACCTATATAAGAAAGAATAATAAAAATTATACACCGATAAATGGAAATAAGCTTATAAAAGGGCTATCACACTATATAACCAGTCTGGCCATAACTTTATTATAACTTTTATTTTATCGGCTTATTAATTATTTTGAATTTGGAACTAGTTTATATTTTAAATATATTATTTTTATGAATATCTTTCGATTTCACGCCGTTTCACATATTTTTTCGTGTTAAAATTACCTACAATATGGAATGGGGTGTTAAAGAAAATAACATTGCAGTGATTGCTTTGCACAAAGTGGGTATGGAGCCGTCGTCGGTCATATTCCAGACACTTCAAAAGCTTTGAATCAGCCGTATATTCGTATATCGTAATATCAACAGATTCAAAACACTTCCTCTGTCGAAGACCATAAAAGATCTGGGCAGCGTGCTGTTAGAACTACAAAGGCTGGTGCTGTTAGGGCTAGAATAAGTCGAAATCCCATTAGGAAGCAAAAAATCTTATCGCCAGAAATGAAGATTCTCGCCAGCCAAATGTCGCGTATTATAAAATAAGACTGTCGGCTCGGTGCTTATCGTCTATCTATATTAATACAGTACATGCCCTAAATCAATGTTTACAATTAAAGGGAGTGGATCAATAAAAAATTCTTCTGTCATTTTCAATCCAAGTCTTTACCCATTATAAACAACCAACTATTTCAAATTACTTCACTTTAAAGGATTAATTCTAGAATTTTATATTTGGCAATCTGAAATCAGCTCAAATTATATTTTATGTACCTAAGATTATTGCTATGTAAGAACGACTTGTAACTTGTAAAACTCTTTGATTGAATCGCCTGAGTTACTACGCCGGGTTACTACAGTAAACGATGTTTAAAGAATTGTTTAATTTCTCGTTGGCAGATGAGAAAGAGTTACCCATGCATATACAAAAAAAAATAGTGACTCACATATCATTAAATGGAAAGTTTTTACTGTTATACTAAGTAAATATTGATTGTTAGCAGTAATATAGCTGAAGAAATAAGTTATAGTCATTCTTTCATAATTATTTTAACAGTATTTGATTTTAAATAAGCATTTTTTAAGTGGCCGGAAACAGAAGCAAAATATTTTTTAATTATTCTATTTTCGTCCGGGGTGGCCGAGTTTTAGCGACTTGCAACCTAAAATAGTTTTTTCTCTTTTATTAACGCGGTAGTAGGTACACATACGAAACTACTCTTTTTATTCAACTTGTAGGGGCGTGGGCCTGGACGGCAGTAAAACACAGGAGTGTCGTAAATAGTCTTTAACTCCGAAAACAAATCACAAAAACACCAACACAAAATGAACAAAATGGCGCGTGAGCCGTAAACTTAAAAACGCGAGCGCACGGCTCTCTAGCGTAGGACGACTGGCGCGGGGCGCGGGGGTTCTGTTGCCATAGAGACGGCCGTTGGGCCGGCATGCGTACGTGACCTCGGTGGCAGCATACAGGAACCCCAGGGCACCGCGCGAGATTTAAATTTAGAATCTTACTTACGAGTTTAATCTAAAATAAAACGTAGAGGCTTCTGACCTCTGTTTGCACGAGGAGGGAGCTTACTACCGTTATTGTGTAGGTCACTTGCTACACACTCCCCCTCGAGTTCATGTGAACGACCTCGTACATGGACTCGCATATCAGGCTGTTCTTTATTACGAGGACGGCCCCTATTCCTTTTAAGTACAACAGGATCAGGAGGCGAGTCTTCTCTGTTATGGAACCTTGTAAGCTGCGACGTATGAAACTTCCCTAAAATATCTTCAGGAGAACTCAGACCAGCAATATAATATGTAGTAGGGCTTGCTTTCTGCACCACCACATAAGGACCATCCCTCTTTGGTATAAATTTGGCAGACAATGCCTTAGAAGCATTGCTGAGAACGTGAGACTTTACCAAGACCTGATCACCAACTTCAAACACTTCACCCGGCTTACGAGAAGCATCCGCGTATTCCTTACGTCGGTCTTGTTGACTCTCTACCCTGTCTCTTATGGAAACCAATGAGTCAAGGAAACCTTTCAAATACGGTGTGATCTGAGGCACAAAGTTTTCCTTCTCGAGTACCGCTCGAATGTCATACTGCGTTTCAATTGGAGAGCGAAGTTCTCTTGCAAACGTGAGATACGCAGGTGATACTCCAGTGGTTTGACAAATCGCAGAATTCATCGCAAACCTAACCGACGCCAAATGTTTCGGCCATGAAGTATGTTCCATTTCAACCAACTGAGCTAGCTGTACCTTAATGTCTCTATTTTTGCGCTCTGCCGGATTGGCCTGCGGATGATAGAGCGGAAGAAGGTTCTGCTTAATCCCAAAGATGAACGTACACTGTTGCATTACTGCTGCTGTGAACTGCACCCCGTTATCGGATACTATTCGACGTGGCAACCCAAACCGGAGAAAGTACTCCTCTGTAAGGATTCGAGCGCATGCCTCAGAAGTAGCTTCCTTCAATGCATAAAGCTCGACCCAACGAGTTGCTGTGTCTTCAACTAGCAAAATCCACTTCTCCCCCTTGTCTCCAGGTGGAAGTGGACCAAATAGGTCAATAGCCAAAACTTCTCCTCGTTGGCTTAAAACGGGAGTTTGGAGAAGACCTGAAGGCTTTTCATTGGAGGATTTGTACCGCTGACATGTGACACAAGTTTTTATAAAATCCAAAATGAAACGACGCATACCTGGAAAGAAAAACCTCTGGGAGATTCTGTGAAACGTGCGATCGATGCCATGGTGACCAGCGAGCGGGGAATCGTGGCACTCCTTTACGATTTCTAGACGAAGACTAATCGGTACTACCAACTGTGGCTCTTCACTGTCAACATCCGGATTGTACCTGTACAAGACTCCCTGCTGCATGAAATAACCACGCTCAGACCAACGCTTAACATCGATGGAAACAGAAGTTACGTCTGCTTCTAAATCACTCACAATCTTTTCCAGTTCCGGATCATCTAACTGTGCCTGACGAAGATCTTCAGGACTCCGAGAAGGTAAGTCAATGAGAACCGAGCAGATGCCACACTGATCTTTACTGTTTGCTTCACAGATAGAGCGACTCAACGTGTCTGCAACTACGTTAGCTTTCCCTGGTGTGTACTGGAATTGTATATTAAAACCCTGCAGCTTAAGAGCCCATCGTACTAATCTACCCGACGGCGACTTCAACGTGAGCAACCACTTTAACGGCTGATGGTCACTTCCTACAACTAACGGATGCCCATCGACATATCCTCTAAAACGCTCCACCGCCCAGACAACAGCAAGCGCCTCACGCTCGGTGGTGCTGTAATTTCTCTCGGCTGGTGACAGCAAACGGCTGGCATATTCGATTGGCCGCTCATCCTTTCCTTCACCTTGAAGCAATACTGCCCCGAGGGCATAATTACTTGCATCGGTCCTAAGAACAAAAGGCTTACTATAGTCTGCCTGAATCAAAATCGGCGCTGACATGAGTCGTCTCTTCAACTCTTGAAAAGCAATTGACTGTTCTGTAGACCAAACCCAAGATTGATTTTTCCTTGTAAGACGCGTCAGAGGCTCGGCAACGGCGGAGAAATTTGGGATAAATTTCCGGAACCACGAACATGTTTGTAAAAAGGTTCTCAAGTGACGTAGTGTGGAGGGTGGCTTCATCTCTGCAACGACACGGACTTTTTCATCATCAGGCAACACGCCATCCTGTGAAATAACGTGACCGAGAAATTTTACTTTTTCGCGTGCGAAAAAACACTTTTCACGATTAGCTCGCAATTTGAAAAATCGCAACCTTTCAAACACAGCGCGCAAATCGGCAACATGCTGATCAAACCCATCCGAGATTACGGCGATATCATCTTGGTATGCCAGAAGTGTGACGCCTGCCAAGGAGGAACAACTACGCAGCCTATCTATCAACCTTTGGAACGTAGATGGCGCATTTTTAAGGCCAAATGGCATCCGTAAAAAGCGGTACGTTCCAAACGGTGTTATAAACGCAGTTTTGTCCCGATCACTCTCCCTGACTTCAACCTGCCAAAAGCCACTTCGCATGTCACACGTGGTCATATAACAGTTACGCTTAGTCGACTGAAGCAGCTCATCTATTAAAGGCATCGGATATACATCAGTTTTTGTAATACTGTTGAGCCTGCGATAATCTACACAAAACCTAACTTTGCCATTTGCCTTGGGCACAAGAAGCGCGGGTGAAGCCCATGCTGACTCGCACTCTTCTATGATGCCGTCCGCTAACATCTTCTCCAATTCTGCCCGCATGATCTCCTTTTTGGCGGGGGTGAGGCGGTAAGGCGGCACAGCGACCGGTGGGTGATCCCCCGTATCAATGTGGTGCTCGGCAAAAGGTGTAGGCTCACCAGAGTATTCAAAAATGTCCTTGTTCTCCGTCAACAGCTGAGCGAGTAAGTCGCGTTGCTCCATAGTCAGAGAAGTCGCCTCATCATCCCTAAGCACATCAAGTGCAGCTACGCACGAAGGCAAACGCGAAACGCCCTCAAACTTAAGCTTGAACCTTTGACTATTATTAAACTGCCAGTATGATTTTCCAAAATTTATGATTAAGTTGAATCTAGTTAAAAAATCTATACCTAAAAGCGTTTCATTATTATCTGCATCCGGAAGTATCAAAAACTCTACCATCATTGTTTTACCTTCGAGCGTCACGTCTACCTCCGTAGTCAATACATTTAAATTCCTACAAACACCATCCGCCAACTTGACTATTCTTGTTCACGGTATTAAAGGGTGCCCTCGTCGCCTTAATACATCGTGTAGCGAGTGACCGGCTATACAAGACTTAGCTGCAGAATCTACCAACGCAGTGCCTTTTACGCCTAATATGCTAATGTCAAAAATTGGGCGCTGGTATACTACATTACCGGAAGGTACACTTTCCTTAATAACGTTTTGAGAACCACTAGATTTTTTTATATTTAACATCGGACGCGGAGAATTATTTTTATCATTACTGGATGATGCACAAACCGTGGACCCCGAAAACTGTTGAGAACCACTGGCTATATTCATATTTGATATCGGACGCGGCGACAAAACATTATTAGAACCTGAGGTTGCACAAGCAGTGGACTCAAAAAACTGTTGAGAACCCCTGGAATCGGATAATAAACAATCATTCGCAAGCTCCCCCTCGATACCAAAATCAATACAATTTTTCTTAAAATTAGTGCAATTTATACTACACGTATGAGTACAACCCTTAAAACATTCGTGTGTAGTACAACCCTTAAAACATTCGTTTGTAGTACAACCCTTAAAACATTCGTTTGTAGTACAACCCTTAAAACATTCGTTTGTAGTACAACCCTTAAAACATTCGTTTGTACACACTATATCATTAATCAAATCGTTGTCACAACAATAAAAATCGTTAATAAGTTCACCAGTAAAGTCATTAAAATGTTCGTTAACGTGACCCCCCGTGACAGTCACAGGGTTACCTGGGACCCACTGGGTAGTTGTAGGGTTAAGCTTCACGTCGCTATGGTGAGCGGCAAGCGCATCTAGGGCGGGCGGCCCTAGATGGGCGGTAAGCGCATCTAGGGCGGGCGGCCCTAGATGGGCGGTAAGCGCATCTAGGGCGGGCGGCCCCTGCGCTGCGACGTCATCGTTGCTATGCGGCGCGACGGCCGCGAGCGACACAGTCGCGGGCTTTACGACTGCGCTCGTAATATGCGGCGGCGGCGGCGCTGGCAGCTCGGCCGGCACACCGCTGGCGGCGACGGTGGACGCAATAGTCGCGGAGTTACATCGTACAACCGAAACCGCACTAAAAGATTCGCACGCACTTATGGGATTGCACTTTTTACATTGCGATCTTATAACGTTTTCCGCACCACAACCGTAACATCGAATAGCACCTTTTTCACTTTTAGTGTTTTTTAATTTTTCACAGTTTAACTTTGTGTGACCGCGACGCTTGCAGTATACGCAAAATTCCTTTTTATCCGACGATGAAGACGGCGCGCTCGGTTGCTCGTCAGACCGGCGGCACGCACTTGCGACGTTGTTTGTTTGCTCGCCCCGGAACACAGTACGACCTGATAACCCAAACGACGACTTCGAAGATATTTGGCGGCGATCATTTACTTCTTCCAACGAATCTTCTACACTACGTGCTCGTCGTAATAACTCGTCGAACGAAGATATACTGTCTGTCGACCCTTTTCCTTATTCTTCGGTCGAGTAACCCGAATGTCATGTCTAACTCGACTTTTTCGCTGAGATCATTAGTAGGTAACTTCGCTAGCAACGCTCTTACTTTGGCAATAAATAAGTCAGTGCTTTCATCACCTTGTACCAACGAAAACAATTCCCTGTAAATGCGATGGGGAGGGCGGCGTTCTCCGTAAGCAGCTCGCAATCGAACCAAAGCTTCACTCCAGGAGTAGGTACTTTGCCTTACGCCCGCCCACCAAACAGCGGCTGACTTAATAAGCAGCATCGATAATCCTTTTAATGCACACTCGTCGCTAATACCTAAGCAAGTTTTGTATACTTCCACAGCATCTATAAAGTTATCTAACGAATCTTCCTTATTCCCGCTGTACCTAGCGGTGCACTTTGTGAAATTGGCGGGCGCATTGACTGCAGGCGAGCCCGCCGCGGTAACGAACGAGCCGCTTGCATCGGCCGCCGGCGTCGATGAACGCACCTCACGCAGTAACTGCTGGCAAAATTCTTGCTGCGACTGCTGTAAGGTCGTAAAGAGGGCTGTCAACGTCTCTTGAGACATGGTAACGTTGCCTTCCGTTTCAACTCCGGTGTCCTGTTCCAGTGATTGCCGTTTTTTCGGCATGTTCACGACACGTGTTTCCGCCCAGAAAAACCCATATCCCGTAAAGATAAACACGTTGGGCGTCCAGAATGTAGGGGCGTGGGCCTGGACGGCAGTAAAACACAGGAGTGTCGTAAATAGTCTTTAACTCCGAAAACAAATCACAAAAACACCAACACAAAATGAACAAAATGGCGCGTGAGCCGTAAACTTAAAAACGCGAGCGCACGGCTCTCTAGCGTAGGACGACTGGCGCGGGGCGCGGGGGTTCTGTTGCCATAGAGACGGCCGTTGGGCCGGCATGCGTACGTGACCTCGGTGGCAGCATACAGGAACCCCAGGGCACCGCGCGAGATTTAAATTTAGAATCTTACTTACGAGTTTAATCTAAAATAAAACGTAGAGGCTTCTGACCTCTGTTTGCACGAGGAGGGAGCTTACTACCGTTATTGTGTAGGTCACTTGCTACAAATTACAATTACAGTTAAGATTCTAGTTTTCAGAATTAGGCCGTCAATTTGCATACCATATTCACATTTTACAGATTGCCGAAAACATAAATCGTAATTACTTGACATTCCGTTTTCGGTCGCATAATATTTGTATGAAAGATAAGCTACCGAAAACTGAACGTATTAGTTCTTCATCCATTTTGCGTAATGTACTTAAATTCGTGTTAAAAAGTATTTTTATATACATAGTTTCTATTCATTTCTAAAACGACGAAGTTATTTAACTCTAATATTGTTTTTAAGGACTATTTGTATTTTTTTAATATTATAACAAAGGTTTTAGTAATGATCACCCGGTACCCCCGCTGAAGGCTCTATGTGACAGGTGCCTCAAGGAGGGCAAATTCCCCAAACGGTTGAAGATGGGCAAGCATCTCCTGAGGAAGGAGGGCCGTCCCGCGGATGAGCCTTCGGGTTATCCGATTGTGCTACTTGACGAGGTGGGCAAACTGTTGGAGCGTATCGTGGCTGCCCGCCTCGTTAAGCACCTCGAGACAACAGGACCCAACCTAGCATACAACCAGTTCGCTTGATCCTGGATGTAATCTCCTGCGCCCGCGATCTCTCCAAGGAGGCTTGATCCAGTAGTGGTGTGTTATTGGTCGTTGGACATGCCGACGCCTTCAACACGCTGCCCTGGAGCACAATACACGCTGGACTAAAGTATCACCAAGTTCCCCACTACCTCTGAAGGCTAGTCGGGGACTATCTCACCGATAGAGAGGAAGTCTTCCCGACGACAAATGTGGAGGGACGAGGTCCCATGACGCGCGGCGCACGGCGTTCCGCATAGCTCAGTCTTGGGTCCCCTCTTGTGGAACGTCGGCTATTTGGTTGCTTTGGGGCGCTAACCTTCGTGGAGTTGGTGTCGTTTGTTACGCTGACGACATCTTGGTTACCGTCCGGTGGGACAATTAAAGCGAAGCGGCAATCCTGGCCACGGATAGTTTCGCGACGGTCGTGGCCAGAATCAGAATGCTGGGCCTGGAGGTGGCGCTCCATAAGTTCGAGGCCATATATTTTTATGTCCCCCGACGGGCGCCATCTGCAGACTCTACCATTGTTGTTGGTGGAACCTGAATTCTGGTCAAGACAAAGCTGAAATATCTCGGCGTTGTCAGCAAATAGAGGTTTGAGGCGCAAGTGTCACCTCCATCCAAACGCCAGAGGATAGGGGAGCTGCCGCCGCCTCTATATAGCGGTGGTTAGCTCCATGGCCCTCTAAGGCACCGCTATATGGGCAGGCTCTCTGCGCCGCGAGTGCATCTCCATCCTGCTTGCGGCGCAGAAAGTTCAAAGTATGTTAAGATCAAAATATTTGCACACCGTTTAGGTAAAGTTTTGTTGGAACTGTATTTGAATGCTATTACAACTCTGCAATATTGTACCGAAAACTTTAGCAAATAAATATTCATTCATTCATTCATTCAGTAATGGCAGTTAGAGCGTGCCGGGGATACCGCACACTCAGCTCTCGAATCAGCCCAAATGGGACAGGTTCCTCGCAGGACCCACACAGAGGGGGCGTGCGGCGCTCGACAACTTCTCGAAGCGATCCGGCCCGTACTTGAACAGTGGTCTAAAGAAGGCATGGGAGGCCCTACTTCAGACTGACACAGATTCTCACCGGACATGGCTGTTTTGGGAGATGCCTGCGTAACGTCGCGCGAAGGGAGCGTTCCCCAGCCCCGAGTGTGGCTTCGCGGAAGACACCGCCCAGCTCACACTAGGTGCATGCCCAGAAGAAGCGGGACCGTGGCGATCCCTAATGGCAGTAGTGAGGTCCAACCTCTCCTTGCCGGCCATCATCGTAAAGATGGTCGGTGAAGAGAGTTCGTGCGAGGCGGTGGCCATGTGCGAAACAATAATTTCGCAGAGGAGGCGCAGGAGCGGGGAGGGAAAGAATCACACTCTCCCGATTCGAAGAGGCGAATCACTATAGGCGGCGCTAATCGAGCTCGCACGCCGTCTCCGCTCAGAAGACCTGGGGCGTTGGTTGTGGTGGCAGCCGGCGCCTCCCATCAGGGTTAGGTCCTCACAAGGTGTGGATTACTCCATGTGTTCCGGGGCATCCAACAACGCCTCGTTGGATGCCCCGGAATACAGATGGAGAGGGGAGGTATTCCCCATAGGCTGGGCCTGCCTAAGCAGGCAGCGATGTCGGTGGGGGGCTGCGGAAGAGTGCTCGACCCCGCAGTCTCTGCTTCTAGTCGAGGACGGTGATACACTATGGGGTTTTCAGTCGGTAATGGGGTCCCTATCAACCCTGAGCCTGACATCACCCATCTGCTCCCCCCGGTGCGCGGTGGTTGGGAATGCGTAAAAGCATTTTCGGCATGACAAAAGAAAAGGTATACGATAAATATAAGTGTACTGTTTCACCTAGTCGGATAAAAATAATTTATAGTGAATTATAGCTGATAGGCTAGCTTTTGACCACAATATCACCTGATGGTAAATTATGATGTGGTCGAAGATGTTGTTCAGGCTACCCTAAAATTACTAGTATTACTATTAAAGTGTAACAAGTTAAATCAAATATCAAAGTATAGTTTTAAGTATGTTCTGCCGAAACAATGAGGATGTTGGAATATATGTGTGTAAAATGTTACAAGTTTGTAACTGGCTAGTAGGATATTTAAAAAGGGTTTTGTAACCATTTAAAATATAGTGTATGGTTGAATATTATACATAAAAATGTTTTATTTATATTAATTGAAGGGATACATTAATTAAAAATCAATATTAAACGTTCCGACTGAAAACTGGGTACTGCTGACCGAAAACTAAAAAAAAAATGGCCTAAAACAGGTGATTTCGCAATATTTGGCTTTATATTATATTATATAAATATTTCTCTAAAAATAAGTAAACACCTGACGTTCCATTAATTATTAAATACTTAAATCATGATACAATAATATACTAGGTACGCCTTGGATCATGACTTAAGTAACATTATATAGGGTACGTATATCAATAAACAGCGCAGGGCTCAAACAATTATTGTATCATTTTTTCTAGCGTCTTAAAGTTGAAGGTGCCACTAAATGGCCGAAAACTGAGTATTCTACCCCACTGCCTTTCAGTTTTTGCTTGTTTAAAGTGTGTTGTCCATAGACTCATGGCCACAGTTTCAAATTGTCAAATACTGGTGTTGTCGTTGTCACTTGTCAGTGTCAACCAATGTTGTGTAAACAAAATTTTGTAAACTTCGCGTTTGTGTTGTGTAATTTTATCACCAATTTTTTGATTACAATATAATGATGACTGAGAAAACGAAAAAATCATACAATAAATACGATAGAGTCATGCCTCGTGTTTATAATCGGTCTAGAAGCAGTTTAAAATTTGGGTCTTTAGTCACACGTCACGAAACATCGTCTTCAGTGCATCTTGGCGGGAAATCATCTGTTTCGAACGTTAGCTCCTCGATGTTCAGTGACCTTCCTACTGTCTTGAATGATTACAAGACAGAGTCACCCCTGGAGAAGCCTGTGAAGCGAACTTTTGTGGTTAAGCCTCGTAGAACATTAAAATCATTAGACCCGGCTCTGTCCCCTCCGCGTTCGGTTATACGCTCACATGAGCTAGGACAGAAGCCTCATAGTATGAGAGTAAGAGGGTCTGCACCTTCTGTTTTATCCCATCGAGACGAGAAATGGCCTGAGGCTCATATGACGCAGTGCTATTCTAGCAGATCTCATTCAAAACTTAAAGAGTTGAAAGTAAGATATCCTCTACTTATGTCATCGCATCTATCTTTATATACCAATATGTTGTTCCAAATTTCAAAATCATTCAAATTTGGCACTTATGATGCTTACTGAGTTAGTGTATTTGAGAGAGGAGAGTGGCAATCACTTAAAGCTAAACCCTTGATGCTAGTAGTGAGTGGATAGTATTACCAGAATAGTTTGTGCATGCCCAGTAAAATGGAGAAATAAACTTTCCTACCACCAGCTTTTTAACATACCATATTACATGACACCACTAAATAATTTTTATATAGTATAAAGATTTAACTTTTTTAATGTAAATTATAAGATAAAGTAGTAAATTTAATATATCAACTTGTATGGACATAGAAGCGTTTCAAATAAAAACTATTGTATTTTTTATAAGTACAAAATTACATGTACATCTACAACTCAGAAAGCAATGACTGCTTTCATTCAGTCAGAACCGGACCGGAATTAGTTTAATAGAAGTTTCTTAGGTTCAATAGTGACTACACAATTTGACAATAGCATATTCTGTATGACTCCTGAAATATTTCATCAATTACTTTAATTCTTTATTTTTCAATAAATGAAACTTAATTTAAAACTAGTATTTAAAATAAATTATTTGAATCATAGATTATATTTCATTAGACATCACATTCCTGTAATCAATATATTATAATAGATGAGTACATTGACATTTAAAAGTTTATTAACTGTATTGATCCTTGACATCTTAAAAATAATCAAAATTGGAAACTATTTTATATTTTAACTGATTGTTTAATTTAATTATAAAACATTATATACCTATAATAATCAGGTATTATATGTATAGAGTTCAGATATTTCTCATAAGATCAATCTTATAATTCAGTTTTTGACAGATGTCCCGTACATTAAAGGTCAAAATTGCATCTGAGATCCATTTATTAATATTTGCCTCAATATCCAACAACTCACTCGAATCCCTAGAGTTGTCAACTATCATGTTTCTCAAGAACAATCCTATTTTGTCTTCATTAATAATTTAAGTCTCCCTATTATTTATTATCAGCCTTTGTGTCTAATAATTGCTGCCTTTGAATATAAAATGCTATACAACACCAGTATAATTTTATACACATTGTAATGTAAACTGTAAAAATTGAAATTGTCTCCAATGTGTTTTAAAATATATATAATTATATTTCAGGATGAGATCAAAGAATACCAAGAGAGGGACAAGCTGATGAGACTCCGCAGCCAGCTATACAAGAGCTGTGGAGTAGTTTTAGATGATCTGGGGCAACCAGTAGCTGACAAGGCGGTGCAAGTGGAAGAAGAGAGAACTGGTATGTTTGACCTCTTTTTATCTTAAATCTGCATTTTCAAGAATTACTTTAATTCTCTAAAATGTATGAGGGAATTGCTAGAGTAAAACATATATAAAATCAATAGGAAAAACACACATTTAATATGTAGTAATATTTTTATAAAATATTTTCCTAGTAAATATTATATAATAATTGTAAAATAATATGATAGTATTTAGCTAGACTGTTCTTGATAAATTCGGGGCATTTCAAATAAACCTTATTTATTCTGCATTCAATATTGTATTAATATTAAGCCATGTGATTTTAAAAATTGTCTTAATATTGTTTTTAAATAAAGCAACTAAGATTTTTGATAGTATTATTGTATATAATGGGACTTAGCTGATTTAATATCAAAAAAAGTTACATACTAGACTAATGTGCATGTTTGAAGAAAACAATTGTTTAGATACTTACTATTTTTAAATTTATAAAATTTTAATTATTAAGTATTTTTCTTACATTATTTAAAAAAAATAAGAATTATAGTTTGAATATTCTAAAAAGCGCCATCTATGAAATGAATTTTAGTTTGATGAAACCATCATAGATGGTGCCACTAATCGAATTTGTGACTAAAAGCATTACATATTCATATAACATTTTTAGGTTTAATATTTAGGCCCAAGCATATTATTGCTTTATATTGTGGTGTTCAAAGACCCTCCTATAGTATAACGAAGCACATTTTAATGAATCATCGTAAAAAATATAAGTAATAATCAGACATTTTTTACAGGGAATTGTTGTTGTGCTACTATAAATACTGATATATTAACTAAAAAAAACACCATAAAATAAAAGTTCATTGTCTATCAAAACCATCGAGATATAGAGGTCAATGATCAAAACGCTCATTTTAGTGATTCAATTTGTTAGTTGAGTAATGATTATTATATTAAAGGAAGACTTGACAGTTTTTTTAAATTCAAAGTTATACAATTTAGCATCAAATAACCTGTAATATATATTAACAATTATGTAAAACTCAATTCTTCAGTCTTCAAAAGAAAATGGTCCGTTCTTTCGGCATGTCTCTCATCAGCCGAAATAGCTCAGTTGGGAGAGCGTTAGACTGAAGATCTAAAGGTCCCTGGTTCGATCCCGGGTTTCGGCAATTATTTTGCTCCGATTTATTTTATTAACTTCATTAAATAGTATAATAGATCACTATGAACGCTGTAGAACGATTTTCAGTTATTTTACAGTTAAAAATATAACACTATTTTTTCGGTTAATTTGTAAAAAGACCGTACAATAAATATCATAAATGCATTTGTTTTGTCACTTACTGTGCTGGGACTGTGAAAGTTGTCAATATTAGCTACGGGATCTACCTTGAAAGCGAAACTAGTTAGAAATCAAAATGTCAATATACTATGTACCAAAATATAAAAACATTTAACCAACAAATAGTGAAAACGCCGATTTGTTTAGTTATGATTTAGAGTTGATTTTAGAAGCTGAGATTGAAGCAACCAACTCACGGTCTGCTTCAATGCCGGCCTACAATCGTATCCGGAGGAGTAACATCGGACTCGATCGGACATTTATATTTATACCTGATAGGCTAGCCTTTGACCACTAACTCACCTGAGGATAAGTGATGATGTGGTCGAATATAATGTTCAATTACAAATATTTTCAGAAGAAATTAAATTATTGCTCTATAAAAACTAAAACATCTATTCACGATTCCGCCTAATTTTCTTGTGATGTCATAAACGCCCTTAACGCCACGACGCGGACGCGACGCGAACGGCTATACAGGAAAATTTTGCGGGATTGTCACTATATATATTTTTATAATTTTTGAGTGTTTTTCTGAAATATTTCATTAATATTTCATTAAATATTTTTTTCTAATATTTGTTATTACTGAACAATATTTCCGCGAAGGAACGCCTATAAATACGAATCTATTCATTTATAGCTAACTGTTTCAAAGTTAAAGTTATTGATAGCTGCTGTGGCTCGCTCGGGCTGTGGTGTGTGAGCCAAAATTACTTGAAAGGGCTGACTTCATATATTGAACATTTGCATTTTTGTTTCAGATCAGGATCAGACCATACAAAGGTAAGTTTATGTTGAAATAGGAAAAGTAGTCGCATGCATTATGTAAACAAAAATACGTTTTCTTTATGAAATGGAGTGGCAAACAAGCAGACGGCCTACCTAATGGTAAACGTTTACAGTCGCCAATGCGTTGCCGATGCTGTAAGATACTGTTTCAACACCGTTTTTGAAGGAATTCATACTGTAGCTCTGCGGAAAAACGCTAGATATAGAACCGATGTCTTTACGGAGGCTCAGTGGCTCAAGGTGGTCAGAGAGCTCAGGGTCGTTGACAATTCGGACCGCTCGACGCTGAATAGCATCTAGAGACTGGAGTTGGTACTTTAGTGCGCCATTCCAGAGATGAGAGCAGTACTCCATGTGAGGGCGAACTTGCGCTTTATAAAGAAAAAGTCTCTGGTTCGTTCGACGTAAAGTACCGCTTTGCCTTTTTAAGCAAACCAAATTTCTTAGTACTAAACCTACCATGATATTCCTACCTTATATTCTTGCACCTCGAAAACGTAACAAATAATAACAGAACCTTGTACGTTCTGTTATTATTTGTTATATATTCTAGATCTACGGGAGGTTTCCGGCTATCCAAAGTTATGTTTTCTGAACCTTAAATAAGTGATGAAAAGTGTGTTTGCATATCTTGTCGGTGAACAGAACTTTAGGCGAGAGATTGATCTTGTAAGCAGTATGCATCACTAAAAAGAGTGACTAAAAATATTTTTCAAAACGTAACCGACTTCCTCTTGTCTCCTCTCCTCACTCAAAAGTATGAAATAACTTGTGGAAGTCGGTCTATGATAATGTGAAGTTCAACGTTTTGATGCAGGATGGTACCGACTAAATTTTACTATCTCTTTAGTGCTAGAAGTCGGTTACGTTATTTTTAAAATATTTATGCATCTTTTGTTATTATATTGAAAAACGGTAATACATAGAAGCGTCAACCTTGGTTGGTATCACCACAGAAAAGAGAAAGCAATTTTATATCTCTATGGGTATCACTGAATATAGTATAAACTCCAAAGAATAACTACTACGCGAGGGAGGTGTGATAAAGATTTTTGAAGATAATATATTATTACGGAACCCAGACACGGAAGTACGACCCGCACTTTGTTGCTTACTTAAACTGTAGTGTTGAACAGGGGCAGTGCAGTTCAGTTAGTTACAATTTATAAGTAGGTTCATACGAGATAAATATGAGTACATAGGAGAAAAATACATTTTTTTCCAACAAGGAGGAGGTTTTCAGTTCGACTGTATGTTTGTCAGGCGATTACTCCGCCGATTATGCGGTAATTGTTGTTTTCTCTCGTGGAAGAACGTATTTATGGTCTGGCTGATTAAATATACTATGTGTTTGAGTACCTACTGAGTTGATAGGTAATAGAACAAAGTGGAAGATAAATACCATGCTTGGCGACCCCATAAATGTAGTGTATTCAATAAGTTAGAAAAAAATTATAATAAATGTATATATGAAATATTCTCCCAATATAATAAATTTCTTGGTCCAGTACAAAGTTCGTCAATATAGCAAAAAAACAAATAAATTAAAATAAATTAAGAATTTTATTTTTTTATTTTGCCTTAGCACTCACCTTTAAAAGATATAGTTTATTACGTTTAATAATAAAAAAGTAATCATTATAGAACGTATCCTATTATTGCTAGTTGAGTTTCCGCTAAAAAATAATGAGTTGTTATCATAAATGAACATAAACAATAATTATTTTTTATCTTATCAAATTTAGATTACTCTGGAAACAATAATTACAGTAAATATGCAAATTACCTACTCCATGTTATAAGAACATACATAACGTTGGACCAGTTTAGCACGAGGAAGCCAACTCTCTGGTCTTAGCATACCTCTCTTGCTTCCTTCACTATCATCATGTTGCTCCTTATATGTTTATTAAATATTCTCCAAACATCTAGATATCTAGATGCTTCATTTTTATATTTAGGTAAACTTTTTCTATGCAGAGAGTATACGGCCCGAGGCGTGGGGAGTATCCCTTCCGTATATTTTACTGTGGTAGCCGTAAGAGGGGACTAACAGAAAAATAGCAGAAAGTGAACAGCAGCACCTTCTGAAGTACTGCCACCTAACACTGCGATCCCCAAGACGCCAGCCAAGCGTGGGGATTATGATAAACCCTATAATATGGTTGTTGATGTGATCGCGTATACGAGTAGTTTCATTTGCTTATATTTATTTAAAAACTATGCCCATATAGAGTTCAAACAAAGTTCAAATGTCAAAAGAAATTCATCTCTCTTACCATTGCAGTTAGACAATAATGCAATATGTCAGGAAACGTTTGCCGAAGTCTGTTCCATTTATACTCACCATATATGCAAACTTCTGAGGCTGTCCCCGTGGACCCATGGGTCCTAGTCTAGTTAGATTACGAGTTATTTTCCCGTAGACCCACCACGCTAGAGATTGAATTAAAAGCAAACTTTATCGTATAATACTAGCTAACTTTAATATAAGAGACAAATTTTAAAACTTAAATATTAAGGTGGGACAATAGTAAACTATATTTAGCATGATAAAAAAGTTACTTCACTATACTTTAATCAAAATAGTATTAATTACATGAAAAAGAGTAATTTAATACAAACAATCTTGTCATGCCCATCAAAATATTATAGCAATTTATACCTCTAAGAAATGGAATTGAGACCAAAAATCGACCCATAGGAATGGTACCCCTATTTCGCGAGGCCAGTCATCGCCTCTTTAGCTCAGTGGTAGAGCACTGGTCTCGTAAACCAGGGGTCGTGAGTTCAATCCTCACAGGAGGCATCAACGATTACTTGAATTTTTGAACGGAAATATTTTCTAGAATAGGATAAAAAGTAGTTTGAATTTGTTTTTTTTATTGTGATTATTATGTACAAATCTAGCTTAAATTTGTTTTAACTTATTTGCCGTTCCACGGAGTATCCTTTCATTTAAGGGACACTTTTTAACATTGGTTTGCTTAAATAAATAAAAAAAACCGCCCAAGCGTTAGTCGTCCCCGCACACCGAAGATTTCGTAACACAATAATAAATATTTGTTTAAATTTTTTTATGCCATTGGGAATCTTATTTTTAACCAACTTTAAAAAGTAGGAGGTTCTCTTTTCCCGTATGTTTTTTGTGTGTCTTACCTGATAACTCATTACAGGTTGTAATGATTTGGATATTTTTTTATATTCTAAAGCTGCAGGCTTTGACTACATTGATGTTCTTATTTTTAATCATCTATGTAAAATGAACAAGAAAACTGTAGACGACAATTTGTTTTATTTACTTTTTAGGGAATCTTTTGTTTAAGAATATTTTCTGTTTGAAGCTAATAATACGTAATGAATTAATTATCACCCTGTTTTAAAACTTTGTTTTAAACATATTAATCACACCACCGCTAAGACCGAGACAGACCAAATTCGCTTTAGAGATCAACCTTATACACTAACATGCGGCTCTCGTAGTTTTGCTAGGTTAAAGCTTGCTTGCTACAAAGTTGGATACCACTACAGTATATATAATTCACGTACGTTCTCTAACAGATTACTTGTTCTATGTATAAATTGAAATCTCGTCTCGAGTCGAGCCAGATTCAAGGCTCTGTTGTACAGCCTCAAGCGAGGTACAGTTATGGCAGTCACCGGTTATCCTATAGCTACTAATGGCAGGTCTAGGTAGATGTTTTCTAGATATATATAGGACTTATAGTTGTTGGTCCTGCAGAATAGGTTATAGTTACTAAAGGTACCGTTGTAGCTCCTCCGGTTGGAATCTGAAGTAACTATGTAGTAGTCCTCAGACTAGTTCTTAGCGTGTATTCACATTGTTTCAGCTATGATTGAACTAGTAACATGTACTTTTCACCTCACAAGCTGTGAAAGGCTTTGTTTATCATTCGAAATCTGTGTGGAAAAGTGCGTTTTTATCCTTAAGCGTGGAAATAGAATCTTTAAAATTTTTTTTTACGAAAAATGGTACCGATTTCAACATTCAAATGTGTGAAATAACTTGATGAAGTCGGTACCATGATAGTTCAAAAGTACCTATTATCACAATATTGTGCGCATGGTACCAACTTCCACAAGTTATTTCACACTTTTGAATGTAGAAAGTGGGTGCCATTTTTCGGAAATATTTTTTTTTACCCTTTTTAGTGTCCCTTGCTACTTATGGGATAGATTGTCATTCATTGGCAATGACTATATCATCAAGATAGGAAAATATTTTTCAGCTATTGTAGTGTAACCCAAAAACGGCTTGACCGATTTTGATGAAATTTAAGTGGGACCACACGACAAGAATCAGCTTTAACAAAGAATTATCAAAATCGGTTCACCCAGTCAACAGTTCTGAGGTAACAAACATTTAAAAAAACAGATCAATTAGGAACCTCCTCCTTTTTTCAAGTCAGTTAAAAAGTATTTTAATTACCTTAAAATATTACCAGCTTTAGTAATTTTGCTATAAATTTACTCAAATTTACTATACGATTTAAGCTGTTTTTCTTATACCTATCATTTTCCTCGCTGAAGTGAGGTGAAAATAGTGCGTATTGGTCGGTCGGCAGCAATGTTTTTTTGCGTCATGTACCTTTGAATCCTTCGCTTCTTCAAGTTTTGATACAAGTACGCGAATGAGCTTACAAACTTACTACTTAAGTTTTTTTTTTACCATGATAGCACAATTGGCACTGCATGCATAAGGATTGATGGTCACAGGATCGAATCCTGCTCGTAGTTCCTTTCGCTGTATTTGAAAAAAAATACTCGTATCAGTTTTCACTGGCTCTGAATAATAACAGCCACTATCCAGATATTTTGGTAGATGATGTACAGATTAAGTCATAGTTACTGTTGATATAGACACACGCGGAAAGCATACATCCATCTGCACCATGGTTACATGTGTCGTCTCCAGGTCGTTATGACATTGACTGAGATTCTAAGATGTTGTGATACCGCTTAAACTGATCGACTAATGACTTCATCACTTCTGTGATTACCGCCATTTGGATGTACAGTTAATCGAGGACTTAAACATTATTAATTTGAGTTACGACATGACTCACTCACTACGATAGTACAATTAGAAGAGCATGTTGCTGCTATAAAGACGGATTGTAGTGGGTTCGAATCCTGCTCGTAGTAAATTTTATTTCGTTTCGTTGTAAGCTTATATGCTTAGCAGGCGCTGAAACAAAAATTACAATGTTAGAATTATCGCGTTGCGTTATCGTAAACAAGTTTAAAGCCAATTGTAAAATTTGTCTTGTTTGTAGTTCAATTTGGGTGCAGTTGTCGCTACGGGGAAACAAAAGGTATGTATTTTGATTAACCGAGATTAGTACTGGATGCTGTGCCGTTTGGTACTTGGGATATCTGGATAGCGACTGACCGTCCTCATGTTCGATGACAAAGACTGCATCGAAATCGGTGCAACCGTTGCACGAGGCAGAATAGAGGCTTCATGCTTTTGACTCCTTTCTTTTGTTGACGGAATTTAAAATACGTTGCTCGCCCTGAGTTGTCTTTTTTTCACTGGCAACTTATATTACCAGTTTATCACACACTGTTGCATAATGCATAGATGCCAACGGGTGTATATCTGTATCCAGATATTTAGGTAGGTATATCAGTGTGAAACGTGACACTAAATCTACAAATACCGGGGTATATAATTCCTCGCGATTTTTGTTCCGCGCTGCGCGATGTTTTTTCCGCATTGCGGTCAGATGTATAGCAACCAAATAGTGCCCAAAAGTTCTTGCGAATTTAAATCGTTCGCAACGCGGTGTATTCTGCGGCATAACACACAATATGGTCAAAATAGTTGCCAAATTATATTTGCATGTTTTTTTTTCACCAATTAGTGCAGTTTCTTACTATTTCCATATTTCACAAAATTTTGCGAGAATAATTTTAAATTTAAAGTCAAAATCATTTAGTAAATATTGGCGTCTACGATGCTCTTATGACCGTCAATTACATAATGTACAATTAAAATATTCTACTGTCGCGTTTAGCAACAATGGTATAGAGCCGACTTCGAGAAGAACGGGCCAAAAACTCGGGGCCATACTTTTTATATGTCTATACTCTTTTACAATTTGTAAGTGTATTATAAAATTATTACATTGGTGATTTGCGGTTGTTTAGCAGATGTGGGATATTCTAAGCATTTTTTTCCTATAAATAATCACCAACACAAAATCTTTTTACATCCATTTATGTTACATATCTTTAGGAATTATATTATAAAATCACGCCAGTTACAGTAATGTGACATCCTTTACTGCAGAGGTTTTAATATAGTAAGTAAATACTTCTAAGTCTCGCACATCTTCAAGACATGTGCAAGGAATATGATCGGTGTGCGAGGGATAAATACCACCAATGGGATCGCTGCGCTTCGCGAGGCTAGGAAATATGCGTTCCTCCCATCGGTTCATTTTTTCTCACACATCTCTGGTAGATTCGAAGTTCTATCCACACAAATATTTTTGTTTCTTAAATATTGGAACTTTAATACAGGAAAGTATCAATTAACTATGGAAGTCGGACATGTCACATGGCATAAGCATGATATCGACTTTACGTACCGGTTTCGAACAAGAAGAGGGTTTCGATATTTTTATCCAAAAAAATTTCACGTTGCTTTTTTGATGCTTTGTGTTATTTTAACGGGTATAATATAAACCAATATCTTTATTTAAAATTAGTGTGTTTACTAATAAATTATATTAGAATTGCAACACAAATTAAAGTGTAGAAAGAACGACTGTCACAAACTTTCTTATTCAGCATTATAGTTTACTCGATTTTCAGCTGGATTAACGTTCCAT
Organism: Plagodis dolabraria; assembly: GCA_963854805.1. Taxonomy (NCBI): domain Eukaryota; kingdom Metazoa; phylum Arthropoda; class Insecta; order Lepidoptera; family Geometridae; genus Plagodis; species Plagodis dolabraria. Next base: position 1,976,328 of record OY978453.1, on the reverse strand, counting down.
GTTTTCCTGTGTAATCTTGAACTGGAGACGACAACTATCTGCTCTAGCAAATATCAACAACAGTTACCGTCCTGAACTAGACGGCAATGTTCACGAGCTGGTGACGTCACTTCCGTTTACATGTTGCGCGTGCGCTTGGATCGCGTCCAAGCTATTCCTGATCTTTACTACTAGATGAATGTAGCATTGCTTTAATTCATTCGTATACTTCCGCTGCTTACAATCTTACATTTAAGAGAAAGTATTTCAAGACAAAACCTATTATTGGTATACTTAATAGTAGGTATTGGTTCGCCCGAACAAATCCAGGGAGGCGACGATGTGTAGATTTTATAAAATGTACAAAGGAAATGTTGGACCTACGATGAAAGTCCTTAAATTTTTATTAAACGCATTGGTCGACTTAGATAATTTTTTCCGTACCCATAGGGCAAAGCGTGAGACATCATTGTCTGTCGGTCTCAGCTAATAAACAGCGAATAATAACAATTTCATATAAATGCGGTAAATTTACCGCATTTATATGAAATTGTAGAGTAATTACTCTACCTAACAAAAATATCACTTCAAATTCGAAGCATGTAGGTACGATCACCGAGATCCAGTACAACACGGTGCGCGAGCATTTTCAGATTTTCGTCAATCATAGCTAAGAACCATCTAAAAAAAGCTTGATTTTAATATTTTCCCTCTTGGTTTTTCATTTTTATAATGAAGGTCGGCGATAATCACGCCAACTTGATCCCTTGACATAGCAACTCTAAATAGGTGCTTTTTACACTGACGTAAATTCTTCAGCCTGTATGTTTTTCTCTTCAATACCATCTACCGGGGAATATGGGCCATTGTTTCTCTTCTCTGCCATCACAATCACCCTGGGAGTGTGTGTGTAGGCTTTCTGTCGTCTTCGACACGCTGTACTGTTGTCCTGCTGACATTCACCATCTCCGACAAAGACTTACCCAGAACAATTCCTACCAGTCAACTAGGTCTCCTCTTCTGGTGCCCATTGCAGGGGGGATGTGCTTATTGTATGACGGCACTTCATAAAGTTATCATTGGACATTGTAGCATTTCCTAAGTAGTCTTTACCCAGAGGACTACCACTACGCCCTAGTGAGCTTTGGTAACCTATCTTTCATTTTATCGACTGCACGACCGACCCGGTTCAGTTGTTCGGGAACACAATTTTCTCTATGTTTGGGAGTTACAATGCCCCTATACAGATATAGGTACCAAGGCTTGTAGGTAAGTTATACGAGTAATAATATCCCGTTTCTGCCATGAGGCGTGAAAAACAACTGTCTTGACTTAAAGTATTATTATACGTATTAACTTATAGATCTACCAGTATGTAAGTTTCTATATTTAGTCACAGTAGTATGTTTAGCAGTGAATCTCGTTTACAACTTGATATGTTGTGAAAACTGAACAGTTGATTCATGGCCATAACACGTGTGCGGTTTCACTGTTTGTTTTGTACACAATCGGATTCTTGTTAGAGACTTACTGTTTCCTCGTAAAGTGGCTTGAAATAGTACCGACTTAGATACTGAGAGGTATACATAATGCTCGTCTCGCCTAGTTGCCATATGGCACCTTGAAGAAGTGTTGTTAAACTCTCTCACAGTGTGCTCAGACAGCTTCTTGAGAGACAGCACCTATCTGACGTTTTTGTTTATTACCCGGAGCAACATTTTTATTCTGGTTTTCTTTGCTGCATTGTAGCTGCCATTTTTTACTATGATACATGATACTGAAAACTACTGGATATCTACTGGAAATGTATGCACCACACTACTCTATAGTTCATCTCTATTAGCAAAATATAGCTTCAATAGTCTTCTAATGACTCCATTCACAATAGTCACGAATGAAGTCCAATGTAGCTAAATTCCCTGGCGTCTCCTCAGATGACGTTCTTCATTCAGGTTTCCTGCGTCATGCAATACAACGAAGTACTACACGAATGCACCGGTACGGATCGCCGTATTAGGGTAATGGCCATCGGCACTTGCATTCCAACGTCTAAATAATTATGTGTATAAATAAATATAAATAAAACTCACACTCACAGTTAGTACTCCCAGGTAGGAGTACTAACCACTTTCACTGATTGTTTCCTGGCTGTTCGGTAAACCAAGGTATACAAACTAAAAAAAAAACAAATTAAATTTATTTCAGGTAAGTTACACCCATACACATATAGTTGCGTTTTATCAAATTCAAATTCAAAATCGTTTATTCAATTTAGGCGTCTACGATGCTCTTATGAAGGTCAATTACAAATTTTAATAGTTTAATATTCTACATTGTACTGCCACGTTCAGCAAAAAAATTTATAGAACCACTGCGAGAAGAACGGGCAAGAAACTCGGGGCCATTCTTTTAAACGTCTTTTTACAATGTGTTATATACAATATAATAAAATTATTACAATATTTGTTTAAATTACGTAGGAGACAGGTGACAGCTTGGCAGAGGCGGGATTTTTCAAGCATTTTTGTCGTTTAAGTAATACTATGTAGGATTTCTTAATCAAAATGTTTTTCACATGCAATTTGAATTTTCCTTCTGTGAGCATTTTAATATGTTTGGGAATGTTATTATAAAACCTCACACAATTACCTAAAAAGGACCTTTTATTTGTCTTTGCTAGTCTAAAACCTGGTCCCGTTATTTTATATTTATTCCTAGTGTTGTAATCGTGGTTGTCACTGTTTAATTTAAATTTCAAATTTTTCCGAACATACATCATATTTTTAAATATATACAGACTCGGTAAAGTTAATGTATCAATTTCTTAAAAAAGATCCCTTAGAGATTCCCTAGGATCCATTTCATATATGGCTCGAATTGCACGCTTTTGTAATATAAAGATTGTCTCTATCTCAGCTGCAGCTCCCCATCGCAATACACCATACGACATAATACGGTGGAAATATGCGAAATAAACTAGCCGTGCAGTAGCTACATCTGTTAACTGTCTTATCTTACAAACTGCATATGCAGCAGAATTAAGTTCCGCCCCTTTGTTTGCACGCGGACATATTGGCTGGTGTCTTCCTGTGACCTTCCAGGAACCCAGTCGAATACGCCACGACTTCCGTGGTAAAGTTTGGGACTACGGGGATTGAAAAGGGCCCCCGCCCAAACATGTTACTAGGCATACATAGATCATAATATATAGCATTATTGCAGTAATGCAAACAGACTGGTAATATTTGGAAAAGGGTAATATTCTTCTTCGTTCATTCAGCTAACAAGATCACGCCATCTCTTTCATGGACACGTTTTGTCTATATTTGTATTTCTTTATAGCAGAAATTGCAGTGGATCGCGAAGATATGGTTTATTACAGAACATCCTTGCTTCGTATATACCTCTGCACTCTGTACTTAAGACTCCTACATTGCATTTATCGAGAACTAAAGACACTGAAAGAATATTCATAAATCAACCTTACGGATAATAAACGTCGTCGTGAGGAAAATACGCTGAGTGCGTATTTTTGGAATATCGACATTGTAATGGTGCCGCGTCCCAGTGCGTCTGGTTGTCTATTGAATGAATGGTTGTGAAGAAATAATGATCACATTCTGCGAATTGAAACCTAGCAACCGATAAACTAGCAACACCGTCGATCTTTGAGACTTTGGAGTTCACGTTATGGTCACAGCCTTTGTTCATAACACCGTCACCGATGAGCTCATGTATTCTAACATCGATATACAAGACCGAACTTGAACTTGTTAAACGTTCAGAAGCTGTCCCGTTGTGAAATACCTCCGCAATTTCCACACAAATCAGCTTTATCGATGCTAATTTAGTCCTGGACTCAGTGTACTTGTACAACCTTAAAGTTCCTGCTGGTTGGTTATCGTAACAATCACATTTTGGAGAATTGGGCTTAGATTGAAATGATTCTTCTTTGCACTAAATAACGAGCCTGGGTCTCCGGAGCATGGAATGAAATAAAATTGGTATCGTCCCATTTGAACACTGCAGGGCCATATTAATAATCTGTATGACTGCCTTTCTTGGGCAAAGACCCATAATATATAATAGTGGAAAGTCGAGCTTTCAAGATTTAGTCACTTGTTTAGTGATGCACAGCTCAAACAGTGATTAGGTTTTCTGACAAAACTGCTAAATAGCAGAAATCTCGCCATCTATAACATGGGACATAAGGTGTCAGAGAAAATTCGGGCGTTTTGACGAATTCTGCCTACTTCTGGGCATACAAATTTAACGCTATGGCATTTCATGCAGCAAATAATTATCATAAAGTTACTGTCATAATGTACAACTTCATTGCTTTGAGTTAGCATTTGCGTAATATCTTATGGGATCATGTTTCCCTGGTACTTTTTAGTTGATAAACACTTAGCTATCGGGTGCGTGGCATCTACAGGAGTTACGTTTTAGCTTCAATACATCATTAGGACGCGAGTGAACAGAGGTAGGGCTCCCTCGTGGTTTCTACGTTAGACCACGAAAAAAAATGCGATGGAAATGTTTTCGTTGTAGTATGTAAATACATTTTGTTGTTTCAGTGTGCAGATGATTTGTGTGTGTGCATTTGAGAAAGCAGACGCATGGTCGAGAGTTGGCACGTCTGAGGTGTATAATTGTGTATTCCCGTATTGTGAGTCACGTTGCACCCCGCTCCGCTACGTATCCGATACATTTGCTCAGTGATAGTTGAATGGACCGATGGTAACAGTAGGTCTATTTAGCAGCGATGATGACAGCCCCAGCTGACTCAGGTTGGTGTCTAGTTAGTTTTGCTGCACAACAGGGCGCTACCATCTTAAAGCCGACTTTATGAATTTTTAGGAGGATGAGGGTTGTTTATTGGAAAAGAGTTCTGTTGTTAAAAGAAAAAAAAATGTAACATAATGACAGGGATGGTGAGAGGATGTATTCCGGAGTCTGATGGTCGTGGGTTCAAATTTTATCAAAGGCTTGAACTTCATATCATGGCGTCTAGGTTGGGTATTTGTATAAAATCTGTCGCCTACCAATTGAAAAAAGCGATGTCCACCAAACAATAACGAAAGGAAAAAATTGAACACTGAGTGGAATTCCAACTCACTACATCCGTCTTGGGACATGTTCTTCCAATCTGAGCTACCTTGATTATGACTCATAATTCGAATTTGCTTCTTTTTACTAAACTGTTGCCGTCGCTCGTCGTCGTAAAAGGTGATGTAGTGATAGTATGTATATGTTGTATGGTCAATGTGAAGGTGTAGAAGACTTCAGTGAATTACCTGTAAACTAGCAAAATTACAATGTTACAATGTTATTATATGTGAATGTTGTATAATGTTCATTAAGAATGGATATATACTTATATATCTGTTTTAAGTATAAATTATTTTATGCCTCACCTACGGTCGATCCAAAAACTATAATTATTAACGTAGAAAAATTAACGTAGAGGCTTTGCCTAGGTTTGCAAATAAAATATAAAGTGTGAAATTCAGACATCAGCAAGAAAACAAAATTAACAAATACACGTAGGATTTCCCCACAAAGAAAATGGAAAGAGGCAGGGCACGTGGCTATGTATAATTGTACACTGACGACAGATGTACACAAAAATAATAAAATGGTCGGTAAAGCGAGGTACCGGAGCGAGAGGCCGCGCCGGCCTCGTGCCAGGTGGGTAGCTGAAAGAGGAAAGAATTTCCAACTCCAAAGAGATGTTGTTCATACATACAAGTGTTCCATATCCTTAAGCAACGGCCACACCTATTAAAGCAACGTAGACGTGGATTTAGCATTAGAAAAATCATTGTTAATTAAATAGAATAATTAATTTTGAAGTTGACTTATCATTACAAGTTTGTTGTTGACGGCGATGGGTGATGACAAATACGGTGTTTGAACTGTACACCTACATAGTCACCACTCATATCAATAGTAACTAGTTAGTCTGAATAATGTATATTGTATACCAATTACATGATAACTTAACAAAAAACTTAATTGAAGGAACTATAGATGTAAAGCGAGTAAGGGGAGGTTCCGGATAAGCTACATGAGCCAAATAATACAACAAGTAAAACTCATGTCGTACAGAGAGGTAAAAGAGGTCTTCTTAAATAGAAAGAAATGTTGTATGACTGTGATATTTTCTATAGGTACCGATTACAATAAGCAGACTAGGGCGAGTTTTATTTTCCCAATAAACAAGAATTAATGTAGCTTAAAATTCTTTAACAAAACCAGATATTTACGTGCTATTTAAAAATAATTAAATTAATCGAGATGTTGTCTACATTGGAGTTAAGATGACGGACAGACAAACAAACAAGAAAGTGACTACATAATGTATTGTCATCGAGCTACCCTGAAACTTTCAGCCGGATAGCTAATCCAAAAATATTTTTTTAAGCAATGTCAGCCTAGCGGTATTAGCTACGGCCCGCCGCCCGTGCCGCTGGTTCATGGTTCTATCCCCGCCGCCGGCTTGAGCTTCACCGCATGGTGGAAGGGCACGTTGCGATTCTCACCTGGCTAACTACCACCGCTTAGGTACACTTTAATACCTTGTGCGTGTTCTGTTCTGTCACAATCACAAATCGGGAAGTGCCAGAAACATGAGTGGCGAGAATCCATCTAGACTTGGTTAAATCTAATGTTAACTTAATCAAAAGTTGGAGCTTCAAAGATAGCAGTGAGAGTTGAGACCATGCATTTGTATAAATATTTTTCCGCGTACATGTGTAGTTTTTCTTTCTTCCCAATTCTCAGTTGACTAGCTTTAGAATGAGAAATTTCAAGATCACTGTATCTGTGTGATAGGAAGAGGATCGAATGGCGCGCCCCGAGCCCCGAGGTCGCCGACCGGGTCGTTACCCTGCGCCCGCGCAGTTTCCCCTTCCACCCCCCACATCTTGCGACGACCATGCAACTTACCTTGTGTCGTGGACAATAGGCGGTTAGGCCTCTCACTCAACTGGTTGCAACTATTTCCTAGTTTTTACATATTTGTTCAGAATTACCTTGACGATGTATTTGGTAAGTAAAAGTGTTAGCTATCAGCATTTAAGTGATATGTCATCAGTGTTTCTGAAATTACATCCTTCATCGTAGTTGTCTTCTCTCTCTTATTTCTTTGACTACGAGTCATGTACTCCCCTCTTCGTCCAGTAATGTCCCTTGCTACATTGCCCTTTATGCCTAAACACAGTAGGATCTAATATATCATACTGTGTTTAGGCATAAAGTTTGAACTATACTGCTTCAAGGCAGAATATTTGTCTTTTTCGTTTGTACCCACCAAGATAGACCTTTGCTGAAGATACCTATCACCAGTTGTATCAATTGTCTAGCCTTTGACCACAACCGTACCTAATCAATCAATCGTAAGGTGAACAATGATAGTAAACAGTTTTAACCTAGAAAAGCGACTGTCTTTAAAGGACATGGCAGATGTCACACCATTAGATGCTTGGCGTAAGGTTTTTTACATGATTGACCATGCGGTTAATATTAAGCTCGCAGCGAGTTAGGTAGGTTACCTAGGTTTCCACCTAGGCCGTTCGGTCATACCACAGTCCATAGTCTATGCCACTGGACCATCCCTGCTTTCGTACTATACTCAAATGCTTGCAGTACTCCCTGCTTGGTAACATAAATTACAATATGAGTACGTTCAATTAATTTTTTTTTTTACCTTGTTCAAAGAAATCGCGGTTGGCCAATTCTTAAGTAGAGGTATAATCGAGAGAGTTTTTACGTTGATAGGTTTCCTTCTGTTAAAATTTCCAAAATTTTCTCGAGTCACGTACCTATCCGGCTCCAGCGTCGGCTCGTGCCGAGTGCCGAGGTACTTGGGGTGGGATCGGTTGCCAAAAATAATACGGAAGCAACGTGCTGACGGTTTTAACAACAGATCACGCGGTTCTTTGAAGAGTTGCAAGTTTTTCACGTTTACCAGACTTCTTTCTGCGCTTTATTTTAAAGTATAGCATTTTCGCTTTGTTAAAAAAAAAACAATGGGGTATTGTAGGGTGGTCTTATTATTTTAATTTTTTTGTTTACTTCCGTGTGCCCCCTACTTCTTTGATATTTTGTGGCAAATAAAGGCGATCATTAGCTACGCTTGGACACCGCATACGAATCGATTATGAAAGTCGTCGCGTTATTGTTTGAATTTGTTTTTCCAATACGGGGATTATATGATTGTATGTTATAGTATGGAGTGGCTGGGTTGATTTGCGCTTCCGATATGAGTGGGTAATTTATTTTTGAAGCAAGGAGCGGTAATAGCTATGGACAGTATGGATACCCGTGCTGCAGAATCGTGGTTCGATCCTCCGCCGCGCTGCCTTCAGTTTCACCGCATGGTGGAAGGGCATTTATCGAATAATCGCCTGGCTAGCTACCACCCAAAAGTAGATAATCGTCGCCAACCACCTATCAGTATGTATAGGTTGCAGTCCTTGAGAGCCAGTGAGTAATGTTGAAATTACAACGAAATGACACTCAGGTCAACAACTGTTTGTCTCAGGGTGACGGGCGCAGTGCAGTTTGTCAGTCTTGAAGAACTGCATCTGTTATTGGCAGAGGTTTCCTGAACAATATTAAAATTATTTATTTTTTTAGTTCAATAGTCCTCAACGTTCAGATACATACATATTCAAGACGTACGGACGGACAGACATATAATATACTCACATTAATAGTGTTTACTCCCGTCCACTCTATACATACGACCCCAAACACGAAAGATAAGGCCAGGAAGATGATTTCGAATACCATTAAGTATTGAACGCCCTTGTTTATATAATATTCGTTATGTACTAATAATGTGGAATGATATGCAGCAGTCATTAAAACCGATGGCAATGTGCAGCGGCGTGTGGTGTGGTGCGGATCCAAATGGAGGTGATAGCCGCGACCTTGGCCAGTTCAGGTTTACATAATCAACTATACACGTGCCCTGATAGCCGCCGGTACAAAACAACTGTGTCATGTTTTCCATACATAAAGTACCTGGAATTTAAGTGTGCCGTGTGCCGCGTTGGCATAGTGGTGTAGGGCGTCGCTGTTGAATCTCGAGCTGGTGGGTCCTTTCTTAAAAAAACTATCCCACCCAGGGGTAGGAAGAAAGAAAGGAGAACCATTTCTTTAACACTAAATTATTACAAAAAAAACTATCAATTAAAAATAAAAACAAAGTTCTTGAGTTGGTGTCAAAAAGGCCTTGTTCATGCCTCTGTAGGTACATTAGTAGGACGCTGATTTTTTAGTAAAGGCCTTGTGGGCGATTTTTTTTGTGAAAATAGTGCACATTGAAAATCGGCCAAGTGCGAGTCGGACTCGCGCACGAAGGGTTCCGTACCATTAGCTATACAACATTAGACTTCATATTTTAATTTTTTTTGTTTTAATGTGCGCGAGTCCTACTCGTGTACAACTTTTTGTATTTGTTGTTATAGCGGCAACAGAAAATAAAACCACACTGGTAAGAACTAGTAAGTAAGGTTATATACGATATCAGGATAGTTTTCCTGAGAAATTAATTCTCAGTTAATATAAGCAGCCGTAACATATTGGACGAAATCTGGCGAAACATAGGTGTTTGACAACCTGTGCATACCCCATCGGGGAATACAGGCGTGACGTTTTAGGGTTCCGTACCCAAATGAAAATATGGAGCCCTATTAATGACGCTGCCGTCTGGTTGTTCTTCTTTATATCACGGGCTTCTGAAGCTCGTAAATGTTTTGCAAACCCGCGACATTTTCATATATTATGTTTTAAAATCTGAAAATGAGGCATTTTGAGTAGAATGTAGACTAAAAATGAAGTACTGTAATTTTTGAAATTCAGATAATACACTTTGAGAGGAATATATGTACATAAAAAGGTTGCCGCTTTTTTTTATCATTCATATAATGCTGGGTGTCGTTCTGTATTATTGTCTTGAAGCCATTAAGTAGAGAAGGTATAAGTATAAATATATATATAGGAGATTCATAAACCATTTTTTATCAAGTAGAAAATTTTAACTATCTCGTCCATATACATATTTGAAACTTGTAAATTCGTCAAAAAATATCCCTACTTTTTTAAAAAGGAAACTGATATATCACGTAGTTATCCAACAAGATTTAAACACAATCTAGTTATTACGAAATCTAGAATAATAATGCACATTTCCAGCCCTTATTCAATGGCCATTAAAATATTTAATAAATTACCAGTAGGATTAAAAGAAGAAGAAAATGAATATACGTTTGAAAAAAATCTAAAAAACCTATTAATAAAAAAATCTTATTATTCTCTTGACGAATTCCTTCTACAATAATGTCTAGTATATTAATTATTATAAACAGACCGGTCCACTCCTTACCAACATTGCTACACCCAAATAGGGTAATTATGTGATACCTATAAGTTGTGTTTATTTAAGATCTGCATGTAAAACCACATAATTTTGCAATAAATGATTTGATTTGATTTAAATCTTGTTGGACATATCATCATATGATGATAAAGAAATGGAAAACCTTCGGAGTTTTATTCCGACATTAGATAGAGGTTTCAAGACTGACCTCTTCTTAAGAGTCCTACCTACTATCTAAAAATAATTTTAAAAACCAACATCAACAACTGAAAAGTATGTAGTTTGGTTCTATTTACTTGAATGATACGATATTTTTTCAGTTACTCGTATTTTGATTAAAAAAAGCCAAACAACTGAAACGATTTCGATGAAATTTCAATGGGTTGAATGGTTGAAATTGTTGAACATTGAAAATCTTAAGGTATAATCGATGACGACGGAACACCATGAGGTTTTTAGTCGGTAGTGTCCCTATTGACCCTGAGCCCGACATAACCACCTGCTCCCCGGCGGGTGCGTATGCGTAAATGCATTTTCCTCATGCAAATAAAAAAAAAAAAAAAAGGTATAATCATATAAATATAAAAACTATACAATCGGTTGGGTCATAAAACAATAAAATACGAATAACTGAACTTTTTTTTAAGTTTCTAAAAAATACGTGAAAACAAACTGCATCAGCAGTCTTGATGGCAAGTTTTAGGTACATAGAGCAAGGTTACATAACAAATGTGATTAGGTTTACGACGCGACGCCTCCCGAGGCAAAGATCGATAACGTAAGGAATTCAAGTTCAATGTCAACAATAATATTACCTACCTATTAATGTTATCGCGACTTGCCGGTAACAACCACATTTTAAAACGACCATTTTACATACAAAAGAAATTAGATTTTATAAACGTTCAAATGTTTTCCAAGTACAACAAAAATTTCTTGGCTATCTTCCTTTGAAAATCCATAGTTTTAGTGTTTCAATTCTTCGTCATGCATAACTTGTAAGAGTGAGCGCCAGTGGCATTACTACTGAGCAACAACCGGGACCGACGCGACAGCCACCCATCCAAGACCGCGACGGACGTTGCTTAACTTAGCTGATCGGTTAAGAACGGCTACGCGAACTTCACTACGAACGCTTCAAAAGGTTTACTTTTTATTATTCGCAAAAATTACCTATCGTGCACCATGCCAAGTGTTAGAGTTTTGAGGCCTACCGAAGGCTATCTACATACTAAGTCTTAGTACAACTACCGAACGACGACGGCTTAACATGCCCTCCGAAGCACAAAAGTGCTCAGTAGTAAATACCACTACCCATTGCCCATCGAGCAAAATTTGTCTAATTGAGTTCGACAGTATACGACGACTAAGCAAACTCCGCTCAAAATTACTATTCTGTTATTCGTAGGTTTAAACAAAATAATTGATAATCTTCGAATGTATTCGATTTAATAAATGAATTATCTTTTAGACAAGACAAGTAGATATCATGGAAGTATTTCCTGAATACTCGATGTAAATATGCACTGATCGTGATATAGATTTACACCATGTTTTTTATCAGAAAATCTTTATAGATTGTTTTTGTCTTCGAACTGCATTGGCCCCTTACATAAAAAGTTGTAAAAACACAGTAGCACGGTACTGCTTGGAGGTAGTATATATGTCATTACAGTAATATCCTACAAGACAGACTCATGCTGTGGAAACGCACCACCTGGTAGAAAATAAATACATATACATATAACTCTGTAGTTACACAGCCATTGCCAAATTTAGAAATATGTCTATACATATTACTAATTTTTGCAATGGCTGTACTATTCTTAGTTATTCATTAAAATGTAATTGCAACAGTTTTCTTAACAAGCAATCCTGTATTCAAAAAGTAACTTTGTCAAGAACTACATCAGCATTCCGGATCTACTCAGCAGCCTATTTAAAAAGCTATCCGTGGTCCCGAGAGCATCCTGTATGCGCAGGAGACTTGCAAATGTGTCCACATCTCGACATTAACTATTCTGCCGACGAGCGCAGAAGGTTGCGTCAATTTATATTGCTAGTCACAACAGGCACGTTAGTACTGACGCCACTTCCACTATGCGGCCCGACTTCCGAGACGATTAATCGTCACCAAAGTCCTTGAAGCATACCTGCTTTAATACCTCGAAGCATCGATCCTTCGATACCTAATAGTTCACTTTAGAAGGAAGGTTGACTTGACTTAAACGAGGCCTGCGAGAAATTTCAAGGACCTTTACAACATCTTATATGTTAAATTTTCAATTTTGTATGATGGTCCTCTGATCATGGCGGCAAAAGGGGGATCATTTAGGGTTCATCATTATTATGCTTTACTGAAACATGGCTAAGAGCTGATACAATGTTATTTAATGTTAAGAATTTTAGTGTAGGCAGTGCGTTTAACAGATCATCTGCAGAAGGAGGAGGGTGTATTATTCTTGTAAAAAATAACTTAAAATTTAAAGAACGCCATGACTTAGTCAGATGTTCTGTTGTACGTGTCTGTGAAGTTGCTTGTGTGGAGGTGGACAGGCATCTTGTGTTGTGTGTATATCGACCACCTACAGATCAAGGTCATGCTCAAAATTTTGCAGAATTTTTATCCACTATGGAAAGTATACTGCAGAAAATCTCTAAATGCAGAAAACCCATATTTGTATGTGGTGATTTTAATATAGATATTTTAATGAATTCTAAAAATAAGACTGATCTTATTTCATTATTTAAGTCATTTAATTTGAAATTTCTGTTCTGTGAGCCCACTAGGATAACAGACACTTCATCTACCTGTATAGACAATATATACTCAAACTGTAAGATTAAAGAAAAGTTAATGTTGAAAGGTATTAGGTCTGATCATGAGGGCCTTGCGATAAAATTTGATGGAAATAGAGAAACAGAGAGGTATGAAGTTGAACATAGGCCGTTAACAACCAGTAGGCTAGAAATTCTCGGTACCAACATAGAAGCTAAGCTTGGCATAACAAGTTTTTCTCACTGTGACCCGAATGACATCTACAATAACTTATTTTCTTTAGTAAATATTGAGTTTCAAAAAGTTTGTCCAAAAATAAAGAAACAAATAAATGGAAAATTGAAGTTTGGTGATTGGGCAACTAGAGGTATCCGAAAAAGTAGAGATTATTTGTTTGATCTGTATCGCAGGAAAAATTTAACATCTTGCAAGCAGTTTCATGATTATGTTAGGAACTATTCAAAATTTTTTAAGTCTGTTTGCTTGTGTGCTAAATCTCTTTTTATTAGAGACAAAATTAGCAAGTCTAAAAATAAAATAAAAACCATTTGGAAGACTATAAATATTGAGACTGGTAAAAATAAACCTAGAGATTCAAGATATGTCTTAACTATTAATAAAAATCAAATCTCTGATCCAATACAAGTGGCGAATATATTTGAAAAATTTTTTTCTAACTTACCCCTAGAAGTCACTAAATCATTGGATTCTTGTCCCAATGTAGCAGAAGCCCTATTAAAACATAATTTTCCCTGCAAAACACCGGACTTTTCTTTTAGATACACGACAAATTTTGAAATTATAAAGACATTCAAAAGTTGAAACATAAAGAGTACTGAAGACTTGTGGGGTATGTCAGTTAAAGTGGCAGAGTCTATAATTTGCATTATCGCACCATTCTTAGTAACAATATTCAATCTTTGTGTCGATAGAGGAAATTTCCCCGATTTAATTAAACTATGTAAAATCACTCCAATTTTGAAGTCGGGGGCTGCATCTGACCCTTGCAATTATAGACCTATTTCAATCTTACCTGTTCTGAGTAAAGTATTCGAAAAAATTATGCTCAAACAACTTATATCTCATTTTAATGAGCATAATATATTGAATGAGAATCAGTTTGGTTTTACTAAGAGCAGATCCACTACAGATGCAGGTGTTCAATTGATGTCACATATACTTGAAGCCTGGGAGAGTTCACATGATGCTATTGGCGTATTTTGTGATCTTTCCAAGGCATTCGACTGTGTAGAACACTGCACTCTGATTCGTAAGCTTTCACACTATGGTATTCGTGGAAAAGCTTTGAATCTAATAGAGTCTTATCTGTCAAACAGGCTACAGATGGTTGGAATAAATGGCAATACTTCTTCCGGGTCTTTGGTAAAAATAGGTGTACCGCAGGGATCAATTTTGGGACCTTTTCTGTTCCTAGCGTATATTAATGATCTGCCTTGCATGGTCAAAGATTTCTGCAATATTGTTTTATTCGCCGATGATACCTCTCTGATTTTTAAAGTAGATAGGAAAGATAGTGAACTCATTCATGTACATAATGTGTTATCTATGATCTCTGATTGGTTCGCCGCTAATAATCTTCTCTTAAATTCAAAAAAGACCAAATGTTTAAAGTTTTCTTTACCAAATGTTCCTTATGTTGAACCAAACATTAAGCTTGGCTTAGATAAACTCTCTATTGACAAAGCGACAGTCTTTCTGGGAATCAAAGTGGACTCAACTTTACAGTGAGATCCACATATACATGATCTAGCCGGAAGACTTAGTTCTGCTGCATATGCAGTTTGTAAGATAAGACAGTTAACAGACGTAGCTACTGCACGGCTAGTTTATTTCGCGTACTTCCACAGTATTATGTCGTATGGTGTATTGCTGTGGGGAGCTGCTGCTGAGATGGAAACAATCTTTATCTTACAAACGCGTGCAATTCGAGCCATATATGAAATGGATCCTATGGAATCTCTAAGGGATCTTTTTAAAGAAATTGATATATTAACTTTACCGAGTCTGTATATATTTGAAAATATTATGTATGTTCGGAAAAATTTGAGTAAATTTAAATTACACAGTGACAACCACGATCACAACATTAGGAACAAATATAAATTAACGGTACCGTGTTTTAGATTAGCAAAGACAAATAAAAGGTCCTTTTTAGGTAATTGTGTGCGTTTTTATAATAAAATTCCCGAACATATTACAATGCTCACAGAAGGAAAATTCAAATTACACTTGAAAAACATTTTGATTAAGAAATCCTACTACACAGTTTGTGATTACTTAAACGACAAAAATGCTTGGAAAATTCCACCTCTGCCAAGGCATCACCTGTCTCCTACGTAATTTAAACAAATATTGTAATAATTGTATTATATTGTTTATAACAAATTGTAAACAGACGTTTAAAAGAATGGCCCCGAGTTTCTTGCCCGTTCTTCTCGCAGTGGCTCTATAAATTTTTTTTGCTGATCGTGGCAGTACAATGTAGAATATTTCAATATTAAAGTTTGTAATTGACCTTCATAAGAGCGTCGTAGACGCCTAAATTGAATAAATGATTTTGAATTTGAATTTGAATTTGGGTCATATACGTATTTTCACTAGCAATAATTAGTTGCTGAAAAAATATTACAGGTGTGTATAAGTATATTACACGCCTAGATTTTGTATTAAAAAAATAATTGCTCTAAAGGCATTATCCAGGAAGAAAATTGGGGATTATATGGAGTTTTATAAACAATATGCATCCCGGAAAAGAAAGACAAATTATAAATAAAAATAGGGAACCGACTTATACCCCGGAAAAGTATGATATCACTAGTGAAACGCCTTCGTTCCAGCTGGGTGTGCGTCAATCTAGAACACTACCCGTCTTACCACAAAAGACTTAAGCACGCCTTAGACATGTGTTGAACAGATGTTTCAAAAATGTTGTACCACAAAACGGCGCCTAACACGCGTTTAGGCTTAAACATCCCTTAGTCACGTGTTTATATTTAAACAGCCGCAAGCCTTGGTTTAACAAGTGTTTAACTCAGTTCTATCATTTTTAATATTGATAATTGCAGTGGATATGGACAACTTATATAGATATAATACATCGTGCACGCGTGAACCCATTTGAATATTATAGTGGAAACGATAAGATTAACAGATTTTTTTTAAATAAAATTGTGGATCTATTAAACGATCACCTACAATGTGATCCTCGGGGTGGATCCTCGTAAGTCCCCAATTACACGTTGCGTGCGCCTCACGGTGCTGGGCTCGTCATTAGGTAAGCACGGAATGTTATGGTTGTATATGTAATTATAAATCTAATAATATAATATTTATTTAAAATTATAGTTTTTGAAGCCTAATTCATAGCTTTTACTTGACATCTATCTTTAAATTATAATGAATTTTTTAGAGATTTTATATAGACGCAATAAACTTAACATTATTATTTTACAAATTAAAATATTATTATTTTTCCGAAACTTCGAATTGATTGATAACTCATAGGAGAGCATTATTTTTGTACTCTTTGCTTGTGTTTTTAATCTAATAGCTACACTCAAGCCTTCTGATGTACTGAATATTCATCTATAATGAATGTAAATAATTACTAAAATATATAATTTTGGTGCAAAAGGATACTGGTATTTCAAATAATTTCTACATGTAACAAAACGTTCCCTAAAGTTACAAAACAGGCAGATGAAACGCGCACCGACTTAGGCAGTGTTTAGGCAAACACGTGTTAAACATGGTTTTGTGGTAAAAAAATTAAAACGCGTTTAGGCGCTGTTTAACTTTTAGACACTGTCTACCTAAACAGGCGTTGAAACCATGTCTTATGATATTTTTGTGGTAAGACGGTACGTCTTTAACTTCTGAAACTCTTTTGTACCAGCTGGGTACATTCACACGCAGGTCAAGAACACTACCAGCACCTCTGTTTCTGATAGATATAATTTAGGAGTCTTTAATACATATTTATTGCATTATATTATATTATGTTATACATATATGTCTAACATTGTAATTTTAGCATTACGACTGGTAAGCTAGTAAACGTACAAAATTACGATTAAACGATTTTTTATCTACGAGCGGGATTCGAACCCGCGACCATCCATCCCTATAGCCCTATACTTCTCGTTTGCCTATTAATTTCATTTGCTTCTGTGCCTTTCACGCGTAAACATAGTAGTGCTTGCGCACTGCTTTGAGGCAGGATATCAGTCACTACGGTGGTAACTTTGGTAGGTAGCCAACTGGTAAATACACAGCACACCTATGTTCATTGTAAAAAAATATTATATGATGGCCATAACAAATTAAATCTGAATTGAAACAAATAACTTCCCCGTGGAGTGCCGGGCTAGAATTGAATTCCCCAAATCTTTCTGAGAGATTCGTAAAAGGCGACAAACAGAACAATACCTGAAGGTAGGCCTTCTGAAGTGCTGCATTTTACACCGCGACATCCAAGACGCCTGCCAAGCGTGAAGGTAAACCTCATGCTAATGGCGGAGGCTTTTGTTCTACGGTGATCGCCATGGCTGTTGATGAAATAACTGATCTCTTTGATTATATAAATAATTGTTTAGCATCTGCAAGTGTCAGCTGAACAAAATGGCCTCACTTTCAATTGTCATTTCTGATAATGAGATATTTGTATTCGCAATTCAACGTTGGACATATTTTAATAGATAGTGAATAGTGACACATTTGTGTACGCTCTGGTGGAAGGTCGTACGCAAGTGGCCAAAACCTTATACGTTCTATCGATTGCTTGTTTAATTTTTAATTGGGCATGAGTTATAAACAATATACCCAATACAATTACAAATTTTTTGAGAAGAATCGAACCCAATTCCCCGATTTTACGCACCAATCGCCTCAACACTAACCGAAGGTTTCGCGTCCGTAATTATATGTTGCACAGTGAAAATGTCAACGCACCTAAGAGTAGGTATAATTCAGGAGAAACAAAATAAACTTAGAGCCGGCTACCGATTGAACGTTATGCATGGTACATTTTGCGAATGACCGCCAGGCTAGCTACCATATTCAAGTAGAAAATGTGTCGCCAAGCACCTAACGATGCGTGCAGCTGATAACTTTGAGTACCAGTTCCCATTCTACCTGTTTATGATATCACATCATCACAAACCATGAGGCTGAAATAGCAAAAGCTATAGACTATCAGCTGTTCAAAAGAAGGTTGTACAAGCTCAGATGTTCATAGAACGGATAGGATATTATATCTCTAGCACTCTTAGTTTTTAGGGTTCCGTGTTAGAAAACAGGACCCTCAAGTAAAAGTTACTAAGCCTCGGCTGCCCGCTCGTCCGTCCGTCCGATATTTTAAAAGGTTGTATCTTTGGAACGGTTATAGGTAGACGATTGAAATTTTCACCGAATACGTGTCAGTGTGGTGGTTTGCCTAACAAATAATAATTAAACTAAAAAACTAAAGTGGTTTTCATATAAGAAATGTGCTTTTATAAACGGATATTCTTTTTGCTCTATGGTAAAAACGTTAATACATAGAATCGTCAAACTTTGTATGATAACAGTACAATATAACCCGCCAGGGGCAGGTCGGACGCTCGCTAAAGATTTCGACCTATTACAGAGCCCATCAGCTAACCACTCTGGGGTGCTCGTTTCTTTACGTCAGCGAACAATTTGCAAGTTTTTTTGAGTACTCCTATATTTTTCGCTCAGATGTCGAAGCCCAAACTAGTTCTGAGTCATGTCACTCTACTCTATCATATCGTTTCGCTATCACTTTTTCCCAAATCGCCATTTTTCAACTATATATATCGAAAGTCCTGAGTTTCCTTAATTACCTTGTTTTTTTTATATTTGCACCAATGAATTGCTATTTATAAAGGTGCGCCTTCTTTTGCAACGCTTATTGAAATATATTTAGGCATTTCCATCCATTTAACATATCCAGTCTTCGTGGATTCTCTTACTTCATCCATAAGTACGTCTTCCTATGTACTAATGTGACTATTTTTACTCACTACGTACTATTCATTTCTTCAATCATCTATTTCCTGAGTATAGAATCCATTTTAGAGGATTCCATTTTTCCATTCGTCAAAAGTTTTCTACGTCATTAATACATCTAATGATAATATGCGTCGTACTCTTTATCTCACCTTTATCTATCTCTGGTATCGAGAGATCCACCAAACTTATCTTGCTTTGGCCACAGCAATAGCGTCTGTTATTACGTTACTCATTACTAATACCTTAACTTTTTCCTCTCTTCCTCTCACCCATGTATCTCTGTGACTATTATAATTAAATTTTTCAAGCATTCTTCTCCTCTTTCATATTTTTGGCACATCTTCATCCCAAAAGATTTCCCCAAATATCCTTCGCCATACTTCTTATACTTGATGCCATTTCATCCTTACATTCATTCTCTGTTTTCGCATCTACAAAGTTATTGGTAAAATGCTAACAACCTCATAGGGTTGACTTCTGCTAGTCCTAATTTATGACAAAAAACTGACAAAAACATAATAAAAATAAACCAATTTATAAACAAATATAAAATTAAGACAAGTTCTTGCAGTCCCTTGCCACAAAACGGCCTTAACTCAACATAGTGCTTGTCCTAAACGACTAGCGTTGGTCTTCCGTTGAGACCGGTAGGTGACGTCACGCACGGTTACATAACACATTAAGTATTCAGAAACGAAATAAATAAAAACTATAAAATACATAAACATGGCACAAATTTGTAACATACAAACATGATAGAAAATAAAAATAAATCTATAGGAAAGTAAATAATTATAAACCAGAAGAATCTATTAAACATTATGAAGAAAGAAGTGAATATGTCCTAAATAGAGCTTGTGTAATTTTTTTGAGTTTCCTCACTGTTTTGGTGTTCACGTAAAAAAATATTCAATTTAACTTTAAAGCTATGTAAATATTGGAGGTTCCTAATTGGCGGTGATATATTGCTCCAACACTGAGGCGTAGCGGAAACGATATTTATTTTTTTTATTGTTTTTGTATTTATTTGTTTGTTTTTTTTATTGTATTTTCATACAGCTTAGCCAAGAGCGCCCGCCGCAGCAACAGTCGCGCCTTGCTCCCTTTGAATACAGTTTTGAATATTAACATCAAGCAAAGTAATATAAAATATGGAATGATACACTACAGGCACAAGTGCCTTTTAACATCAGGTGTTCCTCGTACTTCATATCTACTTATATGTTTGTTAGGACTAGCAGTAGTCAACTGTAAGACGTTGTTAGCATTTTTTCCAAAAGCCCTGTTATTTCTAACAATCCATCTCCAACTGTTCCTAAATCTAAACTTACCAGGTATTCAAATGTGTTTACCTAAAACTAAACATGGTCCAGTACCGAGATTTGGCAATTCCTGACATAATTGCTATAGCCTCGACAATTCGCTGAAGGTGACTTTGAGTTGACTCTTGACATAGGTACACAGATTATCAAATGACACGCAAAAAGTCATTTCCTGTATGTTAATATTAATAATGTAGTTGGTAAATACTGTGTTCGTTGCTGAGTAAATTTCAATAAAATGGAATTGTTATGTGGTACGTGCTATTTCCAATTGTTCAATACAAAATGAACATAAACATGTAAAACATTTATATTAGAATCGATTTAATTAATCGAGCTTTATTGTAGTAGCAACATTTTTTATGAACCTATGCTAATTAAGTAATATGGCAACTCTTCCCTTCTTCAACTTGAGCTATATCGATGTCGTGTAACATTTTTATTAAAATTTCCTTCTATTATACAAATAAACGACAATCCACTAAATTACAACGCATTTTAATTGTACACCAATTCTTTTATATGCATATGGCCAAAAGATGTGGAATTATTTACCAGCAACTATGTTCCTCAAAACTCTTACATAATTTGCTACTTAAAAAAAAAATAACCATAAAATGGAATCGATTTCAACACCTAAAAGTATGAAATAACTTGTAGAAGTCAGTACCGTGATAGTCAAAAGTACCCATTATCACATTATTATGCGCATGGTACCGACTTCGATAAGTTATTTCTCACTTTTGGGTGTTGAAGTCGGTTCAATTTTTTGTTTTAATTGTTTTTTGTAAAGTAGCAAATTATGTTAGGGTGTGGGAGGAACACAGTTGCTGGCAAATAATTCCACACCTTTTGGCCATATACATACAATAGAAAAATAACTGAAGAATATTTTTGAGAAAAATATTTTGATGATATAGTCATTGACAATGAATGACAATCGATCCCGTAAGTAGTAGGGGTCTATAAAAAACATTAAAAAGAAAGTTAAAACTAAAAATGGAACCGACTTCAACATTTAAAAGTGTGAAATAACTTGTCGAAGTCGGTACCATGCGCACAATATTGTGATAATAGGTACTTTTGAACTATCATGGTACCGACTTCAACAAGTTATTTCATTTTTGTTTACCGGCGGTATGCCTTTATTAAACAAAATACTATGAACTATATATAACACTACAGCTACTACAATAAAAGCATTTAGACAACCTATAAGTCATAGCAGACTCATAGGCAGTCCAAATGCTCCAGCCCACTCCCAGTTGGCAGCGTGCCCAGCATGCTGGCAGCATTGCCCCGTTGAATTGCAATGCTTATTCGTTGAGCCAAATATGTGCCAGCATTTTGATCACGCGTCGCATCGACCAAGCGCTCAGATAGGTTTTGGAAAATACGATGAGCTCCCGGTCCCCACGGACCCAACGTCTCTACACCAAACGGCTCAAATATGTAACCCATACCGAGGTTAGCATATTTGCGCCGCTTGAGTTGCTCCGCCGAAGTAGCCGCAGCGCCAGCCCTCACGTTGTTCAGTTATTTCACACTTAAATGTTGAAGTCGGTTACATTTTTTGGTTAATTTTTTTTATAGAATTATACAGCGTGATCACTTCACATGCAGCTTACGCTACGATATGGCTGATCAATGTTTGCATTTACAAAAGCTATGTAATAGTTCGTATAAAACTTTATATAGCACATGGTAAAAGTAATTTTAAGCCATATTAAACAACCGAATGGTGTACAACATACCGATGTAAGTAAATCATACGATAACGAACAGTTTTCTCTAGAAAAGTTCTGATCACCTGTTTTTTATGATTTAATCGCCAATATCACCGTGACGAATAGCAGAATGAGAAATACATAATGCCATAAATAATGTATTTTTAGAGTTCCTTAATAAAGTAATAATACATATCCAGCAATGTTGGCTCAGTGGCAGTAGCTATGGACTACCGCGCAGCATGTCCATGCTTCGTATCCCGCGCGCGCTTGAGCTTCACAGCATGGTGGAAGGGCATTTTGCCAATGCCCGCCGGGCTAGCGACCACCCTCAAGTAGAAAAACTGTCGCCAAGCATCTAACTTTGTGTTCCGACAGCAGTCCTTGAGAGCCAGTGAAATTACAGGCACATGAGACTAAACTCATGTGCCTGTAATTTCAAGAGTTATAGGCAGAGATAATGAATAGATTCAGGCGTTACTTTGCGGAAATCCATATTTAATAATAACTAATATTTTTAAAATATTTTAAGAAATATCAAATTAATATTTAAATAAAACACTTAAAAAATACAAAAATATACGAGTATCTAGTGAAAATTCCGCATAATTTTCCTGCTAAGCCGACGTGACGCCACAAACGCCACGCAATCAAACCGGAAGAATTTTTCGACGCGTTTTGCTTCTACACGGAGCATCCTCAGGAGGTCTTGACTCTGCGAGCGCACGATCGAGAAATTCTCCGAAAACTTCCGGTTTGACTGCGTGGCGCTTGTGACGTCACGTCGGCTTAGCAGGAAAATTAGGCGGAATTGTCACTAGATAGATATATTTTTGTTGTTTAAGTGTTTTATTAAAATATTAATTTGATGTTTTCTTAAAATATTTAAAAAATATTTGTTATTATTATAGGCAGAGGTTATTCGCTTAACATCGGGTGGGCCTCGAGATTGTCCCGTCACAATCCCGAGTATGCCAATATAATATACAAATATTGTTAATTGGAAGCGTGCAATTTTTGTGAGGTTTGATTTTATTATATACATATATGTCGTTTAATAATAATAATAATAATCATTTTATTGCAGATAACAAAGATCCATTTGAAGACAATTACAAAATTAAATTAAATAGAATGAAATAAGAATTAGAGTAAAGCTTATAATAATTTAGCCCAATATTTTTTAAAATTAAAACAATTGTCATAAATAGTTTTAACTGTCGTATTTACAGACTTAGACAGTGATACTCTATATTAATAGATTCATATACGGACTTAAACAAAGCTTCCCTCCCAACTTAAAACAAATTTTATTAAAAATTAAAATAATAATTAGATTATTGTATTAAAATATTATTATGTATTATTATTATTATGTATATACATAACGCCTTTATATCTACGAAGTGTTCGGCACGTATTAGAGGCGAGTCTACTGCCATCTATCGAGCACAGCTCCTGCCTGCGGACAGATTTTAGTAATCTTGTTTATCCATACTACTACTATAAATGCGAATGTAACTATTGTCTATCTATCTATCTGTGTGTCTCGCTTTCACGCCAATGACCGATTTGGATGAAATTTGGTATGGAAATAGTGTGAGATGCGGGGAAGGACATTGGATGGGTTTTATCCAACTGCGCAAAAAGATAAATAAGGATAATGTTTTTTTTATGTTGTTGTGACGGAACAAGCCAAGCGACATATTTTCAACTTGAGGGTGGTAGCTAGCCAGGCGGGCATTCACAAAGTGCGCTGTAACGACTGCCATCCTAAGACAACAACCGGGACCGACGGCTTAACGTGTCCTACGAAGCACGGAAGCGCTCAGTAGTAATGTCAACTCCTGACCGCGGCGGACGTTTTTTATGTTATTAAGTGGATAAGTCGCCCGTTGACACTGCATTGCGCTTGTCATTCCGAGACATTAGTTCCTATGCCTGGTTAGCCAACTAATTTTATTTGCTACAGTTCCTCTAACGCCTTAACACAGTAGTGTCATAGATAAATGAAAAGGAATTATTTCTCTAGGGTAGTGTTTAGCTTCGTAGCAGAATATCTGAAGCTTTGCGGTACGGAAACTTGTGTGTATTGTATATGAACACGCAGTTGACCGGGTATAGTTGGATCACGTTGCGATGATGCAAGCGGGCGCAACAGGCGAGCGATATCGGCGGTATGCAATTATACGTGCCACCGTGACGAACGCCTTATCGCGAGACCTTGGCAATGACATTGCACGAGGCAGGACCGTGCCGTGGCTAATGCCGTCGTCATGGTGCTGCCTTCCATGCCATAATACTTACTCGTACCGCCCGCCATTTCAACTGCGCTGTGCTTTATACTGCGCACTTTCTCTTTAAATCATTACATTATTTTGCCACCGTAGTTTCCTTAGCCGTTCTTTGAAACATTCGTAGCTTACTCGTTCTGAACCGATCAGCTAAACTAAGCAACGTTGTCTGCAGCCATGACTTGGATGGGTAATCGCTAGTGACATTACTACTGAACGTCAGCCCCGGTTGTTGTCATAGGATGGCAGTCGTTAGGTATAGCAAAGTGGTAGGACATTTTGTGAATGCCCGTCTGGCTAGCTTACCACCCTCAAGTAGAAAATCTGTTGCCAAGCAGCTAACGGTGTGTTCCGGCAGCTGTCCTTGAGAGCCAATAATTCTAGCCTGAACAATATCTTTGTCAACCATCAGGTGAGATAGTGGTCAAAGGCTAGCCTATCAGCTAAAAAAAAAACAATACTTTGTTTCTTCTGGAATGCCATATTCAAATTAAAAATTATTTATTCAATTTAGGCGTCCACGACGCTCTTATGAAGCTCAATTACAAATTTTAATATTGAAATATTCTACATTGTACTGCCACGTTCAGCAAAAAAAATGTACCTATAAATCCACTGTGAGAAGAACGGGAAAGAAACTCGGGGGTTAGTGGCATACGCACCCAATGTCAACTCCCCCCGTGTCAGTTGCCCACGATCTCAGTTCCCCCAGATAAATTTTGAGCGAATATTTTTTTGTGATTTGTACTATCAGCAGCGAAAGTGTATTTAAAGTTATTTAAAAAAAAATGAGGGCACACAAGTTTAGGTTGGTTGGAAGAGATTTTTGTCATAGATAAGTTTACTTTGTAAAACTTATAATAAGAACTTACTGTATATATTATGCAAGTATAAGAATAAATAAAGGATTATAAGAAAAATAAAGGAAAGACTGATTTTCTACGATCATTTATTAATTTGAAAGTTTTATTGTAAATATCAACAACAATATTAACATTACAGCAGGCAAAAACAGCATTTATAAATCACTTAAAATTGTACAAAGTATATAAAATAAACAATATTAAACACTCAATAAAAGGAAATCAATAATCATAAAACATTTAAAATTACTAAAAGAAAAAACTAAAAGTTAGTACAAAACGGCAATTTTATACTTAACCCCTTATAGTATGGGTTAAGTATAAAATTGCCGTTTTGTACTGAAAAATTGAAATTGTTTTTTTTAATTTAACATTTTTATTTAATTAAAATACCACATACCATCACTATCTATAAATTGCTGCCATCTAATAAGAATGTCATCAATGCCTTTGCGATAGAACTCTGGTGATCTAGATTCGACAAACTGTGTGAAAACATTTTGTACTGCCTCCTGGGAAGAAAACTTTTTATCACAGAAAATTGACCGAATCATGAAAAATTACGGAGGGTGACGAATGGTTTCCAATCACAATTCCTGTAGAGTTAAAACGGTTTCTCGTGCTGTATGAGGTCTCGCGTTATCATGAAGCAATAATGGAGAAGATCGATTCATGAGTCGGGGATGTTTCATTACTAGTTTTGCAATCATTGTTCGGAGTTCAGTACGGTAGACATCTGCCGTTATTGCTTGACCAGATCGGAGAAAGCTATAGTGAATAAAACCATGCTGAGACCACAAAACGGTAACCATTGCCTTGGTAAGCTTTGCTTTAGGACACTTTGCGGTTATATTTTTTATTTCTCTTACAATAAGTTTAATGCGATAATTCTGTTTTCATCTTTGATGTAATCAAACAATACAAGGGGCTTACATTTTGCGGGGATTAATATATGAAGTGGTTCCTTGAAATTTGTTATTGGAACTTTCAAATCTTTGCTATGCTTTCTACATAATGTGTTTTTCACCCTTCTGAATGCTGGAATGTCCAAAGTACAACAATAATATTTTAATTTTGTAAAATTTCAAAATACGCCTTTCAAAAATTATTTGCACTTAAATATAGTTTTTGCATAATAATTCTGTTTTCACTTTCATCTGTGTTTCTGGGTGCCAACAATTTTTATCAGTAACCCAAATTTTATAATTTATAAGAAATGCGCTGGAGTGAATGGTGATTTATAGTTAAACCCGTCAGAATTGAAAGATTACGAGAACAATAGAATTTCATTCATAGTACCGGCAGTCCCGTTTCCCCGATATAATACCTAGCTAGTATGCATACATTTTGAATTTTGAATCTTGCATTTCAATAACATGTATGTGTTATTAATACGCAAGAAAAACCATTCGAAACAATTGACTTAATATAATTTTAGCAATTATGATATTGAAATAAATATATTATTATCAAGAGAAACTCTTTTTTGCTAACGGTATATTTAATATATGGTAATTATTTCTTTCAATCAAATTTATCGGGGGGAACTGAGATCGTGGGCAACTGACACGGGGGGAGTTGACATTGGGTGCGTATGCCACTAACACAAACTCGGGGCCATTCTTTTAAACGTCTTTGAACAATGTGTTATATACAATATTATAGAATTATTACAATATTTGCATTACAATTTTACACATATAACCTCCGAATGTTCATGTTGAGAGGCCGACGCACATGTACATACAATCATGTGCCTCGGCCTGGATCCGAACTTGAAGTTGAGAAAAGACACTACCAGCTGTGTATAATTAACTTTATGCGCATTTTGGCAAAATTTAATTCACTGCTTAAATCCTGGATCTCCGTCGGTTATAGCTTACCATAAAATCGACAAATGTCCATCTATAATGGAATCGAGAAAGAGGAACATAATAATGTAATTGACAGCAAATTTTTATATCCCTGCAGCTCAATTGTTCTATCGTTCGTACCTGTTACACTTAGTTGAAATTCTGATTACCGTCTGCAGCCTGTGTAAGAGGACTACTGACTAATTGTCTTGATTTAACCTTGTTTAAATGTTTTGATTTAACCGAAGTAAAAAAAATAAAAGTTATATGAGAAAACATCGGGTAGGTAGATTTGGATTTACCAAAGGTTTCCTTGATTGCATGTTTGGCATGCAATTACACATTGCACGTGCGTTGGCTGCACTGCCTGTTTATCCTTTTGTTTAAAACATGGTGTGTGTGTGTGTGTGTGTGTACGCTTACAATTAGGAAGTAATTACGGAAAACACTCGTATGTTTATTCATGCAGGGACCGCATGGGACCACCAGCAGTACCCCTTTGTTAGGACACTCACTCGCACATAAATGAAATTCTTATGCTAATCAGTTGCATCTCATTATGATTCACATTTTGATATTCTGTACGTATATGTACCTAACCTTTCTTAGGAAAACCTCGAGGAAAAGATGAATTCGTAGAATATCGTTGCAAAAGTTCCAGCAAAGTTGTGAGGACTCAGTTGTGTCACTCTTATGATATTTTTTTTGTATTGTATATAAGCTAGCTATGTTGTAGAATGGAAACAAATTCGTAAGGACAACTTCCGGAACAGACTGTTAGGTGTTTGGCTACAGGTTTTCTTGTAGAGGGTGGTAGGTAGCCAGGCGAGCCTTCGCTATACTTAACCACCATGGAAGCAAGTTGGCGCACTGCACTTGTATATATGTATATTCACGTTTGTATGATATTCTACATACCTAATCGTCAGTTTAGGAGTTTTAATTTAATCTTTCTTTAGAACTTCATAATATGACGTCCAGATTTCTACTTCTAGTATGTCTATCTCAGTTTTTTACGTCACGCGGTTACATCCGCTTAGTCAATGATGAAAAGTATCCCTTCCTTGTTTTAATCCAGGACCTGAACTGTATACATTCCAAGTTTCATTGATTCAGCTGTTTCAGCGTTAAGTAGTAACCAGCTTACACAACACATCCTCACTCACTAACAAACTTTCGCATTTATAATATCAATTTAATATTATTACAACAAAAATGATTGACAACGCCACCTAGTAGTCAATGTCAGATCAACGGATAAACTTTTAAGAAACCTACAATTTTTTATCCGTATATCCTTTGACTACAATCTCATTTGATGGTAACTGATGATGTGGCTGAAGGCTAACAGCTCAAACTGAAATTGGAAACTGCAATATTCTCTACTACCTACCATAAAAAGTTTATGTTCTATTCTAGTTCTATTATGTTCATCGCGTAGTAGATATAAGTACTGGGCTAGGTTCACTAAGTAGGAATCGTAGGAGCTGTAACACAGGGAATCCTAGCACAGCTACTAACGACCCTCCTAGTTTTAAGTTTTGTAACTTTAGTAAATATTTTGGCATTATATTTTATTATATTAACACTAAGGCTGAGTGTGATGTAACATTTTTGATAAATAAAGAAATACATTTTATTATTATTATTAAAATTTTTAGTTTCTTCACTTTTCCGCTAGGTGTGCTGAAATAAATGTATCGAGATAAAGTTAACGTTAATAGTTAGGTAAAAACTCGTAGCGTATGAAAACTCGTACATCGGCATAAGTTGCTCAAGTGTGAAACACTCCCAAATTGTTTTGTCTTGTGTACGCATAACTATCGAATTCGCCACCGAAAGGAAGAAAATGTTGGCTAAAATAAGTTGTATGTATCAAATATTGGTCTGTACCAACTACCTACTCTCGCATACGAGATAAAAATAACACTTATCAACGCAATGAACTCCTACGCAACTAAAACTACAAACGGATCCTTTACATTGAAACAAACGAGTATCTGTGCCGTTGCATCATCGCCTCACGCACACACACACACACACCTACTAGCTCCACTACAGGTTTATCTCGACGTACGTACAGACACAACACAACACAGCACTGTACTGTAATCGTCGCTAATTACTCGTATACTACTTGTTACAATTACTTATTTACTTGACGTGGTTACGCAACCTCTATCGACACTACTATATTGCGTGATTCTCCCAACAGAAGTTCAGATTGTATAGCTTTGGAACTTGTTTGAGAATTGACATATTTTACTCCTTTATCCCCCGTGACACTACTGCTTGGTACACTATCAGCGGTAGGTACAGGATCGTCCACTGCTGAACACAGCCTCCCCTATTAAGGGGTATTTTCCATGTGTGTGAGATGTAAAAAAGTGTTGAAAAGTACCAATACAGCACTTAGTACGCGACTTTATGTAATATTTTAAAGCTGAATTTAAAAAAAAAAATTGAAATTATTGTAGTAATGTTAGTAGGTTACTCATACTTTGACCGTGACTATAATCATAATAAAATAAAATATAGTTATAAAAAAAAACTATTAATCAATGAATTATTAAAACAAGGTGGTGTGGATGACTCATTAAAATACTTTCTTATTATGACAATATACTAAATATTAAATTGACATGATAACTTTGAACAACAAGTAAGATTCTGTTATCGCAACATCCGAAAGGTGGCATGGATTTTTGTTAAAAGATATGCTTAGTTTAGAGATTTTCTAGCTAAGGCACAAACTTAGCCTAAGGAAATGAAAACATAGCGTACATGGAAAGTCAAGTTAGTATCTATAGATTATCACGATCCACATTATATTTACTAAGGCAATGATTCATTTGACCATGTGAATTAAATTTATGTTTATTTATGCCACTACTGTAAATAACATACTTTAATGTACGACGATTTTCTCGTATAATCGCAAGGCCAAGGTCGCATGAATTATTTGTTGTATAACCAAGATTACGTAACATATATACCTAGGTATAGATTATACATATTGTGGCAGGATTCAGGTCACCGGCAGGGCGATCATGTAACTTGTTAGTATCAATATCTGATTCCAATCGTCATTCCGACAGAAGACCGTAATGGTTAGCAACTGAGCTCCATTGCAATGCAATGGAGACTGACGCCCATACTCACTGGATATGATGTAAGCCCCAAAATAGCAGCAAATTTCTTCGACCGACCGTACAACAAATGACAGTAGGTAAAGGATACCAAAAATCACAAACTGCATTCATATGCATGGATCTTTCCGTAGATGCTTATAACTACATAATATGCGGGTCTCGTAAGAGACGACGAAGGGAAAAATACCAGAACTAACTATATTACACTGCGAACCCTAAGACGCCTGCCAAGTTTAACCAATATTATGTCTCAGAGTGAAGGAGGCAGTGCAATATGTTTTGTGACGAAATGCATGTTACCAGAGGTTAGTCCGCTGGCAAACAAACCGCCCTGAGGGTGGAGGTTTGTTCAACGATGGACGTTGTTGCTTCTGATGTAAGTCCACCGTGCAAGTACTAAAGAGAGCAGTGAACCTAAACTATTAGTAATAAGTTCGTTACTATCAACTAATCCCAATCTAATATATAAAATTCTCGTGCACAGTGTTTGTAACAAAACTCCTCCGAAACGGCTTGGCCGATTCCTATGAAATTTTGTGTGTATACATATTCAGTAGGTGTGAGAATAGGACGTAAACTATTTTTCAAATAGGTTTATTATTTTATTTTTTTCATTTTTATTTGCCTATATGGCAAAACAACGTTTGTTGGGTCAGCTATTATATTATGTAATATGCCTTGCAGATTTCAACGTATCTATACTATGTACTACACATATGTATAAAATAAACAAACAATATTTAAAAGGAAACTGTTTTATTTGTTGACATCTAAGTGCTATTATACAATTAAAGAATATCTTGATGATAAAATAAACATGTAGTTTTTATATATTTTTTGAACCGTACCAACATGTTAATTATATTTTTTATCTGAATTGAATGACATTTTGTTTTATTTGTTTATATTTTTGAAAACAGATTTACACGCGAAAAAAAATTCATTTTAGTACGTACTTGAGTTGCATGATAATTAATAACTTAATTATTGTATGTTCGAAAAGGACGAAACTGTTGAGACTCAATGAAGCATTGTTATAACACCATTTTCTGTACAGCTTATGCAATAAATTATTCTGATTCTGATTCTATAAACACACTTACAGTTCAAACATTAACTTGTAAATAAAATACCCAAATATTAGAATGTGATTGTGTTTACGACGATGATCTAAATGTGGAGTTGTTACTTCCTGGTTGTGTTGGAAAAGGGTTGTTTGTGGAAAGCGTCGCTTCCATGCCAATATAATTCATAGATTGAGGCAGTATTGAGTATTCTATGTTTTCTATTACTTCCCTATCTTCGTTGACCTTATTTAGCAAGACTGTGTGTTACATCCTTAATCATATTTTTAATTATTCAGAAGTACCGTTCGCCGGCTCGGTTTATGGTACAAAGATTGTACGTTCCATTAAGTATCATCAAGAAACTTTTCAAAGAGTTATACGTGTGGCTAAAGTTTGTAAAAAACCCTTTACAAATTTATAGGAAATCCCATAACTGAGTCAAATCAGTCCTTTGTACTTACCAATCAAAGCAAGTAAACTACTCGTAAAAAGTGGTCCGTTCGGAACTGCGCTGCGTTTCATACGAGACATCTCCTCAGGAAGAATGCTCACATTCCGTACGACATAGTCCAGGTAACAGACTCTGTACGTACGGCATAGCTAGTATGATACCCACAAGCTTTAGTCAACAATACCTATCGCTCCATCCTTCATTAAGTCGAGAGTATTATCTAGGTACGTTTATGATACGCATGTTCATTTGGTATTCAAGGCACAGTTGGTGCCCGTTTTGGTACACTTTTATCGCCTTCGCAGTTTTGTCTGACAATGGCGCGTTCTTTGTCTTTGCCAAGGTCGCGGCTGACTCATACGATATACCTAAACCGTTTGACGGTGCCTTTGGTCGTAAACAAACTTGTTTAACGTTATAAATTGACCGATCTGAACATAGACTCCCCGAGCTTCTGCGCTAGTTGTCTAAGAAAGCTTGCACCGGAGCTCAGCTCCAGTCCTGAAAAACATGCATTGAGCAGACTTCCGCAGACATTATGTCTTCACCTACTTATATATTCTGTGCCTATTAGTAACGAACTACTAACACATAGATTCAGGATAAGGAAACAATAGAAACTTATGGCCTAGATACTGCTGCCATCATTACTACCCAAAGACAACTTGGATATAGATAGTTATATATAGAGACTAGCTGTACCCGCGACTTCGTTCGCGATTGCCGTACCTGCAAACTAATTATTCACATTTGTGCACTGTTTATCTCATATTAAGCAACACTGTGGTCTGCGGTGAAGCACTCTTATAGTAAACCACAGCTCAAAGTGGAGCTTTCTACTTTGGATTTCAAAACTCCCGGGTTGTATTTTCCAGAAGACAGTAGTTAAGTAACTCAGAGAGTTCTTTCCCGGTTCGCACAATAAATTTTGAAGCAAAGTACCTTGTGCGTTTCTTTAGAATTTCGGTTTTTTTAACGGCGGTTTGTTTGACGGTAGATCGATTTTTTTTTTATTTCTCATTCTCGGAAGGTAGTGTTTGTTTGATCTGAGTAGCGGGTGGGAGACGCTCCTTCCCACCTAAGGCCGGGAAAAACATTGGTGTAAACAAAGTTATATGTCTAAGATTTTTCGTTGTAAAATATTCTGTTGTTGTAAAACAATTAATAACAACTATGTTTGGCAGGGTAGTAACTAAATATAAGGCAGAAAGTGTAGGTAAAAAAAAATTAAAACTTTCCCTAAATTTCATTGTTCTAACTCCTAGTGTATCTTTGTATCTTCTACTCATGTTTATTATATAATATTTGAAGCGCTCGTAGCGAAGTTTGCTTAACCATTCTGAATCGATCAGCAAAGTTAAGCAACGTCCGCCGCGGTCATGAGTTGGATGGGTGACCGCTGGTGACATTACTACTGAGCGCTTCCGTGCTTCGGAGCTTCGAAGCCGTCGGTCCCGGTTGTTGTCCTAGGATGGCAGTCGTTACAGCATGGTGGTAGGGCACTTTGCGAATGCCCGCCTGGCTAGCTACCACCCTCAAGTTGAAAATCTGTCGCCAAGCACCTAACGGTGTGTTCCGGCAGCTGTCCTTGAGAGCCAGTAATTCTAGGTTAGCCAGAACAACATCTTCGACCACATCATCACTTACCATCAGGTGAGATAGTGGTCAAAGGCTAACCTATCAAGCATAAAAAAAAATAAAAATATAATAAATATTTAGAAAAACTACTATTTTTTTACCCTCCTCATATTTGAAATGAAAAGTAGAGTGTTCAACACGGATGTAAGTCATCGATTCCTACTTGGACTATAGCCGCATTAATTTTAAAAATATACTGCTCATGTTATTAAAATCAAAATAAAAAAACATACTATATTTATATCTTTATTCCTTATATTAGTAGTGAAAAGCAGAGAGATTCCTATTCGGGCTATAGCCGCCCGTAAATATTCCAAACAAAATTTTACGTAAAATTTCACAAATAGTTCAAACCTCTCAATAAATTTTTAGTAAGTATGTTATTTTATCAATGAATAATTTTTAGAAAAGCTACTTTATTTACTTTTTTTCAAATCGATATGAAAAGTAGAGAGCTGACCGCGGGTGAAAGTTATCAATACCTTTCGACCCTTGTATAACAATCTACTAAAGTTGTGCACTTCCAATTTTAAACGGATTAAATCACGTATATTTATCATTATTTTTATCCCGACAGTCACCCCGTGACCACGATCACTACAAAGTGTTTGAAACGTCGGGACAAAAATAATGATAAATATACGCGATTTAAACCGTTTAAAGTTGTTTAATTACAAAGTGTTACAATCGCGAAAACCTAAGACAACATTGTGTACTTTCATTGCGCAGTCTCCGAAATGTATCCGTCAAAAGAAAGATAATTATGTATTAGTGACCACAATCTCACCTGATGGTAAGTGACGATGTGGTCGTAGGTGTTAACAGGCTTAACCTAGAATTACTGGCTCTCAAGAACAGCTGCCGGAACACACCGTTAGGTGCTTGGCGACAGATTTTCCACTGGAGGGTGGTCGCTAGCCAGGCGGGCATTCGCAAAAACGCCCTTTCACCATGCGGTGAAGCTCAAGCCAGCGGTGGGATTCGAACCATGGACCTGCTGCGCGGCAGTCCATAGCCAAAGCCACTGAGCTATCACTGCTTCAAATGTACCACATTTTAGAGTTTTATCGTAGCAAGCTTGCAAAACTAAATAAGGGTGCCGTGCTGCCCGTGGGGCGCCGGGCTGCCCGTGGGATGCCGGTCTGTCCGTGGGGTGTCGGGCTTCCCGTGGGGTTCCGGGCTGCCTGTGGGCTTAAGATGAGCCGTACGTTCAAGGGTTTCTCAACATTCCGCGGTCCGAGTTATTTAAAACGAAATATTTAGTTTGTGATATCTGTAATTTCTGAACTGCAAAACTGACTGACTGAAATATTTACGGGAAAATAATTAAATAACCACTATTGTAACCAAAAAAGAATGATTGAAATCGGACTACGCGTTAATAAATTACAACTAAATGTACATTTTGACTTTCATCCCCTTTCCCAAGAGAACCGTACTGAATTTCGGGATAAAAGTATCGTATGTCCTTCTTCGTAGTATGAACTCGAATCGTGCTAAGTTTCATTCAAATCCATTCAGTAGTTTTGGAGTGATGTGAGGCCGGGATACAGACAGACAGCCAGAAAAAAAAAAACAGTTTTTGCATCAGTATCAGCTACAGATTGCTCTCAAAACATATTTTCAAAATATCTGCAATGTACAGAATTGGACCTGTTACAGTTTTATTATAAGTATAAATAGATAAATGTAAGCGTCTTACCCCTCGCGCTTCCCTACCCGCCTTCTGCAACCTGTTATAGGTATAGATTAGACTGATTAGAGCATTGCATGTTATTAAAAATATACGTAGGGAAGTTGTGCTTATCGTAATAGAAAAAACTGTATTTTATCGTTTGAAAAATCAGTCTTTTGGAGAGGTCCGACTACAGACCTATCTATTATACCTATACGATAAAGTTCAAACGCCAGCTTAAGATGAGCCGTACGTTGAAAGGTTCATGTACATTCCGGGTGTCAAGTTATTTGGAACGTAATATTTAGGTTGTGATGTCTGTAATTTCTGAACTGCAAATCCGATGACTTTGAAATATTTACGTGATAATTTTTAAAGCACCACTATTCTAATTAATAATTCGGCCAAGTGCGAGTCGGACTCGCGCACGAAGGGTTCCGTAACCATTAGCTATACAACATTAGACTTCATATTTTAACCTTTTTTTGTTTTAACGTGAGCGAGTCCAACTCGCACTTGGCCAACTTTTTGTATTTGTTGTTATAGCGGCAACAGAAATACATCATCTGTGAAAATTTCAACTGTCTAGCTATCACCGTTCTTGAGATACAGCCTGGTGACAGACGGACGGACGGATGGATGGACGGACAGACGGACAGACGGACAGCGGGACAGACCGTTTTTACCCTTTGGGTACGGAACCCTAAAAAGAACGTCTGAAATCGGACTACGCGTTAATAAATTACAACTAAGTGTATATTTTGACTTTCATCCCCTCTCCCAAGGGAACCATGCTGAATTTCGGGATAAAAAGCTAAATTATCCTACCTTGTAGTATGAACTCCAATCATGCTAAGTTTCATTGAAATCCATTCAGTAGTTTTGGAGTGATACGCGGCCGGGATACAGACAGACAGACAGACAGACAGACAAAAATAAAAAAAAATATAGTTTCGGCATCAGTATCAGCTACAGAGTACTGTACATTTTTTTTTTTCAAAATATCTGCCATGTACAGAATTGGACCTGTTACAGTTTTATTATAAGTATAGATAACACTTTTGAAAATATATAGGTATTGAGACTAACTTCATCAGTTGTGTATGATTTCACATATTGTACCGCACCCACATTCATGGGATAGTGGCAAAAAACTGGCCAAGTGCTAATCGGCCTTGACTCGAGAGATAACTACCGCGTTGTATAGCAGCCCGTTAAAACAGAAAAAATGATGGTTTTGATGACGATTTCAAAAGAACAATAAATTGGTGATTTATTTCAGTATTTGTGAGTGAAGATAACATTATACAGCAAAATTTCTAGTACATTTTTTGTGATAGAACGGAACACAAAAACCACAGAAATGGTCCAAGGTTGACAACTTTTTGTATATATATTATGTAATATGTTATTTCTCAAACATGCTTGGCAATGTGAGCATTATTTTGACAACCTTCT
The DNA here is from genome assembly GCA_963854805.1 of Plagodis dolabraria. NCBI lineage: Eukaryota > Metazoa > Arthropoda > Insecta > Lepidoptera > Geometridae > Plagodis > Plagodis dolabraria. The sequence continues at coordinate 1,939,647 of OY978453.1, read as the reverse complement.
TCAAGATAAATCGAAATTGCTTTACTGGCCAAATACATGCGCGCAGCGGCCTGCAAAAAATGTAAGAAAATCTATATACCTATGTCGTGTCTAGCGGCCAAATAAATTGCATAGTAAACTCATATCTGTCGTGTAATTTAAAAATTGAACGATCTTTTACTTGACAACCAAAAAGGTAACTTATCAAAGGTTTTATTTAAATTTAGATCTGGCTTGCAAATAGAACGCTGTTTATTGAAAAATAAAACAAATGAACACTTTAACGCGGGCAATTTTATTGTTGTTTGTAGATGGTCATTGATTTTGAAAAGTAATTGTTTCGAAAAAATGAGTTCAAGTGAAGTCAATGAGTGTGATGAACTTAATTCAACGCCACCTGAAATTCAAGAGGCGGCAAGAGCCATAATAGAAAACTTGCTATTGCTAAAATCGAAAGAAAAATATTTGAAAACCTATGAAAATTTTGTTCTATGGAAGAATCAAAGAAAATTGAAATCCTTATCCGAAAACGTTTTTTTGGCTTATTTCGGCGAACTCGCCAAGAAAGTTATGGCCGAAAACGCTATGGGTCATCTATTCAATGCTAAAATGCACAGTTTTAATGAAACATAACGTCAATTTAAAACAGTATCCAAATCTGACTTCAATGCAAGTGTACATTTAACAACTGTATCTTCAAATAAAAAATTCTGCCTAGGTACTACTTTGTTTTAATTTCCGCGCATTATTTGAGAAAAGCACTATAGGTACAAGCCTTGGCCACAACCAGGCATTGATGGACTTACGTATGTGTGCCTCGGATTCGCCTCGGCCCACGCTTACCCGTTCGTCCATCAATGCCTCCTTTGCTGGCCGCTGCAGTAATATACTGTTACACGAAGATACACCACACGTGACGACGATACAAACCTGTTTATTATCGGATATCTTCATTTTCAAATCATAGTCAGATAATTTCATTCTCTTTCTTAGTCCATAATTCATAGCGGTTAGCGTTACACAAAATATTTACAGGATTGTTACTCACTGCGTTTACGAGCTAGACAACGTGGGGCGTTATATACTCGGTCGAATGGATAGGCAGACAACGTAGTCTATGAATAAGGTTTTATTTGCCCCTATGGATACGGAACCATAAAATATTATATATAAAAATAAAAATGTGTATTGCGTGTGTTGCTACAGCCTACTACTTTTTGTAGCTAATTTCCATGCATATAATTTTTAGAAAAAAATTTAACAGTTCTTCGATGCCTTCCATTTTACTCAGTAAAGGAATTCTTGCAAACTAATTTGACTGAATCTTCATTCTCGAATTAATGAAACTGTATGTAAATATTGACTTTTGTGTGACTTGGCATTGTAATAAATTTAATAACGACATTTTTGATATACTTATTTATTCATTTAATTATTTTTGACATCTACATATATTAATGAATTTATAATATTGACGTGGAGTGTAAGTACAAACGCAGTTATAAGGCCAATAAATGAATGTTATGTAGCCACGATCACAGACTTGAATAACATCGATAAATTAAAGTGTTGCCAGTCTCGTAGCAAACTCACTCCAGCTACCCTCTTGATTTTTCTGAACATCACTTGCTTGATGGACGCACACGGAGAAGAACCCGATTTCTTTCAGTCTGTGCTCACGTATCTTACATATCATTAGAATGTGCATGTTACGAATAGCGTTCTGTACTACATCGGCGGCGGCGGCGCTGGCGGTGCAGGTGCCGCGCCGGTGGCGGGCTGGTCGGGTCGTGTAGTTTGCCTTGGAAACCTTCACATAACAAGTGTGGCGCTTTATGCAATCTCTCTATAGCTAGAATAATACCTGCAATGTTTAAGTTATTGTGTCATCTAGCAGCTATAAGCTAAGCTAACTTTATATTTGATTATATAGCTCTTCCTCACATAAATCTATACAACTATAAAACTGTAACCGATGTCTGTAAGATAATAAGGGAAAATTGTTATTTACTAAAAGTTTTTTGTCTGTATGCTTTTGTCTGGCCTTTTGTATTTACATCGTGCAAAACTCACGTGATATATTTAAATTGCAGTAATAGGTTTCTCTTTAATATGCTTTCTCTTTTCTGTGGTTTCCACGGTGATTCAAAACACTTGGAGGTCACATTTTCATGGTCCGACTTCCACAAGTTATATCAAAATGTTCAGTAGGTACAGTGTTTTTGTAAATTTTAACTTATTTGATGATGATGCAATCAGCTTAAAGAAGAGATTGTTGTAAGCTCATATGAATTTTGTAACATCTATTGACAAAATTAAATTTTGAACAAATGAAATACCGGCAAACACTATTAGGAATAACTCAAATACTACCCAGACTACAGATCTCACTCAAATTTAAATGGGACTACATAACGAGCACCCGCTTTGAATGTAAAAAAAATCATCTAAAACGGGTACACCCTGTCAAGAGTTATGTTATGAGTTAGTTACACACATAAAACAATACAGTAGAATTGAGAACCTCCTCCTATTTTTGTTAATAAAAAAAATATCTGAAAACATAGATATAAAATCTCATTCGTAGACATTTGCTACGTCACGTAGCTATCACGATTTAAGTACCTGCGTGCAGTGACTTTATAAAGGTAGTTTAAATGATGAATACACCCACAGTAATCAAGGCTTTAGGACTTCATTAGGACGTCGTTGCAATAATCAATCCTTTAGTGAATCAAGATACAGGTAAGTATTAGGTATCTTAGAAAATTACAAGTAAAGGAAAAATTTTAACTACAAGCGGGATATTCGCTTAGCAAGCGTTGGGTACAAGTTACAATGTTAGAATACTAGCATAATGTTTATATTATTCAAGGTCGTTCCGTTTTAATGTCCACGAGTAGAGTTATATTATTGGGTATGTCAGGAATGCTAGTAAAATTATTTTATTATGTTCGTTGATCGTGTGCCGTAAGCCGTCGGTGCGGAATTTTCAAGTCCTAGATTCCGAAGTTGATTGAGTTTTCTGACGAATCAATATTCGGGAGTCCGGGGTCTGGAACTGTGCCCGGCAAATATTTATATTTGCCGGGCCTATATATAGGATCGCTCCTATATATCGGTATCCTATTTATAGGATCGCTCTCCTATTACATGTGAAAATATATTGCAAAAAAACATGAGAAAACAAAGGAAAAAAATGCAAACAAAATTACTTTCAACACTGAAAGATATGAAATAGATAACTCGTTGAAGTCGGTACCATGCTTATTCAAAATAGTGATCTCACATTATCATGGTCCGATTTCTATGTTATTTTATAATTTTCAGTGATGTAAACAGGTTCCATATTTTAATAACAATTTTTTTACCGTTTTTAGTTATACTTACTGCTTACGAGCTCATTGTCACTCGCTAAAATACTGGTCATCAACGTTAACACATGCATTTACTATTAAATGCAAAGATAGTATCATTTGAATTGTATTTAACCTTTTTACTTAATTGATTGCATCTTTAAAATGACTCAACCGATATCGATGAAATTTAAAAGGAACCAACTTGGAAGTATACTCTACACAACCAAAAATAAACATCTAAATAAATTCATAGTTGGCGGAGTAATCGCGTAACAAACATGCAAAATGAATGACACACAGTCGAAAATCTATATTCTTTGGTAGTCGATTCAAAAAATAAAACAACATGCACTCTTCTTTCATCTGCCTCTTATGTTGTCCAACATTCAGATTCAAACATTATGAATAGGCCTCGAGAAATGTTACTTCTGTTGTTCATTATATTGTGTCATTGTAACAAAATACAAAATGGAAGTGATACTGAAAATCGAAAAAGATACGGATACACCGTTTCAGGTTTATTTATGGTACGAGTATTGTGACGTAACAAGCACGAGGTTCACTTGATGTTAAGCGATAACCTCTGCTTAACAGATGCATTTCTTCATAAGGTGGGTAGTGGCTAGCCAGGTTAGCGTTCACAAAATGCCCTTCCTCCAAAGGGTCCTATAGTAGAATATGATCAATGAGAAAATGTTCCAGTAGCTGTCCTTGAGAGCCAGTAATTCTATGTTAGTCTGAACAACACCTTCAACCACATCATCACTTACCATCAGGCAAGATAGAGGTCAAAGGCTAACTTATAAGTCATAAAAAAATTGAAAGTACCTCTGAAATCGCAGAAAGGTATTCAGTTTTCCTTCTGCTTCTCTTCAGCTCAGTCTGAAGTAATTAAATAAAAATTTGGAATACATTTGATATTTGATGTCATACATAAGCTTTGGTTACTCGTGGTTAAGTTAACACACCATTTTTGTGGTTCAAGCGCCACAGTTTACATAACAGTAACACTAAACATGCCACAGAATAGACAGTAGTTGTTATCTAAGCGAATATTGTGTAATATACACGCTCATCGGTTGTGCAACTCTCTGTGCCTCTGAGAAACCCGTCGTCACTTGTTAAACTTGTTTGCCTTAGTGTATGGTCAGTTACTGCTCGTTTTCTTAACGCTCTTGTCTTCATATTCCTAGCTATAGTTTTGTTTGAGAAAGCCATGGCGCGGCGGTTTATTTTCGTACATTCTAACACCCGTTGATGACATTATAATCTTCTCTGTAGGAATTATGTTATAGGTCAACTTTTCAGAATCATAAAAAGTATTTTGGAGTCGACCTCTTACGTGGTATCTCTATGGTTAAGCTTACTTATAGCTGCTGTATTTTAAATAAAGTTTAGATACTCAACTTATTTGTTTACTTTAACTTTTTCGCTCGTGGCGAAGTTTGCTTAGCCATTCTGAATCAATTAGCAAAGTTAAGCAACGTCCGCCGCGGTCATGACTTGGATGGGTGACCGCTGGTGACATTACTACTGAGCGCTTCCGTGCTTCGGAGGAAACGTTAAGCCGTCGGTCCCGGTTGTTGTCTTAGGATGGCAGTCTTTACAGCATGGTGGTAAGGCACTTTGCGAATCTAACCTATCAAGCAAAAAACATAATCATTGGTGTGCAAACACTACGGAAGGGTAGCAAGTGAAATGAAACTTAAACACTAGTCGTTGGAAAAGACGAGCGCAGTGCAGTGTCACGCATAACGGTTACACTGCAGTGCAACTGTAATAGGTAGCCGTGACGCTTACCAACAGGCGGACGACTTATCCGTTCCGTCACTTCATGTCATAAAAAGGCGTGTTGATGCCCACATATTATAATTTACGCAAGACATGTTCAATTGATAGCTCCACAGTTGAGTAACACGCATTTACGTGTCTCGATAGAAGTTCACGTACTCGCGATACACGAAATCCGTGTCGTATCTTCGACGTGCCCGTATGTATGTGTACAACGTAAGTACACATTCGTAAAAACAAACGTTCACGTACTGTGACCCTGTTTTTGATGAAGTATTCAATAGAAACATCGAACGGTGAGAATGTACTCAGCCGGCTGGCATTTAGTGGGGAGCGATTGAACCCCTTCACGTCACTCAACTAGGCTAAGGCCGGCCAACGAACTGTCATACCGCACAACATACTCAAACCACGCAGAATATACTAGACCTCCAAGTATTTCTCCATCTATAGGGACAGGTGGTTCGCGACGTGTCACATTAAATTGGTCGTTTAGGATAGCAACTGGTACTTTTATGTTCGTGAAAGGAACTGTGCACAAGCAAAAGAGAAAGGTAAAGCAGTTGTCACAACTGCCTGCACGGAGCCTGTTTTGGAATCAAGTTTACAGATACGAGTACGACTTGGTGTGCCTGTGTTTGTGCGGCTCTTGTACATGCGCAGGCGCCTCGTGCAGAGGGCGTGCATTCCGTAAGCTGGAATATCTTGATTTGGAAGGTTGCGAGTCGATATGAAGTCGGTGGGTGCTTGTTGCTAGTTCTTGCCTTACGATATTATTGTTGACGTGCGTGGGTTTTTATTTCAAAATCATAACGGAAGGACACAGGATCGAAGGGACTAAGAATTGGAGTTCATATCTGTTACAAAAACAACCATTGAATGCCAGACCGCTAAATCGATCTTTGGACATCAACATAAACTTCATTCATTTCTTAAACACAAGTATTTTTCAATAATATCTTAAGACAATTTTAAAATTTATATGGATATTTATTTCAGTCGTGCTAATTCGTGAAACACGTTGAAATGTTTGTATTGCAATTTCGCAACACCACTATTTGCTATTCGGCACTAAAAAGATGACATAGCACACATTAGAACATTCGCAGAATGTAAAGTTCAAGAGGCACCTCATCGAGATTGGGCAATAGGATCGTAACAAGATGCGTCCATTAAAATATTGACCTCATCAAGTTCGTTGACCATTCCTCTCTCTTTGATATCGATCCAAGGCCCGCTGCACTAAAACACTATCAGACCATCGGATCCGGTTACCAACCGACCGAATCGGTCACAACACACTCACAAGCTATTTCTGCCTTCCAGAATTCCGATAACCGTGTCACATACAAGTACAATCAGACGCGTTATCACCACATTCGTGCCGTGCGGTGTTTTTAAAATTAGGTTTTTTGGTTTATGTTATCTTTTTGTAGTCGTAATGATTTGCGTATAATTTTCCTCTTTTATGTGATAGAGCAATTCACGCTGATGTCTGAAGTATTTGCAGACACTTGTCAACAATGTGCTTCGTTTGAATGAGGAAGATTACAATTTAATTATATACGTGACATACTTATCTGTGAATTAGACTATCCGAGTTACTTGTGTTGATTTTTTTACAACAGTAATAAAGTAATGGCTAAAAATTTGTTCTTTGATTAGGCAAAAAATTTCGTAGTATGCGCGAGGCCTGTGTACAGCAGAATTGCTGGTGCTCCCAACCTGCGAGACTACGTTCTTAAAGATGACACTTTGATGACGTTGAATAATAGGTAGTAGACTCGTACCATGGTCATCCCGCTGTTGGTGGAATAGGTCGCCAATAATTATGGTCTTATATGTAAAGAGTTTCTCTGATTTTAATCTGGCCCTGTTTCGCAACATGTTGTGTTGTACATACATACAATGAAGACTAAGAGCCTTCATCAGGCTACAGATTGAGATTAGAATTTAATTATATACGTGACATACTTATCTGTGAATTAGACTATCCGAGTTACTTGTGTTGATTTTTTTACAACAGTAATAAAGTAATGGCTAAAAATTTGTTCCTTGATTAGGCAAAAAATTTCGTAGTATGCGCGAGGCCTGTGTACAGCAGAATTGCTGGTGCTCCCAACCTGCGAGACTACGTTCTTAAAGATGACACTTTGATGACGTTGAATAATAGGTAGTAGACTCGTACCATGGTCATCCCGCTGTTGGTGGAATAGGTCGCCAATAATTATGGTTTTATATGTAAAGAGTTTCTCTGATTTTAATCTGGCCCTGTTTCGCAACATGTTGTGTTGTACATACATACAATGAAGACTAAGAGCCTTCATCAGGCTACAGATTGAGTCTATATATAACAATATTTTTTTTCTAAATATTATTACAAGTACTACCGTGTGCTAAGCGAAAATCATATTGTACAAATTATTGGAGTACAAAATGTTTTGCCCCGGGTGGGAAATCTATATATTTCATTAATTTATATGTAAAACTTGCTCGCATGGTGGATCCCTCAATATGGCCGAGTGATTATTTCTTCTTATCCTTATATATTAATGTTTCACCTATATTTTTGAGCTCTGGATAGTCAAGAGAGACTGAGCAAATAGCCACAGAGTGAACTTTACAATCTCAATATAGTTACTTCGTTAAATAAGTACCTATTTGCAAAATAGTTGCTTAATTTATATTAAATTGATGAGATTTGGATAACTAACGTGTAAATCAAAGGTTTGTACGATGGCGTTGTCATTTGCAATGCTGCGGTTACTTGGCTAATTCTCGTTGACAATATGCTTCTACTACATAAACTCAGCTTGGGTAGCAATCTAACTTGATTTCGCTGAGGTGTGATACCTACAACTCCAGCCCCGCTTTCTCACTCTACGAGATATATATCACATAATAGTTTTAGTTAGTAAAGACGAGCGGGTATGTATGTACGAGTAGGTAGTGAAGGCTGCGAGACTCGTTATGCACGGGCGCAGCGTACAGCGTACTCTGTGTCGACTGGTTACGCTAGTGCGCGAGACGCTGCTGCGACCGTGTCTGCGGCCTCAGGGCTACCACTTACAAATAGTAAAAGACATTTTAAAGATTCATTGTTCAGACGTATTAATTACTTAAAAGATCCTTTGAATAAAGTTTCAGTCTAAAATCTGACACTGTGTAGGTTTAATATTTATTCGTGCGTTAAACCGGCAACTTCATATTTAAACCACTATTATTAGCTCTTGGAAAATTCCCAATTGAATTAACTTATCCTATATCAATTCGATATTCGACTATATTTTATCAGACCGAACTGAGAGATATTGTATTGTTTAAGTGGGTATTTTCCCACGTTATGTATATGCATGACACAACGATTACATTTTGGTGTGTCATTTAGTATCTAACCTAATATTTATAATATCTCCAAAACAGAACTGAAATCAATTCGTCAATGTTCTCAAATTTTGACACCTCTGCTTACTTATATGTTAGATATCTTTGCTTGTATTGTGTTCTTATATCTACATCCGTTTCGATGTTGTCTTATTATATTATTGTGGTATCTACTTAACGGCTAACTTAGGTACTAAATACGTGTGAATAAGTTATACTTCAAGAATCAATAACATACGAACCAATACAACAAATATCACCTTTGACTGTCATAGTCACTGTCTATTTCTAGAACAGAGATTAAATAAAATTAAATTATGTTGCTTTCGGACGCAAATTCACTTAAACTAAGTATTACATAAGCGTTTCATCTTGGAATCTGTCGGTTTGGCAAAAAAGTGTGAGAAGTTCTTATTTATCTATTTATCAACAACCCTGGGTGCAGTGAGGTCATCGACCCCTATGCGTCGTGACGCAAGCACGGCAACTTTCTAACCACGCCGACGTCAGCGTTCAGAATCTGGTTAAGGCCGCACGTACACCTTCACTCCACCCCCCACCGTAGCTCCGTAAGGTGCCCACACCAGCCAGGGCAATGATCTCTATGCGTGCCGTCACTGTTTCGGTGCCATGATATTTTTTTAGCTATAAATAAACAGAACAGACACTGTTCGAAGTGAGACTTCATCTAGTTCGGTGTTTGGAGAGGTTTAGACGGAAATATCTTCCACTTAGATCCCGATGCGTACAGTTGAACTATCCAAGCGAATAATAACGACCATTAAATTAAAATTATACTATACATATGTAATCGTAATGTAAGAGACATAAACCATCAGTGCTTTGAAAAATTCAGTGTAGAGGTTCCTCCAATCACCTTTGTAGTCACGAAAACTGGTGTTGTTGAAGCGATTTATCTCCGCAGACAGAACCGCCTCCTCGGGAATGTCTGTATCTACGAGGTCACGATTTCAAGTCACGACATCTAGGATTCGAGCTGAGTGAGACTAAATGATTTATATTTGTCGCTGTCAGTTACAGAGAAAAAGTCTTTTTATAAGGAACTTGCATTACATTTCTGCCCTGTACCGATCTTTTGTGATCTGATTAAGGCGAGAATCTCTAAGATATCGGTTACTATTTTTTGCGTATTTTTAGTCTAAAGGCTTAATTTTGCCCCAATGTAACATTTCTAAACTATAGAATTCTATAGTGTGTATTTGTTCAAATCAACGGTGACTAAATCCTGAACATTGCACCGTGTCATGGTTCACACCTCATCAACATTCTACACTGAACTCCGTGCTCAACAAAGGAATTCGATCCAACAAAGAAAGACTACACTTCCTATTATGTTCCCAGCATGTGCGCATGCCTGCCAATCACTGTAAAGAAAATCTCAAAGCATCGAGTATCAGTTGGCAATCACGGGAAAGGAAAGAGACACAGCGCAATATGGCTGGTGCATGCTACAATCGAAAATCACGTCGTTTTTGTCCCAAGTCACGTCTTGCGCTTATCCACGCTCCGTCCGCCTCCGCAGAGCATGTGGGTCGCGCAACGGTAAACCCGACTTTCTTTTTTATTTCATCCACTGCTGTAAGCACCGCGCCGCGCCGCGCCGTGACTCTCCTGACGTATTCTGACTTCGAACTTGACACGATTGTATGATGTTTGAATAGCTTTTGCGAGGGGCATGTGTTTGCGTCACCCGACGCCTTTCTACTATTTTGACACAGCGATGTTGTGATTCTTGGCCTAGAACATCTCGAATTCAAAAGATAATTTTTATTATAGCAAAAAATAATATTCATATAGATAGAGTTTTAGGTACATCGAATCGTAAATAATTGTATCATTTAGTGTACAGGAATTCTTAATAATTACTTCCTTTAATAAAGAACATTAAATAATAATCTGACAAACCAAAAAAAAAGCAAAGCCATTTTGGATTCCATTTTTAATTTTGAGTGATCGTACATCACAATATCTCTTGCTTTTTTCTTTCATTGAAGATTGTTTAAAATCATAATTACTCAGGTATACAAAATTCATGTGACATTTAAGAGCTCATGAGACCCTTATCGATTAAAAAATAATTCACACGAATCTTTTCACAATCACAAACCTCAGAGTCCACTTGTGAACAAAATAGTTTGGTCTAGTAGGTACAATATTTTTGTATCCCAACTTTTGTTAATTATATGATATTTCAACCAAAATTATACAGTGGACATCCTTTTTATATTTATTATTTATAAGAATGTATGACAGTATTTCATCAAACATAAAAATAATTATGAAAATCCATTCAAAGTTAACGTAGATATCAAGTCGAAAATAAAACTTTTGATCCTCTTTCACTACAACATATTATTATTGCAAGTTGCTTAGGGTTTTTTACATATGCTCGCCTGGTTAGCTATCAGCATCATACACACATCACCTTAAGATGTGCTCCGGCAGCTGTTCTTGAGAGCCAGTAATTCCAGTTTAAGCCCGTTTGTTGTTTATCATCCTCGATCAAATCATCATCACTTACCAACAGATGATACAATAGTGGAATGCGAACAAGGCGCACAACAGCAATTAAAAATAGGCCATCATTTAAAGGGTCAGCTTTTTAAAGAGGTGTTGGTTAAATCCAAAATGTATATTGTCTGCAAACAAAGCGAATTGAGCTCCGTTTAGTGGTGAGCAAAAAGACTAAATTAATCTGATATTGGGCAGCCTTTTTTTGTTTGAGGTAACTTAATATATCAACAGGAATTTTAGTAATAGCAGCAATAAATTAACTTATGACGCATTGTCGGTCACCAGTAATGTAACTCGTGCCTCCTTGCTTTGCAGGTCGCCGCGCCTTATTATGAGTTAGCCCAAAAATATTAATAAAACTAGAGATAAAGAGAGAGGTAAATATATTTTTATGAATACCAATTATATACTCCTGTTGTGCAAGGTCAATTTATTTTGCAAACATACATTATTAAGCTGCTGACTTATTTTCTTATAATCCTTGTTGTAGACGTTGTAGTTGCTGACCAGGTATTGCTCGTGTTTTTTTACGGCTGACAAAAACTAATGCTGGCACCATTATGCAGGCATAATAAATGCTTAGCTAAATTTTAGGGTTGCGTAACCAATAAGCAAAACATTACTAACGGATTACAACGGAGCACAGATTATTAGAGGATAATCTGTGCAACGGAGGTACTAAAAGCTTCATTATTAATACTCTTAATACAAGATTAGCGAAACAACTGATGCACATAATATTTCAATAGTCTGCCCTGTAAGGTTAGATGTTTCCTACTTTTATCTTACGAACAGCAAAGGAGTGGCAGCTTGTTTCCTGATTATTATATTATTTGGATGTTCATGGTTTCAGTTGTTTAAACACCTCTGTTTAATCTTCTGCCTCATCCTCTCATTCCATCAGAAGAGATCTTAATAGTATTCTTGTTCCATCGTATATAAAAAAATATGTCACTGATGACATGACATGACTGTAATTGGACTGGCTACTGTATTTTTACTTACTTAATAATTTGGAAGCAATGATAGCCGAGCGGTGAGAGCCATGTACTGCCGTGCTGCAGGTCCTTAGTTCGATTCCTACCACCGGCTTGAGCTTCAGCACGTGGTGTAAAGACATTTTGCGATTACTAATCTGGCTAGTTACCACCCTTAAGTAGTAAATCTGTCGCCAAACATCTGTATGTTCCGCCAGTCCTTGAGAGCCAGTAAGTCATTATGAAATTACAGGCACATAAGACTTAACAACTGTATTTCTAAGGGTGACGGGTGCAGTGCAGTTCGTCACTTGTGTATCTGCTATAGGCAGAGGTTGCTTAATATTAGGTAGGCCTCGTGTGAGTTCAATCTATAAGACTAATAAAGAGAGAGCATTGTGTAAAAGCAACTGTAAGATTGTACATTGAACTTTGTGTTTCACTGCGAGTGCAGTTTGTGCACCCGCGGCCCAAATTCACCAGTTCGCAATCGACCATCAAATCACCCTCACTTATCAGCTTACCTCTAAGTTCTGTTCGGAAATATAATAATAGCATTCCAAACATCAATTGTCATCCAAGGTGGCATCAAGTAACATCGGTCAACAGAGATGTGTTTGGTCCTTCGAGTCGAATTTGAACCAGTCACCGATGGATCTGTCCACGTACACATTGGTTACTTACTTCAATACTTTAATTACGTTCTTTACACACGCCTATCAGTTAAGGGTACCCATGACCTGGTCTTTTTCTAAAACATCTCCCATCTGCGGTCGCAAAGAGGAACCCCTTCTATTTATAACATTATGTTAGATTAATCTAGCTTTCTATAACGTGTTATCTCTCACATGCTCGCAAATTGCGTGATAACTTGATATGTAATCTAATAGTCTAAATTTACTATTTTCGATATGATACGTCAAATTTACCGTTTTAATATCGGTGTGTCAAGCTTATCCACTATCTGATGCATTATCATGTGACATGAACTATTTATTGCAGACGTTATCTGCATACCTCTCTGCCGTTATCAGGCCGGTATCAGCCGGGTGTCCTATCGGTGCTGTTGACTTTGTCGATTAAAAATATTTGTTCGACGAATTCCAGGTTGGTGTGCTGTAAGCTGTTATACCTGAAGCATTCTATAATGTAGAAACTTTTCTTGGCAGTTGATTGCATTAAATAAAAACTTACTCTTTGTTTTTTATTGCCGATAGGCGCGCCCCATCATCTCACGTGAATGTAAATGCTGATGAACACGCTTAACCATTCCAGGTTGGCAAAAACCTCTTAAGAGCCGTTATTGTAATACACCTTTAGGTGCTCGGCGACATATTTTGTACTTGAGGGTGGAATCTCCAGCCGGGCAGGCATTCGTCTAATGCTCTAAATGTCCTACTGCCATGCAAGGTCGGAGTTTTCAAGCTGCCCGAGTACCTTTGAAATCGACTACCATCCTAAGACAAGAACCGGGCCGAAGACTTAACCTGCCATCTAAAGCGCAGTAGTGCTCTGTCCAAGTAGTCGCCGCACAGAAGAACATTGCCTATTTGATCCGTTAAGGACGTATAAGCAAACTCAGCTGTGAGCGCTATTATTGAAAGTGTTGCCTTTCTCGCATCGTTCACACGGCCTTCCCCTTCACTTGAATGTTCCTCTCAATTACCCCTGAAACAGACTTCTTTGTTTACGCCTTCGCATGAGTTCTCCTGGATTTTTTTAACTTTGCCCGAGAAAATATTAATTTACATGGAAATAAAATGCCATTGTGATTATTCAATTGAAACGTTCAAGTGAAGAAACCGCCAATCAAAAATCGGCTTATGCAAAACGTTAAGGTGCGTTCACACAGAGACGCGGGCGGCGGTGCGTGTCGCTCGCGGACGCGTGACGGCGGCAGCAGCGGGCGGACCGAGAGCGTCACATCCCGTGACGCCGCGCTTGACCACCGCGCGTGACTGTTCCGTTCACCGACATGATGACTCGCATTTGTTTCCATTTTATTTATTGATCGCAGCTTTTTGTCTAGCGGTCGGAAACTCGCTTTTTAAACGGTAAGCTCCGGCATTATGGATGTAATAGACGCTCATGTGAACACTGGAATGCGCGGCGAGAAAGTACTGTGTAAGACGGTTAATTGATTAACTGGGTCGATGTAAAATTGTATTATCACATTTTTATGTCACGCCATAATTTTATAAAGAAATCTTCCTCAGTATAATGTTATTTGCATCCTGGAGACTCAACAGAAAGCTAACGTCTATGAACTCATCAGCCAACCTGCAACAAAAAGCCGATGATTTAGGAAGATTGTTATTGTTCTATTGTTGATTAGCAACGTTCCCAGCCTTGATCGTTGTCTAAGGTAGTTACAATCTTGGCAGGTATCATCAAAATAGCTGTATTTCCTCGAGCGTGACCCCTACTCTAAGGTGCTATTTAACATTCACAACATCAAATGAAGATATAGAATAAATTAAATTAAACACAACAAATAAAGGAAGAATCATAAATCTCCGCTAAGTATACACATTCAGTATCATATTACGTATTTTGACATTTAGAAACATATTCATGAAACTATGCATGAATTTATTTGACGCTTCATGCAGCTAGTATATGTTGGAATACCTAATTTAATAATCACATTTAGTAGTTACTGGTAATGTCTACAGCTGGAGTTATTGCTTATGTATTTTGTATAAAATAAGATGTTCACATGCATGGCCAATATCATGGCTAGAAAGCGCATCGTTTCTCGGTTGGCTCACAGAGCGTGGCGCGTGGGAGCGCCACGCCACTGACCGAGAGGCGACTGCGCGTGACACTGTGTGTACTGTTTTATGATTATTTCCTAGTCTTCTGCGAAATTATGCAGTAGTTATAATTTTGCAATTAGACCGTGGGAGAGATTCAGTGTCATTTATATAACGCTCAAGATTTACGAGTATAACTTGCGCTGGATCGAATGTGAACTAGTTCTTATGCATTAGCTTGATGATAAAGGTGTACGTACTATATCCAAAGAAATTTCAGGCTTGAGTTATAACTGGAAAGAATCAGTTGTAATTTGTAAAAACCACCCCCTGATTTGAAATAAGTTGTTATGTAGTCATAATTACCGATGATAAAAAAATTAATACCTCTTATAATACATAGATATCTTCATCAGCCGGAATAAATCCAATATTGTTCCTTGAACACCGAAATCTATGGCTATTCATTGCTTTCCTTAAATCTCACGATGTCGTCTACGGCTTACGTTGTTATGTAATTCACTCGAAAATCTTCTTCCCATTGGTTATCGGTTAGTTAATGTTGCTTATATACAGAAATATTGGTGACTTTGACTCTTGGTGAATTTCCTAAGTTTTTAATTAGTTGATTACCTTCGACCACCTCGAAGTCCCAAAATAAGGTGTGATAGATAACGTCCACTGGTCTTCGGTGGATCTTAAGGTCTTTGCAATTAGCCAAACGCTGCACATTTAACTTGTCCTTCTTCGGGCGAGCTCTGTTTTGATGTTTTACACATCGAACTGGACAGCCTGTCCATAGATGTCATCGATACTTTGAGAGTATCGTTTACATCTACTAATACTATATTGTATGTTACATGAACATTTGACATAATTTTTGTCATGTCAATATAAAACAGCTTGCGGCTCAGAAGCGAGGTGGGCCAGTAGTTCATCAACGAGACCTTGTAATTAGTTCATCAACGAGACCTTGTAATTAAGACAAATATAAGATCAATTATCGTTTTTTTTCTACAGTAAAAAAACGCTGGGAATCTATGTTCATCGTATTCTCCGCACCTATTGTTGAAATGTACCATCATTCTCAATTCAGTGGATGAAACGTAATGACCTCTCCCTCATAGCCTATTCAAGGCGTGTTGTCTCGCGCTACCGCAATTCCAACTCAATAAAATTTCATAGAACACTCTCATTGACATTCAGGAGCTGGTCACGATTTCCTCCTTACCATGCGTTACCATTAGTGCTGACAATAGTATTGATGAGGGCACTTTGCTGGGCTGCGGATAGGTATAACAGCTTGAGTTAAGAGCTTTATCGCAAAAAACAAACGTCTCCTTTTTTTTAAAAATGCCGTTGTGTAGGATATACTTGAATACAGATTAAGTTATGTTTTGCGATGCTGCAATTTGCGTGAATTCACTCGCCTGAACTTTAAGTAAACCTGACTAGGCCATGTGGCGTCTGTGTAGCTATGTCGTCCAGCGTCATGGCTCGTACAGGCTTGTGAACATTATCTATTACTGATACGAATAAATGAATAGTGATGTCACCAGATTCAGATTTGGGTTGCGTTTTCAATGAATAAAGATAAGTATCCATAACCCCTAGCAGTGGGCGTTGACAGTGGGTGGAACAAGTAAGGTGGAGGGTAGGAATATAAACGATATCGGCTCACGATTTACCCGGAGCGCATCTGTCCGTGCGGTGCCGGCGCGTCCTTCGGCTGGACGCCGTGTGAATACGCCATTACGATTCGTACAGAGATGGATTCTTTGCTGTGCGTCTCTTAGTGAATACAATTTATAATAATTCAGTGTAATAGTAGTATTTTTACTGCTGATAGGCTAACGTTTGATCACTATCTGAAGCAGTAATGGCTCAGTGGCATTGACTGCCGCGCAGCAGATCTATGGTTCGAATCCCGCCGCGGGCTTGAGCTTCACCGCATGGTGGAAGGGCATTTTGCGAATGCCCGCCTGGCTAGCGACCACTCTCAAGTAGAAAATCTGTCGCCAAGCACCTAACGGTGTGTTCCGGCAGCAGTTCTTGAGAGCCAGTGAAATTACAGGCACACGAGACTTAACACTTATGTCTCAAGGTGAAGGGTGCAGTGCAATTCGTGATTTGTGACGAAATGCATCTGTTGTAAGCAGAGGTTAGTCCGCTTATCATCAGGTGGGCGTCGAGCTTGTTCCGTCACAATAAAAGGTGAGCATGTGTAAAACGAATGCGGTTAAGCTAAAGTTCTGTAGGAATCGAACCAGCCCCGCTTATAGGCAGCATCACTAATTACCACAGTGCTACCATCGCTCCAAACCATTCACGATTGTTCTAATTTCCCTTTTATGTGACTAAATATAGAAAGTTTTGTTTATCATCGATAGCGTTGACATTGAATAGTTGATATCGACGTTTTCGTTCAGCCCAGTCACAACACTACCACGTAATCACTCCACATCTATTAATATATCATTGTTTTCTCAAGGATGTTACAAACAACCACATTGAACTTTCACGTTCTACGTACAAAGCAGTACTTTCTAATTACTGTTATCAATCAAACCAAACTTTATATTTAGCTGCCAAACTATTCTCAGCCTCGTTGACGTAACCTACCGATGTACTCACTCCATTCATAACGGTGTAATGTCGATTGAAACTATTATACTTTTCAGTAGCATTAGCAAGAGATAGGTACACTTTACTTGCTGCTGTATAGTATTTGAAGTGTTTTCAGTTTACGCAATATTACTGCTTATTCATAATGTCTTCAAAGTAAAGTATGTCAAAGTAAAAATAATTTATTCTATTTTGGCGTCTACGACGCTCTTAATATGAGCGGCAATTAAAAGATAATTAATAAAATATTCTACTGCTGTGTTCAGCAAAAATGGAACAGATATATAGAACCTATAGAGAAGATCGGGCAAGAAACTCGGGATCATTCTTTTTATATGTCTTTACACTTTTACAAGTCGTAAAGTCTATTATAAAATTACTACAATATTTATAACATATATAACATAACTGGCGAAAGTTTGGCAGAAGTGGAATGGAATGTAATAGATGCAAATAGGTAGTACTCGTATTTATTTCTTGCTGAAATTCTTTACGTTTTTCTCTTTGTATGTACATAATATAGAATGTTTTTCTTCGGTTTTGTGACCGGCCACTTGTCTAAAGCTAATCCTCTTTGGAAATGCTCTTGTTGGTAGTATACGTAGGACCTTTCAGATAGTGAGGGCAAAACCTAGGTTTGCGTTTATGAGCACCAAACTCCGAATCACGTGACGTAAGTATTGTTCTGTACTGTATAAGCCGGATCGTCAAGAGGTGCAATGCTAACCCGGCACCCCACGGGGTTATTAACGTAAGCATTGGGATGCTGCTAATTCGATTTATTATTTCCATTGGTCGCGTTTTAAGTCATTCAAAAGAAGGATGAGATAGAACAGACCCTTATGTTTTTAATCCGGGAACTTATCCATTTCCTATTTAGACTGAAATGAAAACCACTAAATATTGCTAATGTAAATTATCGTGTGGTGTGAAATACTCCATCATCAGTTCATGTATAGCAGCTATCATGTTTTATACGTCATTCATCATTCTACCACCGGATGGTGGATATGCCAATTTTATTTTATGGATGTATTTATTGCTAACAGATCACGTCCGCCGATGGTTCCCATCCGCCCACGCGTCATCGCTTCCTTAACGAATACCGAACTTGTTTACTTGACAACCCAATGATCTAACGCATGATGACTCTTTGTAAACTTACCTCAATCAAAACCTGTATTATATAATGTGAACGACAAGTTTTATCTGAATCATCATGGATCTCGAAAACGTGTCGTGCATGTCTAACGTGTTAAAAATTCTGTTCGTAAACAATAAAACTGTAACGGATCTCGCTCACTAGTATCTGCTATCTAATTAGGTGTGATTCGTGCGTTAGAATGTTAACGAATCATGTTTTGGAAGGGGGTAAGGACCCAGATAACGTGATGCATGAGAGCCTGGCTGAACAACAACCACTTGCGTCAATGGTTGTGTGTACAGTATTTAGCGGGGTTGTGCGAACTAGCCTAATATTAAACGCGAATGAATTCTTTGCGTCAATCAGATTAATACACTTAACGGCGGGCCACGTGCAAATGTCAATAGGAAGATCACGATTTTTCTGTTTTTCGTCCTCACGGTTAGCAGGTGCAAATACAGAATTACTGACTGATATCTAGAGCAGGTTTGTACAACGATGACAACCTGGATAATTTTCCTTATTACTCACATTATGCAAATAAATGAGATTGCATATCTGTTTGTCATGAGCTGAATTACTGTGTGGCATAAACTTACTGAGAACTATAAAATTTTATAACTTAAACGGAATAGACTTTTTACGCTGATTCTTAAAAAGTATGATTAAAAGTAGTTAATACTGATTTTAATATTGTTAAGGTTTGCAATAACGCCTGCTAGGCGTCGCTCCATCCCCATACGATGGTTGATGAAACGAGAGCAAGAATTAAAGTTATGAGTCATTAATTACTTAATGTTAGCTCAATTGGTTAGAGCATACCCCGGCTAGAGGGGTGGATGGACGCGGGTTCGAATCCCGCATGACTATATTTTTTTCTCTCGTAAATTAGTTATTTTGTAAAGTAAATACTGATGCTGATTCAAATCATTCTGAGCTCCCATTTTCATGTTCCGACTTCGACAAGTTATTTAATATTTTTCAGTGTTTCCATCGTGCTGTTCTTATTATAAAAAAAACACCCTATTTGTAAGATACTTCCAGCATAATCAATTTTCACTCACCCACAAATCACAATACACAATACTGGGCTCCATCGACAAGACTTGTAATTACCAAGTCATCGAGGGCATATTGGCAAATACTTTTTTCAGTTATTTGAATGTTACTTAAAATCTGGCAAGCCGGTATCGATGAAATTTAAATGAGACCTACGTGGTATGACCTACCAAACATAAAAAGAATCGTCAAAATCAATTCATAATTGGCGGAGTAATGGCGTAACATACATTAAGAAAACTTACAGCCGAAATGAGAACTTGCTTCTTTCTTTAATTCGGTTAAAACAAGTAACCAAATCAGTTCCTAAGAAAGGTGTAATAGTTTGACATCGAAACTTGGCTATAAGTAGGCTATTCTTTAAATGAGCCCTATGAGACGTCAATGGGGATTTGCGGTAGAAAAGTTCACATATCCCCATTAATGCGGAAGTCCATTGACTTACTTAGGATTAGTGGATAGCACAATATTAGATACTGTTATTTTCGAAGCAATGATTACCCAGCAGCAAGATTTATGAACTGCTGCGCAGAGGGGCTTATCCCGTCGCGGGCTGGAGTTTCACCATAAGGAGAAAAGTAGTTTTGCGAATGCTCGCCTCAATGAGTAAATCTATCATAAGGCAACAAACCGCGTATTCAGGTTCCGGCAGCAGATTTAATAAGAGACAGTGATTCTAGCTACAGCCTGCTTAAACCTTCGACTCATTATCACTTACTAGGTACTAACAAGTGGATTTTGTTCAAAGGCTTACTTATTAGAATAAAACAGCAAAATAAATATATTTTAAAATGGATGTAAGATAAATAGTAATAAATAGAAGCGCATCCTTACTGCGTCTCTGCAGAACACATCTACACACCTTGGCTAAAGCATGACGTAGTGTCGCTACGTTTCGCGAATGCCAAATTCGGCCGCCGTTCGCATACTGATGCCGTTGCGATTCCCACTGAATGCCGAGTGGTACCGTGGAGTGTAGTGGAACTGCCTACATCGGTCCTTGGCGGCACGTGACCAGCCTGGCAATGCCCCCCGCATTGGTCCTTGGCACCGCGTGCCAAGAATACTTAATATCACGTAATGCGCTGCCGATGGATTTATTGTTCCATGCTCTTTGTGTGGATTGAATTTTTCCTCGTCGTAATCGGGAAATGTGCGGTGGAGCTTGCCTGATTGAGGATTAGGGATGCTCGATTTAAGCTGATCAGTTTATTGATGGTGGGATATATTTTTCCATCGGGGTATTTCTCCGTGGAATAGAATCGACCTCTCTTCAGAACCTGACAAGCATAACACTGTATTCTTCCCTATAACGTTTTGCTACTTACGCAACATTTTATGTGGGTCCTAAATACAAATCAACAATCAAATACAAGTTAGGTACTCCTAAAATAGCATCGGTCTATGTGTGACGTCCACAATGTATTCCACAGTTTCTTCGAATCTAAATCAATCGAGGCCTATTCACTCCAATCTGGTCTACTCACCCTGAACTATGTCCACATGATACTGTTGATTCGTATCGATGCGCCAGACAGAGTCGCACCATGTGTCGCCGTCGTGATCACTGACGTAGGTGCAAACTAGGATGGAATGTCGTGTAAACATCGTTATGTTTGAAATACATCATATCTATTATGATTATGAATAAAAACCTTTCATTAAATCCCTCAAATCGCCTTTAAGTGAAAAGCTTTTATTGCCTTTCGTCTTGGATATTTTCACAGTAGAGCATGCCTGCGTAGAAAATATGTATTCAGACTCCCAGATCAATATCCATCGGCAAACAGACACGCTAGTGGTGTAACATGCTTCAGCTGAATTATTGAAAATGGAACGAAACCGCTTAAGAGTGTATTTTTAGAATATCGACCATGTACAGATACAGCGTTCCTTAAGACATGGGGAAATAAGGTTGTGCAGATCAATCGCGCATTCTCTGAAATTGTTCTGCTCACCAATGACGGACAGTCTCATTGGTGTATGTGCGTATTGTTTTAACATTCTGAAATGTTTTGCATTATGGGTATTTTTCATGCTTGGGTAACATTATTGATATTTTAGTTTAACCCAAGGTATGATTAAATATGCTTTCTAAGTTACAATAAAATCAGTCCTTGAGAGCCATTGAATTACAGGCACATGAGACTTGCGCCTATGTCTCAGGATGTCGGGCGCAGTGCAGTTCGTCACTAGAGATGAAATGCATATGTTATAGCCAGAGTTCCGTCACAATACAATAAAAAAAATAAGTTTAAAATCAAAAGCAACTGTTAAATAAATATTTTGTCTTATTACATACCTAGACACTGATTCGTCTCATTGATATTTCGGTTCAAGCTAAATATTAATAAGTTAATCTATTGAAATTCACAACCCATCTGCGCCCTTCTGCTAAGAAATCTCATAATAAAGTTGCCTGCTGACCTTGACGGCATCTGTCGCCAGGTGGCCCTCATCGACAACATAAAGGGTTAACAAGGGCATCCGGATACTTGTATTTTTAATGTTCCTTGTGTAGCTATTTGTAGAAATATACTTGTACTCGTCAATATGATAAACTCAGACCAGTTATACAAGTTATTGTAAATATCACGTCAGTCGAAATACCAACGAACGTTCCGACTAGAAACAATGGCCTTTACGTTGTGTCTTGAACTTTTGTTATGTTCTTGCCCTTTGCATTTTAATAGAAAATCAAAAAAGCTGTTGAAGTCTAGTGCGCGTTTTTGTTTTTTTATACACGTATATCTACTTGTACTACATAAGTGCAGTCGGACTATCAATGGGATCGGACCATGATCTCGAGTAGGACTACGAATCCTTAGGCGTCTAAAATTATAGAAACATGAGATTTCAAGCAAATTTAGATTTTGACTAACATATAATTTCTATTTATTTATAACGATGACAAGAACGATTATATATTATAATCGTTCTTGAACTTGAATAGAAATAAGCATAACACACTCCTATATACGTATTTTCCGAGGATTATAGTTCCAGTAAATGACTTTTGTGTGTTCATTGATAGCATCGTATATTTTTGTATTCTTGTCTTCCATAATCTATTTGTGTGTGTATTTCTTAGTTAAACACAAACTACGTCATAAAATATTAGCGACCTAGAGCTAGATCTTTCCGCTTGAACTTTATCAAACTAAACGTAATTATGAAAATAGAATTGTCATACTTCCCACATTATCGCCTGAACCAAGGTTAAAATATCAATACCCGTTATTAAAATACTATTTAAATCACTCGCCGACCTCCATCTCTGTGCCTTTTTAAATTAAGGAAAATAAACGAGTCACTGTAGGTAAACATGATGTAACAACGCAATATCAAGTATAAAATTAAACAACCCGATACGGAAAATATCAGTCTCGAATTTTCATAAACCGCATTGAGGTCGAATGAAGATTAAACATCGCGTTTAGATGACGTGGCTTTAATGCCTGTTCTGCAATTAAGTTGTTATGGCTTGCTTCGACGTTTTTGGCATTGCATCGTCATCGACCTAGTTGCGATCTGTGACGCGCTCAGCGAGCTCGTGTGACAAACATGTTGTCTTTGGTACGATGTATGTGTGCCAATGTGACAGGACGACGGGTCACCTCTCAAGTCTATTGATCTTTGATGACAAAATGAGTCGATACATCGACTCGATACGATTGATAAACGATTGAAATTGAAACAAACATCCGTTGAGTTTTCGATGATTCTCGTCGTGGTTGTTTTACAATTAGATGATATAGGTACTCTTACCTAGATTGTTTTCGGTTGACGAGGAAGATGAAATATACAAAAACCTTAAAACTTATGTAAAATGAAGTCATCTTGATTGTACCATAGAAGATGGTTTGAGCCCTGCTGCAAGATCATGTCAATGTGACATTCGCGTAGCGCAATGTACCTTCGAAATAAAACAAACTTAAATTCAGGTATAATCATGGTAAAACGACCAAATAAAGAAAGTATAGGAAGTACTAAATATAGGAATGTAGCGCAGTAAATTATTGATGCGATAAGGGTGAGCATCGTATGTACTTACTTACAGTACTTACGCCCTATTGTGGGTGTAAATGCTAACATTCAGTAAAACAATAAAATGCAAAAATTGTCGCTGCAGTAGTAGTTGCGACAACATTCAAAAATATAGAAGGGCGAGCCTTCGTGAGTGGAAAGATCTGTAACGGAACTTTTTTTAAAACCTACGAATATTTTAAGTAAGTAGAAGCTCGCGATACCATCAAACTATGTACTAGTATGTACCTAGGTAGCATTCTCTATGTACCTACTAGTATATAAAAGAGTAGAGCATTTTTTTTTGCGTTGAAACTGGTAATAAATCTGTTCCTGAAATGGTATCAAAAATAAAGGAATTTAAAATGTCGTTTGTCTTCTGTGAAGATCAAGTTTGGCTCATTATATATGGGTAGTTCAGCCAACCAACATATCTAAAATTCGAATGAGGTTTTGCAGTTTTGAAATTCGATGAGAACGACGACTAAGAAGTTGTATGTTGATATATTATGAATCGGTTTATAAGTGTAGCGGGTTGAATAAATTAGCGATCAAAATTCTTCAGATGTATTGGGTTTTTCTGACAAGATATTCTCTGTTAGTTCAGTGCATGGAACTGCGCCTGGATTATTTTATTGCTTACATCCTTTTGTTTGTCATTATTATGCATATTGGTTATTAATGTGGTTGACGTGTTGTTCAGGCTTAGCAAAGTACTGGAAACTGGTTTTAAATAATACCTGTGTACACCATTACATCTACAGCTGGAACTTCCACGTTTGGTGTGCTCCAGCAGCTGTCCTTGAGTCCTGAACAATCTCTTCGACCACATCATTACTTACCATCAGATGAGATAGTGGTAAAATATAGCCTATCAGCAATTAAAAAAAAAGGAAAAAGAAGTACAAACCGTCCAACTCACCGATTTAGCTTTCAGAATTTGTAAGTTGAAGTGGCAACGGGCGGGACACATTGCTCGACGAACTGATAACCGATGACGAAGAAAGGTTCTCGGGTGGTGACCACACTACACCGGAAGACGTAGAGCTGGGAGGCCCCTCACTAGGTGGACTGACGACATTGTAAAAGTCCCGGGTATCCAATGGCTGCAAGTGATTAATAGCCGTTCGTTTTGGCGTTTTATGGAAGAGGCGTTTATTCTATAGACATCTACATGCTCATGATGATATGTTTAAAGGTGGCACTCACTCGTAGGTCCCTGTAGCAAGAATCCGTCATGGTGGATACCACGCCAGTGTTACATACTCTGCTCCGAAGCAGTAGTGAACAAGCACTATTATTTAGTCGTTAAGAGCACCGTAGCAAGTGTTACTGGGCGAACGAGACATAAGAATTAACGTCTCGAAGTGACTAGCGCAGTGCAGGGTCAAGCGGAACGAGAAAGGTCACACTGCAGCTGTAACGAACAGGCGTGACGCTTACCATCAGACGTGCGACTTGTCCGTCTCATCGCTTACTGTATCAGCTGGATTGTTCACAGCCTCTCTCATTAATCATTAATCCCCACGGTTGGTAGGACATTCTAACCCCTGGGGTGAAAAAATGGTATGTTATGGAATAAAACAAAAATCTAAGAAGGACAGGCTATTTGCTATGCTAGCGGGACCAAAACCAGTCTTAGCTTTTGAATTTATGGTACTCATAACGGAACTTCTATTGTATTAACTTCGGAGATATACATGTATATACACTCGAGAGCAATGAATCCGGGTCACTTAAAGAATGTTAAAAATCTCGGAAACTAAAAATGATAGGTTAATGCAATAAATTGTATTTAATAGACAATGTAATACTCCTTAAATGAAAGTAAAAAAAATATGAGTCACCATACATTTTATTAACACAAAATGACATAAAGAAAAAAACTGCTGATCTCTCCTTAAAACAAAAATAGGAAACATGAAATTTTTGAACTTTATTACGATTTTCTTGAATTTTAATACTTCGTATTGCCTCCTCGTGCTTCCATTACTGCGTTTACGCGGTTTGGCATGCTGTACACCAAGTTCCTTATACGATTTTGGGGAATATTCTCCCATTCCTCTGTGAGAGCAATTTTGAGCTCACGAAGCGTGATTGGGGGAGGGTTTCGTTGTTTTACGCATCTGCCTAGCTCGTCCCAAGCATGCTCGATCGGGTTGATATCCGGGCTGCGCGCTGGCCACTCCATACGAGTAATGTTCATCTCTTGAAGGTAGTCATTCACAATCCTACCTGTATGAGGTCGGGCATTGTCATGCATAAATATAGCATCCTCACCTAAATTGACCATAAATGGACCAACGTGATCATTGAGGATTTCTTCCACATATCTTACGCTAGTTAAAGAGCCGTTTTCTATGATCACCAGCTCTGTTCGACTTTCAGAAGAAATTCCGGCCCACACAAGTACAGACCCACCACCGTAGGCTACTTTTTCTTCGATGCATGCTTGCTTGAATCTTTCCCCTGGTCTTCGATACACTCTGTGTCTTCCATCGTGCTTGTAGAGCATAAATTTTGATTCGTCGGAGAACATAACTTTTGACCAATCTTCAATACTCCAATTTACGTGGCTCTGGGCATATCTTAGTCTCGAAATACGATGCCCACGCTCCAGTTTAGGGCCATTTGCAGGTCTAAGGGGTTTTAAGTTAGATTCAGCAAGCCGACGTCTTACTGTCCATGCACTTGGGTTACTTCCTCCGAGGCGTCGAAACTGATTGGTGAGTTCAGTTCCTGTGAGAAAGCGATTTCGAAGCATGGTGTTCACCAAGTATCGGTCTTCTCGTGCTGTGGTACACCTGGTTCTGCCCGTTCCTGGTCTGCGTAGGTTAGAAACAGTTTCTTCGTAACGTCGGAGAACTCTTTGTACTGTTGACAGCGACACACCGACAGTCCTGGCTGTATCGCGCTGACTCCGGCCGGTTTCCAGCATTGTAAGTATTCTGGTGCATTCTTCAGGCGTAAGCGACATAATTTCAGCTTGAATAATGAATATAGAGCACTATCAACATGGTTTATGTACCCACATAAATGACAGATTACAAACAAAAGCAAAACCAAATGCTGTAATTTCGTAGTTCCATCTTCGAAAGTGGCCCTTTTTCAAATTTGATTTTTTTATTATATAACTTTACAATAACTAAGAAGTTTTAATACCTCCATTTAAGGAGTATTACATTGTCTATTAAATACAATTTATTGCATTAACCTAGCATTTTTAGGATTCTTTAAGTGACCCGGATTCATTGCTCTCGAGTGTATATAGATATACATGGTGTCAATCTAAAAACTCTTAAAGTCCTTTCTCAGACACTGAACACAATCGTCTGTAATAGACGCAAAGGGCCAATGAATGAATGAATGAATACATGTGATGTTTTTAAACGCAGTGCGGTGAATAACTTCAATGCAGTTTGAAAGTAACGCATTTCGAATGCGGCATGGTGAGTTTACCGCGTAGTTCTGTCGCTGCGGGGTTGCGTAAACAAGGATGTTGGCTCAGGTGCCGCCGCGAGTTGCGCAACTATCCTCCGCGGCTGCATATCAGTATACCACACACACTCATAGCCGTGTGCTGTGCTGTGACTCAACGTGATTACACTCTCTTATTTCCCTGTGTATGTGTCACGGCTTATCGCCATTTCTTTTCTAAAATTCTGAAATCAAACACAGATTTAGATGTCATCGTCATTTTTGTCCCTGCTCTCGCTACTGCTAGATATTGATACAGTACATGAAGTGAACTTTTTTTTTATTTTTTATGCCTGATAGGTTTGCCTTTGACCACTATTTCACCTGATGGTAAGTGAAGATGTGGTTGAAGATGTTGTTCAGGCTAAGCTAGACTTTTTTATGATTGTTACCTCAGAACTTTTTAATGGGTGAATCGATGTTGACAATTATTTTTTATTTGAAAGCTGATGCTTGTCGTGGTCCCATTTAAATTTCATCAAAATCGGTCAAGCCGTTTCTGAGTTACAGTCCAATAACTGAAAAAGATTTTCCTATCTTGATGTTAACATAGTCGTTAAAAATGAATGACAATCGATCCCGTAAGTAGCAAAGGTCACAAAAAGGAGTGAATTTTTTTTTTTACCAAAAAATGGAACTGACTGCAACACTCAAAAGTGTGAAATAACTTGTCGTAGTAGGTACCATGCGCACAATATTGTGATAATAATTAAATCAATGTTATATAAGTACCTAGATTGATTGTGTATAACACTAAGTACGTACTGCAACGAACTAGGTATATAATATTATATTTAATGACATAATATAAGAAAGAGAAGAAAATTATCAATTTATGTAAAAGGTAAACCTTTTTTGTACATATATTGGTAGTATTGTAGGTATAGAAGATTATATACAATTTGTTAGAAACCAAGATAAAGCTAATTGATTTTGTAACAGCCCCAAGGATACCAATGGGTTTGTAAACAAATTCACCAAAATATAATTTGACCGTTGTTCGCCTCCTTCAAAACTTTGGTCAGCGAAAGCAATTCAACACATTAGCATATAGCCTACGTATTTTAAAAGAATATTGATGATTATGAGAACAACATCTTCGACCACATCATCGCTTACCATCAGGTGAAATAGTGGTCAAAGGCTAACCCGTCAAGCATAAAAAAAAGAAAAAATAATTTTGTTATATAGATATAGAAGTGAGTATTTTTCGTTATAATATTTAAAGAAAGTTATAAGTGAACATTTATTAATTCACGTGTGTAACTTGTTGCTCTCTACTCTATACGCAGCAAAATGCTACGAAGCTTTTCCTACACATCATATTTTACTAGCAGTTCTGTGAGCTGAAGAGGCCGCGATTGAAATACGACATTTTCAACACCGATATTTCGCTATTTAGAAATAATTCCAAAAACTGATGACAAAATAAAAACATAAAACTATTATCCAAATAGCTCATAAAACTTCACGAGAATCGGTTGAGAAATGCGACCTGTAGAAAAGAACTAGCGGAAATCGGGCAGACATACGACATTCGTGATGCACTTATGCCCAAGCTTAAACGGCGACGGTTCGCTTGCCCATCGGGGTCGCTCGGTCAATTACGTCACTAAAACTATCAAAACACCAACAACTTATGAAACGTGCTACAACACAACGTATAACCACAGAATATCTAAGTGTACCAAACAGCCAAAAGTAAAAGTCGGTCGTAAAATGTGTTCTCTTTCGTTCCCACTCCGTTATCCTTTCGGAGAACTCGCTTCTTTAATTACCGTGAACAGTTAACGCACTCTACACGAGGTTTGGTTTAAAATTGTTCCTTTTATTGTTAACAGATGAAATAATTTGATGTATTGCTTTCATTGAGGAACGGCGAATATCGATATATTGTTGCGTCACATCCTTTTACTCATATAATTTAATTTTAAAAATACGACCGCATTTAGTTTAGTTGCAAAAGGAAACCTAAACATTTTTGAGGTAATAAAGCAATTTACATTTACTTTTTTTAATGTTCACAGATATGTTTTAATATATGTTATTATTAAATATACATTTCTGCAAAGTAACTATTAAGAATGTATTTATTATGAAAATTATTTCGAATGTGAATTTGGGCGGGCGTAGGGGCAGACAAAGAAGGAACGGGGGATGAATGGACCCTGTGTGGAGAAAGATATGTCTATGAAGACCAGTAATAAAACTATATTGTAAATCAAGAACACGAGTGCATGTTGTGCCGACCTCACAAGGGATAAGCAGAAGGATAATAAGAGTTACACTACTTATTGTATACTATACTAAATATTTTCATTCTTGAAAAAATAAAATAACGGAACCAACAGAAAATAAACCATTCAAAGTTTAATGGCAGCTGGCACAATAAGGAACAGTACAACAATAAAATTAAAGGTCCGTAACTGCATAACTGCATCCTTTCCACTTACAAAAGCATTGTCCATAACTGGGCCATTTTCGGAACGGTTTACTTTCGGCATATTTTGGATACTCTCTAAGGTCTATGACCATAAAACTTTCACTATTATTGGACAATGGTTCCTTTACAATTGGTTTGCTGACTGTACTTGGGTTTCATGTCGGCGTCTTTGTCTAAAAACGAAAGTATTTAAAGAAGAAAGACTTCTATCCAAGATAAAGTTCAGCATCAGCCTATTCTATTTTACAATGTACTCAAACAAATATTCGTTGTTAATCTTCTAAACGGGACTAAAATCATGGCATAATAAACCGAAGGCCAATAAAACGATACATTTATTAATTTGTTTTCAAATTTGTATCAAATTCTATACTCTCACTTTTAATTTAATTTTTTCTATGGTTTTAAAAGTCTTCTAACTTCTTATTCTCATCTTAACCAACGCCATGTGCATATGTGACAACATTTAAGTATATTTTCTGTATGTACTCTGATGTCTACTCTCTAGTGTAGCTGTTATCTTAGTGCAGTATTTGACTACAAATCGTTCTGAAAGACAATCCGCTACCTACCATTTCGTTGACCATCAACTTCTGCTTTATTCGTCACGTGAGAGACAAAATATATCCAAAATTCTTCTGACATGCTACGGCATGATACCGTATTACTATTGAACTATTTCGTCACTAGCGTACTCAAGCTTTTCTAACCTCATCCCATTATCTATGACGTTAATTCTACCGGACATCAATGTTATTATTCGCATCTGTGCCACGTGCTTTTATATGCCTCATCTTTTATCCTAAACGTAATAAAAAAAAAAAACTGTTTTAGTAGAATCGTTTCAAATCTGTGCTTCTGTGACGACTTTGCGTTTAACTCCTCTTCTACACATACTATTTAATCTACTAATGCCATGTAATACACAATATATTTTGTTAGCTTTAAATAACTTAACCTTGAAGAATAATCGTTCAATTATTCCCCAAGGTCTGTCCAAGTGTTATTTGACTGAATAATTTCCAGTAAAGATACGTCCGTTTAAACTCGGTGCTATCATCGGTACATTTTATCTATGCGTTTATTTACTTGGTGCCGACTACCACAGCATAGAGGTACTAACTATACGTAGGTATACTATTATCGTATTGTAACTAGTTGTTAATCTGTGACGCTGGAGTGATCCAATCGAACGGTTTTTTGGCACTGCACTGGAGGCTTTGACGTAATCACGTAACGCGAGATGATATTACGTTTCAGTGCAGACCAAATGTTCCATGAATCGCTTTACTAAAGATCTGACTTTTCTTAGAACATATTATCGTAACTCTGCAAGAGATAACAAAATAGTCCAAGACAAGCATTACATGTGCCGAAGAACTTACATGCGCTCAAGTATATAAAAAATAGTAATTTAATATAGCGTGTAATTAAGTGTATGGCATCTTTAAAGCATAAACTTAGTGACCTCTATTAATTGATTATTCAAATAAATAATAAAATTTGTTGCAAATAAAAATACAAACTGACTTTTCAACAGAATTTTCAAAATCCTTAACGTTTATTTTTACGAAAGTTTTGTGACACCTTTATCTTTATTACTTGATAAGGTATCCTCTGACCTCTACCTCACAAGGCGGTACTCAAGCTGAACCTGGAATAGAAATTGGGTCGAATAGACAGCTGCCGGAACTGACCGCTATTTGCTTTACGACAGATTTTCTTCTTGAGGTTGTCAGTTATAGTATAGACAGGTGGTCATGCGAAATGCTATACCACTATGTAGTATGGTGGTACACCTACGAACCTTGAAGGTATTTCCTTCAAACTAAGAACCTATACATTGCACTCACTTCTCAAAGACAGATTGCATGAAGTGTATGTACTCGTATTTACACATGTACTCAGTACAAGCGCGGAGCTATCATTGTCCAAATCTTTACTTTGTATTTATAGTTATCAGCAGGGTAACGACGGATTATGTTAGGTATATGTGGAGTGGAAGTGTTGGCCGTCCTTGACAGTGGTACCGCGATGACGTCAAACGCGAGCTATTTCTGCGCCCAAACTCATAAACATTCGTATATTTCCTAGTAGTACAGCACGCTTTTTAACTGATGTTATACATATAGATACCGATACACTAGGGAATCGCTGTGTAAATCTAGAGTCTTAGTGATTGTTTTACCGTTAACTTGTGTACATTGTGTTTGATGCCTGTACTCCGGTGTACAATACTCTTCCATTTGTCAACAGTTTGAACAATTTGACCTGTTCGATAACTTAAATAACGTTTTCTTATTATAAACGCAAAGTGATTTTGTCTTTTGAACCAGACGGGCATAATGACAGTAAATATAGCGAAAGTATTGAAGCGCTCGTAGCGAAGTTTTCTTAGCCAATATAAACCGATCAGAAAAGTTAAGCAACGTCCGCCGCAGCCACAACTTGAATAGGTGAACGCTGGTGACATTACTACTCAGCGCTTCCGTGCTTCAGACGGCACGTTAAGAGCCCTTATTCCAGCAAAGCCATTTTACAGCTGTTTTCTCAAGGCTGTTGCAGCTAAAGTATAAAAGTTTTTGTTTTTTAAATGATGCAGAAAGAAAGTTTATTGTTTTTTTAATGGAGTGCATTAACCAAAACAATAAAAAAAACAACTGAAATCCGACAAATTTTTTTTTACCAACTCATGTTTTCAAAAATTTCTTCATCAGTGTGACTTCAACAGTCTTTTTATCGAACAAAAATTATTCGTTTTACAAATTGAAAAATATCAGTAAACCAATCATATTGCCGCCAATGGAGTGCATTAATAACATTTTGATAAATATATGTTACAACTGAATAAATAAGGGATTGAAAGGGCACTTTTGGCACAAAAATACCATTCAAATTTCTTGTTATTTCTACAAAATCTGGTATTTTATCAAATAAATAAATATGCAATTCATTACTTGAAGTTTTTATTTAATAGATAATAATATTTTGTCGTTAATTTAGTGAAAAATGTATTTTATACAATTTTTTCAATATGACCTATAAATTACGGAACACAACGCCTTGCATCTCCGGGCTATTGTAGGGCCAGGCCCTCGCCCAAAACCCGGTGGAGCTGGACGACCGCACAGGCGGTAGCCAGCATCTATGTCCTCCCTAAACAAACAAACAAACCTTGCATCTCAGTTTGCGCCTAGCGCTCGTGGAGGGAGGACGTATCGCTGCTTGTCCCGCGCCCTACACGTGCCGCAACTACGGTGCGCAATGAAAATATAGCGTGACCGAGTTGTTTTGATCTATGCGTATGCTTTTATTATTGTAAAGGTATTTTTGTTGAGACCATGCCTTTTTCATTATTAACTAGGATTTATTATTTCCTGATCGGAATTGAATTTTAACCGACTCCAAAAAAAGGAGGTGGTTCTCAATTCGTCTGTATTTTTTATGTTTTTACCTCAGAACTTTTGAAAGGGTGAACCGATTTTGAGTATTATTTTTTTGTTTGAAAGCTGATGCTTGTCGTTTGGTCCTATTTAAAATGCATCAAAATCAGTCAAGTCGTTTTTGCGTTACACTCCAATAACTGAAAAGTATTTACCTATCTTGATGATATAATCATTGACAATCGATATCGTAAGTAGCAAGGGTTACTAAAACTAGTAATCAATTTTTTAACCAAAACATGGAACCGACTTTTTGGTTTTTGCCATAGTAAAAAAAATGGAACCGACTTCAACACCCAAAAGTGTGAAATAACTTGTCAAAGTCGGTACCATGCGCACAATATTGTGATCATAGGTACTTTTGAACTATCATGGTACCGACTTCAACATGTTATTTCACACTTTGGGTGTTGAAGTCGGTTCCATTTAATGGTAATTTTTTTTTATTATGGCAAAAACCAAAAAGTTGCGTGGTTGCTATATATAAGAAAAAAGTTTTAAAAAAAACTTGAAACTAGCTAGAGGCTAAGATGTATTTTTTTTCTTATTTGTTCTTTATTTTATTTTATATTAGGTATTAACTTGATGGAAACAGATGGAAACGAAGTAATAAATTATTACAACAAGTGTCTTTTACACGAAATAATTGGCCATCAAAAAGCACGATCTATGCCTCTCAGAAATAATTTTATTTAAGGCAAGACTATCTAACGGTCTATACCGTGTACTGATTTGGTTAAAAATTATGTTTATAATAATATAGACATTATATATTTTATTAAACAATTAGTACCGACCCTGACTTAGGATTTAAGACTTCTATATTAAACGCACCTTATTTTCTTTCCGTAGCGACCACTAAAGCCGCTCCGCCAACGGGGCAGTTATACAAATATAATGAACCAAGATATGCATGCACAAAGCAGGTATACAAACTACGAAACTAAGTTATTTGCCTATATACAAAGATGGTTAGAAGTACATAATCGAATATAGATACCTACACAGTAGTCCATTGAAATGTTACAATTTAAGACCCAATATTGCATTTCTTAAAGAGCGCAATTTTACTTTTGAGACATATGTGGGTGGTCCATAGAAGAGACCTCAAGTTTGTAGGGTCGCCACC
Organism: Plagodis dolabraria; assembly: GCA_963854805.1. NCBI lineage: Eukaryota > Metazoa > Arthropoda > Insecta > Lepidoptera > Geometridae > Plagodis > Plagodis dolabraria. The sequence continues at coordinate 1,905,520 of OY978453.1, read as the reverse complement.
CTTGTCCTCCGGCTGCCATCTTGGAAAAAGGGGTGAAAACACTTATTTCGCGATATCTTGGAAACTATGCGTCTTACAAAAAATTCTACAGCATATAATTTGCAAATTATTTTGCCTACAAATATGATTATATAACTTTTTGCCCTAAATTAAAAATTTAAGAAGTTATAACCAAAAAGAGTGAGAAAATTTTCATATATTTTTTTTTGCTCTATAACATTCTTTTTCTCATTTTACAAAAAAGATACCTCAGACCAATCTTGTTGATTATCATTTGAGGAATTTTTTTATGATTTTTTAATTTATTTCATTTAAAACACTTACAGCGCTACAAAGTTGACCAGGTTCATCAATGCTCATGGGAATCCGGTCAAAATGTTGTTAAACTTATATTTTTCATATCCTTAAAAAAAAAAATTCGTACAACTTCACTTATTCATACCTAACTTTTTTCCTTACCATAGAACTTACCAAATATAACTTACCGAAGGATAAGCAGGTAGAAAAGGTCTGAGTTACCGTTTGGGGACATAGGAACATCTGCCTGCTACGACTATTATTATTATGCGCAGGCTTAGCTGTTTCTTCTACCTCAGTTTATAGTATATTAGTAACAAAAAATGTATCTCTTAGTTGTGCTACATTTTTTGTTACGTGTAAACGTGTTGAAAATTGTGGATATTATTTTCAGTTTAATCAATTAAACTGCGGGTTTCGGAAAAAAACATCCTCAAAACATCATCTACAATATTGTTCTGGGGTATTTTTTTTTTAAATGTATAAAGAAAGTTATAGAGTAAAAAAATATATTTTTGCTTATAACTTCTTTAACATTTAATTTAGGGCACAAAGTTATATACGTACCATATTTATAGGCATAACAATTTGCTACAAATTATGTCCTAATGAATATTTTGTAAAACGCATAGTTTTTGAGATATCGCAAAATACGTGTTTTCATCCCTTTTTCCAAGATGGCGGCCGGGGGACAAAGGTAGCGACCCCACAAACTTGAGGTTAAGCTTCTTCTAAAGACCCCCATACATGACTCAAAAATAAAATTGCGTGCTCTAAAAAATGCAAAGCTCATGTAACTTTTCAATGGACTATAGTTATAGGTGTGCTAATGTTAGTCAATGAGAGGTTTATTATTAGGTTCATTTAAGTCTACTTTGTATGTAAACTGTAAAGATGCGAAATGAATTTACAAAGTAACATAACATTCCACATTATTTATCAAAAATAAATAACACTTCAAAAAGGATCAAAATGTTTTATTCCATGCGACATCGTCTTTGACCGCTCGATCCTTGCTAACGGTGTGCTCGTATGCGCCGCGCTACGATAAATGCCTAAATTTGAACGATAGCGCAAGGCGTAAAGACTCTTAACCCGTCGGTCCCGGTTGTTGTCTTAGGATGGCAGTCCTTATAGCATGGTTGTAGGACATTTTGAGTATGCCCGCCTGGCTAGCTACCACCCTCAAATAGAAAATCTGTCGCCAAGCACCTAACGGTGTGTTCCGGCAGCTGTGCTTTCTCAATGACTGGCAATAAGGATTCCGCCAGTGACACGCAATACGGTTTTTTTTAAATAATAATATTAATATTTACTATTTACTGTTGATCATCTTGGCACAATTATCAACATCTGGATAATCATTACAAAATTACAAATTTACGAGAGAAAAAATTATAGTCATGTGAGGGATTCGAACCCTCGTCCATCCACCCCTTTAGCCGGGGTATGCTCTTACCAATTGAGCTAACATGACACAATGACTCATAACTGTAATTCTTGCTCTCGTTCTTCATGCAACCATCGTATTGGGATGGAGCGACACCTATAGTTCAACTTGCGTTGTACTACAAACAAGACCAATTTTGCAATTGGTTTTAAACTTGTAAATGATGACGCAACCTTATAATTTTAATATTGTTAAGTTTGCAATGACGCCTGCTAGGCGAATTACTTTTTGAAGCGCTCGTAGCGAAGTTTGCTTAGCCATTCTGAATCGATCAGCAAAGTTAAGCAACGTCCGCCGCGGTCAGGAGTTGGATGGGTGACCGCTGGTGACATTTCTACTGAGCGCTTCCGTGCTTCGGAGGGCACGTTAAGCCGTCGGTCCCGGTTGTTGTCTTAGGATGGCAGTCGTTACAGCATGGTGGTAGGGCACTTTGCGAATGCCCGCCTGGCTAGCTACCACCCTCAAGTTGAAAATCTGTCGCCAAGTACCTAACGGTGTGTTCCGGCAGCTGTCCTTGAGAGCCAGTAATTCTAGGTTAGCCTGTACAACATCTTCGACCACATCATCACTTAACATCAGGTGAGACGGTGGTCAAAGGCTAACCTATCATGCATAAAAAAAAAATAAAAAAAAATTACATTACAAATTTACGAGAGAAAAAGACGAGGGTTCGAATCCCGCACATGACTCTAATTTTTTCTCTCGTAAATTTGTAATTTTGTAATGTAATTCGCCTAGCAGGCGTCATTGCAAACTTAACAATATTAAAATCTGGATAATCACCATTGGTATGCATGGAGTAGCTTTAGTAGTCTCCCTTTATACATGTAATGCCTTGCACGTTAGCCTTTTGAGAAAACTTCCAACGTATGGGTAACAGACTTACATGGTACGACGGCTTACGATCTGTTTGAACGTAAGAGTCTTCGGTAACGCAGGTACAATAAATATTGTTCAAAGTTAGCTATCCCACTACCACGCTTCGACTGACGAAGTCCTATTATAGAGAAAGGCCATGGTTAAATGTGTGAACTCAGCCTTGGAAGAAAACCTTGGACATAGATACTTTGCCCTTGGTTCAACATGTACACTTGTTCCCGAGAGATCTCCACAAGTTGCACATGAATTGCATGCGCAACTGCAAAAGAAGTGGCAAGTGGGTGTAAGTTATATACAAGACATAATAATTAATTCATGAAAAAGTGCATCAAATTTAGAGTTGTTGTCCAAAAATTATGATGTTCAACAATATAAAGATACTTAAACATGCAGCACCGCTATATTTTTTCATCGATATTCGATGGATCGATGCCTGCCGACTGATATATTAAATAACAAACTGTAAATGACGGGAGGACGCTTGTGTATTGGTTCGAGGTTATTATTACAAGAAACTCAAACCCTCAATAATTGTAGCGTAGTTGTAGCACAAATGTTCCACGACCGATAATGGTCACCGCAAAAACATGTGAATCAGCCGTTTAAGAGGAAAATGTGTGTTTTAAATACAGCCAACGTCGAAGTGAGTATAGCATCATGGTGAGGCCACAATAACCGGTTCTGTACCAACTTGCCAACAACGGTTGATTACTGACCGAGTTGAAAGTCATGTCCACACCGACACACAACGTTTATTTTATTCATTCTTTTCTAACTGATACTTTAAATCCTGTTCGATTTCAACTCACCAGTTGACATTGGGAACACCGACAACGTAGCTTTAAATGCCATAAATAAATAGATAGATAACTATTGTTGCACTACACACAACACTAAGACTTATATACAAAAAAACTATGATAGAGTGGCTGGTGGCAAAACTGGAGGCACTACAAGCGATCTATTCCAGGCAACCTTTGGTATGGAGAGGAATCGGAAAAATGAATCAGACGGGGATGTAACATATGTAAACAAAACTAATGAATATAAAATATTTCACGTTGACATAAATAATATAAAACTACCTACGTAGGTATACTCGTACTAATGACACATACCTATAAAAATACATATACAATAATATTATAGATATAACATACATATACATCCTATCATATTAATGTCGAAGATGAGAATATAAGAAATAAACCTGAAAGGAACCTAGGTATGAGTTAGACCAATAAAGCTTATAGCTATAATGAATAGATTCAGGCGTTACTTTGCGGAAATCCATATTTAATAATAACATATATTTTTAAAATATTTTAAGAAAATATCAAATTAATATTTTAATAAAACACTTAAAAAATACAAAAATATATCTAGTGACAATTCCGCCTAATTTTCCTGCTAAGCCGACGTGACGTCACAAACGCCACGCAGCCAAACCGGAAGAATTTTTCGAGAGCGCACGATCGAGAAATTCTCGACCGAATCGCTCGCAGAGTCAAGACCTCCTGAGGATGCTTCGTGTAGAAGCGAAATGCGTCGAAAAATTCTTCCGGTTTAGCTGCGTGGCGTTTGTGACGTCACTTCGGCTTAGCAGGAAAATTAGGCGGAATTGTCACTAGATATATTTTTGTATTTTTTAAGCGTTTTATTAAAATACAATTTGATATTTACTTAAAATATTTTAAAAATATATGTTACTAGCTTTCCGGGCGCGGCTCCGCCCGCGCGCATGTCGGTTATCGCGCAAAAACATTAACCTCTTTTTGCGCAGTTGGATAAAAACTATCCTATGTTTTTTCCCGGGTCTCAAACTATTTCCATACCAAATTTCGTTCAAATCAGTCCAGTAGTTTTGGCGTGAAAGCGTAACAGACAGACAGACAGACAGAGTTACTTTCGCATTTATAATATTAGTACTGAAGTACTGATTACTTATAGCTATACCTAAGTGTTACACCCCGAGATGACACAGAAGGCCTAATGGCCTAATGTACCTAATATTGTAACCTTGATGTTTCCCTGGCTACGTCAGTCTGGTTGATAAAAATATTAGATGTCGCTCATCGCTGAATAATTAATGAAGAAGTTAATACTACTCGTCCGGTCTGCCTTAAGAAACAAGGAATATGGATTAAGATATATTTGTTTAACAAATTACCCCATTCTGTGGCTAACTTGCATGCTAATGATTTTAAGAAAAAAACTAAACAGTTCTTTGAAGCTACTACAATTTACTCGGTAAAGGAATTCTTGCGAACAAATATGACTGCATCTTCATTCTCGAATTAATGAAATTGGATCTTATTATTGACCATTATGTGACTTGGAATTGTAATAAAAATAATAACGACATTTTTGATATACTTAGTTTATACATTTAATTATTTTTGACATCTTTTTAATAAATTTATAATATTGTACAATATGAGGTGCCCAGTGTTACAAACGCACGTTATAAGGCCAATAAATAAATCTTATCTTATCTTAAAAAGAATCCCTGATACCAGTTGGTTTGATGCCGCTCTAACGATATGTCCACGCCTGTAAGACTGTAACTTATCGAACTTTTTGGCACATTGAATCGAAAAAAATTTTTTTCTTAAAATCATTTGTTACATTACGTAATTAATATTACTCAATAATTAAGAGTTTTATACCAACTTGCGCATAAATATGGAGTACATGTATCCTAGCTATCTTTGAAATATAACAAAAATAGGTATGTAACAGTAACTGCCTGATTAAGCTGTATAAATACACAATTCGCAAAGTATTACATCATTCCAAAAATATCCAACATAAGGTAGTTAGGTATAACGTCGGCTATGGAATACCTCAAGCATTCGCACAAACAACAGATGTTTTTCTTTTATAAGAAACAAGTTTTCGTTTACTAGTTAGATAAGAATAGAATTTAGTCGCTATATGTAGATGATGCCTAAAATTTTTAACCTTTTTAAAATTAAAAAGTTCTATTGCCGTACATTTTTGGTAACAAACAACGATTACTAACTAAATAGTGCCTCAATCTCGTATATTGTTGTTTTATAATTGCTATATCTTGTGGAAAAAAACCTTGATTTCTATGGTGCGAATGACGACTACCCCGATCCCATAAGTAAAACACTGCGTGTGAAATTAAAGTTATAAAATATCCTTACTTGTCTTTCAACATGCAGGCCTTTTTAGATCATCTTATAATTAAAAATACAGATTAGTTAAAGTTAAATGTTATTTGTGCTGTCATATTTTTCACAGTTAATAACCTCCTTAATAATTTTCCTCAAACCTTCTCAATAATTACATTGTACAAACTTTTTTTGCATCATTTTTGTTGTATGATTTATAAGTCATCTATGAATCATAGGGTCTGAGCACAGGTCTTATTGTATCAAATGCAAGTGAAATAGCTTCCGTTTATTCGCTTTGTTAACTTAAAACACATCCTAATTATCACGGTTAATATAAAGAAGAACATAATTCCACAAACATCTGGATGGGTATCACTGTCCTCAGCATTGATCTTGGCGCTGTTGTATGGTAGTGTACTACCTAATCAGGAAACGGGATGATCTATCAAATTCAAATACAAAATCATTTATTTAATTTAGCCGTCTACGACGCTCTTATGAAGGTCATTTACAAATTTTAATATTGAAATAGAATAATATTTTTAAATATATACATACTCGGTAAAGTTAATATATCAATTTCTTTAAAAAGATCCCTTAGAGATTCCCTAGGATCCATGTCATATATGGCTCGAATTGCACGCTTTTGTAAGATAAAGATTGTCTCTATTTCAGCAGCAGCTCCCCACAGCAATACACCATACGACATAATACTGTGGAAGTACGCGAAATAAACTAGCCGTGCAGTAGCTACGTCTGTTAACTGTCTTATCTTACAAACTGCATATGCAGCAGAACTAAGTCTTCCGGCTATATTATGTATATCGATACCCTAATTTGCAAACCTACTAACTCCTCTGGAGCAAATTTTACAGGAGAGACTTAAAACGTCATAATAAATTTTATTTAACGCAATAAAGAAAACCAAAAATCCCGTTGGAAATTATGCTTTTTATTTACCTAAAAACACTTAAAAATCTATTTTTTTTTATAACTATTGGGTTTTATAATGAAAAAAGGAGTTGTTAGATTTGATTTAAGCAATAATCGAAACTAAAGGTGGAGTTGTTTGTTTTTATCTTAAACTTTAAGCAGAGTACAATCGCACAAACAAATTGTATTTTATAAATTAAAATAATTAATTTTCGTGTGGCAACGCATAGTAATAGGCGTGATAATCACGGGGCATAGATGACTTAAGTTGCTGTAGATCAGACATTTTTTTTTCGTGATTTTTCTTCTTTCATCATATAAGTTTTTAGGTCCTCCACCCTCACGGGATCAACTTGGGTTTTTCTTTGATTGAGGATCCTCCACTCCTCGCCAAACCGCAGCTTGTACATAACATCTCGATTAGGTCTGTACTGCAGAGCTCTCAGATCAAAAGTAACCTGTAAAAAAAAAACACTTGATTTTAGAAAGCCTCACTTTAAATAATCACATACCTACCAAACATGTAGAAAGAAGGTCTTAAGTCATGATAAGTTAAAACAAAGCATGCAATTAGAAAGAAAAAAAGGGTATACCTTTGGATCTCCTTTCATATTCCCTTGGGGAATAGATTTATAAAAAGCGATTTGTTTGAAATCCTTGAAGTAGGGAAAAGTCAAATATTCACAGATGTTTAAGCATTCGGCAGGGGCATGGATAGTTTGGGTTTTTCAGCCGCTTCTCAATCATGGCATGCATGCTGTAAACCTCCATTTGTGTGTGCCCAAGCTCGAGGTATTTATGAGTTATTGTAATGTAATAATATATTGACATATTAATGAAGGCATTACTGAGAACTACGTTGCGATTTTGATAGGTACAACCATCAGTATAAAACAGGATGTGCCGGTCCTTGTCGTCCATTTGAGGTATAGCTTCTTTTACAATAAATTTCGACATTATGGTGGCAAATTCCTCCGAATTCAGGCCATTCATTAGATTCGTTCCAGACAAAACAATAACCCTGTTCCATTTCATGTCAAAAATACACCACTTGTGGACACATAATTTAGTTTTGTAATAATTGCTGGAAACAGTAGACCTAGGTGGCAGTAGAACAGCCTGTAGATCAGCAGTGAAAACGAATTTGTGATCTTTCTTATCTTGTTGCTTTTCAGTTCTAGCTTCCTTCTTTGTCTGAATCTGCTCATTGTATACGTCTTCACTGATTTGACCAATCACATATCCATTGCATATTTCACAGAGATCTTTTTTTGGCTTAAACAAGGATATTTTTTTAAAGTAAAATGTGCAATCATGTGTAAAATGCATTGGAAAATGTGTCGATGCTCAGTGGTTTTACGTTTTTGGAATTGCATTCCTCTTTATAGAGGGTATAAAGCTGTTGCTTTGATATAATTTCGGGTTGAAAGTACAACAGAGAGGTCCTTTGCCGGCAATAGTGAGAAGGTAGTTTAGGTAATTCTGAGGTGAAAATTATTTTCTGAGGAACTGGCTCCATTGCTGGCGGAGGCCGATACCCTCTACATAGGTGTCAACTGTCGAAAGTATCATCCTGTACTGTATTAGACAAACTGTAGGAGTTCCTATTCAACGATCAAAGAGAGCTACATGTTGTTGTGCATGTATGGTTGGTGGAAGCACATGGTTAGAAAAACACTGCACACTATACACACTTCACGTTCATAAATTTGACACTTCTGCACATGATTGTACAATGGACATAGTAAAAATTAAACTACTAGGCCCACAGTATCACAAAAACCTTGCGACAAACATATCAACTCCAAGCGTCACACCAAAATAACCATAAGTCAAATCTAATAACTCCAATCGCCGTGTAAATTTTCCAAAAAACATGTCAAAATAATGGTACAAGGCTGTTTAACCACAAATACACTAACCTTAGTATATCTTCTACTGTTTTTAAGCTTCAAACGGTGATAAAACACACTTTAACTATTTGTTTTTAAAATAAATCTTCGGGAGCATTCGTACGCTTCTGTGACGCCAAACAAAATGGCCGACTGCGCGGGAGATATTCGATTATTTTGTCAAAATCGATGCGGTTCGTTTCACTCGGAGTTGTTTTATTTTCAAATAGCGTTTTACACCAACACAGTTAGGAATCATGGAGTTATTAGTATTTTAAAAAATAGAGCAAAAAATCTAGTTTCTGCCGGTATCAAAATGTCATTTTCGTGAAAAAGTGGAGTTATTAGGTTTGCAAATTAAGGTATCGATATGTGGATCCCACTGTAAAGTTGAATCCATTTTGATTCCCAGGAAGACTGTCGCATTGTCAATAGAGAGTTTATCTGGGCCAAGCTTAATGTTTGGTTCAACGTAAGGAACATTTGGTAAAGAAAACTTTAAACATTTGGTTTTGGCAACTTTTTTGTATTTAAGAGAAGATTATTAGCGGCGAACCATTCAGAAATCACAGATTTACATTATTTACATGAATGAGTTCACTATCTTTCCTATCTACTTTAAAAATCAGAGAGGTATCATCTGCGAATAAAACAATATCGCAGAAATCTTTGACCATGCAAGGCAGATCATTAATATACGCTAGGAACAGAAAAGGTCCCAAAATTTATCCCTGCGATACACCTTTTTTAACCAAAGACCCGGACGAAGTATTGCCATTTATTCCAACCTTCTGTAACATGTCTAACAGATATGACTACATAAGATTCAAAGCTTTTCCACGAATACCATAGTGTGAAAGCTTACGAAACAGAGTGCGGTGTTCTACACAATCGAAGGCCTTGGAAAGATCACAAAATACAATACAATACAATACAAAAACTCTGTATTGTTTACCAAGCTAATTTACATTTTAGAGTAACTAACATACATTTCTAAGGTAGAACAATGGGTGGTCTTATCGCTGTGTAGCGATTTCTTCCAGACAACCTTTAGATGGACAGAAACAAGAGAAGAGATAGTCGATGGTGAACATAAAATATAGTTTACATGAAAGAGCTATTTAAAAAAAACATATACTAATGATTTCGTAATATATTAGATAAATACAAACACAAACTTAAAACATACTAGCATGATAAATATATATTAAGCTAATAAATACATAATAAATAACTACACATAAATTATAATACAACACAAAATTATAACATAAAATATATACAAATAAATACAGTGTCATATACTAGATATATAGATTTTTTTTACGATACTTTTAAATATTGTAATAGATTTGGCACGTCTAATGTCGAGTGGCAAACCATTCCATAGTCGTACAGCTTGCACTTTGAACGACTTGTTGTAGTACTGGGAACAATGTGGAGGCATTTTCAATTTAAGAGTGTTAGAAGAGCGAAGTGACAAATCATGAGTAAGATGAAGAAATATAAAACGCTCTTTCAGATATGAAGGAGTATTGGGAACGAAAAAGATGCTATATAGTAGATGTAGAATATGTGCATTTCGGCGCAGACGTATGGGCAACCACTTCAGCTTTATACGGAACTCGGATATATGGTCATATTTGCGAAGTCCAAATATGAACCGAATACAGCAATTTTGTAAGCGTTCAAGCTTATCGAAATACTCTTGGGTTAAATCATGATATGACATGTCAGCGTAGTCAAGTATAGGGAGTAAAAGTGATTGTGCGAGCGCAATTTTAGTGGTAATGGGTAAGAAGTTCCGCAATCTTCTGAGAGAAGAAGCAGAAGCAAAAATCTTGCGGCTAACTTCAGCAAGCTGTGGCACCCACGACATTTTACTGTCCATGATGATACCCAAATTCTTGACTTTAGCGCTGTATTCTATAACTACTCCATCGAAGATAACCTGCGCCAAGATAAAATACGCCAATAGGTCCCAGGCCTCAAGTATATGTCACATCAATTGAACACCTGCATCTGTTGTGAATCTGCTCTTAGTGAAACCAAACTGATTCTCATTCAATATATTATGCTCATTAAAATAGGATGAAAGTTGTTTGAGCATAATATTTTGGAATACTTTACTCAGAATAGGTAAGATGGAAATAGGTCTATAATTGCAAGGATCAGATGCAGCCCCATTAAGTCGGGGAAATTTCCTGTATCGTCACAAAGATTGAATATTGTTACTAAGTATGGTGCAATATTGCAAATTATAGACTCTGCCACTTTAACTGACATACCCCACAAGTCTTCAGCACTCTTTATGTTTAAACTTTTTAATGTCTTTATAATTTAAAAGTTTGTCGTGTATCTGAAAGAAAAGTCCGGTGTTTTACAGGGAATATTATGTTTTAACAGGGCTTCTGCGACATTGCGTCAAGAATCTAAAGATTTAGTGACTTCTAGGGGTAAGTTAGAAAAAAAAACATATATATTCGCCACTTGTGTTGGATCAGCGATTTGATGTTTATTAATAGTTAAGACATATTATGTTGAATCTCTAGGTTTATTTTTACCAGTCTCAGTATTTTCATATGATTTTCATTTTATTTTTAGACTAGCGAATTTTGTCCTAACAAAAAGAGATTTAGGACACAAGCAAACTGACTTAAACATTTTTGAATATTTCCTAACATAATCATGAAACTGCTTGAAAGATGTAAAAATTTTCCTGCGATACAGATCAAACAAATAGACTACCTCCAATCAAGCAACCTCACAGACACGTTCGACAGAACATCTGACTAAGTCACGGCGTTCTTTAAATTTTAAGTTATTTTTTACAAGAATAATACAGCCTCCTCCTTCTGCAGATGATCTGTTAAACGCCTGCCTACACTAAAATTCTTAACATTAAATAACATAGTATCTGCTCTAAGCCATGGTTCAGTGAAGCATAATATATCAAAAGGATATTTATCTACGAACATTTCAATTTCAAGTATTTTGCCAGAGAAGCGATTTATTTTTTGGTTGTACCGTGCTATGGCAGAACACTTCCCTGTTGTCTGCCCTAAAAGTTTAACTGAACATCTGCATTAGTACAAGTACTAAAATCTGTAGCGTCAATAAAATACTTGGTTATATTTCCTATCACCGACTCAATATTATAAGCTGCCAAAGTAGCAATTAGATTCTTACATTTCTTAGGTAGGTACAGTACATCCTATCCCGAGTCAATATAAATTTAGTAATAAATTTATTACAGTCTAAAAATAAAAGTTCGTCACCATGACGACATGTCATATTGAATAATATAGTATTTAATGAGTGAATATGCTCATTCTGGACTTAAGTCAGTGCATCTGAATACGGAAAAGCACATAACATAATTTTGAATGCATTAAGACTTAACAATGAGGTTACACTTGATGTTATCTGCTTCCTCTCAATACCTAAACTTTGACCTAGGTAGACAATAACAATAGGATTCCTGTCAATTTCAGAAGCCATAATTTTTTCTCAATCTGTGCATAAGAAGCACCAGTATCTATCTATGAGCGCTATCTGAAGTATGAAATGTTGATTTTAAAAAAATAAATTTCGATCTACTGCTTGATTTACTAACGATTTCTGAATGAATGAAACTGACGAATTCAGTCGAAATGTTAACTTATCCCATACCTCGGCCGTTTGAATAGAGATAGAAGAATAATAGGCAAATAATTGGTTCCTAAAGTAATTATGTTTACATAAAAAACTCGTTTACAAATGACAACATCAACACATCATTACGAGTATGTATGCCAAATGACGTCAAACAAGGCGATATCGTGAGTTACTGGATGAGTTACCAGATTTGTGTGTGACGTGAAACGTTCAATTATATAAAACATTTGTTTTCTATTTTGGCGGTGCGCCATAACCTGCGGCTCGTTGATGATGTGCGACACTCACGGGTATCATTAATGTACATTTACTTCTGGAAAACACTAAAAGTAATAGCTTTATTGCGAAAACATCACAAATTAATGACTATAACAGACATTTTCAAGTGTATACCAGTTAGTCTGACATTTTTATTGTAAATCTTGGATATTATTACAATTCATTGTAATATCCATATCAGACTTGATTTTCTTCAAATATTTTTTTTATTTCTTGTATGCCATTTTAAGCGAATTTAGAGAAATTATTTAGTTTATTTACTACCACATGATCGTACTAAGTATATGGATTCACAAGAAAATAAATCATTTTCAGGTTAAGCCTGCTTACCATCTTCGACCACATCGTCACTTCCCATTAGGCGAATATGAAAACAATATAGTAATGTTAAGTATGCAGTTATGGCAGTTATGAAAACAATTTTAAAACATGGTAGGTATAAAGGAAAATGAGTCGTAGTATAATCTACAAATACTGGTAAATATTTATTTTATTCAGTATAATCCTCGAGCCTCTATCTTACTAACCATAATTTAATAGAAAAATGAGATATTGTACCTGTCACCACAGTTTACAAAGACGCAGTGTATTCAACTTGAAGAAACCTTGTACATGGAAGCAGCACACATGACTCATCAATATAAATAAGACACACAGAACAGATGTTGAACCATACAATAAGAATGACGCCTTTGAAAACGTAACAAATGAATCAAACATTGAATACAAACAAAACATAAATAATGTACATACATTTGTAATATCTGACGTAATTAATAAAATTATTAAAATTATATATATGTAACAAATGTGGTTCGTTATTTGCCTTGAACATTCCGACGTCACATAAGATATAATATAATAGAAAAGCAGATACCATATACCGTTTCTTCTCGTGATATTATAGTCTCCTGATACATAAGCATAACATAGAGGTGTTCTGCAATTCATTTCCATAATATAATATTTAGGTATTGTCTTTTCTTTTTAATATCTATTATTGAAATATTATTATTGCTCTTTTCGCCTTTTTTTAAATTAAACAGAGTTTTAATCTGCCATACATTTATCTACAGTTTCTTCAGGCGTTATGATCATTTTTTTTCCTAAAGATTCGTAATATATCGCAATACTGCTCTATACGCAGTTATCAATCAGTTTGAACTGATTGAAAACTGCCACTTGTTGAATTCCATTCAACAGCGTATATAAATTTACTCTTTATTCACGTATATTTTATACATATAACATTATTTAGAAACAAACCTTGATCATTTTGTTATTTGTATGAATTATTAGAATTATATGTACTTTTTAATAGGCACTAAAATAATGAGTCGTTATCGAAGTCGTTATCAAACACACACGCCACACAACAAAATAAACCAGTAATTTTTATACGTGGTAAAGCAATCAATGACGTTTCGTTAATTAGTTGTTTTAAGTGTGTGCTCCATTTACAGTACAGTGTGACCTTTGATAATGTTTTGTTTGTCAGTTTGGATGCTATTTTAGGAATGTATTGATCGGATGTGGTAAATGTAGTTATGTTAGCTGTGTGGTGTCCCTCATGTACTCAGAGTAAAGTGCGCGTCACATAACTGGATTTAACTACCGGCTAGTCAGGCGGGGTTAAATTATGTATGGCTTACTTTTTAATAAACGCAATAACACCTGCTTGCTTACTACGGTTGCTCTGATTTGCAGAGCATGACCCCGCCCTTAAACGGCTTTGTTAATTAATTGTTAATTAAAAGGTACCTTCACACTTTGTTCACAAAGTATAAATAAGTATAGAGAAGTAATAAGTTAATGAAGATTTGAAATCTACTACATGGTTAATTTGAAACCATATTTTAAATCTAAATAAAAATAAAACCTAAAATATTATTAACTCTGGGATTTGGCTCAATTTATTTTCTTATGTTTTTGGAGTAAGCTGTAATTGTACGAAACTTTTGGTGCATTAATCAAACATGTCGAAATGATAAGAAAAGGAGCACATCAGCGTATTCGCATGTGTTAAACTGGGAGAAACCCGATTAAAATGAAACCTGGACTACTGGAATCGACGGAACGTTTCACTGACGGCAAAATACTTAGATATGTTTGGAACCTATGGCACGTCTATAGTTTGAGTTAAGTTCTGTACAGTATCAGCAGAATCTTCCACTGCTGAACACAGCGTACCGGTTAAGGGAGGGGGGATATACGATAATCCCCACGCAAGGCAGACGCCCTTGAGATCGCAGTATAAAATGACAATTCTTCAGAAAGCGCTTCTTCTGCCACCTTCTGGTATTTTATCTTAGTCGGGACGACACTCGCGGGAAAATACGGGAGGGTGTAATTCTAACCCGGCACCCCGCGGGCTATGTTCTACATAAGCATAAAACAAATCCCCGTGATCCATGGTCCTTATTATTCGTAATGGAGAAGGGAAATAGAGTCATATAATAATTTAGCGAGAATTTTCCCATCATAACAATGGTTTGCTAACTCCATGCTGGCTCATAGTTAAGTTAGCTAGGAAGGCTAATAGTTTAATGCCCAACCGCTTTAGCTTCTTTTTTGCTTTAGTTCTAACGAAGCGATGAATTAAGGTATGGACATGAATAAATAAACGGTTCTTTATTCATGTGGTATGGTCATAGTCTTCAACGTGACAGTTTCGGTAATCTCTCCTTCTGATACGCAAGAACATTGTATAAAATAAAACTTTTCACTTGGATGCCGTTCTATTTTAAAATTGGTATATATAAAATTTAGTCACCGACCAAATATAGTTTGGAAATGTAGTGTAGGATCTAATATTATTTCCGTTTCTTTTTAATACAGTATGTGAAGTCAAGTCCGATTAGATTTTAGATCTCATTCATAGTGATCCGGTACAAGCGCATTGTGTTTACCATCTGCTAATATCGGGACTATCATAAGACAATGACTCTTTTTAACCTACTTCAAAACAGGAGGAGGTTCTCAATTCGCTGATATCTTTGTAGTAAGTATTTAATAACTTGTGGAAGTCGGACGTTGATATGAGTTGCGAGGTCAGTGTTTTGAATCAGGATGGTACCGACTACGACTTTTCAGTGTTGGAAGCCGGTTCCGTTTTTTTCGGAAATACTTATATTACATAGCGGTGCGTTAATGGCGACCTCTAAAAACGGAGTTTAAAGCTACGCCCGTCTCCCAAACAACGTCTAAGTCCATCTTAAATAAGGTAAGAAGCTAATTAATCCGTTTGTCGGTCGGTACATAACTTCGCTCTAGCAGTCGCAAATTACCTAAGTTTCCTATTGAAAATTACCTGCTGCTTGTTTCTACGAGTGTTGACGTAGATGGTTTATCCTTTATATTTTACCTCATTATTGGAGTGCTTGGTTTGACTTTTCTAGAATTTATATTACGTAACGCCATTCAAGTGTACTTTGCTTTGATATTCAAGTGTCTAGTATCGTGTCTTCTATCTTTCCACTCCATGGGACTTTGTAAAAGTAACCGTTTCTAGATTTATCGAATCTCGGTATATTCTTTTGAACTACTGTTTTATTATTCACCTTCAAGGGTTTTATACTTATATATTTGTTAGAATATTTTCTTGCGTTCAAAAACACTTCGGTAATGTACTTATGAATATGTTTAATTTTATGACATGATTTAAATATTTTACGAAGCGAGGATGAGCTTTAAGTAATATGTTTGTTTTCCTCTTCTAACATCTTTTTAATGATTTTTCAGAATTAAGGTAATTTTGTATTCTAAAAGAAGCTTTTCATCAGTGACTCCTCTACCTTTAAACATTTTCATCTATCACTTTGGGGTGAATGCCAGACGTATCTCGATGCCTCAAAATAATTACGTAAATTCTTCTAGGCTAGCTGCATTTCGTGTTCTCTCTACATGTTATGAATGTGGGAGTGAATTATGTTTTCAATACAATTATCTTATTTCGTTTCCTATATTTACGAACTTTATTCCCAAGAACGCGTGATACCTAACATCCGACAAAAAAAGGGAAATTCCCATAATCTACCAGGGCGTTAACTAGCTGTTGGTGTCACAATACGTCAACATAATACTTGGACAGCACGTGACTAATCTCCATCGGATATAAATAGACCTGTCGCAATTACACCCAGCACGTAAGGTCACGTACTTAATTAGCGCTTATTATGCTTATGCCGCTTTTTGCCTAACCACTGACCCACGTCAGCGGTTGACGTCATCGCCGGCAGCGGCTGGACGGCGTAGGTCATGTTGCCATCATCCTGCCAGATGGTCGTTAGTCAGGCCTTCTTTTTTGTATGCTGAGTTCATTAATATTCTTTACCTCGAAAGTCTTGTCCACAGTTATTTTTTTATATTTGTATACCTTTCGGGAGAGCTTTGCTATAATCGTCATATAAGGACAGTCTGCACATAATGACGAAGAAAAAAAAAGTTTGCATGAAAATAAAGGTAGAAGCAGCTCACAATTTTCACTAGTGACTTTGTGACCTGATATCTAGAGAATACGTTTTCAACTCTCATGTCTCCAACATATTGAAACATTCCCAATAACTGAATCAACAAAAAACATTTATGTAATTATCGAACCTGTTCACATTTCACTAGCATCGGTTGAGAAATACGATCTGTGGATGAGAACAACCGGAAACCTAAAAATCCGGACAGATACACTAAAGCATTGTTGTCTAAACTGTAACGGAGACGCTTCGCTCGACCTTTCGGCTCGCTCGGTAAATAAAATCGAATGTTTCACCTCCAAATAGGGCAAAATACCTTTCAGCAAAAGTGAGACACTAATACTTTAAGCTGAAGGTTTATACTGTTGTCTTAGTTTTGTTACACATAGTAATTAAACAACTCTAAACTAATGACAATGATGAACATACGCGATTTAAACCGTTTACAGTTGTTTAACTACTATCTGAAGGTTTGTGTTGAGCTGTCTCCCTCTCTCAGCCAGTTACAGCTCTTACAGTCCCGATCTGAACAGCAGTTTATTACGTTTACCGCCGCAGTTAGAGAAATATCGCCCAAACATCACGTTCACATTAGAGACTCATCGCTGAGATGTTCTTACCATTTGTTAAAAGTCCTGTCTAAGCCGAACTTTTTTTTGGCACGATCAATTTCAAATCGAGTTACCTCGGCAGTGGCAATATTTGGTTCACGCCACGAACTTCGTGTCAGTGGCAGTGATCACGAAATGTCACTGTTTAATGTCATGGGTGTGTTGCAAAGTTCAAATGGAGTGGAATGTTGTTTCAGAAATGACACTAGCTGTCACGTAAAATGGCTGTAGAATTATCCCTAAGTAAGTATGTAAAGACCTACTGTAAAAAGAAGAAAGAGTGACTACAAATTGGTGGTCCGCTGATATAAAGAAACACAGAGATATAAACTCTTTAACCTTAAATTATATGATACGAAGTGGGTACTCCTTAATTCCGTTGTCTTTTTCTTCCCTACCACCAAGTCCTTGAATGATCATAAATTATTTCAATTAACTGCTAATTATGATCAGGCCGTGTCCGATCCAATCAATCATAAGGAAACACGATGAAACTAATACATCACTTTAGGGGTCTTTTTTAATAACCTAACCTATTTTTTAATATGAATGTCTACTTACATGAACTATCACTTGCCTCAAGTTTTATAATTGAAAAACAACGCTTTGACAATACAACTTTCTGACTTTGCAGTAATATAAAAGTAAGACATCAAATGTAGGTAGGTATATAAACCGATGTGAAGTTAGCGGCCTAAAGTTAGCGGCCTATTATAACCCGACCAATTAAGAGAGTCCCTATTATTGAACCGCGGTTTTTTATATCGTAAACATAAAATACCTATACAGCATCCTACGAATCATAATATATGGGGGTGAGGGTAAAAAGGGAAAAACTATAGTGATTTGTAAAACGTTAAACTCAAACTATAAAATTTATATCTATACCAAAAATGGCGTTTGTATAGACCTTTCTGAATAAATAACTCTAAATTTCTTCCACCACCTAGAAATGGCCGAAAATAAAAAAAAATCTTAGGCCGCTGAACAACTATTGCAAATTTTGCTATGTTATCGATGAAGTATCAAAATGTGTTTTATACAGGAAGATAGCATTAAAATAGACCTTTCTAAAGTAGTAACTCAAAATTTCTTCGACCTCTTCGAAGTGACCGAAACTTAAAAAAATCTTAGGCCGCTGAACAACTATTGCATATTTTGCTATGTTATCGATGAAGTATCAAAATGTGTTTTATACAGGAAGATAGCATTAAAATAGACCTTTCTAAAGTAGTAACTCAAAATTTCTTCGACCTCTTCGAAGTGACCGAAAATTAAAAAAATCTTAGGCCGCTGAACAACTATTGCATATTTTGCTATGTTATCGATGAAGTATCAAAATGTGTTTTTTACAGGAAGATAGCATTATAATAGACCTTTCTAACGTAGTAACTCAAAATTTCTTCGACCTCTTAGAAATGACCGAAAATCAAAAAAATCTTAGGCCGCTAAACAACTATTGCATATTTTGCTATGTTATCGATGAAGTATCAAAATGTGTTTTATACAGGAAGATAGCATTAAAATAGACCTTTCTAAAGTAGTAATTCAAAATTTCTTCGACCTCTTAGAAGTGACCGTAAATTTAAAAAATATTAGGCCGCTGAACAACTATTGCATATTTTGCTATGTTATCGATGAAGTATCAAAATGTGTTTTATACAGGAAGATAGCATTAAAATAGACCTTTCTAAAGTAGTAACTCAAAATTTCTTCGACCTCTTCGAAGTGACCGAAAATTAAAAAAATCTTAGGCCGCTGAACAACTATTGCATATTTTGCTATGTTATCGATGAAGTATCAAAATGTGTTTTTTACAGGAAGATAGCATTATAATAGACCTTTCTAACGTAGTAACTCAAAATTTCTTCGACCTCTTAGAAATGACCGAAAATCAAAAAAATCTTAGGCCGCTGAACAACTATTGCCTATTTTGCTATGTTATCGATGAAGTATCAAAATGTGTTTTATACAGGAAGATAGCATTAAAATAGACCTTTCTAAAGTAGTAACTCAAAATTTCTTCGACCTCTTAGAAGTGACCGTAAATTTAAAAAATATTAGGCCGCTGAACAACTATTGCATATTTTGCTATGTTATCGATGAAGTATCAAAATGTGTTTTATACAGGAAGATAGCATTAAAATAAACCTTTCTAAAGTAGTAACTCAAAATTTCTTCGACCTCTTAGAAGTGACCGTGAATTTAAAAAATATTAGGCCGCTGAACAACTATTCCATATTTTGCTATGTTATCGATGAAGTATCAAAATGTGTTTTATACAGGAAGATAGCATTAAAATAGACCTTTCTAAAGTAGTAACTCAAAATTTCTTCGACCTCTTCGAAGTGACCGAAAATTTAAAAAATATTAGGCCGCTGAAAATCTATTGCATATTTTACTATGTTATCGATGAAGTATCAAAATGTGTTTTATACAGGAAGATAGCATTAAAATAGACCTTTCTAAAGTAGTAACTCAAAATTTCTTCGACCTCTTAGAAGTGACCGTAAGTTAAAAAAATCTTAGGCCGCTGAACAACTATTGCATATTTTGCTATGTTATCGATGAAGTATCAAAATGTGTTTTTTACAGGAAGATAGCATTATAATAGACCTTTCTAACGTAGTAACTCAAAATTTCTTCGACCTCTTAGAAATGACCGAAAATCAAAAAAATCTTAGTCCGCTTAACAACTATTGCATATTTTGCTATGGTATCGATGAAGTATCAAAATGTGTTTTATACAGGAAGATAGCATTAAAATAGACCTTTCTAAAGTAGTAACTCAAAATTTCTTCGACCTCTTCGAAGTGACCGAAAATTAAAAAAATCTTAGGCCGCTGAACAACTATTGCATATTTTGCTATGTTATCGATGAAGTATCAAAATGTGTTTTATACAGGAAGATAGCATTAAAATAGACCTTTCTAAAGTAGTAACTCAAAATTTCTTCGACCTCTTAGAAGTGCACGTAAATTTAAAAAATCTTAGGCCGCTGAACAACTATTGCATATTTTGCTATGTTATCGATGAAGTATCAAAATGTGTTTTATACAGGAAGATAGCATTAAAATAGACCTTTCTAAAGTAGTAACTCAAAATTTCTTCGACCTCTTAGAAGTGACCGAAAATTAAAAATATCTTAGGCCGCTGAACAACTATTGCAAATTTTGCTATGTTATCGATGAAGTATCAAAATTTGTTTTTACAGGAAGATAGCATTATAATAGACCTTCCTAACGTAGTAACTCAAAATTTCTTAGACCTCTTAGAAATGACCGAAAATCAAAAAAATCTTAGGCCGCTGAACAACTATTGCCTATTTTGCTATGTTATCGATGAAGTATCAAAATGTGTTTTATACAGGAAGATAGCATTAAAAAAGATCTTTCTAAAGAAGTAACTCAAAATTTCTTCGACCTCTTAGAAGTAACCGAAAATTTAAAAAATCTTAGGCCGCTGAACAACTATTGCATATTTTGCTATGTTATCGATGAAGTATCAAAATGTGTTTTATACAGGAAGATAGCATTAAAATAGACCTTTCTAAAAAAGTAACTCAAAATTTCTTCGACCTCTTAGAAGAGACCGAAAATTAAAAAAATCTTAGGCCGCTGAACAACTATTGCATATTTTGCTATGTTATCGATGAAGTATCAAAATGTGTTTTATACAGGAAGATAGCATTATAATAGACCTTTCTAACGTAGTAACTCAAAATTTCTTCCACCTCTTAGAAATGACCGAAAATCAAAAAAATCTTAGGCCGCTAAACAACTATTGCATATTTTGCTATGTTATCGATGAAGTATCAAAATGTGTTTTATACAGGAAGATAGCATTAAAATAGACCTTTCTAAAGTAGTAACTCAAAATTTCTTCAACCTCTTAGAAGTGACCGAAAATTAAAAATATCTTAGGCCGCTGAACAACTATTGCAAATTTTGCTATGTTATCGATGAAGTATCAAAATGTGTTTTACACAGGAAGATAGCATTATAATAGACCTTTCTAACGTAGTTACTCAAAATTTCTTCGACCTCTTAGAAATGACCGAAAATCAAAAAAATCTTAGGCCGCTAAACAACTATTGCATATTTTGCTATGTTATCGATGAAGTATCAAAATGTGTTTTATACAGGAAGATAGCATTAAAATAGACCTTTCTAAAGTAGTAACTCAAAATTTCTTCGACCTCTTAGAAGTGACCGTAAATTTAAAATATCTTAGGCCGCTGAACAACTATTGCAAATTTTGCTATGTTATCGATGAAGTATCAAAATTTGTTTTTACAGGAAGATAGCATTATAATAGACCTTTCTAAAGTAGTAACTCAAAATTTCTTCGACCTCTTAGAAATGACCGAAAATCAAAAAAATCTTAGGCCGCTGAACAACTATTGCCTATTTTGCTATGTTATCGATGAAGTATCAAAATGTGTTTTATACAGGAAGAAAGCATTAAAATAGATCTTTCTAATGCTGTAACTCAAAATTTCTTCGACCTCTTAGAAGTGACCGTAAATTTAAAAAATCTTAGGCCGCTGAACCACTATTGCATATTTTGCTATGTTATCGATGAAGTATCAAAATGTGTTTTATACAGGAAGATAGCATTAAAATAGACCTTTCTAAAGTAGTAACTCAAAATTGCTTCGACCTCTTAGAAGTGACCGAAAATTAAAAATATCTTAGGCCGCTGAACAACTATTGCCTATTTTGCTATGTTATCGATGAAGTATCAAAATGTGTTTTATACAGGAAGAAAGCATTAAAATAGATCTTTCTAAAGCTGTAACTCAAAATTTCTTCGACCTCTTAGAAGTGACCGTAAATTTAAAAAATCTTAGGCCGCTGAACCACTATTGCATACTTTGCTATGTTATCGATAAAGTATCAAAATGTGTTTTACACAGGAAGATAGCATTAAAATAGACCTTTCTAAAGTAGTAACTCAAAATTTCTTCGACCTCTTAAAAGTGACCGAAAATTAAAAAAATCTTAGGCCGCTGAACAACTATTGCATATTTTGCTATGTTATCGATGAAGTATCAAAATGTGTTTCATACAGGAAGATAGCATTAAAATAGACCTTTCTAAAGTAGTAACTCAAAATTTCTTCGACCTCTTAGAAGTGACCGAAAATCAAAAAAATCTTAGGCCGCTGAACAACTATTGCATATTTTGCTTTGTTATCGATGAAGTATCAAAATGTGTTTTACACAGGAAGATAGCATTAAAATAGACCTTTCTAAAGTAGTAACTCAAAATTTCTTCGACCTCTTAGAAATGACCGAAAATCAAAAAAATCTTAGGCCGCTGAACAACTATTGCCTATTTTGCTATGGTATCGATGAAGTATCAAAATGTGTTTTATACAGGAAGAAAGCATTAAAATAGATCTTTCTAAAGCTGTAACTCAAAATTTCTTCGACCTCTTAGAAGTGACCGTAAATTTAAAAAATCTTAGGCCGCTGAACCACTATTGCATATTTTGCTATGTTATCGATGAAGTATCAAAATGTGTTTTATACAGGAAGATAGCATTAAAATAGACCTTTCTAAAGTAGTAACTCAAAATTGCTTCGACCT
Organism: Plagodis dolabraria; assembly: GCA_963854805.1. Taxonomy (NCBI): domain Eukaryota; kingdom Metazoa; phylum Arthropoda; class Insecta; order Lepidoptera; family Geometridae; genus Plagodis; species Plagodis dolabraria. Next base: position 1,882,316 of record OY978453.1, on the reverse strand, counting down.
CTTAGAAGTGACCGAAAATTAAAAATATCTTAGGCCGCTGAACAACTATTGCAAATTTTGCTATGTTATCGATGAAGTATCAAAATTTGTTTTTACAGGAAGATAGCATTATAATAGACCTTTCTAAAGTAGTAACTCAAAATTTCTTCGACCTCTTAGAAATGACCGAAAATCAAAAAAATCTTAGGCCGCTGAACAACTATTGCCTATTTTGCTATGTTATCGATGAAGTATCAAAATGTGTTTTATACAGGAAGATAGCATTAAAATAGACCTTTCTAAAGTAGTAACTCAAAATTTCTTCGACCTCTTAGAAGTGACCGAAAATTTAAAAAATCTTAGGCCGCTGAACAACTGTTGCATATTTTGCTATGTTATCGATGAAGTATCAAAATGTGTTTTATACAGGAAGATAGCATTATAATAGACCTTTCTAACGTAGTAACTCAAAATTTCTTCCACCTCTTAGAAATGACCGAAAATCAAAAAAATCTTAGGCCGCTAAACAACTATTGCATATTTTGCTATGTTATCGATGAAGTATCAAAATGTGTTTTACATAGGAAGATAGCATTAAAATAGACCTTTCTAACGTAGTAACTCAAAATTTCTTCGACCTCTTAGAAATGACCGAAAATCAAAAAAATCTTAGGCCACTAAACAACTATTGCATATTTTGCTATGTTATCGATGAAGTATCAAAATGTGTTTTATACAGGAAGATAGCATTAAAATAGACCTTTCTAAAGTAGTAACTCAAAATTTCTTCGACCTCTTAGAAGTGACCGAAAATTAAAAATATCTTAGGCCGCTGAACAACTATTGCATATTTTGCTATGTTATCGATGAAGTGTCAAAATGTGTTTTATACAGGAAGATAGCATTATAATAGACCTTTCTAACGTAGTAACTCAAAATTTCTTCCACCTCTTAGAAATGACCGAAAATCAAAAAAATCTTAGGCCGCTGAACAACTATTGCCTATTTTGCTATGTTATCGATGAAGTATCAAAATGTGTTTTAAACAGGAAGATAGCATTAAAATAGATCTTTCTAAAGAAGTAACTCAAAATTTCTTCGACCTCTTAGAAATGACCGAAAATCAAAAAAATCTTAGGCCGCTGAACAACTATTGCCTATTTTGCTATGTTATCGATGAAGTATCAAAATGTGTTTTATACAGGAAGAAAGCATTAAAATAGATCTTTCTAAAGAAGTAACTCAAAATTTCTTCGACCTCTTAGAAGTGACCGAAAATTTAAAAAATCTTAGGCCGCTGAACAACTATTGCATATTTTGCTATGTTATCGATGAAGTATCAAAAAGTGTTTTATACAGGAAGATAGCATTAAAATAGACCTTTCTAGTAGTTTTATTTCCTTAGCTATAATAGCAAATGCCTTTGTTTCTGAAATCATTTTCTGTTCCAATGTAAATAGGTAAATCAAAATCTAGTGTACCTACCGAGTACGTAATAGGAAGACAAAAGTATGATATTTCTTAATAGAACCTTGTTATATATTTACATAATACATTTCGGCACGATTAGAAAGCAAAGCTAATTTAAAATAAATAACATAGGTTGTAACAATAATATTTCTAGGTAGGTTATGGAATATAAAATAAACTTACATGATGTCCAAACGAATTTTGGTATCACATTTTTATAGGTAAAACTTAAATGTTAGTAACTACATTAAACTACTGTCACTATGCACCTCCTATAAGTTTCACTATCCTATTAAAACTCACGTAATCTACTTACTGAACATAGTTAAGGAAGGTAATTAAAGCCTACAATTAGTTCACGTTAAAGCTCGTAGCTCATCATCTGATGGCATCTCTCGTAAAACTTACGAAATATCCAAAAACTGTTATTATTATTAACGCAAATGGGGGTTGATTTATTTTGAAGTAAAGTATCGTTTATTGCATATTTTGACTACCTTAAATCATTATCGGTAGAACACAACAAAGGGCCACCAGGATTAACTCTGTGATGATAAGGGACCGCTATGCAAAAAACAAATGCATTGTAATGGAGTCTTTTAGAAACGGTAATAATAAAGGGCTTTATCCATAATTACCTACCATGAATACAACTTTTTAATTTAATTATTAGCTCTTCTATTAGGTATATTTCTATACTAGTCTTATCAAGATATTCAATTAGTTTGTTGGTGCATAATTATAATTGTTAGATATATTAAATCGATATAAGCTTCTTCATCCAACGATTACTTACTTTCAGTAATTTTTAATAAAAAAAAGCATGGTGACAAATAGCCACTAAAAATAATAACAAATATTTCAAAAAAACATTAAATTAATATTTTTTATATATTTGTTTGCAATAACACGTGTTCTGCGGATTACATTACACAATAAAAAAAAATTACGAGAAGAAAAATTTTAAGTCGTGTGCGGGATTCGAACCCATGGACTCATCTTCATGTTAGCTCAATCGGATTAGAGCATACCCCAGCTAAAGGTGTGGATGGACGCGGGTTCGAATCCCGCACATGACTCAAATTTTTCCACTCGTAAAAATTGTAAATAAATTAATATTTCAATTAAACACTTCAAAATTATAAAAATATATCTAGTGAAAATTCCGCCTAATTTTCCTATTAATGCAACACGCCAAACCGGAAGAATTTCCGACGGATTCGATTCTACACGAAGCATCCTCAGGAGATCTTGACTCTCCGAGCACACGATCGATCTGCGTTCGTAGAGTAACGCCTGAATTTATTCGCCACTAAAATTATTTAGTTAAGAGGCACTATACATTTTCATTTCTACGTATATTGCCGTGTTATGTTAATAAAATATTCTTGATTTAATTCAAATGGTTTGGAAAAGATAGTTTTGATAAGGTATTCAACCATCTATCAACATATCGTAGGTATTTATTTCATACCATCAGTAATTATTTAGATTAAATAAAATCAAATGAGTTTGTAAATACAATAAACTAGTATTACCGAGTAAAACTTTAACTAAATAAATGTGTGTAGGTAGGTAATATGAAAAAATATACTATTTATGTGTAAACAAATATTATATTTTAACATATTGTTAATAGGACAACATTTAATAACGTAGGGGTGTGGAGGGGGTGGAGGTTGTAAGTAAATTATATACCACTAAAAAAAGGCAAGGCAGAAAGGCTTTTGATGATATTTGTCACAGTTGCCTGTACAAACATACGTTAATAATAAAATTATTGTCAACACTACGTTACAATAGTCACAGTATTTAATATTATCAAAGTCTTCGAGCCCCGTGGGGTGCCGGGTTAGAATTGCACCTCCCCCCCATATCATCCCGTGGGTGTCGTAGGAGGCGACTAAGAAATGGATGGGTTAAGAGCACGTGGCAAGGCAAAAACTTAAACAGATTCCACCAGCACTTAAGTAACCTTTGATGTTATAATCTGCCCAGAAATCGCAGGTAAGGCACAGAGACCTCCAGATTTGCTAGCCACCACCTGGCCAGTGCCCATTGTTATATTTACAATAAAAGAAACGAGATAAATTCGGCCGCAGCATAATAGGTATTTGAACAAAAACATGCGGTCTCGCTGTCATTGCTGCCGCGCCCCGCTACGTTGCACCGACTATCTAAAAATTATAATATACTACTAGGTAGGTACAGTGAATACGCTCGTAGCAAAGTTTGCTAAGGCCAATCTGAAACGATCAGCAAAGTTAAGTAACGTCCGCCACGGTCAGGAGTTGGATGGGTGACCGCTGGTGACATTACTACTGAGCACTTCCGTGCTTCGGAGGGCAAGTTGAGCCGTCGGTCCCGGTTGTTGTCTTTGGATGGCAGTCTTTGGCAGCAACATAGTGAAATATGCATTAGTTGTTCAGCGGCCTAAGATTTTTTTAATTTTCGGTCACTTCTAAGAGGTCGAAAAAATTTTGAGTTACTACTTTAGAAAGGTCTATTTTAATGCTATCTTCCTGTATAAAACACATTTTGATACTTCATCGATAACATAGCAAAATAGGCAATAGTTGTTCAGCGGCCTAAGATTTTTTTGATTTTCGGTCATTTCTAAGAGGTCGAAGAAATTTTGAGTTACTACGTTAGAAAGGTCTATTATAATGCTATCTTCCTGTATAAAACAAATTTTGATACATCATCGATAACATAGCAAAATTTGCTATAGTTGTTCAGCGGCCTAAGCTATTTTTTAATTTTCGGTCACTTCTAAGAGGTCGAAGAAATTTTGAGTTACTACTTTAGAAAGGTCTATTTTAATGCTATCTTCTTGTATAAAACACATTTTGATACTTCATCGATAACATAGAAAAATATGCAACAGTTATTCAGCGGCCTAAGATTTTTTAAATTTTCGGTCACTTCTAAGAGGTCGAAGAAATTTTGAGTGACTACTTTAGAAAGGTCTATTATAATGCTATCTTCCTGTATAAAACAAATTTTGATATTTCATCGATAACATAGCAAAATATGCAATAGTTGTTCAGCGGCCTAAGATTTTTTAAATTTTCGGTCACTTCTAAGAGGTCGAAGAAATTTTGAGTTACAACTTTAGAAAGGTATATTTTAATGCTATCTTCCTGTATAAAACACATTTTGATACTTCATCGATAACATAGCAAAATTTGCAATAGTTGTTCAGCGGCCTAAGATATTTTTAATTTTCGGTCACTTCTAAGAGGTCGAAGAAATTTTGAGTTACTAATTTAGAAAGGTCTATTTGAATGCTATCTTCCTGTGTAAAACACATTTTGATACTTCATCGATAACATAGCAAAATATACAATAGTTGTTTAGCGGCCTAAGATTTTTTTGATTTTCGGTCATTTCTAAGAGATCGAAGAAATTTTGAGTTACTACGTTAGAAAGGTCTATTATAATGCTATCTTCCTGTATAAAACACATTTTGATACTTCATCGATAACATAGCAAAATATGCAATAGTTGTTCAGCGGCCTAAGATTTTTTTAATTTTCGGTCACTTCTAAGAGGTCGAAGAAATTTTGAGTTACTACTTTAGAAAGGTCTATTTTAATGCTATCTTCCTGTATAAAACACATTTTGATACTTCATCGATAACACAGCAAAATATGCAATAGTTGTTCAGCGGCCTAAGATTTTTTAAATTTTCGGTCACTTCTAAGAGGTCGAAGAAATTTTGAGTTACTTCTTTAGAAAGATCTATTTTAATGCTATCTTCCTGTATAAAACACATTTTGATACTTCATCGATAACATAGCAAAATAGGCAATAGTTGTTCAGCGGCCTAAGATTTTTTTGATTTTCGGTCACTTCTAAGAGGTCGAAGAAATTTTGAGTTACTACTTTAGAAAGGTCTATTTTAATGCTATCTTCCTGTATGAAACACATTTTGATACTTCATCGATAACATAGCAAAATATGCAATAGTTGTTCAGCGGCCTAAGATTTTTTTAATTTTCGGTCACTTTTAAGAGGTCGAAGAAATTTTGAGTTACTACTTTAGAAAGGTCTATTTTAATGCTATCTTCCTGTGTAAAACACATTTTGATACTTCATCGATAACATAGCAAAATATGCAATAGTTGTTTAGCGGCCTAAGATTTTTTTGATTTTCGGTCATTTCTAAGAGGTCGAAGAAATTTTGAGTTACTACGTTAGAAAGGTCTATTTTAATGCTATCTTCCTGTATAAAACACATTTTGATACTTCATCGATAACATAGCAAAATATGCAATAGTTGTTCAGCGGCCTAAAATTTTTTTGATTTTCGGTCATTTCTTAGAGGTCGAAGAAATTTTGAGTTACTACGTTAGAAAGGTCTGTTATAATGCTATCTTCCTGTATAAAACAAATTTTGATACTTCATCGATAACATAGCAAAATTTGCAATAGTTGTTCAGCGGCCTAAGATTTTTTAAATTTTCGGTCACTTCTAAGAGGTCGAAGAAATTTTGAGTTACTACTTTAGAAAGGTCTATTTTAATGCTATCTTCCTGTATAAAACAAATTTTGATACATCATCGATAACATAGCAAAATTTGCTATAGTTGTTCAGCGGCCTAAGCTATTTTTTAATTTTCGGTCACTTCTAAGAGGTCGAAGAAATTTTGAGTTACTACTTTAGAAAGGTCTATTTTAATGCTATCTTCTTGTATAAAACACATTTTGATACTTCATCGATAACATAGAAAAATATGCAACAGTTGTTCAGCGGCCTAAGCTATTTTTTAATTTTCGGTCACTTCTAAGAGGTCGAAGAAATTTTGAGTTACTACTTTAGAAAGGTCTATTTTAATGCTATCTTCTTGTATAAAACACATTTTGATACTTCATCGATAACATAGAAAAATATGCAACAGTTATTCAGCGGCCTAAGATTTTTTAAATTTTCGGTCACTTCTAAGAGGTCGAAGAAATTTTGAGTGACTACTTTAGAAAGGTCTATTATAATGCTATCTTCCTGTATAAAACAAATTTTGATATTTCATCGATAACATAGCAAAATATGCAATAGTTGTTCAGCGGCCTAAGATTTTTTAAATTTTCGGTCACTTCTAAGAGGTCGAAGAAATTTTGAGTTACAACTTTAGAAAGGTATATTTTAATGCTATCTTCCTGTATAAACCACATTTTGATACTTCATCGATAACATAGCAAAATTTGCAATAGTTGTTCAGCGGCCTAAGATATTTTTAATTTTCGGTCACTTCTAAGAGGTCGAAGAAATTTTGAGTTACTAATTTAGAAAGGTCTATTTGAATGCTATCTTCCTGTGTAAAACACATTTTGATACTTCATCGATAACATAGCAAAATATACAATAGTTGTTTAGCGGCCTAAGATTTTTTTGATTTTCGGTCATTTCTAAGAGATCGAAGAAATTTTGAGTTACTACGTTAGAAAGGTCTATTATAATGCTATCTTCCTGTATAAAACACATTTTGATACTTCATCGATAACATAGCAAAATATGCAATAGTTGTTCAGCGGCCTAAGATTTTTTAAATTTTCGGTCACTTCTAAGAGGTCGAAGAAATTTTGAGTTACAACTTTAGAAAGGTCTATTTTAATGCTATCTTCCTGTATAAAACACATTTTGATACTTCATCGATAACATAGCAAAATATGCAATAGTTGTTCAGCGGCCTAAGATTTTTTTTAATTTTCGGTCACTTCTAAGAGGTCGAAGAAATTTTGAGTTACTACTTTAGAAAGGTCTATTTTAATGCTATCTTCCTGTATAAAACACATTTTGATACTTCATCGATAACATAGCAAAATATGCAATAGTTGTTCAGCGGCCTAAGATTTTTTTAATTTTCGGTCACTTCTAAGAGGTCGAAGAAATTTTGAGTTACTACTTTAGAAAGGTCTATTTTAATGCTATCTTCCTGTATAAAACACATTTTGATACTTCATCGATAACATAGCAAAATATGCAATAGTTGTTCAGCGGCCTATGATTTTTTTTTATTTTCGGCCATTTCTAGGTGGTGGAAGAAATTTAGAGTTATTTATTCAGAAAGGTCTATACAAACGCCATTTTTGGTATAGATATAAATTTTATAGTTTGAGTTTAACGTTTTACAAATCACTATAGTTTTTCCCTTTTTACCCTCACCCCCATATATTATGATTCGTAGGATGCTGTATAGGTATTTTATGTTTACGATATAAAAAACCGCGGTTCAATAATAGGGACTCTCTTAATTGGTCGGGTTATAATAGGCCGCTAACTTTAGGCCGCTAACTTCACATCGGTGGTATATAATAATTAATGAATAGATTCAGGTGTTACTTTGCGTTAAGCCATATTTAATAATAGTAAATATTTTAACAATAAAACCATCTTATGAGGTTGCTTCGTGTAGAAACGAAACGCGTCGAAAATTCTTCGGGTTTGGCTGCGTGGTGTTTGTGACTTCACATTGGCTTAACAGGAAAATTTGGCGGAATTTTCTCTAGATATATTTTTAAATTTTAAGTGTTTATTAAAATATTAATTTAATGTTTTCTTACAATAATTTTAAAATATTTATTATTATCGAATGTATAGGTCTAAATTTCAATTTCACAATCCTCTCTTAAACAATGTCTGAAACACTACTAATCCAACTGCAGTAGGTACATTGGAAATAGCGTGTAAAGACACCGCATCGCATGTTTTGACAACATTTAGAGAGGCCTAAGTTTTCCCAAAGACTATTTCAGTCACGTAACCTAAGGGAGTAGGAGTGCCCTCCGTCACGTGAGCCAACTGACACGAAATGTCAACGTCGGTAATGTTATACGTGAAGTAAAGTGTTCGGGGAAAGAGGATAATGGAAGTAATAAGATGGTTTTATTGTTACAACTGTTTACTTTAGTCGATGTAGGCAAAGGAAAGGCCGCATTGTTCCTGTTAAATCTTCTAAGTACTTATGTCCTTTTATTGATTGACGCATTTCTAGATTCCTTGATGGTAATACAGTTGATTTTAATTGCCTTTATGCTTACTTAAATTAGTCATTAGCTTAGCGATTTTATTTGGAAATTGGCATTTTTACCCCTCATCCACGGATATCGGGGGATTTGGCATGGGGAGTGTAGGTAACTTGTCGCCAGCATGCGGTTAAACTGACCCTATACAAATACGCTCCGCTTAGTTGTGAAAGTGGCTGAGTGCGTTACGTGTTTGGACTTAACTAAAATGCCTCATTGTTCTGTTGAAATTTGCAAAATAAGGACGACCCCAAGACACTACAGACAAGAGTCTTTTTTAAATTGTGGGCAAATTAAGTGGCGAAAAAGAGGTGACACTGGAACGAGGAAATCACTTAGTGAATAATTGGTGACGGCATAGCTCTCGGAAATCTGCGCGCTCTTCAAAATTGTTGAAGAAACTTATAGTTTGTGTTGTCCAATATCAATATCTTCGGTCCAGTTCAATATATACACTGTCTCTTAATCAAGATACCACGTCGACACATTTTCAATGTGTCGCATAACGTGTTCCAATTCATTAGGGGATATCAATAGGTACCACCACTTCGTTTTAATTCATAAAAAATGCCGTACATATTTAATCAACTAGAAATGAAATGCTAATGGGGTATTATCAGTATTTTTTTGCAATTTTAGTATATTAAACACATTTTGTTGGGAAGTGGTGAGTGTAGAACGCATATCGTACCTAACGAAATACGTAATTTCTGCTAAAAATTAATTGTTCTTTTTTCTTTATATAAAATTGACTCACTGGTAGTTTCAGCTGGTAATTTCCAAATTAAAATTATAGTAGGTAACCGAGACAACGTGTTATACCTCAGGTCAATTAAAAATCGAGTAAATGCGATGATGAATCTTATGCGCTTTAGCCAGCGAAGTTATTATTAACTAATGCCTCATCGAAACTGTCGTGTTGCTTTGTTCTGAAGTAATTACCTCTTTCACATGATTACCTTCCATTAGCTGGTGAAGGTACATTAGCCCAAATGCACGTCCGCTCACGCTCCTCTGGCACGAGACATCCGCCGCCAGAGTACTTGAGTAACTCATCTTCGAACCACTGCACTCTGCTGATGAAAAGTTGTTAATTTGGGCATGATTTAGATTCTTTGATTTTGTATTAAATTCAACGTACAAGTTATAGTCTGAAGATGTAAGATGCGAAATTACACCGACTCGTACTGAGGATATCGGTATAATATTCGCAATCGCTGGGACACTCAATAAATAATAACGGGTAGGTACTAATGAATCACAAAAATCATACTCATTGTCAATAAAGTCGTGTAAACGCTACCTCAGTAAATACTCGGGACCATTAACATATAAGACATTTATTGATAGTCTAAACCTTGCTTTCCAGTTGTCAAGCTACACGCTTTTATATTTAGAGAAGATTTTGAAATTTAAGTTTAATATTGACGTTCCTGCTTTCAATGAAATGAATATATTTTTTATTGCAAATAATATACTGATCTAAAAAGAGCCATCCCTTCTCCGTCGAGAACTGATGCCGTCACGTCATCGTTCGGCCGACGACAGCCGTGCGTGACCAGCTTTCCCCTCGCGTGATATCTAATTTGTGGTAATTCTGCGTCGCGTGCCGCCTTCCCACCACCTACTATCTTGAGCTCTAATGGCACTCGAACACGGCAGCCATTCCTTGCGCCACATCTAATGATGCTTCGGAGATGGTTATCATAACCCGTGTTTGGTGAATGTATTTGTAACTATGGACTAATCAACAGGAATGATTCACTCAGCAATTAATAAAGAAATGGACAACTTATCAAAACTTTTACTGATATGTTCCTTCCTTCCCAAACTGATCTTGCCCACTTGTGTGGGATGTAGGCAAAATACCAAACTGACAAAATCACCTAAGAATTACTGCTGTCTTGCTCAGTAAGGAGAAATATTTTCGGCACTAGCCGAATGCCTTCCTTGGGGGATTTTCATGTTTAGTAGTGAACTTCCAAGGGATATGGACATTGTTTACAGCAATTAAAAAAACGAAGATTAAAAATAATAAATCCCTTATTAAAGCACAGATTTTATGTTCAAGGTACTATGTAATTCTGAAATTTAATAGAAATCCATCGGTATTCCCAGTACTACACAATTAACGTAGATGGCATCATTGCATGTCTCACGTATATTATACACCCTACAATCATAGATCTTCCAGAGGTTTTACAAAAGGAACAGCACCTATCAAGTATTAGTTATGGGACGCGAAGTGGGACTGTTCCGATAATTTATTAAGTGTGGTAAAGGCCACAGTATCTCATATCCCACGTGCTAGAAATGCAAACTCGTATATGAAATTTTGCATTTATGCCATGGTACCCACAAATACTGTTTCATTCAGCTGTTATACCGATTAGTAAGTGAAGGCTGGAATTGATCTGTGTACGTTTCGTTCAAGCTACGCATCGAATTAGTTTGATAACGTTTGACTATATTCAAATTGCGAATATCTGAAAGTTAATATTCCTTGCTGAAATGAAGTGTAGCTTTCAAGCATGTCTTACGTTTGTTATCTCGATTAATCCCCATGTTGTTAGTTAATATCACTTCACTTTTTTAGGTATAATTGGTATAGCTTCAGTGCTCCTCATCTCCCATCTGCCAGATAAGATTATACGACCCTTCCTTCAATTTTATATTGAATACTGATATCTACTTTGGAAGTTATGTGGGCGACTAGAGTACTCAGTGTTGTTGTTTGATTGTAGGAATAGGTTTCTTCCAAGATCCAAATCAAATGATACATTCTAAGGTTGACCGGTATTATTTGCATGCGTATTTTTGATACTTACCTACATGTTCGCGCTTTGAAAGGTCCAATCCTATATTTAATCTACGGAAGACACTTAGATTTATTTAAAAGTTAGCGAGAACTGTTAGAATATCACGGTAAAAATTGTAAATTTGATCTCTCAGATAAATTAATATGTGCTACTGCTGACGGAAATTGCTCTGAAAGAATGTAAATGTATTTTTTATTTCATCGTACTGATCCCCTCAGTCAGAAATGTGGCAGTGACGTGTTGCACGCCACTCGGTAGACTAACGTTGCGTGCGTCGAAAATGACACGAACTGTTCGCGTGTTACCTCGCTTCTGTGCTCGTAAACCTCTGAAAGTAGGGCTGGCACATAGGGAATACCCTCAATATACGAAATCAAGGCGAAACAAAACTAAAACAGAAGACCTCGTCTGTCTAAAATTGTAGTATTTCACTTTGATAAACGTCGTGCTTTGAGCGTAGTTTAACTGTGTTATGCGATATGAATGGCACTGCTGCACCAGCTGATTGGGTTTCTCGTGACGCCTGAAAAAACACGATATTCATGCCCAATATTGTGCTGTGAAGCAAAGACTACATCTTGCTTTAAATGAAAGGACTCACGATGGAATATCATGCCTATGAAAATTATTATCTATAATCATAGGTGCTAAAACAGCTTATCGTTTGGGAAGCCGTCTTCTTTATTCGACACTCAGCTCATTATTGTACTTATTTTAGTTTAAAGGGCTTACAAACCGAACCTCTGAGAAACTATACATAAATACTCAGGTAGTAATCGTTAGCATTTTTTTGTTGGATTTATATATTTTACAATAATAATCGTTGTGACTCTGTGTCTCTGCATTGTTATCAAAACTACACACAACCGCCAGGTTTCATGTAGGATCAACAAATTAAAAGTGGATAAAAGTTTCTTAGATTTCATTACAATTATAAGTAACATCTGAGTACAAAAAAACTTTTGGATATTAGAACAATAAAAACTATTGGACTTGTTAAAAGCGTATTAAAAAAACATTACGCTTGCTTTAGACGTTTGGTCTACGTTATCCACCTAACAAAACTTTCTTACAACTTTACCTACCTACCTACTTTAGCTTAGCTACCTACTATCTTATAATAAAGTTTGATTGTCTGTGTATAGCGATCTCCTATGTTAACTTCTCTTCGAATCTTCTTCGATTCAAATATCTACGGATAATCCAAAGGAACGATTACAATAATTTTAAATACCTTCAATCCCTTCTTTATCTTATTATTGTATAAATTAAGGAACACAGTAAAAACGGAGATAAGAACTTGTTTGCTCAACGTATAATGTTATCACTATCCACTACAATAACTTTCTTCATATTTTTTACCTGGTGGTAACTGTTACTGTACGGGACTGTACCGTTAGGTGCTGGTTTTTTGTGTTAAACTTCTCTAGGACCACCCAGCCTTTTCACACTTTTGCTTTGAGTTAGTTAGTTTTATAACGCTTCAAGTTTTATTGGTACACTGTCTTTCAGTTTATTTTTCATAATTTCCATCGTATTTGGTTTAGGTGAATGTACAATGGTGAATGATACTATTAAATAATGTATAAGAGCATAAGATAATATATTATATACAATATGCTTTTTTTTGATTCTTTAACTTGTTACACCTTTACTTCCGCGCATAATAAGTACATAGGTAACCTCAATATTTTTTTAACACACTGTTAAAATTTAAATATTGTACGTTAGTACCTGCCTGTGGTTGATACATTTTCTTCTATGATAATAATATATCGTACCGTATTATAGTCATTATCGCAAGTATATCAATCGTAACGGCAAAATGGTGTAGATCTTTGTGTGTAATTTTCTTTCTAGTATACATATTCTCGTAAATTAAGATGTTCATGCGTTATACTAAAGGAAGTGTGCATTAAATATGTATTCTACCGTGTGGAGCTTTGAACAATGCCCTCAGTAATAATACTCCTCTCTTTTGTTGCAGGTAAGGGGAGGAAAGTCTTTGTTGGAACCCTAGACCAGAGTAACTATTAACAGTAGAGAATACCCATACGCTGTTGTAAAACAGTTGGTTATTACAAGAGTCAATTACTATAATATTTTTTATATTTAGCTTTACATTAATCCTGGAATTCCGTTATGATTGATAAAATTTTGCTCTTAAATTTGCCTCTCATGGTAATTCCATTATATAACTCTTAATTTATCTCAAAAATAACTACTGTGAAAAATTCTAGTACTTTTCTCTGTTAAGCTCTTAAATTACTGATTTCTAATTATCGTAATGTGTATATTAGGCCCTTAATTATAGCCTGTGTCGTGGACTATTGCGAGATTCCCTTACTGATCTGATCACTTCACTGTGTACTTCACTCCATCTCCAAATTCCCCCTTTTCAACTCGTCTCTATAGGTTTGTACCTGCGCTACATGTGTATATTATATATCGTTTCTATATAAGCTACAACAAGAAGTCGCTTACGAGACATATGAGGATAATAATATTATTTCTTAAAAACTAATCCCGACTACAGCCTACGTACATTGTATATATTTTCGTACTAGCTTTATTGTGAATATTGTGATACATACACCCAAGCGCATAAAATGCATGCCATTTCGTAGTTTTTTTTCATTTTATTTACCTAGAGACATTCACGCCATCATAACTAATCTAATGACGCATCATTTATCAAAATGTGTTGAGCCGTTGAGACAATACAAGCATGCAAGTCAAACATATACCTCCTTCGCTGCAGACGGGTCACAACAAATGAGAATTAAAAGGCACCGTCACTCCGTGACATAACTAATGAACTAAACAAATCCCGCCACAATCGGCTAATGTTTTTTGTATTGCGGCCATAGATCAAATAAACGCACGTTCCGTGTCGGTCACGTTTTTTTTGCTGAGCCAAATAAGATACGTTTCGTGTGTCCAAAACCGGCTGCTTCAAGGCCAACCGGCTCAACAATTGAATGCTTAATGTGAGAATTGCGGCGCTAGACCCCATTTTGCTGGCATGGATTTATAAATAAATGTGTCGAATTACATGTAAACCTGCTTATGGATGTGGACTTTTTATGAGATTGAGGTGTGGCTATTATTTAAGCAGCTTGAGCAGTAACCATATACTGTTTTAATCTTGCTTACGTCGATTAAAATAATGCCAAGTTTGTGTGAAGGTTTAGTATTGATTCGGGACCCAACACATAACTAAGAGAAGTAATAAAAAGTATATTTTGTATTTTCCTCCATTAAAATTGACCTTCTAAATTCAACAGAACCCAAAAAAACATATACATTCTTAGTTGCGTAAGTTAACATGGAAACATTACAGCCCAAAATGATTTACTTACTACGCAACAAAGTCAAACGAACATAAAATAACTACTAAATCATATGTGAATAATGAGTTCATGATATACGAGCAGGCCGTACGGTCAAAGCGACGACGCAACTGTGAGAACCTTCCCACGGATGAAAAGGAACTTGCACCCTACTTGTTGAGGAGGATAGGAAAGTCTTTATAAGTACGTGGGTGCTTTTTGTATTATTAGATTATAAGGCAAACAAGAAAACAAATTGACCATGAACGTGGTAAAGAGTTGTTATAAAAGTCACGATATTAAAAAAGCACAAAGCAGATATTCTCATTAAAAAACTTAGACATGTGAAGGCTGCGCGGAAGAAGATTTTACAACTTGCCATAGTTTGATTTTGATATGCAGAATAAAACATTACACCGACACGAAATAAAGCTGATATTTCGGCATGTGGCTTGAATTATATAAAACGGTCCGCAGCATCGTGAAATTGAAATATTATCAAAAACATTTAGCTACATAATAAACCAAAGCATAGTCCCACAGAATTAGTTCAAGTTGTTTTAAAAGGAAGTAAAAATAATTAAGTGATAATTATCTGAAAAAATATGATGCAAACACGAACCTGAGAACCATTGTCAATGTGTTGGAATTTGTAGACAATAATTGGCGCAAAGATTTCCAGTCTAACAATGCTCCCGTCTTAGTCTAGGGAAACTGATTAACATTTAATATCATCATCGGTGGAGGAAAGGCTTAAGTTGTATACAAAGGTATCGTGAGTTACGTCCTTGTAGTTACAAAGGTGCGATATAACGCAACACGAGATCACGCAAGCGCTAGCAGAGCACGTGAGAAAACTTCTACTGTAGAAGCTGTTGCCAAGAACCCGGCACCTCCTTACAAAAAACTGACCACCGTGAATTATTTAAAGTTTCAAGATATCTTTGTCACCTCAATTATAGAAACTCTCATAGAGGTTGCGGATGGATTTGCTAGCGCTGGCGCCAAATTATTTAAATGAATTGTAACAGTCTTAGATTAAAATCAATACGGCGCGGCGTTCCTTATAATAATATTATGTAGCGAATATGTTGGAAGAGTATCGTTATATACAACAGCTCGTTTAGATTTTGGCATTCTACTGGTATTTCGACGTCTATCCGTCTAAGATGCGACGGCAATGCAGCCTGCATTGTATTACACCTTGTAGTTTGACGTATTGCCAGTATAGGAGGATCGCATGGCACCCGTCCATTGTCGCAGTCCCGATGAATGGCGTGCCATCTCTAATCTTCTGTGAAATTGTGCTCTCGGCAGCTGCCCGAGCCCGTACGTCACAATTATCTGAGTCGATAGCAATTGTTCCAGTAATTGCATCCACCGATCAATTGTCTTCCTTCGTCGTAATTGTTCCATTCGGCCTCGCTCCGATACCCCCAGGTTCTACGACCGATTCAATGACAAAATTCGTATTTAATGTTAATCCGGCGCTCCGTAACTTGTTTATATTTAGAACGAAATCAATGATTGTCTGGTGAGTGTCCTAAATAAAACTAGAGACGGGTGTACACGAGCGCACTCCGAAGTGTCGTTGGCGCGGCAAAGATGGCGGCCGTGTGACGTCACCGTGCGTTTCCTTTCGCGTCGCCTTCACCTTGACATTTGAATTTGATTCTCGAACGTGTCGTCGCGCGATGTCCGCTCATCCGCGACGTACGGCGCATAATTATTACAACTATTCGTAGAATGAACCTATTGTTTGTTTCACATACCGCCATAAATCTTATGTTCACTTATCAAATATTCACTATCGTTTGTAGACGTATTAACATCCCTAACTCAGCACACATTACCGACACGACGATCGCGCACTTCTGTCACGAGCCGGTCGTTAAAATAAACCACATTTTTTATGATCGCTCCAAGCTTTGAAATTCTTTACGATGGAAAACCCTATGTTGATATGTACTCTTGACCGCAAGCATACATGTTTTAATCATGTTGATACAAATCGGAGCAGTCACCTTATTATTATTTGCATAAACGACACACTTTTTGTTATTTCAAACCCGGATGGTTATCTATATCTATACTTCTATACTAATGTATCTTTATCTATACTCATATTATAAAGATGAAAGATTTGTATTTTTCTATGTAACGTTTAAACTACTGGGCCGATTTGTAAAATTCTTTCACCATTAGAATCCTACACTATCCCTGATGATATATTTTCATAGGTTATAGAATATTTGCAAAAACTTAGGAATCCGTATGAAAACGTCGATAATGTAACCCAATGTATGAAAAAAATGCCAAAAAAATCGTTATATCTCGTACGCTGCGGAAATCGTTGACGATAAACCGAAGTAATGTATAAACATTTTGTAGAAGACATCAATATCTACAAAAGAAGTCCGCAATACCATATGTCTAACTATTACAGTTATGCCACATTAACTACTTTTATGTATTTCAATTTATATTTTTCTTGTTAAATTCCCGAGTGAAGCTGGGGCTAGCCGCTAGTATTATATAGGCATAAAATTTGTAATAAAATCGTTTATTGTTCTGTTTTTTTTTAAATTTTACGAGTACTCATACTGCTTTTTTGATAAATAATGTAACATAGAAGAATTAGATGTTGTTCAAATTAAATTCCATCATTTCTGTTACTTACATAATATATGGGTATAAGTACAGAAAGTTGATGAAGCTTGAAAATAACATAAAATATCGGTGTTTTCAGTATTTGTTCGTGAAGTAGTGAATGTAATATGTACGTAATACTTAATTGTTATATCATATTCCTAAACAGTTTGGTTTTTAAGATAGACCAGCTAACAATAACGGTCTAAAATTTTAAATTTGATGACGCCCTCCCCCCATTTATTTATCTACATAAATTCAGATGCAGATGCTATGCCAGGATTTCCACCTTTTCTTGTAAAACAAATAATTAAATATTTAAATTAATTGAATTTGTAATGTAATATTTGGTCGACCATTTACACATGATATAACTGTAAAAAAGACATTGTTTATACTTCTTCGCCAAAAAAAGAAAAGTGTGTATGAAGTTGTCGACGACGCAATAACCAATGTTCACGTGACGCCGATAACCCCACTATCTAGTGATCCCGAAAATATATAACTGACGGACAAACACAAGACGATCCTATATTGTAAAAGCTATCGCGCTCGCATTTCGTAAACACGAGATAAACACTTGTTATGCATTTAGCTTTATTAACTACATAGCTACGTATCTATAAAATAATCTGACGATTATTCAGACGATTCGTTAAATCAAATCATAATTCGTTAATTGCCACACAAAAAATATATCCTCCTCTTCCTCACGTCGTTGTCCTCATTACTGAGGGTCGTGATTACCCCGCTTCGGAGTACTTTTCTCTTGATGGTGTCCCGTCACTTATGCCTATCCTTGGCGTCGTGGAGTGCCTCGTGTATGTTGGAATCCACAGCCGTGTGAATTTGGTCCGAGCATCTCAACGGACTACGACCCCTTGGGCGCTTGCCATCCACCTTGCCAGTAACCATGAGCTGCTCCAGGTTATGCCCCTCCTTTCTAGCAATATGACCGAAGAATTCGAGCTGCCTACGTAGGCAGATATTGGAAAGGCGGTTCTTTATATTAAGCTCACGAGGAATTGAGACGTTCGTGCATAATGTTTATCAAGGAACCTGCAACATCTTTCTCCAGCACGACATCTCAAAGGCATCAATTCGGTCCCTATCCGCCTTCAACAAGGTGCATGTCTCTACTAATATGGAGAAGACCAGCGAGTTGACAAGCTTAACCTTGGTTTTCCGTGAAATGTTGCGGTCTCTCCATATTTGTGTAACTGAGACATGGCACTTTTGGCCATGCCGATACGCCTTCTGACCTCTTTCTCGCAAGACCCCGTGTTTCTTATGCCTAGGTAAATGAAGTCATTCACCAGTTCAAGTCCCAGCATACCAGTGAGATGCAATTTGTTGGCACGGTCTACCACCATCAGCTTGGTTTTGGCGTGGTTAATCTTGAGTCCTAGCTCCAAACTGATTCTTTCCATTCTGTTTAGGAGCGCTACCATCTCTAATTCCAAGTTGTGTCAAATATATAGATCAGGTAATTATAGTTAACTTCTGGTTCCACAAATAATAATAAAAAAAATCCGGTCATATGCGAGTTGAACCTCGCTCTTTTAGGGTTCCGCAACAGTATTTCAATAAAAAATGTTTGTTAGTTTGTATCACAACTTAAAAACTAAATTCTAAGTAAAGAATATGGTAGTTTACATAATACAATTAAATTTCAGATTACTAACTAGTTTAGTTTGAGATAGACCCTCTAACAAAAAAGGATCTAAAATTGTCAATCTCGAAGGACCACCAATTACATTTTTCAAGCTAATATAAAAAAAATACAAATATTTGTGCTCTACTTAAAATGAGCTTTGGACGATGTCACACCCACAAGAGTGAAAAAAGGTTTTTTTTCGGCTACCTTGTTATGTATTGGTGCCCCTCTGCAAAATAGAAATTTTAGCATTTGTGTTAGACCCCGAACAAGAAAAAATATTTAGTTTATAGTAAGTTAATTTTGTAATAAGTTTCTGGACTAAAAATCTGTGTTTTCAGTATAAAGACCAAAATACTTATGATATTCAAGGTGAAAGGATCAAGCTTCATCATGATACGATCTATATAAAGGTCCGTGACTTCACCCAACCTGATAATGTAGATAAGGGTGTAGGCGCGATTGACGCAAGTCGACTAGGTATCTTATCAACAGCCAGCACTGCGGCTGATGATAATCCAGCGTGACAATGGTTGAGGTGATAGTGATATCTATTATTATACTTGCCTGCCTCGTGAGTCGTGAGTGTACTGATATTACTGACATTCATACATGAAGTTTCACATTTTCTTTGTAAATCTTAATGTACTTCTTATTAGATATAGTTACTACTTAGACTACTTATGTAACAAGCAAGGGACACCTTGTATCTTAGAAGCACGTGCATCGATTCGAAAGCAACATACACCGCCCTCCCTCCTTAAAATTATACATTCAGCATGATAGAAGTTTGATCTAAATTTCTCTGACACAAGTTTAGACTGCACTTTACGCATCATGGTAAGCTGTTAACTCTGAACACTGGATCGATGTATATATATATTTTAATAATTCTTCAGTCGGAAGGCTTCCTCTGTTGCCCATATCAACACTACCTCCACGGAACGCTACAATAGACGGCTGTATCTCCAGCAGTCATTGGTATCCATCAGAACCCTGTGACTTTCGTTATGTCGTCACTCCACTAAGACGCTGTCAAATGCTAAAATTTTGTCACTATCGGACTGCGTAGGATTGAAAAGAGGCAGCGATGGTGAAATAGAAATCAGTTTAGTATTTTACACTCTACCGCCTCTACTTACTATACAAGAGTTACACTGGCTACCAACTATACAAATTCCAGCTACATATCCGGTGGTAGCCACAGTTGAAACTCTCTTGTCCACCGGTAATCAGTACTTCTAGCGATACGGCCTGTCACTTGAATTTGCAAATTCTGAGTGAAAGATGAAGATTGCCGAAGCACCAAAGCCTCAGCTTTGGTGCTTCGGCAATCTTCATCTTTTCTGATTTTATCGCGAAAGGAGCTCCATAAAACAATACTCATTCACAGTGTCCAATCATGACTGTCAACACACACACATGTTGAAAACGTTAATTGTTTTCAGGCTCTGTACGATTTTAGAAGAGAAGATGTGGCTTAGTTTCCCGAACGCTGCCCGTCCGTCTCAGCTTCTTCTAGTGACCTATTTGTCGAAGTTGGACTAACCTAATTAAACCTGCATGTCCTAGGTAGACAATATCATCGAAAACATCGAGAGAAGCGTTGGCAACAACTGCCAGTATGGGTGGAACAAGGACATTTGATATAACTTTTGTCATGTTCGAGTTCGTTTTAAGACCTTACTGGAATGATTTACCAACTTCGCTGAATATCGCTCTGACGTCTTCAAACTGTTCTGTTGTTATGACTATATAATTGGCAAATGAAGGTGGGTATGTATGTGCTATAAATGTTGATACCATATCCGTTCCAGGTTAAAAGTTACAAGACGTCTTTCAGCACGTCCGTTAACGGTTTCGGAGAAAAACCTCTCCCTGTCGTACGCTTTGTTGCATTTGCATTGGTCCATGCTCATGTCTTATAATCCAATTGAGATGGTGGCGTTTCTGTTTCTATTAAAACATTTTAGTGATTTGCTACGCAACCTGTATACTTTTTGTAATCGTTCAATTAAAGCCTTTTCATAGTTCACAAACGTTAAACACAAAGGCCGATTATACTCCTCAGATGTTTATCGCATATATTTTGATTACTTGTACCAGTTTTAAAAGAATATTATTAAGTACATGAATATCCGAATTTATATTAAATTAAATATCGAATCTTATTTCATAATGTTCAAATCGGTAAACAAAGCTGATAAACTGATACTCGTTATCACTATCACTGATATAAGGTGATAGTTGTAAAGCACCTACCAATTATAAAGATAAATATTTTGATAATGGTATCTTATTTATTACATTTAAATATTGACGCACATAGGATATCAATTCTAGTTTTATCCAATATTACGTAATACTGAGGTAAATGGATTATTTGATACATTTCGATGTAAATAGATGTCATAATATCATGTGATTTATTTTACAAGTATTACTTAGAATGTATCGAATCATCACGCCGGTTTCATCCCCGAAGAGGTAAGCAGAGGTTTGATTACTACCTATGATTCCCCAGATTAGTAGTGGTCCCAAACGAGGCGAGCCTTTTGCCATATGTGTTAATTGGCAATTACTCGATAGAAAAACATAAATGCCCGACCTGGAGATCGACTCCAACTCCTCAACATTTAAAACCGAGAATGGTTTTGCTACTCCACTGATAAGGGTTTCTTGTATTTGAGAACTACGAAGGCCTTTATCATATCGTTAGTAATTTCCATTATTTATCTAGTGTCCGGCGTTTCACGGAGTGTTTACACATGGAATGGGTAAATGTTTCATCATTTTGATAAGGTTTATCTTCACTCATATCGATTGTGAATTCAAAAATAGTGTCATAATGTTGTCAAAAAAATATAATAACAAACCTATTTGTTATTTTATTTTTTCATCAAAGTACATAAAATAACATTTTGTTAGTTAAGAGCGACGTCGGCACACTATTCTTCATAATAATGTGTTCCGCTATTTGTTTCCTGTATAAATGCCTCTACAGCAATATTTTTTATCTAGGCTGCTAAATACTCTGTCACTTATTATTACTAACGAAAAGATGACCCCGTAAATCACAAAATGTACCCGTTCTTACCCCATTCGAAAAGTTTTAACATAAAATAAATTAATGGGAATGGGACCCTCGATATACTTAGTATTTCTTAAAATGTTAACGCCAAAATACAATTGTATCGACTCTGATTTGGAAAACAAAACAGAGAAATAAAAATCGTCGAACTCGTGACGGTCATTCAAATTCCTCCCAGGCCTGGTTTCCATTTAAAGTAAACTGCGGACAGATCCAGAAGGTTTGAGGTTAATATTTGTACATAAACTATGGTGACTGAAAGGATTAAGTTAGAGACAATACCTTTACTACTACTACTGACTACTTTACCTTCAAAAATTTGAAATGGATACTCGTGTTTTTAAAATCATAAACTAAGTAGGGTCAACTGCGGCGCTCCATTAGTTGAACCGTTTCCACATTTTTATTCCGTAGTCGCCAATAGTTGTGTAGATTATAAAATATCAACTCGGACGCTACGCTAGACTCAACCACAAGGTTAAATAAGCTGAGCCAACTATAGGTCATTTGTTTCTGACGACCGACGGCTGTTTTTTTGCTGATATAGTGGGGATCAATGAAAGGGACAATAAAGCTTTCGTAGAAAAGTTTTATTAACCCTATTCCTAGATATCAGTGGAGCAAGTTTTTAAACCCATTAGAATTCATAATTGTTACCTATATATTGATCTTAATCGATTACATCTAAGATAGGTACAAAAAGGATTACATTGCTTCAGGTTCTGAGTAAAAATCTATAATCTATGATAAACAAACAATGGGCAAATGAGAGTTGGGCCTAGCCGTATTAGGATTCCACATCGCAATAATCCGTAACAGAAAGAAGATATCGTATTTACTCGTATCACAGCTTAATCACGAGTTGCAATTTTAAGTATGTTATTTCGAGACGCGTTGCTAAGAACACTAAATAATATCTATTTTTAACCGACTTCAAAAAAAGGAGGAGGATCTCAATTTTTCTTTTTTTTATGTTTGTTACCTCAGAACTTTTGACTGGGAAAACCGATCCCCGTGGTTCTAAAACCGGTAAAGCCGTTTTTGAGTTACACTCCATTAACTGAACAATTAATTTCATTTCTGATAATCTGATAAGGGAAAGTACTGCATATTCAGTATTGGGAGACGCTGCTTCCCACCTAAGGGCGGGAAAAACTCATAGTAAATGCTTCCTTCTCTTGGGCCGGAATGACTTGTAACCATGGTAACCATTGGTGTAAACAAAATTATATATCTAAGATTTTTCGTTGTAAAATAGTTAGTTGTTATAAAACAAATAATAACAACTACGTTTGTGTTTACGTAAAGGCTTTGAGCCTTTACGCGTAAACACTTACTACTACTGACTGACGGAACTAGTTTAAAACATAATTAATGTGACTGTGAAGTTAGTGTACTTATGCTGTATGAAAATTTTAGTCACTGCTACTGTTTATGAGCAGTGTGATTATAAAAACACTTATTAAGCGGGATGGCCCCCAAAAGAAGCGCATTATGTCTCATATTTAAAATTAAAAAAATACTATATAATTTGGCACGGTAGTAACTCAATATAAAGTAAAAAACTAACCAACAATTAATCATAAATTTCTCAAATTATTCTAACTTCTCGTGTATATTTGTATCTTTTACTCGTGTTTATTATTTTTAGTAAATATTTTAGGAAAACTACTAATTTTTACTCTCCTCATATTTTAAATGAAAAGTAGAGTGTTTAATACGGATGTAAGTCATCTATTCGTACTTGGACTAGCTGTATTAATTTTAAATAGGTACTGCTCATGTTCTTATAATCAAATTCAATAAATTAAAAAAATCTTACTATTTTTATATATTCTTTATAAGTATTAGTAGTGAAAAGGAGAGTGATTAACGCGGGCGGAAGTCATCAATTCCAATTCGGGCTATAGCCGCCCGTAAATATTCCAAACAAAATTTTACTTAAAATTTTACACATACTTCTGACCTTTCGATTAAGTTTTAGAATGTTATTATTATTAATGAATAATTTTTAGAAAAACGACTATCTTGTACTTTCCTTAAATTTTTAATGAAAAGTAGACTGCTTAACGCGGGTGAAAGTTATCAATTCCTGCTCGGACTATAGCCTCGTCTAAATACCTCGTATGGGAATTGATACCTTTCGGCCCTTGTATAACAATCTACTATTCCTATCTTGATGATATAGTCATTGAATGACAATCGATCCCGTAGTAAGTAGCAAGAGATACTAAAAAGGGTAAAAAAAAATTACGCACAATACTGTGACAATATGTACTTTTGTATTATCATGGTACTGATTTCAATAAGTAATTTCACACTTTTCAGTGTTGAAGGCGGTTCCATTTTTCGGTAAAAAAAAACTCTATAAATATGATTTCAAACACAATCGTATGGTAAGCCAGGGGACATGGGTTCGAATCCCGCTCAAAGCGAAAATTTTGATTTCTGAACCGGGGTAAACTAAATGATATCCGTTTTTAGAGATAGTTTCGATTATTAATCAAAGTTCAAGAAACTAGGACAAGGATGAAATTACTACTTAAACTAAAGAATCACTGATTCACCATCGGCTTCTACGTATAATAATAATAAATCGAGCCCACTTATGTGGGCTTAGCTAATTGTATTAGTTGTAATTACCAAAATAGTTTTCGTGATTGATATGATGACGTCACACTGATGATAGTGATCATATTAAAAAATACTCGTCACATGACTGCGTCTTTTGGTGTTTTCGAAATGGAACCAATAGTGACAAGATGTTGTTCATATATTATTACGTGATTACTAAGAATCCGAGTTATGATATTCTAACCTGAGCTACCGTGATAAATAATCATTGTTCGAATTACACCTTTTGACGGAGCGTCTTCTATAGTCAATGACAATTTTGAAGCGCTCGTGGCGAAGTCATGAGTTGGATGGGTGACCGCTGGTGACATTACTACGGAGCTTCGGAGGGCACGTTAAGCCGTCGATCCCGGTTGTTGTCTTAGGATGGCAGTCGTTATAGCATGGTGATAGGGAATTTTACGAATGCCGACCTGGCTAGCTACCACCCTCAAGTAGAAAATCTGTCGTCAAGTACCTAACGGAGTGTTCCAACAGTTGCCTTGAGAGCCAGTAATTCTAGGTTAGCCTGAACAACATCTTCGACCACATCATCAAGGGAGACAGTAGTCAAAGGCTAACAATTTAAAAAAAAAATTATTTAAGTACAAGCAGTGTTTGTTATAACTGGTTTTTGAGTCTTTACGTTTTTGCGATGAGATTATACAAGAATAAACCAAATGCTGCCCAATCGCAGGACGCAGAACCAATCCACCGTGACAATCTAGTCTTTGATTAATGAGTTCTCACGTCTATCATTCTTAAAAGTCGCCTTCCAGTTTACCCTGTCAGTTTTGTACCTGCATTATGAGATAATTTATGAGTAAAACCAAATTCAGTCATTTTATATTTTACTAATTATTGGAGCACAAAATGTTATGCCCGGGTGGGAATTGAACCCGTGTCCTCTGATACCGCGTCGGATGCCTAAACCCCCTCCGCCACCTGGACACGCCATTTCTAGCCGAAGTTTCGTGCTCCAATTGTATTATTTTAACCGTCATAGGGGTCGGTGCGCGGACCTACTACCTACTACTACTGCAACCAGACTACTATAATAGACTTCATCTGATCGAAAAAAGTTTTTTCAAACTCATTAATTTTTATTGGTTTCCCTTTGGGTTGCGGGCTAGAATATTACCTCCCCAGGCGACGAAGGGAAAAAACAGTGGGCTGCAGTGTCTTCTGAAGATCTGCAGTCTTACACTTCGATTCCTAAGAAGCCTGCTAGTCGTGGAAATTATGGCAAACTACCCTAATGGGGAAGTATTTGTACAACGGGGATATTATGACTGCTGATGATAATATATTTGATTTAATGTAGATGAAAGGATCACATAAATTAAGAAAAACGAGACAAAAAAGTTTTTCCATATGCCAGCGATGACAGAAAGTGTGAACAACCTAAAATTTTTTTTTTTTAAATAACCTAAGTAACTCCCTTTTGTTAGGCATTTGCCAATTCTTCCCACTCATTTTAATTACATAAGCATTTTATTTTGGTCCCGATACGTACCGGGTTAAAGATAACGCGGTCGTTATGCTTATCAGCGAGACGTGGCTAATTGTATGACCTCGGCCTGATAAGGGTGGTCAACTGTCTCTGCGACAGTGTAAATACGATGTATGCCACATACTATGTCTGCGTGGTGATACGTGGCTGTTACGTAGCTTGTTTATGTGTTGGAGGGTGTAAGGAGGTATTCATGTAGTTGAACAATTAGCTAGTCACAAACTTCTTTACGTCACAATATGAATTTAAACTCAAACACCGATCAGTTCTTCATTTACAGTAGAGTACGGCCTAGTAGATCACGAGTACATCCTCAGCAGAGAATGAGATGACTGAGTCGCAAAATCGGTAATTCCAGCCGTACTCAAACGGAGTCATGATTTGAGACTGTTGCTAAAGGATTACATTACGATATTTTTTTTTTATCAATAGATGATCTTCATTCATATATCATGAGGTTTATATATTCTTGGTTCTTCTTGTTTCCTAATTTGTCATCAGCATTTTAGCACACTAAGTTCCTATGCCAAACGCATATTCAACTGTAGTTAGTATCAGCTGGAACATCTTTTACTGAACATATTGTTTCCCTAAAGATACAGCAGAAGTTTGCCTTAATCCCCCACGGATGCAGAACTCTTGGGAATGTTACCAAAGTAGTTGTTGACAGCTCTGCATAGAAACCTTGAGGCAATTTATTGATACAATCTGCCCTCGGGTAGACTTGGGATAGTGCCGTCACTCTACGGGCTAGAATTTAAGAAGTTAGTAAGGACTACTAAATTGATCAAACTACTATGTAGTAACATGTATATACAAATTTAATTACAGCACGGTACCACGTTTCACCCACAGTATATTGATTAACGCATTTAGCACATTCCGTCGTTTGGTAAAATTATTAAATATCGGCACCATCGCTGATCGCTATATTCTGCAAGTAAACATCCGGATACGATGTGAAATCGCACATCAATGTATGCTGAGGTGTTGAGCTTAGTACACATTGATAGATGCAAATGATTGACGATGAAAGAGTCCATTGTGATATTTGTGGGTTGTACAAACGTATCTTTTTCGTCAGTCTTTTCTCATCTGCGTCTTTACATGTACGTATATGTAATTCATCAATCACCAATATCTAATCAAAAAATACAATACAATACAATACAAAAATTCTTTATTGTTTACCAAAGTAGAAGTAAATAACACTTATTAAGACTAATTTTCTATGGTAGTACAATGGGCGGTCTTATCGCTATGTAGCGATTTCTTCCAGACAACCTTTGGATGGACAGAAACTAAGGAAGAGGTGGACGGTGGTGAACAATAAATTATGTTTAGATAATTAAATTCAGATACATACATAAATCTAATATATGATAAATGATGATAAATATATAATATAAATATATAATATATGTGCATATATATATATATATCAAATATACTTACTTATTAACGCTATAAACAAATAATTACAATGTTATATACTGGATAAGTAGTGATTTTTTAACATTACTTTAAAAATTCCAAGAGATTTAGCACGTCTAATCTCGAGTGGCAAAGCATTCCATAGTCGTGCAGCCTGTACTGTGAAGGACTTATTGTAGTACTGAGAGCTATGAGGGGTAATTTTAAGTTGGAGAGTGTTGCAAGAGCGAAGGGACAGATCATGGGTCAGATGGAGAAACACAAAACACTTTTTCAAGTATGTAGGGGTATTGGAAACGAAGAGGATATTGTATAGAAGATGTAGAATATGTGCATTCCGGCGAAGTCGTATGGGCAACCACTTCAATTTTTTACGAAACTCAGTTACATGGTCATATTTGCGGAGGCCATATATGAATCGAATACAAAAATTTTGTAAGCGTTCAAGTTTATCAAGCTGTTCTTGAGTCAAATCAAGATACGATATGTCAGCGTAGTCGAGAATCGGGAGTAAGAGTGATTGTGCGAGCGCAATTTTAGTTGTGATTGGTAAGAAATTTTGCAGTCTTCTTAGGGAAGAAGCGGAAGCAAAGATTTTGCGGCTGGTTTCAGCAAGCTGTGGTACCCAAGATAATTTCCTATCCATGATGATACCTAAATTTTTAACAGTAGTGCTGTAATCTATAACTTGTCCATCAAAGATAACATGTGGAAGGTGAAAACAGTCAATCAAGGATACCATTCTTCAAAAAATCTCTAAACTTACGTTTATGTCTATATATTATGATCGAAAAAACACGAGCATTAGAGCGTAAACAATTGACTAAGAGTCGATATAGTGTTCGACAATTATTCCGACTTCTACCGGAAGCCTTATTCGGGAACTTTTCTGAAACCTGACGAGACTTTCAGTCACTTACACACTGGGCCACACGTGTAGTTGAGTCCTAGAAAGGAACTTTTCAAATTGATCCATTATGAGGGTGTTTGCATGGGTGGTCGTCATTAGGCTTCTGTTTATGAATAACGGTAAATTTTATCAGCGTTTTCTGAATTTATTCAATTTTGGGGTAAAATAAAAGAGGGCATGTGTGTGTAGAGTATGTTAACCATAAGTTTTTAGTTCTGATGTTCCCGATTTTGAACTTTTTTGCTAGAGCAACGAAGCGGGTCCTTACTCACTTACTAACTAAGGTCTGTTTAAGGTCTAAGGTCTTAGACTGACTTCTATTGTACCATGATATGACATGGATTTGATGTCTACATTGGACAAAACCAGTAAAACCCAGACTTTAGGTGCGCGATACGGCAGTAGTGGAAAGTTCCTCCGAGCGGACCGGCGTGGCTGATAGCGCTTATCAACCACGCAGGCCTGACGTGACGATTGTGACAACTGTACGAAATAGCCTCGTATAATACGCAATACGCTATCGTTTACACAATATTCTCTTAGAATAACAAACGAACGAGGGAGCTCTTGATTGCGATGAATACACTGCCTGGAAACAAGTTATTGAAGTATTTGAAATACACATGTTGCATGTATGTTTGGTGTATCGATGATGAGATTGCATTGACATTTTGCACGTAACCTACATAGCTAGCACCTTAAAACCCCGTAAAGGATCTGTAACAGGTCTTATAATCTAAGCTTGAATATAAACTTTTATTATCTTCAGTGCTGAGACTACCTTCCCCGACCAAAATATTTCACCTTGTGTTATTGCGCTTCTTGGATCTATTCTCTGCCCCTTGAAATCGGCAGAACAGCGCGTTGGCCTAAGGCCACCGGATATCTTTTCTTCTGTTCTCCCGACGATTATTATTTTCTCTCAGTTGTCACCGTCCTTTCTGGCATGCGGCTAAAGGAACTAAGAAAACCTTTTAGGCTGGTGGATTAGAGCCGATTTGTGATTTATGGTAGCTTTCAAATAGGTAAAAACATTACGATGAGCTTTTCACTGTCCGTAAAGTTTTCCTCAAGTACGACTTTCAAACGCATCAATGCGGCTACAAACTATACAACTATACAAGAAAAACAAATTCTAGATTGAGGGAGCTGTATGTTATGCATGACACAATTCTTCTTTTACGTCTACTTTTTGTCGAAGATAGTAATACATAACAACAGTATATTCATCACTTGAACTCGCCATTTGAAATAGACGTCTCCTCTCAGCGAAAACTTAAATTATTAGATTTAAGATAATTTCATCACATTTAGGTTGCGGCGTATGTGGAACAAGTCAGAAACTATTTTCAAGCCAAAAGTATTAAAAGGTTTAGTTGCAAAAAAATACAAAAGTTGCAGTTGTGTTTCACCGTGTGTTCTGGCCATAACTGTTCGTAACACGACAATGGAATCTAACCCAAAAACATACATTGCAATTATTCTGATATGACACTGACATAAGCATAGCAACTGATTCTGGAAATAACAATAACACTAAATTTACAGATAATATGTCATCCTCATAATGATAATACTGACCAGTGTTCTGGGAAAAAAGGCATAAAGTTTCCTCCAACACGAACTTCGATCGTAGATTATACCGTCCAAGAATATACGAATCATAGAATATGGTATCTATGCTGATAAGGATAAGGATTTTAGCACTGGCCTAGTCGAGTTCTAAAGGTCAAACTGGCCGGCTGGTATTCTGTAAAACATTAGGTGTGTGTGTGGTTTAAAACGATTAAAAAGGTCACATGGCAAATGTGTAGGTTAACGGTTGTGCAGTAGGGATAGAACAAATCACTGTAATCTTATCAAAGCCGGGACGGCGTACCTCGTATCACACCTAACGTGGTTTATCTACGAGCTACATTCTAATACAAACACGCTGGCATTGGTTACATAACTGCACCTTTGTATGGTGTTGCAGATAAGGGATATCGATCGGCTCTGTTTGACTTAGTTCCATCTTCAAGGACAGAAATGAGCATACTATGGGTCTACTCATAGTGTGCTCATTGTAATCCATCACCTACAAGTTATGAGATTATTATTATGTCTCCTTAATCTCCAGATTTATGAATGGTAATAATATTTTTTCCTGATAAGTGGTGTTCGAAGAATCTTCACAAGTTCCTTAAGACGTAGCAACAACATTTATTTAGTTTATTACCTATTTGTCAATGGATTTTCAAAAACGACATGATCGATTACACATTCACTAAACTCTCGAATATTTTATAATTATTATTTAATTATTGTGGTAAATTTTTATCTGAGTTGTATGCATGCCTTTCATTAGGTTATAAAGCTCCATTTTGGCCCTAAACACTACATGAAACCTGGTTACACTAAACTTATAAAAAGGATAAGGCATATGTGTAGTAATATTCATAGTTAAAAAGTAATATTTCTAATGGTTTTTATCTAATTTACCTACTTAGGTAGGTACAGTACAATATATAAAATGGCCCGTAAAAGATCAAACATGTTTTTCTCATACTTAACATGTTTGTCAAATTAAAAGGCTTAAGTTTGTTTGGCAGGTTTGAGAAGCAATATATATTTGTGCTTGGCGCATTTGATCTTGTTTGACGAAAACCTACGTCAAGTTTGGCAGCGTGTTAAGGTGTGGGCCTGCAGGGCGGTGTTAAAGAAGATTAGAATAAAGCTGAAACCACGAGCAAGTTTGCCAAAATGTTACCAATCGTTTTAGCGTTTACGCTCTTGTTTGAAAAAACCTTTAGGCTTAAGAAACGTGTTTGTCAAACATGTTTGAAGACCACTTTTGAGTAAATGCAGTCGAATCGAAACATAGATATGTTATCATCGCCACAGAATTTTCAATGGTAGCTCAGCATCTAAGTTTCAGTACATATGTTTTATTTCAACGTAACAGGAGGCAAATCTTTTGGCAACTTCCAGGCACGGTTCTAGGCCTCGACAGCTGCTGAAAATTTCTTTGTCAGTAAATAATTTATTTTTGACCCAACCTCGGGACCTCTATATTTCAAAGCGACGCTGACCGTCAAGACAGTTCTTTCGCTAGCCGCTAGGTGGAAGTAAACTCAAAGTAGGTCGTAGAGCCTTCTTCGAACGCTTGCTTGGCTTGCTACCATCCTCAAGTAGAAAAAATATTACAAAGCACCTAACGGAAGCTGTCGTATAGAGTGATTTTCCATACTAGGCTTAATCTAAATAAAGTCTTCAACCATATCATCCCTAACATCAACAGGTGTGAGATATTTGTCAGAGCATAGCCGATCAGCAATCTAAAAAAGGCTTCTTCGATGCTAAGCTGGCTGGAGCCATACCTAGTGCATGATTGCAAGCGATGGCGGTGACTTCATCAATCAGCCTTTGTTTACTGCTGACAAGTTCGTTGACGCCTGTCTCATTATTAGCTTAAGGCTTGGGTATGTAATTTACACTGCGATCCCCAAGACGCCTGCCAAGC
The DNA here is from genome assembly GCA_963854805.1 of Plagodis dolabraria. Taxonomy (NCBI): domain Eukaryota; kingdom Metazoa; phylum Arthropoda; class Insecta; order Lepidoptera; family Geometridae; genus Plagodis; species Plagodis dolabraria. The sequence goes on along the minus strand of OY978453.1, from coordinate 1,850,321 downwards.
GTGGAGATTATGGTAAATACCCCCTTAATAGGGGAGGCTGTGTTCATCAGTGACGACCCAGCTGTTACAGATACAGATGTAGGTATCACTTGCATTTCCTTGATGCCGACGCTGCCTCGTTACTTATTTATGGTCTCCGCATTATTTTGTGTAACTACAACTTTTCTGCATTTTTCTATTCTCAATAAAATTTGTTGGAGCAGCCAGATGCAGCTTCAATTTCCTTGATGATCGATTTTTCTATGCAAACAGCGCTTTAATTTTGTATATTTAAAGCAATTACCAGCGCTCTCAATTTCATTAGTTGTTTGTTAGCATAAGAGCTACAAAATTTTTAATAATAATAAAACAATTTTCTTTATTTCAATCAAAAATGTTACATTACACTGATCCTAAGTGTTAATTATTAAAATAATAATTGTTTATAACTATTTAATTGAAAATTTGGTATTTTGGGTCGTGTCTTTCTACAAAATTTTCAATTAAATAGTTATAAACAATTATTATTATAATAATTAACATTTAGGATCTCTTAATTTATGTATGATATCTTACGTGATCATCATCATCAGCCGGTTGACTTCCGATGTTGAACCAAGGCCTACCCCATTCATCTCCCATATCTTACGTCAGTGTGGCATTTATACATAAAAAGGGCATGGATTTTTTTTATCCTATATGTATTATGTTTATTTCTTTAATGGAGACATAGAAAATTATACTGCATTTGGTAGTCCTTTATATTCTAAGTGGTCAAATAATTATCCACTATATAATTTTTAAGTATATTAACAACATAAGAAACTTAATTGACTCTCTTTGTAAAGTTCTTTTAAAACTACATTAAAGAGACGTCTAGCAAATAATGGAGAAATAGTTACATAATCCTAAGCTCAGAAGCCTTACGTGCTATCTATTTCCGTTACGTTGACAGATGGACTACATACAAACAATCGTGTCTCAGTGAATTTCGAATGTATTATGTACCCAGACTTCCTCATTGTTGTGCGTGGATGCATGTTTACAATAATATGACTAGACAGTGTGTTTATTTTATAACAGGTAGATTAACATTTCGACCACTAAATCACTTGTGAGTAAATGATTATGTGGTCGAAGACGATCAGCAGGCTCGGCCTAAAAAAGGAGCTGGCCCTCCAGGGCAGTTGTCGGAACGAACCCACCAATATTTACCAGATTTAGTAGCTGGCCAGGCGAACCTACAATTACGATACTATACTGCAGGCTAAGAAGCTCAAGCTGGATAATAGATTAGAAGCTGATCGCTAGTCTATACTGGCCTGTACCAGGAACATCAATTATCTCTGGACAGATTATCGAGAGTCATGCCTACCCTACATTTTTAAGTGCATTTCCGCATCATGTTACGTATAATAGCATGCTGAGAGACATAAAGAGAATGTGAGAGGTCAAATTTCGCACGACCGACTTCGACCTTTTGTTTGCATTATTGTGCCAATGTGTTCTCAATGTTAGCACTGGTACGAATGACCTAGATATTTTAAACTCGTTATCAAATGGATTGGATGGGTAATTAATAGCTATATACAGGCTTGCCTTGCGGAATATCCATATTTGATAATAACATATATTTAAAAAATGGATCAATATGAAAGAGACTTCGATTGTGCGCTCGAAGAATCAAGACCTCCTGCCTGCCTAGCATGCGAAAATAAGACATAATGTCACGCATGACACGAGAAAAGTATTTTTCTCGCGCGTAGGGAGAGAGTGGCGGACAATATAATAATATTTTATAGCACTAAATTGAGTACGAAACCCTAAAACGAAGTTATTCATTTAGATTACTTTAAATGTTTACTGTTGCGAATTTCATAAAAAATTAATACTTAAGTACTATGTATTAAAATTTAAACTTATAATACCTCCTCATTTATTTACATATAATAGGTTTTTTTGAGTTATCAGCTAAGTACCTATAATATAATTACATTTAGGGCCCGTTTCAGAATGTCCTAATAAAGTTTCGGGTTGCTATGCAACACATAAAATAACTGAATGATAAAAATGACAGTTGACATGCAGCGCGTTTCAAGCTTTACCCGATGGATAGTCTAAATTGATGACCGTGAAACGCAAAGATAGTGTTTTATTTATTAAATATGTTATGGGTAGTAAAACCGGAACTTACTCGAACATTCTGAAACAGGCCCTTAAAATAGTTGAAAAATCTACCTACGCTACCTACAGCATTATTCAAAGATGTTTTATCTAAACTCACGCACACAGAGTTCTCGAGTTGGGTTCAAATTACGTTATTCTTATTGTATAGATTACACACACATATATAACGGGTCTGCTAAAATTGGACGGAAAGTAAATTTGTACTAAATCGTCGATCGCCCCCATTATACTTAGACGCGCGAGAAACACTCGATTTATCTCGTCCTCAAAACTGAGGTAGAGAAAATACACGCAAATACTCGTAGATAAGTGTCAAAAATCGATTAAACGGTGGTCGCGCATGTTAGTGTTGGTCGACAAGTTGCCACAGGTAGCACAAAATGTACGTATACACGGACGAGTTCTTTGCTCTGCCATGTTAGCATTCTTATCCACATGTCAATATGTCTATTTTACACGAGATAAATGGTAGACAAAATTTACTCGCGGCGCGCATGCTAGCCGGGCTGACGCTAAGTGTAGAAACGAAACGCATCGAAAATTCTTCCGATGGGGAAATATGGCGTTTATGAAGTCGTGTCATCTTAGCAGGAAAATTTGGCGGAATTATCCTGTTTTTTTTAAAATATAATTCAGTGTTTTTCTTTAATAATTAAGTTTTTATCGTTTAATTTCAATTTTTTTTAAATATTTGTTATTATTGGATTGGATGAGTATTTCCGCCCAGTTTTTAATTTTCGACTAGACAAAAATGATGTCTAGAAAATTGTAATGTTCATTTGGCACCCGTACCGGTACACTGTCGATGACAATGTTAATGGTGGCTGCCAGACAGACTGCTACGTAGGTAGGTTTAAGCTCGACAAAGAGGTCGTTTGCAGAGCCCGACTAGGATAAGCTGCGATGCGGAAAATACATGATATCTGCTCCTTGTACGTCTTTGACTATAGTGTGTGTCTGAGGGCGTGTATATATGTTGCCATTGATTTCTTCTGAATACGTCTTCAGAAGTAACATAACGTCAACAACTAATTGCTGATTATTTCTTTGTTACGACGTACTCATATGAAGGTGCTAAATATTTTAAACAAATTCAAATTAAGTTTAAATTCGCTCGAAAGCGTTCCGATTGCTCTGAGATTAGTAAACAGTTTCAGGTGATTTATTTTGAAATTAAGTATTATTGGGATGAGATAGAGAGAGCCACCACCGAATAATAATTATTTTATCATTATCACGACAAATTGAGCATATCGATGTACGATGATTCCAACGACTTCAATAAATGGGGCAAATTTCAATAAATTATTATATAGTACTATAGACAAGTTCCAGAGCAAGAAAACGATTTTTTTATAGTAGTTTATGCAACTGTCATATAATAGAGGGTATATAAAACATGAGTGTAGTTTTTAGAAACGAGCCGCAGGCGAGTTTAAAAAAAAATACACGAGTGTTTTAATACCTAATTATATGCAGTTGCATAAACTACTTTATTTGATCTCATGGCTATACGCATTTCTTGATTTTTCTGACCAAAGACTATTCGTCAGTTTCGTAGCTGTTTCTAGATAGTCAGGTGGAGTTAAATTTTCATAGAGTTAAATTTTGTCGGTGTTGCTTGACATTTTTGCTACTAAAGTTTTATCCAACAAAATATTACTCAAATTCGTATGTACGAAATAGCGCCAAAACGGAAAAAGTCTGTTATTGGTCTATTGGCTAACCAGCGCGTTGTGCTCACCACAGATAATGTGTACTTAAATTGAATTGAAATCTCCTTGGTCGAGACACATTGTACTTTAATAATAAAAAAAATGTTTTAAAGCATTTTTTGGTTAGGAGAATAATGCTTTAATTTAATTTTTTAATTTTCTTAAATAATTATGTAAATAATATATGCCAATAATAGTCTGTATTTCATTTCATAATCAGAATATTACCGAATGAGATTATATAAAATTAGTTAATATAATTAAAGCATTATTCTCCTAACAAAACATTGATATAAAACATTTTTAACGCGCTGGTTTTTATATTGCATTTTATTTAATGTAGCTACCTATAGCCATGAGATTAAATAAAGTAGTGTATGCAACTGCATATAATTAGGTATTAAAACACTCGTGCAATCTTATTTTGAAAAAATTACACTCATGTTTTATATACCCTCTATTATATGACAGTTGCTTAAACTACTATTTTGTTACATCTGTGTATAAAGGAAGTCTTAATATATTATTTAGTGTGTTTTTTTCAATTTATTTACATATTTTGTACTAAAGTCATAGAAAACTGGACGAAAAAATATTGATTCTTGTTATGTATGAGTAACTCAAACCAATTCCAACACTGCACAGAAAACATTAGTAATTAATTTCCCGCCGGGGCGCAGAGGATGGTTGCGTTCGTCACCATACCTACAGTTACAGACCAGCTCTATTGCTTATCGCTATCACCACTATTTGCATGTTTTGCAACAACCACAGTAAACATTGTGATCGTTCGGTGCAAGTATTTGCATTTTGTTTAGATTAGAATGCAATGTTGATATGATGATGTGTCACGCACGCTGCAGCGCAGACGCTCTTTGTCTTCGTCTCGTGTCCTTGACGTTACCATTTAACCCATAAGGACGTACAGTGAAGATATATAACTTTTTTTTTGCGTGTTGGTAGGGCATTCTGCATCATGAACATCTTGTCGAAGCACCTAACAGTGTGTTTCGGCAGCAGTCCTTGAGAGCCAGTAAAATTATAGGCACATTAGCCTTGACAACTGCATGTCTCAGGGTGATGGGCGCAGTGCAGTTCGTCAATTATGACGATAGGACGAATATTGATATTCTGTGTTGGTATTAGTTAAATAGTAACCATTATTTATTATGCTTCTTATTTGAGCGTAATGCGAACTACACAGTTCTGCATAAAGGCTCCACTATGTCGATATCTGAGTGCCAAAAAACCTTGGGAGCTCGGTATACCTGTACATGAGATTTGTCAAAGGCGAAGCTTATAATATGACGTATACAATGGGGATACGTCGCGTCGAGCAAACTAAAAGATTTACGTAACTAACACTCGTACAAAGAAACCATTTATGTAAAAAATTATATGAACTTAAGTTATATAGTTATATACTTATATTTATACCGTATATTCTACTTTTAACTTAATATTTTTTTGATTTCATTTAAACCATTTTTTAAAGCAGGTGGCTTATACACTCTACAGTGCATACTTTTAATTTTAAGCCTTTTCAGCCTCTTCTGGCTCCAAAGACCAAACTCCTCTCATCATGATCTCACCAGTCAAAAATATAGTGCTAGATCTGGCATGTAAGCAGGATGGGTGAGACAGCTATACTGCTTCATATTTTTAGAAGACAAATATGCCTTTGCCTTTATTTCGGTGTGTAGGAAGCGTTGTTCTAGTGCAAGAGGATGCGACATCTCGTTCCTACTTGAGGCATGCAAACAATTGTACCTATAGGTACCAAATGGTATTTACTTGTGTTCTTATAGCAGATGCTATGCAACATCCGTTTAAAAAACGAACATACGACAAAAAATATTTTTGTTCCACATACATTTTTCCTATTTGGTTATTTAACGATATGGCCGGTCTCATGCTGCGACAACGTAATCAACCCCATTTTATTAGTAATTTTCAGCCGTCAGCTACTACTACCAAAGATCCATTTACATGACCTGTTGCTTCTTTTCCGGATTATAACAATAAAGCCATGTTTCGTCTCGTGTTCCGATTAAATAAACAACATTTGAACCTGATCTGAACTCGTGGTTACACTTCAGCAACATTTCTTCTTATTAAGGCTCGGAAATTACAAAATAGTGCCAACATGATATGGAAAATCTCATAAACCAGGTACCGGATGGTACTGCAATTTAAATACACGATACTCAAGGATATAAGTAATACTTTCATCGATTTCAAAACATGTTTCCTAATAATTGGCTCGATAGAAAAAAATCTCAAAAACACCTCTGAAAATAGAGGATTCCTACTTTTTCCGCCAGATTTTAGTGTATTAAAATTTGTTTTTTTTTTCTAAAATATTGATTTTTTAAGTACAATAAATTTCATTGATTATTTTAATCCAAAAAAAGCACAGTTAATGCGTACTGAGCCTGTTTACAAAATGTCACATACGCCCTTTCATTCCGAGAAGCGTTAACATCATGTCGCACTATTTACTCCAGCGATCTACGTATATTGCTATCATCCTCGCTCATATCGCGGTCAGCCGCGTCATGCGTCGGACCTGTGTCACTTTTCTCGGCGATCTCAATTAAAATAAAACATGGGTAAAATTATAAATAAACGCTTTGGGAATGCAAAAAAGATGTATAAAAATCGTCAAAAACGCATGATGGACATAATAAGGTAAGCATCTATGGCTTCCTTTCTCCATGTACCTATGTATATATCTCTTATATTAATGAAATTATGATATGATTGTGAACCCTAACGCAATATAAAAAACACTACAAACATTTTACAAGACATAGGTACAACTTTAGCTACCTAAAATAATTATTATAAGCAATATTCAGAATTTTTCGTAATGAATGTGTTGTAATTATTTTAGATGGATCATGATTAATTTATACAGTTTCTGACAATAAGGCACAAAGGTTATGTACATAATTTTCGACTAATCAATCGTCGTTCAAATAGCGCATAGTAAGTGACATCGCTTCGCAATTCAGAGGTACGTAGATCGAATCCAGCGTAATGAGATTCTTTTTGATCAAATTTTAATTTTACGACATAATTCTTAATAATTTTACGTATGTACGTGGACCAATATAATGTGTCTGACAGTAAGGCATAAACGATATGTGTGTAATTTTCGACACCTTGGTCAATGATTGTATAGTGTGTAACTACTGAAGTCGAATCAGAAGATAGAGTACCGTGGATCGAATCTCACATACCTAGATTCTTTTTGGTGACTTTTTTATTTGTATTACTTTTATTTGATACGTATTATATTTACGTATAATTAAGTTTTCTGACGCGTATTTAATTTACGATTACAATGCTTGCAAATTTATTAGGTATCTCGAGTTTCCATGTTTTCATATAATTAGAGAGTTTAGTATATCTAATGCACGTGAACATTAAATAGGTACTACCTAATCTAGCTACCTGAACACGTTTTTTCATAGATCTCGAAAAAGTATGTCTTGGATGGACACGAGTTGCCACAGCGTAATAGTTACAGTAGAACAACATTATCAATTTACTACAAAGCTATGTTGAGTAAACACCGTCCTTCTGTCCACTACTATAGAAAACACAAACTTTCATACATGGAAAGTTATTGAAATATTCATGGTATTATCGAGTACGTAATATATTAGTACATATAAATTAGTAGTAAAAAGATGGCCGTATACGTTTGATGCGATAGAGATAATGAAATTCTGAAATGAAAACTTAATACAAAAAGAAGAAGCCTAAGCTTCTGCTTTAGAATGAGACTTTCCATGGTTTTCTTGAATAGCATAAGAATTAAGAACTGACTAAAAGAAAATGAAATAATTAGCACCATACCAATACTTACGTAAGAACATCGAGTAAGGTGCATTATAGGGGACTTAACTATAACGCCCTTAATAACCAAAGTGTAGCGGATATACTACCAAAGAGAGTATTCCCCAGGACGTTTTGGTGTTAAGGGGCGGCCGGTAATTCAACAAAAGTTAAAATTATACACATTATAGCCATTATGTTTTTAAATGTTACATCTTCTGTGTTGTATAAACAACATATGGTAGCCATATAAACAACCCCATATATTGTAGGATAGGAGGATGCTTCTTGGTTATTGATACTATCCCATAACTTACTTACCAATAAAATTCTTCACCAAAAATATTATTTGAAAATCAATAAAAGTTTGTTATTTTTCTAGTATAGAAAATGGAGGAGAAGAACGACGCATTGTTGATATACACTATTACACAAAGAGTATATTAAGACAAATCTCGAAACATTCACCTTTCGATTATTTTTTTATTAATATGCAGGGTTATTGGTAAAATGCTAAATCCAGGGAAACCCGGACGGATGGCAGCCCTACTCTCATAGAATGTCCGATTTTATGTCGCACTCCGGTGCATCTTCGCAACATAATCTACCTATACAAGTACATACATCAAGTGAGGGCACGGGTGTCGTTTACAAACATAAACGTATCTTTCGTAATCTTTGACAAATACAGTTAATAACAGTAATACCACGGTTTTATAATCGATATGTAATATTGTGGTATTACGTATGAATAGTAATACAAAGTAATAAATTTTCAAACAAAATACTTATCTTTCTCCTTGGGTGATTTCAATAATGGTATTATTTTGTTAGAAGTTTTGTTGTTCCACCCATCTACACAATAGCATCCACGAGATGTATTTATTATTATTAACAAATTGAAACAATAACTGTACCTACCTACTACATTCTCCATGTGATTTTTTGTAAGTGAAATCTTAATAATGACTTGTAGTAATGACACGAGCAGGTACCCTTGATTGTTAGCGGAAACAAAGCCAGGATTAGAATGAACTACGCTACTTGATAAAAAAAAAACAAAAATTGGAACCGACTCCAACACCCAAAAGCGTCAAATAACTTGTTTAAGTCGGTACCAGTATAGTTCAAAAGTACCTATTATCACAATATTGTGCACGTGGTACTAGTGTTGGACTTCGACAAGTTAATTCACACTTTTTGGTGAAGAAGTCATTTCCATTTTTATTTAAAAAAAAACACTTCTTTTTATGACCCTTGCTACTTACGGGATCGATTTTCATTCATTGTCAACGACTATATCATCAAGATAAGTAAATATTTTTCAGTTATTGGAGTGTATGTCAAAAACGGCTTGACCGATTTTGATGAAATTTAACTGGAACCAAACAACAAGTATCAGCTTTCAAACAATAAAAGATTTTTTTAAATCGATTCACCCAGTCAAATGTTCTGAGGTAACAAACATATAAGAAAAAACAGACGAATTAAGAACCTCCTCCTTTTTTTGAAGTCAGTTAAAAATACCCAATAGTATAACCCGCTATTTGTATTTTGATCAGGGGTAAAAAAGTTTTTTTATGATTTTCTTTGTAAATTTTACACAATATACTTGTTTTTGTAATAAATAAACCATCTTTTGTGTAACAGCTTACGCCTTCCATCAAAGTAGATACATAGTTCATGTTCATCAAAACCATAGTTCATGTTCATTAAAAATGAACATACACAAAAACTGCAAAAATCAAACAAGTTGGTAATAATCAAGACTAAACTTGTTCTACTGTAGGTATGGTAAATTTATTAACTGTGTCACACTATGATATTTACAGCATACAATCAACTAATGGTTGGTATCATGTATGCGTACTAGATGGCGCTTCAGCACACATCACATTCGTGTGTGACAAGATAGTTTCTACTAGTTCTACTAGAGAGCGCTCTTAATTTTTAATCAAATAAAATATTACCGTTGACTTGCGGACGTGGCGCCATGTACACCGCGAAGTAAACACGCGAGGAGAAGTGGGGACAAAATCTAACATCTGGTTTTAGAATTCTGTCCCTTAATGGGCGTACTCGTTACTGGGTTGACTTGAGTTCGTGAGTTACTCAACGGCAGTATAGTTTCTAGACTTTTATATTCATGCAAAACCACCTAGGATTTCAGTTCATACCAATAGAATATAATTATTTATTGGCCTTATAACATCAACAGCTACACTAGGCAAGTCAATTTAAAATATAAATTTGGTAATGGTAAGATATTTAAATCATTAAGCAATATATGGTTCACAAGGTTGATATAAAATAAAAAATAAATACAATTTCAAAACAATTAGTAGGATTAATAATAACAATGTCTTAAATTTAATTTTCTTAGAATAGAACATGTCAATAAATTAATTCAAATGTCAACAATACATACTAATTATTATTTATATTTTATTTATATTATTATTTCATACAATAGGTACATTAAAGTAATTTCAATTCTAATTTACATCAAACATGCGTTATTACCATTAATCCCAATTATCTTACTCATTATATTTACAAAATTATTTCACAAGGCTTCTTTGTGGCTAGAACGAAGATTCTACAAGATGCGTATTCAGAAATTCGTTTAAATAATAATAAGGGTTCAATTCGAAAAATTGCTTCATCTTTATTTTAAAGTCATTTGCGGGTAAGTCTCTAATACTAGATGGCAATTTGTTGAAAATACTAAGTATCTTCATTAGTAATTCGCCGGTTACTTCAAAGAGTCACCTCATAGCAGTCACGCTTATTTCAATTACCTTAAAACCTGAAGAGAAACCCTACAACGATTAAATTCAGGGTAATAAACGTCTGACGGTGCTTAATAAATTAACAATGGACTTCGTTCCAATTATATCTTGAGTTACATAATATTTATAATCTATGTTACATTACATAGTTGAATGCATAAATTATATTTCTATTGCGCCGCGTTAAGTTCCATCCATCATACAAAAACAAATAATAAGCTATTTCCGGTCAAAACCAATAATTAAAATGAAAACTCATGACAACATTTAATATTCCAAATTAAATTCAAACAGGAGTATAAAACTTTCAGCGTGCCCTATAATAATATTAGACCACTTTTTCCGTGGTAAGCATTCGTAAAACCTTTTTATGTCGATAGTAATTTATATAATTTATCCCTACAATAAACCACTAATAAATACTTTGTCATCACTGCCGTGAAAAATTAGAACCTATTCTATATTTCATAATTAAAAAAGCAATGTGTATTTATTCTATGTTTAATAATTAAATAATAATTTTAACAAATTGATTGCACTGAGGACAGCATCGTCTTGTGAACAAACGGCGTCGTAATGTAACATAATAAATAAGGCGCAATTGTTAATTGAATCCATTTTCCTTAAATTTATTCACATCATATACCATAATACTCATTTCAGAATAACTCCAAAGTTATCCTTTACTGGAAGCAAAACAGGCAAACCGCAGACTGCTCTTATCAGTAAAACAATGGCTTCATTAAACCGCGGCCAGCATTATATTAATTTCAATTAAACATGTTTGCTAATACATAACGTGGAATTAAATGGGCACTGGGACTTTTCATACGTCACACTATCTATTCATGTTTGGTGACCGCAAATATGTACGTGCCTATTCATAACTTCCTATTACAGCTTCAATTTCAAAATCTCCTATAATAGATGTATCAATTACTGACATAATTTCCTTTCCACAGTCAACATTATCAGAATTATAGAATGTCACATGAACGGTTGCATCTTCTCTGAAATCCCTCACGATGTGGCAACTCTACTTACTCTATGTTTTGCGGTGTGAACTGTGAGGGTGCTAGTTGAGAACCTTTCTGCGGCTTTTCGAGTTACGACTTGCTCTTTGACTGCAACTATTGTGCGACAATATGAGAGCTGCATAAAGTCGGCAACTGCATTCTTTTCTCCATGGCTCGTTATGTGACTCAAAGGTTTACCAAAGACCACACAGTTAGAGATCATGCGTCAGTGTCATAAGTCTGCACTGACCATATATACTGGTTCAAATGTTTTGTTTTCAGGCTGTTTTGTGTCGGGATGTTGGACTTGATTGACCTAGATTCTTGAACGACCACTTAGTCGAATTTAAATTATCACTTTACATAACGTTGTGCATGTTTTCTTAAGGTTACGAAAAAATATTAGCTAATCTCTCTTGAGAGTCAACATACTCATTACTTTGCCTTTTTCCAGAATGTCTCTAATGTGGGACCTGGATAGAATATAATCGCTTATTAAAATGGTAATGGAGTTGGACTTCATATTGATATTTTCCATAGAATATGAAGCCCATTATGGAGTTCCGATTTCAACAAGAAGTTCATTATCCCTTCCAAATGTTACATTCATACTCGCCTTGTATACTTGCTTGTTAATCTCTTTTACGTTGGGCGTTGATTCTTCCCACATATCCAAACCATCTGAGCATACCTTTCGCCTCTAATCTCACTATATCCTCATTCACTCCACGTAATGCTTTCATGACACTCAATGCTTAAAAGTCACACCACTCAACCATATTTTTTTAGCTCATAGGCTAGCCATTGATCACTGTCGGAACTGTTGTTAAGTGCGGTTGAGGATGGTTAGCGGACTAGGCCTAGAATTACTGGCTCTCAAAGAAACACTGGAACATACCGTTAGGTGCTTGGTGACAGATTTTTTACTTGAGAGTGGAAGCTAGCCAGGAGAGCATTCGCAAAATGTCCTTCCTTCATGAGGTGTGCACCAGGCCGGCGATGGGGATAGAACTATGGACCTGAGGCATGACAGTCCATAGAAATACAAATGGTTAATATGTTATTAAAAAAATTACTACAGTGCTCGTTTTTATGAAATTACAATTAAAATGGAACGGTAAACTCTTCAAATCAACTCAATTATCTATATTCCCTTACCTTGAAATAATAAAATTCTCGTATTTGCAGTGCCATATGTGGCATTGCAAATATATACTTTAGACACAATGTAAAATTAATAATACGCAGTAAAGTATTGAGCACAACTACACATAGGTACATACATACACACAGAGAATTCTGGTTTCACATGTAAACGCCCCTCTTTCATAATTAGTTCAAGGAATTCGTATCACATGTTCTTGACAATTGTTTTCTCTTAAATTAATACATAATAAGCTTCGAGCTTGTCTTTATAATATGTTGCCCTTTTAAATAAAAAATATAATATCATCATGGTTCTCGGTTGCCGTTACCAAATCCGGGCCAAGGATACGGGCGGGACGTTGGTCCTTGACCCGGGACCCAACCCGGCTGGCTATTGACCTCAGAGCGAACCTTACCTCCATCGATCGACTTTAATATTTTGAACTGAACATGAAATAAGAAATGCTACACTTCTGGGAGATAACATACATTGATCTGGTGAAGCCGCAAAACCTGATTGTTAACTGAAGTACGCCTCAGACTTGGATATAACTTGACAAATGTACTTACTCTAAGACTGCCAAGATAAACTTATCTTCTTTTACCTATAAATTTATTTATTTTTATTTAATAATTGCACAAAAATAAAAGAATTTATGGAGGAGTTAATGCTAGAGCATTCTCTACCAGTCATTCAGAAACAGTAAATAAAGTATATGAAAAATTAAGTAAATAGGGTTATTAAAAATAAAAATTAAATTAACTTAAATAATAATTCTTTAATAGTATAGTTTCACCACCAAAATTTAAGTCATGTGCGGGATTCGAATCCGAAAAAAAACATTTATGTTAGATTTTTCCTCTCGTACATTTGTAATTTTGTAATGTAAACCGCAGAGCAAGCGTTATTGCGTAAGTTGAACTATAGATGTCGCTCCATCCCAGTACGATGGTTAAAAGAACGATAGGAAAAATTTAGTTATGACTCATTGTCATGTTAACTAAATTGGATTAGAGCATACCCCGGCTTAAGGGGTGGGACGCGGGTTCCGATCCCGCACATGACTTAAATTTTTCCGCTCATAAATTTGTAATTTTGTAATAAAAAATAACCTTCTTTTAACTGAAATAACTTGTGGTAGTCGAACTATGAATATGTGAACTCAGTGTTTTAAATCAGCATGGTACCGAACTACCGACTTCAACGAGTTATTCGCATACTGTGTTTGAAGACTGTTAATTTTTTTGTCTATTGGAGTAGACGGGAGCAGGACTCTGTGAAACAGGCCAAGGATGCACTCGGGCTATAGTTCTAATCTCTGTCCTGGCCTTTGATCAATGACACAGAACCCAATTCAATCTCGGGATCAACTCGATACCACATACATACTACATGTGACACACACAGATCAAGATATTTCGTTCATCAATTATAATCTACCATTGGCAAATATCGATGTACATTCGCAAAAATATCTCTGGCCCTTACAGACTTGTTCACTCACAAAGACGCGCCCATCCACATTAAATTATTGACGCGAATTGTGAACGCCATCCGCAATTAACATCAGGAGAGACTGTGGTCAAAGGATAAAAAAAGACATGGACATATTTTATACAGTTAGTATGTATTTCTTGTAATTTTTTTATCCATTTCACAATTTTCTGTGTCTTATTAAACCCCTTTTCGGAACATTTATTTTTTAATCGACTAGTAAAAAGGAGGAAGTTCTCAATTCGCCTGTATTTTTTATGTGTTACCTCAGAACTTTTGACTGGTTTAATCGATATTGAAAGTTCTTTTTTGTTTCATATCTGATGCTTGTCGTTTGGTCCATTTATATTTCATCAAAATTGGTCAAGCCGTATTTGAGTTACACTCCAATAACTAGAAATATTTACCTATCTTGATGATATAGTCGTTGTCAATGAATGACAATCGATCCCGTAAGTATCAAGGGTCACTAAAAAGAATGAAAAAAAACGTTTTACCAAAAAATGGAACCGACTTCAACGCCCAAAAGTGTGAAATAACTTGTCGAAGTTGGTACCATGCGAACAATATTGTGATAATAGGTACTAATGAACTATCATAGTACCGAATTCAACAAGTTATTTCACACATCTGGGTATTGCAGTCGGTTCCATTTTTTGGTTAAAATGTTATTATTATAAGATTTTTAATACCGGGACGATCCAAGATAACACACACTTATACAAATATACATAATAAATATTAAAGTAGGTTGTTCAGGTAGATGTGTGATACAGATTGCCATCACATCCTGCTATAGTCCCGTTGCGTGACCCAAATTTTCTTCCTCCAAACCGCACACCATTAATTTGTCATTCAATTCCATCCTTCACCATCTGCATTTACTTCTCACGGGAAGATTTGCTCCCACATTTACCTAAACACGTATAGAACAGGTGTGTCAACAAAAATTGGAGCAACAGGTAACGGCCTCCGCGAAATAGGCAACCGGGCCAAGGATGCTGGTGCCGATTCCCGCCGCCCATCCCATCCCGCCTCTAATACAGCCTTCCTTGCCTTTAATGCTTTACCCGTAACTTGATCACATTAATTGAACTATCTTTAGTTATTATGGGTACGATTATCTTGTGCCTTGCAACATTATTACGAAAATGAAGCTCATCAAAAGTCAGTTGCGCAAATTACATCTCTTTGGTTACAAATAATTATAGACTCAGGATGAAACTTTAACTGTCGTGATTATTTAAGAAATGTTGGAAATTAGGTACTTATTTCTGAGACCACGTGAAAATTTTACAAAGCTTTCTCAAATTTAAAAGATAACACCATAATGTTCTATGTTCTAGCTTGATATTGGCATTAATTTTAGGTGTATGAAAAAAAAAATATTTAGAAGTAAGTTGTAGGAGTCATTGCGTAGAACATGATTTTCAAACTTGTGGGCAGTATGTTAGTCAACCTTTAATTTTGTACTGTCTGTAACAAAGAAGTTTCGGAACATACTATATACATAGTATGTTCCGTACACATACCACTGAATGGTATGTGTCCGAAACGAAGGGCCGAGAAGGGCATTACCACGGTAATATTTACAGATAATATTACCGTGGCATTACTCGACGACAGTTCTAATGGATTGGTTAATAGTTATATATGTTATCTTATGTCCGATATAATAAGGCCAAAATGGTACTTCCACTATTGAGGCTTGGTCTAAAAAGGAAGCGTGTTCATAGGTTAGGTCTTATTTGACAGTTGACACGTATTGTGTTTGTTTGTGCCTTACGGAGCAGCATATTCGCTGTGCGGAAGAAAGAAAAAAAGTACATCATGTAAAAATGTATGCAAATTATGGAGTACATTGATGTATTCAAAAATATTATGATTAGAAATCTAAATAATGACTATGCAATATGAACCAAATGATAGTTGAAATAAACATATTATACCTACCTATTATGTGTAACCCCGATTACATGTGACCAAAACTTTTACTGTGAACATTACTGACGATATTTTATTTCAAATTAAGTCACGAATTAGTAATAATCCTAGAATGATATCAGACATTATATTTATAATGAATGATGAATACCGTTAAAATTTAATTATATGTCAATTATGTTGTATGAATCATAAGACCCTAAATGCGTTCAACGACTCGTTTAACAACATTTTAATTGATCATTTAAATTATTGACCTGTTACAAAGCATATATAAATTATTGATTACAGATCGCATCATTTTTTTTTTATTTATTTAGTTATCAATTTTTATAGGTTAGTAATTTAACATTCTCAAAATTAATTCCCAAATGACTCCTGAATGGTTTTATCTCTCTTTGAAGATGACTCAGATTGTGAATATTTTTAATGATGAATAGTTTTACTGCAGTTTTCCGTGGACAATCAAAAACAAGCATTTACGGGTTTGTTTACCCTTAGATAAAGTAATCATTTATGTCGAAAAATCTTTAATTAATGTAATGAACACAGACCTAGTGATTTTGCTATATTTTAACAGTATGTATTACAAAAATGTACAGAAATAAACGACCAAAAAATGGAACCGACTTCAAAACCCAAAAGTGTGAAAAAACTTGTTGGGTGTTAAAGTAGGTTCCATTTTTTGGTAATTTTTTTTTTACTCTTTTAGTAATTCTTGCTACTTACGGTATCGATTGTCATTCATAGTCATCGACTATATCATCAAGATCATTTTTCAGTTATTGGAGTGTAACTCAAAAACGGCTTGACCGATTTTAATGAAATTTAAAAGTGACCAAAAAATATTCAAAATCGGTTCACATAGTCAAAAGTTCAGAGGTAACAAACATAAAAAAATAGTACAAACGAATTGAGAACCTTCTCCATTTTTGGGAGTCGGTTAAAAAGGTTATTCCATACCTATAAACCTACAGAAGACATTTGCATTGTTCTTTAACCGTCTTGCAAATGATAATGTTCTAAATAACTATGTTTATAGTATTGTAATCAGAAAAGATTGTGTATACTCAATTGACAAATTTGATGTCGATACAACAATCAGGAATTTGTGAAATAGAGTATCTTACAAATGTCATATGCATATAAACATTACCTGTTTTTCCCATTCATTCAAAGAAGCGAATTTGGTTCTAAGTACCATTACTTACATGGTACCATTACCATGAAGACTGTATTAAGCTGAGAGTATTTGAATCAGCTTGGTACCGACTTCAGCAAGCCACATTTAATTGCAGTGAAGGCGTCTTCACTTAGAAAACTATCGCGAGTTTTGTCCGTTATATTTAAGTAATATTTACTGTATAGATTCCGACCAGTTTCGGGCTCAGCACGTCATACTTGCTGAGGCCCTCGCTCGCAGCTTCGCGCAACACAGACGAAGGGCTACAATACAAAATAGCCCGAAACTGGTCGGAAACTATCCGGTAAATATTACGTGAGTCCCAGCCAGGGGCCTTTTTAGTTGCAGTAAAGGCGGTTATTTTTTTATACCATTGTTTAGTCCTTCCCCTGAATGAGCTAAAATTGTTCCGTTATTGGGTCGATATCTTTCAGCGTTATCATTCTGATTACTTTTAACACAGAATAACTAATAGTACTAACTTTTAATCATCATCTCCAGTTGTCATTGTATCTATATAAAGTTTCTTTATTTTCACACGCATGCCGATGAGCTTTCATATCGTTTACAGTTATATTATGTACTACTAATATTTTCTTTATAATCAGCAAAGTCCATCTGCTATCAGAATCATAATTACATCGATTATAATATTCTTTATGCTGTAAGGTTATAACCCGTTAACCACCTTTAAATTTATTCTACGATGTAGGTGAAGTGTTCCATGTGACGCCTCCCATCGTCCGTGCGGGGTCGCAAGGGCAAAGCCCGGGTCGCGCGCTAACCGGGCCAAGGATCTCTGGAGGTGCACCGATCGCCGAGAGTTTCCTAGTAGACTGGTACTTTTGTAGTTTCTCATATCTAAACTTGATTTATTTTAAGCGCCGTAGTCAAAAGGAAAAACTAAGCCTTATTAATGTCACTCTTCTGTCGGTCTGTATGTCTCTGGTGTCTAGCTCAGAAGTTGATATATTGTTTATGCTGCAGGGCAGCCAATCAAATCTTATCCAAATATATATTAAACATTCAATCAAATAATTTTTCAGCAGCGGTCCAATATGAAAAGGTAGTGTTGCTATGATCCTCTAAAGCACAATGAGTAGAGTATAAATATTTATTTTTATTTTGTTTCGTTTTTATTTTTTTACCTATAAATATCAAGGAATGGAAGGCCGTAAAGGTGGCCAGTTTAAGTTCATTTTTTTGACGGGGTCTATCTAAAAAACTTATCTGGTATAATCTGAAATTTTGATTAAGTATTATTTCTCTAATTAAACAAAGAATACAGATTAGTTTTTAAGCTAGCTTTGATTGTTTTGAACAATGAAACATTTTTCGGGGTGTTGTTGCGGATCCCTTATAGAACGAGGCCTTACTTTATAGCTTACGTCTATGACATATGTAAACAATCTTAACCTAGAGTGGGAACTTGCTTACCTTCGTAAGCAAGTTCCCACTGATAACCATTACACCATAAGGTGCTTGTCAGTATATATTTCCAAACGAGCATTCGCAAAAGTACCTATGCAGTATGAAACGTATGAACAACTTTGGAAGGGACTTTGATGTTAGTACACCACTGAAATACATAAATTATGGCAATCAGTTAATCATATTTTAAATGATACAAATCTGAACGAGCTGTTTGAAAAAGTACTTTGTTTCAAAGTAAATTTTTTTTGCTGAGATCACGCCACCGTCGTCGGTGATCTGTACTGTAATACTTATACTTCAGCAATGGCTTCACTTAAAAGCGCTAACGTAACTGAAATATGTATCTTTCAAAGTGGAGTAAATATGCCAGTAGCAGAGGTCGCGAGGGCAAAGACCGGGTCACACGACGCGAGTCAGGCCAAGGATCCTCGAGATGCAGCTATTGATCCGGAGGCTGTTGCCATGGACCCTGGAGGCTGGATCTGGGGTATACGATATAAATGTAGGAAAGGTTTCACAGGGCCCGACAGACATTTATATAAAGATTTTCCATATGTTCCACATTGCCTTGGTACTATTTTGGTATAATCAAGATGTGATCGACGTCTTAGCTTCGGCGCTAACGATGGTGCTGTTCGCCTAACTACTGCACTCCCAAAGTAGTAACTTACAACGTCAAAATCAATGTAATTTATACAAATACAGCCATTCCCCTCCTTACCAGCTGCTATAGTGTCGAGGGTCTACGACGCTGATAAGAAGTTGAAGAACAATTTATGGGTCACTATACACTGCGCTGGTTACTGATATCAAATCAAATCAAATAGTTTATTTGCCAGAATACAAGGAAAGAAGATCTTAAAAATATTATTACACACAGTTGTACTCTGTCTGCAAGCAGACGTGCAATTATTTCATGCAGTTACATCGAAAATTAGTCTTATATTTTACCTAATTAGATTTATTAATAATAGTTATTTATACATTTATATTCTTTAAATTCCTTAACACTATAAAAACAATTATTTAGCAGCTATGCAGTCAATTCTTTTTCAAATTTATTTCCAGATTTTTATGCTATTGGACAAGCAGTAATAAATTGAGAACGACATAATATAATAAGCGTTTCGCTTGTATAAATCCTTGCGAGCATGAGGTTCGAATAATAGATTTTCAAACTTAGATCTTTTTTGACGGGTATATACTTCACTGCGTTTCAGAAAATATTCAGGGTTCTGTTTGGCAAAAACACAAATATTTTTCATATATGTATAAATATGGTAAAGGAAGATACATTAGTTCCTAATTCTTCCAATAAGATCAAGAGCTTCCTAACATAATTCAAAGTTACACAATTGTAAACCTAACCATTCCTTTTTTTATTGAAGGTCAGCCTTCTATCTGATCCAGTCTCAACGGAGAAGATGTGTTGCCCTGTTAGAGAACAGATCATCTAACATTATTTCATCTAAAAAGTTTTATGGACGAAAACATGTGTGCTGAACCGTTTTCTACTGTCCTTATTTTAAGTTATTTTATATAGCAATATAATTATTCAGATAAACATTTTGCATAATGATTGTAATAATAAATCAGTTTGGTTCTTGGCGTACGGATACCGTATCTTCCACACTAGGTGTATATGTATATAGTCAGTGTCTTTGTTTCCCCATAGTATTTTTATTTTCAAGTACTTACCTGTTAAACAAATAGGTTTTTGCTGCACCACGTTGGACTAGCATTATCAATCGATGACTGTTTAATACTTTTCACTTTACAAAAAAACGCTCAATATTGTTTATTTCATGTACTATTACGAGTAGAAACATTACATCTTGCCGGCCGCCATTACAATATACCTACGCAGCAGTCTGACGATGCATCAGAATTTCCAGACGCATTAATACCGTACTGTAGAGCGGATTGTTTAATAATTCAGTGGAGTTGGTGAGCGGGGGCTAGCGCTCCGCAAGCCCCTGCAGCCCCCGGCTTGTATTGATCGGTTGCACTGACGCGACGCTGCGCCACCTACACTCTGCCTCTACTATATTCTTATCCATAATAGTCTAATATACAGTCCTGAGTGACTAACTTGGCAGAAATTGGACAAAGTATGATTTTACTTCCTACAACTTTTTTAATTGGTTTTTATCCATTCAATGAAATCATTCATAAAATTAGGTATCTCATTGATTCTTTGTCTTCATGTATGCTTACATCTTAAAGGTTAGTTTCAAAATTCCCGACCGATGTAGAAATAGTAGATTATGCAACTGCTCATATAATTGAGTGTATTAGTTTTTTGAAACGAGCCGCAGGCGATTTTCAAGATAAGATTACACGAGTGTTTAATATCTAATTATATGCAAATTCATACACTACTTTATTTAATCTCATAGCTATATGCTGTTCTTGTATTTTTTTTCCTGGTAAATACCTTTCATTTTTCTGGCAAAAAACTATTCGTCAGTTTCGATGTTTCTACTATGTCAGGTGGAGTTAAATTTTCATCAGTATCGTCGGTGTTGACATTTTTGCTACTAAAGTTTTATCCAACAAAATATTACTCAAATTCGTATGTACGAAATAGCGCCAAAATGGAAAAAGTCTGTTATTGGTCTATTGGCTCGGAACCAGCACTTTGCGGTCACCACAGATAATATGTACTTAGATTGAATTGAAACCTCCTTTGTCGGGTACACATTGTACTTTAATAATTAAAAAATGATTTAAACCATTGTTTTTTAGGAGAATAATGCTTCTATTTTTTTTTTTTTTATTTACTAAAGAAGTATGTAAATAAAATATGTCAATAAAAGTCTGTGCGCATGCCGATCGGGTTCACTAGTTGCTACTTATCAGCTAGTGAACCCGATCGGTATTACCATAGTATTACCTATTACTTTACAGTCATTGCAGGAAATGTATATCCGCATTGGGAACTTTTTACTGATAGTCTAATGTCTAACAAGTCAACAATGTCAACAATGGCAAACATAATCTTGTTGTATACATGGTAATTTTGCATTATTTATAGATTGTGTCATGAAATTAATGTTTTAGAAACGTTGGTTATTTCGTTTGTGGTGAATTAATATAAACCCATCTGGGCAATGAGTTAGCTTTGTTATAGTAATTTTACATAATAATTTTATCATAACATTTTGGATCGTAATCCTTCTAGTCTTTACATGATTCTCACGCTTGATCTTAAGCGGTTGAATAAGCTTCTTAGTAATTAATGAGCACTTGGAGTATTGCTTCAATAGGCACTGAAAGAATTCCTTGAAATAAGCTATTTGTATCTCAGCTTCCTATCAGCTATTTGGTTCCTGGAATAACCTCAGTTCTTAACAATATAATCACGTAACTTTTTTAACCTATACTGCAACTTTTCTAAGTTGCAGGAAAAATAATGTCTTTGTATTTGTATTAAAGCTTCATCTAAATAATAATGCCAATTCAACAGTGCCTTGCGTTAGAAAAATGCTGCATTTTATAAAAAATGCTGCCCAAATTTTACGAGACTTATTCGAAGCCTAGCTCATAATGTAGTCACCGTCCCGCCCGTCATTATGGCTTGAGTGGCTGCGAACGGCGGGCGCGTCTGCCCATGCCGCCGTCCAATCAATATTTTTGCTCATGCGCACCAGCCTCAAAGTCCTGGTCAATACTTTGCAGCTACACGTCACCCCCGCCGCTGAGGTAAACGACTCCGACACGTTATGATAGGTCTAGATGTCAATAAAACTAACGGATTATGAATAACGTATGATGTAAAGGAAGTCGACGACAAATAATCATGATATATCAAGAGAATGATCTTTGAAATCACCTTTTAATATCTGCAGCCACATTTGTAAACGTAGATATAAAACGCTTTAGCAACGTTGTAGGGATTTAGTGCTACGAAGCTTGCTACGTAGGCGTCTGATATGATTGTATATGCAAGTGCAGAAAATTACGAGTATAATTTTAACTTTACTAAGCCTTCCCTGTATAGATGAGTGCCGATTGAGATTACTCAGATATATTGCGGCCGATAGTAATTTGTTTTCGCATGCGATTGACGTCATTAGATAGCGGCGTTATTGAAATGTCGAGCGTTGCATTGTAACGATGTGATCACGAGTGATCCGAGGTAAGGTCGAAGGGAGATCTTTTATCATTAATTTATTTTAGCCATTTCAGCTAGCGTGGGTGTTGGCCTTGGTGATAAGTCTGAATTAGTATCAATCGTCACATCGTATACTTACTTACATTCAGAGTTTAAAAATTACCTACGGGTTCTATTTTAATTCTTGAAGTTTGAATTGTTCAGCATGTTGGAATGAAATGAAGACTACAAAAGATCTTGTTTTATCTACGAACAGTCTGCTAGATTTTGGATACTGAAATGATATATATATCCCTAAAAAGCGATCCCCAAGTCGTCTGCTTAGATTGCGGATTATGGCGAACCCCCCTTAAACTGCGATCAGCAGTGGAGTGGAGAGCTGATACATTATATCCGATATATAAAATACATTATATCCGGCATATTAAACAAAACTTGCCAATGCTGGTATAATATATAATAAATATCTGTACAATCCTGCTAATGAGTACGCTTAATACGGTTTTCCTATTTAACGAATTAATAACGGTCACGTTACGATTGCGAATGGAAACATTCCAGGGATTAACAATCATTAAAATTCTAATGAAATATTACGACCCCTAAGGACGTTTATGCATCACTAACCGTCCCTGGGCAGCTAACGTTTCTTACTAACTAGCAGACCCGGGCGAGGGCGTGTGACGTCACGAATCAATAACCTATTCCCCTCTCTCTGTGCTCCTACTCCGCTCATGCTAGTTGATGATGTAACGAAGTATTTTCGTGGGGTTGTTGTATCCATGAGTCATGTATCAATGGTGGTTTCAAGGGTGGCAGTACTAACCGATAATTGTGCTGTCTGTAAAAGAACACCAATGATTGTGTTTGACTCTGATATGATTACATGATACTGACCGCTCTTTTCGATACTTTATTAGTGGGAATCTTATCGTTGAAGTCGACATTTATTTAAAGCCAATATTGGTAGTTGGTAATTTTTTTTATTGGATTTTAGAGTCTAGGTTTGTAGCAAGCTTTGCACGACCGTGAAAAAATTATCTTCATCATCTGCTTTTACAGACATTTTCCTAAAACTTGGTCGCATTGTCACCATAATATTCGTACCTTGTACCTACATTATAATTAATTATAACGGAAGACCGGTCTTATCGGCAAAAAAATGTTCAACATCACCGGTTAGGCTAGTTCGACAAAAACTTGTTTTTGGTCATAATATATAACTTTACAAGGTTTATGAACCAGTTAACCATCATCATACTGGTTTTGGTGTTATTTTCCACTATTTTAAATAAGTCTCAAAATAAACATAATAGGTTTGATTGAAATTAAGATATTCCATAAATCTATTTGTCCGACTCTGAATTCTTCCATTAATAGATACAAACCTCTTTATAGTTTTCTAATCGAACAGTCTAATTCATCGTTATGGTTAGTTAGTACTAGCTCAACGTCTCTAGTATTTATGTGTACAGCTTATATACATATACGTTATGTCACGTGATAACAGTTACCGAATATAACTTAAAATGTAACGTTACATATTCAAGCCCTGTTCCACTAAAGTGGCCGTTCCGTCAGCATTCTAGAAAATGTAACTTCAAGTTGGAATTGGTTGCCATCCCGTCGGTACGTGCACGGAACGTAAATAAACAGAGACACGTGTTATGGGTGCGGATCCGCGCCTGCGCCCCTCGGGCTTCCTCATCGATCCACCTGCCGCGGCTCCAGGGCTTCCCGACACACTATACGTGAGAGCTATGCGCACCTAGCGCTACCTACAATCTGGATGAAGGAATTACTTTTTAATTTGCTCAGTTATCTAACATTTTTCACCTTCTATTTATTCTTGTTGTTATGGACAGCAAGTGATCAAAGAATGGATAAGAAACTTTTTTATAAAGACTACATAGAGTTATATTAAGTTTAGCATTTTAATGGGTTTTATTATGTATGTAGATGTCGCACTTACGAAGAGTATCACTTTGACAGCTGTCACAAACCTACTAGGCATCGACTCAATATTCCATTTTACAATTAGCTGTAGTTGTTATTTTTGCCAAATTATTTCTATAGTAGATTTATTTGGACTAATCAATTTGGATAGTACTTTGGATCAAAATAAATTAGGTATACGACTACGACGTTATGGGCTTTTATAATCAACTCAATCTTTTCCTTTACTTTATCAATCAACTGAAATACCTGATTTGTTATAGAGAGAAAATGAAACCTAATTAAATAAACAGCAATAAACCCATATTTTATGGAAGGAAACCCGCCAAGCGTGAAAGTAATCGATTTCATGACACAGTTGTACGGATTTTATCGAATGGCATAAATTGCGATTTAGTTACAGCTGCTCAGAGGTAAACATACGCTTATTATATGGCGTATAGAAATATTGACTTTTTCTATTTAAATCACACGAATTAACCTTAAAAACGACGTAATAATGCGGAACACTCAATGTGTATATCGCAGTCGGCCATATCTGTAGCCTGTAGGTAAAACCTGAAAATCAATAAGCAGACATTACAGGAGTCTTTTGAGTCTCTCTTTTTATAATATTGGGCCTTTTTTATAGTTGATTTGAATTTGAAAATTAATTAAATGGAAAATTTTGCATCCCGCGCGTTTCTCGCTACAGCTAGATGTAAATAAACATTCGTAAACACGTGTCTTGTAGTTTTAAACACGACAGCCGATGAGTGCGCAGGCGTGCACACATCGACAACGTCGGCGGCGGCGGCGTTCCTATCCTATTGCCGGTATTGTATTGTACACATCGCCTTTGTCATGATTACGTCAGCTCTCGATATAATTCTTCATAAGTATTTCATCGACTTCTTTATTTACTTACTATTCTTCTGATTGGTACTTTGTTGTATTGAAAACACTTACTTGCAATGTCAGTTTCAATTAAATAAATAAAAGGCGGATCATTTAAAGTGTCTTTAAACTTTTTACTGAAGAAGTTTCAAAACAAAGATAGTATAGTAAAGTCAATCAGGTGATATTATTTATGTAGTAGTGACGAATGATGTGCACTTACTTGTATGTATATTGTTTTTGTAACATACAAATTAGACTTATATTGTCTTTATAAAATTATGCATCAAGCATATATGTAGTATATCCAATCGCTTATAGTCTAACGAAATAAGAGGTAATTTGTTTTCTACTAAAAACACTTGCGTAGGTAATGTAAGTAAGTATACATGCTTGCCCCTTCACGCAAAAATCTTGTCTATATTCCGAGATGTCTACAAATGTAGATATAATCTGTATCTTAGCGGCACCATATTTTGCTATTAAATCAAAATAATGCCAGTTAAATTCATGTTAATCATTATGTAAAGCTTTTTTTTTTTTATTGCTGATAGATAAGCCTTTTACCACAATCTCACCTGATGGTAAGTGATGATGTGGTCGAAGGTGTTAACAGGCTTAACCTATAAATACTGGCTCTCAAGGACAGCTGCCGGAACACACCGTTAGGTGCTTGGCGACAGATTTTCTACTTGAGGGTGGTCGCTAGCCAGGCGGGTATTCGCAAAAATGCCCTTCCACCATGCAAAAGCTTCTTCTTCCTATCCCATTACTGCACTCTGCTTTGATGCTTGTCATCATAAATTAACTAAACTACATTTACAAATTTCGTGTACAATATATCCCTTTTCACAGAGTCCTTAGTCCTTACCTTCTTTGGTCTTCTTTTACCTTTATATCCGTCCTCTATCAACCGTCTTCATGACATTCTTACATTCTCATTGTTCATACCACGCCATTCAAGTTATCGTCACTGCTACTTTGAAACTACTCTGTGATACTCATTCCTTATATTGTCCGTAATAGTTACACGACACATCTTCAAATTTGTATTCAATCTGTTATAATTTGTGTTCAATTGTATACACTCTACCTTTATTTGCCTCGTTCGTTGTCCAACATTTAGATCCTTAGTACGCCAGGTCATGACTGTCTAACCATTTTTTTCCATAAACTTTGTTTGGTTATATTAGAATCAAAAACATTTCGTCCTAAATAACTTAGCTACTTACTACAAATTGACTCGTGCTACTTTCAGTGGCTTTGGGTTTGAACTATAACTGTAATAATTTGGTAAAATTAATGTTATATTAGCTATAGCAAGCATTTGACCGCTATCTCAACCAATTGTTCTCTAATAAGCTTTACCTTACCTATGTTAGATATTCGCAGACGATTTTTTTCCCGTGGGGTTACGGGAAAGAATGTCACTTCCCTTCACAAAAAAGGGGTGACTATAAAATACCGGAAAGTTGGCAGCAGCGCTTTCTGAGGAACTGCTACATTACTTATAACACTGCGATCCCAAGTGCGTTCGGGGATTATGGAAAACTAGCTTACCGGGCGCGGCTCCGCCCGCGCGTATGTCGGTTATCGCGCAAAAACATTAACCTCTTTTTGCGCAGTTGGATAAAAATTCTTCCTATTTTTTCGTATGTTTTTTCCCGGGTCTCAAACTATTTCCACACCAAATTTCATTCAAATCGGTCCAGTAGTTTTGGCGTGAAAGCGTAACAGACAGACAGACAGACAGAGTTACTTTCGCATTTTTTATAATATTATAGTACTGATAGATAACCTTCAATAGGCTGTGTTCAGCAGTGGATAATCCGGCTGGTACCTACAGTACAGTACAGACGATGATGCTCCAATATTCACGATTAATAAAATGCCTCACTGAATAACTATTTAAATCAGCCGTCAGTTTCAAAAACTATTCTATATCTTAGATCTTGATTAACACGAAATTGGTAAATTCATATTGATACGTACCTACACAAGTTGTAAATTTTCGATTTAGTATAGGTACAATAATTATATGCTTATTGAAAACCTCTCATTTTTTATCTCGTTAGGTATGCGAAAAAGTACATAATATAACTTGGATTATAAATATACTACTAAACTAACTATTAGGTACTTTTTTCTCCGTAGTATAAATTTTTCTTGTTAGTGAATCAAAATCTACCTTTGGCTAAATTATCTATAGGTAGGTAATTAGAAACCAGGTACCTACCTACATAAACTAGGTATACCTACATAAAGTAGGTATGTATCTACGAGTCAAATGGTAGGCGATCCTAAAAGGATAATCTACCTATAAGGTCAACTCGGCGAAGACCGTCTGTCGGGAAAGATCGTACAACGAGAATTACAACAAATTCAGCAGACTTTCGAAGGTGGCAACACAATCAACCGGCTAATAAAGCCGTTCTAGTTTTTATACATTGACAGAGATGGCGGTGCATGTAGTGCAAACGTAAAAAGATAGATTTTTTTATTTCGTATGGTGCGCGACTTGCAATCGTAGTGTACCACGTGCTAACAGAAATATTAAAGAGTGTTTAAATCTTAGTTATTTTTCAGATCTGTGCAAGTAAATTCATTCTTTATGAATATATCTATCTAATTATTATATGAAATCAGTGTTAGACACGTTTTGTACTACGTTATTCTTGTTGAAAATAAAAAGTAACCTCTCAATATGTAGTGGGGAAGTCCGTCTAGGTTCTGGAGGGTAATAATGTCATATGCCGGTCTTCACCACATTCAGAAGTCGTCAACATTTGGTGTCTAATTAAGCGTTTTTTTAAATTACCTTCCTGGTTGGTTACACTTCAAAGTATGTTAAATCGTAATTTCTTTTCGTTTTTGTTAAATGGAAGACTGATTATCTAAACGCAAATAAATTTTGCTAATAATTTTAGGTTTTACTCAGGAGCGGTTTCTATGGTTAGTAGGTTATTTACCTACGATTTTGAATCTCATTATTTTAATAATAAGCACTCGTTTATTTTTTTCTACTAAGTTTATCCAAAACTATCACTATAAGCTAGAAATTTTTGTAATAAAATTTTACTATACAAAATCATTTATATTTATTCAAGGTGAAATATGTTTTGCACCCCTGGAAGTGCGAAGTATGCCGGTCTTACCCGACAAATGATGTATCTCGCGAAATAAGCTATAAAAAAACCTTATTCCTGAGAGTTAGAGTGCACAAATTAAGTTGTTACAAGAACTGGCACTCGTACACACTATCTATAACTACAAAAACTGTCGATAACTAAGTAAATTTGCCACTTGACGGTCTTATCCGACATAGAAGCCAAATCCGTCTATTTTCACTGTGTTTACAAAAATTGTTGTTATTCCGTGACCGATGGTTTTTATATAATTTTGACATATTTATTGATAGATCAACTAGATATCTTATTATCTTGTTTAACAAAATTTGACTTAAAGGTAATAGAATAGCCAAAATGAGTCAATTTGTAACATTTTAAATGAAGTTTGCCGGTCTTCGCCGAGTTGACCTTACATATAAAATAACCTACTTATAGGTACTTCTAATGGGTAATGGAGAAATTAAACCTTAAATTGCAATGAAGCCAATAGATTCCTCGAAAAAATTGCCGAAAAAAAGAACGATTTGATAATTGTATCCTCCTTACATTGCGCCTGCGCATTTTCCTGGAACCCTAATACCGGATGATAAGTATAAGTAATCCAAGTGCACCAGTTCGTCATCAGCTCACATCTACCTGCCGCTCGCCGTTTAACTGTTATTCTCCCAACCTCGAACGTTTACAAAAAGCGTTGCACCTTCATTATTATTACTAAAGCACAAAAGCGATGAGCGGCAACGGCAACATGGCGGCGGCGGCGGTCGTTGCGTTGCGGCGTTGCCGGTCCGAGGCTCGGCTGACTTGTCACGTGACGTCACGTCTCAAGATGGCCGCTCCGCACCGGTCGTGCGCCGCGTCCGCGTCCCCCGCTTCGCCGCACTTACTCCCGTCCCGTCTCCCAACCGGATCCAAACTCAAAGTAATAACAATAATAATTTGGAATGCAGCCGTCAGAAAGGAAATCGAGCGAGAATAAATTGAAATTTAATGCATCGGACACCTCGGCAATACGCGTTAACGCTACTTAATTGTTATTCTACAACAGGAGCTGTTTACTTTCGTTGAATAACATAGATAGTAGTTAGCGGAATCGAGGGCCTCGATAGCATGCATGGCGCACGCCCGGCCCTCGGGCGCGGGCTTCGTGATTCATTCCGTCAATGTTCTAATCAAGTAAACTGTAAACATAATATTACGAACCGCTTGTTATTCTAATAGAATTCCGTTGCCTGGCTTCATACACTCAGCTTCATGTTTGTACATACTTACCTTCTTCCTAATGGACGTATGTAGGCACATTAATTGTACCTATTATTCGCATTAATACAAGTAAAGGATAGATGTACCTACCTATATTTATTCCTTTGTCCATAAGTTAAGTACCTACTTACCTACCTAAAATATTACCGACCTACGACTTGTGTTTTGATTGTTATTGAGAAAACTTATTATACTTACCTACACTGTACACACCTACATTACCTATGGAGTAAAAGTATAGAGATATGTCATATTTACTTTAGGTTATAACTACCTAAAGTAAATATGCTTACATAGGTATTTGTAATTTTGTAGGGACAGGAAAATCTTGCACTACTTACCTACCTACTATTCTAGAATACTTATAGGTATGTCGTATACCTATCAAAAACTAAAACTTCAAATGGACCCCACAAATCAGTAGGTAACCTATATTTATACCTATTATAACTTGTTTTACGATTTGTAGATAGGTAGGTACCTACCGTGGCATAGCGGGACACTGTCGTAGGTACCTACCTACCTGGAAATCGGATATTTTATTGTATACTTTCTTGTTGGCAGGCTTCAGCTTCCATAAATTAATAAAGCCACTTGTACCTACCGACCTCAAACCGATCGATAAATAAGGTTTATTTACATCAATGATTTAATTATTATTAACCAGTTCATTATTAGGTTGGTTTTGGCACTTAGGTACGTAAACAAACGTTTTAAAAATCTATTTTGTCATATCGAAACAGTATCTAGGTAGGTTTCGCTTAAAGTTCTTTGTTTTTTTTTTTTGGTACGGAAGGTAAGATAATTAATTAGGTAACTGTAATTGTATCGCTTTGCGTTGTATCATAATAAAGTATTGGGTTTGTTATCGAACGATAAGCGTGTTGTCGGGGTCGGGCGGAGCGGGGCGGCGCATCCGCGTCGCGTCCGGCGGCTAACGGCTTGCGGCGCGTCCGCGTCGCGTAGTCGTGGTCTTGGTGCGCGCGCTGACGTCACCGCTCGATAATGGCTGTCGCCGCCCCGGCCCCCCTGCAGGCGCACCCGCCCGACCCGACCCGAGCTCAGTCTATCCACGACCCGCTTACAGAGCGAGTGCCTCTCACGTTTACTGTCCGCACCGACGAGCGCTCGCGGACCCGAATGTGAAAACTATTATCAGTGTTCTTGTGTAACATGGTGACGGTGTTTTTCTTATCCGATAATTGAAATCAGTGACAATTTTCAAGAGAATTGAAGAAAGCCGATCTCTCGCTCACCGAACTACACCCGGCGGCGAGATGTCGGTGATGCAGAAGCGCCAGCACTGCTACTTGTGCGATTTGCCCCGTATGCCGTGGGCGATGTTGCACGAGTTTTCAGAAGCGGTGTGCAGAGGCTGCGTCAACTACGAAGGCGCAGATCGCATTGAGGTGGTGCTAGACACGGCGAGACAGTTAAAACGCGCCCATGGGTTCCAGGAAGGTCGTGGACCTTCTCATGCCAAAGGAGCTCACAGAGCTCCTTTAGAAGCCCATCAAAACGGAGCAGAAACTGGAGCTAGAGGACAACAGCCGGCTCCGCCAGCTCACCACGTACACACTCCCACTTCTGGATTTACTTTACATCACCAACGACCGACTGCTAGTGCAGGCCTTTTAGCGGAATATGGTGGGCGGCGTGAAGAGCATGAAGGAAGAAGATTGACGCATTTACCCGCTCATCACTTACCGACGCATGGTGCTGCAAGACTGGCACCTGGTCTCACCTTAAAAAGACCATTAGACGAGGATGATCATCAGAACCATCATGAGCCCGCCAAAAGGCTCCTGGAAGATCACGCCCGTCCACCCCTAACCCGTGGAGATTCACTGCCAGCGGTATCCTTGGCAACTTCTTTTGTGCCTGACAGATTTGTCAAGCAAGAAAAGCACCCACTTCGCACACCATCTTTTGATGCTTCCTCTTTCAAGTCAAACGGTAAGCCTGATTTTTCAAATCTTTCAAATTATTTTACTCACATCGAAAAGCTGAAATTGACTATTACAGAATAGGAATATCATATGTTTATTCAGTTGCGCTTTTTAAATTTCTCTACAATTGAATATAAGGTCTTTTCAAATATTAATTAACTCTGTCATAAATGTCTTAATATACATGACATAATTAGGAATATATTAACATATGGCAACTATGTTTTCCTTTATTGTATTTCATGCAAAGAGGATAAAATAGTGTCTTCTAAAGAAACAAAAGAAATAGGGAATCTATAAAACAAGTGCAGGAAGTTAAAGATGTCACTGTTCCCTTTCCATAGCAATATTCAAAAATGTATGTCATATCAGGTATCTTCCTGGAAGACAAGAATTTTACTCTCGATTCTAAAGGGTAAACAAATAAAGTTAGTTATAAAAATATGGATAAAATGTTAAGTATCTATGCTATGGTATTATTTGGAACTGATTATAATTATTCTCCAAGTAATTCTAATTTCATGTCTTTGACACACGTCTGAAGTCGACATTAAAATTCAAATAAATATATAAAATTACAGACGAACAAGGGGTTACGAAAATAGGCCGAAAGATTTAAATATTAAATGGTGTTTGTATAAGCAAGTGTATACATTGAACTCTGCCATCAGCTAAGAGTGCAGTTTATGCACCCGCGGCTCAAATTCACCAGTTTGCAATCAACCATCACATCACAAACGCGTTCTCATGAATTTACCCCTTAGTCCTGTTCGTAATTATAATAATAGCATTCAAAATACATCTTTTCATTATCGTCCAAGCTGTACGGCATCAAGAACCAGTACATCTTTGTTTTTGGTCCTGCGAGCCGGAGGTGATAGTAGAGATGTATTTTCGGTATTAAAAGTGAAGGATATATTCAGTAGACAATATTCATATATTTCTAATTTAACTAAATTGATCTTAATACATATTAAATTAAAATCTAAAAGTCACTAGACGCTGTTCATCTCAGAATTATTATATTGTCGCTATTTTTTTTTATTCCTATTCAGCTTCTATATACCCTATAATTTAGGAATTCAAAAAAAACCTTATTATTAAGTTTATTTCAGCTAGATTAAAGTAAGTATTCTAAGATTCTTCCTGTCTATGTAGTATTGTTAGCGTAGGTATGAAATAAAATAAAAATTATCTGTGAAAATAAAGAAGACATGTACCTAAAGTACCAAAAATGTTGTAACCTGCGTCTTAAACAAAATATGATTGAGAAAAGTCATGCTTGGCAATAAATGAATGTGAACGTGCTCAGACGGATGAGTGTGGTTGTTTTGCGCAAGCGTCCGCCACGAGATTCATATCTCGGTAGGTGCATTAACTTAGTCCATAAATACGAAACCGGTTCGACTGGTTGAGCGTTCTCGAAAGCGAGCCCGCGCCTGCGGCCTCTCGCACACAGACTCACTACGTACGAACACCCACACGTAATGTAAACGCGGCAACGCGCTGTGAATGCATGCAGCACGAAACGCGGTGTGGCAACGTCGCGTGACGACATTTTCGCTCGCGTACGTATACATGTAGGTAGGCCGACCGGCGAAAAAATATAGCGCCTGCCTACGCTTGGCAAAGCCGTTCGACCACATTCCGTTGGCGTGTGTACAGAGAGCGCGGCCGCGGCCGCCGCTGCCATCGTCGCCGTAAGCCAAAAAGGTCACTGTGCGTGACGTCATCGTTACCATATGGGCCGTGCCTTCGCGCCAACAACAAATTCACTCGATTATAAGTTGTAATTCTAGCTCGTAGCATACTTCTATCACAATATTAATACAAAACCGACGTTAATAAAGAATTTCAAAATCCCGGTGATGAAAAAATCACCCGAAGATAAACAATAATAAATAATAATAAGTGTTAAAACTCGTTGCATAATCGTCTAAGTAACATAAAGCGAATACTTATGATTCTCCATATTGAAATTTATTATATTTCATAAGTAAAGTGGATTATGGTAAAGTGAAATAATTGAAATGCTTATACAATATTTGGATATTGTTCGACAAAGCTAAGTATGTTGGTAGTAGGTAACTCAGTGATACTAGAACTTGAAGTTTTATTTGATTATAAGCATTCATTAAATCTATATGGGTAAAATATGTCAAACCTGTGAAACCGATGCGGAAAACATATTTGTTAATGAAAACTAAAGGAAAAAGCGCAATAAATATATTTTATGAAAAATACTTTTTTACACCATCACGCAAAAGAATAAACTATTACATACTTACATCAAATTAGTTATTTTCTTATGTTAAATTATAGAACAACAAGGCAGTATCAAAAGAGGTAGAAAAACAACCAGTACAAAAAGAGTCCTTTAGGTCGGCAAGTTCGGCAACAGGCTGCTTTAGGTGTTACCTATATTGAAAGTACATGTTCCAAACGTTTGACACTTGTATCGTGAGTTAGATTTATCTTAGTTAAACTGTTGTGATTATTGTGGATGTCACAATCGTAACATAACAACGGTGGTGGTCGAGTGCAGATATACGGGACTTACATACCGTACGGTTTGGCAACGTCGCACGCTCGTATCTCCACCACTGTACCTACATAAGACTCGATGCACATTCGATTGTAGCTCTCGTATCACTTCAAATATATTAACCTACCTACCCGTCTGCTGTCAGAGTTATACCGAAAGCCGGCCGGCCTACTGCCACGTTCTGTGACCAAGCAGTGACACATCACCGCTCACTACGTAGCGTATATTAACACACAATGCTATTTATATGACTATATGCGTGTGTGAACGTGTGTGTTTACTATCCGTCGGTCCACCGCAAACGATGTGTCATCCAACATTGAATGTGAGGTTATTCGAACAAATTCAAACGATGTTGAGTGAGTGCTCCGCGCCACTGCCGCCGCCGCCGCCGCCGCCGCTAAAACCATGCGGGCAAAGCATCTTGCCCAAGCGCCACGGTTCACTTCTCATGCCAGAAACTATTTCGATCGCTGACACTGTCAATTAATTTTACTTTTAACATGAAATACAACAACATAAACCAAAATAACGTCTATTATTAACATTGAATAGTTATCAGGTTAGTCAATATCAATTAAGGTTTATAATAGTTAGGTAATGATGATAGACCTAGTTATTTATGTCATATTATGTTACTACACAAGTCAAAACAATAACCTTTGTTTATATTGGTAGTGCATCGTGGATAGTGCAATATAATCATAATGATTTAACATAGGTAGTTCTTATAATCGCTCACACACTTGATAAACTATCGTTAATATTTCCTGGATAATACATTCAAGATGCTTATGGGGATATGCTGCATTAGGAACAGGTATAGTTACTAAATGAATACCTATATCGTATGACAATTTTTACTATTACTTAGGCAAGTGACTGAAAGACGATTCCACATCTAAAAGAATAAAATAGTTTTGGCATAAAGATATAAACGAGTCACTTTAAATTCAAACAATAACTGTCTGATGAATCGGAAATTAGGAAATTATTAGCTTTCTTTGCAATACTCAAAAATAATCTCTCGTTTTATAGTGAAAGTACTTCTCAATAGGTAATGGTTAAAAATATGTCAATATCAGCTTTGAAGAAATAAATGTATTTACTGTCCTGAAATATTTGGCGAATTCCAGATTTTTCGTTTCTAATAAATTTCAATATTTACATCACTTTCATTGGTGTTGTTGGTCTTAAATGTGAATGATTAAATTTGTTACAGGGTATAGCGCGGCACCGCTGACGAACGGTTCCGCCGGGTCTCCCCTAGGGCGGACGGCCGGATCGCCACCTGTAACGGGCGCGAGTGGCACGGGCGCGGGCGCGGGGCCTAGCCCCATGGCAGCGCTCATGTCGGTGGCGGACACGCTGCCGCCAGGCTCACCGCGCTCGGCTGGTGGCTCGCCCCCGCAACCGCCACCGCAGCGCTCGGCCAGCCGCTCCAGCCAACACTCACCCAACTCCTCAGGTACACTCTATTCCTCACTACACCCGCTCCTAAATTATAATCAAAACTCAAAGTTCAGTAATATTTCATACCTATATTTTCAAATGTGAAATTGGCTTTATATTGATTTTTTGTCGCACCAATGTATGTTATTGCGGTTCTATCTATATCAGCATCGTCTACGTGGCTGTCATCTTGTATTTCTGATGCGGTTATTAATTGTATCAATGTAACGTGGGAAAGAAATGCCTCTATCAGAGCGTTACTTTTTGCAACAACAACTGGTGCAGATAAACCGGTACACCGTGTTAGTATGCCGTGGTGTTCGATATCGTTGGAAGTTGGAGGGTCGGACTCAGGCGGGCGTCCGATGGCCGCGCCAGCTCCGCTGCAACGCGAAGGCGGCGACCCGACGACCGCTTGCGCCCGTACCGTCCAGCTACAGTCTGCTGATATCATATATTGAGCCATCTAGGGCCACTAAAAATATTAAACTACACAGTCCGGGGCCGTTGAAACGGCTTCGAGCCATTGAGCAGACGGTAGCTAACAATTGGTCTCTGGTCCGACAGGGTCGAACGGCGGGCGGCGGTCGTCGGGCTCCCGGCACGTGTCGTCGACGACATCGGTGTCGTCGACCGAGGTAGGCGAAGGCACTGACGCTGCCGCGCCGGTGCCGACGCCGCTGCTCAAGTGCACGCTGTGCCAGGAGCGCCTCGAGGACACGCACTTCGTGCAGTGCCCCAGCCAGCCGCATCACAAGTTCTGCTTCCCCTGCTCGAGGGACTCCATCAAGAGACAGCAAGGATCAGAGGTGAGCTTTTCTCTTTTAATACATTTCCATAGTTTTTCTACGTTTGAAGACAAAAATATGACGTTGTCTTTCTTTGCAGGTATACTGTCCGAGCGGAGAAAAATGTCCTCTGGCAAATTCGACCGTCCCTTGGGCTTTCATGCAGGGTGAGATCGCCACGATCCTTGGCGAAGAGTTCAAGCCGAAAAAGGAACGCGAGACCTAGAGCAGCGCGGCGTTGACTCGAATGTTCCTCTTGTCCCTTCCGTCTTGCACATGACTCGACGGGAGGAGTAGCCGCGGCTCGCGGCCGCAGACGCAGTGCGGCTCCGTGGCGAGGCGGCGCGCGCTCTAGCGCCTCCGCCATCAAAGATTACATACTTGTATATAATATCTTGTAAATAGTACACTTACTTTAATTGGCTCATCGAGACCGATCTTCGACTCCGACACGGTCTTCTAGGCCCGACGATGGTTATGACTGTGACATAATGCAAGTCCTATTTATTCTAGTGATACCGGTGAAGCGTTTTGGAGTAAAAACGCCGCCGGTCTCTCATAGTACATATCTTTTTTGGAAGAGTTTTTGATTATTTAACTGTGTTGATGTCCGCACGGTTCGCGGAGAGATCTGAAGTAGTTCTCGGGTCGAGAGTGGGGATTTCTTCGGATGCCATTTTCTTAGTTACCCTTAGGTCCCGAACCATAGTGAACTTGGCATTTATTTATGTGATTCTTAT
Source organism: Plagodis dolabraria (assembly GCA_963854805.1). Taxonomy (NCBI): domain Eukaryota; kingdom Metazoa; phylum Arthropoda; class Insecta; order Lepidoptera; family Geometridae; genus Plagodis; species Plagodis dolabraria. The sequence continues at coordinate 1,812,773 of OY978453.1, read as the reverse complement.
ACTGTACGAGTATTATGCGATATAAATGATCATGACATAATTATTATGTAGTCGGAAGTACCTACTGATTGTAAAAAAGTAGATTTTGGATATTGGAAGCGCGCGTCATGTACAGACGGTAGCTGGTGTATATATGTATGTTGTACATCGGGGCGTGCGCCTTATACTTTTATTTTACTATGAAGCGATTTATCCAGAGTGGATCGAGTTCCGTTACTGTACTACGTTCGAAGACGCATTCGGCCTGGTGATGATTCTATTTCTTTACGTTCTTCTTTCACTTGTCTGGATAGTCAATTGTTTCTAATCTAAAATTCGAAATTGTCGTTTGTCGTGTACATCTTGGGTGTGCTCTAATTTGAGTTGGTTATTTTGTAAGAATAAGTTAAAGTTACTAGAGGATGGGTCTCGTTGGCACCTCAAACCGGCGATAGAGCAGCGGCTCGACGGTCGGTTTGCGGTGCGGGCGATGGCGGGCTGCAGAGATCTCTGCATACGAGGAGGCGTACCTAGTCATTTTATGAAATGTCAAATTGTCAGAACCGCGTCCCCGCGGCCGTTATAGGAACTCTTAAAACTCGCTGCTATATTTGTATAAAGTGAAGTAATCATTATAATTATCATTACATATATATTGCATAATGTTAAACGATTCGTAGTGTTCGTCAATTTCGAAAGCTATCAGACTACGACCGTTAACTTTGACATGATCTGTTCAAATGTTGATGTAAAGTTGTCGTTTCTCGATCGAATCTCAATAACTCGATTAGCATATTAACAATCTAGTTATTGACAATCGAAGTTCTTCTATGAATTTAAGTATTTAATTGGAAATCTTGTCTTTTAATGTCATTTAGTAATTGTTCTTACAAGTCAAATATAAGCGTGTATCGAGACGAGTAACTTTGTCTTTAAACAATTTCACATAAGTACATACAATTAAATTGATATGTCCATTATTTATTTTAGATGGTATTTATGTGTAAATACGTACATTGTATATACTTTTATCTATTTGTAAATAAATAATTTAGATAGTGTGGTTTCGAGGCCGATGGAAGCAAATGGCTTTTAACCAGTATTAGTAAATGTCAGCTTGGTTGATATTTATATAATTTGTTTATAGTAACTTGAATTAGTAACTTTATTTGTTTATTAAAGGAAAGCCACTGAAAAGGTCTTGTTTTGTAATGGTTTAAAATATTTGTTAAAAATAATTCGTTGCTTAGAGCTAAAAATTCTTACGTTGCTTGGAATGAAACGTAAATTTGTGTATTATATATATATATATATAACACGTATGTCCATAGGTTTTTTAATTGACAGTTTTTTGCAATTAAGTCCACTTATTGTCGTTATTCTGATAGATTCGAAATTGATTCTTAGTCTTATCTATCAATCAATGAAAGTCAACCACGGTAAGGGTTTTCGTATTATGTAATTTACATAGTTGTCGCCGAAAGTGGCAAAGGTAAACATGTATGCACAAAGTGTGCAAATGACTTTTTATTACTTTGATATGTTAAATGTACGTGTTATTTATTTTGTAAGAATAATAAAGTTTTCAAGTCCTAACGCTGTCTTTGATAAAGCATTTCAAAGAAATTTTGCTATTAAACACCTCAATATTTTAAGTTATATTACAGCCGCGACTTTTTATTCGTTTTCCTTTTTCTTTGTGCTATATACACTATTTCGAATCGTGATAAATAATAATAGTACATAGAGTGAGGTATTCATTTATTTTGTTTCGTGTGCCGCAGGGTTCTGAATTGAGACCGGTGTAATATAACAATGTTGCTCACCACGCGTACATTTAACATATCAAACGGTTTAGTCCGCCTTTACCCTTAGGCTTGTGTGTAGAAATCGACAATGACGACAAAACTGTATAATTTTCGAGAATTGTCTCTTTCTTACTGTAAGCAGCAAGTGAAATGCTTCGATTAAGACGTTAATGTACATGTTGGTGAAATACAATTGATGTGATTTTCTATACTGAGTACTTTACTTTACCTTCCTTTCCTGTAACCAAAAATTTTAATTTAAACGATAAAAGTTTTGGTCCTGTTTAATTGAACCACGTCCTATTCAATTGACCCACCTAAGATTACTAGTATTTAATATACAAACGGTTTATGTACCGTATTTTTTTTTGTTTAACAACTGCACTGACAGATTTGCCATATTTGCCTGATGACTCTGTATGCATTGCATACTTGTAGTATGTAGAAACTTGTCTTCAATGTGACTGTAACAGCATTGAGTAGTCCATAGCTATTCCACCTCATTATCGATCGACTAACATACAGGAGAAGACAACCTGGTGTATGATGTTCCTCACTCGTTTAAGAAACATATTGAGCTCCAGAACTGACTAAATTTGGAGTGTTGGATTGTAAATCAGCATATTAATAACAAAAATAAGCAGCTGTTCTAAGACTGTATAATACATAAAAAAATCAATAAAGCTATTAGTGTATCCTAGCCAATCGGTATCTTCATTATATATACAATCCAAAATTGAGGCGTCATTAATCAATTAAGGGTGTAAAACGGGCTAGTCTTTGAGAGTACTTGCGGCTTACGAATGCCCATAAAACTATCACACATACATAACATACGTCGAATGTATGGGGCAAGTAACCCTAGTACGAGATTTCATACGCTACGATTTTTTACGTAGTTAACGTTTTCACTGGAAACGTCAAGGAGCTGCAAATATGTATGGAAAAAGTTACTAGATTAGGGATACTAGATGTTGGGCAACGAAAGAGGTATGAGAGTAGCGTGTATTTTGAAAGAAAGTATTGTTAAACCATGCGCATCATAGACAATGATATCAATTGAATTTAATTCATAAATGGACGATATCGGAGTATGTGACTATGATATGTGATACGTAAGGAAAGACGAGTGGTGTATCTACCTATAATGGACAATATGAGGTATGAGTATATGAGAGGAAGCTTGAAAGTAAACCAATAAAAGAAATAAATAACAGTTATAGATTTTTAGATTTGGGGTGTCTTGCGGAGAATTAAAAAACATTAAACTGGTAAAGGGTTGTTGAATATTCATGTCGATGAACATAAAAGCAGAGGCGAGCTGAAGTAGGTATGGGTGTACTGCGTGACGAAAGATATGTTTATGAAAGGTGTGAGTAGTAACAAGTACCGGAACATATACATAATCTATACTTATAATAAAACTGTAACAGGTCCAATTCTGTACATTGCAGATATTTTCAAAATTTTTGAGTGCACTCTGTAGCTGATACTGATGCCAAAACTGTATTTTTTTGTTTGTCTGTCGGTATCCCGGCCGCGCATCACTCCAAACTACTGAATGGATTAAAATCAAACTTAACACGATTTGAGTTCATACTACGAAGAACGACATAGGATACTTTTTATCCCGAAATTCAGCACAGTCCCCTTGGAAAGGGGATGAAAGTCAAAATGTATACTTAGTTGTAATTCATTAACGCGTCGTTATTAATCTTTCATTTTTTGTTAGGTGGTACTTTAAACATGGTACTTTAAGCACCCCACGGGCAGCCCGGCACCCCACAGGCAGCCCGGCACCCCAAGACAGTCTAAAACCACTGAATAAATTTCAATGAAATTAAGCACGATTTGAGTTTATTTTATACTACGAAGAAGGACATATTATACTTTTGCTCCCAAAATTCAGCACGGTTCCATTGGGAAAGGGGACGAAAGTCAAAATGTACACTTAGTTGTAATTCATTAACGCGTAGTTCGATTTCATTTTTTTTTTTGTTAGAATAGTGGTAGGTACTTTAAGCACCCCACGGGCAGCGCAACACACCACGGGCAGCTCGGCTCCCCACGGGCAGCCCGGCACCCCACGGGCTTAAAACATTCGCCACAGTCAGTTTTTTGAACTATCTATCTTTTGCCGGATACATTTCGGAGACTGCGCAATGGAAATATTTTTGTTCTACCGCCAATAGGGCATGTTATTATCCGACCAAATTTACTATTCGGATATTTTGGATACACCCTAAACACTATTCGGATATATCCGGATAATACGGATATTTCGGATACTAGTGATAAACATTTAAAACAAACTAACAATACTGTTTAATCAAGTTTTTTATCACTGCATCGTTTTTATACACTGTAATTTTGAAGCGAACTTAGTTTTTTGCCGTCTCGAGTGTAAAATTGTTGTAGTAAACTAGTGTTATTTTATCGTTTAGTAGTGGTGCGCTACCGGAGACGCAACTTTTCGTATATTAAGCACGTCGTTTATTTGACTTTGTTAATTTTCAAATGTATGGAGTTGGTATATACTATATATATATTAACCGCTTGTAACCATTGGCGACTCTTACGATGTCGTCAGTCCATCTAGTGGGGGGCCTACCAACACTGCCACTTCAACTTGCTAATTCTGAAAGTTAAGTCGGTGACTTTGGTAATTGGTTCTTTGGCGAATATCCACGTTACGGATTTTATTGCACCAAGAAACTCAGAGCATAGCACTCTCCATGGCTCGTTGAGTGACTATGAGTTTGTCCATAAGGGTCAAAGTTCAGGACCACGTCTCGGTGCCATATGTCATCACTGGCAACTCACACTGGTTGAAGACTTTGGTCTTCAGGCTCTACGGGATCTTTGGGCGACCTCTTTGTCGGAAGTTGGACCTAAGGTAGGTCACTCGACAGTCTTTTTTTTTTTTAACAGGGGGAAATGCGTTACCCGTACCCGCAGCTTTGGGGAAAAACTTACGGGTTATGTGGGACTCGCCTGCCGGCGGGCAGCGCGGCTAAGTTTGCTGCCCCTCGGCAGGAATACCCACTAAAACCACCCTGGTGTTCCACGTTTGCGCTTGGACAAGGGAAAGGTCACAGTTGCCCTTATCCTGTTCCTTTGCTTAGCGTCTGTCCGTTTTCAGTCTCAACACCTGGTGACGCTCCGTCACATAAATCTCCATTTTGTGGTGTGCCGGAACACTGACACACCACACAACCACCTCCTAGGGTCATTTCGCGTGCACCACGTTCCCCAACATGTTGCACAGACCCACTCAGGGAGCGAAAGTCCTGGCGTACGCCCTGCGTCTACGCCCGGTCCTCCTGCGGCGGAGAGGATCCGCTAATGAGTCTTCCTCTCGACGCCGCTCTCCCTCTTCTTTTTGGGCAACAACGGTCTCGCAGTAGGCTCGAACCGCATCCCAAGCTCTCTCGCTACCGACCATCGCGTTGACGACGGCCGGCAGCGATAGGTCGGGACCAACCACGTATACGAGCATAGACCGCTCCGTTGCCCACTACGACAGTCGACAGTCTGTCCCAGGTAAATGTAATGGTCAACAACTTCGAGCGTATCGTTTCCAACAACTACTGGTACGGGTGTAACATGGACATTAGACATAATTTACGTCTTGTCTATGTTCATTTTAAGACCCACCTGCTGGGAAACTCTAGTAAGGTCGCTGAGCATTGTACTGAGTTCCTCAAGCGACTCTGCCATTATGACTATGTCATCGCCGAAACTAAGATGAGTAATGTATTCGCCATAGATGTTGATGCCGAATTATTTCCAGTTAGCAAGAGCTTAAAAACGTCCTCCAACGCATTCGTGAACAGTTTTGGAGAAATAACGTCTCCCTGTCTCACGCCTCGCTGCAGTTGGATTGGTTCTGTGCTCTTGTCCTGTGGTCGAATCAACATGGTGGCGTTTTTATACAAACACTTCAGAGCTTCGATGTACCTATAGTCAATTTAGCATCGCTGAAGAGACTGCAGTACAGCCCAGGTTTCGATTGAATCGAAGGCTTATTCATAGTCGACAAACGCTAAACATAATGGCCGATTATGCTCCTCAGTCTTCTGTATAATCTGGCAGAGCGTGTGGATGTGGTCTATGGTACTAAAGCCTTTTCGGGAGGCTGGAAGTCATCAAACCTGCGAGCTAGGCGATTCGTAATGACTCTCGAGAACAGCTTATAAACACAACTCAGAAGTGAAACGGGCCTGTAGTTCTTCAACAAGGTCTTGTCACCTTTTTTGAAGAACAGTACCACTACACTTCTGCTCCTCGCTTCTGGCGTTTTACCTTCAAGATTGACGGAATTAAATAACTTCTGGAGCACTGAGAGTACCGGTTTTCCACCCACTCTCAGAAGTTCTGCCGTGATTCCGTCATCACCTGGCGCCTTGTTGTTCTTAAGTTGTTTGATAGCCATTCTAATCTCGTGTAGGCTGATGTCCGGGATGACTTCGGTATAGTGTCGGGTCAGCTTAGCTCTCTTGTCCTGAGCTGCACTGAAAACGGGTTCTTGTGTCGAGGTGTATAGCTGTCCATAAAACCTCTCAAGCTCTCTCAGAACCTCCGGTTTTGATGAGATGATACTGCCATCGTCGATTTTCAGCTTAGTCATTTGTTTGTTGTATTAAAAATGTTGTATTAATGTTATTTAATAAGTACGATTCATTTCAGTCTTATCACTTAAAAATCAAAAGCAAATCAGATATAAATTAGCTCTTTTGTTAGCTTTAAAAGAATTAGGAATAAATTAATACAAAATACTTTTTACAAAACACAACAAATTTTAAAATTTAAAATATTATATCAATTTTAATAAATCTCTAAGTCTATAACATGCTTAACAAAGGAATAGAATAGAATGTTATTTACTTTTCGGTCATTTCAGATACATTATCATTAAGTGTGCCCTACATCTTAATAATGATGTTTGATAAAAGCACAAATAAATAAAAATCTACGATATTCCAAAAGAAAGGTTGCCTTCACTAAGCGATCACACGACATATAAATATAATTAATCAAACTACATTAGACTAGTTAATTGATAAATAGTCATTTAATAAAGTAAGTCTCGTGTGGCATATTGTAAAAAGCATGATTAAAATAAACAATAAACCATAAAATAATTAGAAAATAAATATCCGAATTATCCGTTTTATCCGAATAATAACATCAAAGATATTCGGTAATAGATATACAACGGATATCCGAATAGCATGCCCTAACCGCCAAACAAAACCGCCGTTTTGAAATCGACATTCTGAAGAAACGCACAAAGTACTTTCCTCCAACATTTATTGTACGAACTGTGAAGGAACTCTCTGAGTATTTTAACTACTGTCTTCTGGAAAATACAACCTGGGAGTTTACAAATCAAAAGTAAAGAGCTCCTTTCTGAGCTCTGCTAAGGGTGCTTCACCGCAGACCACAGCATTGCTTAAGACGAGGCTGCGGAAAAAATACTCACATTCGACTAGTTTTTTTAAGCAACTGAAATATGCAATCAACACGAAAACTTAAATATTTGATATTTCAAACCTTTTTCTATCAGTTGTACAGTCAGAAACACATTTGAAAGAAATTTACTCGATAGTTTTAATTTTTCAAAATGAAGCCTTTTCTTTAAATTATTGGAGTTTTCTTGGAAACTACATCAGTTACATATTAATAATAAACACACATAGAAAGGAAATGTAGTTTATTATCCGCTGTATAAGTAAAATTTACCTAGAGTAATTAGTATTGTCATAATAAATTAATTAGTGTTTTAGACTTACGACCTTTAGTTCTGTGCAGGATTACGGTCAATCGGAAGATTCGATATTCAACCTTATTAGCTTAGGATTACGAAATAAAATCAATGCGTAAGAGCTGTCCTTCAGTGCCGCGCTGTGCGCCGTTGGACGTGGACCTATCGCTCGCGCGCTATCACCTGTGCTGTGCAGTATAAATACGTATCTTGGTAGGTATATCAATCAATATGGGAAATAAAGATAACTAAAAAATAAAAAACGAAGCAGAAGAGTCGATACAAAGACTTTGCAAGAATTATGAGAGAGCGTATAATATTTCAGTTTATTTTTACCTATGCAAATTTAATATTCGTTTGTGTTTCGGTGTTTATTCTATTCATGAAACATATTATCTCTATCGAACTAAGAGATTCTATACCTACTAGGTTCCTATAGTACTGTAATGGAGCTATAAAATAACTAAATGTCGTACTAATCTAAGTACGATTAGTTGGATACTATAATAATATCTGGTATAGTTATGGTCTCACCTGATGGTAAGTGATGTGGTAGAAGTTACCAAACAGGTGATAACTAAAATTATCTGGCTCTAAAGTACAGCTGCCGTTCAACCGTAAATGGAGTTGAGTGTTGCTAAATAATAATAACACAAGCGTAGCAAATCAAAGCATTTGGTTTGGTGGGTATATCGCAATAAAACATCGAACATTGTTCATGTCCCTCAAGACTAAATGTAGATTTATATCAATGAAAGAATATTCAGAATCAGGCAAGTAGGTATATATTCAAGAGATTATCTACAAAGTCACCTGCATAGGTACTTTTAAATATACATTTTATCACTTAGACATGTACATATAAGTAACGATTTATACAAATATAATAGAGTGGAATAAATAGATTCTGTACATATATATAATAAAATAGACTGTGCTCATAAAATGCACCTTCTTTCTCAGGAAAAAAAATAATAAATCAGTCAAAGTCCGAGATCACTCGGAACAGGGAGAACTGTCGGAGTCGCCATCTCATATAATAAATTTAGACTGTGTTCTTCCACTATATGAAAATAAGTGAGTAATCTTTGAATAAAGTATTACTAAATTTGCACATTTTATTCACAGGAAATTTCGTAAACGAAATATATTATTTAAATATTATAATACCTATATTAGGCAAAAAAATATTTTGACCTATCCATAGCAGAGCAGCAGGTAAACTTAAATAACAAAAACGTATAAATGTATATATACATTTTTTTTTATTGCTGATAGGTAAGCCTTTAACCACAATCTCACCTGATGGTATGTGATGATGTGGTCGAAGGTGTTAACAGGCTTAACCTAGAATTACTGGCTCTCAAGGACAGCTGCCGGAACACACCGTTAGGTGCTTGGCGACAGATTTTTCACTTGAGGGTGGTCGCTAGCCAGGCGGGCATTTGCTAAAATGCCCTTCCACCATGCGGTGAAGCTCAAGCCAGCGGCGGGATTCGAACCATGGACCTGCTGCGCGGCAGTCCATAGCCAAAGCCACCGAGCTATCATGCTTTTTACACTGAAAAAAAAAACTTTACATTATTATCGCCCTGCACTTGTCACACCTCTGTAGGGTCGGTATAAACAATATATTTTTTCTGAGTACCTTCACAAAAGACAACGCATTGACATAATTGTGCGGAGTAAGACTTAAATTTTATGGCCGGCCTCCTATCTGAAGCAATATGCCTTTGCGTATGCCATCGTTGATATGTATTATACTCGCCTTTGCCCCCTTTTCGGTTATTAGTTAGGGTATTAGATAGATGGTAAAGAGCGATGTTTTACTCTTGACGTGCAAAAAATCTGACGTGAAAATTATCTGAATTTATGTATTTAAATTCATTTATTCATATTCACAACACCCCCTTTCTGAAGGCCGAGCTTCAGCAGGGGCGGAGCAGTTTGTATGGTGGCCGTCTTGAAATCGCCATTTTGGATTTTTGACAGGTGTCATTCGACTGCTCTCCCGACATTTATCCTTACTTCTACCTTTTAACAAATTCTATCTACACATTCTAACAAATTGTGCGAAATTGATTGTCGGACAAACAGAAATGTACAGTTGCTTTTCTGAAGGCTTCAGGTAACGGATTGTCTGTAAAATGTATTTTGCAGGTATATATATCAATCAAAAATTTGATTGATATTATCAAACTGAAGGCTAAATGCACATTTGTAATATAACTAAATGCTTAGGCCTTGTACGTGGCGATGGTAAAAGGCCGGACGGCATGACTTTGGTTCCGTGGAGGATGGGAAGGCCTCTGGTATGGGACGCTACCTGTGTCGATACCTTAGCACCTTCTCATATTCCTGCTACCCAAAAAGTGGCCGGTGCGGCGGCTGAACTAGCAGAAGGCCTCAAAAGGCGCAAATATAGTAATCTCAGTAGTTGTTACATGTTTGTGCCTTTTGGGGTCGAAACGCTGGGACCGTGGGGACCGAGCGCCAAACTATTATTCAAAGACGTCTCAAAACGTCTAGTCGACGCTACTTGTGACCAAAATGCTGGCATATACTTTGGACAAAGGATAAGCATTGCCATACAACGTGGCAATGCGGCCAGCATTTTGGGAACACTGCCTAATGGTAGCGGAATATTGGATTAGTTTGTAGTAATTTTTTTTTTTTTTTATTTAAATATGTTAATTTTAGTCATAAATATCTGTTACCACATATTATAAATAAAATCGAGCAAAACTAAATGCTTATTTGCCGTGTAGTATGGAGACAAAAAATTAAAAATAGAAATTCTACAAAAAGATGAAGAATTTTGGAGGGAAAAAAATGGAGACAAAACTAGTCATATTCTATATAGACTGCCTTCTTCCTGAGCTGGTCGATCCCCGCCACCCAAAGAAAAGAATGATCGGGATCAAGAATTTGCGGATACTTCTAGAAAAAAAAAATCAAGAGGAGGCTGTCGAGGGTGACTTGCAACATCAAAGTGCAAATCCTTCAGTACTTCCTCCCGCCATAAAAAGAAGACTTAAGAGCCTCTACGCTTTGCGCGATCGGTCAAGTTTAGGCATTTATTGAAGCACGGCGCAAACGGGCACACCGTTAGCAAGGATCGAGCGGTCAACGACGATGTCGCATGGAATAAAACATTTTGATCCTTTTTGCAGTGTTATTTATTTTTGATAAATAATGTGGAATGTTATGTAACTTTGTAAATTCATTTCTCATCTTTACTGTTTACAAACAAAGTAGACTTAAATGAACCTAATAATAAACCTTGAGGTATCTACTCATTGACTAACTATAACTATAGTCCATTAAAAAGTTACATGAGCTTTGCATTTTTAGAGCACGCAATTTATTTTTGGGACATCTTTTTATATGTGGGGGTCTGAAGAAGCTTAACCTCAAGTTTGTGGGGTCGCCACCCTTGTCCCCCGGCCGCCATCTTGGAAAAAGGGGTGAAAACACGTATTTTGCAATATCTCAGAAACTATGCGTTTTATAAAAAAATTGTAAGAACATAATTTGTAGCAAATTGTGTTGCCCACAAACATATTCATATAATTTTTTGCCCTAAATTAAATATCAAAGAAGTTATAAGCAATAATAAATTTTTTTGTTCCATAACTTTTTTATACATTTTACAAAAAAAATACCCTAGAACAATCTCGTAGATGATCTGCTCAGGATTTTTTACGAAACTCGCAGGTTTATTGATAAAACTGAAAATAATATCCACAATTTTCAATACGTTTACACGTTGCAAAAAATGTAGCACAACTAAGAGAATAAAATGAGATAGAAGAAACAGCTAAGCCTACGTATAATAATAATAGTCGTAGCAGGCAGATGTTCCTTTGAACCCAAACGGTTACTCAGACCTTTTCTACCTGCTTATCCTTCCGTAAGTTAAATTTAGTAAGTTCTATGGTAAGGAAAACAGGAATGAAGAAGTAAATTTGTACGAATTCAACAATTTTTTTTAAGAATATATTTACAATAAAAAATATAATAAGTTAAACATTTCTTTTTGACCGGATTCTCATGAGCATTGACGAACCTGGTCAACTTTGGAGCGCTGTAACAGTGTGTTAAATGAATTGAAATAAAATAAAAAAATCCTCAAAAGATAATCAAAAATGTTGGTCTGAGGTATTATATTGTAAAATAAGAAAAAAAAGTTATAGAGCAAGAAAAAAATATGAAAATTTTCTCACTTTTTTGCTTATAACTTCTTAAATTTTTAATTTAGGGCAAAAAGTTATAATAACATATTTGTAGAAAAATAATTTGCTACAAATTATGTGCAGTGGAATTTTTTGTAGGACACATCGTTTCCGAGATATCGCGAAATAAGTGTTTTCACCCCTTTTATCAAGATGGTGGCCGGGGCACAAGGGTGGCGACCCCACAAACTTAGATTTGTCTCAAAAGTAAAATTGCGCCCTCTAGGAATTGCAATATTCGGTCCTTAAATTGTAACATTTAAATGGACTACTATGTAGGTATCTATATTTGATTATGTCCTTCTAACCATAATTGTATACATATAGGCAAATAACTTAGTTTTGTAGTTTGTATACCTGCTTTGTGCATGCATACCTTGGTTCATTATATTTGTATAACTGCCCTGTTGGCGGAACGGCTTTAGATAGATAGATACATATCAAACAAATTATTGGAGTACAAAATTTTATGCCCAAGGCGGGAATCGAACCGGCGTCCTCCGATATCGCGTCGGATGCTTAACACCATCTCAGCCACCTGGACATTGGCATTTCTGCCGAAACTTTGTGCTCCAATTGTATTACTTTAACCATCATAGGGGACGGTGCGCGGCCATCAACCAGACTACTAGACTTCATCTGATCGAAAGAAGTGTTTTTTCAAACACTTAACTCTCGGTATGATGTTGCTACCCTTCTATATTTCTAAATATGATTACAAGCACTATCGCGTGCTAAGCGAAATCATATCAAACAAATTATTGGAGTACAAAATTTTATGCCCAAGGCGGGAATCGAACGCGATATCGGAGGACGCGGGTTCGATTCCCACCTTGGGCATAAAATTTTGTACTCCAATAATTTGTTTGATATGATTTCGCTTAGCACGCGATAGTGCTTGTAATCATATTTAGAAATATAGAAGGGTAGCGACATCATACCGAGAGATTGTTTTGGCTAATGCACTCAATTACAAAAACAATAAACTTTCTTCCTGCATCATTTAAAAAACAAAAACTTTTATACTTTAGCCGCACCAGCCTTGAGAAAAGGGCTGTAAAATGGCTTTGCTGGAATAAGGGCTCTTAACTTAATGTTGTCTTAGGTTTTCGCGATTGTTACACATAGTAATTAAACAACATTAAACGGTTTAAATCTCGTATATTTATCATTATTTTTGTCCTGACGTTTCAAACACTTTGCAGTGATCGTGGTCACGGGGACTGCAAACTTGAAAAAAAACTTGACTTTCCGTTTCCGATACTCGTTATTTCTCACGCACACTTTTGCATATCATTAAAACTGTATAAATTGAAAACAATATATTTTTTATTTTATAAATGATTTTTGTTAATTTATATACATCTTAACTTAATTTGTCGATAACCTCTGTAGACTATACCACTTACTAACAATCTAAGAATCCACTATTTTTATTTTAAAATCTAATTTAGTCACCTGTTCCAGTACCTTTCACTTGTCTGCCATGTTTCATTAAAAAAGCCTGTATAACATGTTCCCTACAATGTTTCTGCAGCTGTGTGTTTTTTTCATAAAATATCCCAAAGTTTAAGGCCCTTACAATTGCGTATGTAGACTCTTCTGCAAGTTTGGTAAAAAAAAAACTTATCCTGCTGTTTAGAAGTGGCTAGATATATATCTGGTTGGTCTAATTTTTACCATAGTTGGTATATGAAAGCAGAGTGGTAGTAAAATAACACCTTTCTGTTTACCACTGTAACTGAAAAATTAAACGAAATAAGATGTATACGAATTACGAACATATTTTCAACATAAGTAATTAATAGTCAAAAATTATATGATAGCAATAAAAAAACAACCTGCATTATATTATTATGGGAACGTGTACAGTACACATACAGTGCACAGTTATGAAAAACTATATTTCATATTTGTATGACGAGTCGTGGTAAAATATATTGCCCACAACTAACATTTAATCAAATCAAATCAAATCCATTTATTTCAGGTCAATTGTACCCATATTCACCGAATATAATATAATATTTTGCTCATTCAATTTGATGGTATTTTACTTCATTCTAATGATGTGTAACATGTAATCTGATTAATCACATTCCAAGATACTGAGAACAATGTTGATTCATTCATAAATTATCGTCCACGCGGATGCCAAGTAACATTACTTTCGTTACTACGGAGAATTTAAAAACACCCCATTTATCAATATATATCGTGCCGTTTGGGCTGTTATGTACCACCATCATATTCCGACCCTTGTCTCACTTATGTTGGTTTGGTGCAGTATGTTTTTTTCTATAAACACGGAGACTGCGACACAACAACAATTGCAGTATATACAAAGTTACTTTATATATCGATATTCGTCACATGAATAAGATTATAAAAAAAGTTGAAATCGTCTCAATGGTATCTGTGTTCGCGAATCTAATATCAAGTATACAAATATGTTTATAAGCGAGACGCGTGCGCCGCTGCTGCACATCGCGTCGTTCGGTGCAGCGGGGATCGTTGCGCCGCATGGGCGGAGCTAGCGTGGGAATTATTTTTGACTGCTTGCTCTTAAATGTGAACAGTGCTCAAATTTTAATAATTAGTCTGCAGGTACTTACGGCAATCGCGAACGAAGCCGCGGGTACAGCTAGTTATAAATAATTGAAGAATAACATATTAATATTTTATATATTCCAACAATTTTTTCTGCGTAGCCGACGTGAAAGTATAAACGCCACGTAGTCCAACCGGGAGAATTTTCGACACGTTGCGATTCTACACGAAGCATCATCAGAAGGTTTTGACTATTCAGGCATTTTTTTAATAATATCACAACAGTTTAATATAATAAAATAATGTTATATTAATTTATTTATTTAATTATTTGTTGCTATATTATTGAATATGGATTTCCGCATTTCATTAATTGATAGATTCAGTATAATGCCTGAATCTATTAATAAATTGAGTTTTATGTTGTTCATAGTCCTCACCCCACGCGTGACAGGTGGCCGTGGCCCGTCTTTGAGGCAGCGATTTTTTTTCATGGAGTACATGATGCTATCTATCGCTTACAGACGTTCAGCTCCACCGGATTTTGGGCGAGGTTAGGCCTTCTATAGCCCGGGAGGGAGAAGGAACTTCTCCTGCGACGTGCGTAGAATGCGAAAAGCGCCTTATACCTTCGTCTCCTGCGGGCGCCGAAAACTCACCGCTACTAAAGGAGGAGTTGACAGCAAGCTCAAGGGCACCACTGTGGTTCGGACTTCGGCTTGAGTCGCTGCCGAGAGACATTGGGGGAGTCGGAACGAAATACCCCGGTGCAACTGCAGTGTTTTCACCGTTGAGAATGGGCACTACGGAAAATTACTCTGTGACTATTTGGAAAGACCCTAATCGGGACTTTATTTTTGCCTCGAGCTCGCCGGTGAGCTCGGTGTTTGATCGTGTAACCTTTGACTACCGCACACCTGGGGATGTTACCTGGACGACTTGCTGATGACGCTAAAGCGACGGGGGGGTTTGAAATGTGGGTCGGAGGAGGGAGGCAGTGATAGCCGAGAGGTAATAGATATAACTGCCGTTGCGTTGTACTACAAACAAGAGGGTTGGAATCTCGCACGTGACTAATTTTATCCTCTCGTAAAGTAATTTTGAAATTAGGTATTGTCAAGGTATCTTACAGGTATTTACCATAGTGAACAGTTATCTCACTACTGTGTTAAGTGTGCAAAACAATCGAACCCATATAATATGTGTGTTTAGGCAGAGTATTAGGGAGATGATCTACCACACCACATACAAGTGAGTGACTGATGTTTCATGATATGTTTTTGTTTGCCATCAGATCGCAGCAGCGGCCCCAACGAGAGAATGCCGGAACCTCTGTGTCTGACGAACAGATGAGACCGAGCGAGAGCGCCCCATGCTATCCAGTCGATCGATATTTGGTATGTATTCTTTGTTTATTATTTTCTTTTATGTTTTTGTGACGGAACAAGCTCGAGGCCCAGCCCCCCTAATGTTAAGCGGACTAACCTCTGCCTATATAACAGATGCATTTCGTCACAAGTCACGAATTGCATTCCGCCCGACACTTTGAGACATGGTTGTTAAGTCTCAAGGACTGCCGGAACACACCGTTAAGTGCGACAGATTTTCTACATGAGGGTAGTCGCTAGCCAGGCGGGTATTCGCAAAATGCTCTTCCACATTGCGGTGAAGCTCAAACCCGCAGGCGAGATTCGAACCGTGGAGCTCCTGCGCAGTAGTCCATAGCTATCACTGCTTCAAAAGGATTCTTAAGTTTCTGTTGGCGAACGGAGCCTTAATAAGGAGACTCGGATGTCTGTTTGTCCGTCCGTCTTTCCGTATATCATGACTCTCTGGTTCGTAAATGGAATTATTTATAAACCTGAAATTTGGATATTTTGTGTAAAATGGTGGTTAATTGAAAGGGGAATAATCGACTGAAAATTATTTTTTCAGGGGGTGGTTCAATATTACTACTAGTAACTATTTAGTGATCTGTGCTATTGCATGCCAACCAAGCATCATATAAAATATTAAGAAATATTTAAAGCACATTTTTTTTTCCCCCTCTCGAGGATATAATGTTGTGCTCTAAAATGTGACAATGTCGAGAAGGTAGCCGAAAAAAATTTTTTAGCTGCCTTGCATAGGTGTCGTCGTCTAGAACTGAAGAAAAGGTTATGCTGGCTTTACCTTACAGACATTCTACAGAAGAACTATATGACAGATGTAAAGTCCTACCAGTCAGAAAAATGTTCATATATCAATGTATTAGAAGGTATCATGCAGATACAGTTCCATATTTACCCATTAAAAACAAAAGGCGTGATGATTGTCCAGTTCCAAGATACCATAGCATGGTTGCGTGGAGACACTATAATCACATGGCACCTAAATTCTACAACGTATTGAATAGAAGAACTAAAATAAAAAATCTCCCCTTTCATAAACTCAAACCAATTTTATTAGAATGGCTAAAACAGAAAAACTATGATGAAACAGAATCACTTATGGAGAAAGTTTTTTAAATTCCTAACTTAATACCTTCTTTATACACCACACTACATAATATTCACATTTGTATATATACACTTTTATCATAAATATATATAGAATATCCTTACACACACATATATATATATACCTACTTGCGTACCTTTTTACTATTGTAATAATGTTTCTTTTACCAAAACTTATGTAACTATTCCTTATTTTATTGCAAATGTTCCTCTTCCAGGGAAGACACTGCCTTTTGCAACACAGTGTAAACTAAAGCAATAGGCAGGGTTTCACGAATTAACATTGTGTCATAATTTTTTTTTTAATGCAATAAACAATTTTGTATTTTGTATTTGAGTAGTACAAATATATTTCTTTTATAAAAAATTAAGTACTTAGTAATATTAAGAAGGCGGCTTTTATATTAATTTGAGACTGTTTTTGTTACGGGGTGTGTCTAAGAAACGAAAATATTTAAGAATTTTAAACTTCGGTATATTTATGATTATTTACTTGGTAATCAAAACATACTGAAAATAACTACCTATATGTAATTAATTATTGTGATATATTGTGATCAAAACTAAGAGCGGATTTTTCTTTTACGGATTGATGCAATGCCGATTCGTACAAGGCTTAATAATTATATTCTTAATGATTGTTTTAAAACATGCAAATCAATTCCAACAAATATTATTTTGCAGGTTGAGAGCAGCAAACAATTCGAAATGGTCAGCATCATAGATGACGAAATTTGGAACACCGAGCCAGCACTACGGCCAGAAGATGAAATAATGCTAAGGAAATTGCATGAAATGCTACAATCGACCGCTGATGACCTAAAGTTGCTCTCCGGGGAACTGTCTAAATTTCACGAGCCTGGCGTTCAAGTGAAGTCGGCACCAACCCCGCTCGATGAAGATTTCAATGAAAAAGTGCATATCGAGGAAGTTGTCAATGCCAAATTCCATGGGTATAAAATCATTGAAAAGCCACTTCACAAACCCGAATTTAAGCCGCGAAATGACACGATTGACGGAAAAGTAAAACAGACTAAAATAGTTAACACCGCTGCTGATACTCAAGCTGCACCGGTGATTAGGAGGCCAGTTATTAATAAAAACTTAGGTATATCTCGGACTAGAATAGTCCAAATCAATGGTAAGAATCAAGATAGCGCTAAGAGTGAGAAACTGAATAATGGAAAAATAATCAATAGCGTACCTGCAATAACGTACAACGAGTTCTCTTTCAAATACGTCGAACCGAAGGTTATAGAAGATCCACGAAAATGTTTACAAATTCAAGATATGCCAAGCATTAACATAAGGAGTGAATTGAAACAACAGCAGGTGCTGCAATTAGATATTATCCCTGAAAGAAAATTAGAGGTGGAAGCAAACACCGCTAGAAGCAATGTGTCAGTGGTGACAGTAACTCGTGATAAGATACCATTGCAATCAGTTGTTAAATCAAGTGAACCAGTACTTTATCCGCCTACAACCATTTACAATAAGAAACCAATAAGAAAAATATCCAAAATGTTGACTTGCGAAAGTAGCGAAGGATCTACGAATAACATCGATTCCGACGCTCGTGCTAAACTAGATACTCAAAAGCGTATTATATCGGCGATGAGAAACTCACCGAAAACTTCTGCTCGAGATCGGACCAAGAAAAATAATACAGTTAGGAAGGAAACCGATAAAAGATTGAATGCAGAGGAATGGAAGAAAAAACTAAACGTAGTGTACGGATCCGGTAGTACCAAGAAAACTAAAGGACCCTTGAAAAAGATTTCCCCTAAAAGATCAAATGTTAGTATAAGAACAACTCCATTAAATAATGCAGAGTACATACCGTATTCTCAATTAACATTGGGAGGAGTTAGAGTTAGCGATATAGAAAGAGAAATAAAGAATCTACCTAATAATACTGATATTCCTTTAAGCCCCATTTTAGATAAAATTTTGAGCAGTAGAGAAAATTCTTTTCATATGGAAAGTCCTAAAAGACACATTAAAAATAGTCCTAAAATATTAACTACGTCTGATGAAAATTTGCTGCAAGAAGTAATAGACATAGAACGAAGTGTCAGCGAAACTTTGTCAAAAAATAAAATGAATAAAATAAACGAACCAGTGACAAAAACACAAAAAGTCGCTAGCGACGGTGATAATGGTGCGGAAGAAAATGATAGTTATGCTGACGATTTTGAAGATGAAAAGTCAAACCAAAGTGAAAAATCTGGCAATCAATTACCGCCTAGTGAAAAATCTATAACATTCAATCAAGAAGTTATTGGTGATATATCTTCAAGTAAATATGATAGCGACGTTTCTGATAATGCATTCAAACCCGGTCCTTCTCAGAACAGAAACACAGTCTACGCTAAAAGAACAAATCTGTCTTTCAAAGATTCTGTAGATGTTTTCGAATTTGTACACTCAGTAGACACGCAAGAAACAGCCACTCAAAGTATTGAGACAAACAAAATTACGCCTAAAGAGACCCAAACTTCTCCTCGAAATGATAGACCAAACCTTCAACCTATCCATAACGACTTATGGCCTTCGATAGACCCTCGACAGGAGGTGGAAAAGATGTTTGAATTAGAGAAGGATTTCATAAAAAGATTGATAATAGATGAATATGGAGATTTATTAGAGAAAAGCATCAATAAACCCTCAACTTCTATGGAGAATAAAACGGGAGATAGGAAAAACGTAGCAGCTGCGCAGAAAAACACTCAAACATCTCCTGCGCACGTGAAAAGTGTCATGACTTCGCCAAAAAGAACTAAAACAAGAACGACATCTCCTTTCAATGTATCCGTGCCTGTCCAACAACAGACTAGTCCTTTGATTTCTGCGGCCAAAGAAGAAGAACAAGGAATATGCGTTGGAATTGAGGTCGATGATATATCGGTCAATATGTCGTCGCCACGATTTAGCTTGCGTTTACCGCAGAACTCTCACGAAGTAATATCCAACTTAGAGAATCAAAGCAGATCTCATTCTAAACGAAGTGTAAAAAACTATCCACACGATTTTAATAAAACCTACACAAAATCTACCGTCAGCAGTTCGAGTTCACTGGACGCCGATAATTCTTCGTCAGAAATTAGCAGTTTAGGTGAAATCAAAATAAAAAAGCTAAGAAAAAGAATCTCGTCGTCTTCCGCATATAGTTCCTCATCAATAGGTACAAAATCCAGCATCGATTTGCAATCCGTCGGGATTTTGCCATTGAGAAGCGATGGAGAAGTTAGTTTAAAACCGACTACAAGTAGAAAGTTACAAAAACCAATCAAGAGTGAAGGTGAAACCAGTTTCCCTTAGCCTAATCTTAACATTTCGTAAGCCTCAAGGCTCATTCCCTTAGTGCCTTAATGAGTTTTAAAATATTGATTAAATCATAATAATGTTGTATTGCATGATTGTTGTTTATTAGCCTGAAGTACAAAGTGTTATCGCAATTTAGTTATATAAGAAAACTGTTAGATTTATGTGAAAGTTAATACTTATAGTTTTTTTACTACGCTATTGAAATATAAATATTTAGGTGAATTTCTTATATTGCGACTAAATAAACAGTTGTTATCGGGGTTGCTTTGTTTTAATAAACCTAAAAACTGTATTGTTCCACGTGTTTATTATTAGGGATTCTGTATAATGTTGATAAATGTTCAACTGTTTAAAAGAGGGCTCAATATCTTCATCTTCCTGTCCTTATCCCACGCTACTAGCAGTTGGCACAACATGTATTATTTATCCACTTTGCTGTATTTGCTGTCATCACAGTACCTGCACCTCATATCTTTCTTTACGGCATTCTTCTACCCCTATATCTGTTCTCATTTATAATAAAACTCATCATAATGAATACATTCAGGCGTTACTTTGTGGAAATCCATATTTATTAATAAGAAATATTTAAAAAGAGCGACGCATTTCGAGTCTACACGAAGTATCCTCAGGAGATCTAGACTCTACGAGCGCACGATCGAGATATTCAGAGTCTAGATCTCCTGAGGATACTTCGTGTAGATACGAAATGCGTCGAAAATTCTTCCGGTTTATCTGCGTGGTGTTTGTGATGTCACGTCGGCTTTACAAGAAAATTAGGCGAAATTGTCACTAGATATATTTTTTAAATGTTATATTAAAATATTAATTTAATATTTTCTTACAATATTTGTTAATATTAAATTAAAACTCATCACTTTTTGTCTCTTACTACTTTCGAGCTTCTTTTTATATATCTATACATAAAGTTGTATATTCTGTTTACACCAGTTCATATCAACATTTGCATCTCCCTAACATTTACTACTTTTAGGTATCTTTGTCTTATTCATTGCCCAAATCAGATCTATACAAACACATACGGTGTTATACTTTTCCTTATAGTTTCATGGGCATGGCTCACATGTGGTCTCAGAAACAGAAGTCAAGTAGTTATGTAAGTCTGTAGGTATTATTTGCGCATATATTGTACCTAAGGCGATCGTTGTTCCACAGTCTGGAGTCACTGAGTTCTTTCTCATTCGTGTCTACTAAATTCTTTTACTAACTGCCAAGAACTTTAGCTATTCCTCGCAAATTGTTACAAACTTGAACATCTCCAATGTTGTTTTCAAAGACGAGCAATAGGGAAATGTCTCCAATCATCTGCCGGTAGGCCATCTCATGCAACAACTCCTTTTTGAAGCGCTCGTAGCGTAGTTTGCTTAGCCATTGTGAACCGATCAGCAAAGTTAAGCATCGTCCGCCGCGGTCATGAGTTGGATGGGTGACCGCTGGTGATATAACTACTGAACGCTTCCTTGCTTCGGAGGGCACGTTAAGCCGTCGGTCCCGGTTGTTGTCCTAGTATGGCAGTCGTTATAGCACCTACCACCATTTTGCGAATTCCCGCCTGGCTAGCAACCACCCTCAAGTAGAAAATCTGTCGCCAAAGGTGTGTTCCGGCAGCTGTTCTTGAATCAGTAATTCTAGGTTAACCTATACAACATCTTCGACCACATCGTCACTTAGGTACCATCAGGTGAGGTAGTGGTCAAAGTAAGGCTAAACTATCAGGAATAAAATACAAATTATTGATAAATAAAGTCAGCCACTACCATTTCAAAAACTTCCATACCTACTTCAACAAGTTAACCATTCGGCCTTTCAGCTTTTCTATTCTTCATGACTTGCACAGCTTCTCTCGCTTTATTCAATCTGATTTATACATTACATCCATATACCTAATATATGACTAAGTATTTATATTAATTTATGTTATATAATACATTTTTCAAAATATCATGTCTAGTATTTCTTTGTTTCTTCACCATGCGTCAAAACGTTACCTATATTATCTTTTATGCATTTTACGTGCATCTTGCTTTCACTGGTAATATCTCTGGGCTATCCAGTAAATTAGTTTTCATAAATATTAACCTAGTGAGCTTATTGTTTCACATGAGATGAGATGCTGTTTATGTCAGAATTATTATAATCAGAAGATTCTGACATATAATTCTGAAAAGCCCGAGGACCTTTGCCACTGTGAGTCCACGATATACCACCATGGGCTCGAGTTCTACTGCACTAAAACTGCTGAAAATAAAATAAATTATTGCGTAAGTAGGTATAACGCTCTGTGCTTACTAACGCAATTTCAATGTGTGTCTTTCCCCATGAAATCCCGACTTCATATCTATATAGCCGGAAAACGTTCACCGTTGAAAAAATCTCCTTTAACGTCTCCAAGTGTAAGGTGATATCCTTCTCCAGATCTCCAATCCCTTTTATTCACCAATACGCATTAGAAGGATCTGCATTAGAGAGGGTGAGTCATGTTCGAGATCTAGGCCTGAATTTAGATAACCGTCTAGATTTCCGAGAGCACACCATTTCTATTTGTAAAGAGGCAAATAGAATGCTAGGATTTATAATGAGAACATCCTCGCAATTCCAAGATGTAAGTGTTGCCATCACGCTCTATAATGCGTTCGTTCGCAGTAAGTTGGAGTAAGGTGCGATGGTTTGGGATCCAAGAGAAGCTAAATACAGTTTGCTAATTGAAAGAGTTCAACGCAAATTTGCTAGGTTTGTTTACAAACGGATGTACGGATATTACCCCTACGTCTTTTTCTTCGCTATTTGTCTCAGGAATGATTGGAATGGATACATGTCTTCCCTTCGCTATTTGTCTCAGGAATGATTGGAATGGATACATTGGAGTTCAGGCGTAAATTGCAGCTAATTATCCATTACTGCCAATTGTTACGTAATAAGGTCAACAACCCGATTGTGCTAGGTACTCTTGCCTTATTTGCACCCAATAAGTACACTAGTGCCGGGAGTCGTCGAAGGCATCAACTGTTCTCACCTCCTATCTTGAGAACCAAGCACGCCAGTAACGCGCCCACACCTAGATTACTAGCAATAATAAATAAGTTTTTACAGGAGTTCCAACATGTCGATATATTTAACGACAGCATGAATAATATTATTGTAAATATAAATTTATTTTTAAGTAGATATTTAAGATAGTCAGCGTTTTGGTTTTTTAACTGTTAGCTTACTATTATTGTGTCTAATAAATAAATAAAAGCCTGCAATATTATAGGGGATTTGCCATATTTCTCACACTTGGCAGGCATCGTTATCGCAATGTAAGGTGGAATATAATATGGGTGTGTATAATATTTACTTGAAAATTATGTACAAAATACAAATAGATATTGGGAATAGAGGCATCTACCGAGCTGTCAGCAAACTAAATACAAATCGTGAATAAATCAACCCTGCGAAGCTTAAAGAGATTATCATACAAACTTATATGAATAAAATGCGGCGGCGGCTTCAGTATGTAGGTGACAGGTGGCGCCACCAGTACAAAATGTAAGACTTCTTATGCTGTCTCATCCAGCCCTTCTTCAAGCCAGATTCTCAAGCACTATTCGTGCACTGTTGGTGCGGAAGGAAACACTTACCTACATATAATTCTAGGTTAAGCCTGTTAACACCTTCGACCACATCATCACTTACCATCACGTGAGATTATGGTCAAAGGCTAACCTATCAGCAATAAAAAAAAAAAAAAAAAAAAATTGCTAGGTTGCAGATAATTTTGAGAACGCACACCTGGCTGGCTAGCTACCACCCTCAAGTATACCTACAATCTGCCGCCGAGTACCTGTTGTGTGTACCGGCAGAAATCCTTGAGAGCCAGTTCCTATCCGAGGGTAAGGCTGTTTACAACCTTACACTATGTCAACAGTTTTATTGTCAGGTGAGAATGTGGTCAGGGTCTAGCTAGCATATCTAAAAATGAAGTCTTAGATATGCTAGCTAGAATGCATATTTATATAGGTTACTTGGCTTTCAAACTTGCGTCCGCGGCACGTAGCATGGGACAGGGCTGTCCACGGTGGGTTGCGTTACGATCTGTTGTCATAGACGCCTGTGCCAGGATCTGCAACATCACAGATTGAACGGGAAAGGTACAAACGACCAACGCACAATTGTAACTATTTAAGTATCAACTAACCAAGCAGGTTGTCCAGGTTGTTAGTTACGAAAAAAAGTATATCTACTTATCGTTCAACTAGGAGGACAGCGTGCCTTGTCGCTTGGTAATAGACAATCAGTCTACTCTTGCTATGTTGGCGTAGCGTCCAACAGTGTAGATTTTGTTTGCTTCATACAATCGTAACAGAATTTCAAATTCCCTGAGATGGACCTACTCGTCCAGTCGTTGTCATCAATCTGGCAAAGCCCCGACAGCTATGTTTGTAGTATTTATTTTGGGCTTGGGTACAAAATGCTTGTAAAATAAGGTATATGAGTATGAAATTATGAATGTAGTGATAAAGATTTTACGTCGAGGTGGATACTGACACACTCATCCCGCGTGCTTCGAAAGGGTTGACGACCTCATTATCAGAACGAAATTGGTGTTTAGTTTTGCGCTATTCAAAATAATAACTTTTACATGATAAGAAATGACAAATACGCTCGCAGTGCCTCCTCGCACACTAATGATAAGGGGCTACCGACACTTAGGTTAGGAGTATTTGCAACAAAGGAGGCTTCACAAATCACAATATTGCGTAGAAATGTGTGAAGGTTAATCTTTTATCCTCTGTCGTTGCGATGCTGACCTTTTAGACTCTGCCTTTCATCATCTTCTACTAAAGTGGGGTTCGGGTAGCCAAGAATTTGTGTTTATGCTTACACACACACTCGCACACACAGACAGAACAACACAAGGACACAATTATTGTAAAGATAGACTTAGAATTTTTTCGCTACTCCTAAGCCTATGATTGTAACAGAATTTTGTTCGGTCGCCAGTCAGACCCCAACTCTTCATGGGAAGGTGATCTTTGGCGCTGGTATACTACCCGCTTACATTCGGATAATCAGAGCGATTTTTTGCGCCTATAGTGCAGCATCAACCCGCTGGCATGACGTGGACGTTAGTGGTGACAGTGACATACTGCTCATTATAATATTGTTTTTCCCACAGAAAAGAGAAAGCAATAGAAAAGTGAAGGGGGCGTGGCCCGCGAGCCTACCATACTCCTAAACAGGAGTATTTACGTCAACGGACTATAATGCTACTGACAGTCGACCCGCGGTTAACGCGCCGCATGCATCTCCGTAAATGTATATGAAAATGCCGCGATGTGCTGTTACAAATTGCAGATTCAATAGCGATGTCACAAACGTAAAGAAAGTAGGAATATCCTATCACCGAAAAACATAATAAATTGTCCCTAAATGTTTTATATTTCGCTGATGAACAAAGTCGGTGCAATCTGACATATAGTGATTGATGATTTTTTTTTATCGACAAAATGTTGTCGATAAATTGTTAGTCACTAAATGTCACCTCATTCCAATATTTAATTTGGAGCTTTGTAGTTAGACCTACAAAAGCAATAACCATCTGTTCCTCTGCTTTTTGTGCATGTAGAACTTTTATCAGGACGTAAAATACACGTGTAGATCAGAAGGTTAACATCAATTAAATTAACAAATTATTCAAATATTTTCAAGAAAAGGCAATTTTTCAAGGTTAGGATTTCAACTTAAACTCTTGTTTTGTGGCTCCTTTGGGCACCACCATTTCGCCAATGTCACGTAGTTAGATAGACCATCAAACAAAGGAGATTGTTTAGTTTTAATGAGTTATGTCCGGTGAGAACAGGCCAAGGCAAAATTGGTGCTGAAACATAAGATGTTAGTTCATCTGTCTACTGGACGAACACAAATATACACACACACAAATTAATTATATATAAGGGAAATATAGAACACCTGGGAACAACTTTTGGATAAGTCATATAATATGTAGAGAGAAGAGTTTATTTTGGGACAACAAAAGAATATGTGATTCACATTTCCTTCGTTCAAACCACATTCACAGAGGGAGTTATCCCTTTTTAGTTATCAAGTTTGGCCAGGTAGACTGGGTTATAGGAATGGTTTAGACGCAGACGGCATATTGTAGAGGTTGTCACTTTAGCAGCGTTTTGGAATTTTGAGAACCAGAGTTTATTGGGAATCTCAGGTTGAATGTTACCATAGAATTTACTTTTTAATATTCTATAAATTTGCCATTTCTGGTTCCAAGGTTTTTTAAAGATGGTTTTAAAGTCGAACAGATATCTAGCGAGAAAAGTTGGGAAAATGTCCTTGAGAGTCTGTATGAATGGCATTTGTAGCACAGGAGTCAGCTGATTCGTGGCCCACTATACCGGCGTGACCAGACATCCAGGCTAGGATAACATTTATGGCGTGAAAGCTACATTCGAAAAGGCCATTTTATATTATTTTTTAAATTGGGAACCTAGATTTGGACCGAAATGGGTTTGCAAGAATACATTGGAGGCAGCTTTTGGAGTCTGAAAATATGATGGTTTTGTTCCGATTGTGTGATATATAGATCATCTTAAGTAAATAAGTTACGACAAAAACTATCTATTCGTTATGTAATCCTAGAATATCCTAAAACTTGTTAATATTTGACATTTTTAATAACCGCCACACTAAAATCATGTTTTATCTGTATTCATTCTGGACTAGCCAATGACGAACCATCCTGTCCAAGTTCGGATTGGCTGATACGTTGTGGCAGCAACTCCTGATTGGTTGTGGTAAATATGGCGGGAAGTTTCATGAAGAAGTGACAGACATTTGGCGCCAGTCATTGCTATAAAACCAATGTCTCACCTTACTGAGCCTCTCCCTATCTTGATTTCACAAGTGACTTCCGCATCGAGACCTATTGCTGATTAAGTGAAGTGTTCTAGTATTGATTTATTTACTGTAACATAACTACTGTTCACGTGTTGTGTATGGGTTTGAGTTTGTTGGCTTTGTTCTTTCTAAATAGTTTCCTCATTTGATTGTATCGTTGCGAATGGTAACTATAAACTTATACAGAATTAATCCATGTGAACCTAATGTATTGTGTTTATTAAAGTACTCAATGTGTTCCTATAAATGTTGTATCTTTTGAGTTTACCTTATGATTCCCTTTCGTAGAAAATCTAGTAAGAAAGGTAGTTAATTACTAACTCAACTAATAGTACCTTACTACAGAGAATCGCTTCCTGCCATATATCTTATAAGTTATTGAGCCTATTTATTTTTGCATAAAATCTTGGCAAATCTCACAAACTCATCTGCAATTTACCTCTTGTTATAAATACTCTTGTTAGTACACTTCGACCTTGACCTCGCCTTTTATTTTTATGAACACCTATCTGTGCCTATCTCTAATACCACCCTTTACGCGAATGTCATATGTTTGTAATAATTTTACTACAAATAAGCAAGCCTGTAACATATTATATTGAAATTAAGCTGTACTTCGCAGTAATAGCTTTATTTTATTTTAATCATCTTCTTCTTATTCAGCATCTTCACTGCTGAAGGTCGTGTCTAGGTCTGAAGTAGTGTTAATCGCTCGATGTACTATGCTCTTCCACATGCTTCTGTTTTCAGCGGTCTTTTAAGCTTTTGGTATAGACATACTGTTGAGCTATATGGTTCAGTCAAGACGCTTACTTGCCTGTCATTACTACATATTCAAATGATTATATAAAACCGCATAAAAACTTATTATAGCACAAACGCACAGCACATCAACGCATCACCTATAAATGGTTTTAGGTCGAAGGAAAAGTTTATCGATAAAATGTACTACATCACTGGCTAGGATACCACTTTTTGTACCGAATAAATAAATAAAATAAGATCAAATTTTACTAGCTATCCCAATAATTATTTTCTCGTAACCTTATTTTGTGCAGTTGTTTGTGAACTATTTTTAAATTGTCTTTTCTCAGATTTTACCAAGGAACGATTTTAAAATTGAAATTATAATTGACTGGGCTGAGACTGCACAATTACTGTACATATATTGTCAACTGGCAACTTTCATTACCATATATCTGTCTCTCTCACTGAAAGGGATAGCTTGACAAAGTTCACAAGAAATTCAAACTTACCACTCTTTAGATAAGGTGTATTTTCAACTATTATAAATTGGCTTATGAAACGTTCAATTGGGTAAAAATGGGACTAATCAGGGAATCGGATTGTTTGTAGTGAACAATAAAGATGTAATGTCACGTATCATTTACATGTGTTGAACTGGCTACGCTCGTTTTCTAAGGAAACTGACATGGCTGCCACTCTAAATAGTATTTTATATCTCTATGGTTTTTCCCTTTAATTGACTAATTTCTCTGACCATGTCCTTTACAAAGGCATGAGAGAAGTCGCAGCCAACACAACGAGGATTTTATTTAAATAAAAACATTATGGATGGGAAACAAAATTGGTAAATACTAGAATGGGTATTATTAAAATGAATTATTTCTAGTCTAATGGCGTGAAAAGTGAATGGTAAGTATAAGAGTTCTGCCAATATCTCTCATCAGAGGATATTTTGGCAGGTGATGACATTACTCTCTACTAAACGGCCGCCAGCATTGGCGAAGGAAGTGGTAACTGTTTGGTCGGGGTGGATAATGGGTGTTATGTAGAGAGTATGGAGGGAAGAATAATCTGTGTACATGAAAAAGTGTCCGTTCAAATGGATTCAATTAGGGTGGCGCAACATCAGCATCAGGATAAATTTTAAAGGAGGCGCCAAAAATCAATAAACGTACTAGGTATTCACAGTTCACGAAATAATCACAAATAATAATCACTCTAGCTACACGTTTTCTCATAATAATTATTTAAGGTTATATTTACTACATTACTCTGTACTACTGCAAGTAGTTTAAATTTTCAATAAATACCTAACTACTTTAGTCGACAATATTTTTTTTTTCACTCGGCATACCTACTTCAATTCGTTTATAACTGTTACATTTATACCATTACCTTTGTCTACTCCAACGCCATTCTGGAAAG
Organism: Plagodis dolabraria; assembly: GCA_963854805.1. NCBI lineage: Eukaryota > Metazoa > Arthropoda > Insecta > Lepidoptera > Geometridae > Plagodis > Plagodis dolabraria. Next base: position 1,783,522 of record OY978453.1, on the reverse strand, counting down.
TTTTTGAACTGTTATTTAAACCTTACAACTGGTCACTTTTTTAAGTTTTGTAAGTAGGTACCGTGTGAGTTGACTCTTACTCTCCTTGCTTCTACCCAGTGCTGCCAACTCTTACCATTTTAAAAGGGGCATCTACAAATTCCGCTCTGGGCAGGCAACGCATCGGCAGCGCAGCTAGTGTTGCAGATGTCCATAGGCGGCGGTTACGTTTACCATCAGGTGGGCCGTCTGCTTGTTTGTCCCCCATAATATATAAAAAAAAAACTAAAATTTATCAGATGGTAGAACTCTTCGAAAAATACGGTAGATTTTCCATTCATGATTAGAATTGAAATAAACTCATATTTCATCGATATTATGTTTCTCAATCATATATTTAGTGGGATTAAAATCAACACAATTTTTTCCGTGTTGCTGTATGGCCTGCTGCGATAAAAGGTTTCCCCTGATGGTTTTCGTAAAGAGTTTATTCCGTTTTTTCGTTTTGATAACGTCGACTCTGCTGAAGACTCTTTCGCACTCGGCATTCGAGTGTGGTAGAGACAAAATGGCTAACATAAACTTTGGCAAGTGTTTGAAATGGGCTGAATAGGCATCCTCTTCACTAACCCGCATTTGTCCTACCTGAGAAAAAAATAAGATTAGGGTTCGGTTGTTATAACAATAGAAAATAATATGAATCAAGCATCCTTGGAAACTTACCCGGTGCCAAAATACGTCAGGAGGTTGACTTAAATCCAAATCTTTGTGGTAAAGGGGCAACTTCCGCCACTCATCATCTAGTTCTTGTTGATCTTGGATTGGAGTTGGGGAAATTCTAGACAGTAATGGAAATAACGTTGAAATTGATTCTTCCCTGTCATTTGAAATCACTCTGTCTAGATCAAATTTTGCTATTTCTGACATAACTTTGTCATTAACAGAGTATCGTTTACGGATGCCAACTCAAGTTCCAACAATAAAATTTTTGAACATCTTTCTCAGAGTTAACTTTCTTTCATCATCTTCAATAGAATCTAGTTCTTTCTGAACACCTAAACCCAGATATATGTTGGTTGTTTGTTCATCAAATGATTGAATCAAGTCCCAAAACCGACAGATCACTTTTTTATTCGTTGGATCATAATATCTCACCACTACAGCTTTTAAGACAATTCTTTACAACAGCAATATCTGTGCTTTCGTCTATCAAAATTGAAAACTATTGTGACTTCAAATCACTGATCAGGTTTTCTTTTTCAGTTTTACCAATACAGTTATTTTACAGCTTGAACTTTAGTTCTTTTTAATCTAATATCATCGAAATATAACGCTTATATTTCGATGTCTAATATCTTTGGCTATCTGAGAATCTGGGAACAACTTAGGTAATAAATCCGCTAAATGGTCCATGACATTATGAGATATTTTATGCTCAGCAACGAAAGCAGCTAATTTATTTCAGAAGTCTTTACCAATTGCTTTCTGTAGTTGGCATGGATTTAAATGCACTAAAAGTGTGCGCAAAGCGTAGGCTCTACCCTCCATAGTAGAGAACTGTGTGGTCCGCAGTGGTCCACCACAGATGACATTGACAAAATCGCTTGAACAATCGTTTTTTTACGTTCCATTCTGCATATGGTCTGCAGGTTAATAATTTCATAATAAAATGTCACTGTTTATATCTCACCATGGAAGTAATAAGAACTAGTTGTACGTAGTACTAATTATTACTTCCATGTAAACATACAATTGCAAAAATAATACATCGATGAAGTTTAGAATAGGCAGATAGGAACGTATTTAAAAATAAAGAGTGCGTTCGGAATGTTTGTGTAGTATAAATCGGTGTACGAAATCATTTTGCAAGAAAAGTAATATCATTTTTATTAGGGCTTGCATTGGAATTACGTTTGTTCTATTTGATAGAGAAAAAAGCGTAATTTTTTTCAACTGTATTTCATTTTGAGATTTCATCTGAATTTAGCGAGCTACATATTGGCCGTCCATCTCTTATTGCCCACAAATAACAAGACACTCAATTAGAAAATAAATATTTGTCAATAAGGTGGTGGAATTATAAGTGGAGTGCTACAGGGTAGACTACTGGGGCCCGTAATATTTTTAGTCTATATAAATGATTGGAAGAAATCTCTTTACTTACACATCATAATAAGTACAAGGGAAAAACCTAAACAAACTTATAAAAAAATGTAAAAAGGCTAAAAATGATTTCTTCCAGACAGCCTTTGGGTTTAAACCAGTGTTAAAAGTATTTTAAACTAAATGGAACGGCAGTGAATAGTTACAGTACTTATATTAATATGTTTTTAGATAATATTATGTTTTAATACAATATATATTTTTTTTTTTTTTCATACAATGATCTTTCACTACCATCATCCAATAGTCATCCTCTACCTAGTAAGGCTCCGTTCCGCACCGGGCATGAACCACGCTCGAACCGCGGTGCTTGTGGGCTGCGGCGCAGCCGCGGCAATAAACTTCAAATATAAAGTCTAATTTATCTACCTAAGCGCTTCCTCTGTGCAATGTGTTAAGTAAGCGTGGTTACCAAGAAATTTTCTACAAAATATTGTATATACTTGCCTCAAACGTTTGTACCTTACCGACAGTAAAAATATATTTTCATAAATTTATTATTTATAACATTTTTATACCGCTAATTATTGTATATATGATAATAACATCGTACAAATACATTTTGCGATGACCTAGTAAGTATTTTTTTTTCAATTCCAAAGTATCTGCAACAGCCAAAGCGGCAAGAAGCGGCAAGTTAATACGCGGGATACCTACTAAATTAATTTTGTCAAATTTATCAAACCTCATAATAACAACAATGCATAGTTGGAACGACATCCAATAAAACTGCCAAACTCAGACAAAATATGATTATTGTGGCATTTTATTCTTATTTTGGGATATTTACTGGTTTGTATTTACATTTTCATTAGTAAAATGCAAACGAATAAACATTTATAGTCAATAAAGTTCGTAAACCTTGATGAAGTCTCAAGGTAATTTTAAAATATTTAGACCCCTATATCTGCAAAAGCGGCAAGAAGCGGCAAGTCTCATATAGGCTCAAAGGTTAACCTTGGGTATGACAATGCACTATAAGAAGAAAGGCCAATTACCTACAATCACTCCTGAGAAAAATTACAAAATGTGTTTCACTCCATACAAAAAAAAGGTTAGATATTTGTTTTCTCCTATATGGGAGCTCGGATAGAATTTATACTTACATATTATTAGATGAAATATACACCAGAGCAATATTCAATAACAAAATACTTTTAAAAACAAAGTTGATTTTTCAAATATCCTATGTATATGGAAGCCCCAAAACGGGACCACTGTGCGGCGTCGCGTCGTCGTCTGAACGGCACCTAGCCGTAGTATTAGGCTCTGTTTGACATAAATGCGGAAACATTAACCGCGGACGTCTGAACAAAGCCTTAAAGTTTTCAAATATTTTGAATATGACTTTTAATTTGTCTTATATTAGTAAGTACCTACCTTCATAGTTCAATACAAAGAGCTTATAGATAAATTTTACTTTTGTGTTTCCAGCCGCAGTTAAAGAGTTTGGATGAAAAGTTTTTATCACTATTGTACCTACATCCCTATAGAAAATTCGTTTACTTATAGTAATTTGTGAATATTAGGTATAATGCAAAAACCCAGAATATAAAACATACCTATAGATTTGGTAAAAATAAATTGAACAATTTATCCTATTTTATTGTCCTAGTGTAGGTTTTCACAATTTTTGAAAGATGTGGTTCTTCGAGGTGCATTAATTTTATTCTAGCTTGTGATCAAATATACCGGTTCTCAGCATTGTCCCACCAGGCCCCAGGTGCGCAACAATGTACTTTCAGAACATCGAGATACACGTAGGTCAATGTTTCAGAACGCACCGAGTGTTGACGTTTACGTGTTTACAAACAAAGCGATTAACGAACAAAAGCCAGAAATTTTCTAATCGTGCTTGTTCATTACTTGGATTGGAAATAACGACCGCAGATTCTAACAATAATATATGTTTCCTTTGACAATAGTCTCATCAGTCAACTAACAGCGCGCGGGGTGCACGTATTTAAATTGACTGTTCTAAATCTTTGGTTCAATAAATACCCTGCAAAATGAAATACTTTTTTATAACGCTAATGATAGGCCTTTCTTCGGCAAATTCGTTGGAATCGTTAAGGCCTGGAACTCACTACGATTGTACCTACTGCCAGCCCGAGCAAGTGCACATATCATTTGGAGGTGAGTTTAAAGTTAAATGTTGAACTTCAATGTTGATTTCCAATTACTATATGCTTGTTTAGAAAAAAAATCTTTGATACATACATTTTACAAGCAAATTTAATTAAAAATTTCTATAGATTCAGCTACTTTGTTCTACTACCTACCTACTTACTAATACTAAGAAGAACACACTAGAACAATCTCTATTTAAGTAGCTTTATTTTCCTGTTTCAATAATACACGATTATATTCCTTAATTATGGTGTGGTGTGCAAGTAGGTATCTAAGCTGACATAAAAAAACTTGACTATGGAATAATTTGTTGTATATAACCAATAGGGTATGTACATACCCTATTGGTTATATACTTAGTTCAAAGGCTGGCCTATGACCTCTATTGCACCTGATGGTAACAGATCACAACGTCAAAAATGTTGTTCAGGCTAACTTAGAATCCTAGAGAACCTAGAGTGCAACATCATTAAGTTCATGGTGACAAAGTTTCTTCTTGAGGTTTTTAGCTAGCCAGATGAACAGCATCTTAAAATAACCAGGACTGACAGAGGCTCAACAAATAGCTCAAAGACAAAATTCATTTTATGTTTATATTCAATAAACATTGTTTATCAATTTACGTAGTCTCATTGTTACAAGTTACAACATTTAATTATTAATCAAAATGGAAGTAAGCATGAACTGTTACCGCTCGTTTGCATGCAAAAAACTATGACCATGTTTCTCTATCACTATAAATATAACTTTGAGTAGAACAGAGAAAGCTGAAAAATATCTATCAGTTTTACTTATAGTGTACTAATATAATAGGTTATTAGGTTAATTATTAATTCAACCTCATAATATATGTGATATTCATGTAAAGTAATGACCTTTGTGCTGATTCTTTATGTTATGACTAAAGATATAACTGTATTGTATTCATCAATAATTACAGAAGGAGGTGAGGCTCTGATTGGTCTGTTCATGTGCCAGACATTATCATATAGGTACCTAAATTTTTGTAAAGTAGGTACATTAGTACTATCAAGTTCACATCTATGAATCTATGATGATTTCAGAAGATCATTAACAAAATGAAATATTGATTCATTATATTACTACATTTATAGAAAAAAATAGCCACTGCAATAAGAATGGGCATAAAACTATGGACCATTCATTTTTAATATTGTGCAGAAAAGTATTACAAAATAATATTGTAATTATTACAATATTTCTTGGTGACTTGACAGAGGACAGAGGAAAAGTCTTTATTCCTAGGCATTTACAATAATTAGGGTTGTCACTTTTTAAAAAGTATTTTAAACTAAATGGAACGGCAGTGAATAGTTACAGTACTTATATTAATATGTTTTTAGATAATATTATGTTTTAATACAATATATATTTTTTTTTTTTTTCATACAATGATCTTTCACTACCATCATCCAATAGTCATCCTCTACCTAGTAAGGCTCCGTTCCGCACCGGGCATGAACCACGCTCGAACCGCGGTGCTTGTGGGCTGCGGCGCAGCCGCGGCAATAAACTTCAAATATAAAGTCTAATTTATCTACCTAAGCGCTTCCTCTGTGCAATGTGTTAAGTAAGCGTGGTTACCAAGAAATTTTCTACAAAATATTGTATATACTTGCCTCAAACGTTTGTACCTTACCGACAGTAAAAATATATTTTCATAAATTTATTATTTATAACATTTTTATACCGCTAATTATTGTATATATGATAATAACATCGTACAAATACATTTTGCGATGACCTAGTAAGTATTTTTTTTTCAATTCCAAAGTATCTGCAACAGCCAAAGCGGCAAGAAGCGGCAAGTTAATACGCGGGATACCTACTAAATTAATTTTGTCAAATTTATCAAACCTCATAATAACAACAATGCATAGTTGGAACGACATCCAATAAAACTGCCAAACTCAGACAAAATATGATTATTGTGGCATTTTATTCTTATTTTGGGATATTTACTGGTTTGTATTTACATTTTCATTAGTAAAATGCAAACGAATAAACATTTATAGTCAATAAAGTTCGTAAACCTTGATGAAGTCTCAAGGTAATTTTAAAATATTTAGACCCCTATATCTGCAAAAGCGGCAAGAAGCGGCAAGTCTCATATAGGCTCAAAGGTTAACCTTGGGTATGACAATGCACTATAAGAAGAAAGGCCAATTACCTACAATCACTCCTGAGAAAAATTACAAAATGTGTTTCACTCCATACAAAAAAAAGGTTAGATATTTGTTTTCTCCTATATGGGAGCTCGGATAGAATTTATACTTACATATTATTAGATGAAATATACACCAGAGCAATATTCAATAACAAAATACTTTTAAAAACAAAGTTGATTTTTCAAATATCCTATGTATAAATGGAAGCCCCAAAATGGGACCACTGTGCGGCGTCGCGTCGTCGTCTGAACGGCACCTAGCCGTAGTATTAGGCTCTGTTTGACATAAATGCGGAAACATTAACCGCGGACGTCTGAACAAAGCCTTAAAGTTTTCAAATATTTTGAATATGACTTTTAATTTGTCTTATATTAGTAAGTACCTACCTTCATAGTTCAATACAAAGAGCTTATAGATAAATTTTACTTTTGTGTTTCCAGCCGCAGTTAAAGAGTTTGGATGAAAAGTTTTTATCACTATTGTACCTACATCCCTATAGAAAATTCGTTTACTTACACTACGGTTTAAATCACGCAAACGCTGCTGTCACTGCATACATTACAAAAGCTTGGTTCATAACTGAAATACGAGAATATGCACTGTTTGCGCGCAAACGATGTGAACCGATGAGTAGCCGCGCTTATAACATCTGCTAACTGTCAATTAGCTTTTTCGCAATTGACCCGAAATAACCTTCACGTCAATTATTTAAAACAGAAGCATTTCAAGGCATTCTTTTGTGAACAGATGTTGTCAACATTCTAACCACAACAATAAAAACTTCCTCATCTATCTGTCAAGATTTGAGTTTGACGTTTGTACACACATTGCACTACCACTTTTCTGTGAGCGTTGTTTGCGGCCGGAAGTGACGTCAAAGATGACGTCATAGTGCTATCGTGGTGTCAGTTTAGCAAGTTATGAACCGACAGTTTGCGTGCATACAGTGCAAATAGCGCATATTTGCGTGAATTGGACCGTAGGGTTAGTAATTTGTGAATATTAGGTATAATGCAAAAACCCAGAATATAAAACATACCTATAGATTTGGTAAAAATAAATTGAACAATTTATCCTATTTTATTGTCCTAGTGTAGGTTTTCACAATTTTTGAAAGATGTGGTTCTTCGAGGTGCATTAATTTTATTCTAGCTTGTGATCAAATATACCGGTTCTCAGCATTGTCCCACCAGGCCCCAGGTGCGCAACAATGTACTTTCAGAACATCGAGATACACGTAGGTCAATGTTTCAGAACGCACCGAGTGTTGACGTTTACGTGTTTACAAACAAAGCGATTAACGAACAAAAGCCAGAAATTTTCTAATCGTGCTTGTTCATTACTTGGATTGGAAATAACGACCGCAGATTCTAACAATAATATATGTTTCCTTTGACAATAGTCTCATCAGTCAACTAACAGCGCGCGGGGTGCACGTATTTAAATTGACTGTTCTAAATCTTTGGTTCAATAAATACCCTGCAAAATGAAATACTTTTTTATAACGCTAATGATAGGCCTTTCTTCGGCAAATTCGTTGGAATCGTTAAGGCCTGGAACTCACTACGATTGTACCTACTGCCAGCCCGAGCAAGTGCACATATCATTTGGAGGTGAGTTTAAAGTTAAATGTTGAACTTCAATGTTGATTTCCAATTACTATATGCTTGTTTAGAAAAAAAATCTTTGAAACATACATTTTACAAGCAAATTTAATTAAAAATTTCTATAGATTCAGCTACTTTGTTCTACTACCTACCTACTTACTAATACTAAGAAGAACACACTAGAACAATCTCTATTTAAGTAGCTTTATTTTCCTGTTTCAATAATACACGATTATATTCCTTAATTATGGTGTGGTGTGCAAGTAGGTATCTAAGCTGACATAAAAAAACTTGACTATGGAATAATTTGTTGTATATAACCAATAGGGTATGTACATACCCTATTGGTTATATACTTAGTTCAAAGGCTGGCCTATGACCTCTATTGCACCTGATGGTAACAGATCACAACGTCAAAAATGTTGTTCAGGCTAACTTAGAATCCTAGAGAACCTAGAGTGCAACATCATTAAGTTCATGGTGACAAAGTTTCTTCTTGAGGTTTTTAGCTAGCCAGATGAACAGCATCTTAAAATAACCAGGACTGACAGAGGCTCAACAAATAGCTCAAAGACAAAATTCATTTTATGTTTATATTCAATAAACATTGTTTATCAATTTACGTAGTCTCATTGTTACAAGTTACAACATTTAATTATTAATCAAAATGGAAGTAAGCATGAACTGTTACCGCTCGTTTGCATGCAAAAAACTATGACCATGTTTCTCTATCACTATAAATATAACTTTGAGTAGAACAGAGAAAGCTGAAAAATATCTATCAGTTTTACTTATAGTGTACTAATATAATAGGTTATTAGGTTAATTATTAATTCAACCTCATAATATATGTGATATTCATGTAAAGTAATGACCTTTGTGCTGATTCTTTATGTTATGACTAAAGATATAACTGTATTGTATTCATCAATAATTACAGAAGGAGGTGAGGCTCTGATTGGTCTGTTCATGTGCCAGACATTATCATATAGGTACCTAAATTTTTGTAAAGTAGGTACATTAGTACTATCAAGTTCACATCTATGAATCTATGATGATTTCAGAAGATCATTAACAAAATGAAATATTGATTCATTATATTACTACATTTATAGAAAAAAATAGCCACTGCAATAAGAATGGGCATAAAACTATGGACCATTCATTTTTAATATTGTGCAGAAAAGTATTACAAAATAATATTGTAATTATTACAATATTTCTTGGTGACTTGACAGAGGACAGAGGAAAAGTCTTTATTCCTAGGCATTTACAATAATTAGGGTTGTCACTTTTTAATTCAACTTTATTGAAGTTTACAACACAATACATGTTAAGTTGCATGAAACAATGTATGTTAGTATATTAAAATTTTGTTCATTATTTATCTCATACCTAAGTGATCATGTAATGATGGTAACCATTGTGTTAAGTATAATTTACCCTAAAATGATTATATAATGTAATACTTAGTAAGATTAGATCCTTTGGCATGGCGAAAAAAATCAACAGGCAACTGAAAATATGCGAGGGATGTCACAAAATAATATTTTGTCTATTTAATATATGAGTATTTTTTCTAATTATACAAAGTACCATTAATAGCCAAAGGACTTCCACCATTGAACAATCTCTTCCCCATAGAATAGCGCAATTTAGTTCATTGTTTACTTGTAATCTAAATATATATAACTCCAAGGTGACTTGACTGACTGACAGTGATCTACCAACGCACAGCCCAAATCACTGGACGGATCGGGCTCAAATTAGGCATGCAGGTAGATTTTATGACGCAGGCATCCACTAAGAAAGGATTTTGATTAATTCTACCCCCAAGGGGATAAAATAGGGGATGAAAGTTTGTAGGAACCTTTGTCAATTTTAAACTGATCCGGTTGAGACATGCATAAAGCTACTATGACGTAGGCATCCCCTAAGAAAGGATTTTGGGATGCAGGCTATATAAGATTAGTAACTTTTCAGTTTCAAATATACGAATTTCTGTATGCTAGCGCCATCTACATAGTTATTTTGGAAAGAACTTTGAATTAACCATTTTTGTGCATAGTGCATATATATATCAAGCCGATTATATTTGACGACTAGCTATTGCCCGCGGCTTCGCTCGCGTTAAGAAGTATTAATATTAACAACCTTTTGCCCGCGGCTTCGTTCGCGTTACTACTTTATGTTTTAGCGCCTAATGACAGATTAGTTAAGAATATTGTGTACAAAGAAGTTTTACAGGACCTAATTTTTTACACACGCTAAACAAAAGGAAAGCCGCAAAAACTTTAACTAATTAATAATAATACTTCTTAACGCGATCAAAGCCTGCAAAAGCTAGTCACATATACAATCATATCTTTCTTCAGACTGTACATCCACCATACAGTACATACCTTCTTTAGCGCTCCTCAGCCCCAATGTTCATCCACATTTGTGTTCATTATACCTCCTCACGACATGCTTACACCTCGTCTACCTATTACTATATTTTTTTCTGTCACTAGTTCTACTTTCAGATGTCCTCTGATAAAGTCATTCTATATCTTGTCCATCGTGATATCCTTCATAACATTTGCTTCTCTGTCACATTCACTTTTTCTTTAATCCGCCTCTTTTTTGCCGAACATACATTACAACCTCTCTTATGATGGTATGATTTTCCATTCTCTAAAACTTTATGGGCATATGTGGGCCTGCATTGTTAGCCTGCATAGCTGAGACTTCTAGCTATTGCATCCCTTCTCATTTGTCCTATTTGTCACGCTCCGGTCTATATCCCTGACATTTTTTACCATTGAAGCAACTTAACCATTCAAGGCTCTATGGGAAAATCTGTATGTACCACTGAAGTCACAGAAGTGTTCAGTTTTCAGTCTCCTGATTCTCAGACCAATACTTTTCAAGCTAATTCTGTAAGCCTTGATTTTAAATTTTGTTACATAACGCATAGTACTTATAGAACGATTTTGTGTCGTGGGAAACAAACATACTTAAAGACCACAAATGAATTAACCAAAAACTGTTATGTAGTTAATTTATATGCTGTTGAAGCCAGAGCAAGGGGTATAACAGCTAAATAACTTTTTAACCTACAAAAAGATCTTGGCCTGTCAAGCAAGCAAGCCTAACTTCTATCCTAGAATGTGTATCCAAGGCGGTATTTGTAGGATCTTACCAAATTTGATTGGGCAGGAGGCTCGAGCGGTACACCCTGCGTTGCAAGTCCCAGGCCCCTGTGCCTAGGGCCTCTTCCGCTGCAACGTGATGGACTAGGCACCCGCTTGGTGAATCTGTGGAATGCTAAGTAATTCGTCCCCTCTCTCTATCTTCATAGTTAATACTTTTTGGATTGACTGTGAACTATCGAGGAGCATCTTGCATCATACCAGTTAGTGCCTGGCTAAATCAATAGCCTTTTCACATAAGTATAAAAAAAAAAATTGTATCTTCACCTGAAGATGTAACTTTTTAACCATTACTTATTTAATGAATAGATTCAGGCGTTACTTTGCGGATAACAAATACTTTTAAAAGTATCCTAAAAAACATTAAATAATATTTAAATAAAACACTTAAAAAAGCATAAAATTATATATCTAGTGACAATTCCGCCTAATTTTCCTGTTATCTACGTGACGTCACAAACATCACGCAGCCTAACCGAGCTCGGTAAGTCAAGACCTCCTGAAGATGCTTCGTTTAGAAGCGAAACTAGTCGGGTATTCTTCCGGTTAGGCTGCGTGATGTTTATGACGTCACGTAGATAACAGGAAAATTAGGCGGAATTGTCACTAGATATATAATTTTATGCTTTTTTAAGTGTTTTATTTAATATTATTTAATGTTTTTTAGGATACTTTTAAAAGTATTTGTTATCATTACTTATTTCTTTCAAAACATATGCATACACTTTGCTGATGTTGCTGCTGTAGATTTTGGAGTCTTGCTTTGCGTATTTCCTTTCAAAAAGCAAAACGATCACACATTGGAAAAATCATTTGGTACCTGGCAGGTGTTTCAACAAAGGAACAACAAATACAACTCACTTGCCACACTACTTTTCAGCCTTCAGCATGTTGATCAATGTCCAATATCCTTTCATAACCCATAGCCTTTAAAAGCTTTTAGAATTTGTGTTAATGGTGGTTTATACAGATTATAGTACAAGTCAATAATTATATAATCTACTTGAGATGGGTAATCTGGAATATTATTTTATTTGCAGACCTTGATTTAAAAAGTAGGTAGATAAGATAGCAAACTGGTACTTAGAGTAAATAATGTGTTATCCATTATCTCTAAATGGTTCAATGCTAATTCATGCTATGTATGAAATGATTTGTAGCAAATCCCTAAATGTCAAAGTTAAAATAATTGTTAAAGTGCTTGTACAATAACGCCACCATGTCGGTCCGAGTACAGGAGCAGAGTTCGAAGGCAATTCCATTACACTTAGGCATGAGAAAGGGAGATGTCATATCACTGAAGCTGTTCACTGCCGCGTTGAAAGATGCCTTCAAACTTCTGGAGTCGGAAGGACTCGGCTACTTCTCGGATAAATATACACGGCGAGTACATCAATACCTCCGATTTGCCGACGATATTGTGGTCATGGCAGAAACGAAGGAGAACTTGAGCATGATGCTCGAAAGCCTCAATCGAGTTTCTCAACGGGTGGGTCTTAAGATGAACATGGACAAGATAAAGGTAATCTCAATCGTACATGTTGTGCCCGCCCCGGTTCAGTTGCAAACTCGGTAATAGAAGTTGTTGACAAGTACGACAAATACGACAAACAGTCCAGCTTATAAGAAAGCTCAAAGTCGCACGAGAGGGCCATGCTCGGTGTTTCTCTACGAGATCGAATCAGGAGGAATCCTTAGACGAACGAAAGCCACCAACATAGCACGGCGGATTAGCGAGTTGGAAGTGGCAATGAGCAGGGCACGTAGCACGCAGAAATGATGGTCGATGGGGCCGAAAGGTTCTCGAATGGAGGCCACAAACCGGCAAGCACAGCGTCGGAATACCACCCACAAGGTGGACGGACGACATCTAAAGTCGCAGGAAGACGCCGGATGCAGGTCGCTTCCAACCGTTCTATTTGGAAATCTATGGAGGAGCCTACATCCAGCAGTGGACTTCTTGCGGCTGAAATGATGATGATGAAATCCCTAAAATATGTTTTTAATGAAATCGACACATTTATTTTACTCATTCTTAAAATTTTAATTGTATCATCTGTTTAACATGTAATAAATTAACCAGTCTGACAATAAATACTGTTACATTTTTTTTATATTTTATTTAACTGTTTAATTGTTTTGAATTTGGAACGCGTTTATTATTTTATGAACTTCTTTCAATTTCACGCCATTTTCAATATTTTTTCGTGTTCATTATCAAATTACAATATGGAATGGGGTGTTAAAGAAAATAGGACTGCAGTGATCGCCCTGCACAAGGTTAATATGAAGCCGACGGTCATATTACAGACACTTACAGCTAGCGCCTGTCACCTACGTAATGTAATTAAATATTGTTATAATTGTATTATATTGGATATAACAACACATTGTAAAAAGACGTTTAAGAGAATGGCCCCGAGTTTCTTGCCCGTTCTTCTCGCAGTGGCTCTATGAATTTTGTTTCCTGAACGTGGCAGTACAATGTAGTATATTTCAATATTAAACTTTGTAATTGACCTTCATATGAGCGTCTTAGACGCCTAAATTGAATAAATGATTTTGACTTTGACTTCAAAAGCTTGATTTCAGCCGTATGTTCGTATGTCGTAATGTCAGCAAATACAACAACGCTTCATCTGTCCAACGTGTAAAATATCGGGGCGGCCGCGTGCTGTTAGATCTAAAAGTCTGTTAATGCTGTTAAAGACAGAATTCGTGGAATTCCCATTAGGAAGCAAAAAATCTGATCGCAAGAAACGAAGATTCCCCCTAGGACTCTGTCGCGTATTATAAAACAAGACCGCTCGGTGCTTATTGTCGATGTGCAAGACATGCCTTAAATCAATCTTTACAATAAAAGAGAGTGGATCGATCAAAACGCCTTCTACGACATACGCAGGTGAAGGACACAGAAATATCCTCTATACCGAGGAAAACATTTCACGATTGAAGAGCACTTCAATAAGCAAAATGATAAAGTATAGGCTCATAGTTCGAAAGAAGCTGCTGAAGTGGTCGAAAAGGTACAACGTGGTCATAATCCTGAGTCAGTGATGGTTTGGTGGGGCGTGTCTTAACAAGGCGTCATAAAGCACTTTTTAAAAATGTACCGCGGACTATCCAGCAGGACTGCACCTGGTCACAAGGCACGAACTACCCAAGCCAGGTTTGAAACCAAGGTTCCGGGCTTTATAAGAGCTGAGAGTGGCCCTCATGTAGTCCAGACCTCAACCCTCTAGACTACGAATTATGGTCAGTTTTAAAGGACATGGATTGCTTTATACGACACGGCGACATTGAGTCTCTTTAAAATCTCTGGAGCAAGCGGTGGTGAAATTTCCTATGGAAACAGTGCATAAATCAATAGATTCGTGGCCAGACAAATTAAAGGCCTGTATAAAAAAGGTGACCATTTCGAATAGAATATTGTTTTTATATTTGCTGAGACTTTAATAAAGTTGTAAATATAAATTTAAGTAATATTACATTGCTTAATAAAAAAAATGCATTTTCATTAGAATCTGATTCTACTGAAACAGCAGTCAGGCAACAATATGACCTAAAGTTTGTTTCTGAGGTCTCAATGCCCAATGATATGGGGATGCAACTTAATGAAATTTACAAAGCGGTTAGACTGGGTAAGAAAGGTGATCAACCTAGATTGTTGAAAGTGGTCATGAAGTTTAAGAATTTGGCAATCAAGTTCCTTAAAAGCCGGTCAAAGCCAACCAAGCTTCTCACTTCATTTGGTGATCAAATATCCCAACAACGTGAAGAGCTAAGGACCAAGAGTGACGAAATAAGCGCCAGGCTAGCAAAAGGTGAAACTGACTTGACTATCAAGTTCATGAAGGGAGTAACAAAGATTTAGGTAAAAACTAACCCACAACAGTAACCTCTATACCTCCCTCATCTATTTCTACACTAATATTTGGTCATTAAATTTGAAATTTGATTAGTTTATTATGGAAATCCATAGAAAAAATCCTTGACTAAGACATTAAACCCTGACATTCAGGTGCAAAAACCATGATTTTCTATCAATAGTTGTATACAGACCTGAGACAAATAACATTGGATGACATGCATGTAACCGTTATGGTTGTAGGTGATTTCAATTATAGAGACATCAAATGGCCTCTAACCAGTGAACAAAAGTTGGCAGCACAAGCAAGTATTTTCCAAAAGTTTTCTTTGACACCGTTGCTATTTGTAGGTAACACAACCGACCCGTTTTCAGATTGGTAAGCCCTCCCTGCTTGACCTTCTTACAACTAATCCTTCTATTGATAAAAGTGATCACAGTGTGCTCAGTTTCCAACTACTATTACAAGAGCAGTCTTGGCATTGCAGTCAAAATAAAAAATGCTGAGAAGAGCATATCATAAAATTATTAACTTTGACTCCTTTAATCTTGTTATAAAATTGCAAAGTTATGAGGGGTAAAATAGTCATATGCGGGATTCGAACCCGCATCCTTTAAAATTGAAACCATACATAATTTCACAGGAAAAATAATAATAAGTCTTGTATTGATAAAACAGCCATTGACATCTCTAAACATAAGAAAATCTTGTGGGATGCCTATTTACTTGATAACAGTGATACTAACTATAAGCTTTACAGAGAGTGCAATAACAAGTGTATTCATGAGACTAGGAGAAACATAGCTGCATATGAATCTAAAGTTGTGGATAGTGGAAATAAATCTTTTTATGCTCATATGAGAAGCTGTGTGCTTAGTATTCCTCCAGCATTTCATGATAAGCAAGGCAATTTGATTACTGGTACAAAAAATATTGCTGAAGTCCTAACCTGCGAGTTTCAGAAAACGTATTGTCATGTACTGCTCCTACATAATAACGCCATGTATACCTAGAACTATAAACTCCCTAGAAGAGATAAGAGTTCACTGCTCAAAATATCATTCAAGTTCTGAACATCTGAATACACAGTCCTGAGCCGGTCCTGATAATATGACAGGTTTGCTACTCCAAAAATAATCAGAGAACATAGCACCAATTCTAGCTAATATAATGACTTTTTTTTATGTTATTGTGACGGAACAAGTGTGTGGGCCTCGAGCTTGTTCCGTCACAATAACCTGATGTGGACTAACCTCTGCCTATAACAGATGCATTTCGTCACACACAAGTCGCGAATTGCACTGCGCCCGTCACTTTTAGACATAGATGTTAAGTCTCATGTGCCTGTAATTTCGCTGACTCTCAAGGACTGCTGCCGGAACACACCGTTAGGTGCTGCATCATTTGATTCTGGACTACTACCCGATTAATGAAAGCACGCAATAGTAACACCGATTTTTAAAAAAGGTAACGCAGTTAATTACAGAGCCATCAGTCTGACAAGCATACCATGCAAAAGCCGAGAGCGCCTGATTTGCAAACAGTTCAAGGAGTTCATTGACAAAGAAATCATAATTTCAAATTAGCAACATGGATTTGCGTGGAAAAACGCTCAACTGTTACCAATTTGTTATCTTGCTACCACCAATGGGCCTATGATCTCGAGGCTGGCAATGATGAGAGGTAAATTTTATTTCATTTTCGTACCTAATTAATCAAAAGGACATGAGCTGTTCTTTTTGTGTATAGCCAATTGTTTCATCCAATAGTAAAATTTTGTTAAAGTATTTACCTACAGCATGTTTTTACTTATCAAATCTTCTTCCAAAAATCTTCAGCCCCGCCATCGGTCGTTGACCTTTTCTCGCGCTAGGTATGTAATACTTGAATGGCTTAATTTTGTATGATGTTAATATCATCTTATTGTTTATAAGTATCTATAATGTAGGTACGTAACATAATAATTAATGATTAAACGAACTTACCTGGACGTGAAGTTCTATCATAATTATAATATGAGCGCCAATTTCGAAGAGATTATGGACATAGGCGCTGACATAATGTAAGTTATTTATTTATAATTGTAATATTTTGCATAACTAGAATAAAATAACACAGAGGCGTCACGACGTCAAGGGGAAGTAGGTATATAAATGGCGGCGTTTGGGACTCGGTCAAAGCAGATTCCGTTCTACTCCGTTATTATTTATTCTTGTGATACATAACCTCCGAGGTCACGAGACTCACGAGATTATAAGTAATTTAGATACGCATTAATAAACTGAATGTGTATCTCCTATCAAAATTATTCGGCTCTTGGCATAACAACATAGTGGTTTATCTATACTTATATTGATAAAATATTTTTATGGCTCTTGACTTCTAGTTTTTAGTGTTAAGCAATTAATCCACACCACACCTAAAGCGGCTCGTGTATTTTACACAAGTTAAAGTGTTGAAGCTCCTGGTTCAACGGGTTACGAAACTGAGGGCCCTCTAATGAAGAGTAGATACAACCGGAGCAACATTTGGCACCATTAGGACCTTCTGGAAAATATCACGTCGATCTGTATGTTTTTTACATGTTAGATTAGCTCAGCTTTACAATTTCTTTGTTTGAATTTGTTATCTACCGTTCCTTGTAAGCAGCTGGTTGACGATTTCATGATCTACCAGTGCAGGTCATGCAGGCAGGTAGGTCACGTAGATCAGTAACGAATGTAACGCTTTTGTATCCATGCCATAAAGTGTATTTATCTACGGAGAACTTTGTTTGTAGTTGTGCGCCTAATACACAGCATCAATCTGCTCAAAGTACGGCGGGTTATCGTTCTGTGTTGAGAAAGAGTTTCAGGGGGCTTCCGCTCACTGTTCGATAAAAAAGTCTTGCGCTCTATCTGGCGAATATGTCAACGCAAAAGAACTTATCTCTTACCCCCGGTTCAGTCTCGCTTTCAACGCTGCGTGAAATCTACCACGGCATGGTGTCACTTCGACTCGACCCCGGCGCCGTAATGGCGATCCACCGGGCATTCGGCACCGTCAACGCTATCGTTGCTCATGGCTATGTGGCGTACGGTATTAATACTGGTATTGGAAAAATGGCGCAAACCGCCATCGCCATCGCCGATATTGCCGAAATGCAGCGTAACCTGGTGCTCTCCCACTGTGTAGGGGTAGGCGATCTGCTGCCGGCTAACGTGGTGCGCCTGGTGATGGCAAACAAAATTATTAGTCTGTCTCGCGGTCATTCAGGCGTGCGTATGCAGATTATAGACAATTTGATCGCCTTGTATAACGCACGTGTGATGCCTGAGATCCCGGAAAAAGGTTCCGTTGGAGCATCGGGCGATCTTGCGCCGCTGGCTCACCTTTCGCTTATGTTGCTCGGCGAGGGTAATGTGCGTGTTAATGGCGAGCAAATCTCTGCTCTGGAAGGGTTGAAACTAGCGGGTGTTGAGCCGCTGGAGCTTGGACCAAGAGAGGGGGTGGCGCTACTTAATGGTACACAGGTCTCTACTGCGTTGGCTTTACGTGGTCTGTTTGAAGCTGAGAAAGTGTTTGCTGCTGGACTGGTAGCCGGGGCGCTCTCCCTCGAGGCGATTAAAGGATCTGTGAAGCCGTTAGATGCGCGTATCCACCGGGCTCGCGGCCAAGCAGGGCAGATTGATGTTGCGGCTGCGGTGAACGAACTTCTGGCTGGTAGCGAGATTGTAGATTCGCATCAATATTGCTGCAAGCGCGTGCAAGACCCCTACTCAATTCGCTGCGTTCCACAGGTAATGGGCGCGTGTCTCGATAATCTACGTCATGCAGCGCGAATTCTACAAATTGAGGCCAATGCCGCCTCAGACAATCCGCTGGTGTTCAGCGAAACTGACGACGTTATCTCCGGAGGTAACTTCCACGCCGAGCCGGTTGCCTTTGCAGCTGATATCATTGCGCTGGCGGTAGCGGAAATTGGCGCCATTTCAGAGCGCCGGCTGGCACTGCTAATGGATACCGGGCTCTCTGGCCTGCCGTCTTTCCTTGTAAAAGAGGGTGGAATAAACTCCGGCTTCATGACTGCCCAGGTGACCGCTGCTGCTCTAGCGTCAGAAAACAAATCTCTGGCCTATCCCAGCAGCGTGGACAGCCTTCCGACCTCCGCTAATCAGGAAGATCACGTTTCAATGGCAACCTATGCCGCGCGCCGTCTTGGCTCAATGTGCTTTAACACGGCTGCGGTGGTGGGTATTGAAGCGATGGCTGCAGCGCAGGGTATCGAGTTTAACCGGCCGTTGCGCAGTTCTCCGCAGCTGGAGAAGATTTTTGGAGAGATTCGTGAGCGCGTGGCGTTTTTGGAGAAAGACCGTTTGATGGCTCCTGATATTGAGTTGATGCGCCTTTGGGGTGCCAGCGACACCTGGCCAACGGTGATAACTAACCTTCTTCCTTCTATGTCGACATGAAGCTGAGAGCAATGATAAGATGACGTATTATTGTCACTATTGACAAGTCATCATATACATAATATATTTTAGATATTTTTAATTATTCATTTTCTTTAGTAGGTACATGGTCCACTCTTGGCTTTTAAATGCCTGCACTGATTCTCATAAAATTTGGTAAAAAAGTTGATCAACCTTAAACATTATCTGTTTTTTTAAGTCAAATTAAGCTATCTTGTAGTTTTTGTTAAGCTATCTTGTTGTTTTGAAGTCAAATTAAGCTATCTTGAAGGTAATTTGTCGCCAAGGATATAACTTTGTACTAAAGCAGATGAGTATCTGAATTCAGAAAGAGTTCCCTTTCTAGGGTTTAAACATTATCGTCTACATAATCACTAGCAATACGCGTCCCGTTTAACTAGTTTAGTTTGCGCACGTATTTCTTTTATCATTATTTTTTTAAAGATTTTCAAACGTTATTTAATTTTACTATTTGTAGCCAAATTTAGTAGTTATAATGTAGAATCCATTTCGCGGCGCACCTTGCTACCCACGATTAGAATAATTATTGGTCTAAGGTCTACGGATTGTACATTAATTACTGGACGATCTGTATATAAGTATAGGTATATATTTTGTTTAAAGATATAATAAAGAAGTTTTATTAGGAATTACGTATTTTTTTACAGGCAGATCCAAATTCATTATTACAATACATATTTATACTAATTGAATATTTTAAATTCTGATTGTGTCCATGTAAATAATCTATTGAAATTATATAATGTATATATACAGTTAAAAATACAATTTACAGTTATCCCGTTGGTCCTTCTCCTACGGGAACGCAAACACGATTCCAGTGTTACAAAGTCAAATATATTAGTCAACCCTATCAATATGACTTTATTGAGTTTGATTTACTATTGCTGTACGATTGGTTTTATAACCTCCCTATAATCGGCGTCTGCTTTTGCCCTAGAACTCATAAT
The DNA here is from genome assembly GCA_963854805.1 of Plagodis dolabraria. NCBI lineage: Eukaryota > Metazoa > Arthropoda > Insecta > Lepidoptera > Geometridae > Plagodis > Plagodis dolabraria. Next base: position 1,762,969 of record OY978453.1, on the reverse strand, counting down.
TGTCCATCAATTACTAAGAATGACAGATCGCTTCTAGTCACAAGGCACCACCTCCACCATTATTCACACACTGTACGACTCCCTGTTATCTCATCTCATTTGCAACTACCCACATTTAGTCAATTCTACATTAAGCCTAATTGCCGGGATTGTTTGTTTTATCTTTTGTTTATATAAATAATTAAAACAATATTCATATGTATGTATATTAATAAAAATACTTTTCTTGTGATATATTTTACAGTCAACATTTTATGGTTAACATTGGTTATATAACTTAAATACCTGGAAACTAGATTGTCAGTTTACGCACTTATAGGCTTAGATTTCTGATAACTGTCCTTATGTATTATGTTATGGAAATGTAAGTACAGTTTTGCGCAAGGCAATAATTGTTAAAATGTAAACGGTAATTAAGGGTACCCAAGACACAGGCTCCGCCTAGTTTGAGACCCATTGATATTCTTACTAATTTCAACATAAAACTCTTTTAATTTTTTTTTTATCATTTAAGTTTAAGCCTGCACCGAGGCAGCGATACGTAATTGTGGTTCGTTTGATCCCTTGCTGTATCTTTATTTCTTAATTTTGAGTTATATTATTAATATATATTATATTTAAGGATTCATTCTATAAATCATACACTTTGGAAACACGATTACTTAAAATTTTCTCGATGGAAAATAAATCCAAAGTTACATCTAAAAAACTAAATAAACCCTTAGTACGGCGTAAATACTTAACGGAGAGTCATCCGTATTTTAATATTAAAAAAAAACAACATGTATTCTATAACGTATACACATTAAATTTTTCAAAAAGGTATTTGTTTTTATTATACGAAGGAAATACTCAAATTCACGCATGTTCCGTCAATTTTAGTCAGAGCCGCGATGCTTTGTCCCTATCCGCTTTTGTAATTCTTCGGCTGTCGGACGGGGACGGATGCTGTTGGCGTGCCTTTCTTACGCACACATACGCGGCGCACCTAAAAAGCTCGGTGCGCCCTTAAAGAGAGCGTAATTACCGCTCGCCGTTTTTTTACAAATTTTATCAATATGTACTTTGTGACTATTTTGTTGTCTATTGTGTATCCTAAAATTCTCAAAAAAAATATTCACAATTCGCATTACCATAAATGCCTAGCCGCGATTGATAATGCATTATAATGCTTTTGTCAGAGCTTAGAATTATAGCATTAGCTTCAAACCATTCATTTAGTAATGTCATAACGTTATTTATTTTGTCTTCTAATTTTGATTTACTCTTGTCTCTCAGACCAATAAGTGTATCGTCAGCAAATAAATATAAATCCGCCTCCGTTGGCAGTACTTTACAAAGATCGTTAATATATATTAAAAACAATACAGGCCCCAGGACAGCAATTTTGCATGCTAAATTGCAAAGAGTCTGATCACTTGGTATTTTAAATATGACGCAACTGTACGTGAATGAAACGTGTATCTTCTATGTACTACATTTATCATAGAAAAATTATACAAAAGAACAACGAACCAACGTCGAACACTGAAAATATGGAATATTTTGAGAAAGTGCGGACCATGAACGCGATAATGAGTTGTACCGTATTTATGCAAGGCTCCGTATCGAATTCAACAAGTTATTTAAAATATTAAGTGTTGGAAATCGTTTTCGTATCCGTTTATTTTGTGCGATAACTGAATGAAGAATGACGACGATACGAAGACGCAAAAAATCATATGCATATTACCCAATAACTAGGTAATGACCTAATGACGCGATTCTCCCTGGATTCTCCCTGGACTGAGTTTCATTGTAAGGACTGGCTCATTTAAATCCTTTTGATGCATAGATCAGAACATCATCAATGGACATCCTGGACGCCTAAATTGAATAACTGATTTGGACTTTAACATTGACTTTGTATTGGTTTTATGGAGTAATAGTCATGGTAACCACTATGCAACCTCAGATGGTTAATCTGCCTTCTGACCAGGTTAGCGAGGTTTTGGGGGGATGAGATTGGTTTTTTTATGATAAAAACGTACTGACTATATCGCCAGAGGATTGTTAAAGCATTTTACAGTGTTTTCGCTTGTCTGTCTGCCAAGGCCATCACAACTTTTGCCATACCGTGCGTGATGTAATACCGGAAGCTTTGAATATATTTGAGTCACATCAGAACATCCGTCTTTTATCCGTTCTGACGGTACCACTATCAGTGGGTCGACGCTTATATTCAAGCAGGAGGTTATATATTTTAGTAAATTTATTGACATGCTTACATACTTCAAACAATTTCAACATTATAGAACTTGCGACTGCTTTTTTATATAATAACTAAATTTTAATGTTGTTTATTAAAAAAAATATTCAATTAGCTCCGACCTGATAGTGATCTGGTTTAGATGTGTAGCTTCGGGGTTGCATAGTTAACTTCAGGACTGGACCTACTTTTGAACTCGGTTCATAAGCGAGTAGTTGTGGTAGTCGCCTGTCCACGTAGTCTAGCATACAGGTGGGCCTGTCCGGGGCACTTGATAATTCATAATCAACCCAAGTTATCCTTCTAATATTTTAGATGATCAACGTTCGACTTAGTTATTGCTTTTTTATCAATGCGTTGGCAATGGATATGAAAATATAATATATATGTACATAGAGGTCTTTAATATAAAACGAGATCAGGTCGTACCTGAAGCGGAAAGCGAAGTTTTTAAACTTTTCGGTGTTCGATGCTCCCGGTGGTCTGCGTACTGAGGGCCCTCGATAAATAGCCGTCGGAGCCCTTCACAAGACAATAAAGAAGATTGGGATAATAACTCGCCGATTGGTATGTCCACTGTTTTTATAATTGTAGCTTAGCTTGACCAATTTCTTCTTTTGATTTTATTGTGAAAGTATTTGTTTTCCACGTAATCTTGTGTCTATCTGTTTGCCTTGTCCATAATAATTCTGCTATTTCTACGGATAATTAATCCATGACATGGACTAACCATTTGTAACTGGTAGGTATGATAAGCCCACGCTTAACGCCTTATTTACTGTAATGGGTAAAGTACCAGTAAGGGCATCCGTAGGGAGAGTTGGTCAGATATATAGGAAATCGCCACTCGCCGGCCATATAACAGACTTATTCCATAAGTATAATTTACTTTTTGTCGGGCCGTCAACACGAGAAATATATGATACGTTTTATGATACCTCTTTAAATGTATAATCACATTAATTTTTCTCATGCTTTCAGGTGGTATATATTACTTGAACTTCTTAAACAAATTAATTGAACTATTAATTTTAGAAAATAAATTGCAAAGTTAATAGTCCTTGCAGAGTATGTTTATATTATGACTAAATAGACGAGACGCAGAGGTTCATTTCATATGTGTAATTATGCGTTTAATTTATTTTCTTTCTTTTACCTAGCGCGCCCTACTAAAAACTTGATAGTAACTATTTTCTCATACTACCTTCGGTCGGTTTCTGTATTTTTTTTATTTGTTATGGTATTTGAGGATGTGGTCAATGATGTTGTTCAGGCTATGCTAGAAATACTGGCTATCAAGGACAGCTGCTGGAACACACCGATAGCTGCTTGGTGACAGATTTTCTATTTGAGGGCGGTAGCTAGCTAGGCGGGCATTCACAAAACGGCCGTACCACCATGCTATAACGAGAGCCGTCATAAGACAACAACCGGGACGGCTTAACGTGCTCACTGAAGCATGTGCACATTAGTAGTAATGCCTCTAGCTTATCGATATTTTTTCTGTATGGAATGCGACTGTACAAAATTGCATAAACAATAATTTTTTGAAGCGCTCGTAGCGAAGTTTGGTAAGCCGTTCTTAAGCGATCAGCTAAGTTAAGCAACGTTCGCCGTGGTCAGGAGTTGGATGGGTGATCACCCATCCAACTCCTGACCATGAATTTCAAAAATTGTTGTTTGTGCAATTTTGTCAAGTCACATTCCATACAGAAAAAATATCGATAATCGAAAAAAGATCCTCCGTGACTGACGCATTACTTGTGATTGTGAGCGAGAGCGAAAAGACCCTCAATTACAGTTAAATGTTTTTAATATTTTTCACTGTTTTAGGGGTCCAATATGAAATCATGTGCATTGGTGTTCAATAACTAATATAATACGAGCAATATTATAATATCGCGACGCGAGTACCATAACCATGTAGAATATTTACCAAACCTACAAGTGCGATAAAACTGTTAAAATGTTGAACTTCCTGCCTGTCCACACACGTGGACTCGATTAACATTTAGTTTATCTAGATCCGGTAGGGCGGGTACTTATTATGCTATTATTACTTTTCCCATAGAAACAAGCTTTTTCCGGAATAAAAAGAATACTAAGTATGTCTTAATCATGGACTTAAGATAGTAATAATAGCATGAAATATACAAAATTTCATTAAACCCCTTCTGTTCTTGGGTATCACATTTATACAGGGTTATTGGTAATATGCTAACAACCTCTTAGGGTTCACTTCTGCTAGTCCTATCAAACATTTAGAGATGAATATTTTTTTTTGTTTTGCAATAAACATATTTTTTTATGATATTTTTTTATTTTTTTGTTTTTTGGTTTTGGTTTTAAAGCCTACTCCGAGTAAGAGCGCCCGCCGCGGCAACACTGGACCGCGCCGGGCTCCCTTTGAACAGAGTTTTGACTATTTACTAAAACTAAAATAAATTTATCTCAATATTTTTGTTAGGTCTACCAGAAGTCAACCCTAAGAGGTTGTTAGCATTTTCCAATAACTATGCATAACTAGGATTAAGTCTAAATATTTGCATACATACGTCTCCGGCATTGTTTTATTATTATTATTATTTTTTTTTTTTATGCCTGATAGTTTAGCCTTTGACCACTATCTCACCTGATGGTAAGTGATGATGTGGTCGAGGATGTTGTTCAGGCTAACCTAGAGTTACTGGCTCTCAAGGACAGCTGCCGGAACACACCGTTAGGTGCTTGGCGACAGTTTCAACTTGAGGGTGGTAGCTAGCCAGTCGGCCATTCGCAAAGTGCCCTACCACCATGCTGTAACGACTGCTATCCTAGGACAACAACCGGGACCGACGGCTTGACGTGCCCTCCGAAGCACGGAAGCGCTCAGTAGTAATGTCACCAGCGGTCACCCATCCAAGTCATGACCGCGGCGGACGTTGCTTAACTTTGCTGATCGATTCAGAATGGCTAAGCAAACTTGGCTACGAAAGCTTCAAAAATAGACTTATTTTAACACAAATCCCACATAATTACTACCCCACGATCTTTCCGTTGCTTGTTACTCACGAAATTTATTAATTTTGTATTCATTCTTACCGCCTTCAAAAAATAAACGTACTACATCTAATTTGAACTGCCTGCTTTGTACTGAACAGGGCCTCACTGTTCACCGTTATGCTTACATTCTAGCATCAGAACGGCTAGTCAAAATAAAATAAAAATTCCCATTGCTGTAATTCTAAATATTATAAAACAGAAAAAGTTTAAAACACTTTCCTTGTACTAGGCACCTATTTTTTATTACTGTTTTGTTCGGCAAACAGCTATAGTGACACGCTTAAATTTTTTTTCAATCCGCCACCTAATTACTAACTTAAAGTATGTAAACAGTCATTTAAAGTACATCACAAATTGTTTTTTGTTACAGAGAAAACGACCGACATCGTAGTAACATGGTCTACCTTCAACGACTCCATGTCGTCCCGAGTGCAGTACGGCAAACAGATCATGGACAAGGAGGCCCAGGGCTCGGCTGAGATCTTCGTGGACGGAGGGAAGTTGAAGCGCAGCCAATTTATACACAAGGTTCTCCTGAGTGATTTAGAGCCTGATACTAAATATGGTAAGTTTAAGACTCGCTAGGAACTTGTATGAATTAAGTCGTCATTTTAGAGAGCGGATGTCAGAATTATTTAAAGTAATTTTATTGAGATTATATTTAGTTAGCACAAGTGGCCACTAAGAAGCTGGGTATCCTCGCAAAGTTGAGGCATTGCTTCACACCGGGGCAGCTTCTTAATTTATATCAAGCTCAAGTCCGTTCGTTTATGGAGTACTGCAGCCACCTCTGGGATGGATCCGTGACCTACCAACTGGAGGCTCTCGACTCCATTGACTGATGAGCCAAAAGACATTGGCGATGATAAGTTGGTTGAGTCCAAACTACAGAGTCTAGGTTATCGTCACAGGGGTACCTATCGGTATTCTACCGTATACATTTCGGAGAGTATGCGCAGGTATTACACGGGCTGATTCCTCCATGCCCCATTTATCATCGGAAAACAAGACGCTCTGATGCCCGTCATCCTTTTATGGTTGACATTCCTCCAGTTCGCTGGAAGCGTTTCGCTTCCACATTTATCATCCGTACAGCGAAAGAGTGGACCCGATTGCCCGCATCTTTGTTTCCCGAAAGGTATAATTTTGGAGTCTTCAAGTCCACTCTAGACTTAAAGACTTTAAAATTATATTACGCATAAAAAAATATAATTTAGATACCTTATTTCAGAGTCCCGGTTTCATCGAACTTCATTTGGTATTTGATCTGCCTAACAAAATTAGACGAATTATGAATAAATATGATTCGTTCGCATGCCAGACAAACTGCGCGCCCTCAAGTAAGCACGCGTGTTGGACGATGGTAACCAAGGAACAGTGCGAGGGCCGCGAACTGCTCCAGCGGCTCCCTGCCTTTCCAAGTTTATTGTGATCATAATAATACCTGCGTTGAATAATCATTCTCGGAACCACAGATTTAAAATGAAAAGAGTGTTTAGAATAATATATTTTCCTTTACTATAGTTAACATTAGTAATAGGTATTAGTAATTATATTTACGGTGTATTTAATTTTGGAGCTCTATATTTCAGCACTGTTGCAAATGCCGTGACCATGTAAAATATCTATCATGCAGATGGCTGGTCGGCACTAAGAGCAGAAGAAGCGGCATATCTCTTTTTGACGTTATGGCTATATTTTTTTATTTCGATCGTCACAGTATCAGTGAGGTCGTGAACTTTTTGTTCTATTTCTTGCCTTCTTTCGCTCGTGCATAGATCATATAACCCGTTTATAATGTTTAAAAAAACACATATTACAGTATATCACGCTGGCTCGGAGTATGGATGGTCAGACATGTTCAGTTTCAAGACGCCACCTGCCGGCCAGGACTGGGTGGTACGCGCTGCCATCTACGGGGATATGGGTAGTGAGAATGCTCATGTAAGAACTATTTCTATTTTGTTTTTGCATGCTACCGTAAAACTTGCAGTCGGCAGCGTCATTCAGAATAGAACCTAAATTATTTATACTGATCATTATTGACGAACTATACATTGTAAAATATAAAAACTAGTCGCTCCAATTCACCAGACAATTTCCATGTTTTTCGTCAGCCCTCTTCTTCCATTTGCTTGTTATCAAGAACAACATTTTCAAATTGATTTATTTAACCTAGTTTCGTTTCAATATTTTACAATCAATAACAAACCAAATGATTGCGAGCAAAATATTCTTGAGAAATATCGGGGTTAATAGCTTGCTACAGATAACAGAAGGTTTTGAGATATAAGTAAGTATTATCGGTTAAAATTAAGTGCCCAGCCAGTGTCTTGGTAAATATTTGAGGGGGTTTTGTAAAGAGATTGATGTCGTTTACTTTACCGAGTCACTATGTATTAAATTTTTATGTAAGTATTTAGTAATATTTAAACAGGAATAGCGTATGTTTTTTTTTATGTTATTGTGACGGAACAAGCCAGAGGCACACTTGATGTTAAGCGGACTAACCTCTGCCTATAACTGATGCATTTCGTCACAAGTCACGAATTGCACTGCGCCCGTCCCCTTGAGACATAGTTGTTGTTAAGTCTCATATGCCTGTAATCCCACTGGCTCTCAAGAGCTGCTGCCGGAACACACCGTTAGGTGCTTGGCGCAAGATTTTCTACTTGAGGGTGGTCGCTAGACAGGCGGGCATTCGCATGCCCTTCCACCATGCGGTGAAGATCAAGCCCGCGGCGGGACCATGGACCCATGGACCTGCTGCGTGGCAGTCCATAGCCAATCACTGCTTCAAGCTTCATGCTTCACGTGATTATAGAATAGTTGGGTGTGTATGTCCCCAGTCGATGGCGTACCTCCAGGACGAGGCGCAGCGCGGACACTTCGACGTGATCCTGCACGTGGGAGACTTCGCGTACGACATGGACAGCGACGAGGCGCGCGTGGGAGACGAGTTCATGCGGCAGCTGCAGCCGCTCGCCGCCAGCGTGCCCTACATGACGTGTCCCGGGAACCACGAGCAGAAGTAGTACGTCGCTCTCGCATCTTCTCCTTCATCACAGCATACGCTTCCCCCACAGAACGACAATGATCGGTTACTAGCCACTTGTATCCTTAGGCTTCCTGTGACTCTCATGATGTAGTCAGTCCATTTAGTAAGAGCAAAAATCTTCCCCTGACCTAGCGATGGAATCGAGTATCGATTCCATCGCGGTTCAGACAACAGCACGTTCATTTTGTTCCTCGAAATTTCTATTTTAAAAGTGGTAAAAAGTGACGAATACGCGGTGAAAGTGGATTGCGGTGAAGGAAAAAATCCAGCTGATTCCAGTGCTGTAAGTTGTAGAACGGAGAGCCATAGGGTTGCAGAGATATTAGCAAAATAATTTTAAAATTTTTGCCAACGACATAAACGATAATTTAAAATTAGACATGTCAATTTAATTATTATTATTATTCTGTTATTTTGTGTATTATTGTTGTTAACGATTTATGTTAACTATATGACGTGTGTATGATTATTATGTTATTTTGAATACTATTGTTGTTAACTATGTATGTTAACACGTTGACGTGTAGCAAAGGAACTATAAATAAATTATTTGTATTTGTATTTGTAGCACAACATGTGTTCTTTTGAACTAGAACGAATGGAACGTGCCGTACTCTTCTTTCACTTTTTTAAAGTTCCGCATAAAGAGCTATACACAGCCTTTTAATGTTGCTCCAGTATATCTGTCTGTAAGTCCGTCTGAGTATGTTATGGGTCTTTAATTAGTAAACAGAATCAGTAACAAACCTAAAATTAAGGCGATTTTTTTAAAGTTAACACATTTACCCACAAATATTGGCCTAAAAATTCAATTAAATTACTTTTCAGAGGAGCACTAATACATGTGAAGTTAACCGAAAAATTACCAGTTTTGCACCCCGCCTCTGTTACGGCGTTTATCGCTAAAACTAAATTAGTTAGGGATCTGAAATTTCGGTAACATCATATTTCATATCCAACCCTATTTAACTAACAAATACTGAAACTGACGTTTTTCATTTTAGTTTTGAGACTGTGATGAAACCCACAAGCCATTTATTCCTAATGGGTTCTTGCAATACGTAGCCAGTAATAACGCCACTAAAGGTTACCCATCCAACTCATGACCGCAGCGGACGTTGGACGAAGAACTAAGCAAGCTTTACCACGAGCACTTTAAATAAGTGTGGTGTGAATGCAAGCAATGAGCGTGTCCGTGATTCTTCTGGTTGTGTGGTTGCAGCAACTTCAGTAACTACGCGGCTCGGTTCGCAATGCCGGGCGGCCGCGCTGCCAGCCTCTACTACAGCTTCGACCTGGGGCCCGTGCACTTCGTCTCCATCTCCACTGAGGTATGTACACAATGTCATACCTTCATGAGTTAAGGGGACGGAGCGACATCTGCCGCCAAGCTGAATTTAACAACAAACAAAACTAACTCTTTAATTAGCTTTGAACTTGTATACCATGACGCAACAAAATAATTCTAATAATTATATTAACGCCTGCTAAGCGAATAAGCTTACTGTATCACCCGGATTGTCCATTGCTGAACACAGCCTCCCCCATTATGGAGGGGTTTGTCATTACCCCCATGCTTGGCAGGCGTCTTGAGGATCGCAGTGTGAGAAATCAGTTCCTCAGAAAGCGCTGTTGCCCACCTACTTCCTGTATTTTACCTATTGTCACCCCTTACGACACCCACAGGTAGCGATTGGGAGACATTTCAGCCCAGCACCCCAGGAGAAAAATAAGCTTACAAAGTTAAAACGGAAGGGAACATTTTAAACTACGATACTACAGCTTTCGGGTGGATCGGTTAGCAAATGGCAATCCTCAAAACTCAGGAACGAAACCCAAAAATAGCCAGCAACTAGCAAAAATAATGTATTTTAAAAGGTTCTTGAGCCAATTATGGGTCAAGTAAAACATAGTAAAACATATGTATATATTAGTACATCAGGGTCTGGTTTGACTGGTAATGTGCATAATCTATGTAGATTTACATTATATATATATTGGTGTTGATTTCGAAGTGCTTAGATGTGTCATTATTGTACTTAGTCATAACAGTTGATAGTAATCTAGTATCTATATCTAATACAGTACAAGTTGCGAATATCTTTGAAAGATTTTTCTTTATCTTATCCTTAGATGCCCCAATGTAACAGAAGCTCTGATAAATGATAATGTTCCCTCCATAATACCAGATTTTTGTTTTAGACACACCTCAACCTTTGAAATTATTAAGTCTTTCAAAGTTTTACACATAAAGAGCACCGAATAGTTTGGGTTTTGTCAGTAAAAGTAGCACAGTCTATTATTGCTACTGTTGCTTTAGATTTAGTAACTACCTTCAAACTTTGTGTTGATAAAGGAATTTTATCAGATCTTACTTCAATTTTCAAGTCAGAAGCTAGATCTGATCCTAACAAGTATCGTTCTTTCTCCTCTACAGAAAAGCTATTGAATAAAAATTATGACAATTTATTTTTTGTCAAACTTTAATGAACACAATAAAATACATGATACTCGGTTCGGGTTCACCTCAAGCCGATTAGCAACCGACGCAGGTGTTAAATTAATGTCACATATACTTGACGCCTGGGACAGTTTTTTGATGGACTTCATTTTATAGCTGTAAGGTTGATCTTTAACCTCTATCTAGACGAGGTGACACTGATAAGGCGATATGTCTTCGTTGACCTTAATCCATTATTATGATCATATTCGACCACATCACCACTCACAAATCGTGTCACTTGCAACCCTTCTTGCAATCTGGGAGATCAGAAACATTTTTGGAACCTTCTTGGATTTTCAACTGTAGAAGTAGGTAATTGATGATTTATATTAGTACTTATTTAAAGGCCGGCAGACACATATTCGAAGCTTAATAATAAGGTCCCGTTTCCTAGTACGGAACCCCTTAAACATTTGTTTTTATATATATTATATTTAAAACGCGAAATGCTTTTATTATATTGGACGGTTTTATTTTGTAAAATGCCTCACGTTTGAAACTGTTTCTTTAAAACTATCAGACTGATTTTAATTAGTATTCACAGCAATAAATACCTAATGATATAAATTTGTAATTTGCAGGTGTACTATTTCATACAATACGGTGCCAAGCTGATCGTGAACCAATACGAGTGGCTCCAACAGGACCTAGAGAAAGCCAACCTCCCAGAGAACAGGTAACGTAACTCAAATGTTTAACGGAAGAAACATATCTTCTTCTTAAGATTGTGGTAGAGCAGCGAATGTCATTATGATATCTGATGAGCAGGATATCAATTTATGATATCCTGCTTATCTTATTTGCCAAACCTAGAAGCGCTACACTTGGAGACTCGTTTGGACCTTTTTGGAAGGGACCATAAGGCTGATGTCCGTTTCGTCACTATTACCTATACCCGATTGCAGAGCCGTCCGCCCCTGGATAGTACTGTTCGGGCACCGGCCCATGTACTGTACTGACGCCCACGACCCGGACTGTTTCGATGAGTTCACCCGGAAGGGCATTTTTGGGTGTTTCGGTGAGTCACTCATCGGGGTACCGACCCAGCCAACATTTTTTGGATAAGGGATGACCTAAGATCAAGTAACTTGAAAGGTGTTTTTTTATTGTTGCAAAGTTTGTATAATCAGGATAATAAATTTAAAAAAAAAATTTAAATATATTTATGTGACATATACAATTCAACAAATTTGACATGATTTAAAAAAAATACCTTCACATCTTCGTAGTATGATGATGATGAATTTAACAAAAGCATATAGGTAACAGGACAATTTCAAAAAGTTACTGGATATATAAGTCACATGTATAAGTTATGAAAAACCTGAGGAATGGGGGTAGACACGAAACCAGCCGGCCGTGGCACCCTTGTCGACTGACATTAGTACAAATCCTTGACGGGGTTCGGTGACGCTTGAGGGGATAAAAGAAAATGACATATTCAAATATAATATATAAAAAAACATTGCGTACGACTGCATCTCTTTTATATATATTATATATATATATATTATATATTAAGACGCACCTAATCTGTTCTTCTAAAAAAATGTTGGCTGCGTCCACAGAGCTGTGTTATGATCACAATTCTCATCACATGCAACCCTGGGAGTTTGGAAACTCTTTTGGTACTTGGATTCTGTTATGTATAAACTGTATGTCCTCAAAGTACCAGCCCATTTCCCATCAATGCCAAAACCAAACTAAATACCGTTGGTATAAGGTTCGCATCAGCGCATACAGCAACGTGACTATTTAGGTATTTTGTACGAAACGTTACAATATTTTATAAAGCTTTTCACGCTGACACCGTTGTTATATATGAAAATCGTATGTACCGATTGAAGTTAATTGAAATTATGTATCGATTGACAGTTTGATCGATTTATTTCCTTAGTTGAATGACTAGTGAAAGTAGATCGCTTTTAAATTGCCATTATAGCGATACACTTGGAGACTCTTTTGGCCCTCTTTGGAAGGGACCATAAGGCTGATGTCCGTTTCGTTACTATTACCTATACCCGATTCCCGATTGCAGAGCCGTCCGCCCCTGGATAGTACTGTTCGGCCACCGGCCCATGTACTGTACTGACGCCTACAGGTTAGAATGTTACTACGAGTTGACTCGGAAGGGCATTTTAGGGTACTTTGGTGAGTGACGCCTTGAGGTACCGACCCAGCCAACATTTTATATAGTAACATAATGGCAGATACAGAATGTTCGATACAGAACGACAGTCGCAGTGGTTTATCTGCCATTAAGAGACGTCGTCGCTCGTCTCGATTTCTTAGAACATTTTGTTTATCTGAAACTTTGGAACCATTAATGGTCCATTATTTAAAAGGCATAAACCATTGAAGAAATCAATTAAATAATATATAAATTAAATATAACTTTGCTAGGACATGGTTTTTCAATCATCGGATGATAAATATCTGACTGGTAAAATGTTAACGGACCAGATTTTAAACAAGTAAACTTTTATTTTAAACTAACAACATTAGAGTTTTTATATTGCTCGTGTATTTTATTTTTATAGTAATCTGAACTGATCATTTTAAAACAGTGTCTAAGTGTAAGTATCAAACAAACTGTCTATGTCCTGTTTTTGATATATAATGCCAAAGGCAAGATACCATTGTTTATTTTTGCATTTTAAATTAAAGGTTATATTAAATAAAACATTGTATTTAAGTATCTACATCTCTTTTTCTATGTATATTAATTGTGACGCAACTAATAACTACTCCAAAAAAATGTTGGTTGCGTCCAGAGAATATTTGAATATGTGTCATGATCACAAATCACATTGCTTGCAACCCGGGGAATAAAAACATTTTCGCTACCTGAATTAAGTTTGTTAGAAGATTAAAACTATGTCAATCGATCGATAATCTTAGCATCTTCAATCGGTACATACGATTTTTAAATAAAACAACGCCGACGCGTCAGCGAGATAATTACTAAATATTGTATCAAATATTGTAGCATTTCGGTCGTTGCGATTACCGTAACCGTAACGTGACAGCGTGCGCTGATATAATGAACCTTAGTTCAACGATAACTTGTTTTATTTTCGCATTGCACTGAAACGTGCTTCAAATTTAGGCACTATAAGCTTCTCGCCCCCAAATTTTCAACACGTTTCCGGTAAAACAAACTACCGTCGCTTTACGGGGTACATCAGCTCACGCTGCAAGGCGATGGTTACGGCAATCACTTCCTTTGAAATGCTACAACATATTATAGAATTGTACTTTTCACGCCCACGCCTTTGTTCTATTTCAAAATCGTATCTACCGATTGAAGATATTAAGATTATCTATTTATATACATAATTTTGATTGTTTTTTTCCTTTTTGTTGTATAACAAAAGTAAGTCTGCTTTAACTTACTTTAAGGCTTTCAAGTAATTTTAAATAAATTTATCCAATTATTATTTGAGGGCTCTGAGAGCATGAAACAGAATCCAGGTACCAAAAAACATTCATAATGTAATGATGATGGCATGCACGTGGGATATTGATTGGGTGGAGTGAGCTAACGAAATATTAATAATTTCTAACCTGGTCAAATATAACCTTATTAGGTTGCGACAGGAACAAATAAAATGTGACAGATATTTTTTTATACATGTGACAGTTGTCATATGATTTTAATAAGGTAACTTAGATTTGGAGTCTAGAAAATGTCCGAAAAAATATCTCAAAGGAACAATTAATCTAACTTCCGAGATTTTGAACGCGGTGGGTTTGTTTATTCATGTAGTCAGGGTATTTTCATAAGTTGCATGATGGTTTTGCTATGGAGATTAACATAATATATTTACAGTTTGAGCGATCCCCCTAAATCCAAAGAGGGTGACCTCATAATGGCCCAAACCATCAGTTACCTCCGTTATTGCTTGTAGGGAGTCGTAAAGAGGACGGATTCCGCTTTTTGTGTGGTCTTTTGAATTCACAGAGAAAGAGGTTGTTCGCATAGAATATGGCTACTACCGAAGTAGCTGTTTTGTTTTCTTTTCACAGTTCCAGCTGTTTATTTTTATTGTAGCTTTAGGCTGTGTACCTGTGCAGTATTGCGTCAAAAATGCTATTTTATTGCACAGTGTGTGACTGTCTTTAAAATGAATGCTACGTTTTATGAGTACTTAGCCAGGAGTCAGACCCTGAGTGTCATGTTTTGTGATGACTCTAAACAATATTTCTTCTGTGAAGAAATTTAATTAAACAAGAGTACCTACTTGAAAAATGGCTACTTTACTATATGACTGGTGGAAACCAGTTTTAGATTAGCTTTCATTATTGATTCATTCCCATTGAAATGCTATGAAGTGACGAAACGTACTAATGCGATGTGACTCATTTTCTCTACACTTATCTACCGTTACAATGCACCATCGCAAATAGTGAAGCGGCTTTCCATTTGTTGATAATCTAATGCGGTTATAGTTCCAATCCAACACGGATACGGGCTCAGCTGCTATTGGGTCCAATACTTCCAAATCTACTTAAGACTCAATCTTAAAGGATTCCATCCTCAAGCAGAATATGTAGGACCGGCCAATCCTAACGCGCCGACTGCTCCTTTGTTCATCTTCAACTACATACCAACAAGAATGACAGAATTCAAAGGGTGTCAAACGCCAGCCTATATTTATAAAGTGTAAATAATTGTTGTGAGATAAAGCCAAGCCGTTGGGGCACATTCCAGGGCGAAGCGTCCCTGGGTGATCGTATTCGGACATAGGCCCATGTACTGCAGCAACTCGGACGACGCCGTCGACTGCGCCTTCGAATACACGCGCCGCGGCCTCTTCGGCTTCTTCGGTGAGATGCATCAGCTAATCTATATATCTGCTAGTTTATCAAATACTGTAGCAGAGCGTCTTTGCGCACCCCTTACACAACCGCCTTCCTCGGACCTATGCTTCATTTACGGGTTTGTTTTGTTGATTGGTGGAAATCTACTAAACTCTGTATACGGAGTTCAGAATTAAATCTTCCAACATTGTCTGCCTTTCTATATAGAGTCGGGAATAATTATCAGACATAATTTTCCGTATTAGATACAAGTACTCAGATATGTTAATAGTTATATATGTAACTGAAAGGAATGATTAAGGTTTAGGTAAACTATTACTCAATCTGTGATGACGGTCTGAAGTCACGGACCATGGGAAATCAGTTTTAAAATTATGTAGCCGAGGTATATTGTTCGACAGTAACAGTAGTTATGTAGAATTGGTTTGGGTGATGGTACTTGCATGATTTTTGCATGAGATTTCTGATTACGTAATGTATGGCACTTGCTTTTTTACTTCGCACTCGTTTTGATACCGATGGAGGATGTAATTTTGAAGATAAACGTAAGAATCACGAATTTGGAGGATGTGTAATTTTAGCTAAATTCACACTGAGCTCACTGGTGCTGGATTGGCCCATGCTCGCAGTGTTTCAGAGTGGAAACCTATTGGGCTTGATATAATGAATTAGGAATTATTGGTCGCATAACTTATCGTACAAGTGCACGAATAATTTAAGTTAGTTTGGGATACCGTTCGAATGAAGTAAAACGCCCTTAATGTGTAGCTTTGGAGCCCTTGCTGAAGAAATACGGTGTGGACGTCGCGATATGGGCGCACGAGCATTCGTACGAACGCACGTGGCCGCTCTACGACAACCAGGTCTATAACGGATCATTGCTGGAGCCTTATGTCAACCCTGGGTGAGTTGAAAATGCTTTAAAAACGTGGCTTAAATGCTTCTTCATGGTGTGGGTCTACCGTTGATGTTAATTTCATCCCATCAAGATTTGAAATATAAAATTGCGTATATATGTACATTGTAGCTAACCCACAAAATATGAATAATAACAGATATAATAAAGAAAAAAAAAAGCGAGGGTAGACCGATTTGACAGAGCAGCTGATTTGTGTTTATTGTTATTTAAATAGTAAATCTGCATAAAAGTGTTAACAGTGCCAGGAATATTGAAGACGAACGTTAGATTTTTGTGTGGTGGTGTTATCTAAACCTACAAAATAAGTTAAGTGCTTGAAATACGTGACGGATTCGGTAATATTTTTTTCGCACTAAATACAACGGAATTGCGGTGCAGTGCTAGTAGAAGTTTGTTAACCTTGACCGAAACGGATAACTGTGGTTTGTGGTCCAAATATTTTTATTCAACTATTATGTTTGATATTTATTAAATACATAATACTCCATTATTGAGACGCCATCTAACGATACCTGGTCGAACCAACTGCCCATAGATCTCTAATTGATTATTGAACATTCAAAAAAACAACAAAACGATAGTAAACATGAACAAGTGCGGAGGCTGCGGAAAGTTTCTGACAGGTGGCGCGACCTATTCGAATTGTAAAGGGATGTTCCATCGACAGTGTGTCAACCTGACATCTGCCGGGAGTATGCCTAAGCATTGGCTATGCCCAGGTTGTACCGTTGTCTTACCACGAAAGGACAATACTAACACACCGGTAAAGGAACAAGGAGAGCAAGTATCCCCCAAAGCCACTCAGGAATACCAAGATTGCAGCGAAGAACAAGTCCTTAAAGAGGTACGGGCTCTTAGAAAGGACATGAAGACCTTCCGACAGGAGTTTGCAAGCCTCCGCGATGAAATCCGGGAAGAGTTGAAAGATTTAAGAGTCATGTACCAGGGATGCGAAAGTAGACTGGAGGGTTTGTCCGAAAGGTTGAACAGTAATGAGTCAAGACTCACGCAACTTGAAACGTCCTGTAAAGAGACTGAAGATCTCAAAATGCAGATCTATACTTTAAAACAAGAGCTTAATATTAAGGATCAATTGGCACTTCAAAACGATGTTGAGCTAAGCGGCATCACTGAGCATACTGGCGAAAACGCTATTCACATAACAGGATTGGTCATGACTAAGATCGGTCTAAAACTAGACGAACGCGACATCGTTGATGCTCGCCGCGTAGGACCGGTACGTGTTGATCAACTAGGCAAGCAGCGACCGCGCCCTATTGTGGTGCGCCTGGCTCGACGCGCGGTGCATGAGCAAGTGTTGCGGTGTGCGCGCGCGCGCCGTTCGATCACCACTGGCGACATAGAACTGGCGGGGACACCACGCCCTATCTATATCAACGAGCGCCTAACAAAGGACAATAGGTTGACTTTTGCGCGGGCTCGCACACTATGCAAACAGTTTAAGTGGAAGTACGCCTGGACGCGTGATGGCAATATCCTTATCAGAGAAAGCGATGGAAAACCAGCGTTTCGGGTTCGCAGTGAGGGCGATCTTGATAAAATTTTCAAACAGCGACTTATTACTAACTAGAGTTTTCAATTTTTTGGAATGTCTTATTATCCATTTTGTTTTGGCATTAATAAGCGGAGCGCGCATCGCTCTGCATTTAAGCATAAATAATAATAATTTTATTGGTATGAAAATACAATTTAATTTATCATGTAGTCGTAATTCCGGGTTGGAAAACTATAACATACGTACCATGTTGTTATATGTATTGTCTTCATATTTAACCTTATTTGATCATTTCCTCTCATATTATATAACGGTTGTTACTTACATTACTATTAGGAGTCTTATCACACAATTTTTTTTTTCTCGCACACCTTTACATGTAAATATAACTTCATACTACACTTACTACAAATTACTATCTTACATTACACGCATACAAATCAGATCAGAACATGTTCAAGTATTTATATGTATATTATTGAAAACGGATTATGGTTAATACAACTAACGCAAGTAAAAATTTGAGACTTTGTCTATTAAATATACGATCAATCAACACGGGTAGAGATGAGTTGGAAGCGACTGTAGAAGTTATCAAACCTGACATACTAGCCCTAAATGAAACATGGCTTAAAGATGGTCAAGAAACCATTGCTCCACTCCTTTCTGGGTACTGTTTTAAGCACAAAGCACGTAGTTCAAATAAAAAAGGAGGGGGAGTAGGTATCTACATAAAAAAAGGATTACGTGCTCGTGTCCGCGCCCATCCCGAGTCACAGCTTGAGCAATTATGGATGGAAGTAACACTCCCAGGTGCTCGAATGGCTGTCGGTACGGCCTATAGACCAGAAAGTGTCACTGTGGATACAGCTTTAGATGCTTTGAATGAGTCTCTGAGTTCGTTTGCCCATTGTACCTATGTTTGTTTACTGGGGGATCTTAATATCAATTTATTCAAAACAGAATCCTCGCAAACTCGCAAACTGACGACATTCTGTACACAACGAAATCTTGAACAACTAGTAAAAGAATCTACAAGAACGACAGATGGAACTGTTAGTTTGATAGACCTAGTCATTACAGACACACCTGAAAGGTATAAAAAAAATTCTGTACTACATAATAGAGATTTGAGCGACCATGGTATGGTAATATGTGATTTTAACATTAAAAAGCAAAAGCCTGTTGCGCGTTTAATACAATCTCGGCAATTCAATGAAATAAATCCAGATATGTTTAAATTGGACCTTAAATTAATACAATGGGAAAATATTTTAAATATACAAGATGCACAGTTAAGCATACGCATTTTTAATGAAAATATTCTGAAAATCTTTGATAAACATGCTCCCATAAAGCAGTTACTAATTAAAGACACTTCAAGCCCCTGGATTACCAATATGATTAAATTTATGATGACACTTAGGAACAAGGCCTTGGTTAGTGCTCACAATAAAAAGACAGATTCGTCAAAAAATACTACAAAAGTTTAAGGAATTTAGTTACCTGTGCAATGGAACGAGAAAAAACTGCTTTTTTCACTTATTATATAAACAAAAATGTAAATAAACCCAGAAAAATGTGGAAATACTTTAAAAAAATAAAATCTATAACTAATAAAAACTCTGTATCCATACCTGACAGTCTTTTGAACCCTAATTTAATTAATAACCATTTTTTGAATATCCCAAGTAATGGACAAATTGATAATGACGTCTATAATTATTTTAATACAAATAAAAAATCAAACAGCGTTTTCTGCCTTCATCCTGTAAGTGATGAAACAGTAGGAAGAATTATTTTAAATTTAAAAACAAATGCAACTGGATATTATCATTTAAACATGCAAATGGTTCAGCTTACTCTCCCAGAGACTTTACCTGTGATCACTCACATTATCAACAGCTCTATTATTACGAGTACTTTCCCTGAAGCGTGGAAGCGATCCTTAGTAAAACCGATTCCTAAGTCTAACTCAGTCGAGCAGTTACAAGACTTACGCCCCATTAGTATCCTTCCCGTACTATCCAAAGTCTTAGAAAAAGTAGTTCTGGCTCAAATAGAAAACTACGTGTGTCAGGAAAACATAATACCTAAGTACCAGTCCGGTTTTCGTAGTCACCATGGAACTGAATCTGCACTTTTACAGGTTACTGATGATCTTCTCGCAGCATCAGATTCTGGACTTAGCAGTGTACTAATCTTATTAGATTTTTCACGTGCATTCGATTGCATTAGTCCGGAACTGCTGGTTGCGAAGTTATCATACTACGGATTTTCTGACAAAACGTGTAAATGGTTTGAAACGTACCTTATAGGCAGAGAGCAATATGTGGAAGTTGAAAATCAGGATGGCAGTAAATCAATCTCTAGTGTAGAAAAAGTACCCAGAGGAACGCCTCAAGGATCGATTTTAAGCCCAATCCTTTTTTCTATATTTACAGCAGACTTACCAAAACACATCAAAGTATGTAAGTACCACCTTTATGCTGATGATACTCAGGTATATCATAGCTTCAAGCCTGAAAATGTAGCCGATGCAATGTCACAAATTAATGATGATTTGGGTGAGATTTATAAATGGGCGAATCGTAATTCCCTAATCTTAAACCCCACTAAATCCAAAATGCTCGTGTTAGGCACCAAAACTCAGATAAACAAGGTCCTGGAATATAATCCTAAATTAATGGTGAATGGTGTTGTTATACCGATAGAGTCAGTGTCAAGAAATTTAGGTCTTATAATGGATAGTGAGTTGAGATATGTTAAGCATGTAAATGAAAAGATCAAAAACGCTTTTTTCAAACTCAAAGTGTTGTATAATATAAGAACATACATATCAGAAGAGATAAGGGTCCTTTTATGTGACTTATTAGTTCTATCTCCTTTTAACTACTGTAGTGCGGTCTATGGTCCTAGAATTTGGGTTATGACTGAAAGAGCAATCCAACGTGTGCAAAATGCATGCGCTCGGTTCTGCTTCAGTATACCTAGAAGAGACCACGTCACCCCTCATCTCGTAGAAAAAGGAATACTTAATATGAAGCTACGCAGGGAACTCTATCTGGCATGTCTAACACAAAAAGTTCTATGGAACAAGAAACCAGAATATCTTTTTGAAAAACTCTCATGGAGCAAAGATATTCATTCCTTGAACACCCGCTCTAAGCTACAGAATACTCTGGTCATCCCTAAACATAAAACCGCTGGTTTTAAAGGTTGCTTTAAATACAGGGCATCAAAAATTTGGAATGACCTCCCGCCACCTTTGAGAATGAAGACAAGCAGCAACACGTTTAAAATAAAATTAAAGAGAGTTCTTTTGGATCGCCAAAGGCATAATTTTGAAGCAACATTTAAAACGCAGAGGAAGACGAAACAAAAACACTAAATCATCACTTGACCTCAATTATACAAACAGCACATATACACCCTTACACGCAAACACACACACACCCTAACACACCCTTACACCCTCACACACACATATGCACCCTCTCACACACACACTCACACACTTACACATTTCAACCGAATATGACGTAATATATGTGTACTATACTTTATGATAATATATTTGTATTGTATATAAAGATTGATAGTAATAGGATAAGTCTTATATTTTAATTGGCCACGAATTTTTGTGTAATTTAGTTCTATGATTGTAAGTTGTCTCTGTAACTATGTATCTTTTGTTAATTTGTGAACCGCTTTTTTACCTCCTATGTTTCTCGGCAAACATCCGCCCGAGTAGGGATATGCTGAAAAACAGCGCAGCGCACGCTCTTGTAAGTGAGTGATAGCACTGCATAATGCTGAGCATAACCCTTTTGCCTTATGATATGACTGTTATTAATTTTTTTTATTCTGTACATATTTTTATTTTGTAATAAGGCAATAAATTGATATTTTATTTATTTATTATTTATTTAGAAAACATTAAATTAATATTTCAGAAAACATTTATCAAATGTATAAATATATCTAGCGACAATTCCGAGTCAAGACTTCCTGATGATGCTTCGTGTGGAAGCGAAACGTGTCGAAAGGCTCGGCTTAGCATGAAAATTATGCGGAATTGTCACTAGATAAGAATAGACAGTGTTTTTCTTAAAATTGATTTAAAGATATCTCAAAAAAAAAGATTTGTGTATTATTGTTAATTATTGATTCCCGAAAAGTATTAACTGAATCTATTAATGATAATAATCAAGATATTACTTCAACGAATAAACTAAAGTTCCTTTTATCGATAATATGCACAGCCTTACTTCAAAGTGGGCGGAGATTAAAATCCGCGTTCTGATTGGTCGGCAATCACGCGCCAAAGGAAGTTTAGAGTTGGACATAAAATATAATATAAAACCGTAACGGATAACCGATAAAACGGTATCGGTTATTAACAAAAGTGAATGTCTTAAACATTACGTATATAACCTACAAATAAAATGTTTGGAAGACGGTTAAAAATAATGCTGTTTTGTTTTGTGTGGGAATTCATGAAATCATACATATTTACAAATTTATTCAGGTAAATAGATAATTTTTGTAATGCAATTGTTGTAGTTGTTGCTAATTTTATGCATAATAATTTAACACATGCTTTTTATCAAGCACTAATTAAATTTATATAGCTTTTTTTCTTCGCCTTCCTTTATAGTGCACCGCATGGATGCTCTGGCGAGTTTACTCAAAATTAGTACTTTATTAAACGTTATACTACTAAATCGAGTCGATACTATTCTATATGCATATGACATAGTGTTGCCAGTCTCGTAGCATACGTACCTTAGTCCATTGAAAAGTTACATGAGCTTTGCATTTTTTAGTGGACGCAATTTTATTTTTGGGACATGTGTGGAGGGTCAATAGAAGCTTAACCTCAAGTTTGTGGGGTCTTGTTTTCACCCCTTTTTACAAGATAGCGGCCGGGGAACAAGGGTGGCGATCCCACAAACTTGAGGTTAAGCTTCTATTGACCGCCTACACATGTCTCAAAAATAAAATTGCGTCCTCTAAGAAATGCAATATTCGGTCCTTAAATTGTAACATTTCAATGGACTACGAGTACCTTGCTTGATGGATGAACGCTGAAAAGAACCCGATATTATCTGTGCTCACGATACTACATATATGTTTGTTGTTTATTAAAAATTTGCGGTGATATTAAAACAATAAGGTTCTAAAAACAGTGTGCGCCTAACACTTATTGGTAATAGGTATTGTATTGAAGCTTTAAATGAAATAGTGATATGTACAAATTTGAATTTTCTACCATATGTTTTAAATAAAGGGCGCTGCTCAAGAAAATGTATAATAACTTTCAACTGAGGGCAAAGTGAGCGCATAAATGATTTCTGATTACTCTGATTTTGAAAATCATTTTTGTATTGCATTTTGATGTCAGCAACAATACAACATACAATTGCCGCATGTGCTTGAAATCTAACAATCCTATTTATTTTTATTACTTCTACAAATTTTGGGAGCTCAGATTCTTCGCCTCGCGCAGGCATCGAACTCGCTACCTTTATAACTCCGTGTTGATCTCAACGAAAAAATATTCTTGTGAACACTGAATATTTTATAAAGATTTCGCTACCACTCTGAATTGTTATTATATATTTCATATACAACTGCATGTTCATAGAGTAACACTATTAATGCTGCGCAATACAAAATGTTCTGCGCAATAATAAATAAGTAGCTTTTTAAAAGTAATGCTTTTTGAAATAAAGTAGTTAGCTGTGCCAATCTGTGCCTGCTTGATCATTTTTACATGGACAACTGTATTTTTATTATTATATTCTAACGAACATTTTATAATATTTATATTTAATTATTGTTTTAGGGCTCCAATCCATGTCATAACAGGCTCGGCCGGCTGCAAGGAGGATACCGACAAATTTAGACGTAAGTATTTTTTAAGTATATTTATATATTTGATAGTCGAGTCAATGTGTTATCTCTTACTTGTTAGTACCTAAAAATGTGCTAAACCTGTTAGCCAAGAATAGGAATTGGTTGCACACACCCTTGGGTGCTTGGCGACAGAACATCTACTCAAAGGCTTATATACCACATGTAAAATTTTAACCGCCATGCTGTGACACTTGGCTTAGAGCAAGGAATCGACCTTTTTTGCCATAAGGCCAATCTAAGATATGAATAAAAACCGACAAGTGTTAGTAGAAAAATATTTAAAGCTGGTAACTTTAACCAGTTTCAACTTTACTTCTTTTCAGTTTTGAAAAAATTTGAACTGCAAGTGGGATTTGAATCCGCCACCATCCGACTCTAAAGTCGGAATATGCTCTTCCAACTGATACTTCACATTTTACGTTACCGTATACCTGTTGTGTTACACTACGATTCAATTTAAACTAGACTAGTACTTAAGTGACTGTATTCATCAAATGTCGAAGCATAATATATATATAATCTTAGATAAATTTCTCATATAAGTAAAATGTAAATTTCTTGTTGAGAAATACAATTCTATAAACCGAACTGATATATCGTAGTGAGCGAGTCATAGCTATATATATATTATCCTTCGCTTCTATCGTTGAACCGTCTTAAGGGGACTGTGTCCCAAGTTTCATAACTTAGGTACTGTCATACCTCGGATTGGTGACCGCTAGTGGTATTACTAACTAATGTGCACGTTCTTCGGAGGGCACGATGAGCCGTCGATCCCGGTGGTTGTCTTAGGACGGCACTCTTTATAGCATGTTGCTAGGGCATTTAGCGATGCTCGCCTGCCTAGCTACCGCCTTAAAGTAGAAAAACTATCGCCAAGCAGCTAACGGTGTGTCCCGGCAGCTGTTATGGAAAGCCAGTAATTGTAGAGTACATACGAGAAGAAAAAGTATAGCCACGTGCGGTATATATATATATATATATAGTCAACTTTTGTGAATTTTTCCTCTCGTAAATTTGTAATGTAACCAGCAAAGAATGCAGTAATTCCAAAGAAATAATACTGTATTAGGCTGAGTAACATTTACGATCATATACTAGTGTTTAATAAGGCTATAAATAAATAAATAAAGTATTATATAGCTGCACGCAATAAAATATGTTTGTGTACGTGTGTAGCGCACAGCCCCCCGTGGTCCGCGTTCCGGTCGAGCGACTACGGGTACACGCGGCTCGAGGCGCACAACGCGACGCACATGTACATGGAGCAGGTGTGTACCTTATACCTTACCTACCCTTGTCCGCGTTCCGGTCGAGCGACTACGGGTACACGCGGCTCGAGGCGCACAACGCGACGCACATGTACATGGAGCAGGTGTGTACCTTATACCTTACCTACCCTTGTCCGCGTTCCGGTCGAGCGACTACGGGTACACGCGGCTCGAGGCGCACAACGCGACGCACATGTACATGGAGCAGGTGTGTACCTTATACCTTACCTACCCTTGTCCGCGTTCCGGTCGAGCGACTACGGGTACACGCGGCTCGAGGCGCACAACGCGACGCACATGTACATGGAGCAGGTGTGTACCTTATACCTTACCTACCCTTGTCCGCGTTCCGGTCGAGCGACTACGGGTACACGCGGCTCGAGGCGCACAACGCGACGCACATGTACATGGAGCAGGTGTGTACCTTATACCTTACCTACCCTTGTCCGCGTTCCGGTCGAGCGACTACGGGTACACGCGGCTCGAGGCGCACAACGCGACGCACATGTACATGGAGCAGGTGTGTACCTTATACCTTACCTACCCTTGTCCGCGTTCCGGTCGAGCGACTACGGGTACACGCGGCTCGAGGCGCACAACGCGACGCACATGTACATGGAGCAGGTGTGTACCTTATACCTTACCTACCCTTGTCCGCGTTCCGGTCGAGCGACTACGGGTACACGCGGCTCGAGGCGCACAACGCGACGCACATGTACATGGAGCAGGTGTGTACCTTATACCTTACCTACCCTTGTCCGCGTTCCGGTCGAGCGACTACGGGTACACGCGGCTCGAGGCGCACAACGCGACGCACATGTACATGGAGCAGGTGTGTACCTTATACCTTACCTACCCTTGTCCGCGTTCCGGTCGAGCGACTACGGGTACACGCGGCTCGAGGCGCACAACGCGACGCACATGTACATGGAGCAGGTGTGTACCTTATACCTTACCTAC
The DNA here is from genome assembly GCA_963854805.1 of Plagodis dolabraria. NCBI lineage: Eukaryota > Metazoa > Arthropoda > Insecta > Lepidoptera > Geometridae > Plagodis > Plagodis dolabraria. The sequence continues at coordinate 1,736,706 of OY978453.1, read as the reverse complement.
CCTTGTCCGCGTTCCGGTCGAGCGACTACGGGTACACGCGGCTCGAGGCGCACAACGCGACGCACATGTACATGGAGCAGGTGTGTACCTTATACCTTACCTACCCTTGTCCGCGTTCCGGTCGAGCGACTACGGGTACACGCGGCTCGAGGCGCACAACGCGACGCACATGTACATGGAGCAGGTGTGTACCTTATACCTTACCTACCCTTGTCCGCGTTCCGGTCGAGCGACTACGGGTACACGCGGCTCGAGGCGCACAACGCGACGCACATGTACATGGAGCAGGTGTGTACCTTATACCTTACCTACCCTTGTCCGCGTTCCGGTCGAGCGACTACGGGTACACGCGGCTCGAGGCGCACAACGCGACGCACATGTACATGGAGCAGGTGTGTACCTTATACCTTACCTACCCTTGTCCGCGTTCCGGTCGAGCGACTACGGGTACACGCGGCTCGAGGCGCACAACGCGACGCACATGTACATGGAGCAGGTGTGTACCTTATACCTTACCTACCCTTGTCCGCGTTCCGGTCGAGCGACTACGGGTACACGCGGCTCGAGGCGCACAACGCGACGCACATGTACATGGAGCAGGTGTGTACCTTATACCTTACCTACCCTTGTCCGCGTTCCGGTCGAGCGACTACGGGTACACGCGGCTCGAGGCGCACAACGCGACGCACATGTACATGGAGCAGGTGTGTACCTTATACCTTACCTACCCTTGTCCGCGTTCCGGTCGAGCGACTACGGGTACACGCGGCTCGAGGCGCACAACGCGACGCACATGTACATGGAGCAGGTGTGTACCTTATACCTTACCTACCCTTGCGCACACTTCTGTACCCACTGCCTTCATACACTCATTACAAACGGGATCTTATTACCAAACATCGGCTGTTCATCCGTCCGTCCGACCGTAGAAGTCGGAGCAAGGGGTATACCAGCAAAATCCATATATAACCTACTAGAAGACCTTGGCTTGTTTAAAACAACTGTAACATCCATCCTATCTTGTCTTCAAATCGAGAGTAAATAGGTTTCCTCTAGGTAAGCGTGCTCTATCTTAGACCACATCAATGCTTAACATCAGGCAGGGTGTGGTCGCGAACCTATCATGTATAAAAAAGAAAAAAATACCTAGAACGTGTATCCAAGGCGGCATTAGTAAGATCCTACCAAATCTGGGTCAGGCAGGGGAGGAGGCTCGAGCGGTGGAGGGGAGTATAGATCCCTACGTAAAGGGGCCCCTTAACGCCCATGGAGGGTTGCAAGTCCCAGGCACCAGAAGCAATGATAGCCGAGCAGTAGTAGCTTTGGACTGCCGTGCCGCTGGTTCGTGGTTCGATCCCCACCCTTGAGCTTTACCGCATGGTAGCCATTTTGTGAATATCCGCCCGATGTTTAAATGAACATATTAGATTTGCGATAGCAGTCCTTGAGATACAGTAACTGTGCATGAGATATGTCTCAGGATGGAAATGCAACTGTTATAGGCTGAGATTACTGTTCAATACCAGGTCGGCCTCGTGATTGTTCCTACACAATAAAAAAAATAACAATGTCTGCGGGTGATGGGCGCAGTGTACTTCACCACTTTTGTTAAAATCCAACTGTTATAAAGACCCAGGTAACCGTAACAACACATTCCTAAAATTATAGTACTTATTCAAATTCTTGATGTACATTAGTATAATTTATTTTTATATTATTGTGATGGTACAAGCTCGAGGCCCACCTGATGTTAAGTGGACTTACCTCTGCCAATAAAAGATGCGTTTCTTCACAAGTTGCACTGCGCCCGTGTCTACGTGCCTGTTATTTTACTAGCTCTCAAGGACTGCTGCCGGAACACACCGTTAGGTGCTTGGTGACATATTTTCTTCTTAAAAGTGGTCGCTAGCCATGCGGACAGTTGCAAAATGCCCTTCCACCATGCGGTGAAGCTCAAGCTCGCGGCGGGATACGAACCATGGACCTGCTGCGCGGCAGTCCATAGCCAATATCACTGAACCATCACTGCTTCGAATATACGAACATATAATAGGATTAGCACCTATCAAGACAAACATTGTGCAGGAAACCTATATTTTTTAAATCCGTTCATTTTAAGAAACATAATGTCACAATGGAACTCTGCTGTACACTTATATAATTTTGTTTTGTTTTGTAGGTGGACGTCGACCTGAAAGGTGAAGTTATCGATACATTTTGGATCGTGAAGCCGACGCACGCCGAGTACAACATATAAACAATAAACAATACTTACTAACTGAACGTCTCTACATACGTGACGTAAGGGCAGCACTTGCACGGGAATGACGCGGTATATAGGGTGCTTAAACTGAAAAGTCGCATTGGAAAATTTAGACAAATATAACCATTATTCTACATTAATAAAATTCCAAAAACCATGGTAAAAAAAAATAAGATATATAGATATTTCACCTAAGTTTTTTTATGTGAATAGAGTGGCAATTCAGATTAAGATTTTACGAGGGACTTCATAATTTTTTACAGTAAATTTTATATACGTATTGCAATATAGTAATAAGGTTTTATGTATGAAAGTTAACGAGGCTTTATCTATTTGAACATATTGAATATGATCTGTGCTCTTTAATATACGCTTTACTATATGTATACAGTGGTGTCGGTTGTATACAAATTCTCTAAATTTAAATTTCTCTTAACTACGATAGTCCTTCTTCTGTTCACAATAAAGTCCACATTCATGTAACACTTAACACGATCATTCTAACCAAAGGACTTCAATTGTAAGCAATTCTGCATCAGTTTAGAGGGGACACAAGTTACATAACGACTAAATTTGTGTAAAACATACCACAATGGAACACAACAGTCAACTTTCACATGCGTTATACGACTTTGAATTATAATGTCAACAGAATAAGAACTTCTATAATTTAATTCGCAAGCGTTATACTAATTAGATTTTTAGTTTGAATGCAGAATAAAAAGTACCATAATTTAGACAATTTTAAGTTTAGGGTTTTTTTTAGTTTATAAATAGAATAGACACAAGTATATGATATAAATATGTTTTTATGTACCCTTTGATATTTACGTTTTGAAGAAAATATATTTTATATAAAATTTAATATAAAACTAGTGTAGAAAATCTATTTGACGTTGTAGTGTTCGAATACAAAACTGAATAAAGAAAGAAAAATCAATAGAAACATATCTTGCTAAGTAATGCTTAGCTTAGGGCACTCGAATTGACGATGAACTAAGCAAATAATACGAGAAAGTTCGGTTAAATTCGGTATATAGATTTTAGCGTAAATGTTACAAAACGGAAAGGAAAATCTCGAACCACAGCGAGGTTCGAACCTGCGCCATCAGAAGGGCGGATTATTATCCATCCGTCTGGTTATGCTGTGCTCATCTGGGCTATCATGGTAGTGACTCACAGCGTGAATTTGTTCTGTCTAACAAAAGTACGGGCCGCCCAAACGGCGGATCGGCAGCGGGTTCGAACCCCGCCCGTAGTTCATATTTTTCTTTATGATTTGATAAGCTTATTCGGCCTCAGTGTAAAAAATACAATGTTATGTTAATTAATAGCTTATTGGATTGATTATTTACAAAAGCAGTTTTCTCTGTACGTTCCACACAATGTTGTATGTGTGAGTGAATTCATTTGTCTCCAGTTATTATGAAACTGAAAAAGAGAAATCCAATTAAAACTTTCTTAATTATTTAATTAAGAATGAGTTACCATTACATTGTGATAATACCAAACGATGGAAAAAAGCAGTAGAGCTCTTCCCACTAGTTCACTTAATACAATAAGTGAACTAGTGGGTCTTTATTCCCAGTTGTTCTATTAAGACCAAGTTTTCTATCATTAGATAGTGACTATTCCTACCAATAAATGTATAAGCTACAAATATAAAAAGGCCAAATATTATGATAGTCTGCACTAAACTTTGACAGTTCCCGAGTCCTACCACCTTCCACCCTACGAATGAATATATGTAGAAGTGTAACTCTCACACTTACCGCTTGAGATCCGACTCATCAAGTTTAATTATTGACAAAACACTCACAAGGTTCCATATTTGATTAGATTGGTCGCATTAAGGTTACGTTGTTGCGGCGCACGGTAGGTACAGTTTAAAACAACGCCCGCCGCGGTCAGATTTGCGTTCTGCTGTTTTATAGCATCACTTACATTTCTTTACATATTTATTCGTAGGCTGCAACAATATTAAAACGTTTCCTAAATGCGCTCTGTTATACTCACTAAATCATGTGTCAGAAGAAATAAGTCAGTGCAGGAGAATTTATTCAACTATGATTGAAAAACTAGGCATCAGTGTCTGTTCTTTAAACAGCTGAACATAACACAGTGGAACAAATACAAAACAATGGACATATTGTATAAATAAAATTGTGATATAGGTAGTAGTAGGGTTCCGTATGATCATCTATCTATACATATAGTACATTATTATTTTGATACTGCTTAGAAAGTACACGTTAAATTAAAATTTATAATTAATTATATATTTTTGTAACAATATATTTAATGGAAATAAATGAAATACGTAATACAATCACTTGTATTTGTGTCCATCTAAGCTCGTGCAGATATAAGAACTAGTAGCGTCGTTAACCCTCACTCAACTGGAATCCCCCCCTCCCAATCCCCCAGGGTACGACTAGACACCACCTACTATTCCATCGTAACAAATCCAGGGGACTCAACTAGTAAAGTGCAATTCCACTTATTAACCCGGATTCCACTAGTACTAACCAATGAAATTCCTTTACAGTCTCGTATCAATAAAAAATATTCGCACTGTTACTAAAACAGATTTTTTTCTTTTATCCACCGTGACACTACCGCTACGCAATAACAGCAGTGCCATTGGAGATTTTGATCTCCACACTACTATGGAAATAGCAATAGTACTAATGGAGAACATATTTTCAGAGGCACAACTATCCTAAAAATCATTAAGCCTGTAACTGATTCAATAATATTACAAAATTTGGTATTTTTTATATGTGATAATAATTTTATTTTGTGGACCAGCCCTATAAACATTTATTTGTTATAGGGTTAAATGTGGCATTACACGGTACACAGGTGCCTTAATACCAAAAGACCTCCCAAACACCCTATACTTAACGCTGACTCAGGAGGAGAAATCTTCCTTGATCAGTGAAGGGTATGGGCGCGGCCAGGGGTCTCGCACACTGACCGTACATGAGGCACAGGGACTGACATACGAGGCTGTCATTGTCATCCAGGGGAGAGAAAAGGTGACAAAACTTAGGGACAGCGTTCCGCATGCGGTTGTGGCATTGTCGCGGCATAGAGAGAGCTGCACCTACTACACCGATGACAGCTCAGACGCCATCGGTGGTTTTGTGCGGCGGGCGGTAAAAGCGACGGAGGAAGAAATAACAGAATACAACCTAAAAATGGCACTAAAAGATCGTAATGAAGAGGTCGTGGAGGAAATGTTTAAAAGAAAGAGGACCCCGGAGTCAGTGGCAGGTCCATCCGTGACAAAATAAATGTTAAGATTAAATAGATTAATTTAGTTTTATAAATTTAATGTAAAAACTGCATGTGAAAATCATATAATTAAATAATATTAGCATAACACTAACAAAACTTAGAATATAAAAAAATAATAATAATAACCTCGTGAAGGCCGAGAAGGACAAAGTCAGCAAGTACCTTGACTTAGCTCACGAGGTAACCGCCATGTGGGATGTTGACTCGACGATCATTGTCCCGATAGTCGTTTCGGCGAACGGCCTAATAGCGAAGAGCCTCGACCAACACCTCAAGAGGCTCTCACTAGACGGTTGGATCAAGGGTCAGATGCAGAAGGCAGTGATACTCGACACGACACGCATTGTCCGAAGGTTCCTTTCTCTGCAGTCCTAACCGCTGGTAGCTTAGGCCCTGCCCCGCTGCTGGCGGCATCCTAGTTTTAAGTTTTTTATAATATTTATTTTTTATATATGAATGTTGTAAAAAATTTAAAATTATGTTATTAAATAAATAACGTGAATAATAATAAAAAAAAAAATAATAATAATAATAATAATGGACTCACTTAGTTTTTAAGATACAACACCTTGATCACTAACTTACATCTAAGTGTTAAGAGTAAATCTAATGATAAATGGAGTATGACACTTGTAAGATTGTAATATGTTATAAATAGAACTTGATCGAAAAAGAGTACGGACCAAGAGTCTGTAGTGCGTAGTTTAATTATAAAAAAAAAAAAAAAAAAAAGTGGCATTCGGCGAAAACTTGTTTTCTTTACGCTCGTCTTATTTTGAGAAATTATCCATGTCAAGTTCAAAGCTTGCCTCTTAAAATAATTCAAATCGCCCTATATCGAACACAAATTACACATATAGAACATTGTGCCGCTCAAGAATAAAATCTATTTTACTACTGCTTCTTTCTTAGTATCACGAGAGATCAGAATCTCCCACACTACTGGTAGTGCAAAGCAGTAGTTTCAAGAAGGATAAAAGAATAGTTTTACTATTTACCGTGACTGTTATAATAGATATATAATGATCACTACATAGTATGAAACAAAGTCGCTTCCCGTTGTCTGTCTGTCCCTATGTATGCTTAGACATTTAAAACTAGGCAACAGATTTTGATGCGGTTTTTTAATAGATGGAGTGATTCAAAAGGAAGGTTTATATGTTATAAAACATGCATAATATAGGTACCTAATAGAGAAACACTGGTAATTTCAGAGGTTTCTTATGTGATGTCGTAAATAAACACATTTTTTTGCGCTTACATTGCAAACGCTAGCTGACCCTACGATAGATTAAAATAATGTATTACAGTATTGTACACCTTAAAAAGATCCGTGGTAGGATAGTATATGTCTATCTCTATCCACTTAGCACCATAACTATTTCGCTACCAGTAGTCTAATGACACGTCTTTTATGTACGTTCCAATCTCCATACACATAAGTAAATTTTATTTGCACACTATTGATTGGGCAAATAAAATTTACGTCTCAATCGACCACTAGCCACTCTCGACCACTATAATTGCTAGTATGAAATACATTCCAGCTCACCACCAGTGATATGTCAGTCATTCCGAGAAGTCTTAACAACCAAATACATCCCAGTATAATGACTAGTAGGAATAATTATCTGTATAAAATAATATCTAAATCAGAATAGTATAGATGTCGCTTTTAGGAAGTCTACTGGGAAAGTAATTTTCAAAAGTAATCTCAGTAAGTCTCCTTGGAAGAATAATTTTGTAAGTCCACTGGAAAGTGAATTCCCAATAGTCTTACTAGTTAGTTTAGTGGGAAGAGAATTCCCCATTGTCCTACTAAAAAGTAAATTTCCATTATTCTTACTGGTAAGACTACTGGGAATAACCAAATTTTTAAGAACAACTACTTAAGTAGGATCAATGGGCGAAAATAGTATGAAAAGTTCCACTACAGTCCCATGACAAGTTAGAAAATAAAATCTCACTAGATACATGATGGAATTGTCCAATGGAACTAGTGTGAAAAATCCGCATTTTTATGCTAACTGTTGGCCTGCAGTAATAATTTTGCAATTCCAGAGGTACTGTGCACATAGTGACCGGCTCGGCGGGATGTAAGGAAGGCAGAGACAGGTTCAAACGTAAGATAGATTTTTTTACAGTAAGTATAGTAGTGCCATGGTTATAGGACATTTTACGCATGCCGTCTAGAATATCCTCGATTTGAAAATCTGTCGCCAAGCACCTAACGGTGTGTTCCGGCTGTTGTTCTTGAGAGCCAGTAATTCTAGGCTAGCTTGAACAACGATTTCGACCACAGCATCACTTACCATCAGGTGAGATAGTGGTCAAAGGCTAGTATATCAGCTTAATAAAAGAATTCGAAATTGAAGAGTAACCTTACTCTTTGGTAGGCATCGAGTTGGGGATCTTCAACGTAGAGCAGAAGCATCGAGTTCGGGCTCATTGCAATAGTCACAAAATAGATGGTGATCAGGGATGGTAGATGTCAGGGGTTCTTTCATTTTTAGATAGCTATTACTCATAATTGAAACTATTTTGTTAACGGGTCACCCTCTTAGAAGCTACTAGCTGTTAACCGGTTTTTTCTTGTTCTAGATAACCCGTTCGACTGGTCCGCGTTCAGGTCGCAGGACTTCGGCTACTCTAACTTCAAGGCTTACAACAAAACTCATAACTACATGGAACAGGCATGTACCTTCTCGTATTTGACTATATAGTCTTAACCTACGAATACATATTTAGTAGGTCTTAACTCAACCTGTGTGAGTTGTGTAAGGAAAGCATAAATAAAAAAAGCTGAATATCATCAGAATGCTCAACATTTCATTAGATGATTCTAGGATCTATCCTTGTTGCTCTATGCGGCGCTATTCTCAGTGAATTTCGCTCGTATTAATAAATGCAGTTTTGGACAGATGTTTCATACTCGTACATTAGGTAAACGTCAAATCAAAGAATTAGAGAGAGAGCATTAATTAATATGAGCCTAAGTTACCATTGACTTGATTTACAAGTGATTGTCACTGTCTGTTCGGCTTTTTAAATGATTATAATATTTTTTAAATAACTTCCCGATGAGTTAGAGCCTTGAAACTATAAACATAGCTCAGTACTTACGGGATGACGACATTTGTTAATATTTTTATTCATTGTAAAATTACGCTCACAGAAGACTAAGTACCTACCTACGTTGTAAAATAATTATTTAAATTATAAATATAGCTATTCATGGTTATATAAATTACAGTGAATCATGTATATAAAAACTGAAGACACATTGACAATATTATCCATTGCATGTTAGTGCATCAGCACGATGACTTAGTGGCCGTTGCTATGGATTGCAGCGCAGCAGGTCCACAGTTCGAACCTCCGCGGGATTGAGTTGCACTACGTGGTGGGAGGACATGTTCCACTGGCTAGCTACCATCCTCAAGTAGACATGTTTTACCAAGCACCTAAAGGTGTGTTCCGGCAGCCGTCCTCTAGAGCCATTAATTTGTAGGTCATAAGACCTCTGTTCTAGATTAAGCCTTCTATCCATTACCACGTCATCATATACCATCAAGTGAGATATTGAGGTCAAAGGTTAATCAACAATAAAAAATTCGCCCCTCGATACTAGAATGGTTTAAGTAATAAGTTAGTAAGTACCTATTTAAATTTTCAGATATCAGTAGATCTCAAAGGACAGGCCATCGACTCATTCTGGCTCGTCAAGAACAAAGGTCTGCGATTTGACTAGATACATAATTTAAATATGGAGGAGGTTGCTTCAAGGAGCTGACGCGTAAATATTTTTGGACGGCGCGTCTCCTGCCAATGATTTTTCCGAAACATTACCTACACTAAAACTCGAAACTTTTGTCAATGGTCGAAACAAAATGTTTTCCATGGCTTGCGGAAAGCATCTAAAGTATCTAAACATTAACCCCCGGCCGGGTTGAAGGGGGCGGGATACTGGTTTGACCCAACCATGTATTACTACGAGAACCAATTAAATAATGTAGAGTATGAGAGTTTCTGAAACAAAGTTTTGTTTGTTTAGACCTGTCTCTTGCGCGGATGACGCGAAACAAAGCTTTGTGTAGGTACTTACTAAGTTACTAGATTTTGTTGTCTCGAAAAACATTATCGAGCGTTATTTTACCATATTTTAACAGAGTTTACGTACAAATGAGATACCTACTAAATGTGATCATGATCAACAATAAATAGATACTTAATAAGCTTAATTCAGACTTTTATTTTTAAATTTAAGTAAAAATAGTTTGTATTAGGTAAAGCATGTATAAAGCTAGGAAGTACCTATCTAATAAAACCTATTCCACAACAGGGTCGATGTTTGGTAAGTTTAACAAAATCTTCTAAGACTACTAGGAATTTTCTTCCTATAAGTAATATACTTACGAAGTATATGACTAGTAGTCATATTTCTTTCATTGAATCTCGTTGCTAACTAGGAAAATAGATAGCAGGTGCTCAGGAATGGTGAAAACAGAATAATTTGTCCAATACGGCGATCAAACCCTGAAACCGGTGTGTTCCGGCAGCTATCCTTGAGAGCCAGTCATTCTAGGTTAAGCCTGTTAACACCTTCGACCACATCATCACTTACCATCACGTGAGATTGTGGTCAAAGGCTTACCTATCAGCAATAAAAAAAAAAAAAAAAAAAACCTCTTCAAATAAAGTGAACTGAATAGGAAAATAATGGAAATGATTAACTCGCTAAACGGTGACGCCCTACTTCAAATGGTCCTAAGCATATTAATGCTGTTATAAAGTCCAGAATTGGGTACGATACTACTTTTTTTCTTTTTAACTACTACGGTGAAAATCATGGTAAGTTTTGGCATAGAACACATATGTCTTCTACATAATATGAGTATTCAATATTTCACTTAAAAAATTACACATTTGGCCTTTTCTATATAGTTCAGCTGTGTTTATAATACTTCTTTGGATCATATCCAGTTTACAGGTGTTTACCCGACCTGCACAGTTATCACTATGTACAAATATACTTTGTATGCACATTGGTGTCTCTACGTCCAGGGATCCTGTCATATTTTTCACAACATTCATTTTATATGAACGAAAAACATCAGGCACTCTGTCCAAGTGCTTGAACATGTGTCTTGATATAGGCTGTCCGATGAAAGGACTAACAACGAGCTCAGCAAAGTTAAAAGCTTCATAGAATTTAAAGAATTCTCCTAGAAGGCTATATAAGCTATCATTGTTCATGCAAACATTCCTCTTTCTTTCAAAAGCTACGTTATAAGGACCATCAATGCTGTCAAGAATAAGGGGCTGAACATCCTTTTGCAGCTTCATCACAGCAGGTAGAATCAATCGCTGTTGCAAGAAGAAAATCACCAACAACATCAATGCATAATTTGATAAGTGTGCATCTCCAGTGGTCAAGTTCTGCAATCGTGCCCAATACTTTATGATGAAGGCCAGCCTAAGAGCCCGTTTATCCATGTCCAACAAGTGATGAAGTAGATCACTTTCATAAACAGATGTAGTAGCTTTCAGGCTTATGTCACATAATATATTTGCTGGTTTGAAGTACAATTTAATTAGAGCAACTTTCTTGGTTGCCTTTATAGTGATGTCCTGATAAACATCTGAATAGTTCTCAAATGCAGCTTTTGTTTGGTACAGCAACTCAACATCAGAGGTGTTATAGCAAGGGGACAAGAAGACTTTAATGTCTATATCGCAGGAACTGAGGCCGAGGCCATAGGCCTGTGATCCAAAAGGAACCACTTTGCAACCTGAAAGAAAGTACATTATAATTACCTACATTATAATTATTTGCCTTACAGCAAAGCTCAAAAAATTATCGAGCTTTCTTGTAAGTATATAGGTTAATATTTATTTATCAACATGAGTTACCAGGCCACGTGGTTTTTAAGGTATCTTCAATTGTGTGGGTTATTTCTGGTACAGACTTGAACTTTTCATTATTTAGCATAAGTTGGTCCACTTGCATATCAAAGCTTGGCCTTTGCTCAGAATCTGTTCATTGAATGGAAGACAAGAATATATTTTATAAGTATTAAAATTGATTTACATAACTAACGCAAAACAAAATTAAAAAGTACGTAGCTTTAATAAAAATACCTATCCTTTACATTAGATACTTACCTAGTAAGATTTCCATTTATATGAATGCAAGAAGGTATATGCGCCATCGAAGGCAAGGTAGGTAGGTAATAAAACAAGTTATATATCACAGCACCGCTCCTTGGTAGTTTCGTAGTATATATTCTATTTGATCTATGGGTAGTTTGACTAGTTTTCAAGTAGGTACCTAGGTAATATCGTAAAAGACTAGGTAAGTAGGTACTATAACTCCTACTGGCCTGAGTATAATAATATCTAAAGCTGGTGATAGACGGCGCGGCCTAGCGCGAGCCGGACGACGGACGACGCGTCGCGTCGTCCACGTTCGCCATATCACGCGCCGTCTAGCACCCCGACCTCTGACGAGCCGAGCCTCCAGACGGTGCAGAGCCATGGTGCCTATTTGAAGTTTAATTTTCTATTTGAAACACATATACGTGAATTAAATGATTATGGACTTTATTCAACTATATGAAAAGGAACCGTTTATATGAAATCATAAAGATACAGGTCACAAAAACACATCCGCGGGCGGATGGCGCGGTCTGCGCTATCACGCGTCGTTTATCACCACCTTAAGGTCACCAAACTCGGTGCTAATCCTTAACCACAAAACTACTAGGTACTCTAAGTCAAGTAAGTATACCAAGGTGTCGTCGCGGGAATAGGTACTTATTTCTAATTCTACACACTTTGAATATGCCTACTTCAATTGTTGCAAATCAAATTCGTGCTAAAAAACGCTACTTGTGCTAACGACAGCGTTGCCAACAACCCGTCTACTCCGTGAGTTTCTTTTTACCGGTACGCGGCTGTATGAATTTATTAAACAAATTACTACGAACTATATACAGCACTACAGCAAGGTACTTCAACAAAAGCATTTAGACAACCTATAAGTCATAGCAGACTTACAGGCAGTCCAAAATCCAAATGCTCCAGCCCACTCCCAGTTGGCAGCGTGCCCACTGCCCACCATGCTGGCAGCATTGCCACATGAATAAATAACCGTATATTCATGTGGCATTGCCCCGTTGAATTCCGTGACATTTCACATATTCGCTGGGGTTTCGTTCGTTCCTGCAAGCCTTCGGCCAAGACAAAATTTTGGTCAATAAACGCAAATACACCGGCCGCACCGTTCCAGCACTCCTTAATTAGATGCAGATAAAATTTGATCATACCTAGGAGGAAGTATATCTATTATGGAGTAGCTATGCGCGTATACCCGATAGAGACAGAGTATAAATACCTAATATTGCAGAATTGCCAGTGTCCCATAACATTACCCAAATTACAATGAAGCTTTTAGAAAAATATTGCCGCGCCTACTGAAAAAATACATTTGCATGGTACTTGCTCAAGGTGGACTGGACCGTTCAATTTGTTATATCGGGGTATTCAAAATTTAATGTATATTGCTAGATCGGATAACTTTAGTACGTGTATTGTTTTTAAATTGCGCAAATCGGAAATTATACCCTAAAGTATTTTGGCATCATAACTTACAAATATATAATTGTTTCTTAACTGTTTTTGCAGATTAGTAGAGAAATATATGAAATCAGATACATATACGTAAGACACAATAACAAAATACTCTATAAAGGATCTCTGTTTGAGTAAATTAAATACTTACAAATGTTATTCGATCTCGCAACAAATAGACAGACTGTTAAATTTTGAATTTCTCGCTACAGCTTGAACGGTCCGCTTTAATGGCAGAGAAACCAGGTCAGCTAGTTTTAGAAAATTACCATGATTCTAAAACTAACTGAAAATGTACAGAATATTTTTTTGGTAGAGTTTAAAACTATGGCATAATAAATATATAACTTAACCCATGGTACTATTGGATAACTAGCTTGCGCCTGTGGACTCAACCGCGTGGAATAGTTATATCGTAGTCCCCCGAAAATACTCAATATCTCGGAATAAAGGTAGCCAATGTATTAATCCAGGTCCTACGGAATCTATATATATGCGGAAATTTCGTTGAAAACTTCGGCGTTGAGTGACTTGAAGGTTTGTATCAGTAATAAACTCATACAAACCTTCGTACCTATAATATTTCATAGTGTGTACTTAAAATAAAACAAAGTAATAATGTATTTATAGCTTTATGGTATATAAAACATATGTGTGAATAACATTGAGATTCAACATTTTGGCACCACTTACAATTTAATTAATTAATTATGCAATTTTTTATTTAATTAATTTTGTCGTCCAGTTGCATGAATCCATCAACGATGAAGGACAGCATCCTTATGAAAACTGCAAATCAAAATTTAATTGCGTTAATTTTACTGCTTAGTTGGTCAAAAGTAGTTCGTACAAAATTACCCACTTTTATGGGCAATATCTTCGGTCGTGAGCTGGTATTCCGAAAATTGCTATAATTCGAATAAGTATAATTTTTAAACTATGTTCACACTCTCTTTTCTACCTAAATAAATTTCATCATAGTAGAGCGAGACAGATAGACAAAAGAACACTACTTAATTTTTATGGATTATAATCTCAAAATCAAGAAATTATTTTGTAGTAAAATGTAAGATTATCAAATAATTTTACACGCAGACATTCATGTTATGATCAGAAATTCATATATGACTCGCATAGACTGTGTAAGAATGGTGAAGACATATGAAAAATAGCACTCACATGTGATACGTAAGGTGTTCCATATTTCGTTCTGTTCTGTTTTTACAGCCAAGAATTCTGCATTTCAACATGTTTGATGGAAGCAGCAGCGTTGAATTTAACTTACAATTTACAATACACACTTCAAAATCATTGGTTAACACGAAAAATGGACACTTTCAAGCACCCAATAAATTTGTCTGCCACAAACTGCTTTGTGGCAAACAAAGAAATCGCATACGCCGAGCAAGACAAAAAAACTGACGCTGTCTCTTTCAAACTAATGCAATCGTATATATTACCATTCTTGTCTCACAACCAACAGAATATAAATGTCTTCTCCATCATGGATATACTTCCTCCTAGGATCATACCCAATCAGGGCAACCTGTTCCCATTCACATAGATAATATAAATTAAATTAAATCGGTGGGTATGTAACATTCAGTTCACCTTGTGTTCAATAAGTAATTATTGTAAGTTACCTATTTATTATTATTATTAATTTATAATTTATGTTTGTTGATTCTGTAGATAGTATGTAGAAAAAGATATTACGCACGACCATGCATGTGTGTAATATGGTATTACCTACGCACACATACATAGGTTTTTACCTACTATAAGCTATGCAAGCTGCAGATATATATTGTTTTTATTGGTTTGTTATTTCTAAAATGTAACAGGTTTTGTTAACAAAACAGTTCTGCAGGCTAAGAAAGTATTTGTTAGCAAAACGTGTTCAATGTTAGAAATAATATAAACATAGCTGCGGCATTCACAATGCCACATGGATAGCCGATCAGTAGAGCATTGGATTGGCATAATTTCAAAATCACTTAAGAGATAACAACCTAATTTTAGAAGTAGTAGATACGTACCTTATATATTTTTACTATTTTTTATAATTAACTACAAAGCGATTACGAAATATATCAATACAAATTTAAGAGCATGGTTTTAAGTTTTAAATTATGAACAAGAAACAAACAACAAGTTATATTCAGATTATATTTGAAAAATATACCAATTATCATACAGTAAATATACTAAAAGAAGTTGATATTAGTTGAAGTTATTATAGTAGTTGTATAGTTGTTGAAGAGTTCAAATTATAATACGTGGCAATGCAGCTCCTCGCGTATGTAGTCCGATGCAGTTGTAAGCAATCTATTTTGAGGGATGAAAGAGTATCATGGACAAAAGAGCCTCGCCTGTGGAAGCTTTCACTGTGGAGATATTTTTAGAAGCTGACCCTGCCTGACTTCAAAATCAAAAAGAGTCTTACTAAAGAACATTGTTTTCATAAATATGAACACAAAAATTGACTAAGTATGCTTATTTTGTCTCGAATACCGTATGAAATTTCATTTAAAATTCATCGGAAATGTGATCAAATCTATTTAAAACTATATTTTTCTAGAAAAATAGACTTCTAGGTACAGGGTGGTCCAGCCTTGTTAGCTTTTCCAGATATATTCTATAAGAGTATATAAGATACATATATTTAAATATATTATATAAGAGTACTGGTAAAGACCGGAAAATAAGCAGGATAAAGATAGTTTCCATTCTATGGATGGCTTATACCTCTATTTAGGCAAAATATGTATGAACAAGCTTAATAGGATTAAGCTGAACAAATAGGTTTAGTATAAATATTACATAGTTTTGCACCAAATATACGTATATATTTGTAAAAACATGCATAGTTTGGTTTTAACGAAGTTCTCCTAGAAGCAATAACAAAGAAATACGAAAGGCCCTTCTCTCTGAAGTAAAATTGTTCAATCCCGCCAGTCTGAAGTACTGAAGTCTTATACAGTCCACTCACGCAGGGTTTAGTTCCGCACATTATTGTTTATAGAAGGAAGCATTTCTTTTCTGTAAAAAAGTATTTTTTTAAATTGTGTCATTATTTTGCAAATAAAGCAGCCTTAATAAACTGATTAACTTTTCCATGCAGTCTCTCTAAAGGATTACGGACATGTCACATGATCATGTTCTATACTGGTGGACATTGGGTCCATCCATAGGCAATATACATTATGGTATTTCTGGTGTTCCATATGGAAACATAATATAGACGTTGACACTTAACATGTGACTTTTAAATATATAATATATTTGTATAATTATGCTGAAGTTTTGTAAGGCTGGTCTAGTCATGTTAAATGGTTAATTTATAGGCGATGCCCCGTCCACCCACTGGACTTTCCCACTGGTGGGTGGACAGGGAATTCAAGTTTCCCCGTCCACCCACTGCACTAGAGTTGGAACCAAATCCACTGCTTCATCGATATTACAAATAATATATATTTTTGCTACTGGATTAACTCTCAAGTAAGGTCTTAGATGTGACAGCTGTCAAAGTGACAGTTGATGTTGCAGTTTTCAGTTTCGTTTCTTGTTTGGAGTTTTTTAAACTAATCTATAAATATAGATAGCTGTAATCGTTGGCACGGGTATCCGGAGTGGTCATGCTCACAGAAAGGTGTTGTCTAGCGGCGGTGTAGTGTGTCGGGTCGCCATCTTCCCTCAAAAATGGTTGAGGAAGGCGATGGCTGGCACATGCGTCAACTCGTGAACGGGTGCTGCTAGAGGATACTGGTCTGCTCTGGATGCTAGTGCTAATGACATTAACGGAAAAAAATGAAAAAAAAAAAAAAAAAAACTTTTAACACTGTTCCCCCTTGGAATGTTGCATGTTTCCTATTTCATATTTCTTGCTTACTAATAAATTATGTCATAGTTAAAAAAAGTCACGGACCCTGGAGTCTGTGGAGTGTAGATTTAAAAAAAAAAAAAAAATATAGATAGCTTTGACGTGTGACAGCTGTCAAAGTGACAGTTTATGTCAAATAGACAGATGTGATTCGTGACAGGTGTCAAAGTGACAGTTGGTGTAGTAGTTTATGTACTCTACTTGTAATTTTTATGACATTTGTCAAACTTTTATAGATCTCATAGACATCTTCATTTCAGATGACAGCTGTCAAATTAAAATGGGCTTTATCTCGGAAACTATTGACTCTAGTCTACTAGTTTCTTGACAAATATGGTAAATCTCATAGAGATCTTCATTTCGGATGACAGCTGTCAAATTTAAAAGTGTTTTATCTCGGCAACTATTGATCCTAGACTACTTGTTTTTTCACAGGTATGATAGATCTCATAGAGATCTTCATTTCGGATGACAGCTGTCAGATTTAAAAGTGTTTTATCTCGGCAACTATTGATGCTAGACAAATAGTTTCCTTACAAAAGTGAAAAGTCTCATGGAGATCTTCAGTTTAGATGACAGCTGTCAAATATATGTGTTTATCTTGGTTAATATTGTCCTAATAAAAACAAATATTTTAAAAGTATTCTAAGAAAAAACTGACTCAGTGTTTAAATAAAACACTTAATTTTTTTAGCCTAATTAGTGTATATACTGCATGCTTTGTGCTACGAAAAGTAGGAAGTGTCACAATGTTGAGTCCTTTGTCTTGCAAGGGTTCGATATGTTTCTTATATATATTGGTCACAGGGTCGTCTGGAATAGATACTTACTTTTTTGCATTGTCAATTGCTAATGCGACGTCAGTTTGCGATTCAGTAGATATACACAGTTCACCATATAGGACTGATCTTTTGTTAAATGGCCACCCTTTAATTATATTGGAATTTCATGATAAGAAATCTTATTAGGTATATTATAAATAACATAACCGAAGAAATCAGTTTTACATACGTGGAATATACATATTCCATTAAGTGTTTATTTATTAATGTCTGTAAGTAGTTATACTTAATAGAAGAAATAATCCAATAGCGATTGTTTTCAATAAAACATCAGTTCGTATCAATAATTCTTTAGGACCAATCCCACGGTTTTTTTTACCCATTATAACTACCACCTTGGTAGTATGTAAGGTGTTTGTATGGCCATATCACATCAACTTACAGGAAATAAAAATCATGTGTTTTTTAATACCTGATAGCTTAGCCTTTGACCACGACTCAAGGGATGATGTGATCGAAGGTGTTGTTCAGGCTAACCAAGAATTACTGGCTCTCAAGGACAGCTGCCGTTAAGTGCTTGGTGACAGATTTTCAACTTTAGAGTAGTTGCTAGCTAGGTGGACATTCGCAAAATGCACTACCACCACGCGTAATATTTTTTAAATTATGTATATGAAAATTATTGAAATTTGATATCACATAATTAATTTTGATTTCACATTTGGTGGACAATTGACCTAAACAAATGGTACCTAAAAATTGAATTAAGACGAAAAACTGTCAAAGTGGCTTTCGATGTTGCATTTTACCTATCAGTGCTTTCAAGTTTGAGAGATGTCATGCGAAATGAAGATCTCATAGATAACTATCATATCTATGAAGAGACTAGTAGACTAGGATCAATAGTTGCCGAGATAAAATACTTTTAAATCTGACAGCTGTCATCCGAAATGAAGATTTCTATGAGATCTATCATATCTGTGAATAAACTAGTAGTGTAGGATCAATAGTAACCGAGATAAACACTATTTTAGTTTGACAGCTGTCTTCTGAAATGAAGATCTCTATGAGATCTATCATATCTGTAAAGAAACTAGTAGTGTAGGATCAATAGTTTCCGAGATAAACACTATTTTAGTTTGACAGCTGTCATCTGAAATGAAGATCTCTATGAGATCTATCATATCTGTGAAGAAACTAGTAGTGTAGGATCAATAGTTTCCGAGATAAACACTATTTTAGTTTGACAGCTGTCATCTGAAATGAAGATCTCTATGAGATCTATCATATCTGTGAAGAAACTAGTAGTGTAGGATCAATAGTTTCCGAGTTAAAAACTATTTTAGTTTGACAGCTGTCATCTGAAATGAAGATCTCTAGGAGATCTATAAAAGTTTGACAGATGTCATAAAAATTACAAGTAGAGTACATAAACTACTACACCAACTGTCACTTTGACACCTGTCACGAATCACATCTGTCTATTTGCCATAAACTGTCACTTTGACAGCTGTCACACGTCAAAGCTATCTATATTTATAGATTAGTTTAAAAAACCCCAAACAAGAAACGAAACTGAAAACTGCAACATCAACTGTCACTTTGACAGCTGTCACATCTAAGACTCAAGTAAGGTCTTAGATGTGAGTTAATCCAGTAGCAAAAATATATATTATTTGTATTATCGATGAACCAGTGGATTTGGTTCCAACTCTAGTGCAGTGGGTGGACGGGGAAACTTGAATTCCCCGTCCACCCACTAAATAAAAATGAAATAATATAATTAATTAATTAATTATAATTTCGTTTCAAGTAACTCGGATGGGCATTATAAAAGGAATTCCAACTTGCCCTCCATGCCACATTGCCCTCCTGGATGTGGTCCAGTCCTCAAAGCGCGAAGACTTATCCGAAAAACGTATGTTGCCAACAAGCCTGTTTGGGTTCCCTCCCAGACAGTCTGCATAACTATGAAAGGAAGACTTATCCCAAAAAAAATATACTGCTTTAATGCCGCAATAGCCGTAGAGTCATATCAACTTCCATTCATACAATGTTTGGCTTGCTGCAGATTTGGACATATCTAAACTGCGTGTTGTTCCAAAGTCCGTTGCTTTAAATGTTCTCAACCACACTTAGGATCCTCATGTCCAACTATAGAAGCTGAAGCAACTTGTGTTTTCTATTCCGGCAGGCACTTCGCTATTGACAAAAAATGTCCCGAACACGGGAGACAAAAAATTATTAAGACATTGGTTTCCGACGAATACATTTCTTACAATGAGGCAGCTGCTCGAGTTCCAACTGGGAATCGCCGCTTATATGCTGATATAGTCAGTTCCAATCCAGCTCCAACTCCCCAAAAATCTCAGAATGTATCTTATAGGAAAACAGTGATCATCCTTCAACGTCCTACTCCAGCACTAGGCAAATCTTATGACAAAGTTACTCATGATAACATAACTGGAACTCCATCTTCGTCCGTTGGCAACGGTTGTTGTCTGAAATCAGATAATTGCCCTCCTTCTCAATCTGAAAACCTTCTTGAGTTACTATCTTATACTATTCTAATCGGTTCCTACAATGGAATGTCAGGAGTGCTCGCCTCCGAAAGCCTGAACTAATTTATTTGATCAATAAGTATAAACCCGTCGTTGCGGCCATTTCTGAGACATGGTTTAAGCCCGACACCATTTTTCGGCTGCCTGGCTACGCCTGTTTCAGAGATGAACGTGACGACGGGTGGGCAGGTTGCACCCTCCTCATAAAAAAAACTATTCCATACTCTCTTCTCCCTCTTCCACCTCACAGTTGTAACTTTCATGTTGTTGCTGTGAGATGTTTAGATATTTCTTTTGTTTCCATTTATATCCCTCACCCTAACGCTTCAATAATATCAGAACTGTCTCCTATATTTTCCTCTATTCCTCCTCCTGTAATCATCCTTGGTGATTTTAACTGTCATCATCCTATCTGGGGTTGTCCTGTGTCAGATTCTTTTTCATCCAATTTGATTGATTTAATGGATGATTATAATTTATGTCTTCTAAATGATGGCTCCCCTACACGTTCTGTTTCTCCTCTTCAAAATCCTAGTGCTGTAGGCCTATCCTTTGCTTCTCCCTCTCTGGTTTCACAATTGTTTTGGTCTGTTCTTCCAAATTCTCATGGGAGCGACCACTTTCCTATTCTCATTTCTACCTCATTTCAAAGTTCATCATCCCCTCCCTTACCACCTCTTCTAAAATACAGACTTGCCAATGCTGACTGGAAAAAAATTTCATCCATTCTTGACTCTAAAGTTGCTGAACTTCCACCTGTCGATAATCATAATTATTTACTACTTTATTCAAAATTTGTTGATGCTATTATTGAAACCGCAGATTCAATAATTCCTTTAAAAAAAACTTTCTCTGGTATTCCTTCCCCTCCTTGGTGGGATTCAGAATTTACTTCTGTTGTCAAAGAACGTAATAAGGCAGAGAAATATTTCAATGAAAATATTAGCATAGAGAATTATCTTCATTTCAAAAAAGTTTTAGCCAGATCTATTAGGTTTTTATCGAAAAAAAAAATATATTCTTGGACAAAATTCTGTGAGAGTCTTTCACCCCGTTCCCTTTCTTCAATTGTTTGGCGGAAAATTAAAGCATTTCGTAACTTTAGAAATGATTCCCCGCCCGACTCCTACTAATGATACTTCTTGGTTAGAATCATTCATCGATAAATTAGCTCCTCCATTTGTTCCTTCCCAGGAATTTATTTCTTCCACGCCTCTTTCCTTTTTCATCTATGGATGGTCCCTTTTTATTTGATGAACTTTGTACTACATTAAATCATCTCAAAGATTCTGCTCCAGGATCAGATAGGATCCCATATTCATTTATATGTCGTTCATCTACTGCTAACAAACTATATTTTCTGAGCTTAATTAACAAAATTTATGAAAATTGTAACTTTCCTGAAACCTGGAAACATCAAATAATAATTCCAATTTTAAAACCCGGTAAAGACCCATTAAATCCGTTGTCATATAGACCAATCGCGTTATCATCAGCGATGATAAAAATTTTTGAAAACCTTCTTAAAATTAGGCTGGAATGGTTATTGGAACATCGGGAAATTTTATCGAAGTCTCAATTTGGATTTAGGAAAGGTTTTGGTACAACTCATAGTCCTAGTATATTCATATCTGATATACGTATAGCTTTTTCTAGAAAAGAAAATTTAGTTGCAGTCTTTTTAGACATTACAGGTGCTTATGATAATGTTCTTCTTCATGTCCTTAAACAAAAAAAGATTCAGCTGAATTTGCCAGCGAGGATGACTCATGTTATATGTAGTCTCTTAATAGGTAGAATTATATCTGTCAGGTTCCAAAATTCACTTTCTTCACCAAGGTTGATTTGGAAGGGTTTACCTCAAGGGTCTGTTTTGAGCCCTTTATTATATAATTTATACACTTATGACCTACATCAAAGTGTAGATTCATTTTGTGAAATACTGGAATATGCTGATGATATAGCTCTATATTATGCTTCTGGCTCTATGTCAGATTTGGTATCGCGTCTTAATACAGCTCTTATGTATCTCAATTAATGGTTAAAAAATCATGGACTATCCTTAGCTTCAGATAAAAGTAAAGTGGTATTTTTTTCTAGGAAGAAATTAATT
This sequence comes from Plagodis dolabraria, assembly GCA_963854805.1. Lineage (NCBI taxonomy): Eukaryota > Metazoa > Arthropoda > Insecta > Lepidoptera > Geometridae > Plagodis > Plagodis dolabraria. The sequence goes on along the minus strand of OY978453.1, from coordinate 1,714,169 downwards.
CCTGATCTTCAAATATATATCAATGATTTTTGTCTTGTTGTAAGTAATAAAGCAAAATTTTTAGGGCTTATTTTAGACTAAGTTATCAGGTTCTTTCCATATTGACTATATAAGAAATAAATGTGAAAATAATATAAATATTCTTCGTGCTTTGTCTGGGGTTTGGTGGGGTTCACATCCATACAGTCAAAAACTTCTTTATAATGCCATCATTAGAAGCCATTTGGATTATGCTTCATTTCTCTTAGAACCATGCAGTAAAATCTCGTTAAGATCCTTTGATTCAATCCAACACAAATGTCTTAATTTCTGGTGCTATGAAATCTTCTCCTATAAATGCTCTTCAAGTTGAATGTGTTGAAGCTTCTCTTTATCTTCGTCGACAATCACTCAGTGATCGTTTCTTTTTTCAAGCTGCTCAATTTTCTCTTCATCCAATTTTAAACAGACTTTACTGTCTTTCTATTCTATTTAGGTCTTCAGACTATTGGCGTAATAAAGACCCTTCTTGTCTTTTAAATTCTTTTAATAAACTATCAAGTATGCCTTTTTCGTTATATCAATTTCCTATTCATCCTCTTTTTAGTTTTCCCTATGATTGTTTAATATTTAGACCAAATATTCTCTTACATTTTGGTATTGACAAAGATTCCCCTGGAGCTGATAAAATTTTTCATTATACTATGAATCGTCAATGGCTGAATTGGATGGTTATATTCACCGATGCATCTAAGTTAACAGACAATGTATCGACTGGTTCCGCGGTTTGGATACCTAAATTCAGGATAGTTCTGAGTCATAAATGTCCTCCTTATTCATCTGTATATTCTGGTGAATCAATCGCATTATTAGAAGCCGTCAAATATGTAGAATCCCGTAAATTAAATAAATCTATAATATTTTCAGACTCTCTAAGTTGTTTGCAAGACATTAATAAATTCCCATTTAGGTCTAAAGACCTCTTACACACCAACCTAAAAATTAGAGAAATCCTTTACAGATGCCACTCTTCTGGAATCGAGGTAGCCCTTGCCTGGATTCCAGGTCACTGTGGTATTGAGGGTAATGAAAATGCAGATTATTATGCTAAGCAACCTGTTGAAATAGGATTGGACACGTATTCAAAAGGATTTTCCAGAGACCTACGTACTTTAGCGGAAAGAAATCTTCGAGAAAAATGGTCTGAAATTTGGAATAGGACAAGAATGATTAAAGGTAGACATTATGGGGACATTCAGCCAGATATACCTAATAAGCCATGGTTTTTTAAATATAAAAAGTCTAATAAAATGGTTACCTCTACAATAATCAGATCGCGCCTGGGACATGTTTGCTCACCAGTTTTCCTTTCCAAAATTAGGGTCAGGGACCATTCTCTTTGTGAATGTGGCCTTGAAGATGGAACCTTAGATCATATTTTCTTTTGCTGTCCTAAGTTATCTTATTCTCTGTATGATGTTTTAAGTCCTGATATCCCTAGACCTGTTAACTTCAAATGTCTTCTCTCATAATAATATATCTTTACACCGTTTATACATATTTTATGTAATTTTATTAAGTCCAATAATATTCATTTATATATGTTATTATTAGTTTTTAAATACTTCTAAACCTTTATTTTTGCTTTATTAACTAATCCTAATTGTTCGTTTATTAATTAACCGCGCATTCTTTATTTAAACCGTACATTGGCCACACTCTGACACTGGCAGAAAAACGCCAAGCTGCGTTTAAAAGCCATCTAGAAAAAAGCGCGGGAAACTACTAACTAGGCGGGCGCGATTTTCTTACGGAAAATTTTAAATTTTGTTATTTATTGTAAATAGTGATTAGGGAAGTACAGTTATATTTTCATAATACTTATTTAATTGTATATATTTATTAGTGTACAGTTTTTCTTGGTAAGTCTTTTTAGTTATTAATTATGGAAGAGCCTCCTGACCCGGGGGGTACAGTCCCTTTGGCTGGTTGTTATGTTACCGTAACTGATAGTAATGAATCAGTTATGGATATTGACACGACTTTAACTTCTATAACACCTACTCCTACTGATATTGACACTGATGGTTATGTTAATGTTAAGAGAAGGAGGAAATATCATCGTAATGAGAACAATTATGATTCTCAAACTGTTTCCAACTCGGTTATGGTCCCTGTGATTTTACCAACAGACACTAACATAGTTTCTAATAACAAGAAACCCGACATTTCATCGACAGAAAAATCACCAACTTTCACACCAATAGGAAGAAGTTAATATGAAGCCACAGACAGTGCTCCATACATAGTCCATGTACAAAGAGTACAGTCATCCCCTAATGATGGTTCTACTCTACATCCAATCACGTTTGGTAAATTCTTGAAAAAATATAACATCAAAGGAATAATTAACGGAAGTGTAAAACAAATCGGACGTAATAGAATTACCCTTTCCTTCTTTGATTACAAAGAAGCAAATTCATTCATTGATCATAATAGCTTAGAGAATAATAATTTGAAAGTATTTATACCGACATTTAGTATAACATGAATGGGTCTTGTCCGCGGGGTGCCTACCGAATGGACACCAGAAGAAATAATTGATAATGTTAATTTACCCCCAGGTTGCGGCAAAATATTGAAAATTTGTCGTCTTAACTACAAAGTCAATGTTGCTGGTTCTCATACGTGGAAACCGTCGCAAACTGTAGTTATTACCTTTGACGGGAAAATACTTCCAAACCGTATTTTGTTTGCTATAACGCACTTACTGTGGAACTGTACACGTTCCCGACTATCCAGTGTTTTAATTGTTGTAGGTTTGGTCACACCAAAACACAGTGTCGTTCAAAGCCCCGTTGTTATAAATGTGGTGATGAACATACTGCAGATTCATGCAATAGAGAAGAGGATTGCGCTTCTTTTTGTCTATGTTCAGGTAGTCATTACGCTACTAACAAATCATGCCCTGAATTCATTCGGCAAAAAAGTATTAAGTTGTTGATGGCGGAAAACTGTCTGGCTTATGCAGAAGCTTCTAAGCTACATCCAACCGTTGGTAAATCTTATGCCGACATACTATCATCGACTAAAACCATATCAACAAATAACCCAATTGTATATAATCCTCAATCCCATTCCAGTACTTCGTACAAAAAAGTACTTGTTTCTAAGACTCGCCCCCCTTACAGTGCTTCTAAAGGATATGATCGCGTCACTCATCAACAATTAGTACAAGACTACGACATGCCCATCGGCCCAAATGGCTGTGGTTACGCTAAGCACAATAATTTATATAATGATCAATTTTCCGAACAAACTTTGACTGATATTATTACTTCTCTTATTGACACTCTTACACAACACAACATATTATTACCGTCCAACGTTGCCCCTATACTAGAAGCACTTAAAAAAATCCCCGTGATGATTATCGCTCCATAAGGCATCCCTTTCGGATCGGAACCCAAGGTGGACAATCTACTGAAGATTGTCCAGTGGAACTGCCGCAGCGCAATTAATAAAAAGAACGAAATTATGTACTTAATTAAAAAAAATTGACCCATTTATTATTGCATTAGCAGAAACATGGCTTAAGCCCTGTTCTGCTTTTAAAATAAATAACTACTTCTGTCTCAGAGATGACAGAAACGATGGGTATGATGGCGTGGCCCTACTCATCAAGTCCTCTCATTCATTTACAGCACTTCATTTTCCTTCCCGTGATGATAGGTTTTTCATCGTCGGTGCCATGGTTAATAACATTTGTTTCATATCTGTTTATATACCCCATCCTTCCACTTTTATTTTACAAGAACTTTCTATTATTATCTCTACTCTTCCTCAACCTTTTATTATACTTGGTGACCTTAATTGTCAACACCAATCTTGGGGTAGCACAACTTCTAGTTCATACGGTAAACAGTTGGTTGATCTAGTAGACAATCATAATCTATGTATAGTAAATACCGGGGCTCCTACACGTAGAACCAGACCTAATGAAGAGTTAAGTGCTGTTGATTTGTCTATCTGTACTCCTAGTCTCGCGAGTAAGCTCTCTTGGAATGTACTTCTCTACAGCCATGGCAGCGATCATTTTCCAATAATTATTTCTTACTCCAGTTCAAATGTTAATTCACGTGAGCCTCCAGCACGTAAACCACGTTTAATATATCGATTGGCTGACGCAGACTGGTGTACTTTCAGAGCCATAGTAGAAAATACCGTCATATCTCTGTCTCAACCTGCAGGGCACAACGAAAATTCTTGCGCAGTTGAGTTGACTAATATAATAACAATGGCAGCTAATAAAACATTCCCTATTAAAAATGTATTACTTAATAGAATTTCATCTCCTCCTTGGTGGGGTAAAGATTGTTCTGTTGCTATTCAGGAAAGTAACCAAACAGAAGAAGATTACAACCTTAATATGACTTCTGAAAACTTTCATACTCTAGAAGCTGTCATGGCTAACACAAAAAATATATTAAAACAAAAGAAATTATCTGGCTGGCGAAATTATTGTACTACAATAACTCCATATACCCCACCTACAATAGTGTGGCAAAACATTAGAAAATTTAAATCAGCAGTTCACGACATTTTATTCCTTTCCAATTGTCAGAACAATTTTTAGACCACCTAGCTCCTCCATACGTGCCCCAAGAAGAGTTAACTGTTACCCTTCCATCGAACACTGATCAAACTGGCCTTAATTCTCCTTTTTCATATAATGAACTTAAATATATTTTAAAACATACTAATGATGTAGCACCAGGTGAAGACGGCCTTCCTTATTCGTTTTACAAAAACCTTGGGAACAGTGGTTTGTACTACTTATTAGATCTAATAAATACCATCATGATGTCAGGTAACATTCCTAAATCATGGAAATCCCAAATTATCATACCTATTTTAAAACCAAATAAATCACCTAATGGCGTTCATTCTTACCGTCCTATCGCTTCATCAAATGCCGTATCTAAAATTGCAGAATTACTGGTTAAGAATCGTCTTGAATGGTATTTAGAATCTAACGATCTTTTGGCTAGTACTCAATACGGTTTCAGAAAAGGCAGAAGCACCGCAGACAGCATAAGTATCTTTGTCACAGATATTCGATTAGCTTTGTCACATAATGAATCAATAATAGCAACATTTTTAGATATAAAATCTGCCTATGACAGTGGGGAGTAAGGGGAGAGCGGACAACAATATCATTTCCGACCCAATGGTCAACCTCACTTGCACGCGCTGAAGGGCGACGGGGACAAACCTGTTCCCGTGGTGCTCCCTGCTAGATAACTGAGGAGGCTCTGGCGACCGATCAATGGCGGTATAACCATAAACCCGGCTGATAGCCTGGCTAGAAGAGGCTACAGCAAGCCTAGGGGTCTAAATAACTCCCTAAAAGTGTCTGGTGCAGAAGGCAATGGGAAACCACTGCACTATTCTCCCATGAGAGTCACTATGGTTTCAAGTAAAAATATACGGGCGAATCTGTCATGCGACCCGGCTAACGCCCGGCGCCACCTATCCGGGAAAGGTGGTGTGAAATGTATTACCGGCCATGTATACGTGAACCATCAGGCGGCACATGGAAACTATACTACTGGTGATCTTACCACAAGAAATGGCAGACACCCCCATTGCATTGGAACGTGGAATGTACGCGGCCTATTACAACCAGGCAAACTACAAATAGTGGAGGATGAAATGAGAAGGAAAGACGTGCACTTATTAGGTCTTAGTGAAACACACTGGAGAAATTCTGGATTTTTCGTGTCGGCCACCGGGAACAAGATCTATTTCTCGGGACCTGAGGACGAGAGCAGCAAAGGAGTAACTTTCGTCGTGCCGCTCCAAATGGATAAAGCAGTCTTAGGGTACAAACCGATTAGTGACCGAATTATCACTATTAAAATAAACGCAAAACCGTGCAAACTGAATATCATTCAAGTGTATACTCCAACTGCTCAATCAACTGACGAGGATATAGAACGCTTTTATTGCACACTGTCGGAAGCTCTGAAGGAAATACCAAAACAAGAGGTCACCATGATCCTGGGAGATCTTAACGCAAAAGTTGGGAAAACAGACGAAGACCACCATCTCAAACGTCTTGTTGGCAAATTTGGAATAGGGCATAGAAACGAGAGAGGCGAAAGATTGCTCCAATTCTGTAGCGAAGAAAACTTCACTCTCATGAACACTTGCTTCGAACACCATATCCGGCGACTTTATACTTGGATTTCGCCTGGTGATAGGTGTAGAAACCAGATTGACTATGGCATGATGCAAACACGCTGGAGATCCTCTGTATTGAACGTTACCACATACCCAGGGGCAGATTGTGGCAGTGATCATCAACTTCTTGCTGTTACAATAAGACTTCGGTTTAAGAAACTGTTAAAGCCGAAGATACAATCCAATTTACAAAGAGTGGACAAAGAAGGTTCCAAACAAGCAGTCGGGCAAAGGGTTTCAGAACTCTCGTCACAAACTAACGCCACGTGGAATATCCTAAAAGATATCATTATACAGACGGCAAAGGAGAACGCGTTGCCTAGGTCAGCTAGGAAAGAGTTCATCTCAGCTGAGATAGCACAAGTCATCCTCGAGAGAAGGGAGCTGAAGGAGAAAGGTATAAGTTCGCCAGAAGACCGAAAACGTTACACGCAACTTAGCCACGAAGTCCAACGAAGATGCCGAAAAGACCACAATGCCCATATTAACAACATCTGTTCAGAACTCGAACGTCACTCGGTCAAGAGCCAGAGCAAAGACCTCTTTCGGAAAGTCAAGGAGCTGACGAGATCTCGAAACATAAAAATACATTCAATAGAGGATGAAGAGGGTCATCTCCTTACAGAAATGGACCAAATCATTGACAGATGGAAGAGGTATTGCGCACAACTCTACGAGACGGGAGAGCCTCTTCAGCAAAGCTATGTGTGGAATCCCGACACAACGGAACCTGACATTTTACCATCAGAAATAGAACTTGCCATAAATCTCTAAAAAATGGAAAGTCAGCGGGAAAAGACGGAATTCCAGCAGAGCTTATAAAAAACTTAGGCACAGTAGGAATAACAGCTATAACCAACATCTGCAATTGTGTCTGGAAGTCGGGAAAATGGCCATCAGAATGGACGGAATCGGTATTCATACCGCTACATAAAAAAGGTTCTACCAAACAGTGTGGCAACTATAGAACTATAGCCCTCATATCTCACGGAAGCAAAATCCTTCTTCATGTAATAAATCGGTGGTTAAAACACTTTCTCGATCGCCAGATCCCGGAAGAACAAGCTGGCTTTGTAAAAGGCAAAGGAACGCGGGAACAAATCCTGAATATCCGCCAGATAATCGAGAAGAGCCGTGAATTTAACAGTCCAGTCGTTCTCTGATTCATAGATTACACCAAGGCATTCGATTGCGTACAATGGGACAAGTTATGGACTAAGAGTAATATGTGAAATGGGTGTACCTGATCACCTAGTAGGCCTGGTTTGCAATCTCTACACTGACAACCGCTCTTTTGTCCGGGTAGACACCGATTGTTCTAATGTGTTTGAAACTAGGAAGGGTGTACGACAGGGTTGTATTCTCTCACCATTACTCTTCAATATTTACGGAGAGTACATTGTTCGAAAGAGCCTAGAAAACTGAGATAAAGGATTTGCGGTTGGAGGGAAAAGAATAGCCAATCTGAGATATGCGGACGACACCGTGCTACTGGCCACAAACATTGACGATATGAAGGAACTGATCCAAAGACTAGAGACTGAGAGCAAGAGACTGGGGCTTACTATCGATAGGAGCAAGACCAAGTTAATGATAGTGGATCGCGCGGACAAACTGGCAATTGCCCACAAAATCCCTCATATAGACACCGTTGAAGAGTTTGTTTACCTGGGGTCCCGCATATGCAATGATGGTAGTTCCGTTCCGTAGATCAAACGACGTATTGGTATGGCCAAAGATGCAATGACCCGACTTGGTGTCATATGGAGAAATCGTGGGATCACAAGTAAAACCAAAACCCGCCTTGTACGTGCTCTGGTTTTTCCAATATTTTTATACGGCGTAGAAACATGGACTATCCGAGCAAGAGAAAGACAAAGGATTGATGCATTTGAGATGTGATGCTGGAGAACACCATGGACTGCAAAGCGGACTAATGCATCAATTCTTACGCAACTTAAAATTGAGACTCGTTTGTCCACACTATGTCATAGGCGCATTCTCACGTAATTTGGACACATAATCAGGAGTGGTGACGATAGTCTGGAAAAACTGGTTATAGTTGGCAACACCGCAGGAAAGAGATCAAGAGGACGGTCACCAACTAGATGGTCTGACCAGATCAGAGGCACCACTCCTTCGTCTAAATTCTATGCCGCAGTGAGGAAGGCCACAGACCGAAATCAATGGAAACAGTTTGTCTGATCCTATTTAGCCAAGAGTGACCACGACCTTCAGCAATGAAGAAACGACCGTAGAGAGAGAGAGTTGACAGTGTTATTCTACATATTCTAAGACAAAAGTTGATTAGTTAAATGTACCTAATATACTTACCAACTTTATTCTAAATATGCTTAGTGGTAGGTTTGTTAAATTGGACTCACAAATTGATGATTTTAGAATATTGTGGAAAGGTCTCCCACAGGGATCCGTCTTAAGCCCTCTGCTTTATAATATATACACTCATGACCTTGAATTATCCCTCACACACCCTGTTAAGGTGCTACAGTATGCTGATGATTTACTCATTTATTTAGGTACAGACAGATCGTTAATAATGAATGCGTGTAATGAAATGACAGTGTCCCTAAGTCTTCTCAAGTCCTGGTTTGACAAACATGGCTTAGAAATATCTGCAGACAAAAGTGTCGTGGTACTATTTTCAAGATTACGCGACCCTCCACCTCTTGATATCATCTATGATGGTAGGTCTATGATTGATGGTACAGGCCCAAGAAGTGAAATTTCTAGGATTAGTACTTGATTCTAAGCTATCTGGCATTCCTCATTGTAATTATATCGAATCTAAATGTGAACGACGACTTAAAATGATAAGATGCCTTGCAGGTGTTTGGTGGGGTGCGCACCCCTTTTCTCTCAAGCTGGTGTACAATGCACTGATAAGAAGTGTCATGGATTATGGAAGCTTCTTGATAGAGCCCTGTAGAGCAGTTGCACTTAAAAAATTAGATGTCATTCAGTCTAATGCGCTAAGAATACTGTCTGGTGCAATGAAGTCTAGCCCCCTAAATGCATTACAAATTGAATGTGCTGAACCCCCGTTATTTATTAGGCGTCAGTTTCTATCTGATCGTTTCTTTTTCCGTATTCTACAATTTCAGAACCACCCTCTCATTCCTAAATTATTAACATTAGTAGATATCATTTCATCTTGTCCCTATTGGAAACATATAAATCAAAACCTTGTCTTGCTAACAGCTTTGAAAAATTCAAGTCATTGGAAGCGCCGACACATCGTTCCAAATATTTTGCTCCTTTTAACACAAACTATGTAGCACTTATACTTTCTCCCGTTGTCTGTCTAAACTTAGGTATTGATAAGGATAGTTACAACGCTAATTCAATCATTCATTCTATAGTTGATGATAATTGGGAAGAGTGGCATCACATCTATTGTGATGCATCCAAGCATGGTGCCGAAGGTGTTGTTGGGATTGGTGTATTCCATCGCGAATATAATGTTGTTCAAAAAATCAAAATGCCTCCAGAAACCTCTACATTTACAGGAGAATGTTTGGGAATAGTAAAAGCACTAGATTATATTTTACTTGTAAAACTTAAAAAATCGCTAGTTATTTCGGACTCAATGAGTGAACTTCAAGCTTTAGAAAGATCTCCACTTAAATCAAACAGTCATATGCCGATCATCATCCAGATTAGAGACAAATTACATAAATGCTATCTAAAAGGGTATTCTATTACGTTCCTTTGAGTACCTAGCCATAGTGGCATAAAGGGAAATGAGAAAGCAGACCACCTAGCGAATGAAGCTGTGGAGTGTGGTGACTTGCATCCTTACATTAACTATTGTCATGATCTTGCAACTTTACCCAGGCGTTACCTTCAGGATTCTTGGAATAGGATTTTTTTTTTTTTTTAAATTTTAAATCTACACTCCACAGACTCCAGGGTCCGTGACTTTTTTTAACTATGACATAATTTATTAGTAAACAAGAAATATGAAATAGGAAACATGCAACATTCCAAGGGGGAACAGTGTTAAAAGTTTTTTTTTTTTTTTCCGTTAATGTCATTAGCACCAGCATCCAGAGCAGACCAGTATCCTCTAGCAGCACCCGTTCACGAGTTGACGCATGTGCCAGCCATCGCCTTCCTCAACCATTTTTGAGGGAAGATGGCGACCCGACACACGACACCACCGCTAGACAACACCTTTCTGTGAGCATGACCACTCCGGATACCCGTGCCAACGATTACAATTACAAAAATAATTTGGGACTACAATAAAATAAATTACTACAGAAATTTACCTATTTTGTTATTCTCCCACGTCACATTTTAACAGGGCCTCCATTACCGCGCTATTTCGATCTTTGATCGCCATTTTGAGGTTGTAATCATGGATGGCTTTTGGTGTCGCAACCATCGCCTTCCTAACGAACCGTCCTATGGCGTCGTTTTCGTCATCTGTGTAGTATATGAAGGTTCCAGTGTGCCGTGAAATTGCAACGACGGCATGCGGGATGCTCTCGTGCAACTTCATGCTGCTCTTGGTCTTGATGGCGATGACCGACTCGTATGTCAGTCCCTGCGCTTCGTGGATGGTAAGGGTGCGTGATCCACTTCCCTCTCCGTAGCCCTGACTTATTAGGGTCTCCTTTTCTTCCTGGGTGTGAACCAGGAATAAAGTGTTGGGGAGGGATTTGGGGATTTTTGCACCTGTGTACCTTTCAAGCTTAAGGGACCTAATACGGGGAGCTGAGGAATATATACCAGAGTATATTTCCCTCAGTGCGTACGCGACATCCATTGGGTTCCGATGCGTGCATAACAACTCCTGGGTGATGTTTATTACCAGGTTAGGGCGGTTGTACCTTAATACGAAGAGATTTGGAATAGGAATTGGCGATAAACCTCCGAAAGAAAGGCCAAATATTACTTCTCCCTTCAATCTGAAATACAATTAAAACCGTGGTTTGCTAAAATTAATCTTGGAAAGATGGCCACGTCTGCACTCATAAGACTTCGTTTAGGACACATAAGTAGTCCGGCTCATCTTGCCAAATTAATGATTGTAAGTGACGTGACAACAATACAACCATACGTGTGAATGTGGCTATCCTTTCGCCGATGAAAATCACATAATGCTCTCCTGTCCATTACATGATCGTTCCTCTTTCTTTGAAACTCTAATATCACTTGATCTCCAATTTCCCATAAACATTTCGTTCCATTTGCTTGCAAAGAGCCATCGGTGTATAAAGCCATGGCTGATTTTATGGTTTTAAACAATATCAAATTGTAATATATGTATAAAGATAACTCCTCTGTTATTACTAAAAATAGATTTAATTCTATATATGAAGTAACATAAAATATTTCCTATTTCTTATTAAATATTATTTAATAATTACTAACTTATAATGATAATAAGTAATTTTGTCAGCATCCTTTCCCTCCTCCATAGTAATATTTCCTATTATTTATATACCTTCATACTTTCCTAATCGTAGCTGTACCCATATTTTTTTATGTAATTAATCCGAATCCCAATATAATAAGAATACCGAGTTTCCCCGTATTATTTATTTATGTTTAAACTAAACAAATATACATAACATCTTGCAAACAAAAGCCCTAACAAAAAGGATATTTTCATAAGAAAACAACTGAAAGTTGAAACTTGAAACATGAAACTGGCACAATACGCAAACCGCGTCGTGGCCAAGAAGAAAGAAAAAAAAACCGTCTAAAGAAGAAGAAGAACTATGAAGCAAAGCAAGCAATGGCTTGGAGAGAATTAGGAACCTTAATGTTTTGTTATATTCAGTTTTTGGGAAGAATAATGATGTTAAATGAGTGTAATCGGTCTTATTGGAATTATTAGCGTCTGTCCAGTCCAAAACAGTATAATGGATGAGACTTCAGGTATGCTGTGTTTAATTATAATAACAATTTAATCGTATGCTTGACTGAAATTGGTATTGGGCAGGTTATGAATATAAACAAAATAGCGAAAGCTCTACTTACTGCTTGAATTTTCTCGTATCATGTGCTTCCTAGCATCCTTTTAATGACAAAGTATCTATCTTAAATCTAGTGCACCGTAAAAGGCTATCCCTAAAGAAAGCTCCTTCACATAAAATATAGTGAATCAATGGAAGTTTTCCATCTGTTTCATAAATCCTTTTAGGTACATATGTACTCGCATTGTAATTTTTACTTTAGACTGGCCGACTGTAATTTCAACTAGGTATGTACAGACATATTCAAAAAGGAGGTAGTCTTACATCGGAACTAAATTAAGTTGTGTTGTGTTTTGTAGGTACATAATAATCCTAAAATATTAAGGTAAAAGTTTTACGGCGTTATACTAAAATTAGCCTGTGAGACTACTATAAAAAAATAGTTATGTATCTATTTTTTTTTACTTATTAATGTATATATTGGTATTACCTAGATATGTATTAAAAACTTTTTATTTGATTATAGGGGAGCAACAGAATGCTGATGTTCTTATATCCTGCTGTGTTGGAATTTTGTTATGTCAAAATCAATATCATATCTTCAATTACTGACTTAGATGTTGAAGAATATCTTAATATCACTCTAGTGGGATAGCTCAAAGTTATCCCACTTCAAGCACTTTCAGTGAGAAATAATTTTAAACTTTATCTACATACTTAGGTACTTAAAAGACTAGTAACCCGAATACGCGCGGCGACCCGCGCGTCGCGGGCGACCTCTGTCAATGCCAAATAGTTAATTAATAAGTTATGCTGACAACACAGTTCTTTTAGTCAATGGCCACGGCCGGCATGCGCAAATTTTCTGAGAATGCATTAAGGATTGTTTTGAATTGGTAATTTGGTAATGTTCTGAATTCTTAAAGCTTAATCTATCCATAATTATTTTTTTAATATAATCATTATTATTATTAATGGACGAGCAGCAATATGCCGATATGTCCATATCATTGCAGTATTGTATTTATAGTTTCAGAAGAGATTTCTTTTCTGTAGATAGCCATTTGTCCAGTTTATTTTTAAAATTGTTGATTGATGTGGCTGAAACAACATGTTCTGGTAATTTATTCCAGTTATGTACTACTCTGTTGCTCAAGAAATGGTGTGCAGGCTTCGTTATGGCCAAATCCCCAATAAGCTGGATTTCATGTCCCCGGATTGGCCTTGAGCTTTCACTGATTATATAAAAGTCTTCTTTATTAGGTAGGTTATAATATTGATATTGACTAGTGAGGATGAAGAGAGACTCCTAACACTACTGTTAGGAGTCACTCTTCATAGGACTTGTGATGCAGGGCCTGTGGTCAAAGTCAAAGTCAAAATCATTTATTCAATTTAGGCGTCTACGACGCTCTTATGAAGGTCAATTACAAATTTTAATATTGAAATATACTACATTGTACTGCCACATTCAGCAAACAAAAATTATAGAGCCACTGCGAGAAGAACGGGCAAGAAACTCGGGGCCATTCTTTTAAACGTTTTTTAACAATGTGTTAAGTACATACTATATAGTAAAATTATTACAATACTTAATTTACATTACATAGGTGTTAGGCGCTAGCTTGGCAGAGGCGAACCAGTCCAAGCATTTTTGTCGTTTAAGTAATCACAAACTGTGTAGTAAGATTTCCTTATCAAAATATTCTTCACATGCAACTTGAATTTTCTTTCTGTGAGCATTGTAATATGTTTGGGCAATTTATTATAAAACTGCACACAATTGCCTAAGAAGGACCTTTTATTTGTCTTTGCTAATCTAAAACCTGGCACCTAATCTAAGACATTTTTATCAATCCATGGTTTATTTCGGAGTTTATTCTTGACTTTTTATCAACAGTTGTGTTGATTGCAAACAAGATCTCCATCCACAATTTTTCTGTATCATTGAAACAGTTTACCTCCTCTAAATTATTTCTTAAATCATCGTTGAAACTGTCAAAATTAATATATTGGTAGCAACGTCTAAACTTAGGCACTGAAGGCTGAATTCTATTATAGCATGGTCACTTTTGCCGATTGGAGGCTTATGCATTACTTCATCAATTAGAGAATTCTCATTTACCATCACAAGGTCTAGTAAGGATGATTCTTGCCCTTGTCTGAAGCGTGTATGGTAATCATAATCATAATTTTTATTGCATCATATGAATTTACAATTATTGGTCTTACAAATATTATGTTATACAGTGTCATATGACCCTGGAAGTGTGTAGCAATATATATAGAGAGAGAGAACTGACCGATCTATTTTATTTATGTCTTTATGTTATCAATATAATCAATAATTAAAGAATTTGTTTAAGTCGTAAAAACATTTTTCTGTTAAGAACGTTTTCATTTAAAAAAAAATTAAAATATCTTTTTGTATTGATTTTATGTCCTCTGGAATTTTATTATAAATTTTTATCGACATAAAGAACGGTCGTTTGCCGTTTTGTACATCGTTAAGTTCCAAGGTGCTACTATTAAATTATTTGGGTATCGAGTCGGGTACCTGCGTATTTGATCTATATATATATTAGAAGTAGCTAAATTTGTAAGAAAATATACACACTTTTATAAAAAGGAGGGTTCCTTTTTATAAAAGTGTGTATATTTTCTTACAAATTTAGCTACTTCTAATATATATATTGAGGTTAAAGTTAAGATCTTCAAATGTACGAAGTGAAGCTTGCAGCTTTCTGGTATTTGAATATTTACTCTTATTCTGACACATTTTTTTTTGGCATACAAAAATCCTATCTGCTTCAACGCTATTGCCCCGGAGTAAAATGCCATACTTTATCCACGAAAAGGCATACGCATAGTACATAGATATGGCTGCTTTTTGATCAGTAGCTTTTTTAATTTCTTTTAAAGCATATGTGAAACTACTAAGTTTTGCTTTAATTTTTTGGATATGGCTTTTCCAATTAATATCTGTGTCTATATCTAAGCCTAGTAATGTACATGTATCAACAGTTTCTAGTTTGATATTTTTATATACAAAATTTATGTCTAAATGACCCTGTCTGCGCCACGCCCGCGCTTTATTTTCTGTCTGGCCTGCGCCTAACGCTTCTATGAGCGATGGTGGTGGAGTCCACGGGTGAGACATTGTTGGCTAGTTTGGACATAGCGAAGGCCTTGGCATAAACCGCTTCTATTGAAGAATCCTTCCTATGGGCTTTCCGAGAAATTGTGCTTGTGGATCTCCAGTTTTGTGGCAGATTGGAGCATCAAAGTCGTCGTCGATGATGCATGCTCCGACTTCAGTTCCGCAAGGCTGGTACTTGGTACTTGGTGTGCGGGCTCTTTCCCGCAATTTTGCCGCTATTGTGCGGCCTATTTTGCGTGGTTCCGCAAGTCTGTGTCAATTTTTTTTCTCTTGCACTTCAATTACATGTTTCAGATCAGAGATATGCATTGCTAGGCGGATAACAGTAACAGAGATGCCTTAAAATTTCTCGTGAAAACATTGTCGAGAATCGGTATAAACTTGTGTCTGTTGTTGAGACCTTGTTGTCAAATATCTGGAATTGGGACAACTGATTTTAGTCATTAACATTATTTTGTTATTAACTAAAGCTATTATTTACTGAAGTCCATCGTCCAAAATATAAAATATGTTTTCTTCGATTTCAATCGTATTTTGTTACGAACACATTACATAATTAGTCAGCAGGTGAAACGAGCACGTTTGCCTTCCTAAAAAAGGTATATATAACATAAATAAAAAAAATCCTTTTAAAGCGAACCAACTTGGGCTACACAAAAATTTATTAGATTCTTTTATCTATATATATATATATATCTCATTTCAGATGATATCCTGGATACCTCCCGGCTGTCTTTTGCTGGCGATTTTGATGCCCAAGTAATGGAGATATTGACGCGTGTGCGCTTAACTCGCTCCGAGGTTGAGGACCTACAAAGCTTATTGGATGATTTGTATTCTGCCATGACATGCATACTGCCAGGTACTAGTTATCTTACTTTTACTTGCTTCACAAGCATCAAATTTTTTAAGAAAACCACAAAAGAATAAATGTGTGTATTTTGTAAATTCGGATATATTGATGAAAATCCGATTTGTATAAAACGGTATTCCACCAAATAAAATTATTTTTTACAATCATTATGTATGTTTGGCATATTTAATGTACCTATGGCTGTTCATTGTATAGGCCGCCACAAACATACCACAAAAAATATTTTTTTTTAGTTAATATCAATCGCTTTTTATAATACCTGGTATTTGGAGTATTGGAAAACATTCATGTACTTTTCTCGATCATGCGCTTGATGAGCGTACCTCCTGAAGTTTAGTGTAGAAGCGACACCGTCGAAAACTATTCTGGCTAGGATACGCTTATGACGTCAAGTTTACTACGCTGAAAATTTCGGTGGAATAGTCACTAGATATAATTTTAGATGTATTTATACAAATATTATGTAATGTATTTCCGCAAAGTAACACCTGAATCTTTTAATTAATAAAGTAAACTAAGATCATGTGTGTACGTTAGCCTTACACACATCTCCCACGCTGGCAACACTAAACCATCGCCGGAAAGAAATTCCCTATAGTGTGCAGAAAGTCTTCTGGCGTGCGTTAGAATAATTCTGACAGAAATTTTCTTACAATGTACCCGCACATATTATATATCCAATAAAGCGGATGATCAATTGGCGAGTAAAGCGGGGAATCCATTGGCGAGCCGGCGAGATAACGGTGTAAACCTTTGGCTCGTTTGGTTGTCGACTCGCGTTGGTGATCCATTAGCCTACCGAACAGTCGTCTGTCGATCACAGTAGAATCATGGTGTCTGCCAACAAATTTACATGGGACAAGCTTTCTCTCTAGCAGCCATTTTTTTGCTCACACTTTGTGGCGACTTTTCATTTTCATTGGTAGGTAGTTCTTGTTGCAACAGTATACTTATGTGTAAGGTTGTAGATATAAGTATCAGCTAGCATGTCGAACGTCACCTGTCAAGGTTTACATGTGCGCCCTTATTTCTTCAACATGCGTGTTCTTGGCTATCTACGGGAAAGGGTAAATAAAAGTACTACATTTCGGTGATCAACGTTAATTATTGTCCGTCAAAATTACATAATATCTAGGTACATAAAAGGTAACACTAATGAGGTGGGCCGAAGTACGTACTAACGTAGTGGTACGGACCCTCGGCACGGACGCGGTGAGGCAACTGAGCGCATAAGACGACTTTTGCAATATTAGCAAATTACGCTCACGTTGCATGTGTCCTTATATCATGTAATAAAGTAGCTCTGACTGGGACCACGCCGTAACGTATGTCAAATCAAGAACTGTTCTGTGGAGATATTTCAGTTTTATTTGTATTACTCCGAGCTAGCTACTACCTCAGCTGTTCGTAAGTGATGATGATGTGGTTGTAGATGTTAGCAGTCTAATATGCCTCTTAATGACAGCTGGCGGACCTACAGGGTGTTTGGCGACAGGAAGTTATTAGCCAGACGAGCGTTATATCATGCCACACCGTCATGCTTGGAGGGAACATTCCCTCCCGCTCCGCGGCACATTCACTGCAGTCGATACTCCCTGTGTGGGCTATTTATTTCCTAAATCCAGGATTCATGTTGATTGAAAGCGAATACATATTTTAGACAAATAAATAATTAACATATAACTTGAACTTGTTGAGATCCCCTTACATGCTATACTGTGTTATGTCATGCGAGGTATCTCGTTTTTAAATATATTTTCCTAATTTGTAATTCCTTATTACAATGAATGTTGCAGGTTGCCAAGTTCACCCCTTCGGCTCCATAGTGACCGGCCTAGGAATCAAAACCAGTGACATAGACTGCTACATTCAATTACCTCCACATTTTTGCCAATATCGGGGCAATATAGTCAAACTCGCTAAAAAACATTTGGCCGGAGACCCGACGACATTTGGGAACTTGTTTGCAATTACAGGTGCTAAAGTACCCATTGTAAAGTTTGTTCATTATCCGACGGGATTTAATTGTGACATCAATTTTAGTAGTTTTAGTGGTGTGAAGAACAGTAAACTAATAGCGTTTCTATTAAATCTCGACCAGAGAGCGTTGTTCTTAGCTATAATAGTAAAGTACTGGTCTAAAGTTTACAATTTCACCGGGACTAACCTAATGCCTAACTATGCGTTGACTATGATGGTGATATTCTACCTACAAACTAAGTCCATTCTACCCTCAATCGCAGAACTACAGAGGCACGAGAAGCAACAATTGGTAGAAAAGTGGGACACGGCATTCAATGACGATTTCGTAAATATCACTGACAATTCTGAAGATCTCTACCAGTTATTAGGAGGCTTCTTCGACTTTTATAAGACTTTCGATTATTCACAGCATGTGATAGCGCCATTTCTGGGATATGCCATGGACAAGCGACTTTTTGTGGACCCAAACACAGTTCCAAACGAATATTTTTTATACAAAGATAATGTTTCCAAGAACATTTGCCAAGTGATTAGGCTGGATACAGCCGTATGTATACAAGACCCGTTCGAACACAGCAGAAACTGTACCGTGGGGATATTTCATAAATTATTTTCAAAAATTAAGTCTCATATTGAATTTGCTGCAAAAGCGTTTAGTGAAGAAGATAAGAACGAATTTTTAAAAGTAGTGTTTACTAAGGACCCGTGCGAAGAAGTTCTGCCAGCGGTTAGCAAAAAGCCCCGTTTCGTTGCCAAGAACAAAGTGGTGAAGACGAACGTGCAATTGAACCAAGCCAGGAAAAAAGCAAGGCGGCACTTCAAACGATGGCAAGAATCTAGGAGGTTCTTTAATCTTGCAAGACCATGGTAAAAGTATTGTGACAAACATTCTCAGTGTAATTCAATACGTATACAATATGTAAGTTTGACCTATGAGGTCTGTTAAATAAAAGACTGGCAATATCTAAATGCTTGTACTTACCATATCGGTCATAGATAGACTAGGCATGGTGATTTTTTTTGGATTTCGAGATGTATCTCAATGTTAGATGTGAGAGTAAAGTATTTTGGACACAGATGTTATTTTATTCGTTACGAAATTATCTAGCCTATTAAAGTTAGAGGTGTATTCCGGTCCGATATTTTTAGGGTTCCGTACCCAAAGGGTAAAAACGGGACCCTATTACTGGGACTTCGCTGTCCGTACGTCCGTCCGTCTGTCACCAGGCTATCTCAACAACGGTGATAGCTAGACAGTTGAAATTTTCACAGATGATGTATTTCTGTTGCCGCTATTACAACAACAATACAAACAGTGGGCCAAGTGCGAGTCGGACACGCGCACGTTAAAACAAAAAAAGGTTATAATATGAAGTCTAATGTTATATAGCTAAAAAATGGTACGGAACCCTTCGTGCGCGAGTCCCACTCGCACTTGGCCGATTTTTTTTATTGCTGGTAGGTAAGCCTTTGACGGCAATCTCACCTTTTTTTTTAATGATCGATAGGTTAGCCTTGGACCACTATCTCACCTGATGGTAAGTGATGATGTGGTCGAAGATGTTGTTCAGGCTAAGCTAGAAGATCTATCCCATGAAGTGATAAAAGTGTCGGTAAGTAGGATCTGTTTAATTTGAATTATTTCACGATTCCGGTCTGATCATACCTGCTTTTTAACACTACTGTTTACAGAATGCAATTTAACTTTTTACGTAAAGAGTACTGTTAAGATAAATTTAACATTTCATACAACTTCAATCCATCAGGAGGGCCAAGTTTTTAGAAGCCATACCTTGACGGAAAATCTTATCTAGTAAATGCTTATAATAAATATGTAATATAACATTTGAGTATTTTTTTCATAGTTAATTTTTATAGTATTTTTAGTTTCAATACCTTAGTTGAATGCTTATAATAATGGGCGATTTAGTCTTGAAGAAACTTGTTTTAGTATAAAGTACACAGTAAAATCAAATAAGTGTTTTAAGAAGAGCACATAAAGTTAGTTTTCCTTTTGTGTCACATGCTGGTGGACAGTCACCGTAGCCCATCTTGTCCAGATAAAAGCTAATAGGACGCCATCTAATCGACCCATCCAATAATAGGACTAATCCAAATAAAACCCATCCAATAATGCGATAACTTCCTTGCTTTTAAAGGTGATGGAGCGAATTATCAACGTTTTCACTAATTCTCCGATTCGGTGCGCAAGCTTCTCCCTCAGGTCTTTCGCTGCTTCTGTAGTTGTTGGAACAAATATAAATTAACGGTACCATGTTTTAGATTAGCAAAGACAAATAAAAGGTCCTTTTTAGGTAATTGTGTGCGGTTTTATAATAAAATTCCCGAACATATTACAATGCTCACAGAAGGAAAATTCAAATTGCACGTGAAAAATATTTTGATGAAGAAATCCTACTACACAGTTTGTGATTACTTAAACGACGAAAATGCTTGGAAAATTCCACCTCTGCCAAGCCATCACATGTCTCCTACGTAATTTAAACAAATATTGTAATAATTGTATTATATTGTTTATAACACATTGTAAAAAGACGTTTAAAAGAATGGCCCCCGAGTTTCTTGCCCGTTCTTCTCGCAGTGGCTCTATAAACTTTTTTTGCTGAACGTGGCAGTACAATGTAGAATATTTCAATATTAAAATTTGTAATTGACCTTCATAAGAGCGTCGTAGACGCCTAATTTGAATAAATGATTTTGAATTTGAATTTGAATTTGTTGTGATAATGTAATATAATTGCACCTTAGGTACATTTATAACAACACCACCGTCAGGAATTAATTCCTAGTGAAACAACGCGTCAATCTACACATTAATTGAGGTTGCAGCAGCAATGAGTGATGCCATTAAAATGTTGGCCCCATCTGCATAACGTCTTATATAACGCGTTATGACGCAGGTGAAACAGTAGCATTAGCGTACCAACGTCCGCATAAATTGGGAGAGCTTATTGCGGTGATATTTATCTGTAACGACATGATTAATTAAAACCACATTTTAGTAACTACCTACCAATAGTTAATTATCTTGTGTGACAAATAAAGCAAGTTCTTCAGTTTTACTTGCACACCTTAGTGCTTCTTTATAATCCGATGGACACCTAGTCATTCTTATTGCACTATAGAGGTTTTAAAAAGTAAGCGTTTTTTTCCCTAGATTATATAACTCAAGAAGTCGGTAGAGTTTTGGGTAAGACACAAGGAAGATATATCTTCTCCTGCCTTTAAAGGAATAGAATATATATCTTCCTTGTTGACGATGAGTCTGCACAACACGTATGTACACTTACATGTTTTCTGCTTTCAGTGCTTAGACAGGAGTGTTATTGATTGAATAACTACCCTATAGCCTAGAAAGCGGAAATATATTAGTTGGGGATGTAAAGTATCCTTTCTGTTATTCTAAGGTTTTAATTTGTTTATATAAAAAAACATTAAAATAAGCTCGTCCGTTACGGAAGTGGTAAGACACACATGAGACCTCGAAATCGCCGAAACGTTTTGTTGGTGGATAATTTGTTAACGGCCTTTCTTCATGGTACCTATCAGATATAAAGACGCCGCTAGGAATTTCCACTTTGTTTCGCTGTACCTAGAATAATTTAGGTATAAGCAACCGCGTCGAGCTGATTAAAGCATATTATCAATAACATTGAAATGAATTTCAATGTTATTGTTATATATAATGTCAATTTCTCAACTTTTAGGCAGCACAGTGATGCCTTTTGGTGCTACAGGGTACAGGGGTGAGTCTCGTTGACAGCGCTCGTGACTGTTTCGTCAAACTACCAAGCAGTACGAGTGTGAGATTGTATTATCTTCGAGGTCAAAAGCGTCCTTGAGCAGCACCCTCATTTATTTTACGAACCCAAAGCCGTTCAAAGAGCCTAAGTCCCACATATCAGATTTGTCCACGCTGCCACTAGTCTGCAATGCGACGCCAGCTTCCCAGTCCAGCAGCAGTCAGAAACACAGCACTACTCAGGTAACTCCTCCACCTAGATACAAGAGCTTTGGATTTCACAACTATAGTTAAACTCTGGTTGAAATACACAAACCTTCCGGGGAGAGACGTAGAATGTCAAACTACGGAATGGTATCATCGTCATCATCAGCCGGAAGAAGTCCACTGTTGAACAAAGGCCTCCCCCATAGAGCGCCACAAAGAACGATTAATAGCCGCTTGTAACTATTGGCTACCAGCGACTTTCACGATGTCGTCAGTCCACCTAGTGGGGGGCCTACCAACTCTACGTCTTCCGGTGTAGTGTGGTAACCACTCGAGAACCTTTCTTCCCTATCGGTTATCAGTTCGTCGAGTAATGTGGCCCGCCCATTGCCACTTCAACTAGCAAATTCTGAGAGATATGTCGGTGACTTTGGTTCTTTGGCGAATATCCACGTTCCGGATTTTATCGCGCAAAGAAACTCCGAGCATAGCTCCATAGCTCGTTGAGCGACTCTGAACTTGTCCGTAAGGGCTACAGTTAAGGACCACGTCTCAGTGTCATAAGTCATCACTGGTAACCACACACTGGTTGAAGACTAGTCTTCAGGCTCTGCGGGATCTTCGACGAGAAGATGTCGCGTAACTTCCCGAACGCTGCCCATCCGAGTTGGATTCTTCGGGCGACCTCTTTGTCGAAGTTGGACCTACCTAAGTTAGACCTACCTTCGAAAGCCCCACCACCATGCGACGAAGCTCAAGCCCGCGGCGGGGTCTGCGAGCTCGGCAATCTATTGTCATTGCCACTGGCTGGACCATCCTTGCTTCTATCAGTTCTGTTACAGCAAATCATGGGTATTGAAGAGACCTTTGGCTGTGGAACTATCACGTCTAAAGAAAGAGGACTGTATAAAATAAAAGCTAATAATACATTCTAAAGAGGAGAAAATGACTACAGGGGGCCAACTCTCACCTCTTGTAGTAATAATAAATTGAACTTACTGCTTACCTGCATACCTTCACGTCAATTAAGCAGGCTTACAAGCGTTAAAGGAATCGCTCGGCGCTTTGATGACGTCACAACAAATAGTTCACCCTTTTCGCGAACTCTGACGTGACGTTTAATACGAAGTATTTTTATTCCAACGTCAAATCCGTAATGTTTTATCCATCTTAAAAAAGCAACTTTTTTAAGATGGATAAAACATTACGGATTTGACGTAAAAAAGCAACTTTTTTAAGATGGAAGCAGCGGATTTAAACTTGATTTTGATTATTTTACGATAAAAATGGGTTTAATTAATATGAAAATTACGTACATTATTTTTATTATTCTTTAAAATAAATGCAGCATAATTATTTGATGCGTGAAAGTATAAAAGTTACAGGCAGTTTTTGTGAAGCATACAAAAAAATTATAAAACTATGGTAAAAACGTTCAATAGCATCGTAGTTCGGAACAGTGCGAGCGGGATAACGCTATTTGATAAACATCTTGTATCTCGCTTGCACATCCGTACCTAATACATATTTCATTCGTTCTTTAAGTAGGATCAAAACAATATTGCTTGACGCGATTGTGGGTCGATGATAGTTCGTGTCTGCAAATGATTATTTTAAGCATGAAACAAAACGCTTCTTTTTTTATGATGGTTTCGTAAAAGATGGGAGTCCCTCCAGGATTTCAATCTCGACATTGTTTTTGGAAGGGTGGAAACCGCAAATATTTTATGAAAATATTTACAAATATGTAAGAAAATAATTAATATTTAGAAGTTTTTTGAACATTTTAAAAGTACCTATATAAAGTGACAATGTCGCCTAAATATCCTGCTAAGCTGACATGATGACATATACGCCAAGAAGCATCATCAGGACGTCTGGACTTTCAAGCGCACGGTTGACAAAAACTCCGGTTGTCGGAGTTTTGTTTATGTCGTCACGTCGGCTTTACAGGAAAATTAGGCGAAATTGTCACTAGACAAGTTGTTATGTGCCTTCTCTTCTGCGGTCGCTGCAATACTGTTCCGTAGTGAGGTGCGCGAGTGCGGGCGCTGCATGCCGCTGCACTGCGGTCGGCAGCGAACACCTCTTCTTGTGTCTACCACTTGTAAGGCCTTCATTGCCTAATGGAATATCCTATTATGTTCTCTTTCTTTTACTTTTCTATATGTGCTTAAATGATAGCGTCCACATATGTATTGTTAACCCATTTACATAATCACACACTGACGTCATAACGATCGGTTTCGTGACAGCCTTTCAGCAATCACAATAAAAACTACAATATTAACTACAAAAAATAATATTGATAACTTGATAAGTCACTTAAAAAGAAAAATAATACATTGTTTTTACCTAACTCCCTCACGCGACGTCTTATTTCCAATTAAAAGTATTGGTCGCTACCGAAACATGGATAGAATCTAATAATTGTGCATGTCACTTATATTAAAATTATTCTATTAATTCGATATGAAATAACTACTTTAAGAGACAATAATAAACTAATTACGACGTCAATTAACAAACAATTTATACACTAATTACGGAGAGAGATTGCAATTCGATAATTATTTATTGCTTAAAATTATTGAAAACAGATCGACTCGTCGAACTGACCCTAGGACGCGTCTGTCGGGGCGAGAGTCGAGTCGTTTGTGTCGGCGAGCCTGACCGCGCTCAGGTCCCGGACGATGTCAGCGTGAGCTCCGACGTCAGAGTCGGCGTCGACGTCAGAGTCGGCGTCGGCGTCAGCGGGAGCGTCGGCATCAGAGTCGGCGTCGTCGTCTGACTCTCCCAGAGGCTCGATGTCAAAGAGGTCAAAACCGTCGTCGAGAGGGTGAATGTCGACGTCGCCGATTTTAACGATGCGCGCATGGTCGATAGTGCACCCGAGCTTAGCGGCGAACCGGCCGGCCTCCTTGACGGCCTCGGCGCGGAACTTGGCGTGGTCCATGGGGGGCACGATGTGGGGCCGCATCATCATGCGGAACCAGTCGAACATGGCCGTGTGGATGAAGGCCGCGAACCCTTGGAACACTTCAGGGCCGCCCTCCACCACCCGCGCGAACAGATACATGCAGCGCGGCGACTCCCTGAAGCCCAGCTCCAGCTCGAACTCCAGCTTCACGTTCGCTTCCTTCTTGAGGATGTCCTCCGTGGCCGCGCGCTGCCGCTTCACCAGGCGTTCGGTAATCACGGGGCTGTTCACGGAATAGTTTTTCTTCCGTCGCCACACGGGCTTCGTCGCCGATCCCGCGTAAACCTCCCGCTCGTATTTTACCTTAGGCATATTTTTAACTTTAGGTGCGCCCTGTTTCTTCTCCCGCTCGGCCGCTTCGGCCTCGAGCTTCTCTTCCGCCATCTTGTACGATTGTTCCCTGTCCGTGTCGCGTTTGAGAGAGATCTGGAGGATCTTCTCGAATATGAGGTCGAGGAGGATGCCCTTGACGAGGGCGCGCCAGTTCGGGTCGGATATGTGTCCGCGGACGCGCGGGAGGAGCATGATCTTGGTGGTGAGATTGGGCTTGTCGCGCTGCAGCTTGGGCCTGGTGAGCAGCACGGTCCGGAGGAAGGCGGAGTGGCCCTCCGAGCGGTCGCCGGCGTAGACCTGGGCGGCGTGCTTCATGTAGGCGCGGATGTCGGCCGCCAGCCGCGCGGAGACGGGCGCCGCCACGTTGTGGGACTGCTCGAAGGGGTCCTGCACGCAGAATGCCGTGTTGTGTCGGATGGAGCTCGCCAGGTTCTCCTGCACGTTGGCCACGTAGCGCGAGAACTGCGGCGGCAGCAGGTGCAGCGCCACGAACATCACTTTAGGCAGCGGCGTGCCCAGGTACGGACACACGGCCACGTTGCCGAAGTCGAAGTTGGCGTAGTACTGGAAGAAGCCGCCTAACAAGTCGGGAATGGCGAGCGGCGAGGGGTTCAGGGGTGGGGGAACCCGAGGGGCGAAACCGGCGTTCCAGTGGTCCACTAAAAACAAGTGATCCCGTTGCAGCAGCTCGATCGGAGGCAAGATTCTGGCGTGGCTTTGGAGGTAGAAGATCAGCATCATGACTAAAGCGTAGTTAGTGAGGCGGCCGGTGCCGGAGAGCTCGTGGACTCGCGCCCAGTACTTGACGAGAACGGCCAGCGGCGTCAGTCTGTTGTCGCTCTCCAGAAGCAGCTTGATTAGCTTAGAGTTCTGCGCGCCGAGTGGGGTCTTAGCGCTGACGTCGCAGTGGAATCCCGAGGGAATGTGCTGGAACTTGACTATGGGGGTATTCGCGCGGGGAATGGCTACAAGCTGGGTGAACACTTTCGGGTAGAACGTTAACAGTCTCCGTACTCTTTGTACGAAGGCAGCACCACCGTACCCGCGGTTTCTGCAAACAGCTGGCAGGTCTACGAAGCAGTCCGCGTCGCTAGACTTGATGCCGAGCCCGGTGGGTATCGAACCGAACGGGATCGCGACGCAACCTGTACGAACACACCTATGCATTAGTATAGAATCGTGACTAATGATTGCACCCAATGTCACTATTGGGTTGAGAATTGATCACGCCCAATATCAGCATCGAGTCAAGAATTAACAACACCAAAAAGTCAGTTTTTGGCAAAAATCGATCAGCCAGCCACTTCCTTCAAATTCATAATTTAGTTTCTTAAAACAGATATAAACTGTTCATGCGACTACAATCAAGGTTGGTTAGTTTCACCCAAATATAAAAATTTTATTTTTTGTTAAAACACACTATTATGTTTTTATTATAAATACTATAAGCTTATTTAAGCTAAGATATAATTTTCTTATTGCTACAAACTAAATACATTTTGCTTAAAATCTGTTCAATTAAAGCTATTTAAGCACTTGTCCGCGTCTTAGTAGGCATCACCTGTATCGAAATGTGCTTTTTGCCGCACAGGTGCTTTTAACTTTCTAATTTAATTTTAATAAGCTTCCAGTAGATGGACACTCATGAGGTTATTGTGTATTTTCATTTAACTTACAAAAACACACATAGAAGTTTCTTACATATGACTTCTTAGTCATATGACACTCATGCTACATTATTTCAATTTTGGTTTGATCCGCTATCATAGCCTGATAGCATATGGCTCGAGCATAAAAGCCTTGTGATCCCTCGCCTATGGCTTGTACATAACATACCTTAACCTCGATTGGAATAATTAACTATTCACACTCATATCATAATGTACAAAAATGAATCATAATTCATAAATTACTTAGGCAGTAAGTAGTTTCCCAGCGTAATATGGCTAAATTCTGATCAAGACGCGGCTCAACGATAGTATCAATATTTATTTTAAAACCATTTACACGATTATATTACAATTCTGTTTGATGGCAAATATCTGCTATGAGAAGAAATGGAATCAGTGACTACAGCATGTCTACTACTATAGTTAGTGGTACCCATCACCCATATACAAATGTGTAATATAGTTAACCTGGCCACTCCTGCTGCAGCACCATCTCCAGGTCAGAGTAGAGATTGCCCACAGCCTGGACCTGTTCCCGCGTCAGCCTCACCGCACTCAGGACCTTCTCCATCTGCTGGTAGAAGTCCCCGGAGAGGTCTATTTGACTTGGTGCTATTATGTCTTGCCCTGGTATGGAGATATATTACATATTAATGGTGGATACTCGAGTCCTAACCTACAATTAAGTTAGGTAAGAATCTCGGAATTCGACAAACGCAGTCTTTATATTGACAATACTTTTATATTGACACCCTAATAGTTGTCTTAAAACTTACATATGGTACGGTGTACGCAACTATTAAATTTCAAGGTCAAAGGTCACAAAAATCAGTATTTTGCGCTATTTCTTAAAAAATCACATTTCCTATGGGGTTTTTGCTATTTGTATTTATTATTAATATTGTAGAATACAAAATTCTCTACAAATTTTGTTTAAAAAATTTTTTATACTGTGAATCGTTTTTGAGATAGAGGGCGGAGAGCGCGCGGTCACAGCATCACTTCAGGTGTGTGCGTGTGCATTGAGTGAGCACCCTCAGAAAAAAAAATAGGATAATTTAGTAAAAGCTCTAAAACAATTGTAAAACCAATATACCTTTATGTAAAAAGAGAAAACAGAAGATAAATCGTTTATAATGTGCTCACTCAGTTCTCACAGAAAACCATCAATATATTTAAATCTATTGAGTTTACAAAAAAATATTGTATACTAGTTTTTAGTAAAACTTGTGAAGAGTATAAGTATGTATTTACAGATCGCCTAGTGCCGTATTTAAAAATTTGCAAATAGTTACTTGTGCTGACTCAATCCTCCATTTTCGCAAGGGCCGATTGCTCTGTAGTGAACTATAAAATTAAACTTCGTTACATTACTCATGTTTAGTTATTGTTCAATAGTATTTCGTAACATACTAAACGAAACTCTATTATGATACATATATAAGTAATTAATTATTTTATATTCTCACGCAATCCACACATTTATGAAAATCAAAAAACATTAATATCATTAGATTTTTAACCATTACAAAAAGCCCAGATAGCTCATGTTTTAGTAAATTTTTTTACTAAATATCTGCTATTTCACTTCTACTTGTTTTTTATGAGATATCCTTATTTTATTGTTTGTATGAAATCTCGTAATGTAGGGTAACCATCCGGTATGTAAAAGTTCCTATATACCAAACAATGTTTTTTTCTTTTACATAGGTCAGGTCGAATTAAATTTACTTGTCATTACTTTGTTAATTTTGTTTCAATGTTATTGCTATTATTATATCGTTTTTAACCGACTTCCAAAAGAAGGAGGTAATTCCGCCAATTATGACCTGATTTTGATGATTATTTTTTTTTTGTTCTTAACTACTGAGGTGGTCCTATTTATATTTCACCCAAATTAGCCAAGCTATTTATGAGTGACACTCCACTAACTGAAATGTATTATGCATATCTTGATGACTTACCTACTAATTAACAGTGAATGACTATCTATCCCGTAAGTAGCAAGGGTCAATGAAAAGGCTGAATATGAAAAAAAACCTATATATGGAACCGACTTCAACACTAAAATGTGTCAAATAACACAATTTAGTGCACATGGTACCGACCATGTGCACTAAATTGTGATAATAGATACCTTTGAACTATCGTGGTACCGACGTCAACAAGTAATTTCACACTTAACAATTTCAGAAAGTCAGTTCCATTTTTTGAAAAAATATTTTCACGAATTATGTAACAAATTTATTTGAGTATCGATGTTTACAATCGTTAGTTATTATCTATTATAAACAGCACTTCAGCACTACTTTCGTAAAACTGTCGCAGTGATCAAACGAAGCATGTTTTAGGAAATGAGGCGGGGAAAGTGAAAAGTCAATGGTTAAAATGTTATATTATATTCCGGAAATAGCGACTGTTTGAGTTTTAATGTGTAATTATGGTGGATAATTAACTATTAATTGTTCATTAATGTGCACGAGTGTTAAGGCAAGTGACACAGGGTTGAGGAACATGGTTATTTGTGATTCCGTCTGAGCTCCTTGGAAGAATCATTTTAGCTTGACTATATCTTGACTTGATTTATTTATTCACTTGAAAATATCTCACATTGTTAATATATTTAAAACTTGACACTGGCTTAAAACACGGATGTATAGAGCCATTAAAAAAAGGGAAAAAATGTTATTCGGGCTATACCGGCCTAAACTACGAACTCCATAGTTTAGGCGGGAAAATGAAAAGTCAATGTTGTGGGTTTTATCTTAGAAGATAATAAATAGTACATTTTACACCGAGAGGAAAAAACTATCTATTGCTGATCTGATGAGAGTATGTTTAAGAGAATAGAATTAGAACTTTCTCCCGAGTGCTACATAGTGCCTTATAAATCTTATAATGCACCTACGAGGAAAATAAAATCATTATAGTTATTTGTCCAAAGACTTCTCAGAAAGAAAGTTCTTTATGACTTCTAGAGCTGTATTTTTTATTTATGGTGGCGTTATCATTATAAAACTGTCACTTCCAATATTACACATACACTTTGGAAAATTTTCAAATAATTTTCCAAAGTGTATGTATAATAGTAGTTAAATTATCAATTTAGTAAAAAGCAAAATTTATAATTCCTTTCATTGAAAATCGAAAACGAAAAAATCCCACCTATTTTTGGAAGTAAGTTCCTGGGTTGTATTTTTTATTTTTGGCGTCATGGTCATTATAAAATTATCAATATCAGATGACATTTTGGAAAATTATTTGAATAAACCAAAAGCGTTCTGTTAAATTATTCATTTAGTAAGAAACAAAATTAAACAAAACAAATAAATTGCCGCGCTTTGTTTTTCGTAGTTTAGGAAAAGTTGCCAACCTCCTTTCATTGAGAATACAGTTCAAAAAGGAATCCTACCTGTTTTATCTAATTATATGAAATAAAACCTTTTGGAAATTTGACGATTGTATTTATGTTCGCAGCTAAATAAAACGCTTGCAGGCAGGTATGGATTTTCATACAACATTCCTTCACTGCTACGGAGGGAACGAATAATATTCCATATAACATTTCCTGCCGCATATTGTGCAATGAGACACTTTCTGACTTGGTGTGATATGAAGAGTATATCTCATAAAATAAACACGTTTAAGTAGAAGTGAAATAGCAGATATTTAGTAAAAAAAAATACTGAAACATGAGCTATCTGGGCTTTTTGTAATGGTTACAAATCTAATAATATTAATGTTTTTTGATTTTCATAAATGTGTGGATTGAGTGAGCATATAAAATAATTAATTACTTATATATGTATCACAATAGAGTTTCTTTTAGTATGTTACGAAATACTATTGAACAATAACTAAACATGAGTAATATAACGAAGTTTTATTTTATAGTTCATTACAGAGCAATCGGCCCTTGCGAAAATGGAGGATTGAGTGAGCACAATTAACTATTTGTAAATTTTTAAATACGGCACTAGGCGATCTGTAAATACATACTTATACTCTTCACAAGTTTTACTAAAAACTAGTATACAATATTTTTTTGTAAACTCAATAGATTTAAATATATTGATGGTTTTCTGTGAGAACTGAGTGAGCACATTATAAACGATTTATCTTCTGTTTTCTCTTTTTACAAAAAGGTATATTGGTTTTACAATTGTTTTAGAGCTTTTACTAAATTATCCTATTTTATTATTTTTTTTCTGAGGGTGCTCACTCAATACACACGCACACCTTCAGGTTGTGGTACGCGATGCGGATGCAGGTGACCGCGCGCTCTCCGCCCTCTATCTCGAAAACGGTTAACCGAATAAAAAAAAAAAAATTGTAGAGAATTCTGTATTCTACGATATTGATAGTAAGGGTGTCAATATACAAGTATTTACAGACTTACAGCTGGGTATCTCGAATTCCGAGGTGAACTTACTATAATGACTGGACTATTTAATATTGTGTGGCAAGGCCGTGTGTAAGTGATAATATATACATGATAATATAATTCGCGAGATTTAAATCATATGGATTTTCTATAAAAGATTTTTACTACAAGTGCAATTATTAATTACAAGTATTTCTTATTTTTTTATATTATTCAATATGATTTAGTTATTTTTGTTGGCACTAGGGGTGATTCATGGTTCGTATCCTGCCGTGGCCTTGAGCTTCACTGTATTGTGCCAGGGCATTACGCGAAAGTCTCGTATGGCTAGCTACCACGCTCAAGTACTTAATCTCTTGCCACACACCTGAACCTGTTTTAATATTTTTATTTTTGCAATAACGCATGCTCTACGGATTAAATTACAAATTTACGAGAGGAAAAATCATAGTCTGTCAAATCATGGCGGACATGACTAAAATCATAGTCTGTCATATCATGCCAGACATGACTATAATCATAGTCTGTCATATCATGGCAGACATGACTATAATCATAGTCTGTCATATCACGGCGGACATGATTATAATTTTTCCTCTGGTAAATTTGTATTTTTGTAACCTAAGCCTGTGTTTAGGCAGTTCTCATTCTCCTGTTCACAATCTTCGACCACACCATCACTTACCATCAGGTAAGATTATTTTATTATTAACAAAATAATAACTAACCTTTCTGTGTTGCTATGACTTTCTTGAAAGCTCTGAACATTTCTTCAACGTGTTGAGTAGTGGTGAATGGCCTGATCTCAATAAACTCCCCATATATGCAAAGCTCCTCGGAAGCCTTGACGGCCTCCTTGGCAGACTCTTCCTTCTCAAAGGTGATGACGGCTAGCCTGTTCCTGCACTTGTCCACCCGACACAAGCCAAACGGAGAAAACACTCTCATCAGGTCTTGTGTTTGTGTGTACGGAGGAAATCCTGCAAAATCATAAACATTTTAATTTTAACCGCTTAAAGTGCTGCTTTGTAATCCAGAGGTGTTGGGTTCGATTTCAGGGTCAAACAAATTATTGGGTTTTTCGAGCTTACTGACTCTAAAGAACGATTGCCGGAGCACACAGCAAATTGCTTGGCGGCAGTTTTTATCTGAGTGTGATACCAGAAAATCACCTTACTGTGGTGAAGTTCTAGCCTACACGGCGGGATTCTAACAATGGACCTGGTGCGCGGTAAGTCCTAGCTATTGCATCAATACTTCAAAGAATATCTTTAAAAATTCTTACCCGAGGCCAGAACCCTTTTTTTAGGATCAATCTCCTCGATAATGTTTACAGAACGCCGTCCATTCGCTAGCTGAGAAGGGCCACTTCCACCATCTTGCTTCTGGCCTTTCTTAGACAATTTGTTCGCGCCACGGTCCCCTTGGGATGCCTTATTTGTCTGGTACGTTTGTGCCACATTATTCATTTCATTGCCTCGTTTTTTCGGGCTCCCTTTTGAAGTCTTTACAGATTGCATGCTCGATAGTTTCTCTGATACACTCGTGCTTGGAGAGCTTGAAGTTTGTGCCGATTGCGCAGATAGAATCTTTTCGGAACCACTCAGACTTCGGGATATTCGAATCGGCGACGAATTTAAGCTTTGTGACTTTTCTGGCACATTAGATCGAGTTTGCATTACTCGGGTCGGAGTACTTTCCATGGCCGAAAAAGGCACTTTAGAATTGTGGGGCGGCTGGGCGTTAGCATTTTCAGTAACGCTGAAGCTGCGAGGAAAAGTTGGTATCACCACTTTGAATTTAACTCCATCATTTTCCGATTGGGATCTTTGTACTGTTTTGGCGCTTTCGACTTTGCTTTCAGACGATAAAATAGGTTCAGTCTCTAATGATTCTCCTTTTTTGGTCAGATTAGAACTCTGCCTTCTTTTACCCACTAGAACAGTTCGTTTTTGTGGAGAGCCATTATCTTTCTGATTCTGTAGGGCTTGTAAGGTTCTGTCTAAGTCGGAGTAAGCGCCTGTTCGGTCCGCTTTAGACGTCGTCGCTCCTGTTTTACTTGAAGCGAATTGTCCCAATTGGTCCGCTTTAAATGTATTTACCATTTCATTTGTATACGACGGTTCTTTTTGAGCTGTTTCGCTTTTGTCTGGCAAAGTAGAGGTTGGAACAACTCTAGATGGAGATTCTTGAACCCCTGTCACACTTTTACTGGATGATGGCTGAGATCTACCCTGTTGCGGAAAAGTGTGATTTGTTGCTATTGCTGCCTGAAATGGCAACTGTGCGGTAACCCACGTTTTTTGCAAAGAATCAAGGACGATTGCGGTAGATTTGGATGACGGTGAAACGGGCGCAATCGCTTTTAAATGGGCAGCTGCTATTGCATTCTGAGGTGACAGTTGCGCTGTTTTATAAGCTCTTTGAAGGAAATCTTGTACTTCTGGTAATGTTTTTTGTGTCGACGGTGCAGCGATAACATTGGGTTTTTGCCAGAAGGGTTGTAATGGCGTACTAGGATGGGTGGTTGTAGTATTTTGGAACAAATCTTGAGTTGTACGATTTGGCGTAGATGGAGCGGATGATGAACTTCTGCGAAACGAATCTTGGTTTGGCTTGAGGTTTTTTTTCGGAGAAGGTTGCGCTGATAATGTGGTCTGTGACGGAGCAGTGATGGTCGCCTCCATACCTCAAGGGTACAGCTGCTCACCTGGAAATAATATTACAATACTTCCTTTTGAAAAGCACTAACAAGCACAATGATGATCTAAACCACACACAACAGAACCTAGGAAACGAATGCAAAAGCTCAGTAGATAACTTAGCTACATCCAAAGGCAATTAATGTAATGATACTTCCTAATGATTCAGTTGTAATTGTGGTACCTAATTAAGTATTTTACTACGTAAACAAAAAACAGCTTGTATTCTACGACATCGACAAAAATCTTTAGTCTTTATGACTACGTTAAGACTAACGATTTTTGTCGATGTCTTAATTAGGTAGGTATATTAAGTGTGCATTTTTAAAGTAGAAAATAAGTGATTAGTAGTAAAAAAAATAGTATAGGTAGGTACATACTAGGTATGATGGAGGATAGTTATTTTAATTAATTTACTAATATTCTTACAACATTTTACTTAAAAGATTTTAAATGTCTTTATTGTAAGTATATATAAACAGTTATTAAATCTAATAATCAATTCCACTCGACTCTTAATGAGTTCCGTATCCAAGGGAAATAACCGATATATAGATATATAATCTATAAATGAGACTCGGCTGTTTACCTATGGATCAGTCCGTCCGTCCAATATAGGTATCTGGTACAAGTACTACGCGTAATCTAAACAAAACAAAACACGTAAACATGTTACAATAGACCTACGAAACAAAATCTAAACAGTAATTTAAAAGTTCTTTTAAGCGTGTAATTGATCAAAATATAAACTCGGGTCACTAGGTACCTATATAACCTCATCAAGCAAGTGCGAATGAAATTAAACAGTAAAACAAACGCTTGAAATGCTTGAATGCAAGTAAGTTCATTATCCGAATGCGGGAACGGTTTATAAATCAGAATAGGCAGGTACTTAATCAGAATAAACTGCAAGTAGCAAACCCGTTATGATGCGATAACGCTACATGCCGCATCGGATACCTACTCAATATGCTATTAGGGGATTCCCAGAATATAACTGATGTAATATAGAATGACTGTCTGTTGAGAACCAGTAGTTCTAGGTTAGCCTGGATAACATCTTCGACCACAACATCACTTACTCATCAGGTGAAATACTGGTCAAAGGCCAATCAAGCATTAAAAAAAAATGTGATTACAACC
This sequence comes from Plagodis dolabraria, assembly GCA_963854805.1. Lineage (NCBI taxonomy): Eukaryota > Metazoa > Arthropoda > Insecta > Lepidoptera > Geometridae > Plagodis > Plagodis dolabraria. The sequence goes on along the minus strand of OY978453.1, from coordinate 1,678,797 downwards.
TTTTTTTTATTAACAGCTGGTAGGTTCGCCTTTCTCCACTTTCTAACCTGATGGTAACGTGATGAGGTTGCCGAAAATATTGTTCAGGCTAACCTAGAATTACGCGCTCTCTGTCATTGTCTTCTTGAGTGTGGTAGCTGGCCAGGTGGGCTTATGCAAAATGCCCTACCACCACGCTATAACGACTAGCATTCTTCCAACAACAACCGGATCCAACGGCTTAACGTGCCCTCCGAAGCACGGAACGGAGGCGCTCGTACTAATGCCACTAGCGATCATCCATCCATGTCATGACTCCAGCAGACGTTGCTTAACTTAGTTGATTGGTTAAGAACGACTAAGCAATCTACGCTACGAGCGCTTTTAATTCATTCGTATTATCATTAATTCGTAATATTTAATTGAAGGGAATTGAAAACTAATATTGCGATTGTAGATGAAATGTTCAATGTGAATAATGTGGTTAGCCTGTGAACAACATCTTTCAGCCGCACCATCACTTACCATCAGGTGATTTAGTAGTCAAAGGCTAGCCTATCAACTATAAAATAATTGTGTAGTAGGTAGAGTGCGCAAGTGAAAGAATATGATAGACACATAATATAACGGTACTCTTACCCTTTCGTTCGAATATTATGCATCTTATGAATAAAATAATGCATTTTTTTTGTCCTTACTTATACTTAAATAACAGGGACAATGTGATACAAATAGGTTTTAGCTTCTCATACGTGTGATATTTAGTTTATGCCCAGTAGATATTAGGAGACTAAAAAGGCTTAATAGGTGCTTAATAAACAGACTTTTATGCACTAGATCAAGTGCATAAAGTCTGTTTATTAGGCACAAGTGCATACAAAATATATTTTTAAATCTTCAAACAAGTAGGTACAGTTTGTAATATATTTCATGTAAGAAGTGTGTCTGAGTCTTTAATAATACTTATAGATTAAAGATATTATTAAAGACACAGATGTTTTTTTCGAAACAATGACACTCATAATAGAACATTGTTCAAATATCAGTTTCAACTTTAAATAAAAAGGTTGTATTACTATCAATATCATTGTTTTATTTCCTAGCAATTGAAACGAAAATTTAAGTGTATAACTCGTACCTAAATATAATACCCATTTTAGCCTCGACCTAAATTCTGTCAAATGTCTCGACTAAAATTACTTGTTTTATGCACTCGTTGTACAATCTACTATTTTCTTTGAATTTAGGAGTAACACTTTACTGCTAGATGTTTAAATGATGTCTGATATGTATTTGTTATGATTTACTTTACACACATAACACAAAGAAGTTACTCGAACTATTATTAAAAAAACTTTTCTAATTCTTAACAACATACCAGTACCAGCTTTCACAACTTTAGAGAAGTATTTTGGTTCCAGATAGCCTCTCTGATTGCCGCTTGTAAGAATCACTCCATTTTCGGATTCATAGAATAGCAGACCGTTGGCGAGGGCTTTGGGCAGGTCGACGTAGATGTACACTTGAGCGTTGACCCGAAGGCCACTGATGACAGTTTTGTCTTCGAGAGTGCCTTTGGCGAGGTGGATGTGCTGGCGTTTCATACGCGAGAGACCTTCAATTTTAATTTGTGGCCAACATTTTAGGTAAGTTCCATGAATAACTTTGCTATATTTTGGCTGAAAGTAAACATATACCTATATATATAATGTGTTGTGTAGGTATACCGAATGTAAAGTAGAGGGTAAATCACCACAACAACAAACTGGTAGAAAACTTCAATATATATTATTTGCTAGTGTTCAATTCTTTCTTACTGATAACTAAAGTGTAAATGCTGTCTATGTATTTGCGGCTCAGAACAATCCACCTCCGGTGGCGAGGCAGAAAAGCAGTAATGGCAGGGCTGAGGCGATGATAGGAGCCGTTTAGCTATCGACTGCTAGACACTACTAAGGATTGCCGAGGAGATTGGACGTTAGGCAGGCGGCCGTTCTAACACAAAAACCAAACCTAAGGCTGCACCTCCTTGAAAAAGGAGGGACTATATACATTCGAAGCAACGCGACGCGCCGAAACATCCGGTTTCTGCGATAAACAGATTAGGCTTTCAGGCGTTGCTGAATCAGCGGTACTGCTGGACGGCGGAAGCACAAATGCAAGACCAAAATGTAAGTTGGAATGAATGAGAACGACGTCTGGAAGGGAGACCGGATTTTATATACTTAACTAAGTTAGTGCTACTTGCATTTTTCAATAATATGGTTCATATTATCCACAAATTGGTTTGAAAAAAAAATCTGTTTTCTATTTTAATTTTATGACATAACAAGGAATTCAAGATTTAAGTTCCACCTTTTTCACACATAAAACGTTACATTACATCCCTAGTGTAAAAACATTACGATAATAAAATAAAACAATAAAAACATTCCATTTATTAGTACAATAGGGTTGCGACCCAAACCTAAAGCAATTTCTGACATTTCCTTTGTAATAATCAGCTTTATCTACTCCAAGACGCCAATAATTGCTCGAGATCAGTTTATTTTATTAATTAAAATAAAAATTAAAAAACAGACAAAGCACTGTCAGAAATGTATAATGTCAGATTAATAATTAGTCAGAAGCATGACATGTTTAGCGAAGTTACGACGAGGCATTTGCTTTGAAAGTAGTCAAAGACGCAACAGTGACATGATAGCACAAGATAACAAAAATATAGTATGATAATACCTCCAAAATAGGTTTTAAATCGGCATCAGAAACTTCAATAACGCTATGCCCCTGGTTTGCTTTTATCTCCAATATATTTGTAAATGGATTTGATCTCAATTTGAATCGCCGCTTATCATTATTTTTCACTACTCTTTCTATGTCCCATATGTTATATTTACCTTTGAAAGATTTGTGATTTAATATCTTGGCTACTTCAATGTATCCTTCTGAGCTGAAAAAAAACATTTCCTTAAAATGAGAATAAATTCAATACCAGTAGACAACTACAATTGCAGCGAGGTGTATTAAGTATTCTCAGCTTTTAAAACATGGAACCTAAGAAACAACTAGCCTGTTTGGTTGCAGATGCATTGGTCTACTTCTTCAAGGTTTTGCACTGTACAGGTTGGTATGTTGGAATACGGGGCGGGGTAAGTATACCATATTATATTTAACGTCCGGGTGGGATTCGTACCCGCATTTTCTGATTTTGCGCATTCGATGCGAAATTGAAAGAAGAAGGAAGCAGGTCAATAAAATTTTGTGCTCCCATAATTTGTAAAATATGATTTTCGCTTATAGTGCTTGTACTCTAATTTAGAGTATACCATATTATATTAAACACAACTAATTTTTTTTCTCAATATGCTATCTAAAATTAAGAACAAGTTCAATTCATTTCCTTAGCTTTTTTAATTATTTTGTGTGACTTATAAATCGATAAAATGTTTGATATTAATAAAATCAAATTAAGAAAAAAATTTAATACTATAATATAGATTACAATTACCAAGAACAATTTTTTTTAATGCCCTTAACTTAAGTCAGCATTTGACCACTATCTCCCTCACGTAAGTGATGATATGGTCGATGATGTTGTTCAGGCTATCCTAAAATTACAGGCTCTCAAGGACAGCAGCTGCCGGAACACAGTTAGGTGCTTAGCGACAGATTTTCTATATGAGGGTGGTAGATAGCCAGGCGCGAATTCGCTAAATACCTTACTACCATGCTATAACGACTGCCATCCTAAGTGAACAACCAACAACAATTATATAAAATATTAAATACTGAAACAATACTTCTACATCAATTGACTTTTTTAAGAGCTCCTAATGTACATTGCTAAGTCTATGTCTTATCTAATTTAAGCAATGTCTGCTGCCGTCATTACAAGGGTGGGCAACCACTAGTGGCATTACTACTGAGCTCTTCTACCCTCAAGTAGAAAATCTGTTTTTTGCTAAGCACCTAGTAGTGTGTTCTGGCATAAAATTATTTGCATATACGAGTACAATATTGATTTAATTCACCCTGAGCACACAATAATACAATGTATTATTTTACACAAACAACACATATTTATCAATTTCCTTGCATCATTCATAGTGTGAGTACTCATTTAAAATTCATGTGAGAACTGCAGCATTTAATTTCTAGAACCTATCAAGGACAGGTCAACCTTAGTTCATTAAAAATGCATTTCTTAGTCGTTCTTTGTATTTCTTACTAGATGGGGACATTTTATTTTATAGATGGAACTGACTTATGGCAGTGATGAAACAATCATTATATTAGTCACTATTATTGTGTCAAAATATATCAGGAATGTTTTCTATTGCTTTGATACTTACACATGAATTGATTTGTTAGCATTTTAATATTCTAGCTTGTAAAACTTTATCATGACATAGCCATCTTCCAACCTCTTATCATTCGTAAGAAAGTCGCGTCCCTACGGCAGCGAATACGAGCCAGCCGCAGTGGTATACTGCAGATGTTTGCTGATTGTTTTGACTGTCCCATCCAGCATAAATGGATGTTTGTGCTCATGGGACAGAAGCTATAGTTTTGTACAGTGTGCATCTATTTTTGTAACTTTGTGTATATTTTTGTAATTTTGTTTGTAATTATTTTATACTATAGTTTATAATGTATCAATGAATTTAAATGATTTAGTAATATTATTTGTATTATGGATTCGTGTGATCTGAAATAAATGACATTATTATATATTATTATCATATTTTTTTATATTTTTGCGATGGCACATGCTCTGTGGATTACCTTACAAAATTGCGAATTTCTGTGTGTAATGGCTCAGTGGCATTGGCTAAGGACTGCCACGCAGCAGGTCCATGGTTCGAATCCCGCCACAGGCTTGAGCTTCACTGCATGGTGGAAGGGCATTTTGCGAATGGCCACCTAGCTAGCAACCACCCTCAGGTACAAAATCTGTCGCCAAGCACCTAACAGTGTGTTCCGGCAGCAGTCCTTGAGAGCCAGTGAAATTACAGGCACATGAAACTTAACAACTATATCAGTGACGGGCACAGTGCAATTTGTGACTTGTGATGAAATGCATCTGTTATAGGCAGAAGTTAACATCAGGTGGGCCTTGAGATTTTTCAGTTTCAATAAAATAAAAAAAATATACAACAAGATAAAAATTTATATGCAGGTTTTGAACCTGCTCCATCCACCCCTGTAGCAGGGGTATGCTATCTGCATCCCCATATGATGGTTAAGAATGAAAGGACAAATTAATATATTAAAGGGTCCTACATTTATCATTATATCAAATATGTATTTTTGCAACAACAAAGCAATAATACATACACACATTATTGTTTGAGTTAGTGTTTTTATTATTATATTATGAATTGACAATACACCTGCCGAACAGTCAGTGACATATATGCCTGTATTGCTTGTCACTATGAGACATGAGTTCTTAAGTCTCCTGCCCTAGTAATCTGACTTGCTATAGAGCCCAAGCCTGAGTATCTGAAACTATGGTAGTACCCACCAAGACCAACCCTTGATGATGAGGGAAGTCTACCACATTGTCTAACAGCAACAATGCAAAACACCTTGTTGTTTGCTTGTGTTATTCAATTAGCATAGTATTTCATGATATAATTATGCACATAAATGAGGTCATTTTTTTCCACTATAAATGATGCTACTTAGAGTAGCCATTAGATAGTTCTCGCTAGACTCTAAGATGGTAATTGAGAGCATATCATTTTATGAAAGTGGAGGACAGGTTAGAAGTGGAGACATTAAAGTATGGCATTAAATGTTATGTACTTATGGTAGATGAAAGATCAAATTGTAATAAAAATGCAGTAGAGATTAAAAGCTCTGAGAAATATGTGTCGAGTGACTTTGAAAGACTACAAGGAAATTTCACTGTTCATAATGCAAAGTTTAAATAAACCAAGTTGTACTTAAATGAGATAAAAATGTTTAGTTTTCATGTCACAATACATTGTAATTGGTGGAATGTCAAGATCCCCTATGAGATGTTTGAACTGAGTTGTTAGTTGCTTACTACCATTGCTGCACTTTTGGTTCATTGATCTTTTTAGTTTCATGTACCACGCAGATTATAAATTAAATTCTAATGTAATCATTATCTATGATGCAGATGGATTAAAAAGATCAAGAAGGATAACAGTCCATGAACTATTGGTGGCAATCTTATCTTACAATAATTTGAAGTGTGTAAAAACTGTTTGGAATTAGGCACAAACCATCTGCATGCTGGCAGTTTTTATTAAAGGCATTGTCAAATATTTATTCAAGTCCTTGAATGAAATTCTATTGTTCTTATTATCTAGGATGCGCATGGATTAATTATTTATATGGCCAGTTATTTTACCATACTGCACTATTCTCGAATTTTGCTAAACATAATTTTGTCTGGAATGCATACTTAGGGGTCACTATATATTATAACCAACATAGTCATATTGCTTTTAAAACTAACATAGTCATTAAATTACATGAGGGAACAGTTCACAAAATTGCAATTAAAATGAAATTACTGTTACAGGAGCCACATTCATGAGCTAAAAGCTTGTAAAGAACTCAACAATACAGGAATTTAATGGAAAATATTCTATTTCAAATTAGCATTTTTAATATTCTGACCAGATAGGATACCTTCATGGGTACATTAAACTGATGAATGTGTATGATGAGAGTAAAAGAAGCAAGATCTGTGGTCTCAACCTACTTCTTTGGGCAACAGGTGTTACATATTGTATGAGTAAAAGTCCCATCTTCCTTTGAAATACACTACTTAAGTCTATAAAATTCTACTCCAGCTGCAGTAATCGAGGCATCCAGTAAAACACGTAACCTATTATTCAAACATTAGTTACGTATAGTCAACAAAACATACATACGTCTTACAAACAAGCGGGTATGTATGTATTTATATTTGGTAATCTTTGCCTACCTCACTTGAAAGCCTTCGCGGATTGCCCCGTGTCTCAGGAGCCAAGATAATGCTTTGCTCAGCTGGGTGTCTGTATTATTCCTGTGAATTATCAGAATATCGTATAGATTTCGCAACGCAGCACAAAGACAAAGCATTTCGTGTTAAATTGTATCGACATACATCTAGTAGGTTGATAAACCACGCTTCTCGAGGCAGAATTTATGCAGTTTTAAAAGATTTAGACTTTTGATGATTAAACGAACACGAATATTGCATTGTTCTGTTGTTTAATTCATTTTTTAAAAGAAAATAAATAAAAACCAACTCAGTGAATTCCCTTGACCTTTGCCAAAAACGCAGATACAGAGTAAAAATATTTTTTTAACTTTTCAACGAAATGTCATCGTGGTTACAAATGTCATCTTTAGACCACAGATATGAAAGTAATGCACCATTCATAAGGTGCGTTCGTTTTGGCTCGGTTGCGTTTGTAGCAGTTTTATAAGTGGCATTTGTATCTTAGCGTTCGGAAAGAAGCTTCTTCTATTTTTGACCACCAATGACTGTATGCTATCCGAACGTTTTATACTTATTTTGACAACCGCTGAAAACCAAAATAACGTTTTCTGGAACTGCAGCTAAAGATATAGGTGCAACAACTGAAGCCAAAGATCAAAAATCTGTGTCGGAGGCATCGCCAGTTCTATTATTTATGATAGGAACCACAATATTTCTCATAAAATGTTAAGGTAGATATGAATTTCCAAGTTGTCAAAAACGATCACAACGATCTCACGGTAAGACGTGGGTTAAAAATAGCACTTTTCTCTGTCATTTGTAGCGTTTTCAAAGTTATCCGAACGGTGAGTGAAAACGATATAAATGCTCACGAAGTCCCAATACGAACGCCCTACGTGATCATTTTTAGCGTTAGTGAGTGTTATTTTTGGAACTGATAGGCTATCCCTAACGCCCTAATAGTCAGTACAAGACGAGCAGCTAAGGTCTAGATAATTAAAATATCCTCGTAGGTATGTGGTCATATAAACGATAATAGTACGCTACATGAATGGTCCGCGACATTGAATCTCTCAATATCGAACGGTTGTTGAAGGGCTCTCAATATACGGTTTATAGAATCGTCAAAATAACGTATTGTTAGATGATAGATCCGCGAATGGCTATGTAATCGATTATATCCGTATCGTGCATCTTTGATGTTTTAAAAATAAGTATTTTACGCATTATTTTTAAAAATAATAGTTTGGTAAATTCATTTAATTACTATATTTAATTCATATAAGTTGTAAATAATTACAAGTAGTCTAAACATTGACCTAATACGGCGCTTTTGAGCTTTAAAAACAAGACTTGAATGATGAAGGTGAGTTGAATTGCATCTACTGTGTCTTTTTCAAACATTCTACATTATGAAATGTATATTGATATGTGCTCATTTGACTCCTAGGTGACATATGACTCCACTCCTTATTCTATATGAAATTTATTATTGTTCGTTAAATAATGAAATATCAAAACAAAAGATATATTTTTAATTAAGGTTCTCAACCGCTTAGTTTTCATGAATGTGGATAATACTGGTAAAATACTTCTTCACAAATAGTATTGTATCTGATTTTAAAGCTACATTACTGAAGGAATGTTTAAGCATATATAGGACGACCTACGGATATGCCACATGGAGGGAATGTACCTTGTTTATTGTAGATGGAACATTGTACTGAAGGAAGACATTATTTCAATGAAAAAAATAATTAAAACTGCATTCATAGATATATAAATATTAACATGGTCAACCGGGAATTTAACACGAGGACGAGAAAAATAATCATCCTGTAGCTTTATCATACCGATTGAACGGCTCCATTTTAAGGATTTGTTTTTGCTAAATAACATAGTGTCCAAAAAAAAAGAAGACCATGAATTTTAACATGCCCTGCACCGGTATTTGTTACGCGTTTAGTTAGTGCCATATTTCAACAGCAAATGGATCATTTTTGAGAAACACCAGAGTAAAAAAAGTTCGAAGAGCACAGTCAAGTTATATTACATACCTATACGTACCCAAAGACCTAAACTATTAAACTTACTACTTGTAGTAAGTAGGTATAAGGTCTTTGTTTCTCATCTTTGCTTACGACCATAGACAAATATATCCGATCCCCAACAGGTCAAGTGAACGCCCCAGAAAGACCGTATGCACGGTAATATTATCTATACATTTAGTGTAACTCGGCTCTGTCTTCGAAATAAGTACCTACAGCCGCGCTGTACGTAAATCATGGAAGTAATAAGTACTACGTGTACGTAGTTCTTGTATCGACATACATGTACGTAGTACTTATTACTTCCGTAAACATGCGATAGGGCTGCCCGCATCCAGCATTTTAAAATACGTTTGCCTACTTTGTGTTTCTATTTAATTTTGTGATTGTAAATATACTTTTTTTTATATAAACAAATAAAATACTCTGTGAATTGAACAGGAAGTGTTCACTAAAACTGCGTGTTGTTTTCTTGACCAGTAGGTAGACCTCTACGCTCTCTATGCTCAGGTAATTTTTTTTTTCAAATAAAATTTTTATATTTTTATTAATTCAGACTGAGCGGAGAATAGATCTATTCCATAATGAGTTGGGAGGTTAAACAAAAAACCATGTTCATGTTTGAATAAAAATTGTTCTTAAAAATTGGCGACCGAAAAATATTTGTGAGACGTACGAAATGCTTTATTATTATATTTTAAGGTATTAAAAATCCACATTCTAATAACTACCTGTAATATTATTATAACTTGCTTATAACTACTACCTATTTCACTCGTGTCAATCACTTTCCTTCACTCTATTCACTTTTTTTATTAATTGAGACATTGTTTTCGCGGGATAAAAGGAAATACTTGTCCATTAAAAAGACACACATTATGTACCGTAAACTATATGTAGACTATAAAAAAAATTTACTTACTAGTAAATAAAATTGTTTTATAGTACCTATTAAGTACAATTATTTTATAGTATTACCTTTCAGTTTCCAGGTAAGCAAAAAAGTTATCTCTGGATGCGTTTTTGACGAATTCATGTAACTTAAAACAGCACAATATATCTTACTCGTCATATTTTATATGTAAATATGTACTTGAACTTATTTTTGGTGCATAAAATCGCGCGGTTATTGTTAAAAAACAACAAACCATTCGCTCGTCACTGCAGCGTAGTCACGACACTCGAGACTGTCTGCGGTACGAGCGCAGGCCAAGATCGAGGCGCGTAGGTATAACTCGCGTTTCGTCCGTTTCTATGAAGTTGAAATACTGTATAGATAACATTACCGTGCCGTATGCCTAATCCACTCTGTGATTCCCGCCCGGCACATACAACTTTGTGCTCCAATAATAGAAACAATATGATTTTCGATTAGCATGCGATAGTGCTTGAAATAATATGTAGAATTAGTATATACCAATTTCCTATCGGCAAGTATAATTTGCTTACTTTCCTATGTTTTTTAAAAGTAAGAAAAACTTGAGGTTTAGATCTTAGTCGTTATTCGTGATTTTTGCTTCATTTTAACGAACCTACTAGACATAACAATAAACAAACTAGGTGGGTGACAACATGCCACAAGTTAGCATGCAAATGTGCATTTCGAGACGGGCGCGTAGGGCGGTGGCATTTAAAGTCAAACTCAAAATCATTTATTCAATTTAGGCGTCTACGACGCTTTTATGGAGGTCAATAACAAATTTTAATATTGAAAAATATTACATTGTATTGTCACGTTCAGCAAACAAAAATTATAGAGCCACTGCGAGAAAAACGGGCAAGAAACTCGAGGCCATTCTTTTAAACGTTTTTTAACAATGTGTTAAGTACATACTATATAGTAAAATTATTACAATATATATTTACATTACGTAGGTGACAGGCGCTAGCTTGGCAGAGGCGGACCAGTTCAAGCATTTTTGTCGTTTATGTAATCACAAAGTGTGTAGTAAGATTTATTTATCAAAATATTTTTCACGTGCAACTTGAATTTTCTTTCTGTGAGCGTTGTAATATGTTTGGACAATTTATTATAAAACCGTACACAATTGCCTAAGAAGGAACTTTTATTTGTCTTTGCTAATCTAAAACTTGACACTGGTATTTTATCTTTATTCCTAGTGTTATAATCGTGATTTTCACTGTTTGATTTAAATTTGCTCAAATTTTTACGAACATACATAATATTTTCAAATATATACAGACTTGGTGAAGTTAAAATATCAATTTCTTTAAAAAGATCTCTCAGGGATTCCCTAGGATCCATTTCATATATGGCTCGAATTGCACGCTTTTGTTAGATAAATATTGTATCTATCTTAGCAGCAGCTCCCCACAGCAATACACCATAATACGGCTGTGGAAGTACGCGAAATAAACGAGCCTAGCAGTAGCTACGTCTGTTAGCTGTCTTATCTTACGAACTGCATATGCAGCAGAACTAAGTCTTCCTGATAGATAATTCCCAGAAAAACTGTCGCATTGTCAAAAGAGAGTTTATCTAGGCCAAGCTTAATGTTTGGTTCAACATAAACTATTACACTATTACATGCAAGTACCCACCGCGGAATATGCTAGTCCAGACGGATACGCTGATGTAGGTATATGTAAAGTACGGAATGTGCTAGGCCTGTTAATGTTTAAAAAATAGTCGTAAAACATATTTCCATATGTATGCCCGCTTAGCCAGCTACCATCTTTAAGTAGAAAATCTATCGCTTAGTACCAGTAATGCTAGATTAGCCTGAATAACATCTTAGGCCACATCATCACTTACCATCAGGTGAGATAATGGTCAAAGGCTTATATATCTGACAGTAAAAAAAACAGAAGATGCTTGGATTCAACTATGATTTGGCTTATTTTCACGGGAAACTTGGTATATTTTATTGTAATCTAGCATAGTTTTAACCACACTACTCCGAAATTCACTTGCCTTCCGATTCTTTTTATAACAGACAGGCCGTCGCGCGTCGATGCTTTGGCCACGGTAATATATATTACCGTGCTTTGGCATATTAATGAGTAGGCACAAGGCCTAATATGAGGATGCTTTGGGTGTGGCATTTAGAAATCTCGGATGAAACCTATTTATTTATAATGTAATAGGCTTTTGCTACCATAGAACGTCAAACCTAATGGCATTTTTTTTAATATTGTTGTCTTTATATCGTGGAAAAAAGAAAACACTGGTATGGACTTTTATACATGTGACAGGAGCGTGGACATAGAAATAGTAGATTATCATATTTTGGTAAAATTGGCACTAAAAATGATATCATGCTAGTCAAGCGCATCTTCCGGTATCTCAAAAGAATGTATTTAACTTTTCTAGTAGTCTGGTTGATGGCCGCAAGCTGGTGTGCCCATATGAGGGTTGCAAAAATAATATTAGAGCACAACATTTTCGCAATCGATAAAGCCAGTCTCAATGACCCAGTGGTTAAGGCACCCTATGCTGTGCTTAAAGGACGGGAAACAAAATAATTGTTGTGCTCTATATAAATTGCGTGTGTTATGAAAATATGTGATTCTCACTTAGCACACGATAGTGCTTGAATTCATTTAAACAAAAATTGTAGGTGAGCGGCATCATTACGAGATGTTGTGCTGGATATTATAATTAGAAATATTTTGAGACGTGTAGTTACTAAATGCATGCACAAAGCATTTTCAAATCAAAATGACTACACGATCAGATTGTATCATTTGATCTTGCCAGATCATGTGACATATGCATTAAACCCATTTTCTGAGAAGGTTATTTTATCATTCATAAGGTGCGTTCGTTTTGGTTCGATTACGTTTGTAGCAGTTTCAATAGTGGCATTTGTATCTTAACATTCGGATAGATCTGCTATTTTTGACCACCAATGACTGCATGCTATTCGAACGGCTTAAAAACATATTTTGACAACCACTGTCAACCAAAACAAAGTTATCTGCATTTGTATGATCAGTGTCATGCATCTCCACTCCAAATCGGTATACAATACATGCAAACATAACAATTGTTTGCCATGGTCTGGTGAATGTATGGTGTGTGTAGTAAATCGCGCCAAATAAAAATTTCAAATCATCAGTTGTAAAAAACGATCAAACCGATCCCACGGTGGGTCAAATATATCACTTTTCTTTTTGAAGCAGTGATGGCTTAGTGGCATTGGCTATGAACTGCTGCGCAGCAGGTCCATGGTTCAAATTCCACCGCGGGCTAGAGTTTCACCGCATGCTGGATGCTAGCCAGGCGGGCATTTTGCGACTGCCCATCTGGATAGCATCCACCCACAAGCAGGAAATCTGTCGCCAAGCACCTAACGGAGTGTTCCGGCAGCACTCCTTGAGAGCCAGTGAAATTACAGGCACGTGAGACTTAACAACTATGTCTCAAGGTGACGGGCGCAGTGCAATTCGTGAATTGTGACGAAATACATCTGTTATAGGCAGAGGTTAGTCCGCTTAACATCAAGTGGGCCTCAAGCTTGTCCCGTCACAATTACATGATAAAAAAAAGCTATCCGAACGGCGAGCATAAACGATATTTTTGCTCACGAAGTCCCAAATCGAACGGCCTGTGTGATCATTTTTAACGTTTGTGACTGTAATTTTTGGAGCCGATAGGCTATCAGAACGCACTCATAGAGCCATACATACATAACGTCAAGTCAAGACTTGCTTCCTTCATTCTCATTATGCTTCTTACACAACAGTACGTTAAACGGTATGCGTGACTTTATGAGTAAGGTTTTATATGTCAAATAATCTAGCTCAATTACTAACATTATCCATCACACTAGTATTATAATATGTATTATGTTTGTAAGTGAGTAAGGATATGAGGACGGGAGCGTGTACGTTTGTTACTCTTGTTGGTTAGTCACACTGCAAGGGATGAACCGAAATTGATGAAATTTGGATTATAGATACGAGTATCTTAAATCCTTGTTCAATACAAAGGGTACCTACTTGGCAGCTTATGGCATTTAATTTGAGGAAGAATGAAATGTTTTGATGTTGTTGTGGATTTATATAGAAAAAAAAACGGAACATATTGATAATTGCTTACATTACACTTATACTATACAGAAAATAATTCTGTTTTTTTTTGGGTTCCGTACCATAATCGAAAAAAAGTTAATAAGATCAATCTTGTGTAACTCAATTACAATTACAGCTATGTAAACCAATTATTTAGTACCTACCTACTATGTACTATATTTTAGCTATTGTAACATGAAAATGATCGTGTTACCATTTTTGCGTTTCAGATACAACAATAACTTAAGCCTACAACAATACTTAGGTAGCAAAAATAATTTTATTGCATTCCTCTCCTTTGTGTTACTGCTACAACAATAAACAAAACAATATTTACTCCCCGGCATTGTACCGAAATCTCAAGCCTAGCTGAGAGTGAGCGAGTGAACTCCTTAAATTAGAGGTGCCTGTCCCACACATCATGCACACTACCCGAGCTTTCTGTCGCACTCACATGGCCGCGAACGCTTTTACGGTCACACATACTTACAAATACAAATAAATAATACACTGCGTGTCGTTTCTTCTGGGTATGGGTGCGATCAGCAATGCCACCGTTTCATAGCGGCCAGCAAAATAACCGATGAGAACGATATCAATGACATACTGGAGAATGTAATCTTTGCAATGACTAATTTAAGCCGATTCCGCTTCAATTACATATTATATGTAATATGAGAAAATTACGACATCTGGGTATCTCACAGATAGTCGTCTTATTTTTCGGCGGTTTGCTTTCATCATAAAAAAATGAAAGCAAACCGCCGAAAAAAACAAGTTTGCAAGTTTGAATCATAGCGGCCAGCAAAATAACCGATGAGAACGATATCAATGACATACTGGAGAATGTAATCTTTGCAAGACTAATTTAAGCCGATTCCGCTTCAATTACATATTATATGTAATATGAGAAAATTACGACATCTAGGTATCTCACAGATAGTCGTCTTATTTTTCGGCGGTTTGCTTTCATCATAAAAAAATGAAAGCAAACCGCCGAAAAAAACAAGTTTGCAAGTTTGAATCAATTCTTGTTTAGTTATGTTTTGGAGTTGCATTGTATATTCTATAATTCTGTTTCATTTTTGTTCATTTTAAAAACCAAATTGTAATTGTATTTATAATTGAGTAGTTATTTTTAATATGAGTAGGTATCTAAAATGTCACAATAGTCTTTCGCTCATAATTGCATATATAGTCCGGTCAATTTCGACAATTGAAATAAAGAAAATTCGACAGATACAAATATTGGTGGAGAGCTGGGGTTTACCATTACAAATAATGTCTTAAAAATCCCCATCGATCCTGTGTGCAACAAATTCGGGGTCAAAGGTCAACATTTTAAGTTTCTTGGATTTTTCTCGAAAATGGTAAATTTTATCAAACAAAATCTCAGACCAAAGTTGTAGATCTTCAAATTATCTACAAAAATGGTCTGTATAATTTTGTTTCTAAGAGTTACTATTCCTGAAATATCGCGATTCTAAGAGTCACATTATACATGATATGCACATATAGCCCACGTGTATTCAAAATTGCAAATTTGCAAATATTTTTTTTACTACATATGAAACAGTTGTGGTTTTTCGTTGAATGCCAACTTTGATCGAGGCTAGTGTCGATAGGTAATGAGTTTACTGCGTATTTAAGAACTCAAAAATCGGTTACAGTCCAGATTGCAGAAAATCACACACCCGGAAAACTTCAATCTCTGAAGAATCTGTTGAAGTAGACTTTGAAGAGTATGAATCTGATTAAAATATCTAAATAAATCATAAAATAGTTAACCCAATAATCAATAGCAATATCAATAATCAATCTCAATATTATGGTAATATCTAGAACATGACGGGTATTGTTCCAATTATCCTTAAATTGTCATGACAGTTAGTGGAGTAGGCCTACAGGGGAAACCACGGTAAATAAAATCACCTCAACCTCAAGCCGTGGAAATGTGTGCATATCATGTATAATGTGACTCTTCGAATCGCGATATCTCAGGCACGGTAACTCTTAGAAAAAAATTATGTGCACCATTTTTGTAGATAATTTTAAGATCTACAACTTTAGTTGGCGGTTTTGTTTGATAAAATCTACCGATTTCGGGAAAATTCCAAGAAACTTCAAATTTTAACCTTTGACCCCGTATAACTTTTGTTGCACACTTATGATCGATGGGGATTTTTAACATTATTTGTAATGGTAAACCCCAGCTCTCCACCAATATTTGGCTCTCCGGGAATTATTGTTGTTTGACCACTATTTTTATGTCTAAACTGACATAGTCTTCGCATCATGTTTTGTATGGTAGTTTGAATCGTACATTTGTTGGAGACCAAATAAATAAACTGGAAATTTTGTTCAGCAATGAATTTCATTCAGGATTATTTTGTAATGTAACATTTAGATTCGATCTGCCCATTTAAAAAAAAATCAATGATATCATGGCGTGTGGAAGGCCAAAAGCCCTTCAAAAGTTTACTCATTCAACTAGTATTTATATTTTCATAAACATATTCAGACATGATTCTTAATTTATATACATAGAGACAAAATTTCTAGCTTATAGAGATGTTTCCAGTAGTCAATTTTGTGTCACCTACTGTACAGAAAATCAATGAATTGAGTAACCATAGACGATGAGGCAGAGACTTAGGTCAGCTGACTTCATTTTTATCATTGGTCTTGTGATAAGTTGTGAATCTCCGCCATTCTCGGTTCGACTTTTCCGTCTTTCTCGCCCTGTGAGTCCAATTTTTCTATTACAAATAAGAATTATTCTATCAGTAGGTTGGTTTCTACCGGTGTCTGTGTTGTTTCTTGTGAATATTATTTTTTCTGGCCCACATTTTGGTAAGATTGTAATTAATTTTGCCATCGTCAATTTTTCTTGTGCCATGTAATGTCACTCATTATTTCGGATAGATATTACACGATATTACAGATATTGCACTTATAATTGCCATGCAAAATACCATTTTCAGTAGTTCTGGGAGTACGACTTTAATCAATATTGGAATACGAAGTTTTTCAAACATCAGTTTGCTGGGAAGGTCCACCCATTCATCATGTGACTGATACAAATTACAAGTCCCAAATCTTCAAACGATTTTGTGGATGTAACTAAATATTCAGACGGTAAACATCGCCGTTTCTTATTACCTCGCTGATCTTTTCTGAACAATGTATAGAAAAGTTAGGTACATTTCAAGTCAAGGATGCTGTAAATCTTGGCAAGTTAGGTCTTAATAAATTTGTCGTTTCTCCACTATTAGAGTTATGTGAAAATAATATGTATTCTAATTCCCAACAATACCTGAAACATATTAGACAAACATTCATCACTGTTACTACATACAATACAATTATAACGCTAAACTATATACTAAATCTGCATTACTTGATGTACATAAACTCCCTAAGGGGTTCTAACTAAAAATTGTTTTATGAAATACATCCCATTTAAAAGAAATTGCTAAGAATTTTTCGATCACATCCATTATGTAAAGCATTGTGTTAATAATAAATTATCATTATTAAAGAACAAAATACTAGGTACTTCCTGGAGACAAGATTGGATGATACCTGTGTTTTCTACTACAAACAGTACAACTTAATTAGGTCATCAGGGTACTTTAGACTACTCTCTGGTAGGGCCAAGCAGGAGTGCGATGGGAGTTGCTACAGCTTGGCAGTAGGGTATTCTGTATATGTCCACCTGGCTAGCTACCACCCTCAAGTAGAAAATCTATCGCCAAGCACCTCACAGTGTGTTCTGGCAGCTGTCCCTGAGAGTCAGAATTTCTAGGTTAGCCTGAACAACATCATAGACCACATAATCACTTACCATTAAGTGAGATAGTGGTGAAAGGCTAGCCTATCAGCTATAAATAAAGTTTTATGGGGATTAAATGCATCAGTTATAATCAGCACAGTAACAAATAATTTATACATGTCAGTAGATTGATAATAGATGAACTCAGTACAACAAACAGTTCTTAGTTTCTATGTGCATATGCTTGGGCAGTAAACATACCATGACCAGACCACCCAGATTTTCCAGCCCATCAACTTTTCCTATCAAAAAAAATACATATTTGTGGACCAAATTTCATTTTCATACAAGTGATGATTTTAACATAGAAATCCAGAACAATTCACCATATGTGTGAACCTGCACGCATTCAATTTTATAATTATCAAGTATTTTCATTTTTCTTATTGGAAACTTTTTCATATGTATTTGACATTGAGTGATGATTATTATCAACATTCACTGATAAACATGAGTTGCTAGTCAGCTGATCTGTCTTTGACAGGAGAGTAGTGGTAACAGTGCTTTGACAATTATTGTGTCTGTGAGGTATGTTATGTAATCCTGCATCTTATTGAAAACTACTGTTAATAAATTTGAACTATATTATATGAACATGACTTAAAAATTAAATAATAATTATATTAGGATTTGAACATTAGGGTGCTCTGCTCATGCCTTAAAATACTCCTCCAGTGCTCATAGGTCTCATGTGCTACAATACAGGTTTTTTGTTACAAACCTCATCTAACAAGTTAAACAGGTGATAATCAGTGATCGGAATAGGCTGAATGATTTTACGTACTTACATCACATTGTCATAACATGGATATGCCATTTTTTCCGTAAAGTTCCGATATTCACGGGATTGCGTTACATAATATTATTAAAATAGTTATTCAGTAACTAATCAAAGTCCTTAGATCCAAGCCAAATTCGTCGTTTTAAGAAGATTCCAGATAGTCCATACAAATCTCGATTTTCACAACACAGCAAAGAAAGAAACGCACTCTACGAACCGAAGTAAGAGAATGAGATAGGTAATTGCGATTTGCATGTACGCGCTATATTTTGACAAACAAACAATAAGTCATTGAAGATACGGCGTTCTGATTGGTTGCAGTTGTGCATGCAAATGTTAAGGTGACAAAAGACCCTATTTGCCGAGTTATAGGTACTTATTATTATTCATGGTGTTTATAGCTAATCTGATCTCAGTTATACTGAGTTATTTACCTGTAAAGTGAGCGTACGCGCAATATTCTGACGAACAATAAATTAACCATAGAAGATACTCAGTCCTGATTGGTTGCAATTGTACATACGAAGTATAAGGTGACAAAAGACCCTATTTCCCGAGTTATAGTTACCTAATCTTTTTTGTATGTAGAGCTGATTTGAACCCTATTTATACTTAATTAGGTTTTTACTTAATGATTTTGAACACCACAGTTTTCTTTGCTATAAAATACTGGTCACCGATGGCGCTCTAAGAGCATTAAAAGTTATACAGAAAAAAAAATCCTCATATTGATACGTTACTCACCTTACGCCTTCACATCTTGAAGCGCTTGTAGCGAAGTTTGCTTAACTGTTCTGAATCGATCAGCAAAGTTAAGCAACGTCCGCCGCGGTCATGACTTGGATGGGTGACCGCTGGTGACATTACAACTGAGCGCTTCCGTGCTTCGGAGGGCACGTTAAGCCGTCGGTCCCGGTTGTTGTCTTAGGATGGCAGTCGTTACAGCATGGTAAGTTGAAAATCTGTCGCCAAGCACCTAACGGTGTGTTCCGGCAGCTGTCCTTGAGAGTCAGAATTTCTAGGTTATCCTGAACAACATCTTCGACCACATCATCACTTACCATCAGGTGAGATAGTGGTCAAAGGCTAAACTATCAGGCATAAAAAAAAAAAATTATTTGATATTCCGGGAAAAAAAAGAATGGATCTAAAATTCCGAAATCTGGGAGGCTTATCCATATTAACATATACGTTCGAGATCATTGACCCTAAATCATTCTACCTATTCTGATCTCTGGTGATAATATATATAGGAGAATAAATAGGGATCAACATTATTTAAACAAATATTTAAACAAAAGTAATGAATTTACTTTACTTTACTTATTCTAATTTATTTTATAATATATGGTGGACAGACAACATCGTAAAAGTTGTGGGTAGACAATTGTCACAAGTGACTAAGAGCCATTCTTTGTAGCACTCTATATATTTGTAGCCCTCGTAGCGAAGTTTGCTTAGCTTATTCTGCGCTGTTCAGCAAAGTTAAGCAACATCCGCCGTGATCATGAGCGCTTCCGTGCATCGGAGGGCACATTAAGCCGTCGGTCCAGGTTGTCGTCTTAGGATGGCAGCCGTTTATGCATGGCAGCCGTCAATGCATGGTGGTAGGGCATTTTGCGAATGCCCGCCTGGCTAGCTACCAAGTAGAAAATCTGTTGCCAAGCACCTAACGGTGTGTTCCGGCAGCTGTCTTTGAGAGCCAGTAATTCTAGGTTAGCCTGAACAACATCTGAGACCATATCATCACCATCAGGTGAGATAGTGATCAAAGGCTAACCAATAATAAGGAGTAAAAAAATATTTAAAAAAGTGGGGGAGGCCTCTGTTCAATAGTGTATGGCTCATGGATGATGATGATTCAGAGATAATATAATCAACAGATTTTGGATTAATCAAATAGAAATAAAGGATAGAGTGGAAGATAAAACACTGGAGATTTATAGGAAATATGATGCATTCTAGTACATAAGTTTCTTCCATCAATTCATAGGGCATGTGAATATAATTATTACTTATATATAATCAATGCAATATGGTCAAACGCAATATTATTTTTTATTAAAATATGAAACAACAAAGTAATAAGTAACTAATGTGAAAATATACTTCAGTTTCAATTGCTGTACTAAGGTTTCAAAATGTGCATAGTGCTTGTGCGGGTCACTTGCACCACCCAATTACTTTATAGATAGATGCACTGTGCTCTAGTTGGAGCGCCTAGTAGATGTGCGCACTACTGACGACATATGTCACTCGCGCAAGCCCTGTGGTGTTAATAAGAGAGCTGTAGTTGAAAGTTCACTACAACCCTTTTTGTTGAGGTTGCTTAAATTAACCCATGTTATTGCAGAGAAAATATTTTCTGAAGTGATGAAACTCTAGTTGTAGTGAGAGTCAAAGTCAAAAGTCAAAGGCAAGATCATTTAGGGGCTGTCCATTAAACATGTGATATTTTTTAGCATTTTGAAATGTTATATAATAAATAGTGCAACTTGAATTTTCCTTCTGTGAGCATTGTAATATGTTTGGGAATTTTAAATTTTTAACCGCATATACTGTCTGTGCTAATCTGAAACCTGGCACTGCTATTTTATCTTTATTCCTATTACTAGCTTTCCGGGCGTGGCTCCGCCCGCGCGTATGTCGGTTATCGCGCAATAACATTGACCTCTTTTTGCGCAGTTGGATAAAACATGTCCTATGTTTTTCCGGGTCTCAAACTATTTCCATACCAAATTTCATTAAAATCGGTCCAGTAGTTTTGGGCTGAAAGCGTAACAGACAGACAGACAGAGTTTCTTTCGCATTTATAATATTATATAGTGCTGAAGTATTGATTTACAAATATTTCCATTTTATTTTTAATTCTATTTATGTTTTTCGAAACTGCTTAAAAACAATATTTGAGTGAGATAAAAAGCGAAAATAGTTTACTACTTTCGGGTTCTATGTTGTTCTATGAATTATAGAAATACAGACATACCTATAGATAATGACAAATAACAATCTTTGATTAAAACTTACCAACAGATTGACAAAATCTATGTTCAGTATATTTTTTTGCATCTGGCACAGACCCTGTTTCTGGGTCTGAATACATGTAATTATACAAAATGTTACAGCCATAGATATCAGGGCATGATGCCCTGATATCTATGGCTGTAACATTTTGTCAATCTATTGTATTTATAATCAATATGTTTCTGTTATGCAGATTGAAGAATTTATTAATTCAAAATGGCGGCTCCCCTGAAGAAGATCGCCGATGAAGAGAATGAGGAGAAGTTCGGCTATGTCTTTGCTGTATCTGGACCCGGTATGTATTTATTAACACAAGTTGAGTTAAACATATTTACTCATATTATAGGGCTAGTACGGGGACACACGACTAGTAGGGGTATTGAGCCTAGCTAAGAATCAGAACATTCCAAATATTTTAGTTATTAATAAACATGTATTCTGCCAAATAATATGTATTTATGTTTCGTTTAGATTGATTTATTAATTAATAATTATGGTTACTTGTCAGTCGTAACGGCGGAGAAGATGTCCGGATCAGCTATGTACGAGTTGGTGCGTGTCGGTTACAATGAGCTGGTGGGCGAAATCATCCGTCTTGAGGGTGACATGGCCACCATTCAGGTGAGATTTCTTACTCTGTACATATAATAGACAACTATTTACTTTGTCAGTTGTTGGTGTTTTCCTCCGGTCGCCGTTAAATCCGTTACAGAAAATGTCAGTGACCGAATTAGAAGAATTCTTCCGAAAAAGTAGAATTCAGAAGGTACGCGCGTGGCGCCCGAGACGCTTATGAGAATACGTATCTTCACGGTTGGGTATTCTGGTACCCAAAATCAATCAACCGAGTCTGGAGTATGAAATGGATTTGAAGCGCGCGGATTAAAATAGGTTTTTTTTCTGACTACCCATTCTTTTCTAATTTTTTCTACCAAATAACCTAGCCGTAATCAAAGTAATACAATATACTCTGTACATTAGTGAAAGGCTTTTGATGTCGGGCAACATCGCTGTTGCGCTGACACATGTACGTGAGCACGGGTGGTCACGAAATGGAAAAATAAAATTAATGTAATGATTAAAGTAATAATTTATTAACAAGTACACAAGGAGAAAATGCACATTTGTGGCGGGTTTTTTTTTTTTTTTAACCATTTGTAACTATTGTATGTGATTATATAACTCACCACATTCCAAGGCATACTTGTTATAATATAGTAATAAAAACAGTTATTATGAACGTTATAATATTTCAAGTAATCCCTCAAACTATCCCAAACATAAAAAATTAAGTTTATCCTCAAAAAATATTATCAGTTACATATGTCTTTAAAATGTTCATTGTTTATTATACAAAAAACTATCCAAATCTTTAGTGTCAGTGCCAAGTACAAAAAGGTACACGAGCGAGCTACAAAATCTATATTTTGTGTATTATTAACACTGTCCACACATCATCCATCACTTACTATCACATGAGATTGTGATCAAAGGCTAACCCGGAGCAATTAAATACTTCTAGGCTCAGGTCACATCGACGTGATGCTGATGTGTGATGGATGAACATACCTACTAATTGTGTATTCTGTGCCGGCTTATCCGTCAACTGGCGAGCGTAAAACTCGCGAGTGCGCGCGAGTTGGCACCTTCTGATTTCACCTATTTTTCATGTCGTCAACTCGCGCGCACGTACATTATGAAGTACAGTCAAATAAAAAAGTCGGTTCCATTTTTTAGAATAAAAAAATCTACTCATTTTAGTGACCCTTGCTAATACGAGATCGATTATTTCGACGACCGACATTCACTGTTTTAACATTACTACACAATAAAATAAAGACCGAAAAAATTAAGTCGGATCATTTATTTGAGAAATGTATGTAAAATGAGACTATTGCTACCAACAACTGCATTAAAAGAGATGATAGGCACAACTGTGTAACTGGTATTGTGTCAAATGAATTAGACCTTTAATAAGTGCATTGAAAAAGTGAAAAGAGACTAAATTAGTCCTATATCAAATGCGTTTCGACAGGCTGCTTCAACACTAAAAAATAAAGGAGTTGAACTAATTAAAAAAATACCCGAATTTAAAAATATTACGAAAAATTTTATCGAAATACTAAAAACCAAAATATTAAGCCAAATGCTTTTTTCATAGATTACTATTTAAATTACATTTAGAGAATACGGAGCGATTTCGCTTCACTCACACTTGTGATTCTGTTGGTTTTTTCTTTTATTTTATTTTTTTAGACAATGTTTATTTACATTTTTACAATAACAGGCAATACACCAAATTATTGAGTCATTGTGATGTTGATTTTTGTGATATTATTAATAATTATTACAAAACTGAGCAGTTCCATATTTTTGTACAGATTTACTTACATCTTAGTGCTTTCATTTTGTATAAGCAAAGCATGTCATGTCAAATAAACATATTTTTTTATAACACACTGTCTTTTTTTCTGGAAAGTCGGTTATTAACTAGTTTTTATCATTTTGTATATGACTGTACTTTATACGCGCGCGCGAGCTGACGACAAAGAAAATAGGTAAACTAGGAAGGTGCCAGCTCTCGCGCACTCGCGAGTTTCACGCTCGCCAGTTGACGAATAAGCCTCTGTGCCATGTGCCAACCATAAATAATTCTGATTTTAAATATTTTCACCACATTTCTGGAAGTTTTTCTTTAGCTCTAACTATATATAATTACCTGCATTACTATGAAAATATGTATTAATCAGTACAAAATTAATAGTATTAGTAGACACTATTAGCTACAATATAAATTGTATGTAATCTTACGTATTATTTTAGAAAAAACTTATGACACACAAGAGAACTTTGAAATCTTAAATCCTTGTTGTATGTAGATGGTAATCTGTACACAGAACACGTCTATACCATCATATGACTCTTGTATAATTGGTACAAAAAACATGTTCATGACTGCCCTTAAAGTTTTAGTAGACAAACTCATGGAGTTTGCCTACCGCGAACCTCGTCGCTTGACACCTCGGGACACCACCCTTGTGGTGTTGCATGCATTCGTTTCACATTTGTATGGATTGTAAAATTGTGCCGTAACTATTATTTTCCAACCACTGACCTCTTTAGCCAAGTCTCGTCAATGCCCTCACTTATGTGAGAAATGAGTAGGAGGATGTTGATAATATAAATAGTATTGTATTACTAAAATAGGGATGTCAAATGTCTCTTTGCATCACAGACCACCACAATACTTATAGGTGTAACAATATAGTTTGACTGACCCCCAGGTATACGAGGAGACATCAGGTGTAACAGTGGGTGACCCCGTACTCCGTACAGGCAAGCCTCTCTCAGTAGAGCTGGGTCCCGGTATCCTCGGCTCCATCTTTGACGGCATCCAGCGTCCGCTCAAGGACATTAACGAGCTCACGCAGTCCATCTACATACCCAAGGGTGTCAACGTGCCCAGCTTGGCAAGGGAGGTGTCTTGGGAATTCAACCCTCTGGATGTTAAGGTAACATGATATTATTTATTTATTTTATTAGTGAATGCCACCAGTTTTATTTATTTTTGGAGGGATGATGGCCCTAGATCATGTACAGATCCTGCCATACTCATGAGATTCACCACATTTCGTGGCTTGCCTGACTCCAATTTGTACTCGTTATAGTATCAGACCAAATCCTCACTTCATTTGCCAAGAGGTAAGATACTGATTGAAGGCACTAACATATTCAAAGATGTCACATTAAGAGAGTTTGCCTGCCTCTACCTATTTATAACTACAAAAATAACATTATGCTACATTTATCTGTAATCTTATTGAATTGAATAATAATGTGTATATAATATTGTGATTAGGTGGGATCCCACATCACCGGAGGAGATCTCTACGGCATCGTGCATGAGAACACGTTGGTGAAACACAAGATGCTGGTCCCTCCGAGAGCGAAGGGGACAGTCACCTACATCGCGCCCTCCGGCAACTACAAAGTCACGGTCAGTATAACGCACATGCACCTTACCTACCCTACATACACCTCCGGCACCACAATTTATAATCCACGTTATGAAGCCCTAAATTGGCGAGAAATATCGCGTCGCCCCGTGCGGATCTCTCACCTTGACTCGAGAGCGCAAATATCCATGCACATATTACAATTATTTTTTGTTCACGTACGATCCGTTAAGCTAACTTTTCCTAACAATCTCTTGTCACCATATGGTGTGAGTGTCGCAGTGTACATAATAATATGGTGACGCATTGCGTGCGCTTTGGATATATACGTGAAACGCGTTGAAAGTGTTAAGTAAGTGGAAGAAGACTTCAAATATTTAAATTAAAAAAAAAAGTGTATTGATAACAGCAGCTATAAAGAAATTAATATATTAACCATCCATTGGTTTCTGTCAGGATTTTATTTGTATTATTGTTCGTGTCAGGACATTGTGTTGGAGACGGAGTTCGACGGTGAGAAGAACAAATACAGCATGTTGCAAGTGTGGCCGGTGCGGCAGCCCCGCCCCTGCACAGAGAAGCTCCCCGCCAACCATCCCCTGCTGACCGGACAGCGGGTGCTCGACTCTCTCTTCCCGTGAGTATATCTCTCACACTGCACTACTCTCCACTACTGATACATGGCTATATAACAGCAGTGACAACTACTTACATTGCAATATTACAGTATCAAGTTCATAGGTGAAATTTAGTTATTTAAAAATATTTCAGCAATGACATAAATTGGAATAATTGAACATATTTGACCTTCATAGCACAATGAATGTAGTTATATATATATATATATATTACATTCACCATGCTGACATAAAACGCTGACATCATTGCCAGAAAATACAAATCTCTCTGATTTTGTTGTTATATTGGTATATTAATATTTTGTACTTAATCATATAATACACTAGATTTTAAATATATTCCGTATGTTATAAAATGAAGATTTTTAATAAAATAAATGAGCAACTGATAATATTGCCAACGGCAGATGTATTTTTTTTAGTGGTGGCTTAAATAATCATGTTCATTAACATTAGTAACCCTAAACTACAAAAGTGAGCAGTGATGGCTTAGTGGCTTTGGCTATGGACTGCCGCGTAGCAGGTCCATGGTTCGAATCCCGCCGCGGGCTTGAGCTTCACCGCATGATGGAAGGGCATTTTTGCGAATGCCCGCCTGGCTAGCGACCACCCTCAAGTTGAAAATCTGTCGCCAAGCACCTAACGGTGCGTTCCGGTAGCTGTCCTTGAGAGTTAGTAATTCTAGGTTAAGCCTGTTAACACCTTAGACCATATCATCACTTACCATCACGTGAGATTGTGGTCAAAGGCTTACCTATCAGAAATAAAAAAAAAACAAATTTTTTGTATTTTTAACTAAAAGTAATGTTTCCTTCCATAGTTTTTGTTTGCTCACATTTCCAAAAGACACATAAAGAGTATTTATGTTATATGTGAGGTTACAGTTGCATATAGACATTTTCACATACATTCACAAGAAAGTAAACATTTTCCACACTATCCTAAATTTATTTTTTGATGAATGTATTCGTTTTTTTGTGTGTGTAATTTACCTGGGCGCTATATGCAAATTACTTATTGTACAAATACTGTAGGCGCAGTAAGTATTTGAATGAATAAATAGGGGTATTTGACACGTGTATGTTTTGTCTCCCTGTGTCATAGAGCATGTTGTACCATTTGCAGTTGCGTCCAGGGCGGTACCACCGCCATTCCCGGAGCGTTCGGTTGCGGCAAGACTGTCATCTCGCAGGCCCTCTCCAAGTACTCCAACTCTGACGTCATCATCTACGTCGGCTGCGGAGAGCGTGGTACGTATCTATCTATCTATTCACATCACTATCCACATTCAAAATATACATACATTTGGTTATACTGCACTCGCTCAATAACTACTTATAAAGGGGAAAAATGCTGTATATTGTGTATAATTCCAGGAGCAGGAGAATCTATTGATACACATGATTAATGATGATGTTGAAGCTATGATAGCCGAGCGGTAGTAGCTATGGACTGCCGCGCCGCAGATCCATGTTTCGATTCTCACCGCTGGCTCGAGCTACACTGCATGGTAGAAGGGCATTTTGCGAGTGCACGTCTGGCTAGCTACCACCCTCAACCAGAAAATCTGTCGCCATGCACTTAAGTTCCGGCAGCAGTCCTTGAGAGCCAGTAAAATTACAGGCACTTGAGACTTAACAATAGTATGTCTCACTGTGACGGGGGCAGTGCAATTCGTCATTTGTGACAAAACTCAACTGTAATGGTCAGAGGTTACTCTACTTAACATCAGGTGGGCCTCGCGATTGTTCTGTCACAAAAACATATAAAAAAAAGTTATGTACCATCCATAATATGTAAGTAATGTGTGGTTTTGTGTTCAGGTAACGAGATGTCAGAAGTACTTCGGGACTTCCCCGAGCTGACCGTGGAGATCGACGGAGTGACAGAGTCCATCATGAAGAGAACTGCGCTCGTCGCCAACACCTCCAACATGCCTGTCGCCGCTAGGGAGGCCTCCATCTATACCGGTCAGTACTGATTATGTAAAAAAACATGGTTAAGGCGCTGACTGAATGAAAACTGTAATGTACCTACTGTATGATCCAGATCGTTGACTTCTGAACACAGACTTCCCCTGTAAGGGGGTGTTTGCAATAATCACCACGCTTCGCAGGCTTTGGGATTGCGGTGTGAGATGACAGTTCTTCTGAAAGACTAAGCTGACCTACCTTATGGTATTTTGCCTTTATTCCCCTCATACGACTTCCAGAGGAAGATATGGGCGGAATAAATATAACCCGGCATTCTTAAGGGGGGGATTCCAAAATATGTATCATAAAAGTTTTATTCATAGAATAGATTTGCAAAGATGATTCTAAATTAAGCTTGTAACGAAAATATAATTATTCGTGTATAAAAATATAATAAAATAGCGAAACAATTTAAGTCACACTTCGATTTCTGTTACAGGTTTTTTTTCACCAATACTGATCACGGTTTTACTGGTACATACTCGTAGTCCGATAGTGATGGAGTTCCAACATTTGTCAGCGTCTTAACTACCTCTCTAAGTACCAATCTCTCCCACTTTCTCTGAAATCCTAATTCCTATCGGAAGCCTTCGTTACGGTAAACTAGCCTAACGACTACCGCTGTTAAAAATTAATATGTTGTGTTTAGGCATCACCCTATCTGAATACTTCCGTGACATGGGCTACAACGTGTCCATGATGGCCGACTCGACCTCCCGTTGGGCCGAGGCGCTTCGTGAGATCTCAGGTCGTCTGGCGGAGATGCCGGCCGACTCGGGCTACCCGGCCTACCTCGGCGCTAGGCTCGCCTCCTTCTACGAGCGTGCCGGACGTGTCAAGTGTCTTGGAAACCCTGACAGGGAAGGTGAGAGACCATTTTTTATTTTTAGAAGATAGTCTGGAGTATCTCACCTGATGGTAAGTTATGATGTGTTTGAAGAAATGTCACATAATTCAAAATATCTTAATATTAATTGTGAATTTATAAAAAAAAATATTCTGGAAGGTAAATGTTTCCCTATCCAGAGGTTGTATGTGTGAAGGTTAGACCATGGGGCATGTGATGCCACAGAATAAATACGAATTGCAAGGGAACTAAAAGAGTTATTCTCAACACATACAAACTCTACTGTAGCAGCTGTATTGATGAGTCCTTCCCAGAGATTAGTCCTTCTCCACGGCATGCAAAAGTTTCGAATGCCTTCTGTAGAACCTAATAGGGAAAAATGAACAATAGGTTCACTTCAAGTTAGACCTAAGTGCAAGACTTATTGCTTTGAAATAAAATGAGAAGATAATCATATGAATTACACTTCATTGTTGGACGAATGCCTATCTGATTGATTGCTGCACCTTCGGGTATGATGGTACATCCATCAATCAGATCACATGATGGTTAATACAATTGATTAAAATCATATACACTTTTAAGAGTTCGGTACTAGCAAACAAGACCCTATTAGGAAGCCTTCGCTGTCCGTATGACTTAAGTGTTGTATTTTTAGAACCTTAATAGGTATGTGTTTAAAATTTTCACAGAATATGCTTAAGTATTTAGTTACCTAACAAATACCAAAAATAAAAATGTAAAAAAACGGGTCTTCATATGTACAAAAACAAAAAGTATGTGTTTGAATTAACAGACAAGAGTCGTTTTATTTAGCAGTGCAGTAATTGTAACAAAGCAGCAAGCGAGTAAATAGAACAAACAACAATATTACAGACTGAAGTACTCTATTGGTATATAAAAACAAAATTAGTTTCCTAGCCAATGTTGCCATTAGGAAAGAGTGCATTTACTGCCTTATTTAACTATTAATACCATATAACAGTTTTTTTAGTTATTTGTTTTTGCTTCATCACAAAAACGGTAACACATACAAGGATCAAACTTCCTATGATTATGTAACAATAATGAAAACTGGCTTAAGTCAAAGTCATTTATTCAATTTAGGTGTCTACGACGCTCTTATGAAGGTCAATTACAAGTATTAATATTGAAATATACTACATTGTACTGCCACATTCAGCAATTTTTATTGTTTTTTAAGGTTAGGTTAATTAGGGTGGTTGGATCACTATGGATCGAGATCCAGATCTGTATGAAAGATAATGATTTCTTGGTATGTTTTGGTACAGAGCTGTTAGTGTGCAAGTCCAACTGCACTTCACCAGTTGTTTTTCTGTTATGCCATCTTGTCTCATTCTCACAAGTAGTTGAGAGGTATCTCTAGCTTGTCTCGAGTTGAGGTGAGTATGTAGCATCCATTATAGTATGGCGTTCCATGCAAAGTATCATTAAGGCATTACTAACCTGTAACCTATCCCTTCCTCCAGGTTCGGTATCCATCGTGGGCGCCGTGTCCCCCCCCGGAGGAGACTTCTCCGACCCTGTAACAGCAGCCACCCTGGGTATTGTGCAGGTGTTCTGGGGGTTGGACAAGAAACTCGCGCAGAGGAAGCACTTCCCCTCCATCAACTGGCTCATCTCTTACAGGTATACTGCCCATACAACCTACTACAGACAAGCTATTTCAAAACACATCTACATATTATACCACCTGTGATCCAAGAAAACACTGCAAACTATGTACAAGCCTGAACCTACTGAAATGGACCAGGCCCAGCCTTTTAGTGATGACAAGTACAAGTTGGCCGCGTGATGGTAAGCGCAACGCCAGGCTATAACAGTTGCAGTGTGACTCTACTCGTCTTGCTTCACACTGTCTCTTTGAGTTGTTTGTCATTATGTGAATATAACTGGTAACAATTTGTATTTCAGCAAGTACATGCGCGCTTTGGATGACTTCTATGAGAAGAACTACGCAGACTTCGTGCCCCTCAGGACCAAGGTATGGTATTGGCATTCTTACACTTTTGCCATATGAAAATATACTCAAGAATATAATTTCTAGGAATATTACGTAAATAAATCGTTAATAATGTTGCGTCACGCTGCCTGGCAATACCATTGCAGTGTCGCCATTCTCGTTGCTCAATAATTTAAGTTGCTACAGCTACTACCCTTCACGCCAGAACACAGTACTGATTACTGACGGCAGTATCAGAAACTGAGGTGATACCCATCAAGATTGACTCTTGCTAATGGGACCTACCCACCCGGTTTTATATCATAGGTTTAGCCTGTTTTACATTAATACTTACACTGCGGTTTAAATCATGTAAACAGAACTTTTCGTTGAATACATAGGAAACACAATTTGAACCGATTAGCAACTGCGCTTATGACATCTGTCAACTATCGATTTGCTTATGACCTTTACTTTAATAAATTATCGACATAATTAATATTACATTTCAATGCATTCTTTTGTGAACAAGATTCTTACCGCAACAACAAAACTATTCCCGATCCATCTGTCAAAACTTGAGTTTGACGTTTGTGCGAACGCTGCGCAATAACGGTTTGTTATCTGTGAGCGTTATAAATGCAGCCGGAGGTGACGTCATAGATGACATCATATTTCTATCGCGGTATCTGTTTGGCACATTATGAACCGACCGTTTTCATTAATACAGAGCAAATAGCGCACATTTGTGTAATTTGAACCGTAGTTTTTCTAAAGTGTGAGAAAAGTGAAGCAGTGATAGCTGTGGCTTTGGCTATGGACTGCCGCGCAGCAGGTCCATGGTTCAAATCCCGCCGCGGGCTTGAGCTTCACCGCTTGGTGGAAGGGCATTTTGTGAATGCCCGCCTGGCTAGCGACCACCCTCAAGTAGAAAATCTGTCGCCAAGCACCTAACGGTGTGTTCCGGCAACTGTCCTTGAGAGCCAGAGTAATTCTAGGTTAAGCCGACCACATCATCACTTACCATCACGTGAGATTGAGGTCGAAGGCTTACCTATCAGCAATAAAAAGAAATAAAAAAAAATATGTCCAAGAGGCAACCTTTTCCATTAATTTTCTTAATGTATGCAGTGTACATAGTTTTGTCATGTTTAGAATAGATAGTGATTTGGAAGGAATTTGTATGATATTGTAATTGAATTCAGAACATAATGCATATATTAACATTAAAACACGCATTAAAAAAAGCACCTCCTGTTATCCAGGTAAAGGAAATCCTGCAAGAAGAGGAGGATCTGTCAGAAATCGTGCAGCTCGTCGGTAAGGCATCGCTCGCAGAAACAGACAAGATCACGCTCGAGGTCGCCAAGCTTCTCAAGGACGACTTCCTGCAGCAAAACAGGTAAAAGCATTCTCCAATACAAGTCTTTCAGTTGTAATCGCATCGCGGTAGCCCATTTTGCGAACGCTTGCCTGGCTAGCTACCTAGCTTCAAGTAGAAAATCTGTGCCTAAGCCGGTGCATAATCTCTGGCTTAGATATGGCTCTGTCAACAGCTAGGTAGCAATTGGCAAAGTCGGAACACAGGGAGGTTATCCCATCGTCGACCACATCATCATCGACACAATCAGTCGCCAGCAGTAAACAATTGAAGACAATCTTGAGAGGAGACGGGTTTTGCTATCTGAAAAGTAACTGGTTGAAAAAATTTCAAAGGATTGGATATCTGGGCAAGCTATAAAATCGAAGTCAGACTTTATGTAATAGAAGTTCTTTTGCAGTCTTTTATGGTAAGATATTATTAACATATTGTACTGACTTCACACTGTGTCAAGCCTATGTGTGTGTGTTTAACCTAGTGTGTAGTATTGAGGAGTACGGCTTTTGCTGTCTTTTTTCAACGACTGGTACATACTTAGATGTTTATGTGGAAAAATAACATGGATCGTCTATCAGTACTCAAAAATAAATTATTATTATACAGTAAAAACAACTTTTTTGTTGAAAAAAAAATTACTTCGATTCTGTTTTTGTGAGGGGTTTGAAGAAGGCGATTTAGAACAATGATTATTGAATATTAGTATACATTTTTTTTTTACTGTGCTCATATATGGTGTGAGGATCTCAAAGTGTAATGCTATTGTGTAATTGATTCACACATAAATATTTATTGGTTGATTGGGAAAATAAAATAAATAAAGATTTAATTTAGATTTTGAGTTACCACGGAACCACAACATGTTCTCTTTAAAAACTCTGTATGCTGTAATTTTACAATACAATTAAACTCTGAGAATGGGTCGGTTCATAGTTTGATATATAAATATGTGTGTGTTTGTGTGTGTGTAGCTACTCGAACTACGACCGTTTCTGCCCGTTCTACAAGACGGTGGGCATGCTCAAGAACATAATAACGTTCTACGACATGTCGCGGCACGCGGTCGAGTCCACGGCGCAGTCCGACAACAAGGTCACCTGGAACGTGATCCGCGACGCCATGGCCAACGTGCTCTACCAACTCTCCTCCATGAAGTTCAAGGTAAATTACATGCTCTTAACTCGGACTAACCTCTGCCTATAACAGGTGCATTTCGTCACGAGTCCCGGATTGCCCTGCGCCTTGAGACATAGTTGTTAAGTCTCATGTGCCTGTTATTTCACTGGCTCTCAAGATGCTTGGCGACGTATTTTCTTCTTGAGGGTGGTCGCTAGCCAGGCGGGCAGTCGCAACATACCTTCCACCATGCGGTGAACCTCAAGCCCGCGGCGGGATTCGGACCTGCTGTCATTAGTCCATACCCTATGCTACTGAACCATCACTGCTTCAAAAAGCTGTAAGTAAATAAAGGAAACAAAAGTAAAACGGTTCGCCTCTGCCAAGCTAGCGCCTAACACCTACGTAATGTAAATTAAGTATTGTAATAATTTTACTATATAGTATGTACTTAACACATTGTTAAAAAACGTTTAAAAGAATGGCCCCGAGTTTCTTGCCCGTTCTTCTCGCAGTGGCTCTATAATTTTTGTTTGCTGAACGTGGCAGTAAAATGTAGTATATTTCAATATTAAAATTTGTAATTGACCTTCATAAGAGCGTCGTAGACGCCTAAATTGAATAAATGATTTTGACTTTGACTTTGAAACTATTCCTCTGAACTTTGTCTGAAATGCTTTTAACTAGTCTGTGGTACATATGTAATACATTACCTGTTGAATGGAGGCCACTATGTCCACTAATCTATGTTGAATACTTTATTGCTATTGCTAAATATTACTGTCCAATTCTTACTTATTTTTATGAAATCATTAAAAATATGTAAATACCAAATAAAAGGGAAAATATGCGTATACAAGTGGTTGTTAAGTAATAATTTTTCTGCTTAAAATACAACATTACATTCGTCTTGCCAAGTCCTTGACCGACTAAGTTAAGCAATGTCGGCTGCAGTTGTTTCTGGAATGGTTGGTCACCCATTCCTGCCAATGGTTTGGCATCTATTAATGAGCATGCAGAAGCTTCAGAGGGCACATTAAGCCATCGCTCCCGGTTGTTGTCTTAGGATGGCAGGCAGTCGTAAAGAGAAGACAGAAGAGCAGTTTGAAAACTCCAATACTTTGTTATGGCATTTTCCAAATATCGAGCTAGATAGCCTAAATCTGTCAATAAGCACCTAACTGTGTGTTGGCAGCTGTCCTTGAGAGCCAGTTTCCATTCTAGGTTAAGCATGTTTGACACCTTCATCACCGTCATCACCTATAGGTGGCTGGCCTATCAGCAGAAAAAAAAAATAAGGATGAGGAAATGGTAATGATAATTTGTAAGGAAAATTATTTGTATTATTTCCCAGGACCCCGTAAAAGACGGCGAGGCCAAGATCAAGGCCGATTTCGACCAACTCCTCGAAGACATGTCTGCAGCCTTCCGCAACCTCGAGGACTAAGCCATAACATATAGGACTAGGTTACATACACTGGCGGGGTCGGAGGGGGGGGGGGGGGGGAAGGGGGGAAACCTTACAAAATGACTTTACAAATACCATAATTCTTCATACAACATCCGACCGCACAATGTAAAAGAGTAAACTTCAAACGTAAAACAAGAAAATTATATTAGATCAGCTGATTGCGGTCTATAGGTCAATGAACTCGAGGCCATTGCACTTGCCGGTTAAGTTCTTGGAATAAGAATAAAAATCAGCTGATATATTTCTAATTCTTTATTGATAGTTGTGCATATTATAATATATTAAAATGTGAATGCCTGTATATCAAAATCTTATGATCTTTTAATATGACAAGATCATACATATGGGTTTAGGAACAAGAAAACGTTTGAGAATCAATTTTTCAAGAAAAATATCGTCATGTCCCCGCCGGTGCCACAATCTTGTTATTATAGACGTTAAATGTGTTACGAAGTAGAGTGTATAGGATAATTATAATTACTCGTGTTTTTGAAAATCGTCTAATTCGTGATTCCAATGAAATTGTTATCCATTGCTGGTTTTGAACCATCGCGCGTTAGAGCTACGAGTCACAAACCCCCAATGTAAATAATATAGCAGTTGCCGATTATTGTCGTGATTCTAACGCGCGATCCGTCGTGTAGTTGTTATTTATATTTTAAAATATACACTATTTATATAACATTATGGATTATTTTCGCCTGTTTTAATCTTCGTCGAGTACCCTCTTGCATTCCACGTTATTATTAGAGTATATCAAATGTAATAATGAAACTTACTGCTTTTTTACGCTTTTCGTGTCTCGATGCCAATAACAGTGAAATAAATATTCTTTGCGTTCAGTATTATACATTATACATATTTTCGCGCAATTTTCTGCACATTTGCAATGGTTATATTTGTTGTGTACAAATTATAGTGAAAATACGCGTTACGTATATACATGCTGTTTGGACTTCTGTGTGGAGAGAGGAGAGAAATATTATAAATAAATAATAATATTTAAACGAATTGTTGTATTATTTATTGCAGCTCCCTGACACGTGGAAGAGAGGTTGTTATATGACCTGTAGGTATCTACCCAGTATGCATACTAAAATAAATGGCGAACTCCACAATAGTTGTGGGTTAGTTTTATCATGCCTTACCTACACTCATGTAAAACTTATGAAATTGAAGTAGATAGAAGAAGAATATTAGTGCAATATGATTTATTTTATTTGTTCCAAACTGTTAGAATGCCAGTTCGATTGATCAAAGAGTTTGGAACGGAACATTCCAAACTGTTGGATTATCACAATCCCTGGGAATCTTAAGTACCTGAACAAAACCATTCCCTTAGATTATCAATTTTTATTTCGGTTTGAACAAAACTTTTTCAAGCTTAACTGCAAATTGACTACATACATAAATATAAACTGTTAAAAATGGTAAGCAATTCTAAATTTTTTCTTCACCTTTGTAGCACTATGACCTATTATAGTCCTCAATGTTCGGTGTTTAGCACCGAAATCGCTTAATATACCCGGACGCAAAATTGTTATTCCTGGCTTAGGACACCAATAATTCTTCCTGCCTTAGGGAGGAAAGGATGTTATTGTTATTTTGCCGTTGTCGACAACACAACTCCACTGGACTATAATTGAAAGTTAAAGTTACTCTTGGGCGCTAACTTCACGCGCGCCGTTCATACAATAATGGACTAGGTACTTAGGTCACACGAAGCGATGATTAAGATGGTGAGTTTATGTCACACGACCTATAAAATAATACTTATACGATATGTACTCGTGACTTAACCAAGGCTGTTCAAGTACCGCGTCCGCGTCGTGCAATATTAGACTAGTCCTCGGACGGACCATATCGTACAAGCTAGTCGCACTTATCGTATTTTTTTTATTACGAATATACTGAACCGCTAATTAACACATTAATTATGTTTCACTATTACTATATAATAATTTAATTTATTTATTTTATATCATAAATTAGCCCTTTGTCCCGGCCGAGATACAGCAAATAATACTGTTTATTACCTAGTTACTAATCAATTTCTCTACTAACGGTTAACTTATAAATGCAATGCCTTGGCATTGTGCTTCCGCGACGTCACTCGCTGGATCCATCGGAAGACCAGCGCTGGCTTTACAGCCAGCATATGCTGAGATGGGTCCAATTAAAGACGGATAGCAATAACTATATTTATATTTTTGTTTATTTAATATTTATTATTGTATGTTATTTTATTATCTTGTATTCATTTTTGTGTAACGTCTTTAATAAATAATTTTCATTTTATTTTATTATATTTAGAAGTTTTACTTAGCGCACCGGGATTCAAGAAAATGGTTTTCCTGTTGAATTCAGTGTCTATTTGGATTTAGGATGTATCACAGATGTGTCATATTTATCTACTACCTATGATATGTTATTCCTATCTGAATCTTTCATGTATCATTTAAAACTTTAGACGATTTTAATAATCAAATTGGTCGAATGTACGAAGTTCATTCCGAGCCACGGAGACAGCAATGAGGATGTAATCACTACGTTTTAGGACGCAGTCATAGAACATATATATTATGTAATAATCATGGAAGTAATAAGTACTATACTTATTACTTCCATGGTAATAATAAGTGGACATATTTATCTACTGTGCCATGGAGGCAGAAGAATGAAGGTTCATGATGTTCTCAAAAAATTCTGAAAGTCTGACAGACAATGTCTGACAGATGAACATTGAAAGGGTTTGAACCATAAAGTAACTTTGTAGGTATATACTGTAAATTTGAACTATATTTGCGTATGAGTTTTTAAACTGTCACGGTCATTAAAATTATAATTATTATTACCAACGGGATATTTATTTCGTCTGCTCTTAGTGCCTACCATCCACTCGTAATACTCGTATAGACTTCAGTTTACTCGTGATCATGGCGCTTGCAACAGTGCTGAAATATCGGGAGCTCAAAATTAATCAAAAACACGGTAAATATCCCGTTGGTAATAATAATCATATTTGCGTATTTGTACTAAGTACATATGAACCGTATATTTGCGTATTTGTACTACATATTGTTACTTGTACACATACAAAATGAAGCCCCATAGAGTTCCAAAGAGATCTTGTCAAGTTCATATATAGTGTGGTTTGTGCATGGTACAATAATATACTACGCCAGGTATTACACTCCGAGACCGGATGTCAAGTACCGGGACACAAGCTAGTCAACACTACGGATTAAATCACTCAAACGCTGCTGTCACTGCATATATTACAAAAGCTTGGTTCATAACTGAAATACGAGAATATGCACTGTTTGCGCGCAAACGATGTTAACCGATATGTAGCCGCGCTTATAACATCTGCTAACTGTCAAAATTACCTTTACGTCGATAATTGATAATAGAAGTATTGCATTTCGCATTCTTGCATTACGCATTGGCATTCTTTTGTGAACAGATGTTTGTACGATCAATCATCCTCATCTATTTGTCAAGATTTGAGTTTGACGTGTGTGCATACATTGCGCTACCACATTTCTGTGAGCGTTGTTTGCGGCCGGAGATGACGACAAAGATGACGTCATTATGCTATCGTGGTGTCTGTTACGCAAGTTATGAACCGACCGTTTGCGTGCACACAGTGCATATAGCGCATATTTGCGTGACTTAAACCACAGGGCAAGCATACCGTCATCAACGGCTCTCAAACTTTATACCTAATTTGAGGAAATTAGGGGGCAGTAAAATAACAGTTAATAGATTTCACTATATTTTTAATAAAGAAAATCACGTGAAATTATTCTTGAAAGAATTATGGTTATTATATCAAGTTCGTATCTGTACGAACGTGTTTGACACCGAATAGTTTTCTTATGATGGGTACCGTCGAAGCTACTAGGCCTAAATTTTTCATAGACTGAAATCAAGTAATTGTTTCCTATGCCAAAAAATGCAGTTATCTGTATTTTGGTGTTCAGTTTAGTATTAGCAGTAAGCTCACAAATATCGGAAGTAAAAACCATTTAGGTAGGTACGTTATATAACCAAACATACATTTCATACCATATTTAGTAGTTGTTTGAGGTCCACAATACCGAAGCCATTCTTCGGCTACAGACAATTTTGCGGGAAATGAAATAATCTCAAATCACTGCTTTTTCTATTTTTACTCTTACAGTTACTTTTTGCATGGTGGAAGGGCATTTGGGGGCCGCCTGGCTAGCGACCCCCTCAAGTAGAAAATCTGTCTGAGCCAGTGAAATTACAGGTACAGAGACTTAACATCTATGTCTCCTGGTGACAGGCGCAGTGCAATTCGTAACTTGTGACGAAATGCATCTGTTATAGGCAGAGGTTAGTCTGCTTAACATCATGTGGGCCTCGAGCTTGTTCTGTCACAATAGAAAAAAATTACATGTTTTTTTTATTATACTCGTAGCTTCCAGAAATGGGACGACCACAAAGTTTGCGAATCACTGCGCATATTATGTGCATGAGCGAGAGCGAAACAGATGCAAATCATATACGTGAAATTGAAGTAGATGAGACAGAGACGGCGATATTTGTTAAAATGGTGGAACCATAGAAAGACGACTTTTTTCATACAATTTACTGAGATGAACATTGATTCATGTGTGACTTTCTATTAGACGTTTGAAATATTGTATTGATATTTTATAACAAAACATTAACATGAAAAAGAACCATGAACTTGTATGCTGCTACAATCATGTTTTAATAAAGAGCCAATTTGGTAGTGACGCAAGCCTGTGATTCTTCGGGAGTAGGAGACCTTGTTTTCTTAGACCATGGGTTTGTGGTTGTCAAGTATTTGTCATGGCAGTGCATAGCGGATGTTTATAGATTTGAACATTTTATGATACCAGTCTGAGAGATCCAGAAATATTCCGATAATAGATAATTACTGCTTATTTTGGAGCGAATCAGCTGTAGGAAACGATGGCGAAGGAAAGTTACAAGAAGCACGTGGATGAACCCGTAATGAGCGACCTGACCATCCTGATCAGCATCGAAGACCTCATCAGCATGGCCATGGGACCTCCAGGGGTAAAATCTACTAAAATATAACACGGTCAATATATATACATATAGGTATCTGTACCTCGAACCGAAAAATGAGATGGACAAAATGGTGCATCTCAGCTTAAACTGTACTGTTTGATTGTTATAGAAAAAAAAAGCTAGAGAGTGAACGCTAGGAAAAATATATACTTACGTACACACACTTTTAGATTTATATCTTGCCTTAATTTTACTTGTTCGTAATTTTACAGAAAAACGTCGTCAATTTCAAAATGGTACAGACGATCCTACATATATTGGCGCGTCAAATGCGATTATTATCAACGCACGTCGATTTGAGAATTACAGAAAAGTACGATGTTAAGGAAAAGAAAAGTTCACCTTCCGGTGGCGTGAGTACATCAACCGAATCATCACCTCGTGACTTAAAAGCTAAAAGAGATGAGAAGCCCGGAAAAACTAAAAAAAAGGATGATAAGGCTGCTGCGAAAGATAAGAGTAAAACTGACAAAGTAAGCGCAAAAGAAAACGAAGAAGCTGAGAAAGAGCAGGAAAAAATCAAAAACATGACACCTAGTGAAAAGAAAAAATATCTTAAAGAAAAAGAAAAACAAGTTAAAGAAGAAAAGGAAATACGAGATAAAGCAAAAGAAGAAAAAGAGATTGAAAAAATGACACCAGAAAAGAAGGAGAAATATCTCAAAGAAAAGGAACAGAAGGAATTGGAAAAAACGTCACCTACAGAAAGGGCAAATTATGTCACAGAAAAAGAAGAAGAAGAGTATGAAAAAATGACACCCGATCAAAAGGCAAAATATTTTAAGGAAAAAGAACAGAGTCGAATAGAAAGAATGACACCTGAAGAAAGGGCTGAATATATGCAAGAAAAAGAAATGCTGGCAAAAATGACGCCCAAAGAAAAAGAAAAATATTTGAAGAAAAAAGCAGCAGCCCATAAACATAGTAAACGAGAAAAAGAACAGCTGGAAAAGATGTCACCTAAAGAAAGAGAAGAATATTTGAAGAAAAAAGAAGAACTCGAACTAGGTCAAATGTCTTCTGCGGAAAAAGAAAAATATTTGAAAGAGAAGAAACAAAGAGATCTAGAAAAGATGCCACCTGATGAAAGGGAAAAATATCTCAAAGAAAAGGCAAAATTAGGGATGAAGTCGCAAGAAAAAGTTGCGGTAAATATCTAGCAGAGTGGATTTTTGAGATGGACTGGGGGCCAATTGTTAAAAAACCAGATTCTTTCAGTTTTATTCTTTAGATCATTTATAGATTCAAGCGTTACTTTGCAGAACTTTGCACTGTGGTAGGTTGTTTTGCGAGCGCCCACATGCTCATTTAAAATATCTGTCGTCAAGCATCTAACAACGTGTTCTGGTAGCTGTGCTTAGTGCCAGTAGTTCTAAATAATATAAAGTTAATAAATAAATAAAAACCGGACCGCGCGAATTCCGTATTCTATGGGCCATACATACAGTCATATCTCAAAAAATCCTTCTAGTAATATTAGGATACAATACCTATCTTAGAAACTGTCACACAGTGGTGTAATAATGGGTCCGGTGGCAGATTTAAAGGTTCGAATAATTGTAAAAAAACTACACCTCTAACACAAAGTTTATTTTAGTTGAAAACAACAAACGAAGATATTTTTTTTTAAATCACGTTCATCAAATTGCTGCCATGCATCGTGTCTGAAACACTCTTCCGAGTCTAGCGTGCGTGTTTACAAACACTCGTTTACAGAGTGACTGCATCATCTTGCTGACTTTAGCTTGAATGTGTCCCAGTGTTCAGATCTGATTTGTTTTGTAAACAACGGATTTTAAATATCCCAATAAGAAAATGTTACATGGACTCATAATCTGGTGACCTATGTGGCCACGGTATGGTACTATTTCGGGATATATGCTTTTGGTGTTCATAGACATTAGACACATTAGCTGTATGAGCTATGGCTCCGTCCTGCTGGAACTATGTTTCGGTTGAATTATGGACTATTCTGCAATAGTGTCGCAAAGTTCCAGTCTAAAAAGTCATTTGTCATCTTGGCATAACTCGCGGAATTTAGGTCGGTAGCGGGATAAAGAATTCGCGCATTTTTTATAACAATTTAAACCGTTTTGAATCTATGAAAAAGAAGAAGCTATAAGAGTTACAGCGGGCTGAGATTGAAAGTCGATGGTACGTAATCCTATAATGATTGTGAACTTAACCAAAAGGTAGTAGGTACAGCATTTTACATGTGTACCTGGCTAGCTACCACCCTCAAGTGGGAAATCTGTAGACAGGCAAATATTGATTGTGCAGGCAGCTAGCCTTTAGGAGCAGTTCTCATTGTAGACTTATGGCCTGTTTCAGAATGTTCGAGTAAGTTCCGGTTACACTACCCAGATCATATTTAATAAACAAAACACTATTTTTGCGTTTCATGGTCATCGATTTAGCCTATCCATCGGTTAACTGCATGTTAACTGTCATTTTTATCATTCAGTCCTTTATGTGTTGGTTAGCAACCCGAAACTTTATTAGGACATTCTGAAACGGACCCTTAGGCTGCTCAAAATATTGTCCACATAATCGGTTTCTGACAGTTGCAATATTGGTTAAAGGCTTATCAGATGTAAGAAGATGACATTTATACAGAACATTTTATTATTTATATTTTTTTACAGAAAAGAGGTCGGTCCGCTTCTGGGACTAGCATTGCTATAACAGGTATGTAGGTTTACATCTCAGCCTAATGTGTAAAGACTGATTCATATCAAAACGTGCTTACGGTGTTTGGATTGGAAATGCTACGAATTGTTTATGAAGTAATCCATATTACAAAGTGCTACTCAGCAAGGAGTAGGCTTATACTGTGCGCGTGTGCGTGTGTGTGTGTGTGTGTGCATTATTACGATAAAACTTAGGCAGGTACAGCATTGACTTATTTTATTATTGTAATTATGACTGTTATTCTATTTCAGAGGGCGAACGGCCAAAAGGAGAGAAAATTCTCATCGGTAAACTGAGTCATTTATACCTATATAATACCAATTTCAAAAAGAGTGTTATTTTTATCCAAGTACTAATTTAATTATACTTTCAGTTGAAAATGGACCGGTGAAACGTACAGGTTAGTTTCTTTTTATATTATTATTGTACTACATATAATTTGTAATATCTCTATTTTTAACCGACTTCTAACAAAGGAGGAAGTTCTCTCAAGTCGATACGTATATTTTTGTTTATATATTGTATAAGTAATAGAGATACTGTCAAACAATTCGATCGTTTTACATAGTGACTATGCAAAACGACCGAATGGTTAGACGAACCTTAGGTATACCTATAATACCTACCTCATTGAAACGGCTGAATGTAGTTGCAACAAGTTGCATGATTTTTTATTAATCTATCCTAACTAGAAATAAACAACTAAAGTGAACTAACATAACTTTTCAAAAGATTTAACTCTAAATAATGCAATGTACCAATATGAAATTGTTCAATAACGTATTATTTGAAATTATTGTATGAAACTTCCCCTGTGGGGTGCCGGGTTAGAATTGCACCTCCCCATTTCATCCCGTGTGGGTGTCGTAAAAGTCGACTAAGAGAAAAATACTATTAGAAGGTGAGCAGCAGCGCCTTCTTAAGAACTATCCTATCTGTCACTGCGATCCCCAAGCCGCCCGCCAAGCGTGGGGATTATGCATGGCAAACACCCTCTACATAGGGGAGGCTGTGTTAAGCAGTGGACGATCCGGCTGGTACAGTACAGTATGAAACTTGCACAGACTGGAGAGAACGACGTGAACAGAAACCCCACTGTGCGTCGAAGCGTATTGATGAGAAAGAATTAATTGAAAAAGACACAATCATATAATACATATAATTATTTAGTAGGTTTCTTCCATTATAGTATATTATGATAGAAGTGAGCTAAGTTGCTTATTACACACGAGGCTGTGGGTTGCAGCCCGAGCCGTGCGCGAGGATGTAAATCAGCCGAGTGTATAATGAGCAAATTGCTCACGAGTTTCATACGCACTTTTTCAACACCCTTGCGAGGAAAAAATATATACCTAGCACAAATGCGATACAAACAACATACGAAAATTATGGAAAAT
Organism: Plagodis dolabraria; assembly: GCA_963854805.1. Taxonomy (NCBI): domain Eukaryota; kingdom Metazoa; phylum Arthropoda; class Insecta; order Lepidoptera; family Geometridae; genus Plagodis; species Plagodis dolabraria. Next base: position 1,634,605 of record OY978453.1, on the reverse strand, counting down.
GGTGCGCAAGTTTTTTTTTTGCGCGCGGAAAATGTATTCGTATTGTTGTTGATTACATATACTTAGCCTTACAACCCACTTCAAAATTATAATTTTAGTGATAAAATGCACATATTTTATTATAAATTAATGTGAATAATAAATAATTTAATAATAATAATATTTTCGTCTTCATTAAGGACACATTTATGTATTTAAAAAAATAAGTGGATCTTCAGCGGTATAAAACCTCTTTGTTGTTACAAATCTGTATTACCCGGTTAAATTGAAAATGCTCTGTTTACTCGCATATCATTTGCAATTAGGTACTAACTTAACTTTGTAAGGATAAATTACCCGGTTAAATTGAAAATGCTCTGTTTACTCGCATATAATTTGCAGTTAGGCACTAACTTAATTTTGTAGGGATAATTCTATTACGCACTAGTGTATAATATTATTATGCACGAGGGTGTTATAGTTCGGTTTATGGCCCTAAGAACGATATAATAAAGCTCACTTTACGAGCAAGGGTGTTGAAAAGTACAAAAACGATGTGTCTGCCTAATTCTGGTCATATATTACAATGTATCTTCCAGGGTCACGGACTAGAGTAGGCAGCATTGAAGTGGTGACCCATTCTCAGTTTGAGTTGCTTGAGGGTATGGTCACGAAGCTAACGGAAAAGGCGGGTCCTCTCCCGATGCCCACCCTGCCAGATAATGCGACATTGAGAAGCGAACTGATAAGAGGCAGCGCTTCCTTGACAGATACTATGCAAGCTATGCAGGTGCGTACAAATTTTCGGTTATTGCAGGTGGTATTCTTTTTACGCTCTCAAATTTGAAAATAGAAGTAAGCAAATCGTGGTCTTCGCTTGAGTATGCCACTTAGATCTTCATCATCCAAAATACGTAGATTCCTAAACAAAACTCTCTCACAAAATACCAGAAGATTCTTAGTCCTTTGCATCTTTATGACTTCAGGAGTGTCCTACGAGGGATTTCAGTTCGTAGTGGCAGCCATTTGAAACCCTTTATGCAGCTATTGTTATTGATTCTTATTGTGATATTGATATGGAGTCTGTCTTTGTAATTTAAATTCATCTCTATTGATTGAACTATACCTGGACTGATCTCATCTGGGGATTAGGGACTAGGGAAAGACTCTAAAATCATAAGTGAGAACAAACGAAACTTTCTAATGAAAATTACGTCCAGGTCGCTGCTCGAGTGCAAGCAGCAGAACAGACCATAGACCGCCTGGTGGGTCTTCTCACAAATTTGGCAGCATCAGGATCGTTTCCCGAAGAATTTACTGAACAGCTAGAGAATGTGTGGGCTGACTTGGAAGCTATGCGTGGAGGGACAGCGGTAGGGAGTTTATAACTTTAATAATGTACTATAAATAGGACGTAAGGTAGTGCCTACTATCAGAAGACAATTCCTTGAGTGGTGACAACAGTAAGTAGTTAGTTGAATAGTTCCATAGTTTTAGACAACTTTTTTGGTTCCTCTATTAGGAGTCCAAACCGCGTCCCACGGCGGTGTTCCGCAAGTCAGTGGTGATAGACCCGCAGTCGCATAAGTCTTCACGGATTGATGGCATCCGGCCCGCTCGGCCCTCCAGCGCCACCGGACGCACCTCCATCAGTGGAGTTTCCACCGTCTCCAGGGGATCATCGGTCATAGGTCCAGCACATGTTACGCATAGCGACATGGAGTAAGTTTATTTCAAACATACATTTGTTAGTTTTCTAATGAAGATACATTTGTTAGGTTTATCTGTAAATGATAACATATACGGGGCTCCATGGGGTAGAATTCCCTTCATATCTCTACCTGTAGGTGTCGTAAGAGGCGACAAAAGGCTGGGGTTGAGGTTATTCATATCATAAAAGAGTTTGTTATATCTTTTCTTTTATTTTTTTCTTTAACTGTAACAGTGATGCCATACAAGCACTGAAAGATGAAATGTTGAAGAATGTCGGTGGATTGACTCAAAAGGCCAATTTTTCTGCCGAGAATGCTGCATTAACTGCTAAGTCAGTTGGTATGTGAAAAGCCTTCTTATGCTATTATTATTAAATACGAGTTTTTTCGATGTGGTACTTTAATAGAACAAGGTAGAACTCTCATTTGGCCTTTTTTTAAGATAAAGGTGATTGACCTACTTTGTTGTTATCTAAAACTTTCTTTCTTCAGATAATGTAGATACCAAAAGTTTCCGTAAATCTGCTTCAAATGTTATATTGACTTGTGATACTTGAGACTGTCAAGAATGTGCCAAATATTACAACAGGCTTCAGCATCACAGCATGGTGAAAGCAAATTATTGTCAGGCTATTAAGTCTTAAAATCTGTTGCCAAGCACCTAATGTTGAGCTCAGGCTGCTCTTGCGAGCATAATGTTCCCCCAACGCCTAACCTGCACTATCTTTGACGATATTATCCCTGGCCTACCGATGAGACAATGGTCAAATTAGACAATGGCCTTTAGATGAGACAATGGCCTATATTTTGTATAATAGAAACATAACAATGAGTTTCCTTTTAGCGGAGAAACTGGACATCGCGCTGAATCTAGATTCTCGTATCACGGTTCTTCACGGCCTGACCGCCGACTATACAGAACAGCTAAGTGGATTCGACGTGGGAATCACCACGCAGGTACAGGACGGCGGAGAGTAACATATTTTCTTTCCTTTATAATTTCATATTAGACAATCAAGATATCGCAGTTGCAGCAAGGCGATGGATGCAAATGAATTTGGTTTTTGAAGTGTTTTTCGATTGTGGTACCATAAGTTCAACACTGGATGTCTTCTGGCTGATGAGGATTGTTATATATAATATTAATTGGTGGTATAACTGGGCAGTGAGATAAAAGGAAGTCCGTCCTCTTGGAAAGGCCTGTTTTCAGCAGTGGATAACACAGTTGATACAGCTTCTTCACCTGATAAATTCTCTATTTTTGGGCATCCTCGTGGGGTTGAAGGAATCTTCAGTATTTACCTATATTTCATCTTATTCGATAGATAAGTAAACATATATTAATACTAGCTGCGCCCCGCAGGTTGCACCCGCGTGGTGATGGATGATGATGATGATAAAATGTATGATGTGTTAATGCAGAGCCTTATCTACCTCCATCCATACCATATATATTTTTTAAAGATTTATATATGGCTTACGCAAATATGATCATGAATCCGATTTGCTCAATAAGCTCAAGTGGCTCCCTATTCGTCGTCGCCGGAATGCTCATATATTATCTTTCCTTTACAGTATTCTGTTGATTCCTTTATCCCCGCGCTACCTCAAGGAACAATTTAAATTTCTTCATTTTACCCATTCTCTGTCGTTACTGTCATTAGAAAACTTAACGCTATACATCAGTTATTTATGTATACAATGATTAAGACCATAAGAAACCCCGCCCAATATTTTGACCATATCTATTGTTGATGGATTGCCTGGAAGAGATCGCTCTGAGCGATTAGACCAGCCATTGATACACTCGGTTTTAATTTATGTTTTAGTACTGAGTTGATTGTTGTTATTATGGTGTTTTCAATAAAGAGCTATCTATCTCGCTATCTATCATACCCAATTTCATCAAAATAGGTTCAGTCGTTTAAGGGTGAAAAAGTAATGAACATACAAACACACTCACAAACGTTTGCTTTTATAATATTAGTTTGAAAAGGATCAATTTGTTAGTACCGAATATGCATTAGAAATATTTTATAATTTTGTAGTAGGTATATATGGTTCACTATTTTGGCGATAATGGCTTACACATAGAAGATAGATATATGCCGTCGCGAGCTTTTTGTAGGTAAATTTAAGATAAATATTTTCGTTGTACATCATGCGCGTGTGACACTTAAGCACGGTAATGTTATCTATACAGTATCTTAACTCGGCTCTGTCGTCGGAATAACTACCTACAGCCGCGCTGTACGTAAACATGCGATAGGGCTACCCGCCTCCAGCATTTTAATTACATTTGCCTACTTTGTGTTTCTATTTAGTTTTGTGATTGTAAATATACTTTTATTTATATAAACAAATAAAATTCTTTATGAAATGAACAGGAAGTGTTCACTAAAAATGCGTGTTGTTTTTTGACTGTAGGTAGATTTAATTAAAAATGTTTATATTTTAATAAAAATCAGTCTTAAAAATTTGCGATCGAAAAATATTTGTGAGACGTATGTACGAAATGCTTTATTATTAAATTTTAAAGTATAAATATTCCGCATTCTAATATATAGCTAACAACTACCTATTTCACTCGTGTCAATCACTTTCCTTTAATCACTTTTTTTATTAATCGAGACAAATTATTTCGGGGAATTAAAGGAAATACTTATCCATTAAAAATACACACATTATGTACCGTCAACTATGTAGACCATAGAGATATAAAATACTATTTAGAGTGGCAGCCCTGTCAGTTTCCTTAGAAAACGAGCGTAGCCAATTCAACACAATACATGTAAATGATACTTGACATTACATCTTTATTGTTCACTACAAACAATCCGATTCCCTGATTAGTCCCATTTTTACCAAATTGAAACGTTTAATAAACCAATTTATAACAGTTGAAATTACACCTTATCTAGAGAGTGGTAAGATTTAATTTCTTGTGAACATTGTCAAGCTATCCCTTTCAGTGAGAGAGACAGATATATGGTAATTCCCCTAATATCTGGTGAAATTTGCCAGTCGACAATATCTGTACAGTAATTGTGCAGTCTCTCAGTCAAGTAAAATTCAATTTTAAAATCGTTCCTTGGTAAAATCTGAGCATAGACAATTGAAAAATAGTTCACAAGTTACTGCACGCAAAATGATTACGAGAAAATAATTATTAGGATAGCTAGTAAAATTTTACCTTTTTTAATTTATTTATTCGGAACAAAAAGTGGTATCCCATTGTCAAAGTAGCCAGTGATGCAGTACATTTTTATCGATAAACTTTTCCATAGGCTTAAAACGATTTAATTTTTAGGTAATGCGTTGATGTACTGTGCGTTTGAGCTATAAAAAGTTTTTATGCGGTTTTATATAATCATTTGAATATCTACATATTATAAAGGACAGGCAAATAAGCGTCTTGAATGAACCCTATAGCTTACTAGTATGTCTATACCAAAAGCTTTAAAGACCGCTGAAAACAGAAGCACGTGGAAGAGCACAGTACATCGAGCAATTAACACTACTTCAGACTAGACACGACCTTCAGCAGTGAAGATGCTGCATAAGAAAAAGACGATAAAAATTAAATAAAGCTATTACTGCGAAGAACAGCTTAATTTCGATATAATATGTTTCGTTTATTTGTAGTAAAATTATAACAAACACATGAAATTCGCGTAGAGGGTGGTATTAGAGATAGGCACAGATAGGGATTCAGGAAAATTAGGGAGACCGACACAATAGTAACTACCAGCTAATTAAATTGGTAATCATTTTATTTCCATTGAAACGAATTGTACTTATTGCATAATCGGCGATTGCTATTTCTAGATATTATTATTTAGCTAAAACTGAAAACAGTATATTTGTGTATTTCTCTATTACACATTTTAACAAATGAATTGAATGGCAGCCAATGAGATATTCTCGTTATTGATGATAACGAAAATCTCCAAAATAGACTAAGTCATAACCTAAAAGTTCGCGTGTTCGGTTCCGTTCACGTCTACGTTGCTGCAACACACCCCGCGATGCTGCAACGCAGCCTGCTGTACATATGAACTAATCCAAAAGGAAAAAAAAGAAAAAAAAATCATGTGATGTTGTCAAAGTAGCTTTGGTCTGTCATGGTGAAAGAACACTGCTTGAAATCCCTATCAATGCCATTCAAGTTGAGTGTGTAGAACCTCCTCTTAGCCTTCGCAGACACTGTCTCTCCGATAAATTCCTTTTTAAATTAGCTTAAAACTCAAACTGTTCTTGAAAAAAACTAGATTGTTTACTGACATTATATAACTCATGCAATAAAGCCTCATCTGAGAACCTCCTTTGTCTCCTCCGCAGCTATTTACAATTCACCCTTCTTCCTTATTCCCTCCTTCAGAATCCTGTTATGCCTTTGTACTCATCATCCTACGAATCATTCGTTTTCAAACCTAACATTATTTTGGATTTTGGTATTGATAAAAACACAATAGAAGCTAATAAGGTTTTAATAAATAAATTCTTCACAGAATACAAGGTCTGGACTGCCATGCAGATGCTTCTAAAAATCTAGATAGTCCAATTGGTGTTGTAGTTTGGATCCCATCTACGAGAATAATTTTCAATTATCAATGTCCTTCTACCACTTCCGTTTTTTCAGGAGAAGCCATCGCAATTCTGGAAGCCTTCCTTTTTGTAATATCACACAATCTGAATAAAACTATCATATTTTCAGGAACCAAAAGCTGCCTCCAATCTATTCTTGCTAACCCATTTCGGTCCAAATCTAGGTTCCCAATTGTTTTAAAAATAGGAAATGCCCTTTTCGAATGTAGCTCTCACGGCAAAAATGTGATCCTTGCCTGGATTCCTGGTCACGCCGATACAGTGCGCAACGAATCTCAAGATCAAGATATCTGTTCGACTTTAAAACCATCTTTAAAAAAACCTTGAAACCAGAAATGGCAAATTTCTAGAATATTAAAAGCTAAATTCTATGGTAACATTAAACCTGAGATGCCCAATAAACTCTGGTTCTCAATATTCCAAAACGCTGATAAAGTGACCACCTCTACAATATGCCGTCCGAGTCGAAACTATTCCTGTAACCCAGTCTTCCTGGCCAAACTTATAACTCCCTCTGTGAATGTGGTTTGGACGAAGGAAATGTGAAACATATATTCTTCTGTTGTCCCAAAATAAACTCTTCTCTCTACAATATTATTCCTAGAGATATCCCTCGTCCTTTCTCCCTCAAACGTATCCTCTCCTTAGTATTTATCCATATTCAAATAAAGCTGTAAATTAACTGTTCATATATTATATAACTTAACCAAAAGTTGTTCCCAGGTGTTCTATATTTCCCCTGTATATAATGAATTTGTGTGTGTGTGTATGTTTGTGTGTATATATACATTTGTGTTCTTCCAGTAGTTAGATGAACTAACATCTAATGTTTCAGCACCAATTTTGGCTTGGGCAGTTCTCACCGGACATGACTCATTAAAACTAAACAATCTCCTTTGTTTGACAGTCCATCTAACTACGTGACATTGTTGAAATTGTGGTGGTGCCCACAGAAGCCACAAAACAAGAGTTGAAATTGAAATCACAACCTTGAAAGATTGCGTGTTCTTGAAAATATTTGAATAATTTGTTAATTTAATTGATGTTTACCTTCTGACCTACACGTGTATTTTTACGTCCAGGTAAAAGTTTTATATGCACTAAAAGCAGTGGGACAGATGGTGCTTGCTTTCGTAGGTCTAACCTGTTAGACCTCCAAAATAGATATTGGAATGAGGTGACATTTAGTGACTAACAATTTATCGATAAATTTGTCGATAAAAAAATCATGAATCACTTATATGTCAGATTGCACCGACTTTGTTCATCAGCGAAATATAAAACATTTAGGAATAATTTATTAAGTTTTCCGGTGATAGGATATTCCTACTTTCTTTACTTTTGTGACATTGCTATTAAATCTGCAATTTATAATAGCACAACGCGGCATTTTCATATAAATTGACGGAGATGCATGCGGCGCGTTAACCGCGGGTCGACTGTCAGTAGCATTATAGTCCGTTGACGTAAATACTCCTGTTTAGGAGTATGGTGAGCTCGCGTACCACGCCCCCTTCACCTTTCTATTGCTTTCTCTTTTCTGTGATGTAGACTATAAAACAATTTTACTTACTAGTAAGTAAAAATATGTTCTAGTATTACCTTTCAGTTTCCAGGTTATCTAAAAAAAGTTATCTTTGGATGCGTTTTTGACGAATTCATGCAACCAAAAACAGCACAATATATCCTACTCGTGATATTAAATACGTAATATGTACATAAACTTAGTTTTAGTGAAAATATCGCGCGTTTATTGTTTAAAAAATAACACACCGTCCATTCGTCACTGCAGCACAGACGCGACTGTCTGCGTACCGAGCGCGGGCCGAGATCGAGGCGCGTAGGTGTAACTCGCGTATCGTCTGTTTCTATGAAGTTGAAATACTGTATAGATAACATTACCGTGACTTAAGGTTTTTGCAGCGCACGCCAGAATAGGTCGCATATGGGTGTTTTTTTTCTTAGTTACTTGATATATATCTTTATATTTTCGACAATTCTCATAATATCTTTATAAATTATAGCCTATGTGCTATTCTGATGTCTAAGCTACGAGTATATTACTGTAAAGTTTCATTAAAATGCGTTTTTGCGTGAAAGAGTAACAAACATCCATACATCTTTACAAAATTTCGCGTTTATAATATTAGTAGGATTTATAAACGTGTTTATTAATGTGATGCAGATGCAAAGTTTCCAAGAGCAGATATCACAGATGCGCGGCGACCTGAAGAGTGGTCTACATCAACTTGGGCTGGCAAATAACAACGCTGAGACTGCAGGTTAGACGCAACTCACATTATATACCTAACCAATTATATAATTATCATTTACTAAACAAACATTAAGGTAAGAAAAATTATAGTCATGTGCAGGATTCCAGCCCACGCCATCCACCCCTATAGCCGGGGTATGGCTGTAGGGGTAGACAAGCTGTGTTGATAAGTACTGCTGATAACGAGCTACAAGAAATTCACTTTTTATGCCTAATAGGTTGGCCACCATCTCACCTCATGGTAAATGATGATGTGGTCGAAGATGTTGTTCAGGCTAACCTAGAGTTACTGGCTCTCAAGGACAGCTGCCGGAACACACCGTTAGGTGTTTGTTGTGCTACAGATTTTCTACTTGAGGGTGGTAGCTAGCCAGGAGGGCATTCGCAAAATGCCCTACCACCATGCTATAACGACTGCCATCCTAAGACAACAGCCTGGACCGACGGCTTAACGTGCCCTTCGAAGCACGGAATCTCTCAGTAGTAATAGCACTAGCGGTCACCCATCCAAGTCATGACCGTGGCGGACGTTGCTTAACTTTGCTGATCGGTTAGGAACAGTTAAGCAAACTTCGCTACGAGCGCTTCAAAAAAACATTTATTGCATAAGAATTGGTAATATAGGTATTAAAAACACTAAAAAGAGTAAGTAAGTAACTACGCTTCGATTCTAAAATAGTATGGATTGTCCTTAACTCTGGTATATATACGGCAGCTGTGATTGAGCTGACCGAGCGCTACGAAGGGCTGGAGACGGAGCTGGACTCCATGGTGACCGAGCACCAGAACCTCACCACAACCCAGAAGCAACTGGGCCATGAGTTGCAAGTATGGACATTACACGTTTATCTTTGCTGATTTATTAAAATTCAGTCAGGTCCTCTTATGGGCCTAAATGCTCGTCGGCTATTTTGAAAACTACATTACTTGACATTCAATTTTTGTTTTAAAAATATCTCGAATTATGAACGGTTATTATACGTAATCAGTAGTATAACTAAAAGCTATTACCAGTATGTCCAAACCGGCCTCCAGGCTCCACAATAGAATCATCACACTAACATTATAATTGCGAAAGTTTGCGAGTGTGTATGGTGAAGAAAAGTATCCTATGTGTTAACACAGGATACTTTTCTGGAATAATAGCCAGGAACTAATCTAGATCAACACAACTAGCAGTCTTTATTGATCTTATTTTGTGTCGAGGATATAATCATGGGAGTACATAACCTACATGTGTTTGTACAATTTATCTTGAACCTTGAATTTGTTTTACATAGAACAGTGCCGCACTAGGGCTCGCACAATGTCGCCGTTAGTTCGCGCTCGCAACCACTTCAATGCGCTCCTGCTCGCCAATACTGATTTTGACATTATTTTTGATAAGAAGTTTTCCAAAACTGTAATATCTATTTTTAGGACATATTGTGAAAATCTTATTGACCAATGGGACACTAAAAGTAATCGTGCTAACAGCTCGGTTGACATTGTAGAAATTGATTATTGAAGTTTGACATTTTATAATTTAAATTGGCATGTATTTTACTATTGTTAATTGTATTTTCCATTGACTTCTTAATTCATATAATGACTTCTGTTTTATTTGTACTTATTACTTTTTGATGTAATGAATGTGAGATGAATGTAAATGTTTGTAAAATCGTTTTTATCTCAATAAAATAATTTAATTTTTTTTTTTTATTTTTTTGTATCTGGTGTTACAGAGCTTAGTGGAAGCTGTAGAGATGCTGAGAGAACAGAAGGCAGATACTGATGAAGTATTGGACGGACTTCGAGATAAGGTATGACTTATTATCACCACCTAGCTTAGCGAAGTTACTAAGTTTATTTCTGACATATGCCGAGCGTAATTTTGTTTTTTTTTACTGAAACAAGTTTCTTATCAATTATACTGCTGATTAAAGACCTTATATAGAATGTGTTTTAATAGCAATATAACTCTTTGTGCGAGTTCTTCCAGGGAAGTACTGCTGCCGTACCTATTTCTGCTTCTCGGTGAACATTACTGATTTACTGTGTTCTGTCTGAAGGTAATATATATGTAATATCTATTTAATATTATATGGTCAAATGCCTGTAATTGTCCGGTGCCGGTGCAATTACAGGCATATGTGGCTTAACAACTTTATGTCACAAAATATTGTGCGAATAGTTTTAATGTATGCGTTTCGGTAAAAAAGGATCTCTCCACTTGCACACAGTGCCAAATAGCTTTACTTGAACAGATTAATTAGCAAATTGTATTTACTTTGTGGCAGTAAGAAAATGATATGTTAATTTTGATCACATTACCTAAGCCCAAGAAAAGTCCGAAACACGTTTCTTTAAAATTTTCTCGATAGTATAATTTTTTTATTTTTATTTAATGTTATTTTGACGGAACAAGCTCGAGGCCCGCCTGAAGTTAAACGGTCTAACCTCTGCCTATAACAGGTGCATTTAGTCACAAGTCACGAATTGCACTGCGCCCGTCACTTTGAGACAGTTATAAGTCTCATGTGCCTGTAATTTCACTGGCTCTCAAGGACTGCTGCCGGAACACACCGTTAGGTGCTTGCTAAGTTGACGCATCATTACGCTTGTAACGTTAATATCTTAATAATTTAAGTATGAATGTGTATGAAAATATATTAATAAAATAGCAAAACCATATCAAGAGCGACAATAAAAATTACTTATACGATTTATGTTACTAGCCTTGTGTTATTAAGCTTTCTTTCGGATTTTACCTAAAAATATCGCGATTTCACCATCGCTGCCTCTCTTTCACTCCTACGTAGTCCGAGAGTGACAACATTTCAGTATTGACAGCGACTGATATTAATGTTTCAGGCTGATCTGTCGAGGCTGGCCGGTCTACTGTCGGAGCAGGAGTTCGCGATGTCGCGTATGGAGCTCGAATCGAGGCTCGATGTCTGTTACGACAAGTTCCAGAGACAGGAAAACGTTTGGATGGTAAGTTGTAACAAGATCAAGTACAGAACGCATTCAAAATAGGTTCATTTGCGAAAAGTAAACAAATAAAATTGAGACCGAGAGTGACTTATATGATAATTCGTTCATATCACATATATCGAGAGGGGGTTAATTATAATTAGGGCATGCAATTATCCGACCAAATTTACTATTCGGATATTTCGGATACACCCTAAACACTATTCGGATATATCCGGATAATTCGGATATTTCGGATACTAGTGATAAAGATTTAAAACAAACTAACAATACTGTTTAATCAAGTTTTTTATCACTGCATCGTTTTTATACACTGTAATTTTGATTATACTCCTCAATCTTCTGTAAAATCTGGTGGAGCGTGTGGATGTGGTTTATGGTACTAAAGCCTTTTCGGAACGCGGCTTGTGCGGGAGGCTGGAAGTCATCAAACCTGCGAGCAAGGCGATTCGTAATGACTCTCGAGAACAGCTTATAAACATGGCTCAGAAGCGAAATGGGCCTGTAGTTCTTCAACAAGGTCTTGTCACCTTTTTTGAAGACCAGTACCACTACACTTCTGCTCCTCGCTTCAGGCGTTTTACAAGGATGACGGAATTAAATAACTTCTGGAGCACTGAGAGTACCGGTTTACCACCCACTCTCAGAAGTTCTGTCGTGATTCCGTCATCACCTGGCGCCTTGTTGTTCTTAAACTGTTTGAGAGCCATTCTAATCTCGTATAGGCTGATGTCCGGGATGTCTTCGGTATAGTGTCGGATCAGTTTAGCTCTCAATGAGCTGCACTGGCAACGGGTTCTTGTGTCGAGGTGTATAGCTGTCCATAAAACCTCTCAAGCTGTCTCAGAATCTCCGGTTTTGATGAGATGATATACTGCCATCGTCGATCTTCAGCTTGGTCATTTGACTTTGCCCTATAGATGATTTTTTTGCGAACACTTTAGAGCCTTAGTTACGCTCGATTGCGGCCTTTATACGAGTACGATTTGTATTAAAGGCGCGCAAGTCGTGTCGCAGTGCCTTCAAAATTCGTCTATTGACCTTGCCGTGGTTCGACATATCAGCTGAAGATTGCAGTCTCATCTCATTCCGGTCTTCCATCAGCTTGATGGTTTCTACTGAGAGTTTCTTCGGTTTATTTCGGCTTAAAGAACTGAGACCCCACCGCTTGGACAGCTTCCACCAACGCGTTGTTTATCTCGTCCACTGTTTCACATTCAGCTAGGCACTGGAAGCGGTTATGTAGTTCGAGTTGAAAGCTCTCGGGGTTTTGGATTTGGGCAACGCTAGTACGGAGCGTGGAGTTTATCAGACATGGCCTCTCAAGCTTAACATTGATATTCAATGTGCCTCTAACGATACGGTGATCGCCTCCGGTTTTCACCTTATGGATTACAGAGACATCATCGAATATTTGCTTTTGTTGAACCATCGGGGCTTATCCACGTCCACTTCCTGGATGGTCGCTTCTCGAAGAAGGAGTTCATCGCAAAGAGTCCCTCCTTTTCCATGAAGTCGACCAGCCTTTGGCCTTTCTGGTTCCGCTGCCCATACCCAAATGGCCCCACTCTCAACTCATCACTATTCCGTGTGCCCAACTTAGCGTTGAAATCCCCCATAACAACGGTGAAGTACGTTTCGGAGGAATGTATGGCTTCAGATGTCTTCTTATACATAGCTTCTACTTCATCGTCTGAACGTGTCGAGGTCAGTGAGTAAACTTATATTACCTTCTGCGAATGCCGCTTGGTGATTCTGAGTATAAGGTACGCTACCCTGCTCGACACACTTTCTACTTTTACAACGTTACTGACAAGGGGCTTCCGGACGAGAAACCCAACACGACCCTGAGATTTTTGGTGACCTTCCCGCTGTAATAACAAGTTACCGAACTCAAGGATACTGGTGTCCTGTCCCTGTCTTCGGACTTCCGATAATACCATGACATCCCAGCGTAACTAAGCAGCCCGACAGCAAAAACAGTTTTTAGCTGTCGGGTGTAAAGATGTTGTATTAATGTAATTTAACAAGTACGAATCATATCCAAAATACGAAACAAATCTTATTTAATCACTATTAAAAGCTCCAAAAGAAACTTAACAAATATAGTAACTAATTGACTCATTTCAGTCTTATCGCTTAAAAATCAAAAGCAAATCAGATATAAATTAGCTCTTCTGTTAGCTTTAAAAGAATTAGGTTAATTTTAAAAGAAAACAAAATACTTTTAACAAAACACAACAAATTTCTAAATTCAAAATATTATATAAATTTTAATAAATCTCTATAAGTCTATAACATGCTTAACAAAGGAATAGAATAGAATGTTATTTACTTTTCAGTCGTGAAGACACTTAATGATACATTATCATTAAGTGTGCCCTACATCTTAATAATGATGTTTGATTAAAGCACCAATAAATAAAATATAATATACTTAGTAAAATAAATAAAATAAAATAAAATAAAAATCTACGATATTTCAAAAGAAAGGTTGCCTTCACTAAGCGATCACACGTTATATAAATATAATTAATCAAAGTATATTAGACTAGTTAATTAATTAATAGTAATTTAATAAAGTAAGTATCGTGTGGCATATGGTAAAAAGCATTATTAAAATTAACAATAAACCATAAAATAATTTGAAAATAAATATCCGAATTATCCGTTTTATCCGAATAATAACATTGAAGATATTCGGATAATTATATACAACGGATATCCGAATAATTCGGATATTATATCCGAATAATCCAATCGATAACGAAATTTAATTATTTGTACGGAATATTCATTCAGCATATTGGTACATTAAAATATTCGTTTACACATTTATCTATGCTTTTATGTCTAACTACCTCTATATTGACCTTAATCTCAACCTGTGGCTGGCCCTCGAAATTTGTTTTCAGCTACCCTCACCCTTATTCACTATTACTTGATTTATTTTTATTACCTTTCCTTTTTGTTATATAGGGAGCTATCGAGGATCTGAAAGACGTTGCGATGCAGAAGGCAGAAATAATGCACCTTCTGGGGCTGAAAGAAGATGCTCAGAAGGAGCTTAACGACATCCAAGAAAAGCTGCGTATTCTGTCTATACAGCTCGGAGAGCCTAAGGTGGTATCTAAATCTTTTTTGATATTTTCGATAGGACAGCATCTCTAATTAATAGACAGATTTAATTTTTGAAATGGATTTCCGTATTCTTATGTATTATATTCATGCTCTATTATTATATATTTATCCTATAGATATCTATGTTTTATATCTCATCTGTTTCTGAGTTATATAGTGGTCAAGGATGTTAATTAAAAAGAAATGTCTTTCAAGAAAACAAAAAATAATATTGATTCCTTGATTCACACATCTTGGGTACACATCGGCTGCGGGCAAGAAGCCGAAATAGTTCCATACGACGCGATGTCGTATCGTATGGTTCTATTATCCATGTTGTATCAATGAGGTGTTTTCAGTATAGATTAATTTTCTAGATAGTTTGCCGTTTATTATTGCAAACATATTGCTAAATATTAATATTTAAATATAGTTCTGTTTTATTATTCGGGGATATTACATATTAGCATTTGCATGGTGTGCACCTGTATAGTTATCAACATCAAATATATAAATAGAAGCCAAGTACCTACTAAAGGTGTGTTCCAACAGGCGGTCCTTGTGCGCCAGTTCCTATATTATCATTAGGCATTGCGCCCGTGCCAACAGGCTAGGTTACGACAATAGTATATTATAATAGTAGGTATAGGTACCACATCATCACTTACCATCAGGTTAAATTGTGGTCAGACTAATCTATCTGTTGTAAATGTAGGTACATTTATGAAAGGGGTAAAAATAGGTGTGGAGATGTCAATTAGTTGTTGTTATTTCAGGCTGCGATGCTGATGCGCGTGATCTCTAAGGATGGTGCGTGCGCGTCGTGCAAGGAGGCTGCACTGATCGTGCCGACGGAGCGCACGTACGGCGAGCCTGCTGCCCTCCCCGCGCTGCGGCACCACCCCCCCTGCGTGCCCGCGCCCGTGCCCGTGCCGCTCGCACCGGAACCTGACGAACTCAAGTAACGATTATTCCTCACATTACTTAGGGTATCTAACCCTAGCCTGGTAACGTCTCCCACCAAGGTCATCATCCTCACCTACCGAGGTGAGATATTGATCGAAGTTTGTTAATCTGAAACCACTTTTATTATTGTATTGTGACCGACCAAACATAAAACCCACCTGATGAGGACCTCTGCTAGACGCCCATCACCTTGAGTCGTAAAGTTGTTAAGTCTCATATGCCAGTGATTTCACCGCCCATACCCTTCAAAGCGGAACACCGCTATGCGAACATTACTGCTTGTCCGTAGGAACAGTACTTCCTCGGAAGAACACTTTCACAAATAGTTCTACTACAAGGGTAACCTCCATGGTTTTGTGAGAAGACATAACCCGAAAAATCTCTATATGCTCATTACAGGTAATGAAACTTAGGATTCGTGAAGTCCAAATATTTCTTAGTACATTACCAAGTTCTATATTCTCAACACTTGGTAATGTTAGTAGACTAAGGTGGAAAATACTTTTTGAATGTCTTAGTGTTAGATACATCTATGTCATGGCCAATATTTCATTCGGTTTAGGAGTCACGTTTGCCAGCGGTGGGTGGGAGGCTCCCACACGCTGATGACGGAGTCGGTGACGCGGGAGAAGGCGGACGGGGCGCTCGTCGCGCAGGGTCCCCCCGTCAAGAAATATACTGGATATGGCTCCGATGGGAAGGTGAGGGCTATTTAGGAAGTTTTTGTTTTAGAAGCGGATGCTGATTTGCTCTGTATATGGAGCTTTGTCGTTTCAATTGGAAAACGGTTGCATTGCGGATAGAATTTTCATAGTAGGTAATGGAAGCTGAGCGTAACTTCTACAGGCTGGAGTTGAATTGGAAATAACGCTTAAAAAGTAAAGAGCCTTACCATTATTTAAGCTAATGGTAACTGAATAGTGAGCGGGTTTGTCTCTAACGAGAAATACATAGGTACTTCTCGTATATTTCTAAATATGATTGCAACCACTATCGCGTGCTAAGCGAAAATCATATATTACAAATTATTAGAACACAAAATTTTATGACGCGGGAATCGAAACCGCGTCCTCCGATTACGCGCTGGATGCCTAAACCACTCGGCCACCTGGGCTCGCTATTTCTAGCCGTCATAGGGATTAAAGTAATACAATTGGAGCATCCGGCGCAAAATCGGAGGATGCGGGTTCGATTCCCGTCTGGGGCATAACATTTTGTGCTCCAATAATTTGTAAAATAAAACATGTTTATGTTTAGTTACTTTTCCTAGTTTATTGTGGAGGCACTTGCGAAAATAAACATGAGCCATAGCTTATAATGCTCAGTTATCCTACAACACATTCACAGAGGATACCAATAGAGTTGCTCCTTCTTACATATCACCCAAATCCCATGTAACCCCCTAAATAATCCAGCAAGCACCACCATGCAAAAATATGATGTTTTAAACCTCTGTCGCGGAGGTAACTGAATGTTCAACAGTGAACATCTTCCGGCTAATAATGATGATGTCATCACTGCCTTACCCTTCCGGAGTATTCAGGCGAATACTGAAAATGCCACTGTTTAATCACCACTTGCAAAGATTAAATGGTTTTGAAATATTTTTTTTTTATTGCCGATGGCCTATCCTTAGACCACAATCTCACATAATGGTAGTTAATGATGAGGTCGATGGTGGTTAACGGGCCTAAACTAGAATGGCAACTGGCTTTCAAAGACTGTTGGGAAGCTGTTGGGACAGAACATTAGGTGCTTGACAGATTTTCTAATTGAGGGTGGTAGTTAGTAGCCTCACGGGGCATATGTAGAATCACCTACCACCAAGCCGATTAACTCCTGTATGTCTTCAACTTAGCATTTCAACTAGGATCCTAACGCAAAAACCGGAAGCCTAATTATCTAATTCTTTTGTTTTTCTTTCGTTTGTCGTATTGAAAATTATCTTCTTTTTGAAATGCTTCGAGCTTCATATGGAGCATCGTTTTCAAATGAAAATGTCAAACTATGTTAAAATTTGTTCATCTCCATTACCGTCCTGGTGACACAAATGGCCCCGGGACCAATGGCTTAACGCATCCATCGAAGCCCGGAAGCGCTCAATGGTAAATACTTAGTTCATCAGTTAAGAACGACTAAACAAGTTCTGCTATGAGCTCTTTAAAAGATTAGATAATTCTCTAGCTGTACATGATGGAAGACGAAATGATGCCGTGCGAGGAGTGCAACGTGCTGCCCATGGCCAAGATCCCGGAAGAAGAAAAGTTGAAGGCTGAGCCAGGAGCGCCTCCGGTTCAGGAGGAGGGTGCCGGAGATACAGGTACATGCAATGATTTAAGGGTTATGGGTTAGCTGTCACGTCATTTTGTGACGAAGACCTCGGTTGTTAATAAGCAAATATCGAATTTCCCGCCACGCCAGCATTAACGATATTATGCGCCAGGCTTTTACCAGCACCAATGTGGCAGCTATTCTCAAACCGAATGGTCTAATGCGTGTCGATGGTAAAAGACCTGACGGTAGGGTGGTCATTAGTGTGTACACGTCCGTTGACATTTTTTTATGTTAAGAAGTGCCGAGACTGATAAGCCGTTACCTGATAGTAAGCAATACCTACGTCTGTCCATTACATTCACAGTGTCACCATTGTTTGCACACTACTGCTTGGAGGTAAAATATCTGACATTGCACCAAGACGGCCTTTTGCTTCAGAGGCCTTCCCCCTGGTTTGTCACCTGATTGGTACCACCTGTGGACCATGGGGTATCGAGATTAAGGGTACCTTCCCATGGACGAGGGAACTCAGCCCTATACTTAGTTGTGTTGAGATCTCCGTTTCTTTTGGCATCTTCTTCACACTCATCGGCAAGCCATTCAGTTCACTCACAAAGGCGCTCCCCTCCACAATAAATAGTTGATACGCATTTGTTTGAGCAGGGCTCGTTTGTACAATACATCCTTAGTGTGGGTGTCAATGATAATGGTAGGTACATACAGTAAAACAATGTGATACTTAGAGGGTACGCAGTAGTAGTTGCAACAACACACAAAATATATGAATGGCCTTCGTGTTTGGTAAATGTAAGGTCTATAATTAGTATAAGTAATGCATTGGGGCTGAATTTGTTTCAACGTAGGTTGAACTATGCATGGTAAAAGACCTGGTGGAATTATGACTCTGGTTCCGTGGCAGTTAGGGTGGCCATGAGTGGCTAAAGAACGATAGGAAAAAAATAGAATTATGTCTCATTGTCATGTTAGTTCAGTCGGTCAGAGCATACCCCGGTTGTAGGAGTGGATGACGCGGGTTCGAATCCCGCACATGACTATAATTTTTCCTTTTTTTATGTTTTTGTGACGGAAAAAGCTCGAGGCCCGCCTGATATTACGCAGCATAATCTCTGCCTATAACAGATGCATTTCGTCATATGTTACGAATTGCACTGCGCCCGTTACCTTGAGACATAGTAGTTAAGTCTCATGGATACGCTTGGCGACAGATCTTCTACTTCAGGGTGGTCGCTAGCCAGCTAACTTTAACCATAATTTTAACCATATTCATTTTGTTCCAGTGAAAATAACAACAGTGGTGCCACCTTGCATTTGCACTAAGGGGCACAATGAATAATTATTCACATTTTTTTTATTATTGGAACACATTTATATTTCATTATATTCAGTGCTAATATTTAATAAAAAGTATTTATAACATATTGTCATGATTATTTAAATTATTTACATTCATGTTTCAGATTTATTTTAATAAACGCTATATTACGTGTTCTTAAAAGTATTTTTTCTTCTTCTTTTCTAGTTTTTATGTTTAAGGGGATTTTCAATAAAACAAATAGAGATAATTTTGTGAAATTTTATTTTAATTATAAAAATAAATAAATAATTTACAATTGTCGGTTGAAAGCATATTTACAACTTACAGCGAAATAGTAAAATAAATTAAACAATTAAATTAAACTTAAAATGCCAATTCTATTTTCCATTATCTAGGTATATTCTATTAATGCTCAACTAATAAAAAGACAAAGTGAAAAAGGAATATCTATGATTATTATGATAATAATGGATAATTAATTAAACTGTTACTAAAGGTAGTTATTTGGTAACAATAAATACATACAGACATACAGGGTGAAAATTAAAAAGTAGATACTTACCTATTGTTTACTCAACACATTGCTATTGTTCTCTAAAAAATATGAATTAATTAATAATTATGTTTAATTAAAATGTATGGCGATCTTAGCTGATGGCAATTTTGAAGTAATTTAGGAACAGAGTTCAAAAGTCAAGGGAATGTTTTGTTTTTTTATGTTACTATGGGTCTAAATTAAATTAGGAATTTTCTTCATGGCGACATACGGCATTCTATCTTAATTGTCACATAATTTATTTGTTTAAAACCAATGCTACAATTTTACAGTTTGTGTAGCAATGGCTTGTTTCACCAAATAAACAGTGTCTGTTCACCCTGCGATCTTATAATATACACAAACTTATATTATTACATTACTAATATTTAATAATTTAAATAAATAATTTGTTAAATCACTTTCGTATTTAACACGGAATTATCACTTATTTATGTGATAATTAAATATACATTGAAGCAATAAAAAAATATAACATATTATATTTAAATTTTGTAAATAATACGAGACAACTAGCGCCACGAACTCTCTTTGAACAAGAGCACCGGAAGTGAAGAAGAGCACTTATTCGCGTGAGTTGTCCCGTATTCTATAAAATAAGTAAGTGAAAACAACGTTAAGTAATTCATTATTATTATAAACTGTACATATCGTAGTGTGTCTGACGTATGTTATTCTAATAATATAATAAGCAATTATTTGAGAAACGAATGCATTGCACCGCATGCAGGCTCGCTACGGTCAACTTAACCAAATTTTTGCGTGCAATCATGATATTTCCAGAATGCACGTATATTTTACATGCAACATTTAAACATGCAGATTGTGTCAAATAAAGTAATTTATGAAACTATGCTGTTTAATTTTAATAGAGAATGTTCTGTTAAGTGTATCTCTCGGCAATAAGAAGATTTCAGAGATTTCTGGTTTAAATAAACACGAGTGATATTGGAATTGCTATAATTACAGCTAGAGTAAAAAATTGGGCTCTGGATTACTTTTGGTGATGAATTTATTAATTTAGTTTGACATTAAATTCTATATTATATTGTATATCCCATTGAGACTTTAACTCACAGTATAGGGTAATGCTTTTGTCGATCTTTTCAAAATAAGCCGTTCCCTCTCAAAAAGAGTTCGTTCTTATTCGTGATCTGTGTATGCAGTGTCTCAAAACCCTCTGTAGAAATGAATTAATGTCTTTTTTGATTTCATGTTAAAACTAGTTTTATCCAAATGGTAGGTTCAGTTCCTGGTCAAAAATGTTGTATTCAACTATGTGGCAAGATTTCTCTTTATACAAATGCTGACCACATACTTTAGATTTCCTAATTATATTTTTGAAACTCATATTACTGTTATAGTTCCTACACAATTCGGTTACTGATAGGTACGGTATAATGTGATATAAATACTTATAACACGTTTATCTACGGTTTCCGAATAAGAAAAACGAGTGTATGTCTATACCGAAGTATTAAGTAAAGATTTCCCCAAGGAAATTGAAAACGCAACTGTATGCATGACTAACGGTGATCGTTTTTTAATGGATAACCGTAACAAGCCGCATTAGCAGGTATTTTAGTGGCTCATATATTACCTACTTCAGTATCGCACAACGATAAAAAACACCTTCTACATTTACGTCACGAATCCTAACTGTCTTTATAGTCGCATTTTTATATTCTTTTAGACGTTTCACGCAATGATTTTACAATATGCCTGACATCTTCCTGTATTTTACATTCATGCTACCCATTAGAAGTAGATTTACCCATTTTAAAGATTTTTACGTTACCTTTTTGAGTTTACCTGTTATAATTTTAAGCACGCATTACGACTGTTTAGATTTATTGATTATGATAAAATGTTGGAAATACACTTCTAATCCCATGTAAAAGATGGTCCCATTTTTAGTAAAAGAGTAACTTTAAGACGTTTATAAAGTTATAAATTTCAATACAACAATACATGTTTGTAGAAGCAATAGTTCGCGATCGATTTAAATTTGTTTCGATAGTATTTTTTTGAAACTGTACAATCATTCTTGAAAGTCCAGTCATCTTATTTTATCACACAACTATCACGTCACCAAATATAAACACTTGCGATTAGTGGCGATGATGGCCGACGACCATTTAATGTCACTGATAGCCACGCATGATCCGTCACGATTACAATTAATAATCAGTCATGATCATCACGAACACTGGTCACTGTTGACGGTTACTCCCGATCCATGGTGATCAGTGTCGGTCACAGTGGAACCGCGAGCAGTCATGATCCCTGCTGGCCGCCATGACGTCACCGAGCTGGTGAGCCACCGGAGACGCACTGTCGTCGTTCCCAAGGGAGATCCTGAAACGTGATAAGGTAATTATTTTCATAAAATAATAATAGATTAGGTTAAGATTGCGCTTGATTAAAAATGATAGGACAAAAATTGTGAACAAAAACAATGTCGTAATGTAAATTGTCAAAAGTTGAGTCGAAGTAGAGATGTCAATCTCTACGATATTACCTATATAATATTAACTCTGCAAAAGGCGATGCTGCCCCATTTTTCAACGTACACTGGAAGAAATAGGGGGATACAATATGTCTTAATATTTAACGCGGTTAAAACAATTGCATAGACCATTTATTGATTGTACTTTAGCATCAAGTGGTGGGTCCAGCTCCTACTTAAAGTTTCTAAAACATGACTTCTCCATTGCTTTCACGCGCTGAAAATGAGATAAAGACTTACAAATGGGTCCTAAAAATCTGTTTAAAATTTTACCCCATAGATTTTGGAATTTTATGAGCAAAGACCTTGTTAGAGCATTGGTAACTAAATGAAGAAAATTTCGGTGCTAAATAATGCCAAATTTCTCTTGATTTAAAAAACCATTTTCTGGACGTGACTATTTTATGAAAAAGTCTTATTAAACTGATTTCTTATTGATAAAAATATAAAATACTTAATTAGGTATATTAAAGTTATGACATGTGTATTTATTATTTATCGTATACGTATGTGACATTTTATATTTTTTAATAATAACCATCCGGGAACTAATCTTAACTGTATACACTTGCATGCTTTTAAAGCAGAGATACGAGTAGACGAATTAGAATAAGCTGCTCGTATGTAAGACTACAATGTATCACAATTTTCTTATTTTGGCGTGTGCATAATATGATATAAGATTTATTCTTACAAGGTCGGAGTCGCAAAAAGTCACGCATTCTTATTTCCGAATTTGTAATACCTTTTTGACAAACTTTTTTTCAGCTTAGCAGCTCTAATTTTCACTGAAAAACGCCGTTGATAGATAGTCCCCTAGTAGTTTGTTTCAGACAGAGCCAATTGTCGCCCTAGGGAAGCCACTATTTTTTCGCAAAACGAACAAAACTCTGCTGAGCCTTGGCTGAAACAAAAATTTTCGCTCACCTGGAAGATGCATATACAACTTAAAGATACCCAGATAATATGTTGGAGATGGTGGTAGGACATTTTATCGGTGTTCGATTTGTTAGCTATCACCCAATATAAAGTAGAAAATTCTGTTGCCATGGAGTCAAGGACGTAACGGTGTGTTTCGGCAGCTATCCTTATAAGCACTGCCGCATAAGGATACTCCTATTTAGTTTAGGTATAGCCTTCATCAATTTTGATTAAATTATCTCTTACGAACAGGTGACAAAGGCTAACCTATAAATTTGAAGAAAAAAAAAAACTCTAATGGTTTGGTTTCTCAAATTTCAGTTTTAGAGTTGCTTCTTCATGAGATGGGTGCTTACGGATAGCTGAAGATTATTTTGTATACCTACTATTTTGCATTAGTATTAAAGGTATATTAAAAGTCTAACATATATCATAAGAATTATCCGTAGAATTTCCTATGCTCGGAATAGTCAACCCTACTTTACGTACTTAAAAATAGTTTTGGGATTACTTATATAGTATTGCATTTTACTTTCATCAAAGCTTTCGTCGTCAAAGTTTTCCTCCGCGGCGTGTTTGAAAACCAGTATTACGTCGGAATGTGGTCACTCCACTTTCACCGCTTCCAAACATTGCATAATGTGGAGGTTACGAACGCACCTTCGCGTTTTTTGGCGGCAAGCCGTCTGACTTGCTGCTGCCACATATTGTTTCCACTTGCGATTCGACGAAATAAACTTTGTACATTCCAAATTGACCTCTATAACTTTCGTTATAAGATTCACCAGTTTCTATTAGGTATTATTGAATAGTTCGCAAAATAAGTGACTGTAATATTGTACAAATTAGCGGTTGAATCGCTGGATCGTGTTCGATAGTGACAAGTATTGATGTTTGGTATGATTACATGTTATGTGGGAAATGATTACTGGGCACCGATTATTCAGTAATTTTGTAAATTATGTTTTGAAACCAGTAAGAATGTTTTATAATTTTGCATAAAGTGACTTTTTTTCAAGGAAATGAAAATAATGAGCCGTATTTATGATACTGAACGAAATCGCAGATAATGATTCAATAATAGACATTTAATTTTACCCATCTAATGTTGAGAGGTATTTTTAAGTAGGTGCCTTGGCATGGGTTTTATTTCAAGCGACATTAGCTTTATGTATGTAGAGTATGTTCAGAAAAAAATTTACTTACATACAGCTGTTAAGTCTCATGTGCATGTAATTTACTGGCTCTCAAGACCTGCTCCTGGAACACACTATTAGGCGCTTGGCGACAGATTTTCTACTTGACTGGCATTTGCAAAATGCCCTTCCACCATGCAGTGAAGCTCAAACCGGCGTTGGGATTGAACTATGGACCTATAGCTATTACCGCTCGGCTAGCACTGCTTCTTAAACTACTTTGAATATCAATTGAATATACCTGTGACGGAATTTCATTACCTATATAATACAATTTTATTTTAACAATGGTTCAACATATTATTCACAATCGCGTGAACGTCCCGAACAATCCTTGTTTGCGACAACCTAGATAGATAAAAAAATCAACTTCTTAAAAGGATTACTCCATCAGAATCCTTTATATGTGTCAAAACCTTGTTGGTTTATATTATGTAAAGTTATGAAGGTATTCAAATCTATGGAAAATTCGTTGCTCCTAGTTTCACATACAGCTATCAATTATTATCCAAATGTAAATCATGAATTCGGTTTAGTAAAGGAAGTAAATAGTCGTAGGAATTATGATAAAACGTAAGAAGTGACAATAATGTGCATTGTTATTTAAATACACCAAGTGAACCAAGTGAAGTTTGAAGCGCTCGTAGCGAAGTTTGCTTAACCATTCTGAATCGATCAGCAAAGTTAAGCAACGTCCGCCGCGGTCATGAGTTGGATGGGTGACCGCTGGTGACATTACTACTGAGCGCTTCCGTGCTTCGGAGGGCACGTTAAGCCGTCGGTCCCGGTTGTTGTCTTAGGATGGCAGTCGTTACAACATGGTGGTAGGGCACTTTGCGAATGCCCGCCTGGCTAGATACCACCCTCAAGTTGAAAATCTGTCGCCAAGCACCTAACGGTGTGTTCCGGCAGCTGTCCTTGAGAGCCAGTAATTCTAGGTTAGCCTGAACAACATCTTCGACCACATCATCACTTACCATCAGGTGAGATAGTGGTCAAAGGCAAACCTATCAAGCATAATAAAAAAAAAGTGGTAAATTCTACTTTTTATTCAGATAGGTACCTACTCTAGTATACTGACAAGATAATTCATAGTAAGTTGTGTTGTGACTGTGACTAAGGTGTAGTCATAACTTTATATAAATTCTCTTACTGCAGCCAAAACCTAAACCAGAAAACTTAAAGCAATGCAAGCGCTTACTAGTACAATAAGTAAATTCTGTAAAAGTGACGTAAGTAGGTAACACTGCGTTATAGTAGTTACGTGGTTCTCTAGCTCCACACTTGTCATTTCTAGGTTATGTTCGATTACTGGGACCCGGATTTATCTGTTTCGTTGTTTTATTTGATCTTATTTTGTTGTTAGTTTATTGATCTGATTCCAAAGTGAGTCAGTTGTCCGGTCGGCTGTGAAATTACGTAGTTAGACGTAATTGTTTTGTGATGGAGCCTGTCATTTCGTTGATTTGATTTTGCTTTTTTGTGCGCCAATAGATTAGTGGGTGTAAAGCTTACAGTGTTGTTGTCTATCAAATTACTTGGTCTCAAATAAAATTGATATCGAATGTAAGTGTTTGAAATTTGTTTCTTAGTTGTGATGTTGTGAAACATGAAGTCTATCATATAGTACTAATATGTTGTATATATTAGTACTATATATAAAACAAGGCGCGGAATCATTTCAGGTTTTAAAAATGTCTGTTAGTTCTCTCTTCATCACTTTACGCTTATACTATTTAATATTCAGACATCATAGACCACATAAAAAAAAAACATTTTAAAGGTGCGGCTTTCTTCTCTAAATTTCTCTGGCTTGACCTAACTTTTAACGTTTTAGAAGAATTATAGGGCCTTCGGGCACGGAAATCAGGATCATGATAAATTTTCACAGATTAATCACAAAAATGTCCATTCAACATTAACACGGGTACATTTTCAGGCAGGTATCACATCCCATTACAGCATCTTCTTTTCCTTCTCTAAATCCCATCATTTGGGTTTGGGTCTCATCACACGTTTACTCCCTGAACATCCTAACCTGGGTCGTGGCTTCAAATAACTGGGCTCTATTAAGGTCTTTGGCTAAATTTTGCCATCATGTCAAATGAGGGCGTAGTCGGCCTCTTTCTATCTGGATGGTTGAGAGCTACTCTTACTGAATAGTCTTCATTATTGAGGCGGATTTCGGTAAGTTTTTAATAATAGGTTGACTTTAAAACTAACCCTGATGTGCTTGTTCCTGATGCGGTCAGTTTTTGTGACTCCTCTTGCCCACCTATCAGTAGGTATACGAGTATAGCTCATGTACTTTTAACAACCACTACATATTAATGAAAACAATATACTTAACTTCTGTGTATTATTGTAAGTGGAATATTTTTAAGTGCCTAGGTAGGAAAATCGTGTCGCCATGGTAGCTAATAGAGCTGCGGTTTCCCATTGCGCATACGGCTGCGGTGGCCGCATTACCGCGCTATGGCCACACAGCTATCGACAGTGTCACCGAATGGGCCATTAGCCGAGTACTTGTCACTCGTCACATTTGTCTACATAATGTTTATATCGGGCACATTAGCATGGCTGTTACGTCCGTAAGCACTTTCACTGTCCTCCGTCGCCGTTGGTCGTCACGTAACGCGGTTCTACGCGTAGCTACTACGGTGCGGTGTGACCGCTTTACTAATCCACTGTACATGCTAACAATATAACGTGTTAGGAGTAGAGCAGCTCTTGACGAATATGACTGTAATACATTATTATCTACTAGGTACCTTTCTAGGTCTAGCTTTAAGGTAAAAAAACCTTACGTGTAAAAATATACGCCACGAATTATGAACCTCTTCCATCAATATGTATATAGGATCGGAAGGCTATTAAAGAGGTAAGTCTATATATCTATAGTTATACTTCTGGACTCATCTATTGGCCCACCTTGTATTTTCAGTTTCATTTGGTCCTAGCTAAAATTTTATATTAGGTCGAGCAAAAAGTTTTTATGCAGTTTTGAACCTGGCACATTTTACCATCTTTTTCGATCGTATTGTTTTAAATTTGAATTCAGAATACCATACGACATGGAGCTACGCCTAACAAGTCGGATATGCGCCTTGTTAAAGGCAATTGATTTTTGAATAAAAAACATGTTTTATCAAATAAAGGTTTAATTTAATAACGCGTGTTGCCTCCATGGGCATCTACCA
This sequence comes from Plagodis dolabraria, assembly GCA_963854805.1. Classification (NCBI taxonomy): domain Eukaryota; kingdom Metazoa; phylum Arthropoda; class Insecta; order Lepidoptera; family Geometridae; genus Plagodis; species Plagodis dolabraria. The sequence continues at coordinate 1,606,977 of OY978453.1, read as the reverse complement.
CAGCTCTCATACGATTAGGCATAGAGTTTATCAACCACTCTATGAAATTTTGAGGGATCATCTCCCATTCCTCTTCTATGGCAGTTTTCAACTCCTGCATCGTCTGGGCAACTGGCTGACGAGCCCTAACACGTCTTTTTAGCTCGTCCCACATGTGCTCAATAGGGTTCATGTCAGGGCTTCTGGCTGGCCAGTCCATAACTGTGATGTTCACATCCCGAAGATATTCCCTGACGATGCGGGCCGCATGGGCTCTTGCATTATCATGCATAAAAAGGAAATTTGGGCCCACATAGTCCGCGTATGGTATCACGTGAGGTTCTAAGCACTCACGAATGTACCTTTCAGCATTTAATGTTGGCAGCCGTGGTCCTGTAACAACCTCAAGTTGAGTTTTGCCGCTCGCGGATATACCGCCCCAGACAGTCCATGAGCCACCGCCATAAGCAACCCTCTCTTCAAAGCAGCATTGTGCGAAACGCTCTCCCTTACGTCGGTAGACCTTCTTCCTTCCATCATTGCCATGTAACACAATTTTAGACTCATCAGAAAAGAGTACACGGCTCCAATCTTGCTGTGTCCAATTTAAATGACTGAGTGCGAAATGAAGGCGCGCTGTTCGGTGGGCTCGCGTTAGTTTGGGCCCATTAGCTGGCTTGTGTGGTACCATATCGCGTTCTTTTAACCTTCTCCGAACAGTTCGAGCGCTCACAGATACTCCGTGGAAGTCGCGAAGTTGGTTTTGTATCTCAATGGAGGTAAGGTGACGATTTCTCAAGCTGGTCATCATGATGAATCGATCCTGCCTTTCAGTTGTGACCTGAGATCGTGGCCTTCCTTGGCGACGAACAAAGCCGCCAGTCTCTAGGTACCTCCGATAAACATTTCGGACCGCAGATCGACTTAAATTAAGTTGAGCACTCACGTTTCTTTGGCTGTGTCCGGCCTGAATAAGTGCCACAGCTTGGGCGGCGACTTCAGGTGAAGTATCCATAGATTATTGATAGAACCTCACCTTAATGTTAAGAATAAGTAATGTTTGTTGCAAAACCAAAGATATCAATCACTTTTTCATGAATTAAATCCAAGTAAACCAATAAAACCAAGTTTTCTTAGTATTCGATTGTTTGATATCAACAAACAGGCTCCAAATTGTCTTTTGTTTCTTTAAATTCTGTGTTCGAAATTCAAAAAAAGACTATTGAATGAAATTGTGAATGTGCCAGGTTCAAAACTGCATAAAAACTTTTTGCTCGACCTAATATAAAATTTTAGCTAGGACCAAACGAAACTGAAAATGCAAGGTGGGCCAATAGATGAGTCCAGAAGTGTATATAATAATGTAACTTTCACAAAGTTGTTATTATTTTAAGCTCAGCATGAGTTCAGGTCACCAAGTGTTTTATTTGATTAAATAATTGAGAAACAAAAAGTAGGTTAGTACCTACATCATAGTCTAAAATCTGAATTAACTACATGCGCGATTCGCAAATTAATATTACATAATGCTTTAGTATGATAATTTTTCATAGTTTACTATTCATGATTTTAGAGTATTCACATACATAGATACCTACTTATCGTGCATTTCGTATATACCTACTGTCCTAAAATTCATACGAACGTCGTGGTAAACTTCAACATTATTATTGTACCATCTATCTTGAAGGCTTCTAGAATTTTAACTAATGTTTTTTTAGTAGAAAGATATGATCTAAACACAGTACCTACATAGGCAAAAAAGCTGCGCGTATAAACATACAATTGCAATACAAAACGCAGCTATCTGAAATAATATTATTAGGAATGAAAGTAATACATATTATTTCTTTAATCTCGACGACAGAGTACAAGTTTACGACTTGTCGAGATGGGAACACAAACTCAGCTTAAATACGACTAGGTACTATAGCGGCTTACGCCTATAATAGAAACTTACTGCAATGCGGTCATGTTATGAAAATTTACAGTTGTGCTACTGTTTCTATAAATATATTGCGTCTGTGTTGAAAACCCATGCCGCGTGTAATCGGGCTGCCAAGAAACGTTTTATATGTTTTTGATGAGATCGCTTCGAAACTGTTTTGAAAGTGTTAAAAGCCGCAGAGGTTGCGACATTTTTATAGTCAAGCACCTATCTATAGTTGACATTAGGCTGTTTATAGCTTATCAACGTTATTGAGATGTTCAATGACACTAACTTTATTGGTTTACGGTTTATTTATGAGGATTTACAGTTTTTCTCTACCTAATAATGGGTAGGTAAGTAGTTATAGTATAAACTGTATTCATTTTATGTATCATTTTTAAAACGGTTTTTTTGCAAGTGTTTACCGTCGTATACGATATTAAAATCATAAGATATAGCTTAGAATGTCTGGCAGAAGTAATGACAATTGACAAATATATTATACGGTGATTTTAACTATATTTATATATTATATAAGTATAAGATCATGTGGTCATATAAACAATAGGTACTTACTATTACATATTAAATTGTTTTTCTCATTTTTTTATTTATTTCTGAAACTGATTTCAAGCACTATCGCTTGCTAAACGAACATCACATTCACACATTTTCATAGACCGACGAGAAATTCGTGCCTATAGATCGCACACTGCTGAGTACCTAGCTGACCCGGTGCGTAAAACCTTGTAAGATTGCCTGTAAAGTTGAAATTCTGCTTGAGACGAGATTTTTGTGATATATTATTTAAAAATCTATAAAACATAGATTTATAACAAATATTAGATTGTCTGAAATATGCTTAATGTCATGAAATATATTATACTGAGTAACGTAATTTTCTATTTAACATATTTATTTTTAAATACTTATTCTCACATGAATGTGATACATATGTAAGTATGTGATACATGAAATATTTAATACTGAGTAATGTACTCTTCTATTTCACATAATATTATTAAATACTTATGCTCACATCTCACATGGTATGCACACAAATTCAGTTAAGGTACTACCGCCTTGCATTCCGATTAACAAATAAAACTGTATACATGAGTATAATTTATTTACAATTCTATTAAACGTTTTTAGTGATACATGTCCATGTTTTTGCTGAAAAACTGCTGCTTGCAAGTCACGTTACAAAACTGAAGAATTTCCTACCTTTTTCCTCTTTTTACGAGTATTTCATATATTAGTTTGTTTAGTTGTACAGCTAGATGTACACAGGTGCCAGAATCGTAAGGCAATATATGTGGTAGAAGTGATTATGTTTAATATTTGGAAAGTAAGTTTTGAGTGAAAGTTTTTGGTAACGAAGTAAATTAGATTTTAATTAATACTCTTAATTGCGTTACAAAACAAATATTGCGAAATATTGCTTATGTTTTTGATTTCACATAGTAGGTAGGTATATCTAGCACCCAATCTACGTGAACACTGTTTATGAATTTTGCCTCTTTGATACGCTGGACCCTAATTACGAGTATATCTGCGCTTTATTATATATTTTAATATCTGTGTGTGTATTGCTTTAAAGTATGGAGATATTGTAGGCATTGTAGTATATATATGTACGTATAGTTGAATATTCATTTTTTTCTTTGAGATTATGTGATTCGGATCACGGCACTTAAGTCGTTAAAGTATGTTTAGAAAATACAATTTGTACTTATCATCCCCATGGTCTTTGTGGGTGTCAAATGGGGTTGCAGTATATGACTTGGCACGATAGAACATATTTGAAGTAAGTCTATAAGAGAATAGGTAACCTAACTTTTGATTTAGTATTTTCGTTTGAATTTAGGTAACCCATAGTTTTCCCATTATCTTTGTTCCGTTCCGTTGATAAAGATGTATTATTTTTTTAACTAAATACAGTCAGCATCTAAGTATAAAACTTCTTGAACTGCGATTACGTGATGTCGCGATAAAAATCTAAATTAAAGTTGAAAGTTGAACTAAACGTTAATCAATCACTGTTTATAATCTATGACGAATGATCGACGTTTCAAAATATTTAGACACCTGTTAAATTAGAATAATCTTATAACTGATTTAGGTATTAGATAACTAAACTAATCATTTTTAGCATTTTCAAGTTGTTGAATTAAATTAAAGCTTTTATAATGAGCTATTTCTTAAAGATGTTTCGTCTGTCAAGAACATTTCTGTCGATTTGCAACGGCATCAAAATGAGGTAACGCTATTTAACCTAATTCCTAATTTCCAACTTAGGTACATTGCTTTTTAACCGACTTCTTAAAAAGTAGGACGTTCGACTGTATGTTTTTAAACATATCCACTCCGCCAATTACGAATTGATTTTGATGTTTTTTTTGGTTAGGACATATCTCTTTGTAATGCCAATTAAAATGTCATTTAAATCGTTTGAATAGTTTTTAAGTTATGGTAAATTAACTGAAAATGGGTCAGCATGGTACCGATTTCTATGAGTTATTTCATACTCTCTGTCTGTTAGTTCCGTTTTTTTAAATAGTTTATCGCAGTAAATTGTAATTTTTAAGCGTTCATCTAAACTCACTATATACTGTAAGTACTATACAATACTATGTTGTAAGTGTATATATATAGAAACTTGACAAGAGAGCAGTGTAATGGTTTTTATATAATTTTCCACGGTTATCTAAAAACGAAAGTCGAAGGATGAAAGTATGATTTGATGTTTGTTATTAATATTTAATTGCAGTTATTAAAGCTATTAAATTGTTGATGTGAAGCAAAACTCTTCAATCACTGACAGCTTATTTAATGAACCTTTTATATCAAGACTAAACTTAAAACTAGTTTTAACTTTTAAAAAAATATTTATTGTGATGGTTCTGCGTGTATTATGAATATTATGATGTACTTAGGTGCTTTAGCACGCAATTTTGATCTACTTATTCCAATAATACCCTGGTCTTTCATCATCATCATTGGCCTTTTGCGCCTATTACAGACGATTGTGTTCAGTGTCTGAGAAAGGATTTTAAATGTTTTTAGAATGACACCGTTTTACGTGGCTGTAAAGCCCAATCCCTGTTCTTTACAGCAATGGTATTTCTTTTTAAATATATTTTGTTTTTCAAAAGAACACTTCGCTGGATATTCTACGGTTCTGATAGGGGGCGAGTCTATTATCTTCTACACATTTGCAGACTCAGGACTGCTAGTGAGAAAAGTTTATTTTCAGGAAAACTGAATAACTGCTTGACACGGAGATGTACCTATCATTAGCAAAGAGTAATCAATCCTGTTCACTCACGAGGGCATACAATACAATAAAATATTGATGCGCCAATCGGCCCTTCGAGTACCAAATGTTGTAAAAATCCATAACACGAATTTTGGGAAACGCTAAAAAAAACAAAATGGACAATCTTATTTTCTATACCTATAGTTTCTTTGTTTTTATAACTACCTATATTTAATCCAGTCTAATATATACCCTTGTAGTTAGTGTAGGTCTATCATTAACACACAAGCTAAGACGTAGTAATAGTATTGTTTATTCTTCCGGTACTTACCCTATCCCTATACGACGCACGAACATTTAAATTTACGTTATCTATCCGTACTAAAGTTGAATTAAATTAAAGAGTATCCAAACAGTTTCAAACTTATTGATGATTATATTTACCAAGTTATTACATCCATTTAAAGTTGTCCAATCTGCTTTCGTAGCTATCACCTTTGAAAGCAAAAGAAGTTCATTAAACTCGAGAGCCAACTGACACCATACTTGTCTAACCTTAGATTTCTAGATCCAGCAAAAAGTAGTAATGCTACACTGCTGCTAGTCAACAAACTCACTGACTCACATCTAACAGCTCTCCTCTACGGTGCTATATGGAAACTAAACACATCCAAGCTTGGTTGTACAAATCCAATCTACGTATTACGAAGGTATAAAAATCCACCTTGAGTCGGCTGTTCTGAGGTTGTTTTTTATTTGAATCAATATGGCCAATGTTTGGTCAAAATGACAACGTGTGGTCACGTCTTGTCGGGTCGGAGTGTTGACCTCGAGAAAGTGAGATTACTTCATAATGTCATTACATTGCATATAGGGTTACCGTATGTATTGGTACGTTAGTAGGTACGTCTTTTTCTATGGGTATTGAAAAAAGATATCGTAATAGTATATCAGTACTAATATTATAAATGCGAAAGTAACTCTGTCTGTCTGTCTGTCTGTCTGTCTGTCTGTCTGTTACGCTTTCACGCCAAAACTACTGGACCGATTTGAATGAAATTTGGTATGGAAATAGTTTGAGACCCGGGAAAAAACATAGGATAGTTTTTATCCAACTGCGCAAAAAGAGTTTAATGTTTTTGCGCGATAACCGACATACGCGCGGGCGGAGCCGCGCCCGGAAAGCTAGTCTATACTTATAATAAAACTGTAACAGGACCAATTCTGTACATAGCAGATATTTTGAAAAAAAAAATGTACAGTACTCCTTAGCTGATACTGATGCCAAAACTGTATTTTTTTTTATTTTTGTCTGTCTGTCTGTCTGTCTGTCTGTCTGTCTGTATCCCGGCCGCGCATCACTCCAAAACTACTGGATGGATTTGAATGAAACTTAGCACGATTCGAGTTCATACTACGAAGAAGGACATAGGTTCCTTTTATCCCGAAATTCAGTACGGTTCTCTTGGGAAAGGGGATGAAAGTTAAAATATACACTTAGTTGTAATTTATTAACGCGTAGTCCGATTTCAATCATTCTTTTTTTGTTACAATAGTGGTAATTTAAATATTTTCCCGTAAATATTTCAAAGTTCTCAGTTTTGCAGTTAAGAAATTACAGATATCACAAACTAAATACGACCCATAGGAAGCTCGGAACCCCACGGGAAGCCCGACACCCCACGGACAGACCGGCATCACACACAATTATTTAGTTTTGCAAGCTTGCTACGATAAAACTCTAAAATGTGGAACATTCACCACAATCAGTTTTTATAACTACATATCTTTCTTTTGACATTACGATCACAGATGCTCTGAGCCACGCCAACGATCGAGGGAGGTGGAAACAGCTATGTAGTGAACAAACAGATGGTCGGGGACATCACGACGCTCAGCAGTGAGCTACGACTCGAGGAGGAGGATCTTTCTTTTGCCGGATACATTTCGGAGACCGCGCAATGGAAGTGCACAATGTTGTTTTAGGTTTTCGCGATTGTTACACTTTGTAATTAAACAACTTTAAACGGTTTAAATCGCGTATATTTATCATTATTTTTGTCCCGACGTTTCAAACACTTTGTAGTGATCTTGGTCACGGGGTGACTGTCGGGACAAAAATAACGATAAATATACGTGATTTAATCCGTTTAAAGTTGGAAGTGAACAAGTTTAGTAGATTGTAATACAATGGTCGAAAGGAATTGATAACTTTCACCCGCGTTCAGCTCTCTACTTTTAATTTCGAATTTTAAAAAAGTAAAAAAAGGAGCTTTTCTAAAAATTATTCATTGAAAAAATAACTTACTTACTACAAAATTATTGAGAGGATAGAACTATTTGTGAAATTTTACGTAAAATTTTGTTTGGAATATTTACGGGCGGCTATTGCCCGAAGAGGAATAACGATATAAAAATAGTATGTTTTTTATATTATTTATTTTGATTTTAATAACATGAGCAGAACCTATTTAAAATTAATGCGGCTATAGTACAAGTAGGAATCGATGACTTACATACGTGTTAAGCACTCTACTTTTCATTTAAAATATGAGGACGGTAAAAAAAATTTAGTTTTTCTAAATATTTACTAAAAATAATAAACATGAGTAGAAGATACAAAGATACACTAGGAGTTAGAACAATGAAATTTAGGGAAATTTTTAGTTAGTTTTTTTTTAACCTACACTTTTTACCTTATATTTAGTTACTACCCTGCCAAACATAGTTGTTATTAATTTTTTTTATAACAACAGAGTATTTTACAACGAAAAATCTTAGACATATAACTTTGTTTACACCAATGGTTACAATTGTTACAAGTCATTCCGGCCCAAGAGAAGGAAGCATTTACTATGAGTTTTTCCCGGCCTTAGGTGCGAAGGAGCCTCTCCTACCCACTACTCAGATCAAACAAACACTACTTTCCGAGAATGAGAAATAAAAAAAATATGTTTGATCTACCATCAAACAAACCGTCGCTTTAAAATCGAAATTCTAAAGAAACGCACAATGTACTTTGCTTCAACATTTATTGTGCGAACCGGGAAAGAACTCTCTGAGTTACTTAACTACTGTCTTCTGGAAAATACAACCCGGAAGTTTTGAAATCCAAAGTAAAAAGCTCCATTCTGAGATATGGTTTACTAAAAGAGTACTTCACCGTAGACCACAGTGTTGCCTAATATGGGATAAACAGTGCACAAATGTGAATAATTAGTCTGCAGGTACGGCAATCGCGAACGAAGTCGCGGGTACAGCTAGTTTTAAATAAAACTGGCAAAAATAAAAATTAAGGAGGAGGTTTCTCAATTCGACCTTATGTTTTTAGTCTCACATGGTGAAAATGGATAATAACAATATTATTTTTTGGACATTACGATAGCCGTTCATTTAACGTGTGTTATCCTTCTAGATATTTTTATTGTGTTGTTATTGACCTTGCTAGTAAATTACGATAGGCATGTTTTTTTTATTCTTGAGACTTATTATTATAAGGGATATAAAAATCATAATTTTAAGCTGGTCTTTAGGTTTATTCAAATACACTTGTTAATTAATAAACAAAATTTTATAATTACTTACTAAACATTATTTAGGATTTTAATGCTCCGTATGCATTAAATATTAATAAATTTTAATTCCTAGTTAGATAGTTTTTGTAAATATATTAGCAAGAATTGTTACTAAAAGTTGGTTTATATAAATTACCGTATTTTTACTGGTTTTATTATTAGGTTCACAAACTAAAAATTAAACTAAAACAGTAGGTACAGTTAAAACTATCTGGACCGAAATTATTTACGATACTGAGTACTCTCAAGATTGTTGTTTTTATAATAACGTGGGAAGGAAGCAGGAAGGTAGTTAGTGCGCTAATTCGAAGGGCTAAGTTTGTGCACTAAATATCTAAGAGAAAGCTAGGAACAAAATGATGTTAAGCAAGAAATTGCTCGTTGGCTTTGAACTTCGTGTCAACCCTAACTTGAAGATTTAACAGTGCAGTTTCGTAATATGTATAAATAACTTAGTGCCGAGCTAGAACAGTGATATAACTCAGGAAGTAGGTACCTAAGCGAGCTAAGTGCCTTCGAAAGTTAAAGCGGAGTGGTTTGTTTGTTTATTATCCAGTCTTAGTTATGTGCTGTGAGTACGAGTGCCGAGCAGGTTCTCGTTACTATGTGACAATGAATAGTTATTCAATACTAGGTGTCGTAAAAGTAATAGAAATTTTAAATGATTATTTAGAGAAATTTGTATGGATCTTTGTAATTCTTTGTTTCTAAGCTTAAACTAGTATTTCACAAGTGCTAAAGGTTTTTAGTGGATGGTTACTTTATTAGATGTATATTATTCACTAATAGTATACAGCATTATTACTATTATAATTATATACATCACTAATTCACATTTATTTTTTCAATAAAATACATATTTCTTATTTATTATTTCGGGCTGGTTCAATTACCGTTTGTGGCACGAGGTTTTGATTAGATCTTAGAGTTACAATTTTGATACTAGTACAATGTATAAATAAATTTATCAGTTTCACTTATGTGATGATGAATTGAGAATTGACGTAAGCTTTCATGTCTGGGAAAACTCTATTGTAACAGTATCAAGCGATGTTTTGTCACCGAGGCTCTGTTATATAATCACATCAAAAGCTATAACGTCAGCTGTTGAATAAAAACCTCCTCCATTAGTTGCCACATTCTACAAGTACTTAGTAGGGAAATTAACAAAAAATTAAAGATTTTCTGCTTGAGCCCGGCCGCAGCTCGATAGGTACACTTATGACCCGATAATGTAGGGATATCGCCTAAAATTGTCTAATATTGACACATCGCATTGACTAATATTGACACACCATAAAGTCATACCAGCCTATTTCCCTAAGGGGTGCGCAGATATAACGAATTTCCTTATTTTGTTACGAGTATTTTATTGTATATTTATCAAGGAAATAACATTCAATCAAGGATTTACATTGTCATTTACGAAATAGCTTCCATGTTTAATAATTTATATAAAGATGGCAAATGTCACACGTCAGCGTCAAAGGTCTTGGGAATGAATACCGATTGTCTTGACATTAAGGACGTCGCTCACTATATTCATTCGGCTGATCAGGCAGCGCATTACTCGGGAGTCAGGATCAACCATCCAAATTCAATACGGAAAATTGATAATATACCTAATTCCTAATTTGCATACACTGCTTTATTTCGATAAGATTTTAATATTTGTTTAACGTAGCGATAGTATTATTCAATTTACTTTATTATTATAAAGTAAACTCATTGATGTTAAAATGATTTAGTAAAACGTGTGACTACTGTCAGAAACACGTACGTAGTGAAACTCTCCATTATATCTTGTTCCGTATTTTATAATATAAGTGCCTAATTCCGACTACAAGTTTAGTTGAAGAGATGCTGGATGGCTAAGTGAGCGACAAACTTAATACAGCTTTCAACCAAACCTCGACCCTTGACTCCGGAGTTCTCGAATATCTGAGTCACGACTCGTGCTAACATTCAGTCTATTGTGATATTGTTCGTTGAGTAAATAGCTGTAAGATCTCCGAATTATATTACGAAATGTTATAATAAGGGAGCATAACCTTAACCTAATGAATATTATGGGAGAATTCTTAGTAATTCATGCACGTTTTAACAATGCTTTGGTTGCAGTTGAGGTTTTAGACATGCTTTCTAATACTCACAAAAATATTATTCTTAAAGTAACAGTACGCGAAGAAGAAAAAATAGAAGTACCTCACCTCAGTTCACTTTAAACTCTAAAAAAAGATACTCAGGCCTATGTAAATTGACCTTCTGTCCTTCACAACTTTGGGCAGATTAATATATGTACAGTTTCAGTTGGATTGTCTACTGCTGAAAACAGCCTCCCCTGGGGGAGGAGGTTTTGCCATAATTCTCATGTGAGAGTATAAGATAGCAGTTCTTCATAATGTTCTTCTTCCTTGGCTAAGTCCGATTGTCGTCACCAAGTTAGTACTGAAAGCCTTATAGTAAGTAGTAGTTCATTAATTAATTAGTACTTACATTTTGAGAAGAGATTCCATCTTCTTCTCCATAGCGAAGAGTGAGTCCGACGACTGTGACGTCAGCACTTTGCAGAAGGTATACTTTGCACACTGTGAGTCCCTCCAGTCGGTTTGTCTCACTAGATCCATCGCAGCTGAAGTCAACGAGGATGACCCTGTATGCCCATCTAAACGCTGAAGGTCTTCAGGCATATCTTCGTTTAAAGAACGTTTCACCACATGTTTCCTTTTCACTCGTTTTAAGGAACCACCTTGGTAACTTTGATCTTGGATGAAGGTCAGCACGTCACGTTTGGCTCGACTGCCTTCACTGCCTTCAGGAGACATTACTACGTAAACGTTTTCACTGGGCATTTTGTAGTTATCATCGTAAACCTTTTGACTGCTGAGTATTTTGCTGTCGATATCGTAAGGATTGACGGCGAATGATCGTTTGTGTTCCTTTTCGAGTTCATCTTGGATATCTTCGTCACTGAATCCGGCACTACGCATCAGATTCACGTCGAGAAATCTGCCCATGGCAACTGCTCCAAGGCCTAAAGCAGCTCCTCCTGCCATAAGTCCGATCGCCGGAAGCATCGCAGGTGCAGCTCCGGACGCAGCAGCAGCGACTCCGATCTTATCTTGGGCATATCTTTGGGACTGTTGAAGTGAATTTGAGGGATAAAGTCCCAGATTACTTGAGATCTTCTGCGTGGCCTCAACTATGGGATCAAACACGGGCTGCGTCAGTCTTGAGATTGGATCAGTAATAGGCCTAGCTAAAGATTGTACTGTTTGAGTGGCGCTGTTGATAGTGTCCTTCATGGAATTTGTGAACCTTTGCCAGAGCGAGGGTTCAGGTGCTCGTTTGATGTACGTGTAACTACTATATGGATATCTTGTAGTTTGCGACTGAGGATTGTAACTATTCTCATAATAATTAAACTTGTTATATTCATCTTCGTAGTATCTGTTTGCATTGGAGTTGGAACCGGAGCGCTGCTGGTTATAGCCGTTGATGGGTTCCATTGGATATGGGTGAGCACTTTTGGGCACGTTAGTATAGTATTTAACTTTTCGTTCAGGAACGTTTTCGACGTTATCTCTGGTAGCTTTCGCAGGTTGCACGCCCAAATCAGGATGAGCATACTGTAGAATCGGGTTCCTTACACTTTCATCGAAAGAAAGCTTTGAATTTTTTGTAGAATACAACGCTGAATTAGGAAAGTTCACATCTCCAGGATGCAACAGCATTCTTCTTTGAATATGACTCTCAGCGTAGTCTAAGTCTCCGTTGTTATGTGACCTTGAGCTCCGTCCGCTGAAGTAATCTCGTTTTGATTCTTGTTCGTTTATTTGCTTGATATATTCAATCAGTTTCGAGTTCGCTACTTTCGAGTTGTCCGCTTTCGTGAAGGGACCGTATCCGGATTTCAAGTAGTAATGATCTTTTTTATGTTTGTACCCAAAAACGGGGTTGTCACTCGTCATGTACGGACCAGTGCTATCGGAAGCTTCGAACTTTACTACATTGTCGAACTTCGTGAAAGGCCCATCTTTAGTTTCAAAATTATCGTCTTTAGTAAACGGTCCAAAACTCTGAGGATCCGTGGCGGCTATGTCAGGAAACACATCCGCTGCAGGTACTGCTTTTGGTGGTGTGTAGCCTTCCGGGTAGGGCATCAGCTCCCCATTCACAACTCTAGCATTGCGCCAAGTTTTCTTATCTGACTCATCATCAGGCACCCTCACGCCGTGGATCTCTGGTACACCGTCATCGTTGATTGCGAATATAGACCTACCACGTTTATTATACTTTTCTATAGCTCTCTTAATGTACATAGGCTCGGAGCTAATCATTACTGGATCAGGGACTTTGAATGACTTTCCTAATCCTTCTGATACTTTCGTACTGACCACTTCGATATACACTGGATTTCTATCATTTTTGATAACTGGATTATGAGGATCGAATCTGTAATTTTTTATTGGACCACCGTAGTCTGATAGACTCGATGATGTGATGTACACTTTTTTGTTTTCAACCTTCTTTTCATTGTCATAAGTTGGATAGTAGCTTGAAGTCTCAGGGTCTGACTCGGGCTTCTTGCCATCCTCCTGTATATGAGATTCTGGGTAAACGGACACGGGTGACCAGTTTCCGTACTCCGCTTTGACATCAGCGAGATCTTCGACGTTTTTGTTGCGGTTGAGGTAATAATCGTAACCAGCTAAATCGCTATTGACCGTGCCCATGAAATTGAGCTTTCTCTGGTCTCTGCTTTCTGTTTTATTTTTTTCATCGGATGTTACGTTTACGGACACCGTCGTAGGAACTGGTGTTGTGCTGCTTAAAGTGGTTGTCTTTCCATCTTTCTTTTTTACTATCAATTGCGTAACGTGGCCGGATTTAGATCTGACGTTGAGGGTCTGTGTGTCGTGTGGGTTGAGACTTCTTGATACTTTGAGCTCCGTTCTGGTGGTTTTTGATGGGAGAATGGTGGTGCGAATCGTCTTGGTGGTAGTGGTGTTTTGGTCCTCCACAGCGGCGGCGACTACGCACGCCAGCCAGAGAATGGCCCCGGCACGCATCACGGGGATCATCTGAAACAAATTAAAATAATACCATTAGAATTCAGAACAGGTTTGAAATAGAGGTGTTTTGACTATGTTTCTGGTTAATAGGCTAACGGGACAAAACGCAGACTAAGCGAAATAGCAAACAAATTACTATCCATTTCGTTAACTTAACTGTTTTATGTAATCTTGTCTTTAGAGAAATGGTATAATGAACAGGTAGCTCACCGGATGTTTTTTGTATAATGATATATGTATATCACCCAGAAACTTTAATAAGTGTGTGCGGCACTGCGCATTCAATTAAGCAACCAAACACACAAAAGATGTCAGTTACCATTCTAAGTTTAGCCTATTAACGGTATTATTATTATTATTATTCACCAACAACACTCCGACGAGACAGTGGTAAATACAAAACAAAGGCAAAATGTAAAAAAATGTGCATGTGTATTTAATGACTTTCACTCAAATCTTGAGTATACGTACATCGATGATAGCATTTTCTTCATCGTAGTAAAATTAAGGCTATGTTGCTGTTTTTTTCTAAGCTCCTATATTGTAATTATTTCAGTCTAATAATGCTTGTTAAGTTTAATAAAAAGAAATCAATACAGATTAGAACAAAAAACTATAAACTAATTTTTATGAGCTTTTAAGATAATATATATATTCAAGTCGCAAGTTCCACTCGGAACGGCAGACAGACAAACAAGAAAATGACTTAATAAAAACATTGTGAAATACAAAAGTTGAAGACAATCTACCCACTCTAATTGACTTATGAAAGTAACATTCAATAACTCATCACAATTAACACTGTATCTATAAACAATCACGTCCATACAAAAGGCGCGTCGGGATAACACACATCAACTATCATAAAACTACATTTAACATTACAAAGTCGTTATGAAACAAAGTCATTGAAGTCATCTCAGAGCTTATGTGTTGTGTATGGCCCAATCATACATAGAAACTGCGTGGTAATCCGATGGTAATCCGTCGGTAATCATGGTAATCATAGAGAAATCATGGTAATCAGTGGATTATTTAATTTATTGATTGGGTATAGAAAGTGGAAAAGCGAATGGGACAGTTACAATTTAGTTCGTTTTCGTGCTTTCGATTATGAGAGGAATAAATATAAATAGAGTAATATTGATCCCAATACACTGAGAAGTTACCGAGGGATACAGTAGAGCCCAGAGACTAGGCTAAGCCGGGTGCAGGAGCTAGTAATAAATAAATTATTTGAACTACCCGGGGTAGATTGAAAAATGGCATGTTCTGGTTTTATAATGTACTTAGATTAAGAATATATATTAGCTCCTTGGGCGTATTTTTTTTATGTTATAGGCAGTGGTTGCCGCTTAACACCATGGGGCCTCGTGCTTATTCTGTGTACTGTTAAATAATGCTATAAAAAGATCCCACACCAAAACGTACGGTGCGATTTTGAATCAGGCCGAAACTAATCTAATCAAATACACTCGAGAGCAATGAATCCGGGTCACTTAATGAATCCTAAAAATCTCGGAAACTAAAAATGCTAGGTTAATGCAATAAATTGTATTTAATAGACAATGTAATACTCCTTCAATGAAGGTATTAAAACTTCTTAGTTATTGTAAAGTTATATCATAAAAAAATCAAATTTGAAAAAGGGCCACTTTCGAAGATGGAACTACGAAATTACAGCATTTGGTTTTGCTTTTGTTTGTAATCTGTCATTTATGTGGGTACATAAACCATGTTGATAGTGCTCTATATTCATTATTCAAGCTGAAATTATGTCGCTTACGCCTGAAGAATGCACCAGAATACTTACAATGCTGGAAACCGGCCGGAGTCAGCGCGATACAGCCAGGACTGTCGGTGTGTCGCTGTCAACAGTACAAAGAGTTCTCCGACGTTACGAAGAAACTGGTTCTAACCTACGCAGACCAGGAACGGGCAGAACCAGGTGTACCACAGCACGAGAAGACCGATACTTGGTGAACACCATGCTTCGAAATCGCTTTCTCACAGGAACTGAACTCACCAATCAGTTTCGACGCCTCGGAGGAAGTAACCCAAGTGCATGGACAGTAAGACGTCGGCTTGCTGAATCTAACTTAAAACCCCTTAGACCTGCAAACGGCCCTAAACTGGAGCGTGGGCATCGTATTTCGAGACTAAGATATGCCCAGAGCCACGTAAATTGGAGTATTGAAGATTGGTCAAAAGTTATGTTCTCCGACGAATCAAAATTTATGCTCTACAAGCACGATGGAAGACACAGAGTGTATCGAAGACCAGGGGAAAGATTCAAGCAAGCATGCATCGAAGAAAAAGTAGCCTACGGTGGTGGGTCTGTACTTGTGTGGGCCGGAATTTCTTCTGAAAGTCGCACAGAGCTGGTGATCATAGAAAACGGCTCTTTAACTAGCGTAAGATATGTGGAAGAAATCCTCAATGATCACGTTGGTCCATTTATGGTCAATTTAGGTGAGGATGCTATATTTATGCATGACAATGCCCGACCTCATACAGGTAGGATTGTGAATGACTACCTTCAAGAGATGAACATTACTCGTATGGAGTGGCCAGCGCGCAGCCCGGATATCAACCCGATCGAGCATGCTTGGGACGAGCTAGGCAGATGCGTAAAACAACGAAACCCTCCCCCAATCACGCTTCGTGAGCTCAAAATTGCTCTCACAGAGGAATGGGAGAATATTCCCCAAAATCGTATAAGGAACTTGGTGTACAGCATGCCAAACCGCGTAAACGCAGTAATGGAAGCACGAGGAGGCAATACGAAGTATTAAAATTCAAGAAAATCGTAATAAAGTTCAAAAATTTCATGTTTCCTATTTTTGTTTTAAGGAGAGATCAGCAGTTTTTTTCTTTATGTAATTTTGTGTTAATAAAATGTATGGTGACTCATATTTTTTTTACTTTAATTTAAGGAGTATTACATTGTCTATTAAATACAATTTATTGCATTAACCTATCATTTTTAGTTTCCGAGATTTTTAACATTCTTTAAGTGACCCGGATTCATTGCTCTCGAGTGTATATTCAATTAGACAAAATTCAGTAAATTATTTTCGGTCCAAATGTTCTTTGAATATGAAAAACAAGTAACTTATTATTAAATCATCCAACAATCCAAAGTGAACCTTGTTTCTGCACCATTCGTGACTAATTAGTAATTAAGTGGTACAATAGAGTTGTCATTCTCAGTAGCAGTTTAATACAGCCGATCTAACTACCTACTATTATCTGGAGGAAACGACATGGCACGCGAAAGCCGACTAATTAGGTAACTAATCGGTGACCATTTGGATTTGCCGCCAAAGGCACAGGGGAAATGGTAATTAATGACAACAACCTCGTCTTTTTACCTTAAAGAAAATGAAACTATTCTTATTCATATAATTCCAAGCTCGCATATTTCCTGTATGGTTCATGAAGATAAGAGAAACCACTCGAAAATTATAGACAAATAAACATATATACACATAATAAGGATGTATTTTTGAAGTTATTATAGTCATAAATATTCTTCCTAGGAATAATACAAACGCCAAGCAAGCTGCACGCCAACTTGTCATCTTTCAGATCTTTGATTAGTAATATATTCTAATTACCGTGAGTAAACTACTAGTAGTAAAACTAGTAATATGTAGTAGTTTACATCAATGGTGATTATACAGTACTCCGAGTGGCGAAGAGCCGTGAAAATGGCGGGAAATGCAATGTAATCATTAAAGGTGGTCAGGCGCCCCCGCTGCCCCCGCTGCCGCGTCGCCGCGCCCGGCCGGTGAAAATGACGGGAAAACGCAATGAAAACACCCGCAAAGAAAGTGTCTAACAGATTGTATATAATGGTTACTAAGAAAGCGTTTTAGTTTACTTCTGAAAAATATTGAAATTATTGACTTACGCTGATGAAAGGGCAACTAGCAACATCCATTTCCGTAACGTTCCGTAAGTAGAGAAGTATTGAGAACTATACATAAAAATAATAGTTACAAAAATAAATTCTTTATTTGTTGTAAAAAACTGAGGTCTATAACTATACTCCGTCCGCCCGTCTCCAAATTTAAAGAACTAATATCTAAGGAAAAGATAAAGGAAATATCTTTATTTGTTTAAAAATCCTTGTTTCTTTCCAAGTCTATCACATATAGTTCATATGGATAAACGTGATAATAACATACTATTTTTATACTCTTGGAATACAGCGCTAATGCGCTAAAGCATATCCCCTAGTTTTAGCAACCTTCCAAAGTGTTACAAGGAGTTAAATATTTTGATTTTCGGTATGCTTTAATTGACGATCTTTTATTTTATGATTATGACCTTTTGTAATAACAATATATTTCCAATTAATTATGAATCACTTTGCATGATATTTACATAGGTATACTAATAATATTTTTTTTAATCACCATATTATGTAATGTTATTATTTTTATTGAATATTATATTTTTTGTTTTAATTAAGACCTGGCTCAACTCTCAATACTGTAAACTTTCATAGGCAAAACGTGAAGAATTATTATTTATTATGTACCAACAAGCTGCATGAAAGTGTGAAATTACTCATATCTCAACAATAAGCTTATCTTTATCTGTCTTTATCTTTGGCCATGATAACAATTTAAAACTTGCTATTTATTACTAATTAAGATCCCTAAATATCATGTCAGTTTTGGCGGGCTACTAATAAGTGAGATATTATAAAAGAACCCGACCCGATATAAATATATTTCTAGACTGGAAAATGTTCGCTCCATACGTGTATTGAACCCACATCCTTCAACCCAATCCCTCTTCTTTGCTTTGACGCACTGGAGACGTTGCTAGTTCCGCTACAAAAATACAGGCACAAAGTTAGGCACTTCAGGGATGTAAAAATTTGCAGCATGCTACATCCCCTTCCACGCCTCATGAATGAACCTTGAAATATCCTTAAAAATGTGAGTCTAATCTGATCTAAGCAAATTTTAAAAGGCCTTTTACTTATGAATCATTATCAAAACAAACATAATCCGTTCACAAACATCCTAACAAACATTCACAAGGCAGTTGCACCAACCTCGAACTTCCCTATTCAGCGATTTACCACGCTCTAATAAATATGTGTATCTCTATTTTCATGCAAAAACAACCTTAACTCATGGACATAAGCCTGCAATATTTTGGTACATCTGTGTTTATTCAATGACATATGTATTGAAAGTGATTCAACAGTTACTTGTTCTTATTCTGTGTTGTGCTATATTGTGCAGGATTTTGATGACAAAGAGGTTAGTGTGCTAATATTTGAGGTTGAATAATTAGCTATTATGTAGTGTTATGTCAGAATACAACATGTATCTTCCTGTACGTTTGGCAATGCAAACTTTGTAGTCGTTTGTCTTGTTTGGTCGTATTCTAAATGGGTACTTCACGGTTCAGTTTTGCGTGACCAACTTTCAGGTTGGCTATGTTTTATCAGGCTTTTTTTATAATAGACAGATCAAGCTTCCCACTAATTAAGACTACTATCAAAATGACAGTAGTCTCAATTAGTGGGGAGCGACGACGTGGTCATGGTGCTGCGTGGACATGTCTCTCAATAAAGTACCCATTCAATCTATACCCTATTGATGGTATTGTTTTTATGGGATAGGATGGCAAACGAGCAGGCGGCTCACTATTGTGCAGGATTTTGATGACAAAGAGGTTAGTGTGCTAATATTTGAGGTTGAATAATTAGCTATTATGTAGTGTTATGTCAGAATACAACATGTATCTTCCTGTACGTTTGGCAATGCAAACTTTGTAGTCGTTTGTCTTGTTTGGTCGTATTCTAAATGGGTACTTCACGGTTCAGTTTTGCGTGACCAACTTTCAGGTTGGCTATGTTTTATCAGGCTTTTTTTATAATAGACAGATCAAGCTTCCCACTAATTAAGACTACTATCAAAATGACAGTAGTCTCAATTAGTGGGGAGCGACGACGTGGTCATGGTGCTGCGTGGACATGTCTCTCAATAAAGTACCCATTCAATCTATACCCTATTGATGGTATTGTTTTTATGGGATAGGATGGCAAACGAGCAGGCGGCTCACTAAGTGATCACTATCGTCCACGAACATCCGCAACACCAGAGGTCTCGAGGATATGTTGCCGGCCTTTAAAAACCTATTTATCGAGTTACATATACGATGGTATGGTGTTTCGTACTTCAGCCGTATGCATTGCGCTTCGTTCGTTCGGTGCTTGACGACAGATTTTATACTTGAGGGTGGTAGTTAGCCCTAAACGCCCTTCCACCATGCGGTGAAGGTCAAGCCGGCGGGGCACCGCTCGGTTATCATTGCTTCGAAATAGTGGAAAGAATAAGTTATATCGAACAGGCAACGTTATCTACAAAATTTGACAGAAATGAAGACATTACGTCACATTACTCCAAACCACAGTACAAACGAATGATAAAATACAAAAGTGCGTTACGTTGTTGCCTGTACGTTGTAATTTCTCCGATGATTCACGCGGGAACTGGAGCGTTCAGTGAAAATGTACAGGAATATTGTACACGGAATATGAGAGTTTTTGTATTTTGCTAAGCGACGATATGTTTATGTTGTTTAACATATGTTTAACTAACGATGAGTTCTCTTGCTAGTTCTACCCACTTTCTGTGATGACGTTAAAAACTATTTATAGCGTCCTTCGATCAACTAGGTCAAGCAATGTTTTCTGGTGGCACTACTTGGATGGGTGACCGCTAGTAGCATAATATACTACCAAGTGAGATTCCGTGCTACGGTTTTATCTTAGGTAGGTATTTAGGATAGCACTCGTGAGATTATGTCGTCGGGTGGTTTCACCTCTCCGACACTTTGCCTGGCGGGCATTTTGCGGATGCCCGCCTGGCTAGCCACAACCCTCAAGTAAATATTTGTCGCCAAGCACCTTATTGTGTGTTCGGTAACTGCCGTGAGTCAGTTTCGGCCTGTTTACCACATCGTCTCTTACCATCAGGTGATATTGTAATAAAAGACTTGCCTCGACAATAAAAAAATCCTATTTAAAATATTGAATATCTATCTTCAAGAACCATTGATATTACCGTAGTAGTTGCAGAGATCTATCACTGAACAGACTTTACGTAAAATCATGTTATATTTTTTAATCACAAAATATATTACAAAACAATAAGCATGTGATTTTGAAACATAAATAATAACACTAAAGATGTCTTGCAGTACCTAGGTTAATCGTCGGTCCCGGTTGTTGTCTTAGGATAGCAGTCGTTACAGCATGGTGGTAGGGCACTTTGCAAATGCCCGCCTGGCTAGCTACCACCCTCAAGTTGAAAATCTGTCGCCAAGCACCTAACGGTGTGTTCCGGCAGCTGTCCTTGAGAGCCAGTAACTCTAGGTTAGTCTGAACAACATCCTCGACCACATCATCACCTACCATCAGGTGAGATAGTGGTCAAAGGCTAACCTATCAGGCATAAAAAAAAGAATATATTTAAAAGTGAATTTTAATTTTAGGCTACACAATCTGTGGTCACACTGCATATGTCACCACCATCATTTAACAACAAACAAACGGTTAAGTTACCGGTAATGTATATAATCCGGTAATCTATACAATATCGAATATGCTTAGGTATTTTATAGAATACCTAAATTAATTAAGTATACAGATTGTCGGTAACATACTACTCTGTGTAAAAAGTATCGGGAATATGTCAATAAAAAGACCCGTGTAAAGAGGTCGTTCTAATTTTTTTACTGCATGTTGGTAGCACTGTACTGATTTAGCGCCAAAGTTTGAGCGGGATCTGTCATTTAATTTGTTTTAAACTACACTTTTTGTAGGTCATAGTTCTGAGTTCTCGGCGATTTTTACATTGGAAAATATTGTTGAACAAAGAGTGTGCCTTAAATTTTGTGTTTCGAATGATATTTCATGTGGTGAATCACTAAAAATGTTGCGAAATACCTACGGCGAATCGTGTATATCGAAAACAAGGGCTTATGAATGGTATAAGGCTTTTAAAGAAGGCCGAGAAGTAGTAGTAGACTTGCCTCGTTCTGGTAGACCTTCAACCGCTACGACCAAAGAAAACATCGACAGAATCAAGAAGCTAGTGCTCGAAATCGACGTATGAGTCTGAGAGAGTTGGCTAGTGAGGTGAACATATCTTTTAAGTCCGTCCACAACATTCTCATTGACATTTTAGGCATGAAACGCGTCGCCGCTCGACTAGTTCCAAAAGAGCTCAATTTTGTTCAAAAAGCGCATCGAAAGCATGTCGCTGAAGACATGGTTTCCCGAGCTTCTACGGATCCGACCTTTATGAAACGTATAATAACTGGCGACGAGACATGGGTTTATGAGTACGACATGCAAACAAGCCAACAGTCTTCAGAATGGCGTCTCGAAAACGAGCCGAAACCCAAAAAACCGCGGCAAAGTCGCTCCAAAATCAAGGTGATGCTGACAGTTTTTTTTGACTACCGTGGTGTGGTTCACTCCGAATTCCTTCCAGAGGGAGAAACAGTGAATAAAGAATATTATTTAGGCGTCATGAAGCGTTTGCGTGAGAGTATCCGCCGAAAACGTCCAGATTTGTGGCAACACAACTCATGGATGCTGCACCATGATAATGCACCATCACACACAGCCATTATAGTGAATGAGTTTTTAGCGAAAAATTCAACAAAAGTTCTCGACCAAGCACCGTATTCACCTGATATGGCTCCGTCTGACTTTTTTTATTTACCAAGTTAAAATTACCACTTCGAGGAAAACGTTTCGAGTCGACAGAAGCCATTTGCTTTTTCTTTTACTTTTTGCGATAACTGACTCGTATGTCAGTCCCTGTGCTTCGTGGATTGTGAGGATACGAGATCCCATGCCTGCTCCGTAACCCTCTTTGGTCAGGGTCTCTTTTTCTTCCTGTGTGTGAACCAGGAACAGTGTGTTTGGGATGGTTTTGGGGATTTTCGCATCCGTATATCCTTTCTGCTCTAGGGACTGGATACGGGGAGCCGAGAAATATATAATGTGTATTACCGAGAAATATATTTGTGGAACTCCGACTATGTTGATATTGGAATCAGCGTGGTACTGACTTCAACCAGTTATTTCATAACTTAGAAGTCAGCTCGGTATCTTTTTTAATATTGGGGTAGTAATTCTAACCACGAGGCACTTACTTTCTACTTATATACTAAATAGATCATGCATTGCTTGAACAGCTCGTAAACATGCGAGTGCTATAAAAGTAAGTGATTTTATAGCTTATAGGTATTATACATCCTGAAGTTGAAAATGTAAGTGTTGAGTACGCAAAGTCGTTTCATTCCAATTTAAAATAAATTTATGTTCAAGTTGATTATAAAGAAAAATAAATGTAGTTAGAATTTAGAAAGTGTGATAAAAATCATAGTTAAAATACTAAATGTTTATCAATATCTCTATAGTAAATAATAACGTTTTACCAGATACTCCTATTAATTGTCTAAGTATACCTGTACGACTGAGCAATGCTTGAGTAGAGGGTTCCCTTCGTTCGACAAAATTAAACACCGATTTAGGCAATTGTTACTTTATCATAGTAACAATTGCCTAAATCGGTAGTCGATCAATATTATTGTAATGGATAGATTCAGGTGTTACTTTGCGGAAATCGATATTTTATAATAACAAATGTTTTTAAAAGTATCTTAATATATAATTTAATATTTAAATAAAACACTCAAAAAAGTATGAAAATATATATCTGGACAGCTTACCAATAAAAAGGTAGGTGGTCTCAGCATGGTGTTATTCACTACCTATAGTTTTCTCCGATCTGGTCTAGCAATAACGGAAGAAGTCTACTGTGCCAAACTCCAAACAATGATAGCAAAACTAGCAGTGAAACAGCCCCGACTCATGTATCGATCTTCACCATTACTGCTCCATTATAACGCAAGACCTCATACAGAACGAGAAACCGTCTTAACTCTACAGGAACTGCAATTAGAAACCATTCGTCACCCTTCGTATTCGCCAGACCTTGCTACAACGGACTACCATTATTTCCGTGATTTGGACAATTTTCTGCGTGATAAAAAGTTATCATCCCAGGAGGGAGTACAAAACGTTTTCACACTGTCGAATCTAGATCACCAGAGTTCTATCGCAAAGGCATTAATGACCTTTCTATTAGATGGCAGCAATGTATAGATCATAATGGTAATTATTATGATTATATTAATATGTTTATAAAAAAAAAAAAAAAATTCAATACTATTCGGTAATTTCATACTTTAACCCCTAATGTGAAGTTATACTCTATATGGTTAAGATTTAAGGAACTAACAGAGTTCCTTAACAAATTGTTCAGTATTCATTAGTCTATGAGTTTTGAAGTGATAACTGATAAGCAGTTATCACTTAAAAACTCATTGACAGTATTGAATTCGAAAAGGAAGAGCGTATATAGACTAACCTTGAGAACGTCATACCAAGGTTATGAGACGCATTGTTAAAAACCCTGTCAATAGTAACTGCACTTCCCATACAATTATCTTGTAACAGAGATATAACATCGATTAAATATTATCTATACCATCATTGTTTTAGTTTTCTCTCTCACACAAAACAAGTTTTCTTTATTTAATACAGAGAAATTCAATTGTTGAACAACTTTTAGAAACTTTGACCTATATGTAGAGGTATGCAATTATGTGTTGTTAGTGTATTGACCTGATTGTGTTGCAGATTAAGTCATTGTTGTTGTGTTTCTGTTAGTTAGTATTATAACTAGTAACAGTCTTTGGGAAGTTGATGTTGATTATGTAGTTCTAGTTTTTTTTTTTTATTCTTGATAGCCTTTGACCACTATCTCACCTGATGGTAAGTGATGATGTGGTCGAAGATGTTGTTCAGGCTAACCTAGAATTACTGGCTCTCAAGGACAGCTGCCGGAACACACCGTTAGATGCTTGGCGACAGATTTTCAACTTGAGGGTGGTAGCTAGCCAGGCGGGCATTCGCAAAGTGCCCTACCACCATGCGAAATGTGAGTTTCATGCCAATGAATACGTACCGAGTTAATACATAATCTAAATAGCAAAAGGATTAGCGGGATTTCAACCTAATATACCGTCTTTGCGAGTTAAAAATTATGTTGCCGCTTAGCGTTGCGTTAATGCTGTGTTCTTACCTTAGCTTAGCCAAGTAAAAACTTGGCATATAACAGAGCACACTATATTCAAAGTTTTTTGTGTGACGTAAACCCCATTTCAAGTACCTAGTTATAATTGTATTATAACACTAATGCCCAATTCCAGGATAAAAAACATAGAGGAACGCTTCAGAGAACACACAGCGGAGCTGTATAAACTCTGCTCGAATAGCTTCGATCGAACTTATATGTGAGCGTTAGTATAAACTAACGCTCAGATATAAGTTCGAAGCTATTCAATGTCCACTATTTAACATGTAGGTCAGTGATGGTGTAGTAGAGAATTATTTAATATCAGAAAATGATTTGCAGCCTAGAAAAGGAACTAGCTCTGTAGTATAGGCATCCAAACGAACTCTTCGATGCTTTGCGGCAGATTTTTACGTAAGACTGTCTTGTCTAACACTACTAGGTACGTGGTAACATTTTTGTGTAGGTTTCCTTTTCTTACAACGAAGTTACCATCGCTATACATTTAACCACTACTTGATATCATTGTGAAGTCACACGTTTTCTGACAAAGATACACACCATTTATAAATTTTTGTCAGAAGACGAGTGACGCCTCGTTTGTAGAGATTAGGCTTCCACCAGGTAGGTCTCTATAGTGAAAAATTGTCTTAGAGGGTACCACCGCAGTTGTTAGATATGCTGCCTTGAAGCAGAAGTGTGCAAACACTACAGTGTTTAAGTGCTAAGGGCACCGTTGCAAGTGAAATTACTGGGCGAAGGAGACATGAAAACGAATATCTGGGAGTGACGAGCGCAGTGCATTTTCAATGCAGTGTCTGTAGTTGTAATGCACAGGCTTGAAGATAACCATCAGGTGAGCGACTTTTCAGTCACAACACTTCATAACAATTAAAATAAAATGTACCTACAAGTTGGTGACCAAGAGCAGGATACAAGAGTGGAGCACCAAGAGACGGAGTGCAGGTGATGCTCACACCTAACCCCGATGCCAATCGGGCCGGTAACGACTCTCATCCCACAGATTTCACTTTCCTTTACACGCTGACTTTGACACAGTATAGCGACAAGCAGTAGATCAATTTAGCAATGTAGGTACTAAGATTCTGACTTAGAAGATATTTTTTGAGAGTAAGTACTTCAACTAGACTTTATTTATCTATTAAACTGCGTGAAAATCTGTGTAAACAATGCATGTTTACACAGTTTTTATATGCTGTATAGAATACGATAATAAATTGGTGATTTTATATGCATTAATGTCTATATGAAATCATGCCAACGTATTGATTAAAAAGTGAATACTTTTTATGTAATCGTAATACTTGAAAATTGTATATGCATAATATAAAAAAAAGCTTAATTAACAATGGAAATCACATATCACTGGAGTGAATGCTCCAAGTTTGTTTACAGTGCAAGCTATGGTTAAAACTTTTAGAATTTTTCTGTCAGTAATAGAAACATGAGTCTATTCGAGAGGCTTTCAACACATAGTCCTAGCAAAGAGAAAGAGCTTTATTTTATTTAAAATATATGAATATTTTTTATGATTATTTCAATGTGTGCTAGTCTTCATGAAAGCATAATTTTTTAAGTTGAGTCACTGCCTTCATGTAACATTTGACGCGTCGGTCGTCGTCCCGGGCAGGCCGCGTTAGCACTAACTACTATCTCACAATCTCGCGGTAATTACCAGTTCATTATTAACTAGACGGTAATTACTAATTAACTGATGTATGATAACGCGCTTTGTTTGCTCATTGTGAATGTATAAACAGGTTACATTCAGTAATTCAATAGTTTTATCCCTCGAAATTCATGCGGGATTTAAACATAAATAAATATGCCAACCCACTCTTTATGAAATACGTGTTTAAAATTCAAAATTAAATTTTCTTTTTGTTAGACGAACCTACCTACCTATTTGGAACATATTTAAATTAATTCTGTATGAAGTACAAATTTTTATTAAATTAAAAAAGGGTTTTTAATATAATAAAAAATGCATCACCTGCATGCACATTTCATCGTGAGAATAAGATTGTCACGACGGTAAGAAAGTGTACTACTATAGGTTAAAAAATAAATATAGTTTTGGTCCACTAAGGTGAATTGAGCGGTTAAATGTTGCGGATTAAGTACCGCAACATCTATAGGAACCATGTATTTTTGCACTAACTTATAAACATGGCAAAATTAAACATTATTTTTATTTTGCCTTTCTGAAACAAAATACTATGAACTATATATAACACTACAGCTACTAAAATAAAAGCATTTAGACAACCTATAAGTCATAGCAGACTCATAGGCAGTCCAAATGCTCCAGCCCATCAGTACCAGTTGGCAGCGTGCCCAGCATGCTGGCAGCATTGCCCCGTTGAATTGCAATGCTTATTCGTTGAGCCAAATATGTGGCAGCATATAATATATTTCACTAGATATTGATTTGTCATTATTGCTTAATTTCACTGAAGTTAATTTTTACCGAAGAGTCATCCATTTATTTTACTTGAAGTAAGTCTCAAGAAACTTATTCTTATACAAGATTTAAGGAAAAAAATACGCCGAAAAAGCAGCCTACGAGTTGATATCGATGTGAGTAGGGTGTTAATGCAAATTACTCTTCGCAGATTACACTCAGTAACAGAGAGGTAGCGGGTATGGTACCAACTGTAGAATCATGTCCTTTCTCGGCATTATCTGGCTCGTACTACAATTTTTTTTTTAAATGTTTAACTTTGAAGCGCTCGTAGCAAAGTTTGCTTAGCCATTCTGAATCGATCAGCAAAGTTAAGCAACGTCCGCCTCGGTCATGACTTGGATGGGTGACCGCTGGTTGGACATTACTACTGAGCGCTTCCGTGCTTCGGAGGGTACGTTAAGCCGTCGGTCCTGGTTGTTGTCTTAGGATGGCAGTCGTTACAGCATGGTGGTAGGGCATTTTGCGAATGCCCGCCTGGCTAGCTCCCACCCTCAAGTTGAAAATCTGTCACCGCAGCTGTCCTTGAGAGCCAGTAATTCTAGGTTAGTCTGAACAACATCTTTGACCACATCATCACTTACCATCAGGTGGGACAGTAGTCAAAGGCTAACCTCTCAAGCATAAAAAAAAAATGTGGAACCTGCATTTGAAGTATATCCAAATCTCAAACGCATCCTTGATACCTCTGGTGTTGCGGCGATAGTAATAGTAAATCGTAAATAAGAAACGAATAGGGTGATATATGAATATCACTAATCCGTTTTTCCTACTGTAGGTACCATAAATTGCTTGGCGTTAGAAAGAGGGTCGGCTGTAAAACCAAAGCCTAATATAATGAAATAAATAAGCCTATACGTATAAAATATATTTTAAAATTTCCCGTTCAGCTGCATTTGATGGCGCCAAGAAACCCGAATAACGAAATGTGTTTCTTCCCTGCCAGCTTCCACGAAAGAATCCTTTCTGTCAGCTTTAAGACGTATTAAGTCGTGAAGAGAAGAACAGAAAATCGAATTAAAACTTAGTCAGTTAATCTTCTACGAAATTGGTGCGTTGCAGTAGTCTACGAGCGCGTTGAAGTCTTTTATATGAAGAACTTCAACACACACGATGTTAAATCATGTGTCTTGAAGCTATCGGTAATATTCTTATATTATAACAACAAGAAGCTTTGATGTTTTATTATAAATTAAAAGCGTTAGTAATTTGTAACAGAACAATACTAGTTACGAACCTAATAGTTACTACGTAAAGAGAGCTCGTAAACATCTCATATTCAGGTCGATAGGCACATCGCAGCGGTGATACACTCTCAACGTAACATAAGTAGTTTATGCGTGGCGCACGTAAACAAGCCAGCCGTGGCCAAAACGGAAGTATTATAAACTCTTGACGTTCAATAGAGCAGTGTTACGCAATCTACGGAAATCGATACAAAATAAGAAAGCATTGCATTCCGATATAATTACAAAATCAGAATCGGACTGAGGGGCGGGGAAGTCACAGTGAAAGCGTTGCGTCATATTACGATGCCTGCACCACGAATGGTGCCGATAAGCGACGGAGATCGCCGAAGTTTGACAGGTGCGGCTGATAAGGCTTATCGGTGGTCGTGATGGCCTAGTTAGGTTCACAATGAACTTTTGTAATGCCGTCACTCACAATGATGTGTTTGGTATCGTAACGGCCTACGCAATACTCGTATTGACAAAAGGCACGTTTGTATTGAATACAAACTTCTTAGCGTTGTTAAAAGTGGTTCTGTTAGTATTCACTACAAGATAACAATCATAACCTTTTAAGCTTTATGTAGTTATTACTATAAAATAATTTAAAGTTAAATCGCTGCCTCGGAGAATTCAGGTCCCGGGTTCAATCCCTGGGAAGCACAAATTATTGAGTTTTTGTGACAAATACAATTCAGTGCAGTCAGGATGGAACTGTGCCGGGTAATATGCTTGCCCCCTAATAATATGCAATCATAATGTGCCTCTTAAAATTTTGGAGTTAACACATAGTGGATTTGGGAGTATAAACTCTTCCTACCTCTTCGGGAAAGGAGAGCCTATCATGATGGGTACAACCCCAGTGTCGGATATTTTGCCTCAAATTCTGCTTTTGACACTATAACAAGTGAAATGCTGGACGAACGCGACATGAGAAGCAGTCTCGGAATGACGAGCGCAGTGCAGTATAAACCAGGACGAGAACAATAATTATTATTGTAATGGACGGGCGTAACGCTTACCAATCATGTACTCGTAAGTCTCATCACATAAGAAGTTTATACTATTAAAATTTATGGTATTAAGGTTACTAAGCTTTATATATAAACGCATATTGTACATTACAATATATTTACTAAAAGTGATATTCTTTAAACTAAAATTTCTGATATAACTAATAATATAGGTAAATTACTATAAAAGAATATTAAATTACTTTTCTTTACTTATAAATATAGCTAAATTTTTGATCTATTGCTTTTGCAATAAAGCATGCTCTGCGGATTATATTACAAAATCACGAGAGGAAAAATTATAGTCATGTGCGGGATTCGAACCTGACCCACCCACCCTTATAGCCGGGGCATGCTCTGACCATTTGTTCTAATTAGAGTTGCCGCGATTAGTTGTTATAGCGAATAGTCGAATACCGAATAACCGCCATTCACTTTGGCGAATAGTCGAATAACTCGACATTACTATTCGACATAAATAAGTCACATTAAAAATATTTTTAACTTCTTCTAAGGTTGTGAGAAAAGAAAACAATAAGGTTAAAGAAATCTGTTTCATGTTATACATACCTACATATATATAACATAGTAATTTAACTTTTCATTTAATTATTATTAACTAATTTAATTTCATGAATATGATAGGCACAGGCACATATTACAGATAATAATGAATACTGTGTATTGTTTTACTAAGGAAAATAATAAAAATTGTTATTTTTAACACATTAGTTTTTTGTTCG
The DNA here is from genome assembly GCA_963854805.1 of Plagodis dolabraria. Taxonomy (NCBI): domain Eukaryota; kingdom Metazoa; phylum Arthropoda; class Insecta; order Lepidoptera; family Geometridae; genus Plagodis; species Plagodis dolabraria. The sequence goes on along the minus strand of OY978453.1, from coordinate 1,576,497 downwards.
ATAAAAGTTAATTTCTCTCTATCTATCTATTCGCCGAATGCCGAATAATAGCCAAGTATTATTCGGTATTCGACGAATATCAAAAAAATGTCGAGTAATGCCGAATACCGAATAACAGCGAGTATTCGCGGCAACTTTAGTTCTAATAGTTATTTATACATAACACAATATACAGAACACAAAAATCAGCGAAAATTTATGCACTCTCTATATTTCACACATTTATATGATAAAAATATTAGTATCTAAAAAGCGTGTGTTTAAACCGGTACCTTCCTATGTTAACAAGAAGTGACATAACGCTTATTTGTGAGGAACTGTAGGTATATTAGTGTTTCATAATCGGACGCTTTTTCTTATTATAATAGTAAGGAGGTTACGTTGATTTAAGCTTCGTTGACTGTCAGATATTCTAATAAAATATTTGACGAGATTTTAACGAGTATATTATGCAGTTTCGTTATTTTTAATGAGCGATCGTTAGGCACTTCACTAATTTTGATGAATTAGTTTTTTTTTTATTGGAACATTATGAAGGATGACTTCGGTATGTTTATGTTAATTCATTTAAAAAGAGGGTAGTACAGAAATACCTATATATTAAGTTCTATTACGTTTTGGAGATATAAGACTCTTTTACTTAAAAGGTCTTACTCATAATCGTTCGATACCTTTATGATAGGTTATTCAAACGTAATTTTAGCAGTGCTCGGTGTAGTCAGGGCTTTTCTTAGTAAGTACTTGCGGTATGTTTTCATGGAGACTACATAATTCGTAAATTACTGCATTAGTGATGACATAAATCTTTTGCGCAGTAAAAATGACGTTTGTGCAATTATTGAACAATTTAAAGTTACGAAGAGCTTGTAAATAGGGGGTTGGTAAATAACTTTTTATATCCTTAGTAAAATGATGTTTTAATTATTTACTACTTCAATCAACATTTTACGCCTTAACCTAAAAACTTTTGATGTGCTTGTCTGTCCATAAGAATTAAATTAGCTTCCGATTCACCTGATTTCGAAAGTTTTTGAAGCGTTTATTATTTGCCGAATGGTTTGGTTATAGTAGTAGGCTAGTTCTGGATGATACATGTAGACATCATACAGCAAGAGTATCATTTCTTATAGCTATGTTGGCTCTGTCCAGTAAAAGGAATACGCATTGGTGACGACGTAATGTCATTTTGATATTCCAGTATAATATACTACATACTATATAGCGAGTTCTTTCAAAGCAGACAGTTGAAGAGGTCATGCCATAGGGTTTGGTGTTTGATTCTGCAACTAACTACTGTGAGCAATTACATTACAACATAAGACAAATCTCCACCTGACCTAAATTCGCTTGAAGTGCGAATTCGCATAGGGGCATATTATAGAATTGACGAGAGCCATCTTGGACTAGTTGGACTCATTACCACGATTCCCATCCTTGATATTAGAGAATGTCTAAAAAAGCACATAACTAATCAATACAGACGCAAATCAAAGAAGTCAGACCATGGTGTGTCGAACCGATCCGCACAAGTAACCACTGGACTATGGACTCTTTTACTTCTATATTTATTTTAGCTCAGATCAAATCAAGATTTGTTCCTCTCAAAGTAAATATATATACAATGACCTGAATAAAACATATTAAACGCCCTTCCAAACTCTGTATAATTTATTTGGGGCACATACGATTGCGAACGGATACGTGAAGTCCTTGATTACACAACCATGGCAACAAAAAGTTACCTAACCTCACTAAATCCTTTAGACAACCAACTAAAGACAAATAGTGTGGATAAATACCGACGGTATAGATATTTATATCCAAAACTAACTTATATTATTTGATTTTGTATAAGTTGTGCAGCTAATAAGGATATAAGTAGGTTAAAGTTGAATAATGTTGTTAAAAAAGTTTCAACATGAGATAAGATCTAAAACTGGTGTTTAAGGAGACTTGTCTCATTAGTTTCTGTATATTAAGTTCAAAAAAATAATTTATTACCTTTAGTAATTGATTGGTGTCTCATTACTCCATCGTTTGTTGTAATCGTTCAAGCATCAGATGCAATATTCTCCCTATATTTTTTAGATAGTTACTATATATTATCATAGGAAATAAAAAAATGCGTATAACATATAAGGAAAAAAATACGTGGACATAAATTATTAAAAATGTTTTTAAGTTTTTATTAGCACAACTATTTTTCAGCCTTCACTTTAGTAGCGGAAAATTATAATTTTTAGCAGTTTAACACACTTGTTATTATTCTGAATGATTATAGATTTCGTGAGTTTTAAATAATAGATAATATTATATATATAGCACATGGTTACTATATATAAGTTACCGCTAAATCTGTCAAAATATTTTTTTAATTACGTTTACGTCTCCATTACAAATGAGTATCAATAAAATATAACAGATATCGTCATTAATCTCCTAATCTGGTTTAAGTAAGTACAAAAGCTTGATAAACTAGTAACAAAACAAATAAAAGTATTTATTTTTATTTCCCGCCACGCCGCCGCCGTAGACGTTACCGTTCAATAAGGGTTGAATTCGAAAGATGACATAATATACATAAAGAGTCTACTTGTTCATAGTTATCGGTATTCAAGCAGAGAATACAAATATTTTCAATCAATTCACAACTTAGGAAAAGGAATCTGCTTTTCCTTACTTTACTTTGGTCCTTACTTTACCTTACCTACTTTATTTTGGACGTCGGTGTTAAAAAACCATAAACATGGAATGTTCTTACTAAGACATCAAAATGGACTTTCGTTCAACATTTTCTAATTCATTTACTATGTATCTTTTTCATTGACTCTACTAACTGTATTCGTATACATCACTGTGTCAACTTTTTGCATCTTATTGTAACACGACCCACTTTATAGAGTTTGATTATGTAATTCAATTCACATGGGAAAACCTACTTGCCTCCTAATTGCACAATTCCGATTCGACACAATGAATTGCAAATAACAGTTAGTTAATCGATTAGGAACTTTAAACGTGTGGTGAATGATCATAGTATCCGATAATATTGTTTTTTCATAAGTTGCAGAAGCGTCGAGAGAATATTATGCAATATTAGAAGCAAGATTGACCCTCACTGAACCTTCGTCTGATTAGATTCTTGAATATGGTGCTAGGCTTTTTTAATTAGCTCATTAGCTACTACAAGCTAACCTTCGAATACTAAATCCCCTAATGGTAAGTGATAAAGCGGCTGCAGATGTCGTTCAGGCTAACCTAAAATAACTTGTTCTCTAGGACAGCTGCTAGAACACGTTAAGTGCTTGGTAGCAAATTTTCTTCTTGAGCCAGGTGGTGGTATAATGTGTCAAAATTTGGCATCAAGCAGAAACTACTAAGCTACCATACTAGCCTGGCAGGCATAGATTTCATTTAAAACGAGAGTATTCTAAATCCCTAAGAAAAAAGGTGGTTTTTGTGTGGTGATAAAATAGAACACCCCACGCTTGGTGCTTCGTGGGTGGGTTAGAATGTCACCCCCATTTCACTCTGTGGGTGTCGTAAGAGGCAACTAAGGTGAAAATATCAGGAGGTGGAAAGCAGTACCTTTTGAGGAACTGACAACTCCTCCTGCAACCCCCAAGACGCCTGTCAAGCGTGGGGATTATGGTAAATGCCTCCAATGGGGGAAACCTTGTTCAAAGTTGGACGTTACGGTTGATATGATGATGATGAAAAACAGAAGAATGTCTCATGTTATTGCTACTACTTCCTTCCATGCTTTAGACTCTTACAAAGGCATAAGAGTTTTTAAGAGCCCTTGCCTAGTAAGAGGCGACGGCACAACGAAGTATTATTTTTAACTATCGTATCTATGCCACACGCTCTTCTTTCATCCGCCACTTCCGTAGGATCCATAAATCACGGAAGGTCTTTGAATGGTTTTATAAATACGGTACAAAACTCAATAAAAACTAAATGTTATTTACGAAAAGGATATTTTTAGTGCAGCACAACACTTTTGTCGTGATAATCTGCACACGTTAGATCTGATCACGAACATTTCTTCTTAATGTAATTTATCAATGGTAAAGAAGACATGGGGTGCTTCACTAATAGTTCTTATTTATATCTACAGTATCTTTGTGCTCTTGTCATCGAGTTCCTTCAAGAAACGGAGACGCCAGGAATGGAGATATCATAAAAGTTAATAAAACAAATAAACCATCGAAATACTAGAGTTAGTATCAAATCTAAAAGGAAAGGTTCATACGAGCTCCTGTGTCTAAGGATTGTTATTTAGAATTACTCACAAAATTACAAGGAAAGAAAAGATTGTAATCACGAGCGAAATACGATCCCGCCTCTTAGGCCGGCTCTGCCAATTTGAGTTACCGTAGTGAATGTGGGTCATAGTTCAATTTTATTCTTTCTTTCTTGTTATACAACCGTCTATAGGGGACGCGCCGGACGGAGCGACATCTGTAGCCAACGTGCTTTGAATTACTTTTTAACCTACTTCAAAAAAAGGAGGAGGTTCTCGATTCATCTGTATTTTTTTTTATGTTTGTTACCCCAGAACATTTGACTGGGGATTTTGAAAATTCATTTTTTATTTGTCGTTTTGTCCCATTTAAATTTCATCAAAATCGGTCTAGCCGTTTTTAAGTTACACTATAGTAACTGAAAAATATTTTCCTATCGTGATGATATAGTCGTTGACAGTGAATGACAATCGATCAAGACTGAAAAAAGTTTTAACCAAAAAATGGAACCGACTTCAGCACTCAAAAGTGTGAAACAACTTGTCAAAGTCGGTACCTTGCGCACAATATTGTGATAATAGGTACTTTTGAACTATCATGTCGCCGACTTCAACAACTTATTTCACACTTTTGAAAGTTGAATTCGGTTCCATTTTTTGGGGATACTTATATTTTTTATCCTGATTCAGTTTATCGTTTCATTATATTTTTTTCATTGTACAGGAAGACAAATGCTTTCTTCTTGAAGGCTCCTAAGTCGTATCGGTACGGATTTGTAAGCTGTTGTAAACATAATCCGCTTAGCAAGCATTAATGTAAATAATATAATGTTAGAATTACTTGTTTCGTAAGTCGTAACACCTCCTCCCTTTGATAGTGCATGCTTTGAATGCAATGTAAGTAGAAACATATTCATTATGCATGCAGTGGGACATTGGGCAAACTCCGAGCGCCCCTATTGTATGTATTGACTATTAAATTGTATGTCTTATGTGCACTGATTATTGATGTACTTACATTTCTGTTGCGCAAAATAGATGGAAAAGTCTACACAATAGTTTATGATTAATTTTGGGACAAGTTGTTATCTTTTTTTCGGAGACATGTTTCGTATATTACACAAAAGCTTACACATTTATAATCGAGTAAGATAATTGCTTTTGTTGACTAGACATTAAACTAATAGATTCTTAGTCTAGACTCATCACCAACAGCCTTAAAATACAGCATTGGTCAAATTAGGGGGGTTTGCCTTATCCTCACGCTTGGCAGGCGTCTTGGGGATCGCAGTGTAAGATGTCTTCAAAAGGCGCTGACGCCCACTTTCTGGTATTTTTGCTTATTTCTATCATTTTAATTTTATCCCGGCACCCCATGGAAAGACTACAACATATTAATTTCTCTTCATTACACAGGAATATTTCCTCTGGTCAATATAAAAAGCAGTAATGATATTTTTATTTTCAAAAAGATTATTCAGTTTTATCCCGGGAATTACAACTATGCAAAGAGCTTGATAATCAGTTAGAGGAAAGGTAGAATGGTTAAGATGTGGAGAGTGTTAATGGCCGGATGTGAATGAAAACTGATTTATTTAATAATAAAATTAATAAAGTACATCTTATATTTGAACAATATCTAATATGAACTATAAAAAACTGTATACATATCTTCACAAACCCTTCGTATAGCTATTATGTAAGAGTTGCTTTGCGCGCTTATTACTCATACTAATATCTCAGTGGGTTCAGTAGACTTTCCAACCAGGCTTAATGTTAACATGTATATGACAAATAATTTGGTTGGAAAAGATACTCTGTAAGCTGTCGACGATCGTGTCTACTTTGGACAGACTGACGCCTTATACAACTCCAACTTTTAATATAGAGGGCTTCCCGGATGGGCATCGTTAAGTATTATGCAAATCTTGTCTGTAGTTCCGCAGAGCCTAAACAAAGAAATCTTTAACCAGTTAGTATAGCAAAGGATGTGTCGTTTGACTTCGTTTTTTATATACATTGTCGGTAGGCTCTCCTAATATAATTATCATATTATATTAGTAGCAGTAGAACTCTTTGTGTAAGGTCGTCCGGGGAAGAACTGCTACCATACATATTTCTACCGCCAAGCATTAATGTTCACATTCCTGTGTTCCAGTTAGACGGGTATTTGTGCCGGTGAAGTTACTGGCATATGAGGCTTTATAAATTTATGTCTCAGGGCGATGGGCACAGTACAGTTCGCCACTACTGGTGACTGCATCTGTTCCAGGCAGATATTAGCGCTTAATACCAGGTGGACCACGTGTTTGTTCCGTCACGATATCATAAAAAAATACGTAGACTGACTATATCGTGAGTGTCAGACGAAATGGATGCATATTACTATTAGCCGCTTATTATGGCGTTCAAATAGGGAGGCTGTTCAACAGTAGAATCTACTGAACGATGTTGATGAATGTAAATGTAAGTGCAGCTTAATATGGTGAAACTTAATCCAGATGGAACAACTGACTGCTCATTGAATTCCAGGTTTGTACACTAAGTGTAGTCCCGAAGTAAATTAATGTTTTAATCAATTACAACTTAGGCTCGTATTATTAAATGAATCTCACAGTTGAGATCGATCGTAACATGCAGTTTCGACGTTTAATGTATGGAACATCTGTCTAAAGCAGCATTCTAAGATCAGTCTCAAAATTGAGATGCCATTAATTAATGATGAATGAGTGATGTTTTCTTTATTGACCTCAATTATTTCGTATAATTTTATATATCTATAGATTTTATCTATACATTTATCTATAGGAAAAAATATACGAAATTATTGCGACCAATAAAGGAAAAAATGCAATAATAATTGCATTGAATGCGACTTGGCTTTTCAAAGACATCTGCTGGAAACAATGAAATGTTGGCGTCAGATTTTCTACTTGATAGGTAGCTAGAAAGGCAGGGGTAAACAAGGGGCACATTGCAAATTGTTGGAATCAAAATTCAGGCCCGAATACCAGTGACATAGCTATGCCGCGCTAAGACAACACAACCAAGACCGCTTAGCAAGCAGTCCAAGTGGAGACCACATGGAATATTGCTTATCCTAGGTTAAATAAGGTGACTAGGCAAGCTTCGCTACGGGTGTTTTAAAATTTAATTGTCCCTTTTCGAAATTTTCAGTCTGTTTACTTATCTAGTCAGTTGTATTTACGTAGATATGACACATGCCTAATGTATAGACCGAAAACCATGCTTATAAATTTGTCGTAAGTACACCTACATTAAATGTAAATGACCATCACAAAACATTTCCTTACAAAATGTAATCAGTAGTTGCGCAAGCGGCTGGTATCGGCACTCACCGTTCGATATGTCCCGCGCAGCATAGAAAGTGAAACCATCAGCGCGAGCGCATGCCCGTCCTCACTTTCCTCTACACTCTCACTTATCTGTCCAAAATTATAAGTTACAATGTTCTCACAGTTTATTATCTAAAACACAGAATTCGCGGTTTGATTTAATTTAAAATTGGAACGCGATTCTTTGGGAACGTCGGTGTTCGCGGATGGTGGTGCAATGTCGGAGCGTCGAGTGCGACTGCGGCGCGTGCGCAGGTCTGTCGGCGTCGCCGCCGCCGGTCGCCGCCGGTGGTGGTGAGAGTCGTGCAGGTTGCTGTTGTGTAACGCGGCTGGTGAGACGAACGGTCTGTGGCTGCGGCCCCACTGCCACTGGTGGGAACCAGGATTTTGACTGAATCTACGTATATTGAGTTCTTGTGTTGCGTATTACGAAAACTAACCTCATTTTTCACTTGTGAATGTTTTTAAATCCTAGGTTTTAAAAGTGTAGTTAAACAGGAAGAGTACATTCAAGTGTGTAGATAGATAGATAGATAACACTTTATTGTACTTTCTTATTACAATCAATATAACTAACAAAATATTTCATCTTAAGATAAAAAAGTACAATCGGCGGCCTTATTGCTAGGCAGCAATCTCTTCCAGGCAACCGTAGGCAGAAAACTCAATTTGATTAACATCGGGGTAGATTGTAAAACTAAGTGAGATAGATAAGTAAACTAGTAAACTAAGTGTGTATCTGAATTAGATAATCAGATAAGTAATTCGTGTTCTAAAAATCCAAGTCTTTGTTGGATCTAGATAGCACTTAGGACAATATTACCTTACTCACTATAAAAGTGTGAAATTACTGCAATGATTATAGAACATGTAGAAAGATAAGTAAGTAAGAGTAATGAAATGTGTATCACAGATAAAGCATCAAATATCACATTTTCAATATGTAACTAGGTACTTATACTTAATGTATAAATTAAGACCTACCTCACGTAGGTAGAGGGAAATACAAAATTGTAACAGTTTTGTTACGCTTGTGGCTAGGTTTAGTAATGATTATGAACATTTGCGAATATACATATTTTTATATTACGACGACGAAGGTAATCCTAATTTACGTTTAAATATTTAAAAAAAATACTAGATATTATAAAAAATATGCTCCAAATTTCGCTCGATTTCGACGACCTGGCAACATAAAGGAAAATTATTAAAATTTTGAATTTACCGCCATAGGCAACAGAGCTCAGCTTAAACAAAATGCTTTGTTACTTTTAGTTTTGTTTTTTATTTTATCACAGAAGGTGTGAAAAGAAGAGTCAAAAAGCTGTCTTCATCTTGGGCGACATTGAATCCATCACTTCACTTAGGATTCTAGTCTTAAATCCCGAGCATAACTGTAGAATCCTACCTTACGCTTGGGCGTGTATTAATGACCGTTCCATAAAATACGGCTTTATTCCCGAGGTGCATAATCGAAGTACTATTTTCCAAAAAGAAACGTGCTTTTTTAATCATTAGAAGACTGCTACTGTAAAAATATTATAGAATTATTTTTAATCAAAAATATTGCATAATATTTTTTTTTTTTTTTTTTTTTTTACTCCAAACTGGGTAGCTCTTGACCACTATCTCACCTGATGTTAAGTGATGATGCGATCGATGATGGAGCGCGCTTACCCAGGAGATACCTATTCACTCGCTTCTTAAAGACCCCCATATTGTACTTAACCGGAAACACAGCCTCAGGCAGAGTATTCCATACCCTGGCGGTTCGCATGATAAAAGAAGATGCAAATCGCTTCGTTCGGGTAAATGGAATATCCACCATATAGCGGTGGCGCTTCTGAGTATCCCTGGATGTCCGGTTATAGAATGGGGATGGCGGAATCAGATCATGTAGTTCTGTGGCACACATTAGATACTGTACACAAAATAGAAGTGCCATTAAATTAATTAACAAATATTACCAAAGACTAAAAACATAGTTATGATACGAGTATTTTCTAGTGTTTATTCAGATTCAACATTTGAATTCTTGCTTTCCAAGGTGTTGATTCAGACAAACTAACTTAGGTTAAGTTAGTTTTTCTGACAGTAAAGTATTATCATTTATAATCAATTACTACCAGAAACCATGCCGGACACTGCAACATTAATATACCAAATTATAATTGTAATATATAATTTTTAAATAAAACTGAAAATAGTGTATGTATATCTTGAAGAAGAGATGGGAGTAAATGTGTTTATAATGTTACGATGTGTTTCGGTATCATTGACATTGGACGTGGATGAATGCGCGAGTGACCCCACGCCCCCTGCCAATAGTAGATGACGGCGGAACATCATCGGGTTTTAGTCAGTATTGGGGTTCCTATCACAACATACACTACAAACTCACTTACACTCATACACTTACACACACACTATATGTTCCTTAAGCGCTAAGTATATATTGTAATCCCCGGATAGTTAATATTAGACGTAAGTGCCAGTGTCATAACTATTATGGGAGAAGCCTATGGTTCCTGAAACTCAGCTGACGCTAGTTCGGGAACCTATGGATTCATACGAGTATGTACCCTGTACTAAATAAATACTATTTGTATTGTATCGACCCTGAGCCGGGCATAACCCCCGATTCCTCTGCGGGTGTGTATGCGTCAATGCATTTTCATCATGTAGAAAAAACATTGACATAGAATCCTTTGCGTTGCTAAAGTACAAGATAACTAGCATGTATTGAGCCCACACAAGTGAAGATGAAAATTTAAACCTCCTACTGGCGATCTACACTGAATGCTTGCTATTGCTAAGCGTTGCGTGTTTTCAAATGTATCTATTTACTTAGCACTCCCAACTCGTGGTTTAACTGCTGTGTTTAAATGTGTGTGTTTTTTAATCAGGAGAGAAAAGTTCAATGGCATCACCATGGTATTAACGACATATTTCCTATTGTAGTACCTACTTTAGTAAGTATGCGGCGTTTTCACCAATCAGATGTCAGGCGAGCAATTGTATGAGATAATATTTAGGAATGCGGCTATTACTGAGAAACGAACGAGAGTCGTCCGAGCTACGATCGCCGGACGTAGCTCGGAAGACGTCCGTCCGGAGGCTGCTGTGTGAAGCCCATGTGAGATCTTAATGTGACGTTAAAAGTAAGCCCCGTCTGTGTTGCTGATTATTTTGATTTGAAACGGTAACAAAATGCAGCATTAGATCAAACCATGATCTTTTCTAATGCGAAGTATTAGCGATTTGGCTAATGGTTACGGAAACAATTTTAGATACATCAGACGATACAGTCTCCACTAAGTTTTCACTTAAATTATATTAAATTAATAAGTATTCTACAATTTTCTTTATCACACAAAGCTGTTGCATTAATTGGTGTATGCTGTTATGAGTATAATTTTTGGGTTTTCATTTGTTGTGATATTTTTTACCATGTGTATTAAAAATGTCGAGGTTATCAGATGGCTCAGTTGCTCGTCATCAGGATGCTTGCTCGGTTTTACCTTTGTGTTTTTATGTTGAAGCAATGATAGCCAAACGGTAATAGCTATGGACTGCCGTGCCGCAGGTCCACAGTTCGATCCCCACCACCGACTACAGCTTCACCGCAATCGAATTTCGCGAATTCTCGCCTGACTAGCTCTCCTTGAGAGCATTGAGAATAAGAAGTTAGGTACGGGCACATGAGACAACATATGTCTCAGGGTGATGGGCGCAGTACAGTTCGTCAGTTCAGCTAAAAACTATCGCGGGTTTAGTCCATAATTATTATTTAGCAACCGGCTAGGCCTCGCGTAGTTATTACCGTTATTTTCCTTGGTGATTAGGCGGGTAGATGAACAAAAAGCTCTAAAAATTCTCTATATTCTACTACCGTGTCGATCGGTAGGAGACACTGTCATTGCGACCCGCGCCGAGTACACGTTGTGCTTAAACCTGCCGGGATTCCTCCGATTAAACTATTTTGACTTATTGTGCTGTGTCCTTGGGAATCGCTTTGTATATCTAGACAATTATACCTAGTGTTAAATGCTGCAAGAAGAAGATACTGTTTGTATTCTATGATACCGACTGCGCGGAACAGCTCTGCCTGTGCTGCGATGGATGCTGCTGTGTGCCCTCGGCGGGTGTGGATAGAAGGTTGGTGGAGTCTCCATATTGCTCTCTTTAGCTTGCAGGGATCGGAGATCTACTTCTTTAGAAGATACACACAGTACTCACCTCATACAGCCCACTATCATTACCTCCCCAAGAGTTGTAGGAAGATCGCACATGCTTTTTCATTCATGTTGCTTCAAATATTATAAATAAAAAAATATATATCTCACGTGACCTTTCAACTATTTAGATAATTTTTACAAATTTTGCTCCACAGTAAGCCGGCGCACGTATGTAGAAGCTAAGTTAAGTACCAGCTATGTAATGTCTCGGTAAAGTTGCACAACTCCCATCGTCGCATTGTTCGCGAACAAACGACGAATCCCTCCGCTGCGCTGTATTCGAGTGTCGTTTGCCGAAGACTTAGGTGCGTTATTATAAACTCTAACTGTAACACAGAAAAGTATTGTAATGTGCATTGTCTGTTCTCACGTTCCAAGTTCCCAACACACATATTTGAATTTTTTTGGTCGGTGAGTATTGTAACATCACGCTTGATATAAGACGAAATAACGAATCGGTATGATATGATAGCTAACCTAGATAATTGTGTGCTTTACGTAGGTACGTGTTAATGAGTATGTATTTCTTATTTCACATATCTACGTTCAATTTTTTTCTTTCGTGTTGCCTAAGATCAATACATTTTTTTAATGATTTGTTTTTACTAAAAAAACACACCGTTACATCATATTTATATTATTTAGATATAGACCTGTTAACGAAGGCGTGCCCCTCCACATTTAATTATTACTGGGTAGTGAATACAATACAAGTGTTGTTCATATTTTTTGAGGGTAGTTGCAGCTACTTGGATAATACTAGAAAAAAGTATTTGGCAGTCTTTTTTTTATGCTTGATAGGTTAACCTTTGACCACTATCTCACCTGATGGTAAGTGATGATGTGGTCGAAGATGTTCAGGCTAACCTAAAATCAGTAAGTCTGGATGTGTCTATGTCCTGCCATTACAGAAGGTAGTCTAAATAGTCCAGCCCCCTTCTATTTGTAGAGTAGCACTGTTCTGCGCCTAGAGTACAGCAACATCTAATCAGTAGTAGGCAGGCATGCTGCTCATGTGCAATACTTTCTTTACTCGCTTTTACGACATACAGGAACATATAAAACTATCATGCACATACACGTGTTTTATTACTCTTTCCATTCAATAAATAATATATCTTCTACAAATCAATTAACTGTCGGAATGCTCCGCGGTGCCTCCCGCCCGGCTGTAAGGCCCGCCATAGACGGACTGCTCGAGGAGATACCCCGTTATCAACGTACACGGATCGCACTTGCAGTCAGAGTCAACGGCTTGAAGCCGCCATGGATAACTGCTCGAGTCATTAAATTTATAATTCCATATAACTTCTCGTGATTTTATTGCTCTTATAAGCGTGTCACAATCGATGTTGTTGTCCATTGTTCTCAACAAACATACGAAGCGTGCAGGCGGGAAGCGTGCGCGACGTGGAATAAAGAGCGCGGGCGGAGGTAACTGCACGAGAGCATTTGACAGCTCGAGCAGTATGTGCCTGGCCACTGCTTCACCGCACGATGAAATTTCACCATGCTGCCAACAGCGCGAGACAGTTGCAACTGCTCGAGCGGTTTGTGTATGTGCGTCCGCAGAAGTCTGAAGTTCACTATGTAGTCGCAGCTTGAAGCAGTCGATACTGCTTCAAGCTGCCCGTGTATGGCCGGCCTAACTACAGAAGGTATCAAGGTATATACACGTCACACGCCGCACGCCGCCCGATGACACAACCGGTGTCATCTCTCGTCACCTCACTGCCGCTTTCTCTACATTCGCTCACTCTGTTTTTGTTTGTAATTATACACTCTCTGTTACTTAACTCTACGGCCTCTAGCAAGCTTATTTACTTTAGGGTTCCGTGACGATCATGCGGAATCCCTTATTACATTATTGTTTCAAGATTTGGAAAGCAGCTTTTTTTTATTTGATCACACTAATAATTATAAATGTGAGAGTGTAGGTATGTTTGTTGCTCCTTGAAGCTGAAACGGCTGAACCGATTTGTTTGAAACGTAGAATATATAAATTAAGTTTTAACGTAACCAGTTTGAATTAAAAAAGGACAAAATACAGTATAGAAGTTTTTTATTCCACATAATAAAATTTACACTTGTTATGCTTTTGGTGCTAGGTTTAGTAATTAGGTATTGTTAATAATTATTGTCAATCAATCAGTTCGTGACATCAAAATACTCGTATTATTACTTGTCATATCTTTAAAAAAATAACATTGAACAAAATGTTATCAATTGCTCCAGCATTCACATAAAATAATGTTTAGAATATTATCCGAAGAAGAACACATCAGCTTAGCCTGAACGATATCTTCGACCACGCCCTTATTTATATTATATCAGGTGAGATAGTGGTGAAAGGCTAGTCTATCAGGTATAAAAATAAAAATAATAAAAATCACCAATTTAAATGATTCCAAAAATGACTCCTAAAACTTTCAAAAATATAAAACAAGTATAATTATAATCAACTAATTCAATCAATTTAATAAGAAATATATTACATACGTATCATAGAAATTATTCTCCTATATCGCGTATAGCGTGATCAAGAACAAGAGATAGTTATACTACCTAGAAAAAACGTTTGTATTTCCCGCTATAAACGTAAGGCCGGACAGTAAGTTTATTTACCTTTTAGCATAATTACAGACTACAGAACTCTATGGTATGTGTGGGTGGACACGCTCTTGACCATATATTAGGAACTTATGTTTATTTCAACTTTAATAGCGTGCGAATGAAAGTGTCAATGTTTAATTTTAACCTTTTTTGTTCTTTTTATTGACCTCTAGATTGTCTTTGATGGTTTATTGGCATGTGAAAGAAAATTTGTTTCCCTCGTGAAATGGCGTAAAGTTCTGTTGTACAACTACACTATTGTTAGTTAGGATAAAAAGAAATGTTTAATTTGTATCATTAGTCGCTGCCTGTGACTGCACACACTCGGTTTTTGTTTCATCAGATGCTCCTTGGACCACTAGTTAGGTTCATAAGGTTCATTGTGGCCGGGTTTTGTATATAAGCAGGAAGCTTTTGTGCAGGGAGCATGTAGTACCGAACCTAGAAAGAAGAATAAAAGGAAGCAATATACTGAAAACTTTTATTCAGGAAGAACATCTCCATACCCTCCAATCCAGCAACAGTACATGTGCCAGTGCCCATCCGGTGGATACCTACCGAACTCATAAACGGTGTGTTCACATAGGGCCTGCAAAGATATGTACATTAAGGAAATACTTAATTAAACATTAATTTCATGAATGTGTAATTCTAACTTCAACTCCTGAAATTGGTTGAACGAGTTTACTTTATTGCTGACTAATTAGAGATTTCTTATTGGTGTCATATATTTTCATACTATTGACTACATAATTTACAGACCCTATACTCCTCATATATCTATTTTCAATCCTAAGGTTCACTGGAAGAGATCGCTATAAGTAAGAAGTCCGTCCATTATAACTTAGCTTTATCAATTCTTTATATGTATTTCGTAATATTTATGGCATACAACAAAGAATTGTTGTATTGTATTTGTTGTTAAATCAGGTCAACATAAATCTATAAGTGATTCACATCAGAAGTTTAGAAATCAGACCAGTAGGTACTTCCGGTTAAAGAGAATCTCTCAGACGGATGAAATAATAAGTGATAAATTGCTGACCTACTTCTCTATGTAGTAGGTATTATACAAGAGACAGATCGGAGGCCTCGCCAATATATTATCATCTAACATTGGCATTACTTTTACTGCCTAAAGAGGCTTAGTTGACTTGTTCACGAAAGACGCCTAAAGAACGTTTTTCTTTTATGGAAAACATGTTGTTATTCGAGACTTCGCTAGCAGGGTTTATGGGATCATGGTGATGGGTTAGAACAGTGTTGGCTCAGTGGTAATGAGTGCGTATGACTGCAACATCGTTTTTAATATCGGGAACACATATCAAGGGAATATGGCATGGCAGCGTAGAAAAGACCCTAAACACGTGCGGCGGTTATGTGCTCGGATTAGTTGTATAGCAGATGTCGAGTGCGTTAGCTATTTTAGATGATACTTTTATAAAATTTCTACTTGGTCAGTGCATGCTTGCAAAATAAGGACGACCACAAAAAAACCATAGGAAAAGATCTTTTTAGGTGAGCATTGAACAAATTGGGTGGGACAAAATAAGCGATACTGGAACACGGAAATTACATAGTGCATAATGGGTGACGGCATTTCTCTCGGATATGTGTGGACTGCAAAACTGCCGCTTAAATATCGCCGCGGACTTGACCTGCATCAATGGCGATAGGGCAGTTGCTGTGGCAAATGCTCGTTTTGCTAACTACTAACCAGTAAAAAATCTGACGTCATGCACCTAACGATGTGGCAGCTGTCCTTAAGAGTCTGTTCCCATTTCTTTGACTACATCATCATTTACTACAAGGTCAGTTGAGATTGGGAACAAACGCTAGCAATAAGTACGGCCTAATAACAATTGTTTATTATACAATACAAAATGTGTGTTTCGTTTGTATCTTTGTGTATATTACCATTCACCTCGTTTCAAATTCTGATAGTATTTGTTTGTAAACTTTTAGTTCTTGGAATAACACGGGACCAGAAACCTTTTTTTATAACAAGAAACGAAACTGTTTTTTTAATTTAATCATAAAAATATTTGTGGTACAATTTTGTGTATATACTTGTAGAAGTTATACGCAGCGTGACCTATAAAATATAAGCACTGGAAGGTGCTGTAACTTTATTTGTATTGCTGATAGGTAAGCCCTTGACCACAATCTCACCTGATGGAAAGTGATGATGTGGTCGAAGGTGGCTCTCAAGGATAGCTGCTTGAACACACCGCTAGGTGCTTGGAGACAGATTTTCTACTTGAGAGTGGTCGCTACCCAGGCGAGCATTCGTAGAATGCCCTTTTACAGTGCGATGAAGCTCAAGCACGACGGGATTCGAACCACCTGCTGCACGGTAGTCATTGCCACTGAGCCATCACTGCTTCAAAAAGGTCCGTCATCCCAGTGCCCTCCAGATAGACAACGACTTCAACAACTTCCTTTTTTATTTTGGCTTTCAGAGTGTACGATATAAAGATACCAGTGTTTTATCTAACTTTGATTAGAACTTTCTAGTGAGCTAAGATTGAATAAAGTTTAATTCGTAATTTAGGTTTAGTCCCCGCCCGCTATTACAATTTTGTGTTGAAAAACTGTAAGTGCAATATTTTCTTGGCAATTGGCATGCGATAGTTAGAAATTCAGAAAGATAGCATCATCATTATCATTACATACGACAGTAATGAAAAAGCACTTTTTTAAGCCAGATATAGTCCAGTAGTCTGATTGAAGACGCACCGTCCCCTACGACTGCTAAAAAATGCTTCTCACTCATCCTATTTCAGTGGGCGCAGGGTTCAGAATCCAGGAGATGAGGTTTGATTCCCAAATGACATGAACATTTTGTGCACTAATCAATTGAACTTCGCTTGGCGTGTTTAGATAATATTTAGAAATTCAGTATTTATCTCTATCAAGTTTTAACACTAACTTAATAGTTTATAGCTGACATCGGCTTAAGTCAAATTGAGTATCGTCTTGTACTAAGCGGATATGTCAGATTAGAGGGCGTACCACTTGTTTTCACTCGACACTGGTTTATTGATGCTACATGCATGAGTCCGACCTTGCGAGGGCGGGGGCGGGGGCGGGCGGGGACAAGTACGCATTTCATTCATAATATTTTCCGATTTGAAAGTTTGTTTGACACACTATTTAAAAGTTTGCTTAGAATATAACGTTCGAGCACTCGATTTCCTTTGGATCTGTGTTTTTACGTTTAGGAGTATCTCCTTACACAATCGAGCGTGTGGTTTCTTTAATGTTTAGTAGCAGTCTGTTGCATTTTACCGTCTGTGGAGCACTTATAAAGATTAATTACAAATTTTAACTTTACCAGTCATATCATATAGCATTCAAAAATTAGAAATGAAGAAACTGATTTCACAGAACTTCTAAAAACATATCGCGATGATCAGTGATCACGTAATTTATCTAAACTTCTTAATTAATAAATCACGTTTGGCTCACTTTTATCTGTCATATAAATCCATTGATCATCTTCGCATAATTTATTTTCATATCCTTAATTCAATTTATACATCTAATTTTATTAATTTACGAAAGTGGAGCGTGTAATATCCGCACTTTCGTTTTTTTAATGAATATAATAATACATTTTCACTCTCCTTTGTGAATTTGATTCTAAATACAATGATAATACATATAATAATGTTGCATGTCATGGCGTGTCAATTATTGTGTAATATCTAATTGGAGGCTCCAACTCTACGAACCAATCATTTTGGATTATAACGCGAAGTGACAAAGACACTTTCAAATTTGTTTGAGCTTCTCATACCTACGCATGATAACGTCTGCAGTGTTGCCGCTAGTTGTTTTTTTAAGGGGATCCCCTCTTTGATTATTTTGGATGAGAAAATTGAGGTGTCCGAAACGTTACAGCGCACTATTTATAATATGCTCACAGCTATTTATTTCATATCGTTATATAAAAGCCACTGTGACTGGTATGAGATGTGTCACTATTGCAAGAGTAAAGGTACAAGAAGAGAATTGCAATAAACGCAGGGACAAAACTCCTGTGTAAAATGTCCAAGATGAGTGAAAAGTGTGCAAAGGATAACACATATGAAAAGATAAAGTATCTACACACGTTGAGGTATACTGAATCTCATTTATTAGTTAAGAATAAGAAAAATAAGTGGAGGAATAATAGAGATAGTGCTCGTCTATATTGGCGGGGTGAAAGAAGTGCGAGTGTAGATGAAGTAAAAATATAACATGGTATGAAAAATTTACAATCTGTTGAATAAGAGGGAATACTAATAAGAGTAACAACGGAATATTTTTAAGATAAGTGCGTAGAAGGTCTATTGTTAGTATCCCGCAGTGGGCTTTAACTCCACTGCAAGGAGGGCTCCGTAGCCGCCCCAAGTCCTCGTAGAAAGTATAATTCAATGGTTTGTTACTGTCTTCGAAGGATATTTCCCAATTATTTAAACAAGTTTATTGTTTTCGACCTCATATCACTAACTAAATGAGATTGTTGCAAAAGGAAAGTGCATTTAAAAAAAAATATATGAAACTTAATGACTGGATGTGATTGATCAATAAATTATCTATTACAGCAAAAGATTCAGGAAGAAGACTCAGGAGTCCAAGAGTTCAATGGACTTCATGAACACCAGAAATTCCTTCTTTTTTATACTGTACTGTGGTTTTAAGTTAGTTAATGCTTTGTAAGTATGAGTAGATTGAGTATAATAAAACAATGTTCTAATATTTTGCAGTCACGTTTCTTGTGTAAGTATGTCCATCAAAACACTGTCATTGCGGATATCCGATTAATATTTTTGCAAGTCGGTTAAGTAAATATTATCGCTCGTCGGTATACACCTCTGTTTGTTCAACGCTTTAAATCTTAGCGACACTATTTATGATAATTAGATAAGTAACACTCAAGTAGTATAGAGTAATCAATCTTATACAATACTGCTAATTCGTAAAGTAAACCTTATTTTAAAGTACATATTATAATCGCAGATTAGCTAATAGGTACTACATTTATTACGACCGACCTTGATTTAAAAACTTTCAAATTCAAGTAATTGTCATAATAATACATATATTACATATGTACATAACATACATATGATTAGTACACATTATACATATGTATATTATAAAATTGTCGTGGAAAACTTGTTACTTTTTAAACAAAAAAAATAGAAATTTATGAACAAGTTTTTATCTACTGGGACATTAGTATTTACAGTATTTTATATCTCTATGGTATTTACGTTTGGAGAATATTAACAGAGTTTAGTTATCCAGTACGCCAAAGCGTCGAGCCGGCCACAACAATTATACCTTTTTGCAGACGCATGCAGCTATCTGTTAGCTCCTGCCTTGTGCAAGTATTGTATGATTAGGTCCTTACCTAGAAGATCAACCCTTTGTTGGCATTTAGTAAAATATAGGTATTGTTGATAAGCGCGCGCTGCCTATATGACCCTCGTTTCAAACATGTTGCTGTTATCGTCACAAATGTGCGGATATTAGATTTTAAAAAAATGTCTGATGGTTCAATTTCAAAATGAAATTTTCACGGAAATATAATTTACAATCAACTTAAAAATTGCTTACCAACAAATAGCTTATCCATACAGCTGTTCTTTTGAGATCCAATTTTAACCACAAGCGCAAATTTTATATCGTACATCCTATATAGTGCATAATAGTAGTTACAAAATTTGTATCTTATATTTCTATGTTTATTTTTTCAGTTCTTAAAATCATAAGATTTGATGAAATCGTAATACCTATATTACTAAGATAGTATTTTTTGCTTTGATGCCTGCTAAGCTTACAAAATAATAGCGAAATTAAAAATATAGCGACGAGCGGGATCCCAACCCGCGACCGTCCCTATAGGACATGCTCTGCTAATTGAGCTATTGTAGTGTAGATACATTTGAGTCATAGCTCAGATTTATCCCTTCATTCCTATTGTTTTACTATCTTAAGGGAACGGAATTCCACTGGTTATAAAAAAAACTAGGTTGTTATTTGAAGTATATGTTATAGTATAATAGTTGCAATGTCTAATATAAACAACGATAACTCCCACCATGGACACGCGTTGAAGTCTTTTGAATAAAATTTCTTGCGTAAGATTTAATCACCAAACAGCATTCTCTGCCTGTGGCACACCTGGAACAAAGTGTTCCGTCTGTCTTTAACAGCCTGCTTCCAGTCTAGGTTATGCCTATTTATTATTTTTAACCCACTTCAAAAAAGGAGGAGGTTCTTAATTCGTCTGTTTTTTTTATGTTTTTTACCTCAGAACTTTTACTGGGCGAACCGATTTTGATGTTTTTTTTTATTTGAAAGCAGATGCTTGCAGTATAGTCCCATTTAAATTTCATCAAAATCGGTTCAGCCGTTTTTGAGTTACACTACAATAACCGAAAAGTTTTCCTATCTTGATAATATAGTCGTTGCCAGTGAATGCCAATCGATCGCGTAAGTAGCAAACGACACTAAAAGAACGAAAAAAAATTACTATATCTAAAAAAAATTACCCGACTTCAACACTCAAAGGTGTGAAATAACTTGTCGAAGTCGGTGCCATGCGCACAAGTTTTTTTTTTTTTTATACCACTAAGTTGGCAAACAAGGATACGGCCCGCCTGATGGTAAGCAGTTAAGCCTATGGACGCTTGCAACACCAGGGGTATCACTCGCGCGTTGCCGACCCTGAAGAAATCTCTTCACGCCCTTTTTGAAGAACCCCATGCTGTACTCTATTGGGAAAACCACGGCGGGGAGCTCATTCCACAATCGGAGCGTCCGCGGAAGGAAGCTCCTTTGAGCCCGCACTGTACGAAACCGTTCTGGATTCAATGTGTGAGGTTGGACTCCCCGTCGATGGCGAGAGTTGCGATGGTGGAAGAAATTATCACAAGATTATGATAATTCGTCCTTTTGAACTAAGTATCATTCCATTTTTTTAGGTAAAATTTTTTACCTTATGATCAGACCTCGTCGCTTCCTCTTAGATATGATTTTGGTTACCGGCAATAAAAAATGGTTCCTAAAGACTAAAAGAAAGATTGACTATAGTAAATCGCTGTCTTTAGAGAGTGACATTGATAGTCATTGTGGATTTATTTACCTATAAACAAGACATTTTTTAAATTAGATATTCCTTTTCATAGCCTTGTTGTCCATCTTTGAACAAATGCTTCCCAAATCAGGGAGGGTTTGTTATGGTCCCCACGCCAGTCATGGGGATCGCAGGGTAAGTGGCTGTTCTTCAGAAAGCACTGCGTCCCACCTTCTAGTATTTTTCCCGTCGTCAACCCCGACATCTCCCACAGGGAGACATTGGGAGTGCAATTGTACAAACAAGCACTACCAGGGGATAATTTTGACCACTTGTTCATTTGTGAAAGATGAGCATAAATATGTTTTCTCGGGAATTGTACATCTTTTATCTCTCTTATATATTGTCGTCCATATAATCTATATTAAAATATCTTCCACAAAAGAGGCATATTCTATTGAGACAATTTAACTTATGGAGAACACTGCTGTTTAAGGCTGAAATATAAAATTGTATTATGATATAAGTTCGATAGTGTTAACATAATAATGTTGACCTTCATAGTGTTTACCTTTTAAAGCTAGTTCATTTCTAGTCTATAAACTTAAAAATATAAACATTGGTATAAGGAATCAGCACTAGATATCTAGGTAATGATAATTATTTTACAATGGGGTGATAATGATATTAGCGAGTTAAAAATAATATCGCTCGTTGACACAATTCCATAATTTAACCATAATTTATCAGAACAATGAAATATAAATAGAATCTATAGACAGCTTAGCCAGAAGATAATCATTTCGCCCTTACAATACGCCTGCGTATTAGAGCTTTTAGGCACAAGTAAATCATTTATTTTTATTTTTGTTAGATTAGCCTGTTACCACAATCTTAGCTGATGGTAAACGATGATGTGGTCGAACGCGAGACACAAGCCTAGCCTAGAATTCATAATATTTTACGAACCTTGCCTAGTGGGTCTCGCAAGGACTGCTGCCGGAACACACGGTTAGTTGAGAGTGGAAATTAGTCGCGTGAGCATTCGCAAAGAGACTCATGACTGTGACTATGACTATGACCATAGAAACATTATTATTTGTAAATATAATATCCGCTACAACTGCACCGTAATAAAAAAACACGCGTTGTACGAGTATGAACTGAATGTGAGATTTCTGGATTTCTTGGTACTTACATAGTTTTAACAATTCCATACTGCAAAGCTTCATAATATTAACTACTTTTTGACATTTAAACCTATTAATGGTATGATAAACTTACTGATAACATTAACTCAATCCGGGTGCATCGGTGAAAGCAGGATGATGAGGCAATTTGTTTCGTAAGCGAAGAAATACTGCGGTTTGCCTTTACCTGCTTGCTTGGGCATCGAAGATCTTTGTCTATATCTTAGAGGAGGTATCGTTGTTTCTAAGAATAGTTGTTACTTGTGCTTCAGATCACTATCAATAAGTGGTTTTACCTTAATAATTTTGTTTTGTTGTGGGCTGTCAATAGCCAAATATAAGTACTGGGTTACCATGACAGGTTACTTTTTTAATGTTATTGTGATGGAACAAGCTCGAGGCCCACCTGATGTTAAGCGGACTAACCTCTGCTTATAACAGATGCATTTCGTCACAAGTCACGAATTACACTGCGCCCGTCACCTTGAGACATACTTGTTAAGTCTCATGTGCCTGTAATTTCACTGGCTCTCAAGGATTGTTGCCGGAACACACCGTAAGGTGCTTGGCGACAGATTGATCTACTTGAGGGTGGTCGCTAGCCAGGCGGGCATTCGCAAAATGTCCTTCCATCATGCGGTGCGGTGAAGCTCAAGCACGTGGCGGGATTCGAACCATGGACCTACTGCATGGCAGTCCGAGACGAACGAACTCAAAGTCAAAGTCAAAGTCAAAATCATTTATTCAATTTAGGCGTCTACGACGCTCTTATGAAGGTCAATTACAAATTTTAATATTGAAATATACTACATTGTACTGCCACGTTCAGCAAACAAAGATTATAGAGCCACTGCGAGAAGAACGGGCAAGAAACTCGGGGCCATTCTTTTAAACGTTTTTTAACAATGTGTTAAGTACATACTATATAGTAAAATTATTACAATACTTAATTTACATTACGTAGGTGTTAGGCGCTAGCTTCGCAGAGGCGAACCAGTCCAAGCATTTTTGTCGACAGACAAAGAGTTCCTACCAAAATGACTAATTAATTAATAATCTTCTGTTTATGGAGTACCTACTTTTTTCTATTTCCTAATTTAATCTAATGAATATATATTTTCTATACTTACCACCACAATTAAGCGTACCTACCTTACATAGGCAAAGCTTCTTTCAACAGATCTCTAGCAATTTAAAAGAAACAAGTCTAAATCATGTTAATGAGGGTCGGACGTTCCACAAGATCCACTGACTTCCGATGCTCTAATTAAACCTGGAAATTATACCAACGTATTTGCCTTGGCAGAAACCGATTAGAATAATTACAAAAAGATGCCATGACTCATAATTTCATAAACCACCTATCTAGTGAATGAATACTCGTATTTATGTCGCGCTCAAGGAAACGGTATATTTACATTAATACATTTTTGTGTCAGTAGGTTAATTCTTATAGAAAACAATTACCTACGATAATATAACTGATAAAACATAACTATTACTCAGTTTAAAAATAAGTATTTATACATTTGAATCCTATTCTTAAGTCTCCAAATTAGCGGGCCAGCATCGCTAATCGTTGATAAATAAATAAATAACGCTCAACTAAGTGTACAGGGATAAGCAACGTCCGCTACAGTCATTACTTGGAAGGGTGACCGCTAGTGATACTACTGAGCGATACGTGCTTTGGAGCGCACGTCGCGTCGCGTCGCCCTCTCGGTCCCGGTTGTTGTCATAAATTAGAATGACGGTCGCTATTGCTCTGTAATAGGGCATTTTGCGAATGCCTGGCTAGGAACCACCCTCCAGTCATCACAATTTGTCACCAAACACCTGATAGTGTGTTCCGGCAACAGTCCTTGAGAGCCAGTTTCCATTCTATAGACCTGGGATAAGGGCCTGTTTGTAATAGAATATACTTATAATATTTTAGAGTACATGACAAATATTATGATGATACCTGATCTGAAAACACAATTTCATATATTACTCTCGCTAGAAAAAAATACGTAAATACAGCACGCTTAATCAAGTTTTGTGTCCATATATTATTTTTTGATAATAATTTAACAATAATGTGATCACTGATCAAGTACAGAAAAGATATTTTCCGTTTTTAAAATGCTCACTTTTATATGAATTATTAAAAAAAAGCTTACGCTATTACAGAGTACATGACCACGTGTTCAATGGGTAAAATTCTGATTGGGGCCTACTATAACCACTCACATGTGTTAATTATTTTCTTCATTAGAGAAGTTTTTGGAAGATCTGATTCCTTTATCGAATCACAACTTTATTTTTGGTGATTTTAATATATAATCTTTAAAAAGATCGCCAATCTTACTCACTAACGTAAACGTAGGTACCTATAAAAATAATAAAAATAAAATATCTATTTATTGCCTTCAAAAATTACTAATTACTAAATTAACACAAATTTAAAAATGAATTTTGGCAAAAGGGTTATGCTCAGCTTGTGCAGCAATGTTCTCTTTTCAGAGGAGCATCGCTGCGCTGTTTTTCAGCATATCCCTGCTGTTCTCGGGCGGTTGTTTGCCAAGACATATAATAGTTATTAAAAAAAACGGTTTACTAAAGCTTAATACGACAAATTAGAAACAGCTTCTGCAAAGAATTTGATGACAATGATTAAAAATGAAATATTAGATCTTGTTCTTCCACTATATTAAATCTTGTTCTTCCACTTAATGCCAGTCATGACCCTAATTACTCCAATTAGAAACCTGACATGTTTACATAGTTTTAAATATAAATAAAAAAAATTATCTACATTCATCAAAAAAGTCAGGAAACTCAAACAAATGACACAAGTGTTATTTAAAAATATTATTTTAAAAATTTATGAAATTGTTTACCTTCTACACGAAAGCTGCTTAATGATAGATTCGTTTCTTCTATGTAATATATTGCTAATTGTTTGTTGTAAATATTGTAGTATCTAATTATATGTAACCATGCGTAACGTCACCTACCGACCTCAACGGAAGACCAACGCTGGTTGTTAACGATCAGCACTTTGTTGAGTTGGGGCCGATTTGTGGCAGAGGGCTGCAAGAATCATTTTGTTACGTCTTGTATTTATTGTTTGTATTTTTGTGTCTTGTTGTAAGAAATGTTTTTGTATGTTTTTTGCCATAAATAAAGCTTATTCTATTCTATTCTAATTATTGATTTAGGGAGTAAAAAGATCCGCATAGTGAAAACGCGGGGCATGCAATAAATATTAATATTATTCGAACTATAGGTGTCGCTCCATCCTCATGCAATGGTTAAAGAATGAGTGGACAAATGAGAGCTATGAGTCATATTAGCTTAATGACATATACCCCGCGAGCAAACCCCAGCTATAGGGGTGGATGGCGCGGCCGGGTTCGAATCCCGCACATGACCATAATGTTTCCTCTCGTGATTTTGTAATTTTGTAATAAAATCCACGTAAGTGTCGTCGTCAGCGTCGGCATCGTCGTACTCGATGGCGTCGGTGTCAGCATCAGCGTAGGTGACGGTGTTAGCGTCGGCGTTGGTTTCAGCGTAGGCGTCGGCGTCGGTGTCGGCGTCAGCGTAGGTGACGGTGTTAGCGTCGGCGTCGGTTTCAGCGTAGGCGTCGGCGTCGGTGTCGGCGTCGGTGTCAGCATCAGCGTAGGTGACGGTGTTAGCGTCGGCGTCGGTTTCAGCGTAGGCGTCGGCGTCGGTGTCGGCGTCGGTGTCAGCATCAGCGTAGGTGACGGTGTTAGCGTCGGCGTCGGTTTCAGCGTAGGCGTCGGCGTCGGTGTCGGCGTCAGCGTAGGTGACGGTGTTAGCGTCGGCGTCGGTTTCAGCGTAGGCGTCGGCGTCGGTGTCGGCGTTGGTGTCAGCATCAGCGTAGGTGACGGTGTTAGCGTCGGCGTTGGTTTCAGCGTAGGCGTCGGCGTCGGTGTCGGCGTCGGTGTCGGCGTCAGCGTAGGTGACGGTGTTAGCGTCGGCGTCGGTTTCAGCGTAGGCGTCGGCGTTGGTGTCGGCGTCGGTGTCAGCATCAGCGTAGGTGACGGTGTTAGCGTCGGCGTCGGTTTCAGCGTAGGCGTCGGCGTCGGTGTCGGCGTCAGCGTAGGTGACGGTGTTAGCGTCGGCGTCGGTGTCGGCGTCAGTACCTTCCAAAGCCTGACCAAATAATCACCTACAACCAGGTGAGATACTAGCTAAAGGATAATCTATCAGTTGTAAAAATAACAAAGCTAAACCTAATGTACCTAATAATATTATCCACTTTTTACCATTTTAACAGAGGGGGCAAATACCAACATTTCCTAACGGTAAGTATGATATAAAATATTGAATAGTGTTGTCCAAGGTTTCGCAATAATTATACAATTATTTGCAGTGATCGTGGTCACGGGGTGATTGACCACGATCACTGAAACTTATTATTGCATTAAAAAGACTTCAACGCGCGTATATTATGCTGTATTAAGGGCGGTAAGTATGGAATTACGATCGAGGTTCTAGTAAAAGGGCTAGAATTACTGAGTCTAGGTTTGTAATTCCCGTACCACCCGTGAAACATACAATGTTTTTCATCACATATGCGAGTACATTATTTTTTTTTATGCCTTATAGGTTACCTTTTGACCACTATCTCACCTGATGGTAAGTGATAATGTGGTCAAGGATGTTGTTCATCCTTGACCACTCGGTCGTCAAATGCCCCAAATACTTAAACTGTGACACAATTTTTAGTGCAGTTCCACCCAGACGTCACACGACGAATTTCAGGCACTTTATAAGTCTTAGAGCGAGCCTTAAAAACCATGACTTCACTCTTCTTGGCGTTATATTTGAGGCCATGGGCAGCTGCATATGACTCACATATAGCCAATAGCTTTTTCAAGGCCCCAATCGACGGACTCAGCAGCACCATGTCATCCGCGTAGCTTATGTTATTCAGGCAGGCTCCATCTATGTGACATCCGACTCTGGTGCTGCTGAGTTCCTCGATCAAGTCGTTCACATATATGTTAAACAACATAGGGGATGTTAAACCGCCTTGTCTAACTCCGCACTGCAGCTGGAAAGCCTCCGATGTTACATTACCCCACTTTACACGGCTTACCTGGTGCCTGTACTAGTACTGAAACAAGGCTATCGTTTCAGAGGAAAGCGTTGTAGTTTTTTGTAATTTTTCCCAAAGAACCTCATAGGAAACAAGATCAAACGCCCTTGAGAGGTCCAGGAAACACGCGTAAACCGGGGTATTTCTCTCTGTATAGTACGAGACGGTCTGCTTCAGACAAAAAACAGCACTCTCAGTCGACAAACCTGGTCTGAAGCCAAACTGTGCGTCGTTAATAGTACTATGTTGTCTTAGCTGTTTGACAAGGAGACCGTCAGGCACTTTGGCAATTATACATGCCAGTGTGATCGGCCTATAGTTCGACAAGTCGGAGGCGTCACCAGATTTGGACTTAACAATGGGCACAACTAGAGACTCTTTGGCAGGTACGTGTGTCGAAGGCACAATGTGAAAAACATAGCAAGTACCCTGGGCAGGTGGACTCCCCCATAACGTAAGTGCTCAATGCTGAGACTGTCACCTCCCGGCGATTTAACTCTTACCATCTTGGATATTACTGAGGCTACTTGCCTCCCGGTAAAAGCATTGCTTATTTCGGCGGTATCAGCAGTCCGAGCAGCCAGCCCCTGCGCTATGTTCGTATGTGTAGTGGCGTGATTCACCACGGTTCTAAACACTGTCAGCACTTACACTATATGCACTCAATATAGATTTGGTTTCTGGTGTGTCGCCTTCGGAGGTCGGTAACAGACTGCCGAGTTACCTGCCGCGTCTTGTGACGTAAGCTTTGAAGGCTGAGTCATAGTATCTCAAATGACTATAGACTAGTAGCTACCACAGACTATAATAACGTCGATGAAGTGTTGCAAGTCTCGTAGTAAACTAACTACCACAAATATCTGAGTTACTACATAATATATTATTAGAAATGTATATCTTTAATATCTATATCCTACATCTCTTCCTTTTTCATATAAAAATAAAAATCAATTATAACTGTATAAGCTCTTGCCGAACACTACATAATAATCTGATTGAAGTAGTAATCCAAGTTGTTATAAGACGTAATCTTGTACTTGGTTTAGCTAGGTACTTACAAAATATATACTTACCATATAGGATTCACATTAAAACCAGTTTTCAAATCAAAATATTATTTACGCTTGTGAACTACTTTGCATTTATTTAAATCAACTTAGTCAACGCTCTCATTAGGTTCCGAGTCTACCTCAATGTATTCCCATGATCTGCCATTATCTTTATCAGTATCAGTAATTGTCCGTGCTCCTCCTACCTTTTTTAAAATGAATAACATTTCGTTTGTATCCCTTGCCTGTTTCGTCATTTCTCACCTTTATCTCCTGATTCAGTGTTGTGTTCAGTTGCTCTTCTTTTCCGATCACTGTACTATTTACCTAACTGTTTCCGTTCTGCATCTCGGTCTCTAGTTTCTAAATCAATAATTTAATATTCGATATATATGTGTGGCAGAATTTCCAAAATCAAAATATTTATTTGCGTAATTAAGGAGTACATTTTATGCAGATCATAGTGCATGAACATAGTCAATCTCTATAATTTGTAATTCGGTTTGCAAAACATGTAGCATATATGTACATGGCTTATTTTGTCTCTGAATAGTCCAACGAAAATAATTCTGACGGAGATTTATCCGTAGTCTGGTTCGGAGTGCTGTTGTACATCATCAGGTAATAGACAGATAATAATAGAACAGATCTGGTTTCCAGTCCCGTTTTTCAATTTGGCTGATGCGCAACTTTTATTAATATGTTTCGGTTCTGCCTTTCAACTTCACTGTTTTGCTGTGTCTAGTAAGGAATGGTGTTGTAGAGTTTAATGTACCCGGAGGGACAAATTCAGCTCATCACTTGCACTTGACGTCCGTTGTCTGCAGTGACTGTTAAACCCAGCCTTGAGATCTCTACACACATATAAAATATGTTCTCCACTTATAAAATATGTTCTTCAGATGGTATAGGTCCTAAGAGGTCCATAAAAATAATAGTCTAGTAGGGAGTTCCCTTCGTTTCATAGGGTTCGGTGGGTTTGTAGCAAGGGTTGAGAAGAACTCCAAAGCTCCTTGGGCCTAGTCAATTATGTCGGAAAAAGGATACCGAACCTTACTACCCTGACTGACCAACTGGGAAAAGTGTTGCGGTAAAAGACAGGTAAAGAGATGAATACCTCTGGATAGTGGTTGCCCAAACAGCAAGAGGCATTCAAAACGTTAAAAAACAACTGTCAATGATAAACTATTTTGGTTATTACGATCCCGCTGACAAAACTCAGGTTGTTGCCCTCTAGATCTGGTGGCAGTTTTGATCCAGATCGACTTGCAAATTACGGAACTGTTGTATATGTGCATATACACATGTAGATTATGTAGGTAGAATATAAGTCATTGCAAGAACAGAAATAAATCAGTGTGCTTTGGACCAGCTTGTTGTTACTTTAACCTACCCGCTATACAATACTGGCGACGAGTCGTGAAATTACCCACAATTATCGAAGAGAAAAATGTTCGCTGCGACTTCATCATTGGGAGCGATTTCTAATTTTGATCATCTTAATCAAGATTGGAAGATTTACAAAAGTCGTTTACGGCAATGGTTCATCGCAAATAACATTGACGAGACAACTGACAAAGCGGGAGTAAAGAGAAAAGCCGTGTTGTTAAGTGCACTCACAGAAAACACGTATCAGCTAGCGTGTAATCTTGCATTGCCGGAGGATTTAGATACGAGAAACTATGAAAGTATTGTTCAAACTCTTGATGATCATTTTACAACAAGGCGCTGCGGGTTCGCAGAGAGGTACAAATTTTATACAGCCGTCCAGCTCAGTGGTGAAACGCCCGTTCAGTGGGCTGCGCGATTACGTGGGCTTGCAGCTCATTGTGATTTTAAGAGCTTAGAAGATTCGCTGTTAGATAAATTTGTTATGGGAATGTTACCGGGGCATGAGCGTGATAAACTTTTTGCTCAGGATATCAAAGAGTTGACGTTAGGGAAAGCTGTTGATCTAGCGGAAAGTGTGCGGTGTGCGCGGGAAGGCGCTGCCGCCGCTCCGGCGCCGTCAGCGTCTAGAATTGTCGACGCTACCCAGGGTGCAGTTTTCAAGATAAATCAACGAAAGGAGACAAACACATCGAAGGAATACAGTGATAAGTGTTCGGTTTGCGGTTATAAAGGCCATTTTAAAGCTCAGTGTCGTTTTTCTAATTATAAGTGCAAGAAATGTAATCGTGTAGGTCATCTACAAAGAGTGTGTACCAATAGAAAAGTTAACTATTTGGAGCAGGGTAATTCCGATGATGAGGGAGATGATGGTGAGTCTTTTATAAAAATTAACTGTTTGAACGAAGTTCCCATGACCGATACTGTGAGCTTGGAGGGCAAACAAATTTTGTGCGAGTTTGATAGTGGTTCGCCTGTCTCAGTGATATCAGAGAAAATGTATAAATTGAGTTTTTCTGATGTACCGTTGTCACCACCTAGCAAACATTTATTCACATATACTAGTAATAAAATGCATGTACTGGGGTTTATGAAGATTACAGTTGGGTATTTAAACCATTCTACGCAGTTAGCTGTGTATGTTATACGTAATGGCGGCCCGCCTCTAATGGGAAGAGATTTCATGCGCGCTTTTAATTTACGTCTTGTGTCATCCTTAAATAAGCATGAATCTAATGTATACAACATATGTGATGATCTCACGAAAGAGTTTCCAAAAGTATTTTCAAACGAGTTAGGCTGTTTCAATAAATATGAAATTAAGTTACAGCTTAAAAAGGATTCTAAGCCGGTATTTTTCAAATCACGCCCGGTTCCTTTCGCGTTAAGAGATAAAGTTGACGCAGAAATAGATAGATTGGTATCAATAGGTATACTTAAACCCTTTGCCTACTCTGAGTTTGCTTCTCCTATTGTGCCAGTGCTAAAACGTGACGGTAGTGTCCGCATTTGTGTTGATTATTCTGTTTCAATCAACAAACAACTTTTAGTTGAAAAATATCCGTTACCTACAGCTCAAGAATTATTTACTAAATTGCATGGAGGGGAGGTATTTAGTAAACTTGATTTGTCTATGGCCTACAATCAATTGAAAATTCATGAAGACTCTCAAAATATTCTGTGCATAAATTCTTCGCGTGGTTTATTTCTTCCCACTCGCTTAAGTTTTGGTCTCGCTAGCGCACCTGCTATTTTTCAACGCGTTATCGAGTCAACAGTAGGGAATATGGAAGGAGTTATATGTTTCATGGATGACGTACTGATCAGTAGCAGTATGGATCAGCATAAAAGCAGATTAAAAGAAGTGTTACATCGGTTAGAAGAGGCTGGGTTCACGTTGCGCAAAGACAAGTGTTCATTTTTTCAAAGCGAAGTGTCGTACTTAGGTTATATTATAGATAAAAACGGCATACGGAAAAACCCACAAAAGGTTGAAGCAATTGTCCATGCCCCAGCTCCTAAGAATATCAGTGAGCTGCAGTCATTCTTGGGTTTGATAAACTACTACAGGACATTTGTTTCGAATGCAGCGGCTATATTAAATCCTTTGCATTTATTGTTACAAAAAGGCGTAAAATGGCATTGGTCGTCAGAACAAAGCCAAGCATTTAATGAAATAAAGAAGTGTTTGGCCTCGGATATGATTCTTGCGCATTTTGATAGCAATGCAAAACTCATCCTAACGGTAGATGCGTCACCCGCAGGACTCGGCGCTATTTTATCACAAGTAGGTAGTGATGGAATTGAGCGGCCGGTATCGTATGCATCGCGTTCGCTTAATCCGGCGGAGAAAAAGTATTCTCAAATACAGAAAGAAGCAACTGCTATTATTTTTGGGGTGAGAAAATTTCACCAATATCTGTACGGTAGGCAGGAACCATTTATATTACGCACAGATCACAAACCACTTACAGCAATTTTTGGAAAAAACCGTGGTATTCCAGAAGTATCGGCAAACCGTCTGCAGCGTTACGCGATATTTTTGAGCGCTTACAATTATACCATCGAGTATATTAAAAGTGCAGCAAATATTTCCGATTTCTTATCTCGTGCTATACCTACGTTTAATTGGACTACCTCGGTCCGTTCAGCTGATAACGATATGCAGGATGAGGTTGCCGCTTATGTTAATTTTGCTATAGAAGGATGTCTGCCCGTTACTAAGCGAGACTTGCAAAAAGAAACTGCAAACGATCCTATTTTAAAAAAAGTTGTCAGTTATGTAGCTGATGGGTGGCCACGCAAAATAGTAGATTCAGAAATTAAGCCATTCTTTTTGTGCCGTATGCAAATTTCATGCGAAAATGGAATTTTAATGAGAGGTCATAAGGTAATAATTCCAATGAAGTTACGTGATAAAATATTAAACGAATTACATAGTTCTCATTTTGGAATTATTAAAATGAAAGCGGAAGCCCGAGCTCGTGTTTGGTTTCCCGGCATAGATGCAGCTTTGGAAAGGCTGGCAGGTGGATGTAATATTTGTGTACAATTACGTTCATCACCGCCTCGCTCTCAGCTTGCACCGTGGCCCCACCCGGATACTGTATTTGATAGAATCCATCTCGATTTTTTGGGGCCGATATGCAACAAGATGTTTCTTGTTATTGTGGACGCGTACTCTAAGTGGGTTGAATGCTATATTATGAATAATAATATAACCACTAAGGCTGTTATATCAAAGTTGTGTGATTTTATGTCTAGGTTTGGTATACCTAATAGTATTGTGAGTGACAACGGTACTTCCTTTTCATCCAAAGATTTTGAAAATTTTTGTGTATTGAACAATATAACCCATTTATTTTCACCTGTTTACCATCCAATGAGCAATGGTCAAGCGGAATCTTTTGTGAAGATAATAAAAAAGGGTTTAAAAACTTTTCTTTTATCTGGCAGCAAGGTAGAAGATTTTCAAAACCACCTTTCTAAGTTTTTATTTGACTATCGTAATACTATCAACACCACTACAGAGACATCGCCAGCTCAATTGGTATTCGGTCACAAACTTCGTTCAAGGTTGGATTTACTTACTGATACCTGTATGCCCTCATCAACGGAGTTATCTAAGTTGGTCAACGCGAAACAGTGCTCACAGGTTAAATATTACGGCGGGAAGAAATATATTGATTTCAAGAAAGACGATCACGTATTTGTGAAGCAATACACAAACAAAAATAAATTTACGTGGGTTCATGGTACAATTTTGAAAAAAATTGGTAAAGTTTTGTATAAAATCAAGTTGCCAAATATTAACAAAGCAATTGTTCGACATAAAAATCAGCTCTATGCAAATAAAACAAATTTATATAAGGATGTAAATGATAATAAAATAGCTCACAAGTGGGAAGTTACTTTACCTCAAGAGGAGGCGACTAGTTTAAAAACGGGGATGAGAGTACACGTTGGCACATCAAGCAAGGCATTGGAGCATATTCCCACAGTGCCACAGGAATTCAGCAGCCATGTTGAGGAACCAGTTAATAACGTCCCGGCTGTTGAATCAGCTACTCAAACTGTCGAAGACC
The DNA here is from genome assembly GCA_963854805.1 of Plagodis dolabraria. Lineage (NCBI taxonomy): Eukaryota > Metazoa > Arthropoda > Insecta > Lepidoptera > Geometridae > Plagodis > Plagodis dolabraria. The sequence goes on along the minus strand of OY978453.1, from coordinate 1,542,146 downwards.
CCAGTAACTGCGTTCCGGTTATCGAATCTCCTACTAGAACTCCAGTGACCACGATAACTAGTAGTACTCCTGAGTTTAGCACCCCACTTCAGCCTGCTACGCCGATTTCAGATGGATCCCATACGCCGTTACCAGGCCGACCGCGAAGGAACAGAAAGGTTGTAGATTATAAAATGCTGTTCTAATTTATTGTTGTCTTTAAAGGGGGAAAGATGTTGTATATGTGCATATACACATGTAGATTATGTAGGTAGAATATAAGTCATTGCAAGAACAGAAATAAATCAGTGTGCTTTGGACCAGCTTGTTGTTACTTTAACCTACCCGCTATACAAGTTTTTTTGGAGCAGCTCACGAAGGGCCATGAAGCAACCATTACGTACAACGTTTGGTGGCCTAACAGTTTGGTGGATCGATAAGGATGTGGAACGCATGGTTCAGAATTGCAATAATTGCATTCCAGTATCTGCTCTATTGTTGGCAAAGGGTGATTGTCACGCGTGATCGCCGCATTCACCTTTCGCATGTCTATACAGAGTTGTTTTCTTTCGATATAGCGACTATGGGTGATACCCAACGGGATGATCCTTTCACCTTTTCTAATGTGATAGGAGGGCAAACGTGCAGGTGGCCCACCTGATGGCAAGTGACCACCGCCGCCCACAAACATCCGCAACACCAGAGGTCTCGAGAATGCGTTGCTGGCCTTTAAGGAGGGAACATACTCTCCTCCTGAAGGCTTCCAAGTCCTATCTGTTCGGAAAAACTTCACCTGGCAGCTGGCTTCATACAGCTGGTAGTGCGAGGCAGAAAACGCCACCGAAACCGTAAGATCATGGATTCCAGACGTCGCGTCAACATGAAATTTATGAAACACCACGCCCCGTCGGGAAGTCCGATGGCGAAACTGAGCTGCAGTAAATCGAACAGTTCCCCAGAACACTCCCCGCGACAGACACGGCGAAAGATGCAGAGTGATCCAACATCTTTGCGTCTGCGTCCAGGAGATCCTGTAATTTCCTACTTACCCGTTTTGTCTAGTGGAATTGGTATTCTGTGGCATGGCTGGTAAATGGGTTTCATTTCTTTGTTAATTGATAACTCAACAAGAAAATCCTAGAACGTGCCAATCTTAATGACATAAAATGTTGCAGGGATGTTTTTCATCTCGCACCTGCACTGCTGATTTCAATGATCCAATCACTGAGTGGTGTGTCCTATGGAAGCATAGGAAGGAAATATCTTGTTTGGATTGCTGTTCTGCTGTCGCTACTTTTTTTTTTTTTTACATCTTAAGACGGTTCCATGTATCCTCAGTGAGAAGATTACCTTTACTGCCAGAGTCTATCAATAGGTTGGCTTTTACTCTACCAATGTTACAATCTATGAGGCAATCTTCGTCGATCCGAAAAACGTAGTGTACCTCCTCGCGGTCCTCAAAGTTAAAGGCTAGTAGGCGTCTACGACGCTTTTATGAAGGTCAATTACAAATCTCTATATTGAAATATTGTATATTGTATTGCCACATTTAGCAAACAAAATTGTATAGGGCCACTACTAGAAGAACGGGCACGAAACTCGGGGCCACTCTCTAAAACGTCTTTTAACAATGCGTTACATACGTATTGTATAATAAAATTATTATACTACTAACTATATAAAAATATTTGTGTAATTTACGTAGTTGACAGGCCAAAGCGTGGCAGAGGCGGAATTGTCCAGGCACTTTTGTCGTCCAAGTAATCACAACTATGGAGTAGGATTTCATAATCAATATGATTCCCACATGCTACCTGAATTTCCCCTCTGTGAGCCCCGTAATATCTTTGGGAACTCTATTATTATATAAAAACCATACATAACCACCTAAGAAGGACCCTTTATTGTATTTGCGAAACTAAAACCTGACACCGCTATTTTATATTTATTCCCAGTGTTCCAATCGTGATTGTCACTGTTTAATTTAAACTTTTTTTTTTTTTTTTTTACCAACACTCATAATATTTTCAAACATATACAGATTCATAGGAACATATACAGATTGGTAAGGTCCATAGGATCCAATTCATATATAGCTCGAATTGCAATTATTTTGTGCTATCGTCCCTTCCTGACCTCTTATAAGGTTCAGGGTTATTACTGTTAGCAGCGTGTTGTCGTTTGTTACAACATTGTTTCTTACAACATTGTTGAAAATATCCAACAATGTCACACCTATGGTACTTTGCTTTTCTCACAGTATGCTTATTTTCCGCATTATGCATTGTGTGTAAGAATGTGTAAGGTATTTCCGCTTTCCCAAAATGATTAACAATATTGAACGCTATATCAATCATATTTCGATCAGTGTCCAGTATAAGGAACTACATTTTATGCGGATGAACGTGTGTCTGATAGCATAGTAGACCGTCACGAACTCCTTAGAATTTATGTGGACGAACGTGTGTCTGATGGCATAGTAGACCGTCACGAACTCCTTAGATTTAATGTGGACGAACGTGTGTCTGATAGCATAGTAGACCGTCACGAACTCCTTAGATTTAATGTGGATGAACGTGTGTCTGATAGCATAGTAGACCGTCACGAACTCCTTAGAATTTATGTGGACGAACGTGTGTCTGATAGCATAGTAGACCGTCACGAACTCCTTAGATTTAATGTGGACGAACGTGTGTCTGATAGCATAGTAGACCGTCACGAACTCCTTAGATTTAATGTGGACGAACGTGTGTCTGATAGCATAGTAGACCGTCACGAACTCCTTAGATTTAATGTGGACGAACGTGTGTCTGATAGCATAGTAGACCGTCACGAACTCCTTAGATTTAATGTGGACGAACGTGTGTCTGATAGCATAGTAGACCGTCACGAACTCCTTAGATTTAATGTGGACGAACGTGTGTCTGATAGCATAGTAGACCTTCACGAACTCTAGATTTTATGTGGACGAACGTGTGTCTGATAGCATAGTAGACCTTCACGAACTCCTTCAGTTGTGTATCCTCAATGGGATAAATTATGACTAATCTAAATATGATTTTCTTAATAGCCTGCACCCCTAGTTACTGTCACAAAGCCAGACAAACACAAATTACATGTTAGATCTTATGCTTGTATAAGAATATTTTGTCAACCTATAGGCATAATTTATTGAAAAGATTAGCTCACTTAGAGTGAAATACTGAGGTTCATATTAAAAATAACCGTTATGGCAGATTGTTCTTCTAGATATTTTCAATCGATTAAAGCACCTTGACCTTATTACCCTCCCCTCTTACAAAACTCATCGGAGGGTCCGTAGCCATATGGCCGGCAATTTAGAAAAAATATTGTGTACATACGCGCAGACTTTCCGTCAAAATTCAAAATGGTAGGTACTCACTTTTTTTCCTCGTCGCCAAAATGTAGTGGCGTGATTCACCACGGTTCTAAACACTGTCAGCACTTACACTATATGCACTCAATATAGATTTGGTTTCTGGTGTGTCGCCTTCGGAGGTCGGTAACAGACTGCCGAGTTACCTGCCGCGTCTTGTGACGTAAGCTTTGAAGGCTGAGTCATAGTATCTCAAATGACTATAGACTAGTAGCTACCACAGACTATAATAACGTCGATGAAGTGTTGCAAGTCTCGTAGTAAACTAACTACCACAAATATCTGAGTTACTACATAATATATTATTAGAAATGTATATCTTTAATATCTATATCCTACAGTATGTACAGTAGGTGTAGGTAGTTATGTAAAAAGAAATAATTTTAAACGCCATTGTATGGAGGTTTTTTATGTTATAAATTGATGAGACGAACAAGCCTAAAGGTACACTTCAGTCCAGTATAACTGTTCTCATTCTGCTTTACCGTGCACTGCACCCGTCACTCTGAGACGTTAATTTCTTATGTTCCGTTTCCACGCGCAGTAAAAAGATCCGCATAGTAAAAACGCGGGGCATGCGTTAAAATAAAAATATTAATATTATTGGTTTTCGTTATCGTTAACAAGTTTAAAGTTTAGTCTCGTTTGTAGTAAAACATAAGTTGAACTATAGGTGTCGCTCCATCCTCATGCAATGGTTAAAGAATGAGTGGACAAATGAGAGCTATGAGTCATATTGGCTTAACGACATATACCCCGCGAGCAAACCCCAGCTATAGGAGTGGATGGCGCGGCCTGGTTCGAATCCCGCACATGACCATAATGTTTCCTCTCGTGATTTTGTAATTTTGTAATAAAATCCACGTAAGTGTCGGCGTCGGCGTAGGCATCGGCGTAGACGTAGGGGTCGGCGTAGGCGTCGGCATCGTCGTCGACAGCGTCGGCATCGTCGTACTCGATGGTGTCGGTGTCAGCATCAGCGTAGGTGACGGTGTTAGCGTCGGCGTCGGTTTCAGCGTAGGCGTCGGCGTCGGTGTCGGCGTCAGCGTAGGTGACGGTGTTAGCGTCGGCGTCGGTTTCAGCGTAGGCGTCGGCGTCGGTGTCGGCGTCGGTGTCAGCATCAGCGTAGGTGACGGTGTTAGCGTCGGCGTCGGTTTCAGCGTAGGCGTCGGCGTCGGTGTCGGCGTCAGCGTAGGTGACGGTGTTAGCGTCGGCGTCGGTTTCAGCGTAGGTGTCGGCGTCGGTGTCGGCGTCAGCGTAGGTGACGGTGTTAGCGTCGGCGTCGGTGTCAGCGTAGGCGTCGGCGTCGGTGTCGGTGTCTGTTTCAGCGTAGGCGTCGGCGTCGGTATCGGTTTCAGCGTAGGCGTCAGCGTTGGTGTCGGCGTCAGCGTAGGTGACGGTGTAAGCTTCGGCGTCGGTTTCAGCGTAGGCGTCGGCGTCGGTGTCGGCGTCAGCGTAGGTGACGGCGCTAGCGTCGGCGTCGGTTTCAGCGTATTCGTCGGCGTCGGTTTCAGCGTAGTCATCGGCGTAGTTGACGGTGTCAGCGTCGGCGTCGGTTTCATCGTAGTTTACGGTGTCAGCGTCGGCGTCGGTTTCATCGTAGGTGACTGTGTTAGCGTCGGCGTCGGTTTCAGCGTAGGCGTCGGCGTCGGTGTCGGCGTCAGCGTAGGTGACGGTGTTAGCGTAGGCGTCGGTTTCGGTAGGCGTCGGTAAGTATGATATAAAATATTGAATAGTGTTGTCCAAGGTTTCGCAATAATTATACAATTATTTGCAGTGATCGTGGTCACGGGGTGATTGACCACGATCACTTTAAGCTATGGCGGGCTTTTTGCCCGCACTACAAATTATACAAATGTTTCGTTCAGAAACGTCATGGGAAAATACTTACGTAGGTAAACAGCCATAACGGAGTGTAAATGAACATTTCGACGGTTTTCATACAAAAAATAATATCGATTATTAAGAACATACGTTGAGTATTTAAGTAACATGTAGCGAGCTTGCAATGAAATTCATGTTTAGATAAATTCAAATTCAAATTCAAAATCATTTATTCAATTTAGGCGTCTACGACGCTCTTATGAAGGTCAATTACAAATTTTAATATTGAAATATTCTACATTGTACTGCCACGTTCAGCAAAAAAAGTTTATAGAGCCACTGCGAGAAGAACGGGCAAGAAACTCGGGGCCATTCTTTTAAACGTCTTTTTACAATGTGTTATAAACAATATAATACAATTATTACAATATTGGTTTAAATTACGTAGGAGACATGTGATGGCTTGGCAGAGGTGGAATTTTCCAAGCATTTTTGTCGTTTAAGTAATCACAAACTGTGTAGTAGGATTTCTTCATCAAAATATTTTTCACGTGCAATTTGAATTTTCCTTCTGTGAGCATTGTAATATGTTCGGGAATTTTATTATAAAACCGCACACAATTACCTAAAAAGGACCTTTTATTTGTCTTTGCTAATCTAAAACATGGTACCGTTAATTTATATTTGTTCCTAGTGTTGTAATGATGGTTGTCACTGTTTAATTTAAATTTACTCAAATTTTTCCGAACATACATAATATTTTCAAATATATACAGACTCGGTAAAGTTAATATATCAATTTCTTTAAAAAGATCCCTTAGAGATTCCCTAGGATCTATTTCATATATGGCTCGAATTGCACGCTTTTGTAAGATAAAGATTGTCTCTATCTCAGCAGCAGCTCCCCACAGCAATACACCATACGACATAATACTGTGGAAGTATGCGAAATAAACTAGCCGTGCAGTAGCTACATCTGTTAACTGTCTTATCTTACAAACTGCATATGCAGCAGAACTAAGTCTTCCGGCTAGATCATGTATATGTGGATCCCACTGTAAAGTTGAATCCATTTTGATTCCCAGAAAGACTGTCGCTTTGTCAATAGAGAGTTTATCTAGGCCAAGCTTAATGTTTGGTTCAACATAAGGAACATTTGGTAATGAAAACTTTAAACATTTGGTCTTTTTTGAATTTAACAGAAGATTATTAGCGGCGAACCATCCAGAGATCATAGATAACACATTATTTACATGAATGAGTTCACTATCTTTCCTATCTACTTTAAAAATCAGAGAGGTATCATCCGCGAATAAAACAATATCACAGAAATCTTTGACCATGCAAGGCAGATCATTAATATACGCTAGGAACAGAAAAGGTCCCAAAATTGATCCCTGCGGTACACCTATTTTTACGAAAGACCCGGAAGAAGTATTGCCATTTATTCCAACCATCTGTAGCCTGTCAGACAGATATGACTCTATTAGATTCAAAGCTTTTCCACGAACACCATAGTGTGAAAGCTTACGAATCAGAGTGCAGTGTTCTACACAGTCGAATGCCTTGGAAAGATCACAAAATACGCCAATAGCATCATGTGAACTCTCCCAGGCTTCAAGTATATGTGACATCAATTGAACACCTGCATCTGTTGTCGATCTGCTCTTAGTGAAACCAAACTGATTCTCATTCAATATATTATGCTCATTAAAATGAGATAAAAGTTGTTTGAGCATAATTTTTTCGAATACTTTACTCAGAACGGGTAAGATGGAAATAGGTCTATAATTGCAAGGGTCAGATGCAGCCCCCGACTTCAAAATTGGAGTGATTTTACTTAGTTTCATTAAGTTGGGGAAACTTCCTCTATCAACACAAAGATTGAATATTGTTACTAAGTATGGTGCAATAATGCAAATAATAGACTCTGCCACTTTAACTGACATACCTCACAAGTCTTCAGTACTCTTTATGTTTAAACTTTTGAATATCTTTATAATTTTTTTTTTTTTTTTTTATTTGGTTTTGTTCATTTTCCACAGACTCCGGGGTCCGTGCCATTTTTGAAGTTAACAGAGAATTTATTTAGTAATTACATTAATAGGGGGAGCATTCTTACATACTAGGGGAACACAATTTCAAGGAATTCACTTTATAATTTCAAAGTTTGTCGTGTATCTGAAAGAGAAGTCCGGTGTTTTGCAGGGAAAATTATGTTTTAATAGGGCTTCTGCTACACTGGGACAAGAATCCAATGATTTAGTGGCTTCTAGGGGTAAGTTAGAAAAAAAATGTTCAAATATATTCGCCACTTGTATTGGATCAGAGATTTGATGTTTATTAATAGTTAAGACATATGTTGAATCTCTAGGTTTATTCTTACCAGTCTCAGTATTTATAGTCTTCCAAATGGTTTTTATTTTATTTTTAGACTTGCTAATTTTGTCTCTGATAAAAAGAGATTTAACACACAAGCAAACAGACTTAAAAATTTTTGAATAGTTCCTAACATAATCATGAAACTGCTTGCAAGATGTTAAATTTTTCCTGCGATACAGATCAAACAAATAATCTCTACTTTTTCGGATACCTCTAGTTGCCCAATCACCAAACTTCAATTTTCCATTTATTTGTTTCTTTATTTTTGGACAAACTTTTTGAAACTCAATATTTACTAAAGAAAATAAGTTATTGTAGATGTCATTCGGGTCACAGTGAGAAAAACTTGTTATGCCAAGCTTAGCTTCTATGTTGGTACCGAGAATTTCTAGCCTACTGGTTGTTAACGGCCTATGTTCAACTTCATACCTCTCTGTTTCTCTATTTCCATCAAATTTTATCGCAAGGCCCTCATGATCAGACCTAATACCTTTCAATATTAACTTTTCTTTAATCTTACAGTTTGAGTATATATTGTCTATACAGGTAGATGAAGTGTCTGTTATCCTAGTGGGCTCACAGAACAGAAATTTCAAATTAAATGACTTAAATAATGAAATAAGATCAGTCTTATTTTTAGAATTCATTAAAATATCTATATTAAAATCACCACATACAAATATGGGTTTTCTGCATTTAGAGATTTTCCGCAGTATACTTTCCATAGTGGATAAAAATTCTGCAAAATTTTGAGCACGACCTTGATCTGTTGGTGGTCGATATACACACAACACAAGATGCCTGTCCACCTCCACACAAGCAACTTCACAGACACGTTCGACAGAACATCTGACTAAGTCACGGCGTTCTTTAAATTTTAAGTTATTATTTACAAGAATAATACACCCTCCTCCTTCTGCAGATGATCTGTTAAACGCACTGCCTACACTAAAATTCTTAACATTAAATAACATTGTATCTGCTCTTAGCCATGTTTCAGTAAAGCATAATATATCAAAAGGATATTTATCTAAGAGCATTTCAATTTCAAGTATTTTGCCAGGGAAGCGATTTATATTTTGGTAGTACAGTGCTATGTCAGAACACTTCCCTGTTGTCGGACTTAAAAGTTTAAATAGTCTGACTCAACATTTCTATTAGTACATGTACTAAAATCTGTAGCGTCAATAGAAGACTTGGTTATATTTCCTATAACCGACTCAATATTATAAGCTACCAAAGTAGCAATCAGATTTTTATATTTCTTAGGTAGGTACATCCTATCCCGAGTCAACATAAATTTAGTAATAAATTTATTACAGTCAAAAAATAAAAGTTTGTCACTATGACGACATGTCATATTAAATAATATGGTATTTAAAGAATGAATATGCTCATTCTGATTTTTAGTCAGTGCCTCTGAATAGGGAAAAGCACATAACATAATTTTAAATGCACTAAGGCTTATCAATGAGGTAACATTTGCTATTAACTGTTTCCTGTCAATACCTAAACTTTGGCCTAAGTACAATATAACAATGGTATTCCTATCAATTTCAGAAGCCATAATTTTCTTCTCAATCTGTTGATAAGAAGCACCAGGCATGCAGTAATTTTCTACAGAGCAGTGAAGTGAATTACCTAGTAATGAACCAAAGTTTTTGCCTATTGCATCTGAAAATACCAAAACCTTGGTAACCATATCCTGGTTAGTGGTGATACTTTGATTCTTCCTCTGCGCTGCTTCTGTGCATGTTTTGTTCAATGGCAGAGGTGTATGGCAAATTGTTGGTATTGCATGGGGCTCTCTGGTTGGTTGAAGCTGACCCATAGACCTTGAGCATGCACACTCAATAGTTCTCACACTCTCCATATTGGTGGTCACAAGATCTAATAAACTTATTGCTTCATTGTAGTGCTCACTAAGATGGTTTTGAGCTGATAAGTAGCTAGAGAAAATATTTTGCAATAATTTCTCTTTGTCTAGCAGCTCAGAGCGAAGACTCAGAGTATCATCATCATACAATTGTTTTGTGATTTCTACTTCATCCAGACAATTTTGAAGTTTTTCCTGTAATAGTAGCTTATCTTTCACCAAATTCACATTTTTCTTGAAATAGTTTAGGTTTTTAAGTTGTTTTTTACACTTAAACATCAGTTTCTTAAGCTTAAAATACTTTTTGACTTTTTTATGGCTCCGAAAGACTGGAATTTGACTGCATATAGTGTTCTCATCAGTCAAGTCAATAGTTTCAATTGGTGGCAGGGAGCTTGCTGATTCCATGCCACTACCGACCAGCTCATTATATAAATTTAAGGTGTCAGCGGCCTGTTCACTGAACTTTGTTGAGTTTAACACTGAGATTTCATCTTGAGCCTTGCTTAATTCAAACTCCAATTCTGATATACGGCTCAAGGCCTGTTCATGTGTCTCGCTACATTCTTTAAATGACAATACAATGTTCTGTAGCTGTTCATTTTGATAGAGTGCTTCTGAGTAATTGGTGTATAAACCAGCAAGTTCATTCTTGAGCTCAGTGTTTTTTGAGACAATTTTGTTCACCTCAACCTCACTGTCTTCTCTTTCTTGTAGAAGCTGATCAGAGAGTTCTTTGTACTTTTGAAGATCTTGCAGAGAAATTCTTAGTTTCTCTTCCAGTTCTCTTGCCAAGGTTTTCCTTGTAGTTACAGGCATACTGAAGCATCAACAACTCCGAACAATGTCTGCAAAACAGATAAAAGTAGCTAAGTTACCGTTTCAAAAAGTATTTTAAGTGCAAGGGGAGTGTTATGGTATGTATTTCTCATAATTCAATCTCAAAGTTACAATTAATTTATATATAAATTACAAGAATGGTGCATACCTAATATTGTAAACAAAATCAACAATCAAGTTTGAAAACAGTACAACCTAGTTATGCGGCCACCCGGTCTCCAGATAACAACTGGATCAGCAGTTTCTCGAGAAACTGCCGATGCATTATCAACAGCGACACCGGATTTCTGTATAACGCGTGGGTAGCTGTCTGGATAGATTAAGTTAGTCATTAAGAACATACGACTTTGTTCGGACGCATCTTTTATTAGTATTAAGAGCAGTTACCTCGTAGACACAACTACGTGCGCACGCGTACTTCCCGCTCGACCGTCACTTGCGCACTCACGCTACGCACACAAACGTACTCGGCGCGTAACAACACAGCTGACTGGTGTTCACTCATTCAATCGCGTTTCTCAAACTTTTTTTGCACTTTTTTGCTTCGTGATGGAGTCGTTTAAATGCATACGCTGTGAAGCGGAGTTTAGGGATGGCGCACTGTGCTCCGTTTGCCATGGACGCTTTGACTTCCCTTGCTCTGGTATAACTGAATCTGGTTATCGTAAACTAGGAGACAGGAAGTCTACCTGGAAGTGCCTGTCCTGTAAGGGAATCGTGAGTCCACTCCTTCCACTTGGTAAAGGCTTGGCTAAGTCTCCTGTACCTGCAGATTTAGAGAGTATTGCACTTGATATAAAGCGGCTTGGTGCTCAGATAGCGTCGCTGCCGACCTTGATGGCTTCCGTTCAATCAATACAAGCTGATATCACTGATCTTAAAACCTTGAAGTCGGATATCGCAGATCTGAAGCTCATGAAGCCTGCCGTGGCAGACGTTAAAGCCTCAGTAGAATTTATGCAGAGCTCCTTCGAAACGCTGACTGCCAGGATTGCTGATATCAGCCAGGAAGTTCAAGGACTTCTGAAGACCAGGGATGAAGTCCGTTTTCTTCAGCAGCGTGTTGAACAGCTGGAGTGCAACGCAAGAGAGATGGAACAACGATCACGCATGAATAACATTGAGATAAAAGGAGTACCAATATCTCAATCAGAAAATTTATTTGAGATAGTTGCGAAGATTGGTGGCCACATCAGCTGTTCCATTGCGCAGGAGCAGATTAATTACATAGCAAGAATACCCATGCGGAACGATAAACTTAACAAGACAATCTTGATCTCCGTACACAATAGGTATGTTAAAGAAGACTTTGTGGCTGCAGCAAAAAAGTATACCATTGTCCCAGCCGATTTGGGTTTGCGTGGCGACAAAAGAATATTTGTCAACGATCATCTTACCCTGGACAACAAGTTGCTGCTCAACAAAGCGAAGGCCCTGGCCAAGGAACGGGGATTTGCATTCGTTTGGGTGAAGGGTTGCAAGATTTTTGCACGAAAAAGTCCCACCTCGAATATACTGGCTATAAAATCGGAGTTAGATCTGAAAAAGATCTCGTAAACTGCAACGTATTATCTTTATTTACGGTATCTCATTGTTTATGTTCTAACCTTCGCTCTAAATGTTTGAGAAACATCGGCTTGCTCCCACGCGTGTGTGCAGACCGGCCTAGTTTGATCCAGTCTTATATGCATGTGTGTGCCTCACACTCGGTACTTAAGCTAACGCTGTATCTTGCTCGCACCCAGTTCGGCAACTACCTTCATGCTATTATTTCTGATGCATTATTTTACGCTGCATATGATTTATTCAAGCGCTCGTATGCTTTGTTTATCTTTTTGAATGACTCAAATGCTTTATTATATTGTTATGTTCACTTTTACACTATCAAGCCTACTACACAGCAGCTAGTTTTGAGCTTTAACAATGTATAATATTTATTACCAAAACGTTCGTGGCTTACGAACGAAAACTTCAGATTTCTACAGAAATGTTTCTATGAATAGTTACGACATTATATGTCTGACAGAAACCTGGCTTTTGGAAGGTATACGAAATAGCGAGTTATTTGACGATCGTTATATAGTATTTAGACGCGACAGGGATTTTTTGAAAACGGGAGAGGGGAGGGGAGGCGGAATTTTATTAGCAGTCCATCGCGGGATTACGGCCGAAGCTTGTAATGAGTGGCGTTCGAACGCCGAAGATTTATGGATTACACTAACTCTTCATTGCCGGAGACCGAGGGTAGCTTACAAGCTTCATCTGTGTGTTGTTTACATTTGTGACGAGAAGAGAGGTAATTCTTTATCGGAGCAATTAGAAGTTTTTGCGGATAATATGTCCGATATAGTACTGAAAAATCCATGTAATAAATTCCTTATAATGGGTGACTTCAACATGTCGAATTTAAGCTGGAAAGTGGCTGACGATAGTTCCTTTTACGTTGCTGAAAATATTCAGGGCACCGTACAGCAAAATTTATTTGATGATCTTGACTTGTGTAACTTAATGCAATTCAACAATATTCAAAATGCTAATAATAGAGTACTTGATTTAATTTTTTCTAATAATGATGTCACAGTAGCCCGCTGTCTAAGCCCTCTGTCCAAATTAGATGCAGCACACCACCCTGCTCTTTGTATATCTGCAGATTTTGTTCAATTACACAAGCTAAAACCTTGTCCTTATTTAAAATATCTATATAATAGTGGCGATTACGCCGCTATCAAATTAAAACTAGATGATATAAACTGGCAACAGGTACTGTATGATAGGTCACTGGAGGATGCAGTATCCTTCTTTTATAGTACTCTTAATGATCTTAGGACAAGTTATATACCTTCCAAAATTGTCACACCTACACAGAAATACCCCCCTTGGTTTAAAACACCTCTTATTAAAATATTAAAAGAGAAATATAAATATCACCAGAAATACAAAAATTACGGTAATCGGTCTGCCCACCAATCCTTTGTCATTTTAAGGGATCGTGCTAAATCATTGGAGAATCAGATGTTTAACGATTTTATATCTAGCATTGAATTAAGCATTTCTAAAAATCCCAAAGCGTTTTGGTCTTATGTCAAAATTAAAAATCAAAGTAACTCATACCCCGCGCTATTACGATTCAGTCAGCGCGCATCCGATTCCGGGGAGGAGATATGCAATATGTTTAGCGAATATTTTCACTCCACATTTTTAGATAGTAGCGATATGGACTGCTCACTGGATGATTCCGCGAACAATATGACATCAACGGACATAGCGGATATCGAGTTTAACTGCTCAGAAATCTGTAAGCTGTTAGAGTCCTTGGACTTAAACAAATCTGCGGGTCCTGACAACATACCAGCACTATTTATTGTTAAATGCGCTAAAAGCTTATCAACCCCTCTAGCCCTACTTTTTAGACGATCTGTAACTGAAGGTATTATGCCTACGATATGGAAATCAGCGTACGTCACACCTATACATAAAAAGGGACCTAAAAACTTAATTGAAAACTATAGACCTATCTCTAAATTATGTCTGTTTGCCAAAATTCTAGAAAAAGTGATATATAAGCAACTTTATGGTGCATTAAAACAGTCACTCAGCTCACAGCAGCATGGTTTTTTAAGAGGTAGGTCTACCACATCAAATTTGATCGTCTGTAGTGAATATTTAACGCTGCATATGTCCAAACCTTCTCAAGTCGATGTCATCTACACGGACTACAATAAATGTTTCGACCGTATCGATCACACAGTACTTCTTCGCAAGCTCCAATCCGTAGGTATTCGAGGTAACTTATATAGGTGGTTTACGTCGTACGTACGGAACAGGTGCCAGACAGTAGTACTTAGTGGATATACGTCATCACCTATGCATGTCCCCTCATGAGTTCCACAGGGATCATTATTGGGTCCGCTTTTGTTTAATATTATTGTCAATGATGTTTCTTCATGCTTCAAATACTCCAAAGTAATTCTATATGCTGATGATATGAAGATACTCTGTCCTATTGACTCGCAAGAAAGTGCGCACCTTCTTCAAGATGATCTCAATCGATTTAACAGTTATTGTCTATTGAACAAATTGGACCTAAATGTATCAAAATGTTTCGTATGCACATTCACTCGTAAGCCTCAACCTCTTATAATCAATTATAAACTCAAAAATACTTTCATCACAAGAGTTCATTCAATTCGCGACTTAGGCATTATTTTTGACACAAAGTTACTTTTTGATGAGCACATCAATAACATCATAAACAAGGCATCGAGAGCGCTTGGGTTTGTCTTGCGCTTATCGACTGAGTTTAAATCTATAAAAACTGTCAAAATCCTTTATTGTGCCTATGTACGTAGTCATTTAGAATATGCTTCACAAATTTGGAACCCTATGTATGACGTTTACATCACACGCATTGAGCGCATTCAGAGGCGGTTTCTCCGTCATCTTCAGTTTAAAATCAAAAGATATTTCCCAGACTACAACCAGCGCTGTCATAAATTTCACATTCTTCCTTTAGATATAAGACGACAAATTGCTGATGTAGCATACTTAATTAAGATAGCGAGCGGTACAGTTGACTGTCCTGAGTTGCTTAACTTAGTGGGAGTGAAGGTGACAGCTGATCCTACTAGGAGACCGTGTAAACTATACACTCCAATAGTTAATTCTAATTATAGGAGAAACAGCTACTTGATAAGAGCAAGCCGTTGTTTCAATGACGTAGCATCTCGGCATGACCTTGATATTTTCAATACGTCTGTTGAACAAGTTAAGAGGGTATTGTCTAATGCATTTTTCAATTAGTTATATTCTTGTGCAAGTGTTGTATTATTTATATTTTTTATTTTTCAGTGTTTTAGTCTACTCGATTAGAATAATTATCTTAATTTATTAGTGGAATCTTTTAAATGGCCTTCAGCACCTATGCAACGTTTTAAGCTATTATATACCTAGCTGTAAGAATCCCAAAAGTGTAAAAATAAAATAAAAAATAAAATAAAATAAAATCTTTTATTAAAAATAGTGTTTTTTAAAAAGCTCTTTCGCGCTCCCGTAAACTTGACTGGCGCAGCCGGTAGGATCGCATAATTAGCTGTGCCGTCCTTCGCGAAAGCACCTAAAAAGTGTTGTTTTATGTGAACAGTGATATACGCAATCCTAAAAGTGCGTGTTCGCGATTCGCGATTGACTGGCGTGTGTGCGATCCTCGAACCAAAGAAATACGTCGAGAAATACAAAGGAGCATGTTGGAGACTGGCTGGTGAGTGAATTTTTCGCCAGCCTCTCCCTATCCACTTCATTATATTTGGAATCGAACTTTTTCCATTATAGTTTATCTGGTTTATCTAAAAATAGGTCACTGTTAGTTGTAAGTATTAAGATATTGTGCGACTGTTGCATCTACACCTAATTAAATAATATAGGGTTCAAATACTTACTTAAGACAACTCTGCTATATAATTTAGGATAACTGTGTCTATATATAAGTTAGTTAAATAAATACCTTAAAATGACGACCATTAAAGTCATACCAACCGATATGCTCAAGCTTATCCCACTTTATGACGGCGATAAGCGTCATTTAAATTTATTTTTGGGGAAATGTGAATATGTCATTAGTAATTTTCGTGGAAATAATGATCAGAATACTTATGTTATGCATGCGATAACCAGTAGATTAACAGGTGAAGCTGCGGCTTTAATGAGTGAGAGGGAAGATATACTTTCATGGTCTGACTTTAGGGCCTTGTTCATCCAACATTTTGGTGATCCGAGAAATGAAGAATGTATAGCAATTGAATTGGAAAGCTTAAAAATGAAACAGGGTGAGAATTATCTCGAATTCTGCAATCGTATCCAATCTACTAGAGCAGTTCTGATATCGAAAGTAAATCAACTGTCTAATTTGGATATTAAAAAGGCTAAAATCATAATCTACAATAATACAGCGCTCAACGTGTTTCTGTATAATTTGCCAGAAAATTTAATACGCATTGTAAGACTTAAATCACCAGCAACTTTAGAAAAGGCCTTAGAATATGTATTGGAAGAAGTAAATTTTTACGAACAATATAGCATGAGAAACAGGTTAAATAAACAGCCGTTGACACAACCACCATTTAAATTCGGGAACTCGAACATGTCTAGCATGGCCAACACGCCTAACATGGCTAACATGGCCAACATGCCTAACATATCCCGCATACCTAGCATGCCCATTCAACCTAGTGGTTTTAAACTACAGGCATCGGCGCCGCCGCCACCTCGATTTAATTTCGGTATCCCGAATAATCAAGGGAGTTTCCCTCAAGTTAACCAAAAACCTTTTGGCATTCAGCCACAGTTTGGGTATAGACCACAGTTTAGCCCCCAACAATTCAATATGCAGCAGAGGTATATGCCACCATCACAGTTTAATTTAAGACCCCAACAGCAGCAACAATTTGGGTATCGCCCCCAATTTAATCAAGGACAATTCGGATACAAACCCCCCCAAATTATGAATAAGCCGGGAAACACTGACGTTTCTATGCGTACTGCAGCACCCGTTAAGTCTCAAGGGCAAACGCAACCACAAGGGTTTCGTCTTAACGAACTAGAATTAGGTGAAGCCGCTTGTTTTGATTATAACAATTATGAGAACGTTTATGAATATGATAGTCAGGAAGATTGGCAACAGAATGAATTTAACTACTATGCAGACTACCAACAGCCAGAAATGATTGAGAAGGATGCAGAAAATGAAATAGTGAAGAATGATAGTATGCCTGAAGAAGTTCAAAATTTTTACATTCAGGCCTCAAAGAAACCTCAGAAATAGTACAATTAAACTGCGACATTAAACTTAAATTACCATACGTGTACATACCTGAAATAGACGCTAAGTTTATGATTGATACTGGGAGTACCAGATCATTTATAAGCCCCCACAAGGCTCATGAATTCTTTGAGTCGTACACGGTCTGTGAACCTTTTACGGTTATAAGCACACATGCTTCGAGCAGCCATAATGAGGTTATTCATGTACCTTTGATGCCATCTTTTCATAGCGCGGAATGCCATAAGTTTTACGTTTATGAGGTGGACACCAAGTACGATGGGTTGATAGGTAACGATCTTTTGAGGCAACTCGAGGCCGTCATTGACCTTAGAGATTCAAAGCTCATCACCAAGACAACAACGCTACCAATAATTAATGATAGTAATAATTATGATATTGAGTTAGACTCACGAACAGAACAACTTGTGAAATTACCTACGGATCAATTTTCTGGGGAAGCAATTTTAAATTATACAAAATTCTGTGAAGGAGTTAGGATGCCATCAGCTATCGTGAAGTGTAAAAATGGTTATGCCACCACTATCATACAAAATACGCTAGATACACCCATGACTTTGACTATAACCAAACCTTTTAAGGTTACTCAGTACTCTGAACAAACAAATAGTTTGAACTGTACAGACGTAGAAATGAAGGACATGGAAGTAGACAAAATTTTAGATGACAATTTGACACGACTGCGACTAGATCATATGAACGAAGAAGAAAAAATATATATTAGTGACTTATGCAAGGAATACAAAGATATATTTCATAGTGACCAGCTACCTTTGACATTAACGAACCAAATTAAGCACCGTATTAAAACTAAAAATGAAGATCCAATATATGTTAAGCCTTATAGGCAACCACCTGTACAAACGGCAGAAATAAAATCTCAAGTTGAAAATTTACTAAAAAACAACGTCATCGAAGAATCATATTCCCCTTGGAATGCACCTGTACATCTTGTGCCAAAAAAACTTGATGCCTCTGGTGAAATAAAATACAGGATGGTGATTGACTACCGACGTTTAAACGACATCACTATAGACGACAAATATCCTTTGCCTAACATTACTGACCTTTTCGACAAGTTAGGAAAGAGCAAGTACTTTACGACACTAGATCTTGCAAATGGCTTTCACCAAATAGAAGTAGATAAAGATGACAGACAAAAGACCGCATTTAGCACAGAATCAGGTCATTATCAATATCTCAGGCTGCCTTTTGGACTCAAAACTGGACCAGCGACCTTTCAGAGGACGATGGATAACGTTCTGAGAGGGCTACAAGGGCTACACTGCCTAGTCTACATGGATGACGTCATTGTGTATAGTACTAGCTTGCAAGAACACCTCAAAGACTTAAGAACAGTTTTCGACCGACTTAGAGCGACTAATTTAAAGGTACAACTTGATAAATCTGAATTCCTAAGAAAAGAAGTTCTTTATTTAGGACATACCATCACTGACGAAGGGCTGAGACCTAACAATGACAAAATTAAAGCCGTACTAGACTATCCACTACCAAAAACTACAACAGACATAAAAAGTTTCTTAGGACTCATTGGTTACTATAGGCGGTTTATTAAAGACTTCGCCAAAATAACCCAGCCCCTAACAGCTTGCTTAAAGAAACGAAACAAGATAGTAATTGACCAAAAATATATAGACGCCTTCCAAAGGTGCAAAGAACTCCTTACACACGCACCGATTTTACAATTCCCAGACCATAGTAAACCCTTTATACTTACGACTGATGCCTCAAATGTAGCCTTAGGTGCCGTACTGTCTCAGGGAACCATAGGCAGTGACAAGCCAGTTGCCTACGCCAGCCGAACCCTTAGTGAAACCGAAATGCGATATAGCACCATCGAACGCGAACTCCTTGCCATTATTTGGGCAGTCAAACATTTCCGACCTTATATTTATGGTAAACCTTTCACAATCTTCACTGACCATCGACCTTTAGCTTGGTTGTACTCTCTTAAAGAGCCCAATAGTAAATTAACGCGCTGGAGACTGAGATTACAAGAATATGATTTCAAAATAATCTTTAAAAACGGGAAACAAAATACTAATGCAGACGCTTTATCCCGGATAAAACTAAATGCCATAGGTGACTCTGACGATGTGTCAATGAAAGCAAATATAGACGAGACAGAAAAAATTAATGACTTACTAAGAGACATTGAAGTATATAGAGAAATTGACGATAGAGTAGAAGCTCTAGCGAGTAGAAAAGATAGCGAAGAGACTATGTCGGTATCAGATACTTCAGAAACATTAACAGCCAGTGTCACATCCGAATTAGAACAAACTTACCCTCTTCGCCCACTTTCTAATAGTAGCGCTACGGAAACTGCACATTCTGCCGTAGAATTAGAAAATAAAGGTATTCCTATTCTTAACGAGGCTATTGATATCAAGCCAAATCAAATTTTGGTATATACATGGTTCAATAAAAGTATGCAAGTAAAAGACATTTCTAACAGCAAACAAAAAATACTTGAAGTATTTCTGCCTGTAAACGATGAAAAACTAATTACAGATGTTCTCAAGCAATATATACAACCTAAACGCAAATATTTCATATACTTCGAAAGCGAACAACATAGGAAAGATTTCAATAGAGTTATTATAAGGCTATTTAAGGAAGGTACCGTTGAATTTTACGAATGTACTGAAAGAGTTGTGTATGTAGAAGACGAGAATGAACAAAAGGCTATAGTCCTGCAACATCACGAAGGCAAAACTTGCCACCGAGGCATTAAAGAAACCATGCTTAGAATAAAAAGGAATTATTTCTGGACTAACATGCAAGAGACAATATCAGCAGTCATAAATGGATGCGAGGCATGTAGAAAGACGAAGTATGATAGAAAGCCACTTAAACCTCCCATTCAACTAACCCAAACTCAAGATGCACCCTTTCAGGAAATCTTCATAGATATATTTAGCATAGAAAACCGTTCATACCTGACTGTAGTTTACGCCTTTAGCAAACTAGCACAAGCAATAGAAATAAATAATAAATCAACAGCAGAGGTGGTTCGCGCATTAATTAAATACTTTTCCACGTACGGCGTGCCAAGAAAATAAGTAGTGACCCAGGAACTGAGTTCAATAATGAACTTATTAGAGAGTTAGCAGCTATGTATAAAATTGAATTGCACATTTGCACACCACATAACCCAAACTCTACAGGAATTGTTGAACGATTCCATTCTACATTAATAGAAATCTACCGCTTAGCAAAATATGAGCAAAAATGTACCGATGCAGCGTCGGTGATGACCTACGCTATAATGGCTTACAATAACTCTATACATTCTGTTACTGAATTAACTCCTTTTGAAATTGTCTTTGGCCACACAGACTCCAATAAAATGTTTGATGCTGACTTCGAAAAATGCTACATACAACAACTGTTAAAAGATCACGCAAAGCGAACTAAATATCTCTATCAGTATTTATCAAATAAAATGTTAGAGAAAAAGGAAAAAATTAGGGAAAAACGAACTGGAGAATGCGTAGTTCTACAAGAAGGTGAAGTAGCTTTTGTTAAGGATATTAACACTCGAAAAAGCAAAGACAAAGCTAGGTACCGAAAGGCAAAGGTCAAAGGTCAAATAGAGAAAAATATAGTACCGGTAGAAATAGGAAATAGAGAAACGAAAGTAGCAATTAAGAATATTAAACGTCCTCCACAGGTGGTGCGTGGTCATGATGGCCCTTCTTCCTTGCAGCCGGGGCCTTCATCTGCAAAAGCTTGATGGAAACCCCGGATTGTTACCCGTAAAAGAAGGACAAGCTTACAGACAGGAAGACAAATGGATTATAGTGAAAAAACTTGATTTGAACGGCTTAGAAAACGATTTGGAATTTAATATACAGAAATACGAAAAATTTACAAAATAAGTTGATTTACATAAAACTTATATTACAGAATTTTCCGGTATCAGAACTCAGATTGAATATTTAAAAAATATTACTTATATTAAACTAAGACAATTAATTCCATCTAGAAGAGTAAAGAGAGGTCTAATCAACCCCCTGGGTTCATTAATCAAACAAATATCGGGTAATCTTGACTATGACGACGTGGTTCGCTATGATAAAGAGATTTCCAAAATCGAGTCGAAGGAATTCATTCTAAATAAAAGGATGACCGTGGTTACCAAAATGTTAGATAGTTTAATAAATAATACAGGCACTTTAAATGAAAATTCAATAATTATAGATAATCGATTGAAACGGATTGAAGAGATTATAAAGGCGGGAAATAATAAAGAAAACAACGGTTTGTACCTTACCCATGCTCTAAATATGTTTCATATGTTTTCAATTTCTTTTAGAACATCATATATCATGCTGAGTGAGATAGAAACGGCATTAGCATTCACTAAAGTATCTGTATTACACCAGTCTGTAATTAACGCAACAGAATTGTTAACCCTTCTTAAGGTAATAGAGCAAAGTCACCCCTTAATGTATGAAGTTAATGAAAACAATTTATTACAATTCGAACGAGTAATCAAGGTAAAGGCTTTTTAAAGGCAAACCAGATAATTTATATTCTAGAAGTACCCTTAACAGATGCAAATATATATAACTATTATAAAATGTATTCCACTCCAATTTTCAAGTCTTCTGTTAATAAGACTATAGTAGTTCTTCCCGAATTCCCCTACCTTTTGGTGAAAAATTCCATGTACTTGCCTGTTAGAAAG
The DNA here is from genome assembly GCA_963854805.1 of Plagodis dolabraria. Classification (NCBI taxonomy): domain Eukaryota; kingdom Metazoa; phylum Arthropoda; class Insecta; order Lepidoptera; family Geometridae; genus Plagodis; species Plagodis dolabraria. Next base: position 1,520,296 of record OY978453.1, on the reverse strand, counting down.
CCTTGCGAGAAGATCCATGCTGATACGTTCCTATGCAGCGACGAGAGCGTCATACAATTCCAAAGGCCAACCTGTGTAGAACAACTTCTGGAGTTCCGAGCAGATCTGACTTCTTGTATAGCGTATAGTGTTGAAGTAGAAGACATCAAGGTCCAGCGAATCAGTTTGGAAAGCTGGATTATGTTTACGCGCAAACCGACTATATTAGCAGAGAAATGTGAGAGCGACGATGTCAGAGAATCACTTCAGGGTACATATATAATAACAACTACGCCGAATTGCGTTCTTCACCTGAACGAATTAAAGTTATCATACCAACACACAGTTGCTGAAAACCTTCAGTATCAAATTACGCCAGTTATTAACTTACCTGAACTAAAAATAGTTAATTCGACATATCTACCTTCTATTAACATAAAGGATATTAATTTGGAGGAAATGAGACAGTTCTCGCGTATTCTGAAGTTGACAGGAAGTGATGTGTTCAGTGAAAGTCTCTATGGTGACAGTGAAAACGTAAATTTTAGTGGTATTAACACTAAGAGTATTAGTTTAGCTACTGTTATATTATATGTGTGTCTACCTGTAAGCTGTATTAGTTATATAGTATATCGTTTTAGAAATAAGTTCTTGCGAAATCATCGGAACCCGATCGAAATCTCAGTGGAACCCGATAATTTCGCACTTGATGAGGGAGGAGTTATGCGGCCACCCGGTCTCCAGATAACAACTGGATCAGCAGTTTCTCGAGAAACTGCCGATGCATTATCAACAGCGACACCGGATTTCTGTATAACGCGTGGGTAGCTGTCTGGATAGATTAAGTTAGTCATTAAGAACATACGACTTTGTTCGGACGCATCTTTTATTAGTATTAAGAGCAAAATAAAATCTTTTATTAAAAATAGTGTTTTTTAAAAAGCTCTTTCGCGCTCCTGTAAACTTGACTACCTACATAACATATCTATTATTTGTTTACATTCATATATGCAACAGATAAAAGGGAAAAAGAAACAGGAAATATGTTAAACAGTAGAAACACAGAGAAATTAGTTGAACAGACAATGGTTAGAAACAGATGGGAGAGAAAAAGTATGAAACTTTTATCTGACAAATGAATGATGGTAAGTACCTAATAGGTAATTGGTACTCAGGTACCATAACATATGTTATTTATAACAGGTAATTTTTGTAGACTTGACTACTACAAATAAATAACTTTGAGAATGAGTTGCAGCTAGGATTGGGTGTCAAATAGTAGTGATATGTCTGAGACAAAAGAAAAACATCAACTTTGCTTCCACTATTTTGTCAAGCAAAGAGAGTCAGTACACTGCCAATGTGTGATTATTAACGTAGCTCACCAAGTGAGTGTTAGTGGAATTGTGTTAAATGTGTACTTAGAGATAGATTTTAGACATATTACTCCCCAGTAAATCCAAGGTGTTTGAATTTCCAACCGCTGCTGCAGGATGAGGCACTATGATTTTTATTCACTGTTTAGTGAATATGTCACCAACAGGCTTTGTTCACTATATAAAGCTACTTTTTATTAACACTTTTTACTTGAAAACACAACAAATTAGCCTTATTTTCTATATAGATAACATTTTAAGACAATTTTTCAATTGATAGTTACATTGCTAGCTAGTTTACATGATAGTTCACATTTCATGTGTGCTGTGCTATAAATTAAAAAACATACTTACCAATCTTTGGTTTCATCACAAAAGGAAAGCTCGAGGTTTTTATATGAGGCATTACGGCCAAGTTAACCTATTTTATCTTATTTTATGCCCGATAGGTTAGCCTTTGACCACTATCTCACCTGATGGTAAGTGATGATGTGGTTGAAGATATTGTTCAGGCTAACCTAGAAATACTGGCTCTCAAGGATAGCTGCCGGAACACACCGTTAGGTGTTTGGCGGCAGATTTTCTACTTGAGGGTGGTAGCTAGCCAGGTGGACATTCACAACATCCGTTACCACCTTGCTATAACGATTGCAATCCTAGTACTGCGATCCCGAAGCACGGAAGCGCTCAATAGTAATGTCACTAGCGGTCACCCATCAGACTCCTGACCGCGGCGGACGTTGCTACTTCGCTACGAGCGCTTCAAAACCTGTATGTTTAGATACTGTTTACGTGCAAGTAAAACATATTATCTCAATCATTCTTTTTTGTTAGATATAACTTCTAAAACAAAATTGTTCTATCAAATAATAAATTTGAATATATGAGTAGGAAATAAAACACATAAATATTAGTCAAAGTCAAAGTCAAAGTCAAAATCATTTATTCAATTTAGGCGTCTACGACGCTCTTATGAAGGTCAATTACAAATTTTAATATTGAAATATACTACATTGTACTGCCACGTTCAGCAAACAAAAGTTATAGAGCCACTGCGAGAAGAACGGGCAAGAAACTCGGGGCCATTCTTTTAAAGGTTTTTTTAAAAATGTGTTAAGTACATACTATATAATAAAATTATTACAATACTTAATTTACATTACGTAGGTGTTAGGCGCTAGCTTGGCAGAGGCGAACCAGTCCAAGCATTTTTGTCGTTTAAGTAATCACAAACTGTGTAGTAAGATTTCTTTATCAAAATATTCTTCACATGCAACTTGAATTTTCTTTCTGTGAGCGTTGTAATATGTTTGGGCAATTTATTATAAAACCGCACACAATTTCCTAAGAAGGACCTTTTATTTGTCTTTGCTAATCTAAAACCTGGCACCGCTATTTTATCTTTATTCCTAGTGTTATAATCGTGAGTGTCACTGTTTGATTTAAATTTGCTCAAATTTTTACGAACATACATAATATTTTCAAATATATACTGTGGTGGTACAGGCTAGTGTGATCGTCTAAGTTAAGAGTTATGATATATTGAGAAAGGATCACTTGATTCAGAGATACGAAATCATAGGAGAGCTTTACTTAATGTGATTGTAAATCATCACTCATGTCTTACACAAGTTTTATGTCAGTACATAGGCCGAATGTCCATAAAATAATCACTTCTATATTCCTCCTGGCTTGCTTTAATTAAGAGAGGTCAACAAGTAAATTAATTAAAATAGTTAATTAAATATATATTCATTATATTAATGTATACGTTTGATTTATAAGGTATATATGGAAGAGTTATTTCTAATTAGACCATCCTTAGCAAGTGGCAAGATTCAATATAGAAATGCAGAATTTTATGTGAGAGGAAAGATCATCTCCCCCATAGAAACCAGTCCAACTAACGTCTAGGGAACCTATAAAACGCGGCTCAGCGTACACCTAAGTGTTTTCAGGGCGGAACCAACCTTTTAACCTATCATGAGCTGAGGAGCTCTATTTATTCTTATAGCGAAATAAGCGCTATTTGTATATTTTATCAGCCCTTTTAAAACCATGGATTTATGTATATCTCAAATATCACGTGATTCAACACAAAATTTGTGTTTGCCTGGCCAGGCTTATAGAAATCTATAGGTCGGTTCAGATGAGAGGACGTGTATTGTGACGTATTGTACTGCCGCTTCTAGGCACAACCATGTAATGACTTGTGAAATCTAGGTCCCATATTCTTGTTATAGGCCTTCAAAATATAAGACTGTAAAAAAGCACGCTCTCCTAAGATATCGTTTTGCAGTTATTCCCTATCATAGTCCTAAAGATATAATATAGATGTTTAGAGTTAATGGAATTGTATACTGTACTTATTTTAATATACTCCCTGTTGAAGGTCAGGAACTGGACTCGTTCTCCCCTTACTGTCAGCTCGCAGGACTTTGTGTTGGAAATTATATGACCTATCTATCTAGATTAGATACTACGTTATAGCCCTAATAAAATAATTTATGTTATATTACTATCTTTGTACTAGAATAGTTAAAAATACTCTATACTCAAGGATATTCTACTATACTAAATAATTATTTCTCAAAATATTATTTTATTATACTGTTATTAACTAAATAAACTATCGTAAATTATTTATCAAAACAAATTATAAATTTATCTCAAGATCTAATTAAGTGTGGATTACTATTTCAATGGCTAGAATTCAAATAATCATTTAATTTACTGTAGATTCAATTATTCTTAATATATTATATTATATTCTATCTGATTGGAAAGGTTCTTAATCATAAAATAAAATAAGTTTAATATAGATCATATTAATTTTATTATAATGATCTTAAAAGTTGTTGTGGTATTTAAGCGACACTCTTTGATTATTTAAATCATGAAAGATACATATATATGTATTTATAAAATACATATATATATTAATCACATGATCCGCTATTCATTTCCTAGACTTTATTTAAGAGGAAATAAATGAATAGCGAAATAAAAGAAAACCTCTTAAGTCGTATTACACAGTATTAGCAAAATCAATTAACATTAACATGCACACAGTTATTTACAAAATAAAACCATACCCATATGTAATTTTCAACATAACAAGTGATATCTTTGACATGAATATACTAATTGTATGTAGCAAATAAGATATATGTATTCAATAAGGTAATACGATTTAATACTATCATTAATAAATTGACTATTCAATTTAATTTAATTTTCCTTACAACAAATCCTCTGAAATTCCATAAAAAAATATATTGGGTGTAATTTTAAATTTATCGCTAGAATTAACTCTATAGTATGTTGAGAATAGGATTTATCAACTTTACCGAATGATTGTCTTCTAATATCACTGAATTTAAACTCAAGTTGTTAATTTATCAAATAATAATAAAACACTGAAGTTACTGCAGTTTTTAAACTGACTTCCGCGTTAAACCAGCGCTAATCTGTTAATGTTCGTCCTGTCTCCTCTCTTCGTCTTTGCAAGGTCAGAATTCCATCCCCTCTCTGTATGTAAGGAAACACCCCCATCGTCATCGATTGGTTGATCTAAAATAAAATAAAACAGCCACAGATCATTTGTTCTATGATAGGTTAATTCCAGGGTCGGTTAAGTAAACACCCTCGCAACAATACCCTTCACATTTCCCACGGTTTGCAGTTTTGCCAAGCTTCACAAAAAAACCCTCCAACCCAATTTTTTTGTGAGTCTCGCTTTCGAGTGGCCATAAAATCAAGAATAGATTTTGAATGCGTTTGTTTTTATCTTTTAATAGGTTCCCGGCGCCAGACTGTCAATTTTTTTTGTGTTTTTGTGTTATTTTTAAAAATTCATTTAGGCAGCTCTACTTATTCGTCAAATAAAAAACTTCGTTGTATGTGTCATATACGAGAATACATAATTACCTATACTATATATGTGAGATACCTCCACATAAACGCCCCCAAATAGATACTAAAATGTTGTCATAAATTTGTTTTAATTGACATAATTTTTGTCATCTATTTTCCTTTCTAATTACACGTATTATGCTTGACCACATATCTCTTATCAAATGACTGATATACTACATCTCTCATTAATTTCTGTTGCATGTTATTCACTTGGACTAAACTAGAAAATTTACGTCTGTCATTAATTATTTGTAATACCTAAATAGATGTATTGCGTTATAATTTCCTTTTATCTCTCTTGATTCAGGGTCTACTAAGGTATATAAATTTTTATATGGGATTTCACCTATAATATACGGTCCCTCAAACAAACGTGCAAATTTCTGTGTTATTTTCCTATTAGCGTCCGATTTGGTATATATTTTTAATTTAACTAAATCCCCTATATCGAATTGGACCAGTTTATGATTTTTGTTGTATTGTATTTCCCGCTGACTTGCGGTTTTAAGTATGTTACATCGGACTTGTTCTCGAATATCTTATAATGTTTCTACGCCATAATTTGATTTGTTACTTATGTCCATCGAAACTACCATTTTATAGGCCCTGTATGTGCTTCCAAGGCTCGTTTAGACTTCTGACATAGTTTACACGTCCTTACTAACTGTCCTATTTTACAAGACATATTAAAATAATATTGCGATCTCATTAAAGCATGTACTTTGTATCGTCCAAAATGACCTATCTCTTCATGTATGCTTAAGATCAATTCCCTCTGTAATTCGTCAAGAACATATACAATAACGTAACTATTTGATACAGTTCTCCTTCCTTTAATATAAAGTATTTATTTTCCGCAGTACCTATGTCCTCCATGCGTTTAATTATATCACGAATTTTTGTATCGTTATTTTGAAGCTCACGAATATCCTTACAATTTTGTTTTATCCTTTTCCCTAACTGTGTTTTAAATAGATTCATCTCAGGCCCAACAGATTTATTTGTTATTATATCTGTGGTCCCCTTTATATGTCTTGATAATACATCTGCGACTACATTATCTCGATCCTTGACATGTTAAATGGTAAAATCAAACCTACTAATATAATGAATCCAACGTAAATAAAGCAGTGATGATGGCTCAGTGACATTGATTATGGACTGCTGCACAGCATGTCCATGGTTCGAATCCTGCCACGGCTAGCGCTTAACCCTCAAGTAGAAAGTCCGTCACCACGCTCCTAATCTTTGTACTCCAACATCTGTTAATGATTTATTACAAAATCACATTACCCATACTTCGTCGTCGATCCACCCTTTCTAATTTTACTAGTACTTATTCTAATATAAATCTAGGTTTCCTATCGCATATGCTATGATATCACTATGATAGTTCATACAGAATCCACGTACATCATTCACTGGTTTTCGACACGCCCCCCAACCTCTCGATATCGCAATTATTAATCTCTCAATTGGAGTTTAATTTAGCGTTAGTTCGTATCCCCAAATGTTCTTATACTAATTGTTCTTTCATCCTCACAATTTACCACACCCATCAATCGTTCTTACAGGTTTTCTCGGTATACGAGTTGGAAAGCTCTGTATGTTATTTAAATTTTCTAATAAAGAGTTAATAGTCATGGCGTAAGCCACGCCCCCATAACCTTATTATTTAGTACCCAGAGTTCAATCTAACGTTTGTTCATAATCCCAATGTTCAATAGTCAGTGTCCCTTAACTTCCACAATTTATTATGCCTCTTACCCGTTTCAATCAATCATATCTCGTTTTTTACAAATTATTGGAGCATAAATTGTATGCCCCGAGCGGGAATCGAACCCGAATCCTTCGATTTTGCACCGGACGTCTAGATCACTCGACTCATTCATACCTCATATGAATGACGTAGGTAAAGGTTTGTACTTGTGCTCCTAGAGCCAAATGCTCCTTGGACTTGTATAGTTAGTATCGTAATTCAAGTAGATTACACCCTTCTCCTATGACGGAATGATATTTCTCGCTTGTAATGCCACTAATTTGACTCTGTGTCCATTATGATATCTTTAATAATTCTGCCATACAACACATACATACCTCAGGCAATGTAGGCAATGAGTAACCATTAACCTGTTCGTCTATATCGTCTAACTTATAAAATATTGTATAATGTATATATCTATCCGAACATACCACACACACACACATCTCCTGTATCATCAGATGTTTCGTTCGTATTGGATTGGTTTTCCAATACGATTGTTGTTTGTCTGTTGACGATTTATAGTCAATATTATACCGCTTAATCTCGTTTAAGTCATACTAAGTAGAGTCAGTTTATTGCTAACTTGCCAACCATGTTTCGTGTGAATTTTTATAAGATATATATATATATATATATATGTTCCTCCTAGAACACTCAGAAGTTCTTTCATTCCCAATAATATACAATCTTTCGTAATTAAGAATCATATGTATTAGTAATACTAGTTCTTTTGAACATCCCCGCCCCCAGATTTTGATGGATTAGTAGAACCAGTTTCCTTAACAAAATCGATCGCGGTTCTCATTACACTCTGTCTTCCATTCTCATGTGGTGTACCCTTATTATAATTCCTACAATACCCAGCTCTTCCTCTCTGAAATCCCCTGCCTCTAAACGAACTCCTTCCATTTCTCCATACACCGGCAGTCATTACAGCGGTTACTGGGTGACCTCCACGTATAGGTTGTCTATCTTTATGGTATCTCGTAGGTGTATGATGCCTTAAAACAATATTCTGCTCTAAGTTTCTGAGGAAATTAGCCCCATTTATAATCGTAGGTTCATCAGGTCTAGTAAACCATAGTTGTTGAACATCTACGGAGTAATGTCTCATTAAAGAATTTACAATATCCCTTTCACTAAATGCTATTGTTAAAGATTGTAACGTCTCTGTTTGTTCGGCGAAATGTTCACTCATAGAAATACCTGAATTAGTTGAATACTCCCCCACTTATTATTTTGTATCGTACTGATTCTTGTATTTGATCAGTCCAATAAATTTGTCTAAAGTCAGCTTCGAAATCGGAAAACGTGTTCCAGTTCTTTGAATATAATTCTAAGATTTTCCGAGCATGTCCAGTGACGCATTCTAATACAATGTCAATTTCGCGATCAAACGCATTTAATGACTTAATATATTTCTTAACTCTTTTTAAGAATGTTATAGGATTTATTTGTGATTTTCCGTCAAAAATAGGTTTGCTAATGGTTGGTTGTATAACAAAAATATTTTGATTTGGTATTGGAGTTCCGTTACATTCCTCAGATGCAATACTAACAGTTTCGCGTGACGAAGTGCTCGCCAGGTTCATGTCATTCTTATTGGGATTTAGTAATTCTAACTTTTCTTGGAACTCGTTCATCTTAGCTAACAGTAATTGTAATGTCGAGTTATTTAAAGTCTCTTGTTCCGTTGATATATCCGTATTGATTTCGTTATTTAATCCGCGTTTCCATTTCGTACGTTTACCTCTACTCTCTGCCATAATGTTTTAAAGAAGTCTAAATAGATGTTAAGTGCGGAGTTTATATCGTTCGCGTTTTATATTATAAAGAAGTGATATTTAATGTTGCGAGTTGTTTTCCTTTAACCAATCTGTGGAAATATACACAAAATTTATGCAGATACTGTAAATTAATGTAATATTTCAATAAAAATGTATATGTACAGTAGTTAGTAGTATAAAATAATGCTCATGCAAGACAATTCTCCTCTGCTGCGATCTCTGAAAATGTAATAAATTTCCTATTTTAATTCTATTATCTCTGAAAGAAAAACCCTGACTTCCTCAATAATTTATTTCTACGTTGTGTTTTTCGTTGTATAATCCTGATTCTATTTCAATCGTATCGTTATATCGATGCGTAGTTGAAAATTCTGGTCTCCGGCACCATCTGTGGTGGTACAGGCTAGTGTGATCGTCTAAGTTAAGAGTTATGATATATTGAGAAAGGATCACTTGATTCAGAGATACGAAATCATAGGAGAGCTTTACTTAATGTGATTGTAAATCATCACTCATGTCTTACACAAGTTTTATGTCAGTACATAGGCCGAATGTCCATAAAATAATCACTTCTATATTCCTCCTGGCTTGCTTTAATTAAGAGAGGTCAACAAGTAAATTAATTAAAATAGTTAATTAAATATATATTCATTATATTAATGTATACGTTTGATTTATAAGGTATATATGGAAGAGTTATTTCTAATTAGACCATCCTTAGCAAGTGGCAAGATTCAATATAGAAATGCAGAATTTTATGTGAGAGGAAAGATCATCTCCCCCATAGAAACCAGTCCAACTAACGTCTAGGGAACCTATAAAACGCGGCTCAGCGTACACCTAAGTGTTTTCAGGGCGGAACCAACCTTTTAACCTATCATGAGCTGAGGAGCTCTATTTATTCTTATAGCGAAATAAGCGCTATTTGTATATTTTATCAGCCCTTTTAAAACCATGGATTTATGTATATCTCAAATATCACGTGATTCAACACAAAATTTGTGTTTGCCTGGCCAGGCTTATAGAAATCTATAGGTCGGTTCAGATGAGAGGACGTGTATTGTGACGTATTGTACTGCCGCTTCTAGGCACAACCATGTAATGACTTGTGAAATCTAGGTCCCATATTCTTGTTATAGGCCTTCAAAATATAAGACTGTAAAAAAGCACGCTCTCCTAAGATATCGTTTTGCAGTTATTCCCTATCATAGTCCTAAAGATATAATATAGATGTTTAGAGTTAATGGAATTGTATACTGTACTTATTTTAATATACTCCCTGTTGAAGGTCAGGAACTGGACTCGTTCTCCCCTTACTGTCAGCTCGCAGGACTTTGTGTTGGAAATTATATGACCTATCTATCTAGATTAGATACTACGTTATAGCCCTAATAAAATAATTTATGTTATATTACTATCTTTGTACTAGAATAGTTAAAAATACTCTATACTCAAGGATATTCTACTATACTAAATAATTATTTCTCAAAATATTATTTTATTATACTGTTATTAACTAAATAAACTATCGTAAATTATTTATCAAAACAAATTATAAATTTATCTCAAGATCTAATTAAGTGTGGATTACTATTTCAATGGCTAGAATTCAAATAATCATTTAATTTACTGTAGATTCAATTATTCTTAATATATTATATTATATTCTATCTGATTGGAAAGGTTCTTAATCATAAAATAAAATAAGTTTAATATAGATCATATTAATTTTATTATAATGATCTTAAAAGTTGTTGTGGTATTTAAGCGACACTCTTTGATTATTTAAATCATGAAAGATACATATATATGTATTTATAAAATACATATATATATTAATCACATGATCCGCTATTCATTTCCTAGACTTTATTTAAGAGGAAATAAATGAATAGCGAAATAAAAGAAAACCTCTTAAGTCGTATTACACAGTATTAGCAAAATCAATTAACATTAACATGCACACAGTTATTTACAAAATAAAACCATACCCATATGTAATTTTCAACATAACAAGTGATATCTTTGACATGAATATACTAATTGTATGTAGCAAATAAGATATATGTATTCAATAAGGTAATACGATTTAATACTATCATTAATAAATTGACTATTCAATTTAATTTAATTTTCCTTACAACAAATCCTCTGAAATTCCATAAAAAAATATATTGGGTGTAATTTTAAATTTATCGCTAGAATTAACTCTATAGTATGTTGAGAATAGGATTTATCAACTTTACCGAATGATTGTCTTCTAATATCACTGAATTTAAACTCAAGTTGTTAATTTATCAAATAATAATAAAACACTGAAGTTACTGCAGTTTTTAAACTGACTTCCGCGTTAAACCAGCGCTAATCTGTTAATGTTCGTCCTGTCTCCTCTCTTCGTCTTTGCAAGGTCAGAATTCCATCCCCTCTCTGTATGTAAGGAAACACCCCCATCGTCATCGATTGGTTGATCTAAAATAAAATAAAACAGCCACAGATCATTTGTTCTATGATAGGTTAATTCCAGGGTCGGTTAAGTAAACACCCTCGCAACAATACCCTTCACATTTCCCACGGTTTGCAGTTTTGCCAAGCTTCACAAAAAAACCCTCCAACCCAATTTTTTTGTGAGTCTCGCTTTCGAGTGGCCATAAAATCAAGAATAGATTTTGAATGCGTTTGTTTTTATCTTTTAATAGGTTCCCGGCGCCAGACTGTCAATTTTTTTTGTGTTTTTGTGTTATTTTTAAAAATTCATTTAGGCAGCTCTACTTATTCGTCAAATAAAAAACTTCGTTGTATGTGTCATATACGAGAATACATAATTACCTATACTATATATGTGAGATACCTCCACAATACAGACTTGGTAAAGTTAAAATATCAATTTCTTTAAAAATATCTCTCAGGGATTCCCTAGGATCCATTTCATATATGGCTCGAATTGCACGCTTTTGTAAGATAAAGATTGTCTCTATCTCAGCAGCAGCTCCCCACAGCAATATACCATAAGACATAATACTGTGGAAGTACGCGAAATAAACGAGCCTAGCAGTAGCTACGTCTGTTAGCTGTCTTATCTTACGAACTGCATATGCAGCAGAACTAAGTCTTCCAGATAGATCATGTATATGTGGATTCCACTGTAAAGTTGAATCCATTTTAATTCCCAGGAAGACTGTCGCATTGTCAAAAGAGAGTTTTTCTAGGCCAAGCTTAATGTTTGGTTCAACATAAGTAACATTTGGTAAAGAAAACTTTAAACATTTGGTCTTTTTTGAATTTAAGAGAAGATTATTAGCCGCGAACCACTTAGAGATCATAGTTAAACAAAAAGTATAAAAATATCAGATTTTCGAGTTTGGTCAAGTGAAGTGTCCCCTCAGCTTGGAGTGCCTGTACTCGAGCAGCCACTGTAAGGTTCTGGTGAGAGCCTCCGTATCCTCGCAGTGGATCTTGAAGCACTGCTTGCCATGGAAACGAGGAGAGCTGCAAGATACACGTGTAACATTAATCTTACGTTATTAATAAAAAAATGTGCATGGTGGTGGAGCATTTTGGGAATGCCCGCCTGGCTAGCTACCTCAAGAAGAAAAATCTGTCACCAAGCACCTAATTGTGTGTTCCGGCTGATATCCTTGAGAGCCAGAAATTCTAGATTTAGGCTTGAACAACGTTTTCGAATACATCATCACTTACCATCAGGTAAGCTAAAGGTCAACCTATCAGTTATAATAATAATAAATCATTTCGAATAATTAAATAAGCATTACTAATTAATTAAAATAATAATTAAGGCATTCGTAAGAATGGCTGTGGTACTGCATGCAACCGCATCCATTGAGCGAGATACTGACTGTCCCACCGATCCACCAACACAGCCAGGATGCTGTTGGTACTGCCACGCAACCGACTTAGAAAAGATGCGCTTCTTTTGCGAATGATGGCATGGAAGCCATCAATCCTCGCTTCAACGAACATGTCAGAAGCACTACAGAATCGCGGCAACCCCATCAGCACCCTAAATGCGTTGTTATATTGGACGCGTAGATCGCTGTATGCCCGCTGCGTATGGTTAACCCAGAGGCTACACGTGTAGAAAGATTGGCAAAATGACATAAAAAGTGTTGTCTTCACTTGTTTCGTACAGCGTGCAAACCTTCGAGCCAACATATTACTACGGACAGCCAGCGATCTGCGCTCCCTCTCGATGTCTAGGTTATCTGTTAGATCCTCGGTCATCCAATGCCCCGAATACTTAAACTGTGACACAATTTTTAGTGCAGTTCCACCCAGACGTCACACGACGAATTTCAGGCACTTTATAAGTCTTAGAGCGAGCCTTGAAAACCATGACTTCACTCTTCTCGGCGTTATATTTGAGGCCATGGGCAGCTCCATATGACTCACATATAGCCAATAGCTTTTTCAAGGCCCCAATCGACGGACTCAGCAGCACCATGTCATCCGCGTAGCTTATGTTATTCAGGCAGGCTCCATCTATGTGACATCCGACTCTGGTGCTGCTGAGTTCCTCGATCAAGTCGTTCACATATATGTTAAACAACATAGGGGATGTTAAACCGCCTTGTCTTACTCCGCACTGCAGCTGGTAAGCCTCCGATGTTACATTACCCCACTTTACACGGCTTACCTGGTGCCTGTACCAGTATTGAAACAAGGCTATTGTTTCAGAGGAAAGCGTTGTAGTTTTTTGTAATTTTTCCCAAAGAACCTCATAGGAAACAAGATCAAACGCCCTTGAGAGGTCCAGGAAACACGCGTAAACCGGGGTATTTCTCTCTGTATAGTACGAGACGGTCTGCTTCAGACAAAAAACAGCACTCTCAGTCGACAAACCTGTTCTGAAGCCAAACTGTGCGTCGTTAATAGTACTATGTTGTCTTAGCTGTTTGTCAAGGAGACCGTCAAGCACTTTGGCAATTATACATGCCAGTGAGATCGGCCTATAGTTCGACAAGTCGGAGGCGTCACCAGATTTGGACTTAACAATGGGCACAACTAGAGACTCTTTGGCAGGTACGTGTGTCGAAGGCACAGTGTGAAAAACATAGCAAGTACCCTGGGCAGGTGGACTCCCCCATAACGTAAGTGCTCAATGCTGAGACTGTCACATCCCGGCGATTTACCTCTTACCATCTTGGATATTACTGAGGCTACTTGGCTCCCGGTAAAAGCATTGCTTATTTCGGCGGTATCAGCAGTCCGAGCAGCCAGCCCCTGCGCTATGTTCGTATGTACAGTAGGTGTAGGTAGTTATGTAAAAATAAATAATTCTAAACGCCATTGTGTGGAGGTTTTTTATGTTATAAATTGATGAGACGAACTAGCCTAAAGGTACACTTCAGTCCAGTATAACTGTTCTCATCCTGCTTTACCGTGCACTGCACCCGTCACTCTGAGACGTTAATTTCTTATGTCCCGTTTCCACGCGCAGTAAAAAGATCCGCATAGTGAAAACGCGGGGCATGCGTTAAAATAAAAATATTAATATTATTGGTTTTCGTTATCGTTAACAAGTTTAAAGTTTAGTCTCGTTTGTAGTAAAACATAAGTTGAACTATAGGTGTCGCTCCATCCTCATGCAATGGTTAAAGAATGAGTGGACAAATGAGAGCTATGAGTCATATTAGCTTAACGACATATACCCCGCGAGCAAACCCCAGCTATAGGAGTGGATGGCGCGGCCTGGTTCGAATCCCGCACATGACCATAATGTTTCCTCTCGTGATTTTGTAATTTTGTAATAAATCCGCGTAAGTGTCGGCGTCGGCGTAGGCATCGGCGTAGACGTAGGGGTCGGCGTAGGCGTCGGCATCGTCGTCGTCAGCGTCGGCATCGTCGTACTCGATGGCGTCGGTGTCAGCATCAGCGTAGGTGACGGCGTCGGTGTCGGCGTCAGCGTAGGTGACGGTGTTTGCGTCGGCGTCGGTTTCGGCGTAGGCGTCGGCGTCGATGTCGGCGTCAGCGTAGGTGACGGTGTTTATGTCGGCGTCGGTTTCAGCCTAGGCGTCGGCGTCAGCGTCGGTGTCGGTTTCAGCGTAGGCGTCGGCGTCGGTGTCGGCGTCGGCGTAGGTGACGGTGTTAGCGTCGGCGTCGGTTTCAGCGTAGGCGTCGGCGTCGGTGGCGGCGTCAGCGTAGGTGACGGTGTTAGCGTCGGCGTCGGTTTCAGCGTAGGCGTCGGCGTCGGTGTCGGCGTCAGCGTAGGTGACGGTGTTTGCGTCGGCGTCGGTTTCGGCGTAGGCGTCGGCGTCGATGTCGGCGTCAGCGTAGGTGACGGTGTTTATGTCGGCGTCGGTTTCAGCCTAGGCGTCGGCGTCGGTATCGGCGTCGGCGAAGGTGACAGTGTCAGCGTCGGCGTCGGTTTCAGCGTAGGTGACGGTGTTAGCGTAGGCATCGGTTTCAGCGTAGGCGTCGGCGTCGGTGTCGGCGTCAGCATCGGGTCATAGTGGGTGTCGGCGTTGGCGTCGTATTATTTTTTTATCTGTATAACCACCAATAAGTCCTATAAGTCCTAAGAAAGAAAGTACGCCACAAAACGCATACCGAAATATTTTGAGGGTAGACTCCGATCAGAGACCCGTTAACTCATCAAGTTAGGTGACGGTGTTAGCGTAGGCATCGGTTTCAGCGTAGGCGTCGGCGTCGGTGTCGGCGTCGGCGAAGGTGACACTGTCACCTTCGCCGACGCCGACACCGACGCCGACGCCTACGCTGAAACCGACGCCGACACCGACGCCGACGCCTACGCTGAAACCGACGCCTACGCTGAAACCGACGCCGACACCGACGCCGACGCCTACGCTGAAACCGACGCCGACGCTAACACCGTCACCTACGCTGACGCCGCTACCGACGCCGACGCCTACGCTGAAACCGACGCCGACGCTAACACCGTCACCTACGCCGACGCCGACACCGACGCCGACACCTACGCTGAAACCGACGCCGACGCTAACACCGTCACCTACGCTGACGCCGACACCGACGCCGACGCCTACGCTGAAACCGACGCCGACGCTTACAGCGTCACCTACGCTGACGCCGACACCGACGCCGACGCCTACGCTGAAACCGACGCCTACGCTTACTCCGTCACCTACGCTGAAACCGACGGCGACGCTTATACCGTCACCTACGCTGACGCCGACACCGACGCCGCCGCCTACGCTGAAACCGACGCCGCGCTAACACCGTCACCTACACCGACGCCGACGCTGACACCTACGCTGAAACCGACGCCGACGCTTACAGCGTCACCTACGCTGACGCCGACACCGACGCCGACGCCTTAAAATGTTATCTAAACATGAATTTCATTGCAAGCTCGCTACATGTTACTTAAATACTCAACGTATGTTCTTAGTTTATTATTAATATATTCAAATCAGTGGAACCGGATATTATTCCCGTATTTTGTGCACGTCAGCTGGAGAAAATTCCTCCTCTTTTATGGGACCAGTGCGATAGCACGAAATTATTGAAAGACTTACAACGAGTAATGATCGCAGTTGATGACTTTAAAACAACTTATGCTACCATCAATCAACTGGAACAATTGAAAACGGAGCTTCAACAACTTAAAACGGATTTCTTGCCACCACCCTCAGTGTGCAAAGTTAACTTAAAAAGAGGAGCATGGATCGGCCCGACGGGGCTATGTCACCAGCAAAATTCTCCGATGAACGAGTCGTATGATGCTATTGAATCATCACATTGTGTAAAAGAAAGTACGCCACAAAACGCATACCGAAATATTGTGAGGGTAGACTCCGATCAGAGACCCGTTAACTCATCAAGGCAGCAAGGATCGGCGGATGGCAATACGAGTAAGGGAGATAGTACTATTAAGAAAGTGACGTCCTCTATTTTAGACCCCTCGATCACCCTGAAAGGTATAAACGATAAAAACATATGTGTTTCTATTAGGGACCGCTTATGTAAGACAACATCGGAGACAGTTATAGAAAACGAGCGGTTTACGGATGAGAATGGTGATGGTTGGCAAACAGTAGGTAAACGTAAGAAGCCTTTAAAATACCGTTATCAAGGCAAGTCTGGTATAGCAAAACATTTAGAATGTTACTTCAAGGCAGCAGACAGGAAAATTCCGGTATTTATTACGAATGTCCATTATGACACTACAAAGGACGATATCGTTTCATATATTCGTAAAAAACCACACAGGAGACCGTGTTATTACAGAAAATAGATACCAAAAATCATAAACAACACAATGCGTATAAATTTTTTGTATCAGAATCTAAGTTATCTATCTATCTCGATGAAAAACTCTGGCCTGAAGGAATTATATTCAGAAGATTTGTAAATTTTCATAGATACAACCCGAATAGAGTTAATTCTGTAGACGGATTAAATATACATAACAATGGATAGACGCACATACAAACTGGCCAGTTATAACTGTAAAAACGTTAAACGTTCCGTAGATAGCATCAGGGAGTTGTGTCACTCAAGTGATATTGTTGCTTTGCAAGAGACTTGGTTGCTACCGGATGATATACCGTACTTGAGTACTATTGATTGTGAGTTCGGATATACGGGAACCTCGGCAGTGGACACGTCAGTGGGGATGTTGCGTGGAAGGCCTTACGGCGGCGTCGCTCTGTTGTGGAAAAGCAGTGTGTTTCAAAAGGTTACTGTGATACGGTGCGATAATGATCGTGTATGTGCAATTAAAATTATCACAAGCGATAGACCTGTTATTGTGATCAGTGTGTACATGCCTACAAATCGTAAAGATAATTTATCGGATTTTACGGATTGCCTCGGTACAGTAAGTGCTATTATTGATGAATATGGCGTAGAATCAGTTTTTATATTAGGTGATTTTAACGCAAACCCGGGTGAATTATTTTTCACGGAACTTATGACTTTTTGTATAGAACAGTGGACTTGTATTGACATTGAAATATTGCGGAAATACTCCGATACATACACTTTTATAAGTGATGTTTACGGTTCTTGTAGCTGGTTAGATCATTGTGTGGTAACTCAATCGGCAAAACAAAGTGTTCATGATGTTTATGTAAAGTATGACACGGTTTGGTCTGATCACTTTCCTTTAATTATTGAGTGCAAATTTAATCTGCTGACTCCAAAAATACCTCATAAGGTAATAGTTAATAATAATGCCATAGTATGGGGGGATAGATCTGAAGAACAAATCGTTGTATACACCAAGGAATGTCATGAGAAATTAAGAACTATTGACTTTCCAAATGAGTTGAATGAATGTGCGGATTATTATTGTAAAAACCCGAGTCATAGGCTTGTTCTAGACAGACTTTATTCGGACATTGTGTCTGCGCTACAGGAGGCTGCAATGACTAGTCGAGGAAGGATGCGTGTGGCGAGGGGACCACGCATACCCGGGTGGAACAGGCATATCAGCGATGCTCACTCAGTAGCAAGAACAAAATTTAAAGAATGGGTTCTATGTGGTAAGCCGAAGACAGGTTGTATGTATGATGAAATGTGTCAAAGCAGAAGGGTATTCAAATCAAGACTCAAGTGGTGTCAGAACCACGAAGATCAAATTAAAATGGATGCCCTTGCCGAAAAACATTCGCGTGCTAATTTCCGCGGCTTTTGGCAATGTACCAAAAAATCAAACGTTCGGCCTGGCCTACCGGTGAGCATAGATGGTGTGAGTGACTCTAAGGTCATTGCTAATAGTTTTAAGGATCATTTTCATGTCCAATCCCCATTGGGACCGATGAAGGAGGTGCTTAGTGATAAGCATTTAGACGGGGTTGTGCGGACCACTTTTAACGCTAAGGATGTGACTAAAGTTATTGAAATAATATCAAAAGCTAAGTCACCTGGATATGACGGTATTAGCATTGAGCACCTACTTCACGCCGGGCCGCATGTATCAAGAGTCCTTGCAATGTTCTACACGTTATGCGTGAGTCATTCTTTCTTGCCAATTGAGCTCAAGAAAACTGTTGTAGTGCCCGTAGTGAAAAATAAAACAGGAGATGTAGCTGATAAATGTAACTACAGGCCTATATCTCTTGCAACGATCATTGCTAAAGTGTTTGACGGTTTGCTTAATACACAGTTGGACGAATACTTAGAATTGCACGATAACCAGTTTGGGTTTCGATCCAAACTGTCAACAGAGAGTGCAATACTGTGTCTTAAGCATACCGTCCAATACTACACAAAACGAAAAACCCCGGTGCACGCATGTTTCCTCTACCTTTCCAGGGCTTTTGATTTGGTTTCGTACGATATATTGTGGAAAAAGCTCGAGAGCATTAACTTACCACGGGACCTAACCAATATTTTTAAATATTGGTATAAAAACCAAATTAATAGCGTCAGGTGGGCAGGCACGATGTCTGATCCGTATCAGTTGCAGTGTGGTGTGAGACAAGGGGGGCTGACATCACCTGCACTCTTCAACTTGTATATGAATGCACTGATCGTCGCGCTTGGTAACCAGCACGTAGGTTGCCATATCGATGGAATATGTGTGAATAACATAAGTTATGCAGACGATATGGTGCTGCTGAGCGCGTCGGTCTGCGGCATTCGGAAGTTAATAGGGATATGTGAGGAATATGCTCATAGCCACGGGTTGCAATATAATGTAACTAAAAGTCAGTGTATGGTCTTCGAGGTCAGTTCGAAACGGTCACAAAATGTGCCACCTACTTTCGTGTGTGGTGTACCATTAGAAAGAGTGGATAAATTTAAATATCTGGGACACATACTAACGGCTGACCTCAGGGACAATGCCGACATTGAAAGGGAGCGAAGAGTATTGTCGATAAGGGCGAATATGCTGGCTCGCAGGTTTGCACGTTGCTCTAGGGAGGTGAAAATAACTCTGTTCCGAGCTTATTGTACATCCCTCTATACGTGTAGCCTGTGGGCGAGATACACGCGCACATCGTATGATGCTCTTCGCATCCAATTCAATAACGCGTTTAGGGTGATGTTGGGGCTGCCTCGCTACTGCAGCGCCTCGGGTATGTTCGCCGAGGCACGCATAGATTGTTTTCATGCAACAATGCGCAAGCGAAGCGCTTCTCTGGTGCGTAGAGTGCGAGGCAGCGGCAACACCGCCTTAGCGATGATTGCAGGTAGATTGGACTGCATATACATACAGCACTGCTGCCATAGGCACGTGCATAATTTTAGATCTAAATAAAAAAAAAAATTACCTGTCTTTTGTTTGATATGTATGAGCCTTTGAAGCTTGAAATAAATGAATTTAATTTAATTTAATAATCGATATTAATTATTTTTTTGTATGAAAACCGTCGAAATGAAGCGCTCGTAGCCAAGTTTGCTTAGCCATTCTGAATCGATCAGCAAAGTTAAGCAACGTCCGCCGCGGTCATGACTTGGATGGGTGACCGCTGGTTGGGCATTACTACTGAGCGCTTCCGTGCTTCGGAGGGCACGTTAAGCCGTCGGTCCCGGTTGTTGTCTTAGGACAGCAGTCGTTACAGCATGGTGGTAGGGCACTCTGCAAATGCCCGCCTGGCTAGCTACCACCCTCAAGTTGAAAATCTGTCGCCAAGCACCTAACGGTGTGTTCCGGCAGCTGTCCTTGAGAGCCAGTAACTCTAGGTTAGTCTGAACAACATCCTTGACCACATTATTACTTACTATCAGGTGAGATAGTGGTCAAAAGGTAACCTATAAGGCATAGAAAAAAAAATGTACTCGCATATGTGATGAAAAACATTGTATGTTTCACGGGCGGTACGGGAATTACAAACCTCGACTCAGTTATCCTAGCCCTTTTACTAGAACCTCGATCGTAATCCCATTCTTACCGCCCTCACGGGGTGACATTCGCAAAGTTACCTACCACCATGCTGTAACAACTGCTATCCTAAGATAACAACCGGGACCGACGGCTTAACGTGCCCTCCGAAGCACGGAAGCGCTCAGTAGTAATGTCACCAGCGGTCACTCATCCAAGTAATGACCGCGGCGGACGTTGCCTAACTTTGCTGATCGATTCAGAATGGCTAAGCAAACTTGGCTACGAGTGCTTCAATATAACGCTTTAACATAATTATGAATAACAGTTTTAATAAATTGAATACACAAGTCAGATTATTACGAAATACGTGACTTTTTTTAAGCAATGGCGGGCTTTTTCCCCACACTACAAATTGTACAAATGTTTCGTTCAGAAACGTTATGGGAAAATACTTACGTAGGTATACAGCCATGACGGAGTGTAAAAGAACATTTCGAGGGTTTTCGTACAAAAAATATATTAATATCGATTATTAAGAACATACGTTGAGTATTTAAGTAACATGTAGCGAGCTTGCAATGAAATTCATGATTAGATAACATTTTAAGACAATTTTTCAATTGATAGTTACATTGCTAGCTAGTTTACATGATAGTTCACATTTCATGCAAGTTCTTGAACTTGCATGAAATGTGTGCTGTGCTATAAATTAAAAAAAATACTTACCAATCTTTGGTTTCATCACAAAAGGAAAGCTCGAGGTTTTTATAATATGAGGCATTACGGCCAAGTTAACCTATTTTATTTTATTTTATGCCCGATAGGTTAGCGTTTGACCACTATCTCACCTGATGATAAGTGATGATGTGGTTGAAGATATTGTTCAGGCTAACCTAGAAATACTGGCTCTCAAGGATAGCTGCCGGAACACACCGTTAGGTGTTTGGCGGCAGATTTTCTACTTGAGGGTGGTAGCTAGCCAGGCGGACATTCACAACATCCGTTACCACCTTGCTATAACGATTGCAATCCTAGTACTGCGATCCCGAAGCACGGAAGCGCTCAATAGTAATGTCACTAGCGGTCACCCATCAGACTCCTGACCGCGGCGGACGTTGCTTAACTAAACTGATCGATTCAGAATGGCTAAGTAAACTTCGCTACGAGCGCTTCAAAACCTGTATGTTTAGATACTGTTTACGTGCAAGTAAAACATATTATCTCAATCATTCTTTGTTGTTAGATATTACTTCTAAATTAAAATTGTTCTATCAAATAATAAATTTAAATATATGAGTAGGAAATAAAACACATAAATATTAGATAAACAAAAAGTATAAAAATATCAGATTTTCGAGTTTGGTCAAGTGAAGTGTCCCTTCAGCTTGGAGTGCCTGTACTCGAGCAGCCACTGTAAGGTCCTGGTGAGAGCCTCCGTATCCTCGCAGTGGATCTTGAAGCACTGCTTGCCATGGAAACGAGGAGAGCTGCAAGATACACGTGTAACATTAATCTTACGTTATTAATAAAAAAAATTGCATGGTGGTGGAGCATTTTGGGAATGCCCGCCTGGCTAGCTACCTCAAGAAGAAAATCTGTCACCAAGCACCTAATTGTGTGTTCCGGCTGATGTCCTTGAGAGCCAGAAATTCTAGATCTAGGCTTGAACAACGTTTTCGAATACATCATCACTTACCATCAGGTAACCTAAAGGTCAATCTATCAGTTATAATAATAATAATAAATCACTTTAATTCAGGTATCATGACCCATGTACAAAAACATATTCGTTAATTAAAAAGAAATCAAATTAAGCATTACACATCCAATCAAGATTACAATCTATAGCATATTGATATATATAAAAAAAAAAAAAAAAAAATTGGTTTTAAAAGACAAGCTTCGAATAATAAAATAAGCATTACTAAATAATTAAAATAATAATTAAGGCATTCGTAAGAATGGCTGTGGCACTGCATGCAACCGCACCCATTGAGCGAGATACTGACTGTCCCACCGATCCACCAACACAGCCAGGATGCTGTTGGTACTGCCACGCAACCGACTTAGAAAAGATGCGCTTCTTTTGCGAATGATGGCATGGAAGCCATCAATCCTCGCTTCAACGAACATGCCTACAGAATCGCGGCAACCCCATCAGCACCCTAAATGCGTTGTTATATTGGACGCGTAGATCGCTGTATGCCCGCTGCGTATAGTTAACCCAGAGGCTACACGTGTAGAAAGATTGGCAAAATGACATAAAAAGCGTTGTCTTCACTTGTTTCGTACAGCGTGCAAACCTTCGAGCCAACATATTACTACGGACAGCCAGCGATCTGCGCTCCCTCTCGATGTCTAGGTTATTTTTTAGATCCTTGGTCATCCAATGCCCCAAATACTTAAACTGTGACACAATTTTTAGTGCAGTTCCACCCAGACGTCACCCGACGAATTTCAGGCACTTTATAAGTCTTAGAGCGAGCCTTGAAAACCATGATTTCACTCTTCTTGGCGTTATATTTGAGGCCATGGGCAGCTGCATATGACTCACATATTATAGCCAATAGCTTTTTCAAGGCCTCAATCGACGGACTCAGCAGCACCATGTCATCCGCGTAGCTTATGTTATTCAGGCAGGCTCCATCTATGTGACATCCGACTCTGGTGCTGCTGAGTACCTCGATCAAGTCGTTCACATATATGTTAAACAACATAGGGGATGTTAAACCGCCTTGTCTTACTCCGCACTGCAGCTGGTAAGCCTCCGATGTTACATTACCCCACTTTACACGGCTTACCTGGTGCCTGTACCAGTATTGAAACAAAGCTATTGTTTCAGAGGAAAGCGTTGTAGTTTTTTGTAATTTTTCCCAAAGAACCTCATAGGAAACAAGATCAAACGCCCTTGAGAGGTCCAGGAAACACGCGTAAACCGGGGTATTTCTCTCTGTATAGTACGAGACGGTCTGCTTCAGACAAAAAACAGCACTCTCAGTCGACAAACCTGTTCTGAAGCCAAACTGTGCGTCGTTAATAGTACTATGTTGTCTTAGCTGTTTGTCAAGGAGACCGTCAAGCACTTTGGCAATTATACATGCCAGTGAGATCGGCCTATAGTTCGACAAGTCGGAGGCGTCACCAGATTTGGACTTAACAATGGGCACAACTAGAGACTCTTTGGCAGGTACGTGTGTCGAAGGCACAATGTGAAAAACATAGCAAGTACCCTGGGCAGGTGGACTCCCCCATAACGTAAGTGCTCAATGCTGAGACTGTCACATCCCGGCGATTTAACTCTTACCATCTTGGATATTACTGAGGCTACTTGCCTCCCGGTAAAAGCATTGCTTATTTCGGCGGTATCAGCAGTCCGAGCAGCCAGCCCCTGCGCTATGTTCGTATGTACAGTAGGTGTAGGTAGTTATGTAAAAATAAATAATTCTAAACGCCATTGTGTGGAGGTTTTTTATGTTATAAATTGATGAGACGAACTCACCTGGTTGTAGGTGATTATTTGGTCAGGCTTTGGAAGGTTCTGATCAGGCTCAATTTAGAAATGGAACTGCATATAAGAATAACTTCTTTCTTGAACTATCTCTCAAACGCTGTTGCTGAAATAGGCCGTTAGGTTGACGAAGGACTTATTGGTGGTTATACAGATAAAAAAATAATACGACGCCAACGCCGACACCCACTATGACCCGATGCTGACGCCGACACCGACGCCGACGCCTACGCTGAAACCGATGCCTACGCTAACACCGTCACCTACGCTGAAACCGACGCCGACGCTGACACTGTCACCTTCGCCGACGCCGACACCGACGCCGACGCCTACGCTGAAACCGACGCCGACGCTAACACCGTCACCTACGCTGACGCCGACACCGACGCCGACGCCTACGCTGAAACCGACACCGACGCTAACACCGTCACCTACGCTGACGCCGCCACCGACGCCGACGCCTACGCTGAAACCGACGCCGACGCTAACACCGTCACCTACGCCGACGCCGACACCGACGCCGACGCCTACGCTGACGCCGACACCGACGCCGACGCCTACGCTGAAACCGACGCCGACGCTAACACCGTCACCTACGCTGACGCCGCCACCGACGCCGACGCCTACGCTGAAACCGACGCCGACGCTAACACCGTCACCTACGCCGACGCCGACGCCTACGCTGAAACCGACGCCGACGCTAACACCGTCACCTACGCTGACGCCGACACCGACGCCGACGCCTTCGCTGAAACCGACGCCGACGCTAACACTGTCACCTACGCTGACGCCGCCACCGACGCCGACGCCTACGCTGAAACCGACGCCGACGCTAACACCGTCACCTACGCCGACGCCGACACCGACGCCGACGCTGAAACCGACGCCGACGCTTACAGCGTCACCTACGCTGACGCCGACACCGACGCCGACGCCTACGCTTACTCCGTCACCTACGCTGAAACCGACGGCGACGCTTATACCGTCACCTACGCTGACGCCGACACCGACGCCGCCGCCTACGCTGAAACCGACGCCGACGCTAACACCGTCACCTACACCGACGCCGACGCTGACACCTACGCTGAAACCGACGCCGACGCTTACAGCGTCACCTACGCTGACGCCGACACCGACGCCGACGCCTTAAAATGTTATCTAAACATGAATTTCATTGCAAGCTCGCTACATGTTACTTAAATACTCAACGTATGTTCTTAGTTTATTATTAATATATTCAAATCAGTGGAACCGGATATTATTCCCGTATTTTGTGCTCGTCAGCTGGAGAAAATTCCTCCTCTTTTATGGGACCAGTGCGATAGCACAAAATTATTGAAGGACTTACAACGAGTAATGATCGCAGTTGATGACTTTAAAACAACTTATGCTACCATCAATCAACTGGAACAATTGAAAACGGAGCTTCAACAACTTAAAACGGATTCCTTGCCACCACCCTCAGTGTGCAAAGTTAACTTAAAAAGAGGAGCATGGATCGGCCCGACGGGGCTATGTCACCAGCAAAATTCTCCGATGAACGAGTCGTATGATGCTATTGAATCATCACATTGTGTAAAAGAAAGTACGCCACAAAACGCATACCGAAATATTGTGAGGGTAGATTCCGATCAGAGACCCGTTAACTCATCAAGGCAGCAAGGATCGGCGGATGGCAATACGAGTAAGGGAGATAGTACTATTAAGAAAGTGACGTCCTCTATTTTAGACCCCTCGATCACCCTGAAAGGTATAAACGATAAAAACATATGTGTTTCTATTAGGGACCGCTTATGTAAGACAACAGAAGCTTTTTGAAGCGCTCGTAGCGAAGTTTGCTTAGCCATTCTGAATCGATCAGCACAGTTAAGCAACGTCCGCCGCGGTCAGGAGTTGGATGGGTGACCGCTGGTGACATTACTACTGAGCGCTTCCGTGCTTCGGAGGGCACGTTAAGCCGTCGGTCCCGGTTGTTGTCTTAGGATGGCAGTCGTTACAGCATGGTGGTAGGGCACTTTGCGAATGCCCGCCTGGCTAGCTACCACCCTCAAGTTGAAAATCTGTCGCCAAGCACCTAACGGTGTGTTCCGGCAGCTGTCCTTGAGAGCCAGTAATTCTAGGTTAGCCTGTACAACATCTTCGACCACATCATCACTTAACATCGGGTGAGATAGTGGTCAAAGGCTAACGTATAAAAACACATATAAGGCATAAAAAAAAAAAAAAAAAGAAATGTTCTTTTACACTCCGTCATGGCTGTATACCTACGTAAGTAGGTATTTTCCCATAATGTTTCTGAACGAAACATTTGTATAATTTGTAGTGTGGGGAAAAAGCCCGCCATTGCTTAAAAAAAGTCACGTATTTCGTAATAATCTGACTTGTGTATTCAATTTATTAAAACTGTTATTCATAATTATGTTAAAGCGTTATATTGAAGCACTCGTAGCCAAGTTTGCTTAGCCATTCTGAATCGATCAGCAAAGTTAGGCAACGTCCGCCGCGGTCATTACTTGGATGAGTGACCGCTGGTGACATTACTACTGAGCGCTTCCGTGCTTCGGAGGGCACGTTAAGCCGTCGGTCCCGGTTGTTGTCTTAGGATAGCAGTTGTTAGGATAGCACAGCACACATTTCATGCAAGTTCAAGAACTTGCATGAAATGTGTGCTGTGCTATAAATAAAAAAAAAACTTACCAATCTTTGGTTTCATCACAAAAGGAAAGCTCGAGGTTTTTATAATATGAGGTATTACGGCCAAGTTAACCTATTTTATTTTATTTTATGCCCGATAGGTTAGCGTTTGACCACTATCTCACCTGATGATAAGTGATGATGTGGTTGAAGATATTGTTCAGGCTAACCTAGAAATACTGGCTCTCAAGGATAGCTGCCGGAACACACCGTTAGGTGTTTGGCGGCAGATTTTCTACTTGAGGGTGGTAGCTAGCCAGGCGGACATTCACAACATCCGTTACCACCTTGCTATAACGATTGCAATCCTAGTACTGCGATCCCGAAGCACGGAAGCGCTCAATAGTAATGTCACTAGCGGTCACCCATCAGACTCCTGACCGCGGCGGACGTTGCTTAACTAAACTGATCGATTCAGAATGGCTAAGTAAACTTCGCTACGAGCGCTTCAAAACCTGTATGTTTAGATACTGTTTACGTGCAAGTAAAATATATTATCTCAATCATTCTTTGTTGTTAGATATTACTTCTAAATTAAAATTGTTCTATCAAATAATAAATTTAAATATATGAGTAGGAAATAAAACACATAAATATTAGATAAACAAAAAGTATAAAAATATCAGATTTTCGAGTTTGGTCAAGTGAAGTGTCCCTTCAGCTTGGAGTGTCTGTACTCGAGCAGCCACTGTAAGGTCCTGGTGAGAGCCTCCGTATCCTCGCAGTGGATCTTGAAGCACTGCTTGCCATGGAAACGAGGAGAGCTGCAAGATACACGTGTAACATTAATCTTACGTTATTAATAAAAAAAATTGCATGGTGGTGGAGCATTTTGGGAATGCCCGCCTGGCTAGCTACCTCAAGAAGAAAATCTGTCACCAAGCACCTAATTGTGTGTTCCGGCTGATGTCCTTGAGAGCCAGAAATTCTAGATCTAGGCTTGAACAACGTTTTCGAATACATCATCACTTACCATCAGGTAACCTAAAGGTCAATCTATCAGTTATAATAATAATAATAAATCACTTTAATTCAGGTATCATGACCCATGTACAAAAACATATTCGTTAATTAAAAAGAAATCAAATTAAGCATTACACATCCAATCAAGATTACAATCTATAGCATATTGATATATATAAAAAAAAAAAAAAAAAAATTGGTTTTAAAAGACAAGCTTCGAATAATAAAATAAGCATTACTAAATAATTAAAATAATAATTAAGGCATTCGTAAGAATGGCTGTGGCACTGCATGCAACCGCACCCATTGAGCGAGATACTGACTGTCCCACCGATCCACCAACACAGCCAGGATGCTGTTGGTACTGCCACGCAACCGACTTAGAAAAGATGCGCTTCTTTTGCGAATGATGGCATGGAAGCCATCAATCCTCGCTTCAACGAACATGCCTACAGAATCGCGGCAACCCCATCAGCACCCTAAATGCGTTGTTATATTGGACGCGTAGATCGCTGTATGCCCGCTGCGTATAGTTAACCCAGAGGCTACACGTGTAGAAAGATTGGCAAAATGACATAAAAAGCGTTGTCTTCACTTGTTTCGTACAGCGTGCAAACCTTCGAGCCAACATATTACTACGGACAGCCAGCGATCTGCGCTCCCTCTCGATGTCTAGGTTATTTTTTAGATCCTTGGTCATCCAATGCCCCAAATACTTAAACTGTGACACAATTTTTAGTGCAGTTCCACCCAGACGTCACCCGACGAATTTCAGGCACTTTATAAGTCTTAGAGCGAGCCTTGAAAACCATGATTTCACTCTTCTTGGCGTTATATTTGAGGCCATGGGCAGCTGCATATGACTCACATATTATAGCCAATAGCTTTTTCAAGGCCCCAATCGACGGACTCAGCAGCACCATGTTATCCGGGTAGCTTATGTTATTCAGGCAGGCTCCATCTATGTGATATCCGACTCTGGTGCTGCTGAGTTCCTCGATCAAGTCGTTCACATATATGTTAAACAACATAGGGGATGTTAAACCGCCTTGTCTTACTCCGCACTGCAGCTGGTAAGCCTCCGATGTTACATTACCCCACTTTACACGGCTTACCTGGTGCCTGTACCAGTATTGAAACAAGGCTATTGTTTCAGAGGAAAGCGTTGTAGTTTTTTGTAATTTTTCCCAAAGAACCTCATAGGAAACAAGATCAAACGCCCTTGAGAGGTCCAGGAAACACGCGTAAACCGGGGTATTTCTCTCTGTATAGTACGAGACGGTCTGCTTCAGACAAAAAACAGCACTCTCAGTCGACAAACCTGGTCTGAAGCCAAACTGTGCGTCGTTAATAGTACTATGTTGTCTTAGCTGTTTGTCAAGGAGACCGTCAAGCACTTTGGCAATTATACATGCCAGTGAGATCGGCCTATAGTTCGACAAGTCGGAGGCGTCACCAGATTTGGACTTAACAATGGGCACAACTATTGTATCTAGGAGACTCTTTGGCAGGTACGTGTGTCGAAGGCACAATGTGAAAAACATAGCAAGTACCCTGGGCAGGTGGACTCCCCCATAACGTAAGTGCTCAATGCTGAGACTGTCACATCCCGGCGATTTACCTCTTACCATCTTGGATATTACTGAGGCTACTTGGCTCCCGGTAAAAGCATTGCTTATTTCGGCGGTATCAGCAGTCCGAGCAGCCAGCCCCTGCGCTATGTTCGTATGTACAGTAGGTGTAGGTAGTTATGTATCACTCTGAGACGTTAATTTCTTATGTCCCGTTTCCACTCGCCACAGTGCTTTTCACGTCTAATGGCGCCTATAATTTGCACTCTGCACCTTTCTGGCAGAATATATGACGCTGTAGTGGTACCTACCCACTAAGATGGACTTTTACTATTGGGATTTACCATTTGGTACGTGTAACAGCCTCTAAGTAAAGCGTTAATTCGAATGAAACTGAGACAGGAACAAATATTTTATAAGTATTTTAATAAAATATACAAATAAAATTTTGGAAGCATCTTCAGGAGGTCTCGACTCTTCGAACGCTCAGGATTCGAGCTCTCCTAATGATGCTTTGTGTAGAATGGAAAGGCGTCGAAAATTATACCAGTGGAGTACGTGCCGTTTATGAAGTCACGCCGGCATTAATTTAATATATTCTTAAAATATTTGTTATTATCAAATATGTATTTCAGGAAAGTAACGCCTGAATCTATAAGGTAATTGAAACTAAGACAAGTACGGAGTATTAGGTAAGTACGTTACATATCATTGGTACAAAAATAAATGTAAAGTTTTCCTTACAGCACATGGGCTACATTATCAACAAAGGATATTCTGTTTTTAAAGTCACTTGATTAGCAGGGGGGATTCGATTAAGAGATGAAACCTTAATAACACGTAATGTTGTATTTCACTGCAGTTGCAGTGTAAAATAATCAGGGTATTTTACACTTGACAAGCAAAGTCTGTTTTGGAACTTACTTGTACATCGGCTTGTAATTGTTATCTGCATGCAGTTCACAAAGCAGCCACCGCCGGCAGCGCTCGCTGATGGCTGGCAGCTCCGCTGTTCCCGGGTCGGAGCGGCGGAAGTTGTTGGAAGGATAACTATATCACATGTATACATTTCATTAGTCTTATCAACAAGATAGATAATATAAATTTTTTTGAAACACCTTAAAAATAGTTTAAGCAGGAACACAATTTAAAATATTGTAACGATTGGCGGTCTTGAGCCTGAAAGCGATCTCTTCCAGACAACCATTGGAAGGAGAGACATAATTGAAGAGATCCAAGGGATGGCGGTGAACTAGATAATATGGTACTAAACTATCGAGAGATTATTGCTGGGATTCATGAATACACTGGCAAAAACCTCATTTTGATAAAACTTTGGTAGTGGTGGCATTCTGGAATACGTAGTGGAATAAGTAGTGAGGAGAACAAATAGTGTAAACGTAGAGGAAAAACAAAACGTAAAAATAAAAAACGTAAATAATGATTCCCATACCGAATGAGTTTTCTTAATAATCAATAATTTTCCTTGAAACTGGCAAATATTCGTAGTACGGAATTTTGAGATTGCTTGCCTACCTTTTTAAGTATTATACATATCCTCTTATTACACAATCTATGAATTTCCTATTTAATTTAATTCTAAGTTAAAGAGCATCATCTTGTACTCTCAATGCCTATATTTAAACTTCATTCGATATAGTTGTAAGGAAGCCAGAGAGTGAGTGAGTATTCTAAATGCAGAAACGTTGCTTCCGCGCAATAAATAAAGCTTGGTTTCTGGAGAGCTGCTGACCTTTATTCAAAGCATGTTACGTTCTCCCGCTACCGTGCATGTATATCAGAGACATTTGTCTATTCGTTAAAGACCATCCCGAACGCTTCCAAATGCGAAGCGAAGTATATATTCACGGAAAAAACGAGCTAGTTCGCAAACTTATTATACCAACCTCCATGTCGTAAAGATATTTTCAAAACAAAAAAATATTTTATATATTTATAAAAGGATTCCTGAAGAAATGAGAGTAATGAAAACTATTTAAAAAGCGATTATGTGACTGGCTTTTATGTAATTGTTTTTTTAGTTTAAAGGAGTTTTTAGATGTGAGTGATAAAAATATTTTTTAATATTTACACACGCCTGCATTGCAGGCAGAATTCAAGAACAAATCGCCATAATGTTTTTATGACTTTGTATTCTTGTAAATAAATGATTGATTGATTGATATTTGTGTGTGGGGAGTGGTACCTACCTATGTGTAGGGAGGTATGCGGATTGGCGATGGATGGTTTAGAGATGTGCCTGTATTATATTTGTATGCATGTTTCATTTATAATCGTTACTTTATATTATAACACTGGATCTAACCATCTCTCACTTTCATCATATGGGATTGAATATGTTAAGCGATCACTGCCCATAACAGATACTTTTCTTGACAAGCGAGGAACTGCACTGCACGCATACATAAAGTGGTTAAGTTTCTTGCACCTGTGATTTCACCAGAACCCATACTCTTCTAACTGGAAGACAGTAATGCGAACATTACTGCTGGGCGGGAGAAATAGGCATGTTTGCACTTCCCCGGACGAACTCGCACAAAGAGTTATATTGCTACTAAAACTAATATGAGAACTAACTTGCCTGGAGATAGCTGGCAAAATATATTCACACTACTGCTTACTTCCTCCAGAATTGATATGACTCGTAATTATATTCAAATACAATTTTATTTTTTATTTTTGATTACGGCATCTACGATATGTTTTGACAACTTCATAATATAAAGATACCATTTACACAAATTACATATTTTCAGAAAATCTAATTTCTCCTGCAAGGTAAATTAACAAAGAGATTGAAAACCAATTCTCTGTTCAAAAACTATCTGTTATTTCACAATTTTCACTACTTTTCTATTTGCTGCTAGAATGACGCGTTTCCCTCGTACGGGCGGATGCGCGTGCGCACCTGCCAGTCTCGCTTACATTACTCGGAACCTCCCACGCTTTGCATAAGCCGCTCAGTAGATCCCTACTCAGCTAATATTACAAATTTGAAAGTCGATTTGTTTGTTTATCACTGTCTCTGTATGCTAGTTCGTACTAACCGCGCCCGCGGTTTCACCCTCGTAGACAATATAAAAAGTGAAGATGATGATGAAAAGCAACTTCCATGTTAATCTAAAAACTACACTATTTATATTCCGAATTTCGTCCAAATCAGTTTAACAGTTTCAGCGTGAAGAAGTAACAAACACGAACTCATAACCTCGACAAATCACAAACTTTCGCATTTTTAATATTATGTGATCTTCATAACTCTCTAAACTAATAAGTTTTGAAGCTGAAACACAGATGAGCCGTTTGAGATACTATTCATAGTTGTTTGGATGATATTGGACAAAGTGAACATTTGGAATCATACCGTCTCGAACTAATGTGTAAAATTTTTACCTAATTAAAATTCTTAGGGGGTATATTTACATTTCGAAATAATAATTAGGTACGAAGATTCCTCACGATACACACCCTAACCACCATTATGAAAAAGAAGAGCAGAGAGCAAAATAGGCAAATGACAAGTACGAGCTTAGAAAGAAAAATATATGTTATCATTCATGGATTGCCAATTACCACTCATATGAAGAGTTCACAATACAGGGTGGGCCATTCAGATGGGTCAGTACTGGTAAGTATTAAACTTTAAGACATACGAATATATCTTGTTAGGAACCATATCATCGATTTTAGTGTGAATTTATGGTATTTACAAATATCTTGTACTCCGTTCGAGATTCGACCTTGTCGTATTGAAGAAAAAACTTACTTATCTCTATTTTTACATCGATTGTGTAGGTCATATCATAAGCAGTAAATGTGGCTATAAACATGATATCTAAAATACTGACCCACGCGACGCGAGCGAGGTAAGGGTGAGAAGATGAAGACAATGACTCTGGAAATGTAGACACAAGATGGCAATATGGGGCCAAAACCTGCCAAAACATATCTCACAAAACGTCGCTGTTTGCCCCTCTGATATACAGGCGTGACATCCGTATCAACACAGAATAAAACTGATTTCTGACAGAATACCCACCTGCACTTCGACGATTTATTATTTGTGGCCATATGTTTTAAGTTGGACTACAATAACAAATAATGTAGGTATGTGATACCGTTTAACATAGAGCAAAAACAAATAACTAAGTTAACCTTTTTATTGTATGTCCCATAAAAATTATAAAAATGTAACTTTTAGCTATTGCATAGCTTCTATCGCGGGCCTTGAGCGTGGAGACCGAATCCAGAAATTCCGTAACGAAAATAACCAAACACCCCCCACTACTATATATTTGATCAGCGCCTCTACAGTGCGTAAAAGGAACTAAATTTTGGCAGAAAAAAGGTTTTGACAGCTAAGTGTCGAGATTTATAATTGCATAAGTTTATAAAAAATGCTATGTAATAGCTTTACCGCGGCAGTCTCCGAGTGCCACACGACTTTTTTTTTTTATTTGCTCTAATAACTCATAATGGAAATTTCAACTAACTTCCTATTCCGGCTTCCAAGATGCAGCCCTTCAAAGGTTACGGACTGACAGACAGCAAACTTAATAAAAGGATCCGTTTTCTTGTACAGACCCTTAGTAAATAAAATAAAAATTAACAATAGTATCCTTAACCGTTATAGGTACAGTCACCTGCAATAACAAGTAATACATTCTTAATTATTGATGGTATCATAAACATTAATAAAAAATAATATTATTCTTTGATTTTAAGATCTAAATTACAATGAGAAGAAAATTACAATGTGTACACATGTTATTGCAGGCGACTGTACATATAGAAACAACACAGTACATCTGTTGCTGCGTGGAAGAGCGAATAAACTATAGATATTGCTTTTCTATATGAAATTCATCCGACTGACCGAATCCGAAACAAACCGACAGACAAATTTTCGTATTCATGTGTGTTGGTATTCGGTAAGTAATAAATAATTACAGTTTCGACGCGTAAAGCCCAACTAACCATCCATTACAATCGACATATAGCAGTTTTACATAAATAGTGTGAATTACTCGACGCGAATGCAATGCTGTTGAACATTACTGTTACTTCGCACCGCACCGCACAGCTCGGTGCGTGCTGGGCGGACTGGTATGCACATTGTTGAGCTACAATGTACTACAACAGATCAAAGGTTGTTGTTATTACATGAATACATTACTATAGAATATGATTCATCCAAGGCTTTTAACTGCCTTCAAAAAAAGTAGGTGGTTCTCAATTTGACTGTTTTTTTCTGTTTATTACCTCATAACACTTTTAAAGGGTGTACCGATTTTGTTGATTTTTTATATTCGGAAGCTGGTGATTGTTATGTGGTCCCATTTAAATTTGAGTGAGATTTGACGAGTAGTAATATAGTTAACCCTAATAATGCGTAATATACGTTTATATTTTTAATGTTTAAATTTTAATTATTGCCTTTATTATTTACTCTGCTCTCTGTGGTATCTGCAGAGCTGAGAGCAGCACCACACAATTATAAACCTTGAATTATTTTTTAATATCATTTCAATTTCGTTTATACTAAGATTTTAAACTTATGTACTACAATTTAACAATAATAAAACTGATTCATAGAGACATAATTTAAGACCAAAAAAGATACCACAGTTCTATCAAAGTTTATTAAATAACTCACTGGCCCATAGGTGATGCCCATTATATGTATGCAGCAGCGCCTTTTGAAGTAAGTACTGTTACCGTACACTGCGGGAGGATTACAGGAAACCCCCGTTATAATTGGGGAGGCTTTTGTTCAACGGTGAATGTCTTCCGGCTGTTGCTGTGTATTGTATATATCGATAATTATAGTAATAAATGTTCTAATGGATGTTACCTAAAGGGTTACGTGCCAGGAAATAGTATATTATATACTCGTATTCATTAATTATCTTTTTGTTTAATGAGTTTACTACTGAACTTACCTAATAGGTACCTAATTTAGTTTTTATTGCGTATGTAATAAGTACTGTCCAGTGTGGGTATATACAGGCGGAAATACCTATACATTTTCAACCCTTATTAAACACAAGGAACCCTCAGCTGTACACGCTTTCAGCCCTCATAGGAGTCTGGAACTATCCGTCAACAATTACTATTTTTTTCTTTACAAATTATATATATATCTTTTGACCACAATATCGTAGTGTTGGTAAGTGTTGATGTGATTGAAAATGTTGAACATGCTGAATCTACTATACGTACAATATAGATACTGATGCCAGAACTCACCGTTAGGTTCTTGACGGTAGATTTTCTACTTTGGGTGTGATACAAGCAAGCATTCTCAAAATATCCGACTATGCGGTGAAGCTCAAAACACTCGGAGGAAAAATAACCATTCTCCCGACAACCTTTCTTCCGGTGGCACTCCCTACCTGAGAATTAACTCTGCAGTAAAGAATTTTGTTAATAAGAGTCTCTGTTTAGCTCTTGTGATAAGTGTAAGTATATATTATATCCCATAGCACAGTGCTATTGCCGAAGGAGCTTGAACTAGTCAAGTATCACGCAGGTAAAGTCCGCGCAAAAACAGGTATTCTCAGATCGCGTCTTTATTAACATCGTATTTGGTTATACAGAATTAACATACACCTGAACAGAATTGACTCGAAGAACAATATACTTCTGCCGTCTCGGAATACTTTCAGAAACAGAATGTATCCTAGAGCTATCTTCGTTATAAATTTGTTGAAGTAACAAATAAAGAGATAGAAAAACAATACTAACGTGTGACCCTGGACACCAGGTCCAGTGTTCTCGATGGTAATGATGCTGGGCGTAAGAGCAGAGATGATCAGCCCGACGGGGAGGAACGCCGTCACCAGCCGGAGGAAGTTCTCCCAAGGATTTACCCTGAAAATAGTGAAAATTGCTACAAAAAAGCACTATGCCCTCCGTCCTGTAGATTGCCAACGTTGTTGTGGGGGCTACCCCCAAAGTCCAGCATCGTCGTTTCGTGATTCGCCTATTAGATATGCCTATGGTGTCCGAAACTTCATCACCGTACCTAAACGTGATTAACTGTACGTACTCGACGAGACAAAGCGTTTGACGAAATTAAGTATTTGCCCATTTCAAGTTTTGACAAGTGTTTCTTATTTGACAAATCAGCCTGTTCCACTGATCTTGATTTGTCAAATTTCACTGATCAAAGTCAAGAGGGCGTTTTGTCCACTAATTATGTTACACTCATTGGTGCTCGTTATTTCGGTATGTCCATTCAAATCAAAGGTATACCAGGGGGGAGGGGGGAGACAGATCAGTAATGATAATAATTGGTTGGTGGATTAAGTTTCACTACTTATTCCGTCTTACACCTGTGGGTTTGTTTCTATGAGGTCAGCGTGTTTTATGAGTATTACTTTTGTAAGTTGAGCATGCACAAAAACTGTCATACGACTTAGCCATGTGTTGTGCATGGAGTGAATAGGTTTTTTAAAGTGAACGAGTTCCATCCTCGACTGTACGTCACATAATAAATCGTTTTAAATCGTATTTCTGATTACCTATTTGTTGTATCATGGTTACCACGTCAGGTTTACTCAAATACAGTAAAAAAAATTGGGAATTTAATCTTATTATATTTACAACAGTATTTAAACAACCTATGGGCCCGTTGCAGCCCTATAGGCAGCTCTAATGTTCGAGCCCACTGCCAACTTTTGTTTTGGGGGCTGCGTCACCCTCGTCCGTAGGAAAGTACCCTTAATCGCAGTGTCAGATATTCTACCTCCAAGCAGCAGTGTGAATACACTGATACTTACCATCAGGCACCGGCTTGCTCTTCTCGTTACTTATTAATATAACAACAAAAATCTTCGTTAAGCTTTTTTAATTTTAAAATCCTTCTTGTTTCAGTGATAATTTTTTTTAATAGTTAATTTATTTTATACCATTAAGCCACAGGAAGCCTTTCCATCGAAAATTAATAAACTAATAGAATGCATTTTAATTTTGTTCAATTGATGCATCGATCATCGTAACACAAATCGATTGACCTTTATCACTATTCTTCATCTTCCCAAACTAGTTCGACTCGATTTACATATAATCGATTTGAGCGCATTACGATCATAATCGATATTACTTGTGATGAATAATGGGGAATGTTCACATCTGGGATTAATTTAACAATTCGATTAATCGACGATTTAAGGTAACCGGCACTTTGTGTATTATTATTTTATATTAATGGTTAACTTGTTACTGTTAATCCCTATATTTTCATCTCTTATGAAGTTTTTTTTCATAGTCTAATAATATAATAATTTACTTACTCATGTAAGCAATAGATGCTATATTTTTATTTTTAGGTTATTAGACTAACAACATATTTTAGACACTGAAGCCATGTAAATGATTGCGATATCGCTATTCTTTTGGCATAACCACATTCAGTTGTCAATTCGATTGCTCATTAGTATTGAACATTCTAGTTAGTCTTGCTAGACTAGCCTATTAGCTGGGATAAAGTTAACAGGTGTGGTTAGAAGCACTGATCTGAGTGACTGCTGCGCTGTGGGGTATGAATCCAGAAGCTGGCATGAGCTTCACAAAATCATGGTAGTTCATTTTGTGTGTAAAAGCACCATCAAGTAGCAAATATATCGCCAAGTACCTATAGACTAACCAGTTAGCTGTAAAAAAAAGGTTGCTGTTTTAAGCTGTAAAGATACTCAGCTCACAGAAACAAGGTTTCACAAAACAATTATCTTGTTTTCCAGATCTGGGGTAAGCCACACCCATGTGGCGTCTTGTATCATTGTACTTACTATAATTTCCAAATCCTACGCTAAGTTCAATAACATTTTATTTTATTTACTTTTCTCAGTCTATGATTCAGCTGTGAATCATAGTTTGTCTTTAATCGTCGTTTAAGATGTGTGAAGCTGGCCCCTCAGTGTTTATGTCCGGTTGGCAGTGAAAGGACCCGCGAAAGAGGGCGTCGCATGTAATTACACATTACTTTCCAAATAGCCTTGCTTTATTTAATCGTACCGCACCGCTCCGCTCCGCGTCACTCAGTCAGTTGTGTGACGATTTGCAAGGAATGTCTTATGTAACACAACACGGACAAATTTGATTCCATTTTAAATATTGGAAACGTCAGAAAGTAATCCTGATTGTGACATGAGTTATGTACATTCGGTACTTGTATGGTCTTACGGTTGGACGAGAAACGAAGCAGTTTTTAGTATGCTCTTATCGAAAGGAATGTCAGGTCTAATAAGCGCAATATACAAATAATACCAACTATTTTGAAGCTATGTATGTTGGGAGATGACCAATTTGCTCAACCAACCAAAAGGCTCTCAAGGGCTGCGGCCAGGACACAGTATGAGGTGCTTGGCGAAAGATTTTCTACTTGAAGGTGGTAGCTAGCCAGGCGAGCATTCGCAAAATGCCCTTCCACCATTTTGCTAAAGAGCCCTACCAGCTACCTCCTGGTACGAAGACGAAGCGCTAACTTATAATTTATATTGATAAATAGGAGAGAAAAAGGTTATGAACAGAAGAAATTATAAAATTCACTTACCGTTTCTTCACAGCAGTCTCTTTTCCATCCTCATTAAACCCAAGTCCAAAGACATCGTCATCCTTCCCTGGTTTCTCTTTAAACGGATCCTCATACTTATAGAAGCCACCTGCAGGAATCTTGACTGGGACTTCAGCTGTTGGCTTGGACTCCAGACTCTCAGATCTCCAAGGGTCTTTGACCCTGGTTAGAATTGGGCTCTCAAATTTGTACGGGTACTGTTTGTGGGTCTGCAGAAGCTGGTTTGGGATCTTGGTGAAGGATGAGTGGTGATCCTTGAAAGAGCTGATAATGACAAAATATTGTGGTGATTAGAATCAAGTTTACTTCACCATACGTTGCATTTATTTCAGAGATAATCTCATCTCACAGATAAGAAAAATATTTATCAACAAAAAAACGGAACCGACTTTCAACACTAAAATGTATGAAATAACTTGTTGAAGTCGGTACCATACTGATTTAAAACACCGACCTCATATTAGCATGATATTTATATGGGAGCCAGATATACCATTTCTAATAAAAAAAGAGTTATGTGAATAGGACTACTCTGTAAAAGATTATGCGTCATCAAGTTATCGTTGCCTATATATGTATATATACCTCTTTTTTTTTAAGTCTGTTAAAATGGGTGACATTAAAAAATTACAAATTTACCAGAAAATAATACAGTCGTGTGCGGGATAATTTGTAATGTAATCCGCAGAGCATGCGTTGATGCAAATATAGCAATAGTAAAAATGGGTAAATTTGTGTTTATTATTTCTTCTTTTTTTATTTGTAGTTGAGATAGACAGCCCCGCCTTGCTCGCTATGATGTGGAAATAATGTCGTCAAGCACGTAAAAGGTGTGTTCCGGCAGATGTCACTATGTGCTCTGTGCTAGTTGTTTGTTGTGTCTTGTTAACACCTTCGATCACGACATGACTTATCATCAGGTGAGACTGTGTTCAAAGGCTATCATCCAAG
The DNA here is from genome assembly GCA_963854805.1 of Plagodis dolabraria. Taxonomy (NCBI): domain Eukaryota; kingdom Metazoa; phylum Arthropoda; class Insecta; order Lepidoptera; family Geometridae; genus Plagodis; species Plagodis dolabraria. The sequence goes on along the minus strand of OY978453.1, from coordinate 1,480,416 downwards.
TAAATTAAAAAAAAGTCTGGAAATCGAACTTCAAAAGTAACCTAAGCCACAGAATAAACTAAACAAGCAAAGTGCACAATTCTTCAAGAAATCCAAGATACTTTTGCACAGAGATCTGTAAAAGAAATCACATTCAAAATACATTTAATTTTAAATTAATTATTTATTATTAATATTGTCAAAATGCGATAAATTTTTTATGAGTCATAAAAAATAAATATTTTGACACAAATAGTTTTACCGCATTCTTACACACTTGTTTTTTTATGTGTTTCTGACAGAACAAGTACGAAGCCCCTTGATGTTCCGCGGTAGCCTTCGGAGCAGCAGTCCATAGTCATTATCGAAACGCTAAAATTGCTACAAATAAAAAAATATATGACATTATCCATAACGATACCTACGTATTTTCACCATGTTGGTATCCATGCACTTTTTAACCTGTTTTGTTCCGGTTGACCCCTTAGTTAACAGGCATATCGTTCGTTTTTATGTGCTCGCATAAGAGCTTTCATTCAAAAACTTGTCCAATTCAATGTGAATTATTATCCCATCAAGACTTTCGTCGACTTCTCTGTATTTTAGTAGTATAAGCACAGAATAAAAAGGATGTACGGGAAAATATGTACCAGAGGAAGCAGAAGTTGGCTGACTGCCTTGTTGGTATGCGTAAAAGGGGCGAGTTGAGACATTGAAGTTCTGGTTTTGATTCATAGTTCGGACAAATTGCAGGATAAAAAATATTAAAAAATCGCACAGAGTTCCAACACTCTTATGTATGAAATAACTGGTCGTGCTCTGATTTCCGTACGTTGTTTATTGAGATTTTTTTATTACACACAATCTCAGTAGAGACAGAAAGTAATTTAGTATATAAAATGTGTACAAAGGCGAGATTAACCCTAAAAGAGTTCGAAAGATTTGATAATTTTCAGTGTTGGAAATCAGTTCAGTTTTTTTTAAAAGCTCTCTTTTATGTTGTGAGTATTACTTACAAAGATCATTGTCACTCTCTTAAAATACTGTTGAACGATAAGAGCTGCAATCACCATAAAATCAACCAGGTAAGTACGCAATAGAAGATTATACAACGAGTGCATAAAAACACTCATTTTAGCCTAGACGTTTAACTAGAGCGAGCCCTTTTGGCGCGAGATATATTTAGGTCGTGGCTAAAAAAGGTTTAAAGCACGAGTTCCACACTCACATTTTTACTTCAATTGCGAAGAAATTAAATACATGTAACTATGGTTAAATTGATTTTTTTTATGCCTGATAGGTTAGCCTTTGACCACTATATTGATGTGGTCGAAGATGTTGTTCAGGCTAACCTAGAATTACTGGTTCTCAAGGACAGCTGCCGTGACACACCGTTAGGTGCTTCGCGACAGATTTTCAACTTGAGGGTGGTAGCTAGCCAGGCGGGCATTCGCAAAGTGCCCTACCACCATGCTATAACGACTGCCATCCTAAGCACGGAAGCGCTCAGTAGTAATGTCACCAGCGGTCACCCATCCAACTCCTGACCGCGGCGGACGTTGCTTAACTTTGCTGATCGATTCAGAATGGTTAAGCAAACTTCGCTACGAGCGCTTCTTCTTCGTTTATGCCGGGTGTAAGCAGACCTAAAAGGCATGTTAGACTTGAGAACATAAAAGCCTGTTTTTAAGCACAATTGCATATATGAGATTAATTTTACTTTTTATAGTTCAAAGAGGTGCCGTTTGTAGGTAATACTAATGTTTCACATAAGATGTTTGCCTGGGTATTTAATAATACATATAGATCAAAGGTATTATTAAAAAATACAAAGAATGACACTCAGAATAGAACATTAATCAGATATTCGTTTCAATTTTAATTAAATATGGCTTAAAATAGTATTATTGTTAAATTTGCTCCCAAATGAAGTGAAAATCCGAGTGTATACCTCAAAGTTAAAATAATTTTAGCCTCGACTTAAATATCAACAGTAATATATCAATATCTCAAAATCTTACCTCACAAAACCTGACGATGGTTTCTTAACAGGCGTGAAGGCACCGATGCTGGTTTTGGTTGGAGTCACAGGAAGGCTATCTTCATCGAAAAAGCTGCCCAGATGAGGACTTGGTCTGAATTCTTTGGTATCCTTCTTCGTATCAGAATTTTCTTCAGAATTTGTCACGTTTACTTTTTCCTGTTTATCGAGATTTGATTCTGCAAATGCTGCTTCTATCTTCCAAACCGTTGACTCTACTTTTCCTTTATCATTTTTAGGACTGCTTTCGTTTTTTTCTGGATGTTTTTCATCATTATTCATTATGTAGTTATTAGTAATATTGTTGTCATTATTTATGGTATGGTTTTTGTTAATGGGATAGAGCGTGGTGATATTTTGGAATGCTTCTGGTCCGATATCTTCTGTGCTTTCGAAGACCTTCTGTGCTGCAGTTGCTGCTATGAGGCAGCTCCATAATATTAGCTGGAAGACATGTTAAAAGTTATGATTGCTAATTATAGATTCTTATATATATATTTAAAGCACAGTGGTATGTCTTTCGCGAAGTCAAATGTATAAATCAGTCGTTAGTTTTTGAGTAAAGCTATCTTGGGAGAATTTTCGGTGTAAAAAAATTTTTTTTTTTTTTTTTTTTTTTATGCCTGATAGGTTAGCCTTTGACCACTATCTCACCTGATGGTAAGTGATGATGTGGTCGAGGATGTTGTTCAGACTAACCTAGAGTTACTGGCTCTCAAGGACAGCTGCCGGAACACACCGTTAGGTGCTTGGCGACAGATTTTCAACTTGAGGGTGGTAGCTAGCCAGGCGGGCATTTGCAAAGTGCCCTACCACCATGCTGTAACGACTGCTGTCCTAAGACAACAACCGGGACCGACGGCTTAACGTGCCCTCCGAAGCACGGAAGCGCTCAGTAGTAATGCCCAACCAGCGGTCACCCATCCAAGTCATGACCGCGGCGGACGTTGCTTAACTTTGCTGATCGATTCAGAATGGCTAAGCAAACTTGGCTACGAGCGCTTCATAAAATTGTTTTGTAGAATGAAAAATTTAACAAAAAATTTACAAATTTGTGAAAATTGTGTCCTTAGCTTTGTAAGGGACGCCGAATATTCTAAAATGTTTATTCAATTTAAGCTCTTATGAAGGTCAATTACAAATTTTAATATTGAAATGTACTACATTGTACTGCCACGTTCAGCAAAAAAAGTTATAAAGCCACTGCGAGAAGAACGGGCAAGAAACTCGGGGCCATTCTTTTAAACTTTTTTCAACAATGTGTTACATACAATTATAGTAGTGTTGTATAATATAATTATAGTAGTGTTGTACAAAGTTTGTAGTATTTTGTTTAATAAAGGCATACCGCCTATAAAAAAAAATACAATATTTGTTTAAATTACGTACGTGACAGGCGATAACGCGATACGTTTAAGACGTATAAACAATCAGAAGCTAGAATTGCTTACTATATATTCCCATGAGATTTCAACTAGTGCAATTGTAAAGTTGTCCATTCCCTTTTGTTTAGAATTCTGTTAAAGAACGAGAAGTATTTTTTTTATGTTATCGTGATGCAACAAACATGAGGCCCACCTGGTGTTAAGCGATGACTTCTGCCTATAACAGATGCAGTTCGCGACAAGCAGCAAACTGCACTGCGCCTGAGACATAAAGTTGTTAAATCTCATGTGTCTTAATTTCACCTATTTGACAGCTTGGATGAACTGTCATTACCAGTTTTATTTTAAAATTGTGACGTTGTTGGTGACTTAACAAGCTTGAGGCCCCCCTGATGTTAAGCAGACTAACCTCTGCCTATAACAGATGCATTTAGTCACAAGTCACGTATGGCACTGCGCCCGTCACCTTGAGACATAGTTGTTAAGTCTCATGTGTCTGTAATTTCGCTGGCTCTCAAGGATTGCTGCCGGAACACACCGTTAGGTGCTTGTCGACAGATTTTCTGCTTGAGGGTGGTCGCTATGCTAAAATGCCTTTCCACCATGCAGTGAAGCTCAAGCCCGCGGCGGGATTTAAACCATAGACCTGAAAATAATCGTGCAGAATGCATGGGCTATATTGTCTCATTAGAATGGTTTGAGCTGAACTTTATTTTGACATTTTAGTTGGAAAACGAAGCCCATTGGGGAGTTCAAATGTCACAATGAGGGTCATTATCATTACCACTCTAGTTAGACAATAAGGCCTCATTCCCCAAATGCCTGAGGAGATAACCTATCCTTACCCTGAGCTGAGGCCTATTATGGAATCTATGCCTGAAGTACTTTCAATTTAGAAGCTATGGTAGCCGAACGGTAATAACCGAGACTGCTGAGCCGCAGGTCTGTGGGTCGATCCTCACCGCCCGGCTTCATCTCTACTACATGGTGGAGAGGTATATTGCGAATGCTCGCCTGGCTACCTAATACAATAAAATCTGTCGCCAAGCACCTAACAGTGTACTGAAGAATAGATTCAAGCGTTACTTTGCGAAAATCAATATATAATAATAACAAATATATTATTAAAAGTATCTTAAGAAAACATTAAATAACATTTTAATGAAACACTTAAAAAAAAAAAAAAAATATATATCTAGTGACAATTCCGCCTAATTTTCCTGTTATGCCCACGTGACGTCACAAACGCCACGCAGCCTAACCGGAAGAATATTCGACTAGTTTTGCTTCTAAACGAAGCATCTTCAGGAGGTCTTGACTCACCGAGCGCACGATCGAAACACACCTAACAGTGTGTTCCGGCAGCACTCTTAGAGAGCTACTTAAATTACAGACACATGAGACATAACAACTGTATGTCTCAAGTTGACGGGCGCAGTGCAGTTTCTCACTGAACGGAATGTATATGTTATGGGCAGAGGTTAATCAGGTTTTTTTTTTTTATTTTTTTTAAGGCATAGGAGTGCAAACGAGCAGGCGGCTCACCTGATGGTAAGTGATCACCGTCGCCCGCAACACCAGAGGTCTCGAGGATGCGTTGCCGGCCTTATTTATTACCTTATTAGTGGGCTTCGTACTCATTTCGTAACAATGGAAAAAAAATAGGGGAGTTCTTGCTTTAGCAGTGCATCATCTGCAAATCATGCCAATACTCTACAGTTTACCTGACCTACTACTCACGGCATAAACATATCAAATCAACACTACTAATTGCTAATAATAATATCATAATCGTCTTGGAACTTGGATTATCAATATACAAGGTGTGATAACACATTCACAGAAGAAACAGTACTTCCTAAGACACGTCGGCATAGATACGGCTATAGTTAGTACCAGACACTGGCAGAGATAATGCAGCAGTTAGTACGACGTTGGCATAGATAAGTAATAGTTAGTACGTAGACACAGATGGCAGCGGTCAGTGACATACTGTTTGGGTGAAAGTATTCCGCTCTCCGTTACGCAACACCGTGACGTAATGACGTCGCGATGGCTGCTCAGGGTCAGGTGGATATAGGACACCAGCAATGTAAACCTTCGCTCTGACGACGAGTCGTCGACTCTACATAACTTAAGCACTTGCTCACCTCTTTAACTTTTCTATTTAATGGAAGAGCAGAGGCTCACAACACAGACATTCTTTGTTTAAGAGAAATCTCTGATCGCTTAAAATTGTGTATGTATTGGTTACTAAAATAAACATTATAATTATTATTTCCTTGTTTCATTTATGTCTCGGACAATGTCCGGTCCTGTACAAAAGCATAAGTGGAGCGGAAACCAACACACAGAGGCCTGTTTTATATGAAATACGGTTAGTATAATCATGATGGTGGGAGGGGAGAGGAGGGGCCGTTCTCAAATTATCCCTTGAAGAAACGTGTCGCCAATTCGCGGGGTGAGGGAGGGTGGAGGAGGCCATCTGACGGCGAATAGCAAAAGCTCGAGAATGGGACTCCATCATTTTCTGTTAATTTTTACTTATATACAGCATCGGCTAATTTCTGTCTCTTTAGTAGATATTTTGGCAGAGGACTCGCCACTCACTAAATAGGCCGCCACAAAGGCCGCCAGCGTTAGCGGCGAAAGAGACAATGTTGGTGTTTGTGGTTAGAAGTGTTCTGCAGTTTAACTAAGAGCTAGTCCCGGCGTCATGTCCTTTAACACTTCTACCCTTGGAGTTACGTATTCGCTTTTGCGTCTCCATCAATGAAGGAAAACTGGGGTTCAGGAATTTTATTTGACGCCAATCACCTGAGGCTTGCCATTTTTTATTATTATTAATCCTTTCAAACCATGCGATAAATGTCGTTTCCATTGTAATTATGCGCATAGCAAAAGAAAGTAGCAAAGATCCAGCAGCATTGTTTGCCAATTGCTGAATCTTGGACTCCTAAAATCGACATCTTTTCGCATTCGTCATTCATGAGAAGCCATTCAAAATGCATCAATAAACCCTTTATTAACAACTGTAGTGTAACAGCCGGATCGTCCACTACTGAACACAGTCTCCCCTATTAAGGGGGTATTTGCCATAATCCCCACGCTTGGCAGGTGTCTTGGGGATCGCAGTGTAAGTTGGCAGTTCTTTAGAAGGCGCTGCTGCCCACTTTCCAGTATTTTTCCCTTAGTCGCCTCTTACGACACCCACGGGATGATATGGGGAGGTGCAATTCTAACCCGGCACCCCACGGGGCTTATTAAAATCTGCTTGTAGAATATCTGGGACTGGTTCAAGAAATGTACTCTTGCACAGACACTTTGCTGAACTTTTTGAAAGCGAAAATCAACTGACAATTTGCCATTTACGCATTACTTTCTATAACTATTCCCATCGAAGAGCATATTAGATGAAACCTGGCCATAAGATCCTGCACAGTAGATAAGCATAGAGCCAGTGCTTTGACCCTTGCCCTTCGCTTTCTGCCCTGTGCCACAGAATACCTACAAGTACTAGAGTACCTTTACCAGCACTGTATGACTTTCCAACCAGCCAGGGCATTGTCTTGGACGCAGCGTCGCGTCGCGCGTCGGGTCGTCGAGATGTTTGATGTAAGACATTAAACTGGTATCTCCGTTTTCACTAAAATCAAGTTTTAAAGTGATGACTTGATAACTTCTGAGTCATTTCAGGAAATGCCGCTTTATTTCAACAATTCACATTCACAAAGCATGTTGAGTCGCTAAGAAATGTTTGAATGGGGTATTTGTCTATGGCTTTGTTTGTATCTTGTCAGTCGCACCACATAATATTAGGTAAATAATACCAGATAACATTTCATTTTAAACGTAGCAACATGCTAGATTGGGTGTTGGTTGTACCCCTTGATAGCAAAAACCAACAACAACACTAACAAACGAAAGAACAAAGAAGATTGTCCTACTCTGCCTGTCTGTCTATCTCACGTTACATTTACCAATATATACATCAAACTACTCGTGGACTGATACAAATAGTGCTATTAATTTCACCGTTCAACTATAAGAGACCCGAGTTCGATTATCGCTCGTAATGTGCTCTACAAATTTGTCAAATAAATAACTATGAACACCTCTATAATGCATAAGAAGAGCTGAATATAAAATTTCTATTATAAACTTTTAGCTTTCTTCCTTCTATGCGATTCTGTATACCATTAACTTGGATAGATGATTATTAGGGTCCTAGACATATTGCTACACTATCATCATATAATATATATATAAGATTATAGTTAAAGCTTTGTTCCCAACAAAAATAGTTGGCACCTTCAAAAATCTGACAATATAAATTGGTAATATTTTCTCACCAACACGTATTGGGAAAACGAAGATTAGCAGATTTTTGTTTAGAGGAGTGGAGACCTATATTTACAGAAACTTTGTCGTGTTGGCAACTTTTTTTAGGTGGAGATACAGCTTTATCTATGATCTTATATATAAGATAGTGTAATGGGAGCCTAAAAAGCCATGGTTAAGATTCTGATACGGTAATAGTTATTTGTTATGCAGCACTAAAAAGTAATAATTTAGCGCAAGTGCTTTTATTTAAACCTGGGTAAACCAAGGATTAAATCACGAGCCAACGAGTGTTTCAAAATATACAATCCTGAGTGCACCGACGGTTTCTAAGGTACGATACACAAAATAACTTTGTTGCCGAGCGCAACACACAATTTACCACCTCATTCCAGTGAGAAAAAAGCGCAAGAAAAATAACTTACATAATGTAGTAAAAAACAGCTTCTATTTTATTCAATGTAAAATTACTAAAATAAACACTTACTATTAGTCGATATCATGATCGACAATATTCCGACTTCTATCGGAAGCCGAATCATTGTCGATCGTGATATCAACTTATAGTAAGTTGATATCCTCTAAGGATTAACACCTGTGTTTCTCAACCTCGAATTATTAACATGACCTTTAGTTTTTATATATAACATTTAAAATAAATACATTTTTCCCGAACTTTTATTGAGGTTCGAATTACAAAAACCTTTGCACGCTAGCGGATCAAAATCACTTTTCCTTGAATACCTATTTCGAATAATGAACAACATGTTTCCGACCTCGAGAGGCGAAAACAATATTTACTACCACGTCTAATCGTATCTTCCAAACACTATAATTTCAGTCGTAATCGACAAATTATCACATACGATACCTACTATGTAGGTACTTACTTATCAATGTTATCACATCAATGGACGCCGTTATGACGTCAAAGAGCAACTAGTTACTATGGGAATTGGACCACAGATTACATAGTAATTTCTGATGTGTCATTATTTACAGGTCAGGTATAAAGGCACAGTATAAGTATACTGTGCTAGTATTATAAGTACTCAAAGAGGCTTTTAAAGCGGACCGGGAGACAAAGCCCGGAAGGGCTAGCTTGTAGAAACTACCACGTTTCGCTAGAAATTATATTTCACAATTATTATTTTTCCTGCCGGCTTGCCACTGACCACAATTTCATACAGATATAGTTTACTATAACTGATATAGTCAAGAGTAGTAAAACGGCTTCACCTAGTATAGGAACTGACTCTCAAGGACAGCTACTAGAAAACACAATAATAAAGTGTTTGGTAACAGATTTTCTAAGAGTGGGAACTAGCCACGAACATTCTCAAAATGCCCTATCTAAGATAGATAGATAGATAGATAAACTGTTTATTGCAACACAAAGCTTAATTTAAAAATTAATAAAAAACTTACAACTAAAGATACAATATAACTAAGTGAAACAATGGGCGGTCTTATCGCTTAAAGCGATCTCTTACAGACAACCCAACAATGTTGGAGATTTTGATAGTACATGGACAGAGTTTTTAAGCTAATGTTACTAAAACAGTAAAAAAAAATAGTTAAGGATCTTAATTAGGTAAACAAAACAAAAATGAATCATACTATACATAAATATATATAAAAATATACGTAACGTATAAGAATTATAAATATATACATAAAACAAAATAATTATATATCATATTATAAAAACTTACGCTCATATATATATCTAATATATGAAAAACACGGGTGTTTGAGCGTGAACTTACTATGAGTAGATATCACTATCGACAATGTTTCGGCTTCACACTGAAGCGCGACGCGACACCGGCCCAAGTACCACACTCAAAATCCTGAGGAAGGCTTCCGGTAGAAGCCGAAACATTGTCGATAGCGATATCGACTCATAGTAAGTTCACGCTCAAACACCCGTGTTTTTCATATATTAAATAATTATATATATATATATATATATATAAATATATATATATGTATATATATACTTTGCCTGAAAAAATATTTTAGTATATTCTCTGTCATATAATTTTTCTAATTTTTTATAGCTCATACGCTAGCCCTAGACCACTATCTCACCTGATGTGTAAGTTTAACCTAGAATTACTGGCTCTCAAAGACAGCTGCCGGAAGACACCATTAGATGCTTGGCGACAGACTTTGACTTTGAGATTTTTTATATTTGAAGGTGGTAGCTAGCCATTCGGGTATTTGCTAGATCGATTCTCCTTAGCTTTGATTCATCCCAAACTCAAATAAACCATTTTTGTGCAAAACATAGGTATATTTACTTACTACTCTTTAAGGAAAATATTTTTTTATTTGTTTGCATTATTAACGAAGTCTTAGTACGTAGTAAGAAATGATGAATTTCACCTGTATTAAATACTCTACTTTTCATTTCACATGTAAGGAAATTAAAAAAACAGTAGATATTCCAGATAAATGTGAATTTTATTTGGGTTTTTTTATAAAAAAAAATGTACCCAGTTAAAATTCCGCCAAAGTATGTATATAACCTTTATTTCAATTTTATTATGACACACTGCGTCACCGCCGCGGGCCATCTCGCTTACTTTTTTTTTTTAATTTACACTGGCGCTCTATTTCATAGACATCACTAATCATCACTAACTAGTGATATACGTGAAATTGTCAAATATACATTAACTAGAGAAATTCATCCCATATAGAAAGGGAAGCAGTTATATGAGTCTTTTCCGCCCTAAGGTGGGGCGAAGATATTACTGTGAGTCTTTCCCGCCCTAAGGAGCTGAAATTTTTGTTGTATGTATAGCGTGTGGAGTGTAATCATTTATAGCTCATTGAGTCAAGTGCAAATATATTATCCCTAGGTTCGTATCTATATAAACAAATAAACGGGGGCTATCAAAGTTGGCAATTTCAGCCAATTTTTCACAGGGTCTATCGCTACCAATAAGAATATCATCATAGGTCCATCAAAATAACCCAAACTAATTAAGAATTTGAAATTGCAGTATGTTACGTAATATATTTTTATCTATTTATCAACAAATACTGAAAACACGAGTTAAGATCGACAACAGTCATTTAACTCTTTTTATTAGAGCCCATAATTTCAGCCCAAACAAGTACGTTCCAGTGGCCGAGTGTTTTAGGTCCCGGCGTGAAATCGGGAGACTCGGGTTCAATTCTCGCCCAAATAATTTAATTTTTATTTTTGTGTTGTATTTAAGTGATGATGTTGTTCAGGCTAACCTAGACTTACTGCCTCATAAGGACAACTGCCGGAACACACCGTTAGGAGATGTGATTTTCGTATATTGATAGTAATTGTAATATTTAGAAATACGATTAGAAATGGCACAAGTTAAGGTCGGGTATTCCCGTTTTGGCCTAAAGTAGATGTTGTTTTTTATAAACAAAGAAGAACATTTCAAATCTGAAATAAATATATGTTTTTGTTACATTCTTTCTCTTTATTGTGTATTCGTTCAAATCACGATACGAGTAAATTTTCTCGATAGAAAAAAATCATGAACTAAGTTCGATTTGCGGTTTTTTTACCGGCCAAATTTCATTTTTAACAGGTACTAATACTCCACTTAATATATAACTTATACCATTTTGTAGGTAATTTAATTTGAAATACAACTAAACCGATCCTTTTTTCTCATTACATCTATTCTTTTTTAAATCGAATATTTAAGTGATAATATATCCAAATGTCGCTCGTCAGTGTCCCGCGGGACGTCACCAAGACAAGATCTGTGTCAAATTTTTGCGCGCGCACTTCTTGGTATCTGCGTAAACAAATATCATGAGGATACACAATAAATTGTAAATAATTATTATTTAGTGACTTATAGCATATAATTATGACACAGTGTTTATTCCTCATAGTGTAAATATATCTATTAGAACATTAGAGGCATTAGATAGACTGTGTTTGTGTTTATCTCCCGTTGTGTAAATATTTTATGAAAACTTATGAGACAATATTTTTTTTGGTTGTTTTCTGGAAATGACAAATAAAGAAAATAAACCACGCACTAAATCACGGTTGAAGGCAAAAGAAAATGGGAATTGAAATATGGTAAGTAATTTTTTGTTTGTTTATATATTTCTATTGACCACAGTCTAAACATAACAGTAGGTTCTAAAAGAGGTAAAAAGTTACTATTTCTAGTAATCCTTCAAAACACTTAACATTGTGACTAGGTATGCATGGTTCTCAGATATTGTAGATTCAGTCAACTTTTCAGTTTGAAAAAGTGGTGATTTTTTTTCAGACAACTAAGTTTTTTTATGTTATTGTGACGGAATAAGGTCGAGGCCCATCCACCTGATGTCAAGTGGACTAACCTCTGCCTATAACAGATGCATTTCGTCACAAGTCACGAATTGCACTGCGCCCGTCACTTTGAAACATAGTTGTTAAGTCTCATGTGCTTGTAATTTCAGTGGCTCTCAAGGACTGCGGACGGTTGAAAATTTTAAGAATGCCTGCTTGACTTGCTCCCATCCTTTCAAGTACAAAATCTGTCGCCTAGCACCTAACCATGTTTCTAGCAGCTGCCCTTAAGAGCCAGTAATTCTACGTTATGCCCGTTAAAACGAACGAGTACGATTATTGCCTAAGTATATTAAAATAAGTGTAAATTTGGGCTTTTTACTTATTTTAAATTAGAATAAGGACTGAATTCTAAAACTGGAATTTAATAGGAATAATTTTCGTCATACTATCTTTATATTTTATTTTATGGTGTTACAGAGAAATTGATGGCAACGAGGACGCGTTTATTATTCAAATGGATAAATATAAGACTATTTTCAACCTATATCGGGACGGCGAATAATTGACATCTCCTACTTTTTAAAACAACTTCAAGAAAAAGAACACCACAATAATTTGTTTGAATGTAAATCAAACAACTTCTTCTTGATAGGTGAGAGAAGACATTAACTTATATCAATATTCAAATTTGAGTGCAAAATGTGTAAAGAAGTTTGTTTGACTTCATCTGAAAACAAGAAAGATAACACGTTGATGCTGATATAGCTGTACCACGGGAGTTATAGCTTCTGGTATAGGATTTTCTCAGATCGAGGAGTTGTTTTCAGCAATAAACATTCCTATATTTTCTTCAAGATGTTTTATTCAATAGCAGAATAAAGTTTATGCGAAATGTTATTTAAAAATATATAATTTAATATATATATATATATATATATATCTAAGATCTAATGTGTTTATTATATATATATATATATATATATATATATATATATATAATAAACACATTAGATCTACTTCTGTAAATAAAAACTCTATTTGGTATTACCAGATTCAAGGTTACATTTTTTAAAACTAAGGTGAGACCAAAATTAATAAAATTTTATATGAAATGCTTACCGCCCGAAATCATAGACAGCAGAAATGAGCGTGGTATGTCCATTAGAAACTTAAAAATTCAAGATGACAACATAAACATTCACCCTGATTATGAAAACAATAACGACAATGTTCATCCTAATTATTCACTACTAGGAGAAAGCATACGTCAAATAAATTTAGAGGAGTTTTAGAAAATATTTTTTATAAACGTAACTACATAAATTTCATACGCGGAAAAGTATGAAATAACTTGTGGATGTCGATACCATGCAGATTCAAAACACTCTGAGCTCACAGTATAATTGTCCGACTTCCACAAGTTGCTTTCATCTTTTTTGGTGTTTTATATTTTTTATGCCTGATAGGTTAGCCTTTTGACCTTTTGACCTGATGGTAAGTGATGTTGTCGAAGATGTTGTTCAGACTAACCTAGAATTACTGGCTCTCTAGTACAGCTGCCGGAACACACCTTTAGGTGCTTGGCGACAGATTTTCTACTTGAGAGTGGTAGCTAGCCAGACGGGCATTCGCAAAATGTCTCACCACCATGCTATAACGACTGCCATCCTTAGACAACAACCGGGACTGATGGCTTAACGTGCCGTCCGAAGCACGGAATCGCTCAGTAGTAATGTCACCAGTGGTCACCCATCCAACTCATGTCTGAGGCGGACGTTGCTTAGCTTTGCTGATCGGTTCAGAATAGCTAAGCACACTTCGCTACGAGCGCTTCAAAAAGGAGTCAGTGACGTTTGATTAATTTTATTTCAACATTTTTAGTATCTTAAATATACGTCTAAGACAAGTTGTCACCCACAATATTGGTTAATATCAGCAAGAGTAGTAATTATTGTTAGTTTTAGGCTTATTTAGCAAATAATTTTATTAAGTAAATTGAGAGTAATTTACGAACTACTAGAACACTCATTTGTAGGTATATGCTGCTCAACATAAAATAATCATAACGATACGTTTAAGCGTTACTTTTTACTGGATTTGCATGATCCAGTAACATAAAAAAATATACGTGACTATAACTTTCCTCCATATTTTTAAGTTGATTAAAAAATTTAAACAGCAACTTTATTATTTCATGATAATAATACTCAATAAGCAAATAAATAATACCGTGTGGTGTTTGAACTGTAAGATAATAAAATAAGTAACAACAAAAAATAGTTGAGATATAAAAAAATAGTTGGTATATAAATCAAAAACCAAAAAGAATTTCAGAAGAAGAATGTTTCGATAGTTAATAAACTATTGATTCATGTATGTGTTTGTAGAATTCAACGTATTCTACGATTTATTTTCTTAGTAAACAAATGTTTTTCACAGTGATGGTTGTGTCGTCGACGAACAAAGAACCTAATGGAATAATGCCTAACACTATAAACTCTTTAGTAAATTCTACTTCGAATATGAAAACGAGAATGCTACCATGAGCCTTACATTAGTAGATAAGCCCATGTGTTCAATACAACGTTTGTCAGAATGTTTTTATTTTTTGAAGAGGCAGACCCGTGATACACGTAACCCTTCTTTTTTGAAGTTCCTGTTTCTCGCGCTGCTTTCTACGAACAACCATGCAACGTGTACCTAAGTAAAGTAAACATATTCTTGAAAACACAACAATGATTCATGTTCAGACTCCATAACTTTATCTTCCACCACCAAGCGCATCACCATTATACGGGTATAAAATAAATTAATTTCATTTTTGTGATGTATGCTGCAAATGAGGGATAAAATTTACAATGTATAAACTATCCTATGAAATAGCATACCGGTGTAGGTGCTCATTTATACTTGGTACATAGCTTCTTAGTTAATAACGAAAATGTGTATAAATGGAATGCAGCAAGTTTTGTCGAAGCAAAGTATTTTCGCAGCAAACGATAACTCTACGACAGACAAAAAGGTAGGGCGTATCTATTACGAGATTATCATTAATCCATAATCAACTTAATTTCTAAATACGAAATTATAAATTCCAAATAACATTTGGGAGTAGTGTAAACTAATACTTGCAATATTATGTCAATTCACGAAGTACGAATTTATCGAAATTTGGATCCGAAAGGGTTTCGTGGTAATAAAAAGTGCGATCCTTCAAACGAAACTTTGAACTTCGTTTTTGGCAGTAGACCTCCTGGAGTCAATCAACTGTTTTAGTTGCACTGTGTGTGACGTGACATTGAGCTATTCGACGCTCGGTGTACTGAGAGCGCGCTGTGCAACTAGAGCGCAGCGCCGCGTTGTGCGCATAGACAGCAACTCTCGCGTGCCGAATTTACGTACTCATGGAGTAATAGATAGCCTTAAATAACTCTCTAGGCAAGCTCCGTTACAAAACGCATGCGATTTTTTTCATACGTTTCCTTTGTTGTCTAATATTCAGATCCTTCAAACTTCATGGGTATCCGTGGGTGACGTGGGTATCAGAGACCTAGCGCCAAATCATTATAAAGTACAATTTGTCCCACAATTTTTCGAGTCTGTTCTGTACTTTGGTAGCATTTTCTCTGTCGTCGGTGAACAGCATAAACCAGTTGCTTCCTCCTGTATACCTGATATCTAACACATCGACCTGTACTTCTATGATAAGCAGGCGTTGTAGTAGGTAGGGTCATATGCAAATGTTCCCCTGTAAATGTTCCCCTGACTGAGTCATCCTTAAGTATTGAAAATCTTTCGCCATGCTAGAAACGATATGCTCCGAGCATCCTTGAGGACTTTGAGAATTAGCTTCCCATATAAGTTTAGCTTCTTGACATCTTTGACTACACCAACACTTAGGGAAATGCGAGATAGTGATCAAAGGCTAGCCTATTTAGTTTAAAAACTCACCATGATCTCTTGACGCCCATGAGCTCGGCACGGCACACACTACGGGCGGCGGCACCGCACCCTCATATTTATAAAGGCATTATCTCCATCACGATCCGCCATTCGTCTCGACTTGAGCTGTCGGTGAAAACGACGATTTGCCGCCACCTGCATGCTCGTGTGCACTCCTTATTGTTGTATTTAATTGTTTCCACGTTATGCGCAACGGTCACACCAGGGGACAAGTTGTTGTGGAGCCTTTTACTTAAATTTACTTCCTAGTTTAAATGCAGTATCAGCAATCGATTAGGCAACAGTAGAATAACACACACGGGTATTACAGGCACATAAACAGCCTCAGGCTTGTCTTTTTGATTAATAATAAGGTCTGACCTTTCTTGTTGGCTTGAAATAATGTGAGAGTATCACATACTGGAACTACCGTAATGCGACCGCCGTATGGACGGCAGTTTAGTCACGGTCTCGGAGATCTACCCGCTCCAAATATATTTGTACACAAATGTTTATGTTAAATAAAAACATCGTTAACGAAATTATTACTTTTGTTGCGTAGATGGGAATCTTATCGATCTTTATGGGCTAGATAATTTATATCTAATAACTCTAGCACGAGCTTGGATTTACCGATAAACTTACCGCGACGATAAATTATCCATTGCGTGCATCTAGCCACGATAGCTTTATCGACGGTTGTTGAGGTCCATAACTTATCTTCATTTCAAACTTGAATCTCAGGGAACCGTAAGGATCGACTCTTTCTTTAAAATGTATCATTAGCATTTTTAGCGTCATCCACCCCTATAGCCGGGGTATGCTCTGACCGCTTAGCCAACATGACATACGACGCATAACTCTAATTTGTATCGTTCTTAAACCAAAAAAAAATAAAAAATACTGTTCTAGTATATACCTCTTTTTGATAATACCTATAAAATATCATCCTATCGACACGATAATCTGCTCTGCTCGTATTGCTGTTGGTAAGGGATTTTGTCTGGATGGTTTGTATTGGTGTATTTAGGACGGAAAGACAGACCCAGCAGTTATAGAAAATAAGAACCACTGAAGAAATCATCAATTATGCTTAAAAAAAGGAGGATTAAACATGGTATTTGCATAAGATTCATTCTATAATCATATGATGAAACACATACCTACCATTTGCAAACTTATTACTTCATGATTATCGGCCTGAAGGCGTCCAATGATGAACATAATTGTTAGTTTAGCCTGTTAACACTTCCAACGACATCATCATACAATTTTACCCATAGATAAGTTTATGGTCAAAAAGCCTTCTCCATGGAACGCCGTTAATTAGCCCGTTGAACCCATCGGCTCCCCGCAACTTTCATGATGTCGTTGGACCACATAATGGGGTGCCTACCAACACATTCAGTACCACATTCAGTGCGGTAGCCACTCGAGAACCTTAATTTCTCATCGGTTATCAGATCGAGAGCCGTGTGGCCTTCCTATTGTCACTTTAATTTTAAAAGCTACGAGTATGCCGGTCATTTTGAGTTTCAGTAAAGGAGTATGCCCGTTTGAAAAAAACAAATAGGTCCCCTGAAAAACATTATGTCCTAATTATTTATTTTTTAATATGCTGCAAAAAGATCTGCTGTAATTGTCATGTTTTACTTTAAAACAATCTAAACAACGAATTGAAAGTTAACTTTCCATAAAATAGTAGTGCACCCTGCGAGTGTAGGGTTGCCAGATACGCTCACATGGTATATTTTATGGATTTTACAAGCTGAAATTAAATTATACTATGACAGTAGCACATCCACGCAAACCTGACGATGGCGGCGCATCCGACTGTAAGTAAGCAATTATCACTTTTATCAAGCTGTTAGCTGTTGCTATTGCAATTTGCACTTATAAAATTAGTATATTGTTATTTTAATTATCACTATCATAGTCGTCAACACCATCAAAAATAGCAATAGTAACGCTTAAACAAGTGAAAATAAATAATAGTGCGGTTTTATGCTAGCATATTAATAAATAAATTATAATATAAATTAAGCTGTGGTGCCGTGCCAGCCGCGAGCTGGCCCCAAGCCCGCGCTCACCAGGCTCGGCCGGTCCTACACTCAGTCCAACATTTGCAACTTTATAGTTGCTGTAGAAAGTGTAGACTGGAAAGAGTTGGTTAGCAAGTACTTAGGATCACCTAACTGCCTCGCCACGGCAATAGTTAATAGTTTGAAAAATATAATTAATATTTGTTTTCCTGTAAAAGCTATACCGATCATAACGAAAAAAAGCTCCTGGGTGACATTTGATATTATAAATTTACAGGATCTAATACGTGACATGAAAAACTTGACATTGAAGTTCCCTACAAATAATGAATTAGCTTTAAAAATTGACGAATACCAGAATAAATACAATGACATCCTAAAGTTGAAAAAAATAAATTATTATTGCGAAAACATAAACAAATTCCCTAACGTAATTAAAGCAATGTGGGATGTGGTAAATACTGAAACGGGGAGGTCGAGAAAGCACCGTGATTTTACAGACTTTCTCGTTCAAGCTGACGGGTCCAATATATGAAAAACACGGGTGTTTGAGCGTGAACTTACTATGAGTCGATATCGCTATCGACAATGTTTCGGCTTCTACCGGAAGCCTTCCTCAGGATTTTGAGTGTGGTACGTCCGCCGCGGTCGCGTCACGCTTCACACTGCGGGCGGCAGCTCGCTGTGCTCGAGCCGACGGCGCTGGCGGCGGCGGGGGTCGTTGCGGGGAGTGTTGTGGCGAACGCTGCGTTTTCGGTAAAGGATGCGATGCACCATCTTCGTCGCTACTGCTTTCTTCAGATGACACCATCGCAGTCCGACAAGCAAAACTAACTGTGTCCACCATCTCCTGCTTCACATTTTTCAAATCTCCATGAAGACAAGTTCTCCAGCTTTGTGACAGCGCCCACCCTCTCCCTCTATCTCTGTTAAAATTAGGACGACGACTAATTTCTATAGCCTCGCGGATTTTGCGCGGTACGTAAAACTTCTCCTTAGCTAAAACCCGGGCTTTGTCGAAACGGATGTAGTGCGTCGTCCCAGATGTCAGGGCGTGCTCTGCCACAGCAGACTGATGGCTGTCCGCGTTTCTCATGGAGCGAATGTGTTCTCCGAGCCTTGTGGACACGTTCCTTTTTGTTTCACCTATATAGCATTCACCACAATCGCATGGAATCATGTAGACTCCGGGGGTTCCCAGTGAGTCCTTATCTTTCGGAGATCGCAGTAATTGCCTAATTTGTGAGGGGGGGCGGAATATCGTCTTGATAGAAAATTTACGCCGTAGCAAGTTTCCGATTTTATCCGTCACCCCCTTGATAAATGGTAGGTATGCTACTGCCCTCTCGATATCGACTCATAGTAAGTTCACGCTCAAACACCCGTGTTTTTCATATATTAGATATAAATATGAGTGTAAGTTTTTATAATCTGACGGGTCCAAGTTTCAGAGCAAACATGATGTAGTCAACGCGGTGAACGAGCATTTTGTGCGCGCGGCCGTGACATGTGGCGCACCAGCAGCCGATGTTGTCGCAGCGAGCAGCGCGCTCGCCGCAGTGCGACTTGCTTCTGACCGGACTTTCAGGATCAAACCTTTCTCTGACGTTGAGGTGTACCGTATTCTGACGACTAGCTTGGCAAAGAAAAAGTCAAAAGACGTGTACGACATTTCCGTCTCCATTCTTCATCAAGTAGCAGCACCATTAGCTCAAACGTTGTCTTCTCTATACAATCAATGCATAAAGCAAGGTATCTACCCAGAAACCTTGAAATATGTCAAAATTACTCCTCTGTATAAAGGAAAGGGAAAACAAGGGGAAGTAAATAATTACAGGCCAGTATCGATCATTCCAGCAATAGCGAAAGTGTTTGAACACGGAATTAGCGCAAGACTGATTGAATACTTGACGGCCTGTGGGGCGTTGTCAGACAAGCAGTACGCATATCGTACCGGGAGATCTACCACGTGTCTGGCTCGACAAGTGGTAAGACAAGTACTGGAGGCACGGGAAGGTTCACAGCAGGTTGCAGTAATTTTCTGTGACCTGTCTAAGGCTTTCGACGTCGCTGACCACAGTGTACTTGCCGCTAAGATGCAGCACTATGGGATCGAGGGTTCAGCACTTGCATTACTGACAGATTTTATGACAGGCCGCCATCAAATAGTTGTCGACGAGGGAGGCGAAGTAAAGTCGATACCATTGCAGACATATATAGGAGTAGCACAAGGTTCATCACTCTCCAATATTATGTTCTCCCTCCTTCTAAACGACTTACCAGGAAACGTGCATAAAGGTTGTGCTTTTATGTACGCAGATGACGTCGCGGCAGTGGTGACTGCGCCCTCTAATCAACAATTGGAGGTCAAACTGAATGAGGTTGCGGCTGAGTTAAACCTCTGGTTCAGAAAAAATGGGCTTATCCTAAACATTAACAAAACGCAGTTCATTAGATTTGACCTATCAGGCTTAAATAATGCACATCTAAAGGTAACTATTGGGAACGAAATAATAGAACAGGTGAAACATACAACCTTTTTAGGTTTCCAGCTCGATAGTGGTCTGACGTGGGAGTCCCACATAGACAAGCTATGTGAGAAGATAGGTCGTGCTTGTTTCGCACTATGGCGTGTGTCGGCAGTACTGCCAACGGAAATGTCCCGTAACTGCTACTTCGCATCTGTGCACTCGCTCCTGCAGTACGGCATTGAGCTCTGGGGGCGCGGGGCTGAGTGGGAACGTGTCTTTCGGATGCAAAAAAGAGCCGTACGAGCGGTAATGCGAGTGCCACAAGACACTCCTGCGAAACCACTGTTCAAAACATTAAAAATCCTGACTGTACCTTGTTTGGTGATCCTCCAAGCCGCTCTTTACGCTAGAGGTCACCTGGAGGAATACTCGAGATTCGGTGACAGTGGTTACAATACGCGTTATGCGCACAAGCTCCGCGCAGTGCCGCACCGTCTCGTCAAGTCGTCTAGGCTAGTGCATGTCATAGCACCAGCTGTGTATAACCGGCTGTCAGATAACATTCGCAATGCCCCTTCAACGCACATCTTTAAATGTCGAATAAAAGATTGGCTTGTCGAGAAGTCTTTTTATTCATTTGACGAATTTGTATTGTAATAATTATTTTAAATGTCGTATGTTGACATATTTCAAATTATTGTTATGATGATGAGGACCTTATTTTAACAATTTCTACTTATTTTATTTTGACATTTTTATTTAATCTTTTTTCTAATTTTGACCTCTATTACTCGCATTTTTCATACTCTTTATAATAATTTAAATTGTACTATGTTGACATATTTTTACCAATTTCATAATTTATTGTTATGATGATGAGGATTTAATTTTAACCTATTTCTATGAATTTGATTTTAATTTTTGACATTGTAATTTACATTTGTATTTTTAATTTTATTTTGACAAGTTATATGAGTTTCGCATTTATAAATGTGAGCAGATAATGGTTAAATGTATTAATGATTTTTTTTTATACTTATTTAATATACTTACCTATAATATGTTTATGTAACGCAAATATTTGACTTGTAATCAATTATTACCAATATATGAATATGAATATGAATATGAATAATAGACTAGCAATTAAAGACAAAACTAATATACCTAACAACGTGTAAGAAAACAAAAATATTGAAGAAAGTAACTAATAGGTAAAGTATTTCAAATCAATTTGACAGAAAGAATGGAAACTATGAACAACTATAGTCTGTTTTTTTTAACAAAGAAGTACTGAGTATTTCTCTCGCACGTTTCCGATATTGACAGAGTGAGATGGGTCATTGCCGTCATTGGTCAATGCCTTGGTTCTTGTTTTGAAATTGTTAAGGCCCGTTCATATTGAATAGTACTTCTAAAATTGACTGTAGAAAAAATTACGTTATTATTTTATGATTTAAATTTACATACTTAATATATTCGTTACAACATTTTCTGTTCGCGTTTGTGATATAAAACTATAGTGCAATAGTATATGATGAATTATTTGATTTATATGAGAACATATAAATCAAATAATTCTACTACAATTCTTGTAGGTAATCTTTAAAATTATCGTCATCGTTTTGATGAACTTTCTGCAGATAAGTCAATGATCTTGGTTGTCACTTGATTGAGACATAACCACCATTTTTTATCTATCCACTTAATCTATCTATGTATTGCGAAGACTCAACTGAATGTACCTACATGTAACTACGAGTTCGTGTGGAACGGACTTTATGTTGATAACGTGAGCCAATAGGAACGCAAAAAAATTTTTTCGGTACTCGTCTGTTAAAAAAAATAGACTATAGCTACCTCAACATATGTATATTTGGTTGGCAGTATTGAAATAACGGATCATTTATTATTAATGTAAATATTTTTAAAGGAAAATGAAAAAAATACGATTTGAATGATAGAAGAATAGAAAAATATTAAAATGATTTAAGGAAAATTTGAGTCACCAAGATACAGGCTGTGCCTAGTTTGGGGCCCTCAGTTTAATCTTTTGCAGTTAATCATCACTATGTTATCCTCAACTAAGTAAGAATAATATATAATAAGTATTATTAATACTGTGCATGCAAGAACAATTGTTAAATAACTTGTAAGTCTTTTGGCAAATAAAGATTATTTATTATTATTATTATTATAAAATACTTTGATCCGACACTCCCTCGAAAAGGAGGCCTTTGAGCAATCTTCTTTCCTTGTCGGATGGATTTTATCGCGCAAAGAAATTCCAAGCATAGATTTTGCTCGGCTCGTTGTGGGAATCTGAATGTTATGGACCACGTCTCAGTGGCACAGTCATCGCTGGCGTTGCACACGGTTCTTCAGGCTCTGCGGGATGTTACACGAGAACTTAACGTGTAATTCTCCAAACGTTTCTCAATAACTAACGTAAGGTTCGTGTTTCTTCAAAATCTACGTTGGGTTCTTCGTTAACTTTATTTCGAATAGAATTCCATACAATTGATTTAAGAATGCAGTTCCATTACTTTATTTTAAAAAACGTGAATACTCTTGATGGGCAGAAGAATAATAACAAATAGCTTATTCATTCTTATAGTCCTATATTGTACCTACTTCAGCCACAAATAATGTAATTAACAAAATATCGGTATTATAAACGATCAGTCCAAGTGAAGCAAAATATACTTAAGCTTAAAAACCCCACAGATTTATAAAATATAAGTATCTGTATTTACGAAATATTTAATTCAAATAATATTTAAAAACATCAAAAAAATTCGAGATCTTTTTCTAAATTTTAACAATGGATATAATTTTACACGATGATCTTATCAATAGGTTATTAATTATTAAAAACTGTATGTGCTCTCGTTTCTCAAAAAGAGCTAATAACAAGTATAGGAAAGTATGCTTATAGCATTCTTATTATCTATAACTTTATAGCCAGTTATCGTCTCTCTCTCGCAAAATGGCTCCCATTCAAATAGATTCGTAAAAGAAACCAATCACCCAAGTCTATCCGTAACTCTTCTAAGAAATTATCTTTCCAATATTGATGTGAGCTTGTCGAACATTTAGACGTAGTAGTTTGGCAACACTCGATGCCTCATCAGCCGTTTGGCTGTTTCTGTTCGGGCCTCTATTGCCATTTGCTGTCTTCTGCTGTTCACCACCGATGCAAAGTAGAACAGGGTTACTGGAACAAACAAATACATTTCTGAAACCTACAGTATCTACTAATAATTTATGGGATAGTTAGGTACATAACTCGTTTATGCAACAAATTATTAAAGATATTGGCGTAATATCACATCAATGTTGAACTATAACCACCGCGCCGTTGAACGAACCTCCTGCCTTCATTTGGGGTGATTTTCTATAATCCCCATGCTTGGCTGGTGGCTTGGCGATCGCAGTGTACAATGGCAGTTTTTCAAAAGGTAGATGCTTCCCACCTTCTGGTACCTTTCCCCTCGTCACCTCCTACGACTCCCAGATGATGATATGGAGAGTTGCAATTCTATATTATTTATGTGGTGGTACAATTATCAAGAATTACATTGAATATTTGACCCAGCGAGGACTTACTTCGAGCGGAGCGTCTCTTTTGTTATAAGGTGTTGAAATGAAACTTTCAAACTATAGAAAGTTGTTGAAAACGCCTGCGCTTAATTTAATGGCAATGAATAGATTCAGGCGTTAATTTGCGGAAATCCATATTTAATAATAACAAATATATTTAAAATATTTTAAGAAAACATAAAATTTATATTTTAATAAAACACTTAAAAATACATAAATATATCTAGTGACAATTCCGCCTAATTTTCCTGCTAAGTCGTTCTTAAAATATTTAAAAAAAAAATGTTATTATTAATGACAATGTCCTGATACCGCACGTCAGTTGCCTATAAGTATATAATATTATATATCTAGAGTTTAGAATTTTGTGACCCATTAGCATGCGCAGTGAACCTTTATTCAATTGTAAGCTATGCAAGGGCAGACTCGCGAGCTCTACAGCTCAGAGAGCTATTAGTTTCATGTAGGACTATAACACTCCTTGCTGTACAGTACAGGTATTGTAGTTATAGTGCGGCCGGTTACGTTAAAAGAGGCGACTGCTAACAATATTCAGCAGATAGTTGTTATTCGTCTGCTAAGATGTTATAGTATAGTGTATCTAGATGGTTTGTGGTACACTACAATGTTTAATTCAAATCACAAATGACCTGAGAGGCAATCACCATCACCAATCATGCCCCTCAGGTCATTTGTGACTTGAATTAAACATTGTCGTATACTCGTAGATAAATGTGGTTTGGCATTTATAATACGAGTATGAAAATAATGATGAAGGCGATTTCACAAGTTACGATGAGATCTGCACCTGCACTCTTTTAAAGCAATCATAGCTGAGTGCTAATAGCTATGGAGTGCCGCGCCGCGCGCCGTGCCGCAGGTACATAGTTCAATCCCCACCGCCGTCTTAAGCTTCATCGCACGGTAGATGGGCATTTTGAGAATGCCGGCCAAGTATCTAACAGTGTATTCCGGCATCAATCCTTGAGAGCCAGTTAAATTACAGGCACATTATGAAACTTGACAACTGAATGTGTCAGGGTGACATCATGTGACGAAATGCATCTGCTATAGGCAGAGGTTGCCGCTTAACATCAGGTGACGGAACAGTTACCTGATGTTAATAGTTCCGTTACAATAACATAAAAAAAATATGCGGCTGAGCTCATTTTGGAAGTATTTTAGGGTAATATCTATAAACATTGGCATTGATAATTCGCATAATGCCCTATTACCAAACAAATCACAGTTACCTATTGTTTGTTGTTGGTCTGGTATTGTTGTGTAATGACGTATATAAAAGTATTTTTTGTATTTTCTCTTTTTTATTACTAGAACAGATGGACAATATATTCATCAACACCTTGCCTTTGTTCCACTATAAGTTAAATAGAATTGGTATATTATATCTAAATATGCTTAAAAGCACTATCGCGTGCAAAGCGTGCGTTTACATATTATTGTAGTACAAAATTTATATTTTATGCCCTAGGCGGAAATCGAACCCAGGTCCTCCGATATCGCTTCGGATGCCTAAACCTCCTCTGCCACCTGGACGTGGATTTCTAGCCGAAATTTGGTGCTCCAATTGTATTACTTTAACGGTCATATATAGGGGACTGTGCGCGACCATCAACCAGACTACTAGACTTCATCTGATCGAAAGAATCGGGTCAGATTTTCGCTTAGCACGCGATAGTGCTTGTGTTAAAATTTAGAAATATAGAAGGGTAGCGATATCTTACCGAGAGTTAAGTGTTTGAAAAAACACTTCTTTCGATCAGATGAAGTCTAGTAGTCTGGTTGATGGCCGCGTATCGTCTCCTATGACGGTTAAAGTAATACAATTGGAGCACGAAATTTCGGCTAGAAATGCCGTGTCCAGGTGGCTCAGGGTTTAGGCATCTGACGTGATAACGGAGGGCGCGAATTCGATTTCCATAAAAAAAATTGTGCTCCAATAATTTGTAAAATATTGTTACATTATGTTTTCTCTAACAACACAATGGACGAAACAAAAGAACATTACAGAAAAATATCCTGCTTAAAACCACGCAAAAGACAACAACATATTATTTCTAAGCTGCAATTAACTGTACGCAAAACTTCATAAAATATTTGGACTCAGTTTTGCATCTGGTAGTCTATGGCTATAACACTCTCCAGGAGAGCCCAGGCCCAACAACATACTAACGTGCATAAACGAAGTACATGGAGATGATCGCGCTGATCTCGGCGGTGGTCTCCAACTTCCGGTTGTAGCTGAGCAGCACGATGCCCGTCACTGTCACCACCACTAGCACGATAGACTTACACCAGCTCACCGCAGCCCACGGCCACGTGAATTTGGGCTCACGCTGGAAAATTAAAAATCAAAGTCAATGGCAATTAGAGGATGTAAAGGCCTGAATAGTCTGGCAATGGGTAATGGTAAATACTTATTGTATTTTATTTTATGAATTTGATAGGCCCACGTCGGTTAGATTAGAACTGATGAACTTCTTACTTAATTACTCTGAGGGTCTAGTGTTATATATTTATTAGAGACGATTATGGGGTTGGTTAAAGTAAAGAGTAATATGGGAATATAGGGGAACTTTACTAAGGGAATTTAGATAATGTATTCCGGAGAGGACTATAAGAACTACTTAGATCAAACTATTATGGAAACAGAATAAATAACCTTTCTTCTGTATTACATTATTAATATCTTCTGACATAAGGCCGAGATCCGGTGTAAAACACGGTGTGCTAGTGGCCTGAAGATTTTATAAAATCAAGTTTTCGTCAGATATAGCTAGGGCTGCCATCACCTAAACCACCGATACCGGACAAAATCTTAAAAAACCCAGACATTTGGGTGAAATTGAGTTTTTCCCCGGACACCCATTAAAAATAAAGTTCATGTCTATTTTTTTCTATTTATACAGCTTATTATAAACTACAGTGCTACAAACATAATTATTCACTCTTCTCTTTCTGAGACAATCTGATGATAAAAATAATGAAGAGCAGTGTTATTTGGGATCAAATTAGAAATAAATTATAATTTTTGGCTTAATAAATAATCAAATAACTATTAGTACCTAGTTAGAAACTACTAAAATGTTGATACTATTGTAATAGTATCAACATTTTTGAAGTCATCTTGTTTGGTTACGTAGATTAAGTACCCAAAACAGTATAACTTTTTTGGTGTAAATTAAAAGTTTAAATTTTGACGAGCTCAAGATCTTTTTACTTTACAAATTACAAATATACGAGAGGAAAAAATATAGTAGTGTGCGGTCCCGCGTCATCCACCCCTTTAGCCGGGGTATGCTCTGATCTGACCGACTACCTGAGCCATCGAGAAAATAACCCTTAGAGATGCAATAAGATTTGGTTTGTTCGAGATGAATTGATGCCAAACTCTGTTTAACCTAAACGCGCTCTAATTGGCTAAGCCACCTCCATGCGGTAAACACCCGAGTCCCATAGTGATGGGACGTGATTTTTATGTAAATATAATCGATATCAATACATCGTACAAGATATATAAGCTGATCGTATAATATATTCCTCCGAGGGCGTCCTATTTAGATAAAAGTGATATTTGTCCCACCTGCGTGGGCAATAATACCCAGCAGATACCTCGCGCGGTATTTTGTATGAGTATAGCTGTTTTGTTATAATAAAATATAGAATAATGATTTGGTTGTGTGATTCCACAATTCTGCTTGAAATATCTTTACTAAAATGATAAACATTTAAATATCTCTTTTAATATTTTTATGTTTGGAATAACGCATGCTCTGCGGTAGTTTGTAATGTAATACAAATATACGAGAGGAAAAATTTAATCCCGCACATGACTTAAATTTTGCCTCTCATTTATTTGTAATTTAGTAATTAATATATCTCCCTAATAAATTACTTATGGAGTATATTTCTTATAATTGAAGTCCAAATTTTCGACTCGTAAGAGTAAAGTTCCGGTGGCAGAATAGATTAGGCATCCAGCGCGAAATCAGAGGACGTGGGTTCGATTCCCGTCCGACACAAAACATTTTGTACTCTAATAATAATTTGTAAATGTGATTTTTGCTCAGCACGCAATAGTGCTTGTAATCATATTTAGAAATATATATGTATCTGTTGTAATGTAACACATCCTGTCACACACCCACATACACAATAATATAATATTTACTCAAACATATACGAAATTTTATACAGCCATATCATTTAATAAGCAAACCTCAATCTCAATGTATTATTGAAGGAAGCAGACTCCCACGACACAAGATTTTTTTCTTGGTGTGGGATCTGCATGTCATTTTACTGTCAAAAAATCACTACAATTTAGTGTACCAATTGTAATGAAGTTAAGAATAACAACATAATAAGAGTAACTGTATATTGTGAAATAAATTATTTTTATTATTATTATTATAGACTCATATCAAACATATAAAAGGTACCCCCTTTTTTACATCCAAGGCTAAATTTATTTATTGGCCAGAGTATGACGATACCGATTTTAGTTCCACTATAACGATAAATAACCGTACTGTATAAGCACAACACTAGGAGAGGGCGCGGTTTACAGAAAGACAAGGATGACAATAGATGAATGTAGTAAGTGGGAGTGAAATGCATTCATACGGTTCTATTAGATTGTCCAGTTTAACTTGACCTATTAAAAATGAAGTAGATATATTACGTAAATTGATAAATTTTACTTACTTGTGGAAGGTAATTCCATCTGTTTTATAAATGGATGTTTGCTATTTTTCCCGCACCGTTTAATGGAGCAGGTAGTCATTTTTATTGCAATGAATGCCTTCAATCGTCAAAAATAAAAATATTTTCAGACACGTACGTACGGATCAAGCTTCTGGTCGCGTACTGTTTATGTGAGCTCATGCTATGACTTAAATGTGTTAGATATCACACACCAGTTGCATGATCGGGCGAACCATCAATTCCCCTCTCGGGGTTTAAATCTCGTTGACCTGAGCTAACATGACAATTGTCACAATGCTTATTGTCATGTTAGCTCAGTCGGTTAGAGCATACCCCGGCTAAAAGGGTGGATGACGCGGGTTCGAATCCCACACATGACTATAATTTTTCTTCTCGTATTTTTACTTATTTCGGTATTTTTCAGATGTTCAAACTTTTGTCAAAGTGATATTTCTTTTCCAACAGGAATTTGGAAAAGTCAAAGCAACTCAGGTCCTTAAATTTCTACTTTATTTCGATCAGAGAAGAATGTATGTTTTTAGTGAGTTATTCTCCTTCGTCCATTGCCGCGAGACTAGCGAATAAACTCACAATGTAACTTGAGTTGCCAAATAATATCAAGATTATGTTTCCGCTAGATTTCACTAGATGTTTTTAGCGTACGGTAATGAGAAAAAAGCGCTAAGCACCCCAGAAATATTCTAGACCTAGCGCCAAATGCGCCAAAACGGCAACACAGTGAGTGAATGATCATGGTTGGCGGCAGTTTTTTTATGGTGGGGGCCGGCGGCGCGGCGCGGCGCTGGCAACGTTCTGTTGTCGTTGATATTGCAGCGCCGGAGTTAACTTGTATGCAGCTTACGAGTGAATATGCACAATATGCAGCGCCGGTGTTTCAATCATCAATCCGGATTCCCCGGACTATTATTTGGAAACCCCTACCGGACGACCCCGGACGCCCTCTAAACTAGGACAAATCCGGGGAAACCCGCACGGATGGCAGCCCTAGCTAACATAAAAAAAAACAAAAGCAATTCAGCCAGTTTGAAGCTACGAACGTACGAGACATACTATTTGAAACCCATTCTCAAAAATACCTAAGTTAAAACTGTAATGTAATACAGTATGGTGTGGTTTGATGTGTATATGATGTGGTTCCATACATCAGCACAGTAGAGGCAGCTCAATAGTTGTTATGTAGAAAACAAAACAACATTATAATCACCGAAAAAGCTCCGTATATGAGCAGACAGCCGCAGACGAACTGCACGAGCGCTACCACCGCCATCGTTATGTAGAACATCAGTCTCGCTGCAGGCATCGTGTCCGCTACTGCCGCTGTCGTCCCGTAGACCAGCACTGTGGCTACAGCTGTTACCTGGAAGGGAAAACTATGTTCTATTATTATCAACCGGAAAACGACCAGCGCACGTTTTCTACAACTAAGGCCCCCACCCCAGACACTATATACAACCCTACAGCTATTACAATGAAAGCATTTAGACAACCTATAAGCTATTGCAGGATCACAGGTAACAGTCGCAATGTTCCCGCTCACTAACTGGAACGTTGAACATAGGCCGTTAACAACCAGTAGGCTAGAAATACTCAGTACCAATATAGAAGCTAAGCTTGCCATTACAAGTTTTTCTCATAGTGACCCGAATGACATTTATAATAGTTTATTCTCTCTAGTAAATACTGAGTTTCAAAAAGTTTGTCCAAAAATAAAGAAACAAGTAAATGGAAAGTTGAAGTTCGGTGATTGGGCAACTACAGGTATTCGAAAAAGTAGAGATTATTTGTATGATCTGTATCGCAGGAAGAATTTGACATCCTGCAAGCAGTTTCGTGATTATGTTAGGAACTATTCAAAAATGTTTAAGTCTGTTTGCTTGTGTGCTAAATCTCTTTTGATTAGAAATAAAATTAGCAAGTCTAAAAATAAAATAAAAACCATTTGGAATACTATAAATACTGAGACCGGAAAAAATAAACCTAGAGATTCTACATATGTCTTAAATGTTGATAAAAATCAAATATCTGATCTACAAGTGGCAAATATATTTGACAATTTTTTTTCTAACTTACCCCTAGAAGTCACTAAGTCATTGGATGCATGTCCCGATGTAGCAGAAACTCTGCTAATACATAATTTCCCCTGCAAATCACCGGACTTTTCTTTCAGACACACAACAATATTTGAAATTATAAAGACATTTAAAAATTTAAATGTTAAGAGCACCGAAGACTTGTGGGGTATGTCAGTTAAAGTGGCAGAGTCTATAATATGCATTATTGCACCATATTTAAAAACAATATTCAATCTTTGTATTGATAAAGGAAACTTCCCCGACTTAATGAAACAAAGTAAAATCACTCCATTTCTGAAGTCGGGGGCTACATCTGACCCTTGCAATTACAGACCTATTTCTATCTTACCTGTTCTGAGTAAAGTATTCGAAAAAATTATGCTCAAACAACTTCTATCCCATTTTAATGAGCATAATATATTGAATGAGAATCAGTTTGGTTTCACAAAGAGCAGATCCACAACAGATGCAGGTGCTCAATTGATGTCACATATACTTGAAGCCTGGGTGAGTTCACAGGATGCTATTGCCGTATTCTGTGACCTTTCTAAGGCATTTGACTGTGTAGAGCACCGCACTCTGATTCGAAAACTTTCACATTATGGTATTCGTGGAAAAGCTCTGGATCTTATAAAGTCATATCTGTCAGACAGGCTACAGAAGGTTAGAATAAATGGCAATACTTCTTCCGGGTCTTTGGTAAGAATAGGCGTACCGCAAGGATCAATTTTAGGACCTTTTCTGTTTCTAGCATATATAAATGATCTGCCTTGCATGGTTAAAAATTTCTGCGATATAGTTTTATTCGCAGATGATACCTCCCTAATTTTTAAAGTAGATAGGAGGGATAGTGAACTTATTCATGTAAATAATGTGTTATCTATGATCTCTAAGTGGTTCGCGGCTAATAATCTTCTCTTAAATTCAAAAAAGACCAAATGTTTAAAGTTTTCTTTACCAAATGTTACTTATGTTGAACCAAACATTAAGCTTGGCCTAGAAAAACTCTCTTTTGACAATGCGACAGTCTTCCTGGGAATTAAAATGGATTCAACTTTACAGTGGAATCCACATATACATGATCTATCTGGAAGACTTAGTTCTGCTGCATATGCAGTTCGTAAGATAAGACAGCTAACAGACGTAGCTACTGCTAGGCTCGTTTATTTCGCGTACTTCCACAGTATTATGTCTTATGGTATATTGCTGTAGGGAGCTGCTGCTGAGATAGAGACAATCTTTATCTTACAAAAGCGTGCAATTCGAGCCATATATGAAATGGATCCTAGGGAATCCCTGAGAGATATTTTTAAAGAAATTGATATTTTAACTTTACCAAGTCTGTATATATTTGAAAATATTATGTATGTTCGTAAAAATTTGAGCAAATTTAAATCAAACAGTGACACTCACGATTATAACACTAGGAATAAAGATAAAATAGCGGTGCCAGGTTTTAGATTAGCAAAGACAAATAAAAGGTCCTTCTTAGGAAATTGTGTGCGGTTTTATAATAAATTGCCCAAACATATTACAACGCTCACAGAAAGAAAATTCAAGTTGCATGTGAAGAATATTTTGATAAAGAAATCTTACTACACAGTTTGTGATTACTTAAACGACAAAAATGCCTGGACTGGTTCGCCTCTGCCAAGCTAGCGCCCAACACCTACGTAATGTAAATTAAGTATTGTAATAATTTTATTATATAGTATGTACTTAACACATTTTTAAAAAACGTTTAAAAGAATGGCCCCGAGTTTCTTGCCCGTTCTTCTCGCAGTGGCTCTATAACTTTTGTTTGCTGAACGTGGCAGTACAATGTAGTATATTTCAATATTAAAATTTGTAATTGACCTTCATAAGAGCGTCGTAGACGCCTAAATTGAATAAATGATTTTGACTTTGACTTTGACTTTAACAGTTACTATATAGAATACTATCTAATTAATAACTTATTTTTGGATATTCAATTAAAACGCATACCTATACATATAGATACAATACAAGACAAGAATACGTTTTTTTTATCTTTGGAATGCTAGTAGTAATTTAGCTATACCTCTATCAGTCATACACGAGTATAGATATAATGCAACGCAAGGGAACAGGGATTCCTTGTTGTATCCACGTAGAGACGAGTATAGGATCATAAATAGCGGCACATAAGGAACTTTACATAGCTATGTACCTATATATAACCGGCGGTATGCCTTTATCAACAAAATACTACGAACTATATACAACACCTCAGCTGCTACAATAAAAGCATTAAGACAACCTATAAGTAATTGCAAACTCACAGGCAGTCCGAATTCTCCAGCCCATTACCCGTTGGCAGCGTGCCGAGCATGCATGCAACATGTATAAATAGTTATATGCTAGCTATATGCCATGCGGAGGCAACGACGCTAACAATTGGGTCAACTGGATGTGGTCGAAGGTGGTAAATAGAAACTGGTCCTCAAGGACAGCTGCTAGAACACACTTTCAGGTGCTTAGCTACAGATTTTTTACTTAAAGCTTACCAACTTTGCGGAAGGTGTTAATGATAATGAAGTAATAGAGGTTTGAACTAGGGAATTTTTGCGCGGCAGTATAATGCTACATGACTATCACTGCGTCAAAATGGTGTATATAAGCTAAAAACATAATAA
Source organism: Plagodis dolabraria (assembly GCA_963854805.1). Taxonomy (NCBI): domain Eukaryota; kingdom Metazoa; phylum Arthropoda; class Insecta; order Lepidoptera; family Geometridae; genus Plagodis; species Plagodis dolabraria. The sequence goes on along the minus strand of OY978453.1, from coordinate 1,446,840 downwards.
ACGTTACAGATTATTTCATTTAAAGTATAATGTCACTTACCGTGCACATAATACCGATTATTTTAGTTCCAACATTCAACGTAAAACAGCAGCAACAATTATTCACCGATAAACACATATTCATCAATTATAATTAACAAATAATTAAATAATAGTATACAATGTAAATACACTGTATCTTCAATGAAACAGAAATCAATACTGATTAGAAGTCCGGCGCCTTTATTAAAAACTTATTTATCTACTATTATCTACTTACTTTACAATGATTTCAAATAGATAAGCTACTTAGAACTGTACGGTACTTTCTGGTTATTTACTGGGGAATATGTTTCAATAATATTTCCTATACAAGTATTGTCCATTCCTCACAGTTTTATTAAAACTGAATTGAACCTTCGTCTGCATCCCTGGAGAGCCATTACATAATTATAGCTGACTTTGTTACTTACTTGATAATATAATCTAAATTGCAGGTTTTGTAAATCATTTATATTTTGACGTAGGTACATATTTGTTTCCAAGGCATTTGACTGTGTAGGCAGAGGATCGCACTCAGATTAGTAATCTTTCTATGTTTACAAATCATCAGAAGAATTTGCATGGTGGTAGGGCATTTTGCCAATGCCCGCCTGGCTAGATACCACCGTCATGTAGAAAACCATTGCGGTGCACATAACGACGTGTTCCGACAGTTGTGCTTGATAGCCAGTAATTCTAGGTTAGCAACAACACCTTAGTTATATTATTCTAGGTTACTAATTTAGTACAACAAAAAAAAAGGACTCACCCTAGTGTTAAGATTGTTACGTACTAACACCCTTCCCTTCAGGAAGAGATGTATTGGAGACGACAAATAACTTTTAAATTGTATTAAATTGATAACAAGAAGGAAAATCTAAAAAGAGTACGGACCCAGAGTATGTAGTGCAAACATAGAGATATAAAATACTATTAAAAGATTGAATAAATAAAAAAAAATAAAAAAATTTAGTACAACAACTATATTAGGTGAGAGAGTGGTCATCAAAGGATAGTTAGTTACGGGAGGTTTATAAGGGGGAGGTTCTCAATTCATCTGTTTTCTTTTTATATTTGTTACCTCTGAACTTTTGACTGGGTGAACCGATTTAGACAATTATTTTTTATTTAAAAGCTGATGCTTGTCATTTGGTACCATTTAAATTTCATCAAAATCGGTCAAGCCGTTTCTGAGTTACTGAAAAATATTTTCCTATCTTGATGAAATATTCCGTAAGTAGCAAGGATTACTCAAAAAAGAGAAAAACATTTTTTACCAAAAAATGGATACTGCTTTTAACACTCAAAAATGTGAAATAAATTGGCGAAGTTGGTACCATGTGCACAATATTGTGATAATAGGTACTTTTGAACTATCACGGTACCATCTTCAGCAAATTATTACACACTTTGGAGTGTTGAAGTCGGTTCCATTTTTTGTTTAATATTTTTAAAAAAAATTTTTATTTTTGAAAAAACAACTTGACATTCAACGTGACAGGTCAGTAAATTTCAGATTTATTTTCAAAAAATAATTAATTTTATTTTCAGATAGTAGATAGGCATTTTCTGCCCATCACCCGCATTCTTCCTAGTGGAATTTTGCGAGGTATTGTTTGTGGGGCTCGTTTGGGCCTCTGTAGTTAGTTTCATTAGCTTATTTATTCAATAGCTTTTTGACATTTCTTGTCGAGCTAATTTCTAATCAGTTATTTTTGTTTCCATGGCAACGCTGCCTGCGACACCGGCGCGCGCACTACGACGACGGTGTTGACGCGAGCCTTCATCCGGGTTGAGACGTCACACTAGAGATTCTAAGATAAGCTTTGCTTTATTTTGTAAACAATGCTTTGTGCCCCAACTATGAATGCTGTAACGGGGATCTTTGTATCGCAAGATAGCCAGATGTTGTGTCCGCAGTGCCCCCAGGCTCGTTATTTCAAAGGTCATAAAGGCCTCAAAATTCACCAAACAAGGTGTCATAAACAAATAGAAATTCCCCTTTCGGCACCAATTAATAATCAAAACGTAAGTAGTAGCAGTGTTGCGAGCCCTGCTACGCCTTCCAAACCGTTTTGGGAGGTTTTAAGCTCGTACAAAAATAACATTCCTTTATTAAAACGCATACCTCGGGGTGCAAGAATTTCTGTTGCCCAATCTTTATCTTGTTCCATTAAAAACGTCTTGGCTACTAATACTACGCAAGCCTGGGAGCATCTTCTAGCATTCCCGTACCACGTGTTTCACGTGAATTTTGATCCGTCTAACAAAAAATCACTTACTACTAGAGTAAAGGAAAACTGCGTGAAATACAGGGCACGGGAAGAGCAATCTTTTGGCACAACTATAATCATTCCGCCTTTGCGGCGGAATACAAAAACAAATAATTTCGATTCAGCTACTATTAAAATAGTAGAAAACAAAATTACTGATGGTGATATTAAAAACGCGGCACGCATCTTGTTTTCGAGTGATACAATCGCTCCTTTTACATCTGATACGTTGAATTCCCTAATTGAAAAGCATCCGCCTGCAACTGCAGGTCTCCACCTTCCCGAATCTCCTATACAAGACATTGTTGAGGTGACCCCACAGGATGTTTCTGCAGCCGTGGCATCTTTTTTAAGTGGCTCAGCCGGTGGCCTTGATGGCCTCACGCCTCAGCACTTAAAAGATATTTTATCTTTTAGTTCTGGTGAGGTAGGCGAGACACTTTTAAGGGATGTGACGGCTTTGGTTAATTTGATGTTGTCGGGTCAGGTCAACAATGAAATTACCGAAATTCTGTACGGTGCGAATTTATGTGCCCTAAATAAAAAAGATGGTGGTATTAGGCCTATAGCAGTAGGCACCACTTATCGTCGCCTCACAGCCAAATGCGGTTGTAGGAAAAAGGTTGCTTTTTTAAGTAATCTTTTTCAACCACTGCAACTCGGTTTTGGTTCACAGGGTGGCTGTGAGGCTGCTGTACATTCACTTCGCACATTTCTTGATCAAAATTGTGGAGATGTGCTTTTGAAGGTGGATGTTAAAAATGCATTCAACTCTTTAGATAGAGGCACTCTTTTGACTGAAGTGAAAGATAAAATTCCGGAATTATACCCTTTTCTTTGGCAATGCTACGGCAAACCGTCAAAATTAACATACCAAAATAACGTTATTTTATCTTCCGTAGGATGTCAACAGGGTGATCCTCTGGGACCAGCCATTTTTAGCCTTGCGATCCACTCAATAATTCAACGTCTTCAATCAAAACTTAACGTTTGGTATTTGGATGACGGAACCTTAGGAGGCGATGCGAACACGGTTTTGGATGACTTGCGAGTACTTATAGACGATTTTCGTGTTATTGGCCTTGAACTAAATTTTTCTAAATGTGAACTTTTTGTTTGTGATACTTGTCCGGATAAAGTTTCGATTATTGAAAAATTCAACTTACTTGCGCCTAATATAAAATTAGTAGAAAAAAGTTCGCTTCGTCTTTTGGGTTCACCGATTCTTAACGAATCTTTATCACCATTTGTCGAAGAACAAATTCAAAAGTTTAGAAATGCTTCTAGCAGATTATCCAAAATTAACGCCCATATGGCTTTTACAATTATAAGATTTTGCCTTTTTGTTCCTAAATTTACATACTATTTAAGATGTTGTCAGCTGTGGCAACACAGTGAGCTTTTGTTAAGCTTAGACAACTTAGTAAAAGATACGTTAGTGTCGGTTTTGAATGTTGAGATGGATGATAGGGCTTGGGTGCAAGCTTCCCTCCCTGTGAGGTTGGGGGGCATAGGGATACGCAAAATTTCTAGTGTGGCATTACCAGCTTTTTTGTCTTCTGTACACAGTACACACAAATTAGTAGAAAAAATTCTTGCACGATCTTTAGGCTCTTTCGATGTAGCATATCTGGCTGAGGCCAAAAACACATGGAGACTGGCTTGTCCAAATACTGAATTCCCAAAAATGTTGTTATCTCAGAAACAGTGGGATCGGCCCCTATGCGAGCTTACACGGAAAGATCTTTTAAATACGTGTTCTAGCATCGCAGATCGTGCTCGTATTCTCGCTGTTTCTGTGTGGGAATCCGGTCTTTGGTTACAGGCCATTCCTTCTTACAAAACTGGTAGCCTTATAGATCCATCCGCTTTTCGTCTAGCTATTAGCTTACGCTTGGGTGCAAGGTGTTGTGTTGCACATCACTGCCAGTGTGGTACTGCAGTTGATCAACTCGGTCACCATGGCCTCTCCTGCTCTCGAAGTGCTGGTCGAATTTCCCGCCACGCCAGCCTTAACGATATCATTCGCCGGGCTTTTACCAGCGCCAATGTTCCAGCTATTCTCGAACCGAATGGTCTGATGCGTGACGATGGTAAAAGACCTGACGGCATGACTCTGGTTCCGTGGAAGTTAGGACGGCCCTTAGTGTGGGACGCTACGTGCGTGGACACTTTAGCGCCGTCACATCTTTCTGAAACCAACGTGAGGGCTGGCGCTGCGGCTACTTCGGCGGAGCAACTCAAGCGGCGCAAATATGCTAACCTCGGTATGGGTTACATATTTGAGCCGTTTGGTGTAGAGACGTTGGGTCCGTGGGGACCGGGAGCTCATCGTATTTTCCAAAACCTATCTGAGCGCTTGGTCGATGCGACGCGTGATCAAAATGCTGGCACATATTTGGCTCAACGAATAAGCATTGCAATTCAACGGGGCAATGCTGCCAGCATGCTGGGCACGCTGCCAACTGGGAGTGGGCTGGAGCATTTGGACTGCCTATGAGTCTGCTATGACTTATAGGTGTCTAAATGCTTTTATTGTAGTAGCTGTAGTGTTGTATATAGTTCATAGTATTTTGTTTAATAAAGGCATACCGCCGGTAAAAAAAAAATATTTTTAAATATTTCGTAGGTTTTATTTGATATTGTTTTTCAGCTTGTTTATTGGTAGCTTTTAACACAAATATCCTAATTTTCAGTACGTCGTGCGTGACTCATCACATCATGGACGAAGTTCCGTAAAATAAACGCGACAGTGTAACGTCGTGAGGATCGTGGTGTTCTCCATTGGCCGTAATTTACTGACGTCTCACACATCAGTATGACCTTAGTAGGTACAACGTCACTCGCACGTCATTTTGCTAATATTTATGACTTTGACATTCTGTTTACGAGCTCGAGATCCATTACATGCGGATAGACTGGCAGACAACAGCAGAGTGACATCGACAGGACTATCCCCGGCCTTTGGGTACGTAAACTTAAAATGAAAACACTGAACAACTTCGATGACGTCATGAGAGTGTTTAAATGTAGAGTTATTTTAATAGAATTAGGCCTAGTTTCACCATACTCTGTTATTTATTTGACGCCTTGTTAATCCTTTTAACGGACTGTTAACTGAACCGAGTGTCCCACCAACTGTTAATGGATGATTAATTCAGTTAACTTCATAGAACGTAGACTGATTTAACAGCTCTGTTATTTTTAAAGACCCATTAGCTAATGCCTGATTTAGCGTAAACAAACATGGTATGGTGAAATTAGGCCTAAGTCAGCTAGAGATTATCTTTGAGGCGTTAAAATACATATTCTTAAAAAAACACAGCGTCATACTACACGCGAAAGGTATAAAATAAATATTGAATCACCAACAATGCAGCGAGGTAAGAATTATTAATAGATAACAACTTCACTAACAGTAGTTTGGCTATCACAGCGAAAATGACTGAAAATCGTAATCTTGCCAGTGATAAAACTCCTTTGAAAGTGTGCGAACGTGTTCCCATGTGATTATTACGAATTTAGACTTTATTAACAACTGCCATTATTAATCTAGTCAATCATAGATTGTCGCATCGATGATTTTAATTCCTAGAATACAAAATGGGTGTGCCTATAGTAAACAGTTGTTGTTATTGTGCTACACTACACACAGGGACTTTGATTATAGGATATGCTTACACGGTATGTACACCTACCTAAGTATGTATAACTTGCTTATAAATAACGTAGGTAGTTATTATAAACCTAGTTATTATTATCTAATCTACGCTTCTGCTGAGATTCAAGGTTAGTAATGTTTGCTTTTACCGGCCTTGTATTATATTATAACAGCTATGATGAGATGGAAGATAAGAATTCAACTTTATAAACAATGTACATTGTATGTATGTATATATAATGTAACTAGCTTATACAGTGTAATAATTAATACCCTTTTATATAGGTTCCTAATCGAACTTTGGCATTTTTATACAAGATACAAGTTAGTTAATTATACCTACAAGAATCATAATTCAATTTTATGATCTCAAATTTCATCAGATTATAGATAAGACTACAGACCGCTAATAATTTTTAGTTTCAATGCTTTCAATCAAACAAATGAATATTTTCAGTGCCTACTGGAAATGCTAAAGCAGCGATACGAGCTTAGTGTTTCATTATAATGCTCTTATAATTTTGACAGGGGCAATTTTTGCATACGTTCACAAGATTATGTCTGTCTTCTTAGCCGACTTCCAACAAAGTAGCAGACAATTTCATTGATGTTCAAAATTACAAATGAATAGAGCACAAACATTATGTTGTTATTCTGTGTGTTTGTTACGCGATTTCCCCGAATATGATATGAATTAATTTTAATGCTTATTTTTTGAATGGGTTGAGTTATACCTCCGAATAATCCTAAAATCAGTTGAGTAATTTTTAGGTTGTGATCTATTAACTGAAAAATGTATTGTCATATCTGGAACTATTGTCTGTGGTGACCAGTATTTTAGGCGAGTAGTAAGCAGTAAGTATGCACTACTAAAACCTAAAGCCTACCTAAATAAATAAATAAAACAAACCATTAAAAATGACTTAGGTACAATAAAACGGCACTAACATCCAGCACTGAACAGTAGTTAAAATAGAGCTTGTAGATGTTGGACCATGATAATGTGAGATTAATGTTTTAAATCAGCATGGTACAGACTTCAACAAGTAATTTAATAGTTGTCTGCGTAACAGTCATTTCCGTTTTATTAAAAAAATATAAAAAAACATTTTAAAAAACGTTCTAGAGTCAGAGGTAGGTATCATGAGTGTCGTTTTATTTAGGTATACCTAACAAGAGCAAGTTCTTTATCTGATGGTAAACAAACGCCATGCGTGCCTCTAGACTGCGTTTTGATTATCGTGAAAAGCTAAAGTTGAGAATTGCTGTAATGAACTATTTCTCCATTGTTAATTCCAGGTATGGGCCCTCCTAGAACTGACAGGCTACTGCCTCCTGGTGACCCTGGTCCCCTTGGGCAAGGCTGGCAACGTCTCTACACATAAATACGCGCTGTATATAACTGCAGCGGTCGTCAGCGGAACGCACCTGGTGTGCTCGGTGCTGCTCATCGTGGCTGCATATAAGGTGACAGTTACATAGATAAATAATAGTTTTATGCTCACAAAACGGATATTGCCAAATTCGTATTTACTAAGGCAGTCAGAACTTGCATATTTAGATTAGCCGAACCGCTGTTACTCGAAAATATTATTATGTATATAAATAATCAGGTTTTGTTAGGATTTTATGGCGAATAAGAGCGAAGAGAGAATAATTTTTTTTAGCGTAGGTCCCATTTTAGCATGCCAACAAGCACTCTGTTCTTTGGCGTTTCACTAAATAATTAATATTTTATTTAGGCACTTGACAAGCAAATACAAAACGTCCTCTGACACAATTGAATAATATGTCGTGATGTCATAAATTTCAAAAGGATTCACTGTAGACTAATCTCTGTTGGAAATAAGTAGACTGAAAGTAAATTATTCAGATTTCAGAACATCTAAATGCAACTGAACAAATGCCGTTGAGCTGTAAGAACTTATATATATATAACTAAGTACTTTCATATGCGTCGTAGACGCTACATATAATATATTATTTTGACAATTACTTGAAAAAGCTTTTAAAGTTACATATGTAGTACATCTTTATATATATATGTATATATTTTAAAACAGCCGTAAGCCTTTATTAACAAAATGCTACGAATTTTATACAACACTACAGCTATACCACGGTAATATAACATTACCGTGGCTATACTACAATGAAAGCATTTAAACAACCTTCAAATCATTGCAGACTCACATGCTCCAGCCCACTAGCAATTGGCAGCGTGCCCATTGCAGCATGCCGGTAGTATTGCCCCGTATTTACATACTTAAATTATTATTACTTGCAATATTTTATCGCATACTTAAATCGCGTAAACCTTAGATGACAGTCCTGTTCTTAACCGGGAACGAAGTTCAGATCTATCTATTACCACTTCCAGAAACTCGCTTCTCTGACCCTGCCCTGGACGATAGTGACCGGCATCCTGACTGCAATCTTCTTCCTCATGTGCTTGACAGGCATGAGTCTCATCTTGCAGGACTCGGGGGAAATGCTGGAGGTGGAGTCCATCATCATAATTATACATTTAATCAGAGCTTGTGAGTATTCTGTCCTCTTATGATGAGTGTATGACTGCATATTTACCAGGTGGTAGGTCTCTCCAGAAAGAATGCTTCTTGGTGGGTTACCACGTGTAACGTATATCTCGATGGTTACCACCGGAGTGCCAGATATTCTGCCTTGACGCAATAGTGTGTAAACACTTCTTGCTATCAGGTCGTTCTGAAACTAACTGATATAATATATAGACTGACACACGATAGCAATCATAGAACAATTAAACGTAGTGGGACTGTGGGAACAAATTCTAACAAAACACTGAAAAAAGCCAAATAAAATGTTCATGTCTGTCTATTCTCGAACGGGTAGACAGGGGTGTGCATAAACATCCACATTACCTATCCTATCATATCGTATACCCATACGATAGTAAGAGGCGAGCCTATTGCCATATACTGGACACAATGCCTTACTAGAACTCGCGGTCTAGACGTAACTCGTTATTGCATCAACGGACAGTAAATATTCTCTATTTTTATGTATTACAGGCATATCAGTATATTCGATCGTGGTGGTCCACAGCCGGCACAAGCAGATCATGCACGAGGAAGACGAGGCCCAGTTCCAGCACTCGGCCAGGAGGTACCAAGCTGTCAGGACTGCAGACAACATGTTGTAAACCTAGTGTAGAACGACAGTTCTGTCATTTATGGATGAAAATAAGTGGTACGGAGTACGGACTAGTACGTGCACTATAAGTGATTTCGCATTTAATACTATGGCCGTTTTGTCGTAACTAATTACTGTTATTAGTATTATCACCCCTAATACATACTGATGAGATGATCCAAATGCGAAGAACCTAAAAGCAATGAGGTTTTCCTTGGATAGTATTTTAGGAAGGCGCGCCCCTGCTCATTTTTGAGTGTAGTTGCAATTTCTACTGTCTACCCATGCGATTATATTTTTCTTTTTATTGTCTACTGACTGTGTGTACCTATACATTATATATACATTTACTACCACAGTAATACGTACCTATAAGTCTATTTTTTTTAACAGACGAGTACCGAAAAATTGACTGCGTTGCTATTGGCCCACGTTATCAACATAAAGTTCATTCCACACGAACTCTGTAGTTACTTGTAGGTTTCAGTTCAACATTCAGTTGAGTCTTCGACTACCTGCGCGGCAAAAAATATTGCTTGTAACGAATAAATACTGAAGTTGCTACTATTGAATTAGGTTAAGCAAAACAAAGATCGTTTTGAAAAAAATTTTGTAGATAAGTCAACAAATCGTCTCGTCATACGTTTGCCGACGTATCACTGTAAACTCAACCCAATTGAACTCGTTTGGTGTCAAGTGAAGAGCTATATAAGGCAGGAAATCACAAAGTTATAAAATTTATAAAATCTGAACTCTTTTGTTACAAGGACTTACTCTTTTGTTACTTTACTTAGGTTAAGTGGATAGATAAAAATGGTGGTCACGTCTCAATCATGTGACAACCAAGATAGAAACGTACGGAGTCGACAATCATGTACAAATATGTTAGAGCAATTTATTATTGAGGTATCTGCAGAAAGTTCATGAGAAGGATGACGATAATTTTTAAGATTACAAGAATTGTAGTAGAATTATTTGATTTATATGTTCTAGTGCATAATATATATGCACTATTACGATATAGTTTCATATCACAAACGCGAACAGAACATTTTGTTACGAATATACTAAGTATGCAAATTTAAATCATAAAATAATAACGTAATTTTTTCTACAGTAAATTTTAGAAGTACTATTCAACATGAACGTGCCTTAACAATTACAAAACAAGAATAAAGGCATTGACCAATGACGGCAATGACCCATCTCACTCTGTCAATATCAGAAACGTGCGAGAGACATACTCAGTACTCGTTTGTTAAAAAAAAACAGACTTATAGTGTACAAACGTACTGTGGAGAGGCGCGCTTTTGTTCGTGAGTGAATACCATACGTAACGTATACCCCCAGCCGAGGGACGCGGGTTCGAATCCCGCTCGTATCATTACATTTGTGCTCTAATAAATTACCCTATGAGTACATAATTTGTGTAAGAGCAAAGATCATTAGACGCCTAGAAGAAATAGACCTAGCTTGTTTTGTAATGCAGGTACCTATCGTATAAGATTAAAGTACTAAACCTACTTAGGTTAAATTTCGATTAAATTATATAAGTTTTATCTATAAGGATTAGTTTACGTAGTAACTATTACATAATTTGTGGCCCATTTTGTAGGACAAAATATGAGTGGTACGGATGCCCTGTGAGCAGGATAATCCTCTCATTGGGTGTTTTTTATAACTAAGGCTTTGAGCAAATTATTACAATATGTATAAGTAAATACTGATGTATTGTAGTGGAAGAAAATGTAAGCAGCTTCGACTAAAAACGGGAACTGGCTGTCAAAGACAGCTGTTGGAACGCACCGTTAGGCTTTCCTATTTCGTGACCGTCTAACCACTGCACTGAAACACTTGGGTGACGATTTTGAAGCAGTGATAGCTCAGTGGCTTCGGCTATGGACTGCCGCGCAGCAGGTCCATGGTTCGAATCCCGCCGCTGGCTTGAGCTTCACCGCATAGTGGAAGGGTATTTTTGCGAATGCCCGCCTGGCTAGCGACCACCCTCAAGTGGAAAATCTGTCGCCAAGCACCTAACGGTGTGGTCCGGCAGCTGTCCTTGAGAGCCAGTAACTCTAGGTTAAGCCTGTTAACACCTTCGACCACATCGTCACTTACCATCAGGTGAGATTGTGGTCAAAGGCTTACCTATCAACAATAAAAAAAATAGAGAAATGATCCTACTTAATTTATCTATGGTGACGGTTAGAAAAAGAAAATCCTGACCTTCACATTAATATTATATAGATAGAAATTTGTTTTCCTAATTTTAACACCCTAAGATAGTGTTTTCCTGAGGTTCACACCTGCACCCGACTAACTTACGGTAAGTGACCAGATATACAGAAGAATAGGGTAGGTATGTGAAAACTGATATAACAAAACCTTTATGCTTTACCTCTACATAATTGCTGATCTCCTGGTAGGTACTTTGTTTGTACTAATAATCTGATGTAGACGGGTGAAAAGGGGACGCATTTTACAACTACTAAAATGATATCCTAAATAGAAATCAAGTTCAAAGACATTCTTTCTTAGTAGGTATACTACGGTTAGGAAATAAATTTCTTTACCTCTACTCTGGTACAAATTATTTTATTTGCTAACCATCACAGCAGTGCGATAGCGGTGTGAAATTGAGGATGTTTTATTTAACCAGGCGATTCGCAAAACATCCTTCCACAGCAAACACAGTAATCTAAATAAATAGCATTGACCTCTATATTATATCTCGATGATAAATAGGCACATTTATTTAGATTACTGTGACAGTAGGTAAGTGAAGTCCAAGCCAGCAATATATTTAAACATGTGACTACCAGTCTCAAAATTATTTGTAAGAATTCCAGAATATTTCTGATTTAAATTAATCAATAAAAGTTGTTTATATATACATATGTACTTGAGTAATTATTGTTTTAATATGGTAAGCTATGGTGTAGGTTAGAGTTATAGGTAGGTAGGTAGGTACCTACCAATCTAACTACATCTTCTACTTCTGTGTACCTGCTACAGTATATGTACTACCTATATATTCCTCCCGTATTTTTTTTTATGCCTGATAGGTTAGCCTTTGACCACTACCTATCTCACCTGATGGTAAGTGATGATGTGGTCGAAGATGTTGTTCAGGCTAACCTAGAATTACTTATTAACCTAGAATTGGCTCTTAAGGACAGCTGCCGGAACACACCGTTAAGTGCTTGGCAACAGATTTTAAACTTGAGGGTGGTAGCTAGCCAGGCGGCCATTCTCAAAACACCCTACCACCAAGCTATAACGACTGCCATCCTAAGACATCAACCGGGACCGACGGCTTAACGTGCCCTCCGAAGCACGGAAGCGCTCAGTAGTAAACTAGTACCTAATGCCACCAGAGCGGTCACCCATCCAAGACATAGCCGAGGCGGATGTTGCGATCGGTTAAGAACAGCTAAGCTAACTTCGCTACGAGCGCTTCGAAATTACAATTATGAACCGAGCGCTTGCAATGTCGGTACCTAGGTATATGAGTGTTTGCATGAACGTACTGATAGTTGATCTCATTATTAGTTAGTCCATTGAAATGTTAAATTTTTTAGGCCTTACCTTGCGTTTTTTAGAGGATGCAATTTTATTTTTTTAATGTGTAGGGGGGGTTAGCGTAAAGCTAAAATCAAGTTTGTGGGGTCGCCACCCTTGTCCCACGGCCGCCATCTTGAAAATAGAGTTTGAAATGGTTGTTACGATATATCTCTTAAACTATTAATCTGATAAAAAAAATTGTTAACATTTTTTGTTGCAAATTAAATTCTCTACAACTTTGGTCCAGTAACTTTTTGTCGTAGAACTAAATAAAAAAGTTATAAGTGAAAATGTTCAGAAATTCGAGAAAATAGTTTATATTTTTCGATATAACTTTTTTTATAATTTTACATAAATTATATCAGACCATTTTTGTAGATCGTTTTTTAAGGAACAACTTTTATGGGCAACTTTTTTTGTGCTTTGAGTTCTTTATCATTTTCTTTGAAAAATCTAAACCCTTCAAAAAAAATTTTGTGAAACCGGGTAGAGCGTTCTACGGTATCTATACAATTTGCGGATGTGTGATTTAATATTTAAAAGACCTAAATAAGATTACAGAGCTTATTTTTTTTAATGTTGATCAAAATTTTGTTTATTTAGCCTTAAAGAGTGGCTAATTTTTTTTTATGCGTAACTATAATTGATAGTTCTCTTTTCCTATGTAAAAACCACTAAATTTAAAGAATATTTATATAAGTATATGTATGCATACATTCATTTGTCAGTTTAACTGTATATTTAAATTATTAGATTTGAACTTGAGGTCAAAGTAACAACTCCCTTTCGATCCCCAGAAATGTCCAGGAAATGATGTAGGTACCTTGTTCTGGCAACCCTTGTGGCGATGCATGTTCAATCGTTTGCTTGGCCTTGGCCCACAAATGCGCACCGGGCTGCTTCCGCAGTAGGTAATTCGGAGCCGCTTGCTGGGCTGCTTGTGCGACGCCCGTCGGAACGCAGCATCAAATCGTAAAACCAGAAAAGTAGTTCATAGGTAGGTATACTACATCAATTCGTACCTATGTAGGTACAGACAGGACTTTTTATGATTGTTAATACCTATGTAGTAGTTTAATAGTTATATTTTCTTTATACAGCAGTTAAATAAATCAACTAAATCTGCATACGCTAGATATTTGCCGTCGTGTTTATTCTGGGCACATGCGTACCAGCGCGCAATATTATAGGTATTCAAGACATTGTAGTTTGATCACTATAATAACTATAGTTAAGTATAGTTTGTCCGTATAGTTAATCTGTGGTACATGTCATAGTTAACTTTCTATAGTTAGGGATGTTCCGATACCACCAAAGTATCGACCTATTTATATCTGTAGTACCTGAATCCTCGTTCGATACTACACATAGAATACCCTAAAAGTCGATACATTTATTACCGATACCAATAGGCAGACGTTAGTCTGCTTAACATCAGGTGGGCCTCGCTTGTTCCGTTACAATAACATAAAAAAAAGTATTATTTCTAAGCATTATTTTATAGCGTTCCACTAAGCCAGCTTTTCGGACATTATTATCACTACCTAAATATTTCTTATTATAATTAATTACTAATGGACTTCCGCAAAGTTACAGCTTAATTCATGAATTCTGTGCTTCTTTGGCGATTTCCCTCATTTACGTTAAGGTAAGGAAATTCAAAACTCTTCGCATCCTTGTATTTTCCCTTTTTTTGACTCTAATTAGGCCTATATGGAGTGGGTAATTCGCCTAAATTGTATTTTTTTCCTAATTTCCTTGGCATGATTTTTTTCCGAATAAATTATCAGTAAGGGATTATATCAATGAAAAAAAGTTATAAGGTCATGAAGTTTTAAATAGTCAAGGAAACTAGGAAGGTCCCTAGGAAATTAGAAAACTTCATGGTCATTAACCTTATTTTAAGAAATGACTGAAAAAAACTTTAAAATCAAAAATAATCCTTACGAATTACAATTTTACCATTCATTTTTTGTTTTCAAATGTTTTCTTGATCGATGAGTCTTGTTATACAATCAAACTTAAGACTTCTTAATTTATTATTAGATAAGACTAATAATCTAATCTTTTAAATCAAAGTTAGACAATCAGCACTTAATCTTATTTATCATGCCTCTTCCACCTGAAGAATGTGCTAGGATCACGACTTTTCTGGAACTAGGCATAAGTACACGTCGTACTGCAAGAATGGTGTGCAAGAATACGTTATGAACGGTCCAGAATGTGAAGCGAAGGTATGAAGTGACTGGAAACCATTTGAGGAGACCGTTATATTGTTTCCACTGTGTTAAAAAATCGCTAGCTAAATGCAGTTGAAGTCCAGCAACAACTTATTCAGACCCGAAGGCACTACATTAGTGAAAGTACAGTGAGAAGAAGACTGGCTGAAGCAAACTTGAAACCCCGAAGACCAACAAGTGGCGACAAACTCGAGAGTATTGAGTAGCGAGACTGCGATACCCCCGTGAACACATACAGTGGGATCAAGAAGAATGGTCAAGAATTTTGTTTACAGATCTTTCTCTCTCTCGATTTCATCTCTATCTCGATTCTCACTTTACACTTCTGATGGAAGGCGAAGTGTCTACAGGCGACCTGGTGAGCGATACCTACCTTCAATACTGCTTCTCAGAAAGAGTCCAGTACGGTGGAGGCAGTGTACATGTATAGGCTGGCATATCTTCAGAAGGTCGTACAGAGTTAGTGGCCATAGAAAATGGCAATCTGACTGGTGAAAGATATGTCCAGGAGATTCTCAATAAGTATTCAGGGCCGTATTTAGTGAATATGAGTGATGGATCGGTGTTGATGCCGTGTGTGGCCGGGTATTATCAGTTGATGCATGATAAATTATCATGCATCATTGATAATACCCGGCCACACACGGCTCGGCTAGTGCAAGAGTATATTCAGGAGGTTGGTATCAGCATGATGGCTTGGCCATCTAGAAATCCTGATCTCAACCGAATCGAGCACGCCTGGGATGAGCCAGGAAGGCTAGTCAGAAGCCGCAGACCACCGCCTACCGCTTTTACAGTACTAAAACAAGCCTTGATAGAACAATGGGAGCATGTTTCTCAAGATCGGCTACAAAACCTCGTGTACAGTATGCCAAATATATAATAAAGCAGGCAATACCACATATTAAAAAATAAATATGTAGAAATGTTAATTGAGTTTTATGACACTAAGCTATTCAGCAGATCATATACTAAAAATTGCAATTTTAGTATATGATCTGTTTTTTAGACTGAAAAATGTTACTAATGTATAATTAACTATAGTTTCAAAGAAAGCTGATAAAAAACTTTTAGAGTTTATAAAACATAGTAATTTTAAAAGTTTAGTACTTATATTATCTGTTTTTTAGACTGAAAAATGTTACTAATGTATAATTAACTATAGTTTCAAAGAAAGCTGATAAAAAACTTTTAGAGTTTATAAAACATAGTAATTTCAAAAGTTTAGTACTTAATTTTGCAGGTCATATTACACTAGTTATTTTCTTTAAAGTAATGTAGTATTTACATAATTCAATTTATTTTCATACATTTAAAACTACTCATAACTGATAAAATAATATGTTAAAAATATAGTTTTAAATTAGTTAAAACAATGTTATAAATTCTCATATTCTTATATATGTTAGTTACAAAGTTATACCTACGAGCCGATAATTGTAAATATTGTAATGTTAATATTTTTTCTAGCTCTTGCTTGCTTTTCTTTCTTTTCCCGTATTGAGTTTTATACGTAAGAGAAAAAACGAATTAAACATTTTAACTATCGTGAAATACAGTAATTTCTTTAAATATATCTATTTAAATGTTGTGAAAGACATAAAATCTATATGATGTTTTTATGTTAAACTTTAAAAATATGGATTAAATCTGGTATAAACACAATTCTCTTCACCACTGGTAAGACAGTAAAATAATTAATTCCTTTTTTATAATTTCCTTGGAAAACCATAATTTTCATGTGCACTTTAGAGCCAAGGAAAACATGGAAATTAGAACCAAGGAAATTAGATTTAAGTCTTTAAAAAATCGTAGACCTAAAAATATTAAATTATAATATTCATGAGTCACATTGAGACTACCAGTGCCACAAACATTACCGTTAATTGAAACTATTAGTTAGAAGTCCATCATACTGTTGACAAATAACCATGGAAATTGAAAAATCTATAAACCAAAAGCCAAGGAGGGGTGAACTTATGTTAATGGTGCAATACTTAAGAACGATGTGCACGTCTTTCTCCGATGGGTACTCGCGGCAATATGGCCGCTGAATACGTGAAACGGTGTAACTCAATTTCCTTCAAACATTTGCATTTTGTTATTACAACTGTTGAAATAAGTAACTAACCAAGGAAATTATTTTTTTGTCGCGGACAAGGATGAAATTGAATGAACTTTAAAACCATATCAATTTTACTACACAAAAACCTTTTTTTGGTGAAGTATGGTTTATTATACAATATGATAACATTTATATAATGTTACGAATGTAAATTTAATGCAATATGGATGATAATAGTAAATAAAATACGAAACGGACATGAGGAAATTATGATGTTATATTTCTTTATTAAATTATGATTGATTTCATATAGGTATTAAAGTTTGATTGGCAAAAACAGTTGTAAATAAGGATGAATTATTGGAATAAAAATAAATGTAACCTTAAACACCAATAAAATATTTCTATATTATATTATGATTACAAGCACTACCGCGTACTAAGCGAAAATCATAGATTTACAAATTATTGGTTAGCCGTACCCCCGGTAGCTTAATAGATAAAGCATCCGGCGCGAAATCGGAAGGACGCGGGTTCAATTCCCGCCCGGGGCAAAATATTTTGTATTCCAATAATTTGTAAATCTATCAATAAAATAATTTTCGTCAACTCGGACATCAAAAAGTTATGATTTTGGCAAAACACCCGAGACTGTAAGGCATCACTGGAAACATATAGGGTCAGTTCGCCTGCAATTCTCCAGTAATTACTGGAGTTGCCAAATTCGGCAAGCAAAAAGTAAGGGATTTAGTGATATTTTTTTTTTAAATGTTTGATTGTACTTTGTATATTATACTCTATTTTCAGTAATTGTCAAGCATTGAAAATTCCAACCAAGATTTTTTTTTATAAATTTAAGAAACGCGAATTACCATTTTCCCTAGTTTTCGACCAAAAAATCTAGTTTTCGTCCACATGCGGAGTAGTTTTCGACCAACAATAAAAACAGTTTCAGGGCGGTAAAACCTTACTATTATTATTACTAGTTCAATCAGGTATGAATTATATGAACAAACGACATTAAATTTACAATACGACAACTTCATACCGTGAAAGTTGCGGCACTCTGCTATTTTTTTTACACAATTTGACGCGTCCACACTCGGTCGTTGTAAACCACAGAATGATTTGGCTTTCTTAAATATATCACCCACACAAGTCACTTAGTTTATGTGTGCATATGTTCATATGATATTTTAGTTTCTGTAAGAACTACGTTTATCGGTGTATGTGTCTCGGTTAATCTATTTAGCGTAATTTTACAACAATTAACCATCAAATGGTCGAAGACAGGCACTGGTCGGCTAAATGGCGCATACACCCTACTGGACGAAGACTTATTCTACTAAGGCGCCAGAGAATATTGGAGTAGAAAATGACACGTGACTGCTCCTACGATATGGATTCTTCAGTTTTTATACGGTTTAATTTCTCAAGGTTGGTCCACCTAATTGGCACTGTTTTAGGTTAATCAACTCAACACAACAACATTGTCTGCTAAGCATTGTATCAGTGAACTTGTCGTACTTAATTATTATTGATTAATTATCCCATTTTATTATTGATTAATTTACGATAGAGTCAATATGTGAAATATTAATTATGTCGGCTTTTTATGTAGGTAGCATAAAAACGTTTTGGGCGAAAATAATGTTTATTTCGTTACCGAAGTAAAACTGATTAAAGGTGTGTGATCGTTTTTAATGTTCTTGGCAAACCTAGCGCTATGTGATGTGGTACAGGCCCCATATACCTAATATGAGACTGTGACTTAGAAAAGTTCGTGAATAGAGTATTAAGTATTGTCAGCGACTTGAGTAATGCATTAACAGTATTATTTAAAAGAGCATTGACGCATGCTGTTATTTTGGATGGAAAAAGATAGTTTCCAGTGGGACTTGACATGAAGCGGGAGAAAAATTGACTATCCAGCACCATAGCATAATTGGAAATGAACCAGGACGGTATTCTGTGGTTGCGGGTTCAAGTCCTGGAATTTATATTTTCCCATCCGAAATAATTATAATGCATGAATAGTTCACTCGTTGAACGTCATTCGACGTTCGCAACGACGATGCGACGACGCCGACGACTACGTTAAGAAATTATTAAATTACAATGTATGAATAGTTCGCTCGTTGAACGTCATTTGACGTTCGCACTAGCGATGCGCGATTATTACTAAATCTAATCGACTTAGTCGATTGTTCTGTTCAGTCGATAAAAGTCGATAACAATCGATGTTAGTAATTACTATCTACTAACGTTGTGCGGCGAGTGACAATGACGGACACGGTGTTCGTATAATTTTATTACTACTAATTCGTTTGTAGCGCAGCCCACCTACCATAAATTACTATACTCGAACGTACTACTAAATTAGTAATAAAAAGATGGTGCGGTTTACGTGCGCTGAGCTAGCGCGTCGATTGTTATTCGAATAATCATAGTGAGGAACTACTAAATCGACAATCGAATGCGCTATAGCCCAGATTGACTGAATCGAAAATTGGGCTATTGCGCATTCGATTGTCGATTTAGTAGTTCCTTACCATGATTATTCGAATAAAATAGACGAACTCCTAATTGTACGCATATCGCAAACCGCTTTGCAATGCATACGAGTGTGCGTCGTGCGCTTGGATGAACTGTGAATGCGTGGATGGCCGCACTGGGCGGGACGGTGTAGTGTCGATTGTTTTTAAGTATAACTTCAATTTGTTTACTTTAGTTGGCCTTTGACTTTTTAAGAGAAAGATACCTGAAAAAATCGTTAGCGGAAATATTGAAACATACACTATTTTACTTAAATCTTAGTCTAGCCTTTTAATCTCACTTAGTTAGAATCCTTTACACACCCATCTATTCATAGTTTGTTATACTACAACGAAGAAATGAATGTTCCCATATGTAATCGATTGATTACTTACAAAACAGACAATTGAATAACTGTTATCTCTTACGGATTTTTAACTACTGATTTGCACCGCACCATGTTTTATTAGTACTAATTTAGTAGTACGTACGAGTATAGTAATATACAGTAAGTGTGCTGCGCTACAATCGAATTAGTAGTAAAAAAAATTATCAGTCATTGCCACCCGCCGCACAGCAGTTTGCGGCGGTAGGCATTGCCACCCGCCGCAAACTGCTGTGCGGCGGGTGGCAATGACTGATCAATTACTAACATCGATTGTTATCGACTTTTATCGATTAGATTCAGTAATAATCGCCCATAACTACTACAAGGCAATAACGCGCTATGCTATGGCGCTAGATGCTATATCGCAAGTTCGCAACGACGCGACGACGCGCGACTTTGAGAAATTATTCGAACAATAATATGTGAGCGAATTGTTCGAATGATATTTCTTTTCGAACGATTAGCATCATTCGATTCGTAGTCGCCATCGCTATTCAATTATGTAAGTGAATTGTCAGATTTGTCAGTCTGTCTCACTACCTAGTGCTCTGTCTGTCTCTGAATTCTGTACTTTGAGGAAGTATTAAGGATAAAGTTACCTTGATAAATCCTAAAAAATCGTTAAAAAGTGTAAACACAAGAAGTGATCTTTCTCCCTGTATATATTATTTCAAATTAATTCTTAGTGTTAGTGGTCTAAAGTGCCATCATTTGGTTGGAGTGTACCCTTGGGGGCGCAAAAAAAAAAAAATTTTTTTTTTCGCTTTAATGACCTTCTGGGAGGTCAACAAACGTCCTCGGTCAATGACCTTAACTTTGGGGTCATTGACCTTAGTAACCTTAATACAGGTCCGACACTTAGAAAAATTTTTCAACATTTTCGATGTATGGTTAACCTATGTTTTTTTTGATGCCAAGTGAAAGAGGCACCAATAGCTAGCATCTTTAGTTCGGGATGACCTCGTCTAGTCCCGCCGGTAGCCCACTTACAACCAAATAAGTTTGTCTTTATGTGCCTACCAAGGGAAGTATACGACTGAGGTGGGGGTCGCCCTAACAAAATTAGTAGCTACGAGTGCCCTCCGCCCAAAACTACGAAAAAAACCAGGGGTCCATTGGACATGAAATTTTCGTCAAAATTTTTTCTAAGTCCCAAATCTAGTTTGTGTAGCAGGTGTAGCGAAGGGGGCGCAGATTTTAACCCCAATTAACCTATGTTTTTTTTGATGCCAAGTGAAAGAGGTACCAAAAGCTAGCATCTTTAGTTTGGGACGACGTCGTCTAGCCCCGCCGGTAGCCCACTTACCACCAAATAAGTTTGTCTTTATGTGCCTACCAAGGGAAGTATACGACTGAGGTGGGGGTCGCCCTAACAAAATTAGTAGCTATGACTGTACTCTACCCAAAACTACGAAAAAAACCAGGGGTCAATTGGACATGAAATTTTCGTCAAAATTTTTTCTAAGTCCCAAATCTAGTTTGTGTAGCAGGTGTAGCGAAGGGGGCGCAGATTTTAACCCCAATTAACCTATGTTTTTTTTGATGCCAAGTGAAAGAGGTACCAATAGCTAGCATCTTTAGTTTGAGACGACGTCGTCTAGCCCCGCCGGTAGCCCACTTACCACCAAATAAGTTTGTCTTTATGTGCCTACCAAGGGAAGTATACGACTGAGGTGGGGGTCGCCCTAACAAAATTAGTAGCTACGAGTGCCCTCCGCCCAAAACTACGAAAAAAACCAGGGGTCCATTGGACATGAAATTTTCGTCAAAATTTTTTCTAAGTCCCAAATCTAGTTTGTGTAGCAGGTGTAGCGAAGGGGGCGCAGATTTTAACCCCAATTAACCTATGTTTTTTTTGATGCCAAGTGAAAGAGGTACCAATAGCTAGCATCTTTAGTTTGGGACGACGTCGTCTAGCCCCGCCGGTAGCCCACTTACCACCAAATAAGTTTGTCTTTATGTGCCTACCAAGGGAAGTATACGACTGAGGTGGGGGTCGCCCTAACAAAATTAGTAGCTATGACTGTACTCTACCCAAAACTACGAAAAAAACCAGGGGTCAATTGGACATGAAATTTTCGTCAAAATTTTTCTAAGTCCCAAATCTCTCAAATCTAGTTAGTACAGCAGGTGTAGCGAAGGGGGCGCAGATTTTAACCCCAATTAACCTATGTTTTTTTTGATGCCAAGTGAAAGAGGCACCAATAGCTAGCATCTTTAGTTCGGGATGACCTCGTCTAGTCCCGCCGGTAGCCCACTTACAACCAAATAAGTTTGTCTTTATGTGCCTACCAAGGGAAGTATACGACTGAGGTGGGGGTCGCCCTAACAAAATTAGTAGCTACGAGTGCCCTCCGCCCAAAACTACGAAAAAAACCAGGGGTCCATTGGACATGAAATTTTCGTCAAAATTTTTTCTAAGTCCCAAATCTAGTTTGTGTAGCAGGTGTAGCGAAGGGGGCGCAGATTTTAACCCCAATTAACCTATGTTTTTTTTGATGCCAAGTGAAAGAGGTACCAATAGCTAGCATCTTTAGTTTGGGACGACGTCGTCTAGCCCCGCCGGTAGCCCACTTACCACCAAATAAGTTTGTCTTTATGTGCCTACCAAGGGAAGTATACGACTGAGGTGGGGGTCGCCCTAACAAAATTAGTAGCTATGACTGTACTCTACCCAAAACTACGAAAAAAACCAGGGGTCAATTGGACATGAAATTTTCGTCAAAATTTTTTCTAAGTCCCAAATCTAGTTTGTGTAGCAGGTGTAGCGAAGGGGGCGCAGATTTTAACCCCAATTAACCTATGTTTTTTTTGATGCCAAGTGAAAGAGGTACCAATAGCTAGCATCTTTAGTTTGAGACGACGTCGTCTAGCCCCGCCGGTAGCCCACTTACCACCAAATAAGTTTGTCTTTATGTGCCTACCAAGGGAAGTATACGACTGAGGTGGGGGTCGCCCTAACAAAATTAGTAGCTACGAGTGCCCTCCGCCCAAAACTACGAAAAAAACCAGGGGTCCATTGGACATGAAATTTTCGTCAAAATTTTTTCTAAGTCCCAAATCTAGTTTGTGTAGCAGGTGTAGCGAAGGGGGCGCAGATTTTAACCCCAATTAACCTATGTTTTTTTTGATGCCAAGTGAAAGAGGTACCAATAGCTAGCATCTTTAGTTTGGGACGACGTCGTCTAGCCCCGCCGGTAGCCCACTTACCACCAAATAAGTTTGTCTTTATGTGCCTACCAAGGGAAGTATACGACTGAGGTGGGGGTCGCCCTAACAAAATTAGTAGCTATGACTGTACTCTACCCAAAACTACGAAAAAAACCAGGGGTCAATTGGACATGAAATTTTCGTCAAAATTTTTCTAAGTCCCAAATCTCTCAAATCTAGTTAGTACAGCAGGTGTAGCGAAGGGGGCGCAGATTTTAACCCCAATTAACCTATGTTTTTTTTGATGCCAAGTGAAAGAGGCACCAATAGCTAGCATCTTTAGTTCGGGATGACCTCGTCTAGTCCCGCCGGTAGCCCACTTACAACCAAATAAGTTTGTCTTTATGTGCCTACCAAGGGAAGTATACGACTGAGGTGGGGGTCGCCCTAACAAAATTAGTAGCTACGAGTGCCCTCCGCCCAAAACTACGAAAAAAACCAGGGGTCCATTGGACATGAAATTTTCGTCAAAATTTTTTCTAAGTCCCAAATCTAGTTTGTGTAGCAGGTGTAGCGAAGGGGGCGCAGATTTTAACCCCAATTAACCTATGTTTTTTTTGATGCCAAGTGAAAGAGGTACCAAAAGCTAGCATCTTTAGTTTGGGACGACGTCGTCTAGCCCCGCCGGTAGCCCACTTACCACCAAATAAGTTTGTCTTTATGTGCCTACCAAGGGAAGTATACGACTGAGGTGGGGGTCGCCCTAACAAAATTAGTAGCTATGACTGTACTCTACCCAAAACTACGAAAAAAACCAGGGGTCAATTGGACATGAAATTTTCGTCAAAATTTTTTCTAAGTCCCAAATCTAGTTTGTGTAGCAGGTGTAGCGAAGGGGGCGCAGATTTTAACCCCAATTAACCTATGTTTTTTTTGATGCCAAGTGAAAGAGGTACCAATAGCTAGCATCTTTAGTTTGAGACGACGTCGTCTAGCCCCGCCGGTAGCCCACTTACCACCAAATAAGTTTGTCTTTATGTGCCTACCAAGGGAAGTATACGACTGAGGTGGGGGTCGCCCTAACAAAATTAGTAGCTACGAGTGCCCTCCGCCCAAAACTACGAAAAAAACCAGGGGTCCATTGGACATGAAATTTTCGTCAAAATTTTTTCTAAGTCCCAAATCTAGTTTGTGTAGCAGGTGTAGCGAAGGGGGCGCAGATTTTAACCCCAATTAACCTATGTTTTTTTTGATGCCAAAAGAAAGAGGCACCAATAGCTAGCATCTTTAGTTTGGGACGACGTCGTCTAGCCCCGCCGGTAGCCCACTTACCACCAAATAAGTTTGTCTTTATGTGCCTACCAAGGGAAGTATACGACTGAGGTGGGGGTCGCCCTAACAAAATTAGTAGCTATGACTGTACTCTACCCAAAACTACGAAAAAAACCAGGGGTCAATTGGACATGAAATTTTCGTCAAAATTTTTCTAAGTCCCAAATCTCTCAAATCTAGTTAGTACAGCAGGTGTAGCGAAGGGGGCGCAGATTTTAACCCCAATTAACCTATGTTTTTTTTGATGCCAAGTGAAAGAGGCACCAATAGCTAGCATCTTTAGTTCGGGATGACCTCGTCTAGTCCCGCCGGTAGCCCACTTACAACCAAATAAGTTTGTCTTTATGTGCCTACCAAGGGAAGTATACGACTGAGGTGGGGGTCGCCCTAACAAAATTAGTAGCTACGAGTGCCCTCCGCCCAAAACTACGAAAAAAACCAGGGGTCCATTGGACATGAAATTTTCGTCAAAATTTTTTCTAAGTCCCAAATCTAGTTTGTGTAGCAGGTGTAGCGAAGGGGGCGCAGATTTTAACCCCAATTAACCTATGTTTTTTTTGATGCCAAGTGAAAGAGGTACCAAAAGCTAGCATCTTTAGTTTGGGACGACGTCGTCTAGCCCCGCCGGTAGCCCACTTACCACCAAATAAGTTTGTCTTTATGTGCCTACCAAGGGAAGTATACGACTGAGGTGGGGGTCGCCCTAACAAAATTAGTAGCTATGACTGTACTCTACCCAAAACTACGAAAAAAACCAGGGGTCAATTGGACATGAAATTTTCGTCAAAATTTTTTCTAAGTCCCAAATCTAGTTTGTGTAGCAGGTGTAGCGAAGGGGGCGCAGATTTTAACCCCAATTAACCTATGTTTTTTTTGATGCCAAGTGAAAGAGGTACCAATAGCTAGCATCTTTAGTTTGAGACGACGTCGTCTAGCCCCGCCGGTAGCCCACTTACCACCAAATAAGTTTGTCTTTATGTGCCTACCAAGGGAAGTATACGACTGAGGTGGGGGTCGCCCTAACAAAATTAGTAGCTACGAGTGCCCTCCGCCCAAAACTACGAAAAAAACCAGGGGTCCATTGGACATGAAATTTTCGTCAAAATTTTTTCTAAGTCCCAAATCTAGTTTGTGTAGCAGGTGTAGCGAAGGGGGCGCAGATTTTAACCCCAATTAACCTATGTTTTTTTTGATGCCAAGTGAAAGAGGTACCAATAGCTAGCATCTTTAGTTTGGGACGACGTCGTCTAGCCCCGCCGGTAGCCCACTTACCACCAAATAAGTTTGTCTTTATGTGCCTACCAAGGGAAGTATACGACTGAGGTGGGGGTCGCCCTAACAAAATTAGTAGCTATGACTGTACTCTACCCAAAACTACGAAAAAAACCAGGGGTCAATTGGACATGAAATTTTCGTCAAAATTTTTCTAAGTCCCAAATCTCTCAAATCTAGTTAGTACAGCAGGTGTAGCGAAGGGGGCGCAGATTTTAACCCCAATTAACCTATGTTTTTTTTGATGCCAAGTGAAAGAGGCACCAATAGCTAGCATCTTTAGTTCGGGATGACCTCGTCTAGTCCCGCCGGTAGCCCACTTACAACCAAATAAGTTTGTCTTTATGTGCCTACCAAGGGAAGTATACGACTGAGGTGGGGGTCGCCCTAACAAAATTAGTAGCTACGAGTGCCCTCCGCCCAAAACTACGAAAAAAACCAGGGGTCCATTGGACATGAAATTTTCGTCAAAATTTTTTCTAAGTCCCAAATCTAGTTTGTGTAGCAGGTGTAGCGAAGGGGGCGCAGATTTTAACCCCAATTAACCTATGTTTTTTTTGATGCCAAGTGAAAGAGGTACCAATAGCTAGCATCTTTAGTTTGGGACGACGTCGTCTAGCCCCGCCGGTAGCCCACTTACCACCAAATAAGTTTGTCTTTATGTGCCTACCAAGGGAAGTATACGACTGAGGTGGGGGTCGCCCTAACAAAATTAGTAGCTATGACTGTACTCTACCCAAAACTACGAAAAAAACCAGGGGTCAATTGGACATGAAATTTTCGTCAAAATTTTTTCTAAGTCCCAAATCTAGTTTGTGTAGCAGGTGTAGCGAAGGGGGCGCAGATTTTAACCCCAATTAACCTATGTTTTTTTTGATGCCAAGTGAAAGAGGTACCAATAGCTAGCATCTTTAGTTTGAGACGACGTCGTCTAGCCCCGCCGGTAGCCCACTTACCACCAAATAAGTTTGTCTTTATGTGCCTACCAAGGGAAGTATACGACTGAGGTGGGGGTCGCCCTAACAAAATTAGTAGCTACGAGTGCCCTCCGCCCAAAACTACGAAAAAAACCAGGGGTCCATTGGACATGAAATTTTCGTCAAAATTTTTTCTAAGTCCCAAATCTAGTTTGTGTAGCAGGTGTAGCGAAGGGGGCGCAGATTTTAACCCCAATTAACCTATGTTTTTTTTGATGCCAAGTGAAAGAGGTACCAATAGCTAGCATCTTTAGTTTGGGACGACGTCGTCTAGCCCCGCCGGTAGCCCACTTACCACCAAATAAGTTTGTCTTTATGTGCCTACCAAGGGAAGTATACGACTGAGGTGGGGGTCGCCCTAACAAAATTAGTAGCTATGACTGTACTCTACCCAAAACTACGAAAAAAACCAGGGGTCAATTGGACATGAAATTTTCGTCAAAATTTTTCTAAGTCCCAAATCTCTCAAATCTAGTTAGTACAGCAGGTGTAGCGAAGGGGGCGCAGATTTTAACCCCAATTAACCTATGTTTTTTTTGATGCCAAGTGAAAGAGGCACCAATAGCTAGCATCTTTAGTTCGGGATGACCTCGTCTAGTCCCGCCGGTAGCCCACTTACAACCAAATAAGTTTGTCTTTATGTGCCTACCAAGGGAAGTATACGACTGAGGTGGGGGTCGCCCTAACAAAATTAGTAGCTACGAGTGCCCTCCGCCCAAAACTACGAAAAAAACCAGGGGTCCATTGGACATGAAATTTTCGTCAAAATTTTTTCTAAGTCCCAAATCTAGTTTGTGTAGCAGGTGTAGCGAAGGGGGCGCAGATTTTAACCCCAATTAACCTATGTTTTTTTTGATGCCAAGTGAAAGAGGTACCAAAAGCTAGCATCTTTAGTTTGGGACGACGTCGTCTAGCCCCGCCGGTAGCCCACTTACCACCAAATAAGTTTGTCTTTATGTGCCTACCAAGGGAAGTATACGACTGAGGTGGGGGTCGCCCTAACAAAATTAGTAGCTATGACTGTACTCTACCCAAAACTACGAAAAAAACCAGGGGTCAATTGGACATGAAATTTTCGTCAAAATTTTTTCTAAGTCCCAAATCTAGTTTGTGTAGCAGGTGTAGCGAAGGGGGCGCAGATTTTAACCCCAATTAACCTATGTTTTTTTTGATGCCAAGTGAAAGAGGTACCAATAGCTAGCATCTTTAGTTTGAGACGACGTCGTCTAGCCCCGCCGGTAGCCCACTTACCACCAAATAAGTTTGTCTTTATGTGCCTACCAAGGGAAGTATACGACTGAGGTGGGGGTCGCCCTAACAAAATTAGTAGCTACGAGTGCCCTCCGCCCAAAACTACGAAAAAAACCAGGGGTCCATTGGACATGAAATTTTCGTCAAAATTTTTTCTAAGTCCCAAATCTAGTTTGTGTAGCAGGTGTAGCGAAGGGGGCGCAGATTTTAACCCCAATTAACCTATGTTTTTTTTGATGCCAAAAGAAAGAGGCACCAATAGCTAGCATCTTTAGTTTGGGACGACGTCGTCTAGCCCCGCCGGTAGCCCACTTACCACCAAATAAGTTTGTCTTTATGTGCCTACCAAGGGAAGTATACGACTGAGGTGGGGGTCGCCCTAACAAAATTAGTAGCTATGACTGTACTCTACCCAAAACTACGAAAAAAACCAGGGGTCAATTGGACATGAAATTTTCGTCAAAATTTTTCTAAGTCCCAAATCTCTCAAATCTAGTTAGTACAGCAGGTGTAGCGAAGGGGGCGCAGATTTTAACCCCAATTAACCTATGTTTTTTTTGATGCCAAGTGAAAGAGGCACCAATAGCTAGCATCTTTAGTTCGGGATGACCTCGTCTAGTCCCGCCGGTAGCCCACTTACAACCAAATAAGTTTGTCTTTATGTGCCTACCAAGGGAAGTATACGACTGAGGTGGGGGTCGCCCTAACAAAATTAGTAGCTATGACTGTACTCTACCCAAAACTACGAAAAAAACCAGGGGTCAATTGGACATGAAATTTTCGTCAAAATTTTTTCTAAGTCCCAAATCTAGTTTGTGTAGCAGGTGTAGCGAAGGGGGCGCAGATTTTAACCCCAATTAACCTATGTTTTTTTTGATGCCAAAAGAAAGAGGCACCAATAGCTAGCATCTTTAGTTTGGGACGACGTCGTCTAGCCCCGCCGGTAGCCCACTTACCACCAAATAAGTTTGTCTTTATGTGCCTACCAAGGGAAGTATACGACTGAGGTGGGGGTCGCCCTAACAAAATTAGTAGCTATGACTGTACTCTACCCAAAACTACGAAAAAAACCAGGGGTCAATTGGACATGAAATTTTCGTCAAAATTTTTCTAAGTCCCAAATCTCTCAAATCTAGTTAGTACAGCAGGTGTAGCGAAGGGGGCGCAGATTTTAACCCCAATTAACCTATGTTTTTTTTGATGCCAAGTGAAAGAGGCACCAATAGCTAGCATCTTTAGTTCGGGATGACCTCGTCTAGTCCCGCCGGTAGCCCACTTACAACCAAATAAGTTTGTCTTTATGTGCCTACCAAGGGAAGTATACGACTGAGGTGGGGGTCGCCCTAACAAAATTAGTAGCTATGACTGTACTCTACCCAAAACTACGAAAAAAACCAGGGGTCAATTGGACATGAAATTTTCGTCAAAATTTTTTCTAAGTCCCAAATCTAGTTTGTGTAGCAGGTGTAGCGAAGGGGGCGCAGATTTTAACCCCAATTAACCTATGTTTTTTTTGATGCCAAGTGAAAGAGGTACCAATAGCTAGCATCTTTAGTTTGGGACGACGTCGTCTAGCCCCGCCGGTAGCCCACTTACCACCAAATAAGTTTGTCTTTATGTGCCTACCAAGGGAAGTATACGACTGAGGTGGGGGTCGCCCTAACAAAATTAGTAGCTATGACTGTACTCTACCCAAAACTACGAAAAAAACCAGGGGTCCATTGGACATGAAATTTTCGTCAAAATTTTTCTAAGTCCCAAATCTCTCAAATCTAGTTAGTACAGCAGGTGTAGCGAAGGGGGCGCAAGAAGGTAGATGTACCTAAGTATGTCAGGTTACTTGCACGTTATAGTTAAGCAACGTCCGCTGCGGTAATTACTTGGATGGGTGACCGCTACAGGCATTATTCAGTAGCAATGCCTCCAGCGGTCACTTTACTTGAGGGTCGTCTACGGTCCCGGTTGTTGTATTGGCTGGCAGTCGTTAAATTTTTTTTTGGGGGTAGGGCACCTCAAGTAGAAAATCTGTTTTAACCTTTTTTTTATTAGATTCTGACTGAACATGCGCCTCTTGGTCCACCTGATGTTAAGCAGTAACTTCTGCATATAACATGCATATCGTCACTCTACTTTTGACTTCATAAATAGTTGTTTTTCTTTACATGAGTAGCACCTATTTCTAATTGAGAGGTTACAACTGATTTAGATTTTGTGTTTTTTTTTCGGGATTTATATTCGAGTATTTACCTACATATTATGTATGTGCCTATACACAATTATGTACATTTATTTTAGAACCTATAGAATACAAAGGAGACGATCAGTGCAAGAGTCGTGTACGTATACATGCATACCCTTGAGCTGACCGCCTCTTTTGAAGTACAGTGTCTTTTTTATTCTGTGGTACAGTGATGTTAATCGCAAAAGCACCTTTCTATTTACCCTAAGCAGTTAGAGTGACCGTGCGATAGTGGTCGCATGAGAAACTGCAGGGGTCATGAGCAAAAGCTCGACACCTCAGCCAGCCCCGTTCGCGGAGCTGAAGAGATATATGGTGAAAAGCAACCACTTCAGCAAAAAAGGGAAGTTTCATTTAACCAAATCTCTACGAAATAATCATATGATTAATATTTAAATTTCAATTATACGCGCACCCTATAACGTATGGAATGTAAATTCTAAGTTAAAAATCTCTTTATGCGTTGCTAAGAGTGCAGCGGGCGGGCGGGGGTGCGGTAATGCGGCAGCGCGGCACGCTGCGGAGGGGGAGTGGTACTGCCGCTCGCGCTGTTTAGATAAGAACAATAACATTAGTTTCAAATAGGACCTTCGTAGTGCTCCATGTACCTATAGTAGATGTATTGTATAGTTATGGCAAGGAAGTACAGATAATATATACATAATTAAAAAATATACATCATAGGTCTTCGTAACTTTTGTAAAAATACATAGTATTTTTTATTAAGGTATAGCCTATCGGACCTGATGGTGAGTAGTTAGTATAGTTCATATGACCATTGCAAATTATCAAAATTGAAATCAGAATATGCAGTGAATACTCGACCAATTTTATTATACGAACATATCCAGTACAACGAAATGAAATTAAAACTATTTAGGTATTTATTGGGTTATATATAAACGATGTCTATAAGTATTTACATTACATACAATGCTTAGATAGATATTAATAATAGTCAATTAAACTAAACATTAAAGTATTTAATCACAAAAATTAGATACTCTAATATAAAAAAATGCCGTATCAATAATTAAGTAAGTAAGAAATTTAACAGGCGGGGAGACGGCCATAGTAGGTATACTGTGACGTGAAATACCTATCGCGCTTAGGCTGGCTGGCGCATAGCGGTATGGAGTTACAAAATGAGATACTAGAATTAAAAAAACGGTCAAATGCGTGTCGTGCCATGCACAATGTAGGGTTCCCTAGAAGCCCGTTATCATAATAGGTACCTACTTATAACGATTCTGTAGTTCTTTATTCTCCTCCACTTTCTTCCTGCTAAATTAAGAAATAAGAGTACGATTGCCGCCAAGTTATTATTTCAATTTTAATTCGAAAATTAAACAAAAATTGTTTGTGAATTCTCTAGGTATATATACTCAAATGAAAACGTAACGATAGCGCGATTCAGAATCCGTTGGTACCTACATTGTAAGAATTTGAATGTCATTTAATTTATATGCTGTAGGATGTACCTACCTATAAATAATTATTCTATTATAATATAAAGCCCAGTATGCTGGCAGCATTGCCCCGTTGAATTGCAATGCTTATTCATTGAGCCAAATATATGTGCCAGCTATTGTTAAATGCTTTTATTGTAGTCGCTGTAGTGTTGTAAATAGTTCATAGTATTTTGTTTAATTAAGTCTGGCCATAAATAATGTAAAATTTTAAAAGTTTTCAGCTTTAGAATTATTTAGAATTTGGAACGCGTTTATTACTATTATTAAAATTTTCTTTCGATTTCACGACATTTCATATACCTACTATTTCGTGTTCATTATCAAATAATAATATGAAATGAGGTGTTAAAGAAAATAGGATAGCAGTATTCGCTTTTTACAATGTAGGTAGGTATTGAGCCGTCGCGTCGGTCATATTCCAGACATTTCAAAAGCTATGGTATCAGCCGTATGTTCGTAGGTATATCGTAATATCAACAGATACATCAACACTTACCTATTCTGTCGAAGACCATAAAAAAATCAGGGCAGCCGCTTGCTGTTAGAACTACAAATTAATGCTGTTAAAGCTAGAATTGGTCGAAATCCCATAAGGAAGTAAAAATATTATGTAAGTATTAGTAAAAAAATCCAGGGTATCAGCTATTCCCATACCAAATTTAATCCAAATCCATCCAGCCGTTTAGGAGTGAAGAAGCAACAAACATACTCTTGTGATTTTTATTTGTATATATGGTAATAAACTATACTTAATAAAATTACTGTAGAGATTTTATTGAATAAATGATTTTGACTTTGACTTTAACTAAGTACGAAGTTCTAATTGAACTCAAACTTCTGAATTAAAAACGACCTATGTTATTATTATTACCCCTACCTACCGAGGTGATATTTAGATAAATAATAAGTACCTACCGATAATATTTACGAAGTGCATACAATAGTGCACAAGCGTGCCACAGCAGCCAAAGCGTGCCACGCCGCGCCCCGCGCGGCCCTCACCCCGCGCGGCCCGAGCCGCGACGCGACCGAGTCCGCACGCTTCGTAATAATAATAACATTATTTATGGGATCTATATTATTAAGGGCAAGACCGTCGCAAAATTCGCATGTTTACAAAACTATGATCTCAAAATGTATGTATATTCTCGCTAAGTTTTTCGTAAATGGTTATAAAAATATACCCATATTGTTTGTAGGTATATCGTTATTTTCCTAATATTGATTGTTAGTTTAGATACCTACCTTAGTTGAACTTTTACAATAAAGATTGATATCGTGCTTGTTTTATTCTTATATAAGTACATTTAAGAATAAAAAAAGAACTAACTCAAAGTATTTTTTAAGGAAAAATAGCAGATATTGATTTTTATGTTTTAGTTATTGATTGAGCCACATTTATATATGTACATATACTGATTATTTACTGATGAACTTAAGTTAATATAATTTAAGTGAACTATCTGCGTGAGTTTCATAATTTATAATCACAACTTCAGCTAATAATATATTTTATACATATGTTTTTCTGTAACAAGATTTACAGTATGGAACTCCTATGAACTACTCTTCTGGTAACTTGCGAATTCTTATATTGGTATGTGTACCAATGTGTGTTGTCGTGTTAAGCATAGTTTATGTAGTATTACCACAATATGGAGATCATACTTTCAAACTGTCATGGTACCGACTTTGACTAGTTATTTCAGACTTTTTGGTATTAGAAGTCGGTTTAATTTTTGTTCGTTTTTTATTGTGTGATGAATCCATTTTATAAAAAAACATGTTTAATGTGTATCGAATAACAAATATCCTATACCTACTTACTTTAGAGACTACTAGATTTGCTACAAAATGTGCTGTGACATTTAATTTACATTATATATCTACAATATCGGCTTGATTGAGCCGATGTTGTTCGTAATAATGTAAGCTTTAGAAGCTAAGATTTCACGACAAAGGTATATTTAGAAGGATAGGTAAAAATATGAAATTTATTAATAGGTAAAAACTGATCTGTGAACATGTTTTTATATTTGCATATTGGGTTATGTACGTCTATAATATATTTCTTATTTTCGATAATTCAAATTTAATATTCAGAAAACATTAATATTCGTAGAATCGAAATATCTACACCGTCGATTTTTTCCCATCACTCACCATCCAACATATCGAAAATGCATATTGACATCACTAATGCAAGTACCTACCTAACTACTATGATTTATTCTGTGCAGCTACCCTGCCCTCCGAACAGAATTGTGCGATAAGGACAATTGCAGCTTCTTCAAGTTTTGACTTAGAATTTCCGCATAATTTGAGTTCTGGGAGAAAATTTTTCTACTATAGTAAACATTAATCAAATCTAAAATATTTGGTCTTATTTTATAACTGACAGAACAAACTAGGTTTCTAGGTTTTCTTTTTTCTTTATTTATCATTATTTTTCATATAAACAATTCACAAACTAGAGATACATGTTTTGAGAAAAAATCGGTATTTAAATACCCATTAATTCAAATTCCTTTAATATAATGATAAAAAGCAAAACATACAAACCTCAATATTGATAATATCTATAACCTTTCCAAAAATCATCAAAATCGGTGATTGTTTAGGGGGGTAGAAACATTTTTTCTTTTTGTATGGAAATTTTTGATGGGACTTTTTAGTTGTTTTCCAAGGTTATATATAATATTTTCGTTTTTTTTAACGAATCTTTGGGTGATTGTTTTTGCTATTTTTCAGTATTCTTAAACAAACAAAATTAGGTACATAAAAGACGAAAAATTTACCTAAACACTATACCTAAACGTATCACTGTTAGTTATCAACATGATTGTGATGGTATTTCTTTTATTTATTTTCGGATGCGACCGGTAAATAGGTTCCTACGTAGGTATGTGTGACGCCGCTGTATATAACAAATCAAATATACCTATACAATTAAGTATTATGCATGAATTACGATTTGTGACGACGGACGGACAGAGACAATGTCATATTGTCTCAAGCCACGTAACGTGCGTACGTCAAGCCTTGATTCAAGATGAATGTACCTATTTTGGCGGGGAGTAGGTACAGTACAGACGTTACGTCACGTGACATTATATGATGATAGGCGTTATGTTAGGTATATAATTATATAACATATTTATCATACTATTGTCTATTATATATTTTCATTCGTAGGTAATAAAAGATTTTCTTATTTTTTTATTATCTTTCGTTTTAAAATAACATCTATACATATCATTGTTATTGGTACCTAGTTGTAGTTCACACTAACGACATCATTATGAATATTTTTAACCAAAAATTGGAACCGACTTCAACACCCAAAAGTGTGAAATAACTTGTTCAAGTCGGTACCATGATAGTTCAAAAGTACCTATTCCTATTATTTTGGGTGTTGCAGTCGGTTCCAATTTTTGGTTAAGAAAAATACAATTGTGTGTTTTGCAAGACAAACACACATTTTTCAAAATTTTGTTTAGAGAAACCACAATTTTCGTTGAGTAATTTTACAAAATTAGACAGAGATGAGGAGGAAACTATTGAGTTCATACTAGAAATAAGTAGGTATCAACCATTGACCTCAATGTACGTAACATATTATCTCGATGATATCAACCTATGCAGCGTTCATTTTTTTATCTTTCATTGAAGTCCCACTAGTTCCAGACTAACCTATTGGTGTATGAGAGTTGTCACTTGGCTTGGGTTCCTTACAGCGATGCAGGACATATATCTCGTAGCTATGAACTCCACTGCAAACCCGTTAAATAAAACTTGCCTATTAAAATTAAATCAGGTACATAATTCAATCAGATGATATTTTTCGGAACAGCGACAGCATTGTCTTTAAAACTTTTGAGCACTCATTGCTGCCGACGTATTAGCAATATGGATGACACACGCTTAGCAATCGTCAATGTATGGCGTGAGGCAAACATAATCCCGCCTCGTATATCGCGTCCAAAATTTGCTTATGCAATAAGACCGTACCTTTGTATACGATTATTTTTTGTCTCTTTGTAATGTTATTTTTAAGTAATGCAAATAAATAATTTTCTATCTATCTATCTATCTAGATGCTATGCTGCCTATGCCATGTAGGGTTAGAAAATACCTAATTAATTATTTTTTTTGGATTGTCACTATACCGGTAAAGTCTTTTTCTGCGGCGTTTTATAAACGATTATTAAAAATATCAAAAATAAATTACTGTAAACAACGCAACGTTCAGAAACACTCATTTAAAATAGTTAATTCATTTCTTTTTTTCCCATTAGATGGTGCGTAAACTTGTTTATTAATCCAGTTAATTATAAAAAAACTCGCATCTGGATATAGTATATTAATATATCTATCATTTCCACTTTGAATCCTTTTGGTTGGACTAATAATTATAAAGTTTAATATACTTTGCGTTTACCATCGCAAATTTTGGGAAACGGGTGCTCTGTCTCCGTCCAGCCCCCGCTATGGTAAATGCAGTGTTATACGAAACTTTGTAATTATAAGTCCAAAAAAAAGGATTCAAACTGGTAACGATAGGTCTAATAATACGCTATATTAACTTGTTAGGTTTTTTGTAATTAGTCGAGTTTATAAGTAGTTTACGCACCATCATTGGATACATTACCTAACTATTTAAAATGCGTTCCTAAAACTTCGCTTGAGAAAACCAACGTAGGTATCAGGCAACAATTTACTTATTAATATGAATACAAGCACTATCGCGTGCTATGCGAAAATCATATTTTACAAATCCGGCGCGAAATTGGAGGATGCGGGTTCAATTACCGCCCGGGGCATAAAATTTTGTGCTCCATCCATTAATACCTAAAATATAACAATTTGCTTGCTATGCGCCCCGGGGGATGAGTGGGGGGGGGGGGGGGGGCGCACTAAAGCCACTTGGAGATATGTTTTAAGTACAACATAAATGTGTTAGTAAAATACCAATCCTATACCTACCTACCTACGTTTTCAACAATCAAATAAAAATATCAGACTGATAAAATGTTAACCATACTAAATTTAAAAAAAATTTACGACTTCAACATTCAAAAGTGTGAAATAACCTGTTGAAGTCGGTACCATGATAGCTCAAAAGTACCCTATCGCAATATTGTGTGCATAGTACCGACTTCGACAAGTTATTTCACAGTTTTAGTGTTGAAGTCGGTTAAATTTCCTAATAAAATACACCCTTTTTCGTGACTCTT
Organism: Plagodis dolabraria; assembly: GCA_963854805.1. Taxonomy (NCBI): domain Eukaryota; kingdom Metazoa; phylum Arthropoda; class Insecta; order Lepidoptera; family Geometridae; genus Plagodis; species Plagodis dolabraria. The sequence goes on along the minus strand of OY978453.1, from coordinate 1,409,992 downwards.
GTTACTTACGGGATCGGTTGTCATTCACTGTCAATGACTATAATATAATCAAGATAGGAAAACTTTTTTCAGTTATTAAAAAACGGCCTGACCTATTTGATGAAATTTAAATGGGACCACACGGAGTGCACCAGCTTTCAAATACAAAAAGATCATCAAAATTGGTTCACCAAGTCGAAAGTAATGAGGTAACAAACAAAAAAATTAACAGTCGAATTGAGAAACTCCTCTTTTTTGAAGTCAGGTACAATTTAAATTTTCTAAAAGACCACCAACATCGTTCATGTAATACGCATTTAGGTATTCGTTGTGTGTGCATAACTGCATATTATATACATTATATTACAATACATTAATTATTGATAGTAATAATAACTAGGTACCTATCTGATGATTAAAAACCGGGCCTTAGTTAACTTTTTATTTCTATTTGATAAAATACGTAGGTACTGAACTATTTAATCAGTACTATCAGTACTATATAATATTATAAATGCGAAAGTAACTCTGTCTGTCTGTCTGTCTGTCTGTCTGTCTGTCTGTTACGCTTTCACGGCGAAACTACTGGACCGATTTGAATGAAATTTGGTATGGAGATAGTTTGAGACCCGGGAAAAAACATAGGATAGTTTTTATCCGACTGCGCTTAAAGAGATTAATGTTTTCGCGCGATAACCGACATACGCGCGGGCGGAGCCGCGCCCGGAAAGCTAGTAATAAATAAAAAAGCTGATAAGTACTTACCTATAAATAAACTACATAAATAATACTTACCTACCAATGACTAGGTAAACTGTAGGTATTTATAACGCCTTTTTTTGCTGATAGGTAAGCCTTTCACCACAATCTTACTTGATTGTAAGTGTTGATGTGATCGAAGGTGTTAACAAGGCTTAACCTAGAATTACTGGCTCTCAAGGACAGCTGCCGGAACACACCGTCAGGTGCTTGTCAACAGATTTACTACTTGAGGGTGGTCGCTAACCAGGCGGGCGTTCGCAAAATGCCCTTCTACCATGCGGTGAAGCTCAAGCCCGTGGCGGGATTCAAACCATGTAGGTACCTGCTGCGCGGCCATCCATAGCTAATGCTACTGAGCCAACACTGCTTCACTACTTGCAGAAGAAATAGGTACTGCATCTCCATAGCGAGTTTCGGCGGTTCAACTTCTCTTTATGAATAGTTAATAATTGAAGGTGTTCATATTTATTCGAAAATGGGCATACAATTCATTAGTGTAAATACGTAGGTATCTCGTACTTATCTCTTCTTATTTTATTCCCTACAACGTACGTAAATTGGGTGAACCCAAAATGTGTAATTTTATGTCTCCAATAATTAACAATTTAAAATACGGAGAGAGAGCACCGCTTCCCAAAATTCACGATGGTAAATGCAAAGTATACTGAACTTTATAATTATTAGTCCTACAAAAAGGATTCAAACGGGAAACGATAGATCTAATTAATTACTATATCCAGATGCGAGTTTTTTTATAATAAACTATATTTATAAATGAGTTTACGCACCATCTATGGCAAAAATATAAATGAGTGTTTTTAATCAATATAATGAACGTAGTTTACAGAAACATATTTTTGTTATTTTAACCGACCAAAAAAGGAGGAGGTTCTCAATTCGAGTGTATATTTCTTTTTAGTATTGTTATACTTTCAAAATCGGTTAAGCCGTTTTTGAGTTACACTCCAATATCAAAAAACATTTTCCTTGATGATATAGTCGTTGACAAAGAAAGACAATCGATCCCTTATTTTGGGAAACGGTGCTGTCTCCTTAGTACCTACGTATTTAATCAAATAGAACTAAAAAGTTAACTAAGGCCCGGTTTTTAATCATCGGATAGGTACCTATACATTTATACCTATACTAGTTACTATTACTATCAATAATTAATGTATTATTATATATTGTGTATACCTAATAAACACACACATGACACAACGAATAAGTACCTAAATGCGTATTAAGTACATAAAAGATGTTGGTGGTCTATTAAAAAGTTTATATTTTAACCGACTTCAACAAAAGAGGAGATACTCAATTCGAATGTTTTTTTTTGTTTGTTACTTACCTCATTACTTTCGATTCGACTTGGTGAACCAATTTTGATGATTCTTTTTGTATTTGAAAGCTGGTGCATGGTGCACCCCGTGTGGTCCCATTTAAATTTCATCAAATCGGTCAAGCCGTTTTTGAGTTACATTCCAATAACTGAAAAGTGTTTTCGTAGGTATATTGATGATATGGTCATTGACAGTGAATGAAAACCGATCCCGTAAGTAACAAGAGTCACTAAAGAGGGTAAAAAAAATTCAAACAAAAAATGGAACCGAATTCAATACTTTAAAGTGTGAAATAACTAGTCGAAGTCGGTACCATGCGCACAATAATGTGATAATAGGTATTTTTGAACTACCATGGTACCGACTTCAACAAGTTATTACACACTTTTGGGTGTTGACGACCTCAACACCCAAAAGTGTGAAATTCCATTTTCTGTTTAATTATTTTTTTAATAATCTTTTTTTGTAGAAATAGTTTGAAATTACCCGGTGGGGTTGCCGTATTAGAATGTCAACCCCCCATTTATTCCCGTGGGTGTCGTAAATGGCGATTATGGAAATGGTACCAGAAGTTGCAGCGCCTTCTGAAGAACTGAAAATGTACTATGCGAAGGCCTTGTACAACAGTGGACGTTTCGGTTCATATCACATCAACCGAAACGTTGCAATATACCTAAAAGTACAAAGTGGCATCGGCCGACTTTCAGTCGCGCGCGCGGTCGCGGGCGCGCCGCCTCCACGCCGCGCGCCGCGCCGCGCGCTCGCCGCCCTCGCGCCGCGGGTCTTGCGGCGCGCGCGCGGCGTCGTGGGAACAGTACTCGCGGCGCAGGCGCGGCGCGCCGCGCGGCCGCGCCGCGCACACGCCGCCCTCGCGCCGCGGGGCTTGCGGCGCGCGCGCGGCGTCGTCTGAACAGAGCTTTAACCTCTTTTTGCGCAGTTGGATAAAAACTATCCTATATTCCTTCCTATGGTCTCAAACTATGTCCATACCAAATTTCATCCAAATCTCTCCAGTAGTATTAAGTTTATTCGTTGCATACAAAAATACAAATCTTTCCTCGTTATAATAATATAGGGGCTCTCGGAGCTGTAAACCTCGCGAGTCTACCCTAGCAGAGGTTACAATTGAATAAAGGTTGGGGATGTCTTGATCTAATGGGAGAATGGTGTGGAACCATTCTCCCATTAGATATTATGTAATGTAAATAATAAATGCTCTATAGGTAAAGTCCGCGTGTCATGTCATGACTCATGACACGCGCGCCCCAGCAAAAGCTAATTGTATCATTAATAAGTAGGTAAAATATACAATAATTTTACAAACTCATACTTTACTTATAAACAGCTCAGAACAAAAAGATATAGAAACTATTTCATTGTATTTGACCGTCTCGTTGGTAGAGTGGCGTAAATTATTGCATTGATTGCTTTCTTGAGGTTCTGTCTCCGATTTCCGTGTTAGATATTGGATAGAAAATATTTTAAGCCCTAGTTTTATATCAGTTTTTTCTATTTTTAGATAAAGTTTAAATGGAATACCATATAACAAACAAAATAAATAATGTTATAGGATTGAATAATGAATTCACAAAAATTCTGCCAGAATTATATTTTGACTAAATTGAATTTCATGAATGAACTGCAGGTTTATTAAATATTGTTAAATTAAATGAAAGTTTATACTGGATTACTGTTAAGTGGGATTTTGTAAATTTTGATGATTTCATTTTCTCTTTTTTTATCTCGATAATTATACAAAAACATCAAATATGTTTCAGTTATTGGGGTGTAACTCAAAAACGGCTTGACCGATTGCGATGAAATTTAAGTGGGATCAAACGGCAAATATCAGTTTTCAAATAAAAAAAGAATTATAAAAATCTAAAAAATAGAATAGAATAGAATAAAATATCATTTATTTGCTACAAATGTGAGTATACAAAAATGTGAATAACAATAATGTTGTTAAAAGTAAGTAAATCAATTTGAGATCTAGCACATTTTACCAAATTACTGGCATGCAAAAACGTATAATAAGAATGTCATTTCTAGAAGTAGGTAAGTATTTATTCTTATGGTAAACAGGTTTCTTAAATCTAATCGAATAAAACTAACCATTCGTCTTAAAAAATTGAACAAAAACAATAAAAGGGAAACCAGTCATAAAATAATATTTTATTTTTGCCAAAAAGAATACCCGGTGATCAACAGATTCGAACCATAGGTTTTGGATTCCCAGTCTCTTTACCCGCCACTGCGCCACGCTTACTTTAAGACCTACGGCGAAAATAAGCATCCATATACGCGTATCCATATACAACTTTACTAACTATTCAGAACTATTAAACTATTCAAGGCCCGTTTCAGAATGTCGTAATAAATTTTCGGGTTGCTATGCAACACATAAAATAACTGAATGATAAAAATGACAGTTGACATGCAGCGCGTTTCAAGCTTTAACTGATGGATAGGCTAAATCGATGACTGTGAAACGCAAAGATAGTGTTTTATATATTAAATATGTTTTGGGTAGTAAAACCGGAACTTACTCGAACATTCTGACCTCATACTAACGTACTGTACTAATAGGTCGGTACTGAACTACTTAAAAATAAATAAAAAAGCCGATAAGTACTTACCTAAAAATAAACTATATAGTAATATATATAACTATACTAGGTATTTATAACGCCTTTTTTTGCTGATATAGTGCCTTTCACCACAATCTTACTTGATTGTAAGTGTTGATGTGATCGAAAATGTTAACAAGGCTTAACCTATACAATTACTGGCTCTCAAGGACAGCTGCCGGAACACACCGTTAGGTGCTTGTCGACAGATTTACTACTTGAAGGTGGTAGTACACCTGCTGTACTAACTAGATTTGAGAGATTTGGGACTTAGAAAAATTTTGACGAAAATTTCATGTCCAATTGACCCCTGGTTTTTTTCGTAGTTTTGGGTAGAGTACAGTCATAGCTACTATTTTTGTTAGGGCGACCCCCACCTCAGTCGTATACTTCCCTTGGTAGGCACATAAAGACAAACTTATTTGGTGGTAAGTGGGCTACCGGCGGGGCTAGACGACGTCGTCCCAAACTAAAGATGCTAGCTATTGGTACCTCTTTCACTTGGCATCAAAAAAAACATAGGTTAATTGGGGTTAAAATCTGCGCCCCCTTCGCTACACCTGCTGTACTAACTAGATTTGAGAGATTTGGGACTTAGAAAAATTTTGACGAAAATTTCATGTCCAATTGACCCCTGGTTTTTTTCGTAGTTTTGGGTAGAGTACAGTCATAGCTACTAATTTTGTTAGGGCGACCCCCACCTCAGTCGCATACTTCTCTAGGTAGGCACATAAAGACAAACTTATTTGATTGTAAGTGGGCTACCGGCGGGACTAGACGAGGTCATCCCGAACTAAAGATGCTAGCTATTGGTGCCTCTTTCACTTGGCATCAAAAAAAACATAGGTTAATTGGGGTTAAAATCTGCGCCCCCTTCGCTACACCTGCTGTACTAACTAGATTTGAGAGATTTGGGACTTAGAAAAATTTTGACGAAAATTTCATGTCCAATGGACCCCTGGTTTTTTTCGTAGTTTTGGGCGGAGGGCACTCGTAGCTACTATTTTTGTTAGGGCGACCCCCACCTCAGTCGTATACTTCCCTTGGTAGGCACATAAAGACAAACTTATTTGGTGGTAAGTGGGCTACCGGCGGGACTAGACGACGTCGTCCCGAACTAAAGATGCTAGCTATTGGTGCCTCTTTCACTTGGCATCAAAAAAAACATAGGTTAACCATACATCGAAAATGTTGAAAAATTTTTTTAAGTGTCGGACCTGTATTAAGGTTACTAAGGTCAATGACCCCAAAGTTAAGGTCATTGACCGAGGACGTTTGTTGACCTCCCAGAAGGTCATTAAAGCGAAAAAAAAAATTTTTTTTTTTTTGCGCCCCCAAGGGTACACTCCAACCCATCATGTGCCGGATTTGAGCAGCCATTTAGAGGTTTGTAAGAATGTTTTGATCGTCCGCTATTTCTAGGCATTCCGAATTTTAATATCGTTCTAGTCAAGGCCTAAATGAATATACTAGATATACTACATATAGGTATATGAACTTGTAGCTAAGGCCTGTTTGCGGTGTTTGCACTTTGATTAGGTAGTATTATTAGATTTTTTTCTGTGTAAATAAAGCTGTTGAGTTTATATTCAGTATCGTTTAGGGTGACAGGATTTAGCAAGATTAGGTCTCCATTTTGGGGCTTAGCAGATTTGTGAATTCTGGAATATTTTAGTAGGAGCTAATAAAATCTTATGTATATAGAAAAATAACTGGCAGCTTTTAAAATCAGGCACTGGCTGAACAGAATACCAACATAAATTCTTGGTTTTATTCCAGAGAGTATAAAAAGGCATTATGAGCCTGATTTTAGGTCTAGTAGTCTAGTTAATGGTCTATGTATCTAATTGATTAAAATAATTAATTGAAAGAAAATGATCACATCTTCTACTTCGTCTTGGTGGCCAAGAGGCTCTGTGTTATAACCAGGAGATGTGGGTTTGATTCCCATTCAAGGTGAACATCTTGTGCTCTTAAGTGTAAATCATTTAGCAAACAATAGTGCTAATCACACTTAAAAATTCTCACATAAATCGCTGCATGTTCCAGACTCATTTTTTAATCATTCTCATTCAATATATCTTTAACAATAAGTAATAAAATATGTTATGTTTTTGTTTCTAACTAAAAAAATATGGTTTTTGTTGGATTAATACCTAGAATTCACATAGTACTATTAAACATGCTTATTTTTCATACTTTTTTAGTTTGTTAAGTTATTTTTAATATGTTTGTTCCAATTGTAGACTGTTTAGTAAAACTCAAAATTGGTATGCTTCTGTGCTTACTACTTAGGATCAGTCTACCATAATTTCCAGAAGGTTTAGCAGTGTAACCGTGACCAGTTGACAGCGGAAGGCTTGCCCCTATTAGTTGAGAATACAAGTTCTCATGAGATATATCTGCCCACCCTGTCAAGTATGTTTGTGTGGCAACATGTTTGCATTCATTTTATAGATTTGTCAGTTGTGTAAAAATTGGCTTACTTAACTTATCCCTAATTTCAAGTGTGGTAGTAAATTTCAATTCACACAGAAAACTTTTAGGTTTATCCTGTGCTGTCAAGATATTTGTCTTAATATTTATTTTCTTGCAACAAGGTTTCATAATCCCAATTTCAATAAAACATTAGCATTTCAATTAATATTTTGTATATTATACTTGAGTAGAATATTTTGTTCACTTCTCAAGCAACTATCTTATTTTGCTTACACACATTAAACAGCTTACATGCTATGGTGGCAGCTACTAGAAAGAAATGTTGGAAAGGAACATGATGAAATACCAGTGTGGGTCTAGCAGCCCTCAAAGCCGCCTGCATTCCTTGAGATCAAGCATCTTTACTGCTTGAACACTGGTTATGCTAGCTGGTATAGGGGTCATTCTAAGTTAAGAGGTAATATGTTGTATGAAGTGATGGCATGGCATTTTTTTAAATATATTTACTTAAGTATACCTACATCTTTTTTATGGAAACTTTTATGTTGAAAACGTTTACAAAGTGGCCAGTCAATTTGTTGGTTTTTTCTCGTTTTATAAGTGACCAGGGTAAATACTCAGTACAGGGTAGAGACAAAATGCATAGGGGAGGAAACTTGATGGACAGGGAATAGAGATAGACATATTAAAAACAGGGTTATTTTTATGAATCAACTTTATTTATTTATTTTTATTTTAATTATGAATTATTTATAATCAGACTTGTCATTTCTAAGCATTCTTACTTTATAAAATTAATTATTAAATTAAATGTTTCTTAAGCAAAACATAAAAAAGTTTTTACATTTCCTTGCCATCAAAAAAAAATCTATATATATATATATATATATATATAATATAATATAAATAGTCAATATTGAAATAAAAAGAAACAAAAACTTCTCTGAGTAACAGTATTAAATATTTCTTGTTAAAAAAAAATATTTTCCTAAAAACCGCGTTTAAAGACCAATAGATTCATTAAATGCATAAAAACATTCGCTGCTTTCTCATTTTTAAGATAGGGGAGGGTAATTATTTAAAACGTAATCCCAGGTGAGGATAAAAATACCGTCATCATTAATTCTGTACTTTTTCCAGTGTCATCATAGATTTTACAAAATATAACTAGAAGTTCATCATCTTCATCAACACCTGTGCATATTTCAACATAACAATATTCTGTTTTTCCATCATGAAGTTTAACCAGTATAAAGTCTCAGTTGCAGATCATTGTTTTCTTTCCAGATGATGAGGGCTTGAATCATCTTTGTGCAGTTTAGTTTTAATACTGGTAGGTACAGAATGCTGTAGTGTTTCTTGAGGCTTCTTCCTGTGTTCTTGAGATGTGAAATTGATTAGTGGGTAATCTTCTGAATCCCTAGTTTCGTATATATCATCAACACGTAATTTAAATTTACGATGTATTTGTGGATAATCCAAAGTACCCAATTGAAAATGACGACATAGCTCTGAGTCACAGAAGCAGCTCAAACTTTTCAATGTCAGACAATTAGGTATAAATAAGCCACAGGTAACTTGGTGAACCTTTAGTGTGCCTGAAAAAGTCTTTATACCTTTAGTAGAATCTAATTTTGCTGTTTTTTAGATATGTCTGCATCATCTATGGTGAACATTTTAATATTCGGGCAGGTTTTCTAAAGGGCTTTAGCTAAGTCATCTATTGATGTAATATCACTGCCACTAGCATAGAAATATTGGTGGCACTCGCAACTAATCTAAAATGTAGAAGTATTCATGAAACAGCAAACAAATGTATCTTTCCTGGACTTTCAGTATCTCCCCTGTCATCAAAAGAGCCAGGGGAAATACGCCAGGGGAGATAAATTTTCGATTAATATCTAAAATAGCGGTATAAGTGTTTCTCGTACGTAATTCAGAATAAAACGTAACAGTGTGTGCACTATTCATAGTGAATATTTAAGTTTATATTAGTATTTTAACAAATAATTGGCAAATAAAACTAACCAGAGGAAATACTACCTTCACTCAACACTTCTTCACCCAGCGAGCGGCACGACTGTAATGGCCGTTAAAATGGCTGCGCAGTCGGCTTATGCGCCGCTTGCTGCTTCACGTTACATCCTATGCACTCAAGGTCACAACTTACACAAATTACCAAAACTAAAATGATTTTTAAACGAAAACAAAAAGCCAGGGGACGTGACACGAAACACGGAGGACAAATTTCGCCATTGATATTATTTATGAAAAATTTAAATATAAGTAATTTTACTTATAAGACACTGTGACTAAGTTATTGTTCTGTATAAAACTGACGATGATGAAGTAATTATTGAATTTTAATACATTCATAATAACTGGTTTACAAATAAAGTCGGGTTGGAGACAGACCAGGGTAGAGACTTTTTTCTTATATTAGAACTTATTGTGACTAAACTACGTACATTTCTGTAATGAATTTCAGTGAGCATGAAGAAAACATTTAGTTTTAAGTAATAAATAGGTCAATTAGGAAGTTAGTATAAAAAAATAGTATTTTTTTGCCCTGGCCATGGAAAGTACCTCTTAACTTAGAATGACCCATATGTATTTAATAAATATGGTGAAATACTACCTACCTTCGTACACATTGCTACATAAGACCTCTCACATTGCATATATAGGTAGGTAGGTGAGCCACATGGCGGTGTTCTGTTCATTTGTTATCTACATATACAGTGTCCATACTGCACAATACAACAAATAGTGATACTAGAACAGGTATTGGGGCCAAGGTTTTACAGTCATCTTATTTATATATATTTATAATGCACTCCAGCTGATTGAGCTCATATGTAAATATTATAAAGTTATTTTACATTTCAAATCTTCATCCATATCACAAAATGTTGGAGGGTAGATGTATTACCGTATGCCAGCCATAGAACGGCTAAATGTGAGTACTTAGAACTAAACTCTCAATCATCATGGTCTTCGAAATTCTGATCAATTGTACATTTAAATTTTTTACAACCTATATCTTCCTCATAAACTACTACTTATGAAACTTGAACACCTAAGTATTCGTGGAAAATTGTTATCCTGGTTTGACCTTTAGGGTAGAACCTCCCAGGTTCGGGTGGGTAATGAACTCTCTAACTCTAATGTTATTGTGATGGAACAAGCTCGAGGCCCACCTGATGTTAAGCGGTCTAACCTCTGCCTATAACAAGTGCATTTCGTCACAAGTCACGAATTGCACTGCGCCCGTCACTTTGAGACAGTTATAAGTCTCATGTGCCTGTAATTTCACTGGCTCTCAAGGACTGCTGCCGGAACACACCGTTAGGTGCTTGGCGACAGATTTTCTACTTGAGGGTGGTCGCTAGCTAGCATGGTGGAAGGGCTTTTTGCGGGCATTCGCAAAAAGCCCTTCCACCATGCGGTGAAGCTCAAGCCCGCGGCGGGATTCGAACCATGGACCTGCTGCGCGGCAGTCCATAGTCAATGCCACTGAGCCATCACTGCTTCATAGCTCAGAGCGGAGTTCATCAAGGATCAGTACTTTCCTGCTCTGTTTGGAATCTTTGTGGTAGATTTAAGCTTAGTCATTGAGTCGGATGCTTGCTCCATTGCTGACAATGTTAAATATTTTGGAAAACCCTTGATGAGCAATGGTCCATTCCATGCAGATTTAGACTGAATACATGACTGGATCAGACAATGGATAATTATACTTAATCCGTGAACAGTGGAAAGAAACAACCCCCACAACACATAATATATGATTCTGTTACCCCTGTTGCATCTCAGAAAGACCTTGGTGTCATTTTCAGTAGGGATCTCAAGTGGGCTGATCACATTGTCAAGCGAGCAATTCTTCAAAAAAGCATTATCTTGTTCCTCTCCTTTCAATATATAACTCCAGGAACACTTGTGAAAATATACAAAACATTCATTAGACCCTTACTTGAATATGTTTTCCAAGTGTGGAATCCCTATTTAGCCAAAGACATAAATTTACTAGAGAGTGTGCAGAGAAAAGTGACCAAACTAATCTATTGCTTGAAGAAGAAGACCTATGAGCAAAGACTTGAGATTTAAAAACTGCCAACCCTACAAGACCTGCATGGATGAGGGGGCCTCATTTAAATCTATAAAATTCTCTCAGGCAAATACAACTGCTCTAACCTGCCTTCCATATTCAAGCTCAGTGACACGACTGGACCATGATGTAGTAATAATAAGCAACTAGCTCGCTGAAAGTTAAAGACTAATGATGTACACCACTCCCTCAACAACAGAATGATGATGTTGTGGAACAAGTTACCGAAGGAACTGTTGATAGAACAACAGTTTTAAGAATAGACTTGAGAAGTTGTTTAGTGAAAACAAACCTAGTAGTGAAAGTGGAACAGTAGTGATTTAATATACATGTATGTTAATATTAATTATACTTAAACAAATTTATGGACAAACACACTCCAACCTAGATAAAGACACATCAGCTTGTGGCTGCTCCCCTATTATTCAATAATAATAAATAATAATTATTCTAAATTAAACTCATGAAACTAGTTGTAGTATACATATATTAGGACAATGGCTGCATTTCAAATTGCCTCATGTCATTAACAATATAAATAATAATAACTTCATTATATTTTTAGAATTGCTAGTTCATTCTGAGTTTATCATTCAAATTTTTTTATTTTTTTTTTATACCTGATAGGTAAGCCTTTGACCACCATCTCACCTGATGGTAAGTGATGATGTGGTCGAAGATGTTGTTCAGACTAACCTAGAATTACTGGCTCTCAAGAACAGCTGCCGGGACATCCCGCAAGGTGCTCGTCGACAGATTTTCTACTTGAAGATGGTAGCTAGCCTGGCGGGCATTCGCAAAATGCCCTACCACCATGCTATAATGACTGCCATCCTAAGACAACAACTGGGACCGACAGCTTAACGTGCCCTCCGAAGCACGGAAGCGCTCAGTAGCAATGCTACCAGCAGTCACCCATCCAAGTCATGATCGAGGTGGACGTTGCTTAACTTTGCTGATCGGTTTAAAATGGCTAAGCAAACTTCGCTATGAGCGCTTCAAAAACACTAAAGTGCTTGAAACCAGTATTTTTTTATGGTATTCTATATCCATTCACATTAATACCTTACATCTTTTTGTTCTATACATTTAGTCCCTTATCATGATATGTCCGTACGTTGCCAGTCTTTCACTCTTTCAACTCTTAAACAAAAACAGTTATATGTTTTTATGAAGTTGTAGCAAGGATATACTAGTGAAATCCCTCTATAACCTACAATAAGACTTTGGCCTGTCTGCACCTAGAATGCATATCCTATAAATATGATCTTACCAATTGTTGATAAGGCAGGTGAGAAGGCTTGAGGTGTGAAGGGAAGCATTGATGGAACATTCCAGGCACTTGAGACTCAAGCCTCTTCCTACTCTGCATTCTTATTTTAATTGGGGGCGATATTGACTACACTGATGTCCCATTTGGGGTGTTTTGGGCATTTCTCTCGCCAGCTTCTACCCAAGCCATCCCAACACCTTAATGATCCGTAGAAGGACTTTGGGTCGCTGGAATAGCTGCTCCAGTGACAAATGTGGTGGTGGTGGTGAGGATTTCATAAATGACAATGGCTCTCATTGTCCCGTTTCAATTCTTATTTGTTCTGTGGCTTCACAGTACAATAGTAGTACATGCTCCTTGGTCTCTTCTTCATAACTTCTACATAGAGGACTGTCTGTTGCTCCAGTTTTGTGCAGAAAGTAATTCAAGTTACAGGGACCTGTAAAAAGACCTGCAACAAGGCTTAATTCCTCCCTCTGTAGCAGGTTATTAGTCAGCTTATTGCTGAGAGTTGTTAGGCCGTTGCCTGTTTCCAATCTTCTAACTACTCTACAATACGATGGACTTGGCACTCGCACGGTTATTAAACATGGAATGCTAAGTAACTCGTCCCTCTTTTATGTGCTACTGAACTAGTGCTACTTTTAAGCTTCATCTGATAATCATTCCTAATTTTGTCCATTCTATTTACACCATACACTTTCATCCGCCTCTTTCATTGCCCAACATTACATCAGGTCTTTTGATAATCTTATGATTTTTTTGCGCGATAGTCCAGATGTCTCCTTCAGCAGGAATTGATCACCATAGAGGCATATTCAATAGTATTATTTTATATCAACATAAGTATATTATTTATATATTCAAAAGAGGTTATTATAGGTCCTGACCTGACTGATTCGGTGAATATCTAAAAGATATAGACTTGTAATTTGTTCCTCTACAGTATTTAGTTTTGCAAATTGAGTCATGTACTAAGAAATTTTAATATTTTATACGGTACAAATTGACATACTCGCACATGATCTAGATATGCTCGAGTAAGTGTGTTGATTTAGGCTGGCGCAATTTGCAATCATGAAAACGACTACAACCTTGGCGGTAATATTGGCATAATGAGATCACCTATTTACAATGCTTTCTGATTCGTCTCATGGAGCAAGTGAATTGAAATAATAGAAGAATATTTGCTGTGATGCCAGAAGGACACAAACAATGAAAGAAATGAAGTTATCAAATATTTAAGCATTTCAAAAGCACCTAAAGGGACTGACTAGGTTGTATGGTGGTTTTAACCGAATGGTGGTAGGGCATTTTGCGAATAATCGTCTGGCTCGGTACGCCCCTCAAGCAGATCTTTCTTGAAAACTGGCGTCGTGGTTTGGACCGTTGTTTCCTTGGTCGGACTTAGACAATGACATTCAAACTTACTATATATTTTTTGTAATTTACACAACACTTTTTGCAGAACATTTTAGTGTTTAAATCTGTTATAGGCTGAGGTTATAGCTTAACTTCAGGTAGGCCTCGAGCTTGTTCCATCAAGATAACATAAACAAAAATACGGATCGGGTGGAATTGAGGCCATGCGATGTCGATAAGGTGTCCTTGTGCAAAGAAGTCGAAAATGTGCAGATGGGTGATAACCAAATATATCCAGAATAATTCTGAGTTCATCATGCGTATTAACGGAATTGTTATGCATACGTCATGAAGGCCTTTTATCTTGTTTAATAGTTACTAATACTTGTTTATTATGTATATACGTGATAGCACTTGTGTGTGTGTGTTTGATTCGAGTATCCATCTGGCTAATGAGTAGTGGTGTACAGTAAACGATAGCGGACGGACAAGATGCGTCCTTCGTGAGGTCAATACCGTAATAGCGGGACTACACTCGTGGCATAACGCGCAAGCTTTTGGCTTAAAATAATATTTTTTGGGAAGCCATTATGAGATTCACTTTATACATCAAGCCCCTGGAATAACTGCGTGATTTATAGGTATAGATATATTCCCAGGGCTCGTACGAAGCACTTCGTTTCCACTTTTCTCGTGCGTACTGCGAAAGAGTGGAACTCCTTACCGTTGTCAGTTTTTACCGATGGATACAAAATGGGTGTCTTCAAATTGAGAATAAATGGGTTTCTTCCTTAGGTAAGCGTGCTCCATCTTAGACCACATCAATGCTTCACATCAAGCAGGGTGTGGTCAAACGCGAACCTATCATTAATGAAAAAAAAACATGTCCTGGGGAAGTTTATACATTCTTATTATTGTTTCTTTGTGTAATGGCTTCTTATTTACTCCACCATATTTGTTGTGGGAGTTGCAAGAGGCGACGAAGGGAAAAATGCTTTAATGTGCAGCCTTTTAAAGAACTGACATTTTACACTACGATCACAAGACACCTGCCATGAGTTAAGATTATGGCAAACCCAGTTTTAGTGGGGAGGCATATTTATGCTCATTACTGGACGTTATACCTACTAGTCATATGTAATGGTGTCTGCTTATGTCACCACAATTCTGCCTATGACCGTTCGTGCTAGTTTTTTAGGACACGTTCATTGAGAATATGGTTGGTACTTATTTAGCCTGTGAATCGACCACAATTTCGAAGACAAAAATGTTTCATGTTTTAAACAGTGATGAAAATCGCTTCAGTACATTAACAGGTGTTTCAAAATCTTATACAATCATTGATTTACTTCTATGGACATTCGTAATAAAACCGTATATAAATAAAAAAGCAGACGTTTATCTCCACCATCCCGCTATACGCTTCCAACATGCGACCCTAAATAATTGGACCGGACTATTTAACGATGTTCACGACAAAAAGTGGCGGAGGCCTAGTTGTACACTGCCTTTGTTGTTTATTTTGGCGAACCGTGAGCTCGGGTCGAGGTCTGTGTCCCTCCAGATGCATTTGTGGTGCACTGCTCGGGGAAGATGGAGCTTAAAAATAATCAGTGAGTCGCCTTTAACATGTTTAAATAATAACTCGCTTTATCTCCTATTTATTTTTCTGTTCGGGGTCCATTTTGCAATTCCCGATTAGCTAAACAATATTCAAACATAGAACTGGATAAAAATGCAATCAATTTTATTATTAAATTTATATGACAAAAATATCTACTAAGAACTTTTTAATAAGAACGTTTGCCTGTATAATATTAGGTTGAAAAAGATTAATTTGTTACTACCGAATATGCATTAGATATAAATTATAATTTTTCATAGTATATATGGTTCACTATTTTGGCGATAATGCCTTACACATAAAAGATATATCGCTTTTTTGTAGGTAAATTTAAGATAAACATTTTCGTTGTAAGTACATTATGTGCGTTGCAGCGCACGCCAGAATAGGTCGCATATTATGGCTGATTTTTTCAGACTTACTTGACTCTTATCGGTATATTATCGATAAATCACATAATATATTTATAAATTATAGCCTATGTGTTATTCTGATGTCTAAGCTATATTACTGTAAAGTTTCATTAAAATCCGTTCAGTGGTTTTTGCGTGAAAGAGTAACAAACATCCATACATCCTTACAAACTTTCGCGTTTATAATATTAGTAGGATATAATAATAATATGTACTCTTCAGACAATTCTTAAGTTATAACACTATTAAAGGTGTGACAGGTGTTTTACAGGTAGAAGAAGAGATTAGAATTGATCACTGTCTCACCTGTTGGTTGGTAGGTACTTGATGAATTTGTCGAGAGATTAATGACGTTTGATATATATACAACTATCTCGACGAATTGATGCGTACTTTACAGTGACAGATTTTGCAGAAGGAGTAGCCACTCTTCTGTACAATACACTGGCCAGGTGAGCATTTACAAAGTGTCCTACCACCACGTCCAGTGGGTTATCATTATGGTCAAGCGGTTTCCATACAAACGTCGTCTCTACCAAACCAGTTGTTCAAACTAGGTGAAAATATGCATGTAATTTTACGACAAACCTTAACAATACTGTGCCATTAAAACTAAGACAATCAACAGATCAAGAATAGATAGAGGTGCTAGGGGTTGGTAGGTAAACTCCGTGTTAACACCGACCGACCTGGTCGTAATATTGCTGTATTTAAAATTTACAATTAAAATACATTCTATTTGAACTGTTTTAGTTGATATTATGAGTATTATAAAATACGGCAGATAAACATAGCCGTAGCAGATATTTTATGATAAGATAGAATATCTACGAGTCGGTACCTATCTTATCAAAACCTTGCTGCACAATTATGCAATAATACATTTTTGCAAACGTCATCATCGTTACCCTTGTCCACTGTTGTGGAGTCGGTACCTACTGGGGCATATTCGTAATATTATTATAAAACACATATCGTGAAACCTCATTTCTTCCTAGGCAGTCCAAAAAGGCGACGAAAGAAAAAATACCAGGATACCCAAGAGTCCTGCCAAGCTTGTAAATTGTAGCATCCTAAGCCCTCTTAATGAAGAAGGCATGTTTTTAACAGTGAACTTCATGGCTGTTGTTGTACAACACAGGCCATAATGATTGTAAAAAGTTTTGTCTCCTTCCTGAAGCCACTGCTCCTCGGGAATATACCCTTGCGGGTAGTTTACCCGCTACCTCTCAGACGATCAGGGTGTTAGAGCCCGAATTATGTTCACCAAAACCATGTGCCATGCTTTTTTATATTGCCTAATAATATTCAGACGGGCATGCGTGGCCCACCGGATGGAAAGTGTTCTAGAATTCTGATTTGCACTCATACCATGTTTCGAATTTACTTTCATATTATTGATGACTTACGATGTTATAAAGCGACTTAAAATTCTACATTTTATTTGTATTTTTTATGCGGTTGTAGCACGATTCCCAACTGATGTTCAGCGGACTTACCTCTGCCATAAAAAAATAATACGAATTGCTCTGCGCCCCATCCTTAGATATACAGTTGTTAATCTCATGTACATGTACTTGGCTCTCAATGCATTAGCAAAATCCACTTTCACCACGCAGTGAAACGCAAGTCGGCGCCCCGGTGGGGATCGAACCACGATCCTGTGGCACGGCAGTCAATAACTATTACCGTTCGGCCGTCATTGCTTCAAAACACGCTCTTTAAAATATTGCTTTTAATTTATTACTTTAGTGAATATGTGGCTAGCAAGTCACTCAAGCGGCTCGAGTATGCTAATTTCGGTAGTGGTTACATAATATGTGAGTAGTTTGGCGTTGAGACGTTTGGTTGGGACCGCTGGGACCGGGAGCTCAACGATTTTCCACTTCAGAGCGTTTGTTCGTTGCGACGCGGGATTAAAATGCTGGTATTTCTATGGATTAACCAATAGGCATTGCAACGTCTACACCTACTAGTTCAGTTAACCAGTTCACTTTACTGACCTAGTACGTTTTTTTTTCTCACTAGGCCAAGTGCAAATGAAACTACTTGTACTATACTACCAGACAGACGCCCATTTACACGTGGTTTCTCGATTTATCAAGGGCCTTTAACCTGGTTTCTTATGATATCCTGTGGCAAAAACTAGACAATATCTCAGTGCCATATGAACTAGTTCAGATCTTCAAATATTGGTATCGAAACTAGGTCAACGTCGTTCGATAGTCGAGCGCGTATTCGGATCCGTACAGGTTGGAATGTGGTGTGAGACAAGGAGGGTTGACCTCGCCAAAACTCTTCAACCTGTACGTGAACGCACTGATAGATGAACTCAGTAGCACTCATGTGGGATGTCACATCGACAGTGTGTCTCAATAACATTAGTAACGCAGACGACATGGTGCTACTGAGTGCTTCGGTCTGTGGGCTGTCGAAGTTATTAGGCATATGTGAAAGATATGTACTGAGTCATGGTTTGGTCTATAATATAAGAAAATCCGAATGCATGGTCTTTCTGGTGGAGGGAAGTGTCCAGATAGAATACCACCTATCAAATTGTACGGCACACTGCTGGAAAAAGTTGAACAAGTTAAATATCTTGGCCACTTGATAACCTCTGACTTGAAAGACAATGCGGATATAGAAAGAAAACGTAGGGCGCTGTCTGTGAGAGCTAACATGATTGACCGCAGATTTGCTCGTTGCTCGGATGAGGATGAGGTCAAAATCACTCTTGCTTTTTGTATCTATTTCTACACGAGCAGCCTGGGGCTAAACTATTCACAGAAGCAGTGGGTACAGAGCACTGCGAGTTTTTTTATTGACATTTAATGATTATCATATTTTCAATTTAATGTAATATATTTGGAAGTTTTTACTTATTACTTGACATTAATGAAACTACTGTTCCTTTTATTTTTAAGTATATATACAGCTATAGTAAAATTGAAACTAATATCAATGCAATGTCTCTGCTAGTTTATTTATGGAAAATATTATGTGCCATTGTAAGTTTTGTTTAAATTTAAATTGTATGATCTGAGTTGGTCGAAATAAAGAATTATTATTATTATTAGTTGAAAATACAACATGCGCAAAGTAGTAATGTAATTTACATATTTTTATTAAGGTCGGGCCGTACTTACATAATTTGCTCACCAAAAACTCCATACAACTTCGTATTCACGAGTCCTACGGGTAAAATGCTATTTTATAAAAAGGCAGCAATCACCCTTCTGTAGGGAAACGTGACCGGTAGTTCATCCTTAATTTATTCAGACGAAGTACCTAGTTCTAAAAAACCTTGCCAAAGTATTAAGAGTCTATTATAACACAGAGGTGGTAAACAAAGATCAATTTCGATGTGCGTAGTAGCTACGATTACTTGTTTGTTTAAAAAAGCGCGTAAATTAGAGAAAATAAAACTTTTCAATTAATGCGGTTGTCCGATTTTAAAATTTTAATTTCGGATTTGTTAAGGATATAATTGGTCACATTTTCGTTGAGGAGTTCAAAAATAATTTGAAAACATCTAAATTTCAAATATATTTTTTTACCTATTCATCAAGCACTTATGGAATAACCTTCAGCACGAATTTGTTGGCAAAATGTTCGTACTATGTTTTTAAACCAAACAATTATTCTCTCAAGAGGAGTCCTCTTCAAAGTTACAAATTCAGGTAATCGCCCCCTTAAACCAGAAAACGAAACCACAACTGAGTTACATTTTTTGTTTTATATTTAATATTCATTATTTCAATTACTTTGTTGATAAAATAAAATTAAACACTACGTAGCTCTCTACGTATAGCATAGCTCAAACGTTTTAGGTATATCATAGTCAAATCGTTGTTACATTATTATTAGTTAGGTTATCAATACATCTTAGGTCTCACGCAGTCACGTATCATCGCGTTGTTTCACTGAAATTAACATTACAAGTTTTGATTAGCACGCCCTATCACCATCCTTATTCATCTACATGCAGGAGTGAATAGTGCTATCCTTCTTGTTTTGAATCAGCCCCTGTGAACGCTGATGGTTGTGGTATGGATATTTAAAATTGTATGTTTTTATATTTTGTACCTGGCTCGTGCAGTTTTTGGACTTAACCCTGTGATTCGGAGAATATTCGTTACATTATAAAATGAACATATTTATTAATAACAAGATGGAATATTTTTTAACGACTACCTTAATGTATAAGTTTTAATTTTTAGACGGTTTCGGGCCCAACTTAAGGAATGTTCATTGGTATTCAATATCTGTTCAAATTAAATCATTAAAACAAATGCATAAATACAAGAATACATATGCATAAAAATACCTTAAACACTATGACATTTTTTTTTGTATTCTGCCTGCATGCAGACGTGCAAATATTAAAAAGTGTTTTAGTCACTTAGTTCAACAACTTCTTTAAATTATTAAAAAAAATTACATACTTAATAGCCAGTCACATAATCGATTATAAATAAATCACCTTATTTCATTAGAAATCCTATTATAAATTTAATGCACTTATTATATAGGTACATTTTATTTGTAGATATCTTTACGACATGGAGGTTGGTATAATAAGTTTGCGAACTTGGTTCGTTTTTCCCGTGAATATATACTTCGCTTCACATTTGGAAGTATTCGGGATAGTCTTTAACGAATAGACAAACGTCTCGGAATGTACATGCACGGTAGAGATTGAAAGTTACATGCTTTGAATATCGATCGGCAGCTATCATTGAGACTGTATGCCTAAGTTTTTTAAAGCAAAAACATTTCTATCCACTCTCTGGCACACTTGATCGATATGCTTTTTCCAGTTAAGAGATTTACCTACTCCTAAAATTGTCATTAACTTGAAGATATTATTCAACGATCCTGCAAAATAGTTACCAAACCTAACTACAAAAGCGAAAACACCGATTAATTATTGTATATCTCGCAGCAGGCGTGTCGTGACGTCGGTGTGAGTCATGTAAGCGCTCGGTCAGGTTATGTTCCCAGTAGTAGAGCTCAAGAAATCGTATTTATTCACAAAATGTTTCGTTTCCAGAGAGGTTCCACCAGAAGCAGCCATCATGGGGATGCCGCACGTGACGTCATTCTGCTGGTGCATGGGGCTCGAGATGGGCTCGAAGTTTATTGGATTCGTGCACCTGGTAAGAGCTCTATGAATTTTTAATATTTTTATTTTATAAAATAACGCAAGCGCTGCGGATTACATTACAAAATTACAAATTTACGGGAGGAAAAATTATAGTCATGTGCGGGATGCTCCATGCAATTTTTTTACTAATGTTTCACCAAAATGTTGAGGTGGTCGAGGATAGTAAGAAGGATTTACCTAGAACTTCGCTGTCCGTCCGTCCATCTGTCACCAGGCTGTATATATACAACAAACTTGTTTTTTTTTTACCGTTTCTTGCTCGATGCTAATGACGGTGACAGGTAGACGCTTTAAGTATTCACAGAATATTTAGTTTTATATTCTCCTTAAATATAATTAATTAAAATAAAATAAATAATTTAGGGGCTCCCATACAATAAAAGAGGTTTTCTCCGTTTATTTGCTAAAAATAATAATAATAATGAAAACAGGTAGAAACTTGCAATATTCACAGAATATTTAGTTGTATATTTACTCTAAAAATAAACAATTAGGTAAATTAAAATAAATTAAATAGTTTAGGAGGGCCTTGCAAGATTAAGTTACAGATAATGGTACGGAACCCATCGTGCGCGAGTCCCACTCAGATAAGTTTTGGAAAATACGATGAGCTCCCGGTCCCCATGAACCCAACGTCTCTACGCCAAACGGCTCAAATAATATGTGACCCATACCGAGGTTAGCATATTTGCACCGCATATAGCCCTCCTTGAGCCCTGCGCCGAAGTAGCCGCGGTGCGAAATCTATTTCTTGTAAATGGTTATTCATAAATGGTTCTATAGTTTTTTAATAAACCAGTGTACATATTTTCCCCGTACAGCAATATGTATAATTTAGCTTGACGCATGTTACTGAGAATGTTAATAGGAATATACCATTTGTTATTTATAGATATATCATTTAATAAAGCAAACAAGTATCCTATCGCGCAAGTTAAAAATTACTTGGATAATATTAAATAAGTACATAGATTGCTCAGAATTCAAATAGTTTTACATGCGTAGATGTTTTTGTACCGCCAATTAAAACGACTGCTTGTCTGAGTTCAGAAATTTCTAGTTATCTAATCATTAGCTGTTGGTTCATCAAATATAACTGTAGGTTAAACTAAGTTTATCTGTTCATGCGTTTCTGAATACAATCATAAAGGTTCGTTAGTTATCTGGCCGTTAAGTAGATGGAGTTTTTATACAAATCGCGACATACCTACTACCCAAAAAAAAAAAATAATCTTTGCAAAAAAGTTACACAAAAACTTCGCAGGCGCGCAACATATTTTGCGTTTGTTACGTGATTACTTATTACGTGCGAAGTTTTAATAACTTACATAATAAGTAATCTTAACTTTCTTTATTATAATTTTGTAAAATGCTACAACAGTTTTTTGTGATATATTGGGTTCAATATACTTCCAAATCTGATCCCGATGAAGAATGAATCAAATTAATCACTGCACTCTACATTTTCTTTGATAAAGATATTGACATACAAATTGAAAATAACATTTAGGGGTCCAGCAAAATCCACGATAACCTTAAAACCTAACATTGACTGATAATGACGGATAACACTTCAAATACATTTTTTTTTTACAAGTTTTTTAGTTATGTTAAGTAGTATTTTTTATTATGTTGATGTAATTATAAGAACATAATGTAATAGGTGTTGTTGATAAATTTATATAGCACACTTTAATTTAAGTGCTATGACTATGACCAGTTTGGTAAAGCAATAAACGGAAAAAGATTATAAAAAAATAACCTTAACGATTATATACACGGCTCTCACTGGACAGTTAAGTGTAGCCGCGATTAAACTAAGTAATTATTGCTATCAAAAAGATCAAGAAATATTTTCGTATCAAAATTTTCGTATTCGTTCCTCGCAAGTGTGTTGAAAAACGTCGTATGAAACTCGTGCGCGTTGTTCATTACAATCTCTACTCCATTTAGGTCTTCCATCTTGGATCTCAGGCCTAAAACTCGTCTCGATTGTAATGAAAAACTTCGCGCACTTGTTGCATAGTATACTATAAATTAAAATTCACAGTCATATTAATTGTATATCGTTATTATAAACTTCCTTGGTCTAGTGGCAAAAGCATTGCTTCGGAAGCCCAAGGGTCTAGGTTTGGTCCCTACTATGTACCGTTGTTAGATTTTTCTGATAATGTATCAAACATTATCCTCTGCGGCAGTAAGTACTGAGTCTGCTTGTATCCGCTGTATCCAATTGTATCCGCGCTGTGCTCATCTGAACATGTTCTATTTTATTTATCTGAGTATAACACGTGGTTCTGTAAATTCCAGGCGGTGTCCATAACGCTGATAATCCTGTGCTCTATATTCGCGGAGAGCGCCCGCGCGTACATGGGCACCATAGAGGACACGGAGGAGCTGCTCTACACCACGTGGTACAAGATATCCGTGTCCGTCGCACTCGTCACCACCGTCCATGTGGCGCTGGCCGGCACGCTCCTCGTCTCCGCGTATAAGGTATCATATATTACTTGCTTGCTACACTTGTATGGAAGACAATGCAATTGGTTTTGGAATGACCGTGTGTGTACCCCCAGCGGAAAAATTACGAACTTTATGATTTGACAGACTTTGGCCACTATCTCACCTGATGGTAAGTGATGATGTGGTCGAAAGTGTTGTTCAGGCTAACCTAGACAATTATTGGCTCTCAACGACAGCTGCCGGACCACACCGTTAGGTTTTCTACTTGAGGGTGGTAGCTAGCCAGGCGGGCATTCGCAAAATGCCCTACCACTATGATATGACGAATGCTATGCTAAGACAACAACCAGGACCGACGGCTTAACGTGCCCTCTCAAGCACGTGCACGCTCAGTAGTAATGTCACCAGCGGTCACCCATTCAACTCATGACCGCGGCGGACGTTGCTTAGCTTTGCTGATCGGTTCAGAATAGCTGAGCAAACTTCGCTACGAGCGCTTCAAAACTACCGATCATTGGAGTACACCAAAAAGTGTTTCCCTAAACGTTTGTGTGTCGTAAGATTCTAAACCGATCCCCCAGCGGCATCTTGAATAAAAGATGCCGCTGGGGGAACGGTTGTACAATGTCTTGCCTAGTCTCTTTTGAG
Source organism: Plagodis dolabraria (assembly GCA_963854805.1). Lineage (NCBI taxonomy): Eukaryota > Metazoa > Arthropoda > Insecta > Lepidoptera > Geometridae > Plagodis > Plagodis dolabraria. The sequence continues at coordinate 1,385,781 of OY978453.1, read as the reverse complement.
TTTCATTTGTACACATTTGTAGTAAATAAAAAAAAAAACATGCGCTGTATTTGTCTTTGGGTTTGACGAGTTCGTTATTGATTGGCAATACAAAGATAAGTGCATTCTTTCAATTTTAAAACACCTGTTATATAACGAGAAACTAGTAGGAGTGTAGTAAAGTAGCCACAAAAAAGTAGTGATGAAACGACCAAGTTTGAATGGCTCCATCGGCAAGTATACTTTGCGCATGTCTCAAAAATAGCTGGATATCCAAATTTAAAACTACGTACATTTATGCGACGTTTTGCACTAAGTATCTGCTAAACTCACAATAAAATGTGTCATTTTCGCACTGGGGTACCCACACAGAATACCGTCACAGAGTACCGATTGGCCAGGATTGGCGACATTGCGTCTTAATAACTGTACGATGTTGTTGATGTACCTTGACACACCCGGCACTGTGTGCACATTGGTTCAAATCAAGCCGTTCACATACTAATTGTAGTATCTCGGCATTGCCTCTGCTTGAGACAAGCTCGCGATTTTGAAAATGAAGCAAAGCAACGCCGCGCCTTTGAAACGGTGTCGACGCTAAAAATCTGCGTTGCTTTTATTAAATCACATAATAAATATTAAACTTTACCTTCCTTGTTGATTCCGGTTGGTACTGTATTCGCGCGGCTAACTGTATAAGGACTGTAGTTTATGCTAGTGAGCATTATTAGCATGCACACAGCAACCATACAACCCAATGAAAAACCACGCTTTACATAAGACGTGTTATTGTTGTAAGCCTTATGGTGTTATTCCGAATGAAACTGCCAAGTGCAATCGCATGCTGCAAGTGGTGCGGCAGCGTGCAGTCGGCTGCAGCGGCTTTACTGGTTGTATGTACTTCTATGAAATGCCGCAGCCGCGAGGTACGTGCAGCCCGCAGTTCCCCTCGGCAGCGTCGCGTCGCTCGGAATACAACGTATAGGCTAAATTTCATCACTGGGCCAATTTATCTAAGTACTACAGTATACGAGGATAACTTTAATCTTTTCACAAGACATTCCTGCAAATCACCCGATACGGAACCGGTTGCCATTTTCTCACCTAAAGTTATACAAATCAACTTACTGACATTACCTAGGTCCCTTGGTATTTTCAGTAAAAATATTCAATAAGCTGCCACCACCAATAAAAAACCTAAATAATGACAAACATTTTATACAAAAGTTAAAGCAATTATTAATTAAGAAAACGTGTTTAGATGAATATTTCAACGATAAAAATATTTAAATAATAAATATGTATAAATACTTTTACCCAAGTTAAATACATATATGACATTTAACTATTAATTATTGTTTTTTTTATTATTGGTTGTAAATATTATATTGTTATTTATTTATTTTAATTTGAGTGATGCAATATGCACCTCTAAATAAACGAAATTTTTCTTCCGTACATAACTAATAAATAACAACATAACATTGATTATACATGGACTTTAAAATCATTTAAATATTTGGATCAATTAAAATAATAAGTATTAATAATCCTACTCTCTCCTAATGCCCAACAGGGTCTGTAATTAACTTTTACTTATTTTGACTATCTTTGTCTTCACTACAAAAAACAATAAAGTATTGAGTATCTTTGCAACCAACAAATTATGATAGACCTATGTTACCATGTTCAAGGATGTTGCAATATTTTAACTTTATTTTGGTGGATTTTTGAATGGTATTGTTTATAATTCCCAGCGCATAGTGACCGGTCTCCGGCTGTGGGTGTGGGTGATGTGCATCCTGTACATGGCGGCGCTGCTCTACATCCTCGTGGAGATGTGTCTGCACGGGCTCGCCGGCTCGGGCTCCGACATCTTCCTCTCCTTCCTCGAGGGAGTGCTCTTCTTTGGTCAGAATATTGATATACACTTCTACAATAACATAAGTAAAATTAAAGATAAACAGATAAGAAACCACAATTAAGAAAAAAAAACCGCGAGTTTTAGAGTTCAAACTAATGCGTCCCTTGGGCTGGGGCATGCTCTTCCTATTGGAGCTATCGTGGTTTTGAGTCATAATTAGAATTGTGCTTTCGTTCTTATTATTATAGTCTTAAAACGAAATAGAGCAAAACCTAAGGTTTGGTCCAAATTGAATCAATGGTGTACACGCTCACAGCTGATCCGAATCAATAACCTGACAATGCGTACTCCCGGCTGCCGTAAATGTACCCTGAGCACTTCGTGCCAATAACGCTCTGAGCGTAAAACAGACCAAGCATCGGCTTGCTTACGAATCAAGGGCTCAACTTTTCAACTTGAAAGTCTGGGACTAATTGTTTTACAGCTCATAATTGCCTTTCACAAATGGGAATGCAGATGAAATACATTATTTTTGAGTAGCTTAGTAGTAGCGTAGTACGTGCGATTTTAATTATTTCTTACTGATAGTAACGCCAGTGACCCTGAACGTGCGTATTGTAACGGCATATTTACTATCGTGAGTACTCTTAGCTTCGTTAGCACTGTTGGCATAAAACGGACCGTATTCCTATATTCAAAGAGCAATGACCCAAAAAAATAGTAATCAGCACTTGTTTAAGATGACGCCTTCGAAGCAAATTAGCTTACTCCTGTTAGACGACAATCTCTTTGAGGCCTTGGAGCCTTGTCGTGCGCATAATGTGCTGCAACCACTTCTTCCCTTCGAAGAGGAATATATTTTGCCCTCAGTTGTCCGATAAGATCGTATAATTGTATGATATGTCGAAGAGAGGTATCGATTGACTAGTTTAGGCCGATAAGTAATGTTCACTGCGGTCACTACTAAGACGGATGGCCGCTAGTGATATTTATTACTGAGTGGTTATGTGCTTCGGAGCGCATGGTTTTACGAAGGCAGTCGACATGTTATATCGAACGGAGGTCTAATTGCGGGTAGAAAATACTGACATATGTAGAAAATACTGACATATTACAGACATATTAAGGTGGATGGCAATTTTGTGACTTTTTTACCACTTTCAAGTAGCAAAATCTGTCGCCAAGCACCTCATGGTATGTTACGAGAGTTGTCCTCGGGAGTCCGTTCCATTCAGGTTAAGCCTGTTCATTCCACTCGAGCGAGTTCATTCCAGGCGAGCATTCGCAAAATACCCTTCCACTATGCGTGAAGTTTAAATCGGCGGTGGGGATCGAACCAGTGACCTGCGGCACGGCAGTCCATATCTATAACCGCTCGGCCATCATCGCTTCTAAGCTTATCTAGCCTATCGGATATATGTAAAGAGGCGAAAACTGAATGAGTTTAATGAATTTTTTTATGTCGCATCGCGTTTGTACGAGCTAATTCTAAGTTATGTGTTTTTTTATGTTATTTATTGATGAGACAGGCAAGTCACCCGTCTGAAGGTAAGCGCCACGAATGCCCATTACAGTTGCAGTGTCGCCGTCCTAGTTTGTCGTTTAAGTAATCACAAACTGTGTAGTAGGATTTCTTAATCAAAATGTTTTTAACGTGCAATTTTCCTTCTGTGAGCATTGTAATATGTTTGGGAATTTTATTATAAAACCGCATACAATTACCTAAAAAGGACCTTTTATTTATCTTTGCTAGTCTAAAACATGGTACCGCTATTTTGTTATTTGTTCCTAGTGTTGTAATCGTGGTTGTCACTGTTTAATTTAAATGTATTCAATTTTTTCCGAACATACATAATATTTTCAAATATATACAGACAAAATAATAGATAGTATTATTATAATATTAGAAATTAATATAATTAGTATTGTTGTTATTATTGTTTAAAAAATTATTTATATTAACATTTTTAAACTTTTTGATTGGAAGTCAAATATACTTTTTATATTATATAAATTTTAACTAAAATAATAATAAATAATCGGTAAAGTTTATATATCAATTTCTTAAAAAAGATCTCTTAGGGATACCCTAGGATCCATTTCATATATGGCTCGAATTGCAAGCTTTTGTAAGATAAAGATTGTCTCTATCTCAGCAGCAGCTCCCCACAGCAATACACCATACGACATAATACTGTGGAAGTACGCGGAAGTTGCTACAGTGCCCTTCACGCTTAAACACAGTAGTGCTGCACACTACTGCTTTGCAGCAGAATATCTCTCAGTGCGGTGGTACCGACTAATATAGACGCTTGCTAAAAGGACCTACCTCCTGGTAAATCGTATGTTCTAGAAAGTATATTCGATAACAAAACTCACTGCAGTGTTATGATTAAAATGTAATGTTTATATTTCCAGGTGTGCTAGCGTACTGCATCCTGTGCGTGAACAGCTACTCCCTGTTGCTGCGCAGCGCGCAGGACATGGAGGGGCCCAACAAGACCTACTACTGAGCAGTGCAGCACTCGCCCACTACCTGCAGTTAGTCTACCCGCATTTACTGTCTGTGCTGTCCTTACTGTACAGGTCGCTATCGCAATAGAAGATATTACAATTTATTTAGTTTTTACTTTAAACTTTCGCGAAATAAAGTCATGTTTATAAGTCGTTACTAAACAAACTGGGGCTGTTCGCACATAAATGAAAATAAAAATATTTTGTTCAATAGCACACGCGACAACGGCAGGACTCTCTTGTAAAAAGCGAAACCTTTTTCGAATAGTTACTTTAAACTATATAAATTCTTGAACTCATGTTTGGAGCTTTTCCTATTCTTCTGGCATGTGGCCGGTCTATACAAGCCAACTCTTCTTGGGAATGCTTTAGTTAGTTATATACTCGCCACTAGTACCTGCAATGTGCAGCAATACCTGCACACATGGACACGAGTGGTGGCTTGTCGCTCATTTGGCGCATGTTGCCTCTAACGGCATCTAACAGGAGGGTATGGAACACCCTTCGGGAAGTGCCTTCCACACAAAGGTAGTCTCGTCATGTTTTATTTAACGATTGTTCAATCTCAGCGAAATTTTGCTGCTTGTATCCTGTAGCATAATGTTTGTGCTTCCGGTTTGCAAATTTTCCGATAAATTTAAGATTATGTATTTTCTAATAAATACGGAAAACAGTTCTGTATGAGAATTCTTATTTTCACATTATGCCATAAAGTAAATATTAATCGAAAGCTTTCCCACTAGGGTAACCTTAAGCCAGTAACAGAACAGTATAGGTATTCTAACCCTTTGGTATTCTTTGTCTTCATTACTATTGCTTCTATATCAATTCTCTAAATTATGCTGGTTTTTATTCTGTTCATAATAAAATCCAAATTCGTATAACGCTTGCGAATTCCTTAAGGCGACAGTAAAGTTGACTTTCTTGTTCAATTGTGGTTATGTACGAATACCACAGTTGAATATAATAATTCTATATTTAGAATTTACATTTTTACTGTTACACGAATGTGTATTAGTGTGAACAGAATAAGAATAAATTCGATTATTTAATTAATTATATCTATTTAATTAGATAATTTAAAATTTAGAGATTTTTTTTGTAGATACAACACTAAGACGATGTTCTGATCGCATCGGAAATTACACGCGGGGACTATTCTATTGAATTGGAATTTCAAATATTTCAATGTTAATTTAAGCACGAATATACCTACTTAGAAATGTATTTATGAACATAACTTTAGTGGTTGAGGAAATAAAAAACAAGTTGAATTAAAATAAGCTCTTAGTTTGTCTAACCACAACAGCGATCTTCGAAAAGTATTCGAAACGTTGAGATTGCTGTTATTATCCAAAAATGTATAAAATATGTGTGGATACTCCAAACAGCTGATAATCATTTTCTTAAATTTATTTTATTAAAGAACACTATGGCTAAGATTCAGGGACAAGTCGAAGCGTGAACTAATGCTTTAATCCGTCAAAATGTAGTGGTTAGCTTCATAATTGTATTCAGAGACGTCTGGTACAGCGTTTAAACTTAGCGCGTGCTATGCTAAGCCAAGTATTGGAAATCGACTACTTTAGCCTGTCTCAAAGCAGGAGTGGCGCCTTCAGTGAGACACTGAGGCGTATGGTGCAATAAGTTCTTCAAGAACTATTTGTTTTTAAATTGAAAAAGGCACTTATTTTGTTTCACTCACTCTAATGACATTCTACATACCGTTGTTCTTGTCCTTTTCTTTTTATATCAGGATGCACAGATAAACAAGAACCGGTAAACGTTCCATAAGTGAAAAATGTGCCATAGATAATAGAGTGTGATCTAAACAAAGAGCAAGGTAAGTAGGATTCAGACTATATCTCTGATTATGGAATTTAAAGATTGGCTTATCCGACGCTTGGCTAAGACTGGTCTTTGACCGTCTTACACAATTATCTCTGAATCTCAGCTTATGTGTTATATGACATGACACACATCAGTTCTGTGTTGGTATGTCATAAACCCAGCCCGTTGTCAGTCGAACTCATAATGCAGATTATAAAACCCCATCTTCATTCTACTTTACCTTTTCTTAGAAAATGTTATAAAATTATATTTATTTATTATAGCAAGTGCGTTACAGCATCGCTTGCAACAAACATGTTATGTATCATAATGTACAATTATTTTTTTGTTAATATATATTGTTATAGTTGAGCTATAAAGGATTGGCTATAAAATGATCTTTAATTGATAATATGTATGAGGTCGTAACTTATAAATTGTTTTTGTTTTATATATATTATTAATTAACATAAGAGTGAATATAAACTCCGACTTGTAATCATTATTATATTTACAAAGAGGATAAACGTCTATTTATTGGTGCTTATTATAATAAAGCTATATGTATAATCGACTTATAAAAAGCTCTGCCTCATTGAAGTGAATTAATAAGATATGATTAATGCATTATTTTGGAAGCGGTGTCGGCTCAGCGGCTGTGAGTGTCGACTGCAGCCACGGACTTGAGCTTAGTAGCTAAGTTAGCTATTACAATACAGAAGGGAATCTGTCGTCAAATGCGTGTTTCGGCAACTATACTTGAGAGTGGCGCAAAGAAGCAACTGTCGCAAGTTTAGGTTTAATAGGCCTTCTCACATGATGATATATTATTTATGATATAGTGTATTGATTATTGAGTAATTGTGTTGTTAAATCTAAACTTGGGTCTGTGTCAGGTTTAAATAGCGCCAGTTGCCATCTGTGCCTGTGAACCAGCTGCCATTGTAGGCTCAGTATCACTTGGGAATCATCCCTTATCGACAAGTCGAATATTAGTCAAGTTTCAGCCTCTTAATGTTTGTAGTTTCTATGAGAAATTAACTATCATTACGCCTTTATATCCACAAAGAGCAATAATACCTGTACCGGAAACAGATACAAACTGGACTACAAACCGGAAACACAATGCTGCACTATTTGATAACTCATTTTCACTTTATGAGCATAATTTATTAAAACTCTCAGTAACGTATCAATGTTCAGTACTCCCGAGATAATTGCAGCCCTTTTTTCAAACCGTTTCATAGAAATACGCGGCCGTACTCGTACCTATTAATTAAATTCCATCTCAGCATAAAACGCGAAAACGTAAGGGCACATTTGCCCCACGATCTACTGAAATGTTGATAGACCTTCATTGATCCTTGGGGGAAACAGGTGTAATGGTATGTTTAAAAAATCCCAAATCAAGCAAGAAATACTTACCTACGTTATAATGAATCTCAAAACCATATAATATTATAGTTAGGTACTATAATAACACGTGGTTCGTACCGTCTATTAACGGTATGTATTAAAAAACACAGAAGTAGGTACTGAAAACATCAACCCCGAGCTAATATGCAATCTGTATCTTGTATCGCCGCCCACTACCGCCGCTGAGACGTCATACGTCACTTACGTACAAACGTCATTTTTTTGCGTTCGTATTGATGAAGTAGTGCTAGTCTTTCATCAGAAAAACCTAAAACACTAACCGATATGGGGATGAAACCTAGTGCTAGAGTAACAAAGTGATTATATGCGCCACTTGACCATTCATACTGTTGAAAATAGTCCTTACTGGGGTTTATATAACTTGTTCTGTAAGAATTGTGGTTAAGATTAATAAGTGTTGCAGTGCTATTAAATGTACCAACAGGTGTAAAACATAAAATCTTATAAATATACTTGTAGCTGCAATCTGCGTCTTATGAAGTAATACTTGCTACAGTCGGAATGTCGTTGAACAAATTATTTAGTGCCTATTAGTATTATTATATCTGATTTATCTATATATTTTAGGAACACAGTTTACATACAAAGGTGAAAATACAATGTACTTAAAACCACTTTGTGTTTTCTAGTCAAGCTTTCTTTTGATTTTATTAAATATTCCACTAATAAAATGTTTTACTGAATGCCTTACAAATTATAAACATAGACAATAATTTTTGTAATAAACATTTTTGTGAATATAAGAATAAAGTGTGATTAACTAACAATAATGTCTAAATATAGTAATTATTCATTGAATATGAATAATTACTATATTTCAATTAAAGATTTTAAAATAAAAAATGCCTTTGAAAGTGTTCAATATAAGAAGAGTAATAGCGAAATGTAACGGAGGAGTTGTCTTTTAACAATAATTGTAATATTTTAAATACATTGTATATTGGAGAAAATCTTTAAATTAATATTAAAATAAATAAACAACATTAATAAGTTATATCTGACATTATCTTTTTATGTCGTCGACTTTGTCTAATGGTAATCACCTAAAGATTTTAAACTGTCTGTTAACGCTGTTTAACGTTTTTGTTATTTAATTATTATCTAATAGTGTAGTTGAAACTTTCCGAAATACTACGTTGGTTAAATGGATATTGTCCCCTTTTATTATATCAATTTATTTTTGGAGTCATGCATTTATTTTATATTTAAGAAATGAATTTATTTTTTTAAATCTACAAAGTTATATTATAGATCGGAACTCGTGCCTGAAATGGCAACATTGTGGCAAATAAGTACATTGGTGTGGAACTGCCGCGAAGTATTTATGAATAAAACAACAATAACTTGGCCAGAACAAGTTTCCGCCAGTGAATACGCAAATGACATTGACAGTGACAGCTGTTAGCAAATATTTTTGGAGAAAATGACGTAATATGTATCTTTATGTAATATGTTCACTGTTGTATTGTCGTTTGTAATTTAATATATCAGCAGGGCGATCACGTATCTCTGTAGCTATCAGACAGTTGATGCTATCAAAGTTTTGTAGCAATCGATATTTTGAGATCACGTATCTTGTAGCCATCAAATATCAATGTGTATCTATCGATAAATTGCAAAGTGAAATTGATGCGAATCATTGGCTATCTGACCAATTTAAATGGCACCATCTAATAATATGAATGTCAAAATAACCAAGTCACAACTTTATTCAATATGTATAATTATAAGTTCAATTTTACGTGATCGCTTTCATATAAAACAGTTTCTATCGATAGATACAAGATACGTCAAACGTGGTTCTGTAGCTATCAACGATTTCATTGCTACAAAATCTGTCAAAACTGTCATTTTTGGTTGTTGCAATCAGAATTCATTGCTACAGAAGATACATGATCGCCCTGCAGGTGTATATTTTGGCGAGCTTCATATATGATACATTAAAAAAATATCATCTATCCTATTATTTAAAAATTTTAAATATTTAATCTTAATTAAGAAACTGCGTAAAAAGCAACGCAACCTCGGACGTCGCACATTCATACATTTGAAGGTTCTCAGATTAAAGTCGATTTAATCTCAATTGTGATACTACTCACAATACCTGTTAGTCAGGTTACGATTAGATAATTCAATATTATTCTTATAAAATATTTGAACCAAGTTCAACTTTGGACATTCCTTAAAACCACAACAGACTTATTCAAGTTCCTTCTAAAAGAATATAAAATATCTGTAACGATATGCAAATAACGTTATTTAAAATAATGAGATAAAATCTTATTAACGACCCCAAATACGTATTAAGAGAAGGTTAAAATCAGTCTGGTATTTACTCATTTTGTAAAGAATACGGAATAACTCAAGTGTATAATTAATTAGTCGAAGTCGGTCAGATCCGACTATACCCAGTGCTCTTATCCAGGGAGAGCTCGGTACGGTGGCCTTGACGAGTGCGAAGCCAGAATTGTTCACATGAGTTAGCTTCTACGAATAAATATGTAAGGAAGTGTAACCCTCATACAGTGAACGATTTAATTTCGGACTCATCAAGTTCACAATTAACAAAACACGCACAATCTTCCAAATTCCACTGGATTGGTTTATTACTTTGACGCTTTGAAATGATCGATACCGATTGGTCGCGTCAAAGTAATGTTGTTGCGCCGCACCACGGTAATGTTATCTATAACAATATAGATAACATTACCGTGGCCGCACGGTACAGTTTAAACCACGCCCACCGCGGTAAGGTTTGCGTTCTGCTGTTAATGAGCTACACTTACATTACTAGATATATTCATAGTTTAGCGCGTGTTAATTACCAAAATCCAAACGAAAATTATTGCTTTACTATTTGATCATTGTACTGTTTCATTTTTTGTGTTGAACGTTCATTTATGGTACAAACGTATTTTCCATAGTAGTCTTAAAGCTTGGTACAACTAAGTGGATTCTTACTATAAATAGTTACTACAGAACTAACAAACTAAGTAGCAGGATCAGATCTCCTTACCCAAAGTGGAAACTTCACTATTACTTTATTATTATATTAACTTCACTGCACTCTGTGTGTACCTTTAGAGAGGGCGTGTTGCATCTTCGACCTTATTGTTGCTGAGAGAACGTGTTCAGTAATGTACGTCTTATAACGTACACAATGTAATGACGTACTGATTTATAATTAAATTCAAATATTTTAATGTTTAAATTTCTTAAAATATTTGATTTCGATATATTATTTAATTGTAAAACTCAATATTTTAAATATTAGTACGCCGCAAGACAAAACATGTAGAAACTTTTAAATACTGACATAACAAGATTGTTTTAAAATTTATTTATATATCTCTAACATTTACATTTATATTTTTTAAAGTCCTACAAAATCAAGTATGGTTTGACGTAGGCCTATTTGTCGCTTCCTAGCGATGCCTGATATAGTAATCTTATATAAAGTATCTATAAGCACCTGTCTATTATTATCCAAAGAAAAGTTACATAAAAATACTCTGATTTTATAAATATTGACATGTAGAATCGAGCAATGAATTGCATGTTATCTATGTATAATACCCATATTTCTGACAAATAAATAATTCATTAATTCATTTATTCATCTGTATTGAAAGAGTTGAATCTGCGAAGTTTTGTTGAAAGTCTTCGATTTATTTTTACTGTAACAAAGGTTTTCGAGTCCGCTACAGTAGTTTAACTATACTAAATAAGTTTTTGAATGTAGTTCGTGTTTGTCACATAAGTCCACAAAAAAAGTATTTAGACTAGGAGAAGGAGAACTATGATATATATGTAATATTTAATCAAGTGCCATGAATGAAGTGCTGCCTTGTATTGTATTTTACTGTAGTTTCGCGTAGTGCCTAAAGGTGGCGGTAGCTGTCTCGTAAAAAAAATGCGTTATATATAAAAAATACATGAATATTGTCTTGTTTCTGTGTATCCATGTAAAGTCTTAATCTACTCGTATGACCTTTTACTTATTTTGTTGGATCTTTACATGCATTTATATTAATTTCTCTTTATTAAACTACTTATGAAAAAGTAAGTCTGATTTCTTATCCTGTAAGAGATTTCTATACTGTACATCCCACAATAACTACCTTATAAAAGATATTAAAGGTTAAATAGTAATAGATGTATGTTATAAGCATTTCGATGTATTTTCTTATATTTGTGGCAGCTGTTGATGTTGAATAAATTGCTATTTGGCTTTGTTTTGGTCAAATTTCATAAGTGGTCGTTTTATTGCGATGCCAATATAAAAATATCAGAAATTTAGATATCTATACCCCTAATAGACAGATTTTCTATTTGAGGGTGGTAGCTAGCCACGCGCATTCTTAAAATCCTCTACCGCCACGCAAAATTACTGGTTCTCAAGGACACATAGCTGAACACATCGATAGGTACAAAACCTGTCGCCAAGCACTTGCTTGGCGACAGATTTTGTACTTGAGGGTAGTAGCTAGCCAGGCGCGCATTACAAAAATACATTGCATACATTTACAAAAATACATCATTACCCATACATACGGTTATCGTTTCAATCGGTAACCTTTATGAAGCGGTATTTAAATCCTTGCTTTGAAGAAGATGTGATATACTTAGTAATGATTTTGATTTCTCTTTTCATCGGTACCCGATGTGATAGATTGATTGATTGTGATGTTTAGAAGGATATTTTTCACACAGCGTTCGACCACTGTTAAGCCTAAGGAAATAGTTTTTTTACTGTTTCGGTAGATGTCACCATACGTCAGAAATAATTGCATTCGAACGGAAGGACAATATCGTCTGACGATCACCCGCTGCAACAGCAAGTCACCGACAGGACCTCCTGGGGATATGAGCTAGAATTTAACTAATTCTTATAAAAAATCCTACTTTATAAAAGCTCTTTTTTCAATACTGTAACTAGGTATGTGTAGAAAGGAGTACTAATAGATAAGGTTTACCATAACCGTCAGTATTGAGGTGTAATGCGAACATATAAATCTATGCCGTAACATCTAAGATTCGCTGGTGAGGTTATACAAACAGTTCGGTTTTCTTTAATCTAAGAATCGAATCCGCAACTTTTCCATTTTTGCTTCCGCTATTTCTTGATATGATTTTCACATGTTCAATGTTACACCGAGGGGTATGTAAGGGAGAAGTAAAAATAGGTAATATATTTTTACAGGTATTTATTCATCATAATCTTAAATTATTACGATGAAGCCCCGCATTCACTGTCATTAATTCAATAAATATATTACAACTCTATACTTAGTACAGTTAAGTACACTGGTAATGTAAGTACACAATTTTTAAACTAATTGTATGTGTTCGGAAAATGCACTGAATATTTTTTGTTCTTGTCTTTACATATATATAAATAGTAAAAAGTTTTACTTCTGATAGTAAATAATACCGGGATATAACTCACGTAAATAGGTCAGATAATTCCGACTGTAGGTCTTTTTACAAAGAGCAGCGCAGAGTGCGAAGCGAGACGAGAACGAGGGCGTCCCGAGCTCTCCTTGAAATAGACCACCGAATGTGGTCAAAACTATAGTGGGAGAGCTATCTGATTTATTCACGTGAGTTATATAATATTATTTACTAAAAAGAGGGTAAACCACGTTAGTTTTCATAATAAAAGCCTTACTTCAATATCTATCGTAGTCCCTTTCAAATAACTAATTATATCACTTTAATTACACCATAGGAAAATAAAATTGGAAGTATACAAATTATGGAATTGGTACATCTTATGTATTATTGGTATCGAAATGCAAACTGTCAAGAAATTACCAAGTAATCGAGAAATAAATTGTACTATGTTTAAATATTACGCTCTTTCTCAGCTCATAAGTTAGCCACTTGCTCACCTGATGGTAAGTGATGATGTGACCGAAGATGTTAAATCGACTTTAACTATACCTAATGGGAACTGTTAACTTACATTTTGAAAGAGATCAAATTAGAATTGGCAGTTAAACATTGCGATATCAGCAAATATCTAATAATAATCGATATCAAAGTAAATGCTGCAAAAATGCATTGTTTTAAGAATATATTTTTTGTGTTTGTTATAAATATATATTTGAAAAGGAATGTTTCGATGTGTTTAATTCGATTTTGAATTTGAATATCAGATTTCGTTGTTTTTTTTTAACATTCTATTAAAAAGGGTACCTAAGTAACGGCAAAAGTGATCCCTATCCTGCTATGCTGTTATCTAGAACTGGTTTTCAAGCCGTCGCGTCGGGAGATTTCGAAAGGACTTATTTTTATCTCTTCGGATCATGAGGTTTATAACCGTAGCTTCGGACAGTGCGAGTTTTTTTTGAGATTTTTTGCTTGTGTTAATAATGAAGTATAATTATCAAACTTGGGTGACTAAAAGGAAAAACAAATCTTTATAGATAACTCGGTACATAATCAAACCATAAGTTTTTTTCCTTTTTGACAACCAATTCTCTAACCTGGTATTCTACTCGAAATATATATTTTTTTAAAACCGTTAAAACAATATAGGTCCCAAAAATTACTTAATGAAAAAAAAATATTCTATATAGCATAGATAAATAGCGAAAATATTTTAATGCCAATGTTTCACTGGAATTGATACAAAGTACTAAATTAAGTAATTATAAAAATATTAGTTAGGCAGATTATGAAGTAAATAAACTTGTTTGCCGAGGTATGTTGTTATTTGCTATACATGTCTGTGGCGTTACCATATCTACTTTACATATTGTTAGCCTCTTTCATTTGAACATTAATAGGTAATATGTAACTAGAAGTAAGCATTCAAAAGATAGCTAATTCACAAAATATCAATATTTTCGTATTTTTAGTGCCTTATTTCTTGTAGTCTTTCATATCTTATAATATCTACTACGGGGTTCCATTTATTAGCTAATATTAAATAATTTATTTCCAATTTATATTATTAAAATGGATCATTATACAATACTATAATGTAAATTAAGTCAATAAGAAAAATCTCACTCATTGAACTCATTCATTGATTGTCCAAACATTGGAGATACCTACTAAGTAGATGTACCAACTAGTTGAACAAGATGGTACTAATATTTTATGTAAAATTAGTAGTTAATTAAATTTTGTATATCAAACACCGAATTACATAATTCTCGTTGACTTAAATTACATAGAATACATGTAGGTGCTGCGGGATCTTTATACAATACCTCTAACACAGGTCTACATATACCTATAAATACTTAACTAAGTGTATTGCACGAAAACTTGGATTTAAATACGCGTAACATCAACAATTTACATAATTACACTTAAAATTAAAACTGTTTTTAAATTCACTGTACGTTGAATTTTGTAATGACCATTCAGAATGCGCCGTGAAGCAAACACCCAATCATACTTAGTTTGATCTAATCACAAATGTTTGCTATAGATAGAACATGTCCAATCAACAAGCATGATCTATTTAACCAATCACGAGTTGTGCCTAGTAACGATAATGCCCAACCACCACCGCAGATCTTGAGGTGCCTTCCAACATTCTGAATGGCTAATGACGAAGCACGCACGTTTTATTAGCCGAATTTTGAATCAGGCATTCTATTTACTGATCGTCGCATTAGTCTGGGGCGTCTCCTCGCATTTGTTTTGTCCAGCCAAACCTATCGTTGAATCCTGCGAGCTTGATGCATTGATTGTGGATGAGCTTGGTTCAACGGTTGTTCAATTATGCATGCTTGGTCCAGTCGGATCTTCCAAGCACGGTAGAGGGATCGTTGATCCTTTGGCTGGCAAGCGGTAGTGTGACGAGGGCTGGTGGTGGATGGTCCGCGACGTGCATGCGTGTGTGTGTGGTCAGTAGAGATGCGCGGGGTGGTGGTGTGAGGGCGGCGGGAGGGGGGGCGGCTCGGTGCCCACGTCGATGTCTCCGGGACCGTCCTCCTCCACGCAGACGGAGGGGGCGCCCGGGGGGCGGGATAGTCCTCGCACCTGGAACGGGAGGAAATACTTGTCATGAGCTGTTTAAGTAGAACAGGTCACACGCATCATTAGTTACACAGTCATGATAACAGAACGCAGATGATAACAGCAGCTCAAAACTCAACATGATAGATGAGTAATTATCCTTATATTTGGGCGTGTATAGCGTTCTGATAATACTGGGTTAACCGCTAAAGTCGCCTGGTAAGCTGAGTTCCTTCAAAGCTTTAAGCAATCGCTGTCAAAAATAAATGATGTTTTATATGAATCCCTAGACAGTTTATAGGTAGTCTCTTTAACATGAGTCCAACTTGGTGGGTACCACGGTACTTAGTGTCAGACTTTCAGTCTCGAGACAGTAGTGCGTAAAAACTACTGTCTGTTTATGCGTGAAGGGCACTGAAGTAAAATTACTAGGCGAACGATACGCAATAACTAACGTTTCCGAGCTACGACCGCAGTGCAATGTTGCAGTGATAACGGTGGCGCTGCATCTGTAAAGGACAGGCGTGACCCTTAACATCAGGCGGGCGACTTGACCGTCTCATCGCTTCTTAACATAAAAAAAAAACTTAGGTACCTGTGGGACAAAAATAACAGTAGGTTCAATATACAAACCTACTGATTAGCGAAATGTGAGAAATTTGTGGAAGGTATATTTTTGATTTATATAACTTTATTTATAGTCTTTTACCCCTATTTTACCTGATGGTAAGTGATGACGTGGCTGACAATGTCATTCAAGCTCTCCTACAATTACTGACTCTGATGACAGAACAAGAACACACCGTTTGGTGTTTGGGTACAGATTTTCTGCTTGAAGACCACCATATTATAACGATTGCGATCCTAAGACAACAACCGGGACCGACGACGGAAGCGCTCAGTAGTAACGCCACTAGCGGTCATATTATACATAAAATATGTCGAAGGGATTGAAAGCCGTTGATTCAGATGGTATACCTGTTTATGTATGGAAGTTTTTAATAGCGGATGGATGGAATGGCTGACGGTATTCTACCGTAGGGGAGTCTGCGATATGTCAGACCCTAAGACTTGTCTGAGATGACGAGACTATGTCTCATTGCTAACGATTATGTTTTAAATATAGACCATCATCGTAAAGCCGGGCAGCTAGCCCGTTTCTCAATATTCCACAGGATTTATATTGGAGACTGTTCAACGTAACTGTACGATTTAAATCCTCCATCTCCTTTCCATTATCAGGCAACAAGGCTTACGGAAACACGTCAAGCGTTCGGTTCTAATCGTGCATCCCCATCACAGGATGGGATCACGTTTTGCACTATTATGCTCTGAACAGCAAAGGAATAGAACAACATTCCAGTGGCCTTATTGCTTGATAATGATAACCTGTGAGTTCTGACCACGACTAAAGTAGGTTCATTAATACAAATTTCAGACAAGAATCAGCTAAGGTGGATACTATGTCTATGTAAAAGAAAAAGAGTGCAGGAACTACTTATAGTATAAATCTTTACAAACAAGGATGTACAAGTAAGACTAACAACTGCAAAAAAAATAGCTATTATAAATAAGAGTATGTATTATGTACCTGTAGAAGTATGTTGTTGGAGAGTATCCTGGCCTGGTGCTCCTGCGCCTTGGCTCGCAGACACGCGATGCTGTTGTTGCGGAACGCCTCGGGGTCCTCGTAGGCGTCGCGCGGCGACACGTCGGGGGACGCGCGCCCCTTCGCAGACGACGACGCTGTCGTGCTGCTCGCTGGGGAACTTTGGGCCTTCAGGAGGAAACATAGCCAATATTAGCAACTAGTTGCCGTCACTACCTAACAGTTTCCTATGAACGCGCCCTGTAACGTGGCGGTAACGTTCCTTTCTTCATCTAAACTCTGTGAAAATGTTATTAAACAATAATTTTCATATCGATGCAATAAAAATAAAAACAAAGTAATGAATAAAAAGTTATTAGTTGTTTCAAGTGATTTTACTCAGTACTTTTCGAGACAATTTTCGATTTACGTCTTAAAATAACGTATATATTTAGTTTTTTTTGCACACTAATGGGTATAGATATACTTATAATAATTATACAATTTCTTTATAGCGTCGTGTAAATTTTTGTTTCCGTCTCGAAGGAGACGACCAATTCAGCTAAAAAATAACGATTTCACCATTGTACCCAACGTGCAAACCAGAAGCATAGCAGATAATATGAGGCTCAAGGATATTCACCCTACATTGTACCGAGTCTCACTTGGTAGGTATTTACAATATGACAAAACTACGCTTGAAGGAAACTGCTAAAAAGAAAGTAACCAACCAAAATGTTATTACAGATTTCTGTTGTTTTTTCTTTGTATTTTTTTATGAAGTGTTAAAAGATACAAATCGCCCATTTGATAGTAAACGTCACGTCTGTCTACTACAGTTTAATTTTTAATTGCCCGTTCTTCTCGCAGTGGCTCTATTCCTTTTTTTTTGCTGAACGTGGCAGTACTTTGTAGAATATTTCAATAATAAAATTTGTAATTGACCTTCATAAGAGCGTCGTAGACGCCTCAATTGAATGAATGATTTTGACTTTGAATTTGCTCGGAACTTGAAACGTTATTTCTTGTCTTGTTCGCTCAGTAATTTACTATTGAATACTACAATGGTGTCTTGGGGATATCAGTGTAAAATGCCAGTTCTTCAGAAGGCGCTGCTCCCCAGATTCTGGTAGTTTTCCCTTTGGTGCCTCATACGACTCTCACAGGAAGATATATGGGGTGCAACTATAGCTCGGCACTACATATATCGTACCATTACATACAAGGTATTGTAAAATATTATTAGATAGATACTATTGTGAAATGCAGTCACATCGCTAATAAGGAATCTCTTCCATAGATATAGGAAGAGATAGGTTGTAAAACTGACGCATTAACGGTCTGAAACTCGTCTGAGTTAGAATTACCACCTTGTTCATTGGTGCTGTCATAAAGCAGTGTTTAGGTTCTATACTATGTAGGTACGTATATAGATGTGTTCTGTATTAAAGGACAAATTGTATGAAAATTTGAATAGAAATAGGTAACCAAGCAAAAACCCAAATCAAAAATGTATCACCAATAAAAATGATATAGGTATTTCAGATGTTTTCTAAGACCAGAACGGAGATGTACTAGAATTGTAGAAAATGATTTATGGCGGAGATTATTTTTTTTATATTAAAGAATGTTGTCATCAAATTTTTCTGTTGATTTATTGCATCAACAATATAGTTAGGTGAGCAGGGGATGCAGAAATAATACACGTGCATCTTATGTTTAGCAGTAATCGACTTAAATTTGTCGCAATCAGATTATGGCATACCCCTTTATGGGAGAAGCTTCTGTACAATAGTGGACGCTTAGGTAGTTGATAAATAAACACTAGTTAGTTACCTGGTTATCATGGTTGTCGTGATGATGCGGCGAGGCGGAGGCGGCTCGGTCGGGCTCCGCCTCGGACCCCTCGCGCTCCGACCCCGACTCCTTGAGGTGCTGCGCCGCCTCGATGGACTTGCGGTGCATGCCTGGAGACAACAGTGTCTACATTCAAACTTACTTCATCAGTTATATCACATTAATATTATAAATGGGAAACTGTGAGGATGTAAGGACCCCACAGGTTGAAACGACTCAACCAGTTTGCACGAAACTTGGAGAATAAATATGCTTATGCCCTACATTAACACATAGAACATCACTTTTTATCATCATCAATATGAGTTTCAGCATTGTCCACGCGCGGGTGAGAGAGCTGCGGAGCACAGCTAATATAATAAAAAAAAGTCGAAAGACTCATATAATAGTATATGGTTACATATTTTGAAGCAGTGATGTCTCAGTGACATTGGCTATCGACTGCCGCGCAGCAGGTCCATGGTTCGAATCCCGCCGCGGGATTGAGATTCACCGCATGGTGGAAGGGCATTTTGCGAGTGCCCGTGTGGCTAGCGACCACCCTCAAGTAGAAAATCTGTCGCTAAGCCGCTAACGGCGTGTTCTGGCAGCCTTCCTTGAGAGGCAGTGAAATTACAGGCACATGAGACTTTACAACTACGTCTCAAGGTGACGGGCGCAGTGCAATCCGTGACTTGTGACGATATGCATCTGTTATAGGCAGAGGATACCGCTTAACATCGCCTCGACCTTGTTTCGTCACAATAACATAAAAAAAATATATTAAAAACCATCACACCTGATACCCGTATATATCTAATGTACCTATATATATCTATGTCTTAAGGAGTAGGGGGCGTATACTATGTAATATATATTTTTAGGTTCAATGCAATAATTTCATACCTAGGAATGTTACTGTCAATAACTTCAACCCGATTAAACCCAGTACGTCGAGATAATCACCATAATCTCAAGATACAGGACGCTCCGCAAGCAGTTACAATAAAACGTTGACAATTCTAGATATAGCTAGGGCGGTCAGTGTCTTCTAGATATATGTAGAAGACGCTGACCGCCTTCTGCTATTTATCCCTTAGTTTGTGCTTTTTGTTACCACTCGGGAAGAGAAATACAAATGTCAGTGAGTCATCCCGTGTGCAGAATGATAAGTTACATAAACAATACAAAAAACTCTGTTTAACAGACCACTATCACATCTACGAACTATTTGAGATTAATTCTTTGTTTAATTTCTAGCTCAAATGAAATTAAAAGAACAAAATTAACTGTTACTTTGACAGATGTCATAACTAGGACCTATTCTTTCTGTTGCTATAAATGTACTTAAGGATAGTTATTCTACCACACCAGTTTTTTCCGGATAGTTCGATTAATTGTACCTTTTCAACAGATCGGAACAGCTTTTTATGCCTGATAGGTAAGCCTTTGACCACTATCTCACCTGATGGTAAGTGATGATGTGGTCGAAGATGTTGTACAGGCTAACCTAGAATTACTGGCTCTCAAGGAAAACTGCCGGAACACACCGTTAGGTGCTTGGCGACAGATTATCAACTTGAGGGTGGTAGCAGCCAGGCGGGCATTCGCAAAGTGCCCTACCACCATGCTGTAACGACTGCCATCCTAAGACAACAACCGGGACCGACGGCTTAACGTGCCCTCCGAAGCACGGAAGCGCTCAGTAGTAATGTCACCAGCGGTCACCCATCCAACTCATGACCGCGGCGGACGTTGCTTAACTTTGCTGATCGATTCAGAATGGTTAAGCAAACTTCGCTAAGAGCGCTTAATTAATATGACCCTAAAGTTATTCGATGGCAATAACTTAGATATATTTGAAACGTAAATGCCATTAATATTATAAATTGACAGAGAGGCTATTTCAGATTTAGTCACAATCCTTCCCCCTCCGGCGCATTCTCTCGTCCTGCCCATTAATCCTACCCCTTCATAAATTGAAATATAAAATGCAAAGATATAAAACGTGAGATGTACTACAACACCACGACTACATTACTCATGCAGGATATAGGGTTGTCTCTGCTGAGTTTTCTTAAAACAATGTACCTACAAAGTATGGTAAAGTAAATTCAGCATTCGCCGATCACACGTAAATCAATTTTAAATTAAGCTGTCAAATGTCAAGTGATGGTTGCGTGTATTTCATCAGAAGAACTGCTGTCTCTTTCCATCTTCAACCACATTATCACTACAATGGGTGAGATTTTAGTCTAGGCCTATATCATTGCTAAAGTAAATTCTAGAAAGATTTCTTGTCCGGCAGACAGCTAAATGTGTAAGGTGTGCTATGTAATCACACCACAGCATAGTACATTAACGCTGCGAATCAAGCGATGGATAAAGGCAGGTAGAAAGGTTACTCCTATGGAATCTCCAAGAGGTTGATCGAAAGTCAGATAACTGACGATGATTTCTGGAGAATCAAAACGCGAGAACTGTTCCGAGGTTTACGTGATTTTTCTCAAGTCACTGTAACCAGATTATAACCAAGTAGGAAGTAGTTCGTGTTGAGCTATCACCAAATATATTGTTTCAAAAGTTGAATGTTGATACGATAACTTAACACTTGATTATGTATCCAGGTTAAAATTCTGGACTGTTTATTTAAGATTATTACGATATTTAGTAAATATATTTATTAATAAAGTAAGATTAGTAAGATTATTTATTTATCTACTATGGAGAATTTCCAAAGAACCTTTCTAAGGAACCCTTATTTTTAATACGCGTCACTAAAGCTTATCGTCTTATGTGGATCTCAGTGGAAGATGGCAGTTCTTTCGTAAGCGGTGCTCCCACCTTCTAATAATTATCTGGTTGTCGCTTCTTTCGACATTCGCAGGATATAGGGGGGTCCAATGCTAAGCCGTTAAAAACAAAAGTCAAAACTTTCACAATTTTATGTAAATATAATTATATGCGCATGTTTTGAGGCAATAGACCAATAGCTAGTAAACCATAGTGCCTACTGACCACACATCATATGTATAGAATCAGGGTAAAGATGAAAAGAAGTAAAGCCTGATTCAATCAATTTTCAAAGTACCTATGCTTTTTAATTAAACGAGATGAGGGCAGCCCTGGATTAGGCATTACTGGAGAAGTTCACATCTCGGCAGTAAATAAGGCGCCTGATTAGGTATGCGCCGCTGTTGACGACCCCCGCAGTAAAAATCTCGTAAAAATACTACAACTTGGGATATTAAAGTTTTCCTTCTTACTTTCTCGTCTTGAAGCAACTAGGTAGGTACTTTTTTACTGTAGCACATAGTCTGTTACATATTCCTTATACTCAGTTAGAACTAGTTGCATGACGATGGCGTTAAATTAGTCCAAGTTTTATTTCCAAATTTCATGTACGTAGATGAATTGCAAATTACATCAGTGAGAGATACGTGTATACAAAATGCAGTGTTTACAAGCTTGACTTTTTTTTTTTATTGCTGATAGGTAGTAAGCCTTTGACCAAAATCTCACGTGATGGTAAGTGATGATGTGGTCGAAGGTGTTAACAGGCTTAACCTAGAATAACTGGCTCTCAAGGACAGCTGCCGGAACACACCGTTAGGTGCTTGGCGACAGATTTTCAACTTGAGGGTGGTCGCTAGCCAGGCGGACATTCACAAAAATGCCCTTCCACCATGCGGTGAAGCTCAAGCCCGCGGCGGGATTCGAACTATGGACCTGCTGCGCGGCAGTCCATAGCCAATGCCACTGAGCCATCACTGCTTCAAACAACTTGACTGTAAATGATTGGGCAGACAAAGAGGAGCGTTGGCATCCGGGTATAGAACACATCGCTGACAGACGCACGACCAAGTCTGCTGTCTGTTGAACATGCTCAGGACAAACCCAACTATTACAACAACAATCCACAAATTCGCGCCAGAGAGACCCTGTTTATGCCAAGAATGTTACACGAAGCTATTTAAATCAAAAAGTCAAGAAGCCCAAACTTTATTAGAGATGATACAAGTACCATCTGCTTAGGTAGAATCTTGTTGTCAAATTCATTAAATCCCTTGGCGGAATAAAATCTGATCTCTGGACACTGTAAGCGAATAGGGAACGTTATCATTAAAATAAAATTTCTGACGGTACAAAATAATTTCTTAATAATTCAACTAAGATATAAAACCGTTTAGTCACCCCGTGACCGCGATCACTGCATAGTGTTTGAAACGTGTCGGGACAAAAGTAATAAATATATGCGATTTAAACCGTTTAAAGTTGTTTAATACGAGTATTATGTGTAATAATCGCGAAAATCTAAGACAAGCTTAAGCTACGTGGTAATAGTTAGCATCTACGAAGTTAAGCATGGTTACAAAGTTTTTAGAATTGTTTTTCTGACGATGCTTTCAGGACTAATCGTATTGTGAAGCACACAGATGGTGTGATGTCTAATCTGGATGATTTTGACGTCAGGCAGATGCCATGACGCCATACTACTCCACTTCTTGACTTTTCTGTGGTTAAGATAGAAATACGAATAGGTATGCATGGAGTTTCTTTCGTGATGAAATCCTAAAAGTGGAAGGTCATCAAAAAACCAGAATCAACGACATAAGACCTTATAATATACAAGTTGAGTCGAATAAACGATAAACCGTTGAATAAAGTTTCTTAGTAAAGATCACGATTTAAAGAACAGAGTTGATTTTCTGCTATGGTGCCATTAGCCGAGGACATTGTGAAAGTAGCAGGAAGCGAAGATGGGGAAATAGCAGTTCAAGCATTAGAGTTCAAAAACGTATGTGGAGGAGCAGCGTCCGTCTGCTAGTTGATAGTGCAATTTCCAAAGTTTAACTTTGGACCATATGGACTAAGTAGGAAAGTATAATTTTTATTTCCTATGTAAGTACTGAGCTTTTTCTTCAAAAATTATACTTATAACACCAAATGAATGTATCTCACACATTTCTGTAGGAAATTGCAAGAACTATATGTTTCAGCTGGATTGTCCACTGCTGAACACAGCTTGCCATAATCCCTACGCTTGACAGACGTCTTGGGGATCACAGTATAAGAAGGCAGTTCATCGGACGGTGCTATTGCCATTTTGTGGTATTTGACCCCCGGATACATTATATACATTCTAAATGTTTAATATGGTGTTACTTCTGATTTCCCAAGTACAATAATAATTCACTTTGCAAGTATAGGTACAAGTTTAACTATGGACTTATATAGCTTACTATGAACACCTAATAGTAAACTAATAAAACTAACTAACAAGTTATCTTAAGCTTGTTTTGGTGAGAACAACCACAGTGTCAGATGTTCTGAATCAAACAGTAGTGTGCCAACACTATTGTGTTACGATGTGAATGACACTGCAGTAAGTGAAATAACCGAACAAACGAGACACAAGAAATAACGTGTCGTAGTGACGAGTGCAGTGCAGTGTCACGCAGAACAAGAATGGTGACACTGGAACTGTAATGGACAGGCTTGTGATGATTGATGATACTTGATGCTTTCCATCAGACGGGTGAATTGTTTGTCGTAAAAAAAATAAAAAAAACAACCCACATGATAAACCTACATGACAAGGAGTATGTATGTGTACTTTATATACACGTATATATGTGGGTACCTCTGAACGATAACTAAAGTAATGTACCGAACATAGTCGTGTGCGGTTCAGCTGTCATTTGTGAGATGACTTTATCGAATCTCACCATAGAATCAGACCATGCAGATAGACACCGGTCTTTGTTTATGACTGGATAAGTACTAAGAGCTAGGACAGCGTGCAGCGTTCCTCATTACCATACTATGTGCCGAGGGTGCAGGCGGGTAGGATTGCATGTTTACGAGCTTTCCTCGTATGCTGCTATGAGTGGGGGATATTAATTATGCGATGAGTTATGAAGTAAAATTCATTGTTACCATATCTACTACTTTCTCCTGATATAAATACCTATACCTATGTCTTTTATTTATTATTTTATCGCTAATGCCTTAAACCTTCCTATCTCACTTGTTGATAAGTGATGATGTGGTTGAAGATGATTGTAATGGTTATAGAAATAGTAAACAAGCTTAACTTAGCATGGGAACATGTTCTTAAGGATAGCTGCCGGAATCAACCGTTGGAAACTTGGTAACAGATTTTTTACTTGGTTATAGCTTGCTAGGAGAGTATTCACAAAATGCTTGCTTTTATTCATCTTAATATTTTTAAGATGAATAACACAGTCTAGAAGACTTCACGTACTTATACAACCTACAGCACAAGATAAAGTTTTATATCTATTTTTTTCCATTTTTCCCGATAGATTCAACATGGGTGTCTTCAAATCGAGAGTAAATAGGTTTCTTCTAGGTAAGCGTGCTCCATCTTAGACCACACCAATGCTTAACATCAGGCAGGGTGTGATCAAACACGAAATCTATTATGATTAAAAAAAACTGTCTCCTCATTATCATGGTGAAATTTGATGTTGAATAAACTCTTAAAAGTGAGGCATAATAAGCTCAAAGGCCGCTTGATGTTAAGCAGGGCTTTTGACTTGACGTTCAGAACACGTGATTTATTCCGTTTACCACCTAGTATATCTCTAAATTGTTCCAGTCTGGCCCTGACTCACTTTTTACTTGATTGATAAGCCTTTAATAATTCATAATAAACCTTACTTTAATAAGGAATAAAGCAATGCAAACACAGGGTTTGTACAGGCGTCACGCTGAACATACTGCAGAATTTAGATTTACCAACGTTACCTGTCTCAAATGTGAACAAAATAATTATTGTTTGTCCATTCCTGTTATCACTAAGCAGATAAGTAGCTAAAACAAGTTTGGTACAAAATGGTTTTTGTTTCAACCTCACTAATGTAAGGAATACCCGAGCGGTAATAGTGCCTACCATTCCGCATGTCCATGGTTCTATCCTTTTGAGCTTCGTCGCAGGTGGAAAGGCTTTTTGCGATTGCTCACCAACCTCACGAAGAAAATCTGTCGCAAAGAATCCAGCAGCATTCCTTGAGAGCCATTAAAATATTATGAACAGGCACTCATGTGCCCGTACACATACAACAACTGTGTCAGGAAATGCATCTGTTATATGAGAGATGTTACCGTTTAACATCAGGTGGGTCTAGAGCTTTAAATATTTTTATGTTTGCAATAACGCATGCTCTACGGATTACATTACAAAATTACAAATTCCCGAGGGGAAAAATTTAAGTCATGTGTCATCCCAATACGATTGTTAAAGAACGATAGGAAAAATTTGAGTTATGACTCATTGTCATGTTACCTCAATTGGATTATGGCATACCCCAGCTAAAAGGGTGGATGGACGCGGGTTCGAATCCCGCACATGAGTTAATTTTTTCCTCTCGTGAATTTATAATTCTATAGGGTCTAGCTAGAGCTTATTCCTACACGATAGCATAAAAAAAATACTATTAACCCGACGTGCCATGACCCAGGCCAATTGCTCACTGCACGTATCTACCTAATAGTCATTAGCAGCGCCGAGTCCCAGACATCCGGGATAATGGCGCACAGCCTGATTTCCCGTTTCCCGACATTACTGTTGGCAAGTTTCTCCATTAGTGCGCGTACATAAATCGTGTTGATTTAGGTAAAGTAGTTTAGTTTTACTGTGATATATTGGTGGGCAATTTGGATAGTTCATTGTTTTGATTAGATGATATCATGTGTAGAATGCAGCGTTCAAACGCATCTTGAAAGCATTTTGAGAACTGTCCAAAGAAATAACCCAAAAAAGAGTAATTAATACACTTAGTATTAATTAAAGATACAATCAGGGATTCCCATTCATCCTGCCAGCTACCAAGCGCAGTTTCGTAACCCCGTGGATAATTTATACGTCACTAGCGGGAAGCAATTATTTTGCTAGACAATGAATCAATAAGCCAAGCTACTTATCAGTTTTGTGTTCGGTTTTACTCGTATTTGATACTTATTGTGCAATAATGTAAGTATCGATTTAGTGCCCATGAGCACTATAGTCAGTTTAGTATTTTTACTAAGTTTAGTACTATGAAACCAGATGAGAATAAATTAATAGAAGATATTATTTGTTTATTTATTAAAAATAACAAACATTTTCTAATTATTTTAAGATTACATACATTATATACATTTTATAAATTTTTAACAAAACTTTTTAAAAATATATCTAGCCTAATTTTTGCCTAAATTTTCTGCTAAGCCGACGTGACGTCAATAATGATTGTGACGCCCCGTAGTCTAGCTGGAATACTAAAAACTGAAGCTGAATCTTTTATTTATTATTTATATAAAAAATAACAATGCGGTACAATTTATTTTATACAAATAATGCGTTTGGCATTTATATCTTATGTTTACGATGTTAAATAATTAGCAATTCGTAGATTTTAAAACCTTAATCAAGAATTAAAGAATTTAATAGATGACTGATATTATATCAAGGATATCTCCTAATAGGCAAATTTAGATTAAAATGATGTGCTGTAACACGTCTTATAAAGTGAGGGACCATCAAGAGCATGATGAAAGCAATATCTTTTTCCACAAAAGCGCTACTCAGCTCAGTCGCATCTTCACAAATGTCACAATGACATATTCAATAAACCTACCCGTAATTACGGCATACTCTTGCAAAATCCTATTTTGTTCAATCTAGCAATTGTTACTTTCATTCAAAGTGCAAAATTCACTTACCTGATGATGACAGAAAGAGCACTTTTGTCTTTGCAAAGTCATATTTTTCACTTTAGATAATGACAGTGAGTATTGCCAGTGTCATTTGACGGCAAGATGAAAGGAACGTGTACAAAGCAAGTGGATAATAGGCAGATAATTCTATAACATGCTCTTCTGATGCATTAGAATCCATTTGTGTCCGATGTATGAAGTGTCGCTTCTGTATGCCATACTTACTCTTTGCTATTCGGATTTACGTTTATATAATATATTTGCTATTTTTATAATTAATGGAACATCTATTCACTCAATGATTAATTAATTCGGATAGGTTTGTTTATGTCACTTGCAAAGGATTATCACCTATTATTGACATAATAATTTATAACACTGACGGATATAAAATTATATAATTACTAATATATAATATAAACTCCCGTTTAAACTGTCTATTTTAGTCTTGTTTGTTTATTTTGTCAATTTATAACTGAATTTTCAAAATTGACAATTACTTTTTTGTTAAAAATATTATCGACGTTACCTACTACGTTTAGTATAAAATTTAATTCATGTTACACCTTAAATAATAAGGAATGCTTACAATTATAAATATGTAATAATACATAAATATGTAGGTATTTGTAATCTTAAACAACCTCTTAATAGAACCTTAATCAAACACCAGCACCAGCTTATTTACAAGCACATCCAAAACCATAGAATTGAAAAGTCCTCCCTCCACCAGAATTCCACGCAGCACTCCAACATAAATAATGTAAACGGTAAACATACCACACAAAAGCAGTACCTAACCCTCCCGGTAAAAAAGCTTTAAGTACATAATTAATATGTGAGCTGCCTGCCACTGCTCAAATCTGCGGTAATCAAGGCTTAGACAATGCCGCCGCCATCTTGCCTGCGCCCCCCGCTTTCCTCCCCACCTCCCCACACCCCCCTCTCTCTCTCCCCACGGGACGCCTCCCGAACCCAGGCTTAAGGGGGAATTCAGCCTTTATTAATTCATATCTGTACTCGGTACAACTCGTTTGCGTATTTAATTCTGTGTGCGTGCGTGAGTGCGTTAGTGTTGACGAGATTACAGCTAAGAGGTCTTGTAATTACGTTTTAATTTGTTTTTGGCTATTAAACGTTATGTTGACTTACGAGTTAAAAAGTGATAGATTAGCAATTTGTAGACCATTGCTACGGGTTCTCTACGAGCATCTACGAAAGGTCTACGAAATTATTTTATTTAAAGTTAAATACCTTTTCAACAATTTGTGATTTCAAACTTAACACTACTAAATGGGTACCGAACATTCGAAAATGGCGATGCAATTTTACAAACAGGTTTTATTAGCTTACAACATTTTAACATTAAAACCAATTCACTAATATTTTGTGCTGACTTTTAATTTCCTAAACAGTAACGGGCTATATACAGTAGTACCTAGAATTAAAATATATATATATAATCAGATAACATACGTCCTGTGCAATAGAACGAAAACATTGCAAAAGCACATAAACTATACTGCACGCTGGATAAACATCCTTTCACGCATCCGCTGAAACAAATAAAGCCTTCTCATAAGCTGTCAGTGGATTCTTGTTTTCGTAAACAACATCTAACAGTCTCTTCGACTTTATATTTATATCAGCAGAGTTAAGTTTGTCGTGCTCCGGGTGTATAAGTAAAGTTGTCAAGAGAGGAGCCTTCTCGTAGTGAAAAATGAACATCTCTTGTTGTTGGGATTAAAAATTATACGAAG
The DNA here is from genome assembly GCA_963854805.1 of Plagodis dolabraria. Taxonomy (NCBI): domain Eukaryota; kingdom Metazoa; phylum Arthropoda; class Insecta; order Lepidoptera; family Geometridae; genus Plagodis; species Plagodis dolabraria. The sequence continues at coordinate 1,356,269 of OY978453.1, read as the reverse complement.
CTTTGTCTCTTTGGTTTTTAAGCGCTGCAGCGCTCGCGTAAAGACAGTTTATGTAACAGTTATGTTATTCTTTATCAGAAATCGTCGCAGTTTGTCCTTTTGAGTCGTTGGTATTGTGATTGTACAAGTTTATAGACATTGCGATTAATGAAAGGGTTCATGAATCGTAGTTATAGACGTAGTGCTGTGTTTCTGGTGGCTTATAGTTTGTTCCATTGTTTTAGGAGACTCCGATTGTACGTCGCGACTGATTGATACCTAGTTGTTATTGTTTAATCGGGAACGATTCCTTTTTGTTTTTTAATGGCCGTATGCTTTTATTGACTAAACATTACAAAGCATATATGTACAATACTACAGCTAATAAACTGAGAGCATTTAGACAGGCCTGCAGGTACTCCAAATGTTTCTTTTTGTTGGTATGTAATTAACGAGACATAATAATACTAACTCACACTAATCTGCCAAAACAGTTCTTGGTATTTCAAACAAAGGCAGAACATTTTACGAATGCTCACCTGGCTAGCTACTACACTCAAGTAGAATATATGTCGCTAAGCACCTAACACTTGTGTCATTGCATCTGTTATAGGCATACGTTACCACTTAACATCAGGAGGGCTTCTTGCTAGTTCCGTCATAATACAATAAAACAAAGTTTTGGTTATTATGTTACCTCTTTGTTCCAATTTCGTTCAAATACATAGTATGATCGGAGAAGATTTTGAAGAGAGACTAGATGCAAATATGTTGAAGAGCATACTAAAAAAAACAGGCGGAAGACCAGCTGAGGATAATTTAATTATAATCATATCCTTTTCTGTACGATTTAGCCATATATTAAACATATAGAGTTTATTTTTAGTTATTTGTTTTAAAATTTTTCCCCTCGTAAATTTTTAATTTTGTAATAAAAAGTTACTTTTTAATTAATATAGTTAATAAATCTTGTTACCTAATGTTTAGATGTGCCATACATTGAATCAATTTAGCTTATAAGTTAATAATTATCAACATCTGTGGATATCTATGGTTTATATAATTAGGTAATATTATTAAGCTAGCTACCCAGATCAGTTATTTAATAACCTAGTACGAAGCCATGCAATACCTTCCCGAAGCTAGATTTTGTTCAAGAGCCAAGCTAATTATATAAACAAGGCAGTGACGTATTTAATTATGTATGTATGTTTGTGTGGACTCACCGGGGTGTGGTGGTCGCGAGGGGGGTGGGGTAGCCGCTACTGGCGCCCCTCTGTCACTGCGCTCGACTCTTAAACAAAATCACCACGGTCAGATTGGGCCTAACCTTTTTCATATCTTTTTGGAGAAACCCTGATTGCTAAAAGGCTCATTTTTAAGTTTTTATTTTACTGCGAGGGACTGTCGAGAGGCTCCCTTTGTTAGAAACAAATGCTGATCATGGCTTATAACTTGAGTGATCGTAGAAAGTTACAGTTCTATGATAGCTTGATTCAGTTTTTAAAATGGTCAGTGTTTCGGTGACTAAAGTAAGGATTGCTTTTTAAGCATTTGGTTCATTTCGAATCTATTGGATAAGATGTAGTAGCTAGTTAGATAGATAGTTTGCTGCCTCGCACTCATGGAATCTTACATTAATCACTTACCTGTACGTGAACGAGATAGATACGTCATAAGAAGCGAAAAGTGCTGAAACACTTTTCTATGATATCTAGTGATGATACGGAGCAGTCACCAGTCGTCCTGCTTGGCACTACACTGCGCTCGTCACAACAATATATTAATTCTTATATCTCATTCATCCAGTAATTTCACTTATTACATTACCTTTCACGCCTAGTTTATGTTAAGTCTTAACGTTGCTTAAAAGCATTAGTGTTGGCACACTACTGCTTCAAGGCAGTATACTTGACGCTGCGGTTTTTTTTATGCTTGATAGTTTAACCTTTGACCACTAACCTAGAATTACTGGCTCTCAAGGACAGCTTCCGGAACACACCGTTAGGTGCTTGGCGACAGATTTTCTACTTGAGGGTAGTCCCTCAAGTAGAAAATACAAAGCTAGCCAGATCGAAATCGACTATCTATCAAAACGAAATGTTGCTCGGAGTCAGCGTAGTCATTCATCTAATTTAAGCTCCTAATTCGTAAAATCCCTCTAACATTCCGTAATGAATTAATAAAAATTTTCATTACTATTAATAAACAATTTTCATCAATCGGCTCCCGTTCGATGTCATCGGTCCACCAAATAATCGGTCACATGATAAAAAGATAAAATATTCTATTGCTTTGCACATAGACACAAATCTTGTTATTTAAAAATAATATAATAATTCGGTTTTTATGAATGTTTCCGTAGAGTGCCGGGTAGAATGTGTACCCGTGGGTGTCTTAAGAGGCGACTACGATAACATACCAGAAGGTGCAGCAGCACTTTCTGACGAACTGATACCACACTGCTATCCCCAAACTGCCTGCCAAGCGTGGGGATTATGGCAAACCCCCCATATTGAGGAGGCTGTGTTCAGCAGTGGAGTATCCGGTTGATACAGTAGTACAGTATGAATGTTTGGCAGGAAACTCTTTCTTGCTACCTCAAGCGTTAGTAAGTGATGTTGTGGTCGAATGTGTTAATGCTAGACCTGGCATGAGAGTAACCCTGGTTATTATGTAAAGCAGTCCTTAGGATCGCTAATTACTTCTACTCTATTACTTTACATATTTTTGTGTTATATGCCAGGTGAACATGAAAAATGTCTTTCTTACCACCGAGCTGTAAAACCTCTAACCCGCGGTAAGATTCCAAGATACAACTATCTTGAAAACCAGACCTCCATATGAAGTAGTGTTAGAGAAGAGGCCGTAGACTAAAGTAGTATAAGACGTTCTCACCGCACTCACCTAGCAGCCAGGGCGCCACCTGGTCGTTCTCCTTGGCGCTCTTGAGGATGGTCTCCGGCAGCGGCAGCGAGTGGCGCACCATGGCCCCGTACAGCCCGTACTCCGCCATGATCGTGGACCGGCCCCAGCACTTCTCCGTCTTTCGCCATTTCGCGCGACGGTTTTGGAACCACACCTGTTGACATAAATACTATCGTTACTGGCAAGGTACCATGAGGTTCCTTGAATTTAATGATAGAAATTTGACTTTGAGACTCAGCGGTTTTCAAGGATCGAGTTTTTTGGTCTACCCCATATAATTTTTTCTGTGAAGATTACTACACCTTGCATGATTTTGAGGAAGTATAGAGAGTTAATTTGACCTCACATCTTTTTTTACATCTATTCTTAAGCCATCTGTTGCTGGACATTCAATATACCTATTAGTCTTATTATTGATATTTCCTTAATAACACTCAAGGACCAAAAATAACTTAAAGATAAATCACTTAAACGTTGACGTTACAATTATGAGATACAAAACCAGCTTATTATAAATTGGCAATTTGTATAACAGTTATGTTCCGACAGCATCGCTCGCATTCACCAAACACGATCGCGATTCGCGACTAAGCGCCGAAAACAAACCAATTAGCGGGGACAATGCGCAACTAAATTAAATTTTCAAATTCGCCACCAGCGCTCGGTGTTTACCCGACTACTCGGGGTAGGGTTGTCACATGGTATTAATTAAAGTTATCGTGTATGCTTGTGGTTCACTTTTATAATAAGTATTTCTATTAGCCTTTTTAGCTAATAATGAGTTTAAAGTAACTGCCAATATATATTTTTGTAATTATACATATAAGCAAGCCTTTCAATGCAGTGTCACCTGATGGACAGTGGCGACGCGGTCCACGATAGAAATGCTTGCCTAGCAGATAACTACCTATTCGCACTGTACTTGAAGACTCCCGGATTATATCTATCGGGAAATAGAGACGCTCGCTAGTGGTGGTGATTTATTAGGATACACATCAATGCCTTGTCAGGTATGCAACGATCTAATTATCTAAAGAAGACAGGAGACGTACAACCCAATTCCGCAATTTTTATATTGTATAAAAGTAACAACACGAGCGAGGATAATGGTGTATTTAACTTATAACTAGTGTTCGGACAACATTTGCGTTTACCTCCTTGCCTTTACGTATAGTTTAGTGGTTTCTATCAGTGCTCATAATTTTGTATCAATATTTTTATGTATGTCTCAATTTGGCTAAACAAGCATTTTATAAAGCTAAATAATAGAAAAGACAGTGTACATTCAGATCACTATACATTCATTCAAATTTCTGCTACAAGCAGCACAAGCGTGGTACTGCCTAATATTAATAGTACATGAACAATGCATTGAGATTGATCTGGAAAAAAATGATGAACAATTTTAATAATTACAAACACTGCAGGCAACTTCTGAAAAATTGAGTTTAAGACTATTTAAGTTGCAATAGCGCTAACCCTAGGCAACATGTGCTACCGGCGCGGCGCGGCGGCGACCACACAGGCACGTCCTCTGCTCCACAAAACAGTTAATTTCTAATTAAATTTGTTAATTATACTCCATCCGAGCTACGCTGGATAAATTAATACTACTTTAGTATTATGTTACGAAACTATGTATACTTGCTATCACTGATACAAATACTTAAACAAATAGTGTCGATGAATGATGCAACAGTAATACTAATAATTTTAAAAAAATACTATAGTAATCAGAAAAATATTAACTAAACGGATTATCACGTTTAATTATAAGTGAGAGGAGATGATTTAATATGTCCTTATTAAATTAAAAATATGTTTCTAATTGTAATGAGTACCTACAATTGTCAATAAGTAAATATTCTCTGGTATTATGGCTAGATAACGAAATGGGACTAAATTATAATATAACAATTATCGCATGGTTGGTAACATCGATTGCATTACTAAAACCCTATAAACTTTGTTACATATATAAACGCCGGCTGTCTAGCTACGATGTCGATACCGATAATTTACGATACCGGTTGTCCTTTTTTTTTTATTGCTGGTAGGTTAGCCTTTGACCACAATCTCACCTGATGGTAAGGGATGATGTGGTCGACGGTGATAGCAGGCTTAACCTAGAATTACTGGCTCTCAAGGACAGCTGCCGGAACACACCGTTAGGTGCTTGGCGACAGATTTTCAACTTGAGGGTGGTCGCTAGCCAGGCGGGAATTCGCAAAAATGCCCTGCCACCATGCGGTGAAGCTCAAGCCCGCGGCGGGATTCGAACCATGGACCTGCTGCGTGGCAGTCCATAGCCAAAGCCACTGAGCTATCACTGCTTCAATATCCTGAGGCTATCTTAATACATTCGTTGTTCTTAAAATTTTACCAGCAACAAGATGTTACTATATTCACTTTCCTTTTATTATTATTTTTAACTGATCCTAGCAAAGCATGATTCAAAACAAACTTTAACATTTTGTAAACAATAGACCCCCAAGAGGCCTGCCAAGCATGGAGATTATGGCAAATCCCCCCTTAAAGGCTATGTTCAGCAGTGGACAATCCGGCAGATACAGTAAACTTTAGAAATTGTAAAAAAATCAATGTTCACTTACTTTTTAATTTTAATAATATTATGTTAATAAAATATTATTCGAAATTAAAAAAAATGCAGTTGTAATCTTGTTTCAAAGTGCTTTCCAGTTAGTACGTATATCGAAGAAAATGTTTCATCCTATAATACAAAATACAGAAGCTTAATAACATATTGTATGAAGTTTGTGAACTCAAAACTCGGGAACGCTTCAGTGCTGATGCTGTAACGCCCTGTAACGTATAGGTATGCGCTGCATACCTATACGTTACAGGGCGTTTAGGGACGCGATTTAGGGACTTAATATGGTAAGAGATTATGTGCACATAAGGTGCACAACAATCTCTTTTCTCTCTCCCTCTTTCTCTGTTATTGCGGCAACATCCCAGTAATGGCTGGACGTGAGTATCCAGGTCCCAGAATTAACGTGTGTAGCAGCATACATCTTATTCGGCGCATTCTTTACTTAAGCAACCGTCTGTGACAACCAACAGTAACATATGAAACGTAAGCCTGTCTAATGAAAATCTGATCGTACTAGCACTTGTAACCACATTTAATCCCATTAAACCATTAAATGCCAGGAGCACTTGATGAATCAAAGATTAACGGGTCAAGTCCCGCGTGGAAAAGATTACCGGCGAAATAAGTGTTAATACCGGTAAGCCTGCTGACGCCGGCATTGTCAAGACAAGGGTTGTTTGCGGGGGAACGAGTTAATTGTTTATTCAGTCCCTGAATTCAACTGAGTTACAGTTTTTCAATCATCTGATAAAACATATCGGACTGATAAAATGTTAATCGATTAAATTTAAAATAAATGAACTTTTTTTAAGAAGAAACCTACATCCGCATTTTTTTTTATATTAGTTGCAAATAATGGCACTTATTTGGCTTAACAAATAATCTTTGCAACCCAATGGGGCATGCTGGGCACGCTGCCAACTGGTAGTGGGCTGTAGCTTTTGTTGAGCAGCTGTAGGCCCGCAATTGCTTTTGGGTTGCCTAAATACTTTCAGTGTAGTAGCTGTAGTGTTGTATGTATACATGTTGTAGTATTATGTTAACAAAGGCATACCGCCTTTGAAACGCGATGCAATTACATTAACCTGCGAAACTTTTATACATTTATAAGTCATCTTTTGACCAGAAGCTGAATGTGCCAGTTATCTCACCAATAAGTACTTAAGCGATTATCTAATAGATATATACCCTTAAGGAAGATAACGAGCGGCATATCAGGCACGTGTGTCAGGTGTAAGGTGCACTATTAAATGCAAGCCTTGCAATTTATTTATTTATTGACAAGGGCAATAGCGTTTAAAGACTGCCTGATAAACTAATAGTTTTGCTACTTTAGGAAATAAAAGGAAAGTTGACCCCACAATCGGCATCAACTAACCTAGCGAGGAGTATGGGTAAAAGGATAATTCGACAGTCAATAGCAAGACAGGGGTTAATTCTGGTACAATTGGCGAGGCTTAATAATACCGGTATTAACCGGTACGATTACTGTCGCTCGAGAAACGAGGACAATCAATATACGCAGTGTGGATACAGCTTAGCAGATTAGGGGAGCCAAGTGAGACGTTACCAATGTTCACGAAATTTATTCGTGAAAGAAGTGAACAGTACAAAGTGAGCAATAGTAGGATTTTTCATTTACTGTGAGCCGCGTCTTCTAAACTGATAACGATAAATTTTTTTTTTTTTTTTTTTTTTTTTTACCGGCGGTATGCCTTTATTAAACAAAATACTATGAACTATATACAACACTACAGCTACTACAATAAAAGCATTTAGACACCTATAAGTCATAGCAGACTCATAGGCAGTCCAAATGCTGATAAAAATAAATAATAAATAAATAAATACCGATAAATTAATTAGAAGATATCATAGAAAAACACCTTATCTAGTTTAATTACTAACACCATAGCTAGTTTAATTAACAAACACGATTGTTTAAGATAATAAATAGATTAATTAGGTGTTACTTTGCAGAAATCCATATTTAATAATTACAAATATTTTCTGAAAAAATTAAATTATGGTTTTAAAAAACAATAATAAAAATGTAAATGAATATATATTCGTTGTTCGAAATATTATTCGTGTAGGAGCAAAACGCGTCAAAAATTCTTTCGTTCGTGTATGTGTGTATTTATTTATTTTAAAAACTTACATGCTATTTTTATACATTTGTTTAGAAACACTAATAAATTTAGTTTTATTTTTAAAATACTTTTATGAATTTGTACTTTTTCATTGTTAATTGTTAGACTACACCCGCCCCAATAGTTTTGTTTATTCAACTCCATCCTAAGGTTGCCTGGTAGAGATCACTTTTAGTGATAAGGCCGCCCATTGTAACACTATGTTATTATTATTTAATTAAATCTTATGATGTAAACTTTAATATTTTAAATGTGGTGTAACAATAAAGAGTTTTCTATCTTCTATCTATCTATCTACTTTACGTCGGCTTAGCATGAAAGCAAGGCGGAATTGTCACTACATATATTTTATAAGTGATTTTTTTATAACACTGATTGAATGTTTACTTATTTTTTATACTTGTATTTAATGATTAATAAATTTAACTATAATGCTTCCCTCCACCCATTATTATGTTATACACCAGTATTATACACCAGTGTTCCGTTGGTATATAGTATAATTATTATAATAATAATATTATATGAAATTTACAACAGCGCATACGTCGTCATCCTTGACGTCGATCTGCGGTACAGTACCGGTCCAAATCAGAATCAAAATATATATTTTTAATACATTTTGAACTTACATACGTTGTAATAGAGTAGAAAAATAAGCAATTTTATCAGATAAACCTATATCTAGTAAAATTATTAAAATTAACTAAACATGTATATATAGAGATAAAGTTTTTATAATTTATTCCAAATATATTCATCATACATGCGAAAGTAACTCTGTCTGTCTGTCTCTCTGTTACGCTTTCACGCCAAAACTACTAGACTGATTTGAATGGAAATAGTTTGAGACCCGGGAAAAAACATAGGATAGTTGTTATCCAACTGCGCAATTAGAGAGGTTAATGTTTTTGCGCGATAACCGACATTCGCGCGATCGGAGCCGCACCCGGAAAGCTAGTTTGAGTATATGATTAAGTAAAAAAGATACTAAAAAGAAAACCGAACCGAAAGTTGTTGAAGTCGATACCATGCTGATTCAAAACACTGACTTCACGTAATCATGGCCCGACTTCCACAAATTATTTTATACTTTCAGTGTTGATAGTCGGTAATGTATATAATATATATTTATATATTAGCGGTCCGCCCCGGTTAATTATGACTATAAATTGAGATGTAAGCTATCCTGTCTTTCAATTTGGATCAAATTACACAGTGTGCAAATCAAATTCAAAACTGGTTTAGTAGTTTAGCAGTCCATCGCGGACAAACAACGTGACACGTAATTTTTAGATTTAAGATTTTAACTTTAAACCACGCTTTTGAAAAATAAAATTGTCTCTATATAAGCAGCAGCTTTCCACAGCAGTACACTATATGACAATAGACAAAAAATATAGCACCGACCCCCAAATGAACAGAGGGTAGGAAGATAATGCTTACTTTCAAGAAATATATTTTAAAATCTTTATAATCAACAATCTATGATAACGTAATCAATATTGAACGGAACGCAACAAAACAATTAATTAGCAAAACAAAACAGAAAAGTGCCAATTCACCGGATCGTCCCGAAATCCACCCGCGCTAACAAATTGTTCCACAAGCTACATTACAAATACCCGTGAAGTAATGCGACCAGTTTAAAATGACCCCTCGTATGATCACTATTGGCTAAACTGTGCCACTTAACCCACGCACGATTTTTTTACACAGACATACTTTATGTTGATATTATATTGTAATTTTTAATTAACCCTTGTTGTATAATACTATATTGTATTTGTCACTTATAATTTATTATTAAGAATAGAAAATAACATGATTTATATCCAGAACAAAATATAACATACCCAGCACGTCTTTATATCACTTCCCATGTTATCAGGACCCCGGGTTTTGATCCCAGGACCTCGTGATTTCAAAGTGACGCTTTTTGCCTCTAAACCAGTAAAATTTCAGGCAACAACTGTATGTCTCGGGGCGACGGGTGCAGTGCAGTTGGTCACTTGTAACGAACTGTACTCTGTTATAGGTAGAGGTTACCGTTAACATCAGGTGGGCTTCGTGCTTGTTCCGTCACAATCACATAAAAAACCCGAAATTACAGAACAAATAAGTACCTACTTCATTAATAAAAAAATATAATAATATAAAGCAAGTTTATTTTGAATTTCTTCTTGTTTGATTTTGTTAAGTCACTGTAGGTACCTACAGAGTAAATATGTAAGATATATAAAAGTACGAGAGCGGCCTCGCTCTTCCAAATCATAAAAATCCGTGAAAAATAATGATAAACTGTTTTGAACATACCATAAAAATAGGTATATCATCCATGGTTTAAGTGTTTTGTTGTAAAGATATACAATGTCAAACATTCGAATGAAATTTCAGATTCTTACTTTACACAATCATTATCTCATTAATCCCCCCCTGTAAAATAATTTTCATTACAATTTCCAACGAAATAGGTAGGTATTTGAATTTAGACAAAAATTCATCACGTTTTTTCTAGTTTTGAACTTTGTAACTCATAATCACATACGAAACATAATTATAGGATTGAGTTTTGCCCTTTCTGTACGGAAACCTATTTTCATTGTATACCTATATCAACTCTGTCCACAGTTTCCTAACAGTATATTTCTCAGCTCCCAAGCAAACGCTCACATTGTAAGCCTAGCAAATATGTAATAGTTAGTGGGTAGCCTATGATACGTGTTAAAAATAAGAAAATGTTGTATTCGATGGAACATCCCTGGCACTGGCAACACATTGTAGCAGTAAAGGGTTGAAGCTCAGCTAACAGTGGCGGTTGTCTCATACGAGTAATAAATTGTCTGGGTGCGTACCCTAGCTACGCGTCATTAACGCGCGCGAATGTGCCAAATTAACAATTAAGGCGAACCTTTGCGCGTGTGTTAATTAGTATTGCCAGTACCGACATATTGCATTCCTCAGTAATGTTGCCAGTATTGAACGTGCAAGGAATTTATGGCAGGATTGTGAGGAGTCTCTGTATTACTATAGTCTTTGTATATTCGTAGCTTCTATAGATACTACAGTTTCATTGAAGGTAATTGATGTTTTATAATAACATGTTAATTATCTAATAACAAGTTCCAAAAAAACATTATAGTAAATATTTTATACGCTTATTATACAATGTTTGCCTTTATAAGAAAAAAACGGTTCAATTAATCACATTACGTTATGGCTGCAATAATATATACTTATATGAGCAGCAACGTTATTGATAGTTGGGAAGGAAACAAAATCTCTTACTCCTACTTACAATGTCATTAATCTCTTAATTAGTTTATTAATTATTTATTATTTTATTATTTTTATATTTATTTATTATTCTTATTAATTAGTCTATAACGAATGCAACTAAAAAGTTTTAGTTACGTTAATATTTTGACAGATACCTATATTAGGGTCACACAGAGTACGGTCCCTTGATCCCGGGATACAATTGCATTGCATCAATACAATAAAATGGCAAGTCTTACTGAGGGAGTAGTAGGAAGCGACGAAGGGGAAAATAAGAGCAGGTGGGCAGCAGTGCTTTCCATAAAACTGCCATCATACACTGGAATACCCAAAAGCCTTGTTCCACGGTGGACATATACCTTATAACATTGTAAGTTATAATAAGTAAGTCAAATTTACAGTTATACAAAGCTAGGTAAAAATAATTATTATAATCAATCATAAGCTTATCTAAATTGAGATGTCCAAAGAAAATGATTTGCAATATAATTAAAAATAAATGTGAAAAATTATGATAGTTAAATAATTACAAAATATACATTTCAAATCCGTATTTGGTTATATAGTTGCTCACATTATAGCCTAAGCAGTCAAATGGATTGGTAATTTTAAACAATTATTACATGAATGAATTTTCCGTTAGACGCGTGTCCATGAATTCTTTTAAAGAATATAATGGATGTGATTCAAAAAAAGACTTCATCCTCTTTTTAAACTCAAGTTTGTTTAGTCTCGTTATAGTTAGGGGTAGTTTATTAAACATAGATAGGTATTATATTGTGCACGCCTTGCGGCTGTTGATGATGGTGATGATGAATCTCCTATCTATTGGTTACAGTTTCATATCAGGGTCTGTTACTTTACAATCCTTGTAGTAAAACCTGATAAAATATATCCGACAAGAAATTATTATATTCAAGACCTCGAGACTTGAACATGACGCCCATATCATTAAATAAACTGTTATTTTGATTTCATCGAATTAGACACATTACTTGAGAGCCTACACTGAGTTAAGTGTAAAAAATACTATCGAATAATATCCATAACATTATTAAGTATGCATAAACTCTCACGTATAAGATACAATCACAGATAATTCTAATCTCCATAAAAAACGCGATCAAAACAAACAATAACACCCTCTAATCCATTGTACACGCCACAAGGGGATATCGGCTTGTTCACACTGCACCAGCACCCCAGAGATAAAGCGCTGTTCACACTGAACAAGTAACATTAGGGACAAAGCCGTGTCTACACTACAGGGCCGAATTTACCCGCTCTCTTGGGACTCGGCCCGTTAATCGCTACTATTGTAAGTATGTCATTTGCTTATTAAATTGGGACCTTTTATAATAATGGGGAATGTTATTAATAGATGTGTGAATATTATATTTGCGATGAGAATGTATTGTTGGTTTTTTATTTATTTTAGAGATGTGGTTTAAGGTTGTGCAGGCAGAACTAAATGTATACAGGTCTTGTGGAACTTATGTTATATGCGCATTAAGCTCCTGTAGGAGCTCAAGCTATCTAAGTACTTTATAAGACCTATCATTATGAATACACCTGAGTGTTTGGAAACAAAAGAGGCGGATTAAAGAACAGTTCAGTTGGCAGAGATACTTGTACTATTGTTAGGATTAATGTCTATTGTAACAAGAATTCAAATAAGGAATATGTAATAGAGTACCTGTAGAGGAAGTAGTAGAGCTCTTTGCGTGAGTTCTTCCGAGGCAGTACTGCAACCATTCCCACAGGCGAGCAGTATCTACTGTCCTTAGTACTGTGTTCCAGTTCGAAAGGTTTGGGTGCCGGTGAAGTTACAGGCACATGGGACAACTTTGTATGATGGGTGACGAAATGCATCTTTTATAAGCAGATGTTATAACGTATCACCAGGTAAGCCCCACCTTGTGCTTGTTCAATCATAAATTCATAAAAACGGCAGCTTGAAAGTGGCACTCGCTAAGATAGAACAAATAGAAGAGTAATATAAAATTGTACTTGTATGTACGTATGTCGTGAGGTGAGATTAAAAACGTGTAACGAAGAGTGCTGAATATGGATATGGAAGGATATGGGGGTAGAGAAAGTCCGTGAGAGTGAAAAGGTCACTGACTGTCTACTCACTAAGGTGCACCTCACGATAGGTTTGTTTGACATCTAACTGATCATATTTAACATTCTATGGTTTTACTGTTGTACCATTAGTATCGACACCCACACTAAGACGTCGTGTACCTACAAACCTGTCCTACACGTACAATTGCGTATCAATAATATACCGTTGAGGGGCGCGCCTTCGTGAGTGAATAATGGGCCCAGTGCTAGTTTTATCATACCATGTTTCACCTTTGTATGGCAAAATAAGCGCATGTTGGCGCGTTAGGGACACAAGCATTTTCTAACACAAAATCAAGTTTCCGCGCTCGCCGCTTGTCTCGAGAAAAACTCACAGCAGGCCCCAGTTGCAGTGATCTGTACGTTTATAATGTTTATAAGATATTGTGAATTTGTGCTGACATATTAAGTAAGGGATATGGAGACAAAGAAAATCATTTTAAAGATATCATTTTTACATAGCAAATTCTTAATTGTATTAGTAAATAAGCCTCCTATACAAACTCATAGTTTTAATTAAACTTTGTCCCTTTACGTTCGAAGCCTGAAAGATTCTAGCTAGTATTTAAAGGATTAGAAATAGCATTAAAGATGGCTTAACAAGGTGCCTAAACAAGCTGAAGAGTAATGAATAAATAACTCTAAGTAATGAAACCCTATTCAAAGCTTTCAGGAGCCACTTTCAAAGTCGGCAGTGACTGGACAGTTGGCAGTTTCATTATGTTAAAACGCGAGGAACAATGCACAAAGACGGCGTGCTTCAGTCTGTCACAGTGTTGCCATAGTGTTTGAAAAAATAACTACTCAATATTTAAAGAAATGTGATTTTGACATATACTTACAAAAAAGCTCTTGCAAGTATTTTTAAACATCATCATTACACCTTTCAACAAGGGGGAGGCCCCTTTAAACAATTATTAACCATGTCTCAATAAGTAGTTGAAATACTTACTAAACACATTAGAAACTTTTTAGTTGTAGAAAACCGTATTTTTTGTATAATTATACATTGCACTGTCAAATTTTTTCAATCTTCTGATTCAAATTCAAATCGGTAGGCAACTTATCTGCGATATTCTTGAACTCTTTTTATGTTGGTAGATACTTGTATGACTGTCTAGTGGTACCAAAGTTTTAATTACAGTTTTTTTTTTTTTTTTTTTTTTACTCCAAACTGGGTAGCACTTGACCACTATCTCACCTGATGTTAAGTGATGATGCGATCGATGATGGAGCGCGCTTACCCAGGAGATACCTATTCACTCGCTTCTTGAAGACCCCCATATTGTACTTAACCGGAAACACAGCCTCAGGCAGAGTATTCCATACCCTGGCGGTTCGCATGATAAAAGAAGATGCAAATCGCTTCGTTCGGGTAAATGGAATATCCACCATATAGCGGTGGCGCTTCTGAGTATCCCTGGATGTCCGGTTATAGAATGGGGATGGCGGAATCAGATCATGTAGTTCTGTGGCACACTCCCCGAAATGTATCCGATAAAAAACCGATAAGCAAGCGACTTTGCGGCGATGCTCGAGACTTTGGAGTCTCTTGCTTACAAGTTGGTCGTCGTTTATGAGTCTCTTGGCTCTCCTCTCAATAGCTTCCAGTGTCTCCAGCTGGTATTTGGCAGAACCATCCCAAAGGTGAGAACAGTACTCCATACACGACCGGACTTGCGCTTGATAAAGATTGAGCAGCTGTCCCGGTGTGAAGTATTGTCTCACCTTCGCCAAAACACCAAGCTTTTTTGAGGCTAGCTGGGCTTTAGACTCAATATAGGAGCCGAAATTGAGAGTCGGTGTTAATAAGATGCCAAGAAGCTCGAGATGGTTACTTATCGGAACGGACACATCCCTGAAAGTAGGAGCCAGCTGAAAAGGGCTCCGTTTGGCGGAGAAAAGACACGCCTGGGTTTTAGCAGCATTGAACTTAACCAGGTTGGCATCGCCCCAATCGGAGACTGCCTTCAGAGAAAAGTTCAAGCGCTGGACCATCGCTTCCCTATGAGACTGGATTTGTAATGCACTGGTTCGTGCGTTAGATGTATAGCTCTCCACAACGGTGCTGTCGTCTGCGTACCCAAAAATACCGGGCTTAAGCAGATCATTAATATGCAGCAGAAAAAGCGTTGCGGAGAGTACTGATCCTTGAGGGACTCCGGCGTTAATAGCCAATTGGTCAGAAGAACAGCCATCGATGACTACTCGAATCGACCGATCCCTCAAGAAATCTGAAATCCAAACACATAAACCAGTGGGAAGGCCGTATGAAGGAAGCTTGCTAATAAGGCTATCGTGCCAAACCCTGTCAAAAGCCTTCGAGATATCGAGAGAAACAGCAAGCGCCTCTCCGTGGTTCTCGATGGCTTCGCTCCAGATGTGAGTGGCATACACAAGAAGATCCCCAGTAGACCGGTTTCGGCGAAACCCGTATTGTCGGTCACTGAGGAGATCATTAACTTCTAGGTATGCCAGGAGCCTGTGGTTCAGTACACGTTCCATCGTTTTACACAGTATGGAAGTGACTGAAATAGGCCTGTAATTGGCAGGGTCTGCGCGACTACCCTTTTTGGGCACGGGCTGCACGTTTGCAAGCTTCCAGGACTTAGGCACTTGACCAGTCGTCATAGACAAGCGAAAGAGGCGAGTCAATGTTGGAGTCAACTCAGGCGCACACATCCTCAAGACTACAGCTGGTATACCGTCTGGACCACTAGCTTTGTTCACGTCCAGATTGCGCAACGCTTTGCGTACTTCAGATTGTCGAATGCGGATTTCTGACATTAACGTCCCGCAGTTTGGCAGACTTGAAGGTACAGCATTGCCAGCATCTAAACGTGAAGATTCTGCAAACAGAGAGGCAAATAAATTTGCTTTCTCTTCAGCAGTGTGCGCTAGGGAGCCGTTGGGTTTCAGCAGTGGAGGCAGTGAGGGACGGCAGAAGTTCTCTTCGATCGATTTCGCCAGGGACCAAAACGCTTTGCTACCCGAGGGGTAAGAAGCAAGTTTGTTCCCTGTTCGGCGTATATGATCGAAGCGAGCCTTCTTAAGGGCTTTTTTGCAGGACTTGGCAGCCAAGTTAAATGCTTTCTTCTTTCCACGTACATCTCTAGATTTGCGGGTTCGAGCATCAGCCCAGGCTAAGTAGGCCTCATGCTTTAACGCTTCTGCATCTTCACATTTAGCATTAAACCATGGGCGAGCTTTGTTGGACAGCGGGACGTCAGAAAATGGTATGAAATATTCCATACCTTTACGTAATACTTCTGTCACAGCATCCGCGCAAATTGAGGGATCGCTAGAAGAAAAACAAACCCGGCTCCAAGGGTAAGACGCGAAAAAACAACGCATCTCATCCCAATCTGCTGACCTGTATCGCCACACTCGCCGCGTGCCTTTTGGGCTGGGATCGGGCGGGGAGTAGACTGATACAGACTTCACCAGACAGTGGTCGGAACTACCTAAAGGTGATGAAACCGACACTGAGTAGCGGTCTGGATCTGTTGTCAGCAGAAGGTCCAAGCAATTGGCTGTGTGGCCATCAACGTCCGGTATCCTTGTAGCTCCTTGGACCAGCTGTGTGAGGTCTAGCGTCAAGGCAAGCTTGCGCATCTCTCGACCAGCGTGGTCTGTGCTCTGGTATGGGTATAGCCAGTCTTGATGGTGGGCGTTGAAATCCCCCAGAAGCACTAATTGAGCAGAAGGATATCTCTGTTGGGCCACATCCGCCGCCTCACTGAGGTAATTTGTGAGCCTGGTCATCTCCTCATCTCCGCTGTGTGATCGGTAGACACTAGCATAAAGAATTTTCTCCATGCCAATGTCCACCAGAACCCACATGACTGAAAATTTGGGGTCTTCAAGGTTGCGGAGACGCCGATAGCAAATGTCATCGCGGGCATACATACAAACTCCCGCCCTGGCTTTGAAGCTATGTTCTAGCATATAACCAGGGTAGGCAAGGTATGCCGCGTCAGCTGGACATTTGATCTGCGTCTCCGTGAGGAACAGAATATTCGGTTTAGCGGTCTCGAGATGGTGGTGGACCGAGTTGATATTTGAGTGCAAGCCTCGAATGTTTGAGAGGTGCACTAGGAGGGAGAGGACGTGCTTCCGCTGTTGAACCTCAATTCTGTTTTTTCCTTTCATTTTTTCGGGGAGTGAAAATAGGTAAAGGGAAACGGAAGTGGAAACGAGGCGCATACTACCAACCTGTGACACAAATTAAGCCTTTTCACCCTATGGGAACCAATCCTGGAGACCGCGGGGACGCCCGAGCCCCCCCAGAGGTGTCCATCGGGTCCTCTCATCTGGTCGCCAACCAGCACGATGGCGCACCTCCGGGATTTTTCGCGAGATGGCGGGGCAGCCTTTCATGAGTGGCTGGCTCACTACTTGGGCCCCCAACTATCTGCGGTCGGCCAGCGGAAAACCGTGCCTCGGATCCCGCTGCTCTCCAAGATTGGCTACCAGGTAAATTGACCTTCGATGTATCACGACTAGCTATAGCAATAAGCGCAACTGTTTCCGACCCGTTCCCCATAATGGCTTCACCAAACATCATGCCGAAACGCGACGGCACACGCGACGCCGCTTGACGGCATGGCTTTGTCTGGTGGGTGGTAACACGCCGCGGCATAAGCCTACCACCTGAAAAGTACTGCTCTTTTGGCGCCACCCAGGGGACACGTGTAGGACATCGAGGGCTAAATCCTACGGACGCGAGCAGTATAGTCCCCCAAAAAGTAGTAGTACAGTAGTAGTTATACAAAAATATTATTAAGAGTCGGCACTTAGTGATTAACATTTAGTTACATAAAATTTTCAGATAGCAAAAACTGGATAAGCGTTGGAATTACAAGCTTATAAACGCACTTAGAAATTGTAGAATCGCTCAACTTCATTAAATACTCCAAATAGAAATCAGACCAAAGGTAAACCTAACACGGCAACACTGAACAAAACCAGTCTTATTTACGAAGTGCATAATTTCTTTGGGACGGGGGGGTAGGCGTGTCGACCAATCAGGTGCAGGCGCGAGCAGAATGGAGTCGGTATTGCGAGTCTGGTCCCAATTTTGTGCAATTTGTGGGACAATGGGCCCAGCGTTGGCGCGCCGGTGCTCTTAACAGGTTATTATTCAATTTGGGGTGCGTCGGACACATTTTGATTAGTCGAGCGGATGATAGGTTTGAGGTGACAGGTTAAGCGGTTGGGATTGAGTTACTAGTATTTTGGGAAAGCTTGTAGATGATTAGGCCTTAGTCCACAAATTCTATCATAGTTTGCTTAGAACTGTTTTCAAATCTTTTTCCATCCGTTCGTGGGACTGAGAAAATTGCGAGTTATTAATCAGGTCATCATAATATTTTGAAAAACATGCCTTTGCTCAACATTTTAGGGAAAAACTTAGAATAAAGGTAAGTCCAAAATTAACACATAAAAATTTTCATTATCATCACTTTTCAGCATTGTCTACGAGGGGGTGAAACCAGGGAACAAGTCCTTTAATGCTTGTTGCCGCAGCTGTCTTTGCTTTATAGCCAGTTTCTTGATGAATAAGGTGCAGCATTTGCATTCCTACAGTTTAGTACACTTTCTACTAGTAGTTAGTCAAAAAAGACTTTTAGATTTTATTTTTAGCTTTCCTACCAGTTATAAACCAACTTTACCTACAGGTTACACTAATGTCTACCTACATCAGAAAGTAATTACGAGTAATACCTAAAATATAATATATTCGTAGCCTGAAATGTTGTAAGAAGCAAATAAAGAAAATCTTGTCCAAAAGTATCGGAAATCCAATAAGTAATTATATTTAATAGGTAACTCAATAACTCGAGAAGCTTAAAAGCCAATCCCTAATAGGTACTTATATAGCTATAAATAGGGTGTTCGTCGGCACAGCTCGAATTAAGGTCAAGCGTCTATTTGAGTCGAGTAGATAATGAAAAGAAAGTACGGCCATTACCGTTTGGAATTTCAAACCTTATGAAGTTATTGATTGTTTGGTATTGGTTATAAAATTTACAACCAGCAAAATAAACAAATTTATTAAACTATTATAAAATACGACTGCCATGCCATGAAAGTTTTATCAGTATTATTCGGGATGATGTAAGGGTCATCAGCCATCGATATCTCTTACATCCAAATCTGTTCAGGCATTTAAAAGTTGTGGTCGGAAAAAACAAACGCATAAACATTACACTCCTTTTAGACAGTCGTGAGATAAAGGAACCCGCAAATATTGATAACTCGGCTTTGTTATACTACATACAATACAACGCAAAGGGGCGCTTTAGAAGCTTGAGAAACTGGATTCGATCTCCAGCTCAGAGAGTTGTTAAGAGACAGTTACTTTTTTTTAAAGTTACAGGCTAATGTAAAATCGTCGCCTTATTCACGTTGTAAATAAGTACAGAGTCCGTTCTCGGATAAAATCGATAGCTTCGACTCCACAACTGAATTTCATTTCCTTTTGCGTCGACTTCCCCTCGACTCCTTATTATATAATCGAAGAGATTGATATAAGTAATATTGTGATTTGAAGTAATTTGGTACAAATTAATAAAATTCGGTAGGTACTTAGTTCTGTGTACTAGTTTCCAATTTTACACCAAGATTCTGACAAGATTGTAATAAAACATACATAGGTACATATTTTTTAAAACAGATCAATCAGGCCTTATGTTGCGGGAATAATAACGAATATTTTAAGGAAACGTTGTTTTAATATGTTAGATAAAATATATACTAAAAATATATATATCACTGGACAGGAAACGTATCATGAAATTTCTGTAGTTTGTTTTCGAAACAGTTCAATTATCTAACGCCAGTGAAAGTAGAACTAAACCAATATTTTTTATGATTTAGTTAATATAAATAGTTTGAAAACAGAAGAACTAATAGTTCGTATTATTTGATACCTACTGATTTCTTGCATAAATAAATCGATAATATAATGAATAAAATAATGATCACATACTTATTTTAATAAAATTTGTTAACATTAGACAAGCAAAATTAACGTGTTTACATTGTATATATATACATATTAGCAAATAAATTATGGGAATAAGTAAAACAAAAACACACATTTTAAATTAACACTATAAAAACGACGCAAAAACTAAATGATAAATAAATCCAATCGCCATTGCCTCATCTCACGAAAATTGATAAAAACTACAAACACATGTAACGACCGATCGCCGTTAATAACGAAACGGAAGTCATTCACAAATTGCCGTTAAAGAGCCACTAATCAATTTAAATAGGCCGTCAAAATGACGGCCAAATGACCGTCAGAATGTCGAGTCATTCTGTTAACAATGCGCAGGATAATAATGTAATGAAAATATAGTGTTAACGAGAAAATGAGGCGACTTCCGACAACGGCCGTAAAATAAACAAGACAGCGCATGTCGCGGGCGAAACGTAGGTACGAGTGCCGAGTGGGACAAGTCAAAAGCGGTAGCAATCTTTTTCAACTATTGAACTTACGGTCATAACCTTATGCAAATAGAATGGAGTTTGCAAAAAAACTTCCACAAATATGCGTCTTGGACGCCTCAAGTAACGCCACAAAGATACCTCAAGTAACTCCAAATAAATAATTAAAAAATATAATGTTGTATGAAAAACGAGTACAAGCCTCTAGCACGCAGGAGTTTTTTGTAAATGGTTGGACGTTGCATTTGTCTATTCTACCTACCAAATTATACGTACATATAAGCAACGTAATAACTCATTGAGTTTATAAAGTACGAATACATATTGGAAATGTTTTCCTTGTCATAAATATGCACCAGCTGTAATTACTAACCAAAATTCGGTAAGTAATTAAGAAAGTCTAATTTCTAACTTGAAACTTATGTGTGCATTATTTATTTAGAATATATAAGTAAATATCTGTCAACCTTGCATTGGTGCCACTGTTGATAATGACTTGACACCAAAAAACCCTTAGTGCCTTGAGAAGCACATACATTTGAGGACTAGATTAAATTTCGTACTGCTATGGAACCATATCTATGGTCCAACATACAATTTCAATTGAAATAATAAATGCGATAAATATCTTCTAGGCCTTTCGTATTATACTCATATCAAAATATGGATTTAAACTATTTGAAAATTATTATTAATAGATACTTTTGAAGGTGTTCTACTCAGGCAATTCCTTTATAATCGCTCCCGCGGGCTCTTATACCTTAACACCACTACCAACAGCTGCGCTAACTAGGCAACTAGCGGCAGTGAATAAGCAATTCTGGGCAATCGCGACCGACCGCAGCAGTATGGTCGATCGACGAAGTATGCACGGCTGATCGACGTTCAGGTACAGGTTACAGGGTTGTTATTTATTAATTCTATAATCTGTTTCTAAATTAACGCTAGAGAAGACAAAAAAACACGCAGGAATATAACAATAAAACTGATATACGAAACAGCAAGTGAACCAAATCAGTCACTGAAATTTTGTTTTTACCGAACTGACTTCTAACACTGTAAAGTATGAAACAGGTAGATGAAGTCTGTACCATGCTCATTCAAATCACCCTGAGATCCCATATTCACTGTCCGACTTCCATAAACCATATTTAATTATAAAGAAATTCATATTAAAAACAGACTTCTTACACTGAAAATATGAAATACTTTTCACTGAAAATATGAAATACTTTTCAGTGTTACGTTAGAAAACGATTTAATTATTTTTATTAAATAACATGTTACTTTTTTTAGGCACTGCGTCGATATTTACTCATCCAGTATTCTGGACCATCAAACACATGCAATTACCGTGTCATCGGGGTATAGCCATATGGGAAAATACCTTTTTCAGTTATTAGATTAAAAATTAGGTACCCTACCTAAGTTGATGAAATTTAAATAGCATGACTTACGTAACAAATAAATATCAAAATTAAATCATAATTGGAGAAATAATCACGTAACAAACACACAAAACGTCGTATTGAGAACATCCTTCTTATTGGAAGTGTTCGTAGGTATAATGTGTGATGTAAATAGATTGAATATGATTATATGTATATAAGTAATTCTATCAGAGGGAATTTGAAATCAGCAATAACACTAATAATAGTAGGGTCGAGGAGTGGTATGGACATTTCATTCTAAGTAAAAGATATTTTTAACTATGAGAGCATTGAGTTTGGAAGCAGATGGACAGAAGGGTGGTATCAGGCTGAAGCAGCTGTTGATAAATAAAGGATAGTGAGAGAAAAATAAGTAGTTATAAAAATTACGACTCTCTATCAGCCAGCATAGCACAAAAAATACAAGAAGAGAAAAAAATAATGCCAAGATACGAAGTAACCTAATCATTTGGGGTGATAGTGAAGAAATGTGATAAATGACAAATAAGTAGGTAGTAGTATACACTCTTATTAAAATAGGAGTGTGCTGATGATTAAATAAATGTCAGATAATGTATGTAAATTGTCTATCTTCCGTAGTGGCAATAGCAGTCGTTATATAATTGATGTAACGCGCAATTCAGATTGACATCTAATCATTATGTATATTGGACGTTGACGATCTAAACGGCGTTGATTGGGATGATTTGCATATTCGCTTGTTGTTCCCACTTAATTAGTGCATATAAAGCGTGTTTGTCGAGAAGGTGGTATATTCTACATGTAAGTTTAAAAATCGACAATCATGAAAAAGGTTGACGACGATGTGGAATATCTTATTTGTAACAATACTACTGAGATACTTACATTATTTTAATAACGAGGTATTTTTAAACATTTTTGATTTTTAGAAATGGCGAGAGGGGTATTTTAAAGTAAAACCAATATTACGGGGGTTGCCTATCTAGCACGGCATGGTACCTCACGCGATATTACTGAACATTAGGTGCACAAAATGGTTCCTGATGTAACGGGTACACCAGAAGAATGAGAACATTCCCAGTAAGGCGAAAAGCAAGGACGGTTGGCGTTTGACAGACGCGTGAACGGCCTGTCAAAACTTTTGTCATTATGATGTTCTGTTATGTTTTTCTAACTTTTGTAAAAGAAAATATGTACATATTAGAAACTATTTTCTAGTATCGTCCTTTGCTTTAGTAAAATACCTATAAATAAATTTCAAACATTGTTGTGACCATTCGCATAAGGGATAAGCCTATGTCTATGAAGATGATGAAAAGTTTTTTCTTTATGATTTTCAAGGCTCCTGGCAGTTATAAATTACAGTTGAAGTGTTCGCAGCGAAGCTTGCTTAGTCGTTCTGAATTGACCAACTACGTACGCTGCGGTCTTGACTTGAATTGGCGGCGTTAATGACATTACTACTGAGCGCACCGCGTGCTTTGGAGGGCACGATAAGATGTGTCGTTCCCAGTTGTTGCCTTAGGACGACAGTCCTTATAGTATATGACTTAAATTTTTCACTCGTAAATTTTTAATTTTGTATTGTAATCCACAGATCATGCGTTATTAATATATAAAATTTATTAATATATTATAATATAAAAATATTAAAGTCCTTATAGCATCGTTATAGGGCATTTGCGAACGCCCGCCTGGCTAGTAACCACCCTCAAGTAGAAAATCAGTCACTAAGCATCTACTGGTGTGTTCCAGTAGCAGTCCTTGACTTTGGCTTTTAACTAGTAATTCTACATTATCTTGAACAACATCTTGTACTACATCATCACATACAATCAGGTAAGTTAGTGGTCAAAGGCTAACCTATCAGTTATAAATAAATAAAAGTTGATATTTTAATTTCAATCGTTTCAATTTCTATTTTATCCTTGTGGAATGTGGAATCGGCAAGTCCTTAGACAGTATTTCCAGGAATATAATTAATTAACAAATCACGTATATTGTCGGTCTCTTTGCTTAATAACCAGCCAGATGTAGCAACAACCCACGGTTCACATTACCGGCAGTATCGGCCGCCGGTATATAATCTAGCTTTAAAAACGGTACTTCAAACCGCATTCCTCCAATCCGATTATCCACTCAAAGGGACTGAAGTCCGACTGTCCCTAATATGTTTTTTAATTACTTGGAGCCTCGACTACAGTATCAGTGTCTACAGTTGGTAAAGTAGAGGCAGATGGGCCACTTGAACAGTTTAATGTTTGTTCTGTCTATAATAAATATGTATAATATAATATGTATAATAAAATGTAAATATCGCGATTTTTATGAATTATATAACAAATGAGAAGTATATATAGAAACTTCTAAATACATTCCCTTACCTACCAAAACGACAGTGACAATCACAGTGATAGTGACAGAAGTGACAGTTCGGACGGAGGAATTCTGACTTTGACAGCTGCGGCGCAACCGTCTCAACGCCAGTTACGTGCTGAGGCCTGCGCTCGACGCTGGGCAGAATCGTGACTCCCAGACGAAGAACTTCAAATAAGTTCGAAACTGGTCGGTGCAATCAATATCCGGTAAATATTACGCGAGTCCTAGCCGGTTACTAAATAATAACTTCTAAATATACAACGTCTTTCTCACATGGTTATTTCATTTAATGAACTGCCGAAGTCTATATACACTAAGCTTATTCCTGACTTTTTTATTTAAATACTGTATTACTGACACTGCTGTAGTACCTACCAAGACGAATTCTTGCTGATTTATATATTGCATCGATCCCATTAACTTGGGACAAGGGTCAGAAGATGATGAGGCTAGCTTTGATCACCATTATGGCCATGGGGGGTCGAGGATGTAATCTGGCTACAACGTCTTGAAATAGAAACAAGCTCTGAACGGCAGCTGTAAGTACCCAAAATTAGGTGCTTGTTGACAGATTTTCTGATTGAAGGTGGCAGTTAGCCAAGCAAGAATTCAATTCACTCAAGCTTGCCTAACTTTTTGATCTTTGGACCGCTTTATTTCTAAATAAAGCGGTCTAAAGATCCAGTCGGTATCAATATGCCCTAAGACTGTAGATAAACTGAAATAGTACTACTGCCTCGTTTATCCCACTGCAGCATCCACAGACAGACAGCTTGCACCACGATGCGACATCCATACATCCGATTATCATATCCGATTCGAAATCGGTTTGCAAATCGATTATAGCGTTTGTACTTAGTATCGAAACTGTGACGGGTTATTGGAAAATTCACTTACTTCTTTACGAATTAACAAAATCTTGATAAATATACTCATTCTTTATACATTTTTGGATTAAAGGTAATTGTCAAAAAAAGGTTGAAACTTAGGTGCACCGAAAATAAAACGTTTTGAAGAGTAAAATACTTATTTAGATGTTCTGCAAGATAAAAAAGAACTTGTATTCAAAATTTTAAAATAGGTGTAATATTATTGATACAATATTTTTGTTGTATTGAGAACCTCATCCGTTTCGGAAGTCGGTTAAAAATGTGTAGAAATTGAGAAAACTAACATTTAGAAATTCAGAAATAGCTAGGATCAATAAGAATTATTGATATATATAATTAGTTGAGCAGATATAGGTAGGTACTTGTAAGCACCACGTTGGCGTACTTAGTACTAGTATAATAATACTTGCTCAGAGCAACTTCTTAGTTTTTTTTTCTTTACTTGCAATTTCTTATCAGTCAATTGATAACCACTTTTGTTTCAAGCTAACGAAGTAAGTATTAGAGATACTTAACATTACATATGTAGATACTGTCTGCTGCATTAAGCATTTAGCTCTCCAGGCACAATGCCAGTGCTGCAAGTGTCCAATGTTTGCGTTACCCAAATGGGCTTAATAAAACACGAGCGATTCACAAAACCGTCACAGAATAACGATAAGTAAACATATAATTTGAGATACTAACAGTAGGCAAGACAGCCGGAATGTTGGCAGCAAATACGGGGCCAACACTTGTGCCAACATAATCAGGCTGATTGTTACTATTAGCTGGTATTATTCCTGTAAGGTTGTATGCTGTATTCTATGGTTGGGCTACTAATGTTTGTATTTATTTTGTGTTTGCATGCAGGCTGGAATCGGAAATACTTTGTGAATACTCGTAGATATGAATACTGCCACTTCGTCTGCGAAGTGGTTTTGAATACTTTGATCAAAAAGTTTATTAAAGAATACAAGTACAGGAAATCTTAAAAAAAAAAATTACAAACAGCTGTACTCTGTCTGCAAGCGTGCAAATATTTCATGCAGTTATATTGCGAGTTAAATGAGTCGTAGGTATATTTTTTCATTTATATTCTTTAAATGCCATAACACATCATAAAATATTATTTAGCAGTCATGCATTGAACTCTTTTTTTATTTTCTAGACAGTAATTTTATGCTACTGGGTAAGCAGTTATAAATTATTAAAGTATAATAATATTTGAGTACAAGAAACCTAGAAATAAGTTTAAGAGGCTCAATAACACTCTATGTATGCTTTTTTATGTACCAAACGTACGACCAAAGCTTAGAATTCGTTGCTGAGTCAGTTTCCTGACACGTAATATGTGTGAATCTATAAGGTAAGAGTGAAGCGAGTCAAGGCGTCGACTACATTGTCTTGTCACCTACTATACCACCACTAGTAAATGTCTGATTTTTTAAGTAAAACTGCAACGACAATAAAATTGAATATTTAGTACATGCGGTCGTTTACTTTCAAGCAATATGTTTTCTGTTATACGACTTTTATTGCTATTAGGTTAGTTTTTGACCACAAACACAACTGATAAGTAGGGATTCAAACGTAAACGGCAAAATCGAATGTACATAGGCTTCACCTGATTTGGGGACTGGTTCTCAATGCATGGAATAGCTGCCGTAACGCACCATTAAGTGCTTGGCCGCAGCTTTTTTATTTTATGGTTTTTCTAGCTATAGGTAAAGGCATTGCCGATAATGCTGTACTACTATGCAATAAGATTTAACCCCGCGGAGGGATCAAAAATATGGAACTTATGAGTGGCAGTCTATGTTTGCCACTGGGTCATCACTGAATAGCCCTTATGCCAAATAAAGTAACTAAAAAAAATAAAATATAGTCAAAGTTATTAAAATAAAGTTACCAACGCGACCAGGACATAGAGGCACTGCGAGAAGAACCAAACAAACTTCGGCCTATTATTAGTGGCTTTTGCAATAACAGTATTTAATTATGCATAATTCTTAAATCAAATCAAATCATTTATTCACTTCAAGACACTGCAGTGTCTTTCAGAAGTGTTTGACTACTTCTATATGATATATTTTTTGCAGAGTAGGGCTATTAGGTTGTATAATACACCCTTTACAGCCTGTTTATTTAATGTAAAATAACATGTAGGTACGGTAAATTGAAACATGCCGATAGATATAATGCTCCGCATTAGTTTGGATGTTTTTAAACTTTAAAGGCTAGGATAACTAAAATTGTTAATGTTAAGAACCTATATAATCAATCATAAGTTTATAATATGAAAATGTATAGTTCATAAAAATATAATTTATTAAATTGTGACATCAGTTAAGTACAGCAGTTCGAGAACATTCAACATCAACAATTACTTGCCAATTACGTCCAAACGTCTAATAAAATAACACTCGCATTATAAAGGATGACCACACCTTCTCCGATACTCTCAACGTAATTACGCGTTTATTTTCGTTCTAAACTTCAGCTGACACCAAGAGATGGAACCCATGTCATCTCTTTGTCCAAAACACCACGATAATACAATCATTAATAAAATCTGAGCCAGGGTACTTTCGCCTTACGGTTATATATTGAAGGGTTAGTTTTGAGAGTTCAGACTGTTGGCCAACTGTAAGTTAATGTTGGCTTTACAATAAGGTGCCTACACGCTCATTAGCGTGCAATACAAATATATGCGTTTCGTTGAAGAATGGCAACAATATATAAAATAATAAGGGATAATAGGAGGCTTTGTGTAACACATATCTCGTTTGGCGTCTGGTTAGAAAGTGAGATTGCCAGTGAGGAACAATCGAAGACATAGGTATTTCTTAAGAAATGGTTACATTAATAATATAATAGCTTTTATGTGAAGCAACCGGCGGTGTGTTTTCTTAGGCATGTAACCACATCAGAATGGAGCTCCGTCTCCATTCTGATGTGGTTTTTTGTGTTGACTTTAACTGCAACTCTCTGCACATATTGAAATTAAATAAAATCTTAAAAAATCAAGATGATAGTTGTCTGTACATTAATGTACAGACTGATTCGTTGGTAGACTGGCAAAAAGCGTAGGTCAGGAACGTTGAAGTCTCGGGGTAAACGGTTAGATTTTCTGACAAAGTCGTTATTAGTAGCAGTCTGAAGACTACAACTGTGCTCGACAGATACAGTATGCTCGCTGCCGATAATATGGGATCAAAACATGTCAGCCAAAATGTGGGTGATTTAACACTGATGACGGGGGTTATGCTGTCTGTTTGTTTTAGTTTCATGTAATGTATGGATAGCTTTTGGTTATCTTTAATACAATTATACTACCTACCACATACTTAGTACTTCAAGAAGTATGTAGTGGAGAAATATCGAAAATGCCTTTCAAAGAATTATGAAAGGAGTTCTAATGGGGACCTATAAAATTAAGAAGTGGCATGCATGCCACTGCAATGCTCGCCACTGAAAGAGTATAGTAACGTCTACGAATATGAGTAACGTTAGTACTCCTAAAGTTCATACACTATCTGGTTTTGATAAATAAATAATACAGATGTATGTATTTGTCCCTTCAAAGTATTTTAGATTAAGATATATAGATAGATTATTCTATTAAGACTCTAGAAGATTGAAGAGCTTGAGAACTGTGATAAGTTACAAAATAATGCTTAACTCAGAGACCGTCTCTGCCAAGCTATCGCCTGCCCACCTACGTAATTTTAACATACAATATTTATTGTAATAATTTTGTAAGATAGTATGTAACACATTGTTAAAAGACGTTGAAAAGAGTTTCTTGCCCGTTCTTCTCGCAGTGGCTGTATAAATTTATTTGCATAACGTGGCAATGTACAATATTTCAACATTGGGATTTGTAATTGACCTTCATAAGAGCGTCGTAGACGCCATAAATGATTTTGATTTTGTTGCTATGCTCTCCGCACCCAGGTCTGTGTGAATGTATATTAAGGGAATGTTATACATATTTTATAGATTTACTTTACATAATATCCATGAATAGGAAACGTAAAGTTACCAGATCAATATTATTCGTGTATAACTCGTCTAATTGGCCAAGTAAGTGCTCCAGAGAGTCGATTCTAGTGTTTGTTTAGGACGCGAACGAGTGTCCAAGTAGTGGATTATTCTTGTAGCTGTGGGAGTGTTGTGACGGTAGAGTCGATTGTCTTCTTTGTTGTAGAGCTGCGGTGGCCTAATCAAATTTTATTGTGATTCGGAGTCAACATATGACATTGAGTTTAGGTGATGTTATCCTATCTTCTCAGCTACATGCCACTTGATCAGATAAGGAAAATTAATTGTTGTCTTTATTAAAGTGTTAATAACTGAAGTAGTTATGATTATATAAATAAGATTTTAATTAATATCAAAAACATACACAAAATGGAATAATAATTAAATTCATATAACTAAAATTTAAATCATAATAAAATATTGAACTCTCTTTTCTAACAAGAGGTGATTACAAGTAAAAACAGAGCTCAGTCAACTACTGCGGGTAGGGTATCGTACTATTGTAATTACTTAGTAAATTATCTAGTAAAACAGATACAGTTCGTCACGTCATGTGCCGAACTGCACTGCACCCCCTACCCTGAGACATAAAGTTGTAAAGTCTCATGTGTGAGCAATTTCATCAGCATCCATCCTTTCAAACCGGAAAATAGTTATGCATTACTACTTGGCAGAAAATGTACAAACTTTGTTATGGCCATGACTGCTATTTAGACAGAAAGCGCATTTATTTCATAATACAGCAACACCTTAAGTCAATAAGTAAATTGCCAGTTTAAAACGGTATGGAAAAATGAACTATTGTTGATTTTTATTAATAATAAATCAAAAAGTTATATGCAAGTATTTAGGTTTTAAAGTTAAATTTAATTCGTTATCTTTACATCTATAGTGGACATAGAATAGTGTTAGTCTGCAGCCTGGACCTGACAGCTGGCTGACCGTTAGTCTGCAGCCTGGACCTGACAGCTGGCTGACCATACTGGCTTATATGCTCGTATATGTGTATCGTTACTGTTTTCTAAAACACTGATCTTTGTGTACAAGGTTACACCTACTAGTATAGTGTATGTTTGCAAAAGACTCGTTAAATGTAAAGGATTCACTTCTGCCTTTTACATTAAAATGAAGAAAGGGCAATTTTGTTTAATTTCCACTGTAACTAGAGTCTGAGCGCTAATTTACATACTTTGTTAATAAAATGTATTTCACTTGATGTATGGAGTATTGCTCCGTAGCTAGGTAAGTACATCGCCTTCTCTAGCCCTTTCCAGTAAGAAGTCTGAATAGCAAAATAGAATAACGACAACCATTTCTCAGCTGGGTTTGAGAGACCTCTCGGAATAGTTTTGTGGTCCCACAGACCCGACAACCCTTCACGGCGACAAGGAGCTGTCCAATTTGGACCCTTTCGACGTGTGCTATCAACAAATTGGAGTGGATACGCGTTTTTTTGTAAATTTTTCAAAGGTCTGTTTGGCCACTGAAGCGTCTTGAAACGGCCGGTTGAGACCCCAGGCTTGAGTCAGTACTCGTCCCTGTTGTGGGTGAAGGTGACTTTATTATGTATGTATGTACTGCAAAGATAACTTAACGTTCATAGCGGTTGTCTATGGGTATAGTTGTTTTGTAATAGGAATAATACAATAAATATAAATAATTAATTTAACCGCACGCGGTAAATCTAGCCATTGTTGGTGAATGGTTTCAAGTTATAGTTTCCGGATGGAAGATAGTATTGGGCTTCAGTAACAGTCCATACTCAGAACTGTCATGTTACTGTTTGGTAACCTACTATAGTCATTCACCATTAAATAAACTACAAAAGGGTTATTCTACAGGCTTATTTTGAAGCAGTGATGGCTCAGTGGCATTGGCTATGGACTGCCGCGCAGCAGGTCCATGGTTCGTACCCCACCGCGGGCTTGAGCTTCACTGCATGGTGGAAGGGCATTAAATTTTACGAATGCCCGCCTAGCTAGTGACCACCCTCAAGTAGAAAATCTGACGACAAGCACCTAACGGTGTGTGGTTAAGCCTGTTAACACCTTCGACCACATCATCACTTACCATCAGGTGAGATTGTGGTCAAAGGCTTACCTATCATCAATTAAAAAAAAAACACAATGACATCTGCAGCCAAACTGAACTGCAAATGTGTTTAAACCAGCAAATCATTGTATCGTTAAGTTTATGCTACGATTACAACTACGATGCTATTCAATAACGTTATTTAACGCGTACTTGTACTATTTTGTTCTATGAAAAGTTATCCGGAATCCTAAATTTAGTCCGGTAATATCCACCCAGTATTCCTGTTCGTATATCCGCTCGTCCGGCATTATTTACCGGAGCACGGTCTATTTGCGTCGTCTAGTCTGCAACAGCCGCCCGTAGCTGTGTCGGTGGCGTCCGCAGCCGGATTAAATCTATCCGGTTATTTGCTGCCTTCTGTACACTGTTTATTCGGTTATGGATGCCATGAAGTGTCTTATTTAGTGAAAGATGTTGGTACACCGTACTTCACCGAGTTATTATTTTGCAATATTGCTATACCCAGCTAGGAAATTGTTGAACAACCTATCAGCCGTTGCAAGTTTTATATACCACTTATCTGTTAGATATGTTGTAAGTAGTCAAAAAGCTAAAAATTGTGTACAACGTTTTTTTAATTATAGAAACGTTATGCATAAGTAAACTTGCCAAAGAAAATTCCAGTAAAATAAAACTCAAATTTTAATTTTGTGTACGCTCTGTGTCTGTATTTCACTACGAGTAATTATATTAATTTCATAAATATTATAAATCAAATAACAAAAAACAAATTGATCACACTTTTGCATGTAGTAGTACAAGTAAGTACTTATAAGTACCGATAAATGTATTAAGTCATCAATAATGGCATCATTGTATATTTACAATGACTACAGGTTGGTCTATTAGTTAAACAAGCTTTGCTATAAACCACGAAAAACTCGCAAAGACTACAATGCCCAGTAGCCCATAGGGCTCCAAAATCTCATTTTATGACAAAACTGTTTACCTAAATTATTCAATCTTTAATATGAACAGATACAAATAGAGCTTTGATATTTGTTAAATTCAAAAACAATCCAATGAAACTGTTACTGAACAAATGCTAGTATACAATTGAGATATGTGGTCTAAAATGATAAAAATCTTGACACTTCATCTAAATTATATTGCATTACATAGTGATGTATCTTAATGATTCATTAACATAATCTTAAAAGTGTTGATATTTTTGAACAGAATATAACAACACACAGCTAACAACAAATTATTTTGAATTTTTAAATTTAGAACGTTAGCTGACTGTCTAGAATTTAAACTACAATATAAAAACGGTTTTATGTAATACTTATTTATATATACCAATGTTATATTGTTTTTTTTTACTACAGTACAATAACTTATTTATTGTAGAATGTATAACAAGTAACATGGCTAGCAAAAATCCAACATAGGTGGGAGTGATACTTTTAGCAAACGTGATAGTGAAGGCAGTTGTTTTAACAAAAATTAATTAAATGTTCTATACGATTTGCTTACGTTACAAAACCGGTCATTATTACAATCTTTTTGAACGCAGACTTTAACCAGTCCAAGCAATTGGCTAACCATAATGAATTAATTTCATACAAATACAAGAAAGGCATAATTGATATTATTTGTGGCGTGACGAGCGCCATTAACCGTGGATAATTAATAATTATGTTGATACAGTTGCGGTGGCGTATAATCAATTATAACCGGCTCAATAGGTGACGCGTCAATATTTGCGTCTGCAAGTGTATTTTCTTATTTTTTTCAGTCCCAGTGAGTTATATGCATTGCATCTAACCATGATGACTGCAAAAGAAAATAATTGAAATATGTCGTAGTCTGATGGAGATTGTTTGTTGAGCGATACTTGTCGCTATTACCTATGGCTGTCATAAGCCAGACGCCCATAGGTAATAGCCATCAGGAAATAAGAACATATGCAAGCTGTTCCATTCTTTCTTTGATCTTGAGAGGATGCGAACGCTGTTGATGCTCGATAGAGAGATTGTCAGACGTGAACGAATGTCGTATCACTTATATCACAATATACAACCTTTTTCATTCACAAACTCGTTACAGGTGAGGGTAGAAACTTGTATTACAAAAACAAACTAAGTAGTCTATGGGCAAAGAGGAGTAGTGTACAAGAATAGATCGGAGGTGTATTACAACTACTAGAGCATAGTATCTAATAGTGAACATAAATGTAGTTATGATACCATGGCAGTTAGTATGTTGTGCTCGTATAGGGACAGAAAGAAGTTCTCGTGCACAGCTCTTAATGATTTCAATTAAATTTAAAGTATTTGGAAGTCTTTAAGTTAATTGAAGGTTTTCGAGGACAGTAAAACAACTATCGAGACCTCACATCTGGGACTAGTTTTACATAGTACTGAGCGGTGCTCGGCCGCCCACGGTACTTTTTATTATAAAAAGCGATAACAACTGTCGGTTTGCGTACCACCTCTTCATGCCCCGTCTAAGCTGTCAGTGTCTCATTCAAGTGTGAGAAACCGACAGCACTCCCCCTCTCAAAAGGGTGAAGGTTTTCTGACACCATATTCTTTATTGAGATATTAGTGCAGTTATTGATTGTGAACCATAAACGTGATTGTTAATAGAAGACCTACTGACTTAGTTTAGTTGTTGAAGTCGAGTGTCTAATCCTTTTGGATCCTTATTATTAGTATATTAACAGTATTTTACCAAAAAAAATATTAATTATTTTAATTCAAATGATTAAATGTAGTCCAATAAAATAACATAAAATTATAGTTAGTAATTTTTTCAAATATCTTACTCACTAATCTCCCTTATCCCCATCTTTTTTTTCTTCTTATAATATAAATGCAAAAGTAATAAGTTTGTCTTTCTAAGTTGCCGTTCACCTCCGTAAAGGCTGAAGCAATCGTAATGAATCTTGCTACATATAACTCTTTGAACAATCACACCACAACAGAACTCGGCGGAAGTCTATATTTAATTTAGGTAGTCGATTTCATTAAACCAAATTAGTGCGGTCTGTTATTGACTCCTATAAAACAATCAACTAAACGACTATGGCACAGTGCAAAACCCACCTCAATCGATTACGAGACGATTAAGCAAATCGATTGTTCCGCACGCCCGACACAATCGGTTGTAAAATCGATTAGCGCATTATCGGAACAAAGCTTGCACGTAGCCGTACTGACAATCGGACTAGTTCATTTGCTAATGCGATGTGAAGGCGATTCCCACTAGAGGTGTGTACCGGAGGCAATTTCAGCCTCCGGAGATTTTGCGGTGATTTTATTGAATAACCGGTGTTTCTCCGATTATTCTCCGGATAGTCAGAGTCAGTATATTTTATTACTGATGCACATAAAGCACTTGACATCCAATCGAATTTAATGAGACCAATAATAGTAGTTTATGCAACTGTCATATAATAGAGGGTATTAAAACATGAATGTAGTTTTTTGAAACGAGCCGTAAGCGAGTTTCAAAAAAAGATTACACGAGTGTTTTAATACCTAATTATATGCAGTTGCATACAGTACTTTATTTAATCTCATGGCTATAAGCTTTCTTGATTTTTCTGGCAAAAGAAAAAAGTCTGTTTTTGGTCTATTGGCCCGGAACCAGGGCGTTGCGTGCGCAGCGCGCTCACCACAGATAATGTGTATTTAAATTGAATTAAAACCTCCTTGGTCGGGACACATTGTACGTTAATAATTAAAAAAATGTTTTAAGGCATTGTTTTGTTAGGAGAGTAGGGCTTTAATTTTTTTTTCTGATAGAAGTATTTAAATAAAATAAAAGTCTGTATTTCATTTCATAATTAGAATATTACCGAATGAGATTATATAAAATATTTTTGAATGCAATCCAAGGAAAAAATAAAGTTTTGATGGTTATCAAAATACCTACCAACCGAGAACAAGTGTTTTTCTTGGGTAGCATAAACGGAGGAGAGCTCAATGGGGTAGTAGTAATAATGGTTTCCCGTGTAGGTTGATAGAAGCGAAACGCATTTAAAGTACGAATGAGATGAGATGAAATTAATATTATCATTTTATGATATTCATATGAGTAGTATCGAACAAAGATCAACATCCCTACCCTAATCGCAACTCAATCGCGCGTTCAGAAATGGTTACCCATCAAATAATCGATTAACCGGTAGTTAATAGAAACACCGATTTGTCTCCGGTACCCATTCCAACCGGTGATTATCCGGTTTTTTGAGAACCGGTACACACCTCTAATTCCCACTGTCTGTCTGTTTGTCACGCTAGACGGTGCTTTAATCGGTTAATGAAAATGGTGGCGCGATTTTTTCTATTATTGCGTATTCAGCGAGAAATGCTGATGTCGAACTGAAGGTGAATTCTTTAACTAAGTAGGGGTATGGTTATAGCATTGTTAGTTTTGCAATTATAGAAAAATTTTCATCACCAGCAGCATTCAAACCTGCGACAGATCCGTCCCTTT
Source organism: Plagodis dolabraria (assembly GCA_963854805.1). Lineage (NCBI taxonomy): Eukaryota > Metazoa > Arthropoda > Insecta > Lepidoptera > Geometridae > Plagodis > Plagodis dolabraria. Next base: position 1,320,478 of record OY978453.1, on the reverse strand, counting down.
AGGCGGATTACAGTCCAGCCACAGTGGTGATAGACCCATTGGCATCCGAGTGGACGGTATCATCCATTTATGAATCAAATTCTATTGTTCTCATTATATCGGATGCCAAAGTATACTCAATACTTTATTGTTTACTGTCTAACTTTTTACTTGCTTTGACCATCTTTGTCTGCACTCAACGATGGTCAAAGCAAGTAAAAAGTTTATTGCAGACCCTGGTGGGCACACAATTAAGGGCTAAGTATTTTTTACTTTATTTAAATTTATAATTTATTTTTATATGAGTTCATGAAAATGAATTTAATCAAAATTTAAATAAGCAAATAACTTTACAATAATCAATAAAAGACATGCAATAACAAATCATTAGACGATGGCAAAATTATAACTATTATATATTAATGTATGAGGCTGATGAGCCGCGGATTGACACTCATACGATTAAACTTTAGGTATATAAACGGAAGTTTTTTTACGAGTATAATTATTTATTTTACATTTAATGAATAGATTCAGGCGTTACTTTGCGGAAATCCATATTTAATAATAAATACTTTTAAAAGTATCCTAAAAAACATTAAATAATATTTAAATAAAACACTTAAAAAAGCATAAAATTATATATCTAGTGATAATTCCGCCTACTTTTCCTGTCATCTACATTTCTCGATCGTGCGCTCGGTGAGTCAATACCTCCTGAAGATGCTTCGTTTAGAAGCGAAACTAGTCGGGTATTCTTCCAGTTAGGCTGCGTGATGTTTGTGACGTCACGTAGATGACAGGAAAATTAGGCGGAATTGTCACTAGATATATAATTTTATGCTTTTTTAACTGTTTTATTTAAATATTATTTAATGTTTTTTAGGATACTTTTAAAAGTATTTTTTATTATTATTTTACATTTATTTCATATTTACATTTAACTATGCAAGCTCGAAGGTGGTAAACTGTGGGAACTGGCTTTTAAGGAAAGCTGTCGAAACACACCGCTAAGTGCATGGCGATTGATTTTCCGCTTGACAGAATTTTCGTAATGGTGATATTTACATAAGTATTTAAAACATATGGTTGACCTTCAAAACTGTGTTCTCCTTGTTGCAACAGACGTCGGTACCTACATATGAGTGAGTTATGTGTAGTAAGGCTACGCGTGGTGTTCCCCGTCCGATCACAAGTCTAAGTACATACATTATACAACAACATTCAGTTAAGTACGTAATGCATGTTGTCGAGGGGTTGTTACGCACCATTGACGTCATGTTTTACATCATTTGATTATGAAATGACGTTTTAAAATGTATGTGGTGCAATTCTGGTGTTAACGTTTAACAAATATACAAACTGTGTGGCTAATGTCTGCAAACTGCAAAGACAAAATATCTAACCCCATTAAAGGTACCTGACGTATAACGAATACCAAATTATTTATTGTCATTTGGTATTCGTATAGAACGTGACGGTTTTTCGGTGTGAGTGGTGCTGCTGCACATTTGGCACATAGAAGAGCTCTTGCAAGCCAACCACAACCAACGCCCGGATTGTCGGACTTACAACTGGTATACCTACTTCCAATGAAAGTATTACCAAGGAAGTTGTCGTCAAGGAGGCAGTTATAGAACCGATGTCAAACTTTTTTACAATTAGGTTTTTGTGTTGTCGTGTGCACTTAGCGAAAACATTTTTAAACATTTATCTACTTGCGTACATAGGAACTAAAATGCTTATTAAGTTTCTATAGCTTTGAGAATGAAACAAACGATTTAAAAAGTACTTACGCCTGTTAAAACTTACATGTTTCTAAGTTTTACTTTTAGAAACTACTTACCAAGTTTCTATATCACGAATTTTCACAATAACTGTTCCGTGTTGATCCGGGAGCTACTCATCATCATATACGTACCCTTATCGGACTTACCCTTAGACTGTACGATACCTGTTTTTTACCAACACAAAGGACAACACAAGAACACATACAATGTAACAACACGTGCGTTGTTAAACAAGCAGATATTTAATTCTTAAAACTTTTGACTTCGTTTTTATGCCCGGCTGCCCCTCTGTTCTGACTCTTCTTGGGAATGCTTGTTGGTAGATAGATACTAGAACTCTATATTGAAACATCATAGTACATTTATATGACGAAATTCCAAAAAATAAATTACAATAATGTTACAAGTGGCCTCATCGTTTATAGCGATCGCTTCCAGGCAACCAGGATGGGGAAGGAGCAATAAATAAAATTATAATGGCTGGGTAAACTGGCTATGGTATATATGGCATGGTAGTATACAAGAAGGCCAGTTATCTGATTTACTACTTACAAAATGTGATAAAAATCGTAGCTCAAGAGCAGTTTTGCGGTTAGGTACTTATTCACAAGTTACTAACTAACTCTGTTATATAAGGCAGTCCAACGGTTAATAACAGCTTTGATAGTACTAAACTGGTTAACGTAATAGCGAAACTGGCATCGTTCTATGATTTCAATAAGATTTTGTTAGTAACATCGTAAAGGTTCCTTAACCCTACTCCCTGGGTTGCAAGTCCTAGGCCCCCCAGGCCTCTTCCTCTGCAACGCTATGGACCCGGCACCCGTACGGTGAATCCATGGAATGCTAAATAATTCGTCTCTCTTTCATAATAGGGTCACTGCTATCATTCGGATAATCATGATGCAGCCACCAAGATTCTATGATCCTTGGTTAACTCACAGAAGATTATGATTTACTCGCAGAATCCCCCACACCAGGATATCCAATATTCAGGCTCATCAGCATTATGCTAAATCAGTTATATGCCAACAATGAACCTACCCTTGGGTCTCTAATATAACCACTACCCAACATACTCAGTACATCCCAGTATGTAAATACTGGGTAAATATTGGATATCCTGGTGTGGGGGATTCTGTGAGTAAATCATAATCTTCTGTGAGTTAACCAAGGATCACAGAATCTTGGTGGCTGCATGTTTGAGATGATTTCAAAATCTATCTGACTGATAGATTTCATAGTAAACGAACTTCTCAATAGTATCGACTTTCAATGTGATATAGATTCATTGGCAAAATTGACAAAATGGAGAAGGTCAGATCAATTTGCTTTTAATCTATCCAAGTGCAAGGTAGTCTCTCTTTCCAGTTCTCTTAAGCTCTTAACTCTCCATAAGTTTTTGGAGAGTTTTGATCTGAAGAGGTTTCAGTAACAACTGAGATCTTGGAATTATTTGAGACAGCTTGATTTATATCAGCATATAATTATTTTTAATAAATAGCTGACTTCCCTTTGACCACAATCTCACATGTAAGTGTAAGTGATGATGTGGTCGAAGGTGTTGTTCAGGCTAAAAAAAAAATATTGATAATGCTTTGCAATCTTCCTGTGAAAATTTTAAAGTAAATCCACATTATACATGATCTTTCCGGAAGACTGCTGTATATGCAGTTCGTAAGATAAGACGTTAACTGACGTAGCTAGCTAATGTCAGCCAGTATATTTCGCGTACCTCCACAGTATTATGTATCTCTTCAATATGTCCTCTACAACAAACCACACTGAAGACATCAAAATGACTTAGTTCTAAAAACATTTTAATTAAGAAATCCTACTGCATAGTTTGAACTATGTAGTGTTACTAAACGACAAAAATGCTTGAACAGTGCCACCTCTGCCAAGCTATCACTTGTTATCTACGTAATTAAAAAAAATATTGTAATTATTTATAGTTGTGAAAAGATGTTTAAAGAGAATGGCTCCGAATTTCTTGCCCGTTTTTCAGTGATTTTATACTATTTTTTTTGCTGAACGTGGCAGTACAATGTGTAATATTTCAATATTAAAATTTGTAATTGACCTTCATAAGCGTCACGCCTAAATTGAGTAAATAATTTTGAATTTGACTTTGAGTATGATCTTGAAGAGAGAGCGTCGTATAACCAAATCTCAACTGGCGAAGCTGCGGGTAGAAGCTATATAAATAGATTCTGGGAACTAAACAGAAACAGGTAGCAATATATTGCTGTAAAGTATATATACTCGTACTCTCTCTGCTAATGGTACAGTAGATACCTAAGTGCTATGAGCTGGCAACTTCCGAACTCGATAATAGAGCTGCACCTAGTTAGGAGTTCTTAAACTTGTTGTTGTGTGCGTCAGCTGCTATTTATTTATTTTAAAATACCTATTCAAAGGAGAAGTTAGATTAAAAGCAAGTAGAATGCGATGAAGTTTTACTTAGAGTGCAGTGTTGTGCAGTGTAGCGGGAAATATGAAGTCAGGGAATGTTCGGAAAACTTTGATTCTTGTGTGTTTTCTAATATTTATGTACACGCACATATCGAAGGGTTATTTGTGAGTAGGGTACAATTTAGGGCTTTTTTAAAATTGAAAGTGATATGATATCAGAGAATAGTAGTAAATAATATGATAATTGAACAAAAATATTTTGTCGGTGAAATTTACATGAAATTATTACCATTTAGAACTGTTTTCTGCCTTGAAACATTTTTATCACAATAAATTAATATAAATACAATTGTATATGAAAACTAATCCAAATAATTTCATATATACAAACATAATATATAAAAATCGTAATGTTAAAAATAAAGTTAAAACTTTTTTATAATTTGTCTAAATATATTTGGTATTAATAATCGTTAAATGTTATGTACCTTATCTAGTACTCATCAATAATTATATGTATATATAATTATTATATACAAATATAATAACTCAGCTGTTTTATTTTATGATCACAAATCTGTCTGCCTAAGGATCGAATTAATTATGACCAGACTCAACAGAGAGATTTAAAAATATATATTTTTCACCTTTTAAATCGTAAAATTACTGTCTATAGATGGTTCTTTTCCAATATTCTCAGTGCCACTAAAATATTGGTTCTCTTTTGACTACAATTTCGTCTGGGAATAAACTATATTTTGGTTGAAAGTCATAAACAAGCCTAAACTAGAAGGATCTGGCTCTAAAGCCAGCTGGCAGCTGTGGGAAGTAGTTGGCGATAGATTTTGAGTTTGGTGGCTGAGTGTAGGGGGCGTTCGCAAAATGTAATGTAAAATACGAAATAAGCATTACAGTCGTACTAATGTAGGGCGTACACTATAGTTATACGTAATAAAGATCTAAAACATTCATAATTTGTCGAGCAAAAAAGTCTTTGCGAAGCAGGCTCGTATCCAGAATGCCTAACTTTATTAAATCCGGTAGCATCCGAGATAACGATGAACGAGAACAATATACTTTCATTCACATAGCTATCTACTCCACTCGTTGAAGCTGAACAATGTCACAAGAAATAACATTATGCAATATCATTATATTAGTTTATGTAATCAATAGCTCAAGAAAACATCTCCAAGTAACTTCGTCGAGTAACAGAGGAAATATATCAAATAAATTAAATCAAAAACCGCCATTCTACCCTCTTTTCAGATAAATATCATCGAATCAACTAACTTCTCCGCATTTCCAGTAATTCTATCAACAGGCCGATACATCAGGGGGGAGGGGGTGACCAGAGGGTGAAAGGGAAGGGAGAAAATCATGACGAACGGACAGACATAATGCGAGCTATTACATTAGTGGACAATCTACAAGATTTAACTAACCGATTGAGGAATTACAGTTAATTCGAGTCAGTGGTCCTGGTCAAGGAAAAGCGATAAGAAACTGTTATTATCTTCGACTGTCACACATTTTCGTAGGATTCTGTGGATAGGATCTTATGAGTTTTGTCCCACATATTTGGGTCGGAACGATATGTTTCTTTAACAGCATAAGGTACGACATAAGAATATATTATATACTGTTTTGGCTTCGATTATATCAGACTGCTTGTCTGATGCCGCAACTTTACGTGTGGGGATTTGAAGCGCTATGATAGTAGACTCCTGTTGTACACCTAATGTGCAGCAAATATTACTCGAACACACACCTACATTATCCTAACGGAAGTTACTAAGCACACCGTTTATTTGGCACACTCTTTTTCTTCATCGCTTTTAAAAATTTGAAATTCTACGTACAGGTACACCTACTTCAGTACAATGTTTATTTGATTACTTTTTTGATTGACTTTCATATGTTGGTGTCGCCAGAAATACTTTTGAACTGTTAAAATCTTTCTCTAATTTTAATATTTTTATGTTTGCGGATTACATTACAAAATTACAAATTTACGAGAGGAAAAGTTTTACCCCGCACATGACTTAAATTTATGCTCTCGTAAGTTTGTAATTTTGTAATCTGTCTCTAAGTCTACCACCACCAAATTGAAAGACTACGTAGGCAAAAAAAGATAAAAAAAACTTGCAGTATTGCAACAGCAGAAAATGTATCATGATTCACTTATAACTACTATTTAAGGCTCACGTAATGGATCTCTAATACGAGTCCATTTATAACAAAACAGCCGCAAATTCACACAAAAAACAATCATTATCCCATCCAACAAAACAAGCAACAATAACAAGATAGTCGCAACAAGAAAAACACGCGCTACGCAGCGGGTGTTCGGGAATCGAACTCGTTAGTATGTAGCTAGGGAGGGACATCGGGGATCTATGTAGGGCTCACCGCGCCGCGTGCCTCGACTGTCGACCCAGGGATGAGTATAACGGCTACTGGGTGAATGTGTCGATGAATATACAGGGTTATTGGAAAAATGCTAACAACCTCTTAGGGTTGACTTCTGCTAGTCCTAACAAACATTATGAGATGATTATTTTATTGTTTGAAAAAAAAAACTTAATTATAAAAAAAAAACTCAAAATATTTGTTAGGACGAGCAAAAGTCAACCCAAAGAGGTTGATAGCATTTTACCAATAACCCTGTAAATGGTGCTATCTTATTTCAAAAACGTTTTGAAATGGTGTATACATTATTATATTATTCTTCTAGGTCAAGGTTACTTAATTTATATGATATTAGTAAAAAATAACAAACATCATAAAAAAAAATATACAGTATTATAAATCATTACTTACCTTTAATAGGATAATAAATAAATTGTTATCTAAGCTTTTTATTGTCTTTGTCATAATGGTGTCAGTTTTCGGTAAAAATCCCATCAAAATAATATTTCTTCATGGTTCATATCTCCAAAAATGTAGGCAGCGGTGTGTATATTTTGCTAGATAGGTTTTGATCACATGTTGTGGTGCAGAGCCCATAGCCGCTAATAAAATTAAAAGTAGAATACCAAATGACATTCTCGTTAATACTGAGTCTAATATATATGATACTGGTTTTTTCAGTTTTCCGTAAAAAAATGTATTTTGTAAATCATTAGTTTAGTAATAAAAAAAATTACAAATCAAAAAATTGACAATACTGAAAGATAAATTATATGCTCAAGAATATGTTTGAAAAATTATAACGAGGTCGTGTACTTTTGGTATTCAAAATATGAGGAAACTACGTTTCTTCGGAGAGAGCTACGAAGACTAGCCCAACATTAAAGAAGTTAATCAAAGTGAGTCAAAATCAAAGAAGTAAAGCCTAAGTAAAAAACAATATGACTTCTGTACAGAACTCAAGAAACCCGAAAACTTATATCGATAAATGTTTTCGGCATCTCTATGAGAGAAATAACGCAGGGACTTGCAAAACTCGCCAGGTCATCACTAGGACACGTGTCAAAGCGCGTTTCCATAGTAATTATGACAAATGAGCGAGTTAATGCCCATTTTGGCATCGCTTGAGGCCATGATTTGTAAATAAGCAGTTAGTAAGTGCTTGTTAGCGGGCTGACATGGATTTGGGTTGGCTTTATATATGGATGAGTGAACTTTTTAGTAACAAGCTTCTAATTTCACGATGTGGCTAAGCGAAGTTAAAAAGCATGGCTGCAAAACTCAAAACATCCAGTTCGAATTAACTTAGGGCTCTCATATCATCGAAGGGGTAGGAATTTAAAACACACATATTTCACCGTACATCCAATGATCTCATGATAAAGGAGGCGAATCTATTGCCATCTACGGACTCAGTTCCAGACTACAAAACTGTCCGACCCGGGGGTTGAACTTAGGACCGGAGATTTATAATAACGACGCTTCATGCCACTTAAACAACGAGACAGTTGTATAATACATTATGTCATAGGCGTGTATAAAGAATGTGATGAGACCTGTATCTCATGGAGCAAGAGAGGTATGCCAGTTTCTGCATATCTGTCAATATAACTTTATGAATTTATTTAACCCTAGACTCATAAACATGCTTCTCGCAGACCGCGCAAATCACGTAAACGCATATAACTTTCAGAGTAAAAGCGATAGAAATTTCAACTCCTTAGTACCTTCTTATATAGGTAACTTATTACGTCGTTATACGCTGGTCACTAGCAAGGACGCATACTTGCAAAAAGAGTTATAGTACTTAGGTCATCTGACAGGTGAATGATTATGAATATGGTTAAGTATGAAGCAGAAGGACTGCGACAAATAAGTCTCTCTCGATGCTCCACCAGTGAAGCTGTGAGACTATGTGAATAAGGGATTCTTCAGGGTTCCACAAATGTGATAAAACTGAGGCCCACAGTTATCAAGATACTTAAATGCCAGTTGTGCATTTATTGTTTCAATGTTTTACGAGCACGAAGATTGATCGTGTACAACACTAATTACGAATTTATACTGTGCAATGTCCGAACTGGGTAAAATGTATTATATATATAATGATATATTATACCACTCACACAATATACATTAAGCAAAATAAACAATTACGAATCAATGATTTAAATCGTAAAGAACCATGAACGCGAAAAAAGTTGTTTGAACACAGCTTGATAATTGCCTACTCTGTATAGATCGATTTCACGTAGGTAATCCACTCTATACTCGTAAGTCTTCTACAGACAGACAGCAGAGTGATATTAATGAAGTCCCGCTTCATCTTCCCTACAAAAGATGTGCTCTAAGAATGACACAATTTAGTTGCTGAAACCGGCCACGATGTGTCCCATATATCTTAAGTATGTGATGCTAGATTTCAGAAACATATAATTATACAATAAATTATGACTCACTATAACTTATATTGAAGCAGTGATAGTCGTGTGGTAATAGCTATAATAGACTGCCGTGCCGCAGGACCATGGTTCGATAACAACCGCCGGCTTGAGCTTCACCGCATGGTGGAAGGGCATTTTACGAATGCTCGCCTGGCTAGCTACCACCCTCAAGTAGAAAAATCTGCCGCCAAGTACCTTACAGGGTATTCCGGTTGCAGTCCTTGAAAGTCAGTAAAATTACAGGCACATGAGACATGGTAGTTAAGCCCTGTTTGTCTCAGTTCGTTACTTATGACGAAATGCATCAGTTATAAATAGAGGTTACAGCTTAACATCAGGTGAGCCTAGTGCTATTTCCAACACAATGTCATAAAAACCTAACGAACATATTATTGACCAAGCGAACACGAAGCGTCTCCGTTTCAGCTGGGTCAAAAATACTTTCATATGACTGTAAGCTAATGTCCGGCAGATGTCCAGTTACTATCCTCTACTATTTGGATTCCTCCGAGTCCCATTAAATTTTGTGAGCAGGTTCGATAATTATATAGACACTATGATATATATAAGATATGAAAACATTCAAAACGCGGGAAATATGGGGTTGGGAAACGTAAAAAATAAATATTTCAGTTTCCAGGTCTTTAGCTCACCAGTGTCACTAATTTATATATAGATAAGCAACCCAAATACCACCATCTTGTAATTTTAAATCGTGAAAAGAACATAAAAAGGAAAATAATAAAATGGCGGACATCGTTGAATCACATGCGTTGCTTTATTGTTATTGAATTAAATGAAGAACAATAGCCATTCCTCTTAATAAAAATGGCGTCCCTCTTTGATTTTGTTTTGTCGTGTTATTTACGACATTTGATCCGCCCACTGAGTAAGGGACCATGAGCTCTGCGTTGTGAGACTTGTGAGATTATGAAATCGTTTTTGTTCTAGCCACGCTGCTGCGCTGAAAACTTAATCACAGGTGGTCAAAAATAAAACCTTTTTACGTTTTCTTATTAACCTCTTCGCTCAGGACTATTTTCGCTCAAAATTTTGGGCCCGCTATAAAACAGGGTGCTAAAGTTGTTAATCAGTTAAAGAAATTTGAGATAATTTTGCCGACCGAAAGTCTACAATCCAATAGATGTATTTTTTGTCTATATAGTGACATTATTTATTGTTTAATGCATAATTATTTGACGTGTCATAATATTATAAGTGTAAAATAAAAATAATTAAATTAAATGTGCAGTACTTTTGACCTAAACGTCTAAACCAAAGTTTCATTGAAATCTATTCAGTCTTCAACACTTGTAGGGATATGAAACATAGAAATACTTTTTGCCTTTATATATATAATGAATATTCTGTTCTAAACTATAGTGAATCGAGGTTTACTGTACAGGCCTACGTATCGTTGGATGTATGAAAAACTGATTCGTATACTTTAAGAGATTCATTTTAAAACGTATCAGGCCCATTATGTTGGTAAGTACCCACAACACATTTTAGTGCAATTACCGTCGTAATGACCTGCGCACGCGCATCCCCATTGTGACGGCGCTTATGCGGTGCGATGCGGCTCAGTGCATTTGTCTGTGCAGCGGTGGGTTTGGTAATGAGGTCATGGTGGATGCGTTTCACAAATAATGCTAAAATGGGTATTACTATTTTTTTTACTAACTCCACGGGACAAAGTTCTCCCACAATTACTTTTTTCTACATAATGGTTTTATTTCGTAGTTATCTCTAAAGAGGCACTTTTCAGCATAAAGGTACCTATGTTTACATCGCTTTGTTTTTACCTTGACGGTTTGCGTTTTAAATCAGAGCAAAGCGGTGGGACAAAAACTTAAGGAAAATAACAGGTACTTTTTTCTCTGCTCAGCTGGAAAGTTTACAACTGATTTTGTATAGTTTTGTAGTATTTTTATGATACGGAACTTAATTTACGGCACAAAAAGTACTAGGAGCTGATAACTATAGCGAAGTTTTCCTCTAAATAAATCCCGTTAATTGAAAATGAATTTCCTTGTGAAGTAAAACAGCTAATACCATGGAACAGTAGGTACAGCCCGACCTACAGGTAACAGTAACCTACAAATGAGATTAAAAAGTTAAACATGACACATTTTATAGTAGAAATCATACGTAATTAAATAATAACAATATATCTTCATAAAAGTTACCCTCTAGTGATCTGCACAGTTCATTACAAGACACAAGTACCCCAAACATTAGCACCCTCTCACACCCTAATCAAATAAAACATTATAAACGTTCGCACATGAATACTTTACTAACGTTTAATACTATTGTCTAGGGATCTTTACATTCATGGTGGATTTGTAGTTGGAGAGATTGTGGGTGATTTTATTACCTATACCTTATTAATTTAAGATAATAACTAGGTACCTAACTAGCTATTATTTTCTGATATTGCGGCATGTTGCAAGCTGGTTTTGTTGACACCAGTCTGACAATCAAGTAAATAATATAATACCATGATTTGTTTTGACACCCATCAGTGATAGCTAGAAACCAAAATGCGAGACTGTGTTCAAAGCTAGCCTATTAGAAATATAAAAAATACATATTTCAAAGTACTTTATACTATTGTATCATTATTATGGTAGTACAATTTTATGGGTATATAGCAAAATATACGATTTGTTGTCACAGGTTGAGCAATAAAATGTGTATTAAGTAGGTACTATATACAGTTTGGCTTACTAAACTCTCATTACATATACTAGATTTTTTATGATTGATAGGAGCCTAAAATTATTTAATTCTATAACACTAATTCACATAAAGTCTGACATACTAATGGACATTATATAATGATCACATATAAAGTATTTTCGTATTGCTAGACCACATGCCATTAGCTCTTACCCGAGACTTTTAAGTAGTAATTAAATTAAGTCACGATCATCCATACTACTCATAGAAGTTATAAGTCGGTAGAGACATCTATAATTCTCGCATTATTAACCCGCAGAGCCCATGGGGTGCTACGGGGTGTAGTGGTGCGGGGAGAGGGGTCAGGGTAAGACCATTTGTCAATGTCAGGTTTAGTTTAAACTGTTGCAAGCACACTTGCTTCAGTGCTTTGCAATGCCTGTTGCCTGCAAGAACGAGGTTTAACTATATTTAATGTATTTTGTTATAATTCCGCCAAAGGTTTATGCACGGTGCCTGCCTAGCTACCACCCTAAAGTAGAAAATCTGTCGCCAGGCACCTAACGCTGTGCTCCGGTAGCTGTCCTTGAGAGCTAGTAATTTTAGGTTAGCCTAAACAACATCTTCGTCCACATCATCATTTGGCAACTCATTTACAAGTTATATTTTATTTTTTATTGCTGGTAAGCCTTTGCACTCAATCTCACTTGATGGGAAGTAATGATGTGGTCGAAGGTGTTAAAACAGGTTTAAACTAGAATTACTGGCTCTCAAGGACAACTGCCGGAACACACCGTTAGGTGCCTGGCGACAGATTTTCTACTTGAGGGTGGTCGCTAGCCAGGCCGGCTTCCGTCATGCCGGAATCTCAAGCCAGCGGCGGGATTCAAACCATGGACCTGCTGCGTGGCAGTCTATAGCCAAAGCCACTGAGCTATCACTGCTTCAAAATATGTGGTTGGTATTGTTCATGCTAAGCCCAAAAAGGGAACTACCTAGTTCTAGCGGACAGCTGCTCGAACCATGAAGTCTTATTGGTAACTTAACTTGTATGAGTGACAGGATGTAAACATTAACTGCCGCATAACCATATATACCTATACACTAAAGGTTATATTTTAACCTACTTCAAAAAAGGAGGAGCTTCTCAATTCGACTAGAATATTCCTCTAAATAAGTCCCATTTAAATAGCATCAACATTAGATAAGTAGCTTTAAGGTTATACAAAAAGTATTTGCAAATATACCTATACGTCGTATAAGTCTTGACGAAGGTGACTATATTGTGAATTGTGGGTGAAATCAGATTTTGTAAGCAGATACTAGGTAAAACAAAAGACAGATTAAAAAAAAACTATTTTTAACACTGAATAGTGTGAAATAGCTTTTGGAAGCCGGACCATGAAAATGAGCCCTCAGGGTCACAACGACTACTTTCGAAAACGACAACTTTTTAGAATGTCAACTTCCGAAAACGAATACTTTCAAAAACGACAACATCTTAATTTGAGAGCCCATAGTGATTAGAATGGTACCGGCTTCAACAAGTTATCTCATACTTCTCGGTGTTAGATGTTGGTTACATTGGTTAACCGACTTCAAAACAAAAGGAGTTCAATTCAACTGTATTTTGTGTACCTGTGTTACCTCATAACTCTTTACAGGGTGTACCGATTCTGATGATTTTTTATATTTGGAAGCTGGTGGTTTTCATGTGGTCTCATTTAAATTAGAGTAAGATCTGACGAGTAGTATTTGAGTTATCCCTAATAAAGCGTATTTTGTGTTTGAAGTCGGCTTTTTATTTGTTAAAATGTTCCTTGTATATTTTTATACTACTCCTAGAAAGCTATCTAAGTTCTGTTGTTCAATTATTTTATAAAATAAAAATATTGAAATTCAAATTTTCTTGAAGGATATTTTAATGCTTTCGAATATAAACATAGAAACATATATTTTCCTATACGGGAGCATTTCGCAGGTGAGTTAGATTCAGACAGGTTGCCGGCTGTGAGATCGAGGCTAGTTTTTTACAATTATGTCATTTTGATTTCTTAAGAGTGGTTTGTTCGAGAGGACATATTGAACAAACCCACACGGTTGCCCCAAAATAGTGAGATAATGGTAGGAAATTATGTTTATTTATTTAAATTTAATTATTGTACCGGGGTGACATGAAAATATATTTCACTTTTATTTTTATATATAGATAAGTAAAAATTTCAGGATTGAAAGACAAGTTAAACTGTGGGACGGTTATAAACATAATATTTTCTGTAACTTCTGCCATATCTCAGATATCTACGCTTCTACCGCCCTAAGTTTCAAAATCAATATTCTCTAATAAACAGATCCATCCTTCAAAATTAAAACTTTCAACTCATTGTACCAGTCCATTATTAGGGGACGAGCACATTTCAACCCCTAATATCTCATTGAAGGGCCAACTTGACCCTTCATTACCATTATAATCCTATAAACTATACCTTGTTACATTGAGATAACGTTCAATTTATATGAAAAACATAAAGTTGCAGATTAATTTCGAATTGTTCTGCTATGTTGCTGAGTTAAGTGAATCTATGACTTACGCCTTGGGAATAAGTTATAACAGGGGTGGATAATACAATTTTGCGTAGGAGTAATTTATAGTTTATCACGTAAATTGATTATTACACATGGATCGAGTGCGTAAATCAGGCAAATCCGATTACTGCCGCTAGTTCTTTGTTTGGTGCTTGCGGTGCTCGTTTATGTTGTCCCTGAAAGTTTTTATGTTGATTTATGGAACTCAATTTGTTTGTGAAGTTATCTCGTTGTTAAAGTACGAGCATATATTTTGTTTATATTGTAACTTTTCATAGGAAATAACAAGTGACGTAGCCAAAGTTACTTAGAACGTACGACAGGATTATTTTTATTTTATAAGGAGCTAAAAATCTTTTGCTTACTTGAGGAATAAGTCAATAGCTTCCACCAGCGGATAATGAATAGATTCAGTCGTTACTTTGCGGAAATCCATATTTAATCGAGAAGGAATGGATTTGCCATTCTCGATAGTGTGCTCGCAGAGTCAAGATCTCCTGAGGATGCTTCGTGTAGAAGCGAACCGCGTCGAAAAAATTCTTCCGGTTTGGCTGCGTGGCGTTTGTGACGTCACGTCGGCTTAGCAAGAAAATTAGGCGGAATTGTCACTAGATACATTTTATATTTTTTAAGTGTTTTATTAAAATACTAATTTGATGTTTCTTTAAAATATTTAAAAAATATTTGTTATTATTTCACCAGCGGGTTTGCAATAGCGTTTATTTCGCGCTTCTTCCAGACCTTACTAAATGAGAATAGATTTTTATTTTTAGCTGATAGCCTTTGACCCTTTTCTCACCTTATGTTAAGTGATGGTGTGGTCGAAGATGTTGTTCATTCTAATCTAGAATTAGTACTGGCTCTCATATACAGCTGCCGTTGGGCGCTTGGCGACAGGCTTTCTTCTTGAGGATGGTAACAAGCTCGGAAAGGTGTTGTTTAGCATTCGGAATCTGTTTGAAAAACTGCTTTTTATTCGCTAGTGTGAAAAATTTTTTGAAATTCGAACCTCTATAAAAGTTTCAGAAAAAATAAATTGCTTTAAATATTACCTTGTTACCATTTATTTGCTTTAAGTATTGTTACTAACTATAAACTAACGGAAATTTCCTAGGAACATTATTTAAGCTATTCTTCATTCTACATTTAGAAAAATTGTGCATTAGGTACGCTTGGCAGCAGAGTTATGTTGCGTCTCACACCTTTGAAATCTTTGGTAGGATTCTATATTTAGTTGGTTTCTATAAATCCATGTAAATCAACAAAAAAATGGTTCTGCCACGGGGAGATACCTACACATCTAGCGGCCAGTCTTGAGATTCCAAATAGACACTTTACGCCACTCCACAAACGAGGTAGTTATTATACATATCTATATGTGGACGATGGTGATCACTTAACACCAGGTGAGCCAGCCGTTCGATTCCTGCTATCCCAATAAAAATCAAATTTAATCGAAATCTTTCCGTTTGGGAGGGAAGTGTGGCCGCGAAACACAAAAACTTTCACTTAACATATTTTTTTACTTGTGTGATTTGTAAATAAACACCGCGGGGACAATGGTTGAACAGTTATTATCTATCCTTTGTTTACTAAAACAATCAGGTGAGATAGTGGTCAAAGGCTAACCTATCAAGCATAAAAAACAAGTTAGAGGATCATCGATAGACTAATCGCCAAGCAAGACTGGCCAGCGTGGTACAGCCCATTCTTCTCGCTCTCTGAAGAACAGGACGGTGTCCTAGCAGTGGTAAGATATGATATAAAACAGTAGGTACATAAGCGAAATTTTATTTGATGGATAGATTCAGGCGTTACTTTGCGGAAATCCATATTTAATAATAACAAATACTTTTAAAAGTATCCTAATATATATTAAATAATATTTTAATAAAACACTTAAAAAAGCATAAAATTATATATCTAGTGACAATTCCGCCTAATTTTCCTGTTATCTACGTGACGTCACAAACATCTTTCTTTCGTCTAGACTATCGATAGTCTCGATCGTGCGCTCGGTAAGTCAAGACCTCCTGAAGATGCTTCGTTTAGAAGCGAAACTAGTCGGGTATTCTTCCGGTTAGGCTGCGTGATGTTTGTGACGTCACGTAGATAACAGGAAAATTAGGCGGAATTGTCACTAGATATATAATTTTATGCTTTTTTAAGTGTTTTATTAAAATATTATTTAATATATTTTAGGATACTTTTAAAAGTATTTGTTATTATGAAATTTTATTTGCTTACCAACCTTAAATAATTTATGGTACTACTACGTTATTATAATTTAGAATATTAAGTTGATTATATTCGATATTATCTCCATCCCTACTCACAGGCAAATCACAAAATCTTATCAATCTCGTGTACTGTGTACATTTAGCAAGTGCGACATACGGCACAATCAACTGATCCCACTTAAGGGTCCACTGTCTGCTCTTCGGGGATTATACACTTACAGCGATATGTTACCGTAACCGCCCCTTTAGCTGACGTCACGCGGACCAAGACCGGAGCGGAAGCGATAGGTACGTTATATGACTAGTAGGAACGATTCTTAATTATAGAAATAGAGGAAAAATAAAATCAAATAAACATATCTTGTTTTTCTTCTTCTTGTCCTTATACCAAGATAAATTAATACCTTTTGCGAATGCCGGCCTGGCTAGCTACCACCTTCAATTAGAAAATCTATCACCAAGCACCTAATGTTGTGTTTTCTAGGTTAGCTTGGGTTTTGGAACTGCACCCGAAGGCTTGCAGCATATCATAATGACTGCAATCATAATGTACAACTTATGTTTTTGGTCACGGAGAGACCCAGCTTAGAGAATAAAAGACCCACGAATGGAAGACCGATCTTACTATCTATGATCACAGGTCACTGATGTGCTTGAAACGTCGGAACTGAATAACTATATAATATATATATATAATTAATTCAGTATAAACTATAGAACAACTATATACTAATATGAAATAACCGCGATTTAATCCGTTAAAGTTCTTTAATTTACACTTACTGTTTTAAAGAATAGCTGCCGGAATGCACCGCTAGCTGGAGCGTATAGATTTTCGTACTTGAGGGTGGTATCTAGCAAGGTGGGAATTAGCAAAATGCCCTACCAGCATACCGGCTCAAGCCGGCGGAAGGTTAAAAGTTACCATGGACCTGCTGCGCAGCAGCCCGTAACCAATGAGCTATCACTGCTTCATAGTACTTCAGCTTATTAAATAAACCCTTAAATGATTTATATTAACGACAACACCAAATATAATTTAAACAATAACCATTTCAATACAAGTCATTCACATTCACCGTAATAAAATTATATTAACCCAAAAGAGATTTACCGCGGTAACGGAATGTCCGGTAAATTCCTCGCCGGGGCACTCCGGGGCTAGGTGGCTATTACGTCCGGGGCCGGAATTTGCGCACGCACGCTAATTGCTAAATTCGCCCCGGATACTACTCTCCTCGCTCTCCCCTCCCACATTTCTCCCCCGCACTCCCCCCGGTCCTCACGGGTGTATTGTCCTCGGGAGGTTGCAAGTTTGTTATGAATTTTCGCTGAGTTATTGGATGGAGTGAATTGAGTTTTTTTGTAATTTTGTATTTATAGTAACACGAAGGTTCGAAAACATTGGGGTTTTCTTGTAGTTTACTTGTTTGTGGAAAATATGAAATAAGAAAATTTAATAGTAGCTGCCAATGAAACGAAACAAACGAGACTCCCGTGAAATACAAAAACAATTACTATTCCAGTTTTTTTGTTGGTGATTTTACTAAATACTAACCAGTATTTAATAAAATTCGGCACATACATAACTCGTAGCCTGAAGTATCCGTTTTGCCCTTACTTAACTGATAGCTGCCGACAAAACGAAATAAATCAAACTACCCGTGACCTTAGTGTTCGGTGAATCAACTAGTAAGAAATAATATCTAAAGTGTTACTTTTAGATGCCGGATTCTTAGACCTGAAGTTTGTAGCAATTAGGTTTATTTTATTTGATATGAGGGCAAACGAGCTGGCGGCTCACCTGATGGTAAGTGATCACCGTTGCCCACGAACATCCGCAATACCAGAGCTCTCGAGAATGCGTTTGAGAATGCCTATATTGCCCTAACACGATAGGATAGCCTAAAGCTAGCTCAAGTATTTTAGATATTATATATATTTTATATATATAATATATTATATAATATATATTTATATATTTTATTTATGATATTTTATATATTTTATTTTATTCTTTACCTATCTGAGCGCTTGGTCGATGCGACGCGTGATCAAAATGCTGGCACATATTTGGCTCAACGAATAAGCATTGCAATTCAACGGGGCAATGCTGCCAGCATGCTGGGCACGCTGCCAACTGGGAGTGAGCTGGAGCATTTGGACTGCCTATGAGTCTGCTATGACTTATAGGTGTCTAAATGCTTTTATTATAGTAGCTGTAGTGTTGTATATAGTTCATAGTATTTTGTTTAATAAAGGCATACGCTCAAGTAAGATATCATGATTAGAATGTCAACTCTACAGCAGGGATTGAACCTATGACCGGTCCATCAAATAAAGCCATTTATAAATTTAAGATGAAGTTGTCTTTAAAAAATTATATAATAAAGTTAATTTATACTATTTAAAATATGTCTTTAGATAACTATACATATTTTAAAGGTACGATTACAGTTAGCTACGGTACGATTGACATTTTCATACAATTAGTACTGTACTGTACTGTATCAGCCGGACTGTCCGCTGCTGGACACAGCTTTCCCCATCATGGGGGGATTTGCCATAATCCTCACGCTTGACAGGCGTCTTGAGAATCGCAGTATGAGATATCAGTTCCTCAGAAAGTGGTGCTACGCACCTTATGGCGTGTTACCCTTATTGCAAGTGAAATAACAGGGCCAACAAAATAATATGAACTAACGTCTCAGTCAAGAAGCGCAGTGCAGTGCCAAGTGGAACGAGAACGGTGACACTTCAGATGTAAGGGACTAGCGTTACGCTTGCCATCAAGATGGTGAGTTGTCCACTTCGTCACTTTATAAAAAAATACATATAAATGTCGAACTTGGTGACGTTATATAAGTTCCTGCGAACTTGAAAGTAAAACAACAAATAATAAAAATTTGCCAGTGGCAAGCTGGACTGGTGGACTCCTGATAAAAAGCTGCTTTGGTTCAAACATACTGTGTGATGGTACAAGGTCCCAGTGTTCGAGGCAAACAAAAGGTCGTACCCGCCACGCGCAGCGCGCTTTGATTTTGAACCTCTTTTAATTCATGTATTGTTATCCTATATACAAGCTCCTATGTAGTTGATCGGCCATCTAAGAATGATGCGTTAGTACAAGTTTCTCCAACTATTTGTAGTCACGAGTATGCAGTAATTAACGTACAGTACTCTGGGATATCTTTTAAAGATAGACTAGTAGAACATTTCCTTGTTATATTGTAAAGGAGCGTGCACACCACACGGTGGGGGGCGCTCGCGTAATTGCCGAGAAATGCGATCAGCGCCGCATCCGAGCCGGTATTGATGCGATTGTGGAGACGATATTGAGCAAACCAGCTTACTTGCTGCTGAAGCTTGCTTATTTAGATAGCTTGCAACACTGCTAACTGAATACGATTGAACGAGAACTTTAGAGCATTTTTTGTAGATAAGGTACCTTATTTGCCAATTTTTCGTTGTAACTAGGATTGCAGGTTATTTCAGATTGATATATTTATATGAATGAAACTATTATCAGTATAAGTCGGATTGTCCGCCACTGAAAGCAGCCTCATCCTTGGTCCTCGGTTTGCCATGATCTGGTAAAATGGCCTTCAGAAGGCGCTGCTGCCCACCTTCTAGTATTTTTCCTTTCGTTGCATCTAATACAACTCCCACAGGAAGATATGGATGCAATTCTAGACTGGCACCCCATGGGGGATAAAACTATAGGTACAACAAAATTGGGTGTAAATATTATAATCACTTAATAAATAGGTAGTGTCATCATATCCACCAACAATCTATTATTATTACAATATATTTGTACAGGCAGAGGCAGAATCTTTTCTAAGCATTTTTGTCGTTATGGTTTTATTGATCAAAATGTTTTCCACGCGCAACTAAAATTTTATTTCTAATGAATTAAAGAAATTTATTATAAAATCTCACACAAGAAGCCTAAGACGGTTTTTAAAATTTTTATTTGCTAATCTAAAACCTGGAACCAATATTTTATTTTAAATGCAAGTATTATCGTGGTTGTCACAGTTGAATTTATGATAACATTTTTTATGTGTAATTAATGACATATAATATCTCTTCAATTCTATACAGATATCTATTAATTTAAAAATATATGTTTTAAATGTCTCTCTGTGATTCACTCATTTCATTTAATTTTTAAATCACTAATTAAACTCTTTTGTAAGATAAAGATTGTCTCTATCTCAGCAGCAGCTCCCCACAGCAATATACCATAAGACATAATATTGTGGAAGTACGCGAAATAAACGAGCCTAGCAGTAGCTACGTCTGTTAGCTGTCTTATCTTACGAACTGCATATGCAGCAGAACTAAGTCTTCCAGATAGATCATGTATATGTGGATTCCACTGTAAAGTTGAATCCATTTTAATTCCCAGGAAGACTGTCGCATTGTCAAAAGAGAGTTTTTCTAGGCCAAGCTTAATGTTTGGTTCAACATAAGTAACATTTGGTAAAGAAAACTTTAAACATTTGGTCTTTTTTGAATTTAAGAGAAGATTATTAGCCGCGAATCACTTAGAGATCATAGATAACACATTATTTACATGAATAAGTTCACTATCCCTCCTATCTACTTTAAAAATTAGGGAGGTATCATCTGCGAATAAAACTATATCGCAGAAATTTTTAACCATGCAAGGCAGATCATAAAAGGTCCTAAAATTGATCCTTGCGGTACGCCTATTCTTACCAAAGACCCGGAAGAAGTATTGCCATTTATTCTAACCTTCTGTAGCCTGTCTGACAGATATGACTTTATAAGATCCAGAGCTTTTCCACGAATACCATAATGTGAAAGTTTTCGAATCAGAGTGCGGTGCTCTACACAGTCAAATGCCTTAGAAAGGTCACAGAATACGGCAATAGCATCCTGTGAACTCTCGCAGGCTTCAAGTATATGTGACATCAATTGAGCACCTGCATCTGTTGTGGATCTGCTCTTTGTGAAACCAAACTGATTCTCATTCAATATATTATGCTCATTAAAATGGGATAGAAGTTGTTTGAGCATAATTTTTTCGAATACTTTACTCAGAACAGGTAAGATAGAAATAGGTCTGTAATTGCAAGGGTCAGATGTAGCCCCCGACTTCAAAATTGGAGTGATTTTACTTTGTTTCATTAAGTCGGGGAAGTTTCCTTTATCAATACAAAGATTGAATATTGTTTTTAAATATGGTGCAATAATGCATATTACCGACGTCGGTCCAGAGGTTGTCTTAAGAAGCGGTTGTAGCATGGTAGGAGGGTCTTTTTCAACTACACGGTGATAGCTAGCCAGTCGGGTAAATGTTCTACCATTAGGATGAAAACATGACTCCAATTTGAATTAATCTGTTATTCTAAGAGTAGGTACTAAGACCTACTTACTTGAAACTTAAATATTAAAGGCAAGGTAGCATAGAAGTATCTGCCTAAATAAATCAAAGTCAAACTATGATATAACCTATCAATAACCTCGGCATGGGTTACATATTTGAGCCGTTTTAGTGCAGAGACGTTGGATCCGTGGGGACCGGGGGCTTATTGTATTTTACAAAAATATCAAAATGCTGGCTCCTATTTGGCTCAACGGCAAATAGCAGCCCAGCAATTTAACGGGGCACTGCTGCCAGCATGCTGGGCACGCTGCCAACTGGTAGTGGGCTGGAGCTTTTAGACTGCTTTTGAGTCTACAATGATTTGTAGGTTGTCTGAATGCTTTTATTTTAGTATCTCTACATAGTTCGTAGTATTTTGTCAATAAAAGCATACAGCCGGTACAAAAATAAAAGTGATCATATTTTAAATATATTGAAGCACTCGTAGCAAAGTTTTCTTAGCCTCATATCTTATTTAGGAAAATTAAAAAATGAAATGGGAAAAAATATTAATGTATAGACAATTCCAAATAATAATTTAAGTTGAAAATTTATATTGTATATAAAAAAAAAAGATTTTATTACATACAATTTTGAGAAAGTGTCGAGTATGTTAAATGTAGCAACAAATATAATTAATAATTTTAAAAACCTTTATAATTTTTAGGTTCCCTTACTTAACAGTCTGTTTCTACAAAAAGATTAACTATATATAGAAAGTATATAAAGATGTTACTATTATCCGCATAAAGATGGTTTTGTTGTCGACAAAACATTTATTGCAGACCCTGTTGGGCACACGATTGGGAGAGATGAAGACTATTTATATTTTTAAATTCAATGTTCAAATATAATTATGAGGAGGTATTATTTTATTTGTATAAGGCCATTATAAATAGAATTTATTTAAATTATAAAAAATAAAAATATTAATAAAGTGCACAAGCTCCATGGGGTGTCTTTGGGTGTCTCATATCTTGATTGCGATCCCCAAGAAGCCTACTAAGCGTGGGGGTATGGCAGTCCCCCCTTAATAGAGGAGGCTGTGTTAAGCAGTGGACAATCCAGCTGAACAATAATAATATGTAAAGGTATCAAGTTATTATTATTATTTAAATATATTTATCATTCATTTATTTGTTTACTGTGTAATAAGTTTTATTAATCAATAATTGTATTAATTATTTTATAAAATGTTGGCCGTTATTTAGGTTTTTTTAAGTTGTGGTGACACATAAAGCTAAAACATAATATTACATATAAGTATACCTAAGTATCGAAGTATGAACCGATATAGCAGATTTTTTATAGTAGGTATTATTTAAGTTACCTGTAACTACCTAAATGAATTGTTTCAAATGTTTGCTACAGAACAACAGCACGCTAGATATTTGCTGAGTAATTAGGTCGTAAGCAAAAGGTATAATATAGGTAATTAAGATATCTTTAAGTACTTACTTATCGCATTACATGATATAGGCTTTTTTATATTGGAGAACTAGGTAGATATAGGTACTGGCGTACCTATATACACTTATATAGGTAAATAATTACTTAGGTAACCTTAAAAAATGCAAACCAAAGGTTAAGTATTACATTATAAAAGGATAGTACTCAGCAGAATGTTTGTTGAAAATATTGTTACTTTTACTTTTCTGAATAAAGAAAAATGATAACGGAGTGAAAAGTAGGTATACCTACACAAGGAGAATACAATTTATTAGCATAAAGTAAAACGAATGGTAGTCGTAGGTACCTATGTAATTTGCCATATCTTAACCATTCCCCTAATTAGAACAGTAAAAACACATCTCTTTAAAATCACACGTCTACACTTACCTATACCTATGGTGGGAGCACGAGTAAAACAAACAAAACGACGTGAAAAGACACGGAAAACAAAACGCGACCGCCATGCCAGTACGAAGGGCGGAGCTAATCATGAAAGAAAACTACACTTGAAAACCACAACTTACTTCTACAACGCTACGCAAAATAAACCTTATTGCAATAACTATACAGTGGGAATTATGGTACATCAAGTTCGTAGTTAAAACGTTACGATTCATTCTAAAAATACAAAAGTGGCCAATCAGCGCACGGTTGCTATAGTGACGTGGTGTTACGAGCGCGTTTCAATAGATGGCGTGACTTGACAGAAATATCAATTTGTAGTCGCCTTGCGCTGTATGTAGGAAGTTCTTTACAAAATTAATATACAATGTCATTCTAATTATTGTATTGGCGTTGATTTGCGGTATTTTATAGTTGAGTCCCTTCCCTAGAACCAAATTCCAAGTTTTGAAACAACTAAGT
Source organism: Plagodis dolabraria (assembly GCA_963854805.1). Classification (NCBI taxonomy): domain Eukaryota; kingdom Metazoa; phylum Arthropoda; class Insecta; order Lepidoptera; family Geometridae; genus Plagodis; species Plagodis dolabraria. The sequence goes on along the minus strand of OY978453.1, from coordinate 1,296,213 downwards.
TAAAGAAATTTGTAAAATGTGAATTCTCATAAAACTCATGTAATAATGTGTAATAATATGTAATAATAGGGCACGCTGCCAACTGGGAGTGGACTGGAGCATTTAGACTACCTATTAGTCTCCTATGACTTATAGGTTGTCAAAATGCTTTTATTGTAGTGTTGTATATATGTAGTTCGTGGTATTTTGTTTAACAAAGGCATACCACCAGTTTAAAAAAAAACTAATACCTAATAGGCCTATCTGACATAGTATTAGTATAGAACATATTATAATTTAGTATAATATTTGAATGTTTCGCAGCACACGCTTACACATAATTAATCAGTACCAAAGGTAGGTACATTTCTAACATAATAATTAAAATGAGATCCTCTTATATCAGTTTACAAAGGGATATTCGAGGCAACGAGACGTTTGATTGCATAATAATCCATTTATTGCAACGTCTCACAAGCCTCCCCAAAATTGGGGAAACCTAATCCCCAACCCGCCATTATACCGAAAATTCAACTACCATCACTCATAACTGAACTTTTTCTAATTTAAAACACACTTTACAGTTAAGAAAATACGTGTCAAATTTGCGTGGAAAGTGAAAAGTTTTCCTTCTCGTGGAAATTAAGTGGCAATAAGCTTTACGCGGTGAGATTAGGGTTTACTTTAGTTTGCGGGGGTTGTACAGTTTGGAAATGAAATTTTCATAAATACGCGCGGTTTGCGGGGGCGCTGTGAGGTGAGGTGAGGGGGGCGGTAGGGTGGCCGTATTTGTGTTTTCCCCGCAGTTTCCGAGCGATACTTGAGTCCCGTTGTGTGTTAGCGGAACTATTAATAATAATTACGAGTCTAGCAGTTTCTGTAACGCAACTATGGCTGGTAACACTCGTGAGGCAGCGCGGCTCATTGTGGATCCGCAGAAGGTAATGAGAGCTGTGCTTTAAAATCGTCGGTAACTAAGCAGTTTAGCACATTTCTTTAGCTAAGGAAGCGATTCAATTTTATATCTACGTATGATTGATGAATCTAACTATAAAATACTTACGTCTAAGTATGATCTAAAAATACCATCGCATATTTTTTTCACGCAAAGCCATTTATACCTAATGATAATAATTAGTGTCTCTATACTCACTAACTTGGCTGAGCTAACTAAACATGTATGTGTGTTTACACATGGTTCTAATTGAAGTTTGGTATTAGATACGCACAAACAATTCGTAAGACCTGGATTAAACTATAGGTAAAAGTTTATGATCTATAGTGCCTTCAATAAGTCGATATCGTTTATAATCAGAAAATATGAACACAAAACTCTCAGAAGCAAATAAAACAACATTTAAACTCAAGAAGAGAAATCGATACCTTTCCCTTTCATAAGTCTTTCGATTGCAAAATCGATGCACAATCGATTGTACGGTCCCCTTGTGGGTCATAAAAACTGCTTCCTTCCGCGAATCGTTCGGCTTTCTTCGCGATTGTTCGTAAAGTATCGGATTGCCGAACCGGTGTCGAATTCAGCACAACAGCGATTAGGGAAGCTATTGGGCAACAAATGCACGGGTACAAGGAAAAAGTTAGATTTGTAAAAAAATAAGCTTTTAACGTATTAAAACGATTTAAAAGTTTAAAAAGGGAACCATTATTTTTTTTTAAAATAAAGTATAGGTAGGTATCGTCACATAAACGAATGTTTAAACAGCTGACATTTGAAGAAAGACTTCACAGGTCACAGGAGCAGCTTCACTAGACCGTATCGGCGTTTTGGCAATGGTTACCTAATAGAAAATGTAAAAATAAAGGATATTGGAAATAAAATTTATAATTAGGTACCTACCAATATTATTTAGATGTTTTTTTTATATGTAAGTTTTTTAATATCTGATAGTTTAGCCTTCGACCTCAATCTCATCTTACAGTAAGTGATAGATGTAGATGCTGTTCAGGCTAACTTACAATTACTGGCTCTCAAGAACAGCTGCCGGAACACAAAGTTTCTACTTGTGGTAGCTAGCCAGACGGGCATTCGTTCTGCCAACGTATGTAGACTACATTTTTACTACTATTACTATTACATTAATACTAATAATAATATCCATCACTAACTGTGTCAACATATAAAAATATTATGGACTCGTGTTTCATATAAATGTTTCCAGTTTGTACTAATAACAAAATGATCACGGAACTTCTTATATGCGTGATGCCCACAGCATAATTAATTACCAATAATTTATGTATAAATATCACATCAATAAACCCACAACAATCACGTATTAGATAAAAAAAATTATAAGCTCCTCGACCTCGTAACTCAAGCCCACGCAATATTCTCAAGGATCTGAACAACAATGGCTAGCAAAAACTATCTAAGCTCCATTGTCAGGGAAGGATGTCGCAAAAACTGCATTATTCTGTTATTAGCGCGTCAATTGGCAACGATTGGTGTCAGCTCAATGGTAATCTGACGCTTGAGGAGTTTCCGCTAGAGTACCTTACGTTAGCTGAATAACTGCTTGATTTTATAACTTAACTAATAAACCTCAAAAATTAAATATTATGATTTGTAGGTAGGCCTCCAGGTGTCTTACAATTCAGTAATGTCAGCTTTGATATTTTCAGATCTGCAGCCTTATTATCTAACTAGGGAGGTAATGGAGAAGAACTTAATTTAAAAAATAGATAGTTTGCAATGCAATCTCATTACCTGTGGTTTGCCTGGATAGAATCGCACCCCATTCAAGGGAAAAATAATAAAATGCTTCAGCAGCGCTTCTAGAAAATGACATCTTACACTGTGATACCAAGATGCTTGTCAGGTGCGAGGATTATGGCGCCTATGGCAAGTTCCCCTTTACTTAGGAAGGACTTTGTTCAGCAGTGGACGTTATGGCTGTTGTTGTGAATCTTCTTAAACTACGCGAATAGCATTATTTATATTTGCTTATAATATATATTTGTTTATTAAGCTTAATTAGTCGTTACCACTTAATTCTTACACAATTTTCCAAAAACAATGCCCCATCTGGGGTTCAATTGTCCAAAGTAAGTTTATCTACATTAGCCCTGTGTTATACAATACGGCAGCAGCTAAATGAACATTTTTAATAATGCAACCTGTTTATTGAGCAAGAATCCATCTTGAGCCTACCACCTCTGGAGATGGATTCTGTAGTAGGTAGATGCATGTTCTGTAGTAGAAGTTCATTTTTGTCGTGTGTCATTAAATCCTTAGTATTAAAATAGATCTGCTAGAAATTAGGACATCAGGAATAAAGTTACAGAATTTTCGCGGTAGCTGTTAAAGGGGACAGATAATGGGGAAAACGGGAATACAAAATATTATCGTCTCGGTACCCTTCAATGGAGACAGGTAGTACGGGTACTGCCGGAACACTATAGATATTCTGGGTCACGGTCAGCTAAGTTTTTACGGGACATGAGAACCAAAGTCTCCAATTTATGAGATTAGTGTAATGAAACGCAAAATTGTCACTATCAGGCATGAAACTTAACATCAGGCGGGATACTGGTCTTTCTTGCCACTTCATAATGAATTAGTAGTGTGCAACTACTTTCGAGGAAATCCTGGATTAGGAACAACAGCATTTTCCTCTCTGTATGCTACCATGCATTTCTCCTACAAAACTGAATTTCAATAAAAAATTATAAAAATATTCAGTAGACACGCTATATATATGCACTTACCTGAATTCGGTCTTCTGGAAGGTCGGTCTTCAACGAGAGCATTTCCCGAGCATACACGTCAGGGTAGTGCGCGTCTTTAAAGGCCTTCTCTAGTTCATCCAGCTGGTATGAGGTGAAGATGGTTCGGCTAGAAGACAAAAATACTGGTCTAAATCAAGAAGGCTGGAGACATGATGGCGCATACTGATTTTCATATTTAACAAAATACTATGAACTATATACAACACTACAGTTACTACAATAAAAGCATTTAGACAACCTATAAATCATAGCAGACCAATAGGTAGTCCAAATGCTCCAGCCCACTCCCAGTTGGCAGCGTGCCCAGCATGCTGGCAGCATTGCCCCGTTGAATTGCAATGTTTATTCGTTGAGCCAAATATGTGCCAGCATTTTGATCACGCGTCGCATCGACTAAGCGCTCAGATAGGTTGTGGAAAATACGATGAGCTCCCGGTCCCCACGGACCCAACGTCTCTACACCAAACGGCTCAAATACGTAACCCATACCGAGGTTAGTTACACATTCCGACCTGTGCCGCCACGCCGTGCACACCTGTCTACAGCTCCGCCAGTATCTCCCAGTGAGACCGCAATAGTCCCCGCACTATTGCCGTCTCACTCGGGTCATCGTTCCGACGCTAGTTGCAGACCAGTGCCTTGGAATACGCAGTCCTGACGAAGTTTTGTTTTCTGTGCAGAAGCTGAGCAGCCACCGACCGCCGTGCAACGTGAGCTACGAGCTCGCCGTGCCGGCGCGCAGAGGCGCTCTAAGACGTCAGGCATTACCACCTACCCAAGTCCCTTGTTTCGGACGAACAACATCATATCGGGCTGGTGGTCTTGTTTTGACCGCACTTTTCGGTGCGCATTTCACCACTTTACTACCCGACACAACATAGTAACAGTCGCGTAACAACACACTTTGTGCTGTTAAGCGACGTCGTTCAGGCGTGGGGTAGCGTCAGCCAAACCCGTCTGAACGATCAAATCCGCCATTTGCTGCGGTCGCAGTGTGACACCCTACGGTGACAACGGCCACTGTTGTTGTTTTGGTTTAACCTTGCACCGTGGCCTTTCCCGCTTCACGGGTCAGCCGAAGCAAGCTGGGCTCCGGGACAACTGGCCTTGGGGTCGCCCCTAGTCAACCCCGGAGCAGCATTAGGAGCACCCCTCTCCGCCGAGAAAAAAGCTCGGAGAGGGTACACAACTAGGGCACACCATAGGTACTCACTCCCTCTCACACAAGTGAGCTCACGAGTTGCGAGAGGGAGACAGAACCCGTTAGGCCATCCTGAGTATTCCCCTCAGGATGCAACGTCCCTCTAACGGTGAGGTGGAGGTCCTTCAGACCTTCGCCCTCCGCTACCCCGAACTCTACGCTGATCATCAGCAATCACTTAACGATGCAGAGAGTGCCCGCCTCACGGACACTCTCATCGCTCCCTCCGGAACTCCAATTCCGGAGGCCATCGTCCCTCCTCTGACCCGGTCCTTCTCAGAGGACAGCCCGACTTCGCCCGCTCCGGGCCCTGACAACAGACGCACGGTGGCAGCCCCTCCCCGTGAGAGGTCTCGCTCGCGCTCACCGATCGGGAGGCCAGCGAGCACCCGTCCCTCCATCGCCGTTGTCGAGCCCACTTCGGACTCCGAAGCGGAGATGGATGTAGATCCGAGTCGTGCCTTACGCACTGACTCGGACTCCGATAACGACGGCTATACCGTCGTAGACAGAAAACGCAAGCGTGCTCCTAAAGCCGCTAGTTGCGCAACTTCCGCCCCTCCCGCCAAGGCACCCGCTAAGGCCCCCGCCTCCGGCAAGAAGCCGACCCCCGCCCCGCGCCCCGCGTCTCCTCCCTCCGCTCCGGCCACCACTGCCGCGTCCCCTCAGGACGCGAGCGCGCGCCGCGAAAAACCGCCTCCGCCCCTGTTCATTCAGGACAAAACCAAATGGGACATGCTGTCCCGTTTAGTTTCGGATCGTGGGATCCACTACACTAATGCCCGCTCCACGCAGCAGGGCATTAAAGTTCAAGTGTCCACCATTAGCGACCACAGAGCGCTAACAAAGCTCCTCCGTAAAGAGAGCATAAGTTTTCACACTTATGCGCTCGAAGAGGAGAAAGTCCTCCGAGTGGTCATCCGCGGTGTGCCCAAGGAGGTACATACCGATTCGGTATGTGCCGACCTGAAGGCACAAGACTTCCCCGTACATGCAGTTCACCGCATGTACAGCGGGAAGGACCGCAGTCCCTACGATCTAGTACTCGTAGTACTAGATCGTACACCTGAAGGCAAGGCCATTTTTAATTTAAAAAAGGTCTGTGGCCTCTCAGGACTCGATGTCCAAGCCCCATACAAAAATGGGAGTCCCTCGCAGTGCCATAACTGCCAACTATACGGGCACGCCTCCCGTTTCTGCTTCGCTCGCGCTAGGTGCGTTAAGTGCCTAGGCGATCACGCGACAGCAGCGTGCACTCGCACCCGGGATTCACCGGACCCACCCAGCTGTGTTTTATGCGGTGCTCAAGGGCATACCGCGAATTACCGTGGTTGCCCTAAAGCACCACGAGTGAACCACAGGGTGGCAAGGCATAGGCCGACCCGTCCCTCTTACGACCGTTACCAACGGGTAAGCCCTAAACTAACGGTAGTACCTGCCTCACAGGTAATACCCGCGCCGCTCCCAGCCCGTAACGCATGGTCTAAACAGTATGGTTAAGACCGTCGCTACCGCCCGCGCCCCGGCCCGCGCGCCCGCACCCGCGCCCGTACCCGCACCCGCCCGCGCCGCGGCCCCTGCCCGCGCACCGGCCCCGGCTCGCCCCGCGCTCCCGGCACCCGTCGCCAACACCATTCGCGCGCCTCCCCGCGCCGCTTCCCGGCCACAAGCTCCACCTATGCCATTGATGGCTGCCCCTCTTCAAGAGGCAATCAACCTAGTCAGCGATCTGGCTATGTCGGTTGACATCAATGAGGTACAAGAGCTATTCCACAAGATGCAATACGCTCAATCCCCAGCGGACGTGATCCAATACACATTGGAACACGCGAATTTACTTAGCGCCCTTAAGCGCTTCGTTCCCCAGGCCCCTCCCCAGTACAACCACTATGGGTAGTACAACCGAACGCACGAAACCGTACTCAGTTTCGTTAGCGTCATTTAACGCTGACGGCCTCTTCAGACAACGTGACCTCGTCCACGACTTTTGTTGTACCCACCTTATCGATATCATATGCGTGCAGGAAACCTTTCTAAAACCGGGGAAGGCGAACCCTAGGTTTGCCAATTACAGAACGGTACGTGATGATAGAGTGAACTCCCGTGGGGGAGGCACTCTTATCTATTACAAAAGGTCCCTGCACTGCATTCCCCTACCTACCCCGACTCTTGTTAATATGGAAGCATCTTGTTGCCTCCTAGCTATGACTGGTCATCAACCTATAGTCATAGCATCCTGTTACCAAGCTTGCAAAAAGCCGATCGTCCGAGCTGACTTAGAAGCCCTATTCTCATTAGGAAGCGCCGTCATTCTGATTGGCGACTTCAACAGTAAGCACATCCTATGGAATTGTAACGTCAACAATCCCAGAGGTATTGCACTTGAAAACCTAATCGCAGAACTTAACTTTGACATAATTGCGCCCACTGAGCCCACTCACTACCCTTATATGGAAGACCACCGATCTGACTTGCTTGACATGGCACTATTCAGAGGCGTAACACTCCGGTTACGCTCCATAGAAGTGGTTCACGAGCTTCACTCTGACCACCGACCCATTATACTGCGACTAGGTCCCGACCCAACGACTGACCTCCCCCGCCCCACTAAGACGATAGTGAACTGGAAGCAAGTAGGCGATGCCCTAAAGGCTATCAGTTCACCGGACCTAGACAAGATCCCTGACGACATCCTGACAAAAGATGACGTAACCCTTGCGATCGATTCGTTCACCAATCACCTCTCCACCGTAGTAGGTGCATCCGCAAAGGAGGTCATAGTGCCGGACGACCGGCGCCTTGTCATTCCAGCGGATGTGAGACGATTGGTGACGGAGAGTAAAGCAGTGACCCGACATTACGACTCTTACCCCAGTAAAGAGAACAAAACTAAGAAACGCCACTTTGAACGCATGGTTCAAAGTCGCATGTCTGAGTTGCGTGATCAACAATGGGGCGATAAACTTTCAAACCTCGTGCCAAGCCACCATGCTTACTGGGACTTGGCGCGAGGCTTGAAAGGAAGTAACCATAACGACATGCCTCCCTTATACAGACCAGTCCCACTAGTCCCAGCGTTCTTTGACGAAGACAAAGCTGAGTGCCTAGCTGATAGCCTAGAGGCTCAGTGTTCCCCTAACGTAGATCACGTTGACCAAGCTCACCTCGATTCGGTGGATGCTGAAGTCGAACGTAAAAGCTCTATGGTCACCTCTGAACTCCCACCAATCACCTTAGCGACTTACGCTGAGGTGGAGAGACTGATCAAGGCCCTCCGACCGCGCAAATCCCCCGGTGCCGATGGCATCTCCAACAGGGTTCTTAAAACCCTCTCTCCTCCTCTCATCCATCTCTTAGTCAGCATCTTCAATGCTGCTATGAGCCACTGCTTATTCCCAGACACCTGGAAATGTGCAAATGTCATTGGTATTCACAAACCAGGCAAAAGCTCATCTGACCCCACCAGTTACCGCCCCATCAGCCTCCTCAGTGCCTTAGGCAAACTCTACGAGCGGTTACTTGCAAACCGTCTCCAGTCCCATGCTAAGGAACACCACCTTATCCCAGATGAGCAGTTTGGCTTCAGACCCGGACACTCATGCGTCCAACAGGTGCACCGCCTCACGGAGCACATCATTGAGGGCTTCAATAAGTACCCCAAACCCCAGACTACGCTAGCAGTCTTCCTCGACGTAGCGAAAGCTTTTGACAAAGTCTGGCACAACGGCTTGATCTACAAGCTATACCAATTTGGCGTGCCAGAACGTCTTGTGCTCATCCTACAAGACTTCCTTAAAGCCAGAAGCTTTCGCTATCGCGTGGAAGGCACCCTCTCCTCCCCCCACCCAGTCAGAGCCGGAGTCCCTCAGGGCTCCGTGCTATCACCTATTCTCTTTGCACTGTATACCAGTGACATCCCACGCTCTCAGCCCAAAGTATTCCTAGCCCAATATGCGGATGATACCGCCATTTACACCACTGGGTGGCATATCAACAGACAGTCCTATTTCGTCATGCAACGGGCCATCACCGAGATCGGTGACTGGTTCCGAAAATGGCGCATCGCGGTCAACCCAGCTAAAAGCACAGCTATGTGCTTTACTGAGAAGACACGCTCCCCTTACCCGAAACCGCTTATTTTGTTCGACGAACCCATTCCCTGGGTTCCTAGAACAAAATACCTCGGAGTCACACTTGATCGTCATCTCACCTTTAACGATCACATAACAACCGTCCGTAACAGAGCGGCCTTCATAATGGGTCGCCTTGGTCCCCTACTTCGCAAAGAGAGTAAAATGTCTCTTAGTAATAAGAAGACACTTTACACTGCCTGCATCCGCCCCATCATGACTTACGCATCAGTAGTGTTTAGTCATGCTAGTGAGGCCCACCTTCATAAACTTCAAGTCATCCAAAACCGTTTTCTTCGTAATGCAACCGGCGCCCCGTGGTATATCCGGAACACCGAGTTGCATTGCGACTTAAACCTTCCCTCTCTAGCGCAGTTCAACAAGGACTGCGCCCGCCGATACTTTGATCGAGCGCCCCACCACCCGAACCCATTGGTTGTCCAGGCATCGAACTACTCGACTGCCTCTTCTATCCCATTTTTCAAACCCCCCCGTCGCCGACCACGGCAGGTATTAGACGACCCGGATGACCCCATCGCAGCCATTACGTTGGCAGCTTTAGCGTTATCCGCAAGTCGTCGAGGTAAAATCCCCAGGTGTGAGGTAATCAGAGGTCACACAATCAAACACCGAGCTCGCCGGCGAGCTCGAGGCAAAAACAAGGTCACGATAAATTGCTCTCCAAATAGTCAAAGAGTATTATTCAGTAGGGCCCAATTGTGCAACACTGCAGTTGCACAGAGGCATTTTGCTCCGATCCCCCCCATGTCTCTCGACAGCGAGACAAGCCGAGGTCCGAACCACAGTGGTGCCCTTGAGCTCGCTGTCAACCCCTCCTATAGTAGCGGTACGTTTTCGGCGTCCGCAGGAGACGGAGGTAGAAAGCGCTTTTCGCCTTCTACGCCCGTCTCGGGAGAAGTGCCTTCGGCACTTCTCCCTCCCGGGCTATTGTAGGGCCAGGCCCTCGCCCAAAACCCGGTGGAGCTGGACGACCGCACAGGCGGTAGCCAGCATCTATGTCCTCCCTAAACAAACAAACGAGGTTAGTTAGATTTTCATTAGTTTAGCATCACCACTCACTGAGAGTCCTATTTATAATGTGGATATCGAAGTAACGCAATAAATATTCAACGCAATAAAAGTTATCTTCATAGCTAAATGGATCATCACCAATAATTTACTATTAAATTAAAATAGGGCAATTTTTCAGTTTTTAAAATTAAATGAGCTTAGTAATAGTTTTTAAAACTTTACATTCAGGCCGGAGCATTAACACCATTTGTCATTGAGACGAAGTTTTGCTGTATATGCCGTTCGTAAGATATTGGCAGTTAACGGAATGTAACTACAGATATTATGGTATTTAGATGCGCCGGGCCGCATACCAATTTGGCTATAGTATATTGTGGTGAATAAGTGCTTCTAATATAGCAAGCTTCCTAAATTTTACAGAGTCGTGTAATTACGTGAAGCGGATTCTCGCACTCATCTGTAGGTTTCTTTACGAAAACTACAAATCTATATATATAATATTAGTAAGTATGGAGTATTCCATACTTACTAATATTATGACAGCGAAAATTTGTCTCTCTGCGTGTTTTAGCCATTTTATGGCTATAAATAGCTGAACAGGTCTTTTCAACTGTCCTATGATTATTTTTGGGAATAAATAAAGTATTTTTGTCATGTCACATGTGTCATGTCATGAAATTAGATAACTCATCGTCATACAGACAGTCAATTAGCCAGAATCCTAAAACATGGAAAAATGAATATTTGTACGTGATAAATGCTTAGATTTTGATTGGAACATATAGAGAGAACAACATAATCACTGCCACGTTCATAATATCGGTTTTTCATGTAGATAGTCTAAAGTAAAGTTTATTTTTGTATAAAAAGGTATACATATTATAGAAAATTACCTGTGTCTCCTTTTTTTCTTCTTTTTCTTGCCGTTGTACCCGGTGAGGCCATCGACCGTGAAGTCTTTGGCTGCTTCTAGTGATGATACTCCTGAAACAAGATATCGAAAATTACTTATAAATGTATCTTTCATAATTCTATTTGTTTATAATAAATGAACACTTACAGAATAGACACGTGGTATCTTTATTTAAATAAATATAAGTATACATGTTTGTATCGCGATTAAGTCCCGTTAAATACCTACTTGTAACTATGTGTTCAAGTCGCGAAAGTCTTAAAGTTACTACACACGTGTTGCCGAAAACGCTGTCGCAACCCAACAGAAATCGAACGGCACTCCCGTTCCTGAATAATTCCTTATGAATGCCGAAACAATTATACGTAGTTCACACTAAAAGTATTGCGTAACTTAAAAAAATAACATGTTATAAACAAAATATTATGTTTATTGCTTTTAAAAATACTATCTTATACATATAAAAAAAAAAATCATGCGATCGAACCATTTTTAAAACAGGAGGACCACAGATCTGAGGGCATGTTTTCTACGTACTCATTGAACGCTAACACTGCCTCTTCGGAGTTGGTAAAAGTGAAACCTTTCATCAAATCTTTGATTTTGCGGAAAATACAGAAATCACAGGTTGGGGCTATTACAGTAGGTCGGGGCTATGTGCAGGATGGGTGACAAGTTGTAATTTTTCGGAAACTAAAAATGAATTTGTTTGTTGGCCGTGTGTGAAGGCGTTGTCATGATGTAGGACAACGGGGCTTTTTGGTCGTCTCTCGTGAACTTTTTCTAACACCCTGGGTAAACAAATGATAGGATACCACTCGGTATTAACACTCTTTTCATCTTCAAGTGGAATTGTGCAGATGGGACCCGCTAAAACGAACGAACAAAAACGCGAGCATTTTTACCAACGTTTCTCGCCTGCCTCACTTTCGTTGGCCTGTTCTCATTTTCAAACACCCATTCACAAGATTGCTGTTTATTTCGGGTTCAAAACAATAAATCCACGTTTCGTCTCCTGTGACAATGTCAAAAACAGCATTAGAACGTCCGTGGTCGTACTTCAGTAGCATCTGTGAGCACTATTCCGCTTCTGCTCCGTTGTCAGTTCATGAGGGATCCAACAACAACAAAGTTTCTGAACTTTTAATTCTTTGTGTAAAATTTTCTGAACTTGGCTCATACCAATCCCCAATAGTCTCGATTTGTCTCATAGGTAATCCGCGGGTTTTCTTCAATTAGCCGCTTAACAGTAGCCACATTATTTTCGTTGACGGCAGTTGATGGCCGCCCTTCACGAAATTCGTCATGTAAAGAAACCCGGCCTCTCTCAAACTCAGCAAACCATCGGCTCACGGTGCTCAAACAAGGTGTTTCTCTCCCAAAAGCATTTTGAAGACGAGCGGCACAGTCTTGCGGAAAGAAAGAGAGAGAAACTTTTAAAATCATAAAAATTCATCATTCTAAAATCTTTTCGACTTAATTCCATTTTCGTTGCGTACGTAGAATTTAGATGTGTGAAAAAAAAAACAATTGACAAACGATTTCCCGCCAATTATTTTTTTCATTACTAAAAAGGTTGCAAGGCGTTTAAAAAAATATAACATTCGAAATTCAAATAGTTCCGATTAGCTAGAAGTGCATAACATTTAGTGTGCCCCATGTATCCGATCGTGATATAGGCAACATCTTTTCACGTGACTGGATTGACTATATATATATATATTAAAAAAAAATGTGCGATAATTTTAATAATGTTATTCACAAAATCTTAATAAGCAATTACTTCAAAACATTTCTCAAGTGACTTGAGGATTGCACACAAAATTTGATATGAAACATTAATATTCATTTTCATGAAACATGAATACTCAAATAGAGGTCAAACCTGTGAGCGGCCTATAAACTCCTGTAACTTGAGAGCATATTATATCAAAGTCCGTATCAAAAAATAATACACTTCAGTTGAGCATGAAGTAAGTCACTTTTGAAAGTTAATCATTGTTCGTTGAAAACTCAGTCGCCACGCTCGCCGTATTTTGAAATTTGCAGTCTTATTACTTATTTTTATTGAGTAATAGGTCAGGACTTGTTTACAACCTCGATTCATGGTAAGTGATAATGTGTTCAAATATTGTGACAGGCTTAGCCTACGCACCATTAAGTACTTGGCGACTTATTTATTAGTTTACAATTTTAGCTAGCCAGGAGAGCATTCGCGACCAATAGGCGTAACAATAACCTTTTTGTCCACATTTTTAAAATACCAAGTGAATACAAAATGATTAAAATTCAAATTTATACTGACAACATGGGAATACTTAATAATTTTAATTTAAACATCTACTAACAAAACAGAAAGCTTGCGGGATAAATAGCTAATAGTACCACTATTTTGACACAACAGATCTTTGACATGTAGGTATTTATTCAGTAAAGTACCCGCATCATTCGTTAAAATAGTTTTTAATCTTTGTTTTTTAAATTCTATATTAGTAAAGTCTATGTATTGTTATTCCGTAAAAATTTCAGTCTCGTGACTTCGTGACACATTCACAAACATAAAAATTAAGTCAAATCTTACATATTAAATTAATAAACCAATACGACGACGTAGATACCTTCAAGAAGAGAGCATATTTCCTCCTTGAAGGCCGGCAACGCCCTCGAGACCTCTGGTGTTGCGGATGTTCGTGTGCGATGGTGATCACTTACCATCAAGTAAGCCGCCTGTTCGTTTACCCTCATATACCATTAAAAAAAACCCTAAGGCCGCAAACAAAGGTATAGTATGAATGTTAAGAAATACCTATTCTGTCGAGGATTGGCACGTAATTATACGGCATGTGATTGACAAATGAATTACTAAACATACGGTGGGTTAGCAGAATCCATCCAATAAGTTATTGGGACCCCGTACCCCAGCAAGCCCCCAGAGGCCTCTAGGACCCGTGGCCCATCGGGACACCCGGGTAATTGAATTCGGTGACAATGAATTCGACAATGAATTATTAAACGGCCGGTCCTGTGGCAAATTTATTGCTTTGTATACATTTCTCGGCCAATAGAGAAATTAAACGTGCTCGCTTATACTGTAACAGTAATGTGTAGGTAAGTAGTAAGTTTTGTTTTGGTGTGACGAATTAGACTTTAGAAGGGTGTGAGGGTTTGTTGTGAGGTCAAATGGCATGGTGATAATCGAGAAAGTAATTGAGTCGTTTAATGTTTACGGGATTACGGTAGTTTTACTTAGCAGGTACGTATACATTATTTAGATATTCAGTAACTACCTATGCTCGTATTAAATATTAGGTAACTTTAGTTGCCAAAATTACCGATCTTGGATTATTATCATTCATATGAGCTAAGATAAAACCATCATACAGTTCCTATATCCTCCCATTGCATGTCGAATAATACGCCTAATAGTAAACTAAAAATATTTAGCAAATAATGAGCAACACCTCACTACTGAAGTTATGAGTGGGCTATTGTTGAACATAAGGCACAAAATAGAATATATTTTTTGCTCCTCTATTAACACAGATCACAACACAAGAATATAATTGTAAAGTTATCTATATTTTGAAGCGTTCGTAGCCAAGTTTGCTTAGCCATTCTGAATCGATCAGCAAAGTTAAGCAACGTCCGCCGCGGTCATGACTTGGATGGGTGACCGCTGGTTGGGCATTACTACTGAGCGCTTCCGTGCTTCGGAGGGCACGTTAAGCCGTCGGTCCCGGTTGTTGTCTTAGGATAGCAGTCGTTACAGCATGGTGGTAGGGCACTTTGCAAATGCCCGCCTGGCTAGCTACCACCCTCAAGTTGAAAATCTGTCGCCAAGCACCTAACGGTGTGTTCCGGCAGCTGTCCTTGAGAGCCAGTAACTCTAGGTTAGTCTGAACAACATCCTCGACCACATCATCACTTACCATCAGGTGAGATAGTGGTCAAAGGCTAACCTATAAGGCATACAAAAAAAAAAAAAAAAAAACCTTAAAATTGCTCTAGTTTGTACCTATTACACAAACCTTTCGGATAGTAAGAAGTGTTAAGATGGTAAAGAGCCTTTAAGACGTGCAGCAAAAACAACTCTACAAGATTCACCAGAGTAGTAAGTACTATGCTGCTCATTGTTTTCCCTTCATTATTTCGCATCTTACAGCATCCAACAGAAGAATACGGCAATATCCTTATATATTTAAGCCTGAAGCTGAACACAACACTTTAGTCAAATGATACAAATACAATAAGGTTTGTTATATTACTAATATCGTAGTCGTAAACCAACAAAGTAAGAATGACCGGTGCCATAAAACGAGATTAAAAAATAACAAACAGCGCCGCGCCGGGGCCGCCAGCGCCGCTGCCCCCGCCGTCCTGTCCCTACACCGTGCCCAATCAATGACCGACGCGATCGGACACGCCCGCCTCGCGCCTGGGCTCCTTTACTTATGCTACACATGCTACTTCTGTATTTTAAACCAAGCGGATAGTTATCTTATAAGTTAAAAGGGCCTCTTAGTTTAAAGGGCGGTTGCCAAATACAGCTGTTTGTAGCTCTATAGGAAGTTGATTATCAGGAAAGGTGGATGAGAGAATTATTTGTTTTATACAATCCATTTTCCTAAATCGAAAGTAACAATAACAAATATTTAACAAATATCAAAAATTAAAAATAATTGTTTTAATGAAGAATAAACACATTGTAAATTCAAAACCATACTAAATATTTATTGTTAAACAATCCAAAATAAATAAACATATGTGGATTTATCACCTTAGCAATTTCATACAGGCAACATGTTCATACTCTAGAAAATAAACATTTTAATTTGAATGTAATATACATAGTTTGACAGAGGTAAACATGTGTATGCATTTTTGTCGTTTAATAATAATCACAAACTGTGTAGAAGAATTTCTTAATCAGAGTGGTTTTCACGGGCCACTTGCATTTTCCTACTGTGAGCGTTGCAATTCTAATGGGAACGTAGATTGTACAAACCTAAAAAGATCACCTGCCTTTAAGATCACCTGCCATTGTTTCGGCAGCTGCTGGAACACAACATGTTTATGTAGGTTTCGAGTCGTGAATCCTTTGGGCCGGATCCTAAGTTATTGCTACTAAGCTATTATTGTAGTTCTATGAAGAAATTCAGTGTTATAGTTTAGTATATATTTATATTATTTAGTTTTGAAACGCTTGACGTGAATTTTGCTTAGGTGTTCTTTAACGAACAGCAAAATTAAGCAACGTCCGCCACTGTCATGTCATGACTTCCAAGTGGGACCGCTAGTGGGATTACTACTGAGCGCTTCCGCGCTTCGGAGGCCACGTTCAGTTCCCGTTGTTGTGTTACGATAGCAGTCGTTATAACATGATGATAGGGTATTTTGCGAATGCTTGTCTGGCTAGCTACCATCCTCAAGTAGAAAATCTGTCGCCAAACACCCAACGGTGTGTTCCGGCACCTATCCTTACAGGCATAAAAAAAAGTAATTTATGGATATATTAATGAAACTGGTATTAAAGGTTAGGTCGAATGGTGTGGCAGAACTGAATCGGGGCACCCACCTTCCAAGCAGTCTTGTGCTACCTCTAGAGTATTGTTTATAAGCCAGGAGGCACAGAAGGGCACTAGTCTACTCGTGGCGAGGTGCAAAGTACGAAGCAAAGCCATAGTTGCTAAGGCGTAGCAAGCACGCAGTGACGAGGTAGCGGAATAACTAAAGCACTGCGTACCCACAGTGCTGGAGCAGTCATAGAATTACTTCACTTCTTAAAAAACCTTTTATTTTTTAAGAAGTGAAGTAGGTAAGACTTAAGAATGCAAATTTAACACGTTTTTTATAAAGAGGATACGCCTTACAGATATAAACAAAAATATATTATGATTCATATAGACCCGAAGGTTGCTTTTAGAATCAGTAGTTTGGTCTCAGTTCACGGTAAACTACTAGTTGTATTAAAGAGGCATAAAATGAGCACGCAGTCAGCTTCCTGCTTACTCCCCAGGGGCAATTTCTTAAGTGAATACAGATAACTCCTGATTTGCATATATATACCTACGTACCTTATATGGTGCTGCATTGCGTTCGACACAAAGTTATGAAATGTCATGTCATGTTCTCATATTAGAATTAAAGTCGCCTCAAAGAGTTTGGTGTCATAACCCCATGTATGCGTGATCGTCCATCACTATATCAATATGTACTTAGGTATCGTCATTATCTATACATTTTTAGATAGCAAAATGGCATATAAACGAATGTATTTGATTATATACGACGCATCTTGAAATTAACATATTAAATTTTTCAGTAATTCATGCCACCTCGTTTAGAAAAAATAGTACTGAATATTATTTCCACTTGCCAGAATCAGGACTGACGCCGTTATATTCCAGGCTGATATGCATATAACGACTATTTTATATCTTTATCTTAGATGTGTATGCACCGAATGAGCATCGTGCCACTACTCATGGCTATCTGAGTCACACAAGGTGATGAGTGTAGCACGATGTGAGTGCACATAAGCGCACAGCAAGGCTGTCATAAAAGTAGAAAGCATACCTTAATATAATTGTTGTTGTCTATCTTTTTCGATGTTTGTAAAAGCGATTAAGGAACAATATTGTGCTCAATGAGCAGCATGGCAATAGAGTTGTGTTAGTGTGGTTTTGGCCCATATTAGGTGCATAACAGGGCTCTTCACAATCTCAACGCTCTAGCGTTGTATTTCCGAGTCGATTGACCATAAAACTAAAGCCATACTCTATGCGGTTACCAAAAGATATAATGCACTGGCCTCATTTTATATGTGGTATAAAGATACTATATTATTCGTTTATTTATACGCGATCGCAGTAGTATTCGTTCAAAACGCACAGCTGTTGTCTTAACTTAGTTTAATAAAGAAATGAATCGAAGATGGCGCGATCTCTACATCTTTACACACTGCCTGTCTGTGATGTGCAAATGAGATTTATTCATCGAACCAGGTAATACTAAGATCAAAAATAAGTACATGCAAATTATCGGGTGCTAAGCCACTGCCCTTGCCACACATTAAGTACAAACCTCTCAGAAAATGATGGTACTTACCTATGTATGTAATTGTTAATACGCAAAGCTTTCCGTTCGCCAGAAAACTAAGGTATGTAATAATTCCCGTTCGAGATAAAAAAAGGCTCCAAAAATGTCTAAATGTGTTAGTTGTACAATATAAAAACAAATACAAATAGGTAATCCAATCTAATTAATCGCCGTGTCCAAATGTGGTGGAGTAAAAGACGTTAAGAAACATGGATATGCCAAGCTCGGTAACAAGTGGTAATCCATGGTTTCTTTCTGCCTACTTCTCCGGTAAAAGAGAGTTCACGACATTACATTTAAACAGGGTTTCAATAGTGCACAAAGAAACCCTTTTTTATCAGTTCTTGGGATAAAGATCAAGAATTTTCATATCTATATAGAAGGGACTCAGAGAAAATAATCACGAAATGAGCAGCATTTATGACAAGTCTCGTCAGGCAATGGTAACGGAACACAGGCAGGCAGCGGGCGATAAATGACCAAAGTCAGAAAATTCTGCAGTAGGTCCGTTAATACCTAATGTTGTTCTTGTGTTCCAACTTTTTCTAGAGAAAATATATTTTAGAGTACATGTTCTTGTATAGTCTTTTGTCTTGTTACATAAAACAAACAGTAACAATCCAAAATAGATGGGATGAGGGTATTAATGATGATTATATGATGGTTAAATTGAGATGGTAAGACTAAGCAACTAGATATACCTACAGAAGAATCCATACTTTGTGGTAATAACGAGTACTAAACACAATTTAATACCTTATACACGTCAACAAAAGACATAAAATACCTAAGCTTATTTCAGTCAAACTAGTCTTGTCACTTTAGCACTTTTCAACTTACCGTAAGGTGTGAAATAGCTTAAACTTTAACGTAGAAATATCAATTGTAGAACGTAACATGGTATTTTTACATCGATGCTATCAAATGATTTAGCACCTTCTGCAGTGCGTATAAAGTCGGAAATAGCCTGTATTCTAATAAAGTGTAATTTGAGTGGATGGATTCCCTAGACGGGAAGTGACGCAGGGCTACTTTTACTGAAAACTGCCACTTT
This sequence comes from Plagodis dolabraria, assembly GCA_963854805.1. Classification (NCBI taxonomy): domain Eukaryota; kingdom Metazoa; phylum Arthropoda; class Insecta; order Lepidoptera; family Geometridae; genus Plagodis; species Plagodis dolabraria. The sequence continues at coordinate 1,277,059 of OY978453.1, read as the reverse complement.
AAAAATGCGATAGTGTCAACAACTATATATACCTACTAGATTGTATGAAAAAATTCTTGTTATCGCAGCGAGTACTGGCAATATGACATCTATGATATTATGCTGTTGCTCCAAACCTGCGTAAATATCTTATACTTTTGGTGGGTAATAATGATGAATTAATAAGACCGTTACAGTTTTAAAATTAGAATCAGTATTTTAAAAGTGTACTAGGGAGCTGCAGTAAGATATCACGTGTTTACATTTTTTGTTCGAACGCGCAATTTCTAAACTGAAAAGAGGCGTGTGGTGTGACCTTGACTCGCCGTGTCAGGCAACGAACGAAGATCCCGCGTGCTGCGACTACCGCCAGTTGCCAGTTATTCTGTTATTTTGCTAAGCTTTTTATCATTGCTGACCACAGATAATATTTTCAATATTAATCTTATTCTTTTAGTAGTGAAAATAACCTTTCATAAAAAAATTAAAATTCTTATATCGTCTATGTATATATATATATATATATATCTATTAAAAAAAAGGAATGACAATATTTTATTGTGTTCCATATTCAAGATAATCATGTGTTTAGTAATCTATTGTTGGTATTAATTAATCTAATAGTTGGGCACAGTCAGCAACCGTTGCCTATACATCCTGCAAATACGTGTTGTTGTCCTGCACACAAACTAGAAACCATTCCATCCTGCGTCGAACAAAACGACAACTCGTACAGGTAAACGTTTAATATTCCATCCAACGAGGACGGGCGGCGGACGTTTCAATTTGCCCGCAGGTGCCCATTCACGCAGCCGCGTGTCCGACTCGCCTCTGACCACTTTGAACCGTGAATGGGACGCTTTATGTGTGTGACGGTTTGTTAAACGTGTGTCGAATTACTTTGGTAGGTAAGTTGTAGTTAGTGGTCGATGTTGGCGTTACACAGGAGAAGGGCAGGTAGAGCAATTAAGATACTCGTATGCTGAGCTGAGAGAAGCGTTCGTAGAGCTTATATAACTGCTGTTAACAGATTAATATCGATATAACGTCCGCTGCGGTTACAAGTTTGATGGGCGACCGCTAGTGGCATCACTACTGAGCGTACACGTCCTTCAGAGGGAACAAGGCCGTTGGTTCAGGCTGCTTTTAAGCATTTTACGAATGCCCGCCTGGCTAGCTACCATCCTCTAGTAGAAAATCTGTCACCAAGCACTGAACGGTGTGTTAAGGCAGCAGTCTGAGAGCCTGTAATTCTAAATAAGCACGAACAACATTTTTGACCACATCATCAATTAATATTACGTGTGATACTGGTCAAAGGCTAGCCTATCATCTTCAAAAGTATAAAAATCATATACAAAATATTTCAACAAGATCCGAGCGGTTTGTTCTTTCTGGCATATGGTCGGCACATTCTAGGACAAGCTGCCAGTTTTACCTTATGACTTACCATTAGCTGAGAAAGTGGTTAAAGGATAGGCTTATATCTTAGAGTTTTCTTAAATGACGTTTTTAATGTGCGATGTATATGTTGGCCACAACCCTAATCGTCTGTCGCAATAATTTGAGGTATAAGAACCAAAACGCCTTACCCTACCGTACTTAACTACGCTTTGCCCTACTCTAACACTTCTGATATTAGTCCACAGAATATATAGAGTAGACTTTATATGAACTGCCGCGCCAAACAGAATATCGTGAAAATCTCTTCACAAAGCAATTTCCACAATATAATATAAGCATATACTTCGATGGCAATATCCTATCCCGTGCCTTATTCTATATTGGGCCAATCGTCAGGTGAGAGGTACATAAATTGGCAATCGTCTCGCGGCCAATTTCCAGGATCGCTCAAAACGCTCAAAGTGCTTAAATCTGATTTTGTTTGCGGAGCGAGCGCCTCGAGCGGCTGATGACGTTATGCGAGAAAACGTGACAGAAGTTGATGTGCTGTAATTGGCCGTGCGAGGAATTGGCATGTGAAGGATGCCACTCGTCGAGGTACGAATATAATAATAATGATGAAGTCTAGTAGCAGACACTCGTATTCACTGTAATGATTAAGAAGAACCATATTGACTGGTATATCTTGAACGGAATCTATAAAAGTGCCCTAATATGAATAAACAGCATGAACTAAAAATATATTCCGTTTGAAATCAAACTCCCGATTTCCGTCTATACGCAAAAGGCATGTTTTGAAATTCGCTACCGAGGTCAGAGATAAAAAAAAATCTCTCTAAAAAGTTGATAAGCGTGAAAATCTGTTTATTAAGACAGTTATGTTTGTGTTTAGGGAGGACATTGATGTTGACTGCCGCTCTGAGCTGTACAACTCACACAAGACTTTGGGCGAGGGAAGAGTGAAGACCCTCTTATAGTCCTGAACAGTTAACAATCCACATCGTTTTTATATTCTGTGTAAAAATTGCCATTCTATTGCCATCTACTGGCCACAGTTCTGTACTTCGAACCATATATTGTTGGAATAACTAATATAACGGTTTAGAATCGACGAATACCTCAGCTGCTGCACCAACGAGTGAAGTGAAGGTAGCACGAAGATAACCAAGATATTTGTATAAGTTACACATTCAAATATCACATGACAATAAGATAACATGAGAGTGGTGTAGTTGATTCACATAATATTCAGGTTTATCACATAGCCTTTTAATGTTTTATAACTCATAGGTAAGCCGTTGACCACTATCTCACCTGATGGTAAATGATGATGTGGTCGACGAAGTAGTTAAGGTCAATCCAGAATTACTTGCTGTTGGACAACTTCCGGAATACGCCGTTAGGTGCTTCTGACAGATTTTCTATTTGAGGGTGGTAGCTAGATAGGCGGGCATTTGCAAAATGCCCTACCACCATGCATGCGAGACCGACGGCTTAACGTACCTTAAAAAGCACGTGCACGCTCAGTAGTAATGCCACTAGCAGTCACCCTATCCAAGTAATGACCGCAGCGGACGATGCATGACATAGTTGATGGGTTCATGCAAGATACGCTATGATTGCGTAAATTATCAGTTGTGAAGAAAAGTGAGGAAACCTTATGTCATGCATAGTATCCAATTATAGTCATATTTATGTTACTACCAGATTATTAACGTGCCTCTCAAAAAAACAGCCCGCCTTTTTAACAATCTCAGAAACTGGAACGTGTTTCATTTGAAAACGAATAAAGAAAATGCGTAAATTAAAAATAAATCTCGTAAGGAATGCGACGAGACACGCAATTAAGGGTGAGTTTACAAGAAATTGGCAATTTTCTCGCAACAGGCCAATTGGGAGGCGCGCTCAAAGCTATCATTTGATTTGAAGTCGCGACTCCGCGAGACGGATCTAAGCCGCAGGTGAATATATGTACATATATGTACATTCGCGCATTAGCACTTTCATTTAAACGGACACCGTTTACAAAATCAACAGGAAAGGATTAATTTGAAACATAAACGAGATTTGAACTTGCGAAGATCCTTTTCAGGGGATAGAACATATACTTACCTAACGAGTTTGAGCTACCGTGGTAATGCGTCATAGTATAAATTTGTCCTTTTGTTCTTATTATTGTTATTTATTTATTCGTGTAGTTTTTACCTGTTCCACCTGTTGTAGGTCAGCTGTTAAATGTACACTTTGATATACATGGCAGGTATATCTGAGATCTCAGTGCACACCTTTGTATCGTAACTAGAATTAATATTATGACTTAAGAGTTAGACTCTTGTCAGTGCAGCTGATTAACTAAAATTATAGTCTTATGAAAATCACTTACATAACAAAACGCCTATTGTTTGGAGAGGTAGGCAAAAACCACAAATTTCCACTTGGAACATGAACATGAAGACATGCCTATATAACATTTGGCCCTGCTTTTGAACCCTACAATGAACTGACATAGACATATGCATCCAATTGCTCCCGGCGACTCTCGCAATGCCCTGTCCACTCCGCCTCCTCTGGTTCATGGTTGCCAACCATTATTTTTCATCAGTAATCAGTTCGTCTAACAATATGACCGGTCCATTGCAACTAATCTTGAAGTAGCTGGCCAAATATAAGCACGAAAAAAAAGCAATTGTATTCTAAATATAAAATCGTATCAAAGCATATTATTATTCCATTATCACACACACATCAGAACTTAATACACATTAATTCTTAAGTTTTAAAGTAACATTACTTTAATAATACTTGGTATTACTGGTAGTGCGGTATCAAATTATAACGGTTGTATTTTGTAAATTGTACAAGATGGGAATATGACTGAAATAAAAATGGTAATTGGCCTCCTGGTTCACACACTTCATCACTTTCATACTCGAAGTATCTTAGCTTCTATAATATATTACCTAGCTATTTGTAACTTACCTTCAGTATAACCTATAACACAAAATTAAATCTATAGTTGTGCAAATAATGATAAAAGTGCGTATAAATCAACTTATAAATAAAAGCGAAATAAAACAATTGGAAAACAATATAAGTAGAAAATTACCTGAATAAAACTGTCGAACCGCTACGGATACATGAAACAAACAAAAATATCATATCAAGACATGTCAAATAAAATAAAGGTGATAGGAGAAAACATATATCCAACTACATATACACTATTTCATTAAAAAGTTTTCTAGATATGGACGCAGTCAATTGGTGAGGTATTTCAATGCAATTAATGACATGCCAAACCTTTTTTTTTAAGTTGGTTAAAAAGGGTAATTTGATATGTTGTCCGCTGACCGTTGGATTGCGCAGTGTCGGGCGATATGGCTAGTTCACGACGAGACGTGCCGGCATTTCAAGCCGCATTGTGATGTGACCAATTCAACGATCAGCCCACGACAGATGCATTACTTTGCGAAATTACATATTACTATCAAGCATAGTTATTGAGATAGATCACGTGACACAAATGGTCTAAAATTGGTTCATTTGAGTGCCGCTAATTTTATTATATTTCTGCTAAATATACATTTATTCTATTTAATGAGTTCCCAGAAACACCTCACCCTTTAAGATGCACCCCTCTGAAAAATATGTTTATTGTAATTTTAATCCAACATTAGTTTATGGGGCAACATTCAACCACAAAATATTTAAATTGTCATTGACATGTTTGTGTTTAATTTCTTTTACTAGCTAGAGGCCCATGACATATGGACAGATAGACAGACAGGGATAGTTCCGTTTTGCCCTTTTGGTATAGTGCCCTAAAAACATCTATTATCATCATTAACCGGAAGACATTCTTATATAAAAGGCATTATCAAGTACGAATTACTGAAACCTGAAAGATACGCCACGATGAGAAATTTGTCCCTAAGCATTTAATATTTAAAATCCGAACCAAAATGTATCTTCAGTGAGTGACTAAATGAATTTATGTTGTGTTGATTAATATAATTACAATGACATGTTACATGTAGCGAGACTAGCGAGAGACACCGTGGCAGTAGAACTCTTTGTGCGAGTTCGTCCGGGTAAGTACTGCCACCACAGCTATTTCTACCGACAAAAAGTAATGTTCAAATTGCTGTGCTCCGGTTTGAAAAGTATGGGTGTGAATGAAGTTATAGATACATGAGACTTAATAACTTTTTGTCTCAGGCTAATGGGTGCAGTTCAGTTCACCACAAACTAGGCAGAGGTTACCGTTTAATACCAGGACTTGTGCCATCACAATGGCATAAGAAAACCGTTAAATGTACTATCAGTGACACCCTGTCACTCATACATTTATTACAAGCGTAATCATCTGTCAGTGAGATACGAGTAAGTTGGAGCAATAAATTTAAAATTAATTATACCCAAACAATCTAAAAACCACATAAACCTACGCACGCGTTATAAAGTCCCACTAAATCCATGTGAAACCCAAATTTGATATCACATTACGCTCCTTTGTTCCGAGAAGGATTCAGCCCACTGCGCACTGTATTGACAATATTCTGTGGCACAGGTGTTAATAAAAATGGAGCAAGTCTGGAAGATTTTGCAAAGAGACAAAAGACTGTTCACTGAGACTGCCCTTTGTGAGATATTGTGATCTTGGGACTTTTCGTCGTGTCTTGGTTAATTTTTTTGTGTGTGTTGAGGTTGAAGGTTGCAGAAGACTGTATTCTTCAGTACATACCTTTAAATTTAAAGCTATAAGTATAATTGTAGAATATATTTTTACATCTGTTAGTAGTGTAAATAGACACAATACCATTCTGTATGGATAGAAGTGTATGTGATATTGTTGTATCAAAGTCACTTTGCAGAAATCCATATTAAATAATTTAAGAGCTCACGACTAAATCGTACGCTCGAAGATTCAAGGCCTCCTTAGGGTACTTTGTGTAGAAGACAAAGCGGCGAAAATTCTTCCGGTTTGGTTAGGTACGTCTCGTTTATGACATCACGTCGAATTACCAGGAAAATTAGGTGGAATTGTAACTAGATATATCATTATATTTGTTGAGTTTAGTTGCTAAATATTTTTCTAAAATATTCAATTAATCTTTGGTTAAAATATTTTTAAAATATTCTCTCAATTTATGAAGGTCAATTTCAAATTTCGATTCTATAGTCTACTACCACGTTTATTGAAAAAATATTGAAAGAGCCACTGCGCGTAGAACCGGCAAACAACATTTCCTATAGGTACAATATATGTAATAAAATAATGACAATATTTGTTAAAATTACGTAGATGACAGGTGATAGCAATGAAATCATACATAGCACACGATTCTCTAAGTAGCTTTTATAAGGACCTTTATATAATCACCATACATTTAAACCTAAATAACTTAGGTAGGTAACTAGTAGTAGTTCAGTAGTTACATGGTTACCTATCATAAGAATTAAAAGAAAAAGCGAATAGTATTGCTTATTTAAATGGAATAATGTAAACCTTGTATAAAATACTTTATAAATAATTGTAAATTAATGAATATTGTTTCCACATTTCCATTGTTATGTTCCTATTGCTACCTACATACATACCTATGCGTTCATAAATTTCAAAACTGGCGACAATTAAAGACATTGTCTTCAAAATAAATAAGATTTGTTACGCTATTACCGACCGGACAGACTCTCAAACAGTCCGTGTGTATATTCATTAACGGAATATAAGCAATAAGACACAATGTGATTCAATTAGTAACGTTTAAATGGAGCAAATATATGTTTGATGTAGAGATGTGGTCTGGTAGATCTGGTTCCGGACAATTTATGCCGATTAGTAAGTTTTTATACAGCTATTATATTCAATTCAACTAAACACTTTTACAAGGTACCTAGTTTTAATGTACTTCCTTCATTTCTTTTTGTATTGAGATATTAGGTCTGTTGTAACGGTTTAATTTTTTTTTCATATTATCGTTAATTATTTACATGGTTACATTTTTAGCAGTTTGACTACTTTGGTAGATCGTTGTCTCACGTGATGGTAAGTGATGAACTCTAAAGATTACCCTTAACTACAGTTAATAATAATCTAGATTTACTGGCACTAAAAGACAGCTGTCGGGAAACACCGCTAGGGCCTCGCGATGGATATTCTACTTGAGGATGTAACTAGCCAGATGGGCATTTACCTGTTTTATGGTGATCGGGCGAAATGCCCTATTTAGAATACATGCTCGTCGAAAATTGAAGTTACAGCATATCATATCGTCACGTCGCTATGTCTGTATTGAAAAATATCCCTATTTCTGACTACAGGATTACACCCAGAATTATGAGACTGATGAAAACTAACGTTTTCACCAACATGGCATGGCTGTTCAAGAAAAGTGACATAAAATGTACAATTAAGTAAAATACGCTGCTTAAGTTTAGCAAGGTTAAAATGTATTAAAATATTTGCTGCTTATGTTTAGAAGACAAATAAATAATGATGTTAAAGTATAACTCGTATGTGCAGGAATTTCAATAATTAATTGGCTGTTCTGGCCAGCTGTACTGTTTATATTATCTTAAAATTTATTTGAACGTTTACTCATAACAATTTGAATCAAATACATACATATTATATAAAGCTTCTTTAGATAGCTATAAAGTCAAAATGAATGTTTCAATTTTCGACTTCCCGCCATAAATGTCTTGTTTGAGCCGACTTTAATGATAATTTAGGCCTATTTCTTTCTTTGCATTCCATTTATACTAAAGTTGAATCTTAAATACTACCTAAATCTTAGGATAGTATAACTGATGACACAACTTGAGGCGCAAAGAGACAACAGACTACTTTTGGAAATCCATATTTAATAATAACAAATATTTTAAGAAAACATTAAATTAATATATTAACACAAAACTTAAAAATATATCTAGTGACTATTCCGTCTAATTTTCTTGTTAAGCTGACGTGACGTCACAAATACCACGCGCACGATCGAGAAGATTTTCTCGCTTGTGCGCTCGTAGAGTCAAGATTTCCTAAGGACGCTTCGTGTAGAAGCGACACGCGTCGAAAATTCTTCCGGTTTGGCTGCGTGGTATTTGTGACGTCACGGCGCGCGGCGGTTTAACAGTAAAATCAGGTGGAATTATCACTAAATACATTTTTAAATTTTTAAGTGTATTATTAAAATATTTATTTTAATGTTTTCTTAAAATATTTGTTATTATTTGACTTTAATTACTTTTGGTTAAAATAGCCGCCATTAGTTGAGGCCCTGAAAAGGGAGTCCAATGTTTTTGAGAAGTTGTCTTCCACCCAATAATGATACTTGTACAAATGATGTATATTAGAGCGCAATATCAAAACCCCTCTGCTTTTTATTTTAATTTGAGTTGTACTTAATTTAAACTAGTGGCACTATGGAGTAAGTAGCATCCGGCCAACTGGCGAAAACTATGCAAGCTAATCCCTACTCATAAGTCATCAGTAGGATAAGTATTAACTAAGCATTTACGCAATGAGTACGAATTCTAATTAAGTGTATTGTTCTATAATTACGTGTAATTTGTACATGTGGTGTATGTGTGACGGAGTGTTTGGTCGCAGGTGTTTGCGCGCACCTACTTACTACCGATGTGATTAGGTGGTAGGTACTGGTGGATAGTACCTAGTAGGTTGAGACACGTATAACATTTATGTTAAATGTGTTCCTATGATAGTTAAATAATTCATGAGGATTTAAACTTAACTTGACTTAAAAAATATATTTTTTTTACGAGAGGAAAAATTAAAGTCATGGGCGTGATTCGAACTCGCGTCATCCACCCCTTTTGCCGAGGTAACTTGACTGTACTGTAATGTAACAGCCTGATCGTCCACTGCTGAACACAGCCTTCTCTTTTAAGGGGGTATTTGCCATAATCCCCACGCTTGGCAGGCGTCTTGGGGATCGCAGTGTAAGTTGCCAGTTATTTAGAAGGCGCTGCTGCCCACCTTCCAGTATTTTTCCCTTAGTCGCCTCTTACGACACCCACGGGATGATATGGGGAGGTACAATTCTGACCCGGATAGTACGATAGTAGGGGAGGTACAATTATGATACACTGAATCAATACAATTTTCTTTTCAATGTGCCTATCTACATATTTATACGAACTAAATTGTTGTGATTTGTATTTATATAAATGCATTGAAATTTAGTATACTAATAAACAATTATTACAACAGGTTTTCTTATTATATGTTGACAAATCACAATTTGTCAACATATAATAAGTTTGGTAGGTAATGTCTATATATACATATAAATATCATATTTTACACGACTGTCCTAAGGGAGTGTAATATTTTAAGGTTCATGTATCTCTCACTGACGAAAGCACATTCTTTGAGTTTAATTGCTACAGTACTACTACTGCCTGCCCAATCGACCATATTTTATATTTTATTGTTTTGCTGTATGTACCGTACCAGTAGTACTTTGTAGGGGCACGTCTTCGTGAGTGAATAGAGACGGTACTGTATCAGCCGGATTGTCCACCGCTGAACACAGCCTCTTCTATCATGGGGTGGTTTGCCATAACTCCCACGCTTGGGGATCGCACAGTGAGATATCAGTTCCTTAGAAAGCGCTGCTTCCCACTCTCTGGTTTGTTACCTTGAGTCGCCTCTTATGACATCCACGGATAGAGACGGGATTCTATCCCAGCACACGACGAGCAGGTACGTACTCGTATGTAATTTTCTATTTTTTTTATTCTAATATAACATTTAAATGCTTGAACAGATTTGGACGTATGGGTATCGTTAGAATGTATAAGTTATCTCGAGTGGCACTGCGGCTGCCGTTCCTTGTGGGGCAGTCGTGCTTGTTACTGATTTTTTTCGTTATAACATTTCAGTACATGACAAGCGAGGCAAACATCGGCTCAGTAGTTACCGATAGAAGCCGATACAAGTATATTTTGTACGGTGCGATTTAAATGTATATAAGGGGTTAGAGTAGGAAATTGCCGATTTGTACTGAAAAATTGAAATTTGTTTTTTTTTAATTTAACATATTTATTAAATCAAAATAATTACCATTATTATGTATACATTGATGCCATCAAATAGGAAGGTCATTTATGCCTTTACGATAAAACTCTGGTGATCGATATTCGACAAACTGTGTGAAAGCATTTTGTACTGCCTCTTGGGAAGAAAACTTTTTATCACGTAGAAAATTATCCAAATCACGAAAAAAATTATAGTCCGTTGGAGCAAGCTAATACGGCGGGTGACGAATGGTTTCTAATTGCAGTTCCTGTACAGTTAAGACGGTTTCTCGTTCTGTATGAGGTCTCGCGTTATGGAGCAATAATGGTGAAGATCGATTCATGAGACGGAGCTGTTTCACTGCTGGTTTTGCTATCATTGTTTGGAGTTCGGCACAGTAGACATCTGCCGTTAGTGTTTCACCAGATCGGAGAAAGCTATTGTGAATAACACCATGCTGAGACCACCAAACTGTACCATAACCTTTTTATTGCTAAGCTTTGCTTTAGGACACTGTTGCGGCGTTGGACATAGGGTCAGCCATTGCATTGAAAATAGGAATGGGATATTTTTTAATAGGAAATTTAAATTTAAATAAGATTACTTTTTATTATCTTAATTCCTCTGAAAACTACCTTTTAAAATCAAAACTTGTACTTTAATAAAATAGTTAGTAGGTAGAATAATTGAATATTATGTGGGGTATAATATATGATGGGTCTTCGCTCCTGTATCTACTTACATATTCACTACATTTTCCGACCAGTAAATTAGGAGAACAACACCGACACAATAGTGATCTCATAATGGTTCTGTATTTCCACCGGATCTACGGGACCATATAAAGCCTCAAATAGGTGATCTGTGTTTCATTGTTTCATTTAACAAAATAGCTTGTTTATCTTGCAACGCTTTATTTGCTTAAACCAAAGGTAGAATTTTCTTCATTATGATGACTAAATATAGCTTCCAAACATCAAATTTAAAAGCGTTAAATATAACATTACCATCTATTTAACGAGCTAAACGGCATAACGGCGTTAAGTCGACGACTCCGAGGGTTGGAAGGCATCGGAAAATCATTTTTTGGGGCGCAGCACCCTTGGGGCTCGTTACTTGCCCTTCTCAGGGGTGGAGGGTGGTAGGGGGGAGGGTTTCCGCAATTTTTTGAAAACGATATTGTTGAGCCCTCGACACGAGGGTAGGTAATGACGTAAGAATATACGAAGGAATCGGTGACACCCCATACTTTGGACAAATAATGTTGTGGTGATTTTGTTAATGATAGACATAAGATGTCCAAAATGTTGTTAGACTAATTTTATAAGGCAAAATAAAAATTTTATCGTCTACGACGCTCCCATAACAGTCAATTTAAATGATGTAGAATATTGATATATTCTACATTGTACTGCCACGTCCAACATAAAAGCGTTATAAAGCCACTGGGAGAAGAACGAGCAGAAACCAGGGGCCATTCTTTTAAACGACTTTCAACAATGTGTTACAAAGTACATACATTATAAAATTATTTATTATTTGTTTAAAATACGTAGGTGACAGGTGGTTGCTTGACAAAGACAGAATTGTCCAAATTTCCAAGAAGTTTTGTCGCTTATATAATCACAAACTGTATAGTAGGCTTTCTTAATCAATTTATTTTTCTCAAGCTCTCTTCTGCAGGTAGCAGCGCCGAGGCTGGACCTGTGCCCGATATAAGGCAATAAGCTTAGAGGACTATCTCTATTACATGGAACCAAAACATATAAAGCGAAACGTGTGTAAGAGACTCTTGTACTGCTTTCCGATTCAGGGAATACAGGAGTGAGGATCATATGTACTTTAGAGTCCACCCAAATTCTTGGAGACCAATACTGTCTGGGTTGAGCTAAATGGATAATAGGTACTTGAACTTGAGCGTCGTGGACACGTATACTAGAAAAAAACACGTTAAACGAAAAACAAAACCGCGAGAGGTGTTGAAGAAGAATAATTTAATAAGACACCCATTTCATTAAACAAAACCATCGAATTAGAAAATTCACAAAAAACCTAATCAGGCCTACTTCTTATAGAAAAAAAACGTTCTGTAACATAGAGGTAACATTGCGCTACTGTTCGAGTGTAAAAAGCGTTATTATAGACACGGTGAATAAAGGGCGGGCATCGACGCGGGAAAATATAATGGGTAGGTTGGTATTTCCTTGCAGCACAGTGTAATATTTTGCAGAAGGTGAAGTTTTGGAACAATGTATACTATACGTGTAATTACTAGGCTCTGTTAGATTTCATTCGTCTAGAATTAGTGGTAGTTCGTCTAGGATTAGCGCTTTCTCGGGAACTAGTACGAATGAAAGGATCCTTCGATTAGAACTTTTGTAATTTATCTCTGAGTATGAAAACAGAAATATTGCTTGCTTCGTGGCATTAGTTGAAAAGATATAAACAGATTACAGTAAAATCAAAAGTTTAAAACCCATGACAATTGTAGTGTGAAATTTTGAGAACAAAAAAAAACTGTTTATTCAAATTAGTTTATTTGCCAGTCCGAGATGAAAATTTGTTTTTTCATATTTTGTAAATGCGATATTTGAACCATACTTAAAAAAAATGAGGTGTTACGACATCATTACGACTGTAAAGTGAAAGCCTTTTTCGAGTTTTTGAAGCGCTCGTAGCGAAGTCTGCTTAACCGTTCTGAACCGATCAGCAAAGTAATGCAACGTCCGCCGCGGTCATGAGTTGGATAGGTGACCCCTGATGACATTACTACTGAGCGCTTCCGTGCTTCGGAGGGCACGTTAAGCCGTCGGTCCCGGTTGTTGTCTTAGGATACCAGTCGTTATAGCATGGTGGTAGGTTACTTTGCGGATGCCCGCCTAGCTTTGACACCTGTCCTTGAGAGCCAGTAATTCTAGGTTAGACTGAACAACGACCACATCACCACTTACCATCAGGTGAGATAGTGGTCAAAGGCTAACCTATCAGGTATAAAAAAAACGAAGTGCAATACATTGTCTGGTTGAAGGCAACACCGTCCCTATCACGGTTAAAAATAATAATATAATTGTAATTTGCATCTTCTTAATAGCCAAACTATTATGGAGATGTAACGAACACGGATTCGATTCCCGCCTGAGATTAAAATGTTGTGCTTTATTAACTAGGCAAAATTTACCTGGTGAAAGACGTACTTCATCGGTTGCTTGTGCATAATCAGATACCATTTTACACAGTTTCAGAAACAACAAATTTTATAGTTGTTATGTGGCATGTACACCTGAGTAGATTCTTATACTTTTACAAACATGTCCTACTGCATCTCCGCTAGGTCTTCGTATCTTTAAGACGCGAGGACTGAGGGGGGGGGGAGTAGGCGGGGCTAAGTCGGACACTGTAACTGCCACTTAGTATTGGCCACTTTTATATCGACGTGTTCTTGAGTGCTCACTGGTAGGTGTAGCTTCGAGATCTTTCTATTGGCCGGGATGAGATTCAGGCGAGTGCCGTTAGCTGAACGAAGAGCTAAATGCTGATAGTGTTGTAAAAAAAGCAGTTTTGGTAAACCTTACTGTATTTTCTAACATAATTGGAAATATATCAGTGCAGGTAAAATATATACAAATCTATATATAGGTACTAACTTTTTCGATGACTAACCTTTGAGATGAGAATTTACAATCCAATTGCTGATGTATCGAATAATGATTATAGATGTAATATTATTCTTTATTATTATTTATATATTTCTTTTAAACTGAAAAATGTTACGTTAATATATTAATTATTTTAGCCCTAACGGTGTTCCGGCAGATGTTTTCGAAGGCAAGTTCCCATTCTAAATTAGTGCAATTTCTAAATCAATTACCATGAGGTGGTACTTATAGTGATCGAAGGCGAACCTAGCGGCAGGAAAAAAACAATTGCTGCCTCTCTAGAGTTTAGCCAGAAGTGAGACATACAAAATCCTACAAGAAACCGCACCTAATAAAATGTCACTAATGTGAAAATAAAGTTTTTAAAATGATTCAAGACACTTTGCCTTGAAACATTTTGAAAACTTTATTTAAATTTAATTTATAAAATTAAATATTATTTATTCAGTTTAGTCGTATATGATGCTTTGAAGAAGTAAATTTAAAAAAAGGTACACCTGTTTCTACTTAATTTATTACGAAACAGAAAACCTGCTCAAAGTAATTGTATGAAGATGATCATGCCATATCACTTCTGGGCTTCCTCGCAATAGAATATCCAAGCACACTAACACACTCTTCCCTCAAATATGTACTTATGAACAACCCACATACACTCACACACACACACCCTCACACTCACTCACACACCCTACACACGTTAAATTTACTTTTAATACATTAACATTTTTATTTAACTTTCATTGTTTAAATTTCTCTCTAAATTCAATATAATTATGTTTTCACTAGAACTTTTAGGCTATGTTAATATTATACTTGAACATTTAAGTGAATGCAGAATCTACAATACTTTTGTAGATTCTGCACGTCAATATTGTAACAGAATGATAAACCCAAGCCATTATAGCTTAGTATTATATTATGTAACAATTCTTGTCCATGATAAGTACTTACCTATGTAATGTACATGTATATGTAGAGATTATAAGTCTTTAATAATTGTAATCTTTAATAAGCCAAGAAATATTTCTTTAAATAATATTATTTTTAAATCTATATTGATGTTTTTTCAATGTTTATTTGAATTAATTTCGTAGTACAAAATATTTTTCTTCGCTATCAGTTATAAAGTATGACACTAATCAATTTCATTCGGTTTCAGTTAGGTAGGTATACCTAATAAGGAGTAAGTATACCTAACGAGTAGGTATACCTAAATATAAAAAAAACTATCACGGCGTTTGATTCAGTGCCGAAACAGTGAGAACTTTTAAACAATCAAATGGATCATAAATGTCGTTTTACTAACCGTGCTTTAACAGCTGGTCACAATGAAGCAAAATTAAATCAGGCTTCAAAACATGCCCGAGAGAAAAGAGAATGAAAAAACTGTGAAAACAAATTGAATTCATTTTCATCGGCGACAACAATAACATTTTACGATTAGGATTCCCCCCACCTCCCCCTAAGGCCACTGATCGCGTAACGAATTCTTCAGTCTCAAGTACAAAGTGAAATGAGCTCTATCACAATTAGATAAAGTTGAAAATATAAAAGATTCTTAATGATACAGTAAAGGCTCTATTACATTACACAATATATTTAATGTAAGCAGTAGAAAAGGTTACGCCTTTAGGAGAGAGCGGATGTACCTACACTAGTTACATAATTAAATAAGGGCGGCGTGGCAGGGAGTTTAATACCTGAGTTGTAGGTACGCATTAGAAAGGTGGAATTAAAAAGTTGCGTTCTAATTTTTGGTTTTCCACGAGATACGGGTGGTAGGGCGTCGTCCTTCTGTTTGTCCTGTAGTAGAAGGGAATCAAATGGAGAGGATTAAAGAGAAGAAGCTCTTGCGGTAGTACATTACCAGATATGGTAACGGCGGTGCCAAATGCTTTGTAATTTTACGGCGACAAGTTTGTCATCGTAAACCACTTACTTTTCGTACTATTGTTATGTATACGTATTTATTTGTTAATAATATCCTTAAAAAAATGCTTTTAAAATTAACGATGACAGTAAAAACTTGAACCACTAGCACTGGCGAGATTTGAACCCGAGGCCGTCTATTCCTATAGATCTGCCAATTGAGCTATCGTGTTGAGTGAGTCTTTCGTCCTTGTCCGGTTATCCGACCAAAAAAAATAACTTTACCAACACCAACGATTGATTAAGTTTCGTGAAGATTTTACTGTCCCTACCAACCTCCATATTATTATTTTTTGTCATTTTGACGGAACAAATCCGAGGCCCACCTGATGTTAAGCGGTAACCTCTGCCTATAACAGATACATTTCGTTAAAAATGCTGAGTTCAGCTACTGCACTGCGTCCATCACCCTGACACATACCTACAGTTGTTAAGTCTCATGTGCCTGTAGTTTTACTGGCTCTCAAGGACTGCTGCCGGAACACACTGTTCGGTGCTTGGTTACAGATATTCTACTTGATGCTGGTAGCTACCCAGGCGAGCATTCGCAAAATTCCTTGGCACCATACGGTAAAGCTCAAGCGGCGATGGGGATCGCTCAGCCATATAAAGTAAATCGTTAGTTCTAAAGATGTAAAAACGCTCATCTTTATATCTCAATTTTGTGGAGTCTAATTAAAGAACTAGGCTACCTGGTTAGAATCTCACCCCTCCATAATATTTTCTTTGTGGGTCAAAAGAGGCGACAAAGGGACAAATACCAGAAAGTGGCGAGGAGCGCCATCTGAATAACTGCCATCTTACACTGGGATCACTAGGGCGCCTGCCGCCTAGCGTGTGGATTATGGCAAACCCCCCTAATTGTGGAGGTATATGTTCAACTGTGGACGTTATGGATGTTAATGTGGTAAAAAGAACATACAGCTCAACAGAAGGACAATATTCCTTTTGGCTTTGGTTAACCTTCACTAATAATGCGTAAGTTCTTACCTGGTTAGTTAGTAGGTATACCCGCTACCTTCACGCCCTACAAGCATACTCACACCGACGTGAGTTTATAAGGCGCATTTTTCATCATCTCGTCATAGAACATGTAATAATACTACCTTTCGTTGCCTCTTACCGACCTCTTGCCCGTGGAGGTAATTCTAGGGTAGCATGAACAACATCTTCGACCACATCATCACTTACCATCAGGTGTAACAGTGGTCAAAGGCTAACCAATCAGGCATAAAAATCGGCCAAGTGCACAAACATTAGACTATTTTTTTTTACCCTAAACCCTAATACCTACTTAGATACTGATTCGAAAATTTGTCTGAATATTATGTTTCTTACCACTCACATTAAAAAATTGCTGAATGGATGTCATGATATTTTGTAAATCAATTTCGTAGGACCTGGAATAAGACATAGAATATTGTTATCCCCATTTATTGAGTAGCTTCCAAAAAAAGGCAGGGCAATTTATAATCCTTGCTTAAAAATAAGCCAGTCAATCATACAGTAAAAGACAATACCGTGAACCGTATGATATATACTATACATATGTTAGTAGCAGTAGAAATTTTGGTGCGACTTGAACCGGGGAAGTACCTAGGTACTGCCACCATAACTATATACACCGCCAAGCAGTAATGTCCACATAACTCTGTTCCAGTTTGAAGAGTATTACAGGCACATGTGGACCTCGTGCTTGTTTCATATTTACAAGAGAATATTTAAAACCAGAAAGAATATTTATATTTACAAACTGTGATATTTGCTATGGGTTTCACAGAAACGCCCCGCAACCCTAAACATTTGACTCAAATCAAAGTTCTGAGACGATTCATAATCGCATTTTTATGTCTTGTGGACGAGATCCTCTACAGTTTTGTCTCAAAAGAGGCGAAGCAGGGCCTCAACGCCATTTGTAAAACGCCTATTTTGCAGGTTAAGTTCTACCCAAAATCATATCATCGATTAAAACCCTCAGCCGCTACGAAACCGCTGAAGGCGTGTCTCCTCTCGCTTAAGATCTCGGCCATTAGCAATTATAATAGGTAGGTACTGTCCTCAGCTCGGCTGTAAGTGCCTGCTCATTACAGGCTGGCAGCTTTGTTGGTTCGTTACTCGACGCGTCTCTCACTTGATTAGACACTCTTATTAGATTTGATTTAAGACGAGAATTGAGTCTTGCTTTTAAAATAAGGATCAATACTTTTTATATGTGTAACATTTACCTACGTAACGTTTTCGAATCCGTTATGTTAATTGCTTGACTGCAACAAAAAGGCATACTTAGTTAATTTTTCTTCAAGAAGAATCCTAAACTTAGGATTTATCGAAAAGTCATAATTTTTAGTTTTAGATAATATCTAACCCTAAACTGTTTTTATCGTGTATCTCCAAACCTTAAAAATAGATATCATTAGTCTGAAAGCTTTTTAGACGCATCTGTCCCTTGATTAGATGGTGATTTTAGGTTAAAAACAAGGTAGGTTAACCCTGGCTACCTTATGAAACGAAAATACCTATACAGAATTATAGAAATATTTTTTGGGTTCTCTTGTTTACTAGAACCACACATAAACACAGGTAGACATAGGAATTTTGATTTTGAGTAATTGAAAAGAAATATTTTGATTATCAGCATAAATTAAATCCAACTTTATTTTGAGCTGGTAAACTTAGCATTTTCAAAGTCCATTTAATCAATCCAAAAAATACTTATGTAAGTACATAAATAATGTGAAATATTAATCTAAATAATAACGAGTAGGTATTGGTTAAGATTGGCACAGAATGAATACAATTCTGCTAATATCTGACTACATTATCGTAGCAGGTAGAGATATTATTATATAGAATTGTACACACTTTGTTACTGCCCATGTGTATATTCTCACAGAGAGAAACTGGACACCATCAATTAGTCGCCACTTACAAACCGCTCCGTACACTAATTGTTTGCTCAACAGAATAAGATACATGTTGTCTGTTTCAATCTCTGATATCTACGTATGTTGGTCGTTCTTTTTTGGAAAGGTAGACAAGTAATGTCATAATATTAATTGGTCTCTTATCTATAAGTCTTCCTAAATTTTCCTTGACAAAATATAAGGAAGCCTATTTCATTTGACATTGAAATGTGTCTGTTAGTAAGTAAATATTTATAAATTTTATCAGCTTCGAAACAAACAAGCAATCAGACTCAGAAGTAATTCATCGACTTAAGTAAATTTTATAATTACAAATGTGTATTTACTAGTTTTTTGGTGTAATTGCTTGAAAGTGATTTATTAGTTCTAAATCGTTTCTCCACCGTTAAAATTGGGTTCGTTGGTAAAAAGGAAGGGATAGTTGTCACACCAAATCAGTTGACCTTCTTCAAGGACCTGTATAAAGTTTTAATAACGTACAACTATCTATGTTATTCAATTTTACAACTATAAACATTCTGCCCCGGCGCTAGAATGTCACCCTTCCATAGCCACCTATGGATGTCGTAAGAGGCAACTAACGGTGAAATATCGCAACGTGGGCAGCAGTGCCTTCTGAGTAACTGCTATCTTAAACTGCGACAAGACGCCTGCCAAACGTGGGGGTTATGGCAAACCCTCCACAGTGGACAATCCGGCTGTTACGTTACAAACATTGTATAAATTGGTTATTGTTGCGGGTCCTACGAAAAAACGAGATTGTTACGTTACACCTTGATTCAATTAACAAGTACCTACCTCCATGTGCTGGTTAGAAGTTACCAACAAAATCAGTACAAATTCGTGTGTATCAAAGCAGAAAATAACTTGAGGACGCGACGCGACGACGTGTAATCCGATATCCAATCAGCGTTAAGAAAGTGGCAAACGTTAATATACTACTTGTTATTACAAGTTGTCGTCACTTAGCGAGAGAACACAGCGGTTTCTGTGAAATTTGACACTACACTTAACTTCGTTACGGTAAATTGGACTTTGTATTTTTATAATAGGGTGTAATTTTGTCCGCTGATTGTTGGTTCCAAAGTGTCAACATAAACAGCCGCTACTTGTCTTTAGGTGAAAAAAACTGTTTCCTCTTGAATGTTGCGGTAAGGGAGAATGTTGTGGTTTTACCTTTGCCGCGGCGCGGCGCTTAGATACGGCCTGTGACAATATTTTACGCGATTATCTAAATAATATATTTCTAACTTTTATTTTTGTACGAACTATTTACAATTTACAATACAACACATAGATAATGTGTTCCGAAATAAAATTATTAGGAAAATGTACCAATTAACAAGACGCTTAAATAAAATAAATAACAATTCATTTTTTTCTCACGTCATTACTCAAGTTTTTCTTACTGAGTCCTAGAAACTTCACATGTCTATGTATTCGCTCTCTTATTTTTTACAACCCTGCCGTTTGCTTTTTTAACTCACTTCCCAATCTTTTACAATGATGTATAGATATAGTCAATATTTCTAGTCTTTTGTAGTAAGTATATATATATACTTAGATGTCATCTTAAATTTAACCTAACCTTTTACCACGATCTTACTTTAATTGATAGTACGTCATCGTGTTGTCTAAGAAAGTACAGAAACTAGACATAGTATGATAACAGGCTCTCAAGGCTGTTTTTGATTCTGAGGAAACATATTCACTGGTGCTTGCGACATATTTTTTTCTTGGGGGTAGTCGCTGGCCATCCTGCATTCGCAAAAAGCCCTACTACAATGCATGATGTAAATATGTGTTCATCAAATTCTATGCGTCTTTACAAGACCCCGCCATTTTACAGGTTAAATTACAAGTGCAACCAGTAACCATAACAACCAATGAGGTCAGAGTCATATTTGACTTCACCACGAGTGCTCCCAACAAAAGCACCCTAATTTTCAAATTTAAAATGGCGGCTGGTACTACAAAAAAGCAGGTCGTATAAGGCCCGCACATGCATTGTTTTAGAAACAATAAAACTGCGTACAGTCATCATGAAACGTCAAATCTACCGCGAATTTCACCCTGCGGCATTCCAAATATGAAATTCCCGCGTAAAAATGGCGGCGAAGGTAATTTTTTACAAATGGCTGCCGAGCAGGGCGCGTTAGGTGGTCTGCGTAGAGCTTTTATACTAGGTAGGGGTGCAATAGGCTCACATGTCTCGTACCAAAGCTTAAGAAAATTTTCACAGGCCAAAAGCTTCTCTTTAATTATCATATTTTTACACGATATCCTTACCTATAAGCAAAGCTAACTGGTTGAGAATTTTATGTAATTTGAGCCCCTTAAACTTATATCTTTATCAACCTCTAATTTGCGTTAACAATTTTCTAAGCGTCACCGTCACGTCTCTAAGCGAATTCTTTTATTACCAGACTTATGAACGTTCTATATTTACAGTAGGAGCTAGAGAAAATGTGTTCTATTAGCGGAAGTGGAGGGTCTAGTTTCCGATAGCTAATAGATCAACTTACGATTTGTGGCGTTGGGTAAACGGGCGACTGCGCCGTGACGGGTGCCGTTTGGCGGATTCATTACTGAGACAAAGGCCGGGGGTTCGGAGGGGGAGAGGTAGCACACGGGGGACTCCCCCCACCCGAGAGCCACTTTCCTAAATCACTGGCAAATGTATTGTTTGCCATAGTTGGCTGGCGAAGCTTCCAGGGAGATTGCCAGCTCAATTTGCTCGGATCACATCGGATATTGATTAATTCTGATAACGAAGGCGTGACAAATGGTAGTACGAACTAAATATAACTTTGTAAGATTATAACGAGACACAAATGTCAAGTTCTATTATACGTTCATTTTCAATACATAATGGGTGGGCGACATTATGATATTATTGAGGAGCGTTGATTTTATTTTCCTTTCATATTATACAGACGGCTGAAATGTATGAAATAGTTTATAACAACATGATAAAGCTTACCATTCCACCCGAATAAGATATTTCTATTTTCATATTAATTAATTATTTCTAGTACATACTTCTTACCTCGGGGATGTTAATGATTAATCAGCAACACACACATGACTAATTTTGAAATTACCTTCTAACATAGTCGCGACGACGTATCACAATAATTCAAAGTTATGTGAATTTTGCATTAACACATACATGATTAGGGAATAAAGTTACAAAATTACAGCGAGACAATTCCAGCGAATATTGCTTTTCAAAATTCACTATTAACTAAAACCTAGTGAAGAAACTAGACAGTAACAAGTGAGTATAAAGCTAGGTGCTAGGTACTATAAATAATTACTGTGAGCTGAACAATCCCACAGTCCAATTAAATCATGAACATGATATGCGTAGTACTCTTTGCATTTACTATTAAGTAGTATTTATGAAATGAAATGTATGAAATGTATGAAAGTATTAGCATTCCCGTACCACGTATTTCACGTGAATTTTGATCCGTCTAACAAAAAATCACTTACTACTAGAGTAAAGGAAAACTGCGTGAAATACAGGGCACGGGAAGAGCAATCTTTTGGCACAACTATAATCATTCCGCCTCTGCGGCGGAATACAAAAACAAATAATTTCGATTCAGCTACTATTAAAATAGAAGAAAACAAAATTACTGATGGTGATATTAAAAACGCGGCACGCATCTTGTTTTCGAGTGATACAATCGCTCCTTTTACATCTGATACGTTGAATTCCCTAATTGAAAAGCATCCGCCTGCAACTGCAGGTCTCCACCTTCCCGAATGTCCTATACAAGACATTGTTGAGGTGACCCCACAGGATGTTTCTGCAGCCGTGGCATCTTTTTTAAGTGGTTCAGCCGGTGGCCTTGATGGCCTCACGCCTCAGCACTTAAAAGATATTTTATCTTTTAGTTCTGGTGAGGTAGGCGAGACACTTTTAAGGGATGTGACGGCTTTGGTTAATTTGATGTTGTCGGGTCAGGTCAACAATGAAATAACCGAAATTCTGTACGGTGCGAATTTATGTGCCCTAAATAAAAAAGATGGTGGTATTAGGCCTATAGCAGTAGGCACCACTTATCGTCGCCTCACAGCCAAATGCGGTTGTAGGAAAAAGGTTGCTTTTTTAAGTAATCTTTTTCAACCACTGCAACTCGGTTTTGTTTCACAGGGTGGCTGTGAGGCTGCTGTACATTCACTTCGCACATTTCTTGATCAAAATTGTGGAGATGTGCTTTTGAAGGTGGATGTTAAAAATGCATTCAACTCTTTAGATAGAGGCACTCTTTTGACTGAAGTGAAAGATAAAATTCCTGAATTATACCCTTTTCTTTGGCAATGCTACGGCAAACCGTCAAAATTAACATACCAAAATAACGTTATTTTATCTTCCGTAGGATGTCAACAGGGTGATCCTCTGGGACCAGTCATTTTTAGCCTTGCGATCCACTCAATAATTCAACGTCTCCAATCAAAACTTAACGTTTGGTATTTGGATGACGGAACCTTAGGAGGCGATGCGAACACGGTTTTGGATGACTTGCGAGTACTTATAGACGATTTTCGTGTTATTGGCCTTGAACTAAATTTTTCTAAATGTGAACTTTTTGTGATACTTGTCCGGATAAAGTTTCGATTATTGAAAAATTCAACTTACTTGCGCCTAATATAAAATTAGTAGAAAAAAGTTCGCTTCGTCTTTTGGGTTCACCGATTCTTAACGAATCTTTATCACCATTTGTCGAAAAACAAATTCAAAAGTTTAGAAATGCTTCTAGCAGATTATCTAAAATTAACGCCCATATTATGGCTTTTACAATTATAAGATTTTGCCTTTTCGTTCCTAAATTTACATACTATTTAAGATGTTGTCAGCTGTGGCAACACAGTGAGCTTTTGTTAAGCTTAGACA
Organism: Plagodis dolabraria; assembly: GCA_963854805.1. NCBI lineage: Eukaryota > Metazoa > Arthropoda > Insecta > Lepidoptera > Geometridae > Plagodis > Plagodis dolabraria. Next base: position 1,253,215 of record OY978453.1, on the reverse strand, counting down.
ACTTAATAAAAGATACGTTAGTGTCGGCTTTGAATGTTGAGATGGATGATAGGGCTTGGGTGCAAGCTTCCCTCCCTGTGAGGTTGGGGGGCATAGGGATACGCAAAATTTCTAGTGTGGCATTGCCAGCTTCTTCTGTACACAGTACACACAAATTAGTAGAAAAAATTCTTGCACGATCTTTAGGCTCTTTCGATGTAGCATATCTGGCTGAGGCCAAAAACACATGGAGACTGGCTTGTCCAAATACTGAATTCCCAAAAATGTTGTCATCTCAGAAACAGTGGGATCGGCCCCTATGCGAGCTAACACGGAAGATCTTTTAAATACGTGTTCTAGCATCGCAGATTACTCGTAGCCAAGTTTGCTTAGCCATTCTGAATCGATCAGCAAAGTTAAGCAACGTCCGCCGCGGTCATGACTTGGATGGGTGACCGTTGGTGACATTACTACTGAGCGCTTCCGTGCTTCGGAGGGCACGTTAAGCCGTCGGTCCCGGTTGTTGTCTTAGGATAGCAGTCGTTACAGCATGGTGGTAGGGCACTTTGCAAATGCCCGCCTACCACCCTCAAGTTGAAAATCTGTCGCCAAACACCTAACGGTGTGTTCCGGCAGCTGTCCTTGAGAGCCAGTAACTCTAGGTTAGTCTGAACAACATCCTCGACCACATCATCACTTACCATCAGGTGAGATAGGGGTCAAAGGCCAACCTATCAGGCATAAAAAAAAAAAAAAAGATCGTGCTCGTATTCTCGCTGTTTCTGTGTGGGAATCCGGTCTTTGGTTACAGGCCATTCCTTCTTACAAAACTGGTAGCCTTATAGATCCATCCGCTTTTCGTCTAGCTATTAGCTTACGCTTGGGTGCAAGGTGTTGTGTTGCACATCACTGCTGTTGTGGTACTGCAGTTGATCAACTCGGTCACCATGGCCTCTCCTGCTCTCGAAGTGCTGGTCGAATTTCCCGCCACGCCAGCCTTAACGATATCATTCGCCGGGCTTTTACCAACGCCAATATTCCAGCTATTCTCGAACCGAATGGTCTGATGCGTGACGATGGTAAAAGACCTGACGGCATGACTCTGGTTCCGTGGAAGTTAGGACGGCCCTTAGTGTGGGACGCTACGTGCGTGGACACTTTAGCGCCGTCACATCTTTCTGAAACCAACGTGAGGGCTGGCGCTGCGGCTACTTCGGCGGAGCAACTCAAGCGGCGCAAATATGCTAACCCCGGTATGGGTTACATATTTGAGCCGTTTGGTGTAGAGACGTTGGGTCCGTGGGGACCGGGAGCTCATCGTATTTTCCAAAACCTATCTGAGCGCTTGGTCGATGCGACGCGTGATCAAAATGCTGGCACATATTTGGCTCAACGAATAAGCATTGCAATTCAACGGGGCAATGCTGCCAGCATGCTGGGCACGCTCCCAACTGGGAGTGGGCTGGAGCATTTGGAATGCCTATGAGTCTGCTATGACTTATAGGTGTCTAAATGCTTTTATTGTAGTAGCTGTAGTGTTGTATATAGTTCATAGTATTTTGTTTAATAAAGGCATAAAAAAAAAAAAGTAGTATTTTATGTCGGGGTATTAGGCATTATAATCTAACAAATTAAAAATGTTTAGACTCAAGAAGACATTAAATCTAAAGTAAGCACTACTTGTACACAATTAGCTAAACAATCTAGCACAGCACTCACCTATTGCTGATTGATGAAGTGATAGAGGATAAACAAGCATACCTAGAAATACTAGCTCTTAAGGACAGCTGCCGGAACACACCTTTAGGCACTATGTGACAGATATTTCATATTCGGAAAATATCACGATGAATTTGTTGTAATGTCCGTATATCCAGGTGATAAAGGCCATATTCTTCAGTAAGAATTGGTGTTCTTGAATAAGATAAAATAGTTGCTATTTCTACCGACAATAAAACAAGAGTAGAAATAGTAACTATTTGGAAGCACACTCGTAAATCACTAGTGAGGTAATTAATACCTGAATGAAAATGAGACAGTAACTCACCGGAGAGGTGCGGCTGCGAGGTGGGGCTGTACGGCGACTTTATCTGCGGGAACCCTGCAAACAGTTAACTTAATTAAGCAACAAACACCTCCTCCCTGGATTCTGAGGAATTCCAATTTAAAACTGCCCGACGCACTGATTCACTTAATAATTTACTTTTATCTAGGCAAGTCAGCGTTTTTGAGAAATGTTTCAAGAAACTAGCACTTTCTTTTAACGTTATTTAATTTTATATAATGTTTATAGATGTCCTCACCAAGCAAAGTTCTTATGTCTAGATATTAATGTTACGATTTATTTATCTCTAAAATTTGTTGAATAAAAGTATGTTTGATGCAGAGTGAGTGATGGCCCAGAGGCAATGAATACCTACGAGACTTTGACTGAAAATCAACGTTACGTGCCTTAAGACATCTGACACATGCGCTGAGGGAAGGCCTTTTTGACACCAGCTCATCAGTTATTATTATTGACGTGAAATTTGTAATAATTTTGTGTCAAATATATGGTTTTTCTTTCTGTCATTCTTCACCTATTGAGAAGCGCGCGGAAGGTTCATTTTGTGAATCCCCATCGGGCATTTCGGGAATGCCCACCCGGGTAATAGAAAATCTGTTGGCAAAAATGGTTTATTTTGATCTAATGGTTTCACAGAGATTTGTAAATAACTTAAATTTTTGCTGCTTGTCTGCAACGCATGGTCAAATAGAATTAAGGGATTTTGGTATAAATAACAAGAAATACCCAAAATTTGATCTTATCAACAAAACGCAAAATTAAGACTAAGTATGTATAAGTACAGTACATGATGACAAGATTAGAAAAAACACTGTGTGATCCAATAGCGTCTTAAATATTAAGGTAACCAATGCAGTGCAACTCATAAAATCTTGGTAAGTAAATAAAAAATGTTCAAACCAATATTCTTCATTCCACAAAAAATCCTAAACAGAAAGCTATTAGATTACGCCAAAAAACAATACAATCGGACAAAGGTAGTGTAATTGAATAGGAGGACAAATCAAATTTCGCGTGCGAGAGACAATGGCGAACAATCTACGGAAATCTGAAGACGTCTATTCATTCTCTATTCCTTTTGGGGTTCCCTAGACTTGATATACAAACAGCTGTCGATAGAAGTACTAAAATATGAATAATAATACGATATATGTCAAAGAAATCATTGCGCTTCTTTTACTTTTGGTAAGCTATACTATGCAGACCACTATCTCATCTCATGGTAGGTGATGTTGTCGAAGATCAGGCTAAACCTAGAATGGAAACTGGCTCTCAAAGATATATAGCTGCCCGAATGCGCTGTTAGGTGCTTGGCGACATATTTTCTTCTTGATGATGGTAGCTATAGCTGAAGGCGGGCATTCGTTTGTCTCTGATTGCCATACGTCCATGCATAAGCATTCCATTTTATTTTAGATTTAATTATTTATTAAAGGTGTTCTCTATATCATTATTTTGTATATATCAGTTATACCACTGTCTGCGTAGATCAATATGTAATTTTTTTTTATTGTTATTGTGACGGAACAAGCTCGAGGCTCACCTGATGTTAAGTGGTTACCTCTGCCTATAAGAGATGCATTTCGTCACAAGTCACGAATTGCACTGCGCCAGTCACCTTGAGACATAGTTGTTAAGTCTCATGTGCCTGTACTTTCAACATCAATCTGGATAAGCGATATGTAACTTAATAGTTTTGACAATGTTTTATTAACGCCAGCTAATCGAATAAACCAACAAAATTGCTATTGTCTTGAGTGACTCATGTTTCAATTTTTATTTTTAGACAATGATATGTCTAGAAACTTATAAGTTTTTCGTATACTTAGGTGTTACTTACACTTAGTTGAACCCTTATTTTATTTAGTCCTTGTTATAAGTTTCTAATTGGCTGTATAAACTATAACTACTTATTTGACGAATTTGCCAGTAATAGATTTGATTTTATTTTTATTTCATAAAACATATGGTGATTAAATTTTATTAAAATAAGGCCTTTATTCACAAAGGCTTTTTGCTAGTTCATTACCATTTTTCCGGTTCACACCATCAAGAATTTCCCAACCGCCTCAACAGTTTAACGCCATTACATAAAGATAGAAAGCCACATGAGTCTTCCTCAATTACTTGTGCCAAGATAAACAATATAACTGGTGCGTGTAACTCTCCATTATTGTACTTACATGACACATCCGACCTGGCACCATGACCTGTGAAAACATTGTTTTGCTTAGTACCAACTCTTGGCTATTCTGTGTCGCGACTGTTCCAACTATGTATTATTCTGTGATGCTGCAATTACTAACTGTGTGGTATTCTATGACATGATAGGCGTGTTATTCTATAGCGTTGAATGCAACGGATGGGCATTACAATAGTGGAAATTATGATGCGTTTACCATTGTATTGTGTCGGAGGAAAGTCTAAACGGTTTCGGTTGACGTAGGTAAGTGTAGAAATAAACGGCTGTTCTGTTTAATACTGTTTTTACTAGATCCTACCTTATGTAATACTATTTTAAAAACAGGATGATCGTCATTGCTCCCACTGGTTATTTAAAGCAGTTGAACTGATCCAAATCAAAAATTAAGTTTTAATAAAATACTTCGTCGGGGTTCAAAGGGAACAATTGTTTTTTTTACATACGTTTATGTTGATAACAACATAAGTCTTCATAAAATGGTCAAATGTTATATACAACTATTTACTTAAGTATTTTTGAAGGGTCCGAAATATACTTATTTATTTTCAAGAAAAAAAGACCCGCGCGTATTAAAAAAAGGATTGCAGCACTTGCATACAAATAAATATTCTTTAGTAAGTATTATATCAGGCAAACTGAGATTCAGACAAATAGTGAACATTATTTTATGAATAAAAAATGTGCTGTTAGCAGAGTCACTAATTGGGGTAACAATACATGCTCGTTCCACTACACAGCAACATTTAAACGCATTACCATTAATAATTCCAAATTTTTTTGAACAGAAAGCTAAGTACTGAAGCCGTCTACCAAGTAATCGAAAAATCACAGTTTATAAAAAACAAATCCTTAAAACATTCATCTACAAATCAAAGTAGCATCTGCGAAAAGCACACATCTGCCCCAAAAAACTCCAACACGTAGAGTCCCAACATTCCGCCCATGCGTACACACGCAGCCTCTACCTCCTTACAAAAAACTGTACAATAGAGCATCGCGTTACACTCGCTAACAATAATGTAAGAGGATTAGGTACACGCTCAACCCACTTGGCTTGTGACACGGCCCACTTACAGCCAATAATCTTGATTGATAGGAAGCTCTTGCGCAGTTTTTGTCTTTAAAATGTTTTAAAACTGATATTTAATTCAACATAGTCCTAAATTGTTTTTATCTTTTAATTACTATATAACTATGTCTCCGTCGACGTGTCATTCGATGGTGAAATTAGCTACAATTGATAAGTATGGAGCTATGCATCCCATGTTCGACGCCAAACTTATTTTGCACACGCGGTTGTTTATAGGCTACTTAAAGAGTGGACCAGAAGTTTTGGAAGTTTGAGTGGTTACTGGTTTTTCGATATCAATGGTCGAACTGAAATAGCGATCGGCTTGTACTAGGTCAAATGGTTTTTTAGTAATTGAAATTCTGATGGATGAATAATGAAACTTGTGAAGTGCACGTGAGAGTATGTTAAGCCGTCGGATGATGTCAGTCGTTATAGCGCGGTAGTAGCTCCTGCCTGGCTTGATACATTTCTCAACTAGAAAATATGTCGCCAACGCCTAATGCTGTGCTCCTGTAACTTTCCTTGAGAGACAGTAATTTTAGGTAAGCCTGAACAAAATCTTAGACCGCATTATCACTTACAAGCAGATGAGATAAGGGGCAAAGGATAGCCTATTAATAATAAAAAAGAAAGGAAATGATATACAGTAGACGTGAGAGTTAGAGTAGACAATGTTAAAATGTGCTCCTCACGATTTACATTCGACCAACGATGCCTTCCACAGAGTGTCATTTTCAGTTCATAAGTTATGTGGAGACATCTACTTTGATATCGGTATGGAACATCTGCTCTTACCAACCATATTATGAGAATAATCGCCATAAATGACGATGATGATGGTGATGAAATAATGTAAACCATCGTTTATATCTTAAGTCCAAATATACCATAGTCCAACAGAATCTAAACTTTATTTCGTATAATAGTTATAGTTAATAATAGTTGGCTCTATACATAGGTTTTACTTCTGCCAAAATCTTATTAGAACACCACTCTTTTCATAGTGTGGCCACCTTTATTATCAGCATAAAATATAAACATTTTAAATTGCATAAATACCACGTATACTCGTATGTTAGCACTGCAATTCCACGGAAGAATGCTGCTAGCATACTGGACACGCTGCCAACTGGCAGTGAACTAGAGAATTTGGACGGCCTGTATGCCTGCAATGGCTTGTAGGTTGCCTGAATTTTAAGACATATAGTAGCTATTGTATTGTATATTATTTATAGCATTATGTGAACAATGACAGCTTACAATGAAATAGCAATCATTCAATGTGCATAGTCACGAAATGCATTTCTACATATAATTAAGTACCTAACAATTATTATATATGTAACGAACTTGTAACGAACCAAAATGAATAAGCAACATCTATAATTAAAATATAATTTAAAATAACCACAAAACATTTGACAACAAAGGACTTGCCTATATCAACATTCATCTACAAATGTCTATTGTAAGTCCGTATCGAATTCCTTCATTAATTGATAGAGCAACAGATTTAATTGTGCTCCCCTTAAGCCGTCAGTCGTCAAGCCCTCCGTCAAGCGCCGTCAATAAAACTGCTTAACGACCTATCGGATAATAGACTAATGATAATGAGTCATGAACGACGAGTACGAGTCTATAAACACCGAGCGTACTGTCACTCAATCATTGAGGTAATTTTTTCAAGTGAATTTAATTAGTGTTGGATATTGAAATTGTATGTGCTTATTTTTAAACATAACTTCTTCTTCTGCGGCTAGCTTGGTATTATGTAGTCTCGAGCCCAATAAATAGATACTGTTGCCATAACTATACAGGCAGCAATGATGGCCGAGCGGTTATAGCTATGGACTACCGTTACGCGGGTCCATGCTGCGAACCCCACTGCCGCAGCCGGCTTGAGCTTCATCGCATGGTGGTAAGGCATTTTGCCAATCCCCGCCTGGCTAGCTACCACCCTCAAGTAGAAAATCTGTCCCCAAACACCTAACGGTGTGTTCAGCAGCAGTCCTTGAGAGCCAGTAAAATTACAGGCACTTGAGACTTATCAATTGTATGTCTCAGCATGACGGGGGCAGTGCAATTCGTTACTTGTGACGAAATGCATCTGTTAAGGGCAGAGGTTAGTCCACTTTACATCAGGTGGACCTAGCGCTTGTTCCGTTACATCACATATGTATTTCAAATAAACTATGTTTACAACTAAGTACATGTATATACTCATGCATATATCTTTATATGCCCGATAGGTTAGCCTTTGACCAATATCTCACCTGATGGTAAGTGATGATGTGGTCGAAGATGTTGTTCAGGCTAACCTAGAATTACTGGCTCTCAACATGGTTGCAATAAGTAACTGAGTGAGTTACATAATTAGGTCACGTAATAATAAATGCATCTAAAATTGAGATCGTTGTTAAGACGCAGTGTTTGACAGATGTTCCATACGTTAAACGTCAAAAATGTCAACTTGGAGATGCATTTAATATAGAGCCTATTAGACTCGGGCGTTTAGAAATCCATATTTATTAACAACTAATGTTTTAAATATATCGAGGATGTGTCACGATCATGGAAGAGTCAAGACCTCCTGCCTGATAGATAATACTTAGTGTATAGAAGCGGCTACGTCTCGTCAGCTTAGCAGGAACATTGCGTGGCATTGTCACTTCACATATTCTTATATTTTTTGAGTGTTTATCTAAAATATTATATAACGATTTTTATAATACCTTTAAAATATTTGTTATTATATATAGTTGGATTTGAGTTGAGTACTCCAGTTCAATTAGCTACGTTAATATTTTTGTCCGAAATGCGCGAGAATCACACAAAACATTACTAAACACAAAAACTACGGGATTAAAACAAAAGCTATCAAGACAGTTTTTGTACTTCCTAAATTTTCTATCTTTTGGTGTACCTACAGGAATCGATTATAAAACATTTGTGGCTAATTCGACAAAATAGATGTTTTTTTAAGCGTAGTGCATGTAATTAAATTCAGCTCATTTGCAAATAAGTACCACGAATTTATTTTGCTGTTGATAGAGTATGTACCTACGCATATTGAGTCGAAAGTTAATTTGGCAACCCTTAGCCCCTTAAGTTATTGGTAAAAGAATAGCAAAGCCGATACTCTACCTACATGCAATTTGGAAATCATTTAGATCGAAGCTGGAGAACCAAACCCAGGTAATTATTCCAACACTTAGCAAGTAACCTATTAACCGTTAATTTGTGTCACAGTTCATTAGCGTGTCGTGGGCAGCCATCTTGTTGTAAACGTCACATTTGAATTCAGAACACGTTCGGGCGCCACTCGCGTGCTCTCTGAGCGTTGTTGTCGCACGCATCGCCTCGCAAGCGCCTCTCGGTGTGCGCTCACCCTTATTTTATTCAAAATTAGAATCACTTGGATTTATTATGATACCCACTAAATTATGTATTCAAAAAAATACATTTATAAGAAATATATAAGTGTCATTTAGAGGCAACTCTGTAGGTACTATGCCTTTGTGAAATAAATGGGTGACTAACCCTACGTTTGTTGGTTAGCTAATGTACCTAAGAGTGTGGTAATAACTAAACTCTACAGAAAGACAAAGTCAATAATACCGTATCAAGACAAGCAATTCTAATGATTGTATTTAATCTGAACAAAGCGCGAAGAGTAGGGGAGCCTGGATCGTTGCAGTTTCACGATATATCAGTCAGAATCCTAAACTACCATTTATATAGTTCCAAATTCACTCGAGTCACTTGCGTGAAGTGTTCCGGGGTGACTTTGCATTTTTCCTGTCAATAGTATGGAAAGTTTTTATTTTATTATCATCGGTAAGCTTATCAACAATTTCGAAGTAAATATCTTTTGAGCACAACCTCACCTGATAGTAGATAAGTAATGGTGCGGTCGAAGATGGTTAACAGGATTAAACAAATATGGGAACAGCTGTCGGTACAAACAGTTATGTGCTTAGTGACAGATTTCTCACTTGAAGGTGAATCCAAGCCTGTAATCCATAATCATTGACCCCGTGGCCATCGCAGCTTCAATTAATTCATACTGCAACATATATTGTTTTAAGGTATACTTTTGAAACTTATACAGAGTAGGTACTTATTAATATGATGCAGTTGACACAAATAGGTACATCCTTTTTTATGTGGTTGTAACGGAAGAAGCATAAGGCCCACCTGATGTAAAGCGGTAACCTCTGCCTATAATAGATGCATTTTGTCACAAGTGACGAATTGTTCTGCGCCTGTCACCCTGAGACATATAGCTATTGAGTCTCATATGCCTGTAATTTTGCCTCTCAAGAACTGCTGCCAAAAACACTGTTGCTTGGCAACAGATTTTTTACTTGGTAGCAAGCCAGGCGAGCAATCGCAAAAAAGTGCTGCGGCACGCAGCCCATAGCTATAACCACTCGGCTATAATTGCTTTGAAATTATTAATTCCAATTTGCCATTTGTTTTGTTAACAACAGTAATAATTCCCCCTTTTACCAAAATCCTCCCTTATAAAAAACTTAAAACTTAAAACGCATGCCAAGTGTGGATACTGTGGCAAACCCTCCCCTAAGGTATGCCTTAGTATCCACACTTAGCAGGCGTTGTTGAAATTGCAATGATTCTATCCGTTATTATAGAAATCCGTTATTTCATCAGAGAACAAAATCCTAACAATCGTGTTTCACACTAATACTAATTTAGTAACCGGCCAACATTTTGAGGGTCTCTTAATCTTAAGTTAATGCCAGTTGTATACCAATATATTAATATCCAATCGACGCGAGGCACGGGGCCGCAGCGCCGCGGGCCCGGGCTCTAATTGAGCCGGATTGCTGAACTTGTAATCCTGCAAGAATGCGCTTCTGTTCCTTAACACCAGTGTAAGCTGACCCTTCTAATGCAGAGTGAACCTGCTACACTACAGATGGTAACAGTAACTCATATAACATTTTAAAATTTTGAGACGATTTGTGTAACAATAATATTTTTTATGACTGTTTTAGTAATAGAGAAAGCTGAGTGCAATGATTTTGTTGTCATCAACATTTCATAAATGACGGTGCTTATTAGCTTACTAGAATATACAAGACGAGCAACATATACATAGGAAGAAAATTGAATGCACAGTCATTAGCACCAGAGTTGAACAGATATTAATAAAACCAGGATAACGAGAAGAGTGTTAAATTTTAATGTGGTAGGACATAAATGTAGAAGAAGGTCCTGAAACATAGGCACTATGGACTGTGTGGATATTGATTTGTTTATTCAGAGAACAGCTAAACGCAATAAAAAGATATATGCAGACTCAATAAAGGGATAAGGGTAGAAAGACGAAAAACCTATTATTACAGCATTCGACCCGAGATTTGACCACAATTTAACGTACTGGTAAATTAACAGATTTGTAAATTATTATAATATGGTCGGAGATCAGGGTTAGAAAAATAATTGGAACTGACTTCTACATCTAAGTAATTATAAGTATACTACTAATGTATCAGCTGGATTGTTCACTGATGAACAGCCTCTCCGAATTAAGGTGTGTTTGCCATAATCCCGATGCTTATCAGGCATCTTTGGGATAACAGTGTAAGATAGCAATTCCTCAGAGGGCGCCTTTTAGTATTTTATCCTTAGTTATTTCTTATGACTCTCACGGGTGCAGATGGGGGTAACATTCAAGCTCGGCACGTTATTGAAAATTCTAATGTAAGTCAAAATTTTGTTAGTTTTATTGTTTATAATTTTATATTAGTACCTATAGTACGAATTAACCCATGAAATCCTTGAATATTAAAATAAGCTAGATGCCATAGGCTAGGCTCTTTATTTTGATTGATCACTAAATAATACTGTAAGTAGAAGTGTAAAATTTATATTAAATTTAAAAAACAATTTCTGTATGCTTGTACTTACTACATAAAGTAGGTAATAAAAGTGTAAAATTTTGAGCTAGAAGCTAGCTAAAAATGTACGCAGTATTCGTCTTTTTTCTATAGGTTCATGTTTTAAGGCTGTACTTTCTCATCTGTTACCCACTTATAGAATCCTTGCAAATGGCAACTAGATTTACTGCTACTATAAAATATTCCGCCCCAGTTGAAATTAAAGTTGTAGTTCCAGTGCGCGCAACGAGAGGGCTACCCGCGCTGGCGCGGCGGCGGCGATAAGTTCGCCTAATGCGCTCCGCTATTTCAATTAAGCACAAACTTGGCCGACCTCCTCCCTCCTTGGCAGCTAATCCGGTAACAAAAGCCCTCGTGCCTCGAGCTGGCTTAGACCACGTGGGTAATTGAAATTTTATTGCGAGTATTTTGATCGGACAGATTAGTGGTTTATTGCATTCTCGTGGGATTCGAATCTGCTCTCATTTTAAGATTTGTCAGTAATAATGATTCAATGTTGTTTTGCAGATATCATTCGAAAGGATTCGTTATTTAAAGTAGTTATTTATACTTAGGGCCATGGTAGTTTTGAAGTCATGTCGTAGAAAATATATTTCGATGCATAATTTCGAATGCATCTCGCATTGCAGCTTCGAACTTGAAGCATTTTATAATGTGTGTAATAAGTAATATGTAATAACAGCTGACGAATGAAATCATTGCAGATATTTGCAGTTCTTTTTATGTGATTGGGACGGAACAGACACAAGACGCACCAAGTGTTAAAGGGTAACCTCCTTCTTTATCAGATGCATTTTGTCACAGTTGACGAACTGCATTACACTCTTCCTGATAAAACATAAAAAACTTAGTATAAGTATTCTAAAATCTGCAAACCAAAAATAAAGATCCACTTGATCGCCTAATAACTTTAATGGCCTTCACTTTTTTCTGCTGCAAATCTCTGCGAATATAGTAATAGTTCTGAATTGAATAAGTGCTGTTATTTCGGTAGCCTAAGTAAACAAATCAATTCTGTGAAGTGATCCGACAACATGTCGAATGTTCACATTCAATTATACACACCTACACTTGAAACGGTCCGCTCTAGTGCTAAATTAGTGTTAAATAAACAGTTTTTGGGCAATCTGTTCTAATTGTGTTGATGAAAATTCCTATCTCTGATTTCTTTGACTCAATAATTATTAGCGAACCGCCCGGTCCTGTGTAAATAATAATAATTACACCAAAATGGTCAATATAACTCCGTAAGCAGAGTGCATGAACTGGCACATCCGAATACTGATATATGTATATAGTCCGATATACATTATATAGGTGCTTTTAGTGCCTACATCCATCCTATGATCATGGTCTGGTTATCGATAGTGTGTAGGATAAAATCAATTTAGTTTTGTTACTGGTTAGAGAATAAAGTAACAATTAGCCAAAAGGACATCAGCATTAGCTTAACAACCATAATTAATATATATAAGCAACATCATTTCAGCGTAAACTTCTCAATCTTATGTAAATATTATTTCTCAACTTCTATCAATGACGATGAAACCACTGATTTGTTGCACGATCGTTTCTGTATAACTCAGTCCCACTGAATGCCGCGCGATTAAAGAAATCCGTTGACAAAGAGCAACAGCCGCACAATCGCGGGATAGTCAATAGATCCTGTCACCTTTCACGTGCCTCCTCGTCCACTGACGCGAGATTGGAGGTTCTAATGCGACATTTGTCGAATAATGGGCGGAGCGGTTGTCACAATATTGTGGATCAATTGGTAATCCCTGTGTAAGAGGCCGGCGTTGCTCAAACTTTCATTAAGCTGAAATCTTCAAAAGACTCAATAATATAGAAAAGTTCACATAACAATTACATATAACCGGTACTGAACTTATAATATTTTTATATTTGTAATAAATTATGCACTGCGGATTACATGACAAAAAAAATTACGTTAGGACAAATTATAGCCATGTGGGGATTCAAACAAGCGTCATCCACCCCTATAGCCGGGGTATGCTCTGACCGACTGATCTAACATGACAACGACTCATAACTCTATTTTTTCCTCTCTTTCTTGGATGGAGCGACAACTAGGTATACATAGACGTTCAACTTACGTTGTATATCCAAGGCTAACGTAGTTATGAAAGTTTAACATACAATAAGAAAGTTCATATTGCCTGCTCGGACAGGTACGAGAAGTTATATATCAGAAAATGCATTTCAATGGATAGATTATCGAGGGGGCAAAGTTGAGAGCCTCTGTCCTTACGGGTATATTTTCACTCAGCGTCGTATTAACAATAATGGTATAAAGGGTTGACACATTATGCACTAAACTATTACTAGTTCCGTTTAGATATTGTGAAACATGGGCGTATAATTTAATATGTGGTAATGTTTATAATTATCGAACCCTTTATGAGTTTTAATGCGTATATGTTTATTGTATTGTGAATGCTAATACTTTTATTTGAGCCTTAAGTTATGTTATGTTACTTATTTCACAAGGAACAAGGATTCTATCATTTACAGTTTTATACATAAATTGTACATTAAATTGAATTACAAGTCAAAGTATATTAGATTTTTTTAATTTACCTTTTATCTATGGCAATATATCTTTATATTTTCATAAACGTTGTAGTTTTCATAAATTAATATAAACTTTACCATTATTATTAATTTATGAAAACTACTAAAAAATCATCCTAGCATTCTATTTTTTGCATTAACGCTACTTATGTACTCGTATATTAATTAAAATAAGAATGAAATGAATATTTTTTGTGAGCTTGTGGTTAAAATGTTCACTTTCGTTTTTATTTTGAAAACTAAAGTATACCTACATTATTTAGTACTCATATTAGTATAGTACACATATGAGTACTTGTATACTACTAGCGGCCCGCCCCGGCTCTATACATTGAGATGTAAGCTATTCTATCGTTCAATTTGGATCAAATTGCACACGGTGTGCAAATCAAATTTAAAATCGGTTCAGTAGTTTAGGAGTCCATCGCGGACAAACAACGTGACGCGTAATTTTTATATATAAAGATTTGCATATTAATAATAATATATAATATATTTATTTCAACTACCATAATGTTACCATGCTTAAAACTAATTAATGTAGGTACTTTATTTATTAAAAATAAATCAGCAAATAAAAGTGCCTATACATAATTAAATTCATATATACATATATTATTCCTGTATTTCCTCTCCATCCAAAGGTTGCCTGGAAGAGATCACTATTAGTGATAAGGCCGCCCATTGTGACACTTTGTTGTAAAATTTCTTTTTGATGTTATTTTTGTATAGTAAGTGGTGTAACAATAATGAATTACCTATGGTCTCCACATGATTCCCTGTATTGTGAAGATCCGTTTATTTTCTATTTGTTACAAGGGTTTTTTTATAACGTTACAGGTGTTCTATGATTGGAACTGTGTTTACGAATTACATTACTTATATACATAACTGTGCATACAATTGCTCAGTAATAGTATTAAGGAACAACATTGTAACTAACGTTACACACACACATTATGCAGGAAGAATTACCATTTACATAAATATGAAATAGAAATCGCACCAGAGCCAAGCCTTCCGGAAGTCCACATTAGACATTCATACTTTATTATTATTAATCGACTTGAAAAAAGGAGAAAGGTCTCAATATGACTGTATTTTTTTGGGAGTGTTACTCTAATAATAACTCTTTACAGGGTGTACCGATTTAAATTATTTTTTTTTATATTCGGAAGGTGGTGCTTGTTACGTGGTCCCATTTAAATTTTAGTGAGATCTGACGAGTAGTACTTATTTGAGTTATCCCTAATAATGCGTATTTTATGTTTGAAGTCGATTTTTGTTAACTTTTTGATTATTTATCGTATTAAAATATAGGTATACGGTGATATATATACCAACAAAAGCTCTAGATCGGTCACAGAAAAGTTACACAGTTTTCCGCGACCCTGATTGTGTTCATTACAACTACCAAACATAATATGTAGCATCAGCTGTACTATTATTTAAGCCTTAAATCGAAGTGGTGGATTTGAGAGCTTTATATTCTAAAAACTTTTTAGGGAACCACGTACGCGAATACAAAGTATTCATAACAAATTTATTGACGCGTATCGATCCTTTTCTCTTTATTAGAAAAGACTTGCAAAAGAAAACCTCGTGTACAATGAAAAATAAATAAACAATTATTTTGATTCCCCTTATCCTTTCTTTTCTTCAGAATCATTCAATACTTAAATAATACTTAATTATTTAATAAATATCACTTGCCGCATTTGGACTTTTCTGTCTAAATTTGACACAAAAAAAGTACTTCGTCAGGAAATAGTCATAATACCTTATTTATTCTACTTTATTTAATCCTATCACTACAGCTAATACTCTACGGATAAAGTGGCGAAAAACATCATCTACTTTGAGCCTATTGAGAACATTTGCAAACTTTTTCTGAATTATCTTTATTATTATATTAATAAAACCCAGTGCGGATCATTTATCGGCTGTATTGAAGAGGCTTGGAAGCCCTTGTCTTGTTTTGCCAGAATCTTTGGGCAAAAATATATTCTCACATCTCTTCTAATATGCACCTTATTCACCTTGAATTAGGGATCAAATGTCTCTTCCAAATAAAGAGAAAAATAACGACGCTATGGTGTAAGTGAAATAATACCTTATTTCAAAAGTCATAAAGTATTTTTTTATTGATTGAGTGAGAGGAAACAGCCTCGGGCGGCGAAAGCCGTAGTGATGCGAATTGAAAGCGCTACTTTTAAATTTTTGCTAATTAGTAGTGAGTACCGGCTCGTTGAGATTTTGGAGAACGGTTTAATTTGTAATATTGTACGTTTTGTTACAGCTGTTGCTGTTGGTCTCAAGAAACTTGCTGATAATTTATTTGTTAGGTCAACACAAGGGATATATCCAATGAATGTTTAATTGTTAACATTTAGGTACCTACGCATCAAGACCGTTTGTACAGTCATATCATTATACTTTAACTAAATAAGATATAATCTAATTACATAACACTATCATAGTTTTAGATATAGCTGGCTAATTGTGCACAAAACGCTCATTATCCAATCAACCTATAGTTAAGCAATGTTCGCTTCGGTCGCTACTTGGATGGATGACCGCTGGCACTTACTACCGCTTCTGTGCTTTGGAAGGCGGTTAAGCCGTCGTCGGTGCCGGTTATTGACTGAGGATAGCAGTTGTTATAGCATGTTGGTAGGGTAGTTTGCGAATGCCCGCTGGCTAACAACCACCCTCAAGTAGAAAATCTGTCGCCAAGCACTAAACGGTGCTTCCGGCAGCTATCCTTAGAAAACAGTTCCCATTATAAATTTAACCTGTTAACCACCTTCGTTCACATCATTACTTACCATCGGATGAGGTTGTAGTCTGAAGCTAGCATATCAGCAGAAAAAAAATATGTAGGAAGATTGTAATATTTGTAAAGTTGAAAATTAATGTGTCTAATTAACTTAACTAATTAGCTTATGCTGACTTAGCAGTCATATTCGCGAGCAGCACACATCACTAGCTAAAGCAGGGGTCGAGCGGTGTTAATGGTAGGCAGTTAGGGGCCTTTGTAGTACGTGTGAAGAGACCACTACTGCACACGACTCTGTACTACAACTACCAGCTTAAATGAACCCCCGCGCCCCGACAACACCCTAACAAATTGAAGCTGTAGAGGGAAAGCATGGCGCAGTCGTACGGTTCATCATTTTCTGGTCACCAGTCAATAGTTTACAAAACCCAGGCCAATGTGAGCCCTCATGTAATTGATAATGTTGGAAATGAAAGGTCAGGGTGAACTGGGTGCGTGGTGTAAAACTGGAAAGCTCCAAGGCAGCCCGCAGGCGGACACCAGTATTGAGAATTTGTTTCGTGTTTTTGCACTCGATGGTCTAATTTTGTTTGATTTTGGTATTATGAGCATTGCGATGGGCTTGTGCGCCAAAATGTGTGTAAGGTACTATTTACATTTAGTTTTTGATTTTAAGTAGTCGAATGAATTGATTTGTTACGAATTTCAATATGCCAGACTGATGTTGTTTTGTGATCAATAGCCATGGGTATACCGAAAATTTGTCTCAACGACTTTATATCTATCTATCTTGCTTTCATATTAATTACATTCATCAACTCGAATTTTGTGAGATAATTGCTTTTTCTTTTACTTCAGAACGTTGGATTGCGAACGTGGCTTTGAACGTTAGATTTTATTTCGCTTGCTTTACATATATGAAATGTAGCATTAATAGATAAAAGGTAATATACTTTTGCTGTAAATTGTATCGTTTTTATCGCGTGCATGATCATATAGGTATAATCAAGATTATAGGAGCAAAATTATGGGTATTGTTAGGCTTTTAAAGCCATTATTGATTTAAAACGCTGACTAACATTGAGATATAGATTACATATTGACTTACATCATGTTTGTTTTCTTACTATGACTACCAACATACTAAATATGCTCAACGCACACAAATGTCTCCCAAGTCGGCGGCCGTCGAGAGGGGGGTGGCGGGATGATACGACTCTCCAGAAAACGATAAAAAAACCAATTGGCATTCGCGTCGGCGAGCTTTGATGTTCTCGTAAACACACACATTCAGAACTGTTCATCATGTCTGTATAAACAGAACACAAGGCAAACGGTTTTGGACTTTAATGTAGGGAGGAAGAGTTGGGAATGTAACGGAGTATTCGTCGGGGAGGAAAAGAAGCCTAACATTGTTCTGTTGGTTACTAGGTCTAGCGAGGACTTCGGAGATGGTTATTTGTGATATTTTCCTAGTAAGAAAATTAATAAGGCAATTAAGTAATTAAATCGCACACTATACTAAGCAAGAAGTTTTTTGAACAATTATTGCTATTGATATTGAATCGACAAATTTTTCGGACGGAAAAATAGGTCATTAATCACCAAAAGTGATATTATGGAAATGCATGCATTCACTTTTAGATGTTAATTAATATGGGAATAACAATGGGTAAAGTGACTAGATCAACTAATAAGCCAGGGTAAATTAATAACAAACACAACTTTTTTTATTTAAAATTAATAGTAGCTACTGTAAATAGTTTTGTGTATATACAATAAAAGTGATGTAATGTACCCAATGGTTTAAAAGTAACTAAAAATATGGGGTACCAACATCTCTTATCTAGCATCTTTGATTACTACCTATGAATCCTTGGCGAAGAATATACAACACTACATTAAGTCCAACATAAGGTTACCTACGCTACGTGCAGAGCATACCCAACACAACGGTGCTAATTGCCGACGTGTCATCAATTAACCTTGCATTGACTGCCGATGCTACCATTTACTTAATTCATTACCATTCGAGGTGCTAGAGATGGAATGGGGGTGGTATTACTTTATCGATATCGAGTTTTAACGTCATGCAACGCTCTTGGACGTGTTAGTAAAAGTAACAAATTGTGAGATCCTCCATTTGCATTAGGGCAAATTTGTGGTAGAAGTTTGTAAATCTCACTTATATAGAGAATGAATGGCACAACTTGTGGTAGAGTGATAGAAGATGTTATTCAGGATAACCAAGAATGACTGGCTCTCAAGGACAGCAGCTGGAATACACCGTTAGATGCTTGGCGACAAATTTTCTACTTAAGGGTGGTAGCTTCGCAAAATATCCTACCAACATGATGTAACGACTGCCATCCTAAGACAACAACCGGGCCCGATGGCTTAACGTGCCCTCCGAAGCACGGAAGCACTCAGTAGTAATGTCACTAGCGGTCATCCATCCACGTCTGCTTAGTTGATCGGTTAAGAATGGCTCCGCAAATTTCGCTACGAGCGCTTCAGAATAGATTTGGCTACCTAATGACAATATACCAAGAATATTATAGTTGAATACCAGTGTGATTTAATTGGCCTGACCGCTCTGTACTCGTAGTTGGCCAAATTCACCTGATACGCTGGACAAAGTTTATGATAGATTCGGGATAAAAACATATCCTGTAAGTTGTACGATGTTTTGTTAAAATAACGTATACTGTACTGTATCAGCCTGATCATCCAATGCTGAGCACAGCCTTCCGGAGGAATATAATAATACGAGGGGATATTTTTCTAGCTCGGCACCCTACGGGGTAAGATATGATATGCGAATAACAATATTAATTCAGTGCAAACTGGCCCACAAGTTCCGGCACAAAGAAGTCAAACTTATACAAATTATACATGGTTCATTAAATTTTTAATTAAATATAAGTCATAGATATGAGCTCATCTCTATGCCAAGACAAAGTCCAGTGTTTCCCAAAGCTCGGCCCGCGCCCCCGCCAATCTATTAGCGTTGAGCGAGCTCGGAGCGTTTGTCTCCGCGCGAGCTCATTAAGGCCCACTGGATTGCCGCGTGCTTAATAAGAAAATTGCTATTTCATAGGAATTAAGTGGAGCGACTTGCATAGAGCTTACGGTACACTGAGATTAAGAAATTGTGTAATCTATGAAAAAAAAGATTATTTTTTTTACCAGTAAGGTATCAACATGCGGTAGGCCTCAGACAGAAGCAAGTCTTGTTCCATTATAGTGTAAGGTATTCCGCCTAAAAGCGGCAGTGTCCAAATGCTACTATGTTTAGGTATGAAGAGCCCTATAGCTAGTGAGATTACTCGTCAAACGGGACACAAGAACAAATGTCATGGTGCGACGAGCGCAGTGCAGTATCACCCAGAACTGTGTTATACAAACAAAACGTCTATTTCATTTGAATACTAGTAAATAAAACTAGCTCTTCTTTTCGTATTTCTAAAGCTACTTATAAAAAAATAGGAGTTTTACAAGGGTCATTATTAGGACCATTGCTGTTTATTATTTAACGCAACATTTTCAAAGATCACGAATGGTGTTTTGAACGTGCTTAAGTAACATATCGTCCGTTACCCATGTCACTGTAAGTAACTTATATCAACAGAGTTATTTAAAGGAGTATATTTATTTTAAGGAAATGGCCTCGAGGTTTTGGCTTTCTTTCTGAACGCGGTAGTGCAATTAATAAGTTGACCTTTATAAGAGCGGCGTAAATGCCAAAACTGAACTTTACCTTGACTTTGTAGATTACAGCAGAGGTTTCAAACCACTATAGTTACCGTGTTTATTGACAGAGAAGTAAGTGACGAAAGGCTATATGTTATTAATTAATAATTAGAGGAATATTTATTGCGGCCAGTGTGCCTCAACCTGAGACCCGATTGTGAGTGTAACAGTTTGGTTGGCAGTTAATTAACAATGACGTGACGGCCTGCGGCGTCGCCCCTTCCGCGCCGCCGCCACCGCCGCACCACGCCGGCACAGACCTACTAGCACAGCTACCAGCGCAGCGGCATTTCCGAAACGAAACGCATCGCATCTCTGTCTAACGTATCATGTCTTTAATGAGGATGTTCCTTTAAAAATTTGTAAATTTTGGCATAGGTACTTCTTCTTAATTTGTTTAATGTTATTGTGACGGAACGAACTCGAGGCACACCTGATGTTAAGCGGTAACCTCTGCCTATAACAGATGCATTTTGATTCTACACAAGTGACGAACACCACTGCGCCCGTCGCCCTGAGACATACAGTAAAGTTGTTGAGTGTAATGTGCCTGTAATTTATTTACATACTATGTAATTTTTTGACATACTTTTTCTTCGTACATTTGCTATATTCGCCATTCACCAGAGTCTCATCTGTTGTTAAGTTTTTCGTAGAGAATAGTAAACAATTGTTAGTTCAAATCCAATGAGCCCAAAACTTGAAGTATTGTTTTATTTTAATGCGGATTTCCTATGGCCACTTTTTGGTTTCATCATCAGACCCTTCATGCCTCCTAGGATTATTAATATCTAGTAATAATAAAACAAATTATCAACTAGTATCTTGTATAGCCTATATGTATGTATACGTCCTTAGCCATCTTTTGGCTTCATCATATTATAACGAATTTGGCGACGTCAAGAGCATCGACACAATAACAACTGCAATGGGATTCAAAAACCTGTCCCTTAGATCCCGTTTGAAGATTTTAACTGACCATTGATAGAATTTAGGTATATATTTTTAATATACACCCTTTTAAGTTGACAGGGGTGATGTATTTATAAAGTGACATTGCTATAATCATTCCGAGCTCCTACAATAAACCTCTAGGCACGCAGTCAGCCTAATATTGAACTCTTAAATCCTCAACTCGTTCCAAGACAGGTTAATTATTCCGGCAGTAGCTACATCTCCGCTGGTGACGTCACAGCGAGCGTACCCATTCTAACAATTAATTTAATTGTACCACCTACTCCGCTGTCTGGCTTTGACCCGGAGATTCTGTTACCTATTTTTCGTAGATTAAAAGTATCAGCTAAGTTATGCTTTGTGTCGTTGTAGGAAAGTTTAATTAATATACCTTTAGTATGTACCCGGTGCAAAAAAGGGATGTTATAAATTTTACGTATCTCTGTCCGTCTGTGGCATCGTAGGTTCTAAATGAATAACATCGTAGGTACCAATTTGCATGGGGTTTTTTGTTTACATGTTAACGTGGACGAGATGGTTCTTAGCTACAATTTATGAAGATCTATGTCAGGGATTACTAAACATTTTCAATATAAAATGTCTAGTTATGTAGATTTTTTGTTTTTCACTAGTAGGAATGGCTATGGATTACGTGCGCAGGGATCCATAGTTTGAATCCAGCTGCGGACTTGAGCTTCTCGGCATGATTGTAATGATACTTGATGATGGAGCTAGACAGACGTACGTATACGTAAAATGATATACTAGCTCCATCATCAAGTCGAAATCTGTCGCCAACCAACTATCGGTGCGTTGCGCCATCTATTAACTTACCGCCGCGCCAGGTTGAAAGCAAACCTATCACTGTCAGCGATTAAAAAAGTAGGCATCATTATTAAAGACCGGGTTGTTCAATTTGCGACTAAAGATTACGTTGAAGGTGTTGATTGATTTCATATATTATAGGGAAGAGAGCAATTGCCACAGTTAGGAAAGTTGCGACCGAATAGTGATGGTTGTCGGGAACTTGGGCATGCGGTATCGATACTAAATATTCTAGACTCGGGTTTTGTTACTGATACTGAATGGGGAATCATTGGTACTTTTGAGGAAGTGAAATGAATTCGAACTACAAAAGTTAAGCTTTTTAAAGTGTAATAATCTATTAAAGAGTGGTTTTATTAGGTGGTAATACCTTTTGTGAGGCAGATATCTAGATGAAATAAACCTATGAGCAGTAAATTCGATTTGTATATTTTTTCTGTCTTGTTATTATTAATTTTTATATCAAAATATTGCCAAATATTTACTCAAGATATGTTTAACAAGCTCGAAAAGCCCACAACCCCGCGCTTCTTAACACCTCTCAAAGACAAAAGCGTTCCGTTTCACGCTCCGAGCCTCGAAGCACTTTACAAAAAAACATACCTTTCCACGCATTGTCCGTAAACCTGTTAAATGCTAATCCCTAAACATTCGCGAGAGAGGCATGCCCCCTACCCCCCTCACCGCGCCGTCCCCGAGTACGATTCTAATGGAGTTTTTTAAGAAACGTACAATAATCGTTACGAGAAGGAAATTAAGCCATCTTGGGTTAAAAAGTCCAAAAGTGGAGTGTGTCGAGGGTGCGGGGGGTGGCGCGGGTGACAGGGGGTGCTGGGGTGGGTGGGGTGAGGTATAGATTTTTCGGGGTGCGTTTTGTAGCTGTGAAAACAAGCGTTTAGACGCGATACGGGGATGTTACATAACAAACGTTATGGCTGGTCAGAAATTAACTCTCTTACAATAATCCTAAGACGGGTTCCTAACAAGCATATTTAATTAAATTTTTTGACTCCTCTTTGTCTCATCATTATGAGAATACTTAAAGTACAAGTTAATCTATTGCTTAGTAATATAAATAGGTACTTAATACATGGTACCTACAATCTTTCTGACACCTAAATTCATAAATTTTCTGTTAAGTATAATCATCCTTTCTGCACTATCTTTTTACCCATATCTCATATGGTGTGAGATTGGTACAATATGTATTTTTCTAACAAGGTACACAAATGATGCCAAAAGATTATATTTAAACTATATCGATTCATTAATATAGTTTTTATAAGAACTCATAAGGACGAACAATATCGTTTTGTAGAATGTTTGGTGACTGTTTTACGGCGGGTTTCCGGACGCCAACCTTTTTTAGGATTTTTTATCTAAATAAAGACTGCAACTTAAAGCAGTTATCACCATAGACATAAAATAAAAAGAGACACATAAATCAGCCAAACATTCCTTCGCAGACACGCCGCGCCGTACATAACCGTGTAGGAACTTGGCAGTTGGAATATACGCACACAATTATATTTATTCCAATAGGAGTATACATCACCATAATAAATTCATTACGCGCTATAAACGACGATAGCATTTACATAATAAGATCATGAAGTTATCGTGTTAAATAACTTATTGTATAAAACCTACCAATTTGTATTCACATCGGGGGGATATTATCATAATCGTGGAAGAAAGGGAGACGGAGATATACAAATTATTCGTGTTAGAAAGGGATAGTAGATTAAGCTATTTGGCACCGAGAGAGATATAGAGGAAGTTAGGTTTTATTGGAGTTTTCGGAGGGTAATGAGGTACAATTGAATGTAAGCGATGGACGCTAAATGGGTCGCTATTAATAAGATTTTTTTTTGTATTTATTACTTACAATAAATTTTATGTTATAATTAGGTTATAACACATATTTTAAGAAAACATTAAATTAATATTTTACACTTTAAAATATATAAAAATATATCTAGTGACGATTCTGCCTAATTTTCCTTTTAAGCCGACGTGACGTCACAAACATCACGCAGCCAAACAGGAAGAATGTATTTTTTACATATATTTTTTAAGAGTTTTATTCAAATATATATTTATTGTTTTCTTAAAAGTATTTGTTATTATTAAATATGGATTTCCGCAAAGTAACGCCTGAATCTATTCATTATCTTATTATAATTAGGCATTGCAGTTTGTCAATATTTAATCATTTCATATTATGAATAAATTAAAACTAATTTACTTATCTATGGTTAACCTACATATAACCACATCATTTTGATGGGAAAGGTTGCGAGAAAGAGACGAGCTGGTCACAGGAAGAAGTCATGGCTGCGCAACATCAGGGAGTGGACAGAGATTGCGAGTGGCGCTGAACTTTTACGCCTCGCCAAGGATAGAGACGAGTACGGAAAGCTGATTGCCAACCTTCACTGATTGAAAAGGCACCGAGAGAAGGAGAAGAAAAACATCGAACCACATTTTTACGCACCGGTATCCCGCTCGGCCATTGAGACTGCTGAACGAAAAACAAATTTTGTGCTGAGCGTGCGACAGTGCTTTAAATCATATTTAGGAATGTTTTACTAGTTAATATGTTTGAAAGTATGTAAGCAAATTGTAATAATAACTAATATTTCATCTACCCACCGATAATTTGAATATAATGATAAATCGTCTTGTTTTCATGGTAAGCCGATTTGACGTCATAAACGCCACGTAGCCTAACCAGAATAATTTTCGATTCGTTTCGTTTCTAAATGGAGTTCTATCAGGAGATCTTGACTCGTCGAGCGTACCAAATATTGTTATTACACACGAGTTTATTAAGTAAAGATTTCCGCAAAGTAGGGCCCGAATCTCTTAACTATCTTCTAGTTATCATACATTATATAATTGAATTAGTTGTTAGTTTGACCGCCTTGTTGGCCGAGAAGTGGAAAGTGACGCTTTGATATATATGCGTTTAATATCCCAATACCAATCAGCCAATTTTAGGCACCACTTCCTGAAAAGTTAGTTAACACTTTGACGTGTAGGTAGGCACAAGGTTTGACAAAACAAGTTCACACACTTTCACAATCCTACACACAAAGTGTTCAGCGCGATACTTTAAAGAGAAAAAAGTGAATCTCGCTGGAAATCTCAGTCCTCCGAGAGGTCGAGTGTCCTCTATTATCACGTTTTATAAATCAATTAAAAACAAACCCTAACACCCAAATACTAAAGCTCAAATTCCATTCAAGCGCGGATAGTTTCGTTTTCAGGCTAATTAGACGAGGGAAGGAATTCTAGGGTGTACATAAATATGAACTTTAACACTAGGTTCATAGAATATAATTCTCAACGCTTAAAATAATTCGTTGAATGATGTCATAAAATATTATTCTTTAAAGATGTCGGAATTTTTTTATTATTAAGTTTTAAAATAGCAAAGTTTCGTTCAGACGCAACGCGTCTGGCCGATGGCGGCGCTGTCACAGATCTAGAACGGTCCCCCATGACGGTTAAAATAAAGAATTATAATATTCACACCTTGTGAATCTTGTGATGGCGTGTTCCGGCAGCTGTCCTTGAGAGCATTATTAGAGTAATGCTCTCAAGGACAGCAACTTACCCTGAGCAACATCTTCAATCGCATCATCACTTACTATCTGGTGAGGAGGTGGTCTAAGGCTAACCTAACAGCTAAACAGGGTCATTCATATATAGCTAACAACCTCTTAGGTTTCACTTCTGCTAGACCTAACAAACATTTTGAGTTTTTTTTAAAACAACATAAAAATCACAGAAAAAAAATATTTTAAGAAAAATTATATATAAAAAAATTCTTAATAAAAAAAAACATCTCAAAATGTTTGTTAGGACTAGCAGAAGGTAACGCTAAGAGGTTGTTAGCCATTTACCAATAACCCTTTATACTAATAACAGATATCTCAGATTTTTCAAAGTGGTCTATGAAAAATGCCCGACTGCAGGCAGGGAGGACAGAAAAAGTCTAACGACTTGTCAAAAAGTCGCTTTACCTTAAAGTATTTTAAAATAAAACTTACCTACCTACCTCTATCTAGAACCTACTTACAGAAGGCAGCTTTACAATGAATACAAATATTTGTTCTACAGACCAGACTTTGATTGTATATCAATTCACATTGACTACATCGCTCCGACCTCTTATGACGATCAAATAATGGAAGCTAAATGATAAATTCAATCTATGACTCACCTCACCACGGTAGCATAGGACGCATGGCGAATTTCATTCGCGGCTAATATTTTCCTTTCCTTGTACTTGGGTTAGCATAT
This sequence comes from Plagodis dolabraria, assembly GCA_963854805.1. Lineage (NCBI taxonomy): Eukaryota > Metazoa > Arthropoda > Insecta > Lepidoptera > Geometridae > Plagodis > Plagodis dolabraria. The sequence continues at coordinate 1,226,752 of OY978453.1, read as the reverse complement.
TCGTTTATTGTTTACATCCTAGTTACTAAATAATAATATTACAGGCGCATCCATGCATTACTACTAGTAGTGTAAAGTTAGCTATTATGGCGCTGCTTTGTGCGGAGGTGTCGGGCCGTGGTCTCTTCACACCCTCGTGCCACTTACACACATGCGCAAACCAAAATCAACTTTATACATATGACTTAGAGTTTATTATTTTAATCTTTGTCAATATTACAGGTTTCTCACTGTAGTACTTACGTGTTATTGCATAATGGATTATAACATCTTGGACATAGGGTTGGAATTGAGTTAAGTTTGCGATCAAAAATAGTGTTATGCCTGGAAGGAAGTGAGGTAAATATTGTTGTAGCCTAGCTACAACTACCTATCTTGGGAGAGTGATCGATATCCAAATCGTTAATCCTTTTAGTGCAGCAAGTGTAAGGTTATTTAACCGACGTTTAATAAAGAGGAGGTTCTCATATCAACTAAATGTAAATTATTATAACCATGCACAATTTTATACTGAATATATCTTTTATTGCAGGGTTCTACTATAGCTTACTCTTCTGGCTTTTGTAATGTGAATATTTCTGTCAAGAATGTTCGTTTGTCAATTTACTTGTATATCTGTGTTTGGCCTTTATACTCTATCTCATTATTCACTAAAAATGTGCTACTCCCAAAAGGCCAATCTCTCGAAGTCACTGTTAGGACGATTGCATTTGTGGCTATTGCTGAGCATTAGTATATATAACACTAAGCTTGCACCCCACGATCTTTCTCTTAAAACAAATGTCCTAATCCGAGTTCTCAGAATATACCTATGAAGATTATTTTCAAAATTCACTTTGCTTCATTGGATTACCGAAAGACTTCACATTCATCTGTTGTACCTAAAAGTTAATTATACAAATTACTTTTTTAAACGAAATATTTAGTTCTTTTATCCATACATAAAATCTGTATGATGAAACGCATAAAACATTACTAATATAAACCTAACTCAAATATGAAAATCGTTTCCACCCAAAACAATGCTGCACCCACAAGACATTCGCGTGTTATGGTTAGCAATAAGGAGTGCGTTTCACACCTCTCTCCCTTGCGCCCAACGTGCGACGGCGACAAATTGCACAAGGATGCAAGGAACGGGAGGTAGTGAGACGCTCTGGCCGATATAGAAACGCTGTATTCTCTAACTTGCGCAATAACAACTGAATTCGATTGATGAAATCTAAGGCAAGCTAAGTAGCGATACGTTTACGCATGCGTTATTAGAGGATACAATTGCTGTAGAGTCTATTCAAGTATTTTGGAGCAGTGATGATTCAGTAGCATTGGGTATGGACTGTCGCGCAGCAAGTCCATGGTTCCGACCATGGGTTCGAATCCCACCGTGGGCTTGAGCTTCACCGCATGGTGGAAGGGCATTTTGCGAAAGCCCGTCTGGCTAGCTACCACCCTCGAATAGAATATCTGTCGCCAAGTACCTTACGGTGTGTTCCGGTAGCTAACCTTGAGTACCAGTAATTCTAAGTTAAGCCTTTTATCACCTTCGACCACATTATCACTTACCATCAGGTTATCATTAAGGTATCAGCATATAAATCGCTTAGCCTGTTAACTTGCGCCGTATTACTAGTGCTCACGTAGGAGTACATAGAAATTATAGAATTGACAACAATTTAATTATTATTCATATCCGGGCTAATACATGACAAGAAAGTCAAAAAATCTTACATGTGCTTATCTTAGCATGTGTGATATCACCGTGTAGAGCTAATTGAGAAAAACATTTTTTTTTAAATATTTTTTCTAAACAAATTTAAGAGTCAATGTTGTATATATTCGATTATTTTTGCTAGGGGGTCTATCGCTATGACTAAACTAGTATTGAATGTGACATGTCAGTATAATACAGTATACTATATCCTCTAGTTAACCAGTACATCCTGTAAGAGCTGATTCATAATGTTTATATGAAGCTGTTGAATTAAACCCAACAAACATTTATATTCTATTACCAGCAGTTGAAATCTGAAAGAGCGAAACCCGACTCGTGTTTAGTCAGTTTTTTTATTTATACTGCAACCTATTCTGCAAAACAAATAAGGTGTAATTTAACTGGGAAATTTAAACATATTTTTTATAGTTTAATTATTAAGCATTAAACGCAACAGTTGTCTACTTGGACCACACGCTGTAGGTGGAAGGGTTAGAACACGAATGAGGGTGTGTGTCGACCAATAATCGAGCTCTTAGCTTTAGGTTAGCTATTTGGACTACTAATAGGTTATAGATGTATTATAAAATATATTGAAGATGAATATCTGGGAATATAAGCTGTACTTAAATTAATTTCTGGCATTTTAATTTACCAATATAATGATATTCTATTTCCACATGCAGCTTCATTGGTTGAAAATTATAGCTACATCGGTCTTCTTCGAGAACTGCTTAGTAAATTGCAATAAAAAGATGTCATATACATATATTATCTCTCCTGCTGCATATGCCGTTCTTAAGATAAAGCATGTTGTGGTATCTCTTGATGGGATCGGACCGGAATACACCGTTTCTTGCACTTTACGTTACTTCACAAAATGGCTCTATACGTTTACTTTACGCGATAGTAGATTATTAAGTTGCAATTGAACTTGATAAGAGCGTCGTAGACGGTGAAATTGAATTAACGATTTTGACTTTGAATTTGATGAGTTGAGTAATACATGCTGTTTTTTCATCATTTATTGGTCTCCTTTATTATCTCCAACCACCGTCCCAGCCTAAACCCATAAATTGAAAAGAAATATTTTCAACAATAATAGATATATTACTGATGGGTACTGCACTGCACTGTATCAGCTGTATCGTCCACTGCTGAACAAATCCGCCCCTATTGAGGAGGGAGTTGTCATAATCTCCACGCAGGCAGCGTGGGGATTGCAATGCTTTAAGGCTCTGAAGTCCACCGTATGGTGTTTTTTCTTTGATTGCTATTTGCTACATACGATTTCCACAGGTAGTTAAGGATACATTTGTAGCTCGGCAATCCACGGGGATATTACATTTACCAGGAAATAAATTATTACCTACTCGATTTATACAGTATATACGACTTCTCGACACTTATAGATAACATTACCGTGCTAGTACGCCAGAACGTGCGAACAAAATAATCAGATATACAATACAAACTGCACTCAATTATATTAGATAATAGGTTATATGATATGCCACCTAATTAGGTGGCTAATATATCATATAACCTATTATGTTAGCATAAGTGGAGATTTTTAGGAATTGCTGTAGGTATAATATAGGTAGGTAAAATAAAATAAATGTGTCATCATTACAGTATATTAATTAAAGTACTAAAGATAAATAATACAGTAAGAAATTGAACCAAGCGGCCTAATATTAAATAAATCTAATAGAAGATAAGGTAGCCAACCTTACATTTTTATAATGTATTACTTTTATTTATTTACTGTAATTTAGACTAATTTATTTTATTTTGATAGTAATTGTGATTGGCATTTTGAGAATTAATGAAATGAGATTGACTCAAATCAGATTGAAGATGTTCTGAAAAAAGGCCAGGTCACAAGTACCCTAAGCCGATGCTTATGTATGAAAGGATTGATGAGTGTAAATGAAGCGAAAGAGATATATAAGGATCGCAGCAATTGGAAATCTGTGGTCTCTGCCTACCCATACGGGAAAGAGGAGTGATTTTATGTATGTATTTATCCTCAAATCATCAAAAACTTGTATTAGGTACTATGTACTGATATAGTTATGGTGTTAGTAATGAAACGCAGGAATAATAAACGCAGTAGGTACTGGTACAGTACTGTAGATACTATCAGTGTACTACTAATTAGTATGTCACTGTGAGTGGGAACTACTAATACACACCAAGACTAGGCTAAGGAGACCTCCCCTCCTTGTACAAAGAACATATCATTAGAAGATAGAAAAGTACACGTAGATAGCAAGGATCCTACAGAATATCATCGAAATTGAACATTAATATCAACTTGTGAAATAAAATTAATAAACCTAAATAAATGTAATACCTACTTTCATGTAGTCTTTCGTCACAACTCGGAGGTTACAGGGTTATGTTACCAAGCTAAATACTGAACAGCTGTTGACTAAAGTTTGGGGTCCCACAAACATCTCGCGCGAAGCTTGTCTAATTGTAGCGGGACGGTCGACGGTCGATCGATACGGAACCCGTCCTGACCTGTGTCGAACGTATACGAGCACAGAGCAAAGCGTCATAATCCTCTCAGAATCATTCTTCTTCTTCAACTTTAAAGGGTTCCTTACCCAAAGGGAAAATGGAACCCTTTTTATGCTATTGTGACTGAACGAACTCGAGGCCCACCTGATGTTAAGCGGACTAACCTCTGCCTATAGCAGATGCATTTCATCACCGGTCACGAATTGCACTGCACCACCTTGAGACATAGTTGTTTAGTCTCATGTGCTTGTAGTCTCACTGGCTCTCAAGGACTGCTGCCGGAACACACCGCACTGTTAATAAGTTTTCCCTGTCCGGCTATCCATCCGACCATCTGGTTATCTTCTTTCATTTATCGATTACCGTCACAGGTCTCTAGCTCGTACAGAACTTTGGATAAGTTTGAAATTAATTAAAGCAATGATAGCGGAGCGGTAATATGTACCTATGGACTGCCGCGCCGCTAGTCCAACTTTCGATCCCGCCTGCTTGAGCTTCAACGGATGGGGAGACATTTTGCGTTTGGTGGCTTGACTAGCTAACTCTCAAGTAGAAGAACTGTCGTCAAGCACCATTAGACTTAGCAACTGTACGTCACAGGGTGACGGGCGCAGTGACGAAATGCATTTGTTCTAGAATAATAGTGTAGAACATTGGCTCAAACATGGAAATCGGACTGGAAATTCAATTAAATACATTTACAAGGGGTACAAGAATAAGAAAATGGCCGATTTTTTTTTCTTTGCTAGTTTGTCTAACTAATATAGGTACTTGAAACGTGAAACACGACATTCTGAGAAGTGTTTTTGCAACATCTATTATTTTTTAAAAAAAATATTATTTATAATTTTTAAGTTACGGGTAAACCTATTTTATAACCGATTTCCAAAAAAGGAGGAGGTTCTCACTTCGTCTGGATGTTGTTTTTGACTGGTTGAACCGATTTTGAAATTTCTTTGTTTTTGAAAGCTGATGCTTGTCGTTTGGTCCCATTTAAATTCATCAAAATTCAAGCCGTTTTTGATTTACACTCCAATATCTAAACAAAATGTGCCTATCCTGATGATATACCTAGTCGTTGACTGTAAATGACACGATCAATCCTGTAAGTAGCAAGGGTCACTGAAAAAGAGTGAAAAAAAAATTTTAACCATTAAATGGAACCGGATTCAAATAAAAGTGAAATAACTTGTTGAAGTAGGTATCTTGCGCACAATATTGTGATAATAGGTACTCTTAGACTATCATGGTACCGACTTCAAAACAAGTTATTTCACACTTTTGGGTGTTGAAGTCGGTCCCATTTTTTTTATACCTTATCTGTTTAATCAACCATGATTTTGTAGAATGGTTACGAAACATGGAAATCCTCCTTCCTCCTCTTCTGACTGCCCCATTGAAGTATAAGTTTCAGTTCCCGGACCGGACATGTTAATGGGTTTTTCTAATAAAGAGATTTGTAGTTACTAACAGACTGAGGTCTGGAACTGTGTCCGGTTAATGGCAATAGGCCTACACCTATCACGTGGGACCAAAACCTGTTTGGCGAAACGTGGATGTTCAATAACCGCTACCTTTCCATTTGGGAAATATGGGCTTCACAATATATTTATAACATATAATACAAGAATTTCTAACACTACAATTCAAATATAGCACGTATGTATATACCATTATATAAATTCAATGCGTAAAATACAGATATGACATCCGTGATAATCTTAATAAACTGCAGGCATGTACGGTAGGTACCTATATCATAGAGTCGACATTTGTAATAGCTAACGGGTTCACCTCAGCATCTGTCTTTATATAGGTATAAGTTAATATATATATAGTTCCAACATTATAGCTGTTTCTGACGGTTCAGTACATCACACATACAACATACATCTCAATACAAAAGAATAGAAAAGAATTATAAATTGACTAAATTTCACTTCTTGGAATTTATCTGGTAGGTCATTTAACATACTTCTAGCTAAGTGCAATCGACATCATCAATAAAAACGAATAACTCAATAAAACAGCAGACATAAATCGATATCATGAGAACCCATCAGCAAAATAGGTCATATTGTCATATAGGTACAATTGGACATTCACACAATTATTTGTACTTAATTATTGTTATTGAACCCGCATCAACAAGTGGAGAGCATCGCAATGACCACGGTCTCCATTCACTGTTCACATATCCACCTTTATCGAACTGACAAAATCTTATTCAAACAAATAGCTCTTTATGCCAGCGTCATTGAGGACCACAAAGGGCTATTCTCGTAGGTGTGAGCCCTTTCAACCTGTTAAACGACCATAAAAGCCTTATTGAGGCCTTATTGTTGGACCTTTTTTGTGAGGTGTTGCTGTATTTGACATGCGCTGAGTGGAAGTCTTATTTTAATTTGTGATTCTAATAGGTGTAAGATAGAGGGATTTATTATTCTACTTGTTGTGTTTTGATGGGGTTTTGTGAGGACTCTCGGCGGACGACATCACCACAAATTTATAACTTACAATAGGGAGGCATAATTTGAAAGCTGACTATAAAATGATTACAGTGAAAATTTTAGCGACGATATTTTCGCACATGGTATATCCCCAAAATGGTGAGCTGAGGTCTACACAACCTTATTTCTCATCGTAATGCAAAACTCGATAATGCCGAATTACTATACCGTTTGTTAAGACTAATTACAAGAAGAATACCTTCTTCTATAGAACTGTTTTATTTATGAATCAGTATTTAAAATATAACGATTTTGACGTCTTTTTTGATAGCGTCCGCTCGATACAGGTCTCTTGAGTTTTTTGGTTTTCAAACTTTAGATTAGTAATTATTGTAACAACAGAAATTATTGTAAGTAGTTCGAACTATGTCACTGAGTATTACCACGATAAATAAAAAAAAATGCAAACATACTTTGTTTGTTGCTACGCACTAATATTATATAATGATACCTAGGTGGAAGCTTGTAATTGGTCCAGTGATATACATGAGTGTTTTATAAGTATAGGTTGTAATTTTTCCTATGAAAATAAAACATCTCCTTTCTTTTATCGGGCAATAGGCAAGAGGCACAGGAACATGGCGTCCGTATACGGTCAATATTCCAAAACTAATCCCGTAACACTTTCCTTCCAGCTTTATGATGCGCACAGCTGAAGCAAGGTACACGCTACCATTGTCTCTGTTTCTCAATAGGTATTATAATCTGGCAGTCTTTGTGAATCCGTTGAATATATTGACATTGTTCATCAGGTGACACTGTAGTAAGCATTGGAATACTTGCTTGTCAAATATTAAAAAAAAGTAAAATGCCTTACACCAATCAATTTTGTGGCAATGGTTGCCAATATACTAAAAACTCAAAATATTTATATAAAGTTTCCAATTCGTGTTAAACTCAGGTCTACAAAAATACTGGCTATATCGACTTACAAACTCAGCAAGTATACTAAAAAGAATGGTCCCAACTTTCTTGCCCGTTCTTCTTGGTCAAAATGTAAGTATTCCTTCGTACATAGATAAAACTCTTTTATATAATATATTATTCTATTATACTTATTTAGGTATATATAATTTTGTTAAACGCGCGGGGGCGGCGCGGCTGAGAAAAAATATTTCAATTCCGTCTCAGACTCCTCAATAATAAAATAATAAGAACGTTGCTCATTTTAAAGAAGCCTTTGTGGTAGAATGACTACGGTATCTGATTAATTAAAAAAATCTTGTAATGTGTTGTTAACTGTATTTTTCTCAATTGTTTTGTACCAGCGAGATGATTTTGTCTTATATTAAATAAAATTGCAAATGTAGATTGCTAAATAGGTATAAGTTGTGAGCAGCTGCTGCGGTGCGTGATGCTAATAATAATAGATCGGCACATGCACGACGGTATTGTTTAATCGCAGGCCTTTTGTGTTGCGCAGGAGTCGATCCAGCGACGAGTGCAGTCTGCTCCATTTGCAAGGTTTTCGTTCCATTTATAAATATGTATCTGTGACTTCTGTATTTTAAAACATTGTCAATGTTATAGCCCGTCAATTATACTTTCTTCATAACGCTGATGATAAAAGCTAATTTATTTTTAACGTTACTACTGAAAAGACAGGAGAGTTTTAAAAAAATTTATGGAGTTTAAGAATTACCGATCCCTAGCAGGTAGCAGTAATATGTTTTTTTATGTATGTGAATTTATTCTTTGTATGAGCTTCTTATTTTTACTAACTCTTGTAATCTCAGTATATTTAAGGTTAACTTTTTCATGCTACATATTCTCCAGTCACAGCTGCCTGATGTCTGTCATTTCCAACAATCCAACAGTCAACATTCTAGCGGTTACGTATTTTATTACTTTACGTTTACCCTTTCTTCGATATTCAATAATTTTTATGTGACTCTCCTCTCTGCTCAGAACGTGACCGCACCCGTATTTTCAAGTAGATTTTCACTCTTACTTGAGTTTGAATTTTCCTGTGAATAAGAATAGTATTTTTTTCTTATTTTCTGCGTAATCTTTCTGATTGTGTTGTATAGATTTTTTCCTTCACTTTTTGTTTGGTTTTTTCAGCATGTAGATTAGTAAGGTAATGTTACTATTACAGTTTGCTTGTACCTTTTACTTTTGAGATTATTATATATGTTCTATGCTTTGAATATTACAGCTGATATTAGAGAGTAGCACAAAATGTCTTAGATAGCCTCTATTGGAGCCAAGCTGATGAAATTCTAATCTGTATGTGGATACTTTTCTCCGTAGTGGACGTTGAGACTATCATGGAGCCTATGAAGTATTTAAACGTTTCTATTTTGTTATTATTTTACTGGATTTTTTGGCTCTAAGTCCGACAGATTTTAGAACCTATAATTGCCCATTTTGCAGTATTCCTTGAGACCGTACCTCCTATGAGCATTTAGTATGTTGTCTAAGTCATTCTGCACGTCTTTTATTGATTCTTCAATATGGACAATGTCATTTGCAGAGAACAGTGATCATGGTGCACGATTTTTGAAGTCGACGCGGCTGTATCGCTTTTCAATACGAATTTTAGTTGTTTCTTTATTTTTTATAAATGTTAAGTAGATACCTAATATTATTTCTGAATATGAAACATATTTCATAGTACGACAAATAATTTATTAGGTAGATAGGTATGTAGTAAAAACACAAAACGACTCTAGGTAACGAACTCCGACGTAGATAAGTTGCAACATAGGTAATACACCTATTGACAAGTAACATAATTTCTAACAAGATTATTTTATCTAAAAAGATTATAATAATGTTTATTCTGGCCCCATATATTACAAGAACACTGTACATTTGCCGCCGGACGTCGATATGCTGACTAAAAGCTGAAAGGACAGTTTACAATAAGTATAAGATCTCATGATTTTCATTTTAACTCGAAGCTACTCTGTATTACAAGATGGTATGATAAGATAAAGGTGTCAATTAAAGAGATAATAAACCTTATTCCACATCTTTAGGGGTATTAGTCTGACCATTTATTTTTTTTACAATTAGAGAATATAAAAATTTCATCTATACCTAAAAATAAGAAAAAGAATTGGAATGCCTAATAAATTGAGACTCATAAATAAATTTAGACCTACACGCATAATTATAAGGCCTTGTAACTTGTAACTTATATTGAAATTCTTTGTTATAAACTACAAAAAGCAGTGTATTTAATATTTATCACACCATATAGATTTTGATATACTTAGACAATGTGCGGATTTAATTACAATATGTATGATTTTTTAAGGCAAGTTTTCTTATTCAAGAGAAAAAAGGTTCCCTTCAAATTACCTCGTTCTAACTATCGAACATCTATTATATTAGAATAATATATTATATTATAGAATATTCAAAGAAACAAACCCTATAAAAGGAATCTTTCACATAACCACCAACACGACAGTGGTGTCGTGTAGGTATGGAACTACTTTACAAGTTCTCTGTAACCCGAGACGATTGCGGCGAGATTGTAAGCCCCAGCGCGTCGAACGTCATTGTCTCACGACAAAGGCCTAATTATAATAAAATAAAGGCCTAATTATATTAAACGCTAATTAAAGCCACACAAAGAACGACGCGCCATCGCCGCGCCGCCGCCGCCGCCGACGGCTCAAGCGAATTTAAAGCTAACACTACACTAGTATTGTTATCCGCTGTGATTTTGATAAAATATTCTAGTGTTCTTTGTGAAAATACTTAGTTTCTAAGGTTCATGAAAGTGCTAATTTCTTTGTATTCGTAAAAAAAACTCAGTAGGGAGCTAATGTTACAAATTAAATATCTATGTGAGTGTTGAATACTGTTATTTAGAAGCATTCTACATTTGTTAATAAAACAATTACCTATAAAATATAAGTGATATTGTGAGGCAAAAATTCTAAAATACCTATTATAAATGAAATATGTTTGGTCTATAAGGTATTTAAAACAATTCAAAAATTGATAATTAATCGATTCATTATTGACCATCGATTAAACATTAATTGAAAGTGCTCTGATTACATACCTATCTATATTAATATTTAGTTCTATTTCTAGATGTATCAATAGAAACGTGTACTTTATTTCTTTTGAGTTCAGTAAGTTTCCCGTTCAGTAAAGTTACATGAGATTCTTTAACATGTTAAAGAAAGACCTAAAGCAATAATACCTAACAGTATTAGAACTAGTTATTAGAAATCTATTGGAGTTTGAGCAGCGTTTGGAGCAAGGTAGGTATTAGAAGAAGGAGAACTGCACTACACTTACCAGGTGGTGGATGTAGCAGTGGTGGACCTGGCAAAAAGGCTGCTGCCACCGCCGCTTGGGCGTTGAAAGCCGCTGCATACGCCACCCGACTTGCCATCGAAGCAGGCAGTGGAAATTGTGGCGTATACGCCGATCTTGGCTCTCTGCTCTCCGATAAGTTGAGCACTCTATCTCTGTCATCTCTGCTATCGAAGTACCGGTCTCTGCTGTCTCTATTGTCAGATAGTCCCAACAGCTCTTGGATAGCGAAGGGCGACCGCTGCGGCGCTCGCGGCGCGCTCGCGTTAGCGCTCATCGCTTGCATCTTGCACGCTCGTGTACACACAGCTTAACTTTTCATTACTGTTCCATATCAAAAACGGGAAAATTATCTTTTATTATCACAATATAATTTAGTCGATTTATTTAAGTGTTTTTTATAATTCACTTATTATTTAAAATTCACTTACGACACGATTTATAGTATAAAATGTTATGATATTTTTAGGCCTAGAAAATAAGATTGCAAAAAAAAACTGGGCAAATTTTCCAACATGTGAAAATCGCGGAAAACGTCTGATGTACGATTGTTGGGAGCCGCGACGCGAGCGCTCTCCGCGACGACCGTAGCGCTTGTGTCGTGTCGGCGGCGCCGCCCGTCGCGTTGTAAAAACGAGAAAACCCCCCTGGACTCCGAGTGCGGGCCTTCACTGCCAAACCATCCTAATTCACCACCCCTTACCTACGACTTACTACCTTCTCGATTGGAGCCGTATTCCTGTGCCTCCGTTCGAGAACGACGTAACGGTATCGCGAGCACGTCGCGTTACGCCGTTGCGCGCCGCAACTGTCGCCCCCCACCCCTCGCGGGCGGGGCCTGCTAATAGCCAATACGGATATTTTGTTACCGCACTGTATTGGCCAGATTTGTTCTCGGCGGCCACGCCCCCCTCGCCGCTGCCACGTGAAATGGGACTGTACCGCGATTGATTAAACTCCAAAGTCAGACTCGCGGTCGGCGGTTGATTTAATTTTGATTAATTGTAAGAAATGAATAGGAGCGCGGTCGAGGGGCCGCGAGGCGGTGGGAGTTCGATTCTCGGACAGGGATTATAAGGCGAGAACCACATTAAGGCAGGTGGAAGATTTCTGTACTCCATGCCTTATTATGGCGTCTCGATGGCTTCCTCGAGTATAGTGAACACGTCCGCTGAAGTCTGAATACGTACTCTAATGTCCCATTATCAATCATTGGTTCTTTGCTCTTCCTGTAACCCTACCTGACTACCAGTTTTTAATATTATAAGCGCCTACAATACGTTAAAACATAAAAAAATATTCATTATTATATATTCAATATATGTAGGTATGAACCTTTATAGCTGAAATAAGAAAAATATTATTTTTAAATAGGTAGGTAAATGTTGATTTATGTATGCGGTCTCAGCTTAAAATATTTTTTGGATATTTCCTTTTAATCAAAGTTTGTAAGTATTTTATTATGGAATTCAACGAGTACCCATATTAAAGAGAAGGGGAACCTGGAGTAATACGACCCCCTATAATATAGAAGTCATGTGAAATAAAAGGTTATAGATAGATTCATAATGATTCCTTAGCTTAAAATGACCTCTTTAAACGAATTCTGTACCTAAGCAGGTAATTCAACTTATTATTTCATTAACTTCTAGGAGATGCGAAGAGATTTTGTTCTAGGTAATTTTATTAAACTTATTAAAGAAAAACTTACTGTTTATTCTTGTGTAGGTACTTTAACCACAATCCCGTCTCAAACTCATATGTTTTTAAATCTTAATCTACTAAATTATCTATCTATAGGTATATATTGACTATATATATACGAGACATAGAGAATGGAGTACCTAACATGCTCCACAATCATGCCATTCACTGTCAATTTTACCTCGGTAATAACACTCCAAAGCACTTTAATTAAATATTCATATCGATAGGATATGAATATATAGGATCCTTAAATATAAGTTAAATATTACTTCAGCTAGTATTTACCAAGAGGACGACTGCAGGAATTATTTTCTATAAATTGATGAAACTGTATTTCCCCTAAAATGTACAATTTAGATACATAAAGGGTCCAACGCATTTCTACATGCATTTTACAAGTTTTTCAGCCCTCTACATCCCGTGACGTTTTTTTTAGTACTAAGCTGTTTTTCTTTACCCGAACATGTCAACCTAATATCCACATTTTTATAAAAAAAAATTGAGTAGGCTTAACAGCAAAATAAAGATATATTTTTCATGTTTTTGTGGGGTTTTTTTTTTTATACCAAAATCAAATCAAAGTTCATTTGAAGACATCACCAGTCTATACATATAAATTACTTGGTACCAATGCCATCCTCATCATATTATAAGCTTTACGGCAAAATAAATGAATATAGACCTTTCCATAGAAAATCTTACAGAAAAAAGAGTTTGAACACACGACGAAAATATCGGGAAATAGTTTTAAATTGTTTTTTTTTTCCGATACTATTTTACCTACAACTATCGTTATTTGATTAATTACAATTTTTAGAATTTTTTATTTACAATTTGAATCACTACAGATTTATAGGTGAAATATTTTAAAAGTAGTTACGAGATAAAATCAACGCTTTTTTTTAAAGAACTGTATTGGGGTGTAATTTTTTTCTCAAAAACTATACATCTTTTGGGAATATACTGTACTATTAATTTGAAAATCCTATTGTCGAAAACTTTAAGTTATAATGTAAGTATATTATTATTAAAAGGTATAATGTTAGTTTACAAAAGGGTGAAATCTAAATTAAAGTAACATTTACCAAAAACTGTTTAGTTGTAAATCATTTGCACTGTATAGGTAATGTTAGTTGGTTATTACATATATTTAAAATTTTAAAAAAATTCATCATCTATAGGCCTACCCTAAAAAAATATGCGAATAGTAACACATACATTGAGAGAACCTTAAGCTAACCATAACACTTTGTGTGCCCTCTTGCGTTAATGTGGCGTACCTCGATATAAAATTGGTCTATAACAACCTCCCTTATCAATATCATTTTTAACACCTTTCAGATGACCCTCCCAGACCAAAGTAATTTAGTAAAATGGGGAAAGCCATCGAAAAGTCTTTTTTTTTTTTTATTATGCCTGATAGGTTAGCCTTTGACCACTATCTCACCTGATGGTAAGTGATGATGTGGTCGAGGATGTTGTTCAGACTAACCTAGAGTTACTGGCTCTCAAGGACAGCTGCCGGAACACACCGTCAGGTGCTTGGCGACAGATTTTCAACTTGAGGGTGGTAGCTAGCCAGGCGGCCATTTGCCCTACCACCATGCTGTAACGACTGCTATCCTAAGACAACAACCGGGCCATCGTCTTGATGTATTTGTCGGCAGGCGACATCGACAGGTACAACAAAGCACTTACTGATGGGATGCTCGGGTACGCTGAACAGCTATTGATTATGGTCACGTATGAAAAACATTATCTACGAAATTTATGAGATGGTGTTTCGTCATCCAGACCAGATATAATTCTGTACTCTAAAAACCTAAAACGCATAGTGCTTATAAAACTAACTGGTGGAAAACAAACATAAATCTGAAGACTACATAATAAAAACAAACAAATATAACGACTTAACCAATGAATTAACCCAAAAACGGTCATGTAGTTAGGTAATTTACATGCTGTAGAAGCAGAAGCAACGGGTATGCCAGCGAAATCCCTCTATGACCTACTAATATTCCTTGGCCGGTCAAGAACAACCGTAACCCCTGGGATACAAGTTCCATCCTAGAACGTGTATCCCAGGGGCGCGGCATTAGTAGGATCTTACCAAATTGTGTTAGGCTTTAGGAGGCTTTATCAGTAGATGGGGAGCATTGATAACATCGTAAAGGGTCCCTTTACCCCTACTCCCCAGGGCGCAGGGAGGGTTGCAAGTCCCAGGCACCTGTGACTTGGGCCTCTTCCTCTGCAACGCGATAGACTCGGTAACAACACGGTGAATCCATGGAATGTTAAATAATTTGTCTCATTCTCCTGTTTTGGAACAGGATCTGATTGTATCTAACTCTTAACTAGGTACTTATATGCTTAGGCTGTTCTGGTCGTATCGCAATAACCATTAAAATGTCAATATACCTAGTATAGTTAATAAACTAACAAAAATCAACAAATACAATGTGAAAACTTACTTGTGGATATATAGGTTAGAAGATTTCGTCAAGGCTAATCTAGAATCTATACGATATATATTGGAAACTTCCTTACTTGTTTTCAAAAATCCTGGTTTGTTTCCAAAATTATCAGATATAGTTCAATGGCATAGACGTGACAATAACATACTATGTTCACACTTTTGTAATACAGCGCTAATGCGCCAAAGCGTAGTTAACAAGGCACCCCTCATTTTCACCAAAGTTCCAAAGTGTTACAAGGAGTTATATATTAATTTATTCAAATCTAGGTTCAAAGCACTATTAGTCCAAAAATGTTATTATTCAATTAAAATAATAATGTCAATAGCAATAATCAATGATGGAGGCTCAATGACATTCACTATGGACTGCCCCGCGCAGCAGGTCCATGGTTCGAATCCCGCCGCGGGCTTGAGCTTCACCGCATGGTGGAAAGGCTTTCTGCGAATACCCGCCCGGCTAGCGACCACCCTCAAGTAGAAAATCTGTCGCCAAGCACCTAACGGTGTGTTCCGGCAGCAGTCCTTGAGAGCCAGTGAAATTACGGGCACATGAGACTTAACAACTAATACTATGTCTCAATGTGACGGGCGCAATTCGTGACTTGTGACGAAATGCATCTGTTATAGGCAGAGGTTAGTCCGCTTATCATCAGGTGGGCCTCCGGCTTGTTCTGTCACAATAACATAAAAAAAATAGGCTATGACATTCGGGATTTTTTTAATGACAAAATGTAAATGACCTTTTATTTTATAATATGACCTTATCTAATGATGAAATTATATTTCTAATTAATTATGAATCATTTTCCGTTACATAAATAATGATTATCTTTAAAAACCAAAAATAAACCTATAAATAATATAATCTTTAAAAATAAAAAAGTAATATGCATTTGTAATGTTATTATTTTAATGATTATGTATTTTTATTTGTTTGTAATTAAGACATGGCTTCACCTCTCTATATGGTACGCTTTCATAGGCAATACATGTTGAACCCTTATTCATTATGTACAAAAAAACTGCATGAAATGTGAAATATCCCATGTTTCAACAATATACTCATCATTATCGTTATATGGCTCTCAAAGACAGCATGGCATGGCCAGGTAGGTGCATGGCCTAAGACTTTGTACTTGAGGGTGGTAGCTAGTCAAGCGGTCATTCGCAAGATGCCCTACCCCCATACTGTAACGACTGACTTCCTAACACAACAACCGGGACTTGTGTACGGTGCTCTAACGTTGCTGATCGGATAAGAACGACTGTAAGCAGACTAGCTTACTATTACATACTTACCTACTATTGCCTTGTGGACAGTATGCGCCGAAGTATTGTCTGTGCAATAGAATACAACTTTTTGGTAGTTTTCCCCTGGCTTTTTTTTGCCTATGCTTCCTCTATTTAGTTGGTTTGCTGGCGCCTTAGAACACCCGTACAGAAGACTATGGCTTTATTTCCGGCACAAAATATATATTCATGTTTCATCTCCTGTCCAATATCATTCACATGTCAAAGTCAAAACTACTTGTACTTAAACAAAACATTCTTTACACCCATCACTTGGAGCCCATTTTAGTTCTGGGGTCATTTCAAAAGGAATCCATCGGCAGCAAAGTTTTCTAACTTTAATATGTTGATATCAGATTTTTTCAATATGTTTCATACCAATTCTATAATATCCTCGAATCTCCTCATAGGTGATACGCTGGTTTTGTTCAATTACCTACTTGGCTGACAGTAACCACATTTTCCCCAAGAATCGCAGTTGAAGGCCGACCTTCACGAACTTCATCATGAAGAGAACCCGGCCACGATCAAATTCTGCGTACCAACGTTTTTACCGCCAAACTTTTAATAGACGAGCAGTGCAGTTCTGTGCGCCGCAGTCGGTCTGTTAAGATAAATATGTATATACCACACCCTTAAGGACATATAAACTCAACTTGTTATTAAAAAAAAAACTCGCATGTAAATATAGTGTATTATTAGACCTATCGTTTCTGTTTTAAATCCTTTTTCTTTTGGACTAATATTTTTTTTAAATTATATAGCGTTTAGTTTAAAGCACAGTTTAAACAGTTTTATCGTTATTTCCATTCTTTGCTATCTACGACCAACTTCAACTGGTGACAAAAATAAGTGACTGTCTCCAAAATAAAATTATTTAATGAATGAGTTTCTTCGAATGTTAAGGACATATACCCGCCAGCCAAAGCGTGAAATTTTATATAAACTCAACTTGTTATTAAAAAAAAACTCGCATGTAAATATAATGTATTATTAGACCTATCGTTTCTGGCTTAAATCCTTTTTTCTTTTGGACTAATAATTATTTTTTTTATTATATAGCGTTTAGTATATAGCACTCGTTTTTAGGAGTTTGAGCCAGTTATTCGTAGCTCCAGATTTATTTAAAAAGTATAGTACACATGTATAAATAACTTCCCAATATAAAAAGTTCATTATATTCCCCATATTTGTGGTGCAATAGAAATATTAAAAACATGCTTATTTTTCTTGAAAGATATGCTTAAAGTTGGATCTTTCTTTTATCTAAAATTACGAGTTTTTGAGCTAGTGTAATTTCAAAACTGTATAATTTAATGAAAATCTGATGCACCACAAACCTAGATATTAGAGTAGTGATTACGTAGGTAAAAAATCATTGAGTTTTATTCTCTATTATTAAAATGAGATTGGAGCTGCGTTTTGTATGGGTATTATTAATATTATATTTTAGACGAACGGGCGTTCGTCTAAAATAAAAACATTACGAGCGATTACCCTTAAAAAACATTTACGAGCGACCACGCAGGAGAGCAGAATTTTCAGTGTGCTCTATGCTTTGACTACTTCTGCTGTGCTGAAAAACTATTTTTCGAACGCTTTGTTACCTAGCAAAGTTCACTTTCTTATTGGTCAAGACCGTTTTACAAGAAAAAATAATTGCCATCTCTTACTTTATATTGTGAAACAAATGACAGGAACAGGTGAGGTGATAGGTGGTACTGACAAAATGGATACAAATTTAAGTATTTTGAATATTTGCATGTTTATTTTTGCTGTTAATAAAAAAAAAATTAAGCAAAGTTTCAACTCCAAGAATTGTTGCATTTAGCGGTGCCAAAAAATTGAATTTATAATGGTTCAAAATGCGTATAGCTCCGTGTGACCGAACGTATTAATTTCTCAAGTCCGTCCAGAGATGTAGAACAAAGCCGCGAGAGGGCGTATCACGTTAAATATCGTTGTTCGATATCACAACACCGCGTTTTTTGCGCGAACGTAACGCGAGATCTCAGCCTTTGGTCGCTATTCGAGAACACGTCGTGTCAATAGTTTAATAGAATACAAATAATGAAATGATCAGACAAAAAATGAGGACGCTGATGTTGTGGTTGAAATAGGATGTTCGCTGTTTCATGCCGAGTATAATCCGGTTGCGACTAACACTAGACAATATGATCCGAAAATATGGAGCATTATAGGTACCTAAGTACTTTTTGAAATTTGAATAAACATCTAAAATAATAAACAATGAAAGTTTGTTATCGTATATTGAGCGTGAAACTTAGTGCTAGAATAGTATCATGGCGGAGGCACTAAAAATATTTTTATAGGTTTTTCGAAGCAGGGATAGCTAGGAATTCTTAGAAATTACAACTATATAGATGTCTGCCGAAACCTTGCCTGCGCGTAAAATATAAACACAATGAAATAAGCATGTTTCTTAGAGCACTTTCTTACCTGTTGGTAATTGATAATAAAGTCAAAGATAAACAGGCTTACTCTAGAATAGGTAATGACTCTTAAGGACCATCCGAGGGAGCATGCCAGTTGGCGTGCGAGAAGGTTTTGATGTCTGACTAATGGATCAGGTCCAGCATCAAAACTTTCTCCAGACGAACCTTAACCACTGTGTCCGCGCCCAGGAACTGTTCATGCAGGCCCTAGCACAGTGGCAAATTGATGTGGCGGTTGTGGCAGAGCCGTACTATGTTCCCCCCCATCCATACTGGGTCGGGGACCTGATCGGCTCCGTGGCCATTGTGGCTCGGGCCGACAGCGGCCCTCCCCCCTCAGTGGAAGAAAGGGGCTCCGGGTACGTGGTGGCTAACTGGGGGGAGTATACGTTCCTGGGCGTTTATTTCTCCCCCAGTAAAACAGCTGCGGAGCTGGAAGCTTTTGTAGACCTCCTGGCCGCAGTGGTGAGAAGGTTGGCGCCACGGCAGGTTCTCCTCCTGGGGGACCTGAACGCAAAGGCCCAGGACTGGGGCAACCCCTCCACTGATTCTCGTGGTGAGATTGTCAGGGAGTGGGCGGTTGCCACAGGATTGACCCTGTTAAACAGAGGTACGGTCCACACGTGCGTGCGACACAACGGGGGGTCCGTGGTGGACGTTTCTTTCGCCACCCCGTCTTTAGCAGCACGCGTCCGGGCCTGGAGGGTGGTATCGGAGGTAGAGACTCTGTCGGATCATAAATACATACGGTTCGAGGTCTCTACCTCCCACAACCAGAGTGAGAGTCAGCGTGTGGTGCGGGTGGATTTCCCGCGCTGGACGATCAGCCGCCTTGACGTCGAAATGGCGAAAGAGGCGGCCATTGTCCAGTCGTGGCTTGCCACTCCCACCCACCCAGAAGTGGACGACACTGCAAGCCACTTTCGGGAAGCATTGACGGCGGTCTGTGACGCGGCCATGCCAAGGTCCCAACGTCGTCCCGCCCGAAACGAGGTCTATTGGTGGAGTTTGGAGATCGCTGATCTTCGAACCGCCTGCTCAGGGGCACGCCGTCCTTACACCCGCTGTAGGAGGCGGCGCCACGGCCGCACAGACGAACAAATGTCAGCCGAGGAGTTGGCGGTCGAGCGCCAGCTGTACAGTTTGTACCGCGAGGCAAAGCGGGAGCTGCAGCTGGCTATCGGCCGGGCCAAGTCCCAGTCCTGGAGCACGGGCTTGGAGGGCCTTGACAGGGATCCCTGGGGACGACCATATCTGGCTGCCCGGAAAATGTTCCGAGGCCGGACGCCCTCGGTTGTGGAGTCGTTGGAGCCGGAGCTCTTGGATAAGGTGCTGGACGGGCTGTTCCCCAGTATTAACCCTCTCCACACCCCTCCAACGATGGCGCTGGCGTTCCGCGAGGAGTTGAACCCGGCCTCTATTCCACCTGTGTCAGAAGTGGAGATGGGGGCCGCCGTCGCCCGCCTGCGGGAAAAAGAACAGCACCGGGTCCAGACGGGATCCCGGGGCGGGTCCTTCACATCGCTTTAGAGAGAATGGGTGATCGGCTTCGGGAGATGTTCAACGCGTGCCTCACGTCAGGACGGTTTCCGAAGCCGTGGAAGGACGGCCGATTGTGCCTGTTGCGGAAGGAGGGACGATCCGTCGACTCGCCGTCCGCATACAGGCCGATCGTGTTGCTGGATGACCCGGGCAAGCTGCTGGAGAGGGTGCTAGCGGAGGCCCAGTATGGGTTCAGAGCGGGGCGGTCTACAATAGACGCCCTGCTCTGGCTAAAGGGATGGACGCAGGACGCGGTCAGCGGGGGCGAAAAGGTATTGGCGGTCTCGCTTGACATAGCCAATGCCTTCAACAGCCTTCCACATGGGACAATACAGGAGGCGCTCCGGTATCACGGAGTGCCCCTGTACTTGCGAAGGCTGCTGTCTGACTACCTCCAGGACCGCGAGGTCCTGGTGGGACGGACGACAGCCTGAAGTATGTGAACTCTTAGTACCTAAATGTCACCCATCTATAGTAATATAATGGTCCATTAAAATACGTTGCATATCCTAATTGATCGGTTAAGAACAATTATACAAAGCCGGCTAGGCTGGTGCTTTAATAGTTATCCGTTGATCATAACCTTACCTGATAGTAAGTGATACTGCGTGAGTGCTAGAATTGTGTTACCTGGTTGGGATTGAAAACATTTTTAGTGTCGTTTCTTCACAAATCAATGAGTTTCATTTACAATTAAATTCATTTGCGTTTGCAGACACGGGTAGATAACCTTAAAATGGGTTACAAATCCAATTCATTGTGTCGAGCTGTCAATGTTATTTTAATACAGTATAAATATTGCAGACAATATGATCAAATTTGGCTGGGCTTACTTACTATTTTATAATAAAGTCTTTACGTCAGTGGCCCCAATGGCCCGGTCGGTCCTATTGTCGCCCTATTTATAAGGGCCTGCCAACCCAAATGCGTTCGCCAACTATTTTTTATAATAACAAATATTTAAAAATATTCTAATAAAAACATTAAATATTATTTTAATAAAACACTTAAAAATATATCTAGTACAATTCCGTCTAATTTTCCTGTTAAGCCAACGCGACGTCACAAACACCACGCAGCGAAACCGGAAGAATTTTTGACGCGTTTCGCCTCTTTACGGAATGCGGAATTTTCACTACATATATTTTCATATTTCTAAGTGTTTTCTTAAAATATTTGTTATTATTCATATTTAATAATTACAAATATTAGATTTCCGCAAAGTAACGCCTGAATCTATTCATTAAAGATTTTTTTATTCGTCAGCATATATTATGGTCTCATAAAAGCCTACCTTTTATGATAAATAGTTCAAAAAAATCAAGAAAATCGAATCTTTAACTCACTGCACACATAAATTTTCTTTATGTGTAACTAGTTATGAATCTGTTTTAGTCAAACCAGATATACATCTCAACTTAGATACTTATTGCTAAAGGAGATCCATTTGCCAATTAGTGTTTAAAATTTAAATAACATCATTGATGAATTATGGCTAGATTGGAATCAAATTAATTGCGACGCCTCAAAACACTCATATAGTAACTGTGTTGGTGTTGGCCTATTCCATCGACAGTTCAACATAGTAAGTAGAAAAAGTAAAATTCCTTCCTCAAACATCAATTTTCTCTGCAGAACGTTATGGATTTATAAGGCTCTTGACTACATCCTCATTATAAAATTCGCTAATACAAACAATACATTCTTAGACTCCACGAGTACATTACAAGCCTTCATGAAATTTCCCTTCAAAAGAAATGCATATTCACCGGTGATAATCGAAGTCCGAGAAAAGCTTATTGTGTGCGTTGACTGAGGGTCTGTTTCGTTTGCCTGGATTCCCACTCACACTGGAATAAAGGGAAATGAGAAAGCTGAACACAGTGTGGTGACATGTTCCCGTATAAAAATTATCCTCAGGATCTAACTGTTCTCTCTAAAATAGACCCGTAACACGAAGTAGTTATCCCGGTTAAGTCCTGGTTTACCAAAGTGAAACTTAGTAAGCGTGCGTTTTAATTCAAATGCGTTTAGGCCATATGTGCACTCAGGCACATCTTGCTCCGATACGTGCTATAGACTCGAACATTTACGAGTGTGGAGAAGACGTGGGTGATATCGACCATATTATTAGTGTCCCCGTTATGTTCATGCTCCGCTTTTCAAAGATCTCCATATCCCTAATTTCCCTACTTTACAGCAACTGTCTCTTAAATATATATTTATTATTTTCCTATCCTTTTTAACTCTTCTGAACGTATGTTTTACCTCGAACCTTTATATTATTTAATAAACATATCGTTTCCTCGTTTATTGCAACCATATATAAACAAAAACATTAGAAAAAATCATAAGATAGTCCCAATCGATCAAGAAGTCTGAAGCTGAAGAATCGTCCCAGCTCAAACCTAGCAGTTGAAACCGACAGAACAGAACTCCCAAAAAATAAATATTGAAGAATGTTACATGACGCTGGCAAATGCACAAGACCTGTAATAGTGCGAGTCCAAATCCCGATATAAGGGAAAACACTTGACACAACAATTGACAATTTTTTTTCTAACTTACCCCTAGAAGTCACTAAGTCATTGGATGCATGTCCCGATGTAGCAGAAACTCTGCTAATACATAATTTCCCCTGCAAATCGCCAGACTTTTCTTTCAGACACACAACAATATTTGAAATTATAAAGACATTTAAAAATTTAAATATTAAGAGCACCGAAGACTTGTGGGGTATGTCAGTTAAA
Organism: Plagodis dolabraria; assembly: GCA_963854805.1. Lineage (NCBI taxonomy): Eukaryota > Metazoa > Arthropoda > Insecta > Lepidoptera > Geometridae > Plagodis > Plagodis dolabraria. Next base: position 1,203,497 of record OY978453.1, on the reverse strand, counting down.
GTGGCAGAGTCTATAATATGCATTATTGCACCATATTTAAAAACAATATTCAATCTTTGTATTGATAAAGGAAACTTCCCCGACTTAATGAAACAAAGTAAAATCACTCCAATTTTGAAGTCGGGGGCTACATCTGACCCTTGCAATTACAGACCTATTTCTATCTTACCTGTTCTGAGTAAAGTATTCGAAAAAATTATGCTCAAACAACTTCTATCCCATTTTAATGAGCATAATATATTGAATGAGAATCAGTTTGGTTTCACAAAGAGCAGATCCACAACAGATGCAGGAGCTCAATTGATGTCACTTATACTTGAAGCCTGGGAGAGTTCACAGGACGCTATTGCCGTATTCTGTGACCTTTCTAAGGCATTTGACTGTGTAGAGCACTGCACTCTGATTCGAAAACTTTCACATTATGGTATTCGTGGAAAAGCTCTGGATCTTATAAAGTCATATCTGTCAGACAGGCTACAGAAGGTTAGAATAAATGGCAATACTTCTTCCGGGTCTTTGGTAAGAATAGGCGTACCGCAAGGATCAATTTTAGGACCTTTTCTGTTTCTAGCATATATAAATGATCTGCCTTGCATGGTTAAAAATTTCTGCGATATAGTTTTATTCGCAGATGATACCTCCCTAATTTTTAAAGTAGATAGGAGGGATAGTGAACTTATTCATGTAAATAATGTGTTATCTATGATCTCTAAGTGGTTCGCGGCTAATAATCTTCTCTTAAATTCAAAAAAGACCAAATGTTTAAAGCTTTCTTTACCAAATGTTACTTATGTTGAACCAAACATTAAGCTTGGCCTAGAAAAACTATCTTTTGACAATGCGACAGTCTTCCTGGGAATTAAAATGGATTCAACTTTACAGTGGACACATATACATGATCTATCTGGAAGACTTAGTTCTGCTGCATATGCAGTTCGTAAGATAAGACAGCTAACAGACGTAGCTACTGCTAGGCTCGTTTATTTCGCGTACTTCCACAGTATTATGTCTTATGGTATATTGCTGTGGGGAGCTGCTGCTGAGATAGAGACAATCTTTATCTTACAAAAGCGTGCAATTCGAGCCATATATGAAATGGATCCTAGGGAATCCCTGAGAGATATTTTTAAAGAAATTGATATTTTAACTTTACCAAGTCTGTATATATTTGAAAATATTATGTATGTTCGTAAAAATTTGAGCAAATTTAAATCAAACAGTGACACTCACGATTATAACACTAGGAATAAAGATAAAATAGCGGTGCCAGGTTTTAGATTAGCAAAGACAAATAAAAGGTCCTTCTTAGGAAATTGTGTGCGGTTTTATAATAAATTGCCCAAACATATTACAACGCTCACAGAAAGAAAATTCAAGTTGCATGTGAAGAATATTTTGATAAAGAAATCTTACTACACAGTTTGTGATTACTTAAACGACAAAAATGCTTGGACTGGTTCGCCTCTACCAAGCTAGCGCCTAACACCTACGTAATGTAAATTAAGTATTGTAATAATTTTATTATATAGTATGTACCAAACACATTTTTAAAAAACGTTTAAAAGAATGGCCCCGAGTTTCTTGCCCGTTATTCTCGCAGTGGCTCTATAATTTTTGTTTGCTGAACGTGGCAGTACAATGTAGTATATTTCAATATTAAAATTTGTAATTGACCTTCATAAGAGCGTCGTAGACGCCTAAATTGAATAAATGATTTTGACTTTGACTTTGACTTTGACACCCTATTATGACATACTCGGTGGTAGCCGTCCTCGTGAAGAAGACGTCCGCAGTAGTCTTATTTTTATTAATTCAGCCGAAAGCGAAGCCACGTTGGTTCTCTACACGGGTATGTTGTGTTAAAAATGTGAGCAAATTCTTCAATACCTAAGGAAGTATTTCACTAACACTATGGAACACAAAAATGTGCAGAAACTTATTAAAAAAATTGGTTATTGCTTTAAAATGTGTAATATCATATATTATATCGGAGAAACATATATTAGATATGTGATTTCTTTAACTCTGGAGGTAAGAAATTCATTGTTATTTTTGAGAAAAATATTTAAAATACAGCAATATCCTTGGTGTCCATCCGCTGGCAACTTTTAAACTAAACTGGAATGTAGAAAGCACGTATGCGAAAAGAAGCACTTCGATACAGGTATGTAAGAGATAAGATAAGTGTGGTGAAAATGAGAAAATGATATTTTTGGTGCATTGCGGTCACCAGTAACTTGTGTGTGAGATTGTTGAAGATTATTTATTGCATAGATTTCGGTAAATCGTTACTATAGTAGATATGTTATATATATGAATAAAGAGGATCCTAGCCACAGGGTTAGTTTGGATCTAGTAGGAGGACAGCATGACAGTGATAACCTTTTTATCCCGTATGCCGACTTGTTGTTAACTTATAATGTGGTCGATGACAGAAGTACGCTAAAAGCTTATAATGGAAACTTACTCCTATAAACAGACACAATAGCTATCTAAAATATGAGTACTATGTTAAATGTTCTGTTAGATAAACAGGTATACTAGGTATTCTGCAAAACGTATGGATGCCTAGGCAAACTTGTCTAGGCACCCAACTTTTGGCAGATGTTTTGCTCTCATATGCACAGGCGAGCCTATACTAGTGTTGCCAGACATGCGATAATTATCCTAGATCTACGATATATTTGAGTATCATACGATAAAAAAATAATAAGTACGTATAGCATGATAGTTTATCAAACGTCTACGTATTTTTTTTCAAATACACGATATTTTTGTAAAGAATTCAGATCTCTATAACAGAACGCAATTTTTTGTATTTTATTTTTATTTTTTTTATTTTATTTATTAACAAAATCCACAGCCCTTAAATACAGAGTTTCATAATAATTGACTTAAATCTAAGGCCAATTACGGATTTACTTTTTATAAATGATACTTATGTTTTAATTAGACAGTCATAATACACCTACTGAAATTATATAACATTGTTAAACTAAACATTTAAGAGAAGTTAGCCACAGAAATAATAATAATAAAACTATATGTGTTATGTGAATATGTGTGTGTATTTGTGTAAGGGTGGGTGTGTTTGTGAATGTAAGAACATTTAATTGAAATGTCCATAAAATACTATGACACTGCACTCATTTGAGATTCCGAGGCAGAGCTAAAGCTTTGGCTCAGAATCTCAAGTATATCATGTCTAAACTTTGATTTACCACTGCAAAAAATATCAATTGATCTGAATTTATTATTGTAAGTCCTTTGCAATCTACTGACGACAGAATTTTGGGCATAGAGAGTGCTACTACAAGGGACTGCAAATAAGCCTGTATGTCGTGTACGCTTCATGGGACAGCAAAGACACAGCATTTTATGGAGGAGTTCTAGGCAATCAATATATCCATTGATTATGCCATGTAAAAAAGTCATATCGGCAAGAACTCTTCTATTCTCAAGCGTAGTTAAACAATGACGTGCGCAAGACTTCTCATAATAATCAGAGCTAAAATAACTTCTGTAATTTAAATGTTTCGTAAATTTATACTGATTTTTTTCTATACCTTGTTTATAAATCACGTAGTGAGAGTTCCAAACTATGGAACAGTATTCAAGCACACTTCTTACATACGCATTATATAATAATTTTAGACAACCTAAGTCTGAGAAGGGGCGACTAACACGCAAAACAAAACCTAGGTTTTTGAAGGCTTTATTAGAAATATATTGTACATGATCTGAGAAGAAAAGTTTAGCATCCATCATTACGCCAAGATCCACAACAAGGTCAACTTTTCTCAAATCAATATTATTAATTTTGTAATCAAAGTGGATAGGATTCTTCTTTCTAGTAAAAGAGATATACTGACATTTATTAATATTTATACCTATGCGGTTGTTGGAAAAGTATTCGCCCATTCGGACGAGATCTGACTGCAAGTTTAAACAATCTAGCGGGTTCCTAATTTGCATAAATATTTTCGTGTCATCAGCATACATGAGATATTTTGCATGCTGGAAACATCTACCAATATCATATAAATAAGACGCATACAGGAGAGGTCCCAAAATAGATCCCTGCGGAACCCCTGAACATACACTCACAAAATCAGAACAGAATCCACCAACGACAACTGCTTGCGAGCGGTTGCGCAAGTAAGACTCTATCCACCTTAAAAGATTGCCACGGATGCCTAGTTCAAAAAGTTTTTGAAGTAGTATCATGTGGTCTACCCGATCAAATGCTTTCTCAAAGTCCGTGTAGACCACATCCACCTGAGGGGCCGCCATCCATGCCTCTAATTACGCTATCAGTAAAAACACCAAGGTTAGTTGCAGTTGAACGACCTTTCAAAAAGCCATGCTGCTCAGTTGGTAGGAGAGGAACAATCATTGGGTATATGTTAGTATGTACAACTCTTTCAAGCAACTTACTTAAAACATTAAGAATTGATATTGGCCTGTAATTTTCAATTAATACCTACTTTTTGTCCCTTTTTATGCACAGGAACTATGTGTGCTTGTTTCCACACTTTTGGAAAATAGCCGTCACGGAGACATCTATTGAAAATCAAGGCAACCGGAACAGCAAGAGATTTTGCACACTTAACAAAAAATATTGGGGGTATTTTATCTGATCCGGCACCTTTAGTAATGTCTACGTCTTTAATTAATTTTAAAATATTCTGTTCAGTTACATGTATCGTATGAATTGTGTTGGGATATGAACTAATTTCAACAGCCAACGGCTTATATTGACCGTCAGGTGCACTAAAGTTTCCTTGAAAAAAATTATTGAACGCTGAACATATATCTTTCTGATTTTGTACTGCAATATTATTATAATACATTAGCTGCGGGTAATTTGATTTATTCTGCCGTTTACTTTTCACATAAGTCCAAAAAAATTTTGGATGTGACTTGATCTTGGCTTCAGAGAACTTTATAAAATTTTGGAAACATTCACATTGCATTTGTTTTTGTTTCAATCTAAGTTCCGAGAAATTGTTATAATCAATTTGATTACTGTATAACTTCCAGTCAAGATGTGCTTTAGTTTTTTCTTTTATAACTTTTATCAAAGCCCCACTGTACCATATCGGATAAGCTTTCTGTACAGAACAACTAACTTGAGGAACATGTAAAGAAATAAGGTCATTTAATATAAAATAAAACTTGTTTACAATAAGTTCAATATCTGATTCCAAATTTATAAACGACCAATCTTGCTCAGTGAGCGACTCATTTATTGAGGTATAATGGGCTCTCCTGAACTTATATTTGATGCGTGGGTAAGGCTTAAAAGGTGGTATCAAAATATCACTTATCTTAATAGAAAAAGTCGGGTGAAAAACGTCTTCTTTGACTAATGACAATGGACATCTTTCTATGTCAACTGAAAAATCGGTAAACACTAAGTCCAAAGTATGGTTATGATTATTTACAATATTATTATGTTGCGAGAGGCCCAAAAACAATGTCTGAGCTATAAGGCAAGAAGCAGCATCTTGGACATCAACACAGCCTTTCTTTAGTACAATCGGCTCACTAGAACTCCAATCGATGCATGGTAAGTTGAAGTCTCCAGTAATTAGCCAATGATCTTGAGGATTAGTATTACTGATGGCAGTGACAGTCTCAAGGAAGGATTGTATACGCGTTGATATCAACGTTTGGTTCAGAGGGATATAAATGACAGCTATATGTAAATCACCAGCAGAACCTAGTATGTGCGAAGGTATTGTGACCCACAAACATTCAAGATCGTCACGTTCCCATTCATGTCTAGCCCGGGCTTGCAATCGCGATTTACATAGTAACATTACTCCTCCGCCCAAGGAACCTCTATCTCTACGAAATACAGTATAACTGCTATCACAAAGCTCAGAGTCCAATATGCCATCATACAGCCATGTTTCTGTTACCATAATTATATCATAGCCACATAATAACAAGTTATTATTATAAAACTCACTTAGTTTTTGTTCTCAGACCTCTCACATTCTGATACAGTAATTTAAGTTCTTTGTAATTGCTATCCATCATTAACCACTAAAAATGGGTAGCCATGCCAGCTAATATAACCTCTATGTTCATTTAAATCAAAATAAAAGAAAGCGTTCTTATTTCCCTTTTCAAAGCTCTGGCTTCTACGTACGAGTACGTTAATTAGAAATTTAAACAATGAATTTACTCTAAATATCAGTTCTACCGTAAAGAATTCAATAGGTAGAAAGATTAAAAAAGAACACATTAATGTAAAGCAATGTCTGTTTTTTAATTTTATTATAATTAGTATTTTAGCTATATTGAGTTTTAAAGACGCCAATATCAATTTATAATATTTTATCCCTTCATTATCGATATTAATATAATTATAGCATATTTTAGTAAAACTGCTATCATTGTAATACTCGTAATAAAATAGCTTAGCAGTTTTCATTATGTTTGAAGTAGATGAAATTGTTATGTGTATTTAGAGTATGAGTGTATATAGTATATTTTATTGATTGTGTGAATGGTGTGTAGAATAGTGTCATAGTTGTTGTCATATTTAAGGTAAAATAAATAATATTATAAACTAATAGGTACTGTAGGTACAAGTTATTAATAGCGACGTGGCTTAGTATATTAAAATAAATAATAACGTAGACAAGAGAATATTTTACGCAATTTTTATCAAGTCTGCCTGCGAGGCAATGAGGACTGGAGGTGATGAGTCGTTTTTCCTGACATAAATGCGACAGTTTTTTGTCCATATGTATTTATAATTTATTTCGTAATATTATTCTATAATCTATGGCAGTCCATAGTCCAGTCGAGTGGAATGTGATATGTTTTTTTTTCAAAATTCTTTAACTCAGTTATAAAAAGCCTTATAACAACTACTGTTAATGGCATAGTTTTGGTTGATCAGGCTATTGAAGGCTATGACAGTACAGTAGCGCAAAAACCTGCTGAATTGATTTTTATACCAAACCGAGCATGATTGAGTGTACGAACAGCTCAGGAATTTACGGCTCTGTGAAAACCTTATCATTTAAATTGCCTAATATGATAAGTAATATGTCCTACCTAATGTAGGATCCACTTAAAATAATTAACTATATATGTTAAGTTGCCACACCTTCAATTTTAGCTGTATAATCTATTGTCTTTTTAGAAACGATTAAAGTAAATTTGGACTTGCGATAAAAACACGATAACTTTGCATTAAATCTCGGATAATTTTTAACCCACAGATCTGGCAACACTGGTCATCATAATATGCCAAACATGCAGTTTTTGAGACTTTGAAATGTTACAGATAATTTATCAGAAAATCGTCATACTCCAACATTCCAAAGCAACGAATTACTTGTGTAATTTTTGTACTTGAACAGCATACAATACAATAGCATGTAATTTATTTTCAGTTTAGTGCTGATATTACGAGTACATACAAACAAAATCATAAAGTTCTCATAATCTACCTTTAAAGATTACCAAAGTTTGAATCTTTAAAAAAAATTGATAAACATATGTCTCAAACTAATTTTAATATTGAAAAATAAAGGATTCAATATTTGTAATTCAAATATCTATTAGGTCAATTATAAATTATTGCAGTAAATATACATGTATATGATTAAAAAATATATTCAATATATAGATCGTAGATGAAAAAATCTCTGAAAATTTACATTAAAAAATATCTGAGATCTTTTGAAGAGTAGACAACCGAGCGGTAGGTAATGTCTATACATTTTTTTATGCCTTATAGATTAGCCTTTGACCACTATCTCACCTGACGGTAAGTGATGATGTGGTCGAATATGTTGTTCAGGCTAACCTAGACTTACTGGCTCTCAATGACAAGCTGCCGGAACACACCGTTAGGTGTTTGGCGACAGATTTTCTACTTGAGGGTGGTAGCTAGCCAGGCAGGCATTCGCAAAATGCCCTACCACCATGCAATTACGACTGCCATCCTAAGACAACAACCGGGACCGACGGCTTAACGTGCCCTCCGAAGCACGGAAGCGCTCAATAGTTAATGTCACCAGCGGTCACCCATCCAACTCATGACCGAGGCGGACGTTGCTTAGCTTTGCTGATCGATTCAGAATGGCCAAGCAAACTTCGCTACGAGCGCTTCATTCATTACCGCATACTTGAACTTTACCGCATATTTCCGCATGATGGAAGGGTATTTTGCGAATATATAATAAACTCGCCTGGCTAGCTACCACCCTAAAGTAGAAAATCTGTCGCCAAAGAGTTAAATGTGTTCCGGTAGCAGTCCTTGAGATCCAGTAAAATTCAGGCACATGCACAACTGATGCTCTAAAGTTAGCTTATCAGTTATAAAAACCGTTTGAGATTTCGGGCAGCACTTACGATTTCGGATTATATACCTAATATATATTTGCAATAGGTTTTACGCAAATTTTACTATAGTATCTAGTAATATGGATAAAAATAGACAACAATCAAAATCTAGTCGTGTACTTAGAACTTGTGTCACATTTTCACAACTTATTTAATACCCGATTGGAACCTCAATAAAATGCCTACATTTTCGAATTTATGAAAATGCAAATCGTAGTTTTATTTAATGAAGTTTTACAATTGCTACGATTTTTTTAAAATACTGTTCTTAATTTCAGTTATGCACACTGTGACATTCGCCAACAATACTGGTTTCATCATAGTCAAGAATGGCAATAATGACATACACTTACGTAGCAAATAATTTTTGTAATTTATATGGGGCCAACTTGAACTTCTTATACTAAACCCAACAAAAAAAAAGAGACACTAGATTGGATGTTTTAGTGGTCAGACGTACATTAAAATAAATAACTTGAGAACTTACCTCCTTTTTACGGAAGATGGTCATAGACATAAATTGCTTTGCAAAAATTACAGATAAACCCGGCGAATTAAAAACCTTTTGACGGCAATAACAAATAGATATTTTGGTATCGGAATAGGTAATTTTTTTTTATTACTGCGTATGACCAAACTGTTAACCCATTTTTTTATATATACACCTTTTTCATATCGTCATTGCGTGTCGTTTTCCACTCAAAACTGTAGTAGCATATTACAATTTTATAGACCAGGTACTTATATTAAAAACTAGTGAGCACTTATTTACAAATTGCCAATTACTTTTCTGTGAAAACTCTGCAAACCTAGGGCATATAGGTACCTAGATTTTGTTTATCCAATCAATGATTGAGATGAGACTGCAATCTTCAGTCGTTACGGAATACGTCAAGCTCAACAACAGACTTTGAAGCCGATGCGTCATAAGCATAACTTGAACTCCTAGGTACAATACAGCATGTACTAAGGTCACTATCGAAGGAAATTGGAGCTACAGAGCTTTTGCGAAGAATTGTTTGAGGATTACGAAAAGGCCTACGACTCAATCGAAACGTAGCAGTACAATAGTCCCTTCAGTGATGTCACGTACACTACAGGTATATCAATGTGCTAAAGTATTTCTACAGACACGCCACCGTCGATTTAATTACAGCTACAAAAAACAAAAAAAAACATTGATTTCGTATCGATTTCGTTCTAAAAAACAAAAAGGCAAAAAAGGGCCCAATATATATGTGCATCTTTACTGGTGTTCGTTGGAAACGATACTCTCAATATTTATGTATGCCCAGTTAGGCAGGTCGAACACGTAGGCAGTATCCAATATTCCACAGAGATTTCAAATAAGTGTTCATTCAATGAGTACTATCAGCAATCACTTAAAACATTCTTTAATAATCTCAGTCACAGAACGTGCAATGTCATATCAAATAAACATAATTTTCATTCTTCCTTTCGTTCTGGATAGTCGATACTTAACTGGTTTCAATACTTTTAAATTACTGTACCTTACAATATGCGCGCGAGTTGACGACCAAAAAAGAAGGTAAAATCAGAAGGTGCTGACTCGCGCGCAGTCCCGAGCTTCGCGTTACCAGTTGACGAATAAGCCATTTGAAATGAGGTACAAAACTTGGAGTTCATCGTGCGATACCATCCAAAAAAGAGAAATTTTCCAAAGAATTTATGTCACGAAAACAGATCTCAGGATTTCCAAATTGAAATGTCCACGGGCAGGCCGTGTGGTCCAACGAACCGGTGAATGAAAGATATACTTAGTGTAAGTGTATCTCCACAGGTAGAGGTGATATCATGAGAGTAGCATCATTGGACGCAATGGATACATCGTAATGACCGTTCATTTAAAGGCGGGCTTAAGTTCAATAGTGGAAGTCTTCTGATGTAATGAACTGACCCACATTAATTTTTAAACTTTTTTTATATTACGAATATCTTAATTTCATTAAAAGTGGCTTAGCAAACAAGGCACCAATAAGTAACAATTATTTAAAGGATTGTTCTATAAGGAAATTTTGTAATGTAGTATATTACTTCTTGGTGTCAATACATTGCATAAGTATACCTACTACTGGGTTTTAGGGCTTTTACCAATATTATACCCAAAGGGCAAAACAGAGCCCCATAATGAGATTCAACTGTTTGTCCTTAAAGAAAACGTAACAAAAAAGAAGAACAAATAAAATTACATTTTCAGTACTAGTCTGTCTCATTGCCTAGATCGCATCGAGTAGAGTAGGTACAGATATAAAAAAAAACATTTATATTGGCAACAAAATCGATAATGGTGTTAGTAAATGTGCATTACAACTGAGTCAGTAAAATAAAATTTTCACGGTGGTAGGGCATTTTGCGAATGCCCCGCTAGATTAGGTCCTGGCGACAGATTATCTACTTGAGGGTGGTCGCCAGCCAGGCGGGCATTCGCATAATGTCTATAATGGGATTCCTGTCCTTGAGAGCCAATAATTCTAGGTTAGCCTGAATAACATCTTAGACCACATCATCACTTACTATCATGTGAGATAGTGGTCAAAGGCTAACCTATATTGCATAAACTTACTATTCTAAAGTAATAAATAAAAAACTAAAAAAATAATGATAATAAACTAGCTTTTTTTGAATAGATGTGATAAAACCATATTATGGCATTACGTTGTCAGTGGAAACATAATTGTAGTGATAAGGGTATGAACATTACACAAATCAAATCCCTAATCTGGAAATGACCAACCCTAGGGTAGCAAACATTTGGACACCGGCAACCCTACTGGCTACCTCGCAGGGCCGCCGCAACCTCCACACTACTTTTTATTGAGTGTGCGACCCCCGAGATACAGGGTGACGCGGGGGTGTGTGGAGGGACAAGGGAGGGGATAAAGGGTGCGTGGGGTGCATAATTGCTCGCCTCTATGCAACCTGCGAAACTCAGTTATGGGCATTATGAGACGTGGCGTTTTTGAGATTTGTCTTAGCAATTTGTGGCAAACTTTATTGTTTTCTTTTATACTGGTCAACAGCTCTATTTTGATGGTTAGGTTTTCCGTTAGTATATCTATTTTAACTTATATATTTCTTTACTATGTACGGTAACAGTTTTCATGAAATGTTGCCTAGAAAAAGTAAGGATATGTTTCATCCTGATTTAGTATTTTTGCTGAGAGTTTTATAAATGGGTAAGTAAATCCTAAACAGATAGTTTCAAAAGCGTCAAGCACTTTGTTATTTGTCACGGCCTGATTTTAAATAAATACCCACGTGTCAAGAGGTTTTACTTTAGATAGTACATATCACGTAGGTAGTATTTTTTGCAGCTATTCGCATTTAATATATGTATATGTTATACTCTGACCATTTCCTTATTATGTTAGTAAGTGAAACAGGCATAAAAAGGCCTGGAATAAGAAAATCAAAAACATCGAAAATGCCTTGCTGCCATGCAATACTTTTTAACATCAGCCTGTAACAAATATCAAAACGGTCGCCATCGACATCACCGTGATTTAGTCGCGGAACTAATCTGAGGAAGGGCATCGGATAGGTATTGTCAAAACTTGAGTGGACTAGTTTGACCAAATAATAAGTGAGGTGGGAGTGGGATCACAGCGGAATGGAGCAGTTATGGCTCAGTGACATTAGTTATGGACTGCCGCGGAGTAGGTCCATCGTTTGAATCCCACCGCGGGCTTAAGCTTCACCGCAATGGTGAAAAGGCAAGGCATTTTGCGAATGCCCCCCTAGGTAGCGACCAAGTAGAAAAATCTGTCACCAAGCACCTTATGGTGTATTCCGGCAGAAATTCTTGAGAGCCAGTAATTCTAGGTTAAGCCTGTTAAAACCTTTAAAGCATTCACTGTACACAGATACCTACTCCAGGTGAGATTGTGGTCAAAGGCTTACCTATTAGCAATAAATAATAATTTTGGGAGCAAACCTGAATTTTATTGCATAAAAATATAGAATAACTGTGGAATCAGCCCTTGATACACCGAGTAAAGCCGGGTGTAAATGTAATAAGTTGTTGATTATCCAATAGTCCAATTAATGTTTGCCATGGGTCAATGCCGGATAAATCATTAAATTTGTAATTGACCTTCATAAGAGTGTCGTAGACGCCTAAATTGAATAAATGATTTTGAATTTGAATTTTAATTTGACTAAATATCATTATAAGCGATATTCTAGAAAAAAAATTAACAGTGGGCGGGGTTTGAACCCTTTTAGAGAAATCAGTTTTATTTGCCGTTCAATACAATTTGTCTGCAGATGCCGCTCCTTCCCTACGAGACGGTTAACTATAGGAACGACAGGATACATTTGAGCCACTCACTCACTACGATAGATCGATTGGAAGAGCATGTCCCGTATATAGGGACGGGTGGACGCAGGTTCGAATCTCGCTCGTAGTTAAACACATTCTTTCGTTGTCATTTTGAAAAAACTTTGCAGGCGTTAATGCAGAAATTACAGCTATAATCTAAGCACAACTAGCTAAATAAGCGAACATCACATTAAAAGAAAATTCAGAATCAACCGCTAGACGAAAATAAGGTGCTGTAATTTTTTTTAACTATACTACCATTTGTACTTATTTTTAATTTCCTAATGGGTAGTATTAGTTGCAAAATATAACATGTTAAAGACTTTTTATTCATATTATTATTATTGGTTAAAATTATGAAAAAATATATGCTAAGGTAATTTATGTACGGTATGAGATAATCAAAGGTTTTACTTTTTATTTTTATTTGGTTTGATAAGTAGTTACGCATTATATGTAACTACTTATATATATATATATAGGTAAATAATAATACCTATAGCACTACATACACATAAAAATACCTTACTTAAGTCACAAACAAAATATTTCATAGTACAATTATCAAAATAGGTAACCTATAAGAAAACAACGAAAAGCGAAGTAAATAACCAGAGAGGTTATTTCATCCACTTCCATACATAGCAACATTAATCTTAACTAAATGCATTACGAACGTATTATAGGTAGGTCTCTACGGCGGCGACCACTCCATTATGCTGCATACTAATGACAGGGGCGGTTGATTAAAAAACCTAAGGTGCGGGGCGGGGCAGCCCTAGCAGCTCCACCCCGCCTCCCCGGCGCTCCTCCCCGGCAGCCCGCTGGGGGGCTAGGGCTGCCATCAATAGGTTTTTTTTTATTATTGATAGAATACTTGTGGAGTGCAGTTGATTCTTGAGTGAATGATACTGCCTATGAGTTCCAACTCTAGTGATTTGTTTCATCAATGGTTGTTTGGAATGATTGAATTCTTACTTTCATGAGTTTTTGAATTTAAGTACTAATCTAGCCCTTTGTTTTCTTATAAGCAAATTTTACATATATCGTATACAGTTTAGAGTAGTTCTACATAGTAGTTGTTGCTTATAGAAATAATCTACTGCACATAATAATCATAATCACTGTAATGTCTGCTATGTATTAATTTTCTCCTATTTATATTTACATAAATAATTATTTGTTTATTTATTATTGAAAATAATAGAGATGACTAGCATTGACGTTATACACTCGAGAGCAATGAATCCGGGTCACTTAAAGAATGTTAAAAATCTCGGAAACTAAAAATGATAGGTTAATGCAATAAATTGTATTTAATAGACAATGTAATACTCCTTAAATGAAAGTAAAAAAAATATGAGTCACCATAGGTACATTTTATTAACACAAAATTACATAAAGAAAAAAACTGCTGATCTCTCCTTAAAACAAAAATAGGAAACATGAAATTTTTGAACTTTATTACGATTTTCTTGAATTTTAATACTTCGTATTGCCTCCTCGTGCTTCCATTACTGCGTTTACGCGGTTTGGCATGCTGTACACCAAGTTCCTTATACGATTTTGGGGAATATTCTCCCATTCCTCTGTGAGAGCAATTTTGAGCTCACGAAGCGTGATTGGGGGAGGGTTTCGTTGTTTTACGCATCTGCCTAGCTCGTCCCAAGCATGCTCGATCGGGTTGATATCCGGGCTGCGCGCTGGCCACTCCATACGAGTAATGTTCATCTCTTGAAGGTAGTCATTCACAATCCTACCTGTATGAGGTCGGGCATTGTCATGCATAAATATAGCATCCTCACCTAAATTGACCATAAATGGACCAACGTGATCATTGAGGATTTCTTCCACATATCTTACGCTAGTTAAAGAGCCGTTTTCTATGATCACCAGCTCTGTGCGACTTTCAGAAGAAATTCCGCCCCACACAAGTACAGACCCACCACCGTAGGCTACTTTTTCTTCGATGCATGCTTGCTTGAATCTTTCCCCTGGTCTTCGATACACTCTGTGTCTTCCATCGTACTTGTAGAGCATAAATTTTGATTCGTCGGAGAACATAACTTTTGACCAATCTTCAATACTCCAATTTACGTGGCTCTGGGCATATCTTATTCTCGAAATACGATGCCCACGCTCCAGTTTAGGGCCGTTTGCAGGTCTAAGGGGTTTTAAGTTAGATTCAGCAAGCCGACGTCTTACTGTCCATGCACTTGGGTTACTTCCTCCGAGGCGTCGAAACTGATTGGTGAGTTCAGTTCCTGTGAGAAAGCGATTTCGAAGCATGGTGTTCACCAAGTATCGGTCTTCTCGTGCTGTGGTACACCTGGTTCTGCCCGTTCCTGGTCTGCGTAGGTTAGAACCAGTTTCTTCGTAACGTCGGAGAACTCTTTGTACTGTTGACAGCGACACACCGACAGTCCTGGCTGTATCGCGCTGACTCCGGCCGGTTTCCAGCATTGTAAGTATTCTGGTGCATTCTTCAGGCGTAAGCGACATAATTTCAGCTTGAATAATGAATATAGAGCACTATCAACATGGTTTATGTACCCACATAAATGACAGATTACAAACAAAAGCAAAACCAAATGCTGTAATTTCGTAGTTCCATCTTCGAAAGTGGCATTCAAATTTGATTTTTTTATGATATAACTTTACAATAACTAAGAAGTTTTAATACCTTCATTTAAGGAGTATTACATTGTCTATTAAATACAATTTATTGCATTAACCTAGCATTTTTAGTTTCCGAGATTTTTAGGATTCTTTAAGTGACCCGGATTCATTGCTCTCGAGTGTATTATAATACACAATTATAAAATGTTGGTATGACCATGCATAACTTTTTAGTCGATAATCCAAACTTGATAGGTAATGTTTTTTTTGTTATTGGGTTGAGTAAGTATAGGTCCAAGTTGATTCCATTTCTATTATTTCAACTTCAATTATTAATAAACTATTTTTATGTGATTGTGGAGAAAGTGAGGCCCACCTAATGTTAAGCGGTACCCTCTGCCTATAACAGACGCATTTCTTCACAAGTTACCAACTGCAGTACAGTTGGTAACTTGTGAAGAAATGCGTCTGTCACCCTGAGGCATACCTACAACTGTTAAATCTTATGTGCCTGTAATTTTACTGGCTCTCAGAGACTGCTGCCGGAACATCCCTGCCGGATCAGGTGCTTGGCGACAGATTTTCTACTTGAAGGGTACTAGCCAAGTGATCATTCGTAAAATACCAGTCCATCATGCGGTGAAATTACATAATAACAAAATATAAGTACTTAGTCACTTAAGGCTAAAACAATGGAATCGAAAAGCAAAATATTTTTGTCCGGCTATATACTTACCTTGTTTAAGTAAATTACTGTTCAGCGATGGAAAAAAAACAGTGGCAGTCTATAGCTATTACCATGCTTCTAAAAGTATTTGCCAATGTATGTCTTTTGTATGTAGATGACTTTTTTTAATAATAATTATTTTAATTTTGCATAAAGTTGCATTTACATTTTAGTTAATGAATCCACAGGCTCCCAAACTAGTTAAAAACTGTGCCAGTGGCTTCTCCCATCCAGATTATTAAAATATTTTATGCTTACAAAATATATATAAGTAGAAAAACATAGTCTATATAACCCAACATATAATACAAGTAGGAACAATAAAGCATACATTTTAAATTTATAAATGCTAAGCAAACATGTTTTAAAATTAGATAAACACGCTCATTTTATAATGTTTGTCAGGGAGTGTCGGGATGTTGGTGTAGTGTATGTGTATGTGTGTGTGAAGAACTTAGTACTATGTATTTTTATTGCAACAATTGCCGATGGTGACCTGTAGGTACCCTATTGTGGGCAAGTGTAAAGTGCAGTATCCATAAGAGCGTGAAAAAAAAAATTGTATTGTTCTGACTTCCAACACTGAAAACCATTGAAATAACTTGAGGAATGAAATCGGACCATAAGAATGCTAGCTTGAATATTTTAATTAAGCACGTTACAGACTTCAAGAAGTTATTTCATAATTTTTAGTATTGAAAGTCGGTTCTGTTTATTATTTATATATTTTTTGAACTGAAACTTTTAATTTAAATATCTACATATAGGCAATAGTAGGTATCTACTTTACTAAGATTTTTCTGCTATGAACTTTATTTCGTAGCAATTGAAAAGATTCTGACAATAATAAAAAAAATATGAAGATAGATAGGTAATGAAATCGCATAAATTAGCGCGGTGCATTCGATCCTTCATATATTACACCTGCTGAGAAAAATTATATAATTATTTGATTGTATAAAAAACATATTTGGATACTTTCTCATAGATCTGTTTCTCTCACGCCGAGTTCTAGAGTTGTCTTGAAGTAGAGACTTCCGTGAAAAGGACTTCTTACTTACAACGCTTGGAGTTTTCAGCATGTTGGTGTTTTATACTCTCTCATATGGGAGGAGGCCAATGAGTGCATGTTCGGGGTATCTCACACAAGAGAACTGAAAACCCGAGAAGTCATGCCGCCGGACCTCTTGCCAACATTACACTCTATACCCTCTAACACTGGAGTACTGACGATGTTATAGGCGGCAAGAGTCCTTCGCCCGCACGTAAATCTGTACCAAACTTAATATTCATCTCTAAAATGGTTACATATTTGAGCCGTTTGGTGTAGAGACGTTGGGTCCGTGGGGACCGGGAGCTCATCGTATTTTCCAAAACCTATCTGAGCGCTTGGTCGATGCGACGCGTGATCAAAATGCTGGCACATATTTGGCTCAACGAATAAGCATTGCAATTCAACGGGGCAATGCTGCCAGCATGCTGGGCACGCTCCCAACTGGGAGTGGGCTGGAGCATTTGGACTGCCTATGAGTCTGCTATGACTTATAGGTGTCTAAATGCTTTTATTGTAGTAGCTGTAGTTTTGTATATAGTTCATAGTATTTTGTTTAATAAAGGCATACCGCCGGTTTAAAAAAAAAAAAATATATTTGACAAAAAAAAATGTAAATATATTGTTGTCTCATTATACTCACGGAATTTTAACGAATAGGCGATACAGGGCGATTTTGTTTAAGTCACATAAATGAACGTCATATAAAGAATCCTAAATCATTGATTAGGTGCAACGCGCCCATTTGGGGGCCAGCTTAAATAAATGTTGTATGGCCATATTTAATAATAAATGAAACAAAAAGAAATACGTTTTTAGTGTACATAATATTTATTCTGTTTATAGTCTATACCTAAATATTGTACACCGAGTCGTGTATTTTATTTGAAAATAAAATGGAATGGGTACTAACTAATTGTAATTGGTACTAAGTGGTGACATATCTAAATTTGATATAATTTAGGTTACCTGGTTATTAAACTGTCTAGATATTGGTACTTACACTGTTTATTTTAACTGATATATATTCAGTTTTCCTGTAGGTACATGGTAAGGGTAGGGACCCTTTATCTAAGATTTTTTTTATAAGATAGTGAAATATTGATTAATAAGTAGAGAGTATTAGAACTGGTGTTTATATTAATTTATTAGTATTTGTAGAAAAAATCATAAAATTATTGTTTGTGACAATGACTTCACAGATGTTTAATGTTAAATTAGTCTGACAGGTATACTGACTATAACTGTAAAGTATGGTACACACAGATTAGTTACACAGTTACTACGCATTAGTAGGTAAGCGTAGGTAGGTACGTACATTACTTTCTATCGTAATCAACAAGTCTTTATACTACAGCTATAGCTAGCTACCTACCTACCTAGATTTATTATCTGCTGGAGTATAAGACCATACTATTAATAAAAAGTCTTTCTTATAAAGAATAAATAATATTATATAATTAGTTAAAATTGGTATTAAAAGTGTTTGTTGCGGCACCTACCTTTGAAATGAATATCGATGAAACTTGCTAGGGAGGTAATATTACTGTGCCTATATATTTCTTATAATAAATATAAGTATTTATTAATTTCTTACCCAATTAGGTACCTTCTAAATATATCTACTACTGCTACTTAGGTATACTGTTGCAAAAATATAAAATCTCATAAAATATAAAAATTGTTTTGAATAATTACTAATACGTACTTAGGTAGATGTCTGGTACCACTCAGTTATTTTTTATAGGTAGGTATAGTGATTGACATTTCTCTGTTAAAAACTACACCACTTTATTTGGACAGAATGAAAGAAATAAAAACTTGTTTATCTCGAAATTACTCCCATAAATGAAATAAACTTGCATTAATACCTAAAATAGTTATGAGTGATATCCTACTAAGTAACATTATTTACTCGGTGGCGTAGATAACATTAGGTACATAGATTAAACTTCTTCTTATTAAAAGGATTAAAGAAATGAGCCAAGCCAATACCTACTATGCCAGTGGGAAAAAAAAAACTTCTTGTACTCACCGATGTCTGCTAGGTATATAATTATGTTCTATGCCAATGCCATCTGTAATTCAATCAAATTCACTGATAACTCAACCTAGTGATACAACTGTAACTAGGTCTATTTACATAATCAAGTAAACTAACAACTATCGAATATCGCGATGCCATTACAACTGACGAGTCAGCAAATCTACTAACAATGCAAGTTTCCCGCCACGGCCGCCATATTAGCAATCAAGTGACGCTTTTGTTTTATGTTAGCCAATAATTAGGCGCGTTGGATCGAGCGGCCAATCAGCGGCAGCACGATTGCCGCGCTCATCCGCCGCTCGCCGCCATTGGCCTCCAGCCACCGTTCCAAATTCAAAATGAAACGTTAAACTGTCGGAGCCCTAATTAAATTGATTGGGTATTCATTGAGCGGAACGGTGACTTGACGGTGGATGGAGGAACCCCGAGCGCTCAACGCCGACGGAATGTAATTATTTAATTTGGACAATGTACCCTAATGGGTATTAGAAGCCTTTTCAGGGGAAAGTGATTTCGTTATTGTCGAAATTTATTTAAAGTTAGTTTAGTCAGTTGGAAAAATTGAATGGTATAGCCGATTCAAAGGAGTTATTTTGATAGATATTCGTAATATTAAAATAACTAATTATAAAAACTACCGACACTTACAAAGATAAATATATATATTAGGAAGAGAATACTCTGTTCAATATGTAACTTTCACTGTTTCAGCTCTTTCTGTACTATAAACAAACAGAGGTGAGGTAGGTAATCTGAATCTTATTACACGGGTATCACCAACACAAGATATTAGTAGCAAAGCAACTTTAGTTAAGTACCTAAGCCAGCACCTAACAGAATGTTCTGGCAGCATTCCTTGAGAACCATAAAATTACAGGCACAGGAGACTTAACAACTGTAGAAATGTATCAGGGCGCAGTTCTATGTGCCACTTGCGATGAATTTTTGTGTTAGGTATATAATACAAAATACATACGAATAAATGAATTCGATCGATGAGTTATTGTTAAAATAAAGACAGGACCTACATAGAAACTTTCTCAACATTGAGTTCCTGTTGATCCTGCTACTCTGGTCTGCCGAGTACGAACGATTAGTGCAATAAGGTTTATCCTTGTCTCCTGAGACCTTGTTAAATGGACTTAGCCTTAGGGCCTGTGCAGGTGCAAACATTACTGTCTCACGAATCCAACATTATATGTAGAAGTAATGTCCGGAAGTGACGAACAGTTCAGTGTCACGCAAAGCCGTGGCATTGCATCTAAAGCAATCGGACATAACATAACGCTTACCACGGCGGTTAACTAGCCCCTCTACGGTCATATCAAATCGTTAAAACAGGATCACGTGTGGTACGCACAGAGGGTCCCGTATTATCACACAAAATAACCATTTTGTGTATTAATACGGGACATACAATTAATGTCATTAACAATAAACATCTACGAGTAATAGGTACCTAACTAGAGTTGATAAGATTCCTGGTGAGAAAGACGTCTATATCATATTTACAAATTATTAGAGCACAAAACTTATGTCCTGGACAGAAATCGAACCCGCGTCGCACGAATTCGCGCCAGGTGCCTACACTATTCGTCCGCTGGAGCACGCTCGTTTGAGCCGAATTTTGTGCTTTAAATCTATATTATTTTTAACCGTCATAAAGGACGGTGCGCCATAGTCCAGTCTACACTTCATCTGATCTAAAGAAAAGCTGTTTTAAATACTTTAATTCTCGCAATGATGCTGAAAGATGAATGACGCTACCTTTCTGTACCTATTTCTTAATACGATTCTAATTGTATAAATATTAAGAAATAAAATGACGTCTATATGAATACGTCAACAAACATAAACCCAACATGTTCTGAAGCGCTTCTTTTAGATATGGACAGGGGCAGGATTAGATAGTTCTCGTATGCGGCGGAGGTAGGTAGGTATATATCCACAATAATATGCGTATTCATCAGAAGCCTCGCACATGGGTATTGATAATGCAGAAAGCTGCAAACTTTATCGAGCACCAAATTTTAACCGTACACTCTATCTACTTACATCCTAGAAATGTGTAAGTTTGTAAAAAAACAACCTCAACTTTTTCAAACATTCGGAGACGTTAATCAACACAACTCTAGAAACAAAAATAGGTTGGTGCTTCCGAGGTCTGCTAAGCTGAAGATGCACAGTAGAAGCACCTATATAATGTGTATGAAAATGTATAACCACTTACCTCAGGTTCGAACGGCGAATTAAGAACCTCCTCTTTTTTTGGAAGTCGGTTAAAAATAAATTTCACTCGGTCTCTCTAGCTTAAATATAAATTACTTACCATATTATTTGTTTAATTATTAAGTAATTCTGTAGCGCCAAACAGGGTCCACATTGTTACCTCGCATTATTTTATATTATTAAGACCTGCATTTTATACATTATGGAAACAGAATTAAATAAATGTGACTATGATCATGTGTTGTAATGTAACATTTGTGCAATGTCACATTACAGCGTTGTTTGCAATGTAAGTCGTCCCCACCATATAGGTATACTAAAGGACAAAGGTTGCCGTGAATGTTGTTATTATTTGGATTTTCCACTGCAACAAATTATCCCCCGATAAGGAGAGTTTGACATAATCCCCAAGCATAGCAGGCTTCTTGGGGATCGGAGTGTAAGATGATACCTCAATAGGCGCTGCTGCCTACCTCCCAGCATTAGCCGGCTCTTACGATACCAACCACGGGTATAAAATACTGGTTATTACGGTCTAGGATTGAAATAAACATATGTAATAGTGATTTATAAATATATCAATATACCTATCTACAGGGAAACGTCTATTTTGCATAAGCATGGGTTTCTGATATGGCAAGCATTTACATACAACCACTCAATTATAAATGCTGCTAGGTATACAAAACAGCCTTTTTTAGGAGTGTTTGTTGAAGAGTGTTTTCGTTGTTCAGTACTGAGTTAATGAACCTTTTTGCACCAGCAAGCGTGCTCGACTAAGACGCTTATATTGCTCGCCAAAAATCTCCTTTCTTTTTGTTGCGTTCATTGGTGGATGTGTCCGTGTTTGCCACACTGCACTGCGCTCGTCAATGCGAGATCATTCAAAGTTCAATCATACTCACAGCTATCATTACAGGGACTCAATTTAATACGAATGTGTAGTGATTTATAACTATTCAGGACATAAAATCCTTAAAGCTACATTAGCGAAATCAAATCACTAAGGCACAGCAGAGTACAGCACATCAATCCAACCGGAACACATGATCACTAGTATTGTGCACCCTCACTCGCAGTACACAGATCTTCGGACGAGATCTCTGCTGCCTGCTAGCTGGTCAGTGTTATTTGATTACGTTGTTTTGGCTTTTGAAGATCACAATCTCACCTGTTGATAAGTTAGGATAGTCATTCAAAGAATAGCATAAGCTAGAATGGGAGCTGTGCGGCTCTTAATGATATCTACTGGAACACACAGTTCGGCGCTTGGAGACAGATTGTTTACTTGAGTGTGTTAGCTAGGTAGGCGAACATTTGTAAGATTCCATATACATAAGCTTTAGCTGGCTACAAAATCTGGACGGCCGTGCATAGCTATTGGTACTGGGTATTAACGATATTTATCGACCAAAGGCCCGTTTCTCTATCGGCCAGGGGGCGAACACTCACATCATCATAGTAATAATAACTTGATCTTACTGTAAAATTGTATACCTCCACGTCAATTAAGCAGGCTTACAAGCGGTAAAGGAATCGCTCGGCGCTTTGATGACGTCACAACTCACAACAAATAGTTCACTCATTTCGCGAACTCTGACGTGTCATTTAATACGAAGCAATACTGTTCCAACGACAAATCCGTCATGTTTATCTCATCTTAAAAAAGTTACTTTCTAGCAGGGTTTAATTAATGTGTAAATTACGTACAATGTTTTTATTTCTATTATTCCTTAAAATACATGCAGCAAACTTATTTGATGAGTGAAAGTATAAAACCTAACAAATACTTTTTGTGAAGTATAGAAAAAAATGTCGTAAATCTATGGTAAAACCGTTCCATAACATCGTAGTTCGGAACAGTCCGAGCGGGATAACGCTATATTATAAACATCTCGCTCGCACATCCGTGATACATATTTCATTCGTCCTTTAAGTAGGATCAAACCATTATTGTTGGACGCGATTGTGGGTCGGTGATAGTTCGTGTCTGCGAATGATGATTTTAAGCATGAAACAAAACGCTACTTTTTTATGATGGTTTCGTAAAAGGTGGGAGTTGGCCCCCAGGATGCGTGAAAGATGGGGTTGAGATGGATATCTCAACTCCATCTTTTTCTTGAGAGCATGTCATTCTAGGTTAGTCTGAATAATATTTACGACAACGTCATCACTTGCCATCCGGTCAGATACTGATCAAAGGTTAGCCCATCAGAAATAAAAAAGCATGATTATGCAGTAGTTGCTCCCACACATTCCCAATTCGCCGTTCAGTAACATAAAAATAAATAAAAAAAATCTAGCCAACAAGTGAGAGTACCCTACGCACCCCGAGGATTGAATAGTAAAAACAACATATATTATCTAGGTATGTACTATTTGTTATATTTTCATGCAGTTCGGGATGCTTTGCCTGAGTCCAACTGGCACTTGACCGATTTTTTATTACATATTTATAGTTGCGATACAATTTGTAATATAATCACGCCCATGTAGTTACACCTACACTATTTGTATCTACATTACCTACCACGGTATCATCACTTACTATCAGGTGAGATAGAGGTCTAAGGCTAGCCCATCAGCAATAAAAAAAACAGCTGATTTTGTGTGGGGCTATTTCTGCCTTTTTAGAGTTCTATACCTAAAGCCAAGACGAAGCCCCTGCGTCCGTCACCCAGAGACATACATTTGTTAAGACTCTCAAGGCCTGCTGCCAGAACATAGTGTAAGGTGCTTGGGGATACATTTTCTACTTGAGAGTGGTAGGTAGACAGGCGAGCGTTCGCAAAATGCCCTTTTACAATGCGGTTAAGCTCATGCCGGCAGTAGGGATGGAACATTGGACCTGCGATACGGCAGTCCAAAGCTATTACCGCCCGGCCATCATTAATAAAAAAAAAATTATAGGATTCTGCTCTCTGTCCGTATGTCTGTCTGTCTATCCGTCTGAAAGCTAGTAAAATAATGAAATGCGATGCAGAACTCTAATAGAGCGATATGTTATATGATATGATTACGCCTAATAACTATTAATAAATATTTTATCAAAATTTTATTGGAACACCTACTACGGTCCCAATGATACAGCCTTCTAAAGGTAAGACATACCAATTCGGACGCACATCGCCACAGCGCAGCGGCGCGTGGTCTATCAATACTTAAGTATTTGGATCTGTTTTCTCGTACGGGACCCTAAAAAGGTCTCCTGTGATATAACAATATACCGACAGTTATAACCTACCCATAGATAATATATAAGTGAACAAATCACTTCAATAAGCGTCGTCGGAGTTGCTCCGAGGCCGCGGTAATGCTCATTGCCGCTAACGAGCAACTCGCAACAACTCCCTTCCCCTCCCCGCTTCTAACCCCCCAATTGAACCTACCACCCCCCGGGCGATAGCGGTAATCAATGGATACAGGGTGATACTAAATTATTTGATCGAACGCGAATTCTCAGACATAATATCTACTTAGAGGACCGCGGTGTTTGAAGGCTGGAAATGTTTTCAGGGTTCAGGACCTAGGTATTACTTAACCAAGGTGTCTGTTCATCTGCCCTACCTCTAAAGGGCTGTATCTTTGAAATGAGATTCGTATACGGTTCAAATTGTTAATCGTTATGGCGATGGCATACCTTCTGTGGGAATCGTAATCGATGACGAAGGGCTTTCATACTCTTGAGAAATACTTGATCCCCAATCACAATATTTCCGTTAAAAGGCGCCCCTGCCCACCTTCTGGTATATTTTTCCCTTCGTCGACTCTTGCGGATCCTACGGGAAGGTATGGGGAGGTGCATTTCTAGCGGGGCACCCCAAGGGGTTTTAATTGATCGATTGATATTGATTACAGCTCCAAAACTACATTATACATCGGTTTTTATGATTATTTCTTAGTTAAATAGAGAATATTGCTCATAATATATACTAGACATATTAGATTTTTAACTAGTTAAGATTTTTTAGATGGACCTCATAACAAAATTGGTTTCAAATTGATAACTTTGACAGACAGGTCTCCATTTATTTATCACTATTACTATAGAACGAATAATAAAAAAGTAAAAAAGTATACAATATAGGCACATATTAGGATAATCTGTTATTATAGGCAACTGATGCGCACTCTGTTTTGAGTGACAAAGCTCAAGCAGAAAGCCACATCATGGTGGTTTTATTATCTATACAAAATTGTATACGATCCATGTCTAAACGTTTCTGCAAATTCAACCTCTAACGTAGAAAAATTGAAATTAAACTGCCAAAAAATATAAGATCAAAATTTTTATAAACGTAGCTAAAAATAAATAGGTAGGTATATTTACAGACAAAATACTTAATTTATGTATTTATTTATTTATTGGTCATTCAACAGCCTGTTAACAAATTTTAAATAAACATTTTTAGAAACATAGGGCCAATTATAGGACAACACGTATAACAATATTATAGAATTATTTTGACAATGATCACTTAATTATTAAATAATTAGAACAATCAAGTTTATCAGCATAAGACAAACGTTACTCTCGAATTTGTTTACAAGGTAAAAAAACAATAACAAATTAGAAAATAGAAAACAAAGTCGTAATACTAAAAAAAAAGAACATTTTAAGCAAAAAACTCGCTGTTAAGCCGCCGCCTCACCGATGCGATGCTTGAACAGAATAAGTCTATATCTAATCGTTTGTCCGCTGCATTGAAGCTTCTACTCACTCTTATTTACTTAAGGAAATACCTATGCTTTTTAGAATTTTTAAGAGGGGATTAAACGTGTAGCTAAATACATAAATTTTCAATCCAATTTCTTGGTGTATATTTCATAGTTACAAAGGATATTGATGTTTTGAGAATATAATAAAATCATCCCTTAAAGGCAATCTAAAGGGCTGAATTGAATGACAAAATGATTTACACTACTCAAATACTTTCACTTCAATACACCGATTTGAGCTAATTATTTTTGGATTGATAAGGATAGGTCTTTGGATGTTGCATGTACCAATTTCATTTAATAAGGAAGAGGTTTTATAAATATTTTCGCAAAAAATACTAAGTTATATAAGGTGACTATTAATTCATCGACAATACTGCGGGGGATGGTGTAGAATCGATAACTGAATGTGATCCACTCATAATTAATTTTCACATAAACAAAATATACCTACCGAGTTCATTGCCCTCGCAATGCGTAGGTATACCTACCGAGTTCATTGCCCTACCAATGCGCTAGAATACCTAGAACGTGTGTGTATGTGTGAGTCTAGACCACGGCGGCCGCGAGTGTTGTCGTCGCTATCATTCTCAAAGTCAACGTGCCACAGCTTAGGCAATAGTTAGTATTAATTTTGTTTATGTGAACATTAATTATGAGTGGATCACATTCAGTTATCGATTCTACACCATCCCCCGCAGTATTGTTGATGAATTAATAGTCACCTTATATATGTACTGACAATATTATACCAAACTATACATATCTATCACTATATTGGCGATTTGAGCAATTATTTAAATGTACATTGTAGACTACCCAAAAATAACAAAGAAAATTATTCTTAAGTAATTATTTTTTCCAGAAAGTTTGAAATTAAGTGTGGTAAAACATTTATGATCAATGTTACCACAATAAGCACAAAGCACCTCATACCACACGACTTTAAATTAATTATCGGTACAGCTGATTGAACACCGGAACACCCTACCAGCGCCAGCGTCTTCATATCGCGATACAAGTTATTTATACATTGTCAAGTCGCTATTTAGTGAACTGAAAATAGGATATTATAATTCGGGCTTAACATAAAATATGCCTTCCACGAAGATTCTAGGAAAGACATTGAATATTCCGAGGAGATTGCTGTGAAATAATCATAAAACGCATCTTTGATGTTAAACGATGATGGTTGTTTGAAGCTTGCAGTTAATAAACTCCAACAGGAGGAATAGGGGTAAACATGGGACGCTGATAATGGTGATCAAAATCATAATATTAAATCTAAACACCATGTACACTCCAACATCGAAATGAAAATGATCGTCAATACATTATGATATAAAATAATTTGCGTGACAGCGGCGGTGACGAGGGAGTGGGGGGTGGTTGGCGGGACAGGGAAGGGGGAGGTCCTCGTGGTCGAAAGTCACGATGTCACGCATCGCCCGCGGCGTGGCGGCGGTCCCGCGCCGGCGTCACGCAGCCGCGCTCTGCCATGCCGCAGGGCTGTGCGTGACAATGTCGCATTATCTCCATACTACAGTCACCATTCAACAGATTAAGCTAATGATATTATAAACGAAGACGTTATACTCTCGCGGTACTGTGCTTGGCGATAGATTTTTAGTTTTATTTAAGTTTAATGCGAATTAACGACTACTCGTTAAAATCTTCAATGTAAATTTTAATCCATCTTAAAATTATATCAATTGAAGCGAAACGCTTCGAACGAACTGTAGGAATGTCAACCATGAAAGGATGACGGCCATCAGACCGCCTTGTAGTCCGCTGGTAAAAGGGGCATGATGGAATCAGCCCGTGTAATTCCTGCGCACACTCTCCGAAATGTAAACGATAGAAAACCGATAGGCTAGCGACCCTGTGACGATGACCGAGACTCTGTAGTTTGGACTCAACCAGTTTATCATCGTCTATAAGTCATTTGGCTCGTCGGTCAATGGAGTGAAGAATGAAAATATGTAATGCTTATAAAAACAAAAAAAAATAACCTAAATCAAAAATATAACTTCTCTCTCTTGATAATGATATGCTATTTTATTGTAATATTTTAATAGACATAGGTATATATATTATTCATTTATACATACGTTATGATTAAAATCGTTTAGGTTATAAGCTTAATTTAGAATAAACGTAATTTTACGTATGGTGTTACTGAATGTACTTGGCCCTAGAGAAAATGACCAAAGATTTTACATATAATTTTCTCACGCTAAAAACTAAATATGTATATTTATCTAGTATAAATATGTATATAATATTTATGTTTCTTTTCTTGTTGCACACCACAGTCTTCACTATTTTGAGTTTGTTCTGTCCATCCAAAGGTTGTCTTTTTGAGATTGCGTTAGCGATCAGAATCGTCAGAAAATTAATAAACATCTTTGCAATACTTATATTTCAGGAATACTGAGGATCTATATACAATACTGAAGGAACATCAGTTGAGGGTCAACATATTATTTATACTCTTGTTCGACGTATGACTTGTAATAACGTAATAGTGGCAACCCTACATGATGAGCATTGTTCACTGAATTAGTTTTTACAGTGACAACGAGCAGGTCATCCGAGAGGAGCGAGCGCGCCGAGCAGAGCGAACTTCTAACGAGATCGGACAATTCGCTAATGAGTGATGCTGGCCCAGCGCAACTGGCCACTTGGCGCACATCATTAGCACGGTAATGTTATCTACCTATACAGTATTTCAACTTCATAGAAACGGACGAAACGCGAGTTATACCTACGCGCCTCGATCTCGGCCTGCGCTCGTACCGCAGACAGTCTCGAGTGTCGTGACTACGCCGCCGCAGTGACGAGCGAATGGTTTGTTGTTTTTTAACAATAACTGCGTGATTTTTTCACCAAAAATAAGTTCAAGTACATATTTACATATAAAATATGACGAGTAAGATATATTGTGCTGTTTTAAGTTACATGAATTCGTCAAAAACGTATCCAGAGATAACTTTTTTGATTACCTGGAAACTGAAAGGTACTATAAAATAATTTTACTCAATACTGTGAAACAATTTTACTTACTAGTAAGTAAATTTTTTTTATAGTCTACATATAGTTGACGGTACATAATGTGTATCTTTTTAATGGACAAGTATTTCCTTTTATCCCGCGAAAAAAATGTCTCAATAAATAAAAAAAAAATAGACTGAAGGAAAGTGATTGACACGAGTGAAATAGGTAGTAATTTTTTTTAAATCTACCTACTGGTCAAGAAAACAACACGCATTTTTAGTGAACACTTCCTGTTCAATTCACAGAGTATTTTATTTGTTTATATAAAAAAAGTATATTTACAATCTCAAAACTAAATAGAAACACAAAGTAGGCAAATGTAATTAAAATGCTGGAGGTGGGCAGCCCTATCGCATGTTTACGTACAGCGCGGCTGTAGGTACTTATTTCGAAGACAGAGCCGAATTACAATACTGTATAGATAACATTACCGTGTCTTTTTTTTTTATGCCTGATAAGTTAGCCGTTGACCACTATCTCACCTGATGGTAAGTGATGATGTGGTCGAAGATGTTGTACAGGCTAACCTAGAATTACTGGCTCTCAAGGACAGCTGCCGGAACACACCGTTAGGTGCTTGGCGACAGATTTTCAACTTGAGGGTGGTAGCTAGCCAGGCGGGCATTCGCAAAGTGCCCTACCACCATGCTGTAACGACTGCCATCCTAAGACAACAACCGGGACCGACGGCTTAACGTGCCCTCCGAAGCACGGAAGCGCTCAGTAGTAATGTCACCAGCGGTCACCCATCCAACTCCTGACCGCGGCGGACGGTGCTTAACTTTGCTGATCGATTCAGAATGGCTAAACAAACTTCGCTACGAGCGCTTCACTTGAGTGTCATTAGAGTTCCATCACCAAAGAGCAAAACTGAGCCCTATTATGTTGTATGTCTGTCTTTTTATCCGTCCATCCGTATGTCACGAGTTACAAACCCGACGTTATGATATTTTGTGTATTACTTTAACCCAATGATGAATATTGTACTAGATATAAATTAAAGTATTGTTAAGGGGCTCCAATAATGAGAAGGTAGCCAAAATAAATCTTTTTTGCTATCTGGCCAATGTGGTCCAAAATAGTCACGCCACATCAACATACCAGCTCGTCTAGAATTCATTAGAATAGAAGAGTATAGAATAGAATATCGTTCATTCGCATAAAAAGTAGGTACAAACATTGACCTATATATACTAGACGTGACATCTCAAACAAGGATAGTCGACCGGTGCAAATAATATACTGGCCGCGGCATACTCTATCCCACACGTAGCTGGGCACTCGTAAAAATTACACGCGCTTTATGTTCGAATATTGTGTATTATCAATTGTGTATTTGAATACACAATTTTCGAACGTAAAGCGCGTGTAATCTCTACGATTACCCAACTGCGTGTGGGGGAGAGTATGCCGGCCAGCATACTTGCACTGGTCGACTATCCTCGTTTGAGATATCGAGTCTAGTATATATGGGTCAATGGGTACAAACGATGCAAACAATGATTTTGTACATTTGAGAAGAGTGTCTTGCACATTTTGTCAAAGTGTGATATGCAAACATTAAATTAATAACAATACTGAATATTACAAGTTAACATTTCAATTATTTCACTTCATTTTTATCATCATTATCATTATTTACATACAAATTATGTCATTTTATTAAATCAATTATTGAATCAAACATAAATGTACTCGTATGAAGCCACTTTAACTATTCTCGTTTATACGACTTTAGGTCTAACTTTCTCAAGTGTTCGGGCATTGTACACTTTTATGCACATGCTATGGCATTGTCTACGATACAACGCTGTTTTATTTAGTTTGTTTTATTTATTTATTTACACATGTCAATAACCAGCCCGAGTCGATTTCTAGAATTTGTTGGGTAGAATCATAATGCCCTCGTAAAGTACTGTTGATTTGTTTTGGCAAATATTGCCAGTTCATATATATACATACATGGTAAATGTAAAATGTGAAGTTTCTTAAAAAGAGGTTTATACGACTCAAAAGATGGCTTAACACATAATGCAAATACACATTTTTTTTAACCACGAACACCTCATCAACGTCTGCTGAGTTACCCCAAAACAATGAACCTAATTTAAGAGCAGACGAGCAGATGTTTGTTTTAATCTCATCACAAAAACGTAACGATTGATTTTATAACATAGGTAACGAACCTGAGCTTTCCAAGTCAGATGACTGTCAATTAATATTCCAAAAAAAATGGTTTCTCTTGCTTCTTTAATATTTATATTATTATAGGAGATATTTAGATCAAGAGGCTTGCAATAATTTTAAAATTGTAAGTAATAAGTTTTTTTTCAGCATTATTATAAATAGTTAGCAGTTACCTAACCAGCTAGTCACATCATTAATTGAATATTTATATACAATATTTAAATAAGAAGTTATAATAGAAATGTCACCTGCAAATGAGGTACATTTATATGTCAGGTATCATTTTATATACCTAGTAGAAAAGCCAAGTAACTTATGTAAAGTACAAAAAATATTATTTTAAAAATAATGGAGTGCCACCAAAGTTGACAATTTCAGACTTTTTTTGCTATGGGTCTATCTCATACACTAAACAACGAGTAGTTAGAAATACCACATTTCGGCACATTTTGCACCAAATTCTCTATTTAATCAAAAATACTGAAATTGCCGTTTTAAATCTATTATTTATGTGTGTTCAAAATCATCAACGTATTTTACGGTCCTTTGCAATTGGGACCTAAATAGAGCGTGACCCGGCTAGCTTTCGCCCAGTTTTTTTTTTATATTAGACACTACCCTTCTTAAAACAATGACAAACATGATGTAAATGAATCCTTATGCCTCCATAAGATTCATTGGTAAGCATATGCCGCACAAAATTTCACCCCTTTATGTGTGTGTAAGCAGTTTTAGTAAAATGTCAAAATTGATTAAGAATTTCTGCATTCGTTAATTTTGAAGTATCAGCATAAAAATATTCTCGAATGCAATCTTAATAAGATATAAAGTCGTAAATATTTAATAAAAATTTATATTTTATCCATTGAGGGTCAGTACAGACCTACAATATGTTTTCTCCTGCAAAACATAAACATATAAGAAAATATGTTTTCTCTAAAAATACACAGAGCGTAATAAACCTCCTTGGAAAAGTTCGTATTGTGTGACACCTGCTACTTTTTGAGCAATCAGGGCTTGGACGATAAGACGGTAAGAAGCCAAATTTTGCGCATTTTTTTGTATTCCGAAAAAGTATTTATCAATATTTGTTTACACAACCGTAGTGAAACTTTAGTTTTTGATCTGATATTAGCAAATTAGGAATAAATTTCGATAATTTGATATGTCTATCCTACAGAATCTACAAATATTATAAAGGCAAAAGTTTGTGTGTTTGTTTGTTACCTCTTAACCAATACTGGCTTGAACTATTTGCATGAGATTCAGTATGCAGATAGCTTATACCTTAACTTAACAAAAAGGCTGCAGATCATTATCATCATCATCAGCGTTTCCCATCAGTGCGATAAAAACTGTGAAAAAATAGCTAGCTCTAGCTACAGTATTTTGTCCAAAACATGGCTATATAGAACCACATCAATCATCTCATTTTCCTCAGCATGCTCATTTTCACTCTTCAATAAAGATAAAATTTCAAGAATATGGTACCTACAAAATAAAATATACAAAAAATTTATTATGGTTTTTGTTGGTTGGTTAATTGTTATGGTTGATGGTTGGTATGTGATTTTATAAATGGCCACGAACACACATGTGCTATTCCAGCCATCATTTATGTAAACAGCGGGTAACACCGCGGGGCGCAGCTACTGTATTCATACAGATATAAAAGTATATAATATATACTTAAATTTCTTCCAGACAGTGATTGCTCATAAACTATGTTGCAAAGAGTTATCTTTGACTTACTTCTACATATTCAAAGTAAGTGCAATATCAAAAAGAATCATAAATGCAGGTTTGCGATTCCATCTAGGAGAGATAGACACTCGAGACTAAAATGATTCCAAATTGAATGTTTTTTTGACAAATGCATACCAAATTACCCATAGTTGCGTCAGTCCAACTCGAACTATGACTGTTTTTTTCTTAATAGAAAAAACTGTAATACAAATTGTTATGGATAGAACGAAGATAGTGAGATCGTGCCTACATATGTTTATGTATGTAACTAGATATGTACCGTGCGGTTGCCGAGTAATGGCATCGTCACCGCAATAGTTTCAATGTGCTCTCTTATGTAACTCAAGATTAAAGCTATATAAAGTGTATCAAACTCTTTTAATTATCCACGGCCCAGCACAAATTACCGTCAAACTATAGGTGCTGTACAACAACAAATATCGAACACCAGCGACGTGTGAGTTACTTCGCGCAATGGATCCCAAAGTGAATGAAACAAGACATATAAGATAAATACTTTGAGTGTTGTTTGTTACATGCTACGCGAATACAGCGGACAGGTATATATGAGTGGCCCTCATAAACCCAAAAAATGAATAGATTCTCAAAAAACACATACCTAAGTATATTTTTTAACATATTTGCATGAAAATGCCTTCCAGTTTAGTTTTAACTAGCTGTCAGCAGACTGTCCAAGGAGGTTTTTTTGCATTATTAATTTTCCTTAGAATAACCAATCAAAGAGCTTCTCATTTTAGAATTA
The DNA here is from genome assembly GCA_963854805.1 of Plagodis dolabraria. NCBI lineage: Eukaryota > Metazoa > Arthropoda > Insecta > Lepidoptera > Geometridae > Plagodis > Plagodis dolabraria. Next base: position 1,169,637 of record OY978453.1, on the reverse strand, counting down.
AAAATCACTTTTTTATTACTCTTTACTGTTAGCGGTATGACGTTAATGGTTTTCACCCTTTTTTTTACAAAATCTGCGTGCACCTTTTCTTTTTTTATACCTGATAGGTTTGCCTTCTTTGACCACTATCTCACCTGATGGTATGTGATGATGTGGTCGAAGATGTTGTTCATAACCTAGAATTACTGGCTCTCAAGGACAGCAGCCGGAACACACCGTTAGGTGCTTGGCGACAGATTTTCTACTTGAGGGTGGTAGCTAGCCAGGCGGGCATTCGTAAAATGCCCTACCACCATGCTATAATGACTGCCATCTGAAGACAACAACCGGGACCGACGGCTTAACGTGCCCTCCGAAGCACGGAAGCGCTCAATAGTAATGTCACCAGCGGTCAAGTCAGTGTCAGTCCAACTCATGACCGAGGCCGACTTTGCTTAACTTTGCTGATCGGTTCAGAATGGCTAAGCAAACTTCGCTACGAGCGCTTTACAAAATTATTCGATTAGTGATAATATAATGAAGAAGTCACTCAAAAATGTATTGAAGATAGTCGTATGACACTCATGATACATTCATTATGCCAATCTCTGCTTGATCTATTACAGCCGCCTACGAATTAGGTATACAAGCCTTATAATTCCTCGCCTACGGATTAGGTATACAAGCCTTAACATTCTTCGCCTACGGATTAGGTATACAAGCTTTAACATTCCTCGCCTACGGGTTAGATATACAAACCTGAACGTTCCTCGCCTACGGATTAGATATACAAGCCTGAACGTTCCTCGCCTACGGATTAGATATACAAGCCTGAACGTTCCTCGCCTACGGATTAGATATACAAGCCTAATCATTCTTCGTCTACGGATTAGGTATACAAGCCTTATCATTCCTCGCCTACGGATTAGGTATACAAGCCTAATCATTCTTCGTCTACGGATTAGGTATACAAGCCTTATCATTCCTCGCCTACGGATTAGGTATACAAGCCTAATCATTCTTCGTCTACGGATTAGGTATACAAGCCTTATCATTCCTCGCCTACGGATTAGGTATACAAGCCTAATCAATAATATAATAATAATAATAATAATATTTATTTCTTCAATTTAAAGTACTTAAACATAAAATAGTGTGTCGGTGTCCGGACAAGTTATTCTGTTTCCCGGATACCGACGTCTTCCCGCGGTGTTAACTAATTATACATACTACATAAGACTAGTAATACTAATATTACTAGGCACTAAATAACATAATATTTATAGTAAAAGATCTACAATAAAATACAAAAGAACATTCGCATTTCCTAACAATTTTACACAAAATAGCCTGCAATTATTAAATGTTTGCGTAGTGCAGTAGGACAATAACTAAAGTAGGTAGGTACCTACCTACTTATAAAATACTTACAGATAGGCAAGAACGATGATATCATAAATCATAATACAATACAATGTAAGTAGTGGGTAGGATTGAGCTGTGCGTGTGCCGAGTCGAAGTGCATACTAGTAACTCTCAAAACTGGTCAGGTTAGTTTTATGTTATAAGTTGACTCCTTCACATTCAGTTTGATCGTTTCTAGAAACACTACTCGTACCATGATTAGTTATGCTAAAATTGCTTAATTTACTTGAGTTCTGTCAGGAAAAAAACAAATGAATAATCAGCAGCAAGGTAGGAAGTTCTAATAAATATGCAATAAATGATTAGTTAACAGTATAAGAGTAATAACTGGTACAAATAGGTAAGCAGGACTTTAGTGGAGTATAGGTGTTGTGCATGGCAAGATCAAGTTAAGCTCGCTGCTCGTTGTTTACACTGCTACATTACGAGTAGCATAGATAATGAAGTTCTTTGTACAACATAAAAGTACATAGTACATTACATATATGAGTAGGTATTTCTAGATACAAAATACGTAGACCACAAGTGTGATACCAATTATACATGATTTTATATATGTATACATGTATGCAACCAAGTACGTGGGTGAGAGTGTGTGTATCTAATTGTAATAAAAGTGTTTATACACATACAGACACACACACTCCAAAAACAATACATACATATTATAGCATTCTAAGATTTAGTTCGTTGTAAAATAAATTCCAATGTCAGTAGACTAAATATTCATTTTAAGTAACTTTTCCGTATTCTCATAATTCAGATTAAGTAACCACGATTTAAGTTTTGCTTTGCAATTGTATTTACTGAGTGAGGATAAAATCAATACTTTATTAAGTCGGTTATATAGGTAAGGAGATAAATAACAATGTTGAGTTTCTGTAAATTTGGTTCTGTATCTGTTGGAATTAATACGCTTTATGCGTCTGTGTTTTCTGTGTGCACACGTTATATCAAAGGGTATTTTCGTATGTTGATATAGTATTATGTTTAGGATGAATAGCTGCCTAACCGTTAAAACTTTGCAAAGCTTATATAATTCGATAGTTGGGAAACGATATCTCTTAAACATGATTACCTTTAGGACCGAGCGCTGAGCCCGTTCGAGTGGTAAAACGTGTGATTTGAATGCACCACCCCATGCGGTTATGCAATAAGATACTATTGATTGACAGAGGGATATGTAGATTGATTTAATGAGAGTTTGACTCGCCACGTACCTCAATTTTTTGAAAATCCATATGAGCTTCCTAACACGTGATGCTATCATATTTATATGGGGTGACCAGGATAAGCGTTGATCCATCACAACTCCTAGATATTTCATTTCAGAGACTTTCTCTATCGTAGGACAAGCACAAGACTGTGATTCCGAGCAATTATGAACCTTTATGCTAAAATAACATGGTGGATCGCTGTTAGCACGTAGAGCAAACGCTATATATTTGGTTTTGGCAACATTCAGTGTTAGGAGATTATCCTTCAACCATTGGGACACGATGCTCATGCCGTTTTCAGCAGCAGCGTAAGCAGCTGACCAAGTCTCTCCCTGAAATACCAATGCTGTGTCATCCGCATACGTAAAAATTTTTGTGTTGTTGATTCGCATATTACACAGGTCATTTATATAAATTAAGAAGAGGCTTGGTCCTAAAATTGATCCCTGTGGGACTCCGTAGGTAATTTTGTCTTCTTCGCTAGTATAGTTACCTATCTTTACTATCTGATGTCTATTTGTTAAATAATCTTTGTAAATTTTCAGACAATTTCCACGTATACCTATTCTCTCCAGCTTGTTGACAAGGAGAGGGATTGACACGGAATCGAAGGCTTTTGCCAAATCGAGAAAAACTACCAAGCACTTGTTTTTACTATCTAGCGATTCTGATATTACGTCGCAAAGATCAATCACGGCGTTTTCAGTGGATCTTCCAGCCCTAAAACCAAACTGTTCGTTTGCTATCAAGTTATTTTTGTTTAGAAACGCTTTTAATCTATCATTTAGCAGTTTTTCGAACACTTTAGATAAGGCTGGCAGAACGGAAATTGGCCTGTAGTTACCGACACAGCACCGATCCCCACTCTTGTGTATTGGATAAACTATGGCTTTTTTAAGAACCAGTGGAAATCTACCTTGGTCGAGACAAAGATTAAATAATTTGACTAATGGAGGTGTTAGAATAGCATTAGCCATTTTTAAAAATCTGGGAGTGATATTGTCCCAACCAGCAGCAGAGCTAGTTTTCAAATTTAAAATAGTTCTTCTGACTTCGTCAATGTCAGTAGGGAGTATCACACATGAGTTGATGGGCGACTTAAGCTGGTTGTGTGTTTTTGATGTAGTAGTGTTATTACGGACGATGTTCTCAGCCAAAATTCGACCTACGCTGGAAAAGTAGTTATTTACTGCTGTAACAGATTCTTTTGGACTATGTTTCCATTGTAAAAGTTCATGTGATTGAGTTTTTTGAGAAGAAAAATGTGCGATATCCTTTATTGCCCTCCATGTCTGTTTAGTGTCATGGAGACAATTTTCAAGTTTCGTTTGATGATGTTTGTTACGAGCTTTGTTTACTAGTTCCGAACAAAAATATTTGTATCTATCGTATATAATCTTAAGTTTTTCATTTTTAGGTTCCTTTTTGTGATTGTGATGTAGTTTGTCTTTATGTTTTATACATCGCAAAATACCTTGCGTTATCCATGACTTGGCAGTACGCTGCTTTTTAGGTATTTTAATATTTTTTGTATGATGAGAGATGCACTCTGAAATTAAAAATATACAACTTTCAGCGATTTCATCCACATTATCGACATCGAATACCTTATTAAAATTTACATCCTTTAACTCACTTATTACATTATCCCACTCTGTTTTCACTTTATGCTTATTAGGTTTGTTTCTGATAGTTTCACGGTTTATACTCAATAATGCTGGTAAATGGTCTGTAATTTTAGTCTGTATAATGGTAACAAAAGACTTGAGGTTGGATTTGAGTAAAACGTGGTCTAAACAATTTTCTTCACGAGTAGGTAAGTCATAAGTTGGTAATAGTCCGTGTTCTAAAATCAGGTTAAGATAGTTACAAGTTTTTGTTTCAGAAAGACCATTCCTTATGTCAAGATTTACGTCTCCGAGAAGCGCCAGATTAGTAAAGTGTTTAAGTGATTTAAGTGTTGTATCCAATGAGTCAATAAAACTGTCAATAGTACGGAAAGAATCTGTAAATTCATCTGTAAATTCCCAGTATAGCAGTATCTGGTTTTATTTTAATGATGGTGCAATTAGCACCCTCAAATCCAGGTTCTTCAATCGTATATTCAAGGCTTGATCGTACAAATGTTACCACACCATCGTTTTGGTTTCGACAGTTTGTTGTACAATGACTTTGGAAGCCAACTAATGAAGGCAAGTTTTTATCTTTGTGAAGCCAACACTCAGTTAAGATGATAATATCACACGTAATTTGAAGTCTGTGTAATAGTATTTCTAGTGATATGAAGTTTTTATATATACTTCTGATATTCAGAGATAAAACCTTAATGCTGTTTTTGGTATCACCAATGTTATAAATACATTCTTCTGGGGTGCATATTGATGTCGTTGTAATATTCATAGAATCTAAATCTAAGAAAATATTGTTATTAACTGCCATTTTTATTGAATAACGTGCATTATAATCTTAAGCGACGAGCTGAGTGCAGCCGCGCTATAAACGCTAACCTGCACACATACGAGTATAATGCCACGGCCTCAAACCAGTTATTTGGCGAGTGAATAGATAAGACTTTTATGCAGTCTCGTATTTTGTAGTAGTAGAAGATGACGTCCTTAATTACGTGAAAAATAACTGGATTACTATGCTTAATCGATACAAAAGTTCGTGTATTGTTTTCCGCGTGGTTAGAGAACATTATGTTATACTGGCAGTTGTATAATTGTATGTTAAAAGACATAAACCTGTGTTGTTTTTGTGATTGTGTTTGTGGCACTATACTAGAATGTAGATATGGGTAAGTTGAAATTGTGAAGTTGAATCTTATGACAGATACCACATTAAAGTATGTTCTATGATTATTGTTTTGGAGTGAAGATTCCACATTCATATTGACAGTTAATTGAATATATAAATAATGACATGCTTTACTAATGTAAGTTGTAAGATAATGCATGCAGAGTGAGCTTATAATAATGTATGAGTATGTTAGATAATTTAACGAAATTATACATAAATACTTATACCAAATACGCGCACGGCTATAACAATGTGTTAGTGCTATCTCCTGGCAGATATTACGATAGATATACATTCTTTTCGATTTAAAGTTCTGAACACAGGACATAGTCCTAGGACTACTTATATTAACAGTAAGAAACAAAAATAATAGTCAAACGGTCTTCTTAAGCTGTTCTATTTGTTCTTCATCTTTCAATTGAAGTGCAGTGGAATTCTCAGTTTTGCGGATGTATACCTTGCCGTTCGCTGTCCAACAGTACTTGTATGTGCCAGTTTTGATCATTTGTCTTCCTAAGTAAAAAAGTCGTCGGTTTTTGTTGGTTAAATGCTCTCCGATAAAAATTGGCGTATTGCGATCTTTAATACCCAGGTGACCGGCAGAAAGTCGGTTAGTTGGATTATTCATGTTATGTACTTTAGCAGCTTTCATTATGGTATTTTTTGATGATGTACTATTCAGTTCAACGACAATAGGAGGGTGGCCCTCCTTCTTAGTAGACCAGCGAAAAATATCGCGTATGTCAAACTCAGTTTTGAGCGATTTTGATAAGTTTTGTATATAGTTTTGTAGGTCAGTTTTATTCTCCTTATCAATCTTAGGAACATTGCGGATCTCAATGCGAGAGCTAATAAATTTACGTGACAGATCGTCAAGTTGAGTCTCTAATGCTTCAATACGTTCATCTCGCTGAATAATCATCATCTTACACTCTGATACTTCCCTGGTCAGCTCCTGGTTTCTTGCAGCCAGATGGTCCATAGACTTCTCAATATCGCTCAGTTTATCTAGTTTTGAGTCAACCTTGTTAAGTCTCGTGGTCATGTCGTTTTTGAGGGATGTAATGGCTTTAAGCATTTCGTCCTTATATATCTTAAAATCGGATTGCCAGTCCGGCTCTTCAGGAACTCGTGGACGCTTAAACCTGGACGCTTTCCCTTTTTTTTCAGATTCGGAACCAGAGTTGTTCGGTGACTGAGACATTCTCGGAGGTAGTTAACTTCGTATGCTATTTCAGTTGCACTGATTAGGTGACACTTGTTGTCTTACTTGCACTCGTTAGGACTTGAATAATATATGATATTACGTTAACTCAAGTACGTATACAAGCCTAATCATTCTTCGTCTACGGATTAGGTATACAAGACTTATCATTCCTCGCCTACGGATTAAGTATACAAGCCTAATCATTCTTCGTCTACGGATTAGGTATACAAGCCTTATCATTCCTCGCCTACGGATTAGGTATACAAGCCTAATCATTCTTCGTCTACGGATTAGGTATACAAGCCTTATCATTCCTCGCCTACGGATTAGGTATACAAGCCTAATCATTCTTCGTCGACGGATTAGGTATACAAGCCTTATCATTCCTCGCCTACGGATTAGGTATACAAGCCTAATCATTCTTCGTCTACGGATTAGGTATACAAGCCTTATCATTCCTCGCCTACGGATTAGGTATACAAGCCTTAACATTCCTCGCCTACGGATTAGATATACAAGCCTGAACGTTCCTCGCCTACGGATTAGATATACAAGCCTGAACGTTCCTCGCCTACGGATTAGATATACAAGCCTAATCATTCTTCGTCTACGGATTAGGTATACAAGCCTTATCATTCCTCGCCTACGGATTAGGTATACAAGCCTAATCATTCTTCGTCTACGGATTAGGTATACAAGCCTTATCATTCCTCGCCTACGGATTAGGTATACAAGCCTAATCATTCTTCGTCTACGGATTAGGTATACAAGCCTTATCATTCCTCGCCTACGGATTAGGTATACAAGCCTAATCATTCTTCGTCTACGGATTAGGTATACAAGCCTTATCATTCCTCGCCTACGGTTTAGGTATACAAGCCTAATCATTCTTCGTCTACGGATTAGGTATACAAGCCTTATCATTCCTCGCCTACGGATTAGGTATACAAGCCTTATCATTCCTCGCCTTCGGCCCGGGCTTACAATACCGTAGCCTCGATTAGTGTTACATGTACTTATTAAAACTGCGCACACGTATCATAATTTTCAGTAAATAATGTAGAAAAAGTACATTTTTTTTATTTGAAAAGTAGAGTTATTGTCACGGATGTAAGTCATCGACTCCAACTTGGCATTAATTTTTACTAAGTACTACTCACGTTATTATTTAATAAAAAATAATATCTACCTACTACTAAGAAAATGTTGAACTAACTTTGTATAAGTACTAACTTACTATTAACTACTAACGAGGAACTAACTACTCTAAAGTGGATCCAGTAATAACAGGATCGTTGACTTTAGACTTTAGATATTTTATTTAGGTATATTAACATGCTGCTGGGTATACATGACAGTCACCCATTTCATACATGAAAAATGGTGTATTGTCAACCGTTCTTTCAATTGCAAAACAAAATTAAATAAAAAAGGGTAAAGATTACTTCTAGAACTAAAACATTAACAATTACTTCTTTATTATGGTTACTAAGTGATTATCGAGCTACAAGTTCCTTTTCCCGGTTACAAAATTCACTGCCTATCTAAGAAATTTCTGCGAAGTGCAGCGGAACAGATCGAAGGAGTGCTGTTGCCAAATAATAATAATATAATTTTTATTTTATTTTTATTTATTCGGAAAACAAACAGTGATATGTTACAAAGTTACTTATAAATGTATATAGCTTAGCACCATTTAAAAGTTATCACATATAGAAACTCAATTGTTACTTATCTGTTAAATTACAAAATTTAGGTACCATAAATCTTTTTACAAGTTTAAATATAGCATAGTTTATAAAAATAAAATTAATCAACACATTCAATAGTATCAAAACAGTAAACAATCAACACTAATTTGTTATATTTAGAAGTAACCAAAAAAAAACATAATAAACAATAAATCAGTCAGTTAGGTAAACGCATCAAACCAATTCTTCGAAATAGTTTTGCTAAAGGAATGTGTAGAAGTGTTGAATAAGTCCAGATTGGTAAAATCATGCAGTCTATTAAAACTATTAAGTGATCTAACGAGAAAAGAGTTTGATCTATATTTAGTATAGGTGTGAGGAACTTGAAGCGGGATTGGTTGTCTCTGTGTTTTTGTAGGAACTCTTAGACCTATCTAAGAGAGAAGGTATGGGGAGTCCACTTTTGATTGGGCTATTTTTGATAATAGTGTTATGTCTGCAATATTTCGTCTAACATGGAGAGGCAGTATATGGTGTCTCCTGCATCTCGCTTCATAATTATCATCGTAACTTTTGCATTTAAATTGTAGGTATCTCATAAATTTACGTTGAAAAGTTTCTATCCTATCGATGTAAACTTCATATTGAGGGTTCCAAATTTGTGAACAATACTCGAGGTTGTTTCGCACGTAAGAGCAATAAAGAATTTTTAATAATTTTACACTATTAAACTGTGAGCATGACCTTTTAATGAACCCCATAGACATGTTGGCTTTAGTAACGATTTTATCGATATGTTTCCCATAAGTTAACTTTGAGTCTTGAGTTATGCCTAAGTCACGTGTTTCGGCCAATATTTCTAGCTCTTGTCCTTACACCTTATATTTAAATTCTGTTATTACTGTTTTACGTGTAAAGATTACAGAGTGACATTTTGAAACATTCAGATCCAACTTGTTTAGGTGACAATATTCTTCGAGCCTACACAAGTCCTCCTGTAAGAGATGGCAATCATTCATGTAATGGATTTGTTTAAAAATCTTTATGACATCTGCATATAGAACAAAACACGAACTTATGTCATTATTGAATATGTTGAATAATAGTGGGCCTAATAGAGAGCCTTGAGGTACCCCGGAGGGTACGTCATTCCACATAGAGGAGTATCCATTAAGAACGACTGCTTGAGATCTGTTTACAATGTAAGAGGAAAACCACCTATATAAATTGCCATGGATACCAGCATAATAAAGTTTTTGTAATAGTATAGTATGGTCTATGCGATCAAAACATTTGCTGTAATCAGTAAAAATACAATCGACTTGCCCACCCGAATCCATACAATCGGTTGTATAATCGTTGAACAATAATAAGTTAGAAGTTGTAGAACGATTTCTCAGAAATCCATGTTGCTCAGATATAAAGGTAGCGGAAAAAGCTTTATATACTTGAGTATAGACTATTCGCTCGAATACTTTAGCAAAGATGCATATCTTCGAGATTGGTCTTATATGTATGTATAACATTTCTATTACCAAATAGGAGTTATAAAGGCAGACTTCCAAATTTTGGGAAATATACGGTCTTGTGAAGATCGTTTAAACAATATTGTAAGAGGTTTCGTCAGTGAATTAGAACATTTCAGGATAAAAAGTGGTGTTATCTTATCTGGTCCGGCCCCTTTTGTTAAATCTAAAGATTTAAATAATTTATATAAATCTTCTGGAATTATATCAATATCACTTAAGGTATTAATATAATTTGAGCATGATTCACGTGGTACCTGCTGAACGTCTTGATTAATGGTTGAGCTAAGATAAGTTGACTGACAATAGGTTGAGAAGAGAAGACAGATATCTTCGCCTGAATCTCCAGATTTTCCTTCGTATTTGAAAGAAGATGGTATAACGTTGGCATTCTTATTATAAGATTTTATATATGACCAAAATAGTCTAGGATTTTGTATAATTAAATCTTCGCATTTGATAAGGTAATTTTTATAACATTTAGCTTCTAATATTTTACTTCTTTTACGAAGTAAAGAAAAAGTATCATAATCTGCTTTATGGCCATATATAATATATTTATTATGAAACTTATACTTTTCTTTAATAACTTTTTTTAGGGGAGCTGTATACCACGGCGGAAAGGTAGTTGTCGGTGCAATTAGTTTAAAAGGTATATATTTTTCAATGATGTCATACAAACAATTGTAGAAATAGCTGATAGCGTTCTCTAACGGAATCGTAAGTAAATAGTCCCAGTCTATTTTATTTAATGACAGATTAATATTGTCGTAATCACCTGATTCATAATAATACTTTTTTCTGGGTTTAGGTTTGAGCATGTCAGAGGACATAAAGTTTAAAATTATATTTAGTGGTTTATGGTGTAAGTCTGCTGGCACTAAAGGATCATCGCAAGCCGTTACATGCAAGTTATGATTACACAACATCAAGTCCAAAACACGGTTGTTAACGTTGTAGCAAAAAATAAATTGCTTTAGGTTACATTCCGATAGGGTATCAAAAATTATATCCCGATTGTGACCCGCGTATTGCGGGTCACAAACGGGAGTCCAATGAATATTCGGCAAATTAAAATCTCCCATAATAACAAATATATCATTTGGACACGGGCTTGTTATAAACGATAGTTTTTCAGTAAAGTTACTTAGTTGCGTGTTAAATGTAAAACCAAATTTTTCATCGCATAGATAAATTGTACAAAAATGTATATTGTTAAAGTTAGTATTTTTATTTTTGTGAGTGACAGTAACCCTTATAACCGTAATATCTTCTGCGGATGAAGACCATTCCGGGCGGAATAACCAACAAGTAACCGCAACGCCCGGTACAGCAGAATGTGGTGCTCTGGAGTAATACTTAGTTTAAGCAGTGATGGCTCAGTGGCGTTGACTATAGACTGCCGCGCAGCAGGTACATTGTTCGAATCCCGCCGCGGGCTTGAGCTTCACCGCATAGTGAAAGGGCATTTTGCGAATTCCGGACTGGCTAGCGAACCACCCTTAAGTAGAAAATATGTCGCCAAGCACTTAACAGCTGTCCGGCAGCTGTCCTTGAGAACCAGCGAAATTACAGACATGACAAAACTATGTCTCAAGGTGAGGGGCGCAGTGCAATTCGGGACTAGTGACGAAATGCATTCCCCGTGGGGTGCCGGGCTAGAATGTCACCCCCCCATCTCTTCCCGTGGGTGTCGTAAAAGGCGACTAAGGGAAAAATACCGGAAGGTGGGCAGCAGCGCCTTCTGAGAAATTAACACCATTTACTGCGATCCCCAAGACGCCTGCCAAGCGTGGGGATTATGGCAAAACCCCCCCTATGATTAGCACAAAAACAATTCGGCCCCCAGTCCCCGGCAGCTCTATTATTCCTGGCCCTGGTAGCGGGCCAGGTAACGGTGGAGCAGGGGGTGCGAAGAATCTCCGGAAGATGCCCGGCTACCGCACTCAAACACGACGACCCTTGGCCCTGGCAACACACAACATACGTACGCTCAGGGAGGACTACAAGATTGTCGAGCTGGAGGAAGAATTAAACAAGTTACGCTGGGATGTCATGGGGTTATCGGAAGTCCGAAGACAGGGACAGGACACCGTTATCCTTGACTCAGGTAACTTGTTATTCTACCGGGAAGGTCACCAAAAGTCTCAGGGTGGTGTTGGGTTTCTCGTCCGGAAGTCCCTTGTTAACAATGTTGTCAAAGTCGAAAGTGTGTCGAGCAGGGTAGCGTACCTTATACTCAGAATCACCAAACGGTATTCGCTGAAGGTCATACAGGTTTACGCACCGACCTCGAGCCGCTCAGATGATGAAGTAGAGGCTATGTATGAGGAGATATCTGAAGCCATACATGCCTCCGAAACATACTTCACCGTTGTTATGGGGGACTTCAACGCTAAGTTGGGCACACGGAATGGCGATGAGTTGAGAGTGGGGCCATTTGGATATGGGCAGCGGAACCAGAGGGGCCAGCGGCTGGTCGACTTCATGGAGAAGGAGGGACTCTTTGCGATGAACTCCTTCTTCGAGAAGCGACCATCCAGGAAGTGGACGTGGATAAGCCCCGATGGTTCAACAAAAAATGAGATCGAGTTTATCATGACGACCAGGAAGCAAATATTCAATGATGTCTCTGTGATCCATAAGGTGAAAACCGGTAGCGATCACCGTATCGTTAGAGGCACATTGAATATCAATGTAAAGCTTGAGAGGTCCCGTCTGATAAACTCCACGCTCCGTCCTGGCGTTGCCCAAATTCAAAACCCCGAGAGCTTTCAACTTGAACTACATAACCGCTTCCAGTGCCTAGCTGAATGCGAAACAGTGGACGAGATAAACAACGGGTTGGTGGAAGCTGTCCAAGCGGTGGGGTCTAAGTTCTTTAAGACCCCCCGCCGAAACAAACCGAAGAAACTCTCAGAAGAAACCATCAAGTTGATGGAAGACCGGAGTGAGATGAGACTGCAATCTTCAGCTGATATGTCGAACTACGGCAAGCTCAATAGACGAATTTCGAAGGCACTGCGACACGACTTGCGCGCCTTTAATACAAATCGTATTAAGGTCGCAATCGAGCGTAACCAAGGTTCCAAAGTGTTCGCAAAAAATTCGTCTATAGGACAAAGCCAAATGACCAAGCTGAAGATCGACGATGGCAGAATCATCTCATCAAAACCGGAGATTCTGAGAGAGCTTGAGAGGTTTTATGGACAGTTATACACCTCGACACAAGAACCCGTTGTCAGTACAGCTCAGGACAAGAGAGCTAAACTGACCCGACACTATACCGAAGACATCCCGGACATCAGCCTATACGAGATTAGAATGGCTCTCAAGCAGCTTAAGAACAACAAGGCGCCAGGTGATGACGGAATCACGACAGAACTTCTGAGAGCGGGTGGAAAACCGGTACTCTTAGTCCTCCAGAAGTTATTTAATTCCGTCATCCTTGAAGGTAAAACGCCAGAAGCATGGAACAGAAGTGTAGTGGTACTGTTCTTCAAAAAAGGTGACAAGACCTTGTTGAAGAACTACAGGCCCATTTCACTTCTAAGCCATGTTTATAAGCTGTTTTCGAGAGTCATTACGAATCGTCTTGCTCGTAGGTTTGATGACTTCCAGCCTCCCGAACAAGCCGGGTTCCGAAAAGGCTTTAGTACCATAGACCACATACATACGCTCCGCCAGATTATACAGAAGACTGAGGAGTATAATCGGCCATTATGTTTAGCGTTTGTGGACTATGAAAAAGCCTTCGATTCAATCGAAACCTGGGCCGTACTGCAGTCTCTTCAGCGATGCCAAATTGACTATAGGTACATCGAAGCGCTGAAGTGTTTGTATAGGAACGCCACCATGTCGATTCGACTACAGGACAAGAGCACGGAACCAATCCAACTGCAGCGAGGCGTGCGACAGGGAGACGTTATTTCTCCGAAACTGTTCACGAATGCGTTGGAGGACGTTTTTAAGCTCTTGAACTGGAAAGAATTCGGCATCAACATCTATGGCGAATACATCACTCACCTTCGTTTCGCCGATGACATAGTCATAATGGCAGAGTCGCTTGAAGAACTCAGTACAATGCTCAGCGACCTCAGTAGAGTTTCCCAGCAGGTGGGTCTTAAAATGAACATGGACAAGACGAAAATTATGTCTAATGTCCATGTTGCACCCGTACCAGTAGTTGTTGGGAACGATACGCTCGAAGTTGTTGACCATTACATATACCTCGGACAGACTGTCCAGTTAGGTAGGTCCAACTTTGACAAAGAGGTCGCCCGAAGAATCCAACTCGGATGGGCAGCGTTCGGGAAGTTACGCGACATCTTCTCGTCGAAGATCCCGCAAAGCCTGAAGACCAAAGTCTTCAACCAGTGTGTGTTGCCAGTGATGACTTATGGCACTGAGACGTGGTCCTTAACTGTGGCCCTTATGGACAAGCTCAGAGTCGCTCAACGAGCTATGGAGAGAGCTATGCTCGGAGTTTCTTTGCGCGATAAAATCCGGAACGTGGATATTCGCCAAAGAACCAAAGTCACGGACATAGCTCTCAGAATCTGCAAGTTGAAGTGGCAATGGGCGGGCCACATTGCTCGTAGAACTGACAACCGTTGGGGAAGAAAGGTTCTCGAGTGGTTACCACACTACACCGGAAGACGTAGAGTTGGTAGGCCCCCCACTAGGTGGACTGACGACATCGTGAAAGTCGCTGGTAGCCAATGGTTACAAGTGGCTAATAGCCGTTCTTTGTGGCGCTCTATGGGGGAGGCCTTTGTTCAACAGTGGACGTCTTCCGGCTGATGATGATGATGATGATGATGACGAAATGCATCTGTTATAGAGGCAGAGGTTAGTCCGCTTTACATCAGGTGGGCCTCAAGTTTGGTTTGTCGCAATAAAAAAGCCTCTCAACTGAAACAATTATTTGCTATGCGAGCATAATTTTGACTGTAGGTATCATCCGATCATGACGTTTTTTTTTTTATCTGTTGAGTAGAGTACAAATCTATGTTGGTTTCGTCAAAATTTCATCAACATCAGTAGGTATATTAGTTTTTTTAGTATTATACAGGCAATCCATGGCTTGGTCGATTAACAGCATTGTATATAGCAACTTCAAAATGGATGGGGTACCTAATGAAATTGTAAGAAAAATAGACATAGACTAAAGTCTATGTCTGTTTTAAACATTACATAAATGTAATAGTGGCGAAAGAAGCAAGACGCCCACCTGATGTTAAGCGGATTAACCTCTGCCTATAACAACTGCATTTCGGCATGTGACGAATAGCACTGCGCCCGTCACATTGAGACATACAGTTGTTAAGTCTCATGTGCCTATAATTTTAAATATTGTATTTTTCTTTTTTTTTGAGCAGATCTCTGCAACGAATGGCATTTGTATGATTAGCTCACTCGTACTTTAAGTTTCGAATAGGTCGTTAATTTGAACTTCGTGAAATTTGGCAGTAGGTAGTTTTTTTTTTTTTTTTTTTTTTTTTTTTTCAGTAGGTAGGAGGAAATCCTCATGGATACCAGGGCGTTGCTGCTTGTATGCTTGATCCAAGCGCCAACCCCCTGGTGATGTCCGACTCCGTCAGTTGCCTGACGACCTACGGACTAAAACCATCCTCCCTCTTTGTTTCCTACCCCTACTTAATATGGGGTACCCTTACGATCTTTATTTATGGTTTTATATATATATATATTCTATATATCTTTCTTTATTTATTATTGTCATATAATTATTATTGTTACTTTTTTTTTAACTATATTTATTATGTGCAGACATTTATGAATACATTATATGTACCTGCGTTGGGAAAGGGCTTAACTCACATTTCAATATTAATGACTGGCTATTTTATTCTGAGTATCCATATTTGCTTTGTCCTATCCCAACGGAAAAATTCACAATTTTCAAGCAAATTTAAGTACCTATCTTATGTAACTCCTTATATTTTTGTCCGTGAGGAAAGTAATTTCCTGTTTCATAAAGTTTTATTCCGCTGTTATTGTTTACTTTTCCCTTTATTTATTTATTTTTATTCTGATTTGGCCCTTGACCTTTCCTAACGGACAAGTGGGGAATTTCATAAATGAGAGGAATTTCATTATTCTACAATATTACAAAACAAAACTTATTTAATAACATGCGTATGCCAGCTTTCTTAGTCATGCCTGATTTCCAGGCATGACAAGGTGCCAGCACTGAGACATGCAAGGGGCAAACACAATTTACCGTGTATAATTTGTAAATTGTCTTTGTCCTTATTATCAGAGGTCCTCTCCTCAAAGATCCATTACATTAGATTTGGAATTTGAGTTATTTTCTATTACTTCAATTCACATTTCATTGAATAGTGTTTATTGATAATTTACTTAATTACCTACTCTTTTTAACTTTCAATCATTGCAAAAGGTTGGTAAGTATAGACTATTGAGGCAACAAATACTTATTTTTAGTGTAATAAGAATGTAGTCTCTCATAATTACTGAAATTGGCACCTTACTTTACTTTTAAAATTTGTATACATCAATAAAAATCACTTTGCATAATTAATAACATTATTTATCAGTATGTACAATTGACGTAGGATTAATTACATTATTTACTTTTTGTAATAAATAATAAATAAATAAATTACATAGTTTATTATAATTGAATATTCTGCGTTATAACATTAAGGTTATGAACAATGAATTAAATTGATAAATTTCCGATACAATATATCTCTATTTAACTATCCAAATTAATTAATTAAATAGAAAATAAACAAATAATGGAATCCAATAAATAGAAATCAAACATATATATGTGTAATAAAAAGGAACTAGACTAATTATGTGTGTTGAGTGGTTAGACTGTTGAGCCATTTGATCTGGCCACCTTCAACACTACACATTCAGCATATTATAAAAAAGTGGTACGGCAGTTGTCGTCATCAATCAAGGAGGCTAAATTATCGTGACTAATTTGTTGGCAAATTCTGGACTCGCAGTTGAATCTGAAGATGCCAAATCTAGGGCAGTCAAATAAAACGTGAAATATTGTTTCTTCAGTCGCTGAGTCACATAAACACACAGGCGAAGGGGCAAGCTTAAATCTGTGTAAGTAATTAATGAGTAGCGTCTGGCAGTAGGTAGTTAATGAGTAGCATCTGGCTGTACATTTGGCACACGACAGGGCTCGTAGCCAACCTTACACGATTACTACTAACAGTATGGTGGCGTGAGGAAAGCGGTTGGAAAATATTAACTTACAAACTTTTAACAGTAACTGTGTTGTTAGAGAGCGTATGGTAATTATAAAATGTGGAATTGTGGAATCATTATTACACTAAACATATTGTACCCTACCCCTTATGTTGTAAGTACGAGAGTGATTTATCTATCATAATAAGGCATTTTTTAAATTTCTGTGTGAACTGAATTAATCCGAAGTAGTTGAAATGCACAAAGTACAGCGATCTTATTTATTGCATATTATTAATGTTCAATACAAACACGATTTTTAGACACGCCTGCATAAGTGCCTCTTTGCATATATAAAAATGCAGCTGTAGGTACGTACTTAATATGTTTTTATTTTTTTCTAAAATCTCCAACTGAAAATTTACCTACGTAATACCTACAATATGCCTACTTATTTCAAGTATTTAATTTGAAAAACATCGCTATTATTTCACCAGTGACATTAAGTGAAAACATTATATCAGTACCTACCTATAACTGGTATATATAACTCTTAAAAATATTAAAATACATAGTGAATTGTTGCAGTCTTTACCTTGTATATAATTAAAACAACTTAATATTCCGAATTAAAGAATCAGTTAACATATTGAGTTATATCGACCTGTCACCTGGCCTCCTCAACCAGCAGCGCCCGCATCGAGATAAACATTGCGTATTGACTAATACATGTTCAATCTACTAAAGTACCCCTATACTCAAGATAGGCATATGAAGGCTCCTCAGATCAATCGAAAGGCGAAGAGCAATCATTCAAGCAGAGAGTCCTCCGCATCCCACCTAGTGGCTTTCACTTATCGAATCCCTTCAGGCTTTTATGCTGGGGTTACATGGGGCCAGTTCACACTATTTTTCTTATTCCTTTACTTATCCCCCGCTGATTGGTGACCGCACCATGTGTTTTTTAGAAGGTCATCTAGTGGTACGTGATCACCGTCGCCCACGAACATCCGCAACACCAGAGCTATCAGGTATGCGTTTCAGGCCTTGAGAAGGGAATATGCTCTTTTCTTTAAAGCTCCAAAATAGCATCAGTTCTGAAATACTTTAAATGCGAGCTGATCCCACATAGTGGCAGTACGGAGCAGAACTTCGAAAAATTTCGAGGGAATTGTGCAGTTGTGAAGTTCCAGATATCGATTTTAAATTGGTGAAACATAAATCCGTAATTTTCTTCCACTCTCCTGATTATTTGTCTTTTCAATAGCTTCATTTTTCATGCAGTCCATCCATGCTTTCTTTTGCATTCTTCTGCCCCGTCCGCGTATGTGACCGTTGATATTTATATTAAACACTCTTTTAGTCATATGTTTTCATCCCTCTTCGTAACATGGCTTGCTGAATTACTGCTCTTTAACTTTTCTTTCACTGCTACTACTTTCAAGCTTCTCTATCAAACGAGTCTTTATTAAGCGGTGTAACCTATATCTATATCAGATGTATTTCATCACAAGTGATGAAACTGCACTGCGCCCGTCACCCTGAGACATACAGATGTTAAGTCTCATATACCCGTGTGGCCCGCGTGTGTCTGTGATATCGCGCTCCCTTGGAGCTATTCAGTAAAAATGAAGTAAAACTTTCAAAGGTTTACTTAATATAATAATATTATATAAATCGGTTTTTACAGATCGTTAATGAGTTTAATTCACCTGGTTAGAGACATAAATAGCTTCAAGCAAAGCGATAAGAAGTGCCTAAAGTATAAAATTTTCAAAAGGGACAATGAATACCTTATAGTACCTACTTACCCTTTAAGTAGTAAGTATATCAATGAAAAGTAGTAAATAGTAGAATAATTATTAAAAAATAACGAATCCAGTATATTACTGAATAATATGACATAACTTGTTGAAGTTGGAACCATGCTGACTCAGTATACTCTATGAGCTCATATTGTTATGGCCAAACTTCCACAAGTTAATTGAGTGTAACTTAAAAACAGCTCAACAAATGTTGATGAAATTAATATAAAAGCAACTTGAAAGCATTCTATAACTAATCATAAAATAGTCAAGATCACCTAGATTCATTAAAGATGTATTGTTATACATAAAACATATGATAATATCGGTAGCCGTCGACTTGAGAACTTCTTACTTTTTTTTGGAAGTTGGTTAAATTTTTTTTTAAGGACATCAAGCCAACTCGCAGTCTCACGGTGAACTACTAGTATAATTATTATCGAGTAATATTTTCCAAAAGTACTTACTCCAGTACTGGCTCAGTCCGATTTTCCTTCACTTCAATGCCTCTTTTTATCCACTTCTTATGCTGGCTGTACAGTACTTAGAGGGCAAAATGGCGGACTCATATTTACCCGTTTTCATACGCAGCAAGCCGGGCCGGGGGCGCACGGCCCCTCTATGTAAACATTCAGAATAAAAATGCGCCATTACTATTTGCATTCATATCTAAAGAAAACATACATGCTAAATATTGCGAGAACAATTTTCTATCAATATATCCAATCTAAATGAAACCGCAGAACCCTACGCATAAGGTTCACTTTTCTAAATCCGATAGAAAACCCATTCGTGAATTCAAATGCACAAAGCGTGAATGCGTGTCGTCCGTCTCCCTTTGACTGGTTAAAAATGTAGTTGTGTCCTGCTCTAGCAGCAAGTAAAAGGTGGGATGATTGAGATGTAACTGCCAACTGCCACTGGTCCCATTATACTCATTGAGAGAATTCCATGATATCGACCAGAATGTTATCGATAAAAATATACTAATAATATTAAAAATATATATATTGGGAATCAATATCAATTTCAAACAAACAAGTATGTTTGTTAAGTAAAAGAAAGTACTTTTTTTCTATTATTGTCCTTGGAATTTTCATCTAGTTGCATTAAAATTTGGTCAGCAATGGCTTGGTGTTATATCATGGTGATACGATATTTATTTATTCAATACAAATAACAGTAAAATCTTAACCCAATAGAGTAAGTAAAAAAATATTAAGAAAAAACATCATTTTTACCACTTAAATATACTAAATTTAATGTTCAATCGAATAAATCTATTTTTTCAGAAGCACAACGTTCTATGGCGAATTGGTAGCGAATTAGTGGGAGCCCGGGGCACCGTTTACCAAAATCTCGTCTCACTTAGCTCCAACCACTAGCTCTGTCGCCGACCACCTAGCAGTTGTTTTAGCTTTTAGATGCTAACAACTTCTGTCACATATTGATAGGATACCAATAAAAGGCTATTAAATTCACTACTATATATAAAACTAGCTCTCCGGCTGCGGCTCCGCCCACGCATGTATGAGTTATAGCGCAAAACCATTGACCTCTTTTTGCGCAGTTAAAAAAAAACTATCTTATGTCCTTCCCCGGGTTTCAAATTTCCATACATAATTTCATCTAAATCGGTTCAGTAGTTTTTTTTGTTACATACAAAAATTCAAAAATAAAAATATTTCCTCTTTAAAATATTAGTGTAGATGATTAATTAATGTAGATATATAGTAGTGAATTAATTAGTCGATGCCAAAAGGAGGGGTTTATTTCTTCATTTTCTCTATATGTAGATACCTATTATATTATTTCGTGATCACATGCCTACGTACATAACTTAAGTAAGTTGAAACGTATCATATATTTTACAAAAATACGACACGATAACTCTTTACTTAAAAAGTACTGATATCGATAAAACTATTTCACCTCACTATCATCCCTGGCGTCCGTTCATCCAACCATAACTAATAGTCGTGAATAAATCGCTGGAGTCGGCATAAAGACCGTTTTTTCTACTGTGAGCTGTCGGACCAATCACAGCGTGCCTTCACGACATGGCTCCGCCAATCAGCGGCCGAGTTTTCAGAAAAGAAACTCAAAATTATGCGCGGCTCAATTCACCACTCGTGTTTTCACATCAGCCTTGGGCTTTAGGTCGCGGTTTTATAAACAAAATACATTTGTACTCGTCTATTACATTTTGAACTTTATTCTTTCAGTAACAGGGCTCGGGAACCGTGCTGATGTTGAGTTCTGGAGGTAGAGAAGCAGAGGAAGGGTGGCAGTGATTTTGATTACGATTGCAAATGGCGTCGGACTAGGGAACACGTACCTACTGTTAATCAAATCAGAAAATTGCGTGGAACTGAAGTGACTTTTATTACGTCTGAAGTGAAACAATATTTAATTTTAAAACCAAGCTGTATCGAGATGTGCACAACATCTACATAGGTATATAAATAAGCTAGTTAATACCAGTAAGAAATTTTCAGTAGCAGTTAGAAACTGTGTCCGGAAGATAACAATAGGTTTGCATTTTTTTTCTTTCCTGATAGATAAATATACCCGGTTAGTTAATCTAAAACTTTCCACCACTATTTTGTCTTTATTCCTATCTGCAGCTTCCCACAACAACACACCAAAGTCCATAATAACTACTATGGAAGTATAGTTACGCAAAATAGAGTATCCGTCAACTGCCTTATTATACTAACATCATATTATGCAGCAGAAGTAAGTCATTAGGATAAATCATGTATATGAGATTCCCAACACAAATTTGAATCTGGTTTGATTCCCAAGGAGACTGTTGTACTTATAATACAACGAAAGTTAATCTAGACCAAGTTAATTGTATAATTCAAATTTGGTCACATCATATGAAAACTAAAGTTTTCTTTACTACTTTTTTTTTAAATATTTAGTAAAGTTTAGAAATTAGTGAGCGGTGCTCTGCACAGTCGAATGCTTTGGAAAGATCATAAAATACGCCATTAGCTAGGTTACGTCTCAAATGCTGTGTTCTATTACAAAGTGTATTGAAAACTTGTGCGCACCTAAGGCGAAGAATATTAGTAAATCATAAGTAATTTTGTAATAATGTCATAGAACATAATAATATAATAAAATAATGTATAAAAGATTTAGGAAGAAACTAGACTACACATAAATACTGACTGGAAGAGGGACCCTCTTACTCATTTATGAATGGTAGTGCTCATAACAGCTATATATAGACATATATACCAAATAGCTATATATAATTGTATTCATACCTTTATTTTTTTATCTTTTGCAGATCTACAGATGATAAAAGCAAAGGTATGAAATTAAATAGGGTTTGGGATATGACAGGATATAAGTCAAGATTCTGAAAGCTGCAAATTCGTAGTGAGATTTTAACACTATGAAAAGTACTAAATTATTGTTTCGTTTTAAAAAGGACTAGCGGTTCGTCCCGGCTTCGCAAGGGTGCAAAACAAAAATACAAAAAAAAACTTTTTGAAAATATTCTACAGCCGATGTTCATTGAGTATAACATAGGATTCTTACGGTAAAAGAATTTTTCAAATCAGTCCAGTAGTATTTATGTTTGTTCGTTACATACAAAAATACAAATCTTTCCTCTTTATTAGTGTAGATGTCTGTAGTGTAGACTCTTTATGAGAAAGGCTCAGATTGAGGCTGCAAAAACTACACTCACATACCATTGTCTATTGGCATTTGTTGTGCGTAAATATTGATTGTACGAGTTACTAAATAATATTCAAAGGTTGTGAAATGTACGGATCAAGTCTATTTCCTACTGTGATCAAAGGTTAATAACCATATGACAACGTGGTGAGGATGAACGAAGTGTCGGTAGTTTCTTTGGATGGAGTCAGCAGCAACTTTATTTACGATGAATAGAGAGGGTAAGGAAGATTTTGAAAAGAAAATATATTAGAAATTAAATGCCTTCACAGTTTTAAAATTTCGGCATTTGGGTATGGCAAAAGAATTATCAAAATCAAATAACATTGAGTTGAGACGAGATCTATAAGAAGTAAGAAGTAAATATGTCTTATTTTGTGTGATTTTTAAACGCTGAGCGTTGTATATTTACCACGCTTACAACGCGTTATATTTTCATCAAATCATCTTTCACAACATCCGCCCCAATCCATCCATCAATCCCATGTACCCTCATCCCTCCCTCCCATGTATCATATCATCCCAATCCATGGTATGTGAGTTACTAAGTAACAGCGGTTACTTGTCCTGGGATACTCAATGTCGGATGTTGTGAAAGATGATTTGATGAAAATATAAATGAAAAGAGATCGCCAAAACAATTATTTAAGGCAAGTGATTGAATTGCTGGAAGAATAATTCCTCAGCGATTTCAAATCAAATAGCAGATTATTTGGAAAAATTACAGATCATACGTGAAATAGTGTTGAAAGTATTTCACGTATGATCGAGTAGTCAGGAGAGATTTGCTAATACCGCAGCAAGTGAAACTCTGAATTCACTGCCCTCTTTTGGAAAACAAGCGTATATATTTGTCGTACGCATAGTCATAGTAATTTTATTTGAAATACAATCCACATATCAAGAAAAGAGTTTACAGTATAACATAAACAAGAAATAAGGCACATAACATAAAATATATCATAAGCAAAATTAATGTCATGATACAAATACGACAAAAATAATTAACATTATATGTACCAATCCAAGTAACCATAAAGGCATAAATAAACAACTTATGGTATATACCTACTTTATGTCGATTGTATGCAAAAATATATGCCGAAATTATTCAGTTTAAGAAATTTGTCATCTATTCTTAAACTCCATACAATAATTCTCGTCACGCCGACTTTTTTGTCTTAAATTATTTATAAACTCATCGAAGCTATAGAACTTCTGTTCTATAAGCCATAGAAGGTATAGCGGTTACTTGTCCTGGGAGCTTTTTGTATAGGTACTGTATGCAAGTTTTAGAGGTATTCTGTACATTTCGAGGAAGACTACAAAGTTTATAAATAATCGATATCTACACTAATATTATACAAAGAGGAAAGACTTGTATTTTTTGTATGTAACGAAAAAACTTAAAAGCGCTTGGCTGATTTTAAAAAATCTTCCACCATTAGAATCCTATATATCCCTGATGAACAAAGACTATAGAATATTTTCAAATAAGTTGTAATTTTAAGTAATTTAATTTTTAATTTCGTTAAATGCCCTTGCGAATACCGCTAGTAAAAATCAATTTTTATTTTTTAGTAAACATCAAATTTATATTTTAGAAAATCACTTAGAAAATATAAACATATGTCTAGTGACAATTTCCCTGTTAAGCCAATGTGACGTCACAAACGTCCGCAGTCAAACCGGAAGAATTTTCTACGCGTTTCGTTCCTAAACGAAGCATCGTCAGGAGGTCTCAGGAGAGCACGAGTGAGAAAATGACACTAGAGATATTTTAAGTGTTTTTGTAAAATATTACTGTGCAGCCGGATTGTCCACTGCTGAACTCAGCCTCCCCTACATTTTAATTTGACTTATCCACATCTTTTTTCTATGGCAATGTTACCAACATTGTTACAATCTCTACCATGTACCTATTGTTCCATCAAAATATCTAAAAATATTACTATAACGCTGTATTGTGATTACGAAATTCAACAAAAACCACAAGATTTTCAAATGATTTTCTAAAATACCTGTTGAATTGACAATACATTGAATGGATGCCCATTCGCACACCTACTCAAATAATTCACATCAAAATATACAAAACTCAAGACATTCGCGAACAAACTACATAAAAACTTACCTCCATTTCAATCGCCACTCCACTGTCTAATGTAGACATTGTCACCTAACTATTGACACATTACATTTAAAATCGATACAAAGTTCCACAACACTCATGGCTTACAAAAGACACATTGTGGTCACATTTCACAACAAATGCCGACAATCTGCTGAGATGACTCGACAACACTATTCACAAAGTCCTCAGGTTTCACAGAAATCGCAGATAATACAATAAAAGACGTTACCTGCAGCTGTTCAGTTGACCGTCGATTATCTAATTGTATTAATCGCCGGCCATTGTTGAGGTCATTGTCCGTTTGACAATTAAAGAGCCCGCGGTTAGTTGTGACAGCTCGATAATTGACAGGTGTCGATTGACGTTTGAATGAGGATAAAAAAGTGCACTTACACCGCGAAATGGAATACTTCCGATCGAGCGATGCTTTGTTTATATCGATCGATTACGATCGAAGAAAGGGTTTTAAATTTTTTGTGTTAAACTCTGTGTGAGTTTGAGACGTTCATTCATTGATTGAGTATTGGCGGATATAGATTGATAAAATATTTGTAATGAATCAAAACGACATTTTTATAAATATGCCTACTTTTTCTAGTTGCTGTTGATATTGATATTGTTTTTTCACGTAAGTTGTGATTTGGATCCTTTAATACTCGAACCGTTTCGTATCCTGAAAGTTGGGTAAATACTTCACTCAATAAAAAAAATATTGCATTTTTATCTTTTTCAAAATATGATGTTGGTTTGTTCGGAACAAAACACTAAATTTAAATTAAACGATAACAACGCCGATTACAACATCAGAAATAAGAATAAAATTCTGGAGCCAGGCTTTAGATTAGTAAAGACAAATAAAAAGTCCTTTTAATGGAATTGTGCACAATGTTATAAAAAAAAACCCTAAAGATGATAAACGATGATAAGGTTTGCATTTAAAACATATCTTAATAATTAAAAAAGCATATTATAAAATTAGTGATTGTTTAATATAAATGATCACCAATATTATAGTTAGTCTGATATACTGATAGTCGCTTGGCAGAGCAGGGATGTTTCAAGCATTTTTACTTGAAACATCCCACGCCTAGATGCCTAAGTTGAATAAATTATATTGACTTTACTTAGATTATAAGAAAAGAGAACATTCGGAAAAATATACATTGGAAAAGACTTAACAAGACCAATGTTCAATCACAGATGTACATACCAGAATATTATATTATTTTTACCCACCCCGATAAATCGATCAAATGGAATTAACCGTAAATTAATTATTAATTTAAGTACGACTGTTATTTTTCAAGGAAAAAACAGAATGAACAATTTAGTATCACAATGTGTACGTATATATAATTGAACCCTTCAATCATACATAACACGCACATACAAGTATGTATGTAATAGAGACAGATATATTCATAACGATAACCAAATTTGATAATATCGAAAGGGTAAAGAGGTGCTCTCTCTTTGAACGTGCCAAATGACTTTCAACATTACAAATATGAAGTTAATTTTATGTTGGGTGATTTTATTAATAAATTGGATTATGTGATGAATTGATAATAAATACATTCAAGCTTCGACAGCTTCCAGTGCGGATCCGGCTTTGAAGTTAGACATGACGTTTGATATGAGGCAACACTTCAATGGCAGTGGCAATCTACAGAAGAACCCGTCCCCTATCCTTAGGGAGTGGAATCATCAGCCCTCTGGGTTAAAACTATGAGTACCATGAATCTATCTGATTCATATGTTATGATAGAATGCTTGGAGCTTGTTCACAGTCACTGGGAAAATTTTGAACCACTGCATTGATAGTCTGCCATTCCAAATAAATAAAGGAATGTTCCAAAGTTTTTGAAGGTTTGGTTGTTGCGGAATGATAAGTTAATAATGACATATTGTTGTAGATCTACCCAAAAGCACATTGTCCTCTCAATTGTCGGTCCCGTTCTGGCCAAGGTTTTATTTTTGTTTCATTCATAAATTTTTCACAACGGCTGAACGAATATGTTTCGATTAATTACTTGGAAAATTCAAAGCCAAATGATACAATAGATCACGTACGCATCGTAGCATGGCGTAGTAGCTGCTACGCTGCGTAGCCATGAAAAAATTTTGCTCATAGCTACTACTAACCGCGAGACGCTACGATATTTACTTCTTATCCTGTTCCTTTTTACCTGTACTGTACGTACCCTTGAAATAATTTGACCTAGAATTTTCCATTTTATGATATGTACTTAATTTATTCTTATAAATTTAAAAAAAACGTTATTTGTATTTTAACAATAACTTCGACTACCATTTATGATAATCACCAAATCTACCCTATTTATCTTCATATTATATATTATTGCCCTTTAGTATATAATTTGGGTGTTCAACCCTAACAATAGCCGGCCGTAACGAATTAAAATGCATATCGCGTTGGAATCATTGTTAAAAATCTATTATGTAAATAACAAAACATAATAATTGTATGTCAGTATTTTGAGTCAGTACAAAACATGTCATTGGAGATGTAATAATAAATAATAAAGTGAAATATGTTTGTTTGTCACGCCTACGTGCCGGTAACTAAACACCCCATTAAGGACGTGTCACGACGTGTCGAGATTTTACGATAAATGTCGGGAAACAGCAAATAGTGAAGCTTTTATAGAATTACTTGTTTGTTTTTATAGGTGTATTTTTGTATTAAAAATAATAAACAGTATTAGTAGGCGCTTTAAAAACACACACCAACAAACATCTGTAAAGTTTACAAACAAAGAGCTTATTTTTAACATTATACTTATTTAGTAGTGTACAGTATCAGCTGGATTGTCTACTAAACACTAAACACAGACTCCCCCATTAAGAGGGCGCTTGGCAAGCGTCTTGGGAATTGCATTGTTAGCAGTTCCAAAGAAGGCGATGCTGCCCGCCTTCCGGTATTCTGCCCTTAGTCGCTTCTTACGACATACACAAGACGAGATGGGGGTCGACATTCTAGACCAGAATACCACAGGCAACTTATTTTGTACCTATCTGAAAATTTTGTTAGCTTTGCATTTTCACAATATAATTTTGAAGTATAATTCAAATCAATAAATACACTGCTATACCAATTTGAACTTTGGTTAAAATAGTTAATTGTGATACAAATTCCAAAGTAATTTGGTGCTAATACTCGTATTGAAACCTGAAAAAGCGATATATCCTTAGAGAGTGGTTCAAAAATTAAACAAAATAGTAGCGTCAATTTTAAACGAGACACAAAACAACTTATCTGCCGAGCAAAACACACAATGTTTCACCTCAAAAAGTGAGGAAAATGCAGGTAAAATAAAAACAGCTTCATAAACGTAAAATAAAAAAATAGTGTTTATATTTAAATTAAAAAATTAGAAGTCACATTATTAATTTATTACAAACGGTAATATCAAAAGTTTAATTGTTTTTTAAAAAGGTAAGAATTTTAAAATGCTGGTAGATTTTAAGCACTTTTGAATGCAGATTTCTAAAAGTAAACACGAACAATACGAATAAAACTAACACAACACTTTCCAAGCTTGTGAACACATACATATTTGTAGAAAAATATATTTGAGGAGCTGTGGGTATTTTGATACCTCGGACTACAAGTTGTCATACACAACGTTTATAATATATTTTCAATAAAACTTATATGTGCAATTAAAAGTATAATAAAACTAATATGTGTAATTGGCTTGCAGCCTTCATTAAACGCCTTCAATTTATGTGAAACTATGCACATACTCGTATGTTCCTACTATTCTTTTTTTATTGTCTGATCCGTTCCCGATAGTTAGTACTCGTTTAATAAAGCTGCACGTCCGTGACTGGGTCGCCTTACATTACAACTTGTATCAAAGACAGTTAAGTACATTACAAAAACATTGTTTAAATATAACTAATGATTTAATTTATAAAAATTTGCAGTGGCTAACGTACACAGAGTTAACGTTCTATTTTTTTATTGGATATACGGAACACTAAAAACTACAAACGCAACTAAAATATGCAAGTTATGAAAGGGTTTGGTGCTCATGGTAATAAAAGGAGTACGTCACCATCAATCAAACATAATTTTCATTCAGTATTGTTGCAAATATATAGTTAAATTATTCAATTTTGTATTTGGCACCACGCTAATACATTTTTTACATGCATTGTGAGTGCTCATATTGTGATCACAAAAATTAAAGTATTTAGAGCTGGTTTTACTTGCAAGGGATTAGTGACAAATAAATTAAGGGTAGGTGACAAAATTGGAGAGTTGAGGAGACTGAAGCTCATGCTGCATCTTTTAAGGGATGTATCGTTTGAACATAGGTAGTGTTGTAATGGCGACTAACAATAAAATATAAATAAAAAACAATAATTAAATACTGATCCCTTAACAAGAACCTCACTTGTTAAGGGATCAGTGTTGTTGTTTTTGTTTTATTTTTTCTATTATAAAATATTGATATGGTAAATGGGTTGAAATCGTCCAACTTCCTATTATAATAGTACAAATAATAAAAAAGAAAAGAAAACCTGCCAAGTGTGGACCAGATTTGCTGTAAAAATCCCAAGCCCAATGAAAATATAACATTTTATTTGAAAGAAATACATCAAATATATTGTTTGTTAGCACGGAAGCCTCATAATGTTAGACTGACTCACGCTCGACTGGTTCTGTTCTAAACTACGATCTAGATCTCTATCAATATGTGTTAATAATTTTGTTTAAGTCATTTGATTATTGCCATCGTCACATGATATAAAATATAAAAGTACATAAAACTACCCTCAGATATATTATATCGCGTACGCTCAATGCGTAGACGCTCGTCACAGAGGGGTGCGTGATTGCCGAAGATTGGCAATAACCTGATTACAGCTACCCTTACCTACCCTCCCCTGCTACGATTATACATTTACCATTTTATCCTTATTGCTATCGAATCTTTATAAATTTTCGTCAAAGATGGTAGAATTGTAAACAGATAAATAGATACAGTATTTAAAATTTTAATAGCTTTTGACTACGACCAACACTTACCACCATATATCGAAAATCTATTTATTGAGACCATTCCAATGAACCCCGATACGATACATCTGCTGTAAGTTGGGTGGAGTAGAGTATCATGCCGATTCCAGGTGTGGTTGCAGCTTCAAATTCAGGTTACCATGTTCTTTCAATATTAATAAAGTAACAGGATAACAAATTCCGAACCCATTAGACCTATGGATGATGCTCAGATCCTTTCAATAATTAGAAAAGAGCAGGCTTAAAAAATTGAATAGAATTCTCACTATAGCTTTCGTAGTTTTCAGCGTTATATGTCAGCTCCATTATTTTTGTCGTAAAAGGGTTTACTTAAATAATTCAGTGGTCATTATTTTGACAATCTTCGTTGAGAAAATTCAAGCTAAACCTGCGATATGCTGCGCGCTGCCAACAACGCAATCATTAATGTACTTAATGTACTCAACACATGTACTTAACTCTACCCAATAGAAATAATCATTGAGATCCAGTATAGTAGCAGTAAGTGATAGCGTGGATTTACGTAATAAATACACGTCAACTCCAGAAATTTCCTCCGACCATAGAAAGTCAAATTGTGTTGATATGTCCTGTCGTAGTCTTGATCACGAAATGTATAGTAAAGTTTTGAATAAATTACTGCTTCTACGTATATCATATGGACATTGGGCTCAAATAAGAATACTAACATTCCTTTATATTCCAATATTTGCATATGTACAATTTTTGAAGCACTAGTAGTAGAGGTTGCCTAGTCTTTCTTGACCGATCCACTAGGATGAGCAATGTTCGCTGCGGTCATTACTTGGATTGGATGCTGCGAACAGCACGTTAACTCATCGTTCCCGGTTGTTTTCTTTGGATAGCAGAAGTTAAATCATATCATGATGTGGGGAATTTTGCAAATACTTAATTAACTAGGTTATTTACCATCCTCGAGTAGAAAATCTGTCGCCAAGGACTACCCTTGAAAGTAAGTAATTCATGTTTGCCTGAACAACACATTCGACCGCATCATCACTAATCATATGGGTCAAAGTCTAGCCTCAAATAAAATACACTCGTGTACATTCATACACATCATAATAGTTTATAATCAAACATCCGACACCGTACACGTTCGCACTACACGTTAGTAACGACTATTTTGATAAATAAAACAATATCAAATATGTGCCATTTTTACTGATATTCCCTGCGATACTTCTGCATACCTTTTACGGTGTACAAAATTGTTTTCTTAATTTTTTATGAAGGTGGCCAGTTGGAGTTGGAGCCACCGTAGCGCAGTAAAGAGTTGACAATCCAATACCGACCTAATGGCTTGGCTCGACACCCGGCAGATCTACGAAACTATTTTTATTAATGCTGATAGATAGATTGTTAAACATATTTGGTGCCTGCTCACCTGTAATCCAGATTGGTGCTTAAAATAATGATTGAAGTAGTGCAATTCTTCATTAAAAAACACCGACCACATTGTCGCTCACATTGTAATATTAAGCATCTCATTAAGCACTCACTGACTGTATATATGCTATATAAAGCAAACTCAGAGAGAAGATATACAACATCTTCTGCGAAAATATTGAAATATTTTGCAATCTACAGACTAGCTAAGAAACGTCGAAAGAGCTCAGAACTATTATATAACGAATTATATCCAATTCAACGATGATAACTGAAAATAATAGTCGTAAAAATTTAAAGTATAATCCTTATACTACATAATAAGATTCGAACACGCGACTGCAGGTCTCCAGCTCTATCGCATTACCACTAAGCTATAGTAGCACCCACCAGTAACCTCATATTTGTTGAACCATCTGTTAATTAATATGTAAGAGTATATTGCATATATGTGGGATAACAATCAAATAATTATTATACGTCGTTTAGTTTCACATAATAAAATATACTTTAGATAGTTTCAAAACACATTTATATGCGTAGAAGCTGCGTTATTTACATTCAGATGGTACAAATCCTAGTTTTCGTAGAAAACTGTCGTCTGCAGCTATACCCGGTGGATATATCAATGTGTTTGACCCATACTTTATAACTTATACATAGCTATGAAATCGTGTCTCTTTATACAACGGTATTTAAACCAACTGGTTTGGACTGCCTGTGAGTCTGCTATAACTTATAGGTTGTCTAAGTGCTTTTATTGTAGTAGCTGTAGTGTTGTATATAGTTCGTAGCATTTTGTTAAATAAAGAGTATATTTTCTACAAAAACCTACCTTTTCTTAGATATATACAGGCCTGATGGTACGGGAGAGAACCTTTACCACATTCCAAATATTTCCCACATCCATGTGTCTCCAGGCATCGCCTCACGCGCCCGATTTGCGATTTTCTAAAGAGTGCTTACAGCAAGCACCCTCCACATAACCGGTCCCCCCTCCAGCAGCCCTCACCCCTTCACCGGCGAAGAGAGTTCTTCTTAACTCGAGTCCTGCCTTTGCGCTCGTTTTTCCAATTCTTTCATAGTTTTTACGTGATGTTTTCTTATAACAATTGTAGAAGCATGTAGGACTTTTCAGATGTTAAAAATTTCCCAATCATATAAGTGTTTTTTTTATGTCAATTTATAGATAGTCAAAATCCACAAGGGAATTTACCAAAATCGTTGGCTTGATAAACTCAGAAATTTAAACTTTTATTACGAGACATCACGGAATAAGAATGAGGCCCACGAGGTCTGCCACTAGGATTGCTGCCGGAAGATACTGTTAAGTGCTTGGCGGCAGATTTTCTACTTAAATTAGAATATTATAAAAAAACTATAGGTAAAAGCCTTTTTGAAATATAGGTACATAGGTAGGTGGTTCATTTTGTAACTTGATATCAAGTTTTCTTCCACGGTTAAATGATTCATATTTTTATCAGATTTACTAAAACAAACTTGATATTTTTATTTTTGATAGTATATTTTCATGTAAGATTAGCTTATGGAGCTTTTTGAGCTTTTTTATCTGCATAAGGGATTCATTTAGAAATTACTTACGAATTCTAAAGACTTGGTTCGTTATTATGTCAAATCGAAATAAAAACCTTAACTAGATGGTAAAAAACTCAGGTTACGTGCATTTTTATTGCATCTAGTAAATAAGAATCTAGTTGCAGTATTTTTAAAATAAAAAAAAAAACATAATTGTATTAACATAAAAATGTATTGTATGTCTATATATATTTTTTCAAATTTTCACTGTAATCACTTAATGTTTTTGTACCTTTAAAGTAGGTTCTGAGAGTATATTGTCAAACTTACCCTGTACAGAGTCGTTCCTTTTCTGCACAAGAAATTGCAAGCAAAGCTAGTTGTACAATCTCGTTGTCAGTAATTGAAATCCAATTTCCGCGTCTTCTGCCTCGTTGGCTCTCGATTTAGGAATCATTTTCGTTTTTTGCTGATGTAGATATGTATGTACTTGGCTTCATTTATGCTGAGTTGATATATATGATGGTTTTTTCAAGACATGTGTGTTCGAATTGCTCCGCTAAAATATCGGTATATATGTGGCCTTTATTCCAATATTTTGTACGTATTTACTAGTCCTATTTCTCGACAAATTTTGGGGAAAATAAGGCGCAGTTTTAGGAACTAGTCAAGGGCAAAGTTTTGTATAGAAGCGACGACGAGCGAAGCGAGAAGAAGCGTTAGGTTCCTTGTGACCACGACAACGCACAACAGCTTTTGAATTATACAGGTTACAGGTTGCACACAGGTTTTGAATTATAAACAAAACCTTTACCCAAAAATAATTGTTTTCATATGCAGTTATGTTTTAAAAATAATAATAAATAAATCAACTCATTTCAGACAAAGTCAGTAAGAGGTAAATATATATTATAATAATGTAACCAACCGCAATCCTCCACATTATAATGAAACATCAACCCACTGTCAAAATATAATAATTATTGACATATATTGTGATATTTGAGATGTTATTGAAAGAGGACACCTTTGTTTGCCAGGCGATGCGGGCGGA
Source organism: Plagodis dolabraria (assembly GCA_963854805.1). Taxonomy (NCBI): domain Eukaryota; kingdom Metazoa; phylum Arthropoda; class Insecta; order Lepidoptera; family Geometridae; genus Plagodis; species Plagodis dolabraria. Next base: position 1,135,905 of record OY978453.1, on the reverse strand, counting down.
GCGGGGTGGGGCAGCTCGTACTGTTGCAATAGATAAAAGGATATGTTATAATATTGAATGTGCTCTATCTTTACACATCTACACAAAGACTGTGGACAAAGGTGCAAAAACATTCGTCACAATTTGAATTCTCCGCTAATATTACTGTGGTTGCACAGTGTCGACAAAAAAAACTTTTGAACCATTTTTTTAAATTTACAATTATACACATTATATTATACCAATTTAATCAATAGCAACCCTTCCGGAGTTCTAGCTTAGCTGTTGCTGTTAAGGTCCCGTTCAGTGGCTCACCTGTTGATAAACGGTAACCACTGCCTGTAACACTGCGATTTTCACTCTCAAACAAAGTTGTTAAGTTTCATGTGCCTGAAAATTCACCGGCAAACAGTAATGTGGACATTACAGTTTGGCGGTATAAACAGGTATGGTGACAAGCAGTACTTCTCTAGATGAACTCGTACAAAGAGTTCTACAGCTACTAGTTAGTTGTTATACTTTTGTTCTTATGCAGTCATTGCAATTGTCACGGAAAACTTATTATACCTACCAACCTCACCTACTCAGGACAAGGATATGAACATACATACACTGATTGATTTAATGCGATTAGATATCTTCAGCTTCGACAGTAAACATTATCAGTACAGAAAAACCACATGACGCTTTACTATTCCTGTAATTATATTTTTATAATGTAATTCAGTTATGATGATTTATCTTAATTTACCTTTTTACCATCAGTAAACCCTTAGAGGGCGCTTCAGTATCACAGTGCAAAGTAAAAGCAATGAGTAGAGTCCGCCCACTTTCAGAGTTGCTGTCACAATGGTTCACCGGCACAATGGAAGCTCGCTCGTTAGCTATTGTGGGTGTACTGTACACTCCAGGACATACTATTTGACAAAATTTTCAGATTCAGCATATTCAAAATAAGATATTCTCAGACCTTAACATGATATATACCAGCCCTGTGAAGCTCGACCGAGTGGGTAAATATACTGCGTGTTGTGCGTTGGTACGACGCATGGTATATTTGTTTAGCGTATGTAGCAAGAAATCTTTATTTTATCATGTTTTTTTTTATTTAGGCACTTTCGTGTTTATGCAGTTGATAAGTTGATTGTTTACACAAGAAATTGTCTAAATTTAAAAAGAAAACAAATATTTCCTTATTGAACACGAATTTTAGCAATTCAAATAAACACAAACAAATAGTTTTACAATGGGGTGGTCTTATCGCTTAGAAAAATTTCTTACAGGCAACCGTCGAATTAAATGCATATTAATAGTGGTGTGCAAGACGATAAAACAATAAAAGCACAAAATAATTATTAATACATAAATAGATTCATAATAATAAAATAATACATACATCAATATTATCTGCTTGCTGACTGTCGTTCCAGATGGAATCTTGCAACTCAAATTTGGAGCACTTCCTATTAGTTGTCCGGCTGAAAACGTGTATGACTAACAATCACTTTTTGGGCTTTAGTAAATACATCTTTTGTTTCAGTCTTCACATTTTTTTCTTTAAACCTTTTTACGAAAGCGGAAACACAAATAACATATAATTCTGAAGCACTGATGTCTCAGTGTCATTGGGTATGGACTGACGCGCAGCAGGTTCATGGTTCGAAGCCTGCCGCGGACTTGAGCTTCACTGCATGGTGACAGGGCATTTTGCGAATGTCCGCCTGGTTAGCGACGTTCTGGAACCAGTGAAATTACAGGCCGCATGAGACTTATCAACTATGTCTCAATATGATGGGCGTAGTGCAATTCGTGACCAAATGCATCTGTTACAGGCAGAGGTTAGTCCACTTAACATCAGGTCGGCGTCGTGCTATTTCCGTCACAATAACAAAAAAACATAGCATTCATGTAACGCTATATATATTTAAATATAATATTATTTTTAAATTTCACTTAATTTGTTACGATGTCCGATAAGATATATAAACAATTATTCTGTAAAACTTTCAATTGGCTGCTGCTATTTTAAAATATACAGAAAACATTATACAGTTTAAGAAAAACAGGAGGGTATCAATTTCTGTTCTAAATTATTTTACATAGGTAACAGTTATACTAACAGATTCACATTTGTAGTAGAAACAACATGCAAGGACAATGTGAAGGCTACTGACTTCCGTCAGACTCAGGGGCGTAGCTACCGCCGTATTTGCCGTATCAATTATACGGGGCCCCCGGGCCACGGGGGCCCCCCAAAGTGTGTAAGGAAAAAGAATAAAAACTTTCTAAGTTATTTTATTTTACAAATGACAAAATTCTATAAAGCAATTCCTTTTTTTCCCGCCTTAAGCGTGCGTTCAAAAGTTGGCAACACTTTAGATCGTTATGGCGGGCTGCGGGACTTCCCCGTTTTACTTACTTCATCTTCAACTCAGCGTCAGCGGGGAATCCCCGGGAATCCTTCATCGATATCGCGATGTAGGCACGTGTACGTGGTTGTACTTTGCATTGGATGTTAAACCACGGAGTGCAGTGCACTGTTTATTTACGCGCTTTATATAAATGTACATTACATTGCAATTCAGTACAAACAGTATTGTTCTTCTGGTTTAGCAGTATTAGTAGCGATTTGTAAAAGAAATGAGTGAAAAGAGATTATCCCAGCGGCGCTGAGAAAAGAAAAATTAAACCCTTCCAGTTACAACCGCAACGGCAGAAAGAAGTTTTTCAAAATTAAAACTAATAAAAAATTACTTAAGAACTTCGATGGGACAAGAACGGCTGTCAGACATCTCACTATTGTCCATAGAGGCAGAAACTTTAGAAAAACTAAAATCATCATCAGCCATAAATGATTTAATAAATCAGTTTGCCGAAAAAAAGGCAAGGAGAGTGAATATTTAAAATTCGATTTTTATTTGTAAAATGGGCAAATTATGTGATAAATAAATATTTCTTTTCACAATATTTTTTTCTTTTGTGAAAAATCTTTACCTCCATATAAGGGCCTCCAAGAAAATTTTTATACGGGGCCCCGACAAGGCACGCTACGCCACTGGTCAGACTACATACCGACATTATTATCATCTTATTTTATTTATTTTATTTTACTTGAAATCGTACAAAAATCAAAAAATCTTACGGTCAATCACGCCGTTGCTGTAATATACTTAGTTTCTCTAAATAAAAACTACTTCAATATATTGAAGAACTGTTAGATCGCGGTTTATAGTCTTTTGGAATTTTCTTGAATAGTATACCCGCTATCAATCTGCTAATAAGGACTTAAAAGATGGTAATTAACCTTATGTGTGTAACCAAACTGTGTCCTGCTGCTCATTTCACTTATTATTTTCTTAGTATTTTATATGATATCCAAATGAAATTTTTTTTACGCGTTCTGATTTTGTAAGTATAAGTAAGGTAACTTTCTACTTATTTAATAAACTGGCGATTAAATTTCCCTGTAGCCTGTAGCTTATAAAAATCGGAGGGATAGCTGGCTGCAGATTTTTTTAGTGTATTCATTTATTTATGGTCGCGGATGTAAAATGTATTTACCGATATTTACAAAGCAGTATTGTTATCCGATTGGAGAGGATCGCCTCTCCGTCGTTTCCTCATTTTTCATTTCCACATTATTTTGTTTCGTTTCACTATATTTACTGACAGAACGTCAATACCGTAGCTTTCGGTTTTTTAATGGGAAATATAACCGCTAGCCTTGTTTTCTTATGAAGACGCAGTCAGATGCTGAAATTCTTTCACTAACGGACAAGAGTGATAGTGAGGCAGCGATGGTAAAATCACGGTTAGTTTGGGTGAAAAACGGAAGAAAACTTATACAAATCTAGAAACTTTAATCGAATATGTAATTTATCTTGTCCCTCTTGATATAGATATGCTATTTCATTGTTAAAATATTTGATACGCTTAAGTATATACATGTAGATAATTACGTTATAAGCGTAATTTAGAGACAACTTTGCAATTTTATTTCATCAAATAAATTTTACGGACACGTTTTCGTTATTAATTTGCCCATAGAAAAAAAGATCAAGGTTATCATAATTTTCTTACTGATTCAAACTAAATATATAATCTATATAGTTCGTGGATTTTTTTGTATTCATATATTTTCATTTTAGTGTGTTGATAAAAATATCAACCTAATGCTAGAAGCATTTAATAATATAAAGATTAATGTTTTTGCATACTTCCAAAGATATCATAGAAACGTAAAATGCTAGGAAAATTATATAAAGCTGAAATACTGTCTTACAGAAAACTTGAGGGTCCGTTCCTTTGGTGCGAATCCCTCATTAACGAAACTCTGACTTCAAAGACGAACTCTGAATTTTAGATATTGAAATGAGAACTTTTCTTTGTAAATTGGACGTCGTTATTACTCGTTGGATAATTTATTTCGGATTTTGTGGGCGTCGAGTAAATAGAAGTGGATTCTCTTTTTCATTTAATACATAAATGTGGAAATTTCTTTAAAATATTTTTCCATTGCTGTTTATGGGCTTTTATTTCACGTCAGGAAAATAAAAATTGGAGATGAGCTTTCACTCTGCTTCTCGATTTTAGAGACAAACAAGTCAAGCTTCTTTACGGAACGAAGTAGGCTATGATTATAAAGCAATATCAAAATATAGCAGTTCTGTCCTTTCGTGGTCATTGGTTGTTGCACTAGCGTGCGTCGCAATGACAATAATGGAATCTGTTATTCGCGGTAACACTCGGTTATTATAGTTAGTGTCCAGACCCAATACTTATAACCTTTAAAAAAAACACAACCGCAAAATATATATTTATTATAAGTATTTTATATTTTTCAAAACTCAAAAGAGTGATATTTTCTCCACCCAGGATTAGATAGCACAATTCTTTCAATTTTCAATTATATGTTGCTAGATAAACTTAAACTAAAACATTTAAAATATGTTCACGTTTGGTACAGGGTAATTGCCTCCACAAGGATGTTCGACTTATGATAAGTGATATTTTATACAATAATAAATGCATTATTTTAGTTTTTTTTTATTTGACGTAACATGTTGTAAACTACTACGTCACGTTTTGCAAAATTAAGTAGTGACTTAATGCTTTGATTTTGCATGCATGGTAGTATGGCATTTTATGAATGCTTGCCCACCATGTATAACTACAATCAATCAATAGTTTGTACCTAGTATTCCTAGTAATGTTTTTATTAACTTATTGCATTCAAGTCATAAAAAATTTAAAAGGTAAAACTACCTCCATTAGTAATAACAAATATTTTTTAAATATTTTAAGAAAACATCAAATGGCTATTAGGCGGAATTGTCACTAGATATATTTTTGTATTTTTTAAGTGTTTTATTAAAATATTAATTTGATGTTTTCTTAAAATATTTAAAAAATATTTGTTATTATTAAATATGGATTTCCGCAAAGTAACGCCTGAATCTATTCATTACCTCCATTAGCGCAGCTTAATAATTCAAAAGCGTTGCTGAGGTAAATGAAGTTAAGAATAAAATACAACAATGTTTTTTTTTTCGTGTAAAATCTACAAAATCTATCTATACGTAGGTAAACCTAATACAATTTTCATAAAAATTGTAATCTGCGCTGTATCTATTGTAAACAACAGTGTGCAAATTGTATGCAGTGTGATATGCATACAGTGTTGGTGATAGAGCATGACGTAATAGCACCATTAGTTGAGCATTATATAGAATGTTCAGTTTGAATCTCCCAATGGGGCAAGAAAAATATCTTTGGATAATTGTAAAGGAGTCTCGTGCTTTGAAAGTTTTTTACATTTGATGCCAAATAAATATATTTAAAACATTTGAATAGAGTAGATTCCCTCCTCAAGGTCGGCCACGCATCCTTGCGACCTCTCGTGTTGCGGACGCTAGTGGGCGGTGGTCATCACATTCCATCAGGTGAGAGGCATATCCGCCTCTCACCCTATCCTTAAAAAAACTACACAATATATGTAAAGCCAATCATATTATTGTGTTGGTGATTATAAATAGTAAAATCTAATATTTTGTTAGTATGCCATATATTACTGTGTGCAGAGGTAACTAAATCCTAAAACATTAATTTTATTAATGCAATGACGAATGCTACTTTACAATATTACAACGAAAAGGAAATTTAAGGACATGTGCGGGATTCGAACTTACGCCATCCACCCCTGTAGCCGGGGTATGCACTGGCCTGATGACTAATAACTCTAATTAGTCCTTAACCAGCGTATAGAGATAGATATAACATTGATTGTCAAAAAACTAAATGCATACAAGTACATTCGCGCTCCACCGTAACACATACTCGCACACTGCGCACGCTACTCTGAATTTTGATCGTCAATCGGTAAAACTCGATTTAACATAATTTTGGTTGCTACAGTGGTCTCTTCACCTATATACTACTATAATATAATAAGCCCTAAAAATATTTTGAATGGCTCACATATACATTTTTTTATGCCTGATAGGTTAGTTAGGTGTGTTCCGGCAGCTATCCTTGAGAGCCAGTAATTCTAGGTTAGCCTGAAGAACATCTTCGGCTGCATCATCATTTACCATCAGGTGAGATAGTGATCCTTTGATCCGAAGATGTTCTTCAGGCTAACCTAGAATTACTGGCTCTCAAGGATAGCTGCCGGAACACACCGTTAAGTACTTGGCGACAGATTTTCAACTTGAGGGTGGTAGCTAACCAGGAGGGCATTCGCAAAATGCCCTATCACCATGCTATAACGACTGCCATATAAGACAACAACCGGGATCGACGGCTAACTTGCCCTCCGAAGCACGGAAGCGCTCAGTAGCAATGACACCAGCTGTCACCCTTCCAACTCCTGACCGCGGCGGACGTTGATTAACTTTGCTGATCGGTCAGAACAGCTATGCTTAGCTACTAGCGCTTCAAAATATAGCAATATTGTAGAATTCGCTCCTAGACACTCACAATATGCAAACTGAGTGCGTTGAAGTCTTTTGTACGCCGCGTAGCACCTCTACGAATCTAAGGAGTTCTACGTCATTTGATCATATCACGATTTAAATTCAACATATCAAACTTTTGAAATACCTGTAAGTTGATTTTTCTCTTTCGTTCGAATAGGAGCAAAATACACTGGGTAGAGACGCCTTTCCACTCTTTTTCAAAGATCGTCTTTAGAATGTTCAATATTTTAAATCAATTCATTCTAAGAGAAAGAAGCATTATGACAACTAAAATATTATTAGAAGAAGAATATTTTAGTCAAAAATACTACAGGAATTCTTAGCTGCCACAAATAAAAAAAAATATAGTAATTTACAATGATGTCAAATCTTTTATCAATACCTAGCGGAAATGATTACTAATTCATTTGTTTTATACTTAATATTCAAAACAAAAAAAGTACGATTCATGCTTTTTTTTTAATATTATGTTCAAAACATATTATAATTAGTTCAAAATAAAACTTTACAGTTGCTTTTGCAACGAAATTTGTTAACAAAAGAATTACGCTGAATGAGAAGCATATAAAATCTGTTATAAATAATTTCAAACTACGGTTCCGTTTGCACCCTTTTATTTAAATTTCCCTTAGGCGAGCACTATCGGATATTAAGCGCTTTCGTTTAGCGCCCCGGCGAAAGGAGAAACCTCCGCCATTTCGCGAGTGGGCGCATAAAAACATCTCACTAATATCATTGTATGGAAATAGAGATGATGAGACATGTAGAATTGCACAATTGTGATTTTAATTAAATTCTCAAAATTTTAATACACCTTACCTAGTGAATAAATATCAGTACAGGCGTCTGGTATTTCTTTATTATAAATATAATTTGAATTATAAATTAAAATAAGCCTCATATATTTTTGTATTTCGATCGAAATTAAAATATTGTGCTTTAAAAACTTGTAAATATGATTCGTTTAGCAAAATTTAGCCTAAGCAAATATTGACTATATTGAAATAGTAATCAAAAGTACTAATAATTTTCTTAGAAACCATATCGCATCTACTTTGCACAGAAGATGGTCTTATTTTGTCCTATCGTATGACTACTGGAATATAGAAGTCTGCTTCTTCTTAACAATTACTATTATGTGCCCACAATACTTTCATTATATTTTTCTCATCTCTAGCAGTTGACGCTGATGACATTCCAGGGGGCGCAGGGGTAGTGAGGGGGGTAGTCATTACCAGGAGGAGATCATTAAAGGGCGGAACTGTCGTTAGCTATAGACAAAGACGAGGCTATGTACTCGGCCATTTTGTAATGAAACCTAGTCTAGTATCTGGCCAGCCTATGTACTGAATAGGACCTAGTATGTATTCGAATTTAAAAATAAAAAAATGTTACTCATCAACTCGAATGTACACCGTTGAACGAGGTCTCCCCTGTCGGGGGATATATTTCCACGCTTGGCAGGCTTATTGGGGATTGCAGTAGAAATTGACAGTTTTTCAAAAGGCGCTGCTTCCCACCTTTCGGTATTTTTCCATTAGTCACCTATTATGTATGGCACCCACGGAAAAAATGAGAGGGGAGATGATATTTTAACTCGGCACTCTACTCCAGAGAAGTTACACTAATTCTTGGGAATACAAAAGACTCAAATCAATAATATGAAAAACGGTGAAATATATTTATTTATTTATTTCCATACATACATCTATCTTTACAGGTACACACACAATACAATAGAGTAGCTACTTATACATATTTAATTTATACATATATTTTTTTGGTATCTAATTCCTAATTATTATTATTATCTATTCCTATATATTATTCTCTAATTCTATTCGTATCGGCGGGTCCCCTTATGGAACATGTCATCCAATAAATGAATGTAACATACATTAGGTATGTAGTTATGCAAATTTATTTGTTGACCAGGTATTTTTTAGATTTGATGCTAGCTTACTTGTTTTTTTACACTGCTGCTCATAAGCTTTTGTAATGTTTTAGGGTTTATGTTTCTTTTCTTTATTTCGCCATAATTTTAATGATTAAATTCTTACACAGATTTGGATGTATGTGGTAGCGTTGGAATCCTTATATACCCAAGTGACACAGGCTGTAATTTTTATAGCAGGGTATACAAATTAACACCCAGATGCACATCGAAATCACACATTATTTTACAAATAATAAACTTTGTTTTAGCCCGACTTAAAATTTTAGAGTATGAATTTATCATCTATTACAAGATTATTTATTATATTATTTGAGTTAATTTAAGAATGTTTAATTTACTTACTACATAAAAATATTTATAAATTTATTTGTTTTTAAAACAAAAAGGAAACGCCTTCCAACCACGAAAAGAAATATTTTTTATGTTCGGTACCATTTATTACCATACTGATTCATATACTCTGGTCCAACTCCCACAAGATTCAGTAAAACTTAAAATATGTTTTCTAAAGCAAATCTCAGCAATGTGCACGTTGGCTCCTGTCTTTTTTTACATAAAATAAACATGATGTGAGTAGAATTCCCATGCGCCGTGATCACATCACATTCGTTAGCAAATGCATCCGTAATGAGCGTTTTGTGCCACCAAATGTAAAAATATATAAAATGCACTATGGAATGATTCTCTGTGATGCAGGGTATGGACTAAGTGCTTAAAGTATCTATACGAAACATAAATTCGTCAGTAAATTTTTGAGGATTTCGAACATCAAAAATTTGCTTGTTACGTTATGATTTAGTATTATATATGAAATTAACCAACTCTTCTAATCTTTTTATACCAATGTCTCATATATGTATAGTGTACAATATACACTATACTTCTTTTATTAAAATATTTAGTTGTTCTATAGAATAATAGCTTTTTGACGCCTACCCTTCTTCAATGTATGTAGGATACACACTGTCAACTAGCTAATAGAGGCATAGGTGAAATATAGTTAACTGATAAAATAACAATAAAATTGAAAATAAATTGTATGTAACCTGAAGTAATAATAAAAACATCCCACCCGCAAGATTGTTCAATATGGCCATTATATAATCTCTATCCACACTGTATCCAATCTCTATCCACACTTCTATCCCATTTTAATAAGCATAATATTAAATTGAATGAGAATCAGTTGGGTTTCACAACGAGCAGATCCACAACAGATGCAGGTGTTGAATTGATGTCACATATATTTAAAGCCTGGGAGAGTCCACAGGATGCTATTGCCGTATTTTGTGACCTTTCTAAGGCATTCGACTGTGTAGAGCACCGCACTCTGATTCGTAAACTTTCACATTACGGTATTCGTGCGGCTAATAATCTTCTCAAAAATTCAAAAAATATTAAATATTTAAAGTTTTCTTTACTAAATGTTTACTTGTGTTGAACCAAACATTAAGCTTGGCCTAGATAAACTCTCTATTGACAAAGCGAAAGTCTTTCTGGAAATCAAAATGGATTCAACTTTACAGTGGGATCCACATATGACATGAGCTATCTGGAAGACTTAGTTCTGCTGCATTTGCAGTTTGTAAGATAAGACAGTTAACAGACGTAGCTACTTCTAGGCTCGTTTATTTCGCGTACTTCCACAGTATTATGTCATATGGTGTATTGTTGTGGGGAGCTGCTGCTGAGATAGAGACAATCTTTATCTAACAAAAGCGTGCAATTCGAGGCATATATGAAATGGATCCTAGAGAAATCCCTAAGAGATCTTTTTAAAGTAATTGATATTTTAATTTTACCTTATTATTCTATTTAAGTCTGTATATATTTGAAAATATTTTGTATGTTCGTAAAAAAATGTGTAAATTTAAATCAAACAATGACAATTACGATTATAACATAGATATATAACAAAGATAAATTAGCGGTGCCAGGTTTTAGATTAGCAAAGACAAATAAAAGGTCCTTCTTAGGCAATTGTGTGCGGTTTTATAATAAAGTGCCCAAACATACTTATTACAACGCTCACAGAAAGGAAATTCAAGTTGCACGTGAAGAACATTTTGATGAAGAAATCTTACTACACAGTTTGTGATTACTTAAATGACAAAAATGCTTGGACTGGTTCGCTTCTGCCAAGCTAACGCCTGTCACCTACGTAATGTCAATAAATATTGTAATAATTTTTCTATATAGTATGTAACACATTGTTAAAAAACCTTTAAAAAAATGGTCTCGAGTTTCTTGCCCATTCTTCTCGCAGTGGCTCTATAATTTTTTTTTCTGAACGTGGCAGTACAATGTAGAATATTTCAATATTAAAAATTTTAATTGATCTTCATAAGAGCGTCGTAGACGCCTAAATTGAATAAATAATTTTAACTTTGACTTTGACACATGTTTTACTATATAATGTAATATGGATTTGATGATAATGTTATGATATTTTATCTGTAAATTTGTGTTATAAACTAACCTAATAATTTCTAAAACTTTGATGCCCTCTGAGTCCACCCCCTTTGTGTTGATAACGAGCGACGTAATCACCCCCGCAGCCCCGCGCGCTGTGCGCTCCCCATATGTATTTATTATAATAATGCGAGGCGTGCATGTGTTTGCACCTTTATGTGCTTATGTTTTAAAACCCTCGGAGACTACCTATGTCACAATGTGTTTACAAGAAAATGTATTGTTGCAGTCTCTTTTGTTAGAACAACAACAACACATCTATCTTATTAGACTATCTGACTTTATTTTAGTTTTGAATTATTATTTGATTTATATTTGTACCTTATTTATATTCTGGTATAAAATCTTAGAGCCTTGTTACTCTAGAAAATATAACGATAAGTGTCAAGTCAGTAAGAACAAAATCAGCCATATTAGACCTATTCTGCTTTTTGCAGCGCACTTTCGCGTTTATAATATTAGTAGGATTATGTTTTTATTAATTATTGATTTCTACAAAATAACGCCAAAATTTATTAATTATCCTATTAGAAGTATTCTAAATGTCCTCGACTAGTTTTATTACATGCCTTGGAAGAAAAAAATGGATTTATATTAAGAAACCCTCTCTACACATAGGAGAGTATCTGAAAGAGCCATTACAGACATCAGATCAGAGCAATCAACAAATTGAGCTGTACGACGGCACGCGTACAGATACGACAATGTTGTGACCTACCAGCAATTACCGTAAAAGCCTTCACAACAACAAACGTTAACTACAATGCAGACCGTACCAATCTTCATTTGGAAATACTCTTTAATACTACCAATACGTTAGAACGGATTACAACTTTGTCGTAATAAAAATATTGATTCTTCTTCCATTTAACAAAGCAACGAAATTTCATTGCTTCGACAAAGTATTTAGTTATCAAGTCGTTATCAGTAAAAGTAGTATTGTGATAGTAAATTAAACGGTGGATATATATTGGAAAATATTACAATTGCTTGAGTGTATTAAACGTTATTTAATGTTTGCTCCTCAGTTGGGATGATTTTAGCTCGAATTTATCAGTTTAGTTTAGTATGATCTACACATGTATTAGAAAATATAGCAGACTGACTCCACTTCCGTAGAATTTCACTATATCGCGATCAAAAATAATGTCTTATGTAGGAAAAATGATAATATATTTTGTTCCAGAACTACGCATCTGTACACCCAATTTTATTATAATCCGTTTAGCACAAAGAAAGGTGAGTGGTGAATCACACACACATAACTTCGCAAAGGAGGATAAAATGTGAAGCGCTCGAAGTTTGCCTAGTATTTGCAGCCATCACGGGGATGGGTGACCGCTAGTGACTTACTATATAGGTTCTATTAAGTAATATTACTTATTAGAACCTATGTCGCAAAGCACTGTACGGTGTGTTCCACGTCCTTGCTGGTATCCTTAATAGCCAGTAATTCTAGGGTAGCCTGAAAAATATCTTCAACCGTATCATCACATATAATCAGGGGAGAAGGTGGGCAAGGAGACTATCAGCAATAATAAATGTATATGATATGTTAACCTTTTGGTTCTTTATAGGTCCGTAGTTATAGGTACCTACTGGCTTAATAATATAAGGACAGAACGCCATGTGTTGGCCTCCTCATTAAACACGACTGTGGGAAATGATTTGCTAAATGAGCAGCATATCATTCATAATCATCGTCATCGTTTCAGCTGAAAGAAGTCCACTGCTGGATATACGCTTTCCTATATATTTCCAAATAGAGCGCTTGGAAGCAGCCTGCATCCAGCGTCTTACTCTGGTGAGTAAGACGTACTCACGTCGAATTATGTATCATGTCATTACAAATGAGGCACCAAACAGTGTTCTTCGCCGTTTTAATGCCCTCATTAACTATAATGTAAGTGATAGACATGGGATACTGGAAGGAAAATATCTGATAATGTGGTGATGGTCACTAAGATGAACGGACTTGCTAAAATGACTGAAAGCAGCAAAACGCTTTTCCCAAAAATATAGGACCCGTTACATGTATCAGATTTGTATTTTAGTGCTGTAACAATAAAGAATTATATCTAGGTATTTATCCAACCATTCATATCTTAAAAATTATATACCAATATTGATGAAAAATTTTATCTAACTTTAGCTACACCAACCTTTGAAGATTTCTTAAGACTGCTAGAACTCGACGGTAGAGTCGGTTGAGAAGGACTCTCGATCACGACAACTAATGGCAATTTATTTGTCGCAAATAATCCTCTCTAGAGCCGCCCCCGGCTTCGAGCAATCACACGAAGAGATTGTACGATTGCAGCTCTACCAGCACTGAGAGCTGCTCGGTAAGATTGAACAAGTGGTTTTTCGCTGTTTTTCGTTTGCTTTTGTGAGAAATATGCGAGTTGAAGGCTTGCAAAAACTCATTTATGGTATAAAAATTGCAATTAGAAAGTCTCTCCAACCAGGTACTTGTTAGCCAATAAATTAATAATCAGTAACTATAATTAACAGTAATATATATGAAGCAGTGATAGCTAAACGGTAATAGCGATGGACTACCGTGCCGCAGGTCCATGGTTCGATCCCCACCGCCGCCGCCGGCTCGAGCGTCACTGTATAATGGAAGGGCATTTTGCGAATGCTCGCCTGTCTAGCTACTATCCCGAAGTATAAAATCTGTCACCAGGAGTCTAGCAGTGTATTCTGACAGCAACCCTTGAGAGCCAGTAAAAAAATAATGAGACTTTACAACTGTATATACATTGTTATAATGTAATAAGTATTGTAATTATGTGTAGGTGTATACGTTACAAACTGTAAAAGAATAAAGACATATAAAAAGAATGGCTCGATCTTTTTGAAGTGGCGCTGTACCATTTTCTCTGCACGCGGCAGTAGAATTATTTAATAGTCAAATTTTGTAATTGACATTCATATGAGAGTCGTAGACGCCAAAATTTTATGAATGATATTGACTTTTGGATACGAAGCGCTCCTAGCCAAGTTTGCTTAGCCATTCTGAATCGATCAGCAAAGTTAAGCAACGTCCGCCGCGGTCATGGATGGGTGACCGCTGGTTGGGCATTACTATTGAGCGCTTCCGTGCTTCGGAGGGCACGTTAAGCCGTCGGTCCCGGTTGTTGTCTTAGGATAGCAGTCGTTACAGCATGGTGGTAGGGCACTTTGCAAATGCCCGCCTGGCTAGCTACCATCCTCAAGTTGAAAATCTGTCGCCAAGCACGTAACGGTGTGTTCCGGCAGCTGTCCTTGAGAGCCAGTAACTCTAGGTTAGTCTGAACAACATCCTCGATCACATCATCACTTACCATCAGGTGAGATAGTGGTCAAAGGCTAACCTATCAGGCATAAAAAAAAAAACTATCCCTTTGTATATCTCAACATGACTTGTGGGTATAGGCAAAGTTTACCGCTTAACCTCAGGTCTCATAACAATCCTATAACGAAAATAAAAAAAATGGAAACTTATGTAAAGTATGGTCTCTGGACACACCGCTATGTTCCACCGATTGCAAGCTACTGTCGTTCAGGTACAAAATGTGACTTTACTGAAGGCAGCTTGTCTGTTGCCGCAGTGCATCGCAATATAACGACATACTATCAAAGCTGAATACAAATGACTACAACACATTTTTGGCAACCTTAAATACCAATACAAGAAATGTACTGCTTTAACAAATGCTTAAGATACAATGTTTTTCAAAAAGAAGTACGACTTACATTAAAAACGATGAATTACAATGTTACTCACTCAGCCACAAATGACGCTAAAATACGCAATATATATAAAATTTATAGAAAAATTTAATATATATAGCTAAAATTTGCCAAAGTTTTTTTTTGTAACCACATGTAGTAATGTTATCGCAGATGCTTGGCTTAGGAGGTATTTGTACATTATAGACTGATTTGTTTAGTTGTAAACTACATAATATATTTAAAAAAATTGAGACGTTCATCTTTGATAATGTCTGTTATAGATTAACAGTAATATTAACGTATGTGGCTTGTCGCTTCTTAGGAATTATAAATCCGTAAAAAAATATAACAAGCTTTGGTTGCTCATTTTAAGAACAAGGTATAATTATTTTTGTGAAGGTGTTGTGATAATAATTTAATTAATGTTTATAAAATACTTATCTGCCATTAAGATTGATATCAATGTTCCAAGAATTTATTATTGATACAAAGTTTTCACGCTATGTTTGTTCTTAATTATCTTGACAGTTTCCTTTGAGAAGGGAATTATGTTGTTATTACAATTTTGTGTTACATTTTAGTATTTTTGAGGTGTTTCCATATAATGTTAGACAATACATAGATTTAATAGAAAATATTGTTATTTTCTTACGACAAATAAAATATTGAGTGAAAAATGAACTCTTGTTCTATTCTATCTACATGGATGGTCATCTTTCTCATAGCGGCAGTAGAAAAATAGCATCTAATGAACTTAATACAGATGAACCTAATAGGTAGGCAAAGCATTTCAGCAAGGAATGATAGAAAAAAAATTACCGAGCCCAAGTCTACAAAATCACGAGAAATATTATAAGCAGCACGTAAACTACCAAGTAATTTATATTCAACACTTTCCATAAGAATGTATTCCCTATGGGCGGGTGGAAAATATGATAATATTCGTTTGCAGAACGCTGCTGCTCCGAAACGAGCTAAACTTTATTCCGCGTGGGCTGAATAATTCATGGCGTCTTCGGAACTCCACCGACGTTTATTTACATTTACATAAGTTTAGGAACTGCGAATATAAGTAAAAAATGGCTCAGGTTTATTTGGAAGAAGAGGTGACGAATTAAAGTTGTTGATTATTGTAAGAGAATATAATATTGTGCCAAAATATATATATATATTGTATATGATACGGATTCAAACGGATTTGTATCCACTTGTTCGTTGTTGGCATGTGCCATGTTCACAAATCACTAGTCAGCGCGCACCCCCGGTGCAGAAGCTGTCTCGAAGGGAAACTAATTGAAATGAGTAAAGTTTATTCAACTACTTTTCTACGTGGCTTCTGTGGTCTTTCTACAATTTCGCCAATGTCGCCTGGATAGAGAAAATACAAACGAAAAAGAGAGTGATACGGGGCAGGTCTTTGTACAACTCAAAATACGGGTCAATTTTGCATCTGGGTAAATTTAATCTGAAAGAGGACAACATAAGATAGATATACAGTACAACCATGGATTTATAAACACAGGGATAGGAACTATTGTTCTATACATACGATAGGTTATACAAATATATACGATATCGACGCCACAGTTTCAAATAACACTCTATCTCTTTTTAACTAACCAATAATGGCTTAAACGAAAAGAGATAGTGAAACGTTTGCTAATACATATTTCGGAAACATTGTGCAATGACGTCACTATATTGACAGAGCGTGCCACAGTCCACCAGCTGATTTGCCGAGTTTCGTGGTGTTTATGTTGTCAAGTGGTTGTATGTTACTATTTTTTTCAGTAAACAGAGACATTATATTATGCTTTTATTGCTGGAAATACAAAGTGCGCCATGCCTTCATGTTCGATAGCTCACTGTAAGGCCCGAAAAAATAAAAACCAGCCCCAACTGACTCTTCATAAGTAAGTATCTGCATGATCATAATTTTTCAATTCAGTTGATGTTTTATGTAGATGCAAGCGTAGTTGATGGACAAGAAACCATGTGTTATTTGATTACGCTTATTTTCCTATCATTTTTGTTAAGTATTTCGAAAACATAACGTAAGCTAGTGATGTGACATCAACTGCTATAATTTATCGATAGTTACTTACGTACCTACTTTTATAAGTCAAGGAATAGTGTAATATTATTTCGGCGTTCAATCTTAAAAAAACCTAAACACCACTGCTACCTCTCATCATCAGCCTGATATTCACTGCTATTATTTCTTTACTCATTGTAATGGTCTGTTTCAGGTTTCCAAATAATGAAGTATTAAGGAGGAGGTGGATTAATGTTATTGGATCTGAAAATATTAACCCTCGTCACAAGAACTGGTTCGTCTGTTCATTGCATTTTGAAGAAACATGCTTTAACAAGACCCAAGATTTCAATAAGTTGACATTGTTTAGAAATGAATAATTTTAACCGATATGCATGTAATGAATATAAATTTTGAGAATATATTATTTGATAAACGTATAATTTATGTATGATTCTTTTTTACCCTCGCAACTTTTATTAGAAGATTAAATAACCAGATATGTACAAATTCATACTAGAAACTTGAAATTCAGTCATATTGAAGTAAGTTATTTAAGAAGCAACAAATGGAACAAATGCGCTGAATGAGCAGCGTACTATTTTCTCATTTCAATATCGATAGGGTGTGCCACTCATTAGGCGTTTTACAGGGCACTATACCATCTTAATTCGGTTAACAGAAAGCTTACTGATATGCTACCCTAAACTGACTAAATAATATGCTAATCAAACTCCACGTGCCTTGGCCGCCTGAAATTATAATGAAATTATATTTACATTAATTTTAACAGCTGTCGCCTCCAATACATGTTTGAGCCATTTATGTGACTCAAATAAGTGTGCGCGTTCATTAGGTTTCTGTGCTATCAGAATATTTTATACTGTCACATTTATTTCATACAATAATAGAAGTACGTAGATATTCTTTGTTGGCCAAGGATACCCTGACCTGTATACTGGTGTGTTCTGATTCTGAAAATATATTAATTAATACCTCCATGTGGGATTTTTATTCAATGTGTCATATCATAATTTATCGATATCGATAAAAACGTTATTTCAAGAGAGCAACTCAGATGGCAGCCATTTGACTTGCCCTTTTGGAAAGTAGGTATACACGGTTATTTTGTAGGTATTTCCAGTCCATAGATGAAAGTCCATGAGTACAACACAAATCTACGAAAACCGAACATGGATAAATTAAATTTGCATAATATGAATATGAAGTTCTTTCAAATGCCGAATGACAGATATGAAGTTGACATTGACAGCTTTGCTTTAAGTTCGTGGCAAAGACTATTTAAAACTGGTGTTGCTATTCGAATAAATCAAATAACTACTGTTACAAATAACATCATACTTTCATGAAAACTATAATCTCTAACAACACAACTGTAACTAAAAATACAATTAAAACAGCTTCAGCCATCGGCTTTGCCCGCGTGGAATTTAGGTTGGATCACACCCTCTCGGGAACGAATCGGTATATCGGGGTACATGTAATACAGGATGTAACATTAATATATTTTTAAGATCCTGGTAAATGTAACCATAAATTTAATCAAGGATTAGCCGTTTTGGAAGTGAGTTTAACAAACACACACATATTTTATCAATTTCGAATATTGTGTTATGACTAAATCTTCGTTGAAATTTATTCGTTCGATGGATTAAATCATAATTAATAATAAAGATATTTTTTACTTCTATAAACTGAATAAATACAATTACCTATATAGTCCAATGCATCACTTAAGCTCTTATGTTATCGTCATATAAATAAGTAGTAGTTATAATTAGTCAAGAACTAGTCCATTAGCAAAAAAGGGTTGTTTTTCATTGGCAATATAGCAAAGTTAATTTATATTTTGTTCATAATAGCTGACATCAAGCAGAGCAGATTTTGCTCCATAGAGAAAAGTGATTTATGTTATGCTCCTAAAAGTTCAAAAATTTCCTGCAAGTTTTAAGGGAATTTCGGGGCTAAGACCACCTGCTCCTTCTATTAATATAAGGAGATAAAATGTAATGACAATATAATTCACAAACACTCTATCCATTCTTGCATAAAAGAACCTAAAGAAGCCATTTCCCCAATGTCGTTGGAGCAATTTCCCCCGGACGGACCCTCTGATTGGATAATTCGACCAGAGTAGCACGTGCAACTCGTATTAAGTAAATTGCGACAGCCATTACCAGGCGGGAGAAGAGAAATCGGGAAAATTACAGATAATTTCTGTGCTGTACGACCGTTATGTGGATTGGTCTGAAATAAGTCCGCAAAAAGTTTAATGTTATAAGTTGTACAAAGTTGTAGAATACCATCTCAGTCCGTAGGTATCGTAAGAGGTGACTAAGGTAAAAAAGACTGGAAGGTAGGCTTCTGAGGAACTGCTACCTTACATTGTGATTCCCAAGACGCCTGCCTAGCGTGGTTGTGGATTATGGCAACCCCCCCCCCCCCCTTAATGGGGGAGACTGTATTCAGTAGAGACAATTCAGTTAAAAAACAGTAATCGATTACTTCGCCAATTATGCATTGATTTTGATTATTCTAATTTTGTGTGGTCATGCTTCAGAGATGGTCCTATATAAATTTCATAAACATCGGTTATGTATATTTCAGTAACAAACAAATAACTGAAAAAAGGATTAGGCAATATTAATTGCAAGTCTTATCGATGGCGAGCAATATTGTTCATTATGCGCTAGTCGGACTCTAAAAAATGGGAGCTCAGAGTGATTTTAATCAGTATGGTCCGCCTCGGCTTCGCACAGGTATTTAACAATAATTCCTATGTTTATTTATTTATTTCCAATATTTTCCAAATTTAAACACTTCAAAAAGTAGTTTTTGTGAAACAACTGTAATATGGTATACATATGGAATTGCGATTTTTTTGTAGATATTGATGTATTCTATAAAATTGTAGTACCTACATGACTTTGCTCTATTTTCTATAATTTCCGCAGCGTATTATTTGAAAATATTCTATAGCCTATAATCATCAGGGATAGCGTAAGACCATTAGAATTGTAAAAAAAATTTCAAATCGGTCCAGTAGTTTCAAAGCCTATTCAATGCAAACAAACAAACAAACAATGAAACCTTTCCTATATATTATATTACTTCAGATTAAGGACTTTGATGTCTGGGAGGGTAATTATGAAGTCTTGATTCATGTGCTTCTCTATACTTTTGCTTATGTGAAAAACGTCGTAAATTGTAAGGTTACATGACGTTTATCATTTTTAATGTACAACAATACGAGTATATAGACAATATCCTCGACCAACTTATTCTGGAAGATTCGGGTTATTATGATGTTTTTTGTGTACAAAGCTGCGTAAGTCAACACTGGCACTCAGACTTGCTTGAAAATTTCATATCATTTCATTTTCATAATTGGTTTATGTACCGACAAAGAAGAAGTCAATAAGAGTAGGTACCTACATTTTCTTTAATGAATATCTGCTCCTCCTGTTTCTTTTTGACGTGTGCCTTACTTTGACCTTTACATCGAGTGTTGAGTTTTAGTATTTGACTATAAGGCAATACAGTTTCACCATGTATGTATGTGTACCAAATAAAATTAGTACTTTTGTACATAAAATATATTTCAATGAATGTAATATCATTAAGTTTTATACGTTTTCTTTATTCATTTTTGAACTACATTAATGGCTGCATGTATTTTGCACTACTTTTTTATGAATGTGGTCCGTATGATGACTGTATCATAGGCAAATTTTACATTATTGCTGTTTTAAATTTTTGTCTGTGCATATCACCCCTATACAGTAAGTAACACCGGACCCAGAACGCTACCCTGTGTTTCTACCGCTATTTTTGCATAAGCTCTAAGGCCTGTATTATTAAATGCATCTCAAAGTTGAGAACGATCTTACAGGTACAGTTGCGCTGTTTAATGTATGGAACATCTGTCAAAAGCAGCATCCTAAGATTGATCTGAGCTTTGGGACGCATTTATTACTACGAGTATTTGCGTAAGTTATGTATGTAATAAGTTTTAACCTAAACATTTTTTTGGAACAAATGAATCGAAAACGAACAATGAAAATCATCAAAAACAATCTCAAAAAAATTATTGTCGATATGATGACACGCAATTTTTTATTTGAAAGCGATTGAAGTCGCTTCTTGGCGATTCATTGCTCTATAAAACAAATAACATACATATTATAACCCACAATATTAAAAATATGCAATGGAAGCAGCTATGTCAATTGTAATATTTAGCAAATATAACATTAGCAGGTACATAAGCGCCACATATATATAAGAATGAATACCTAAAGCCAGCCAGACCTCACCGCTGTACAATAGCCAAGGTTTCATTCAAAGTTCTATATACCTACGTAGGTACTAGCGGTCGGCGCACGACGCACAATCGCTCCCTCACACTGCCGAGGTACCGACAGAAAAAAAATCTGGAGACTTTTAGGTCTTAAATATATTTTTTTTCTATAGTGTGAAAGAAGATGTGTTCGAGAATGGTAAACAAGCATAACCTAGAATTACTGGCTGTCAAGAACAGCTGTAGGAATGCCATTATGTGCTTGGTGACAGATTTGATGTCAAAGATACGGTAAAAGTTGCAGAGTGATCCAACAGTGATACATATATTCTACTCTATAATGTTATCATCGGTGTATCAGTCCACGCACAAATTCACCGAGAGTTATGTACTACTTACATGAATAATGTACTCATGTACTATTCAGAGCTCTTTGTGTGAGGCTCCACGCTTAAGACCGAAGTTTCTATTTAAAGACGTAAAGAACAAGAAATTATTGTGGTAAAATAGTGCACGCACTAAATTCATTTGGAAATAAATTATGAGTACATGCAAATCCACAAAAAATTGCTATTTACCCTGATATTTTAGCAATTGAGATGAAGTTTATATAAATAAAAAAATGATTTTAATATATTATTTTAAGCGTAAGTGAACTCAAAATTTTGTACTAGTTATAGTTTTGAAATCTAGTACTCAAAACTAGTGTTTTATACCATATACAATCCAAAACATAAACAGGCAATACAAGCTTACATTTGCGGATATATTCCGCGCCCTTCGGAACTAAGTGCATACCTACTTCATCGCGCCACAAACTCCATACGTTATACCAAGACGTAAGAATCTTGGGTGCGAGTTTCTCTTCCTTTATACTATTTATAACTTCTCATAAGTGAATCGTAATCACAGTAATTTTCGTATACTAGGTACTTAATTTATTTTATATATATTTATTTTTTTATTTAATAAAAAATTGTATCAGCTCCTCCTTGCTGACTTTTCACGTTTGCGGAATGTTGGTTCCACTGCTCAGTATTTTTAAATGCTGTGTTAGTTAGTTAAAAAGTATTCTCATTTAGTTTTGGGCAAAGATTTTAGTCATAACTTGGAAATTTCTTGGGCTCATTGCCTCACCGTCAAATGGTAAAAAAATTACCAAAACATGTTAATGACTTCTACTATGATACTTCAAAAGCGTTGTATATTTTCTTTAATTTATATGAACACAAAAATAGATAAATAATAACTATATCTACTTATGAGCTAAAAATGTTACACTTAAAAATTGTGAGCTCTGTTTTCTAGCAGGAGGCAATCATAAGTAGAAAACAGAGCTCAGGTCACTGTCCACGGTTAGAGTACCTAAAAGGCTGGCAGCATTACCCCGTTGTATGGCAAGACTAATTCAAAAGTACCTATTATCATAATATTGTACGCATGGTACCGACTTCGACAAGTTATTTCACACTTTTGAGTGTTGAAGTCGGTTCCATTTTTTGGTAAAAATAAACACTCTTTTTAGTGACCCTTGCTATTTACGGGATCGGTTGTCATTCACTGTCACCGACTATATCACCAAGATAGGAGAATATTTTTCAGTTATTGGAGTGTAACTCAAAAACAGCTTAATCAATTATGATAAAATTAAAATGGAACCAAACGACAAGCATCAGCTCTCAAACAAAAAAATAATTATCAAAATCAGATCACCTTTTTGTTGAAGTCCTTTAAACTGATAACCGCAGCAAATTAAATCTGTGTTTCATCTTTCCTCTCAATATAATATATAAATCATCATCCAGTTTCGCAAATATAATAAAATATGTTGGTTTTTTTACTAATCACTGTAGTGTTATTAAAAATACAGTATATATTAATAAAAGTAGCGGAGACAAAAAAAACACAAATCTTAGTAGCTCCAATCATATTACGTTGTGGAAACACGATTACTTGAAAGTTTTACTGGATCAACTAGTAGAAATAAGCAGTGGAACCAACAGTCCGCAACTTTTTCACCACTAGACACATCCATTTAGTGAGTGTAGCGCTGACTGTACACACAGTATTTTCAACACAAGTGTACCTCACATATCCTTCATACATTACGATGACCATAGTTGTACTTGCGAGTCAACTGCGGTGCAGTACAGTGTCGTACACATAAGGCATTATATATATTTACTTATTCATGTATTCACCATTCACATCTCGTCCCTTTGTATGCCGAGTGAGGCTCTACGAATGAGGCTCTAGTTTCGATTTACATGTGTAAATGAGAAGCAGGTTTTTTTTTGTTACATCATATTATACTGCATGTAATAACATACGAGCCATGTCAAGATACTGTACTTATGTGTAGGAATGGTTCTTTATTTTTTTTTACCGGCAGTATAACTTTACTAAACAAAATACTACGAACTATATACAACACTACAGCTACTACAACAAAAGCATTTAGACAACCTATAAGCCATAGCACACTCACAGGCAGTCTAAATATCGTCCAGTACCTACCAGTAGGCAGCATGCCCAGCATGCTGGCAGCATGGCCCCGTTGAATTACAATGCTTATTCGTTGAGCCAAATATGTGCCAGCATTTTGATCACGCGTCGCATCGACCAAGCGCTCATATAAGTTTTGGAAAATACGATGAGCTCCCGGTCCCCACGGACCCAACATCTCTATACCAAACGGCTCAAATATGTATACCGAGCTTACCGAGGCAAGGCGAGCAACCCATACCGAGGTTAGCATATTTGCGCCGCTTGAGCTGCTCCGCCGAAGTAGCCGCAGCGCCAGCCCTCACGTTGGTTTCAGAAAGATGTGACGGCGCTAAAGTGTCGACGCAAGTAGCATCCCACACTAGGAGCCGTCCTAACTTCCGCGGAACCAGAGTCATGCCGTCAGGTCTTTTACCATCGTCACGCATCAAACCGTTCTTTATTTGTTCTTTATTGACAGTGATTATACCTTTATATTTAGTACTATTGTATGTTGAGGTTTCTTTTTGAAAATAATATATTTATAACCAATAAACGCAGGGAAGTCAGCATATATGACATGTTAGTCAGGTTCATACTTGTGAAAGTATAAATAAAACATCGAGCTACTTCAATTATGAACCGATATAGATTATTCTTTTTTTGTTGGGTAGATAGGGTACAATTCCTAATGAATCCCACATAAAAGTCATCAAAATCAGTGAAGTAGTTTTTAAGTTATAGCCAATTACCTGAAAAATGTATAGCATAAGTATACATATACATTTCAACATACCGTTTTTGTAATTACAGTTTTTGTCGATACTGAGAAGTATTTTCGGCGAATGAATGATCTCGTTTATGCCGTATAAAGTAAAGAAGTGAAAAAATAATTAAAAGAAGGATACGGCTTATCTAAAAAAAGGAAACGTCTATTCGCAATAAAAAAAGACTTCCAACGCTGCAATGTATAAAATAACTGGTAGAAGTTGGACCATGATAATGTGGTGTCACTGTTCTGGATCAACATGATACCGACTTCAATCAGTTATTTAATGCCTTCCAGTGTTGGAAGGCATTAAATAACTGATTGAGTGAGTCAAAACGTTTGTGTGTTGTCTGTGATGGACTCTGAGCGTAAAAGTGCTTGGGAAATAGCAGCTAGCCCGTTACATATACAGTCAACTGCAATAATATGTATTTACATTCCATAAATTGCAAAATTATGTAACTGTATAGCTGAACAAATAACACGTCCGCTTCGGGGACGGCTTTACCGACACTTTCAATGTAGCTGAGGTAGACTGGAGATTGGCTTTGAGCCCTTCATTGCTCGTCTTCATTTTAGATGCACTAACATCTGACATACAGAAAAGACCCTCTGGTGTACTTTGATACTGATGACATTGTTCTTTTCAAAGAAAATATATCCGTGGTCCAGAAAGACTGGAAAAATGGCGGTCAAAATTGGGAAATCAGCAGAACTAAACCGAGCATCTGGTTATACATCATTTTTTGTGTATAACCAGATGCTGCTTTGACATTGGTGTCATCAATAAATGATTTTCTATTTGTATTTGTATTTTTTCCCACATAGCCTTAAGTGGTTTATTCAAACCAGCATGTTCTGATTTTTTGTGTGTTTGTTTAACTATTCCAAGAGTATTGGGGTTGCAAATTGCTTCCACAGTATTATTTCATATGGTTTATTGCTATAGGGAGTTGCTGCTGAGATTGAGACAATCTTTATCTTACAAAAGCGTCCAATTTGAGCCATATATGAAATGGATCCTAGGAAATGCCTGAGAGCCCTTTTTTAAAGAAATTGATATTTTACCCTCACCAAGTCTGTATATATTTGTAAATATTATGTATGTTCGTGAAAATATGAGTAAATTTAAATCAAACAGTGACAATCACGATTATAACACTAGGAATAAAGATAAAAAAGCGGTGCCAGTTTTAGATAAGCAAAGACAAATAAAGGGTCCTTCTTAGGCAATTGTGTGCGGTTTTATAATAAATTGCCCAAACATATTACAACGCTCACAGAAAGAAAATTCAAGATGCACGTGAAGAACATTTTGACAAATAAATCTTACTACACAGTTTGTAATTACTTAAACGACAAAAATGCTTGGACTGGCGCCTGTCACCTACGTAATGTAAATAAATATTGTAACAATTGTTTTGGGAAGGTCATTAGTATATAATAAAAAAAAGAATACATCCGATCACTGATCCTTGGGGAATTGAATGATTTATTTGTATAGAATTAGATCTGAATGTACTTATCTCATCGGTGTTAAAGTCAAAATTTTCTATTTCTAATATGTAGCGGTTGCGGTTTTTTAAGTATGAGCAGAACCATTTGTATACAGTGCCGCGTATTCCTTTGTCATATAATTTATTTAATATACCTATGTAGTATCTAACTTTATCGTATGCTTTCGTTATATCTAATAAGCCCCGGAAATAACAGCAACATTGACCGCGACGTTAGTAACAAGATAAATGCAAGATGGAAGAAATGGTACCAGGTCTCAGAGACCACGTGTGACTCAAATACTCTTTAGGGAAAGGTTATAAGACCATCTTAAAACCTGTAGCAATTAACAATGATAAATAATAAATTAAAAAGTCGTTGAAACTAATATAAAAAAATTGTGTAATATTTTAACAATAACCAACTTCAAACATGGAATACGCATTATTTAGGATAATCGCTCAAAAACACTATTCATCAGATCTCACTTAAATTTAAATGGGTCCACATTTTGTACACCCTGTAAAGAGTTATGAGGTAACACACTGTATAAACTGTCGAATTTATAACATCATCCTATATTTGAAGTCGTTTAGAAAGCGTAACTTCTTAAAATTTTATCTAGAATACTTGGCTTTTCTGACGTCACGTCGTTGGCATAATTACAAATTTAGTATCATGTGTTTGTTATTACAACTGTAGATTTTTGCAAAGTAACCCCTGAATCCTGTCGTTACACAGAAAAAAATAATATCTTAGGCCAAGAGGGTTTATTTGGTTCAAGATCTTTTAGGTTTTCGATATAAGGAAAGTCGAAAATGTCTTCACCTAAGAAATAAAATGTTTTGTATTATAGTTCTTGGGCCAACAAATATATTCTTATACCAATATTGAAAAGTTTCTTTTTTTAATTTTTTAAATATATCACTTCAAGACGGAAACTATTTCAAAACAAGAAACATTTTTACATTACAATATGGAAGAGCCCTTTTTTTAAAAAGTAAAAAGTTGAACCCAAGAGCCAACCTATTTTATTTTAAATTTTTATTTCGTGTCTCAAAACCGAATAACTATTTTTTGAAAAGCTTTATGTTTTGACCCAAGAGCGAGTATGTCTTACTTGAAATATTCTATTATATCTCTCAAAACTGTAAAGCTCTTTTTTTTCAAAACTAAATGTATTGACCTAAGAGCGAATTTGTCTTACTTGAAATGTTTTATTTCATCCTTCAAAACAGAAAAGTTCCTATCTTAAAAGCTAAATGTGTTAAACCAAAATCGAGTATATTTCTACTGAAATATTTTATTTCATCATATAAAAGTGGAAAGTTATTAACCTAAGAACTGTATGTCTCATTTGTATACAACTATAATTTATTATTCGGCCATGATGGACAGTGATTTCTCTTTCGTTGTATATTCGTAGGTTTTTTTTTCCAAAAAATAGAACTGAGTTCTGCACTGAAAAGTGTAAAATAACTTGTCGATGTCGGTTACCATGCGCACAATATAGTAATAATAGGTATTTTTGAACAAGCATAATGTTCCGAATTCAACAAGTTATTTTACACTTATCAGTGTTGAATAGTGTTACATTTTTTGGTAAAAGAACACACAAATACACAACGAAGGAGTAATTACAAGCCCATCATGTAGTCATGACCGAAGAAATAATAAGAACTGTATACAAATGATAATAGTTTTTTACAAATTATTCTATGTTAACTATTTAAAATTCTATGTACTTACTTTCGATATACACACAGGTAAACTAATTCTATCAAATAAGTAAATATTTTGATACAAGTAACATTAATATCGGTATAACTATTCTAAATTTTATCTACCGTAATGTTACACACTACACGGAATACAGATATAAGACTTATTATTACCTTCGATATACACATAGGTCATTGGATTACAACTAATTGAATTAAAGAAGTGACAAGTTTTGATATCAGTAACTTATGTCTAGTTAAACCATTCCAACAGTTGAATTAAAACATGGGTAGAAGAAAAAATATCTTGATAATAATATAACATAAATCTCAAATACAAATTTACCAAACCTATTTGATAGGGAACAAAGCATAGGCTAGCAATAGAAACTAAATTAAGATGCATATAATTTATTTAATTATTTAAGTAATTATGAACCACTTTTTTAAAAAACATAAAAATAAACCACTTCTTTATAAAAACTTAATACTAAGTGCTGCACCCGCTGAGTAGGGAGTAGGTTCACACGCACGACATGGGCAAATATTGTTAAGTATATGTATTCAATTGACTGTCAATGTTAAATTATTCTTCTGTTATTTACTTCCGAAGTTCTCCAGAACGTCTGGCGATATATTCCAGACTGATAACAAACGACGTATATTTTCTTCCATCGCAACGCAACGGGATGACAATTTTCATTAGAAACCTTTGTGTATGTATAAACCACTGCAAGAAACTTAATCCAAACACTTCGGTGGGCACTGCTTTTGTTTACACAAGTCAAATCTCTCACAATACTACGTTGTTGTAAATTAACTTATTTCAGTTTAACCACCACGCTGCTCGCCGCCGCCACTGGACTCGATTATATGCAGTGTTGCCATATGAACTCCAGACCTAGTTGCCAAATATTGAAGCTATAATATAGGAGTCCATGTTCAAGTAATTCAAAGCCAATATCTACGAGTTTTGGCTTAGGGTTATTGGGCTGTACAATGTATACATAACTTTATTGTTACACCCTTCGAAAAATATAGTATATTTTATCGAAGGTTACACCACAAGAAGTGCAATATTACGTATGCATGAAATTACTGAACCTGTAAAGAGTTATGAGGTAACACACTGTATAAGCTGTCGAATTTATAACATCATCCTATATTTGAAGTCGTTTAGAAAGCGTAACTTCTTAAAATTTTATCTAGAATACTTGGCTTTTCTGACGTCACGTCGTTGGCATAATTACAAATTTAGTATCATGTGTTTGTTATTACAAATGTAGATTTTTGCAAAGTAACCCCTGAATCCTGTGGTTATGTATGGATCTAAATTTTAGGTTACGAAAGAAGCGGCAAAAAGAAGAATTGTTTGTAATGCTTTTGCCATAGAGGTAACGATCTAGGCGTAACTGAGTGGGCAAGATATGGAATATCATAAACAGCCAACTAACTAACGGGGCAACAATCCCCACAATTGGTAGGCGGCGCGGGGTCTAACTGTAAAATGGTATTTCTTCAGACAGGATTTAATTTCTCAGAAAGAGATGCTGCCTACCTTTTGGCTTCTTATCTTTTCAAGATATGGAAGTGCACCTTCCATATCATGCTGTGGGTGGCCAGCCTGGCAGTCTACGGAGAAGAAAATTACCAAGTATTAAATATCTATGTTTTGCAAGGTAGAGGAAGGCTGCAGAACGTGTGAATGGAATGTGTGAGGATAGATATGTGCATGACAGCTGTGAATACTGCGTTGGACAAGTAGGTAATGAGTGGAAGAAGAGACTCCGCACGGAATCAGCAGGACAGGAAGATGAAGATATTTATAGACTGTGAAACAAAATATTATACAGAAATTCAATTCAACTGTTTCTGAGAATTTAATATATGAAATAATAACAGAAAAAATAATTTACCCTGGCATGTGGGTTGTAACCGTCTAAGACTCTTTTATTTATTTACGCGCTTTTATTATGCGATAGCAAGGCAAACGAGCAGGCTGCTCACAGCTGGTGGTAAGTGCTCACCGTCGCACACGAACATCCGCAACACCGGAGATCTCGATGCTGCGTTGGCGGCCTCTTAGGAGGAAATATGATTTCTTCTCGAAGGCTCCTAAGCTATCGGTTTAGTTACTGATCGGCAAATACAAAATTATGTTACTGATAAGCTATATTATCTAAAATAGTACCCATATAAATAGGGTCCAAACATTTTTCTATGGAGTCTATCTCAGAATTTAAAACTAGATCCAAATCTAAAACCTCGGTATTTTATTAACCATTTTTTCGTTAAAGCAACAATTATTGTAAATGCTATGTAATGGTAATACTTAAAGTTATTTTAAAACCGGGAAAATATTTTTTTTCTGCACAAATTTGCATAAAATTGTTATATACAAAAAAAACAATAACCAGAACTGCTTGTTGACCCTTGTCTCTATTAGATTTTTGACACACTAGTAAGCTTATGAACCCTACCTAATATCCCCAGCCAAATCCAACCTCCAAAATAAATTAATTGATAATAATTATAACTACTATATTTTGGAATGGTATACCCCGAGTACAATTTATTTCCCAATCAACCCGCCACAAAAACCCCTTGTAGAATGTTTTGACTTGGTTTTATAGCCGGCTGCCTTCCAACCTCCTAGAAATTTTATTTTTAGGACCTAGCTAGGTATCTAGGACGCGGGTCTGGCGCAAAATATGTACGGAATATGAACATTCCACGCTGTAAATATTTTACGAAGTAGTACTAAGCACACTTATTTATGTCTATATGCATTATATAATTATGCTCTGGTAGCAGAATACTGAATTTAGTATAAATACTCGTACGTGTCTAAGTTGGCATAAATATAGGTAATTTATTCCACTTTGAAAAGCAGTTTTGAGTAACCTATCTGAATTAACTGAAAATAAAAAGATAAATAAGTGCGCTTAAAACAAATAATGATTATACCCACGTAACAATTGTATATCGTATACTACTTAAACAATATTAGGGCAGCTAATAATTATGCTTCACAAAGCAGTTTACTGAAATAATTATAACTATTAAAATGACTTTGCAACATTATGATACGTCTCAAAAATCCGTCAAGGTAAATTATGAATACAAAATTAATACAAGCGCTAAATTCAAGCGCATTATTTGGAGCAATTACGCTCATAGTTTCTCGTCTCTCACAGAGTATCGAAGTGACTTGAACACCTACAGTTAAGTTTTGCTTTAAAGTTAGTGTTAGAGTGTGATTATAGATTCAAAACATAATCAGGTCTCCATCTATAAACTATACCAGAACAAGTTACTCAAGTACCTACCTACATCATGTAGGTATGTATTTCTTTAAATACATAAGTAAACGAGATTAAAAACCAGTCTACTGCTTTCAGAGTTGAGACCCATCGCGATATAATATTCCCAAGCATTATGGGGGGGCACCACCCTAAATATATTGCATCCCTCTCACAACCACTGATATGTATACCTTTCTCTCACACGCCAAGCAAAAAGAAATCGTTTTTGACAAGAAAGGTGTAGTATATCATTGACTTAAATAATTATTATGTAGGCGAACCGCAGCCCTGTACTACGTGAGGAACGATACGACTACGTCGCATTCTTTTCTGGTTTTGTATGAAAACTGAGCGTTTAGTTATGTTAAGGTCCACGTTGTTATGGTCGTAGTATGTGGTAAGGTGGGACGGATAGTTTCATGATTACAGTTTCGCATAATGGAGAGCGGTGCGGAGTGGAGTGCCGCGGCTGCTTTAATCATTGGGGAAATATTCCGCTCGTGACGCGAAAAAAACGGAAATTATTTTTCAACGCTATATTTTGAGTACTAGCTTTGGCATTACTTGAGTTTTACATAATGAATGCTATAATTATTGCGCGTGATAATTAAAATTTGTTTTTGCTCGACGTCCGACGCGCCCACGTTTAGTACATTAAAATTCTTATAAATCAAGTTTCCTTTATGGAAATGGTGAGTGCATTTTATTTAAGAACTTTACTTAGACTAACACACCGTGTACACCGGTACACGGTGTGTTAGTCTAAGTAAGGTGTACACGTTTGTGTTTTTAAACATAGCTTTATATCAATTACAGGAAAAAAACATTAGTGTGGACGTTTTATGTTTTAGCGAGACCTTTATTAGAAAAGGTAGTGAGAGTAATATAAAATTAAATAACTTCAAGTTAGCTTCATCTTACTGTAGACCAAACGAAAAGAGAGGCGGTGTCTGTATTTTGTGTCGCACCTATATTCGTCACAAAGAGTTAAATCTCATTCACGAATTAACAACTGATCTAAACTTTGAAGGTTGTGGAATAGAATTGCCTGACCAAAAGTGTATAATAATATGCTTGTATAGAACTTCAGCACGAATTAACAAAACCAATACAAACACTGATCCAAAGATATTTTTGCATAGGCTTCAGTTAATGCTTGAAAAACTTAAGAAAAAAACTAAACACAAAATCATAATAACAGGAGATTTTAATATTAATATGCTCGAATCTAATTCTGTATCAAACGAATTACAACGAATGGCAAAGCTATATAATTACCATCTTCACATAGATGTACGAACTCGGTTAAATAGTTGTTTGGATCAAATCATGAGCAATGTTGATAATGTTGATATTATAGTACCTAAATTAGGATTGTCAGACCACGAAACAGCTCAAATTATCAGTATTCCTGTGAATGAAAATCTTCGCCAAATAGAATACTGGTATGTGGAGAAACGTGATTATACTGAAGAAAATAAAAAAATGTTTTTACGCCATTTGAATAATCTTGCTTGGTTAGATGTATATGAAGAGGTAGATGCAAACCAAGCATTTAATTTGTTTCATGAATTCTTCACATTACTATTCAGGCTCTGCTTTCCTCTTAAAAGGGTGAAGATAAAGAATTATAGGTTAAAACTAAAATGGCTTACACGGGGTATCAAACAATCATGTAGATTGAAAACAAAGTTACGGTTTAGTTATTACAAAAGTCGTACAGAAGTCGCAAAGAAAACCTATTTAGATTATACGAAATTGCTTAGAGCATGCATAAATCACTCTCAGAGAATATGTAATAAATCCTATTTAGATAAGAGCAAAAATAAATGTAAAGCCACGTGGACAATAATAAAAAGTGACGAACCCAAAGACAATTACGAGATAAATAATATAAAATATGAAAATAAGATTATTAAAGACCCTGTTGAAATAGCAGAGAGCTTTAATAATCATATGATGATAAAAGAGAGTGCTGTAAACCGTCCTACCCTTAACATCAATCAGCAGGCAGTAAATATTTCTAGATCTGTGTCCAGCATTTATCTGCATCCCTGTACGCCTGAAGAAATTAAACGGGTAATTAAGTCGCTTAATAATACAAAATGTGTAGGTTGGGATGAAATACCAACGTTTTTGCTAAAAGCTTCAGCAGATTCAATCGCTCGAGTAGTAAGTTATATAGTCAATCTTTCCTTTATAAACGGTCTATTTCCAGAGAAGCTTAAGTTTACGATTATCAGGCCATTGTACAAGAAAGGCGATATCTCATGTCTTGACAACTACCGGCCTATCGCATTAATACCCACTATAAGCAAGATCTTTGAAAGAGTAATGTTTAATAGAATAAGTAAATTTTTTAACAAATTTAACTTAATTAGTAATGACCAACATGGCTTTCAGAAAGGACGATCGACAACCACTGCAGCATATCAGTTGGTTAATACTGTTATGCAGAACTTAAATTCTAGTACGCTCATAACTGGAATCCTTTTTGATATGTCCAAGGCCTTTGACTCTGTATCCCATAATATCCTAATTAAAAAGTGTGAGACATATGGAATCAGAGGACCTGCTTTGGAGTGGATAAGCAGTTATCTTAGGGATAGGCGTCAATGTGTTGAAATCACTAAGTTACTTAACACTAAATCCAAACAAACATTTAGGTCTACGGCGATAATAAATGAGCGAGGCGTACCTCAAGGCAGCATTTTGGGGCCTTTGTTATTTATTATTTATATTAACGACCTTCCAAATATAACCCAACATAAATGTGTTTTATACGCAGATGATTTGACTGTTTTAGTACCCAACAGGGACTCAGATCGTCACAATATTGAACTATCTGACACTATTGCTTCAATCATAAACTGGTTAGAATCCAATAAACTGACAGTGAATTTAAAAAAGACCAAATTTATACAATTTTGTAATAAAATTTCATCCTGTAAAACACTCAATTTAAACATTAATGGTATATCTTTAAGTAAATTCAGCGAGGTAACTTTTCTAGGTTTTGTATTGGATCAACGATGCTCATGGGAACCACATGTCCAAAAATTATGTGCAAAAATTAATAGCTTTTCTTATGCATTGTGGCGACTGAGGCAGACCGTAAGCAAAGCAGTTGCCTTACAGGCTTACCACGGTTATGTGTCGTCAATTCTCAATTATGGCATTTTGATATGGGGTAATTCGTGCCATATCGAGAGAGTTCTAATTTCTCAGAAGCAATGCCTGCGTTCTATTTGTAATGTACCTTTTTGGATATCATGCAGACCCCTTTTTAAGGATCTACAGTTGCTCACTGTTCCCAGTATGTATATTTGGAATGTGTGTCTGTTTGTCAAAACACGCCCATATTTATTTGAGTCTTGTACATATTCCAATTTTAATACACGGTATCCCGATCGAATGAGAATCCCAATACAAATCAGGACACAGTCATACAAAAATAGTTGTTTCCCAATGTGTGTGAAAATTTATAACAAATTGCCCTTAAGAATAACGATTCTCTCACTACCCTCCTTCAAACGCGAGTTACGTAAATTGTTACTCTGTGGCTGTTTTTATAATCTGACTGAATATTTTGATGCCAAATTTTAATATTAATAATATTTTTTGTTGTAGACTATTTGAATATTATGTAACATTATATTTTTTATTTTATAGTTTTATTGACATAGATATCAAAATTTAGGAATTTTTGTATTTTCTATAAATGTTGTATTATTATTACTACCATTTAAATATAACAAAATTTTTTTTTTTTTTTTGTGATTATAATACTAGAATGACATATATTGAAATTTACAAATTATGTTATTGATATGCTATTTATTAGGATGTTAATGAAATTGTTTAAATTTGTATTTATTATAAGAAATGAGAACCAAAAAATATTTGCATGTCAGATTGATGAAGTATGCTAGAACAATCTTATTACAAACTAAGACCTTTATTGTACCATATTTCTTGCAAATAAATTATTATCATTATTATCATTATCATTATCATTATCATTATCATTATCATTATCATTATCATTATCATTATCATTATCACGTACCTGTAGGGGACATTTGTTTAATATTGATGTGTGTAATGGTATTATGTTCTACTCGCCTAGCAAATTACACAATCACTTCGACTTTCTCTCGTCGAGGATACTTTTCAATTGGTGGGGTCTCAGT
The DNA here is from genome assembly GCA_963854805.1 of Plagodis dolabraria. NCBI lineage: Eukaryota > Metazoa > Arthropoda > Insecta > Lepidoptera > Geometridae > Plagodis > Plagodis dolabraria. The sequence continues at coordinate 1,100,475 of OY978453.1, read as the reverse complement.
TATGAAAGATACGCCTGACTTCCTGAAAAACACTACATCGTCGGCATAAGTACATTTGTACATTCATACAAGTAAAGAATCCTTGAAGTCCTTAGATCATATTGTGCTCGGTTATGGAATGACTGATCAGAACTGATTTTAAGTGAGCCTTGTTATAAGTAAGTATATGAAACTATATGAAATGACAGGTAGGTACGTGACCTCATGTTATAGATGCTGATCGAGGCAATACTTACTAGTTCCTTGTTTTTACTGCTGGTAGGTTAGCCTTTCACCAAGATCTCGACTGCAAATTCAGTGATGATTGTGTCGAAGATGCTATACAAGCTTTTCAAATCAGGAACTGGCTCTCGCCGGAACTCACAGTTAGGTTGTTGGCGACTTTTTCTATCCTCAGTGAGGTATCTGCCCTTAGGTTCATTAGTACTACCTACCATAATATTATTACGATTGCCATCCTATAACAACAATCTAGATCGACCGACGACAGCTTAAGATGCTCTTTTAGGCATAGAAGAGCTCAGCTCTAAATCCCACTAGCGGTGACCCATCCAAATTACATCCATCCCAACCACTGCGGCGGTGTTGCTTACACTGTTACGACTAGGCAAGCTCCGCTATTAATTGTATCGTAAAAATAAATTATCCAAGTTTGAATGATGCCTGAACTAGACCCTAGATAGTAACATGGATAGCCATTGATCTTTTGACGACGTAATCCACAGATCAGATCAGAGAGAAATATCATAACTGATACCTTCTTTAACTATGTACCTACCTAATCAAAGAAAATAGTCATGAATCTCATGTCTTCAAGAGTCATGAATTCAAGAGACAGTTTCCAAAATGTTATCTTGGCTTGGTAATATTTTTCAATCAAATTCATTTATTTCAGGTAAAATAACCCATAAATTCATTCAATATGCATCACAATAAATCAATAATTAAATAGAAAAATGATGACGTGTTCAGTTACAAAATACTGCAAAAGTACTGTGTAGTGAATTAAAATTAATGAAAACTATCATTACTCCGAGCCCTTCTCGTAATATTTCTGTTAATAATTGTAATTAGTGGATTGTTATACCTACATGGGTAGAAAGGGATCAATTCCCATACCAGTCCATTTAAGTTCAAGCCATGGTGTAACTAGTGAAGGACGACGACGCGTTTGCCATCTTAAGCGTAAGATTAGTACTCGCAATTAAGGTCGTGACATCTTTTTCAATTTCTCTCAAGACGTCAAAGAGAGCAGACGTACAAATTCAAAGTACTTGGCGGTAGTAGTATCTATACATTTTTAATTAAAATTAAATTTAAATTATTTACCGTGTCAAAATGACTAACTGCAATGGTTGCGAAAAGTCTATTAAAGCCTCGGAAAAGGTTATTTGTTCGCGACCTTCTTGCGCCAAACAGTATCATTTCGTGTGTGTGAATGTAACGGCTGAGGCATTCAAAAAAATGCGTTCGTGGGTGTGTCCTTTGTGCATTAGCAAACTACCAAAGGGTGGTGATAACTCTAACACGCCAGTGAAACTTACCCTTGCACTGCCGACGGAAGAGTCGGAACGTGCAAATGTAACGGTCAGGAAAGGCACCCCAACTCCAACGTCACCTCACGACGGAACCGACATCCCCAGGGCTGCTATACTAGAGAAGGTTAGTGTAGAAGATCAAGTACCCATGGCTAGCTTCATCAAAAATGAAGTCACCAAAGCCATAAATGACGCAATACGGGCTCAGTTCAAAGCACTGGGTGATAAAATAGCTGGCATTGAAGTATCCATCAACTACCTTAGTGGTCAGTACGACGATATTTTTAAGTTTTACTCCAGCACTAAAGCGGATATAGCTATTTTATGCGACGAAAATAAGCAGCTTCGGGAGGAGCTGAACACATTAAAAGTACGAAAATACTCGAAGACGGACAGGCCCGCAATGAGCAGTGGTCCAGGGCACAAAACATCGAGGTGGTCGGTGTCCCTGAGGCTAAAGAGGAAAATACGGTGGATGTAATCATCAAGGTCGCCGCGCAAGCTGGAGTCATTGTGGAAAGCGGAGACATTGAATTTGCGCACCGTGTGCAGCCGCGCCGACCAGCCAGCGCCGCCGCCGGAGCCCGGCCCCTCGGCCGCGCAATCGTCGCCCGCTTCAGGCAGCGCGCTATGAAGGACGCCGTCGTAGCCGCCGCGAGGAGGCATCGTAACATAACATCTAGGGAACTCGGTATGGGAGGCGGAGTACAAAAGATTTTTGTCAATGAACATCTTACAAAAGAAAACAAACAATTATTAAAATCGTGTAAATCCAAAGCTATCGAATGTAACTACAAACATGTTTGGACAAAAAACTGCCGTATATATATGCGAAAAACCGACACTTCACCACCCATACCGATAATAAGTTCTTTAGACTTAGGAAAAATATAGTTAAAAACACAATATTTCGTCAGTCACCTTTAATTATAATATATCCTATTCACATGTATGTATCTTTGCTTAACCTTAAATTACACATACACATTACACACACTCACTTAATTATTAAATCAGAGAAAACACCTTTATTAATTTGCACATTATCCATAATTGTAACCTTTATGAAAAAACTCAATATATCCTTTAGCATTTTATTACATCACCGCTTAAATTTAACATTAACAACATATTTTGTTTTTATTTCAGTATTTATTGTAAATCGGTACTTTGTATTACAAACTTTCACTGTCAATATACATATTGTAACTCCACCCAAAGTATATTTGAAAAGAGTTCATACATTATTATTATTAAAATACCTAAGTACCCACTCACTTTGTCTATATATTTCAATTGAAACTGTTATTACTGATAAGTCTATGAGCTTAGTCTGCATAATATTATGTATTCACTTTTTGCGTTTTATAAAGACACACTTCCTACGGTGCACTATAACACTTGCTCACAATGATGTCCTGTAGATTACAGTTTTTGTACCAAAACGTACGCGGGCTCAGAACAAAAGTCAGTAATTTCTACAATAACACACTGATATGTGAAGCCGACATGATCCTTTTGACAGAGACTTGGCTATGCGATGGCATTCTTGACTCCGAACTGACCAGCGATAAATATGAGGTATTCCGAGCAGACCGTCCCTCGCTCGGTGGTGGAGCCATGATAATGTGCTCGCCGCGGCTTGCTGCGCGTGCGCGTCCCGAGTTTCAACGCGAACACCTTGAAGGCATATGGGTGACTGTTCCCCGGCACGCGCTTGCACTCGACCGCGCCACGGCAGATCTCGCTTCGACCGGTTTTTGTTCCACGTCTTCGCGTCATGATCTACACGTTGGTGTTGTTTATTTACCTCCAGATAAATTGATACCCAAGCGAATAGATATCTTGCTGGACGTATTGTCGGTTATTACAAATATGCACCCAAATGACTATATTCTTTTAGCGGGAGATTTTAATCTGCCATGTATTCAATGGTCAACAGGTGACGCGGTAATTTTGAAAAAAGGTTAAATTGATATTCAGGCTAGTGCCTCACATTTAATAAATAATACTTCTTATTTAGGACTAAAACAGTTTAACAATTTTGTAAACTCGCATCAGAACACACTTGACCTAATTTTTGCTAACTTCTCATTGGGATTAAGCAAATCAGATAGCCCCTTAGTCAAAGAAGACACATTCCACCCGACAGTTGACATAAATGCCAGTGATATTTTAATACCTCCTCTAAAAAGAGCTCCACAATCTATTTTATTATTCAGGAAAACAAATTACTCAGCTGTAAATGATTACTTTTTTAGCACAAATTGGTCTGAAAAACTGTTAGGTTGTGATGTGGAAAAAGCTGTAAACAATTTTTATGCCGTATTAAACGAAGCTATTAATCTATTTGTACCCCATGTAACGAAATCTTGTAAATATACATACCCAGTTTGGTATAGCAAGGAGTTGATAAAGTTAATAAAAGAAAAAGATAAAGCTCACCAAAACTGGAAAAAATATGACAACAGATTAGAGTATAACTCGTTTTCCTTTTTGCGATCAAAAGTGAAAACTTTACAAGATACGTGTTACAAATCATTTTTAGAATTATCGCAAGAAAAAATAAAAGCATGCCCTAAGCTTTTCTGGTCGTATGTTAAATCAAAAAGGAAAAATAGATCTGATTTCCCTAAACTAATGTACTATGATGACAAAGAGCTAACTGACGAAAAGGAAATTTGCCTGGCTTTTAATGATTTTTTCTGTAAGAACTTTAGTCAGCCATCTCCAAATTACAATAGTATCTCACCCACCAGCGCAACAAATACAGATTCTTTACACAGTATTAATGTTACTGTGGACTTTATAAAAAAACTTCTTAAAAACACTGATCCTACTAAGGGTGCCGGTAGTGACAAAATTCCTTCTTTTTTCTACATTAATTGCGCTGAATCTCTGGCAGCACCCATCGCGTGTTTATTTAATCGCTGTTTTCAAGAAGGTTATTGCCCGACTACTTTTAAGATTGCACATATTATCCCGATTCACAAGAAAGGCACAAAGACATTGATTGAAAATTACCGACCAATCTCAATACTGAACACACTGAGCAAATTAATGGAAAAAACGGTTCATCACCAGCTATATTCATTTATATACAAAAATATACCCGCTCAACAACATGGCTTCATAAAGGGCCGTTCTACAAATACGAATCTAGCCATATTTACGAACGCTGTTCTTCGAGGTATGGATGGTGGCAAGCAGGTTGATGTGATCTATACGGACTTCGAAAAGGCATTTGATCGCGTTGATCACATCATCTTGCTACGCAAATTGCAAGAGTTAGGAATATGTGGTGATCTCTTAAGATGGCTGGAATCGTACTTACGCAACCGCTGTCAAGCTGTGATCGTCGGTGGACATCGGTCTGATGTTATTAACGTTCCATCGGGCGTCCCCCAAGGATCCATTCTCTCTCCGTTACTCTACGCGGCCTACTTATATGATATCGGAAAATGTTTCAAATTTAGTAATTATCTTATGTACGCAGATGATACTAAAATTTACTATAACATCAAAAACCAAACCGACTGCATAAAACTCCAGCAAGATTTGGATAGACTTCATAATTACTACGAAGACAATAAAATCTTTATTAACATTAATAAATGTATGTTCATGTCGTTTACAAGAAAGACAACACCACTTTTATTTAAATACAAGTTCAAAAATACTGTGATTCAAAAAACACAGCTCATTAGAGACTTGGGAGTTCTATTAGATCACAAATTGTCCTTTAATGAGCATATTTCCGATATAATTAGTAGATCGTATAAAAACCTAGGTTTTATCTTAAGAACAAGCAGACCATTCTCGGACATCAAATGTTTAAAAATACTTTATTTTTCGTACGTCAGAAGCATCCTTGAATACTGCAGCAATATTTGGTGCCCACAATATATTACCTATACACAAGATCTTGAACAAATCCAATGCAAATTTATTAAACATCTAAACTATCGGACGCGTCACAGTTACATTGACTACGAAGAATCAAATCAATTTCACAATTTATTGACTCTCAAAGATAGGCGCACATTACTGGATATGCTTTTTCTCCATAAAGTCTGCCATGGCGACATAGACAGTACAGACCTCACAGAACTGTTCCTACAGCTAGCAGCTCCTGCGCGCCGCACCAGACATACTAGTTTATTCCACATACCGCACTCATACACTAAGTACTCTTCTAATTCAGTAATAATTAGAACAAAGAAGACATATAATGATAGATTTAGTTCAATAGACCTTTTCAATAGTTCAAAACAAAGTTTCAAACACGAAGTATATAAAACTCTTGTGATGTAATAAAGTGAGTGTATTTCTTCCTACATTGCAAATTTAATATATGTATATATATATTCATTTTCACTCCCTATCACTTCCCCCCAAACCCCTCACCTCCATACACTATAACAAGTTCTTTGTATAATCAACATTACTTTTTATTATTAACTTTTAAGTTGTTGCTCTCTTTAAAATTAACACTAGAAAATGTAAATCCGTAATTGGATGTAAGATTTAATATTATGTTATTGTATATAATAATTAAGATCTGTGGATTTTGTGAAATGAAATAAATAAATAAATAAATAAATAAAGTTTAAGTACCTTATTTACAATTTCTGTATGCTAGCAACGTAGATCCACATTGCTAATTTTTTTCAATAAATTTATATAAAAAACCAGCTTGCTCGAGAAAATTCTATATATCAGGGGGTAATTTCGTGAGTCGCATAGGGTGAAATATGAATTACGTTCCAATAAAGCAATAAAAGGGCGCCACCCGTTTATGATAGACCGGGAAAAGACATAAATACCGGAACGATGTGGAGATTTACAGCCTTGGATTGAAGAATTACAGTTATGGTCAGCAGTCCTTCTGTATCCGGGACGTCAGGCAGAGCGCTGACCACATGTACAGCTCTGGCTGTCTCCCGGAGTTGGGGCAATGGTAGATGTAGGTTTATCTTTAGACCTCTAACCATGAACCTCCTGGAAAACGTAAGGGTGCGCATGTCACATTTTACAATATCTCATGTTAAAATAGACTTTGCCTGAAGGGCATAGATAAAGGGTAGGGGGTAGACACATCTAGATATTGCAAAAGCGGGACCGGTCAATTTCGCATGGGTTGCACGGCCACGTGATGAAGATTTCGCTTCACAAAATAAAATACGGGATTCCACTCAGAAAAATAGCGCTAATATCGTTTCGTAATAGTCCTCTGTTTTATGTTCCATTCGTATCTACTAACTACCGCAAGAACAGTTATTTGTACCGAGCGTGCAAAACCTTCAATGAATATAACAAAGTCCTTGATATTGACATTTTTACAGTTAGTCTACCTTCATTGAAACGGCAACTTAGCGAGGCATCTTTCAAATTCAAATTCAAAATTGTATTTATTCATTTTAAGTACATGCTTCAAATTTGCGGCTCTACCTACCAAACTGGGTATAACAACACCCGTATCTTGGTTGGTAGTTCCTTCCCTATAATATTACAGGTTTATACGTATGAACATTTAATTTTTTTTTTATATATGATTTTAATCTAATCTTAATATACACTCGAGAGCAATGAATCCGGGTCACTTAAAGAATCCTAAAAATCTCGGAAACTAAAAATGCTAGGTTAATGCAATAAATTGTATTTAATAGACAATGTAATACTCCTTAAATGAAGGTATTAAAACTTCTTAGTTATTGTAAAGTTATATCATAAAAAAATCAAATTTGAAAAAGGGCCACTTTCGAAGATGGAACTACGAAATTACAGCATTTGGTTTTGCTTTTGTTTGTAATCTGTCATTTATGTGGGTACATAAACCATGTTGATAGTGCTCTATATTCATTATTCAAGCTGAAATTATGTCGCTTACGCCTGAAGAATGCACCAGAATACTTACAATGCTGGAAACCGGCCGGAGTCAGCGCGATACAGCCAGGACTGTCGGTGTGTCGCTGTCAACAGTACAAAGAGTTCTCCGACGTTACGAAGAAACTGGTTCTAACCTACGCAGACCAGGAACGGGCAGAACCAGGTGTACCACAGCACGAGAAGACCGATACTTGGTGAACACCATGCTTCGAAATCGCTTTCTCACAGGAACTGAACTCACCAATCAGTTTCGACGCCTCGGAGGAAGTAACCCAAGTGCATGGACAGTAAGACGTCGGCTTGCTGAATCTAACTTAAAACCCCTTAGACCTACAAACGGCCCTAAACTGGAGCGTGGGCATCGTATTTCGAGACTAAGATATGCCCAGAGCCACGTAAATTGGAGTATTGAAGATTGGTCAAAAGTTATGTTCTCCGACGAATCAAAATTTATGCTCTACAAGCACGATGGAAGACACAGAGTGTATCGAAGACCAGGGGAAAGATTCAAGCTAGCATGCATCGAAGAAAAAGTAGCCTACGGTGGTGGGTCTGTACTTGTGTGGGCCGGAATTTCTTCTGAAAGTCGCACAGAGCTGGTGATCATAGAAAACGGCTCTTTAACTAGCGTAAGATATGTGGAAGAAATCCTCAATGATCACGTTGGTCCATTTATGGTCAATTTAGGTGAGGATGCTATATTTATGCATGACAATGCCCGACCTCATACAGGTAGGATTGTGAATGACTACCTTCAAGAGATGAACATTACTCGTATGGAGTGGCCAGCGCGCAGCCCGGATATCAACCCGATCGAGCATGCTTGGGACGAGCTAGGCAGATGCGTAAAACAACGAAACCCTCCCCCAATCACGCTTCGTGAGCTCAAAATTGCTCTCACAGAGGAATGGGAGAATATTCCCCAAAATCGTATAAGGAACTTGGTGTACAGCATGCCAAACCGCGTAAACGCAGTAATGGAAGCACGAGGAGGCAATACGAAGTATTAAAATTCAAGAAAATCGTAATAAAGTTCAAAAATTTCATGTTTCCTATTTTTGTTTTAAGGAGAGATCAGCAGTTTTTTTCTTTATGTAATTTTGTGTTAATAAAATGTATGGTGACTCATATTTTTTTTACTTTCATTTAAGGAGTATTACATTGTCTATTAAATACAATTTATTGCATTAACCTATCATTTTTAGTTTCCGAGATTTTTAACATTCTTTAAGTGACCCGGATTCATTGCTCTCGAGTGTATATTGGAGACATTATTATATATCTTCACTTCATAAAATTATTAGCTATTACATAATAACAAATACTTTTAAAAGTATCCTAAAAAATATTAAATAATATTTTAATAAAACACTTAAAAAAGCATAAAATTATATATCTAGTGACAATTCCGCCTAATTTTCCTGTTATCTACGTGACGTCACAAACATCACGCAGCCTAACTGGAAGAATACCCGACTAGTTTCGCTTCTAAACGAAGCATCTTCAGGAGGTCTTGACTTACCGAGCGCACGATCGAGACATAGTCTCGTTTAGAAGCGAAACTAGTCGGGTATTCTTCCGGTTAGGCTGCGTGATGTTTGTGACGTCACGTAGATAACAGGAAAATTAGGCGGTACGATACTTTTAAAAGTATTTGTTATTATTAAATATGGATTTCCGCAAAGTAACGCCTGAATCTATCCATTAGCTATTACACATATTTTGCTATTTGCAACTACAGTTTTGTCCAGTTACAAATTTACAGTAATTTATATTGTGTATCTATCTATATATGATGCATATGTATTACCAGTAAATATTATAATAATTATGAATACAATTAGATTAACCATCTATTTGAATACCTATTTTAGTCAGTTTAGTATACATTTATATTCAATTTATATACATTTTAAACAAAAACATTTTGTGTTACAGTTTTTACCTTTGATTCACACAAGTGATTGAATTATTTAGTTACATCCTTAGAATTAAGATTTCCTACTCTGAGGTTATATTGTGTATGTTATGGCCTTCGTATTAGCCAATGGGTTCATGGGACGCAGTGAACAACGTCTTCTCATAGACGAGGCTCACATGAACCACTTCGGGGCCATCATAATGGCAGCGCGGTTGCTGGAGGCTGAGGATGTCGTCATCATCGAAGATGTTAACCAACTAACCTATATCGATAGAGAAAACCTCCTTGATATAGGATACGGTAATCCAAATATGTTGGCTTCCATCAACCAACAGTTGTTTTGCACGCACAGAAATCCCATGGATGTGGCATACGCTCTTAGCGAAGTGTACCCGGGCATATATTCATCGCGATCCCAAATTCATTCCTTGACGCTAGAACGTTACACAGGTGCAAACATACCAACAGACCTACAGAATACCCTATTTCTTGTGCTGACACAGGAGGAAAAAGCTTCACTTATCGGCAGGGGATATGGGTCTGGTACAGGGTCCTGCACCTTGACAGTACACGAAGCGCAGGGTTTGACTTACGAGACGGTGATCATAGTACAGATGAGAGAAACAGTCACCAAGCTCCGAGACAGTGTATCACACGCAGTAGTAGCAGTGTCACGACACTCAAAGCACTGCAATTATTACACGGACGACAGCTCGGACGCCATTGGCAGATTCATGAGGCGGGCAACGGAGGCAAATGGAAAAGCAATAGGCGAGTACAACCTAAAAATGGCCATATAAAACCGGGACGAAGGGGTTGTAGAGGCTCACATACAAACATCAAGGGCAACGCCGGAACCAGTGGCCGACCCTTCAACCTAGGATGTAGACTGTAGATGTACTGTAAATATAAATTTAATGTAAATGTCGGCTGCTAACAAACTAGATATAAGAAAAATATATATAACAAAACATGTACAATATAAAACAAAAAAAAAAGGACTCACCCTAGTGTTAAGATTGTTACATACTAACACCCTTCCCTTTAGGAAGACGATGTATTGGAGACGACAAATAACTTATAAATTGTAATAAATTGATAACAAAAAGGAAAATCTAAAAAGAGTACGGACCCAGAGTCTGTAGTGCAAAAGATTGAATAAATAAATAAATAAAAAATTGTGTATGTTATATTGTGATGCAATATTACATAGATAATATTTACTGTCTACGTGTTGAGCTTATATTCTGTATCTGTCATAACATCATATTACTAGGACTGTTATTTAACCATTTTACCTATATATGTGGTACTTGTAAATTACTTTTTTGATATATATATTTCTTTACCTTATATAAGCTATGTAGTTGATAGTCTTCCTAAGATATAATAAATAAATAAATAAATATTAAACACGCACAATCAAGATAAGTCGCGTTAGTGACGGCGCGGGCTTATGGGCCACGCGGTCCATCAATCGTGGAGCCTAACAAAGTACATTTACGAGACGAAGCACTGAAATTTAGCCCGGCGTTATAACCTACAATTTCGCATAAAAAACTACACCAAAAATACTCAAACACTTTAACTAACCTTTTGGGGGAGGTTCGAAGGCTCCTGATATCGTAACGTGGACACGTCATGAGTCCACCACAAAAATGAGAAACCATTGGAAGGTGGATGTTGAGTGGAGAACTGCCCTGGCGGTCCAGCCCTGAAAGATCAAACGAATTTGTTCACGAATTCCCAAACCAAAAGCCACTAGGGCAGACAGACACCACTGCAATTATCACTTACCTCGCAGCAGGCAGTGCTATTTTGGGGTATGAGGCTGCGTCAAAAGAATAAGCTAAGGCTTCGTAGCACTATATATAATCTTGGCAAGATTTCTAGAACCATCCCCGGAGAGGATTGAAAAATACCAAGAGAATTCTAACTCTCTTTGCTAGGGATGCCAGGATTGCTGCCAGGAAGTACCCAAACCCTACATAGAGGGTCTCCTCAAACATCAGGGAAATCTAAACTTCGTGTCACCGCGCTAGGAGCAAAACTGAATGTCGGCGAGCAGGGTTCTACCTTCAATCATTATCCTGGAACAAGCTCTATCATGGGCAAGGTGCTAAATGGACAACAAAACCTCATTTGACTCAAATGACAATCACAAGCATACCCCACCGGGGCTCCTACAATCAAATAAATGACAAATAACAAGTTTCCACGTCGTGCTAGGTGATACTCCACCGCACCAGTATTTTGGTACTAACGACAATGGAATAAAAAAAAACACATCCCTATACAGTTTCTACCCGTTAAGTGAGAAAATATAATTCAGCTAGCAACACAAGGGCATTATTTATCATATTTAGTAGGTCATAGATAAGGCAGCGTTCTATATGCATTCAGACTCTCGCAAAACAGATTAAAAAGACTTCAGTGTTCATTCAGACCTTCAAAATAACCGTAACACACCAACGCCGACACCTTTTCCGATACTGACACCGACGCTAATGCCTATTCTGACACCGACACCTATTCCGACACCGACGCTGACGCTTATCCGACACCGACGCTAATGCCTATTCTGACACCGACGCTTATGCCTATTCCGACACCGACGCTGACGCCTATGCCCACACCGACGCTAATACCTATTCTGACACCGACGCTGACGCCTATTCCGACACCGACGCTAATGCCTATTCTGACACCGACACTAATGCCTATTCTGACACCGACAACTATTCCGACACCGACGCTAATGCCTATTCCAACACCGACACCTGTTCCGACACTGACGCCGACGCCTATTCCGACACCAACGCTAATGCCTATCCTGACACCAACGCTAATGCCTATTCTGACAGCGACGCTAATGCCAATTCTGACACCGACACCTATTCCGACACCGACGCTGACGCCTATACCGACTCCGACGCTAATGCCTATTCTGACACCGACGCTAATGCCTATTCTGACACCGACACCTATTCCGACACCGACGCTGACGCCTATTCCGACTCCGACGCTAATGCCTATTCTGACACCGACGCTAATGCCTATTCTGACACCGACGCTAATGCCTATTCTGACACCGACACCTATTCCGACACCGACGCTGACGCCTTTTCTGACACCGACAATAATGTCGCTTATGAAACACATTTATGTGAAAAAAGTAAATTATCTTAAACTCCTTGAAAACAAAAATGATTACACTCACAATAGAGTTTAAATATCACCACTGAAGTAATGAGTACTCAACCGTTGCGTTGTTTGGCTGAGTCTGCTAACGCTCCTACAAAATAGATCTAGATCATTATATCTGCATGCGTTATTGTAAAAGTATTAAAATTATAGGATTGCGTCGTTGATAACAAGACGTGTAAAGCTAACATCAAAAATTAGTCTTGTTTGTAGAACTACTTAATTTGAACTATAGGTGTCGCTTCAACCCCGTACGATGGTCAAGACGGAGAGGACAAATTACAGTTATGAGTCATATGTCATGTTAACGGTCAGAGCATACCCCGGCTATGTGGGGGGATGGCGCGGGAATCGAATCCCGCACATGACTATAGTTAATTTGACTAGAATTTTTGCACAATTTACTACAAAACTGTATGAGGCCAAATATTCATGAAATAACAGCAAAATATTGGAACACATTATTTTTTTTGTGCCGGACGGGAATCGAACCCGCGTCCTCCAACGCCGGAAGCCTGTTCTTCTCGGCCACCAGAACTTTCATTGTACCACAATGTAATGTAATTGTACCGAAAATTTCTGGTACGATTATATTCATTGAATGTACCTTATCGTAGCACAAATATGGCTTATGTATTTATAAGTTATATGGGACGATGCGCGGTCATCAACCAGACTACCAGACGTCATCTGATGGAAAGAAGTGCTTCTTCAAACACAACTTTCGCAATGATGTCGCTTCCTTTCCTTATTTGTAAGTGATATTTACGCCCACGTAAATTTTAAGTCGGGTAAAACTGGTTTATGTATGACAATTTACACATAATTCGAATTTAACTCCTTTCCTCGTTAGCGCAAGTGGGCCTAAATATGATTACTAGCACTATCGCGTGCTCAGCCAAAACCACATTTTTCAAATTAGGTATTGAAGCACAATTTTTTAACTACGTACATATGGAATAAGGTGGCGAGGCAGTTGTAATAAGAGACAAATAATTCAATGGGTATTGTGCCTTGATGCGTCAAACCAAAGACCTTAGTTGCTGGACTATATGCAAACTCTTTTATTATATTTTATAAGCAAAGAATATTCAAAATTAACGTGTCACTACACTTTAATGTTTCTGTGATATCTTCATTACTAATAAATTGATAAAAATACATTCGTTTTGATGGTAATAGATTGTGCCTTCTTCTTTCTACGTTCGTTCATATGAAAAGATAAAAATGCTGTAGAAGGGTTTCGAGTTAAAGAGTCTTATTTTGTCATAGCTGGTAAACTACAGGAACCGTTATTGTATTACTTACCAATAAGTGTCATTATACTATGGCCAATACACATTATAAACTAAAATTGACATTGATTTTTGCATAGTTTATAAAAATAGTTGTTAGCTTGCACCGGTGCAAATTAGTAGTGGGATGAGAGTAAAAAACAATTATATTTTAAGGCACAAATGTTAGGCTGTTCTGGACTTGCACATTAGCAGACACTGTGGGAGATATAGTCTTGGTGATTTCACCAGGGCTCTACCAGATACCCAAACAGACGAATTAATTCTAGACAAATCGAGAAAATCAGCCTGATTTAAAATATGAGAGTGGCACCTCTACAACGACATAAATACGGGACATTACGCATATGCACACTATGTATCAAAATCAGACTGGGCAGATCATAACTGATATCAATGAGTAGTCGGGCAGCTATTTTTATCACTCATGAGGATTATTTGTAAGTTGTAACTCGGCAGAGGGTAAGTTATCTACGGAACAAAATTACGAACATTGACATAAGCTATCCATGAGAGCGTTATCTCTATATACATATACATCTCTATATACATGAAAAATTGCACTGTTAAACACATGTACTCCAGACTTTGGATGCCTTCCTTCACAGCTAGTTATTTGTATCACGCGTGCTCAAATATATAAGAGAACAAGTAAGTACCTACATTATTCAATATTTTACACTCACAAGTCTTACAATAATCATTTCCTTTGTTCAAAATTGCTCCACTGGCTGAATTCAACTAATTGTAACCTTTCCCCGCAGGATGCTCATGTCTTTTTTTATGTTATTGTGACGGAACAAGCGCGAGGCCAACCTGATTAAGTGGACTAACCTATGCCTATAACAGATGCAGTTCGTCACATCATCCTTAAGGTCGTCGGTAAGAATATGTCCTAGGTATTTGAATTGATAAACCCGTTCCAGGTTTACTCCATTTAACGTAATGACAGGGATAGAATCAGGACACTTACCGACGGCCTTAAAGACCATGTATTCACACTTTTTACCATTGTATGCAAGACCATGTGATGCCGCGTAGACCTCGCAGACTTTCAACATCTCCCCAATAGAATTCGCAGTAGGATCCAGCAGCACCATGTCGTCAGCGTAGCTTATATTGCTAACGATAACGCCATCGACGCGGCATCCAACACGCATGCTGCTGAGCCTATACTATGAGATCATTAACATACAGGTTGAAGAGCTTCGGAGACGAAATCCTCCCCTGTCTCACTCCGCTCTCCAACCTGTATGCATTGGACAGACTGTTCTTTTTTTTTTTTTTTATGGCATAGGAGGGCAAACGAGCAGGCGGCTCACCTGATGGTAAGTGATCACCGTCGCCCACAGACATCCGCAACACCAGAGGTCTCGAGGATGCGTTGCCGGCCTTTAAGGAGGGAATATGCTCTCTTCTTGAAGGTTCCTAAGTCGTAACTGCTCAGAAATACTTCACCAGGCAGCTGGTTCCATAATATGGCAGTGCGTGGTATAAAAATGCCGTGTAAATCGCAAGGTTGTGGACTGCCAGACGTCGACATGAAATTGATGAAATATCATGCTTTGTCGGGAAGTCCGGTGGCGAAATTGAGCTGCAGGTAGTAAATCGAACAGTTCCTCAGAACACTCCCCGTGATATATACGGTAAAAGATGCAGAGTGATCCAACATCTCTACGCAAAGCCAAAGGGTCGAGCCGACCGGAGAGAACTTGATCGTCGACGATTCGAGTCGCTCTGCGTTGAATGCGGTCAAATGGAAGAAGCTGGTACTGGGGAGCTCCCGCCCAGAGGTGAGAGCAGTACTCCATGTGAGGTCGAACCTGAGCCTTATAAAGTTGCAGGCGATGGGCCGACGTGAAGTACCGCCTCGCCTTAGCACATCAAGCTTCTTAGAGGCTAACTTAGCCTTATATTCCAAGTGAGAGCGAAATTGAACGACGTTCGATATATCGACGCCAAGTACTCCGATGCTGGCTGAGGTAGCAAGGGGAGTGTCTTCAAAACGGAGGGATACGACAAAGGGGGATATCTTGGCGGTAAACACACAAACTTGTGTCTTCTTGGGGTTAAATTGGACTAAGTTCAATTGGCCCCATTTCGAAACATTTGACAACATGGTCTCGACTGAAGACACAAGTTTGTTCCGACTCTCGACAACGTTTTCCCGAGAAATTTTAGCGCGGCCGGTGTATGAGGCATCTCCGGTACTGTCATCCGCATAACAATGAATATCGCTGAGTTGCAGCATGTCATTGATGTGCAAGAGAAACAGAGTCGGAGATAGCACACAGCCTTGCGGAACGCCAGCATTAATCGGCTTTAAGTCGGAGCATGCACCGTCGACAACGACCTTAATGCTCCGATCTGCCAAAAAACTGGAGATCCATTCGCACAATTTCTCGGGAAGCCCATAGAAAGGAAGCTTCGATAGAAGCGCTTTATGCCACACCCGATCAAAGGCCTTCGCTATGTCCAAACTAGCCGCCAACGCCTCACCCTTGGAATCCACCACCTCCGCCCATCGGTGCGTAAGATATACTATAAGATATACGACGAAAACCGTACTGGCGATCGCTAATCAGCTGGTGCTCCTCTAGATACTGCAGGAGCTGGTTGTTGATAATGGATTCCATTATCTTGGAGAACAGAGACGTTATGGCTATAGGGCGGTAATTGGACGGATCTGAGCGGTCACCTTTTTTAGGGATCGGGTGCACCAAAGCCGTCTTCCATGTTTTCGGGACAACGCCTGATGAGTAGCAGAGCCGGAAAAGACGCGTTAGAACCGGTGTCAACTCTGGAGCACAAGTCCGCAGCACTATCGGAGGGATGCCATCTGGCCCACTCGACTTATGAATGTCCAAGGAGAACAGTGCTTTACGTACTTCACATTGCCGGAAAATTATAACCGGCATCTAGGTATCACACCGTTGTATAGTCGGTGGTGAGTTCCCTTGGTCATCCAAAGTCGAGTTAGACGCAAAGAGAGAGCCCAGAAGATCGGCCTTCTCCTTTGCGGTGTGGGCCAGTGTGTCATTCTCTCTGTGCAGGGGCGGTAGGGATGACTGACAAAAATTCCCCTAAACCATTTAACATGGTTAGTCTGATTTGTGTACCAGAAACGAAATAAATTTAACATTTAATCCGGAATACCCCTGTCCTCCATCTTTCTCCAAAGCACATCATACGAAACGAGATCGAAAGCTTTGGAGAGGTCCAGAAAACAGGCATACACCGGTGTCTTGCGCTGCGTATAATATTGGACAGTATGCTTGAGACTCAGAATTGCACTTTCAGTTGATAGGCTGAAACCCCATCTGCGCGTCATGTAGGTTCAAATACTTTTGTAGACAAGAATCAAGCAAACTATCCATTATTTTGGCTACGATAGTTGCAAGACAGATTGGGCGATAATTGCCCTTATCGGAGATGTCATCTATCCTATTCTTCACTATTGGCACCACAGTAGTTTTCATTAAGTCTTGTGGTAAATATGAGTGACTAATGCACATAGTGAAGAACAAGGCCCTCGGAAGATGCACCCCCGCATATTTTAGATGCTGAATACTAAGCCCGTCGTGACCGGGAGATTTGCCCCTGCTCATCTTGTTTATTAGAGCTTTAATCTGGCTAGATATAAATTTTAGCAAAGGTTTCTCTCCCCACACGCAGGGCCCAGAATCGGGCATTGCAACAGGTGGACCAAGAGGCGATCGCACCCTAAAATGATTCATAAATATATTTGCGATCTCCTCTGGTTCACTACTTCCATCGATACTCGCTGAGAGGCCAGGCCTTACATCCAACTCACCAGTAGCTTTCCAGAATTTACCAAAGTTATTGTCAGCTCTCAGCTTTGCTAATTTATCCATTTTAATTTGGTCTTGGTTGTTTAAGCACCATTTCAGTCGGCTTTTAAAAATCTTACGAGAATTTCACATTTGCTCGTATATTATGCCACATGTAGGTCGATTATGTAGCACCCATACTTGGAATCTAAGCCTGGCCTCTCGATGAGCTTCACTCACGTGGCTGTTCCAACCGCACACAACTCTATTATTTTTATTTGTGTGGTTCCTCAGTGCCGTGCTGGTCTGAACAGGCGCGCTTGTCAATACAGTTCTAATAACTTGTTGATATAACTTATCTAAAATTAACTTATGACTGCTCAAGTCACATGACCCATGGCTGCAATAGACAAACTCAGGAGGAAAATCAATATTTCTTAATCCAATGTGAATCTTATGAAGGTCAATTACAAATTTTAGTATTGAAATATTATACATAGTACTGCTAAAAAAATGTATAAAGCCACTGCGAGTAGAATGGGCAAGAAGCTCGGGGCCATTCTTTTATCGATAAAAAAATATAAATTGTTATTCAAATAGTGTGTTCCTATGGGGCTTAAAATGTATATATAACTTCTCCTTATCAATAAAAGAAACAATTGAATAACATATATTTTTTAATCGACAATGCATTTTATTTTGTTAATGACTTTTTAATAATTGTATGATTGTTTGAACTTGTTTGGCAGAATTTTTCACTGTTTTCTATTTTTTCTTTGAAGCGACGTAAATAACATAACTTGCATTTTAATTGATTATATTTAATGTCCTCTAATATATTTGTAAAAATTATTATTGGGTAGCTGAAATGGCTGATCACGGCTTGTACTATTTAATTTCACCTGTATTTTGAACCTGTGTCACAAATATTTTTTTTAATTGCATTTAACATAATATGGATACACATAGGGGTGGCAACTCGACCGCATGGTCAAATTATTCGAGATCGAGATGACTACAACTCTTACGTAAGTGCGAATGCTCGCTCCAACGTAGAAAATACCTCATTACTACTTTACACTTCAGCAATGTCACTTTGTATATAAAATACCAATACTTCAAAGTAAGAATCCGTCGGAGGCGATGCCGAGAGTCCTCCATATCTCCGAATTACCATATCAAGAAGCTCTCGATCACTCCGCGCCCCGTGCCCCGCGCCCCACCCCTCGCCTCGCCTCGCCTTCCCTCGTCCCACGCAACGGCACCCTTGGGGTACTTCTGAATCTTCTGATTAAGACTTTATCAGACACCAAAAAATCTGATCAGCCTCATTCTACAAAGATAACTAATAAACAGCTGGTAGTAAGTACATTTTTTTTCATTTTTTATCATTGAATTTCAATCTACGTTTAGATACTCACAAAATCAATTCTTTTTTACAATTATATCCTTGTGTTGTCCTTTATGCTGTTACAGAAGACATGCCGTATGAAAGACATACATAATATTATAATGTTGTACCGACCCCACATGGATATGATAAGGGTAGGAAGTTGATAATGACTTAAATCAAATAGCCGCGTCGATATGAGAACCTTCTCCCTTTTCATGAAAGTCAGTAAAAAATTGGTGTTTCTTTGTGCTACTAGGTTAACTGATATTGGTTTTTGCTATATAGGGTAACATGCCCAGTGTCCGGCCTCTTAAGAGGTTAGGTAACTTATTTCACTTTTAACTAAGTTCTTTAGAGGCATAAGTGAATAAGTATATTTTTATAAAGTCATAAATATAATTTATAACATATTTAATACTGATTAACAATACATAGACAGTCAGTTTTTATATAGAAAATAGTTTTTTGGAAAAGTATGTTTTCTCCAGTATCCGGCCGTCCCAATCTAGTGCCCGACCACCTTATGCCTAGTGGCCGGCCTCCTAACAGAAACCTAGAGGCTGGCCACAGGGCACTAATGTCTCTAAATGGCTAGTGAATGGCCATAGGTCTCTCGTTATATTGAAATAAGAACTGGTTTTGAATGTTAATACATTTTTTTACTGATTCTTAACTATATAAAAAAGCCATTTCCAAAGTAGTCAAATAAAACTGGAGATCCCAAATATTTATAAGTATAAACATAATATACTATTTTAGCTCTATTGAAGTTAAAATATTCATATATAAATGCTTTTTTGCTTTGTGGCCGGATACTGGAATAAGAGCCAGTTTTTCGGCCACTAAGCGTTTTTCAGGCCGGCAAACTAGACAATACTACTAGTAGTCCGGCCACCATATTCTCATACAAAGTCTTTTACGTATAGTATTTATACAGCCTATTTTTGCGGCCGGAGACTGGACGGTTAGCTAAATATTAAGAACGACATTACTAATAAATTTATACATCACAACAAGCTGATTACAATAAAATAAAATAAATACTTCCACCCATCAAAGCTAGTGACCAGCCGGGTAGGCCGGACACTGGAAGTAGCCTTTTTTTCCTCCAGTGCACCGACCCCCGATTTTTTTAAATCACTGTACAAAATAACGCATACTTTACACCTAAATTGAGTAAATAGACGTATGTATATGGTATATAACATAAACCTCTTTTGATATAATGATTAAAAGAGCATGAACTAACTATTTGAAAACACCAGTCCACTAATTATTTTTTTATAAATCTTGTCTTTTTGACATGCTTGCACTCACCTCGCCGTTTAAATGAAAACTAAAACTCCACTGATTACTTAAGGAAGATGCTGCTACGTCTAAGTTATAGATAAAACATCAAAGTATTTAAAGAATTCGGTTTTAGAGTCAAAATCGTTTGAATATTCTTAATTAATTTAAAAATGTGTCGTGCGGACGGATATTGGTGGAGGCCGGTAAACTGGACAGTTTACCCTATAGTAGGACTGCATGTGACATCAATAGAGATTGTCAAGTCTGCGGGGAGATTTCGCTGTGCGATTATAGCTCGCACAGCATATTATGTATGTAGGTATGCTGTAGGTTACTACATAAATCCGAAACGCAAATTATAACTAAACAGCAAATTATATCAAAGCATATTGTGATATAATTTGGTATTCATTTAAGTATTTCTATTTCAATTGCTTATGTCGTTACAGTCACTAATAAATTAACACATGGAATATCCCGATTTACATATATACATATCATCACGCCTGTCTTCCTAAAAGGGCTGCATATAGGCAACGGTGTCCAAACACCCGTATTTAGCCAGGCATGTTTTATTCCGATGTAACAAGGGATGAGCATATTGCCATCTACGAGGTGCACTTCCCTTATTCCAGATGCCACTTCTAATATCTATCTTTGTCAGAAGAGCCCGACACTAGTCCGACGTGGGGATCAAACTTGAGGTTTCAAAGCAAACAGCATTATTGCCACTTCACCAATGGGTCTGTCCATCCTGTTTATTACCTAAATGGGTAGTATAACCAAAACCTAAGCGGGTACCTTTATGGACATGCAGCAGGTGTCTGTAATTGTGGTACCACAGAGTTGGTGATCATCTCGATCGCAAAAAACTTGCCCATGTCAAGTGAGATAGCTCACTGTATCTAATTACGTCAAAAAATAAATGTGCAATAATAGTCGGCATTAAATACAATAATAAACGTAAGGTCCTTCGCAAAGTTTTGCATACACAATTTTCATTATGGCTAACAATTTCATAAAATGCAAACAACTGTATTGACGCAATTTTGTTCCATTCAGTGAAAAATTCAAATTGTGAATAGATGCTAAAAGGAGTTCATTAGGCGAAGTCTCCCGACGGATCGCCACCGAAGCTCCGCAGAGCTCGGGCTCCGTCCCAGTGTTCCGCAGCCCGCGGCAATGGGTGCGTGCGAATTATGCAATTTCATTTCAATTTGCGGGCGAGGTGTCGAGCTTCTCGCCGCCGCGAAGGGGGGGGGGGGCGCGCAGGGAGGCACCAAGGCGGCTGCACACACGACAACCACACACTTTTTTCACCACCCCATTAACCTTATCATTCAGAACAACACCTTAAATCAAACCACGTAGATTCTAAAACGCACAGCGCCTCTGTTGATTAAATTATTTCTCCATTATTTGATTCGCCACCTATTTCAAAATGGCTGCAAAGAACTGTGTGGTTTATACTATAGTATGTCTAAGTGGGCGAGAGAATTACAATGCAGGTCCGACTTGCAGGACTGCAGATTGTTGGAGTGTGGACTAATTATTGGTCTCCGTTGATTGCGGCATTTTTCTTGTTTTGTTTGGATCATTTCTGGGTGTGGTCTGTCGGTAATCTTCTTGTAGGGTTGTCACTTATGTCAATAATACTTTTTTCTGGTGGCAGATAAAACTAAGAGAGGAGCATAAAGATTTTTGGTAACCTGGTGTCTCAAAAATGTGAAATGAAATATGAACAAATTTTTATAGACTTATGACACATGATAGACTATTCCATAGCGTGAGTGACATTTTGTTACTAAAAATGACCTAATCAATGGCTTTTTGATCTGAATATACTTAATGACTTTGTCTCAGCTCAGCGAGCCTTTCATTTGGATGTACCGATACTATGCAGTATTTGGGGAATATTTCTATATGCATCTGAAGTTTAACTCGTTTTTGTTTTTTGTTTGAGTAGAACTCCGATATGAGTACCAACACCACTAAGTTCTACGGTTGTGGAGATATAGTTATCTGAAATAAGTAATTTAGATTAATTAGTCAATAAGAAGAATTGGTACCTAAGGTGAATTAATGAATTTTTAAATGCCTGTATAGCCACCTACTATCCTCAAGTAGAAAAGTCTGTTGCCAAGTTCCATGTGTATGAACACATTGGTTACAGTACGGTATCATTTTGGGGGAAATCGACCCGCTGTCGAAAACTAATTTATACTACAAAAAATTTATAAGAATTATCGCAAATAAAGACTCAACATAAAGTTGGAAGACACATTCTATTGAACTCCAATTTTTAACTTGAGCTTCCGTATATATTTTACAAATCTAGAAGACTCTGACACTGCCAGAAAATATCCCCAACTCTTTTTTGAAGTTGAAAATTACACTCATTATGTTAGGCACGAAGAAAGACTAGCACCCATATCATGGCTAAAAAATATATAATCGTATCCCGAAATATATACCTAAATGATATTGATACGGACAAGACTCAGTAGCTAAAAAACTAATTTTAATTAGGTACAGTAAGCTATTAAACTTTAGTGCTACAGTACCCAGAGTCCACTAAACTCTAGATTTGCATGTTGTTAGTACATACTACATTTATTTAGATCTTTTGTACACATGAATATGGAGAAATTAATTATTATAAAATTAAATTAAATATATGAAATTAAATATGATTATATTCACGGTGGCTGTCCTTAAGAGCCAGGCTCAATTCTAGTCCAACTCTTTTACCATATTTGACTACACTATCACTTACAATCAGGTAAGATTGTGTTCATCAGTAAGTCTGTCGGCAATAGAAATATAAATAAGTAGGTATATAAAATCGTCAAAATGAAGTGCATCGCGCAGGCTTTGCGCTATCATTAAATAGCTCCACAAAGCAAGTCATGCTGTCTCGATATTTGAACACTGTCTATAAGTTTAAATTAAACAAATATGGCCGTCGTGCTTGAATAAAAAATCGTTAAATTACGTCGTTGTCTAAATGTGTCCGCTTGTGTCTTACCACTTCCAGTGACGCACTTCCGTGCACTTTGACTAGTTTTGCATCATCAATCTACATAGAGAAGATACCCCCTCTCTATGTCAATCTATTAGAAAAATAGTGTGAATCCGCACTCCTACAGCCTGCATAGTAACCCAGACACCCGATCCAATCCAAACACAATAGTGACACATCCCATGCCAAAACATAATTCTCTAATAGATCACTAAAAGGCTGTATTGTGCCGCAGACGATGACAGACAGACATCGCAAAACAAACCGAATTCAACACACAATGTTGAAATGGATCCGGGCGCGGAGGCGGCGCGGGGGCGAAGCGGGGGATGGGGTTGTTTGGACACCGAGACAATACCGCCGGATGGGAAAGAAACGAACCATTATAAAGGAACTTAAACGTCTTTAAAAGCTTTGAAGGTGTCAGTAGAGCCGCGATGCCTAATGACGAAAGCGGACACCCACTCTTTTGTTTCGTCGCCGATATTATTGGGTTACCTTTAATCTTCGTCGCGGGAACTCTAACGAGGCTCAATCAATATCCGCTGGTGACGATTGTGTAATCAATACGCTTCTCTTCGAAGAATTATTGAATCTTATTTCCGGTGGCGATTGGACTTTCTTTGAGATTCGTTGGGTTATCGCATTTCTTACTTCGTGTTTTCTAATAATCTGTGTTGGAAATGCGAAGGATTTGAATTTATCGATAGGACTAGGATTACTGATGTGTCAATAGATATCTACTTAGACACTTAAATGCTAGTAAAATCTTGGTTTCTGAATCAGGACTATTTTGTCTTATTCTACAAATTGGATATCATCATAATAGTTTGGCTAAGGGAAGATCATTTAATTTATCATATCATTTTCAAAACTAATAGAAAGTATCAAATAGATAGATATTAAAAGATAAAAGTATCGATGTTTCAAGCTCAAGTAACTTCACGACACAGGTCGTTTCAGTAATTAAATATAAAAAATATAGCTTATTAGACTTACCATAAAACATAGGCATACACAATTACAACCTTTTGCAACTGAATATAAGTTATACCTATTTTCCAAAATCCAATCAACTTGGATAATACTGTGCTAACCACTAAAAGTTCGTAATGTAAAGTTCATAATATATGAAAAAAACTGGAACGAACTTTCAAAGGTAGCGAATAATGGTCTTCGTAAAATAATGAACTGGTTGCAGAAAAATTTGTTAAAACTAAATGCAGAGAAGACTAAAATCATCGCGTTCCGAGTCTCAAATCGTACAGCACCCACTCAGCCTCTCGGCATTAAACTCCACTCATGTGAACCACATAAAGAGCATCAGTGTATATGCCCAAAGCTACAGCAGGTTGAAGATGTAAAGTATTTGGGTATATATATTGATGAACTATTATCATGGACCAAACACATAAAAATTGTGAGTAACAGGCTGAGGAAACTACTGTATATATTTAAAGGACTGAGATCGGTGGCTGATACTATCAGAGTTGTTTACACGGCACTCTGCCGATCTGTCCTTACATATAGTCGGCAGTTATTTCAGGAAGCAAGGCGTAGAGCGAAAGAATGCAGTTTCAAGCACTGTTGGACTAAAAACGGAACCGTCCTCATCCGCAAAGAAGAAGGGCGTCCAGTCTTATCTATACGGAACCAAGTTGATCTGGACCATCATCTTAAACATAGTGCTCCAGCGAAGACACCAGCGGCTGACCAATGTTAGCCTGACTTATACATTTTCTCACACCTTTTCATGTAATACTTACAAACACGAACCTTTAATTTTTATTTTTATTTTTGTTTGTTTTTATGTATGTAATTTAAACTACGTATTGTGGCATTGTCCTTATAGTACGATAGTCTTATTATTTAATATTATAAAATGTACTTATTTAAACTTATTTACTTGTTCACATGAATGGTTTTATGCATCAAGGCATGGTTATTTGATTTTTTGTAAATATGCACTCAAGCCCAAGCTTCAACTAAACTATACTGACAACACACTTCAAAATTATAAAATCTGCTCACTACTATACATATCATATCATATAAGGTTTATTTTAGTTGTAAACTATTTTTCTAGGCTAAGTAAAAGTGTACATTACAGGCAACCATTTAAAGCACGAAATCATATGAAGGCTTTTAATAATTTTGTTTTTGTTTATCCATAATGATGAATATTATGGATAATTTGGATAACTCGTTTTTCATTAAGTGCTTTGAAACTGATAGCCTAGAAAAATGTACTACGTATTTCACAAGTAACCACAAGTTAAAAGTTTTGACACTAAATATACGAAGTATACTACTTAATTTTGACAACTTTGTTATAGCTCTAAAGCGATTGAAGGTAAACATCGATGTTATAATACTTACCGAATGCTGGCTTAACATTCATAAAAATATTCCGCAAATTCCGGGCTATGCCTCCTACTGTACAAAAAAGTACATTAACAAGTGTGGCGGCGTTACAGCTTACATACGTAATGAATGGCCCGCGATAGTCTCAGAGCCGGATATTGTGGATTGTAATTGCTTAAAAGTGTGTATTGGTAAAGAGTTTATTATATTTGGAATATATCGTTCTCCCTCTTTTAAATGTGCAGAAAATTTTCTTGCATCACTTAATAATATATTAATAGATTTAAACAACACAACATGCATCATATGGGCAGGTGACCTAAACCTCGATCTCCTCGATGACTCACTAAGCAAACAATGCGTAGACTACCTTTGCCTTGCAGCGGAACATGAAATGCTGCCTGCCATTACTAAACGTACCCGATATACTACCTGTCTTGACCACATCTTTGTCAAAAAAGGTTTCGAAGCCGTGGGAGTTATTTGTAACACTGATATCACTGATCACAGCATCTGTATCGTTGGGTTAGCTAGCCAAACACAAATTCCAAAAAGACAGGCTCGATCCCGTCTCAAAGTCGATCTTGCTGGTATGACTGAGGATTTAAAGGGAGTAGACTGGTATCCAGTTACTATTAGAAAAGAAGTTAATGGAGCGGTCTCTGAGTTTCAATCTATACTTTCTTCTATTATTTCTCGACATAGTCATCAAGTTTTCACAAGTAGGTCACATTTTAACCTCAAGCCGTGGATTACCCCAGGACTTATAAAATGCCAGAAAGTAAGAGACTCTTTACATATCAAATCAAGAAATGAACCAAAAAAAAAATCATTACAGACTACATATAAGCGTTACCGCAATTTCTATAAAGAACTAATACGGCGTGTTAAATCGGATTATGAAAAAGGTTTGCTATTCAAACATAAAAATAATCCCAAAAAGCTTTGGCAGACTATAAATAATATAAGTGAAAATACAAAACCACATAGTGAGTCTTCAGAATTGATTACTAACCCTGAGGATCCGAGTATTGCGCTTAATGAGTGTAATAATTATTTTGCGAATATTGGTAAAGATTTGGCAGCAAACATATTAAGTCGAAGTTCTACAACAGAACATACACTGGCCAGCTCAGTCGAAGCTCATTGTAATACATTTAATTCATTTTTCATGACACCGACAGACTGCTTTGAGATAGATAAGCTAATTTCCGAATTGAAATCCGATAGTGCTCCTGGTTTAGATGGCTTTACTTGTAATATGATAAAACACATCAAGCCATGGATACTTGTACCACTTTGTTTCATTTTTAACCTAAGCTTGGAGTCTGGAAGTTTTCCCAATAGCTGGAAAATAGCGGTTATAGTTCCTGTACATAAAGATGGCACAAAGAATAGCCCTAGCAATTATCGCCCCATATCACTTTTAAGTGTTTTTGCTAAACTGCTGGAAAAGGTTGCCAATATCAGATTGGTTGACTATCTTGAAAATAAATTGTATCTGTCTGAGAGACAGTTTGGCTTTAGGCGTGGTAAGTCCACGGAAGATGCTGTGGTATTACTCACAAGTAAAATATCTTCCTCAGTTGATAAGGGTCTGCCCTGCGTAGGGGTTTTTCTTGACCTGGCCAGGGCCTTCGATACAGTATCTATTCCGATCTTAAAAATGAAGCTAGAAGCCATAGGAATTCGGGGAATTGCGCTAGAGTGGTTCCAGAGTTACCTTTGTAATCGTAAGCAAAGAGTGAAGGTTGGATCAAGCATTAGTGATGAATTAACGGTAACTTTCGGCGTTCCTCAAGGGAGTATCCTCGGACCAACCCTTTTTGCGATCTACATAAATGACCTACTCAATATTCCTATCCCAAATGCTGATATTATATGCTACGCGGACGACACTGTGCTTATTTTCCGAGACTCGACATGGAATAAAGTTTTCTGTGCAGCAGAATTCGGTATTAGACAAGTTGCAGGTTGGCTGAATAAAAATTTATTAACATTAAACACAAAAAAGACAAAATTCTTAACTTTTTACAAATCTTTCCGATCCAAGCCGGTTGACAAACAAAATATTACAATACATACATGTGGTCTCACTTTTCATGGTTGTAAATGTGAAAGCATTGAACAGGTTAAGCATATAAAGTACCTAGGTGTAGAAGTGGATGAATGCCTCAATTTCAAGCAACATATAAAAGTGTTATCAGGACGTGTTCGGAAAATAATATATATTATGAAAGTTCTACGACAATCATGTGATAAGCAAATATTGAAAATGGTTTATACATCATTATGTCAATCGATATTATCTTACTGTAACCTGGCATGGGGAGGCGCATTTAAAACTGACTTAATAGGACTTGAACGGGCTCAGCGTGCAGTTTTAAAGACAATGTTAAGTAAACCTTACAGATTCTCAACCAACGCCTTATACAGGGAAGCGGAAGGTTTGAGTGTCAGTCAGCTTTTTATATTGAAAGCGGTAGTTAATGTGCAAAAAAATCTTCGCAACCAATATGATTTTGCAGAACTTTCGAGAAAACGTGTATTTAGGTTACCTGTTCCATTTGTTATTTCATGTTTCGCCAAACGTCATCCAAATTTCTTACTTCCACGTGTATTCAACTATGTCTTGGGCAAAATTGACTTAAAAAATAAATCTACTTTAGTTACGAAACAGTTAGTTAAGGAGTGGTTACTCACTCAGTCATATGATGATTCTGAAAATGTTATTTATTTGTGAGCAAATTTCAATGTTAAAATTAACACACAAACAGACCACATCACACATCTTCCCCAAAATCGCTCTTCACACACAAACTCATGCATGCCTTTTATTTATTAGTTTCTTAACGAACACGCACAGCTATATTTAAGATTACTAAACTTACTCCAATTGTAGTATTGAAAACTCCTCATTTTGTGTAATATTAATTCGTTCACTTATCTGGTTTCCACGATACGGGCCAAGAGCCTAGTGTGGCACCGCTGTTCATAATTCTAGATTTTCTAATATTAACTTGTTAATTATATTATTATCTACTGTACTACAAATAAGTTTGTTTAATCTTGTTAAGGTAATAAATTATTATTATTATTATATTGCATTACATCTTGGGGGGCAGCTTGTATTACTCACTTGATGAAAGTAGAGCGGGTGCAACGTGCCCCACTGAAAGTTGCATATAAGAAGCCATACAGATACTCCACCGATGCACTATACGCTGACACAAAGGAACTTAGAGTAAGACAACTCTTTGTATTGGCAAGTGCATTAAGATTCCACAAAACAGCCCTCATCAGTAGAGATCAAAACAAAATTTATTCCAGGCGCAAATGTTCTTGGCAAACAACATTAACAAAAAAAACCATAGGAAAACGATGCTATAACTATCTAGGACACTATATATATAAACAATTGAACAAAACATTTAATTTAATACACGATACTTGGAAACTATGTATACGAAAAATCACAGATTACCTACTTATATTAGGACTTACAGGTACCGAAGATTTGCTACATATTAACATATAAACATTCACAAATAACATACACACACACTCATTCAAACACACACCAACACACACTCACACCAAAACACACACACACTCACCAACACACACTAAAACACACACACACACACACACACACACACACACACAAACACGCGCACGTGCCCTCACAAACTCACAAATATACACACAAATTTAATAAAAAAAATAATAAAACTTGTCATAATAGTTGTGTTAAGTTATACCCTAATGTAGTGAACTAGCTCTCACAAACACAGGGAATCCTACCGTGAGAGCTAGAGTTATAAATTGTTATCTTGATGAAAGTTTTAAATTGCAAACATTGTTTTAGTTTTAGAATAGTTTTTAAGATAATTAAGGCCAACATTTTTGTAACAAAGAATTAAATAAACTTGAATTTTGAATTTGATTAAACAAAGATTAAATCGTAGAGCATACTTATACAAAATACAGTGCTTTTTTTTAGTTATATCTAGTGTGTATTGCGAATTTCTTAATGAACGATGTATATGACGATGAACAAAGACTTAGTCTTAAATTTTGCATCGCCAATGGAATTTCATGTTCGGAGTCAGTGAAAATGTTACAGAAGGCTTACAGTGAATCGACTTTATCAAAACCGCGTTGTTTTCATTGGTCCAAAGCATTCAAAATCGGTCAAGATGTGATGGAAGATTTGCGTCGCTCTGGTAGGCCATCATTGTCCGCAAGTGAAGTCAAAATCGCAAAACTTAAGGAAATAGTGAGGACTATCAAGTCCTCATACAAGTTTGAACGAGATAGCCGCCGAACTTTCTGTGTCTCACGAGTCGATCCGTACCATTTTAAATAATCACTCCAGTATGTATCATTTTGCCGCTCGACTTCGAAAATTCAGGTCTTTTGTTACTACAAAAGACCTGAATTTCGAAAACAATTTCGTTACCACACAGGCAAGTTGGCCGGGTATTTTCTATTTCAATATCAAATCAATCGAATTATCGTTATGTTTTTTTACATAAAGTAAAGCTTAATAGTCTATTTATAATATTTTTAATTGAAAAAGAGTAACTGTTACGGACGAAACGAGCCCTCTCACTGCCCCGCCTGTAAATAGCTAGATACCTAATTATAAGATTCGATTTCGCCTTTTATTATTTGTAGAATTAAGTTGTTTAGATGTTAAGTGTATTAATAAAGAATATTAGTAGGCTAAGACATAGGGATATAAGGATATATGTGATTCATTCGTGTAACTTGTTAGCTAGTTGACGGCGCCAGTGCCGACCGCAGACTGAGAGAATATGCGCTCAGCGCCCTCTTTAATATTTATATTTGTAGAGCGAGACAACGATATATTCTGTACTACTCATGGCAAAAACTCGCTTTCCTATATATATTGGCACGTTTTTTTTTTTTTTTTTTTACGATAGCATGCACATTCCGACCTGTGCCGCCACGCCGTGCACACCTGTCTACAGCTCCGCCAGTATCTCCCAGTGAGACCGCAATAGTCCCCGCACTATTGCCGTCTCACTCGGGTCATCGTTCCGACGCTAGTTGCAGACCAGTGCCTTGGAATACGCAGTCCTGACGAAGTTTTGTTTTGTGTGCAGAAGCTGAGCAGCCGCCGAACGCCGTGCAACGTGAGCTACGAGCTCGCCGTGCCGTCGCGCAGAGGCGCTCCAAGACGTCAGGCATTACCACCTACCCAAGTCCCTTGTTTCGACACAACAACATCATATCGGGCTGGTGGTCTTGTTTTGACCGCACTTTTCGGTGCGCATTTCACAACTTTACTACTCGACACAACATTGTAACAGTGCGCGTAACAACACACTTTGTGCTGTTAAGCGACGTCGTTCAGGCGTGGGGTAGCGTCAGCCAAACCCGTCTGAACGATCAAATCCGCCATTTGCTGCGGTCGCAGTGTGACACCCTACGGTGACAACGGCCACTGTTGTTGTTTTGGTTTAACCTTGCACCGTGGCCTTTCCCGCTTCACGGGTCAGCCGAAGCAAGCTGGGCTCCGGGACAACTGGCCTTGGGGTCGCCCCTAGTCAACCCCGGAGCAGCATTAGGAGCACCCCTCTCCGCCGAGAAAAAAGCTCGGAGAGGGTACACAACTAGGGCACACCATAGGTACTCACTCCCTCTCACACAAGTGAGCTCACGAGTTGCGAGAGGGAGACAGAACCCGTTAGGCCATCCTGAGTATTCCCCTCAGGATGCAACGTCCCTCTAACGGTGAGGTGGAGGTCCTTCAGACCTTCGCCCTCCGCCACCCCGATCTGTATGTTGCTCATATGCAACTCCTCGAAGAGGAAGCGAGTGCCCGCCTCACGGACACTCTTATTGCTCCCTCCGGGACTTCAATCCCGGAGGCCAACGTCCCTCCTCTGACCCGGTCCTTCTCAGAGGACAGTCCGGCTTCGCCCGCTCCGGGCCCAGACAACAGACGCACGGTGGCAGCCCCGCCCCGTGAGAGGTCTCGCTCGCGCTCACCGATCGGGAGGCCAGCGAGCACCCGTCCCTCCTTCACCGTTGTCGAGCCCACTTCGGACTCCGAAGCGGAGATGGAGGTAGATCCGAGTCGCGCCTTACGCACCGACTCGGACTCAGACAACGACGGCTATACCGTCGTAGATAGGAAACGCAAGCGTGCTCCTAAAGCCGCTAGTTGCGCAACCTCCGCCCCTCCCGCCAAGGCACCCGCTAAGGCCCCCGCCTCCGGCAAGAAGCCGACCCCCGCCCCGCGCCCCGCGTCTCCTCCCTCCGCTCCGGCCACCACTGCCGCGTCCCCTCAGGACGCGAGCGCGCGCCGCGAAAAACCACCTCCGCCCCTGTTCATTCAGGACAAAACCAAATGGGACATGCTGTCCCGTTTAGTTTCGGATCGTGGGATCCACTATACTAATGCCCGCTCCACGCAGCAGGGCATTAAAGTTCAAGTGTCCACCATTAGCGACCACAGAGCGCTAACGAAACTCCTCCGCAATGAGAGCATAAGCTTCCACACTTATGCGCTCGAAGAGGAGAAAGTCCTCCGAGTGGTCATCCGCGGTGTGCCCAAGGAGGTACATACCGATTCGGTATGTGCCGACCTGAAGGCACAAGACTTCCCCGTACATGCAGTTCACCGCATGTACAGCGGGAAGGACCGCAGTCCCTACGATCTAGTACTCGTAGTACTAGATCGTACTCCTGAAGGCAAGGCCATTTTTAACTTAAAAAAGGTCTGTGGCCTCTCAGGACTCGATGTCCAAGCCCCATACAAGAATGGGAGTCCCTCGCAGTGCCATAACTGCCAACTATACGGGCACGCCTCCCGTTTCTGCTTCGCTCGCGCTAGGTGCGTTAAGTGCCTAGGCGATCACGCGACAGCAGCGTGCACTCGCACCCGGGACTCGCCGGACCCACCCAGTTGCGTTCTATGCGGTGCTCAAGGGCATACCGCGAATTACCGTGGTTGCCCTAAAGCACCACGAGTGAACCACAGGGTGGCAAGGCATAGGCCGACCCGTCCCTCTTATGACCGCTACCAACGGGTAAGCCCTAAACTCACGGTAGTACCTGCCTCACAGGTAATACCCGCGCCGCTCCCAGCCCGTAACGCATGGTCTAAACCACCCAGTATGGTTAAGACCGTCGCTACCGCCCGCGCCCCGGCCCGCGCGCCCGCACCCGCGCCCGCACCCGCACCCGCCCGCGCCGCGGCCCCTGCCCGCGCACCGGCCCCGGCTCGCCCCGCGCTCCCGGCACCCGCTGCCAACACCGTTCGCGCCCCTCCCCGCGCCGCTTCCCGGCCACAAGCTCCCCCTATGCCGTTGATGGCTGCCCCTCTTCAAGAGGCAATCAACCTAGTCAGCGATCTGGCTATGTCGGTTGACATCAATGAGGTACAAGAGCTATTCCACAAGATGCAATACGCTCAATCCCCAGCGGACGTGATCCAATACACATTGGAACACGCAAACTTACTAAGCGCCCTTAAGCGCTTCGTCCCCCAGGCCCCTCCCCAGTACAACCACTATGGGTAGTACAACCGAACGCACGAAACCGTACTCAGTTTCGTTAGCGTCATTTAACGCTGACGGCCTCTTCAAACAACGTGACCTCGTCCACGACTTTTGTTGTACCCACCTTATCGATATCTTATGCGTGCAGGAAACCTTTCTAAAACCGGGGAAGGCGAACCCTAGGTTTGCCAATTACAGAACGGTACGTAATGATAGAGTGAACTCCCGTGGGGGAGGCACTCTTATCTTTTACAAAAGGTCCCTGCACTGCATTCCCCTACCTACCCCGACTCTTGTTAATATGGAAGCATCTTGTTGCCTCCTAGCTATGACTGGTCATCAACCTATAGTCATAGCGTCCTGTTACCAAGCTTGCTCCAAGCCGATCGTCCGAGCTGACTTAGAAGCCTTGTTCTCATTAGGAAGCGCCGTCCTTCTGATTGGCGACTTCAACAGTAAGCACATCCTATGGAATTGTAACGTCAACAATCCCAAAGGTATTGCACTTGAAAACCTAATCGCAGAACTTAACTTTGACATAATTGCGCCCACTGAGCCCACTCACTACCCTTATATGGAAGACCATCGATCTGACTTGCTTGACATGGCACTACTCAGAGGCGTAACACTCCGGGTACGCTCCATAGATGTGGTTCACGAGCTTCACTCTGACCACCGACCCATTATACTGCGACTAGGTCCCGACCCAACGACTGACCTCCCCCGCCCCACTAAGACGATAGTGAACTGGAAGCAAGTAGGCGATGCCCTAAAGGCTATCAGTTCACCGGACCTTGACAAGATCCCTGACGACATCCTGACAAAAGATGACGTAACCCTTGCGATCGATTCGTTCACCAATCACCTCTCAACCGTAGTAGGTGCATCCGCAAAGGAGGTCATAGTGCCGGACGACCGGCGCCTTGTCATTCCAGCGGATGTGAGACGATTGGTGACGGAGAGTAAAGCAGTGACCCGACATTACGACTCTTACCCCAGTAAAGAGAACAAAACTAAGAAACGCCACTTTGAACGCATGGTTCAAAGTCGCATGTCTGAGTTGCGTGATCAACAATGGGGCGATAAACTTTCAAACCTCGTGCCAAGCCACCATGCTTACTGGGACTTGGCGCGAGGCTTGAAAGGAAGTAACCATAATGACATGCCTCCCTTATACAGACCAGTCCCACTAGTCCCAGCGTTCTTTGACGAAGACAAAGCTGAGTGCCTAGCTGATAGCCTAGAGGCCCAGTGTTCCCCTAACGTAGATCACGTTGACCAAGCTCACCTCGATTCGGTGGATGCTGAAGTCGAACGTAAAAGCTCTGTGGTCACCTCTAAACTCCCACCAATCACCTTAGCGACTTACGCTGAGGTGGAGAGACTGATCAAGGCCCTCCGACCGCGCAAATCCCCCGGTGCCGATGGCATCTCCAACAGGGTTCTTAAAACCCTCTCTCCTCCTCTCATCCATCTCTTAGTCAGCATCTTCAATGCTGCTATGAGCCACTGCTTATTCCCAGACACCTGGAAATGTGCAAATGTCATTGGCATTCACAAACCAGGCAAAAGCTCATCTGACCCCACCAGTTACCGCCCCATCAGCCTCCTCAGTGCCTTAGGCAAACTTTACGAGCGGTTACTTGCAAACCGTCTCCAGTCCCATGCTAAGGAACACCACCTTATCCCAGATGAGCAGTTTGGCTTCAGACCCGGACACTCATGCGTCCAACAGGTGCACCGCCTCACGGAGCACATCATTGAGGGCTTCAATAAGTACCCCAAACCCCAGACTACGCTAGCAGTCTTCCTCGACGTAGCGAAAGCTTTTGACAAAGTCTGGCACAACGGCTTGATCTACAAGCTATACCAATTTGGCGTGCCAGAACGTCTTGTGCTCATCCTACAAGACTTCCTTAAAGCCAGAAGCTTTCACTATCGCGTGGAAGGCACCCTCTCCTCCCCCCACCCAGTCAGAGCCGGAGTCCCTCAGGGCTCCGTGCTATCACCTATTCTCTTTGCACTGTATACCAGTGACATCCCACGCTCTCAGCCCAAAGTATTCCTAGTCCAATATGCGGATGATACCGCCATTTACACCACTGGGTGGCATATCAACAGACAGTCCTATTTCGTCATGCAACGGGCCATCACCGAGATCGGTGACTGGTTCCGAAAATGGCGCATCGCGGTCAACCCAGCTAAAAGCACAGCTATGTGCTTTACTGAGAAGACACGCTCCCCTTACCCGAAACCGCTTATTTTGTTCGACGAACCCATTCCCTGGGTTCCTAGAACAAAATACCTCGGAGTCACCCTTGATCGTCATCTCACCTTTAATGATCACATAACAACCGTCCGTAACAGAGCGGCCTTCATAATGGGTCGCCTTGGTCCCCTACTTCGCAAAGAGAGTAAAATGTCTCTTAGTAATAAGAAGACACTTTACACTGCCTGCATCCGCCCCATCATGACTTACGCATCAGTAGTGTTTAGTCATGCTAGTGAGGCCCACCTTCATAAACTTCAAGTCATCCAAAACCGTTTTCTTCGTAATGCAACCGGCGCCCCGTGGTATATCCGGAACACCGAGTTGCATTGCGACTTAAACCTTCCCTCTTTAGCGCAGTTCAATAAGGACTGCGCCCGCCGATACTTTGATCGAGCGCCCCACCACCCGAACCCATTGGTTGTCCAGGCATCGAACTACTCGACTGCCTCTTCTATCCCATTTTTCAAACCCCCCCGTCGCCGACCACGGCAGGTATTAGACGACCCGGATGACCCCATCGCAGCCATTACATTGGCAGCTTTAGCGTTATCCGCAAGTCGTCGAGGTAAAATCCCCAGGTGTGAGGTAATTAGAGGTCACACAATCAAACACCGAGCCCGCCGGCGAGCTCGAGGCAAAAACAAGGTCACGATAAATTGCTCTCCAAATAGTCAAAGAGTATTATTCAGTAGGGCCCAATTGTGCAACACTGCAGTTGCACAGAGGCATTTTGCTCCGATCCCCCCCATGTCTCTCGACAGCGAGACAAGCCGAGGTCCGAACCACAGTGGTGCCCTTGAGCTCGCTGTCAACCCCTCCTATAGTAGCGGCACGTTTTCGGCGTCCGCAGGAGACGGAGGTAGAAAGCGCTTTTCGCCTTCTACGCCCGTCTCGGGAGAAGTGCCTTCGGCACTTCTCCCTCCCGGGCTATTGTAGGGCCAGGCCCTCGCCCAAAACCCGGTGGAGCTGGACGACCGCACAGGCGGTAGCCAGCATCTATGTCCTCCCTAAACTATTTATACGATAGCATGCACACATTCCGACCTGTGCCGCCACGCCGTGCACACCTGTCTACAGCTCCGCCAGTATCTCCCAGTGAGACCGCAATAGTCCCCGCACTATTGCCGTCTCACTCGGGTCATCGTTCCGACGCTAGTTGCAGACCAGTGCCTTGGAATACGCAGTCCTGACGAAGTTTTGTTTTCTGTGCAGAAGCTGAGCAGCCACCGTTCGCCGTGCAACGTGAGCTACGAGCTCGCCGTGCCGGCGCGCAGAGGCGCTCTAAGACGTCAGGCATTACCACCTACCCAAGTCCCTTGTTTCGGACGAACAACATCATATCGGGCTGGTGGTCTTGTTTTGACCGCACTTTTCGGTGCGCATTTCACCACTTTACTACCCGACACAACATAGTAACAGTCGCGTAACAACACACTTTGTGCTGTTAAGCGACGTCGTTCAGGCGTGGGGTAGCGTCAGCCAAACCCGTCTGAACGATCAAATCCGCCATTTGCTGCGGTCGCAGTGTGACACCCTACGGTGACAACGGCCACTGTTGTTGTTTTGGTTTAACCTTGCACCGTGGCCTTTCCCGCTTCACGGGTCAGCCGAAGCAAGCTGGGCTCCGGGATTACTGGCCTTGGGGTCGCCCCTAGTCAACCCCGGAGTAGCGCTTAGGAGCACCCCTCTCCGCCGAGAAAAAAGCTCGGAGAGGGTACACAACTAGGGCACACCCTAGGTACACACTCCCTCTCACACAGTGAGCTCACAAGGTGTGTGAGGGAATTCAAACCCTTGATAGGGCGTCCTGAGTATTCCCCTCAGGATGCAGTCCCGTCCCTCTAACGGTGAGGTGCAGGTCCTTCAGACCTTCGCCCTGCGCCACCCCGATCTGTATGTTGCTCATATGCAACTCCTCGAAGAGGAAGCGAGTGCCCGCCTTACGGACACTCTTATTGCTCCCTCCGGGACTTCAATCCCGGAGGCCAACGTCCCTCCTCTGACCCGGTCCTTCTCAGAGGACAGTCCGCTTTCGCCCGCTCCGGGCCCAGACAACAGACGCACGGTGGCAGCCCCTCCCCGTGAGAGGTCTCGCTCGCGCTCACCGATCGGGAGGCCAGCGAGCACCCGTCCCTCCATCGCCGTTGTCGAGCCCACTTCGGACTCCGAAGCGGAGATGGAGGTAGATCCGAGTCGCGCCTTACGCACCGACTCGGACTCAGATAACGACGGCTATACCGTCGTAGATAGAAAACGCAAGCGTGCTCCTAAAGCCGCTAGTTGCGTAACTTCCGCCCCTCCCGCCAAGGCACCCGCTAAGGCCCCCGCCTCCGGCAAGAAGCCGACCCCCGCCCCGCGCCCCGCGTCTCCTCCCTCCGCTCCGGCCACCACTGCCGCGTCCCCTCAGGACGCGAGCGCGCGCCGCGAAAAACCGCCTCCGCCCCTGTTCATTCAGGACAAAACCAAATGGGACATGCTGTCCCGTTTAGTTTCGGATCGTGGGATCCATTACACTAATGCCCGCTCCACGCAGCAGGGCATTAAAGTCCAAGTGCCCACCAGTAGCGACCACAGAGCGCTAACAAAGCTCCTCCGTAAAGAGAGCATAAGTTTTCATACTTATGCGCTCGAAGAGGAGAAAGTCCTTCGCGTTGTGATTCGCGGTGTGCCTAAGGAGATACATACCGATGCGGTATGTGACGACCTTAAAGCACAAGACTTCCCTGTGCATGCGGTTCACCGCATGTACAGCGGGAAGGACCGCAGTCCATATGACCTAGTACTCGTAGTACTAGACCGTACACCAGAGGGCAAGGCCATTTTTAATTTAAAAAAGGTCTGTGGCCTCTCAGGACTCGATGTCCAAGCCCCATACAAAAATGGAAGTCCCTCGCAGTGCCATAACTGCCAACTATACGGGCACGCCTCCCGTTTCTGCTTCGCTCGCGCTAGGTGCGTTAAGTGCCTAGGCGATCACGCGACAGCAGCGTGCACTCGCACCCGGGATTCGCCGGACCCACCCAGTTGTGTTCTGTGCGGTGCTCAAGGGCATACCGCGAATTACCGTGGGTGCCCTAAAGCACCACGAGTGAACCACAGGGTGGCAAGGCATAGGCCGACCCGCCCCTCTTATGACCGTTACCAACGGGTCAGCCCTAAACTAACGGTAGTACCTGCCTCACAGGTAATACCCGCGCCGCTCCCAGCCCGTAACGCATGGTCTAAACCACCCAGTATGGTTAAGACCGTCGCTACCGCCCGCGCCCCGGCCCGCGCGCCCGCGCCCGCGCCCGCACCCGCACCCGCCCGCGCCGCGGCCCCTGCCCGCGCACCGGCCCCGGCTCGCCCAGCGCTCCCGGCACCCGCTGCCAACACCGTTCGCGCCCCTCCCCGCGCCGCTTCCCGGCCACAAGCTCCCCCTATGCCATTGATGGCTGCCCCTCTTCAAGAGGCAATCAACCTAGTCAGCGATCTGGCTATGTCGGTTGACATCAATGAGGTACAAGAGCTATTCCACAAGATGCAATACGCTCAATCCCCAGCGGACGTGATCCAATACACATTGGAACACGCGAACTTACTAAGCGCCCTTAAGCGCTTCGTTCCCCAGGCCCCTCCCCAGTACAACCACTATGGGTAGTACAACCGCACGCACGAAACCGCGCTCAGTTTCGTAAGCGTCATTCAACGCTAACGGTTTCTTTAGACAACGTGACCTTGTCCACGACTTTTGTTGCACCCACCTTATCGACATTATATGCGTGCAGGAAACCCTTCTAAAACCGGGGAAGGCGAACCCTAGGTTTGCCAATTACAGAACGGTACGTGATGATAGAGTGAACTCCCGTGGGGGAGGCACTCTTATCTATTACAAAAGGTCCCTGCACTGCATCCCCTTACCTACCCCGACTCTTGTTAATATGGAAGCATCTTGTTGCCTTCTAGCTATGACTGGTCATCAACCTATAGTCATAGCGTCCTGTTACCAAGCTTGTCAAAAGCCGATCGTCCGAGCTGACTTAGAAGCATTGTTCTCATTAGGAAGCGCCGTCCTTGTGATTGGCGACTTCAATAGTAAGCACATCCTATGGAATTGTAACGTCAACAATCCCAGAGGCATTGCACTTGAAAAACTAGTCGCAGAACTTAATTTTGACATAATTGCGCCCACTGAGCCCACTCACTACCCTCACACGGAAGACTTTCGACCTGACTTGCTTGACATGGCACTACTCAGAGGCGTAACACTCCAGTTACGCTCCATAGAAGTGGTTCACGAGCTTCACTCTGACCACCGACCCATTATACTGCGACTAGGTCCCGACCCAACAACAGACCTCCCCCGCCCCACTAAGACGATAGTGAACTGGAAGCAAGTAGGCGATGCCCTAAAGGCTATCAGTTCACCGGACCTTGACAAGATCCCTGACGACATCCTGACAAAAGATGACGTAACCCTTGCGATCGATTCGTTCACTAATCACCTCTCCACCGTAGTAGGTGCATCCGCAAAGGAGGTCATGGTGCCGGACGACCGGCGCCTTGTCATTCCAGCGGATGTGAGACGATTAGTGACGGAAAGTAAAGCAGTGACCCGACATTACGACTCTTACCCCAGTAAAGAGAACAAAACTAAGAAACGCCACTTTGAACGCATGGTTCAAAGTCGCATGTCTGAGTTGCGTGATCAACAATGGGGTGACAAACTTTCAAACCTCGTGCCAAGCCACCAGGCTTATTGGGACTTGGCGCGAGGTATGAAAGGAAGTAACTACAACGACATGCCTCCCTTATACAGACCAGTCCCACTAGTCCCAGCGTTCTTTGACGAAGACAAAGCTGAGTGCCTAGCTGATAGCCTAGAGGCTCAGTGTTCCCCTAACGTAGATCACGTTGACCAAGCTCACCTCGATTCGGTGGATGCTGAAGTCGAACGTAAAAGCTCTGTGGTCACCTCTGAACTCCCACCAATCACCTTAGCGACTTACGCTGAGGTGGCGAGACTGATCAAGGCCCTCCGACCGCGCAAATCCCCCGGTGCCGATGGCATCTCCAACAGGGTTCTTAAAACCCTCTCTCCTCCTCTCATCCATCTCCTAGTCAGCATCTTCAATGCTGCTATGAGCCACTGCTTATTCCCAGACACCTGGAAATGTGCAAATGTCATTGGCATTCACAAACCAGGCAAAAGCTCATCTGACCCCACCAGTTACCGCCCCATCAGCCTCCTCAGTGCCTTAGGCAAACTTTACGAGCGGTTACTTGCAAACCGTCTCCAGTCCCATGCCAAGGAACACCACCTTATCCCAGATGAGCAGTTTGGCTTCAGACCCGGACACTCATGCGTCCAACAGGTGCACCGCCTCACGGAGCACATCATTGAGGGCTTTAACAAGTACCCCAAACCCCAGACAACGCTAGCAGTCTTCCTCGACGTAGCGAAAGCTTTTGACAAAGTCTGGCACAATGGCTTGATTTACAAGCTATACCAATTTGGCGTGCCAGAACGTCTTGTGCTCATC
This sequence comes from Plagodis dolabraria, assembly GCA_963854805.1. Classification (NCBI taxonomy): domain Eukaryota; kingdom Metazoa; phylum Arthropoda; class Insecta; order Lepidoptera; family Geometridae; genus Plagodis; species Plagodis dolabraria. The sequence continues at coordinate 1,059,439 of OY978453.1, read as the reverse complement.
CTACAAGACTTCCTTAAAGCCAGAAGCTTTCACTATCGCGTGGAAGGCACCCTCTCCTCCCCCCACCCAGTCAGAGCCGGAGTCCCTCAGGGCTCCGTGCTATCACCCATTCTTTTCGCGCTGTACACCAGCGACATCCCACGCTCTCAGCCTAACGTCCTATTAGCCCAATACGCGGATGATACCGCTATTTATACCACTGGGTGGCATATCAGTAGAAAGTCCATTCCCGCCCTCCAACGGGCCATCACCGAGATCGGTGACTGGTTCCGTAAATGGCGCATCGCGGTCAACCCAGTTAAAAGTGCAGCTATGTACTTTACTGAGAAGGGCCGCCCCCGTTACCCGCAACCTATAACTTTGTTCGACCAACCCATCCCCTGGGTTAGCAAAACAAAATATCTCGGAGTCACCCTTGATCGGAATCTCACCTTTAGCGATCATATAACAACCGTCCGTAACAGAGCGGCCTTTGTAATGGGTCGCCTTGGTCCCCTGATTCGCAAAGAGAGTAAAATGTCTCTTAGAAATAAGAAGACACTTTACACTGCCTGCATCCGCCCCATCATGACTTACGCATCAGTAGTGTTTAGTCATGCTAGTGAGGCCCATCTCCATAAGCTTCAAGTCATTCAAAACCGTTTTCTTCGTAGTGCAACCGGCGCTCCGTGGTATATCCGGAACACCGAGTTGCATTGCGACCTAAACCTTCCCTCTTTAGCGCAGTTCAATAAGGACTGCGCCCGCCGATACTTTGATCGAGCGCCCCACCACTCGAACCCATTGGTTGTCCAGGCATCGAACTACTCGACCGCCTCTTCTATCCCATTTTTCAAACCCCCCCGTCGCCGACCACGGCAGGTATTAGACGACCCGGATGACCCCATCGCAGTCATTACATTGGCAGCTTTAGCGTTATCCGCAAGTCGTCGAGGTAAAATCCCCAGGTGTGAGGTAATTAGAGGTCACACAATCAAACACCGAGCTCGCCGGCGAGCTCGAGGCAAAAACAAGGTCACGATAAATTGCTCTCCAAATAGTCAAAGAGTATTATTCAGTAGGGCCCAATTGTGCAACACTGCAGTTGCACAGAGGCATTTTGCTCCGATCCCCCCCATGTCTCTCGACAGCGAGACAAGCCGAGGTCCGAACCACAGTGGTGCCCTTGAGCTCGCTGTCAACCCCTCCTATAATAGCGGTACGTTTTCGGCGTCCGCAGGAGACGGAGGTAGAAAGCGCTTTTCGCCTTCTACGCCCGTCTCGGGAGAAGTGCCTTCGGCACTTCTCCCTCCCGGGCTATTGTAGGGCCAGGCCCTCGCCCAAAACCCGGTGGAGCTGGACGACCGCACAGGCGGTAGCCAGCATCTATGTCCTCCCTAAAAAAAAAAAAACGATAGCATGCACACTCACTCACACCCGACCTGTGCCGCCACGCCGTGCACACCTGTCTACAGCTCCGCCAGTATCTCCCAGTGAGACCGCAATAGTCCCCGCACTATTGCCGTCTCACTCGGGTCATCATTCCGACGCTAGTTGCAGACCAGTGCCTTGGAATACGCAGTCCTGACGAAGTTTTGTTTTGTGTGCAGAAGCTGAGCAGCCGCCGAACGCCGTGCAACGTGAGCTACGAGCTCGCCGTGCCGTCGCGCAGAGGCGCTCTAAGACGTCAGGCATTACCACCTACCCAAGTCCCTTGTTTCGACACAACAACATCATATCGGGCTGGTGGTCTTGTTTTGACCGCACTTTTCGGTGCGCATTTCACAACTTTACTACTCGACACAACATTGTAACAGTGCGCGTAACAACACACTTTGTGCTGTTAAGCGACGTCGTTCAGGCGTGGGGTAGCGTCAGCCAAACCCGTCTGAACGATCAAATCCGCCATTTGCTGCGGTCGCAGTGTGACACCCTACGGTGACAACGGCCACTGTTGTTGTTTTGGTTTAACCTTGCACCGTGGCCTTTCCCGCTTCACGGGTCAGCCGAAGCAAGCTGGGCTCCGGGACAACTGGCCTTGGGGTCGCCCCTAGTCAACCCCGGAGCAGCATTAGGAGCACCCCTCTCCGCCGAGAAAAAAGCTCGGAGAGGGTACACAACTAGGGCACACCATAGGTACTCACTCCCTCTCACACAAGTGAGCTCACGAGTTGCGAGAGGGAGACAGAACCCGTTAGGCCATCCTGAGTATTCCCCTCAGGATGCAACGTCCCTCTAACGGTGAGGTGGAGGTCCTTCAGACCTTCGCCCTCCGCCACCCCGATCTGTATGTTGCTCATATGCAACTCCTCGAAGAGGAAGCGAGTGCCCGCCTCACGGACACTCTTATTGCTCCCTCCGGGACTTCAATCCCGGAGGCCAACGTCCCTCCTCTGACCCGGTCCTTCTCAGAGGACAGTCCGACTTCGCCCGCTCCGGGCCCAGACAACAGACGCACGGTGGCAGCCCCTCCCCGTGAGAGGTCTCGCTCGCGCTCACCGATCGGGAGGCCAGCGAACACCCGTCCCTCCATCGCCGTTGTCGAGCCCACTTCGGACTCCGAAGCGGAGATGGAGGTAGATCCGAGTCGCGCCTTACGCACCGACTCGGACTCAGACAACGACGGCTATACCGTCGTAGATAGGAAACGCAAGCGTGCTCCTAAAGCCGCTAGTTGCGCAACTTCCGCCCCTCCCGCCAAGGCACCCGCTAAGGCCCCCGCCTCCGGCAAGAAGCCGACCCCCGCCCCGCGCCCCGCGTCTCCTCCCTCCGCTCCGGCCACCACTGCCGCGTCCCCTCAGGACGCGAGCGCGCGCCGCGAAAAACCGCCTCCGCCCCTGTTCATTCAGGACAAAACCAAATGGGACATGCTGTCCCGTTTAGTTTCGGATCGTGGGATCCATTATACTAATGCCCGCTCCACGCAGCAGGGCATTAAAGTCCAAGTGTCCACCATTAGCGACCACAGAGCGCTAACAAAGCTCCTCCGTAAAGAGAGCATAAGTTTTCACACTTATGCGCTCGAAGAGGAGAAAGTCCTCCGCGTTGTCATCCGCGGTGTGCCCAAGGAGGTACATACCGATTCGGTATGTGCCGACCTGAAGGCACAAGACTTCCCCGTACATGCAGTTCACCGCATGTACAGCGGGAAGGACCGCAGTCCCTACGATCTAGTACTCGTAGTACTAGATCGTACACCTGAAGGCAAGGCCATTTTTAATTTAAAAAAGGTCTGTGGCCTCTCAGGACTCGATGTCCAAGCCCCATACAAGAATGGGAGTCCCTCGCAGTGCCATAACTGCCAACTATACGGGCACGCCTCCCGTTTCTGCTTCGCTCGCGCTAGGTGCGTTAAGTGCCTAGGCGATCACGCGACAGCAGCGTGCACTCGCACCCGGGATTCGCCGGACCCACCCAGTTGTGTTCTATGCGGTGCTCAAGGGCATACCGCGAATTACCGTGGTTGCCCTAAAGCACCACGAGTGAACCACAGGGTGGCAAGGCATAGGCCGACCCGCCCCTCTTATGACCGTTACCAACGGGTAAGTCCCAAACTAACGGTAGTACCTGCCTCACAGGTAATACCCGCGCCGCTCCCAGCCCGTAACGCATGGTCCAAACCACCCAGTATGGTTAAGACCGTCGCTACCGCCCGCGCCCCGGCCCGTGCGCCCGCGCCCGCTCCCGCACCCGCCCGCGCCGCGGCCCCTGCCCGCGCACCGGCCCCGGCTCGCCCCGCGCTCCCGGCACCCGCTGCCAACACCGTTCGCGCCCCTCCCCGCGCCGCTTCCCGGCCACAAGCTCCCCCTATGCCATTGATGGCTGCCCCTCTTCAAGAAGCAATCAACCTAGTCAGCGATCTGGCTATGTCGGTTGACATCAATGAGGTAAAAGAGCTATTCCACAAGATGCAATATGCTCAATCCCCAGCGGACGTGATCCAATACACATTGGAACACGCAAACTTACTAAGCGCCCTTAAGCGCTTCGTCCCCCAGGCCCCTCCCCAGTACAACCACTATGGGTAGTACAACCGAACGCACGAAACCGTACTCAGTTTCGTTAGCGTCATTTAACGCTGACGGCCTCTTCAAACAACGTGACCTCGTCCACGACTTTTGTTGTACCCACCTTATCGATATCTTATGCGTGCAGGAAACCTTTCTAAAACCGGGGAAGGCGAACCCTAGGTTTGCCAATTACAGAACGGTACGTAATGATAGAGTGAACTCCCGTGGGGGAGGCACTCTTATCTTTTACAAAAGGTCCCTGCACTGCATTCCCCTACCTACCCCGACTCTTGTTAATATGGAAGCATCTTGTTGCCTCCTAGCTATGACTGGTCATCAACCTATAGTCATAGCGTCCTGTTACCAAGCTTGCTCCAAGCCGATCGTCCGAGCTGACTTAGAAGCCTTGTTCTCATTAGGAAGCGCCGTCCTTCTGATTGGCGACTTCAACAGTAAGCACATCCTATGGAATTGTAACGTCAACAATCCCAAAGGTATTGCACTTGAAAACCTAATCGCAGAACTTAACTTTGACATAATTGCGCCCACTGAGCCCACTCACTACCCTTATATGGAAGACCATCGATCTGACTTGCTTGACATGGCACTACTCAGAGGCGTAACACTCCGGTTACGCTCCATAGAAGTGGTTCACGAGCTTCACTCTGACCACCGACCCATTATACTGCGACTAGGTCCCGACCCAACGACTGACCTCCCCCGCCCCACTAAGACGATAGTGAACTGGAAGCAAGTAGGCGATGCCCTAAAGGCTATCAGTTCACCGGACCTTGACAAGATCCCTGACGACATCCTGACAAAAGATGACGTAACCCTTGCGATCGATTCGTTCACCAATCACCTCTCCACCGTAGTAGGTGCATCCGCAAAGGAGGTCAAGTGCCGGACGACCGGCGCCTTGTCATTCCAGCGGATGTGAGACGATTGGTGACGGAGAGTAAAGCAGTGACCCGACATTACGACTCTTACCCCAGTAAAGAGAACAAAACTAAGAAACGCCACTTTGAACGCATGGTTCAAAGTCGCATGTCTGAGTTGCGTGATCAACAATGGGGCGATAAACTTTCAAACCTCGTGCCAAGCCACCATGCTTACTGGGACTTGGCGCGAGGCTTGAAAGGAAGTAACCATAACGACATGCCTCCCTTATACAGACCAGTCCCACTAGTCCCAGCGTTCTTTGACGAAGACAAAGCTGAGTGCCTAGCTGATAGCCTAGAGGCTCAGTGTTCCCCTAACGTAGATCACGCTGACCAAGCTCACCTCGATTCGGTGGATGCTGAAGTCGAACGTAAAAGCTCTGTGGTCACCTCTGAACTCCCACCAATCACCTTAGCGACTTACGCTGAGGTGGAGAGACTGATCAAGGCCCTCCGACCGCGCAAATCCCCCGGTGCCGATGGCATCTCCAACAGGGTTCTTAAAACCCTCTCTCCTCCTCTCATCCATCTCTTAGTCAGCATCTTCAATGCTGCTATGAGCCACTGCTTATTCCCAGACACCTGGAAATGTGCAAATGTCATTGGCATTCACAAACCAGGCAAAAGCTCATCTGACCCCACCAGTTACCGCCCCATCAGCCTCCTCAGTGCCTTAGGCAAACTTTACGAGCGGTTACTTGCAAACCGTCTCCAGTCCCATGCTAAGGAACACCACCTTATCCCAGATGAGCAGTTTGGCTTCAGACCCGGACACTCATGCGTCCAACAGGTGCACCGCCTCACGGAGCACATCATTGAGGGCTTCAATAAGTACCCCAAACCCCAGACTACGCTAGCAGTCTTCCTCGACGTAGCGAAAGCTTTTGACAAAGTCTGGCACAATGGCTTGATCTACAAGCTATACCAATTTGGCGTGCCAGAACGTCTTGTGCTCATCTTACAAGACTTCCTTAAAGCCAGAAGCTTTCGCTATCGCGTGGAAGGCACCCTCTCCTCCCCCCACCCAGTCAGAGCCGGAGTCCCTCAGGGCTCCGTGCTATCACCTATTCTCTTTGCACTGTATACCAGTGACATCCCACGCTCTCAGCCCAAAGTATTCCTAGCCCAATATGCGGACGATACCGCCATTTACACCACTGGGTGGCATATCAACAGACAGTCCTATTTCGTCATTCAACGGGCCGTCACCGAGATCGGTGACTGGTTCCGAAAATGGCGCATCGCGGTCAACCCAGCTAAAAGCACAGCTATGTGCTTTACTGAGAAGACACGCTCCCCTTACCCGAAACCGCTTATTTTGTTCGACGAACCCATTCCCTGGGTTCCTAGAACAAAATACCTCGGAATCACCCTTGATCGTCATCTCACCTTTAACGATCACATAACAACCGTCCGTAACAGAGCGGCCTTCGTAATGGGTCGCCTTGGTCCCCTACTTCGCAAAGAGAGTAAAATGTCTCTTAGTAATAAGAAGACACTTTACACTGCCTGCATCCGCCCCATCATGACTTACGCATCAGTAGTGTTTAGTCATGCTAGTGAGGCCCACCTTCATAAACTTCAAGTCATCCAAAACCGTTTTCTTCGTAATGCAACCGGCGCCCCGTGGTATATCCGGAACACCGAGTTGCATTGCGACTTAAACCTTCCCTCTCTAGCGCAGTTCAATAAGGACTGCGCCCGCCGATACTTTGATCGAGCGCCCCACCACCCGAACCCATTGGTTGTCCAGGCATCGAACTACTCGACTGCCTCTTCTATCCCATTTTTCAAACCCCCCCGTCGCCGACCACGGCAGGTATTAGACGACCCGGATGACCCCATCGCAGCCATTACATTGGCAGCTTTAGCGTTATCCGCAAGTCGTCGAGGTAAAATCCCCAGGTGTGAGGTAATCAGAGGTCACACAATCAAACACCGAGCTCGCCGGCGAGCTCGAGGCAAAAACAAGGTCACGATAAATTGCTCTCCAAATAGTCAAAGAGTATTATTCAGTAGGGCCCAATTGTGCAACACTGCAGTTGCACAGAGGCATTTTGCTCCGATCCCCCCCATGTCTCTCGACAGCGAGACAAGCCGAGGTCCGAACCACAGTGGTGCCCTTGAGCTCGCTGTCAACCCCTCCTATAATAGCGGTACGTTTTCGGCGTCCGCAGGAGACGGAGGTAGAAAGCGCTTTTCGCCTTCTACGCCCGTCTCGGGAGAAGTGCCTTCGGCACTTCTCCCTCCCGGGCTATTGTAGGGCCAGGCCCTCGCCCAAAACCCGGTGGAGCTGGACGACCGCACAGGCGGTAGCCAGCATCTATGTCCTCCCTAAACAAACAAACAAACGATAGCATGCATTCTTAACTGACTCTCGGAGTCAACCACATCTTTGTTTCATTCCTTGTTTCATGTACCAGCGAGAACAAATTGTTACATAGGATATACGAAGAAATTGTAACATAATTTGAAGAAAGAAATACAGTCCACCATTTGAGCTACATCGAAGCGTGTGTTTTATTGACCCATAGCGTAAGGACCCCCACAGTTTCTGGTCCTTCGCAAGCCGGGTTCAATTGGACAAAGGAGCAGTTGGTCAACTCTGGGTCGTCGTCATCAAGTCAAGAATCAGCATCATCGTCGGCAGGGCACTGTGACGTCTACACTTACTGTACCTCTCACGCAGTGTGTAGGACGTGTGCCAACAACATCAGGTCCACCAGAACGAGTGTGGAACCAACCAAGTCCACCAGAACGAGTGTGGAACCAACCAAGTCCACCAGAACCAGTGTGGAACCAAACAAGTCCACCAGAACGAGTGTGGAACTTGTCACCAAGGAGCGGCAGCGGCGGGCCATTGGGCTGAAGATCACCCAACGGTGCAACGATCGCCGTGACGTCGTGAGACCTTGGACCGGGGTCGGAAGATCACCCAACGGTGCTACATACGCCGTGCGCCGTGCAACGGGTGCCCCGGGTGTGCAGAACGAAGAACGAAAAAAGAAGACTTTAACGCGGTTAGCCGCGGCCTGGTCTCTCGAACCCCCTCACGGTGCTAAATCGGTAAGAGGGCCAGGTTAACGCCAGTACTGGCGGTGTGACATTTGGTGCGGTGTCACCGGTCCCCACGGACTGAAGTTGCACTCCTGACGTCGGTAAGGTCGTAGTTGTGGTGCGGAGGCCGGACTGTAGGCACTGCGGAAGGCAGTCGGACATTCCAGCCGACTGTCGAGCGCTCCGTCACCGCTTGCGATCCTCTGCCGGGCAGGGCCCACCTTCCCTACCCATCCCCTTTTTCCATCTCCAAGGGAGCGTATCTCGTGCCTTAGGGCCGGGCCCTCCTAAGGAATTGTTAGGGACCGTTAGGCAGGTAGGGAATTAGGGGCGTGAAGAGCCGAAAATGCCGACGACCAGGAGCCAGGTCGCCGATGGGAAGACTCTACGCGTATACGAAGACTACCCCGCGTCGCCGTCTGCATCCGCGTTCGCGCACGCGCCCGTAATTAACGAGCAACCGCTCACTGAATCCGCGTCGTGTCCGAATGTAAACAATACGCGACCGCGATCGGTATCGGGTAGGAGACGCGAAGGGCAAGCGTTATCGGTTCGTTCACAACGTTCAAGCGCAAGTGCCGTTGCAAGAATACGGCAAATGGAAATGGAGGCTGAAGAACGATTAGCCGACATAAGGAAAAAAGAATTGCAAATTGAAGCGGATCTGATCAAGAAAAAATTAGTCGCCGACATAGCGGCTATAAGGGAGGAATCAGATCAGGAGAGTCTCTGCGAACAGGAAGCTATGGAAACCAGTATGCGAGTCAAAGACTGGGTTCAACACACGCAGAGACGGGGGGAGCACAGCGTAAACGTCGACATCGATGCTGCCGTAACTATGGAACGAGCGAAAGAGACGGAGCGACGCCTACATACTACACGTGCGAGAGAGACAGAACGATGCCAAGTAGTTCAAGCAAAGGAAACGGAGTTATACCCTATGCCCACACCAAACCAAGTCACGTTTGAATCTTCGTCGCGGCGCCAACCGTCACCAGCCCGCCCTGTATCCAGAGATAGGGGCATGGAAAGGCTAGCGGAAATATTAGAGAAAATGGCACGAAACAAACCGCATAGAAGCGCACCAGACTTACCTATATTCAGTGGGGCCGCCGGGGAATGGCTACCGTTCAAAGCGGCTACAAAAGAGGCAAAGGCGGTATACGGGCTGACGCCAACCGAGAACCTCGCTAGGCTAAGAGCGTGTCTACGAGGCGAAGCTCGGCAATGCGTGGCCGCGCTGTTATATACCGCAACGGAACCGACTGTGATCATGAAAACGTTAGAACAACGTTATGGGCAGCCGGAAATAATAATCGATCAAGCACTAGACGACTTGAAAAAGCTACCGCGTATCGGGTCAACGGCAGCGGAGCTTAATAACTTCGCAATTAAATTGCAAAACATTGTGACAGTAATCTCGTGTCTAGACGAACGCGGTTACTTGCAAAACCCAATGTTAACGCGTCAAATCACGGATAAAATGAGTGAACACCTACGGTCACGTTGGTGCGATTATGCTGAGGAACAAGGACAGCAAACAGAGGCGGAAATTGTAACTTTATCGCGTTTCTTCATGCGTGAAGCCGAACGCGCAGTACGCCATTGCTACTCGTCCGCACAGCATAACCCGCCTACCAAAACGACCAAGGACGCGCCGCAATTCCGACCCAATAACCGCAATCAACGAGCTAACGTCTATGCAACGAACGAGACACAGAAGAACGTTTGTCTGTGTTGTGGAAACGAACACGCAACCCCACAATGCCAAAAAGTCAAAGAAATGACTGTAGAAGAGAGATGGCAATGGGTGAAAGAGACGCATACATGTTTCCTATGTTTGAATAGCAAACATCGCCGCTACAACTGCAAAGCAAGGAAATGCGGAGTCAATGAATGTAGGATGCCACATCACGCATTACTGCATGCGGTTAAACGAACAGAATCAAAACCGCAAAGGGAAGACACCGCTATCACTGCCTCCGCGCAGGCAATAAGCAGTAATAAAGTATTGTTAAAAGTGTGTCCGATCACACTTAAGGGACCGACAGGGGAAATTGAAACATTCGGTCTGTTAGACGAAGGGTCGACAATCAGTTTAATCGACCAGGAAATAGCCGACTTAATCGGTGCGCACGGGCCTACGAGGCCGCTGAACATCCACGGGGTCACATCGAGTCAAAGGGAAGCGGGTAGCCAAGCCGTTGACATCGGGATAAAAGGAAGACGTCAGACGGTATACCACGCTATTAAGGCGCGTACAGTTCAACACTTGGAACTAGGTAGTCAGTCGGTGAACAGCGAGATAATGAACCAACGATACCTACAAAGTGTGTGCGCCGAAGACGTGTGCTACTCCGGAGGAAAACCGCGCATATTAATAGGTGCCGACAACTGGCACTTAATAGTAACTAGAAAGTTACTAACGGGAAAAAGGTCACAACCGGCGGCATCCCTCACCAAGCTCGGATGGGTGATACACGGGACCGCACCGTATAGCTCAATCGTATCTCACGACGAACGCACACTACATATACATACGGTGCAAGGAGAACGAGACTGCGAGCTACACGAACTTGTGAAAACCCACTTCGAATTGGACTCGATCGGCATCTCTAACAAACCAAAACCGGTTGCAACCGATGAAAGGGCAGTAGAGATATTTAATAAATTAGTACGACGAGTGAACGGCCAGTTCGAAGTAGGACTCCCATGGAAATCGGAGGACGTACGGCTACCACATAGTTACGATATGGCCACGCGACGCTTAAAAAGCTTAGAAAGAAAAATGGATAAGTCACCTGAGTTCAAGGAGGCATATACAAAGGAAATGAACAAACTGCTAGAAAAAGGATATGCAGTCAGGTGCGAGCGTGACCATAGTAACAACCCTCGCCTGTGGTACCTACCTCACTTCGCGGTAACCAACCCGCATAAACCAAATAAAGTACGTTTGGTTTTTGACGCCGCAGCACGATCGAACGGCGTGTGTATGAACGATGCGCTCTTGGAAGGGCCGGACTTACTACAAAATCTCAACGGTATATTGTACCGCTTCCGTGAACGACCGGTCGCCGTAACAGCTGATATACGAGAGATGTTCTTAAGGGTGAGAATCCGACCCGACGATCGCATCGCACAACACTTTCTATGGCGCGGAAACGAACGGTCACGGCCACCCGACACTTACGTAATGACAGCTATGATATTTGGCGCTAAAAGCTCACCGTTTCTAGCACACAGCGTACGGAATAAGAACGCCGACGAAATGCGAGAATCGCACGCACTAGCGCACACAGCTATAACTAAGTGTCACTACATGGACGATTGGGTGCAAAGTTTTAGTGACGAAGAAACCGCGGCGCATACCATAAAGGAAGTAATTGAGGTTCACAAGAAGGCAGGATTCGAACTCGCGAGCTGGAGCTCGAACCTTCCTCAATTACTGGGGGGAGTGGGGCACGAGGAACACGCCACCACTCACAAGGAATTATAAAACCGGGTTGAACGAGTACTGAAAAACCTTAGGCATAAAATGGATCGCGTCTACAGACGAACTAGCATTCAATACGGAGATGCCCCGTATCCCGACCGAAGTAAAAACGGGAGTTAGAACGCCTACTAAGAGAGAGGCACTGGGGGCCGTAATGTCTATATTCGATCCATCGGGTCAGCTATCCCCTTACGTCATCTCTGCAAAAATGATACTGCAGAGCTTATGGAGACACAAAATGGGATGGGATGATCCCCTGCCACCGGAAGAAGCCACCAGCTTCAACGAATGGATACGCGATATGGAGTACATCGAAAAACTGCGTATTCCGCGATGCTACAGTATAAGACTAGCCGTAGAAAGACAACTTCACATATTCGCAGACGCGAGTGAACAGGCATACGCAGCGGGAGCCTACTGGAGGTATTTGTACGACGATCAAAGAGTACACGTGACCTTAATCGCCGGAAAAGCGAAAGTAGCGCCTATGAAACCGCAAAGTATACCACGCATGGAATTACAGGCTAGCCTAATTGGTGCGAGATTAGCCGCTGAAATTATCCGCGAACATGAATTCACAGGCCGTGTCACATATTGGAGTGACTCGAAAACAACCTTGCACTGGATACGTAACGACTCAGCGCGCTATACGCCATACGTAGCACATCGCTTAGGTGAAATTGCGGAACTAACTAGGGTTAGCGAGTGGCGATGGGTGCCTACCGCGCATAATGTCGCCGACGACGCCACACGAACGGGCAGCACTCGCTTAAAAAACACCGATCGTTGGTTCACCGGTCCAAAATTCTTAAGAAAGTCAGAGGAATACTGGCCGCAAGAAGAGGTCAGCATAAAAGAAGAAGAAGAAGAAGAGATCGAAGTGCTTACCGTACGAACGACGGATTCGACTCCGCTCATTGATGTCAGCCGATTTTCGTCATACGATCGTTTAATAAGGACCGTAGCGCGAGTACTAGCATTCTGCGATAAATGCAGAAAGGTCAAGAACGTGACCGATGTAGACCGCCTACGGCGTAGCGAGAAAATACTGCTACGACAAGCTCAGAAGGACTGTTTTACGAACGAGACGGCAAGATTGGAAGCCGGAAAAACAGTCGAACGAACGAGCCGCTTAGCGAAATTAGACCCTATGTACACGGAAGACGGGCTAATATGCTTGCGTGGAAGGATTAACGCCGCGCTAGTACCGGAGGAAATGAAGACACCGCCCGTGCTTGACGGAAGACATCCGCTGACAATGCTGCTCATTAGGCGCGAACATGAGAAAAATGGACACATAGGGCGCGAACACGTTGTGAACAACCTTAGACAGCGCTATTGGATTTTACACTTACGTCCGTCCGTTAGAAAAATGACGCGCGCATGTACGTGGTGTAGTATAAAACGAGCGACACCCGCGACACCGGTAAAGGGTGACCTACCGCGTGAAAGGCTGAGTGCGTACACCAGACCTTTTTCTAGGTGCGGTTTAGATGGTTTCGGTCCGATGTGGGTTGTGATAGGTCGCCGGCGCGAAAAACGATGGGGTTTATTGTTCACTTGCCTGGTCACGCGCGCCATCCACATTGAGATTCTAAGTAGTTTGAGTACGGACTCCGCCATTATGGCAATTAGACGGATGGCCGCGAGACGAGGCTTTCCCGCCGTGTTTTATAGTGATAACGGGACGAACTTTCATGGTAGTTCGGTCGAAATGCAAAAAGCTTATGACGAATGGTTACCCACCCTCCAAAATTATACGAACGGGAAAATGGCAAAATGGTTATTTACTAACCCCGGGGGGCCGAACGAAGGGGGGGCGTGGGAACGTATGATTAAAACGTCGCCATCCACATTGAGATTCTAAGTAGTTTGAGTACGGACTCCGCCATTATGGCAATTAGACGGATGGCCGCGAGACGAGGCTTTCCCGCCGTGTTTTATAGTGATAACGGGACGAACTTTCATGGTAGTTCGGTCGAAATGCAAAAAGCTTATGACGAATGGTTACCCACCCTCCAAAATTATACGAACGGGAAAATGGCAAAATGGTTATTTACTAACCCCGGGGGGCCGAACGAAGGGGGGGCGTGGGAACGTATGATTAAAACGGTAAAATCGTCATTAGCCGTAACTTTAACAGAGCGCGCGCCGAAAGAAGAAGTGTTAGCTACCGCGCTCACCGAAATCGAATACACAGTCAACTCGCGACCGTTAACGCACGTATCTGTATGTGAAGACTATCCGGAAGCGCTAACCCCCAATCATTTGTTGTTAGGTACGGCCTTAGGCATGCCGTATGTCGGGGAATGCGACATCGCCGATAGACGAACGTGGCGAGGCGCACAAGCGATAGCGAACGCGTTTTGGTCTCGGTGGGTAAAAGAATACCTACCAATGTTAACACCCCGTGGTGATATAAGGAAAGACGCGCGGAACGTAAAAGAAGGTGACGTCGTTATTATTGCGGACGGGTTGTTGCCACGCGGCGTGTGGCCGCGCGGTTTAATTGAAAAAGTGCATACGGGACCAGACGGCGTAGTAAGGAGTGCAGACGTGCGTACGCGGGGTGGTATCTTCCGAAGGCCAGTGAGACGGCTTATCGTCCTCCCTCATCATGATGGCTGCGAAGGTCTACGCCGGGGGGAGAATGTTACGGACGAAACGAGCCCTCTCACTGCCCCGCCTGTAAATAGCTAGATACCTAATTATAAGATTCGATTTCGCCTTTTATTATTTGTAGAATTAAGTTGTTTAGATGTTAAGTGTATTAATAAAGAATATTAGTAGGCTAAGACATAGGGATATAAGGATATATGTGATTCATTCGTGTAACTTGTTAGCTAGTTGACGGCGCCAGTGCCGACCGCAGACTGAGAGAATATGCGCTCAGCGCCCTCTTTAATATTTATATTTGTAGAGCGAGACAACGATATATTCTGTACTACTCATGGCAAAAACTCGCTTTCCTATATATATTGGCACGTTTTTTACGATAGCATGCACACTCACTCACACCCGACCTGTGCCGCCACGCCGTGCACACCTGTCTACAGCTCCGCCAGTATCTCCCAGTGAGACCGCAATAGTCCCCGCACTATTGCCGTCTCACTCGGGTCATCGTTCCGACGCTAGTTGCAGACCAGTGCCTTGGAATACGCAGTCCTGACGAAGTTTTGTTTTGTGTGCAGAAGCTGAGCAGCCGCCGAACGCCGTGCAACGTGAGCTACGAGCTCGCCGTGCCGTCGCGCAGAGGCGCTCCAAGACGTCAGGCATTACCACCTACCCAAGTCCCTTGTTTCGACACAACAACATCATATCGGGCTGGTGGTCTTGTTTTGACCGCACTTTTCGGTGCGCATTTCACAACTTTACTACTCGACACAACATTGTAACAGTGCGCGTAACAACACACTTTGTGCTGTTAAGCGACGTCGTTCAGGCGTGGGGTAGCGTCAGCCAAACCCGTCTGAACGATCAAATCCGCCATTTGCTGCGGTCGCAGTGTGACACCCTACGGTGACAACGGCCACTGTTGTTGTTTTGGTTTAACCTTGCACCGTGGCCTTTCCCGCTTCACGGGTCAGCCGAAGCAAGCTGGGCTCCGGGACAACTGGCCTTGGGGTCGCCCCTAGTCAACCCCGGAGCAGCATTAGGAGCACCCCTCTCCGCCGAGAAAAAAGCTCGGAGAGGGTACACAACTAGGGCACACCATAGGTACTCACTTCCTCTCACACAAGTGAGCTCACGAGTTGCGAGAGGGAGACAGAACCCGTTAGGCCATCCTGAGTATTCCCCTCAGGATGCAACGTCCCTCTAACGGTGAGGTGGAGGTCCTTCAGACCTTCGCCCTCCGCCACCCCGATCTGTATGTTGCTCATATGCAACTCCTCGAAGAGGAAGCGAGTGCCCGCCTCACGGACACTCTTATTGCTCCCTCCAGGACTTCAATCCCGGAGGCCAACGTCCCTCCTCTGACCCGGTCCTTCTCAGAGGACAGTCCGGCTTCGCCCGCTCCGGGCCCAGACAACAGACGCACGGTGGCAGCCCCTCCCCGTGAGAGGTCTCGCTCGCGCTCACCGATCGGGAGGCCAGCGAGCACCCGTCCCTCCTTCGCCGTTGTCGAGCCCACTTCGGACTCCGAAGCGGAGATGGAGGTAGATCCGAGTCGAGCCTTACGCACCGACTCGGACTCAGACAACGACGGCTATACCGTCGTAGATAGGAAACGCAAGCGTGCTCCTAAAGCCGCTAGTTGCGCAACCTCCGCCCCTCCCGCCAAGGCACCCGCTAAGGCCCCCGCCTCCGGCAAGAAGCCGACCCCCGCCCCGCGCCCCGCGTCTCCTCCCTCCGCTCCGGCCACCACTGCCGCGTCCCCTCAGGACGCGAGCGCGCGCCGCGAAAAACCACCTCCGCCCCTGTTCATTCAGGACAAAACCAAATGGGACATGCTGTCCCGTTTAGTTTCGGATCGTGGGATCCACTATACTAATGCCCGCTCCACGCAGCAGGGCATTAAAGTTCAAGTGTCCACCATTAGCGACCACAGAGCGCTAACGAAACTCCTCCGCAATGAGAGCATAAGCTTCCACACTTATGCGCTCGAAGAGGAGAAAGTCCTCCGAGTGGTCATCCGCGGTGTGCCCAAGGAGGTACATACCGATTCGGTATGTGCCGACCTGAAGGCACAAGACTTCCCCGTACATGCAGTTCACCGCATGTACAGCGGGAAGGACCGCAGTCCCTACGATCTAGTACTCGTAGTACTAGATCGTACTCCTGAAGGCAAGGCCATTTTTAACTTAAAAAAGGTCTGTGGCCTCTCAGGACTCGATGTCCAAGCCCCATACAAGAATGGGAGTCCCTCGCAGTGCCATAACTGCCAACTATACGGGCACGCCTCCCGTTTCTGCTTCGCTCGCGCTAGGTGCGTTAAGTGCCTAGGCGATCACGCGACAGCAGCGTGCACTCGCACCCGGGACTCGCCGGACCCACCCAGTTGCGTTCTATGCGGTGCTCAAGGGCATACCGCGAATTACCGTGGTTGCCCTAAAGCACCACGAGTGAACCACAGGGTGGCAAGGCATAGGCCGACCCGTCCCTCTTATGACCGCTACCAACGGGTAAGCCCTAAACTCACGGTAGTACCTGCCTCACAGGTAATACCCGCGCCGCTCCCAGCCCGTAACGCATGGTCTAAACCACCCAGTATGGTTAAGACCGTCGCTACCGCCCGCGCCCCGGCCCGCGCGCCCGCACCCGCGCCCGCACCCGCACCCGCCCGCGCCGCGGCCCCTGCCCGCGCACCGGCCCCGGCTCGCCCCGCGCTCCCGGCACCCGCTGCCAACACCGTTCGCGCCCCTCCCCGCGCCGCTTCCCGGCCACAAGCTCCCCCTATGCCGTTGATGGCTGCCCCTCTTCAAGAGGCAATCAACCTAGTCAGCGATCTGGCTATGTCGGTTGACATCAATGAGGTACAAGAGCTATTCCACAAGATGCAATACGCTCAATCCCCAGCGGACGTGATCCAATACACATTGGAACACGCAAACTTACTAAGCGCCCTTAAGCGCTTCGTCCCCCAGGCCCCTCCCCAGTACAACCACTATGGGTAGTACAACCGAACGCACGAAACCATACTCAGTTTCGTTAGCGTCATTTAACGCTGACGGCCTCTTCAAACAACGTGACCTCGTCCACGACTTTTGTTGTACCCACCTTATCGATATCTTATGCGTGCAGGAAACCTTTCTAAAACCGGGGAAGGCGAACCCTAGGTTTGCCAATTACAGAACGGTACGTAATGATAGAGTGAACTCCCGTGGGGGAGGCACTCTTATCTTTTACAAAAGGTCCCTGCACTGCATTCCCCTACCTACCCCGACTCTTGTTAATATGGAAGCATCTTGTTGCCTCCTAGCTATGACTGGTCATCAACCTATAGTCATAGCGTCCTGTTACCAAGCTTGCTCCAAGCCGATCGTCCGAGCTGACTTAGAAGCCTTGTTCTCATTAGGAAGCGCCGTCCTTCTGATTGGCGACTTCAACAGTAAGCACATCCTATGGAATTGTAACGTCAACAATCCCAAAGGTATTGCACTTGAAAACCTAATCGCAGAACTTAACTTTGACATAATTGCGCCCACTGAGCCCACTCACTACCCTTATATGGAAGACCATCGATCTGACTTGCTTGACATGGCACTACTCAGAGGCGTAACACTCCGGTTACGCTCCATAGAAGTGGTTCACGAGCTTCACTCTGACCACCGACCCATTATACTGCGACTAGGTCCCGACCCAACGACTGACCTCCCCCGCCCCACTAAGACGATAGTGAACTGGAAGCAAGTAGGCGATGCCCTAAAGGCTATCAGTTCACCGGACCTTGACAAGATCCCTGACGACATCCTGACAAAAGATGACGTAACCCTTGCGATCGATTCGTTCACCAATCACCTCTCCACCGTAGTAGGTGCATCCGCAAAGGAGGTCATAGTGCCGGACGACCGGCGCCTTGTCATTCCAGCGGATGTGAGACGATTGGTGACGGAGAGTAAAGCAGTGACCCGACATTACGACTCTTACCCCAGTAAAGAGAACAAAACTAAGAAACGCCACTTTGAACGCATGGTTCAAAGTCGCATGTCTGAGTTGCGTGATCAACAATGGGGCGATAAACTTTCAAACCTCGTGCCAAGCCACCATGCTTACTGGGACTTGGCGCGAGGCTTGAAAGGAAGTAACCATAACGACATGCCTCCCTTATACAGACCAGTCCCACTAGTCCCAGCGTTCTTTGACGAAGACAAAGCTGAGTGCCTAGCTGATAGCCTAGAGGCTCAGTGTTCCCCTAACGTAGATCACGCTGACCAAGCTCACCTCGATTCGGTGGATGCTGAAGTCGAACGTAAAAGCTCTGTGGTCACCTCTGAACTCCCACCAATCACCTTAGCGACTTACGCTGAGGTGGAGAGACTGATCAAGGCCCTCCGACCGCGCAAATCCCCCGGTGCCGATGGCATCTCCAACAGGGTTCTTAAAACCCTCTCTCCTCCTCTCATCCATCTCTTAGTCAGCATCTTCAATGCTGCTATGAGCCACTGCTTATTCCCAGACACCTGGAAATGTGCAAATGTCATTGGCATTCACAAACCAGGCAAAAGCTCATCTGACCCCACCAGTTACCGCCCCATCAGCCTCCTCAGTGCCTTAGGCAAACTTTACGAGCGGTTACTTGCAAACCGTCTCCAGTCCCATGCTAAGGAACACCACCTTATCCCAGATGAGCAGTTTGGCTTCAGACCCGGACACTCATGCGTCCAACAGGTGCACCGCCTCACGGAGCACATCATTGAGGGCTTCAATAAGTACCCCAAACCCCAGACTACGCTAGCAGTCTTCCTCGACGTAGCGAAAGCTTTTGACAAAGTCTGGCACAATGGCTTGATCTACAAGCTATACCAATTTGGCGTGCCAGAACGTCTTGTGCTCATCCTACAAGACTTCCTTAAAGCCAGAAGCTTTCGCTATCGCGTGGAAGGCACCCTCTCCTCCCCCCACCCAGTCAGAGCCGGAGTCCCTCAGGGCTCCGTGCTATCACCTATTCTCTTTGCACTGTATACCAGTGACATCCCACGCTCTCAGCCCAAAGTATTCCTAGCCCAATATGCGGACGATACCGCCATTTACACCACTGGGTGGCATATCAACAGACAGTCCTATTTCGTCATTCAACGGGCCGTCACCGAGATCGGTGACTGGTTCCGAAAATGGCGCATCGCGGTCAACCCAGCTAAAAGCACAGCTATGTGCTTTACTGAGAAGACACGCTCCCCTTACCCGAAACCGCTTATTTTGTTCGACGAACCCATTCCCTGGGTTCCTAGAACAAAATACCTCGGAATCACCCTTGATCGTCATCTCACCTTTAACGATCACATAACAACCGTCCGTAACAGAGCGGCCTTCGTAATGGGTCGCCTTGGTCCCCTACTTCGCAAAGAGAGTAAAATTTCTCTTAGTAATAAGAAGACACTTTACACTGCCTGCATCCGCCCCATCATGACTTACGCATCAGTAGTGTTTAGTCATGCTAGTGAGGCCCACCTTCATAAACTTCAAGTCATCCAAAACCGTTTTCTTCGTAATGCAACCGGCGCCCCGTGGTATGTCCGGAACACCGAGTTGCATTGCGACTTAAACCTTCCCTCTCTAGCGCAGTTCAATAAGGACTGCGCCCGCCGATACTTTGATCGAGCGCCCCACCACCCGAACCCATTGGTTGTCCAGGCATCGAACTACTCGACTGCCTCTTCTATCCCATTTTTCAAACCCCCCCGTCGCCGACCACGGCAGGTATTAGACGACCCGGATGACCCCATCGCAGCCATTACATTGGCAGCTTTAGCGTTATCCGCAAGTCGTCGAGGTAAAATCCCCAGGTGTGAGGTAATCAGAGGTCACACAATCAAACACCGAGCTCGCCGGCGAGCTCGAGGCAAAAACAAGGTCACGATAAATTGCTCTCCAAATAGTCAAAGAGTATTATTCAGTAGGGCCCAATTGTGCAACACTGCAGTTGCACAGAGGCATTTTGCTCCGATCCCCCCCATGTCTCTCGATAGCGAGACAAGCCGAGGTCCGAACCACAGTGGTGCCCTTGAGCTCGCTGTCAACCCCTCCTATAATAGCGGTACGTTTTCGGCGTCCGCAGGAGACGGAGGTAGAAAGCGCTTTTCGCCTTCTACGCCCGTCTCGGGAGAAGTGCCTTCGGCACTTCTCCCTCCCGGGCTATTGTAGGGCCAGGCCCTCGCCCAAAACCCGGTGGAGCTGGACGACCGCACAGGCGGTAGCCAGCATCTATGTCCTCCCTAAACAAACAAAACGATAGCATGCATTCTTAACTGACTCTCGGAGTCAACCACATCTTTGTTTCATTCCTTGTTTCATGTACCAGCGAGAACAAATTGTTACATAGGATATACGAAGAAATTGTAACATAATTTGAAGAAAGAAATACAGTCCACCATTTGAGCTACATCGAAGCGTGTGTTTTATTGACCCATAGCGTAAGGACCCCCACAGTAACTACCAAATACATTATTATTTTTTCTCAAATTAGTAATGTATTTGGTAGTTACTATGTTCCGTATGTAGGTTGTACTGATGTTCCTGCACCGGACGGTGACGAAAAAGAACGGTAACGCAATTATAAAGCTAGTGACACACGGATGTAAGATATTGAAATAAGTACAACGGGGTGTATAATATTTAACTATACTAACAAAAAGCTGAGCTTTTTATTGTTTTTTTTGTCTTAACGTATTTTTAATACGTTTTAAATCCTTTTTTTTTGCAGTTAATTTTTACTGGATCGTTTTTCATTCTCTCGCGATATCGCTTTTGTTTTTCAGCTGCTCTAAGAGCCATAAGTGTCTAAAACAAACCAAAAATCATTTACTACATAATACTTAAAGCGTAAGCAAAGTGTTTTGGACCAGGTACTTAAATTTCACGCCTTTTGTTCAGAGCATTTTGGATGATGATTCGCATTAAATCATTCGCTCTGGAGATATTTGGGGAGGCAATATTAGTTTGATTAAGAAATACCGTCAATGTGCACACTGCCTTACGCTTCACTTTCGTTATCCCCCTATACGTTACCGCGATGTTGGTAACAAAAGGGAAGTAACGGTTAGAATGCCGCCAAATATTTTACTAAATGAAACAAATGTTTTAAGCTGAGGTTTTAAGCATAATTAGGATTTAGAATACCTTGCGCTATAACGCTTTGTTATTCATCATTACACATATGTAATGTACATTTAAAGCATAAGAGTAGAAAATTGATAGACATTTACCTTAATTTTCCTTGGTAACGTTCTGGGGAAAATAGGAGAGACCACCTCCAAAACAACACTTTCACTGTGGTTTAAGTCACGCAAATATGCGCTATTTGCACTGTATGCACACAAACGGTCGGTTCATAACTTGCTAAACAGACACCACGATGGCATAATGACGTCATCTATAACGTCACCTCCGGCCGCAAACAACGCTCACAAAAAAGTGGTAGTGCAATGTATGCACAAACGTCAAACTCAAATCTTGACCGAGAGATGAGGAGATTTTTGTTGTTGTGGTTAGAATGTTGAACGTACAAACATCTGTTCACAAAATAATGCCTTGGAGTGCAATACTTCTATTATCAATAAATTACGTTAAGGTGATTTTGGGTCAATTGCGAAAAGGCAAATTGACAGTTAGCAGATGTTATAAGCGCGGCTACATATCGGTTCACATCGTTTGCGCGCAAACAGTGCATATTCTCGTATTTCAGTTATGAACCGAGCTTTTGCAATGTATGCAGTGACAGCAGTGTTTGCGTGATTTAAACCGTAGTGTTTGTTTGAATGTTCTCTGCAAATACTGACTTATGGTGGATAGTTTTGGGGCTACCATTAAAAATACATGTTGTTTAATGTAAAAAAATCCTTTTTTGAGAATAAACATCTTCTACGAATTAAATTATGGTAACGTTATAGGGGAATTCCCCTTTTCCTGATTTCTCGGATGAGACTAAAAGTGTATTTTCTTAATAAATATGCTTTTATACTGCACCTGCTCGGAAAGTACCTTGATACTTTATCAAATTTACGGTAGAAAGTACGTCATTGCATATCGAACAAATATGCGGGGAGAAAGCGCATCTGAGCGGGAGAGAAAAGTGTATGAAAATCCATTTCTTACGTGGTTTTTCTTTTTTAATTTTGGGTAAGACTATGCGCTGGTAACCTAAATATCAAAAGCCAAAAAGTTTTTACAGTGAGTTTTTATCTCCAAGTTCGCAAAATGACACTGGCCACTAGCTGTGTGTTGGATGGTGTCAAACAATTTGAAAAAAAGAACATGTGAAAATTGCAGACGCCATTGGCGCCATTTTCAATTTGTGTGTTGTTTGAGGATTCAGTTTTCGTAGAAAAGTAAAATAAAAGGTAGGTGTAGTATAAAGCACTATATATCACTCGAGAGAAAGTGCGATTCCCGATCTCGGGTGTTTTAAAGACGCAACGCAAGAAACGACACCCTCGACGGTAATCGGTCACTTTCTCCTCTCGGTAAACAATGTACTATTGTTTTCTTCGATCAAGTGTTGCAATGCGGATAATACTCGTAGTTTTCATAAAATATCCAGTGACTTTTTTATTTTCTTGCTCGGATGCTATGATATTCCTGTTTCCCACACTACAAAACTAAATATTCAGGTCCATTTCAATATGACTCGATATAACTTTTCATACATTTATAAAAAAACAATTCAATTTGCTATCACTTGAAAAGAAAATTATTCATGTAACTTATTTGGTTTTTACGATACACGCATTTAAAGTGGGCGGACGGGCCAAAAAAGCTGTTTTGAAAAATTTCGAGCCCTGACTGCATTATTATTATTATTATTATTATTATCATAACCAACAAAAATGTAACTTTACAGGAGAAGGTTTTTTTAGACAGTTTTATCACTTTTCTTGCTACTAGCCTGAAACTTAGCACAGATTAAAATTCTTAAAATTGATATGCAACTATGGCATTGACTATTAAATGACTATTAATGACAAAAAATGCGTTTCTGAACCTTTTGTGGCGCTTGCAATACTTTTGCTGTCACAAATTTGCAGTTTATTTAGTGTTAAGTATTGTTAATAAGTACAATGAAAGTTTTTGCATCGTAATCACTTCACACTGAATTTTTATGGCACTTGCTAAAATGAATTTGATTTCTATTGGGAACAAAAATACGCAAAACAAGCACTCATTTGAATTTCTACATTGGTACATGAGATCAAAAACAGATTTTTACGCTTCACGGTTCTTATGCTCAGATTGAGAAGAAAATTATGGCTTCTGAAATTGATAGGAATACCATAACAGACACTTCATCTACCTCTATAGACAATTTATACTCAAACTGTAAGATTAAAGAAAATTAATATTGAAAGATGTTAGGTCTGATCATGAGGGCCTTGCGATAAAATTTGATGGAAATAGAGAAACAGAGAGGTATAAGTTGAACATAGGCCGTTAACAACCAGTAGGCTAGAAATTGTCGGTACCAACATAGAAGCTAAGCTTGGCATAACAAGTTTTTCTCACTGTGACCCGAATGAAATTTACAATAACTTATTTTCTTTGGTAAATATTGAATTTCAAAAAGTTTGTCCAAAAATAAAGAAACAAATAAATGGAAATTTGAAGTTTGGTGATTGGGTAACTAAAGGTATTCGAAATAGTAGAAATTATTTGCTTGATCTGTATCGCAAGATAAAATTTTACATCTTATCTAGCAAGCAGTTTCATGATTATGTTAGGAACTATACAAAAAAAATTAAGTCTGTTTGCTTGTGTTATAAACCTCTTTTCATTAGAAATAAAATTAGCAAGTTTAAAAATAAAATAAAAATAATTTGGAAGACTATAAATATTGAGACTGGTAAAAATAAAACCAAGGATTCAACATAATATGTCTTAACTGTTAATAAACATCAAAACTGATCCAATACAAGTAGCGAATACATTTGATTTTTTTCCTAACTTACCCCTAGAAGTCACTAAATCATTGGATTCTTGTCCCAATGTAGCAGAAACCCTATTAAAACATAATTTTCCCTGCAAAACACCGGACTTTTCTTTCAGATACACGACAATCTTTGAAATTATAAAGACGAGTACTGAAGACTTGTGGGGTATGTCAGTTAGAGTGGCAGAGTCTATAATTTGCATTATTGCACCATACTTAGTAACAATATTCAATCTTTGTGTCGATAGAGGAAATTTCCCCGACTTAATGAAACTAAGTAAAATCACTCCAATTTTGAAGTCGGGGGCTGCATCTGACCCTTGCAATTATAGACCTATTTCCATCTTACCTGTTCTGAGTAAAGTATTCAAAAAACTTATGCTCAAACAACTTTTATCTCATTTTAATGAGCATAATATATTGAATGAGCGTCTGCTCTTAGTGAAACCAAACTGATTCTCATCACCACAACAGATTCAGGTGTTCAATTGATGTCACATATACTTGAAGCCTGGGAGAATTCACATGATGCTATTGGCGTATTTTGTGATCTTTCCAAGACATTCGACTGTGTAGAACACTGCACTCTGATTCGTAAGCTTTCACACTATGGTATTCGTGGAAAAGCTTTGAATCTAATAGAGTCATATCTGTCAGACAGGCTACAGATGGTTGGAATAAATGGCAATACTTCTTCCGGGTCTTTGGTAAAAATAGGTGTACCGCAGGTTTCAATTTTGGGACCTTTTCTGTTCCTGGGGTATATTAATGATCTGCCTTGAATGGTCAAAGATTTCTGAAATATTGTTTTATTCGCAGATGATACCTCTCCAATTTTTAAAGTAGATAGGAAAGATAGTAAACTCATTCATGATGTGTTGTTGATGATTTAAAGAATGTTTAAAGTTTTCTTTACCAAACGTTCCTTATGTTGAACCAAACATTAAGCTTGGCCTAGATAAACTCTCTATTAACAAAGCGACAGTCTTTCTGGGAATCAAAATGGATTCAACTTTACAGTGGGATCCACAGATACATGATCTAGCCGGAAGACTTAGTTCTGCTGCATATGCAGTTTGTAAGATAAGACAGTTAACAGACGTAGCTACTGCACGGCTAGTTTATTTCGCGTACTTCCACAGTATTATATCGTATTGCTGTGGGGAGCTGCTGCTGAGATAGAGACAATCTTTATCTTACATAAGCGTGAAATTCGAGCCATATATGAAATGGATCCTATGGAATCTCTAAGGGATCTTTTTAAAGAAATTGATATTAACTTTACCGAGTCTGTATATATTTGATAATATTATGTATGTTCGGAAAAAATTGAGTAAATTTAAATTAAATAGTGACAACCACGATTACAACACTACCAATAAATATAAAATAACAGTACCAGGTTTTAGACTAGCAAAGACAAATAAAAGGTCCTTTTTAGGTAATTGTGTGCGGTTTTATACAAAAAAATCCAAACATATTACAATGCTCACAGAAGGAAAATTCAAGTTGTATGTGAAAAATATTTTGATTAAAAAATCATACTACAAAGTTTGTGATTACTTAAACGACAAAGATGCTTGGAAAGTTCCGCCTCTGCCAAGCTATCACCTGTCCCCTGCGTAATTTAAACAAATATTGTAATAATCGTATTATATTGTATATAACACATTGTTAAAAGATGTTTAAAAGAATGGCCCCTAGTTTCTTGCCCGTTCTTCTCGCAGTGGCGCTATAATTTTTTTTGCTGAACGTGGCAGTACAATGTAGAATATTTCAATATTAAAATTTGTAATTTATTTTCATAAGAGCGTCGTAGATGCCTAAATTGAATAAATGATTTTGATTTTGAATTTGAATTTGAAGAGTAAAAAAAGATAATACAATAAATATAGCCATTTTTAGCGGCTTCTGACTAACCTCCTTGGCTCATCCCAGGCGTGCTCAGTCGGGTTGAGTTCAGGACTTCTTGATGGCCAAGCCATCACTCTGATACCAACCTCCTGAATATACTGTTACACGACCCGAGCTGTGTGCGGCCGAGCATTATCATGCATCAGCATCGATCCATCACCCATATTTACTAAATACAGCAAATTTCTATGGCCACTAACTCTGTCCTTCTGAAGATATGCCAGCCCATACATGTACACTGCCTCCACCGTATTGGGCTCTTTCTGAGAAACAGGCTTGAAGATATCGCTCAATAGGTCGTCTGTAGACACTTCGCCTTCCATCAGAAGTGTAAAGAGACAATTGAGACTCATCTGTAAACAAAATTCTTGACCATTCTTCTAAATTCCACTGTATGTTCACGTATCGCAGTCTCGCTACTAGATGCTTTCTTTCGAGTGTGAGGCCACTCGCTGGTCTTCGGGGTTTCAGGTTTGCTTCAGCCTGTCTTCTTCTCACTGTACTGTCACTAATGTAGTCCCTTTGGGTCTGAATAAGCTGTTGCTGGACTTCAACTGCATTTAAGTGGCGATTTCTCAACACAGTGAAAATGGTTTTCTCGGGCACTAGTACACCTGGGTCTGCCATTGACAGGTCTCCTGACATGGTTTCCAGCATCTTCATACCTTCGCTTCACCTTCTGGACCGTTCGTAACGTCACACCCATCACACTTGCGGTACGACGCATACTGATGCCTAGTTTTATTTATTTATTTATTTAAAAGATCACCAACACAGTGTACACCAATACATCGAACTCAAAAAATAAACATTGTAGAATTAAGCCAAGTGTCACAGTAATTATTGGTGAAGACAGCATGCATAATATAGTAACAGAAAATGTTTGCAATTAATCTTAAAATGAATCTAAATAAGAAAGCACACTATAAAATTAATGTTCTACTAATATAGAAATAAATTGTATTGTAATAAAATATAATGGATATAATTTGCTAAACTTAGAATATTTACAGAAAATAAGTTGTTACAACGCGTGGCTCTGGGAAATTTTAATGGTGCGGAGATAGACAACTCTGAAAGTAAATATGATGAGTCTATGATACCGTGTACACTTAAAAATTAAAATTAATTAATTAAAATTATTTACTTATTGAAAAACTTTATACAAAAACATGATGTCGAGTATATGTATAGTCTGCGATGAGAAAGCGGTTCCGTTTTAAAGTGTTTCAATCTGGCGAAGTTCCAGAAAAGTCATGATCCTAGCACATTCTTCAGGTGAAACAGGCATTGTTGGGGATACAAATGAAACTTCGTGGATTCTTTAGTAACACTGAGTTGGAGAGTGCAAATAGTTCTCAAATTTGTTGACACTGCTTTGAAAACGATTTATTTTTAAAGAAATCTATTTAGAATTAATTCTAGCACCGCGGTCCGCGCGTGCGGGCTATGGGCGGTCGATACTGCTGCTTATTATTATTATTTTAATCTACCTATGTAAACCTGACTTGAACCTAAAAGCACCCTCCAATTTCAATTTTATTTATTAGTACAAAGTATTGTCGATAGATGGCACCATAGGTTACAAAACCGAGGTAATTAAATATTATAAAACTTAAACTCGTAAGAAAGTTAGCAAACAAATTGAACAAAAAATATAGAAATGCAAAATTTAAGTTTTCTATACAACGGTGACGTGCGTCGTCCACAGGCATAATAAATTAATTTTATGTGCTGACTCTCTGAGTTAGCTATTGTCATGGTCTATTATATTATTGTATCATGGCTTTTGTAACAAGACTCATATCAAAAATAATTTGGATAAAAAATGAATGGTAAAAATATTTCGAAAAGGGTTTTTTTTTATTTTAAGTTTTCTTCAGCCATTTCTTAAAAGAAGGTACCGACTATGAAGTTTTTATGTACAAAATTAAACCCTTTTTGAAGCCGTTTTTGTTTTGAAAGTATATTATCTTGTGTAGGTCCTATGGTGTACTCTGTCGTTATTGCAATTTTAAAAGTGTGATACTAACTTTTGCAGGCCAGTGTTTAAAAAAAAACAATAATACACGAGAGTACAAGTGATTGGTCAATTTTAGCTGGAAAAAGTCACGTGCCCCTATCTGTTATAGTTTAAAATGTCTCGTACCATATAAATGGCGATTTTGGAAAAAATGTCGCTTACGATAAGTAGGTGGTCAGTGCTCGATTTGCTTTAAAAGGTTGAATCTTTAACTGACATGACCTTGACATTTCTTGATGAGAGAATAAAATTATAGGCACTCTTTTATATTTTCTGGTAACGGTAGTTATTGCTTATCAAACACATAAAACGTCTACATTGTAATTATTTTGCTAGTTCCCCGCCAAAAGCGATATTTGAGGTTATAAAGCAATCGAGTCGTTCGGGACCTTGGATTAAATTAACGCAACCAAACAACTACGCTCTGAGGCTTAGAACGCAGCCCTGGTTTGGAATTACCTAGGACGATGTATCATAATGGACGTAGCGATGAGACGTTGGCACTCTGACGTTCAGTGTGTAAACACAGAGTCTAGCTTCTCTCTCTATTACACAGATTGTCATATAGAGTAAACGAGAAAGCTTATGTAAAATTGACAGCCCCGCGCTTCATGTCTTTTTTTGACCGGCTTGTAGGCCACAACATTGCGATGCATCATATTTAAAAGTATAATTAAATGGTCATATCACTGTAAAGACTGAATACCGCGTTACATAGTGAAATAATGTCGTGTTGTGCTGTGTTTTGTCCATCAAGAACAACTAAAGGAGGAGTAAAAGATCCAGAATTATCATTTCACACGTAAGTTGTTGTGGGCATTTATTAACTAAAATAACCAATTATAAAGCAAAATATTAATTTCGTATATGTAATATACATTTTTTTTCATATGATTGCCAAGTGGTGGTAAATAGTTATTGATTTATAGCTTTAATTTAAGTATATTGATAGCATTGTTTTACGCCTCGCGGCTATTGATGTACCACAACTGTGCAATATTTTGTCGATAAATATGGTCTGTATATATATATGGTATGGTCTGGTATAATACTAGTATTTATATCTTATTAATATTATAAACTGCCTCGTTAGCCATGCGGCTTTAACGCTTGCCTTGTGATCAGGAGGTCCTGGTTTCTATTCCTGGGTCAGATATTTGATTTTGTTTCAATAAAAACACAATCCAGTCCGAAGTCTGGTACTATGCCTGGTAGATGGCAATACACTAACTCCCTATTACATGGGACTTAAAACATCTGGTGAAACGTGGATGTTTCTACACCTCTGCAGGCCTTCGGGGAAAAAGCGTGACGATGTTATCCTGGTAATATTATAAACGCGAAAGTTTGTCTGTGTGGATGTGTGGATGTTTGTTACTCTTCACGCTCAAACGACTGGACGGATTTGGATGAAATTTGGTATGTAGATACTGCAGGTTTCGGAATAATACATAAGGCACTTTTCATCATTGATATATGGTGCACAGATTCCTTTATTTTTTAGATTTTTTAGTCGTGGGCGCTTTTTGATTAGGCGGATATTTCTACCAAAAAGGAGAGAAGTTTGCTGTGGCGTTATTTACCAAGAGATTTCGATAAAATTAGACAATAATAAATATAGTAACCCATTTTACACAAGAAAGTGCACAAAAAAAATTGAAAAGTAGAGAAAGTGGGTAAAATAAGCAAAATAACGAGCCAGTTCTATTGCACAACCTTTATTTTGTCGATTGAATCTAGGTCTGAAATAGCCGAGCGTTCAGACTGTTGCCTCTAGTGCAGGAAGTGCCAGGTTCAAGCCCCGTAATCGTAATGTCTTTTTGCTGTTAAAAACGTTGTTAAATAATCTATCGTAATAATTTAAACATAAATTTACTTTTACAATAAAGTTTTTACAATATTTTGTCAACACAGTTAAAGTTGTATTCTAAAGTAATTGTTCAGCATACCTTTTTAACTTTGCGGTTTATGCGTAAAATATATTTTCAATAAAGAAAAACTAAATGAACCTATACGCTTCTTATACGCAGGTATATAAATATGCAGTAAATAAACATAGAAAAAAGACAAATAAAGAATTCAACATTTTAAAGTCTGTAATAAAAATCAGTTTGTAGGTATTATATTATTTGTCTTTGCTACCTACCAAACAAAGAATTACAAAATTTAGGTATGTAAGCGGGTGGCGGGTTTTGTCTCTATTGAGGCAGTGTTTCGAGAACTTGCCGTGGAGAAGTCTGAGAAGCTGATCTGCTCGAGAACTCAGTTCTCACTAATACTGGCATGGGCGCAGTCACCACCACGCGTAGAGTGTAGGAATATTGGTACACGGGAGCTGGCCGCGGGCTGTACGTACATAACTTCTCTCGGTCTCGACAGCTTGCAGATATTGTGTTGGAGCCATTTAATTTGGAATGTTTTCTTATTTTTTTTAATGTGAAGCTTTTATTCTTGAAGATATATGAAGAAGAAAAACTAAATCAACTAGCGAATAAACTTCCTCTAAGCACTGATCGGGCAATGTCTATGGGTCAACGTCTCTCCTCAATGGAGTGTAAACATGTACACTATAAAATAATAGTAATCATGTATTATTTGTAGTTCTAGATTTTCATAGTCAAAAGGATCTTTACTATTCCATTCACCATACATTTGTCTGCCTGCCTGCCTATCTGTTCCCAATGCCTACCCACTCGCGAGGTCTACTGTTCGAAGAACAACTAGTTAATATTATAAACGAGAAAGTTTGTGCGCACGAATGTTAGTTACTCTTTTATGCACAAACGGTATGTAGATACTATGTAGGTCCTGGAATCACACATAATAATCAACCGTCAATACCGGCCGGTCAACCGTTTTACCGGCGTATATTTTATGCCTGCCTCTCTGTTCCCAATGCCTACCCACTCGCGAGGTCTACTGTTCGAAGAACAACTAGATAAATAAGATAGAAATAGAATATATAAGAAATAGAAATAAGATTTCTATATATATATACTAGCTTTCCGGGTGCGGCTTTGCCCGCGCGTATGTTGGCTATCGCGCAAAAACATTAACCTCTTTTTGCGCAGGTGGATAAAAATTATCCTATGTTTTTTCCCGGGTCTCAAACTATTTCCATACCAAATTTCATTCAAATCGGCCCAGTAGTTTTGGCGTGAAAGCGTAACAGACAAACAGACAGACAGAGTTACTTTCGCATTTATAATATTAGTACTGATATATTATACTATATTTTAATAAATCATTTTGTTATAGGTTTCCAAAATGTCTGGAAATCAGAGATCAGTGGATAAAGGCTGTGAGACGTGAAAATTGGGAGCCGACTAAATACTCCAGGTTATGTTCTAAACATTTTGAAAAATTTTTAAACAGTTTTTTGACAGGTTTGTCAATCAAGAAACTTAAAACAGATGCTATACCCGTAATTTTTGAAGGATATCCCAGATATTATCAGCCGTCAGCAGCCAAAAAAAGAAAACAGAATAATGAAAACCTGGAACTGACACCAAGGAAACGAAAAAGAATAGAAGCTAGTGGTATTAAGAAAGATGATCTGCCTACAACGCCTCGGCGAGCACTTAAAGTGTTGACATCTTTAACAAAAGCGCGGACAACGGCTTTGCGGCGTCTTAGACTCATAAAAACTTTAAGAGAAAGTAAACGCAGAATTATTAAAAAAAATGTTAAGTTAATGAATATAATAAATGATTTAAAGACCAGAGAATTACTAAATACTGAATCTTTAGATGTTTTGTCTAGTATAGGAGACAAAAATAAAGACTTGCTTCTAAGGTTACAGAAAAAACAAACCAAAGTATCCCTTCCAAAAAAATATTCACCTGAACTGAGAAAATTTGCACTAACTTTACACTTTTTGTCACCACGCGCATATAAATACGTACGGACTTATTTTGATACTTGCTTACCCCATCCAAAAACCATAAACAAATGGTATCAAGGCGTTGATTGTCACCCAGGCTTTACTAAAGAATCTTTTGAGACACTAAAAGCCAAATCAAAGGATCAACTAATAATTGGTGCATTAACTATGGATGAAATGGCTATTAGAAAATGTATCGAGTGGGATGGCCATAATAATTCTCATGGCTACGTAAATGTAGGAAACAATGTTGAAAATGATTGTATTCCGGTAGCCACTGAAGCACTTACGTTTATGGTGACCTGCTTAAATGGGTCATTTAAGATACCAGTTGGCTATTTTCTGATAAATGGAATAACTGGTATGCAAAAAGCTGAACAGGTACGTCGCTGTCTAGATTTATTGAGTGAGTGTAATGTCACCATAGTTTCTTTAACGTTCGATGGCGCTCCTAACAATATTGCGATGGCTAAACATCTTGGCTGCAATCTGGATCTGGAAAATCTTAAAACACAGTTTGAATATAATGGTTTTAAGATTTCTATTCTGCTTTATCCTTGCCATTGTTTAAAATTAGTACGAAACACTTTGGGTGATAAAAAAGAAATCTATGATGATGGTGTCAATAAGATATCTTTTAAGTATTTTGAGTTACTACATCAACTCCAAACTGAAGAACAGTTGCATTTGGCTAATAAAATAAGACAAGGACACATTGAGTACGTCAAACAAAAAATTAAAGTCAAATTAGCTGCACAACTCTTAAGCCAATCAGTGGCAGATACATTATTATTTTGTCGGAATAAAATGAAACTCTGTGAATTTGCTGGCTGTGAAGCAACATGTGATTTTGTAAAAAATATAAATAATATATTTGATTTCTTAAATTCGCGAAATCTCAACTCGTATGGATACAAACAAGCAATCATACCTCGAAATCTTGCGAAAAGTTTACAAAACTAATACATGATGGAACTGAGTACCTAAAAAAATTAAAATTTGCTGATGGTACTCTGGTCGTAAACTCGCAAAGAAAAATTGGATTCATAGGCCTTATCATTTGCTTAAAGTCAATAAAAGATCTTTGCAGTCATTTGCTCGACCATGATAACCCCAAACTAAGCTTTATATGTACATACAAATTGTACCAGGATCATCTCGAGCTTTTTTTTGGTGCAATTAGATCAATGGGTGGCTATAACAACAACCCTTCCGCAAAACAATTTAGAACAGCGTATAAAAAATTGCTAGTTCACGCCGAGTTTAAATTTGCGGAAGGAAATTGTATTCCTTTGGAGAAAATACATATCCTAAATTTCTCCAAAAAATCAGAATATGTTGAAAATATAAATAACTCTCTAGCAAAGCATAGAATGATAGAAGATTTAGAAGAAATGACTCAACAAGAGTACACATATAATGATGATCATTGTTACATGAATGACCCAAGCCAACTGACAGAATATGTCCAAGAAGTAATTTATTACATAATTATCAGGGTTTGTGGTCAAAAGCTTACAAAAACAAATTTATTGCGAAGATTGCTTAACAGCATTACAGGGCACGAAAAAAGCTTCATTGACCTCTTTCAAATATAAGGGAGGTTTACTATACCCAAGTAATGACGTATATTTTATATGCAAATTGTGCGAAAAAAATTTGCGAAAATTTTTGACATGTAACCACTATAGTAAACTTAATAACAAAGATGTATATAAAATGATACGTGACGTAGTACTGCAAGTAATGCAATCAAATAACTATGCAAAAGTCTTTCAAACTTTAAATGAACACCAGTTTAGCTTTAGCTTTTTCGAAGATCATAAATATTTACTGATTAAATCAATCTGTGAAAAGTATTTCAAACTAAGAATTCATTACATGATGAAGAATGCAGTAGTAGAGAACAGTGTCAGAAACTTTTATAACAAATTAATACTCTTTAAAGGTCATTAACTCATTAGTAATTCTTAAGTCTCTGAGTCTATTTATTCTGTTAGATATGCGGCAGAGAGGACAAGTGAAACGATCGTAGGTTAGCAACGCACTGATTTATTTCGTTCGTCGTGAGCGCAGCCACGCACACAAAGATAACACGGAACATATACAACATATTCTATTTTGAAAATTATTTTACTAATAGAAAGCTTGATCTTTGTGTGCTATGTTTTATTTTATTTTTACAACTAAACTTTATTGAAATCGATGAAGCAGTTTTTGAGTTACACTCCAATGACTGAAAAGTTTTATTCGATTTTGCTTGATGATATAAGTAAATTGGCAGTGAATGAAAATCGATTTTAATCGAGCAAGGATCTATAAAATGGGTGAAAAAATTTTAACAAAAATATTGAGCGACTTCAACACTCAAAAGTATGAAATAACTTGTCGAGGTCGGTACTATGCGCACATCATTGTGATAATAGGTAAGTTTGGACTATCATGGTACCGACTTCAACAAGTTATTTCATACTTTTAAGTGTTGAAGTCGGTTCAAATTTTTAGTTAATTTATTTTTTTACTAAATAAAATATAGCACACAAAAATAATCAGTTACTAGGTAACGCAGTGTACAGCTATAATGGTCACATATTTTAATGTGAATTATTATTAAACATAAGATCCAATGTAATTTTGTTAAATAAGTTTATCTTATATGAAACTATGTTCTCAAAAACTGAATAAAAAGAAATTCCAAAATGTATCGTAAATT
This sequence comes from Plagodis dolabraria, assembly GCA_963854805.1. Lineage (NCBI taxonomy): Eukaryota > Metazoa > Arthropoda > Insecta > Lepidoptera > Geometridae > Plagodis > Plagodis dolabraria. The sequence continues at coordinate 1,024,846 of OY978453.1, read as the reverse complement.
GTTTTCTTATTAACAATTTCCAGTGTGTACTACATATATTTGTGCACCTTTTTATCGATATGTTCTACCCTAGTGATCAGTTCCCTACTCACACACATTCTAGCCTTTCTAGACACTCAAACTAACATAAAATGGACACGCTACCAAAGCTATCACTCCGTCCATTGTGATACATCGTCCTATGGAATTACACTTTGAGGCCCTGGTTTTAAAACATACCATAGGTTCTCCCTTACTGTCACTGTCAACTACTCTTACTTTCAGTGTCAAGCATCGACTGTCAAGTATAAAATAACAAACAACATAACCTCAATTCAACTCAAAAGTTTTGTTTGACCAAGGTTTCGTAATTATAAAAATGCTAAAATCTTTATTAGGTAAACTTATAGCTCCACAAACATCATGTGGCTTCCACACCACTGCATGCTTAAATGAAGTAAGATTGTTGACAAGGCTGCGAGTCGTGGATAACTCCGAAATTGGCAAGCGAGCAATGGCAGAGGGCAAACCACCTAAAATTATTTGTGTATACAACAAAAAACGTAAGTTTAAGCTTACGCAAATAATTTTGTCAATGTGTTGTCTTATGTGGCCTTTACTTTCGTCTCATCTACATCGTCAATGCGCAATAATAACTCATAACTTAGAACCTAAGGTGGTACACAAACTCCCCTTAAATCTTTTCACTCCTACAATTCTTTCCACACCTATGTTGGTTAAGTATTTATTCAGACATTTAAAACAAATGGCGTGAACTGAAGACTTCACAACTGAAATATTATTTTTCTACTGGTTGGTTCGGTTGAGAAATGCAACCTGTGGAGTAGAACAACCTGAATATCCAGGATTCAGACACACATATGAAAGCATTTTTGTTAAAACGGGACAGTGCTTGTTTCTCTCGCTTGGTCAACTAAAACCATGATAACAAGTTTTTCCACTCTTGGTAGGGTAGCCTTTGACTGCTATCACAGGCTGTGTTTTTGTATTTCAGGTGTGGGGTTCATTGGTGACAGAGTATTGGTTGCAATTAAGGGCCAGAAGAAGAAAGGCATCCTTGTTGGATTGAAGCAAACACAGAATGTCAAAGTTCCCAAATTTGACAGCAATAATGTAGTCCTTATTGATGATAACGGTACTCCTCTAGGAACTCGCATTCATGTACCTATTCCAACTATCCTGAGAACTATCTTAAAAGAAAGAACTCATGCTAAAGGAGCAGATTATACTAAGTTATTAGCTATAGCAACTAGATTTGTTTAGATTAAAAATTATGTTTTATAGAAAGGTAGTGTAAATAAACTGTACATTTATATTCCACTGCCTTTCCTCTCCAGAATGTTGGAACCCTAAATTATAGAAAGCTGGTATCCATGGTATGATTTTGTTGTTCACATGTATGCACCTTCTGGTAAAAAAAACCACACAACATTCTCCCAATGTTTATAACAAATATCTAAAAAATGGCTTGACACACAGATTTGAAATATTTTTCCACTGGGGTATGCACATATGTGTTGCTAAGCGGCTAAATACTCCAAAGTTATAAATGTTGTAAGTTGCCACCATAAAATCTCCATGACTGCGATACTAAGAGAAACCATCATGAGCTTATTATTCAGTAACTATTTTGGTAACCATTTTAACCAGATAGTTTTTCTCCAAGAAACTTCAAAAATCTAATTACATAAATGATGGCTGGAAAATTAGATTTTTGAATTTGGTTACTATTATAAATACATTTAACACCTGAGCTATTGCACCACATAAAATTCATTACACAGTATATGTGTGTCTGTGGGGTGCCGGGCTAGAATGTCATACTACCTGTGGGTGTAGTAAGAGGCGACTATAGGTAAAATACCAGAAAGTGGGCAGCAGCACCTTCTTAGAAACTGATATCTTAAACTGTGATCCCCAAGACGCCTGCTAAGCGTGGTGATTATAGCTAACCCCCTTGATAGGGAACACTGTGTTCAATAATCTAATACAGATTATGTAAACATTTTGCTTGGTGCCCTAGCCTTCAACAATTTTCATTTAGATTATCTGTATCAATGCGCCTCTATGGTGTGAAATGGCAGCTTCTCATCTAAACTTACCATCAGGTGACGAGTCTATTTCTCAAAATATGATTACTAGGTTATTTCTTCCAGTCACACTTGTAAATAAAATATTGATAACATAATGTAACAAATTTTTCAAAAATATTAAGTTACAATAATTTAATACATTACCCACTGGTTAATTTTTTTCTTTCATTGTAATTTAATATCTTGGGAATCCTTATACCAGTAGAAAACTTTCCAATGTAGCAACAATAAAATTTATTAACAACTTTGTACCTAATTATACTAGTATATTTCCATTTATTCTGTTTGGAACAGACTGGGTGTGGCAGATTCGGTTTTAGACAGTAGGTATTTCTACTTCAGTTGATGTTGCCAACACCATATTTGCAGTAGCAGGAATAAGAGCTTTTTTTAGAGGAGAAAACAAAAAGAAACATGTTAGATTGAAATTTGAAAATTTTAATAAAACTTATATTCAGTTCACTTAGTTATTATAGACGCGACACCTGACGTGACACCCTACTGGAGCAGACGACACATGACTGCCATATGTACATAACATGATGCCACCATTGGAAAACACCACATCTTATGAAAATACAAACAACCCTAATGTTTCAATTCCGTTTTCTTTTATTATTGATTTATTATCTCAGTGTTCCAGTTCCAGCTACTAAGACTTTTAAATCACACTGTTTTTTATGAATTCTATAATTTTTGTATAAAATGTTATCTATAATATATTGTTCTACTGCACCTATAATAATCTGATCTCATAACACTATTCACATGTCAAAGTAAGCCTAGCGAGAACTACTGTCTTCAAATGAATTGGTTGTTTTATTTGGAGAGTGGTGGTTTCCATGATATCATCTATTCAGTAGCAGTCATTCCTAGGTGACATAGAGGCGGGATATGCGGCGTTCACTGTTCTCTTCACATTATATAATATTTGTGATGTTCAACATCACCTTTGTATTTATGTAATTAACTCATTTAGAAAGAGGGATAATTGCTGGAGGCGCTGTGGCGCAAGGCATTTTATTTCTTTATAAATTACTTTTATGCATTAATGCTAAAAATCGCAATGGGAAATATTTGCTAGTAAAAAGTATTTAAAATACATATTGCCAATGATTTATTCTCTCTCGCAAACACCACAATCCCTAAGAATAAGGCTTTAGAATAGTTTATAATATTGCTAATTTTAAACATTCATTTGTTAAAGCTGTGAACGATACCTACGTAAGTATAATACTTGTCCTAGAAGTTATTCACATAAATATTCATAAACTATCAACAATGCAACGACAGGTGACTACAGTTCAATCAGCATGGGCCTGGTTCACATTAGGATAAGCTAAATCATTTATGACATGTATGTCTAGGGTCGATTAGACCTGTTCAAGTAATTTCAAACATCATGTGTATCAAAAGTATTTGTCTTGTACTAAAATGTATGTCAATCTATAAGAGCCATTCCTTAATGACGCGAAACATCAATTGTATGTAGATTTGTCTCATGAACACACCTCCATTTTACTGACTATAACAAAATTAACCAGTGATTTAGCATATGGTCGATTTAACTGTGCCCTAATATAATCAATTCGAAAACTTAAGGCCTGTCCATTGCCTGTCCACGTTTTTCTCGTAACACGAAACAAAACTTGGTTTCCCGAACACTTCTGTTCAAAGCAAAAACTATTCTGTGGACTACGTGCGATTCCGAAAGAATGTTCAATGGACCTAAAAGATTTTGTTGATTATTTCGAAAAACACGTCGCATGGGACTCGCCTTTACTACTTCTGTATGTGAAAATCGGCCATACAGTATCAGGATATTAGAAATACATCAGAATGGTTCAGATAGATATTAGTATGACAACAAATGAAGTTATTCGTTATATTATATTCCCATCCCATGACACACATCTCACAAGACCAATTGCTACTTATGAATATAATACATGATTTAGTATACCTACATATGCTATGCACAACAGATGTGACTAGATAGAAGGGTTCACTGCTATGTAGGAGGTGGTGCGCCGATGGCGTCGGATCGGTAACATGTACAAACGAGGCTATACATTAAACAACACACGACTAAATTCACTATACTAAATAATTAAAATATTATATAGAAAAAACTAAGTTAACTCTATTCGGAAGAAATTGTTACAAATCGAACGCGACTTGAAATTACTTTCAACAATCGCGTCCCGAACGATTCTTCCGGTCGAGAACCGATACCTAGAACATTCCTTTACCTGGTGCAATCACAGAAATTGTGTCAAGATATTCATATATTACTTTAAGTACCATTGCACACATAAATATATTATATTGTTTAGTTCAAGCACTCAGTATGTGTTATACAATTCCTATGGTTGCACCATAAACCACCAAACCACTTGTTAAAATATAACAAATATTTTTATTTAATTTGTACAATCGTCGAGCTAAGATCTAAGTGGTTCTCATGGAACCGGCGATTCCCGAAATGGCACGACGCCGGGTTACTTAAGTCGGGACAGGACCTGCGGGAGGGAGAGGGTTTAGGACACAGGTTAATAAATAAATAAAAAAGTAATAAAAACAGGCGGGATGTTCGGACAGGGCGCTCATTTAATTAATGGGTTTCATTTAGCACCATAAATCATCAAGATATCAGCTTTAAGTCCATGGTAGCGATGTAAACCCATTGCACATCAGTTCCATTAACAGTTAGAGCTCGGGTTAGGTGGACAGTGGCCGTAGCAACACGATAACTTTGTCCCTATCTGCGAACGTTCAAATACATTTGTCTGTAGAAAAAAGTCATTTTTACTACACTCTAATACAATTGCTAACTCTTTCAAAAATGACCCTTATCCACCTGCATTATAAGAGTTAAAATTTGATAATGGGAATAAAGCTATGGTATTACAAACACATACACATCAAATAATAATAAGAGATACCAAAAACAAGCTATCTTTGAGTTGTATATAAAATTCGGACAAGGCAATAAGATCAGTATATTGTCCATTGTGATTCTGACATGAACTATTTGTATGAATGTTAACCTTTTTGGTGCAAAACAAACAAACCAAATAACTAATATATTCATGGTTTATTTCCAAATGACTCAATCAGGGTAACATTTGTACAAATATCCACACGAGAATGGACTTAACAGTAAAAAGACGGTATTCTGAAAGTGCTAACCTCGATACTATTGCTATAACAACAAATACAAGTACTGCCGTGAAAAATATAACTTGTACTATAAATAACAAAAACAAACATGTCATCACGCCTGTATATACCCGAAGAGATAGGCAGGGTGGGAGTCTCGTTTAGCTAGGTATTGTCTAATAGAAATATTATATAATCATTTAAATACATACTTTTTTCATGAAGGATAATAAGAAAAAACGAATGTACACAAATGTTAGCTAGGAATATAAAACTCAATATTTTTTCTACCTTCTTACTAATTGTGAGTACTCAGTAGGAATATTCATCTGAAATCATCAGATGGTTCAGAAAAAGTAAATGTATTCAACTAAATTAATAAAATAGCTAAACACTCTTGAGAGTAATTCTAGGTTATAATAACAACATCATAACCTTAATAACATTTTCGACCGCATCATCACTTAACATCAGGTGAGATAGGGATCAAAGGATATGTATTGCTTTGCAGGGTATATCGCCCCATCAGCAATAAAAATATTGGACAAAAGTGAGCATTTGTTTTATCAGAATACATAAATTTGCCATTAATTAGGAAATCTTTGGATTCTCTCTGTAAGAAATTGTTAAAAAGGTACTTGTATATTCTTCATGACAGTACAATATTGTAGAATGTGCTTCATAGAAAAACTTTAAGACTACAGTATTAAGGCGAGTAAAATTATGTCTATTCAACGATACGATCCGCTACAGAACTACAAAACGTCGTTTGTCGGTATGATAGATCACACGATAGATAAAAACAATAACAATTATTATATAAAATAAATAAATTTCAAAGCGAGACTCAGTGTCGAGAACAAAATATGTTGAACTTGTTCTCTATTCCATTTTAAAAGGAAAGAAAAATAAAATTTCATGTAAAAATGTTTGCAAAAATTAATAAAACGTAACAATAAAAAAAATACAACTAAAATTCATTTGACCAATATAAAGAAATAGAAAGTCGCTCACACACACCACAATATAAGTAATCAAACATAGGTATATTTTTTATGAATAAGTATACATAATATATATTTCGTCTATCGTGTGACATTGCATTGATAAAATGTAATATAAATAAAATACTAAATAACAAATTAATATTACCGCAACAAAAATGATAAAAAAATACGAGAAAAAAAAACTTTATATTTGATTCGACTACGATAAAATTCTTAAGATGTATAACTAGTAATAATAAAATGTATGTATAGGTATATCTTATAGTTAAATAGTTAGAAAGAAAGATTGAGCGGCGGCGGCCGAACACTTACTTGACTTCCAAAAGCATACCTTTCGATAGATATTATGACGTATAGATGACTTGACATACTAACTATCACGATATCTATGGTTGTGATTCAAGATCACACTTGAGTGAATCATCTTACGACACAAACGATTGTGAGTATTTTTATAACGAGATGATTCCAAAAGTATTTATAGTGTGTAATTAAACAACAATCGTCTCGTGTTTTTTGCTCAGAATTGAATACCTTCCTCGTAAAATTATATAGAGACAAAGAGATACTAAAATCTTGATTTTAAACATTGTGTGTGTTGATATATCGTATCTTCCTGCTCTTTTCTAGAGTGGGCACAATGTGCCACTATTCAATCAGCTGTAGTCTCACATAACTTTCTTCACTCAGTCCGAACATACCTTATTCGATGTTCCCCTATATTTCTACATTCATTTATATTTGTGTCTTCAGTTCGTCCTGATGACTTACATACGACGCTAATCCAATTTTTACGTCACTTTTGCGTCTACCCGAGACGCGTCCATGGCTTCCTGTAGATGTCGGAGGGCAGAATACCAGAAGGTGCGCAACAGCGCCTTTTGAAGAACTGTTACTGCGAAGCCAAAAACGCCTGCCAAGCGTGTGAAGAAAAGTGGCAAAACCCCTCCATACAGAACTGGCATTTATTCAACAGTGAACGATAATGGATGTAATAGTAACAATTACTACTTTTAAGCTTCCTTTGCTTTCCTGAACTTGCTTACTTCAGTACATGTATAATTTTCTTAGTCAACAAGTTGCCCAACATTCATTACCTTCTAAGTTATTATTTTGTCTAATTTAAGACGTCACACGTACACATAAGGGTTTGTGAATGCAACATGCGCGACCTGTCATTACGGATAATGCTGTGTAATGGTGCGACGCGACTATTGTAACTACAATGTATACATGCGTGACGTCAATAACCGCGAACACCGCACTTGCCAATTGAGAGACTTACTTTTATAGTAAGTTTCGAAGACTAATTTATTGATTTCAACAATATTTTGTATAGTATTCAGTGTAAGTGAGCGGATGAAGGGTTGTTTGTAAGCTATGCGCGTGCCTGACTGGAGACGCCGACAGATCAACCTAACTAGCCTCGGGTGCGGCGGGCGGGATATAAAAGGTAACAGATATCAATTAATTAGTTACATGCTCTAAACCAGCACAGGGACAACATTGCAATGTAACCTATTACATAACTAGTCGTGCAATGTAATATTGATACAAAATCGGTATTAATTCATTTGTATTGTCAGTTCATACGAGTGCCTTAGTACCGGCCTGTTTGCGATGACGCAGCCTGTGTCACCACACCTGTAGTATAAGTAACACAATAACATCGGCCCAGAGATTAATGAATAGTGAAACGACAGCTGATACAGTGGAGTTGAACAGAATGTACTTTAGTCCTGACAACACTTTATGTTAACAACAGGAAGAAGGAAATTAAACCCTTTTTACATCCATATTACAGCATAAACGTTGGTAAAATGGCCCCATTCTAGGATAACTCTTTTAATACCTTCAACCACATCGTCCCTTACCATCATGAGATAGTGGTCAGAGGTCTTATCGGCAATAAAAAATATAGTTTTTTTTTTAAATATCGACATTTTACATTTGTTATTTTTGTACTAATAAAAAAACAATTATTTATTTAATTGAATTTTGATTGCAACCGCCACCGCTATTTTAATAGTTTTCTATCTAGAAAGAGTCGTACGAACGAATCGACGTGTCGCTTATTCTACCTATACGCATGTTAGACGTACCCGCCTTTTAGACTTATACGCCTTTCGATGCAAACGATATGAAACCTTAACGCACGGACGTTAATCTCTCTACAGACGAGCATCACATCCCCAATGTCTTTTACCACAAACTAACGTTAACTAAATATACTTATAGAACATAATCTTGTATTCGAAATTCCTAAAACGAAATAATAGTTCAGCTATGTAGAGCCCTACCTACAACTTGGGAATGGAACACGTCTATAAAGTTTACATGTGAACAATTAGTGACCGTGCGAAGCTAAGGTCAGAGTGGCATACAATCTCAATGCTTGATTATTTATTCGAGAATAACTTACAATTGGTCTATCTGATCTCTATGAACTTTGGCAATAATTTAGATAATAATAATTTTAGAACTTTAAAATGTATACTATCTAAATCAGCCTGGTCAGTGCTCATTGATATGAGATATAAGGCTCAATAAAGGAGTTGATATATTGAATGTGAAATATATATAATATATAGGTGAGTTCATAATCATCATTGTAAAAGATTTAACCGCACATTAAAATACTTTTTTTGGTCGAATTTAAGATCTCTGAGATTTATAGTAACAACCTAAGCGGTGGAATTATTAATACACTACTTATAAAAGGGCGTATGAAACACTTGTTAAGAACACATACGCCCAAAAGGCGTATATACGTCTAACTAGCATATAAGTGTAATAGACGAGTTAGTGAAGGTATATTATTATGGCAGGTGCAATATACGCCTAGACGTCTACGACCATTTTCTTATGGATATCAGTGTTGCCAACCACACTACAGAACTCCTCAAAGGATATCTTGCCGTCTTCGTCCTTGTCCGCGAAGAGGATCGTCTTGTCGACGATCTGCTGTAACTGCGTGTCTTTCAGGTTGTTGCCCACCATCATCTTGAGGACCTGGAGATAATATTACACAACATTAATGCTAACAACATTACATTCCTCTTTATTTTTAATTGAGTAAGTTGCCTAATGTTTGCAGAGATGGCCCAGTGGCGACACCTATTTGCATGTCAATAGCGATAACACAGATCACACTCCTTCATAGTGCAAAACGATTTGCATCCCATTTCCAGAAATCTTATCGTCTCCGAGAGTCATCTTTATATATAAAAATTAAGTGTCACGTTGTTTGTCCGCGATGGACTCCCTAAACTACTGAACCAATTTTAAATTTGATTTGCTCACCGTGAGCAATTTGAACCAAATTGAAAGATAGGATTGCTTACGTCTCAATTTATAGTCGTAATAACCCGTGCAAAGCCGGGGCGGGCCGCTAGTTTAATTTATATAACTATTTCTACATATGCCTCACAGCTGCGGATTTGGCTATACAAGTCCACCTGTTAGTGTGGGCGCACCAATCTTAATTACAAATCAAATGCAAACCAAGATATCATGAACCTTCCTTTTAGCTAAATAGGACAGCAGTCCTATTACCAGGAGGTAAGGATGACGTTTACTGTAGCAGTGCAGTGCAGTGCAGTGCAGGCTCGACCGCGGCCGGAGGATCTCAAGCGCGGGCTTGAGATTCTCCTAAATATTATTAAAGTAAGTAAAAGCATTCATTGCCGACCTGAGATTTTCTCAAATCTAATACTCCCATTGTTTCACTGTCCACCTTCCATACGAAGGCAGAAATGCATAACGCCCTGTTAAAGCTTGGACTTGCATGCAATCCCACTAAAGTAATGGACTTGTATAGCCAAATCCGCAGCTGCGAGGCATATTACCTAGTTATATAAATAAATGACTCGAAGGCGATTTCGATTTATGGAAATAGGATCAGTCTTTTTGCACTATGAAGGTATGTGTTCTGTGTTATCATATTATTTTTATTTGTTAAACGTAGAGAGCAATTCGTGTGTTTAATATCGAATAGGCCTCTATGTACAAGTTCGATTCTCACTCGGCCTGATTTATTATTGATTTAGAACACATGTACTGTCTTTTTTTCATTTTTTATAAGTACTTATAGATGCATATTAGTGCTTTGGGCTAGAGTATTTTGAGAATACCTAGCTCTTGCCAAGCTACCTCCTTCAAATATAAAATCTGTCGACAATCCCCTAACAGAGTGTTCCGGCAGCTGTCATAGAGAGCTACTCCTAGTTACCTCTTCGATCACATCGCACTCCCTGTCAGGTGAGGTTCAGATCAAAGGCTGCCTATTGGCAAATGAACAACAACTAATATAATGGGCAGAACCAACAATAATTATAATAAAATTCATGTACTTGATAGGTAAAGGATCACGTAAAAGAAGGTGACGGTAATGAAGGAGTTCTTATCATGTAAATGGGTCGTACGTTATCTAAGTATAGCTCTATAGGTATAGTATACCTTACCTATTCGCTTTTATATATACGGTAACTTTACATAACATTCATTATAAACAAGAGTGTCATTTCATGAATACATCTTGCTTGACATACTAATTTCCCCGTGTTTATGTAAATGGGCCATATAAAAGTTATAAATTTTAAAGCTTTACCGACCTAGATTGGACGCTCACTACCGCATAACGTCCTGTACGAAAATCAAAACAACTTCTATTGGCATAAGGTACATAACAGCATCCGATATGAAGCGGATGTGACGATAAAGACAATCACTGCGACCGAAATAAGTAAAAAATATAAATAGAACCGGCCAAGTGCGGGTGAGACACACGCCGACGGTTTCACTACTAACACACATCTGGGTACCAAATATTCAATCAGCTGTTTATGCATATATAAATAATTAAGGTATTTTCGTTAAAAGCGTAATTTATTGTCAACTTTGCAATTTTAATTCATCGTGAAAATTTTAAAGAAACTTGTTTTGAAATCAATTTGGCCTCAGAAAACATGCTGAAGATTAACATAATATATTTTCCTTACCGCTACATTTTAAATATATTTTGCTAAAAACCTGTTCAATAACGCCTTAAAGTCAACATATATTCAAGTAAGTAGTTAGGTATGTGTTTGTGTGTATGTGTGGTCACCTGGAACAGCTCCCCGTTGGAGATGAAGCCGTCGTTGTCCATGTCGTAGATCCGGAACGCGAACCGCAGCTTGGAGAGCTTGTCGCCTTTCACGCTGAACTGTGACACTCCCTGGATGAACTCCTTGAAGTCCACCTGGAACGTCACACACACACCTCTACTTAGCTATACCGTCATCTTTTATTTTCAATACGTCCTTCTCTTACAACTTTTACTCCTACGACTGTACGAACAAACTATACACTTCATTTTTATGGCGAATTAGCGAACAACTCTATAAAGTCTGCAGACTTAATAACTTCGATCTATTTCATCGGTTTTGTGCCAGCATTAACTCCACAGAGTTAGACATCAGAAGAGCTATGATTTCTGAATAGTTGTAAAACTATTACTAATTGAACTCTTCATTTTAATGTACATACTTAGGTAATGTCGCGTGGGGTGCCGTGCTAGAATCACCTCCCAATTGCTACCTGTGGGTGTTGCAAAAGGGGAGGGCAGTGCCTTCTGAGGGAGTGCTATCTTAAACTGCGATCTCCGCCAACGACGCCTGCCAAGCGTGGGGATTCTGGCAAATCCCCCCTTTATTGGGGAGGCTGTGTTTAGCAGTGGACAATCCGGCTGATACAGAACAGTACTTAGGTAATAATTCCATATTTACATCCTGTATTACATCTGTTTGATAAGCCACGATCTTAACAGACTTTGATATTGTCATTTCATGTTGTCACTAGACATGAAAATATATTTATTAAATTTCAGTTGATCCTGAGCTATTGCATTTCCATTACAAAAATGAAATAAACAACACAAAGGAATGACATTCACTAAGGACACAATTACATAATCAATAATAGCAATGATGGCCGAGCGGTAATGGCTAAGGACTGCGGTGATGCTAGTGCATGGTTCCATTTCCACCTCCGGCTTGAGCTTCACCGCATGCATGGTACATGGACATTTTGCGTAAGCTCGCCTGGCTAGCTAACACTCTCAAGTAGACAATCTAACGCCAAGCACCTAACAGTATATTCCGGCACCAGTTCTTGAGATCTACTAAAACTGCAGGCACACGAGACTTAACAACTGTATGTATCAGGAGAGGACGCAGTGCGATTCTTCACGTGTTACGAAATGCATCTGTAATAAAGTTTACTCCACTTAACATCCGGTGTGCCTCGCGCTCTCGGGCCGCGGTAAGCCGCTCGGCCATCACTGCTTTAACATGTCTATTAGGCACATGCTAACTGTTAGACCAATAAAATTGTTAAGTATATTGAGGGAGAGGCTTGTTGAGCTATGAAGTATGACTTATACAATTGGCAAAAAATATTTGAAAAAAAAAATGTAACGACCTGTGTAAATATATTGTTTATTCAGCTGTTTTCGGTAATGTATGTTAATTATTATGATCATTATCGTCTTGACAAACAACTACACTCGGAGACTCTTCACTTGGACGTAGCTCTGCGGTCGGTCTAATGGTTGCTTTTCTCTTATATAAAAAAAGCAAGTACGCAGACCACATGTCATGCCGCAGGTCCATGGTTAGATTAGTACCGCGTCGCGCCGCCTTGAGCTTCACCGCATGATGGAAGCTAACAGTGTGTTCCGACATCAGTCGTTGACTCAGTACAATTACAGGCAAGCAACTGTAAGTGTTAACGGGCGCAGTGCAGATCGTACTTGTGACGAAATGCATCTGTTATATGCACAGCACAGGTTATTGTTTAACATCAGGAGGGCCTCGTACTTGTTCCATCACTACATATACCAAAAGAATTATATAAATTGTGTTAGTAACAATATCTGATTGAAAGCGTCATTCTGCTTCGTGGGATGCCCCGGAACACTGATTGGGGGTGCCGGATGTCCCCACGGCCGACACCCCAGGTCCTCTGAGCGGAGACGGAGTGCGAGCACGATCGGCTCGCCTCTGTGTCCGTGCTCTGCGGAGCGGTGCAGAGAGGGAGGATCTCTATTCTCTCATCCTTTCCCACTCCTCCAGCTCCCTCTGTGAGAAAATTGTCTCGCAAAACAAGGCCACCGCTTTCCACGATCTTTCGTCACCGACCATCTTTACGATTATGGTCGGCAAGGAGAGATCGGACCCCACATGCCCCACAACCGCGATCAGGTACCGTGGTCCCGCTCCTCCTGGGCATGTCTCTAGTGTATAGTTAGCAACCGAACCCAACTGCAATGGTAATATCGACCTCCACCCTCGTGTCGTGCACTGGACATGATTAGAGCACGATAATGAAGGCAACATTTTCGTCGTGATCGACCTTGGCTTACAAACTGATGGATGCAGGAATAGTTCTTACTTTAGGGAAGCCTTCAAATCCATACTAATGTTATAAATGCGAAAGTAATTCTGTCTCGCTTTCACGCCAAAACGACGATTTGGATGAAATTTGGTATGGAAATAGTTTAAGACCCTATGAAAGCCATAGAATAGTTTTTATCCAACTACGCAAAAAGAGGTTAATGTATTCGCGCGATAACAGACAAACGCGCGAAAGCTAGTTTATAATAAATTAGTAACTGCAAGTCCAGCGTACCGTCAGTTGATCACTGAACCGAAATTATTTTTTTTACCCAATGTCAAAGTACAAAATTGCCGAGCTGGTGAGATTGTAGTCAAAGGCTAACCTAAAGGCAATAAAAATAAACGTAAACAAACAGTCTTGGGTAAAACTGACTCGTCTGTGTAAATATAAAGCGTACATTTCAACTCCCAACGTCCTGGGTTCGATCCTAGGTTTCGAAAGTACCTAATACGTAGGTTTTTCTGACAAATATGTTTTCAGATAGCAATCTGTATTCTGCAACTGTGCTCTTAGATGTATGGGACCTAAACATCGGCAAAATGTACGTGTTAAAACGCCTCAAAGCTACCCCTGCGGAGGTACACAGGCGTGGCGATATGTTTATGATTCGCTTTGACCCTAGGTATGTACGATTACTGTCGTGGATAGATATAGGTAGGTATTACAGATAATTTTGTAGTAATGCAGGCATTTGTTTATCAACAATCAATATCGATTCGAGTTCCGCAGTGATTGATCGTGCAATCTTTTAGACGTAGCCAATACTGACTTGTTTACATTGTGTAAGCTCATTTAGTTAGGTATGTGCTATTATCTAAGATCTAACAGATTTTCGGGGATTTTCAATAAATCGATCTGAGAAAAATTAGTTTATATCGATTGATAACAAGAGAACAGGCCGCGCGGCATTGTACGTACCTATAGAGAACTAGGGTAGAATACCTAGTTTGCGGCCATTTAGTGGCACCTTCAACTTTAAGACGCTAGAAAAAATTATACAATTGTTTGAGCCCTGCTCTGTTTATTGATATATGTTCCCTATATAATGTAATTTACGTATTTAATTTTTAAAGGAACGCCAAGTGCTTCCTTATTTTTAGAAAAATATATAAAGCCAAATATAGCGAAATCGCCGGTTTTCGGCCATTTTTTTTAGTTTTCGGTCAGCAGTACCCAGTTTTCGGTCGGTACATTTAATATTGATTTAATATTAATGTATCCATACAATTAATAAAAAAACAACATTTTTATGTGAAATATGCATGTGGGTATCCATTTAAAATGTCCTACTAGCCCAACACACATTTATTCCAACATCCTCATTGTTTTGGCAGTACATACTTAAAACTATACTTTAATGTTTGATTTAATTTGTTACACTTTAATAGTAATACTAGGGTAGCCTGAACAACATTTTCGCCCACATCATAATTTACTATCAAGTGATATGGTGGTCAAAGGATAGCCTATCATCTATAATTCACTATAAATTATTTTTATCCGTCTAGGTGAAACTGTACAATCATATTTATCTTATACCTTTTTTTTTTCATGGGGTAAATGCTTTTAGGCATACCCAACCGTCGGGGAGCAGTTGGGTGATGTCAGGCTAGGGGTTAATAGGGACGGGCGGGTCTGGGTTTATTCATTAATAGTTGCTTTGCCTAGCTTGCATGCCTTGCGCTGCTTGTTTTGGATAAACTCAGGCCTTCCTTACTCATCCCGGATGGGTAAGGAGGCAACGGTCTTAGGGGAGAGCGCAAGTCGTGATGATCCCTAAGGCAAGTCTGACGGATACCTTCTCGTGGTGCTGCCTGTTATTGGTTTATTTCCTTCCGAAATTAACGCAACAGAACACCGTCAGGCGCCGCGTGTATTGTTATCTATATGTGTATGTATATGTATATATTGTTTCTGTATATATTTGTATTATATGTGTATATTATGTAGTTCACAGGGCTATTTAACCCCTTATTAGTAACCAAATTGAAAATGCTCGGTACAGACCGGGGCCGTAGTTAACTGTCTGTCATCTGTATTATACGTGCTAAGGTGCTTAGCACCTCTTTAAGATAGATGACAGAATAGACTTACGGTGTATAAATTGTAGTTTTAAGGCAAGGCTACAGATAATTTGTCATGTTTATGAGTAGATGAAAAACAGTTTGGCGGTGTGTGTGTTAAAATAGGGACCCCTCTAACTGGCAAACACCAGCGCCTACTACTGTCAAACGTATTGTTACATAATCGAAAATAACCGCTGTCTTTTATTTGGTAGTGACCCCTGTTCCGATAACTCACGTTATTGGAGGCGGGGACAAACTGGCTGGACTAGTTCCAAAACCCCGATGATAAGTGTATCCTTAGACTTCGGGAAAATACCTCCAAGGTATTGTCAGTCTTCTGAACTCTAAACTTCCGGAGGCTTGAGTAGAAAGATTGAAGCCTGTCCAATTTCCCAACAAATTGCTTATGGTCACGATTTTTAATTATATTTTATAATTATTCTGTTTCATTGATTGTGTATTGTGATAATGTCGAAAGCCAACAGAGACGCGAAAGGGAAATTTGTAAAAGGCCCTTCTCAGGGCCAACTAATTGCTTCGTCTGAAGACCGCTCAAGCGGCAATTCTGAGTGCCGGAAAAACGCCCCATGTCAGGGTCAAATTTCACGGGGATCTTCTCGAGATCCGTCGGAGGTCTCCATGGGGGACGAAAGGAGGTCGGACGTAGAGTCCGTGTTTGAGGAGTCTGCCGACGAAGTTGACAGCCAGAGGAAGCGGCCTTACTCCTCGTTCTACGCGCCCGGCTACCTAGAGTCGGACACTGAGACCGAGGGGACGGTGGCCGCTAAGGTCAGTACGGCGCGGAGGGGAAGGGCGAAGGGCACCAAAACCGGCCCCACGCGGGAAGAATTTTTGAAGCCTATTCCGCTAGTAGAGGAGCTGGCGGAAGTTCTACAGAGTAGAAAGTTTAAAAAGGGTTCGGCCGCTGTGGCAGCCGGAAGTCTTCTCGACATTGGAAGCGATTCCGATGTCCTTGCCGGAGTCGGTGACCTCAGCGGGCTAAACGCCCAGGAGCTGAGGGCTCAAGCAGGAGGGATGCTCGCCTGCATCTTAGAGGTTGCCAAAAAATCTGGCAACCTAAAGGGCGAGTTTGTTGGTCGCCTGAAAAGGTCTGCGTCGACTCTGAGGGAGGTTGTCGACGCACTGGCCAGCAGGAGTGAGGCGGAGGAGACGCGGCGGCTGAGAGCCGAAAACAGTCGCGTGCGCCTCGAGTTGGAGGCCTGCAAGGCAGAGGTGAAGGCGCTGCGTCGCGGCTTCACCGAAGCAAAGACCCAGGCGGCTGCCGCCACGTCTGCTGCTACAGTAGCAGCAGCAGCCGCTGCCGCCGAGACGCCGGCCCCCCCTGCTGTTGTACTGGGGGCAGAGCTAGTGGAGGAGATGACGCGCTCCTTGACAACCACGTTCGGGCAAATGCTCAATGCCCGACTCGCAGGTATCGAGGACCGCCTCCTGCCAGCGCCGGTTCTTCGCCCGCCTCTCAGAGCGGACGCGAAGAAGGCTGCAGCTGCGGTTGCGCCCCCACCCCCGAAACCAGTCCCTCGAAAGCGGGTTGTCCAGGCGTCGCAGGCCGCTGCCACGCCTTCGACTGCGGCTCCCATCGCCCCAATACCGACTCCAACTACTGGAACCTGGGCAACAGTAGTGAAGAAGGGGAAAGGCAAAGGGAAGGGCAAATCGTCCTCCTCAGCAACGCCCGCTCCCGCTCCTGTCCCAGCAGCTCGTGCCCCCCCCTCCGCCGAGAAGCCTAAAGTGAAAAAGGCTTCCGTTGCCGCCAGGCCCAAGAAGGCGAAGGCAATGAAAACCCCCAAATCCGCAGCTGTAGTGCTGACGCTGCAGCCCGAAGCCGCGGAAAAGGGGGTGACCTACAAATCCATTGTCGAGGCGGCGCAGGAGAAGGTCGATCTCCAAGGATTGGGGATCGACCGCATCCACTTCCGCCAGACGGCCACGGGAGCCAGGATGCTCGAAATTCCTGGCTCCCAAAGCAGCGACAAAGCGGACAGGCTCGCGGAGAAGCTCCGCGGTGTCCTGTCCGAGGTGGCCAACGTCTCGAGGCCCGTAAAATCCGTGCAATTGCACGTGACGGGCCTGGACGACGCCGCCACAGCGGAGAAAGTGGCGGCGGCGGTCGCCAAGGTGGGCGGCTGTGACGTACTCCACGTCAAAGCTGGAGAGATACGTAGCTACGGCGGGAGCGGCTCCTCTCTTATTACCTGCCCAATTCCAGCAGCCAAAGTGTTGCTGGCACAGGGCAGGCTTTTGGTAGGGTGGAGCTCGGTGCGAGTGGTGGCACTGGCGGCGCGTCCCATGCGCTGCTTCAAGTGCATGGGACTCGGACACACGCGCCCGCAGTGTCCCTCGTCGGCAGACAGGGGGGACCTGTGCTTCCATTGTGGAGGCGCAGGCCACAAGGCGGCGAGCTGCCAGAGAAGGGCCCCACACTGCGCGATATGCGCAGAGTCGGGGCGACCCGCCGAGCACAGGATGGGGGGACAAAACTGTGTCCCCCCAAAGACGAAGGGACAGGCCGCCAGGACTCCGGCCATCCCCCGACCGGCATCCAGAGCCGCTGCTGAGGTTGTTCGCCGTGCGGCGAGCATGGAGGTTGTGCCGTCCGATTAATGGATCAAGTCGGACAGCACAACCTCCTCCAGACGAATTTAAACCACTGCGTCAGGGCTCAGGACTTGCTAATGCAGTCCCTGGCGCAGTGGCGGATCGATGTGGCGGTCGCCGCGGAGCCGTACTACATTCCCCAGTCCCATCCCTACTGGGCTGGGGATCTGGACGGCTCCGTAGCTATAATTGGACGTGCCGGTGGCGGCCCCCCCCTCTCGGTGTTAGAGAGGGGTTCGGGGTACGTGGTGGCCAAGTGGGAGAAGTATGCGGTAGTGGGCGTATACTTCTCCCCTAATAGAACCGTCGCGGAGCTGGAGGTTTATCTAGACCTCCTGGCCGCGGCGGTAAGAAGGCAGGCACCACGTGAGGTCCTCCTCATGGGGGACCTGAACGCCAAGGCCCAGGCCTGGGGCAACCCCTCCACTGACACTCGCGGGGAGACTGTCAGGGAGTGGGCGGTTGCCACAGGACTGACCCTCCTCAACAGAGGGTCGGTCCACACGTGCGTGCGACACAACGGGGGGTCCGTGGTGGACCTTTCGTTCGCCACCCCGGTGGTCGCAGCACGTGTCCAGGCCTGGAGAGTGGAGGCGGAGGTGGCGACTCTCTCGGACCACAACTACATCCGGTTCGAGATCGCCACCTCCCACCAAGGAGGGACTCGGCGCGTGGAGAGGGCATCTTTCGCGCGCTGGGCGCTTGGTCGCCTCGATGCCGAGTTGGCTGAAGAGGCGGCTATCGTCCAGTCGTGGCTGGCCACCCCGGTGCACCCGGAGGTGGACATTGCGGCGGGCTTCTTCCGGGAGGCGGTGACGGCCGTCTGCGACGCCGCCATGCCGAGGTCCCGACGCCGCCCCGAGCGCCGCCAGGTTTATTGGTGGTGCTCGGAGATCGAGAATCTCCGAGCGCGATGCTCGGAGACGCGCCGCCTCTACTACCACTGCAGGAGGCGGCGTCACGGCCGGACGGACGACCAGCTGCCGGCGGAGCAGCTGGCGGCCGAGCAGCTCCTGTATGGCGATGTAAAGTTAGCCAAACAGGAGCTGAAGCTGGCCATCGGCCGGGCTAAGGCCCTCGGCTGGCATGAGGAGCTAGAGGGCCTCGACAGGGACCCATGGGGGCGCCCGTATAAGGCTGCCCGGAATAAGTTCCGGGGCAGCGCGCCCCCTATCGCCGAGTCCCTGGAGCCAGAGCTCCTGGAGAGGGTGCTGGGGGGGCTATTCCCCGACAGCGACCCCCACTACACCCCTCCACCGATGGCCACGCCGTCCTTCCAGGAGGAGGAGGACCCGGCCTCCATTCCGCCTATTTCAGAGGTGGAGATGGAGGTAGCAGTCTCTCGCCTGAGTGGCAAGAAGACTGCCCCGGGACCAGACGGGATTCCCGGGCGGGTCCTCAGGATCGCCCTTAGGGAGATGGGCGGTCAGCTTCGGGAACTGTTCGACGCGTGCCTCACGTCGGGTCAGTTCCCGAAGCTCTGGAAGGACGGGCGATTGTGCCTGTTGCGGAAGGAAGGGCGAGACGCCGACTCGCCCGCCGCATACAGGCCAATCGTGCTGCTGGATGACACGGCGAAGCTGCTGGAGAGAATCGTAGCTTCCCGTGTCATCCGGCATCTGGGGGGAACTGGGCCTGAGCTTTCAGAGGCCCAGTTCGGATTCAGAGCAGGGCGGTCAACGATAGACGCCCTGCTCTGGATCAAGGGGTGGACGCAGGACGCGGTCAGCGGGGGGGAAAAGGCGTTGGCTGTCTCGCTGGACATTGCCAACGCCTTCAACAGCCTACCGCACGGAACAATACGGGAGGCGCTCCGCTATCACGGAGTGCCCCTGTATCTGCGTGGGCTGTTGGCTGACTACCTCCAGGACCGCGAGGTCCTGGTGGAGGGACGCGACGGTCTGAGGCGACGTCGCGTGTCCTGCGGGGTTCCACAGGGGTCGGTATTGGGACCGCTCCTGTGGAACATTGGCTACGACTGGGTGCTCCGCGGCACGTTTCCCGCAAGTATGCGGGTTGCGTGCTACGCGGATGACACCCTAGTCGTAGTCAAGGGGAGGGACCTCGGGGAGGCGGTGCGGCGGGCCACGGTGGCCACGACACTCGTGGTCGGCCGCATACGTGCCCTGGGGCTGGAGGTCGCCCTCTCCAAGACCGAGGCCCTAATGTTCCATGGGCCTCGGGGGGGACCCCCTCCAGGAACGAGGATAGACCTGGACGGGGTCCTGGTCCGGGTTGGGACCCAGATGAGGTACCTGGGTCTCATCCTGGACGGGCGGTGGACTTTTGGGGCCCACTTCACACAACTGGCCCCAAAAGTCATAGGCGCCGCAGCCGCCCTTGGGAGGCTGCTGCCCAACGTGGGCGGCCCGAACGCCACATGTCGTCGCCTGTACTCCGGAGTGATCCGGAGTATGGCCTTGTACGGGGCACCTGTCTGGGTGGACGCCCTCGGTCGCGCCAATAAGGCCCTGCTGCGACGTCCGCAGCGGGTCATCGCGACGAGGGCGATACGCGGGTACCGGACGGTGTCCTGGACGGCAGGATGCGTGTTGGCCGGTGATCCCCCCTGGGAGCTCCAAGCGGAGATCCTCGCCGAAGTTTACCACTTCGTGGCGGCGAGGAGATCCCGCGGGGAGCCTCCAGCGTGGGAGGAGGTCACGCGCATGCGACGGCGGGCGCGGGCCGCCCTGTTGAGGCGGTGGACGGAGGACCTGGCTCCACCGGTCCCTGGACAGAGGACGGTGGATGCCATTCGCCCGGTCCTCCGGAGGTGGGTAGGGCGGCGATTCGGGTCGCTGACCTTCCGATTGGTGCAGGTGCTTTCCGGACACGGATGTTTCGGAAGGTACCTGCATCACATCGCGAGACGGGAGGCGACCCCCGCCTGTCACGAGTGTGGAGCGCCAGAAGACACGGCGCTCCACACGCTGGAGGAGTGCGCCGCGTGGAGTCCCATGCGGCACACCCTCACAGCGGTCATAGGCGCAGATCTGTCGCTGCCGAGCGTGGTTAACGCTATGCTCGGCAGCGACGGATCGTGGCAGGCGGTGGTCTCTTTCTGCGAAGCGGTGATGGCGCAGAAAGAGGCTGCGGAGCGGGCGAGGGAGGACGACGTCCTCGCGGACCCGCTCCGGCGTAGACGAACTGGGGGGAGGAGAAGGCGGTTCGGGCGCCTTCTCGCTCTTTCCTAGTGCTGTGCGGATCATCGGTGGAGAGTCGGGGGATTCTCCACTGGCTTGCACGATCCCACACGTCTGGGGGATGGCCCCAATGAGCCGGGTCATCCCTCCATTGGCCGGGGCCCGTCATCGGTGACGGGCCGGCCGCTGGGGCGAGATGGTGACTGCTAACGCTACCCCATTTCGCCCTACTAGGCGGCAGACTGCTCATCCCGGGTTTTTAGTGGGTAACCTCACTTACTACCCCCCCGTGGGGGTAGTAAGGCCCTTCAGGCGAGGACTCCCACATAACCACTCCGCTCCCCCCGGGGCGGGTGGTATCCATAAAGGATTTTCCCGGGTGAAAAAAAAAAAAAAAAAAAAAAAAAAAGGGGTTAATAGGGACCCCACTACCGACTAAAAACCCCATGGTGTATCACTGTCCTCAACTAGAAGCAGAGACCGCGGGTTCAGTCGTGCACTCTTCCGCAGCCCCCACCGACGTCGCTGCCCACTTAGGCAGGCCCAGCCTCTGGGGAATACCTCCCCTCTCCCACCTCGTTGGATGCCCCGGAACACAGGGGGACATCCACACCTTTTGCGGACCTAACCCTGATGGGAGGCGCCGGCTGCCACCACAACCAACGCCCCAGGTCCTATGAGCGGAGACGGCGTGCGAGCTCGATTAGCTCGCCTCTTCAAATCGGGAGGCCGCTCCGCCTCCCTCTGCGAAACTATTATTCCACACGAAAGGCCACCGCCTTCCACGACCTCTCTTCACCGACCATCTTTACTATGATGGCCGACAATGAGAGGTCGGGCCCCATAGCTGCGATAAGGGCTATATAGGTATACGATATACACTTATACGACCGCTTCTCCTGGGCATGCCTCAAGTGCGAGCTGTCTTCCGCGAACCCAAACTGGGGGTCGGGGAACGCTCCCTTCGTGCGATGTTACACAGGTATCTCCTGAAACAGCCATGTCCGGCGAGAACCTGTGTCAGTCGGAAATAGTGCCTCCCATGCCTTCTTTGGACCCTCTCTCCAAGTACGGGCCGGATCGATTCGTGTCGAGCACCGGCCCCCCCCCTCTTGTATGGGTCCTGCGAAGAGCCTGTCCCATGTGGTGAGAGCTGAGTGTCCGGTAGCCCCGAAACACTCTAACTGCCATTACTCTTTGTACCGCAAGCAAGATGGAGATGCACTCGCGGCGCAGAAAGCCCTCCCCTCTCCTCCTCTGGTGTTTGGAAGGAGGCGACTCATATCCCCAGCTGTGTCCGTGGGGGACCAGCTGCCACACATGCGCCTCAAACCTCTATTTGCTATCAAGGACAACGCCGAGATATTTCAACATTGTCCTGACCAGAATGCAGGTTCCGCCCACAACAATGGTAGAGTCTGCAGATGGCGCCCATCATCGGCCATAAAAATATATGGCTTTAGACTTATGGAGCGCTTTATCCAGGCATTCTGATTCTGGCCACGACTGTCCCGACACCATCCGTGGCCATCCGATTTCCGCTTCTCTGTAATTATCCCGAACGACGTCAACTCCACGAAGGTTGGCGCCTCAAAGCACCCAAATGCCCGACTTTCCACAAGAAGGGGCCCAAGACTCAGCTCTGCGGAACGCCACGCGCCGCGCGTCACGGGACCTCGAACCTCCACATTTGTTGTCGGGAAGACTTCCTCTCTATCGGTGAGATAGTCCCCGACTAGCCTTCAGAGGCAGTGGGGAACTCTTTGATACTATAGTCCAGCGTGTATTGTGCTCCAGGGCAGCGTGTCGAAAGCGTTGGCAACGTCCAATGACACGACCAACAACACACCACTACTGGAGCACGCCTCCTTGGAGCGGTCGCGGACGCTGGAGATGGCATCCAGGGTCGAGTGACCTCTCGGAAACCCGAACTGGTTGTGTGCTAGGTTGGGTACTGTTCTCTCAAGGTGCTTAACGAGGCGGGCAGCCACGATACGCTTCAACAGTTTGCCCACATCGTCAACTACCACAATCGGATAGCTCGAAGGCTCATCCGCGGGACGGCCTTCCTTCCTCAGGAGAAGCTTGCCCCTCTTCCACTGTTTGAGGAATTTGCCCTCCCTGAGACACCTGTCACATAGGGCCTTCAGAGGGTATCAGGTGCTCATTATTAAAACCTTTGTTATTTTATTTAAAAAAATACAAATAATCCTTAAAAACAATATTAGAGTTTAGTAACTTCGTAATTAGGTAATGAATATCAATAACTATGTACAAAAACAAGACTTTTTAAGACGAATTTAAGTACATTAATAAAAATGGACGAAGAACTAATACCACCGTTTTCGATACCTCAGTTTTCGGTCGCATTTCTTTCATACAAATATTATGTGACCGAAAACAGAATGTCAGCAAATTACGGCTTATGTTTTCGGCCATCTCTAAAATGTGAATATCGTTATTTAATCATACTAATGCAAATTGACGGCCGAATTCTGAAAACTAAAATCTTAACTGTAATTGCAGTTGAATAAAAAGAGTAGTTCCGTACGTGTACTACCACGTTAATAAAAGAGACAAAACTATTTTAGGTTGCATGCCGCTAAAACTCGGCCACCCCGGCCGAAAATAGAATAATTAAAGAAAATCTTGCTTCTGTTTCCGGCCCCTTAAAAAATCGTTATTTAAAATCAAATACTATTAAAATAATTATGAAAGAATGACAATAACTTATTTCTTCAGCTATAAAACTATTAACAATCAACATTTACTTATTATAACAGTAAAAAACTTACGGTTGAACGAGAGGCGAGTCACTATTTTTTTTTTTGTATTTGCGTGCTTAACTCTTTCTCATCTGCCAACGTGAAATTAAACAATTATTTAAAAATCGTTTGTTATAGTAACCCAACCGAATAATGTTTTAGGGTATCAGGCGATTCAATCAAAGAGTACTTACAAGACTTTCGTTCCTATATTGCAATAGTAAGTAGCTAATATCTAAATAATACTGCCAGAGGATCAGGAATGGCCGATGGATAGGTGCCGGCCGGTGGACCGGTTCCCCTACCCTATCTCATGTGCATGTTGTACACAAAAATCTGGTATTATCAGACCTTTAAATCCTTTAAGACGCTGTCAAATCCTGAAATTCTGTCTCTATCGGACTATGTATGGGTAAAAGAGACAGCGATGATAATATTAAAATTTGTAATTAACCTTCATAAGAGCGTCGTAGACACCTAAATTGAATTGAATAAATGATTTTGAATTAATTGAATAAAATCACGGTCAGTTTGGGTACAAAACGGAAGAATACTTTGAAGTTGACTTGAAACTAAAGTAATAACTTAGTTAGGTATAATTTGAATTATTAAGATAGGTATTTACGTCATAAGCGGAATTTAGAGTCAACATTGCAATTTTATTCCATCGAGTAAATTCTACGATTACGTGTTAGGTAGGTACTTATAAGAAATTAACTTGTCTTCGAAAATATGATCAAAAGTAACATATAATTTTCTTACGTATTATATACGAAACTTAATTACTATAATAATTAAGTTTTGCTGACAACACAGACCATATTAAAAAAAAGTGAAATGTGCAGCAACACCTCACTTATTTCGACGTGAGTGGTGGTATGCTGCCCATATTGTACATTTACGCTAAGTCGACTTTTACTACATGCAACGGAGAAATAACAGTAATAGTAGGTAAGTATACTGTATGGTTATGTATGGTATCGTGTGTCTAATAAATAATAAAAGGAACGCTTACCTCTCCATTGCCGTCAGCGTCAAATATATCGATAACGCGCTGCACCAGTGGATTCTGCTGCAGCTCGGGCAATGACATAAACTCGTCGATAGACAGGGCTCCGGAGTTGTCCAAGTCTAGTTTCCGGAACCGTTTGCCGAGCCGCCGGATCTCGTCCGCGTCGACTGTGTGTGGAGACCACTTTAGAACACGGAATATATCTACGGTGGTATCGTTCTAGACAAACCACTACAAGACGAACTGAACACTGGCAGGCTTTACAGTTTAGTGTTTTGAGGCTTGTCAAAAACCTGGTGTATGTTTTATCGATAGGTGTTTTCGTTTACGAAACGTTAGTGAATGAGGTCTGTTTCAAAAGACAGAAAATAGGTACATATGCAAAAATCATTACTTTAATTTGCATTTTTTTCGGATGCAATTTTTTGTGACTTGTTTTAGTGTTGTTACTCTAAAGTAATAGTAAGTCATGTTTCGTTGTTGAGTAAATGACAAATGCTGTTAGACTCGTGTATCGAGTATTTAGAAGTCTCGTGCGTCGTTATCGCTACCACCATTTACATATAATGAGTACAGTCGGCGACGAAGGATGTTTACAAATCAGAATGGCTTATCTTTTGCTAATTGTTGACACTGTACTTCAATGCAAGCAATACACTTTAAAAACGTAAACATATTTGAATCTTTAAATCTTCCATCATAAAGACTAAATTTAAACACCAGAACATAATTGCATTGAAAGTTTAAAATGGTTTCGTTTTTAAATAACCTTCATCGTTGGCTGTATTCTATAAATAACATACAAAGCGATTATCTATTATCTTGAATGCATAAAGCGGCCGCTTTCAACCAGCTTTTGTTTAGCTGCCAAACTAGCTCTTAGTACTATGGAAGTAGCGGCATGCCTGTTCCTTGTTTAGTTTATATGAGTATAGTCTTCAAGGAGATCAGAATGATCACTCACTACAGACAGAACTACAAGAATGACAAACAGAATGTTCCTCAGCTATGTATTTATTGTTATAGATATTTGTTGTTCTTTGTACATTTTTACAAGAAATGAATGGGTACAATGATTTGGTTCTTGAAGATTGTTCTCAACTCCACTAAACCAATCACAGGCAGCCGCTAGTATTTGTGGAACTCCATGTAACAATCAGCCCGCTGGACAGAAGACGAACATAAACTAACAATAACAAGCTGTGGGAGGGGTCGGCCCGAACAAACACATAAATAATACCGTCAATGTGCTTTAAATACACAGAGTATATTTTTCATCTTGTTTTAACAAAAGTTGATCCGAGCTAAATGTCTTTCCACAAATGTATTTGCTACAATTTCTCTAAGTTATGGTAGAAGCTAAATCCTTTAGGCAATCATATTTCAGAGATAACTTACATTTACACAAATACCCTGAACTGACAGAAAGATTTGTGTAAGACTGAATAGCTTATTACGCATATTACAGGACAGAAGTGAGTCATGGTACATTGCACATTTAGTAACCTAATGAACAATGCCTGGGTCTGTTTGGTTGCTGCAGGTGGCAGCAGTGCATAGCGGGCAGACCTCCCCCACCTGCATAGATTCCTCGCACCTGAGTAGCATTGCAGCGTTCTATAACATTCATCGCATTAGCTCCACTAGAACTAGCCAACATTACGCAGGATGCACTAACAAACAATCATGAAAACAAATGTTGTCTCAATCCAGAACAATTTTTATATTAACATCAGGGTGGAGGAATTATGCACAGTTATAATGTATGTGTGTAAATAATTAATTGAAAGCCACATATAATATTATTATGCAGGTAAGCATAGGACAGAAAGCAGAAATGTAACTGAAAGAAGAAAGTAGATAGTGTCAATGGCTACTGTTTTGTTAAAACATTTTTTGTCCAGATTTACTAGTTTTTTATTTACATATATTGTTTTGACAAATTGAATCAGTCAAACTTAATTGAGTTAAGGTTACTGCTTGTACAGTGAGGCAGTCTTTGATATGAACAGAAAAATTGTTCTGGACTCTAATGGTGTTTCGTGCTGTACTCTAACATGGAGATGACAATCAGACGCGAGTGGCACTACGACACTCACAGTTCTCCACCTTAAAATCAATGCAGTTAACACGCGCTGAAAACAAACCTCTTGTTACCCTTTATATGCACACCCTACACAACTTGTCAACAATTATGATATTCAAGGAAGATTTATACATAATTAATTATATATCATATTAGTTACAGTAAAAGCATTGTTAGTGATGAAAGTTAGATTATCTTAGAAACATTGATACAGCTTTACTCAAGAAAGCCAATTAATATATGTACTTACTAATATTGATTAGGCAAGTAAGCAATTAGTATATTGGAGTTTTAGATGAGAGGACGAAGAGAGATTAAATTAGAATGTTGATGTCACAGTAGGAAGGTAATACTCACAGTTGGAACACAGTTCCATCGGTATAGAATTCTCATTACCCTGAAAGAGAAGACTTTGTCAAATGGAGACATGCATAAATAGAAGTCAAATATCGCTAAAACAAGACAAATTTAAATTGTTTATGTTTTACTGAAGCATAAACTGAAATACCGGGCTCTTCTGGTATACCAGAAAAGGTGCTTTCTTCAGTTCAGTCCCCTTATTTCAAGAACTACTAAATATGCTATATATGTGTAACTTCTTTGCTTACCATTATAAACAAGTTTCTAACACTGGCTTAGTTATCAATAATAGCAATGTTTAGCAGTATGCCTTTGCGAATTAGTAATATCAATTTTCTACGGAAAAGCTCTCCCCAACCCAATCGATCTAAATAAAATTTGCTACTTTTGCTAGGGAATTTAGAGATGCGAGTCAAGATAGACAAAATAGGATCATTTATAGAATCCTACAAACCCGAGAACGCAATCGTATCGATACTATCGATATATTTAATACCTACTCATATGACACGATTTATCGATATGAATACAGAGCTGTATAGAAGAGCCTTTTATTAACTGCCTTCAAAAAAAGAGGATGTTCTCAATTCCCTATGCAGGTACATACATTTTTTTTTAGGTAGGTATGACCACATTGATCAAGCATAACTCTTAACACAGCAGTCCGATTTTGAAAAAAGGAAAATTATTGAAAGGGATATACTTCTGATCAAATAGTTTGAAGTTATATTCTTTTCTGAATTGAGAGAATTTTCTTTTCTCGATCGTGCGCTCGAAGACAAACAGTAACATTAGGCAAAATAATCACTAGATATTTTTTTTTATATATTTATAAAGTATTTTTCTAAAATGTTATATTAATGTTTTCTTATATTTTTTTTATTATTTTTTTTTATTCATCAAGATATTTGATATAAAGGATGGAAAAACCAAAAAAAATCAAAGAGGAGTTTAAAGAAGGCTCGCCGCACGACAACGCCAAAAACAACGAATGTTAAAATGACATATTTGCTTAGCTTATAGCTGATTTTTATTGCGATTGTATTATTTGTTTTTAATTGTGTCGCTTAACTTCAAACTCGGATAAATCCAATATTGTAAATTTTTAAGATTTTGGTATCAAATGAAAGGGTAAAAAAAACGCTTCAAAACTGATTTATCAGTTGTGCATAAATCCGCATGGTTCTTGAGAAATAAAACGTCAAAAGCATGATATTTTATTAAAGTCAGATAGATCCATGAGACAGTTTTTTTCAAATGTGGTTAAGTCCATGGGAGCCAATCAGCGAATTGAGTTTTTTCAACATGGCTGTCAGTCGACATAAAATCTGATACAATGGCACAGTACACTCCCGCGTTTTATCGTTTCTTTTTGTTATTTAGACAGTTTCCATGGATGATTTCATTAAAATTGTGTAAAAGTAAAGTAAAAATCTTTATTTAAGCCAATAACACTTCTTCCAAATCTTGTATTGCTGGTGGTCTTCACACTAGACGTTGAAGTCTGTATCGTAAAGACCTTAATTGATAGCTGTACAGTAATAGGGTTAGTGCACAGTTGACTTTAGTACAATATTTCCGGCAAAATAGTTATAAACATACAAATTATCCATAAAATAACATCAGCTTCATACACTTTATTTTACAAATTATCCACACGTGATATTTATATTTTAACTAAATTTGTGTTATTTACCTACATGTTTGTATGGATGATGATTGATAGTTTATGTATATTAAAGCAAAAGCGAAATTTTACAAAGAAAATATTAAATAGGTATATATTTTTAAAATATATAAACTAAATGTATGTAAAATATAAGTATATATGATCATATATAGAAATAATAAATAAATACGTATAGAATATATAAATTATGAATACATAACATATATTAATATGAGTTATCAATAAATTTAAGAAGTAATCGATAAAACTTTTTCAGAGTCATCATAGTTAAGCGTTAATAACCAATTAATAATGATGCTTTTGGCTTCAAACACTGAACTACGTTTTATATCGCACTGATTCAGGACTTTATTATATAAATATGTTTCAATAAAAGGACTAAATCTTCTTGCAAAAGTTGTACGAATAACAGGTAATTTTAGTTGGAAAACTCGTTTATGTAGCCTATGACTAAAATCAGCAGATTTCTTAAAAAGTCTGTGTGCAAAGAGAGAAATCTGAAGTATAAATAGCTGCCGAACATTTAACATTTTGGCTTCTTTGTACAGATCGTTGGTAGGATATCTAAATTTCTTTTTTAGCATAACTTTAAGAACAGATCGTTGAGCTCTCTCAATAGCAATCATAACTGTTTTTGCGGAACTTCCCCAGCTAGAGATGCAGTAGGTTAAAAGTGATTGACACAAAGCATAGTACACAATTTTTAGCGCATCCAAGTCAGCAGAATTACGTAGAAGTCGCATGATTCGAGTAACGTTACGGACCCTACCAGATAAGGTTGCAATATGTGCCTTGAAATTTAAATTGTGATCTAACGTTACACCCAAATATTTAATGGTATCAGTTCCAACTATACACTCACATGAACATGAGGAGTCTGCATACTTCAAACAATGATGTATTTTGATATCATTAAGCGAAGGCGGAGAAGATGCTTTTGTCTTATGAAAACACTTATACTTAGTTTTTTTAATATTTAAGGTTAAAAGATTGAATTGGAGCCATTGTGCAATTTGTGACATTCCTTGCTCGGCTATATTAATTAAATCTGACCAGTTTGCTCCATTATACAAAATTACGGTGTCGTCAGCATAACAGAAGATTTTAGCATTGCTAATTTTAAGATTGAGCAAATCATTAATGTATAAAATAAATAATGTAGGACCCAGTATGCTTCCTTTTTTTTTTTTTTTTTTTTTTTATTCCGAATAGGCAAGCATTTGACCGCAATCTCACCTGATGGTAAGCGACGATGCGGTCTACGGTGGAGCATGCTTGCCTAGAAGATACCTGTTCACTCTATACTTGAAGACTTCCAAATTGTAGCTCTCAGGGAACAATGACGCTGGGAGGGTGTTCCATTCCTTCGCTGTTCTTATTATAAAGGTGGACGCAAATCGCTTTGTGCGAGCATGAGGAATGTCAACCATATACGGATGCCGTGTTTCCGTACGTCTTGTTGTCCGGTAGTGGAATGGAGATGCAGGTATTAGGTTATGCAACTCCATCGCACACTCTCCGAAATGTATCCTGTAGAACACTGAAAGACTGGCAACTTTGCGACGATGTTCAAGGCTTTGGAGTCTGGTCTTCACCAAAGAATCGCAGCCTATGAGGTTTTTTGCACGTCTTTCAATGGAGTCCAAGGCTTCGAGCTGGTATTTGGCCGAACCGTCCCAGAGATGGCCGCAGTATTCCATACAAGACCGGACTTGCGCTTGATACACGTTAAGAAGCTGCCCTGGTGTGAAATACCGCCTAACCTTCCCCAGGACTCCCAACTTTTTGGCAGCTAATTTAGCCTTGGACTCAATGTACGAGCCAAAATTGAGGTCCGATGTTAGGGTAACACCCAACAGTTCAAGTTGGCTCGTCACGGGTAGAGATACATTCTGGAAAGTGGGAGTCAGATGGAACGGACTCCGCTTGGCGCTAAATAGACACGCCTAGGTCTTGGAAGCGTTGAAGCTGACCAAATTGGCATCACCCCAATCGGAGACTGCTTGCAAGGCCAAGTTCATACGCTCAACCATGGCCTCTCTAAGAGACTGGATTTGAGCTCCACTAGCTCGTGCTTCGGCAAAATATCTCTCTACAACAGTGCTGTCATCCGCGTACCCAACAACACCGGGCTTGAGGAGATCGTTGATGTGCAGCAAGAAGAGGGTTGCAGAGAGAACTGACCCCTGAGGTACCCCGGCATTAATTGCCAATTGATCAGATGAGCAGCCGTCCACGACCACTCGTATTGATCTTTCCCTCAGGAAGTCTGTTATCCAGGCACATAAGCCAGCGGGTAAGCCGTATGAGGGAAGCTTGCTAGTCAGGCTGTCGTGCCACACCCTGTCAAAGGCCTTCGAGATATCCAGAGAAACGGCAAGCGCCTCTCCGTACCGTTCTATGGCCTCGCTCCAGATGTGAATGGCATACGCAAGAAGATCCCCAGTAGACCGTTTTCGGCGAAATCCGTATTGACGGTCACTGAGGATGTCATTCGCTTCAAGGTATGCCAAGAGCCTGTGGTTTAGTACACGTTCCATACTCTTACATAGTATGGAAGTGACTGAAATGGGCCTGTAGTTAGTAGGGTCAGCACGACTGCCTCTCTTGGGCACAGGCTGCACATTAGCAAGCTTCCATGTTTTCGGCACTTGTCCAGTCACCATCGAGAGGCGAAAGAGGCGCGTCAGCACAGGAGACAACTCAGGAGCACACACTTTCAGGACTATGGCTGGTATACCATCCGGACCACTTGCTTTGTTCACGTCCAGATTACGCAGTGTTTTACGTACCTCGATCTGACGGATGCGAATTTCCGGCATAGATGCCTCGCATCTAGGTAGACACGGAGGTGCTTCGCCACCAGTATCCAGACGTGAAGATTCCGCAAAAAGAGAAGCAAACAAGTTCGCTTTCTCCTCTGCGGTGTGGGCAAGTGATTCATCAGGTTTCAGCAGTGGAGGCAGGGAGGAGCGACAGAAGTTAGCTTCAACCGATTTTGCCAGTGACCAAAAAGCTTTACTACCCGCAGGATACGAAGCAAGTTTAGCTCCTATTCGGCATATGTGGTTGAAGCGTGCCCTTCTTAAGGCCTTTTTGCAGGACTTGGCAGCCTTATTAAAAGCTCTCTTCTTATTGCGAATGTCCTTCGATTTCCGGTTTCGAGCATCAGCCCATGCAACGTATGCTTCATGTTTTTGCGCTTCAGCGCGTCTGCATTCAGCTCCGAACCATGGACGAGCTTTGCCCGACTGTGGTGAATCAGAAAATGGAATAAAATACTCCATAGCCTGACGCACCACACTCGTTACTGCATCCGCACAAACCGAGGGATCGCCAGAAGAGAAGCAAACAGGCTGCCAAGGATAAGATGCGAAAAAACTTCGCATCTCATCCCAATCTGCTGACTTGTAACGCCATACCCGCCGGTTGCCTTTAAGGCAGAGGTCGGGCGGGGAGTATACCGACACAGATTTCACCAGACAGTGGTCAGAGCTACCTAAAGGTGAAGAAACTGACACCGAGTATCGGTCTGGATCCGTTGTCAGCAGAAGGTCCAAGCAATTGGCTGTATGGCCGTCAACGTCAGGAACCCTTGTAGCTCCTTGGACTAGCTGGGTGAGATTTAACGTTAATGCTAGCTTATACGTCTCTCTCCCAGCATGGTCAGTGTTCTGGTGTGGGAACAGCCACTCCTGGTGGTGGGCGTTGAAATCCCCCAGTAACACTAACTGAGCAGAAGGGTACTGATGTTGTGCCACATCTGCCGTCGCACTTAGATAGTCCATAAGCCTGGTCGTCTCCTGATCACCGCTATGCGATCGGTAGACACTGGCATATAGAATTTTCTCTGAGCCTATGTCCACCAAAATCCACAAGACTGAGAAGCTGGAGTCTTCAAGATTACGGAGACGCCGACAACAGATGTCATCGCGAGCATATACGCATACCCCAGCTCGTGGTCTGAATTTGTGTTCCAGGACATAGCCAGGGTACGAGAGGTATGTCACGTCAGCCGGACAAGTTATCTGCGTCTCCGTGAGAAATAGAAGGTGCGGTTTTGCGGTCTCGAGGTGGTGGTGGACCGAGTTGACATTGGAGTGCAGACCTCGAATATTTGAGAGGTGCACTTGGAGCGAGAGGACGTGCATCCGCTGTGGAACCGACTTCTTATTTTTCCTGTTCTTCATGAATGTAGAGTGAAATAAGGTAGGGGGACAGCAGTGGGACGAGACGCTACCTGCCGACTCATTGGCACACAACTCCGATACCGCACGATTTGGAGACTAGTCCGGAGACCGCGGGGACGCCCGAGCCCCCCCAGAAATATCCATCGGGTCCTCTCATCCGTGCGCCCAACGGCACGATGGCGTATTCTGGGATTTTTCGCCAGATGGTGGGGCAGCCTTTCGTGTGTGGCTAGTACACTACTTGGGCCCCCTACTGTCTGCGGTCGGCCAGCGGATAACCGTGCCTCGGATCCCGCTGCTCTCCGAGACTAGTCCCCTAATACGGTTCTTTGTTCTGTGCCAACTAACATGTCATCTCTAGCAGCGCAACTGCCCCGACCTGCCCTCCTTAACGGTTGCACCGAATATCGTGCCGGAACACGGCAGAGCCGCTTGGCGGCACGGTTTTATTCGGTGGGTGGTTCAAACCACGGCCGAAGCCTACCACCACCATAGCTTCCTTGAGGAACGCCAAACTTTATGCCTTGCAAGTCACTATAATAATGGCCTACTCTAACACATTGTTTCCGTTCCAGTAAGTAACTCATAAACCACTGTAACGAAACTCCTCTGATTCCAGCGATTTCAAGTTTTCTTGTCAATACTGGAATGGAAACGGTGTCAAAGGCCTTAGCCAGATCCAAGAAAACTCCAATACAGGCCTTATTTTGATCCAAGTACGATGAAATAGTAGATATTAATAGTGATACAGCATCATTAGTGGATGTCCCTTGTCGGAAGCCAAATTGACGCGAGGAAAGAAGATTTTGTGATTCTAAATATTAAACCAATCTTTTATTCATTATCTTTTCTAGGAGTTTTGAGAAAACTCCTAACAAAGATATGGGCCTATAATTATCTGGAATACTCCTATTACCACTTTTATAAATGGGGCATACCGATGCCTTTTTCCACGCTAGAGGGAATACTCCAGTAGTGAAACTAAGGTTAAATATTGATGATAATGGTTCCACAATAAAATCTTTAATTTGTTTAATTAGAGAATTATCAAGATTGTCCATACCTGGAGCTTTATCATTACGGAGTTGTATTATAAGTTGCTCAACTTCAGCAGTACATGTTGGATGCATAAAAAAGGAGCCTGTTGTACCCTGTAATCTATTGAGTGATGCTAATTCTTCCTCAGTTTTATTTAGTCTCTCTAGAATATTATTTGCTAGTTTTTGTCCAATTGTTGAAAAATGTGAGTTACAGATGTTAAGCGATTGTTTTTGATTATTGGTGTTTGGGATATTTAATAAGTCTATTGGTTCTTTTTTCTGTAATGGCATGTGACATATTCCCTTGATTACCTTCCATATTTTTTTCTGATTTCCTTTGCTACTGTGTAATTCACTGTTTTCATATTGAGTTTTTAGTTTGCGTAAGAGTTTATTACAGTAATTGCGATACTGTTTGTATGTTACTTGCAGTATGACATTTTCTTTACTTTTCTTAGCACGGCAATGAAGTCTGTCCCTATGTTTCATACAGCGTATAAGCCCTGGAGTGATCCAAGGCTTAATATTATATTTAGACCTACTAATTGTAACTTTTTTTGTGAATTTATTTATAATTGTAGTGATTTTTTCTGTAAAAAGATTTACTGCTATATTAACATCTTTAGCATTAAACACATCAGACCAGTCAACATTAGCTAAATCTGTTTTAATACCTTCTACGTTTCTTCGAAAAACAACGCGTTGCAAATTATTAGAACCTTGCGGGTTCAATGCCAAGCCAACTATGGTGATGTTGTGATCCGTAATGTCTGATTTACATGAAATCCCTATGCAGTTTCTGGTCGATTTAACAAATATATGATCGAGACATGACCCATACCCAGCAGGTACAGTAATAGCTGGAAGAAGTCCATATTCCGCGTTTAGGCACAAGTAGCTGGTATTTAAATTGTTCAAATTATTTGGTAATATATTAATGTTGATGTCTCCTGCCATCACTAGCTGGGGACTAGCCTTGTATTTGTCAAAATGAGTATCCAAGTCAGACATAAATAAGTCTAGGTTTCGAAAGGAAGGTGAACGGTATATCGCGAATATTGTGATGGTTTTCGGTATATCAACAATTAAACAATCTGCTTCCTTAAAATTCGGTTCATAAACTAGTGGGCTCAATGAATTTCTTACATACACGACAACCCCACTGTTTTGGTTTATTATTTTATTAGTCCTGTAGGTATTAAGGGAATAATTGAAAATTCATCAATACGACATTCGGTTAAAATAATAATATCAAACAAAGTGCTTGAACGATTTAAGCCAATCAAAAATTTGTCAAAATTTTTTGAGATACTTCTTATATTAAAACTCAAGATTTTCATTTTGTACTCAGCAGTAAGCAAAGTCTTACAGTATTCTATTTCATCGATGTCGTGGCAAACAATATTGATTGCATCTAAATTATCTTCGTTAGCATCCATCATTGTGAAATAAATTTAAAAAAAATGCATTTTTATATATTCTGAAGAAAGAGTTATTAGCACCGACACCGCATGATACTTTTGTTGCTGATTGTAATACGACCGAAATAAAATTGTAGTTTTTTGTGAATTTGTGATTGGAGTAACCAAATATTAAGTTTTTGTAATATATGCGTAGATATATATATATGCGTGCAAAAATATATATATATATAATAAAATATATGTAGTATAAATGTAATAAATATATATATTAATATGTACTATAACATGAAAGGGTATATCCGAGATATTTACAAATAGTTGCAGAGTACATCCGCAGTACTGCTTAAGAAGTAGGCACCATTGTTTCCTCCGAGAAAATGTGGACGAGGTCTTCATGTGTCCGTATTTGTTGCGCTGGTTTGCCCTCACGTTGTCGTACATATATGCCACATTGACTGCACCAACAATGAGCAAAACCTCGCTGTTTAGAGGTATTTCGAGCGTCGCGAAACAACTGCCGGTTGATTTTAGTAAGCCGCTCATTGAAAAATATTTTTGTGACCGGTCCGGCAATATCTAGGTCGGCGTTAGATAAATTTCGCCTCGATTTAGATGCTTTCAAAAATATGTCTCGTTTTGTCCTGCGAATCAAACGAACTACAATGGAGCGAGGAAGCTGGATGCCATCAGAACGTTCGGGGAGCTTAGATCCTTTAGTGCGACGAGGACCCACACGCGTCACCCAATCTATATCGTGGTCATTTAGTTCCATGCCAATTTTTTGCGCAACCACAAGTATTGTGTGAATCAGGTTTTCGTTCATAGTTTCAGGAACGCCGGCAATTTCAATTTCGTTTCTCAGATGATTCTGAG
The DNA here is from genome assembly GCA_963854805.1 of Plagodis dolabraria. Lineage (NCBI taxonomy): Eukaryota > Metazoa > Arthropoda > Insecta > Lepidoptera > Geometridae > Plagodis > Plagodis dolabraria. Next base: position 987,879 of record OY978453.1, on the reverse strand, counting down.
CTTGGGTGTTCAGCTCAGCATGCAGTTGATTCACAGTGGCGTGGAGGGCAACAATTTGCTGTTCATTCCCCTCCAATCGGACTACGCGGGTATTTGTAGCAGCTATAGAAGACGTTAAGTCATCCAAACGATCGTGACATCGAGATAATGAAGAGGTGGCATCCTCTAGTCTTTGCTTAAGTGCCGATATTTCCTGAGTCAGAAGCCTGATTTCCGATGTTAGTTCGCTTACTTCAATTCCTGGTGGGACAGCTGTGGCAGATCCCGTCGATGATGCTGAGTTCGTCTTCTTACGAGTGGTGACGTTAAGCGAGTGGTAGTTAGAACGTATCGGCGTGGTACTATTGTCGCCTTTTTTCTTCTTTTCTTGCGTACAACACGCTGGGCACTTCCAATTTTGGGTATCAGCAGATAAACAAGATACATTGGCACATAATGCACAAAAGGATTTCCCACAAGATGACATACTACATGTATAATGAACTTCGTTGTTTGAAGTAGCAAGGCAGCCTTCGCAATACATTATTGGTAAAGGGTATAACATAGTGATATGTTGGTAGTTTAGGTAAAATAAATGTATTGTCTTCACTGATGCAGCAGGATAATCCACAGGTGGTTGACGCGTCTACACGGACTGTGATCTTTGGCGCGCAAGCAATATGGCTGTGTCGTGCGTCACTGTACCAGTTTGCACGCTATAATCACCCGTACGCTCAATGCTGAACCGCGGGAGTCCCTTGCACTTACTTGTAGCTGCGCTCTCGGTGGAGACCCTCGTGTCGATGACAATTGGAACTTTTCTTGGTTAAAATATCTTACATCTGAAGTTCCGACGACAAATTTTAACCACGTATGTTCAAGGATGCACTAAACAACGATATCTCAAAGTTTTGACTGTAATCCGGTTTGATTTTAATAGCAAAATATAATTATTTGCGGGAGATTGAATAGTTTTACAGTCAACCGGGCGTCAAAGAATGTGACGTCACAAAGTAAAGCCCGCAAGCGACCTTACATAAAACTTCGCCATAAGAAAGAGGAAAGAGCGAAAATTCGGTAAGTATGAAATTCCTATACCTATGCATCGTTAGGAATCCTGAGTTGGCCCTAGTGTTGTGCTCACCATCATTGATTAATATTGTTTTGTATTTCTTCTGTTACAGAATAATTCGGATATAAATGTATGAAAGGATATTATTGCATAGCACAGAAACTTTCCGATCAGATTTGTATAGGTATATAGGATCAAATGTAAGTTTTACAATTTAAGTGCCGTGTGGAGTCGCCTCGATATGTTTGCAATTTTGCTTCCTTTGCATCTGCGTTTTATTATCTCACTTAATAAATGTGAATGTCTGGATGTTTGGATGTTTGTTCCTCTATAACTCCATAACCACGAAACCGATTTGGCTAAAATTTAAAACATAAGATAATGGCCGGAATACGGCAAAAGCTACTTTAATGCCAGAAAATATTAGGTTCCTGTGGGAGTATCTAAAACTGTAAGTCAACGTAAAAGAAGTCCATATACGTGCTGAGATGTCTTACTATTCTGATGTAGGTATTCTTATGTATACGAAATTGACATTCTCATTTATTTATTATATGTAAATTTATATCTACTTCATAAGAAATTACTGGAATTTTACTTACTAGGTTTTACGTTTGTTATTATGCTGATCTTTTTTTAAACAATTATATTTCATTGATATAATTTTAGATGTAGAAAATAACAAAAAACGCGGTCGATTTATCAAAAATTTTAGTCCACAGAGACTGCTAATTGGAGTTCCAGTTCATGAACTAAAACTTTTTTTTAAAACTAATTGATGTTCGCAAATTGCTACAAACGCTCTGTGGCCAAGACTAGGCAACGTTAATTAAACAACGGTGCAATTAAATCATTATAAAAAAAGTGCTTAACATTGAGAATGTGATAGGGCGGTCAATGCACGAAGAAGAAATTGTTGAAGATGAAACAGAAGAAATATTGAATTTTATTTAATTATTGAATATTATTAAATTAGTTACTATTTCTAAAATAAAACTACATTTCCTTATTTTGTTTATATTAATTTTAGTTTCATTCAGTTACTTATTACAAATTTTACTGTTGATGGTATGCCATGATTTTGCCACTACCACATCCCTAGTTCTAATCGTATTTTATCAAATCTACATAAATCCAGACCTAATAAATCAAAACTCTATAAATCCACACTGAGTTTTCTCAATGATAGATAAATTGCATTCCATTTTATGAAATGAAGATAAATCCAATCTAAATATTTAATTTTTGCAATAATTAATGGTTTTATTGCTGTATTTGCTGAACAGAGTCGTTTTCTTCAATACTGTTACGGTAATAAAATATATAATGCCATTTGAATAATCGAATTAACTTTGATCACTTTTTCTTAAATATCTCCGAACAGTGTAGAGTGGATTTATCCGAGTTAGAAGTTAAGCGACACAATTATAGAAACATAGTATTTTTTTACAATTGGTTGTGGCTAGGAGGTAAATCGTTCTAATCCATAAATAATACTTGAACACAAATTATGAATACGTTATATTATCATTTTTAATATTTTACATGGACTTGATAATATTTTCTAATTACCGTTGCATTAACTATTAAATATATCTAATTACCACACTCATAAAAAATTAAGTCTCATTAACTAGAAAACCACCACTAATAGTTAAATGCCAAATTAATTATTGATTTTGTATCTTTGTTGTGTTTCGTATTTTGGTGTGTTTAAGACAAATAGTAAAAATAAAAAAGGTACGTTAATTAGGCGAAGAACGCCGAATTGGAGAATGACCGTTAGGTGTTCCGTAAACGATCAAACATGTTGGATTTGTGGCAACAAGCACCACCACACGCACACACACATACATGCACTTATGCGCAGGAGAGTGAGGGAGAGGTCACCTCGATCGCGGAAGGGAATACTTGTTTGTTACTCCCTTCACTGTCCACCACCCGCTGTGACCCGTGACCCACAAATTCCCCCATCCTCTCGCGCGCACGCACCTTTGAACTCCTTCTTGATTAAGTCATTATGTGTTAAGAGCGTAGCGTCGAACATTGTGTGTACCTTATCACCATACTATGTTGTGATCCAGAATACAACTACGTGAAAACGGACTCTGTTGTTTCATTCCCGGTTACCTCATAGCATAGAGAAAAATACTATTTTTTCTCTATGCTCATAGGTACCTTCATACAAGACGTCCCGCACATATCATACACCTTAGATTGTTATGTTTTTGCTTTGAAAGTCAATGGCATCTTAAAAAAAATACCGTTAAATTAGTAATTCTGTAATTGATAAATATCTCGATTTAAGGGTTCCTAAGAAATTTTTCAGGTTATATTTTTCTCATACTTTTAACCATTCTCTACTTCATCGTCTTATTTTTTTATTACACAGTGATAGAGTTACAGTCAAAAATGCTTTATATGTATTATGTTAAGTTTATATAAGACAATGTAGCGCCTGACTCAGTCGATAAAGAGGATTGTTCATTTTGGCTTTGTGTGAACAAGGTGCCTGAAAAGAAGTAAATTTGTCAAAAAAACATATTGTATTAAAAATTAATTTGTGTGCTTTACCTATGGTTCGTTTTAGTAAATTTGTTTAAAAATCATATTGTATTTAAAATTAATTTGTGTGCTTTACCTTTGTTTCAACCTAAACCTATTCAAAATAAGTAATAAAAGTCACACATCAATAAAAGTTGTCTGATAATATCCGCAAATACATCGGTCTTTCACAATACAGTGTTGCCAACCACTAAATTCGGCCTTTCTTCTTCGTGTCGACGATTCACGATTTAGATGGATTGCTGCCAGTACTGGGCTGTAGCCATCCCAAGGGTGTTGGCCTCGTATAATTAGATTTTTTTATTAACATATTATATTATTCAGTGTAGTTACTTTATTCGTCATTTTGAAATGTTGCCAATTGTAGTGTTTTTTTTTTACTTATTATGGTCAAGCTGTACGCAATGTATCGTATAATGTACACGAAGCATCCTCAGGAGGTCTTGACTCTGCGAGCACACGATCGATAATGAATGATCGTCACGATCGTAAATATTAAATATGGATTTCCGCAAAGTAACGCCTGAATCTATTCATAGTGAAGGTACTAACTGCATAATAAAATAACCTTTAGATATCACTTTTATCTTGCTTTCATGACTTATTTGACAATATTAAAATTATGTTCTTTAAGGCTCAAGTTCAAATAAGCAACTCCGCTGCACCTAATCATAATAGGTTATGATAACGTTTTAAAACATGATTACCAAAGTAATATGTAGTGGAGCTATTGAAAACATGGAAGGACTTTAGAATCAGTATACATATATATCTACTATAGGAAGAGGTGGAGGGAGGTGAGGGGGTTTGTAGCATCCCCCGGAGGGGTGGGGGGTGCCGGAAAACATTTTGTTTAAATAATAATAATTTAAAAAATATGTTTATACTTACCTACATACACTGAAAGGTAACTTATATCTAACTAAAGTAGATATGGTATATGTTAGTACATTTATTATGTATTCTGGTTAGGGGGAGAGAGGGCGTAATATTCCCCACGGAAGGGGATTACAGAAACCAAGATTTTTAATACTAATGAAATTTCTCAAAATTAGCTTCTTCTTCATGAAAATAATTAGTGACAAATCATAAGCACGAAAACATCATCAAAAAAGGTACTCGCTACGCCTTCCCAGCTTCGGCTTTGGGACGCCTTTGGCGTCCAGCCTCCGCCGCTCCGGCTTCGCTTCGTCCGCTGTTCCTCGCCGCGAGTAGACTAGCGCCGCTCCCCCTCCGCGCGTCCGGCTTATAAAAATACTCTAGGGGTAGGGCAGACCAGACTGCTTGGAAGGTGGGTGCTCCGATTCGGTTCTGTCAGACCATACGACCTTCTCTAAGCCACCTGAATAATTCGCGGTATTTTGAATCCATTAGGCTATGCCATGTACTTAGTAGAAGTGCAAAATACACAAATAATCAAAGTTAAAATTAAAACTTCATTAATTTATTTATCAAAAACTTATGATTTCCGGGAAATCAAATTTCGCGTGATTATTTAAAATAACTATATCTATCTGTTATAAAAGAATGAAGGTAGGTACATTGTGGTGTATACCGATTCTAAAGACAAGCCGAAAACATTTTTGTATTGGTTGATATATTACTTACACATTATTAATTGTATGTCTTTTTCAGGTTAACCATTAATTGCTCTATAATAAATTGTTCCTTGGCCACGTAACAAATGAAATAAAGTGCCTTTCACAGGATTAGTTTGATTATCTCACAGATTTTCTACATAAAATAAGATGATGTGAATTTTTAAATGAAAATGTTACTTTTTGAGCTGTCTCATGTTAGTTTTGGCTACAGGCCACTGGCAACACTGGTTGCACCACAACTGCATTGGACTCCTATGTCAGAGTAACCCAATTTGGTCATATTAAAGCGGCAGCGACCCACTTGAGTCCGGAGTCGGTTTACGGCCAATAGCTAATGCCTGTTTTTGATATGTGAGGTGTCGTATTTTAAAAACTAGATAGACCGTATCTAGTGCATACTACCTACAAACTGTGCTATAAGCGTCCATATGTAAACAAAACGCTCGTCGAATTCAAGTTCAAGTGGCAAGATCTGGCACACTCAGAGTGAAGCTGAAGGCAGAACGCGAAATCAATGTGAAAACCAGCCTTAAGGCTCTTATATAGCTGCACTGACGTTAAAATGGGTTCTACACGGTGAACCACCCCCACACTGGAAGATTTAGTGGGTGTATTATACGTGTGTGTCACGCCTACCGACCGTGTGGAACGCGCTAGCAGTTTTACTAACCATCCCTCACCATCCGACACTGTTGTGAGGAATGGTTAGCCAACGGAGTAGAACCCCCTTGAGAAGGTGTAGGTACTGTAGGAACCTTAACGGAACTCTAAAAAGATATCAGTGACCAGATATTAATGTCAATGTCAAACGATAGTCAGCTGATAGCAGTCAACTTCAAATTGGACATCTCTCACGTCTTTCCTTGCTTCTCTCCGTCCCGCACCCTCCCTCCCCTTCCCCTCTCTTTCCGAAACCAACCATGGCGGCCGGGGTAGGTTAAATTTTTATCGTGAAATATCTCGATAATCGGGGTTTTTTTCATGTGATTTACTTAAATATTAAATTCAATATGTATCTCCATAATGTTTCTTGTATTTATTTCCGTAGGTACTTTATACTTATCCGGAGAACTTCCGTGCCTACAAGGCGTTGATTGCCGCACAATACTCCGGGGCCGACGTGAAAGTAGCCCCTAGTTTCGTATTCGGTGAAACCAACAAGTCGGAGGAGTTTCTGAAGAAGTTCCCGGCGGGTAAAGTGAGTGTCTTAGGAAGACTATTTGTGCGTTGTAAATGCAGTGCCTAAGTTGGCAGATGTTGTGAAGGTGACGTGTAAAATTGTGTTGTATTGTAGGTGCCTGCCTACGAAAGTGCCGATGGAAAGGTCCTCCTATCTGAGAGCAACGCTATCGCATACTATGGTAAGATTTCACGTTCTGGTAAACTTGACATTGATTTCTCAGCACGATAACCTTCAAGCTAGTATATGAAATAACTGACAAGTTAGTACATATATGTAATAACTGATTAAATTCACCTGTAGAAGATTGCAGTACAATGAAACGATTCAATGATCTTGTTGAATTCATCATTTTCACTATGATCCATCAAAATTTTTGCTAATCAGCTGACAGATGTGGGCTTCTGTTTGTTCATAGACCCTTTTACATTTTTACCTGAAAGTGTACTCTTAAGTCGCCACTTTTTTATATTAACCAGCCTTTTTATATATCTATAGTAACTGTAAGCAGTATTTGTACGGATTTTCACAAAACATCTAAAAATAAACATATGCCTAATCTGTGTTCTCTAACTATACTCAGTTCTATCTCAGTTTATCTGGGTGGTATGTACCAATAGTCTGAAAAGACTTGTTGCTACAGATACTTTACAGAAACAATCCAATATCTATGAACATCATTTACTAGTTAAATACAAAATTTATATGACAAACTTTGGATGCAATAAGCACAAGGCAGAGTAGGCTAGTAAAAGCTAAGGGCACATGCCTAGGGTACATACCCAGTTACTTAATTACCATGACCACTCTTTGTTTCTGCAAAGCAGCTATGAATAGCTGTCTTAAATCAAAATCAGTTTGAAGTAAGGTGAGGCTCTGCTGAGCTGTCCAATTACACTTAAAATCATATAAATATTACTAAGACACTGTTATTCAATCATCAGTTAGAATTTATCTGACTGATAAAATGTTAACCAATTAAATTTAAAACCAATGCACTTTGCTTTTAACTCATTTGGACTCTTGTTAATTTGTGTGTTTCAACCTACAGTATAATGACAGTCATAGAACCAATTACTAGTTGGATGTATTGTCCAATATTTATATACTTGCTAAACTACATCTACACCAGTGGAAACTATTAATTGTAAAAAGAGTGTATCTTGTACTGTAATTATGAAAGACATCCAGTACAAGGTATGTACAGATTTATGTGTAGGAATTGTTTAATACCATGATATGAAACAATTCTGGGTGTCATTACACCTCACATATCAAGTACGGGCATTAGCTATTGGTCTTTCTTATACTGCTAATTATGATTTAAATCAGTGTGTTTTCTTTTTAAATAGTTCCTAAATGTTGATAGTTTGTTGATTGAGTAAAATACATCAACAATAGAATTACAAGCCACTATGTGATGTTTAGATAAATAATCAATTTAGTTAATTTTATGTTCCGTATTCTACCTAAGATTGTGATATAAAAATATTATGGTAATAAATATTATTGTGAGATAATAAATATTCTGGATCCATAGAATAAAAATTGCTTCATATATTTAAGGTGGCTGCTGTCAATATATCATCAGTCACAGAGTTGACAGGGTGTGTTGTCCCATTCTGAAAACTGATGTCTATTGTGATGTGGACACTACAAACAGGGAGAACCTTTGAAAATAACAAAAAAATGTAAACCATCTAAAATCAATGATAATTTTTTTTTTTTTTTTTTATGCCTGATAGGTTAGCCTTTGACCACTATCTCACCTGATGGTAAGTGATGATGTGGTCGAGGATGCTGTTCAGACTAACCTAGAGTAACTGGCTCTCAAGGACAGCTGCCGGAACACACCGTTAGGTGCTCGGCGACAGATTTTCAACTTGAGGGTGGTAGCTAGCCAGGCGGGCATTTGCAAAGTGCCCTACCACCATGCTGTAACGACTGCTATCCTAAGACAACAACTGGGACCGACGCCTTAACGTGCCCTCCGAAGCACGGAAGCGCTCAGTAGTAATGTCACCAGCGGTCACCCATCCAAGTCATGACCGCGGCGGACGTTGCTTAACTTTGCTGATCGAATCAGAATGGCTATGCAAACTTGGCTACGAGCGCTTCGAAATTATTATTACTAATTAATTTGTGTAGATGCAATTACTTTGCAACACTACAATGGTAGGCGCAATGTAAGATGAATGCTAGCAGAATTGTGAGTATTTGCAATAAATCTCCATAATTTATGTAATATTTCCAGTGGCAGATGTCACCCTCCGTGGCGGGGACCTGGCTACACAGGCTCGAGTTTGGCAGTGGGCATCCTGGGCTGACAGTGAGCTCCTGCCTGCTTCTTGTGCATGGGTGTTCCCCTACCTTGGTATAATGCAGTTCAACAAACAGGTATACTATTGATTTGCTTTTTGTTTTTTTGCATTCCATAACAATAAATAAATTGTGGTGTCATTTACATTAGAGGGGATAGGGGCTCTACCTTGACGCTTCTTTGCTATTGCTGTAAAAGTAGTACATGGTACTCCTTAGTGCGAAAACCAGGCTATATCACTTTTACAGCAATAGCAAAGAAGCGTCAAGGTAGAGCCCCTATCCCCTCTAATGTAAATGACCATATAGCAGTTTGAGGTGAAATAAGTAGAGTCCAATATACTAACTACTTTTAGAAAAAATCTTGAATTGATCAAGTTGAACTTTTCTTAGAAAACTATCGCGAGTTTTGTCCATTATGACTAAATAAGCACCCGGCTGGGACTCACGTTATGTTTACCGGATAGATTCCGACCAGTTTCGGGCTATATTGTAGCCCTTCGTCTGGGAGTCACGGTTGCGCGAGGCGGCGAGCGCGGGCCTCAGCACGTAACTGACGTAACGATGGCGCTGTCTTTCCCGGCTCAGCTGCACTTGTCAAATTGTCCAATATGTCATTAGCTATGTGTTAAAAACGTGGATACCGTTCGATCGGCGGTAGCGAAGCACGCTCACATCCCAGGGTCTAATCATTTTGTGCGCTTCGATAAAGCATCCGTCCTTGCGAAAGAGAAGTTTTTCGTTCCACGTAAGATACGGGAGGCAATCGAAATATGCCGTCACCCTAATTTCAACCGGGATTGTGGGTGGAATATACCGCCGGCATGGAAAACAGTTTTAAAGATAGGTGACACCAATAGCGTGGATACGGTACATGTGGACAAGGAAATTGACACGATTAGTGTGGTGTGTCTACAGCCCCACACGGCACATAACAGTGACTGTGACAGTGTAGCTAATGACATATTGGACAATTTGACAAGTGCAGCTGAGCCGGGAAAGACAGCGCCATCGTTACGTCAGTTACGTGCTGAGGCCCGCGCTCGCCGCCTCGCGCAACCGTGACTCCCAGACGAAGGGCTACAATATAGCCCGAAACTGGTTGGAATCTATCCGGTAAACATAACGTGAGTCCCAGCCGGGTGCTTATTTAGTCATAAGTTGAACTTTACATGCACAGTAAATATGCCGTCAATAATAAACATAATAAGCTGAAGATTTTCTCTATTATGACACATGGCCGAAAGAAAGAGCCACTCTCCATGTTTGATTGATGACATTAATATCCAGTTTTTGGAATAAAAATCATTAAAATCCAATTACTGGAATGTTCATCAAACTGAATACTGGAATCCACTTTTCGAAACTGACTAAAAATATTAAAACTATTATTATTGCTCATAATTGAAATAATCCACTCAATTCCTAATACCATAACTTCAATTCCAACTTTTTAATTTAATGGCCTCTGCAGCATTGCCACATAATCGCTAATGTTACTTAGGTTGAGTAGAAAATAGACTAGAAATTATGGAGATTGGTCAGTGACAGGAAGAATGATTTGTGTTTTCAGCCAAGAATATAAAACAGTTGTAGGTGCAAGTTAATGTATAGAGCTTCAATAGAAAAATAATGAATGTAATGCGTTGTACAGAATGTAGAGCGCGCGAGGCAGGACCTCCTGTCGGCGCTGCAGGTGCTGGACTCGCACCTCGCCACGCGCACCTTCCTCGTCACCGAGAGGGTCTCGCTCGCCGACATTGTTGTCTTCTCCACACTACTCCATGCTTTCCAGGTAAATACATTTTTTGGCTAGTTGGAATGTTTATCTAAATTACCTGAGATTTCTAAATAACTTGTATACATTAAATTTTAGTGTGAAATTTGTAATGAAGCAGTTTGTTAGTAAATATGTAATCTAACTGATAACTTCTTTTCAATCATTAGACTGTGATAAAGAATATCCTCTTAATAAGCAAAAATGTTTCAACCCACACACTCATTTAGTGCAACAATGTGGCACACTGAACTGCTTCATAAAATGTTTCAACCCACACACTCATTTAGTGCAATAATGTGGCACACTGAACTGCTGCATAAAATGTTTCAACCCACACACTCATTTAGTGCAATAATGTGGCACACTGAACTGCTGCATAAAATGTTTCAACCCACACACTCATTTAGTGCAATAATGTGGCACACTGAACTGCTTCATAAAATGCTTCAACCCACACACCACATTGTTGCACTAAATAGTGCAACAATGTGGCACACTAAACTGCTTCATAAAATTTTTCAACCCACACACTCATTTAGTGCAACAATGTGGCACACTGAACTGCTTCATAAAATGTTTCAACCCACACACTCATTTAGTGCAATAATGTGGCACACTAAACTGCTTCATAAAATGTTTCAACCCACACACCACATTGTTGCACTAAATAGTGCAACAATGTGGCACACTGAACTGCTTCATAAAATTTTTCAACCCACACACTCATTTAGTGCAACAATGTGGCACACTGAACTGCTTCATAAAATGTTTCAACCCACACACTCATTTAGTGCAATAATGTGGCACACTGAACTGCTTCATAAAATGTTTCAACCCACACACTCATTTAGTGCAATAATGTGGCACACTAAACTGCTTCATAAAATGTTTCAACCCACACACCACATTGTTGCACTAAATAGTGCAACAATGTGGCACACTGAACTGCTTCATAAAATGTTTCAACCCACACACTCATTTAGTGCAATAATGTGGCACACTGAACTGCTTCATAAAATGTTTCAACCCACACACTCATTTAGTGCAATAATGTGGCACACTGAACTGCTTCATAAAATGTTTCAACCCACACACTCATTTAGTGCAACAATGTGGCACACTGAACTGCTTCATAAAATGTTTCAACCCACACACTCATTTAGTGCAACAATGTGGCACACTGAACTGCTTCATAAAATGTTTCAACCCACACACTCATTTAGTGCAATAATGTGGCACACTGAACTGCTTCATAAAATGTTTCAACCCACACACTCATTTAGTGCAATAATGTGGCACACTGAACTGCTGCATAAAATGTTTCAACCCACACACTCATTTAGTGCAATAATGTGGCACACTGAACTGCTTCATAAAATGTTTCAACCCACACACTCATTTAGTGCAACAATGTGGCACACTGAACTGCTTCATAAAATGTTTCAACCCACACACTCATTTAGTGCAATAATGTGGCACACTAAACTGCTTCATAAAATGTTTCAACCCACACACCACATTGTTGCACTAAATAGTGCAACAATGTGGCACACTGAACTGCTTCATAAAATTTTTCAACCCACACACTCATTTAGTGCAACAATGTGGCACACTGAACTGCTTCATAAAATGTTTCAACCCACACACTCATTTAGTGCAATAATGTGGCACACTGAACTGCTTCATAAAATGTTTCAACCCACACACTCATTTAGTGCAATAATGTGGCACACTGAACTGCTGCATAAAATGTTTCAACCCACACACTCATTTAGTGCAATAATGTGGCACACTGAACTGCTTCATAAAATGTTTCAACCCACACACCACATTGTTGCACTAAATAGTGCAACTGAGATGATGATGATACAGTTACATAGTTTTTTTTTTTTTTTTTTTTTTTATGCCTGATAGGTTAGCCTTTGACCACTATCTCACCTGATGGTAAGTGATGATGTGGTCGAAGATGCTGCTGCATCTGCTATATAGATTGTTGCCTAGTATAGTGCTATTATGTCTTTACCGCTAAGTATCACCTGAAGTTGATATCGTCCAGTTGTGAATTAAATGCTATTTAATTCACAACTGGACGATATCAACTTTGGTTTCTATGATGCGCATGGGTTAAGCTATAATACATTCTATGCAAAATTTTAGTTTCAACTGCAATTGAGTCTTTCAGAATACGATGTGGGTATTAGCAATAACCAATATTGCCCCAGCCTTGATCATAAAATACCATAGTTACTGTCTGATGTAAATGAAGGAAGTTTTACTTTCTACTGTAATATTGAATAATGTGAATTTTGGGTAGCATTAATTATACTATACACAACTAAATTGTATTGGCTGCCTCGCAGAATACACAATGTACATTCACTTTTTAATAAATTTGAAGACATAGTAATTAAATAGATATGAATGCTAAATGCCCAAGAAACAAAATATCTGTATTATATAATGTTGTAATTCTAAATATCTAAGTTTTAAAATGTTTGTATCTAGAAATACATAGCTAAAAGACATATATGCTAAACTTTTTAGTAATTTAACATCTGGATCTAAAAATTCCATAGTTACTCAATAGAAATAAAAGCTAAAGATCCTACTAGCAAAATGTCTTAGTTTGTTGATATGGATAGGTCTCTTAAAAGGAAATTATTTTTGTCTTATAATTCAACAAAGCATTATGACTAATGATACTGGCTCCTACAATTGAATATTAATATTAACTCATTGGTCTTTTTTCGTGTTAACTCACACTTTAATTCTTCTATATTCCAGCATGTACTAGACCCGTCCGTCCGTTCGTCTCTAGTGAATGTGCAGCGGTGGTTCCTGACCATTGCCAACCAGCCTAAGGTGAAGGCTGTGGTCGGAGAGGTGGTCCTTGCCTCTGCCGCTCCTGTATTTGATCCCAAAAAGTATGCTGAGCTCACACAGAACAAGAAGGTAAAGGACAAAAAGCATTAATAAAAAAAACGAAGTAGACAATAATATAATAATAATATAGCCAAAGCTCTGCTGAATTGCTTGAATCTTTTGTAGTGCAAGTAGGGGTAGCAATAGATTTTGGATTTTTCACTTGATAAATAAATAAAAAGATGTATCTAACTACAAGAAGAATCATCAGAAATTATATAAATACTCATTAGTTATGTATTGTCGAAATAAAATGTATTGATGTATATTATTTATGTTTATTTTGTTCATTATAAATAGTTGTTATACTACAGTTTAGTCAGAATGTATGAAAAGCTTGAGGGAATCATACGATTATTTCATAAATGTTCAAATAAAGTTGACAATACTTTTATCTCATTTTTCTTTGATAAACTAACATGTCTTGCGAGTCACTACCCTACATCAGTACTAATATTATAAATGCGAAAGTAACTCTGTCTGTCTGTCTGTCTGTCTGTCTGTTACGCTTTCACGCCAAAACTACTGGACCGATTTGAATGAAATTTGGTATGGAGATAGTTTGAGACCCGGGAAAAAACATAGGATAGTTTTTATCCGACTGCGCAAAAAGAGGTTCATGTTTTCGCGCGATAACCGACATACGCGCGGGCGGAGCCGCGCCCGGAAAGCTAGTATGACATAATACAACTATAACATAGTTTATTATATTTTATCCATTGTTGCACTTACAAATGTCTATTGCATTTCAAAAGTACAAAAATAATTTTACTAAGAATTGAAACAATTTCAGATAAATTTATTTTATGCATATTCAGTTTGTATTTCAAACCTATAACAAATATATTTATTTTAAATTTTCGGTCATATATTGTAATAGTACATTATCTTCAAAGAGCCGTAAATTATTTCAATTAGGGTAAAGACTATATTAAATAAAACTATGGAAATTGTATATCTTTTTTTCTATCTTCTAAAATATTATACATATTATATAGCAGATTCTTAAAAGACAAGCCAATGGTAATCTCACCTAAAATAAGGAGATTATTATCAGATCCATTTATATATCCTCTTTACCAAGTGCACATAAACAACATTGAAAAAGTACAAAAAAATATTATGTACCATGTAACATACAGGGATAACTTGTCCCATTTATTACATTCCTACAAATCTCGGCTTAACCACTATAATGTCATTTCTCTCGAAAAACGCCGTAAAATGACAGACATTCTGATGCTTTTCAAGCTTATGAATAACTTAGTCGATTGTCCAGAACTCGCTGCCAAGTTTTTGCTTAAAGTTCCGCGTCCTGGTAGCCGCCTATTGGTTAGAAAAACTTTTAGTCTACCAATTTGTAATACTAATATGTTAAAGCACTCGCCGGTTTATCGTATGTGTGAAAGTTACGATACCGTTAAGCAAGCTTTCGATATTTTTCACCGTGGTTCGCTTTCCTCGGTGAAATGTATTTTAAATAGATCACTTAAATTATTTGTTTCATTAATTATTCTAAATCATTATCTCTTTGCACCGGATTTGAAATAGAAAGTTTCAACAATACCCTTGGTATTGTTTGCTGGTTGCTTATTACTATGTAATTAGTTTGAAGAATTTGATGTAATACACATGCTAGGTCCACATCAAGAAGGAAGTATATATTCCAGAGTTTATTTTATATTAGTTTAAATTATGTAAGCTACGATGTATTTCCAGTTTTGTGGTCTTTCCAATAAAAAAAAATATATATATATATATATGTACTAAAACTTCCTTAGATTCTTTAAATAAGGTAAATTATTAAAGCATTAGAAAACTTTGTGCTATGGGGAACTGACTAGTGCGCCACCCTTAGTGAAATGTTTTTAAAATAAACAATACAAACATTAATATTTATTAAAGTACTCTTGTTGCATGCATGTTAAGTGTATCAACATTTTAATGCCATAAAATAAAATCAGTTAGAGGTAGTAGAGAAAGCCATACCAATATATAAACAATAAAATATGAATTATGATCACTTGGATAGTCAAATTCCAGTCACACCAATATTTTGGAGGAACGCGCTTTCGCGATTAGTCCCATTTTTTCCTACAGACCAGTAAGGTCTGACTACTACTGATAAAAATTTGACTACTTAAGTTATAAGCGATATCAAATTAGTTTTAACAAGAGGCTTCCCTTGCACAAATGTAAGTGTTGGCATGCGCTACGTGCCGCCGGCCCTCGCCCCCTGCACTGCGGCGTGGCTACAGCTGGATCTGTCTCACTATTGGACTAGACTGGTAAAATAATATAGACCTGTTTATGCAAGAGTAAAGAGGCGCCTACTACACATCAAATTATTGATGCTCATTTGCATGAGAAGGCTTCGTTTGTACACTACGTCCTAGTGTGGGTGTTAATGTTAAGATAGGTACAGTCAAACAATGAAATATAAAACATCACTTGGTTAGACAGTAGTAGTTGCAACTACCCTCAAAAAATATGCACGAGTGCTCTTTCGTAAGTGGAAAGGTCTATATGTTTACCACAATGAGTGAAATTTTGGTGTTATATCACAAACCCATTGCAGTTACAATGCTATATACATACAATGCTACATATCATGAAGATGAGTTTGTTTGTAAGGCAGCCATTTATTTTTAATGTTAATTTACATTTGCATCAAACAGACAAACAATACATACATACTTCAATGTATACTAAGCTGTTTGTACTGAAATTACAGCCAGATGCTGGCAAGAAGGAAAAAAAGGCAGAGAAGAAAGAACAGCCCAAGAAGAAAGAACAGGCACCTAAAGAGGAAGACCCCGCTGATGACCTTCTCGAAGATGAAAAGCCTAAGGAGTCGAAGGATCCTTTTGACTCAATGCCTAAAGGGTCAGTTTGTGTACATGCTATCTATATGACTATTGACTGAAGAATTATTAATTTCAATGCACAATCAACTATCTGGCTAATAAGTAGTGTGTGTATGTTCCAGCACATTCAACATGGATGACTTCAAGCGCTGCTACTCAAACGAAGATGAGGAGAAGAGCATCCCATACTTCTGGGAGAAGTTTGACCCCGAGCACTACTCCATCTGGTATGCAGAGTATAAGTACCCCGAAGAACTCGCCAAGGTCTTCATGAGCTGCAATCTAATCACAGGTAACTATCACAATATATTGCTTATTGCACTGTGTGACCTAAACCCGCACTTAAGTTACGCCGTTCCGTGACTTAAGTCGCATAGGTCATGGTCGTTAGGTTAGCCTTTGACCACTATCTCACCTGATGGTAAGTGATGATGTGGTCGAAGATGTTAACGTAACGGTAACGTTAGGTGCTTGGCGACAGGTTTTCTACTTGAGGGTGGTAGCTAGCCAGGCGGGCATTCGCAAAATACCCTACCACCATGCTATAACGACTGCCATCCAAAGACAACAACCGACGACTACGGACCGACGGCTTAACGTGTGCCCTCCGAAGCACGGAAACGCTCAGTAGTCATGTCACCAGCGGTCACCCATCCAAGTCATGACCGCGGTGGACGTTACTTAACTTTGCTGATCGGTTCAGAACGGCTAAGCAAACTTCGCTACGAGCGCTTGTCTTAGGATGGCAGTCATTATTGCGTGGTGGTAAGGTATTTTGCAAATATTCGCCAGGCTCACTACCACCCTCAATAGAAATTCTGTTGTGAAACTCATAACAATATTTTCTGGTCCCCCAGAGACAGATACCATTCTAAGTCAGGCCTTATTACCACCTTTGCCAGCATTATCTTAAGTGAGAGCAACTTAGGTGAGATTGTCATCAGAGACAACCTGTTTGTATAATAAAACAAAAATTAAGTAATAAAAATGTAGTGGACATTGTTAATGAGGCATGTGTGTTTGGCACAGGCATGTTCCAGAGGTTGGACAAGATGCGCAAGCAGGCCTTCTCCTCGGTGTGCCTCTTCGGAGAGGACAACAACTCCACCATCTCCGGAGTGTGGGTGTGGCGCGGCCAGGAGCTGGCCTTCCCTCTCTCCCCCGACTGGCAGGTACACAACACACACACACCCTTATATGTTAATGACACTCGTTTTGTAAGTATGGAAGTGTTGCATCAAACCATCCAATATATAGCCCAAGCCAAAGGAGGCCCCTTTGGCCATGTTGGGTGGTTCTTGGTGGATGCTCTCATACATGGCCATATATATGATACAAATAATAAGGAGACGCGCCGCGTCGCCAGATACCGACCCTTACTGCTCCGTATTAAGTGCGGCAATACTCACATAATGAAAATAATATTAAGAGTAGAGTTCATAGAGCGCTTTCACGGGAAACCAGAAGCATATACATCAGGCGTAAGGACATAGATGCAAAGTGTCTCTGAGTTTGAAGACTATGTATTTATTATTATCTCACTTGGCTTCTGTTTCAAAATAAATAGAGCCCTAAGATGTGTGATCCTGAGTATGTCGATGCTGAGTTGGAGCATAAACATAACATAAGCAATATACATTGCAAATGTAGCCCAGTAGTACCACAAGGGGCTAAATATTGTGAACAGGATATATTACTAGTTATTAGAGGTACTTGAAACTCTAAAGTGTCGAAGTGATCATCATTATGAATTTATTTTCAAATTTAATAGTTTTGCTAATTTTATATTCATTCTGATTATGCAAATTCCGTTACCCAAGAAGTGGAGTGAAGGACCCTTCAGCAATGTAAATATATTTTGATGTTATTTATTGTTTGTGGATCTAACTTTAATAATATAATTTGTAAATCATATTGCAAAGGTGAGAATCCCTCTTGTTCCTAATGGTTCTGGAGGCTGTTCTTGAGAGGCAGTACCTAGTGTACCTTAGCCTGCTTCTATCTTCGACCAAGTTCATCATTAACAGTCTAGTTTTCTGTTTTATCTTCCTATTCATATCGGCATGAGGCTTCCCTCAGAGATGTGTGTTATCACAAAGCAGAAACACGACAAAAGAATCTATTGTAAAAAAAAATGTGGCTTTAGTTTTGGCCGCTCTCTGACGCCAACCATTCTTGGGACTGCTCTGGTTGGAAATATACTTCAAAGGTAACCTTTCACTATGGCATATGACAGTGTTAAGATGGTAAGAATCTCTGTGGTTAGCCTAATGTGCAATAACACTGCCCAAACATACCTAGGAACAATTTTTGTATTTTATTATAATCAGTACTAATATTATAAATGCGAAAGTAACTCTTATCTGTATGTCTGTTACGCTTTCACGCCAAAACTACTGGATCGATTTGAATGAAATTTGGTATGGAAATAGTTTGAGACCCGGGAAAAACCATAGGATAGTTTTTATCCAACTGCGCAAAAAGAGGTTAATGTTTTTGCGCGATAACCGACATACGCGCGGGCGGAACCGCGCCCGGAAAGCTAGTAAACAATATTATTTCTTGATAAAGACAAATACATATTTGTTGCAGATTGACTACGAGTCGTATGACTGGAAGAAGCTGGACCCCACGAGCGAGGAAACGAAGAAACTAGTCAAAGAGTACTTCTCGTGGTCCGGCACCGACAAGGCTGGCCGGAAGTTCAACCAGGGGAAGATATTCAAGTGAAGCGGTGCGCAGAACATCCTCGCAATGCTCATAATGACACTTGCCCTTAAATCTCGATGTACCCTCTACTGTACATATATACTAGAAACATTTTGATACAGACATGCCATTCCCCAAGGGTACGAGTGTCGTTCGCCTAACTTTGTCAATAGACTATATAACCTACTTTAAGGTCTGTCTTATATTTGTATAAAATACTTGCATTTAATATTATGTTCTGTTCCGAAAACCGATCATTGTCTCATTTGTATGAAGCGTGTAATTAAAAATGTTTTTTTATTTATGACAGTTTGGATTTTTATTCCTGTACCTGTATTATTTCATAAAGCCTACATTATATGTGGGCCACGTGAACCTCGGTTTGTTGTGAACTTGGGTCAACTGTTTTGTTTATTCTATGGCTTCTGCAGCAATGCCGTAGCTTCGCGTAAATGACATAAAATTCTAGAAGTAATGCAGTCAGTACGTTTCCATTTTCCTTATTAGTAGTCAGTTGAAGAAAAGGAGATATGTACGGTACAGGGATGTGCGATAGTACCAGCCCGAGGTAGACTAATGTTCTATTTTACGAGACAGCTAGAGAGCTATATATCAGTTCGGGTTCCCTAGCGCGAGGCCGACTCACTCTTGACCAGTTTTTATTAAATATTGTGATGTACTACGATTACAGCATGTTTGACGTTTGTACCTATGGTAGGAACGAAAAAGCAGAAGAAGCCTAATCACTCGTACTATTAAGAATTTCGGTTCCACTGTTCCGAAAGCTGTCTCCGAAAGGGTGGAATATCAACTAGGTGGGGATTATAACCTGCTCTGCGTTTGGATTCTCAGTGGTAAAAAGGTTAAGGCTGAATGAGATCACGGAGGTCACAGGCAAGGCAACCTCCGACGATGGGCTAGCTCGTCTAGTTTGTCAATCGGTATCTTATCGCCAATACATCTCTTGGCGTTGGACCGACTCTTACCGGCACACACATAGCCGAGGTTTATAAAGGACAGCTCATTAGAGCTCGACCGCCTCGCCCGCGCCCTGTTCGGTTACTGATCTATGGATATGCGCTCACTACTACATCGTCTCCGCACCGTCACCCGTGAACCATTTGGTGACGAGTGGACACCGAGTGTAGTCTGCGAGGCGGTGCGGGTCGGATGCTGGGTGACTCCATAGTTTTCATTTCCTTTATAAATAATGTACTAAAAGCTGAAGGCGTGAAGTACCGCTTCATCCTGCTA
This sequence comes from Plagodis dolabraria, assembly GCA_963854805.1. Lineage (NCBI taxonomy): Eukaryota > Metazoa > Arthropoda > Insecta > Lepidoptera > Geometridae > Plagodis > Plagodis dolabraria. The sequence goes on along the minus strand of OY978453.1, from coordinate 967,631 downwards.
AGAATTCCCAATTTTGGTTGTGATTTCGACTCGATAAAGGCGCCGTCAGATGTTCATCATGCCAAAAAGTTCTAAAGTGCGTGAAATTGGGACAGTTTTTTTTTATGCCTGACAGGTTAGCCTTTGACCACTATCTCACCTGATGCTAAGTGATGATGTGGTCGTGGATGTTGTTCAGGCTAACCTAGAGTTACTGGCTCTCAAGGACAGCTGCCGGAACACACCGTTAGGTGCTTGGCGACAGATTTTCAACTTGAGGGTGGTAGCTAGCCAGGCGGGCATTCGCAAAGTGCCCTACCACCATGCTGTAACGACTGCTATCCTAAGACAACAACCGGGACCGACGGCTTAACGTGCCGTCCGAAGCACGGAAGCGCTCAGTAGTAATGTCACCAGCGGTCACCCATCCAAGTCATGATCGCGGCGGACATTGCTTAACTTTGCTGATCGATTCAGAATGGCTAAGCAAACTTGGCTACGAGCGCTTCAGATATATAGAAAGTTAAGAGTCAAGTTCTGAGGACTACGTTTTGCGGTACACAAACACTGTTTGTGTTTTGGTGGCGTTTAACGTGATCTAAATGTCGTTACCCAGTGAAATTACAGGCACATGAGGCTTAACAACTGTCTCAAGGTGACGGGCGCAGTGCAATTCGTGAATTGTGGCGAACTGCGTCTGTTATAGGCAGAGGTTAGTCCGCTTAACATCAGGTGGGTCTCGAGCTTGTTCCGTCACAATAATATAATAAAAAAAACCTGACTACATACTGAGTTTCAAAAAGTTTGTCCAAAAATAAAGAAACAAGTAAATGTAAAGTTGAAGTTCGGTGATTGGGCAACTACAGGTACTATCGAAAAAGTAGAGAATATATGTTTGATCTGTATCGCAGGAAGAATTTAACATCTTGCAAGCAGTTTCGTGATTATGTTAGGAACTATTCAAAAATGTTTGAGTCAGTTTGTGTTCTTAATCTCTTTTTATTAGAAACAAAATTAGCAAGTCTAAAAATAGAATAAAAACCATCTGGAAGACTATAAATACTGAGACCGGTAAAAATAAACCTAGAGATTCTACATATGTCTTGAATGTTGATAAAAATCAAATATCAGATTCAATACAAGTGGCACATATATTTGAGATTTTTTTTTTAACTTACCCTTAGAAGTCACTAAGTCATTGGATGCTTGTCCCGATGTAGCAGAAACTCTGTTACTACATAATTTCCCCTGCAAATTGCCAGACTTTTCTTTCAGACACACAACAATATTTGAAATTATAAAGATATTTAAAACTTTAAACATGAAGAGCACCGAAGACTTGTTTGGTATGTCAGTTAAAGTGGCAGAGACTATAATTTGCATTATTGCACCATATTTAAAAACAATATTCAACCTTTGTGTTGATAAAGGAAACTTCCCCGACTTAATGAAACAAAGTAAAATCACTCCAATTTTGAAGTTGGGGGCTACAGCTGACCCTTGCAATTCTATATTATCAGACCTATTTCTATCTTACCTGTTCTGAGTAAAGTATTCGAAAAAATTATGCTCAAACAACTTCTATCCCATTTTAATGAGCATAATATATTGAATGAGAATCAGTTTGGTTTCACAAAGAGCAGATCCACCACAGATGCAGGTGCTAAATTAATGTCACATATACTTGAAGCCTGGGAGAGTTCACAGGATGCTATTGCCGTATTCTGTGACCTTTCTAAGGCATTCGACTGTGTAGAGCACTGCACTCTGATTCGAAAACTTTCACATTATGGTATTCGTGGAAAAGCTCTGGATCTTACACAGTCATATCTGTCAGACAGGCTACAGAAGGTTAGAATAAATGGCAATACTTCTTCTGGGTCTTTGGTAAGAATAGAAGTACCGCAAGGATCAATTTTAGGACCCCTTCTGTTTCTAGCGTATATAAATGATCTGCCTTGCATGGTTAAAAATTCTGCGATATAGTTTTATTCGCAGATGATACCTCCCTGATTTTTAAAGTAGATAGGAAAGATAGTTAACTTACTCATGTAAATAATGTGTTATCTATGATCTCTAAGTGGTTCGCGGCTAATAATCTTTTCTTCAATTCAAAAAAGACCAAATGTTTAAAGTTTTCTTTACCAAATGTTACTTATGTTGAACCAAATATTAAGCTTGGCCTAGATAAACTCTCTTTTGACAATGCGACAGTCTTCCAGGGAATCAAAATGGATTCAACTTTACAGTGGAATCCACATATACATGATCTAGCCGGAAGACTTAGTTCTGCTGCATATGCAGTCCGTAAGATAAGACAGCTAACAGACGTAGCTACTGCTAGGCTCGTTTATTTCGCGTACTTCCACAGTATTATGTCATATGGTGTATTGCTGTGGGGAGCTGCTGCTCAGATAGAGACAATCTTTATCTTACAAAAGCGTGCAATTCGAGCCATATATGAAATGGATCCAAGGGAATCTCTGAGAGATCTTTTTAAAGAAATTGATATTTTAACTTTACCAAGTCTGTATATATTTGAAAATATTATGTATGTTCGTAAAAAATTGAGCAAATTTAAATCAAACAGTGACAATCACGATTATAACACAAGGAATAAAGATAAATTAGCGGTGCTAGGTTTTAGATTAGCAAAGATAAATAAAAGGTCCTTCTTAGGCAATTGTGTGCGGTTTTATAATAAATTGCCCAAACATATTACAACGCTCACAGAAAGAAAATTCAAGTTGCACGTGAAGAACATTTTAATAAAGAAATCTTACTACACAGTTTGTGATTACTTAAACGACAAAATGCTTGGACTGGTTCGCCTCTGCCAAGCTAGCGCCTGTCACCTACGTAATGTTATTAAATATTGTTATAATTGTATTATATTGTATATAACAACACATTGTAAAAAGATGTTTAAAAGAATGGCCCGAGTTTCTTGCCCGTTCTTCTCGCAGTGGCTCTATAAATTTTGTTTGCTGAACGTGGCAGTACAATGTAGTATATTTCAATATTAAAATTTGTAATTGATCTTCATAAGAGCGTCGTAGATGCCTAAATTGAATAAATGATTTTAACTTTGACTTTGAACCTTGCGTCATGGTATTTTTGCTGCCAGATTGGCATAAACACCGGCTGACACGTCATGCTGTATGTACGAAAAGGCTGCGAAATATCCAGTGCAACGCAACGTGGGCGGTACCAACGCTATTTGTTGGCAGATCATTAGAAAAACAGGGAAAGGGAATATAGAAAAACACATGTAACGGAAAGCAAAATTTCATATATCTTTGTTTCAGACTTTTGCCTAAACTGATAGAATTATTTCTGTTTAACATTATTCCATATAAGTACATTTCTTACATATTATTGCGTCAATAAAACCAACTAACTTTAAGATATACTCGCTAAATGATAACGTTGCCAGCGATCACGGTTTCGTTTGTAATGTATCTAATGTCATAGCATAGCCAATAGGAGGAGGGTTACGCGCAGGAAGGAGTCAGCTATTCGACTCTTAGAACTTTTCATATCGGGACCTATCTACTATATTCCAGGTTCAACGCAGTAGTTTGTAGTTGGGTGATGTTAGTTTAACTCTTCCTATACCTATTCTAAATATAGGACATAATTATACATCTATTTCTTGTACTTTTCAAATCTCTTGTGTAATAGTTTGATATTAGTAGATACAATGTACAATATTAGATACAATGAAAGACCAAATTTCAACGATCCTGCGCCTACTACCAGCTAGCTACCCTATCCTACCCAGGGCTGAGACGTGCTCTGCCTATCTGAGCTACAGTGGTGACGTTAATAAAAGTTAAAATGTATCCTTTGTATCTTATTATTTCCATCTTACCTATTATTACAGGTAAATTCATAATAGATATGGAGTAAATTATACTTCAAATGATAGGAACCTTCCTATCATTGAAATTTTAAGTGTAGCAAAGACGACAAATAACTAATGTGTAGGGGCAGTGGTAGTTTATAAATGATATCGCCAAATGTGGGTTGTTAGAAATAACATCAGCATTTCAAGATGCAGACGCTCGCCTCCTCAGTCGCCTCGCCTCGACTCGCGACCCCTGTCGATGCGATTCGATCGAAACGTCGACGTTATGCGTTACTCAAAATTACATTTCGATTTGAAATAGTGCGCAAATAGACCCGTTGTTTAGGTAAAACATAATTAGGTGGGTTGGGTAATTCTGGTTTCAATTTGCAACTTCAATTAAGTAAATTTGTCTTATTTATAAGTTCACTTTTAATATATGTAAATAAGTAATATTATATTAGAGACAATTATAATTTTGCATAAATATCAGTAAGTACCTACTTAATAGGTAGATTGGCAGGGTTGTACCGATGTAAACTTGTTGTTGGTTGTTAACATTAACATTACAAACGAAACGCTTAAATAGACAAAGAAGTAAAGCGATATTTGCAGTATTTATTGGAGCTTTATGTAAAGATTTACGAGTGAAACATCAAGAGAGGTATATACTCGATATTAAAATACTTAGTAAATGCTTCGTTTGCGCATACGTCACGAGACCGACGACGGTCGGGCCGTAAATAATGAGCATAACTTTTAAGGCAACGCTTAAAAATAAATAGATATTTTGGCAGTACAAATTCCACCCTACAGGGTAACTTTGATTGGACTTCACCCACACTAGAGTTGGGCGAGCGCACGCGTTCCTCGACGCGGATGCATAGCGACGACGAGGACGCGACGCGACGCGACATATCGTCACATAACGCGTGCAGAACGCGCGTCGCCTCGTCGCCCGTCGCGCGTCGTCGTCGTAACCGCACTCTCTTCAATTCATCCTCTCTTCCTCCAATATGTTCGAAAAACGCTTACGTTCGACAAACTTTAGTCTGTGGATGCCTTTATGAAACGATGCTAATACAATGTTGCAATACCTATCTAGGAAGAGATATCAGAAACAAGTAAACTTATGCCGTTTTGCATCAAAGAGATGTTGCTTAAAGTATTGTACTTTGATAAAGAGCTTTTACTGAGCATTTATCTGTAAGCAGCATCTGATTGGCGCGGAACGTAACGGACACAAGGGAGAGTCTTGCAGACTCGGCTAGGTGGGTATCACTATACGTCACTTCACTACAACGTGGGGGTTCACAATATATTGCATTTATAATAATTATCAGCAATAAAATTCTATAAATCGCTTCCACATTCAACACTAGTACGATTAGGTAGGTAAGAACATCACCTATCACAAAACCATTACCTTACGCGTCACTATTTATTGCACTGCAGGTAAACATCAACCCTTGTTACAAAGTAACTACAAATCACAACTTTGAAAGACTCTTTTCATAAGCTCCTATTGAGTTTACCTTCTGAATATTGCGAATCTAGACCTGATGTTGAAATCTTTGCTAATAGGTCTTTAACACCTACACAGACCTTTCCTTTTAAGTATAATTTCGTTTGCTTCAATGGAAAACAGTCGTAAAGGCATTAAAATCGATTAAGTTACAAAAGGCGAAATTAATGTATCTATGATAAGTTAAACTGAGTTTCATCACTAGTTATTACTCCTAACAGGTGTCCATATTCCGTGTATGCACCCAGGTCCCTCATTGCGATATTACTCCCTTAGGAATACTTGAGAACAGCCGCTCACTCGAAAGTAATAGGTACCTAATACTGCTCTCACTACAATAGGTCATTTGTGAAATTATATAATAATCGTGCGATCACAAGCGTCTCACAAATGTAATAGTTAAAACACTATAATTAATAACATAATTACGAATAACATTGGTCGTGCTCTCGAGAATGTGAATTTAATTATTGCGCGTCACGTCAGAGTTGCGTTTGGGATTTTGTTCCCGTACCCAAATAAACGGATTCGAAAAACGATGATGAAGGCTTTTTAGGATGAGTTAATCCTAGGATATATAAACATATACCTATCCGAATTATTATTTAATTTTAAAATGATCGGTATATATTGTTGAAGAAAACGCTAGCTTAAACCATACGTAGCTTGAACCTAATAGCTATTTTTAATAGGTACAAGGCCGTAGTGGTCGCTTTACGCTCTGACGTCACGGCTCCGCACGACCGATAAAGCGCATACGCTGGACGTTCACAATTCAACGCGGGTATGCAATTAACCACGATATTCAAATAGGTACACTTCGAACAGTTCAATAAACATCAAAAAATGCAAGGTCAACGGTGGCTAATAGGAGAGATATAACCGACGCTATAAATATAATTTACACCCTAGTGAACAGGTAAATTTACATCTCAAAAAAGATAACATCTCGTTCGAGTCAATAGAGAATATAGTTTATAAAAGGTAAGTTCTAAAGGTGCGCGTGCGCTTCCGAAGGGGCGCAGACGCGGTGAGCGAGGGTGAGGGCGGGGTCGGGGCTGCGGCTGCGGCTGCGGCTACTGGCCCGGGCGGGGCTCGCGTGGCGTCAGGGTCGCGTTGCTGCCGATGCCGCCGCCATAGGCTCCGCGGACTCCTGCGGGAAACATCAAACAACCACTACAATAAAGTAGCTTAGCATATTATTATTTGAAGGTATATGGTAAGTTAGCTAGCCAAACGGGCATTTTTAAATATTTCTTCCTTCCACCACTATTTTTTTATGTTATTGTGACGGAACAAGCTCGAGGCCCACGATGATAAGCGGACTAGCCTCTGCCTATAACAGACGCAGTTCGCCACAAGTCACGAATTGCACAGCGCCCGTCACCTAGAGACCTAGTTGTTAAGTCTCATGTGCCTGTAATTTCACTGGCTCTCAAGGACTCCTGCCGGAACACACCGTTAGGTGCTTGGCGACAGATTTTCTACTTGAGGGTGGTCGCTAGCCAGGCGAGCACTCGCAAAATTTTCATTCCTTCCACCATGCGGTTCAAGCCCGCGGTGGGATTCAAACCATGGACCAGCTGAGCGGCAGTCCATAGCCAATGCCACTGAGCCATCACTGCTTCGACAGTAATGCAAAAGTAATGCCCAAGGGTGTCGTGATGGATTGTAGTTATCAGTCAGATAATTCTGTAAAAAGTAGTAAAAATCCTCTCGTTTTGTTGCTTGACATTTGAATGACAGAAAAGACGGTTGCACATTATTGTATAAGTATAATATATATCTGTTCAACTGTTACCTATTCTTTTCAGCAAAATATTGTTATAGAGCCATTGCGAGAAGAACGGGAGAACGAGAACCTAAGAAACTCAAAGCTATTCCTTATAAACTTTCACCATAACCAGACCGCGTAGCATTGTGAATAATCTTACGAGTAGGTACATACGATTCTCCGAATCAAAAATCTCACTTATAACTCGTGTATCATATGTCGTCATCGTAAAGTTTATTTGTTTTTTTCAGCCTTCAGATCTAGAGCTAGAGTTGGAATCGAACCTTACATTATATTTTACCTTACATTACGATTACAAATGTATCTAACACTTTGACTGGCGTTAGGGCTGCAGAAGAATTTGCAGATTTATTTTCAGATGTATTTTCTTATTGACATGTCCGAACTGAATTCTAGTTCGTCTACTTTGTAATATTTTTAATTTGGCCCTAGATCATAGAACATTTATACTCTTTTTTTTTATTTTTTATTGGTGATAGGTAAGCCTTTGACCACAATCTCACGTCATGGTAAGTGATGATGTGGTCGAAGGTGTTGACAGGCTTAACCTAGAACTCCATCAAATTCAAAATCATTTATTCAATTCAGGCGTCTACAACGCTCTTATGAAGGTCATTTACAAATTTTAATATGTGTTGTAGTTGTGGTTGTCACTATTTAATTTAAATTTACTCAATTTATTCCGAACATACTGACACACATATTTTCAAATATATACAAAGTTTATATATCAATTTCATTAAAAAGATCCCTTAGAGATTCCCTAGGATCCATTTCATATATGGCTCGAATTGCACGCTTTTGTAAGAAAAAGATTGTCTCTATCTCAGCAGTAGCTCCCCACAGCAATACACCATACGACATAATACTGTGGAAGTACGCGAAATAAACTAGCCGTGCAGTAGCTACGTCTGTTACCTGTCGTATCTTACAAACTGCATATGCAGCAGAACTAAGTCTTCCGGCTAGATCATGTATATGTGGATCCCACTGTAAAGTTGAATCCATTTTGATTCCCAGGAAGACTGTCGCACTGTCAATAAAGAGTTCAATATAAGGAACTACTAGTAAAAAAAAACTTTAAACATTTGGTCTTTTTTTAATTTAAGATAAGATTATTAGCGGCGAACCATTCAGGGATCATAGATAACACATTATTTACATGAATGAGTTCACTATCTTTCCTATCTAGTTTAAAAATCAGAGAGGTATCATCTGCGAATAAAACACTATCGCAGAAATATTTGACCATGCAAGGCAGATCATTAATATACGCTAGGAACAGAAAAGGCACCAAAATTAATCCCTGTGGTACACCTGTTTTTACCAAAGACCCGGAAGAAGTATTGCCATTTATTCCAACCTTCTGTAGCCTGTCTGACAGATATGACTCTATAAGATTCAAAGCTTTTCAACGAATACCATAGTGTGAAAGCTAACGAATCAGAGTGCGATGTTCTACTCAGTCGAATGCCTTGGAAAGATCACAAAATACGCCAATAGCATTATATGAACTCTCCCAGGCTTCTAGTATATGTGACATCAATTGAACACCTACATCTCCTGTGGATCTGCTCATAGTGAAACCAAACTGATTCTCATTCAATATATTATGCTCATTAAAATGAGATAAAAGTTGTTTGAGCATATTTTTTTCGAATACTTTACTCAGAACAGGTAAGATGGAAATAGGTCTATAATTGCAAGGGCCTGACGCAGCTGATGCAGCCCCTGACTTCAAAATTGGTGTGATTTTACTTTGTTTTATTAAGTCGGGGAAATTTCCTCTATCGACACAAAGATTGAATATTGTTACTAAGTATCGTGCAATAATGCAAATTATAGACTCCCACTAGCCTAGACTAACCTAGACTGCCACTTTAACTGACATACCCCACAAGTCTTCAGTACTCTTTATGTTTAAACTTTTTAATGTCTTTATAATTTTAAAGTTTGTCGTGTATCTGAAAGAAAAGTCCGGTGTTTTACAGAGAACATTATGGTGTAACAGGGCTTCTGCTACATTGGGACAAGAATCCAATGATTTAGTGACTTCTAGGGGTAGTTAGAAAAAAAATTATTGGCCACTTGTATTGGATCAGAGATTTTATGTTTATTAATAGTTAAGACATATGCTGAATCTCTAGGTTTATTTTACCAGTATTTATGGTCATCCAAATGGTTTTTATTTTATTTTTAGACTTGCGAATTTGTCTCTAATAAAAAGAGATTTAGCACACAACCAAACAGACTTAAACATTTTTGAATAGTTCCTAACATAATCATGAAACTGCTTGCTAGATAAGATGTTAAATTTTATCTTGCGATACAGATCAAACAAATAATCTCTACTTTTTCGAATACCTCTAGTAGCCCAATCACCGAACTTAAATTTTCCATTTATTTGTTTCTTTATTTTTGGACAAACTTTTTGATTCTCAATAATTACTAAAGAAAATAAGTTATTGTAGATGTCATTCGGGTCACAGTGTGAAAAACTTGTTTTGCCTTATACTCGTATGTTAGCTTAGCTTCTATGTTGGTACCGAGCATTTCTAGCCTACTGGTTGTTAACGGCCTATGTTCAATTTCATACCTCTCTGTTTCTCTGTTTCCATCAAATTTTATCGCAAGGCCCTCATGATCAGACCTAACAACACCCTTCAATATTAACTTTTCTTTAGTCTTCCAGTTTGTGTATATATTGTCTATAGAGGTAGATGAAGTGTCTGTTATCCTAGTGGGCTCACAGAACAGAAATTTCAAATTAAATTACTTAAATAATGAAATAAGATCAGTCTTATTTTTAAAATTCAATAAAATATCTATGTTAAAATCACCACATACAAATACGGGTTTTCTGCATTTAGAGATTTTCTGCAGTATACTTTCCATATTGGATAAAAATTCTGCAAAAATTTGAGCACGACCTTGATCTATTGGTGATCGATATACACACAACACAAGATGCCTATCTACCTCCACAAAAGCAACCTCACAGACACGTTCGACAGAACATCTGACTAAATCACGGCGTTCTTTAAATTGTAGCCTATTTTTACAAGTTAGTAAGTTTAATACACCCTCCTCCTTTTGCAAATGATCTGTTAAACGCATTGCTTACACGAAAATTATTTACATTAAATAACATAGTATCTGCTCTTAGCCATGTTTCAGTGAAACATAATATATCAAAAGGAAACTTATCTACGAACATTTCAATTTCAAGTATTTTGCCAGGGAAGCGATTTATATTATGGTTGTACCGTGCTATGGCAGAACACTTCCCTGTTGTCTGCCCTAAAAGTTTAACTGAACATCTGCATTAGTACATGTAATAAAATCTTCAGCGTCAATTGAAGACTTGGTTATATTTCCTATAACCGACTCAATATTATAAGCTACCAAAGTATTAATTAGATTCTTATATTTCTTAGGTAGGTACAGTACATCCTTTCATACATTTCATACCTACATAATTTTGAATGCATTAAGACTTAACTTAACACTTGCTGTTATTTGTTTTCTATCAATACCTAAACTTTGGCCTAGGTAGACAATAACCATAGTATTCCTATCAATTTTAGAAGCCATTTTTTTTTCTCAATCTGTGCATAAGAAGCACCGTATCCAGATATAAGAAGAACCGAAGCATAGTACCCAACTCAATAAAAGCTTTCCAGAGCGACACCTATTCCGAAAAGTTCCAATAAATCATCAGTTGAACAGTACGTGCCTATAGCACGGTAATGTTATCTATACAGTATTTTAACTCGGCTGTGTCCTTGAAATAACTACCTACAGCCACGCTGTACGTAAACATGCGATAGGGCTGCCCGCCTCCAGTATTTTAAATACATTTAGTTTTGTGATTGTAAATATACTTTTTTTTTATATAAACAAATAAAATACCTTAGATAGATAGATAGATTAAGCATTTATTTGTCTCTCGAACACACACGTACATTCAAATAAAGCCACAGTCACAGACAACGGTACTCTTAACTTATCCCTAATATAAATAAATATTGGAACCTAAAATCTTTAAAAACATTATTTACAAAGTGTTATTACATATATATATATATATATATATATATATATATATGTGTGTAGGTAAATGAGTTTAAAAATTAGTTCGGACACTAGATGCGAATCAGGTGAATGATAAATATAAAATATAATATGTGCGGAGAAGTAAGAGAAGTGTGTATGTGTGTGTGTGTGTGCGGTTTTAGCTGTGAGGGCATGCAATACGCCTATGTATGTGTAAATTGTCCAGTGAATGAACAAACGTCCCATTGAGTACATTATAGTTGGCATATGAAGTGTTTGGGAATGCCTAGTTTTTGTTTTGCTAGGAGATAAGCTCGGAGATTAGATTTAAAAGTGAATTTCGTATTAAGGTTTCTTATGAGTGGAGGGATGTTATTCCAAGACTTCGTTGCCAAATATCGGAAACTGCCGGTGAATGCCGCGGTTTTATGACTGTGATATAAGAGCGCTGACCTTATAGACCTTAAGAGCTTTTTAGAGTTTTGATTAACAAACTTAATCTTCGCATGCAAGTACTCAGAGGTTTTTAAACTTTACAACGTCGAAGACAAGTCCCGCTAAAATGCAACTGTCTACGAGATTCCATATTGAGTATAGAAGCATTGTTTAATATGGGAGTAATATGGCTTCTTGGAGGAACATTAAAACAGTATCGGCAACATGCATTTTGGACGCGCTGTATTAAACGTTGAGTCTTGCCGAATAACCGAGGGCCATAACGTCTTGATCCGCTAATATTTTGTTTGTGACATCAATCTTACTGGGAACAACGCCTGACATAATTGACCTATTGATTATAGCCGTGATTGCATCTAATGTACAAGGAAGTGAAAACAAAACCATGTCTCGGCTAATTGCATCATTTCCAATAGCATTTCATTTAATTAACATTAAATATTTAGCTATATCTGTAGAACTAACTGGCCTTAATTTAAATTCTTCAGTATTGAATTTATTATGCTCAAAAAATGATAAATCTTCGTCAGACACTACATTATCGCCCGGTATATTCAGAAAATGCTCATTTATTTTGTTTGGGTCATTGAAATATTGTGGCAAGGACTTTTCTTTACTGGGGTCAACCAACATTTTTTCCTTCAAATTTTTCCAGAACATCTTAGTATTATTGGTTTGAGAATTAACTAAATTATTAAAGTAAGCACGCTTCTCACCAGCAATGCATGTTAATACTAGACTTTTTAATTCCTTATAGTACTTCTTATCGTCTTCTGTACCTTATTTTCGATATGCATCATGAGCTGCAATACGCCTTGTGAATTGAACAGGAAGTATTGACTAAAAATGCTTGTTGTTTTTTGACTAGTAGGTGTAGGTAGATTTAATCAAAAAACCATGTTTAATTTGAATAAAAAATCGGTCTTAAAAATTAGCGACGGAAAAATATTTGTGAGACGTATGTGCGAAATGCTTTATTATTAAATTTTAAAGTATTAAAAATCCGCATTCTAATATATACCTGTGAAAAACTCGCGCGGTTTTTGTTAAAAAAAATAACAAACCATTCGCTCATCACTGCGGCACAGTCGCGACACTTGAGACTGTCTGCGTGCCGAGCGCAGGCCAAGATCGACGCGCGTAGGTATAACTCGCGTTTCGTCCTTTTCTATGAAGTTGAAATACTGTTGAAATAATATTACCGTGCCTAAGCAACGTTGTTTGATCACAGCTAAAATTATTGAGAGTACCTAATATACAAACTGAAATTTAACGGCAAATAGATTACTTACTTGTGCAATGAAACCAACATGGTTTCCGAAAGAAAAGCTCTATTGACACTAGGGCTGCCATTACCTAAACCACAAATGCCCGAGAAAATCTTTAAAAATCCGGACATTTGGTTGAAATTGAGTTTTTTTTCCCCGGACATCCATGAAAACAAAGTTCATATTTTTTTATTTATACAGCTTCTGTCCGCAAAAACTACAGTGCTACACACATATCTATTCACTCTTCTCTTTGAGACAATCTGGTGGTAAAATAATGAGAATCCTACACACCATTTTTTTTAAGTCATCTTGTTTGGTTACGTAGATTAAGTACTTACCCAAAACCGTAAATCTTTTTTTAATGTAAATTAAAAGTAAAAAGTTTAAATTTTGCCGATCTCGAGATCTTTTTACTTTATAAGATTATAAATATACGAGAGTACACGAACGCACTATGTGTATTTGCTTTTCTCTATGTCTTTCGACGATAGGAACGCAGTTAAATTTGCGCCGCGATTTATGGTTGCTTACACTTTTTTATATGTAGATATTACTACTGGAAGTGCTTTGAAAAGAATATTTGATATTATTAGTTTTTTTTTAACATCGGTCTTCACTTCACTGCGCCCGAGCCGAGAAATTTCACTGTGAAATTAGTATGCTTTCCCCAAATTCATAGAAAAAAATATTTAAAATGTAAACGTATAACGCTTTGTAAGTATTTATTCCCAGACGAGACGGCAACACATTTTAGAACCATTGTAATAGTAACATGTTTACTAGTTTTCTATGAATAAGGGTGTTAGTACTGTTAGTATAATTTGTCAACCGTTGGAAATCACGACGTAAAATATGGTCCAATCATAAAATATGAAGTTCTTTGCCTATTAGAAGAGGTTTAGTTGTCATTGGACCTATTCTCAAAATGAGTGGATCTACATAAGGACTTTTTTGTAATATGCCTTATTCTGACATATAGCCATATTCAGAAAATACTCTATTCTGCACAAAGGCTTATTCTGTAAAATACCTCCTCAATAATAATTATTAGGTACGAATTTCAGCGTGAGAAGGATTTGTGGCTGAGCTGTGTGCGGTGCACTGTAAATGGCGTGTCGTACGTACCGTATGCACGTGGTTCTCAGCGCGCACGTCCAGGTCTGCAGTGAAGGGACGCGCGATGCGCACGCTCAGCTCCAGCTGCGACACGGGCGACTCGTCGCACACCTCCGCTGACGATGTGCTGGAACATTACATATTGATTCTATTACACAGATTATTCGTAAACTAATGGAACTAAATAATAACTACGAGGAATTAAATCCTCGTAGTCCGTTTAAAAAATCGAAACACTAAAGCACTATGAAAAACTCCGTCGAGTGTAACCGTAGGCCATACGGCCTACGGTTACACTCGTCGGAGTTTTGTATTGCGCAGGTTTGTATATTCATATTTCCATGAAATTCGACCGCTGCGACGGCTGCATCTGCAGTCTGCAGCGACTACACGTTAACCGTGTGCAGCGGATACAGTAGCAGTTGGCAGCGTCGTTCGGATCAGTATTATAAATTCGAGTTCCTCGTGGTCCTATTGATCAGTACTAATATTATAAGTAAAAGCGAAAGTATATAACTCTGTCTGTCTGTCTGTTACGCTTTCACGCCAAAACTACAGGACCGATTTGAATGAAATTTGATATGGAAATAGTTTGAGACCCGGGAAAAAACATAGGATAGTTTTTATCCAACTGCGCAAAAAGAGGTTAATGTTTTTGCGCGATAACCGACATACGCGCGGGCGGAGCCGCACGGAAAGATAGTGGTATTCTAAGATGGAACGATGAACTTGCAGTCTTTCGATCTGGTAACGAAGCATTTTAACGCACGCCAATGCTGCCGAAGAAAACTATTGCAACTTCTCCCTACCGGCACTGTAAAAACCTATTGACAGTATGGACCGTAGTGTTAAAGACAAAAATGACATTTATAGCGCTCTTTTCACCTGCAACTCGACCTTCGCCGATGGGGTTACGTCACCGCCGGTGAAACCGCGGTGCTAGAGCTACTAGGGCATGGCGGTATTGGACTTATTGGCAATACCGGTATTATATCGGTATTTTCAAGTTCAATACCGGAATACCGGTATTTCGGTATTTCACTATAAATGTTAAAAACGCAGAAAAATTATATTTTCCATGTAATATTGTTTTAGACTGAATTAATATACCTATTTTATTATAATAAAATCATCGTGAAACAGTATTTTTTTTAATCAACTTAATTTTTATTAATAATTTTTCGTACTTTTTTTTTATTATTACAATAAATAATCAAATATTTATTATATACTTATTATAACAAAAAACAATCAGATATAATATTAGTTTGGATAAAATTCGTCATTTATTCGCTATTTCGGATTCAATACTAATTGGAGGTAAGGTCTTATAAAGTTCATCCCAATAAAGTCCGCTATTGCCGCCATTTTCGTACTGTGTCATTTCCGTGTGTATAACTCAATAATGTATCGCATAAGATTTCATCATCTTTCGGATCAGAGTCATTAGATTCGTTGTCTATCCCTTGTGATTAGTGTAAAATATCCTTTTATGTACTTTTCTCTTTTAGAGATTTGTCGATCGTTTTAATTCTTATTATTTACTTATTAAATGATCGTTTGGTGTTATAATTTATTTATAACACCAAGTTACAAGTCAATCGCGTCCATACATTATTTTGATTTTTCAAAATCGAATTGTAAAATATATAACATAATATAATAAAAACATAATATAATATATATAAGATACGCTTTATGAGGCTTATTAAATTTGAACGAATTTAGAGTTTCTAACTTACAGATTATCTCCTAAATTATAGTTTTTTCGTAAAACAGAAACTACCCACACCGTTCTTACTGTATCAGCTGGATTGTCCACTGCTGAACACAGCCTCCTTCATTAAAGCGGACTTTGCCATAATGTCACGCTTGGTAGGCGTCTAGGGGATCGCAGTGTGAGATATCAGTTCATACACAGTTCTTATCACTGTAATATACTCGGAAACACTGATTACCGTATATACCACGTGCATTTGCGTAGTAATAAGAGAATTGTGAATAGAGAACCGACGAATCAAGTGAGAACGCACAATGCAGTAGAAATATGCGTGAGATAAAAAGATGCACCGCGCAGGTCTGAGGGGCGTGCGGTGGTCGGCGGATGATATGTCAGTTTTGTTAAGCTATATAAACAGTACTATCACCATATATGTCAAACAATTTATGTGCTCACAATTGCTCGGACACATTGACTGGTTCCAATCTTAAAATGACATTTTTTATTAAGTAGAAATCAACGTTACCGAGTTAGATTATGATTTTTTGGTTATTGAAGTCGGTTTATTAATTAATTTGTAAAGCATGAAAAGAAAACGTAAACTGCGCATTAATTTACAACCATAATATTTAATAAGTTGTTGATGTTATTCATATAAGTAATCTAAAGCTGCAGTATTGGTTTTTAAGCCTTTGATTAGATTTCATGCATATAAACTTCTTTTTAGTCATAATACCAAAATACCGGTATTTTGCATTCCAATACCGGTATTTGAAAGTACTCTAAATAGGCCGTTATTACCGGTTTTTCGGTAATACCGAATACCGGTATCCATGCCCTAAGAGCTACATGCCCAAAATACTCTATTATCCCTAAATATGCAAAAGTTCGTAGGTACAGAAGAAATGGATCGCCAAAGGCATCATTTAGAAGCAACATTTAAAACGCAGAGGAAGACGAAACACAAACACTAAATCATCACTTACAAAAAAAACTTGACCTCAATTATACAAACATCACATACACACACATGCGCCCCCTCACACACACTCACACTCACACACTCACCCTTTTCAACCGAATATGGCGTAATATATGTGTATACTTGACAATATATTTATATTGTAAGTATATATAGATTGATAATAATTTACTAAACAAGTTATTGTTGGTCTTGTGTTTTAATTAGCCACGAAATTATGTAATTTAATTCTATGATTGTAAGTTGTCTCTGTATGTTTCTTTTGTTAATTTGTGAACCGCTTTTTTACCTCCTATTTCTCTCGGCAAACATCCGCCGGAGTAGGGATATGCTGAAATACAGCGCAGCGCACGCTCATGAAAGTGCTTCGCTTAATAGTGCTGCATAATGCTGAGCATAACCCTTTTGCCTTATGACTGCTATTCATTTTTTATTATTCTATACATATTTTTATTTTGTGATAAGGAAATAAATTGATTTTTATTTATTTTATTTTATTTATCTGGTCAATTTCCACGCTCTTAGGAGGATCACCTTCCTTAGGTATAGACGAACTAAGCCGTAGTTCGTCTATACCTAAGGAAGGTGATCGCACTGACACAACAAATTGCCGTTCAATAGTTATCACCATTCATACCTACAAGGCAATGGCACGACTGGTTAATAAGAAGCAAGCGAGCTGTTTATCAATAAAAAAACCGACTATGTGCGAGTCAGACTCACCGAAGGTTCCGTACAAACCTGTATGTAAGTATATAAATAAAAGTTAAGCTATTTTTATTGCTAAATGAAATCTATAACATTTTTATTTTATAAAAAATATTTTTATTATATTATGCAACTAAAAGTTTATGCTTTTCGCAATTTTTCCTATATCTGTGCTACAAGACGTTGCTTCGCACCAAATTTCAAGATACTGAGTTCACGGGAAGCACTCTGTAGGAAGTTGCCTAAGGGGCACTAATGGGACATGAACATAATCTACTGTAATTTGTTGAAGCCAAAACAGTTATTTGCTGTAGGGTGTTAAATGTTTGTACTAAGCAAGTGTATTTATATCGTAGATTAGGAGTGCGCTGCCCGAGATTACACGCTGTTTACCAGAGAGAAGAGGTTCCAGTAGCTGCTATCTTCTGCACTAATATTGCTTCATTCATTATTGAATCTTCGGTACTTTGAACCGGTTTTCCTCCAAAATGTCTAAGAATACGCTTGCAATAGATAAAAAAAATAGGAGGTAATAATGAAAATGTTTTCCGAATAAACTAACCTAGAATTACTGAGTTTCAAGGGCAGCTGTTTAACTTGTGGGTGGTAGCTATTCAGGCGGACATTCGCACATGCCCTACTACCATGCAAAAAATTCATAAAGAAATATACTTAGGTGGTCACATAATGTCCAATGTCATAAAATAAGATAGATAAGTAGGCAAAAACCGAATTTAATTTCCTCATACATAAAAGTATGTTTACTGTTTAGTTAGAAGTACTCTAGTTGCCTTTTACGTAGCAGTGGCAAAAAACTAGAAGTGGATTAAATTAAACTACATATAACTAAATGTCGGTACCATATGGTATACATATTGTATACATATGGTATACAAACATTAAAAAAATCGAAAGCGAACGAATGGCAAATGCCTAATTAATTTTTCGATCATATATAGAGGATTATATATCCTGGTAGTATAGTATTGAAATGTGGTGCGTGACTAACCGGCGCGGCGTTAGTACGAGTATAGAACTATACAATTGTCAACATGGCATTATAAATAGAGAAGGTGGCTTAGCTAAGTTACCTGATTCTAGAGGTTTGCATGTCATCCCTAAGCAGCGGCAACTGGTCATCGGCACGCGTGTGTCCGTGGCACTCGCAGCGGCAGTGCTCCGGCTCCACGTAGCTGAAGACGACGCCGCCCGCGCTGGCCGCTCCGACCGCGCTCGCGTCGCTCACCGCGCCCGCCGGCAGGGTCTGGATCCGCTTCGGCTGCTTGCGTCGCTCTGGCACCTCCTCGAAGTCGATCCACTCCGCCTTAGAGCGGGACTCGCCACCTCAAATTATGATATCACTCAGGTTCAGGAGTGTTCAAGACTCTCGCATTTACGTTTTGCTTCGCTACCCTACACTTAATATATTAAGTATATACTTATATATATCTGTGCTCCATAGAATAAATAAACATGGGCCAAGAATCCAACCATGTGGTACACAACGCAAAACTATTCATTCAATCGCTTAACTTGACATAACCTTTATTAGAACTCGTTTGGTCAAATAACTAAAAAACCATTGAATCACATGTGTGTCAAAATAATCATAACTTAGCATAGCTCGGAGCAATGTTATTTATGTCTTTGCATAGCTTAAAGGTTTACTGCGCACGCTAATGGAGAATGTGTCACAAAATTCAAAAATCTAGATATCTATGTAAATAATACGACACGTGGGCCCCAGCGAAAGCTAGTTGTATCAGAAATAGGTAGGTAAATAGTAAATATACAATAATTTTACATACTTGGTAATGTATTTATCTTGTATTAATATACTGGCTACAGAAACAAGAGAGAACGGCACTATGACTTATAGGCAACTGATGTGCGTATCAGGGACATTGCCATTAAATTAAGGGCAGGCGTCCATACTTTCAATACCTTATAATGTATATCTTCGTCATTTCGAAGAAGATATCCATTGAATCCAAAAACTGAATCGATAAAAAAAACTATAAACTTATCAAACCTACTCACAAAATTTCGTGAGAATCGGTTCAGAAATGCGACCTGTAGAGGAGAACAACCAAACGTATATGAAAGCATATTTGTGTAAATTAAAGCAGAGACGCTTCGCTCGAACTAAGTTCTCGCTCGGTCAATAACTGGTATCATAAACCCGTGAAAATTTCAATTACAATAATATAATACCCATGCATATATCTGGTGCTGTGATTTACAGTTATCAGTAACGTTAAAAATGCAGTAGGTATTTGTAGCCTTACGATTCGTTTCTAGATAGCATGTCGGGTAAAATATAAAGTTTTTCGAAATAGGCCATTTGAGAATAGACAACTTTCCCGAGAACCTTAGATAGCGAAGGTAAGAGTACACGTGGAGCTATCTGACTAATTCACGTGAGTTATCCCGTATTATTTACTAAAATGAGTGAAAACCACGTTAGTTTTTATAATAAAAGTAGGTACACGTGGTGTTTTGTAACGTTTATAGGCCTTCAGTCTTCAGTACAGGAGTAGTAATTTTGGGTAATGAGTTTAGCTATTGCGGTTTTCCATGCCGTTGAGTATATTGCTATGACAGATTTCTTAATTAGAGCCGTTATTGTATCCAAGCATTGAGGAAGCGTTGCATAAATTGTTACAACTAAGGCGATTTGAGATAAATGGTGCAACAGTTTCATTGGTGCGCGTCTTTATATAAGGTTATGCAAGACTGTATTACAAAAATAACTCATTTGGTCACATGACCATAAATTAATCCATCTGCTTACATCAGAGTCATCGCGTAACTGAATTTATTTATTTATATATCAGATGCTTACTGTGTTTACAGCTAGCCAATTAATTAGAACTTAAATATATACGGCATAATTTTACAAATACGTTAAATTTTATACAAAAAATATCTATATCAGGATACCATACAATCAGAGCGTTGAGCAGATGGAGGGCTTGAGCCGTAGGAGCGAACTGAGATGTTTGCGTGCGCGTTACTGTCGACAACGTGAACATAGAGCGAGGCACACCCAGTTCACGTCGCGGCCGTTGCCGGTCTGGTACAAATAAGAAGCAACGAGATAGAGTGTCAGGATTATCCACCCGGTTGTTGAGCAGCATATAGTAGTGTACTAATAATGCACACTTACGTCTGAGCTCTAAAGTATTCATACCTAACATACCTGATACGAAAAGAGATGGGTATAGATAAGGATGGTATCCATATAATATCTTTTTATAAAGGTAACGGCCAAATTTTATTTGTAACTTTTCGATTAGTAATTTATATTTGTCCTCATGTGGATCCAAGATTATTGCATTGTACTCTAACTTACTTCGGACGTATGCATTAAATAAGGTTATAATCGTGTTACTATCTTTAAACCTAATAACAATCCCGAGTGACTTCGATGCTCGGCCACATATCTCAACTATATGAGGATACATTGTTAATTCTGTATCCAGAATCAAACCTAAGTCTCGTATCTGAGAAACTCGCTCCAATGGAACACCTTGAATATTATATTTGTATAAAGTGGGTAACTAGAGCGAGTGAAAGTAAGTAATAGTTTTACACTTTAATGTGTTAAACTCAAGCTGATTTACAGCACTCCACTTTACAACGTTGTCGATGTCTTTCTGTAATGCTTTGCAGTCAGCTGCGCCATCGATTCCCAGGAATAGTTTGAGATAGTCAGCAAACATCAGACAACGAGCCGAACTCCATAGCCGAAGCCACTGAGCTATCACTGCTTCAAAATGTTTTCACTTGCTTGCTTGAAAATCAGATGTTTTCACTGCAAAAGATCCTATTATTTCGTTCGTTACGTCCCGTCGTCATGTATAATAAGCGGTTGGTTGTTTAATCTTAGCAGTGATATATAGATAGCAACGCAACAATATTCAAGTGCAGTAGTTAAGAGCTAAAGACAGGAAGAAAAAGACACATTTTGAAAGGATTCGGAACGCACAACCTTCAACTCCTGGCATACATAGTTTTCACACTCATAATATAACGGTTTTACAATACAATAAAACCGATATTATGTGACGAAAGGAAAACATACATCATTGCTGTGAAGAAGCAGTCATATACTTATCTTGTAATCTGTGGTCGTCTATATCATCTGTTGTACCATAGACTATTTAATTCGCCTATCAGCCACTGTGTGGCGCTATCCATCGCCATCTTCTACGGTTTCATAGTCTCCACCAGGAAGTAATTTCCGCAATGCCGTGTGTTTTCCTTTCGGCACATAATATCGGTTTTATTGTATTGTAAAACCGTCATATTGATGTGCCTTCCGGAAAACATACAGCATTGCTGTGAAGACGTGTTTGTTATCTACTGGTGAAGTAAGCTTTCTTTTGTTATAAAGCACAACGCTATGTTGAGTTTTAAATCAGTTTTTTTAATGAAAATTTATTATTTACAGATATATACAATCATTACCTAATATACCTAATCGATCTATCTGACATATGGTTTATGTTGAGTATTGATTTGATTCTATTTAACAATTATCAATTGTCATATAAAATAGGTGCATACTACACTTAAAGAATCACAATTTTATCTTATGAGTTATATCAGGATGGAGTAAATGTGTTAAAAAATATGTTAAGACCATCCTTGGGAATTTTGTATGTCGCGACATTAATGATTGAAAAGTGTCGGGTGTTTTCCAATTTCCGCAAGACACGATATCATCAATCGGTTTATTATCTAGGCACCGTAGAGAAGCTACTGCTGACCTGCAGCTTCCCGGAGATGCACTGACACCACTGTCCTTGAGAACTGTACGCTCCCAATTCCCAATTACAGTGCGTGAAGCTGGTTTAATACTACCAGATACCGTAATGAAAAGATTATTGAAATTGTTATTGTTTTCAGATCTCCGAGGTTGCATTTTTTTCTATTAAGAGGCATTTCACATTTTGATGCGTGTATCGAAGATTTTAAGCGCTTAATTTACTATCATAGGAAAGATCTACAAATTGTTGAATAATTGATAAAAATAGAATAATTTGTTCTCTTCTCAGTTAATGTACCACATTTACAAATATTACTTCAAGTATTTTGGAGTGACCAATCTCCCGCACCTTGTTTTACGATTTAACGTACACATAGCCATCTTCTGAGCTCTATCTCTTGTATAAAAATTCATCAAATTAACTTTTAAAAAAATCTATAAAGCAGGCATATAATCTTGTTGACACTTAATGTACTTACTAGAATATCGATAATTTATCATAATTATGCAATAAAAATTAAAGACCTTGCGCTATTTTCCACGAATTATATAAGCATTTTAACACGATTTATTGCGTTAAATAAAGTGTAGTTCCAAACAGATATTATATCAGAAGAAAGTGTATTCTTCAATTAATCTAATCTCAATTAACTGTGATACTAACTCTGTTTTCTTGATCAGGAAATAATATTTAACATAACTCTAAATTATCATTGTTTACTCATGCCAATTACACAATTCTTCATATCACAACTTATATTTATTTATTTTTGAGTGCAAATATCAAAATAAGTTACTCACAGTTACGCTATTCCGTCGTCACATCTTTCGCTTGTGTGAGCGATGCGCTGGCATTTACCTAAACGTCAGTAGCGTGATTTTGTGAAATGGCTCTTAAGGATCTTATTAATGTGACTGGACATATGTTTCTTTCTTGATGTTTTGATAGTTTCCAAGCAGATTGACGAAGATTGTGAGTGTCGGTTTTATATCCAAAGACTGGCACTAAAAAATTATTATCACCATTATCGTAGAAACTATCTGATGAGATTTTTAAAAGCGTCAAATCGTGAACTATGCTGCCTGACGCCAATAAAAGAACAATAGCTGTCCTTCGAGCTAATTCGAATAGTGTCTTCGGCTGGGTTAGGCGACAGCCAATTTAGTACGATTCTGGGATCCCATTTAACTGAAGATTTTAACGCTTTAGGTTTAGCCATTCCGATTGCTTCGAGAACGTGTTTGATAATGAAGTTTGAAAAACCTTGTTGTTCTACATAAGGCCCATAAAATGTCATAACAGCCGATTTGTGCACCAGAATAGCACTATACGATAAATTTTCGTTCAATAATACGTGTATAAGAAATCTGGCTACATCAGTAGACTGAGGAGTTTTCGGGTTCACCACCACGATAACCATCGTTTTATAGCTGGAAGGTATGTAGTGAGTGTAGATTGTTGCTGTTTCGTAATATATCTTTTTCATGTATGGACCAATCTTTTATTTGCTCGCTCACCCTCAATTTTCCAGATTGTCAGGGTTAATGTCTGCACTTGTGGAGGGGGTTGTGTTGAGTGAGGGGCGGCCAGTGCCTTCGACTTCAGGTCTTGTAGCCAGAAGCCGGAAGAATCTGGAGCCACTATCAAGTATGTTCCCTTTGCTCTGTTCAGATGTGCTAAGAGTCTAGGTACACCCAAGCTAGACCGTAATTCCAAGTTGCTGAAGGCATCTGTGTAACTTGCTGATCGGTCTTTGCAGTCTATCGATACGTAGTTCCGCACTACAGTAGTCTTTCGTGACGCAAATAGATCTATTTCCGGTCGGCCCCATTTCTGGAAGACTTCCGCAGTGGCCTTGGGCATCAGATGCCATTCTGCAGGGTATTTCCCTCGAGGTAACCTGTCTGATATTATATTGTACCTGCCCGGGAGGTAATACGCTGACAGTGTTATGTTGAGCTTGTCTGCAAGTTTCAGAAGTTTGACTGTCAGATACAGCTACGTTAGCGATTTTATCCCTCCTTCTTTCCGAATGTACGCTATCCAAGGTTTGGTTGTCTGACTAGATCAGTACATGTCTACAAGCCTTTCCGAGTTCATGTCGATTGCTGTGTACACTGCGTGTAACTCTTTTTTGTTGCTGTGCCATCGTCTTTGATGGGCTTACCGTACATCTGACATTCCCATCAAGTCGGGCGTCCCAGCCCACATCCGAAGCGTCCGTCGCAAGGAAGTGAGACACTGGTTTCTTGTGTATCGGTAAGGAATGTTGTGTAGCTCCGCGCCACTACGTCATCTCCTGATAGACATTCTGAGGAATAGGTCGTACTTGACGGGGGTGTTTCTTGTCGAAACGCCGTAAGAAAATTTGGGAATTTCGACAATGTAGTCTGCCAAGAGGATGTCAAAATTTGTGAAATTCAACTGCCCCAGTAATGTTTGTAATTGCCGTAAATTCATGTGAGCTTTTTGTATGTAGAAGTTTAGAGTTTCGTTGAGCCTGATTATTTGCTTCGGTGCCAGAGCCATTTTGTTCTTGATTGTTTGCCAGCGCATCCCTAGATATTCCAAGTCCTGTGTTGGTGTTCATACAGATTTTTGGAAATTGATTCTCCAGCCCAGGTACTCCAAGGAAGTCTTACGGCTTCCGCAGCCTGAAGACAGCTTGGTTCAGTCTTGTTGTAACAAAAGAAAGTCGTCTATGTAGATTAGCATTCGACATTCTTTTGCACTCAAGGTCTCCGCGACCCAGCATGTTACAAAAGAGAAAAGGTGAAGTGCTGAAGCCAGACCAAAAGGAAGGCAGGTGATCTCGTAGTAGATATTAATGGATTTAATAGATTTTTGTGGATTTCGACCACTCGCGACGAAAGTACACAACGCTATGAACTTAGTAGAAGATGGCGTCGGTTCCGGCGCTCTTTCTAGCGCCACACAGTGGCTGACAGGCGAACTAAATTGTCTATGGTACAACAGATGATATAGAGGACCACAGATTACAAGATAAGTATAAGACTGCTTCTTAACAGCAATGCTGTATGTTTTCCGAAAGGCACATCAATAATGTATCTTACCACTGTCACCTCCGCTGCGCGTTCTCGGCCGATCATTGCGTGACGCAGAGGTTGTAGCGGCGGAGGCGGGGCGTGGACGGCGCGGCAGTTTGATGCGGAGTTTGTCGGCACTAGCGGCGTGAGGAGAGGACGCGGCAGGGGACGCCGGGCCAGCAGGAGGCGCGGGGCGGGGGGGCGGCACGGCAGCGCGCGGCCTTTGCACGCTGGCCACGTGCACACCACCGCGCTCGCGCACCGGCACCATGGGCAGTGCCACTGATCGTTCTTGGGGCAGCGTCGTTGGAACAAACGGCAGCTCCTCCTCAAACGACCCCTCCACCTGCAATTAGACCAAGGATATATATCGAAGAGACCAACGATTGCAACACATTCTTTATTAAACGGGTAACTCACCACGAGTCCGCGTTTCTCTACATCGTTCCCGGTACGAGAAGGCGCCGCCTCCGAACTCGGTTCCGACTCTGAAGAGTCCTTCAGTGGGTCCTGTGGCGTGATTGCATCTGAACCGCCACCGCCGATGTCGTTTAAGTCGGTGCGAGCAGTTTCACCAGCAGCGCTCGGCTCAGCGGCGATGTGTGTGTCACGTAGTGGTGGTGCGCGAACTTCTTCGCCCTCCGCGAAGCTCGAGAACGATCCGGAGATCTCGCTCGTTACGCTCGGCGTCTTCGTGATGCTGAACTGCGTGCTGAACACTTGCTCGCGGCTTCCAACGTGCGTCGTAAATACTAGGCGTTCTTTTCTTTTTCGTCGGGTCTCTTCCGTTTGTGCGGGTGGTTCGCCCCTCTGAAAAGTATCAGGCGTCGCAGGAAACTTCACGTCACTGATTTCTATTTGGAGACCAGTGTCTGTCGGGCCTTCCCAGCCTCGAGCTGAAGTTGGCGTCGGAGTCGCCACAGCTATAGAAATATCCTTTTCACTCGGGATGGTTTTTGGGTCTTCGATATGTTGCGCTACCTGGACAGGTTCTTCACCTCGTAGCGTTTCCGGGAAATCGGTCTTAGGAGCGCGCTCTGTTGGTGAATGAAGCGGAATAATTATGCTTCCGTCCGGGAGAACAGTACGTTGTATCGGTTTCGTTGGGGTTCGAGAGCGAGATTCGAGGCGTGAGCGTAGGTGGATTTCTGATTGTAACCTCAGGTCCTCTTGGACGTGAGGTAGCGGTTCCTGTTCGGGAGGCAGATGGGGGTCACCGTGGGTTGCGGGGAGCTCCGGTAGTGCGCGGGGTTGTGGTGCGGAGGCAGGGCGCGGGTCGCGTGGGGGTGCGGAGGGAGCGGGCTCACCACCAGAACTGCGGCGCGTGCTTGGAGCCAAGCGCTCGTCGGGTGGCGTACGCAGTGGGATGTGGATGATACCGTCTTTCGTATCTTCATAATATTTGAGCTTGTCTGCCCGGCGGCGATCGACTGGTGCAGCAGTGGTAACGAGTGAACGCGCCGGTTGCACGACCGGTGATCCCTCGCGGGACCCAGGTGATGGCGAGGCGCCGCTGCGGCGTGGCGTTCGGAACAGTGATAACACGGAACCACGTATTTTGCTCGAGGACGTCGGTGTCGCTGATCGGTCACGACTTTTACTCCGCGACCGCCCCTCTGTGAGACTGCGCTTGCGGCGCAGTGCTTCAGAAGGTGACTCCGGCGATGCTATCGTTTCTCGCGACTTGAACAGCGAGCAAAAGGAGGACTTTCGTGACACTGGTGGGCCTCCGGCTGGCGAAGGCGAGCGGTGGCGTGAAAGTGCTGGGCTGGGCGGTGCCGGGTCAGCGGGCCTCGCCGCGTGTCCTAGCTCCAGAGTGGCTGGCTTACGTGCAGCCTCGTTTCCCAGTCCTCGCTCATCCTCCTCTTCCTCGTAGCTGTCGTCAGGCCTCAGTTTAATGATAATTATGTCTTTAGATTTGTTTCTGGTCTTGTAAACCTCAGGCTCAGAAGGTTCACGTCGTACACGTGGTCTCGCCTTTCTTTCGTCTGTTCGGTTGCGGTTTTTGGTTTCCTTATCTTCTTTTTCAACTTCGACGGGGATGGGTGAAGGTTCCTCTGATGGGTTCACCGGTGGAGGAACCACAACAGTAATTGTCTGCGTCGTCACGGTCTGTCTCGCGCTCTCGACTGTCACTTCTGTTCGTATCTCGCGGCGGTCGCGGGCGTCTATCAGGGCGTAGTGAGGTGCAATGGAGACTGAAGGCGCGCTGGGTGGTGAGGCTGCAGGAGTCAGCGGCGCTGTGGGGACTACATCGTCATTGGCCATCTTAACGATGCCGAGGATCTGCTCGACGAGAGCACCGGCGCTGATTTCTGGATCGGTCTCTATCGGCTTTGGGCCGCAGAAGGAGGTCTCGAGCAGCATCCTGTGTGGGGATGGCGAACGCGACGTACCAGACACGACAGACAGGCGCGAGATGCGCGAGAGTGCTGACTGTGCGGAGCACTGGCTGCCGACACTGGATAGGCGGGACGTGCGCCCCGATACAGCTAGCAGCGCCGCTTCCGAGCACTGGCTATCCTTGCGCGAGTGGCGGCGCTCGGGAGGCGGCGCGGGTGGGGCGGGGGGCGCGGGGGGAGGCACTGGGGGGGGCGCGGACACGGGAGGTGCACTCTCGCCGGGAGCGGGCTCGAGGAAGGCGAGCTCCTCGGTGGAGGATCGCAGATCGAGCGCGCCGTCTTCGCGGAAGCCGAGCTCGAGGCGCGTGCCGTCGCCAGCGCCCGCGAACAGCGCCAGCTCGGGTGAGCTGTCGCGCGAGTCGTGGTGGCTGGAGCTGGAGGCGCGGGAGATGTCAATGCGCGGCGCGGGAGGGGCCGCGAGCGCGGTGGCGGCCGGCGTGGAGTGCGAGCGAGCGCGCTGCTCGGGGGGCGCGAGGCTGTCCCCGCCACCGCTGTACTCGCCGCTGCCGCGTGCTGCGTCTTCGCGTATCTCGGGCAGCCGGAACGTCTGTTTACTTTCTGGACTCGACTGTCAACAAATGTTCTTTATTAACCCTTGCTCTAGGATATTATATATGGCGTTCGCAGGCTGTAGGCGCGGCTTGGAATCGATTGATAGCGGCAAAAGCGTGAAGGTAGTTGGAGGAAGTAGAGAGATACATACGGGCGGTCTCACCTCGTCAGAGACGTCGTGGTCGAAGGAGGCAATGGGCGCGGGCCCCCGGCGCGGCTGCCGCGCGGCCGCTCCGGCCCCACTGGCTGCCATGCGCGCCACTTACTGCCGCGCACGCATCGCGCCACCACTTCTACTCACCTCGAACTGCAGACACAATACCAGGGGTTAGTTACGACGGCAGTCTGAAATCATGATATTTTCCTCTAACTGTTTATTAAAAACAAGGCATACACAAATTCTACATACATAAAAGTTCAGTATGTATGACCGAATGTTCCTTTTCATGAAATGCTCATACATCTTTAACCTTAAACACTTGCTGTCTTTTAGTACTATTTATAATGTCGTAGTTCATTTTCATCTGTGCCCTATGCCCTACTCTTCATTCATCCAACTCCTTTGTTGTCCACCACCACGATCAATACATCAAGATTCATCTTGAACTTCACAGGAATTCGTGAATCATATCGCTTTTTCATCAACCCTGTCCATACTTTAATCGTGCCCATCACGCCCTAGTTAATGTTTTTATCAATGAATTGAGACATCTGAAATTGGAAAAGACGTTAAATCCATGCGCATCACAGATAATGATAATAATAGATTTCCTAAATGGACGATATTGTCCACGCGGTTGCCAACGGGATATGACAGATAGTTCACGTAAGCAAATTTGACATTCTAACCCGGCACCCCACGGGTATTTGTACTGTATAAAAGATGACTTATACATGTAGTACTAGCTCGGGAAACGGTAAAGCTACATTCCAAGGAAAGATGTTTTGAAGCGCTAGTAGCGAAGTTTGCAGCATTCTGAATCGATCAGCAAAGTTAAGCAACGTCCGCCTCGGTCATGAGTTCCGTGCTTCGGAGGGCATGTTAAGCCGTCGGTCCCGGTTGTTGTCTTAGGATGGCAGTCGTTACAGCATGGTGGTAGAGCACTTTGCGAATGCCCGCCTGGCTAGCTACCACCCTCAAGTTGAAAATCTGTCGCCAAGCACCTAACGGTGTGTTCCGGCAGCTGTCCTTGTGAGCCAGTAATTCTAGGTTAGCCTGAACAACATTTTCGACCACATCATCACTTACCATCAGGTGAGATAGTGGTCACAGGCTAACCTATCAAGAATAAAAAAACAATAAAAAAAAGATGTCTATGTTTTTTTTTTTTACTCCAAACTGGGTAGCACTTGACCACTATCTCACCATCTCACCTGATGTTAAGTGATGATGCGATCGATGATGGAGCGCGCTTACCCAGGAGATACCTATTCACTCGCTTCTTGAAGACCCCCATATTGTACTTAACCGGAAACACAGCCTCAGGCAGAGTATTCCATACCCTGGCGGTTCGCATGATAAAAGAAGATGCAAATCGCTTCGTTCGGGTAAATGGAATATCCACCATATAGCGGTGGCGCTTCTGAGTATCCCTGGATGTCCGGTTATAGAATGGGGATGGCGGAATCAGATCATGTAGTTCTGTGGCACACTCCCCGAAATGTATCCGATAAAAAACCGATAAGCAAGCGACTTTGCGGCGATGCTCGAGACTTTGGAGTCTCTTGCTTACAAGTTGGTCGTCGTTAATGAGTCTCTTGGCTCTCCTCTCAATAGCTTCCAGTGTCTCCAGCTGGTATTTGGCAGAACCATCCCAAAGGTGAGAACAGTACTCGATACACGACCGGACTTGCGCTTGATAAAGATTGAGCAGCTGTCCCGGTGTGAAGTATTGTCTCACCTTCGCCAAAACACCAAGCTTTTTTGAGGCTAGCTGGGCTTTAGACTCAATATAGGAGCCGAAATTGAGAGTCGGTGTTAATGAGATGCCAAGAAGCTCGAGATGGTTACTTATCGGCACGGACACATCTCTGAAAGTAGGAGCCAGCTGAAAAGGGCTCCGTTTGGCGAAGAAAAGACACGCCTGGGTTTTAGCAGCATTGAACTTAACCAGATTG
The DNA here is from genome assembly GCA_963854805.1 of Plagodis dolabraria. Taxonomy (NCBI): domain Eukaryota; kingdom Metazoa; phylum Arthropoda; class Insecta; order Lepidoptera; family Geometridae; genus Plagodis; species Plagodis dolabraria. Next base: position 937,279 of record OY978453.1, on the reverse strand, counting down.
GCATCGCCCCAATCGGAGACTGCCTTCAGAGAAAAGTTCAAGCGCTGAACCATCGCTTCCCTATGAGACTGGATTTGTAATGCACTGGTTCGTGCGTTAGATGTATAACTCTCCACAACGGTCCTGTCGTCTGCGTACCCAAAAATACCGGGCTTAAGCAGATCATTAATATGCAGCAGAAAAAGCGTTGCAGAGAGTACTGATCCTTGAGGGACTCCGGCGTTAATAGCCAATTGGTCAGAAGAACAGCCATCGATGACTACTCGAATCGACCGATCCCTCAAGAAATCTGAAATCCAAACACATAAACCAGTGGGAAGGCCGTATGAAGGAAGCTTGCTAATAAGGCCATCGTGCCAAACCCTGTCAAAAGCCTTCGAGATATTGAGAGAAACAGCAAGCGCCTCTCCGTGGTTCTCAATGGCTTCGCTCCAGATGTGTGGGGGGCATACACAAGAAGATCCCCAGTATACCGGTTTCGGCGAAACCCGTATTGTCGGTCACTGAGGAGATCATTAACTTCTAGGTATGCCAGGAGCCTGTGGTTCAGTACACGCTCCATCGTTTTATACAGTATGGAAGTGACTGAAATAGGCCTGTAATTGGCAGGGTCTGCGCGACTACCCTTTTTGGGCACAGGCTGCAGGTTTGCAAGCTTCCAGGACTTAGGCACTTGACCAGTCGTCATAGACAAGCGAAAGAGGCGAGTCAACCTGAGTTGAGGCGCACACATCCTCAAGACTACAGCTGGTATACCGTCTGGACCACTAGCTTTGTTCACGTCCAGATTGCGTAACGCTTTGCGTACTTCAGATTATCGAATGCGGATTTCTGACATTAACGTCCCGCAGTTTGGCAGACTTGAAGGTACAGCATTGCCAGCATCTAAACGTGAAGATTCTGCAAACAGAGAGGCAAATAAATTTGCTTTCTCTTCAGCAGTGTGCGCTAGGGAGCCGTTTGGGTTTCAGCAGTGGAGGCAGTGAGGGACGGCAGAAGTTTCCTCTTCGATCGATTTCGCCAGGGACCAAAACGCTTTGCTACCCGAGGGGTAAGAAGCAAGTTTGTTCCCTGTTCGGCGTATATGATCGAAGCGAGCCTTCTTAAGGGCCTTTTTGCAAGACTTGGCAGCCAGCTTAAATGCTTTCTTCTTTTCACGTACATCTCTAGATTTGCGCGTTCGAGCATCAGCCCAGGCTAAGTAGGCCTCATGCTTTGACGCTTCTGCATCTTCACATTTAGCATTAAATCATGGGCGAGCTTTGCTGGACAGCGGGACGTCAGAAAATGGTATGAAATATTCCATACCTTGACGTAATACTTCTGTCACAGCATCCGCGCAAATTGAGGGAGCGCTAGAAGAAAAACAAACCCGGCTCCAAGGGTAAGACGCGAAAAAACAACGCATCTCATCCCAATCTGCTGACCTGTATCGCCACACTCGCCGCGTGCCTTTTGGGCTGGGAACGGGCGGGGAGTAGACTGATACAGACTTCACCAGACAGTGGTCGGAACTACCTAAAGGTGATGAAACCGACACTGAGTAGCGGTCTGGATCTGTTGTCAGCAGAAGGTCCAAGCAATTGGCTGTGTGGCCATCAACGTCCGGTATCCTTGTAGCTCCTTGGACCAGCTGTTTGAGGTCTAGCGTCAAGGCAAGCTTGCGCATCTCTCGACCAGCGTGGTCTGTGCTCTGGTATGGGTATAGCCAGTCTTGATGGTGGGCGTTGAAATCCACCAGAAGCACTAATTGAGCAGAAGGATATCTCTGTTGGGCCACATCCGCCGCCTCACTGAGGTAATTTATGAGCTTGGTCATCTCGTCATCTCCGCTGTGTGATCGGTAGACACTAGCATAAAGAATTTTCTCCATGCCAATGTCCACCAGAACCCACATGACTGAAAATTTGGGGTCTTCAAGGTTGCGGAGACGCCGATAGCAAATGTCATCGCAGGCATACATACAAACTCCCGCCCTGGCTTTGAAGCTATGTTCTAGTATATAACCAGGGTAGGCAAGGTATGCCACGTCAGCTGGACATTTGATCTGCGTCTCCGTGAGGAACAGAATATGCGGTTTTGCAGTCTCGAGATGGTGGTGGACCGAGTTGATATTTGAGTGCAAGCCTCGAATGTTTGAGAGGTGCACTAGGAGGGAGAGGACGTGCTTCCGCTGTTGTACCTCAATTCTGTTTTTTCCTTTCATTTTTCGGGGAGTGAAAATAGGTAAAGGGAAACGGAAGTGGAAACGAGGCGCATACTACCAACCCGTGACACAAATTAAGCCTTTTCACCCTATGGGAACCAATCCTGGAGACCGCGGGGACGCCCGAGCCCCCCCAGAGGTGTCCATCGGGTCCTCTCATCTGGTCGCCAACCAGCACGATGGCGCACCTCCGGGATTTTTCGTGAGATGGCGGGGCAGCCTTTCATGAGTGGCTGGCTCACTACTTGGGCCCCCAACTATCTGCGGTCGGCCAGCGGAGAACCGTGCCTCGGATCCCGCTGCTCTCCAAGATTTGCTGCCAGGTAAATTGACCTTCGATGCATCACGACTAGCTATAGCAATAAGTGCAACTGTTTCCGACCCGTTCCCCATAATGGTTTCACCAAACATCATGCCGAAACGCGACGGCACACGCGACGGCGCTTGACGGCATGGCTTTGTCTAGTGGGTGGTAACACGCCGCGGCATAAGCCTACCACCTGAAAAGTACTGCTCTTTTGGCGCCACCCAGGGGACACGATGAGGACATCGAGGGCTAAATCCTACGGACGCGAGCAGTATAGTCCCCCAAATACACAGTTACAAGGCATATCACAGAAATTCACGAGGTACAGGATGGTACACCTTCTCCAGTTCAACGAACACTACGTGCAGGTTATGTGTGTACACACATAACCTGCACGTAGAAAGAGAAGTACTTCTCAAGTGAAAATGTTGCATCTTAGACGTAAACATTAACTGTTTCTGTTTCTCTCATTAATCTTGCTATCATCATGTTCCTAGTCTCTGAGATCTCGTTGTTTCCTTGATGATATCATTACTACTTATATAGTTGTTTGTACCTTGAACTTTTTCCGTTCATCTGAGATCACCCCCAGCAACAATTTATCGATTAAATAGTAGGTTACTCTTACCGTTTCACTTTCATAATTCAACAGGTACTAATTTTAATTGTAATTCTTCATATCTCAAAGTCAAAATCATTTATTCAATTTAGGCGTCTACGACGCTCTAACGAAGGTCAATTACAAACTTTAATATTGAAATATTCTACATTGTACTGCCACGTTCAGCAAAAAAATTATAGAGCCACTGCAAGAAGAACGGGCAAGAAACTCGGGGCCATTCTTTTAAACGTTTTTTAACAATGTGTTACATACTATATAGTAAAATTATTACAACATTTATTTACATTACGTAGGTGACAGGCGTTAGATTGGCAGAGGCGAACCAGTCCAAGCATTTTTGTCGTTTAAGTAATCACAAACTGCGTAGTAAGATTTCTTTATTAAAATGTTCTTCACGTGCAACTTGAAATTTCCTTCTGTGAGCGTTTTATATTACTTTATTCTACAACGCTCAAAAAGTTTGGGTACTTTATTATAAAACCGCACACAATTGCCTAAGAAGGACATTAACTAAATTTTTTACGAACATACATAATATTTTCAAACATATACAGACTTGGTAAAGTTAAAATATCAATTTCTTTAGAAAGATTTTTCAAGGATTCCATAGGACCCATTTCATATATGGCTCGAATTGCTCACTTTTGTAAGATAAAGATTGTCTCTATCTCAGCAGCAACTCCCCACAGCAATACACCGTTTGACATAATACTGTGGAAGTACGCGAAATAAACAAGCCTAGTAGTAGCTACGTCTGTTAGCTGTCTTATCTTACGAACTGCATATGCAGCAGAACTAAGTCTTCCGGATAGATCATGTATATGTGGATTCCACTGTAAAGTTGAATCCATTTTGATTCCCAGGTGGACTGTCGCATTGTCAAAAGAGAGTTTATCTAGGACAAGCTTAATGTTTGGTTCAACATAAGTAATATTTGGTAAAGAAAACTTTAAACATTTGATCTTTTTTGAATTTAAGAGAATATTATTAGTCGCAAACCACTTAGAGATTATAGATTACACATTATTTACAAGAATTAGTTCACTATCTTTCGTATCTGCTTTACAAATCAGGCAGGTATCATCTGCGAATAAAACTATATCACAGAAAATTTTAACCATGCAAGGCAGATCATTTATATACGCTAGAAACAGAAAGGGTCCTATAATTTATCCTTGCGGTACTCCTATTCATACCAAAGACCCGGAAGAAGTATTGCCCTTTATTCTAACCTTCTGTAGCCTGTCTGATATATATGACTTCATAAGATCCAGAGCTTTTCCACGAATACCATAATGTGAAAGTTTACGAATCAGAGTGTGGTGCCCTACACAGTCGAATGCCTTAGAAATGTCACAGAATACGGCAATAGCATCTTGTGAACTCTCCCAGGCTTCAAGTATATGTGACATCAATTGAACACCTGCATCTATTATGGATCACCTCTTTGTGAAACCAAACTGATTCTCATTCAATATATTATGCTCAATCAAATGGGATAGAAGTTTTATGAGCATAATTTTTTTAAACACTTTACTCAGAACAGGTAAGATAGAAATAGGTCTGTAATTGCAAGGGTCAGATGTAGCCACCGACTTCAAAATTGGAGTGATTTTGCTTTGTTTCATTAAGTCGGGGAAGTTTCCTTTATCAACACATTTTTTTTTAAATATGGTGCAATAATGCAAATTATAGACTCTGCCACTTTAACTGACATACCCCACAAGTCTTCGGTACACTTTATGTTAAAACTTTTAAATGTCTTTATAATTTCAAATATTGTTGTGTGTCTGAAAGAAAAGTCCGGTGATTTGCAGGGGAAATGATGTATTAACAGAGTTTCTGCTACTTCGGGACAAGCATCCAATGACTTAGTGACTTCTAGAGGTAAGTTAGAAAAAAAAATTTCAATTATATTTGCCACTTGTATTCAGATATTTTATTTTTATCTTAGATTGGTCTCTAGGTTTATTTTTACCGGCCTCAGTATTTATAGTCTCCCAAATGGTTTTTATTTTATTTTTACACTTGCTAATTTTGTTTCTAATAAAAAGAGATTTAGCACACAAGCAAACATATTCAAACATTTTTGAATAGTTCCTAACATAATCATGAAACTGCTTGCAAGATGTTAATTTTTTCCTGCGATACAGATCATACATATAATCTCTACTTTTTCGAATACCTGGAGTTGCCCAATCATCGAACATCTTCCACGGCTTCCCTGTCATCACATTTTACACCACACAATTAATTGTTATTATTTACTGACTCAAATTATTAACTTTACCCACTCATATTTTTTCCAATATATCTTTAATTCTACACCATACATCAAAATGTTTTATATCTGACCTTAGAGCAATTATCTTAGTTTGTAAGAGTATCTGGTTTAACTATATCATGCTCTATTCTTATTTATTGGGAATAATCGCACTATTTCCTGTCGATTTTTGATTTATTCGATTAGTTATCTAGCAAAGAATATACTACTTTTTACAAACAGGTCACTTTATAATTGTAGTCCGTGAAGACTGTAAAGTACCTTTAAGTGACTTTAAAGTACCCTAATTTATACAATTTATATATTTGAGTGTACCTTGGCCATCCATAACAACTGCAACTTTTTGCATTCTTGATAGTCGCTTTTAACCATTGCACTTCATCGTCATGATATTTAACTATCTACTACATCACCATTCCCTAAATACATTATTCTTTTATTTTACAGCTTTATGTATCTTTCTACTCCATGTATTGTGGGCTGAGTCTTCTTCGTCCGTGGGACGGTAAAAATCAAATATATTATTTAATTTATAGTGTAAATAAATTTAATTTTTACTGTGTGATAATTTGTAATTGTAATATTATGTACGTTTTTATCACAATAAACAAATTTGTATTTAATCTCGATACCCCACACGCTTACAATACCAATCAGGCGACAAACTAGGTGGTAGGCCTCTTAAGTAAGAGGTCGTCTTGGTGGTTACCACCGCAGTGTCAGATATTCTGCCTCTAGCAGTAGGCAAACACTGTTGTGTTTAGGTTTGAAGGGCACTGTAGCAAGTGAAATATCCGGGCAATCGATACTTAAAAACGAATGTCTCCGAGTGTTGAGCGCAGTGCTTTGTCAAACATAATTGTAACACTATAATTCTAATGGACAGACGCATCACGCTTACCAACAGGCACTGGCATGTCGGACTTGGCATTTATTAATAAGAAAAAATATTAATCATATCTATTTTTCCCTATTCGTTTATATATAATAGAATATCGTTTATTCGCATAAAAAGTAAGTAAAAACGATGGAACAATGATTTTGTAATAAGTGCCTGGTACATCTACAATCTACATGTACCAAACTGTGGCATGCAATCATTAATTTAAATGTATTATAACACAACCACACTTTATCGACTTCGGTCGAGTTACCCCATAACAATAAAACATATTTAAGAGCAGACGACACATAGACATGATAGGCTTCGAGTATTGCCGATAGACCAGATGTTTGTTTGTCTTAATGTCGTCAGTACAAAAACGTAACGATTTATTCAGATATTCAGATATTTATTGCAGCCATACATTAAAGGTTTCATAAAATTATACTTTGTAAGTATAATAGGTACATAGCTTGGTATGGACCCCGTCGGGCACAGCAAATTAGAAGAGAGGAGGATAGGTAGATAACATTACTTAATAAGAAGAATTTATAAATAGAATGGTCATTAATTTAATAAAATTGTATGTTTTCTGTGTAAAATGTCTACTTAAGTGTCATAAAATTGAAATTAATAATTATTACGATTTTTAAATTAGTGGGTATTATTTATCATTTAGATATTCGTCAATGGAATAATAGGCTTTGTCAGTAAGATACCGTTTCAATTTTTGTATAAATCGAATGTCACTTTTAATATTTTTAAAATCTTTCATCACCTTATTATAAATTTTTACAGCCATAATTAACGTGCTTTGCGAAAGCATCTTGAGTCGAGTTTTAGGTATCAACAACCGGTTTTCGGCCTGCATTGAGTAATCTGAACTTGTAGATACTAGTATTTCTGTTTCAAACAGCTGAGGATTACTTCGTACAAACTTACAGATTTCTAGGATGTATACGCATGACAGGGTTAAGATTTTATATTTAATAAAATATGGTTTACAGCTTTCAATTTGATCAATATTTGCTATATACGGACTAGTTTTTTTTGAACTACGAAAATTTCATAAGCTGAGCTGCTATTCCCCCATAAAATAATTCCATAGGTTAATCTGGAGTGGCAATTCGCATAATAACTTATGATTGCAGTTTTTAAATCAGTCGTCTTTTTTACTTCGCGGAGTGCATACGTAAGTGATAGTAGTTTGGTTTTTGTTTTTTTAACGTGTGATTGCCAATTTACATTAGTATCTATTACAATACCTAAAAGTGTAAATTCATTTACAACTTCTATATTTGTGCCTTGGAATGTAAAAGTAAAATGAAGTGGTGGTTTCTGATATGGGTGGAATGTAATAATTTTAGTTTTCGCTAAATTAAGTTATTTTATAACATAGGTAACGAACATGAGCTTTCCAAGTCAGATTTCATATTCCAAAAAAAATGGTTTATCGTGCTTCTTTAATTTTTATTTTATTATAGGAGATATTTAGATCAAGAGGTTCATTGCATGATTTTAAAATTGTTTGTATGTAATTATTTTAATCAAAAACATCCTTCATATACATGCAGTAGAGGTAAGGATGTTCCTTATACACCTACTGTATGTTGGCAGTTCATTTCAACATACATTCGTTATTTTCGTTACCATTTTCTTTATACTTAAATAAAATTCTGTTATACATACAATTTCTTCTATAAATTATTATTCATATCATGACTTTTTCTAGCAGATATCAGCTAAATGGCATATGACTATTTTTGTTTATGGCTATTCGCTATTCTTTGTTTAGTTTCCAAGTTTGATGTTGATTTTGACATCCAATGGGACCAGGCAAAATTGTACATAATTTTATATAATTACAATTAATCTCTTTAGAAAAATGTATACCTATAGCTGATGAACATATTTTTTGTGTTTTATTGCAATAATGAAACCCACAGATGATTTTTAAAAACATTACACGACTCAATAAAAAAACCATGCCTAATCAGAATAAGTTTCAATTTAAATACCTATATCTACTAACAACTTTGGACATTTGACAATTAGATACTTTGAAACTATCTTTTCATACTTATTTGTACCTACTTAATACCACTTCGAAATCCTGCTTATGCACAAAAGGTGACCCATTATGTGAACCGGAAATTATTTGTCCTGAATATAAATCGGGCGAAACTTGTCTTTGATTACTTTTAATTCAATGATTTTCCGAGCATAGCGCTCAATTTAATTTTGAGACTTATCATCTCGATTAGCACAAACGAAACATCACTTTTTCCCACCAACAGCACACCTCCCTATTATGCAGCATCGTACAGTCCAGTTTGTTACACAAAAAGATCACATTTGACAATTGGAACTGTGGAGTCGATCCATCTGGAGTAGGTACGATGTGATCGCTCTTGGAGGGCAAATCGCAGTAAAGAGAAGTTCGCACCGTAATCAGTGGCTCAGCGACATGTGGAGCGCTAGGAAGGCGCTGCCGCTGGTCGGGTGCGGGGTCCGCGCGCGGTTGGTTCGGGCTGAGGGCTGGCGGCACCCGCTGGCACTCATCGCTCGGGCTCGGCGCCGCGTGATCTCAGTCGCCCGTCCGCCCGCCCGCCATCGACGCGCCGCCCCACGCATGCGCCTACTCCGCGCACGCGCCCTGCTATTGGCCCATTTCTTCAGACACTACATTATTACGTGTATCTGAAATGGATGTCATTCGATCCCTAGTTTAGTAAGACTTCGAGCGATCGCTTTGTTATATGAAGGTGATGCTACCTGTACCCGCGGTGTAGATGACGACCCTCAGCCCCTACGAGCCGATTAGAGGCCGTTCCTGGCACAGACGGTATAGCTTCTGTAGAGTTGGATCGATGTTCGCCGTTTGACACACGGGCCCTTCCGTTTGTTCTACATGTAGATACTCGAGCTTATCGCACTACTGGGAATTCCTATGGGTTGATTAAGGATTCAGTACCAACCGTAGATAGGTAGATAGTTATTCCACATAGATGCCTGAAGGAAAATAGTATTGATGCAGCGTTGCTACTCTAGATATTATCAATTTAAAATATTAAATAAAAATACTTAGTTGTATTTTGTTAATAAAGGCTAATAATTTAAAATACTTAATCTATTCTAAGTTGAGAACTAAAAAATCAAAATCAAAATATTTTTATGTTAGACATTTAACATCCATACTAATTGTTAGTAACATATATAAAATTAAATTAAAAATTGTAAAATTAAGTTAGTAGAATAGTAATAGTGACGATAGCAAAGTTATTTCGTCACTAGGTGGGAAACCGGGCTGAGCACACCCATCCAGTGTCTCATGTAACGTGAGTACACATCTTCTGCTACAACAGTTAGAAGCTGTTGGTGCTCCCGCGCAAGCGGCTCATCAGGGACGCAATTCTTTTGTGCATAATGGCGTGGAAATCGTCAGTGTGCGCATCCGCAAACATGCCTGATGCACTGCAAAATCCTGATAGCCTCAACAGCATTCTGAAGCCGTTGTTGTATTGAATACGTAAGGCATTGTAAGATTTTTGTGTATAATTGGCCCACAGACTGCATGAATATAAAAAGATGTACAGTACGCCCTAAACAATGTGACTTTTACTGAGTCTGTACATCGTGTGTGTTTAACACGGATGTAAGTCATCGATTCCTATTTGGACTATAGCCGCATTAATTTTAAATAGGTACTGCTCATGTTATTAAAATCAAAATAAATAATAAAGAAAAACATACTATTTTTATATCGTTATTTCTTATATAAGTAGTGAAAAGCAGAGAGATTCCTATTCGGGCTATAGCCGCCCGTAAATATTCCATCAAAATTTTACGTAAAATTTCACTAATAGTTCTAACCTCTCAATAAATTTTTAGTAAGTATGTTATTTTGCAATGAATAATTTTTAGAAAAGCTACTTTTTTAACTTTCTTTAAATTTGAAATGAAAAGTAGAGAGCTGAACGCAGGTGAAAGTTATCAATTTCTTTAGACCCTTGTTTAACAATCTACTAAATTTGTGCACTTCCACCTTTTAACGGATTAAACCACGTATATTTAACATTATTTTTGTACCGACAGTCACCCCGTGACCAAAATCACTACAAAGTGTTTGAAATGTCGGGACAAAAATAATGATAAATATACGTGATTTAAACCGTTTAAAGTTGTTTAATTACTAAGTGTAACAATCGCGAAAACCAAAGACAACATTGTGCACTACCATTGCGCAGTCTCCGAACGTCTTCTTCATCCTCAAAATCGGCTATAGTAACAACAGACTTTCATCGTGACATATTTTGATTCCAGTCGTTGCACATCCACTCGAGGTTCTCGGCAGCTCTAAGAGCACCAAGTGGTTTTGCAGTTAGTCCAGAGCATATAGAAGTAGCGTGAACCACTTTCTGGCAGCGTCTGCATTCCAAGACGGGTGATTTTTGTTTAATAACTTGCTGCAGTTATCACACTTAGCCATGATTGATGAGGGTAGTTATTTTGTTTTTATTAGAAACTGACACGGTATTAACTCTGTCACAGTTGAACGAGAACTGGTACAGTTTTATTATAAGCATAAATAGATAAATGTAAGCGTTTACCCCTCGCGCTTTCCTACCCGCCTTCTCCAACCTGTTATAGGTATAGATTAGACTGATTAGAGCATTGCATGTTATGAAAAATATTCGTAGGGAACTTGTGGTTATCGTAATAAAAAAAACTGTGTTTTATCGTTTGAAAAATCAGAATCTTTTGGAGTGGTCCGACTACAGACCTATCTATTATACCTATACGATAAAGTGCAAATGCCAGCTTAAGATGAGCCGTACGTTCAAAGGTTCCTGTACATTCTTGGTGTCAAGTTATTTGGAACGTAATATTTAGGATGTGATGTCTGTTATTTCTGAACTTCAAACCCGATGACTTTGAAATATTTACGGGATAAATTTTAAAGTACCACTATTCTAACAAAAAAATCGGCCAAGTGCGAGTTGGACTCACGCACGAAGGGTTCCGTACCATTAGCTATACAACATTAGACTTCATATTTTAACCTTTTTTTGTTTTAACGTGCGCGAGTCCAACTCGCACTTGGCCAACTTTTTGTATTTGTTGTTATAGCGGCAACAGAAATACATCATCTGTGAAAATTTCAACTGTCTAGCTATCACCGTTCTTGAGATACAGCCTGGTGACGGATAGTCGGACAGGCGGACGGACGGACAGCCGGACAGACCGTTTTTATCCTTTGGGTACGGAAAGAACGTATGAAATCGGACTACGCGTTAATAAATTACAACTAAGCGTATATTTTGACTTTCATCCCCTCTCCCAAGGGAACCATGCTGAATTACGGGATTAAAAATTAAATTATCCTACCTTGTAGTATGAACTCAAATTATGCTAAGTTTCATTGAAATCCATTCAGTAGTTTTGGAGTGATGCGCGGCCGGTATACAGACAAACAGACAGAAAAAATAAAAAAAAGTACAGTTTCGGCATCAGTATCAGCTACAAAGTACTGTACATTTTTTTTTTCAAAATATCTGCCGTGTACAGAATTGGACCTGTTACAGTTTTATTATAAGTATAGATAAGTTAAATAGCTTTGGCGAGGTTATACCCCCCTGCCTCACCCCGCATTCCAACCTATACTCATCCGAATATGTGCCCGCCCATCTTACACTGTTTTGCTGATTTTCATATGCCAGAATTTTAAAATGTGTACAATATTTTCATGTAAATTAGTATCAACCAGAAGCTTTTGCCATAATATGTCATAGGACACCAAGTCAAATACCCTCGACAAGTCCAAAAAACAGGCAAATACAGGTGTTTTTCTGCTAGTGTAGTAATGGACAGCATGCTTTAGACAGGAAGGCTTCAGTGGGAAGTTTAGGTCTAAAACCAAACTGCGCATCATGTATATCTAAGTGCTTGCAAAGATGCCTGTCGAGCAAAACTTTACCGACAATCGTAGCCAGGGAAATTGGACGCGTTTGAGGCATCGCCAGTTCTAATTTTGATAATGGATACAACAATTATTTATATCACTTTTTATTTGGTTTTGGTGATTTTGACACCATTTCAACTTATTTTTGAAAACTTTCAATTTCAATCAAATTTTTATGATAATCACCACTAGTCGGTTTACCATAATGTACCGACGCCTGAAAAGCAAGTCGTGCCTGCCCATGAGTATGCCTGACGCGCTTGTTCCATCCCACCACATGAGTTTCATCTTTATAACCGCCTTGTCGTTGCTTTGAAATGAAGCAATTAAGATAAACATTAGGTACTTTTTATTATAGCCACGAGTTACGTCACACAGGACATAAAAAGTTATAAAACTTCGTTATTATTATACTTATATCAATATTAAAGTACTAGCCGCATGTGTTACGGTGGTGAGATATTCATTATTACGAATTATATTACATTTTGATTTTGTCAGACATCGGGCTATTTGTTACTTTGCGTACGTATATAAAAGCTAATAGTTGCAAGTTATCACGGTACCAGAACAGAAGAGCAGTGTCTTCTCTCCTACTTAAGAAACAAGTTTCGATTTTCGGTCTAAAATAGTTTCGAGCTATTTTGCAAGTAAATACTCTACAGCATTCCCCAAGGATCACACCTAGGGCCACTTATAATTTTGATCTTTGACAAAATAAGATTTCCATAGGAAGTAAGTCATATTCAGAGAGTCCTTTAACAAACTCCAAAGCTAAGAATGTAAAAGTAAAAATCCTTCTCTTTTAATTCGATCGAATTGTTAAATAATTGATCCAAACCTTTACAACTGCTTACTCATGTGAATTACACCGACCAAGGAACCAGTCTTGTCGTTTTCTACGGCTAGCTGCTTATCTACAAAACAGAATAAGATAAGTCTGAATTTTCTACCGTCGCATTTGGATTATTCGTATCCTGCATAGTATTACCCTCATATGTCACTATTTGAAGTTATCAAATTCAAATGACATTTTCATTTTGACAAGTATTAACAGGTGTCAAATTCAACTGACGTCTGAGTCTTTAATTTGACAATACGAAAGTGTTGCCACGCTTCTAAAAATCACTCATAATTATACCATTTTTCGAAATGAGTGTCTGCACAAAATGCACCAAACACATCAAAGCTGGTGACCTAAAAGCGTGCTCCAAGTGCAACGCCACATACCATTACCAATGTTTGGGGGTGCCTACAGATAATTTCTTCAAGGAATCTAAGGCCTATAAAGCATCTTGGAAGTGTCCGGCGTGCAAGTCTGTCAAACGATGGGACAACTTTACATCTTGTCAACCCCACGAATCTAGTCCATTACCAGTATCTCCAACTGCTGATAGTAACGAGGACTTAAAAAAGTATATAGACAAGAAGTTTGAAGAATCTGTGTCGCGAATTCAAAGTAGACAGGATTTCTTGATGGAAAGCACCGATACTCGCAACAAAATACAAGAACTCACGAACAGCATAAATTATATGTCAACTACTTGTGACCAACTTAAAGACTTAGTCACAAAGGCAAAGAGAATTGATAATTTAAAGGCTAAAAATAGCGATTTACTCTCACAAATATCTGGCTTGAGCAACCGACTAAACACTTTTGAGCAACAGTCTCGTGAGTGCAACTTAGAGGTTCAGTGTGTGCCGGAACGCACACCTGAGAACCTTCTCACAGTTATACAGCAGGTAGTTACCACCGTCGGTAACCCATTACCCGATCACGAGTTATTAAATTATCATCGAATTCCTAAGATAAATCAGGAATCAAATAGACCTAGATCTATCGTAGTACGGTTATCTAGCCCTCTAGTCCAAGATAAGTTTTTAGCGGCAGTCAAGACCTACAGCACACCAAAGCGATAAGTTAAATTCATCTCATCTGGGTCTGGGAAATGACAAAAAACCCATCTACGTGTGCGAGCATCTGTCACCAGCAAACAAACATCTCCAGACAGCAGCCAGAAAAGCTGCAAAAGAGTACAATTTCCATTTTGTGTGGATTCGAAACGATCGCATACATATGAGGAAGGACCCCACCTCTAAAAGCTTTGTTATCAAAAACCTAGATAATCTTTCTAAACTAACATCCTCATAACTCTTATGACTCATTTATATAATACTAGCCAAAATAATACAATTCTCAATATCATTTACCAAAATGTCAGAGGTCTAAGAACGAAGACAGAAACAATTATTTCGAATGTACTAAAAAATGATATAGATATGTTTATACTAACAGAGACGTGGCTGAATGACTCGGTGTTCGACCACGAAATATTTGACAGCAGATACACAGTATTTAGGCGTGACCGAGCAACTTCAAACTTTATCAAAGAGGAAGGTGGCGGAGTTCTCATTGCGGTATCTAAAAAAATTTTTACAAAAAATGGAACCGACTTCAACACCCAAGAGTGTGAAATAACTTGTTGAAGTCGGTACCATGATGGTTCAAAAATACGTATTATCACAATATTGTGGGCATGGTACCGACTTCGACAAGTTATTTCACACTTTTGGGTGTTGAAGTCGGTTCCATTTTTTGTAAAAAAAATTTTTTAATCTTTTTAGTGTAACTCAAAAACGGCTTGACCGATTTTGATGAAATTTAAAATGGGACCAAACGACAAGCATCACCTTTCAAACAAAAAAAGAATTTTCAAAATCGGTTCACCCAGTCAAGAGATCTGAGGTAACAAACATAAAAAAAAAAAAAAAATACTGACGAACTGAGAACCTCCTCCTTTTTTGGAAGTCGGTTAAAAAATTACACCAATTCGCAAGCTGAAATGGGAATCATTGGGCGAAGATATCTGGGTGTTGATCAAATTAAAACAAGGCAATTCCACTGCCTCACTCTGTCTTTGTGCGGAATACATACCTTTTCCATCCTCCCAGCTCAAAAATTTGACAGATATTATATTAGATGTTGTCTAACATAAAATGCCCAAGAAATCCATCCTATTGCTAGCTGGAGATTCTAATCTTCCAAATCTGCAATGGAACCTTGGTGTATCTGGCTCACTTCCTGTGACCACAAATGAAACCGATAGTCTTCTAGTCGACACTCATTCCTTCAACGGTCTCACACAAGCTAATCAAGTTTCAAATATTTTAGGGCACACTTTAGACTTAGTCATCACAAATGTCAACAATTTCGTAACAGTAAATTCTTGTCCCAACCCCTTGGTAAAAATAGATAAATACCATCCTGCACTTAATATACAGATGAAACTCATAACAAGTAAGCCTCCTAAAATAATAAATCATCTGTATTAAATTTTGCTGTAAACTGGGATGATCATCTCAATGACAACCAGACTGTGGACGAATCTGTTGAAGCCTTTTATAATGTAATTTTCCCTATAATCACCAAGAGTACACCAATTACTCGCAGAGGATACAATAAGTACCCATTCTGATTTAGTCGTTCTTTGCTAAAAATTTAAAAGAAAAGGCAACATTTCATTCTAATTATAAAAAATACTCTAACCTGAGAGATCTTTTATCTTTTCAAATACTGCGAGATATAGGTGATGCCATGATTCAAGACAATCTAAAAGTGCAAGCCAAGAACCTCATAAAAAAAGATCCCAAATATTTTTGGACTTTCATAAAATCTTTAAGATCAAATAGTAGTGAAATACCAGATGAAATGTTTCTGAACGACCTAAATGTATCAGATGGCCAAGATATTTGTGAACTTTTTCCTGAATACTTCCATTCAAATTTTCCTCAAAATTTAGCATCTACAGTAAATACTTCCACTGAGCTGTCTAACTTTAATATCAGCCTTAGTTCTTGCAGTTTTTCCGAGTCCGATATCTCAAAATCACTCCACCTTATTAATATTAATAAAGGCCCAGGCCCCGACTCAATACCACCAATATTTTTAAAGACCTGCTCAGCTCAACTCATTAGACCACTCCACTATATTTTAATAAGTCAATATCCTGTGGTGTTTTCCCGACTAAGTGGAAGATAGCCCATATAGTTCCTATTCACAAAAAAGGTGATCCCAATGATATCGCTAATTACAGGCCTATATCAATCTTATCTTCTCTAGGCAAGTTACTGGAATCAATGGTCCAGAAACGTATGCACTTTCATCTTAAGCCATTTTTCAATCCTAACCAGCATGGTTTTTGCCGGGTCGTTCAACTACCTCAAATCTTATTAATTATGTAAGTGACGTAATAGATGCCTTTGAGGATCAACATAAAGTCCATGCTATTTACACAGACTTCTCCAAGGCATTTGATGTGGTTGATCACGACTTGCTTATTCAGAAACTGGGCCACGCAGGTATCTGTGGTTCCTTGTTGAGATGGTGCGAATCTTACCTTCGAAATCACTCACAGCTTGTTATGGTTCGGGGCTTTAGATCTGCGATCAAAATGGTCCCTTTCGGCGTACCGCAGGGATCCCACTTAGGGCCTCTATTCTTTTTGGTCTTTATAAACGACCTATGCATTGGTATAACCTCCAGATTTCAAATGTTTGCCGACGACCTGAAACTTTACAGAGTCATCCGTTTCCCAAGTGATATTACATCTTTGCAACGCGACATAAACATTGTTAGCAATTGGTGCTCTCTGAACTAAATGGTACTTAACAAATCAAAGTGTTTCCACATCAAGCTCTCGAGGAAGTTGCTTCCAACAGCTGGTGTTTACTTCGTGGACAATGTACCAATCAGCTAAGTTTCAACCATCCGTGACTTGGGAGTAATAATTGACACTAAAATGGACTTTCGTGATCATATCGATCTCATAGCTAAAAAGGGAGCACATTTGGCGGGGTTCGTAATTAGGCAAACTAAATTCTTCAAGGACACAGACCTTTAATTCTTTTCAACTGTTACATGTGTTCAATTTTGGAATACTGCAGTCCTATTTGGAGTCCCTCATATGCGGTTCATGCTGATAGACTTGAAAGGATACAAAAACGGTTCCTATACCTTCAAAGTTATCTTACGCTTCAAATCTCTGCCGCACTCTGCTTTCTTATGAGACTAGACTTACGCACTTCAGGATAGCAACGTTAGCACACAGAAGGGATGCCGCGGATATTGTGTATCTGCATAAAAATATGAATGGTAATCCAAATGTACTTTCTAAATTAAATCTGGTTGTGCATCGATCATCTAGTCGTCTCCAACATAGGATGACATTTTGTCTCGACACCTGCAATGCTATGTATGCTAGGAACTCTCCAATCTATCGAATGTGCTCGTCTTATAACAGGTTATGTCATGATTTTGATATTTTCGATTCGTCAACCAAAAGTGTTTTTCTTTCCAAAATTGTAGTGTAAGAAAAACAAGAAAGTAGAAAAAAAAAAAAAAAAAAAAAAACAATTGTGAAAAACAGAGGAGATTGCCCGTATACGAAATGCACTTGAGGGTAACATGCAAACCGGTGGCATCACAAACACTCGAAAATCACTGGCAACAAGCGAGCCAACTGTCTCGCCAGTGAAAAAGATAGCTGCTTCGACTACCGCGTGTGTGACAAAGACGGCAAAAAAAAAAAGAGCTGCTATCCGGTGAGACAGCGAAAAATGCCGAGGTGAGCCGATCTAACTTACTCGTACATTCCGCTAACGAAACAACAAACGCTATACCAAACTATGAGTTATCTAAAGTTTTGGCCCCACCATTACCCCCCACCGGCACCATCGGCTAAACATGATGATAACGCTTCATATAAATTATCCACCTCAGAAGAGAAGATCAAATGGCAAGTTGTTAAAAAAAAAGAAGTCGTCTAATAAACCTCGAACTATTTTGACTGGCTCCGGTAAAGACAATAATAAACTGCGAACAGTGGAACAATTAAAGTATATGCAGGCTTGGTCATTCAGACCTGAAACGTCGGAACAAAATATTAAGAACCATATTTGTATCAATCAATCAATCATTTATTTGTCAGAATACACAATCATTACAATTTCAGATGTTAGGAAAATATATAGCAATGCATTCAACCTGCAAGCAGGCGTACAAATATTAGTATTTATTCCTAAAAATATAGTTTATTTTTTAAACAAAAAAAATACATATAATTATTATACATTAAAATATTCTGTCATGCTATAAAAACAATTGTCCAATAACCAATTGTGCAGTTTAGTTTTGAAGCTGTTTCCGGCCAAAGATTTTAAGTTGTCCGGTAATTTGTTAAAAACAGCAATAGCCATATTATAAACATTTTTTTCATAAATAAGTTTTTGGCATAGAGGATGGTATTATAAGTTTATACTTCGATCTTTTTTGTCTTGGAATAACATCACTTCATTTATTTTTTCGAAAATTGTTTGGATTTGCCTTTACAAAGATACACAAGTCTCTTATATACATACACGGTAGGGGAAGTATATTATTGTTTTTAAATAGTGGTTTGCAGCTGTCAAGAAACCAAGCCCTATTTATGACTCACTATATACACCGCTTCTGCACCTTGAAGGCCTTATCTAACTCAACCGAGTTTCCCCAGATTAAGGCCATAACCAAGAACCGATGAAACATAGCCATGGTAGGCGGCTAAGGCGGCCTCAACAGATATTGTTTGTGTCAGCTTTTTTAAGGCAAACGTGTAACGGCTAAGTTTTTGGCAAACTGCATTAACATGTTCTTTCCAATTAAGATTTCTGTCCAAATGTATACCCAAAAATTTATAACAGCTACCTTCTTCTACTTTTTGATTAATATATTTAATGTCAAGGGATAATGGAATTGTATTATAAGATTGAAATTGAATTATTTTTGTTTTGTTTAAATTAATATTTAAGTCATTTTTATCTGTACATTTAATTAAATCCGCTAACGCTTCATTCACAATTTGTTGGCATGATTTTTTATCATTATATTTAGCAAGAACTGTAGTGTCATCACCTCTCAGCAAACAGAACACACCTGTGAACTGTGTGATCAGGGAGATCATTAGTGTAAAGCAGGAAAAGGAGAGGTCCCAAAATACTTCCCTGAGTCACTCCTTTCTTATTTATCATAGTTTGAGATCTAAATCTCTTCCTCTCATAAATTTTGTTACCCTTTAAAATTGTTTCTATAATTTCACTTAATTGTCTGCTATTATTTAAATAACTACGTAGCCACTCCAAAGCATTACCTCTAATGCCGTATAAACTTAACTTGTGTAGCAGCTTACTATGATTGACAAAATCGAATGCCTTTTTTAGATCAAGAAATAAGGAGACAACTGGAGTGACCTTATTCATGCTCTCTGTAGCGGCTTTTATTAAACAAGCAAGTGCAGTAGAACTGCTCTTACGAAATACATACTGTTCATTTGCAAGAATTTTATGTTTAGTCAGAAATTTATCAAGCCTATTTAACATAGCCTTTTCAAGTATCTTAGACAATATAGGCACTATCGATATAGGGCGGTAGTTATTAGGATCTGTCGTATCCCCAGATTTGAAGAGAGGCTTTACGATAGATATCTTGAGTTGTTCAGGAAATATTCCATTCAGAAAAGATAAATTAACAATATGCGAAAGTGGGACACATATCCAGTTAGCACAAAACTTTAAAATTTGCGTTGTAATTTCATCATACCCACTAGTATTACTATTACTAAGATTCATTATGATACTATAAATTTCATAATGATCTGTAGAGTTCAAAAATATTGTTTTTAAATTGAGACTGCAATGAGTGGTTTTACGAGTAGCTTGTGTTGTAGTAGTGGGTGGATTTGCAATTGAGTCAATAAAATAATTATTAAATGTATTACAAATGTCAATGGGATTAGTGTATGTCATATTATTCAAATTTATTTCTTTTATGCCATTTTTACTTAAATTATTACCTTCAGAAGAAGATATTGCTGTCCAAATAGCCTTGCATTTATTTTTATCATGTTCGATACGTTTCAGATTATATTTTCGTTGTGCTATTTGTGTACACCTTTTAAATATATTGTTTCATTTACTGTATATTTATAGTTTTACCTTGAACTTTATTAATATTTGATTTTCTATATTTCAAATATAAAAGACGTTTTGTTCGACTCGATTTTTTAATTCTTTTTGTCAACCAACCCACCTTCACCGATCTATTACTAATCTTCACTTTGATTACAGGAAAGCACACACTATAAAATAAGCGAAAGAGACTGTAAAAACATTCAAAAGCTTCAGGTAGATCATCAGCCCTTAAACTTCTTCAAAGGATAGAGAGGATATACATTCACCAAATTGTCTGTTGTCGCTCTCGGGTTTTCGAACGCAATCGGATGTGACGTCAGCAACGTGCAACAATCTCGCAGCGAACTTCACGTCGCGGTGGCGTCAAAAATGGCGGCAAAGGCTGCGGGACTCACTTTTGCTCGAGCCTTCGTAACGACAAGACTAAGTAGTCTCTTTTAAATATTATATAATTTATGGATTCTAGGTTTGCTGAAAATTAAAGTTATCTGATTTAAGTAGATACAAAGTTTGAAGTAAAAGTCAGTTAACGGATTTAGTTAAGATATTTGTGTGACATAAAATAGTTTGGGTTACTCTGAGTATAAAGAGAATAAAGTGATTTACTAATTCTGTTTGTCTTTTATCAGAAGTTTGGATTGTTCTACGCGCTCACAAAATGCTACGTAGTCGGAGACGAAGATCAAGAAGGGAGCCATCATCGATCTCAAGTACATCTAGCTCCAGTAGCAGTGAAGATAACGGATGGCGGCGCAGGTGACGTGGTACAGGATCGCCAACCGTGAGTCGGAATGTCATTACATCGTCAGTGATCCCTGACTTTGACCCACTCGTAGACAATGTAGATATTATGTAGATTAATGTTGTAGAGGTCAGTGCTCGTTCTTTTGGATAGTCTGATAATATGGTAAAATATCAGGCGTTACAAAAACTACGTAATACCGAAAGCACATGGCTAGACTCGTTGCAAAATAACGATACAAGGTGGACCTCGTGTAAGTGGAAACAAGTGATGCATTATCTGATGCGTTTCGAGTAAAACGCAATATGTTTATATTGGTCAAGGAGTTGCTTGATACAAATCCTTTACTAAATCAATCATTGTATGAATTTTATTTTTAACAAAAATCTAAAGTAGATCATTTACAGCTAGGTTTTTGGGAACGGGATATAATATCCACCATAGTAGGATCAATCGGTGATACGAATATTAGCGTTGCTGCGGATGCAGGAACTTTCCAGGATTGCGACGAACTAGCATCGTTTTTACATGGTAAAACTTAGAAGAAAAAAATATAACTTCACTGAAACATACTTCTCGTCAATTAAATCACAACTATCTCATTACATCAAGTAAATCTGATAGTTAGTATTATACCAAACACTGAACACTGTTGGACTGACACTAAAGGAACAACTGCACTATCAAAGATAGCGTCAGATGTTCTTCGTGTAATAAATTAGAACACTTAGACGCTGCTTGTAAATGGAAACCGAAAACCAAAGCCGAAAAGGATGGTGAAAATGATTTATATGCCTAAAAAAAAAAAATAATACTACAAACAAGTTTAATGAATAATAACGACCGCAAAGCATTTTTTAATATGGGCAGTGAGTTTTTATTAAATTACGACCGCTTTAGTGGATAATTGTAAATTACGACATTTTTCATTGAATAAGTCCAATTAATTTGCTAGGGTTTACGAAAGATTATTCAGTTCAAGTAAGGCTGTAGCAGTTACTCTCAAAGTCGATACTGTGGAGTTAATGATTACTCTGTATGTTTTTGATGTACCTTCTGGCTGTGACACTTTAATTTGCTTTTCCATTCATACAAAGATAAGTTCCATCAAAAAGCCAAAGTGGATATCACGTGGCATCAAACAATGTAGCAAAAATAAGCGTATTTTTCTATGGGTACATAGACGAAATCCAAATATAGACAACAAGAACAGACTTATGAGTTATTCAAAACGGTTTAAAAAAATAACTAAACTAACGCAACGCGCACAAAACGACTTTGCAATTAAATCAACTCCAAATAAGGCTAAATGCAAATGGAATATAATCAATAGCTCAAAATTCAGAATACCGAACAAGTCGCTAGAAAAAATTAGAGTGAACAATGAAACATTTACTGACCCTAACACAATTTGTAATACTTTGAATGATTATTTTATTGATAAAATTGAGCCAATGAAGAGTAGCAATCAAAAATATAAGAGTAACTCATTAATTGTCAGCCAAACTAACTCCATGTTTCTAGCCCCTAGCACAGCTTATGATGTATTAAAAATAATAAATTCTTTAAAAAACACTAATAGTGTAGGTTACGATGGAATTGCTACGAAAATCCTGAAAAATGTTGCTATTTATTTATGAGGACATTTAAGCTACATCATTAATTTATGTATCTGTGAAGGTACCTATCCTGACGCACTTAAAGTGTCTATAGTTAAACCCTTATTTAAAAAGAAGAACAGGGAATGCATCGATAACTATAGACCAATTTCATTGATTCCTATTATATCTAAAATCTTTGAAAAATATATTTATTCGCAAATTTACAGGTACGTAGAAATGAAAGGTATTTTGTGCAACGAACAAAAAGGGTTTAGAGAAGGAAATCAATTAATATAGCAATTCATGACTTTTTGGATAATGTCATCGTAAATGTAGATAAAACTATACCAGTTTGTGCTATATTCTGTGACATGACGCAAGCCTTTGATTATGTGCACCACGGGATTTTGTTGGAAAAACTTGAAGCATATGGTATAAGAGGTAATGCTATAGAGCTTATCAAATCATACCTGACAAATAGGAAATAATATACAGAAATTACAAAAATTAAATTCATTAAAAAGCAAGAAGAATTATACCGGTCTAATGAACGTTCTCCTTCATATGGCGTACCACAAGGTAGCGTACTGGGCCCTCTATTGTTTATTTTATATATTAATGACTTGCCGAATGCCGGACGACTCTCTTTGCAGACGATAGTACAATAACAATTAAATTTAATAATAATAATACCTACGAATCTGACATAAATAATAGTTTAAAATCAATAATAGAATGACTGGACAAAAATAATTTAAAAATGAATCTGGATAAAACGAATATTATTCATTTCCGACAGCGTGTTATACGAAAGAAAATTGTGGTTCAATTTAACGGCAAGGTTATAAACAATAGTATATAGTAGATATTATATATATAGTAGAATCGACAACATTTCTAGGATTGACAATAGACAGCAAACTGGACTGGAAAGCACACACAGAGGATTTGACTAAAAGAATACACTCATCGGCATATGCTCTGTTTAAACTGTCCTTTGTAATTAACAAAGATGCCCTTATAACGGCATACTATGGATTAGTTGTTTCAGTTCTGCGTTATGGTATAATTTTTTGGGGTAACTCCACTAACAAAAAAGTTGTTTTTAAAGCGCAAAAAAGATGCATCAGAGCTATGTACAACTTAAAAAATACTGATAGCTGTAAGCCATATTTCCTTAAAAATAAATTGTTAACATTACCTTGTTTATATATATTGGAAGCAGCAACTTTTGTAAAAACTAACCCAGATCGATTTCACCGTTGGTCTGAAATTAGCACTAGTACACGTAGTAGGCGTGACAATACTATTTGCCCGCGTAGCTCTAAAACTGCTCTAATGAAAAATAGTATTTTTGGTATGGGTTCCATAATATTCAACAAAATTCCAAAATCTGTTAGAGAACTACACTAATGAAAACTGAACTGCTCTAATGAAAAATAGTATTTTTGGTATGGGTTCCATAATATTCAACAAAATTCCAAAATCTGTTAGAGAACTAAACAATGATCAATTTAAATACTAATTAAGTAGTATATTAGCTGACAAATGCTATTATAATATTGCTGACTTCCTAAATGATAAAATTCATATAAAATCCTAATAATCTAATGAGTTTTTTTCTCGTATGAGTTTGACAGAAAAACAAATTCTAATTATCATAACCTGTTGACACAATGTACTGTTTGAGATTTTTTTTATTTTATTTTGTATGATGTTGACATAAAATGTAATCCTGATTAACTGTTGACATTATGTACTGTTTGTGTTCTATTGTTACTATGAGTTTGACATAAAATTAATCTTAATAGGTATCTATTGACGTTATGTACTGTTTGTGTGTTCTTGTTTTATATGAGTTTGACTTAAAATTAATCCTAATTATCTATTGACATTATGTGCCCACTCCTTGTGTTATCGTTTTGTTTTGTATGAGTGTATTTTGCTAACAAATTTTAAAATACCCTGCTGAGCAGGTTTGACCTAAGTATTTTTTATTTACGTAAAATGAAATGTTATATTGATTATTATGATATTTGTACGCCACACCAGGCAAGAACATGAGGCCATCGTTGTTTGTTACTAATATTGACATACCTAATATCTTGTGTGCTTCTGTGAATGTCTACTAACCATGTTCTGACAAATAAATGATTCTGATTCTGATAAATAAAATATAAAAATACATTATTGCCGGGTTTACTTATATAACTTATTTACTTATTATTATTATACCAAGATAGTTATTCAAATAAAATAAATTGTAGTAAATTATGCAGGATATGGGACCTGTTTCAACATTTTGACAGGTTTATGTTAAATAAACTACGTACATATATGACGAACTTACCCATCATGTAGAAACAGGTCCTGCAACGTTAAGTGTTGGGCTTCAGTAACATTTCTGTCGCATAGTAGTCAGTGTTGGCTAACCACTCTGCAACTTTCTTTTTGCAAACGTGACGTGGTGTCGTAAATATTTTTAGTGTGTTATCTACTAGCTCGTATGGCCGTGGCCCTTTGTATGAAAATGCTCGTTTAGCTATACCGGTATTGTTAGTTTTAGGTATAGGCCAAGCATTTCGACGTGAAGGACGCTCATTACAAATTATATTATCTTTGGCAATTTTGTGATAACGCAATATTACTGCCAGAATGTATAGTTGCCGCACTCTAAGATACCCAGTACCTTCATAGAGTTGATCTGTTGGATACCTATAGGGTTTTTTATATGCCACTTTTAGTAGACTTCTTTGTGCCCTTTCTATTCTCAAAAAATGTGTCATTGAAGCTGATCCCCAACAAACTATACAATAGTTTAGTATGGACTGACACAAAGCATGGTATACAATTTTTAGAGTGTGAGGATCAGCAACTGAGCCTAACCTATTAAAAATAAAAGTTATTTTGCGAAGTCGTTCACACATGGCATCAATTTGATTCTCCCATGATAAAAGTTGGTCAATCTTGACACCTAGGTATTTAATTGATTGCACACGTTCTAGGTCCGGGCATGCACAAGCGAATGACCAATTTGCACCACAAGAATGAATTTTTATGTTTATTAAACTTGGTTCAGTACGCTGGGAGATACGAAATGCCACATATTTGGTTTTGCTCGCATTTGATGTGAGGAGGTTGTTATTCATCCAGTTTGCTACTAGTGCCAAACGTTGATGGGCCACATCAATAACCTCATGCCAGTTTTTCCCATGGAATATAAGGGCAGTATCATCAGCAAATGCAAAAGTATTAGCTTGGTTGATCTTAAGTTGGCAGAAGTCATTAATATATGCCAGAAAAAGTGTTGACCCGAGCACACTTCCTTGCGGAATACCAGATGAGACAGATTCATAGTCACTAAAGTTGTCAGACAGTTAATTCTTTGTTTCCTTTCACACAAGTAAGAACGGAACCAGTTTAGCGCAACTCCTCGCACACCAAGCACCTCTAGCTTTCTAATTAGGATTGGCCAAGACACTGTATCAAATGCCTTGGCCAAATCCAGCAATACTCCTATGCATCTCCGCCCAGAGTCAAGGATATCAGTTACTCGGTCTACTAGAGACACAACAGCATCCTCAGTAGATTTTCTCTTCCTGAAACCAAACTGATTTGGAGATAAAATCTGATTGTTATCAAAGTAAGTTATTAATCGCCTATTCACTACTTTTTCTAATATCTTAGAGAGTGAAGGAAGCAAAGAAATTGGACGATAATTTGAAATTGCTGACGAATTACCAGATTTTTTTATTTTTTTTTTATGCTTGATAGGTTAGCCTTTGACCACTATCTCTATGGTAAGTGATGATGTGGTTGAAGATGTTGTTCAGGCTAACCTAGAATTACTGGCTCTCAAGGACAGCTGCCGGAACACACCGTTAGGCGCTTGGCGACAGATTTTGTGGTGGTAGCTAGCCAGGCGGGCAATCGCAAAGTGCCCTACCACCATGCTGTAACGACTGCCATCCTAAGACAACAACCGGGACCGACGGCTTAAGGTGCCCTCCGAAGCACGGAAGCGCTCAATAGTAATGTCACCAGCGGTCACCCATCCAACTCATGACCGCGGCGGACGTTGCTTAACTTTGCTGATCGATTCAGAATGGTTAAGCAAACTTCGCTACGAGCGCTTCAAAATTTATTTGTAAATAGGGCAAATGTCTGCGACTTTCAAGCAATCCGGGACCACTCCAGATGCCATACTCAGGTTACATATGTAAGCTATTGAGCGAGCTAAAATATGTTTTGAATTTTTGAGAACAGTCATACTTATTTGGTCGCAGCCTGGAGCAGAAGCGGATTTGAGTCCTGCAGTAATTGTACTGATTTCATACTCATCTGTGGGAGTCAGGAAAAACGAATCTTTAGGTGAATTTACATCAGATATTAAGTTAGCTAACCGCACCTCAGTTGTATTCATTTGATCCAGTATCTTATTTGCAAGATCAGAGCCAACAGAAGAAAAGTATCTGTTTACATTAGTTTACAGTTACTGTTTACAGTTAGGTTTGAGAAGGGCACTTGCATCGGACTTTGTTGATTTTATATGGCACATATTTTTGACAGACATCCATAGTTTCTTGTTATTGCCTAAGCTGTGGCGCTTTAACTTTGAGAATGATAGCGACGACCACACTCGTGGCCGCCGTGGACTCCACTCACACATACACACACGTTCTAACGCTATGCGAGGGCAATGAACTCGGTATAACTCAGCTGTTTCTTGTTTGACGGACGCAGAAGCGGTAGCAATGGCGAGGCGGTGCGGGCCAACTAGGTATTAGATGGTAAGTAATAAGATGATTGATCAAAGAGGCGAATTTCATGGCTCCGTATCAATATCCGCCATCAGGGTTCACTTTTATCAGATAGATAGTTAGGTACATAACAAAATAGTGTTCACGACAAAGATGAAAATTTTAAAAGTATTAAACTTACCCATTAAATCCAATAAATCAAGATGTAACGTTTGTGCATCAAAACACTTCACAGGATGTAGGTAGAAATCGTGTAGGTACAAACTGTGTGGTAGATATTTACTTGTAAATAGGTAATTTACTTTCCATTACACTTTTATCAGGCTTTGGACTGTCAAATGTATGTTATTTTATCATTTGATAATTTTCATCGACAATCGATTTTATTAAACGAATGTTAAGTTTCTGGTAGAATGAAAACATAAAATTACATCCATTTGGCGTGTATAAAAGTCAAGCAATCCTATTTACAAAAATCATTTTCATCTTTGTCGTGAACACTATTTTGATATGTACCTAACTATCTATCTGATAAAAGTGAACCCTGATAGCGGATATTGATACGGAGACATGAAAATCGCCTCTTTGATCAATCATCTTATTACTTACCAACTAATACCTACTTGGCCCGCACCGCCTCGCCATTGCTACTGCTTCTGCGTCCGTCAAACAAGAAACAGCTGAGTTATGCCGAGTTCATTGCCCTCGCATAGCGTTATAACGTGTGTGTATGTGTGAGTGGAGTCCGCGGCGGCCGCGAGTGTGGTCGTCGCTATCATTCTCAAAGTTAAAGCGCCACAGCTTAGGCAATAGTTAGTATTGATTTTGTTTATGTGAAAATTAAAAATGAGTGGAACACATTCAGCTATCGATTCTACATCATCCCCCGCAGTATTGTTGATGAATTAATATTCACGTTATATAGAAACTATTAACATATTAAGGCCAATCATCTCAATCCCACAGCATTCGAAATAAAGGGGAGTGACAATACTCGAAGGAATATATAAGGCCTTAGTATTTAATGTTGATTTTGCCAGAATACACGTTTCACCTCTACATTTATTTGCTTTACATTAGCTTCTGTAACATTCTTTACAAATGTTTTTGTAAAACATAAAACATAAACCTCCCGGTAATATTTAATAGTTCATTCAAGGTTATTTCGATCGCGTCAAGCTTACAACTGAGCCCTTGTATATTTTGGTGCATGATTTTTAGTTTGCTTTGGTTTGAGTCTGATTTAGTATTATTAAATTTTTTATTGGCTATGGTTGATTTTATGGTCGAGTTAGGTACGAAAACAGATTCTGCCACTGTAGCTTATATCTGATGTATCATTCTGTACGTTATTTTCATGTTTATCTTTCAAATTATTTGTCAGACAAATTGAGTCATTATTGATATATTCAATTTCCATGTTTAATTTACAAGTGAGTAAACCCAATATAGACAACTTCAGTTTGTTCGCATACAGTTCTTTCACTTCAACAAAGTTACAGTTCACAAACTTATTTACAAACATCCGTAGCTCATTATTTAATTTGCTAACATTCAAATATCTATTGTTAAGTACATTCATTAATATTACTTTTATTAATTTTTTAAGTTGACACATAGTGTTAATAAATTAGTTAACAACAAAAATGGGTTTTTATCATGTTTGCCTACGGATATAATGATAATGTCATCTTCAGACACTACTTTATATAAATTGACCAATTTACTTTGTCCAATTTATTCGACGAGGCGTGTGGCTTGACCAGTCCTTGGATGTTGTAATCCTTATTAAATTTAAAACCGTTCCTATTGTTGAGACTCGCAGATAAACCTCGAACTTATTCGTCACCTATTATGTATATATTTTTCGTTCTTTGTTTTTCAGCTATTGTAGAATTGTACAAGGCAGAAATTTTGTCAGATGTCTTGTTGTTCTGGTTGATACAATTTACTTTAAGTATATTCGTTTTTGTCAATAATTTTGTCCCTTGTGCTTGTACGTGGACTTTGATCGAATGAAAAGTCTAACTTTGTTTTATTTAAGCTTCTGCTTACCGGTTTTTGCGTTTTTTTGGGGTAGATTTGCATATGTCTGTTTGATATAATCTGTAACAATTTAATTTTCTTTAATTTTCTTCCTAACAATTTAAACATTAAGGTAACTGTACCATTCATGGTCAGCGTTCTATTGATGGTCAATTTCGATTTAAAAGCTGCAAAAT
Source organism: Plagodis dolabraria (assembly GCA_963854805.1). NCBI lineage: Eukaryota > Metazoa > Arthropoda > Insecta > Lepidoptera > Geometridae > Plagodis > Plagodis dolabraria. The sequence goes on along the minus strand of OY978453.1, from coordinate 907,686 downwards.
AAGAGAATTAAATGTAGCAAGGAAAATGGCAATACTTAATAATAAACCATAGACATTCTGCTTGTCAAAAAATTACGTTTCTCATTTTGATGCTTCACATCTTTAACATGGCGAGCCTTTGAACGGAATGCAATGGCAAACATATAAAATAAGTGAAATTTTTGATAAGGAGTTAAGTAATTTGTTATTTTTTTTTGTTGTAAAGTATGGGGTTTTGAGTTATACCTCTGTATTGATACTAAGAGTAACATACCTGTGAGACGGATGATACCACAAAATTCACATATTTCGGTCTTGGAGACTGCTTGAACGACGCTGACCTTTACTGGAACGTCCAATTATAATATTTCCAATGATGGTCAAATTGACCATGATTGGTGTAATAGAGATTTTGTTACTTTTGATCAAATTTAGAATATTTGTCCATAGTTATAAAATTACATTTTATTGGCGGCTCGTTGTCGCATTTTGGTCCAGTAATGGTCATAGTTCCCATTATTGGGGTGACCATGACTGAATGCTGAATCATAAACAATAACGTTTGCATTATATTAGTCGTAGGTGCTTGATTTTTGCTCAAATTTTAGACACCTAAATTTAAAGTAGATTATCGGCTAATGAAGGAAGCGAAAGATGAAAAATTAACTATTTAGTTATTTTTATCGACATTGATCTCATTTTGATTTGTATTTGATTGTTTAAGTTTGAAAGATTCTAAGTCCAGAATAGTTAATAAAAAACAAATCTTTTGCTTCTTTTATCACGAATGACAACGTATTGACAACCTTAGTGACCATAATTGGTGCTGGCCATAATAGGAGATGACCATGAATGGTGGGTCAATATTGGGTTTTGGATTGACCATTATTGGCTCTGGCAACACTTATTTTTCAAATATTTTTTTAAATTTACTATCGAAGACAAGACTTATTTATAAGCTTTAGTGTGTTATGCATTCCTATTTTTATCAATATCATTAGTTTTGGAACCGATCTGGTTTTAATAGATAATGATACAACAGTAAATAAAATTGAAAAATCTTATAGTGACCATAGCTGGTGCATTTACCTTATTTGTAATTTTTGTTTATTATTTTTTCATACGTGCCGAGCCAAGCCACCCGTCGAACCAGCAACCAGTGTCACGCCACCCACCGTGTCTTCCCACGTGTCCCGAGTAGCTACAAACAGGTCCTGTGACTGTTTCATCGTGGAAGCTGCCTACTTGCCGAACCGAGCTACCCGCCGGACCAGTGTTGACGTCACTCTGCGACCCTTTCATAATATTCAGTATAAAACTAGTTTTCTAATATTGTTTACTATATTATTCAACATTTCTCATATTTGTAAACACTAAACATACCGTATATAACTTAAAAATATTCTGTTAACAATTCAATAACCTTTTTATGTAATTATCACTTTAAAAACGTATATCTTTACCAATTGTAAGCTACAAAGAACAGTGAGTCACGATCGGGCCTATATAAAGGCGTGTTTAGCCGCTGGCCGTTTTTTTTCACACTATCAAACACCGAGCTCGCCGGCGAGCTCGAGGCAAAAACAAGGTCACGATAAAGGTCTCTCCAAATAATCAAACTGAGTTATTCAGTAGGGCCCAATTGTGCAACACTGCAGTTGCACAGAGGCATTTTGCTCCGATCCCCCCCCATGTCTCTCGACAGCGAGACAAGCCGAGCTCCGAACCACAGTGGTGCCCTTGAGCTCGCTGTCAACCCCTCCTATAGTAGCGGCACGTTTTCGGCGTCCGCAGGAGACGGAGGTATAAGGCGCTTTTCGCCTTCTACGCCCGTCTCGGGAGAAGTGCCTTCGGCACTTCACCCTCACACTCACACACTACAATGGGAGGAACAATGGGATTTCTCCCTCCCGGGCTATTGTAGGGCCAGGCCCTCGCCCAAAACCCGGTGGAGCTGGACGACCGCACAGGCGGTAGCCAGCATCTATGTCCGCCCTAAAAAAAAATAAAAAAAAAAAAGCTGGCCGTTTATTCTCGATCGTGCGCTCGGTGAGTCAAGACCTCCTGAAGATGCTTCGTTTAGAAGCGAAACTAGTCGGGTATTCTTCCGGTTAGGCTATGTATGTTTGTGACGTCACGTAGATAACAGGAAAATTAGGCGGAATTGTCACTAGATATATAATTTTATGCTTTTTTAAGTGTTGTATTTAAATATTATTTAATGTTTATTTTTTAGGATACTTTTAAAAGTATTTAAGTATTACTCTTGACAATGTTATTCTGGTATGTTGGTAGAAATATCTTGATCAGGGCTACCCTCTTATGGTATTTCTATCTAACATCATGTACTGATTATATTCTCATTGCATTAATAACACGTGAGGCAGTTGAACTGGGTTAACATTTGGTCAAGCACTCTTGACAATGTTATTCTGGTATGTTGGTAGAAATATCTTGATCAGGGCTACCCTCTTATGGTATTTCTATCTAACATCATGTACTGATTATATTCTCATTGCATTAATAACACGTGAGGCAGTTGAACTGGGTTAACATTTGGTCAAGCACTCTTGACAATGTTATTCTGGTATGTTGGTAGAAATATCTTGATCAGGGCTACCCTCTTATGGTATTTCTATCTAACATCATGTACTGATTATATTCTCATTGCATTAATAACACGTGAGGCAGTTGAACTGGGTTAACATTTGGTCAAGCACTCTTGACAATGTTATTCTGGTATGTTGGTAGAAATATCTTGATCAGGGCTACCCTCTTATGGTATTTCTATCTAACATCATGTACTGATTATATTCTCATTGCATTAATAACACGTGAGGCAGTTGAACTGGGTTAACATTTGGTCAAGCACTCTTGACAATGTTATTCTGGTATGTTGGTAGAAATATCTTGATCAGGGCTACCCTCTTATGGTATTTCTATCTAACATCATGTACTGATTATATTCTCATTGCATTAATAACACGTGAGGCAGTTGAACTGGGTTAACATTTGGTCAAGCACTCTTGACAATGTTATTCTGGTATGTTGGTAGAAATATCTTGATCAGGGCTAGCCTCTACGTAACCTTATACTGCTACACGAGAATAGAAACCCTAGTATGTTGTTGGACTATCACTTGGTTAAAGCAACTCTTTGACAGTGTTATACTGATAAGTGTGCTAAATTATAGCGTGTACCATTTGATCAAGGCGGCTCTTTGATAATGCTGTTCTGCGCAATAACATTGGCATACAATTGCATATCTAGCTGGAAATGTTCTTATAAAGTTATATGAAAATAAAAGACATTTACGAGTGGCAACGCGTAGTAGAAGGACCTTATATAACAGTTTAGTTAGTAAGGAGCTATGTATGTTTCCTCAAGATACGAGATGTATATCCAACGGAGCTATGTACGCCCCGTCTGTAGTGCCGAAGCCAGTTTAGTTACTAAGGAGCTATTCAGTTCAATCAATTCAATTAATTTGTTTATTGACATAAAAACGAATTACACATTTACCTACATTTAATTTTTGTATAATTAATTGAATCTAATTTCTAATTACACAAAAGTATTAATCACATATTAAATTACAAATACAATAATCAATTTATTCAATAATTCATACAAATTCAAAAATGTATATCAATTGATAGCAAGTTGCAAATCAATTAAAATATCTATAGCTATGTATGTTCCTCAAGATGTATGTCCAACAGAACTATGTATGTTCCGTCTGTACAGTAACTAAGGCTGGATAAGGCGATAAGGGAGCTATGTATGCTCCTTCAGAAAGTGGCTATGTATGCCCAACAGAACTATGTACGTTCCATCTATATAGTAACTAAGATTGAATAGGCCACAGAAGAGCTATGTATGCTCCGCAAGAATTTCATATTGCAATTCATATATTATAGATTCAAATAAAATATTCTTAACTATGAAATACATTTACTGGAATAATTTTGCACGCAATTAGTATTAGTCACAATTATACTTAGACCACTAATTAAGGGTGCAAATTATTCATGTTCATGATTTAATGACTAAAATGTTACTGTTTGCGAGGAAATGAGATCGGACAAGGAAGCTGCTACCGGTGACTGCGCGTGGAAAAAACCAAGAGCGTCGTTACCATGAGCACCTGCAAACGGGCGTCCTCTCAAAATATGTAAGAAGACTGACATTGACGTGGTAGATAGATTCCACTTCGCCTGATGCGACATCCGGCACAGCGGTTATGGTGATAATAGGTCAATCTACTACCAGCAAACGAGATATTTATATTTTAAATTATAATTTTTATTTTAAAAATTGCATAATAACATTTTGGGTACAGTAATTTAAATTAAAATCACCTACGACTAATACATCTAATTTCTCATATTTATCAACAACATTTGAATCCCAGAAAAGGTATTCTCATATTTTTCATCCTTTGATTTAGGGGGGACGTATACAACACAACAAACAATTTTTTAAGTTTAAATGTTATTAATCCTATAACTAGCTCAATATCGTTCGAATAGCCATCAACATCAACTATTTGTTGCACTTTATAGTGATCCCTAATGGCTAACAAAACTCCTCCCCATCCTGTGTCCCGTGACCGATCCCTGCGCGGAACCTTGAACCCAGGAGGGAACACTTCCGCGTCATGTACGCTACTCAGCAGGAAAGTTTCCGTGAACGCAAATACGTCTGCACGTTCTGATAATATAGATTTTTTACAGATGTCAAGTTTTGATCGGAGCCCTCTAACATTCTGATAAAATAATATGTATGATTTGTATCGTCTTTTACTTATCTGTTTGTTGCGCTGGATTGCGAAATCCACTTCGCCATGGTTTTATATGAACATCTTCTGACCAATGCTCAGGTTTCAGATATTTATCAACATTTTTAGTTGAAACACTCAGCTTAAAAGAGGCGTAGGAACCTCGCGGTTTCAGTACCTCAGCACAGCAGTTATCATCAGGACAGATATTTTTTTAGATGAGCAACAACCTGTTCCGGTGTTGTTCCGATCTCAACGTAATACAAGTGCAGATACGATTTTCACTCTGCGGCTGACAATGCACATGCAGTTGATCCAGCAGCGGAGGTACCTCTAGTCACATTGTTGGGTACGCGACGAGATCGACTATGCTTAACTTCAGTCCATTCATTCGTTTTGTTAGGGTCAATATTATTCACCTCTGCAGCTGTGTTTACAAATAGTTGCGGAGGTAATGTCAATGGCGGCGTGCATTTTTATTTATTTATTTATTTATTCAATTAGAACGGCTTTAGGCCAATTACACTAATGATAAAAAAATAATATTAATACAACATCAAAATCAATACATTGTTATAAAATTTAAGATACAATATCAATGTCAAACAAACTTAAATCATAATATATAAAATTTCAATTAATTATCATATAAAAAAAAATACCTGTATTACTTAATTAGATTAATATATAAAATGTCATGCAGGATGTAAAATGTATGTCAAAAATAATTATAATAATAGTACATGTCCAAAATAAAATTTATCCTATACACTCACAGAGAAACAAACATTCCGACATAATGTCCTTCCATTTGCCAGCAAAGACGTCACAATCCTGTTTAGCGTTAAGTAATGAGTTGAGTGCAGTAAGGGAACGCGGTATCGGGGATGTCGCACGTGCAACTGTTCTACAGTTCGGGACGGCAAACAGTTCATGTTTTCTCCCGTGCGTGGCTCCATGTGCATGGCGTAGTGGGTGCACTGTGGCTTGACGTAGCTATCGAATCAGGCTCCCGTGCGTTTGTTCGGGTTTTTGGAGCTGTCGGCGATATCTGGCGCACTCCCTTCCCTTTCCGACTGGTGGCGGCGAGAGCCGAAACAGCACGAGTTCGAGCGTCGCGTATTGGCCGCTGCATTGTACTCGTGCCGATTCTACCTTCTTTATTTCCATCGTTCACTGATGCCACCGATGCAACTGTAATTTCACTTTCACCTAAGTTTCTTTATTAAAAAATTTTGCTGAAACACAACCTTCTCAAGTGAAATAATTTTACACTCCATAGAAAGCACTGTCTTAGTAAGTTCGCGAACAGCTAATTCAGTCGAATTATCAGACATTTCAAAGTTTAAACAATATAAAAGTACGGAGCAAACGAAACGACGTGCGACTTTGACGTAAGTTCTAACGGACCAATTATTCCTATTGCAACCAATACATAGGATTTTGTATATTTTCAGTTATTTGTATGTACTGGGTGTATGTGAATGTGTAATTGTTTGTTTGTAAGCTGGTGTGGATGGGGTGAGAAACTATTGGTAACAAGGGGGAACTTGAATGAAAAGTGTTTCTATTAATGGTTGGACTGATATCGCCGGCAGCATAGAAACGATTCAGTATTTCATTTTTGAATAAGATTTTGTGACTTGAAAATGGATCGAGATTAAAGAAACTTTTGTTGTAAGTGTTGACGATACGAGTAAGAACTGAATTACTTCCTTAGTTGTTCGGTGGTTTGGAGTACTAAATCTCTATTATCGACAATTTCTGCAGCGTACGCGATATTTTTGGTATTTTTCGCACTTTGGGTTACATTATCGAAGTATACATACAGATCCCTAACTTTTTGAAAATGTTCACCGGGGATAGTAACGAATTTTTCTAATCGCTCCAGTAGTTTGTGAGCTTATTCAATGCAAACAAACAAAACAATCAATCTGACGCTAATAGACCTATATTCTACAAGAGTCTTCTTAACCATTGCTCTGACCGACACTGATTTATATTAAATGACACAGTTGTATTGAATTTTGGAGAAAATGTCACTTATGCAAGTGCTTTACACATCAACCAAGGCAAAGGTCACGTAAAAGGTCTTGTAATTACAAATTTATGCATTGATCTTTTAGTGTTGACTTTATGAGCTTACTCAAATAGACATACCCAACCGGGAGCACGCGAATTCAGTCCTATGAGCTGGAAACTCTAGCCAAGGAATGTTCTATAAAAAAAGTGCAAGTACGACTCGCGCATCAAGGGTTCAATACTAACCTTAAGGTGCGAGTATATAAGTAAAAGTTATGATATTTTTATTGCTTAATGAAATCCACAATATTTAAAAATTATTTAAAAAAAAATTTATTTTATGTAACTAAAAATTTATGCTGTTCCCAATTTTTCCTTTTTCTAGCTATATTACGTTGCTTCTTACCAAATTTCATGATCCTCAGTTCACGGGAAGTTCCCTGTAGGTTTTGATTGCATTGGCTTAGAAGTTTGATTTTTTTGCAATTCCAAAGGACAGTAGATAATTTTTTTTTGCTGAACGTGGCGTTTTAGTCAATTTGTAGTTGACCTTCATAAGAGCGTCGTAGACGCCTAAATTGAATAAATGATTTTGAATTTGAATAGAATTTGAGTCATTTGATATGAATTTCAGTTTCATAATAATACTCCACGCGTTCCTGAGAAAAAGGGTCTAGACATACAGATAGACTGACAACTAAGTATGTGATCCTAAGATAAGGGTTCCGTTTTTTCTTTTTGAGATACGGAACCCCTGAAAGTATATTAATTAGGTACTTCCTAGGACTCAATTCTGAAGTTATTAAAGTGTTGTGCTCTAATAACTACACTCACTTTCGCGATTTTATACTGCGTATATAATCACTTCTGACAATTTGGTATAGCTGTTGTAGGTGGATAAGCGAGTTTACCTTTGAGATCAACGAGATTAGTGTTATTTTCTCGATGTTTGAGATTGAGTATAGAACCGGTACTCAAACAACCCATGTCAATGCCCTGAGTCACAACACAAAAGACGCCAGATGCAACTCGAATACTTCAGTTTCAGTGAGCATTGGCCCTTGATGCTATATATGACTACGTTATCTACAGTCTAAGTTTATAGAAAAGTTGACAATTGGTTACATATAATTCTTCATGGTACCCGATTTCAAATTCTCTAAGATAATTTGGGACAAACAGGTATTTCTAAAATGCTCTGAAAGATTCGTAAAATCATTTGGTATCCAAATTTATGAAGATATACGTACTCTTGCATACAATTCCTACAATACAGATGGCGCAGCAAAACAAAAATCTGCTCACTTATATCCGATTCTGAAGGTCTAATATTCTCTCACAATATTCATACTTAACTTTATGATAAAGATCAAAGAGGGTAATGCCAATATTCTGCCTGTAGTCGATGGGTTTAGGAAGTGTCTTTCTAAGATTAGTACAGAGACTAAAAGTACTCGGAAGCTTCTAGCGAGCATATTTTACGCTTTTGACCTCCCTTCTTGATTGATATGTGATACAGGCACTCCTTTTACTTTAGATGGTTAAGTTGTTGTGAATCACGTGGCATTAAATACTTGTTGAATTTTGTATTAATACCTAATTCAGTTCATTTCCAAGAAATGCGGCATTGGTTTTTGTCTATTGTAGACTTCATGATTGTTTGCCAAACAAGCTTCATATTGGCACTAATATGTAACCTGATAGTATAATGTGGATCATCAGCCCTTATCTGCTAGTGGGGTCATCGAGCATCGGCTCATGCTGAGCCTCATGAGGCCACTAACTCATGGTCACTTTATGTTCTGGTTATTTTACTTCAACAGTTACTCTGAACAGTTCATATGCATTGCACCTTGGTGCTTTTTTCAATGCTATCTCTTATTTTTCATGGTGTTTCCTGCCTGGGCTCAACCATCCGCGGAGGATTCCGAGGCACCCTCAAGTAGCAGCTCACGGGGGATGGATCTCCATGTCTTCTTGGTATCAGGAAGCCAGGCGTGGAGTGGTGCTATCCCGTGGAGCGGAGTGGAGTGGCGTGGAGTGGTGCTATCCGCGCATGTGAAAGGAGATCTGAACATAGTGAAGATAATCAAATAAAAAATCATGAACTCTTCAAGTTCACAATTAACAAAATACGCAAAATCATCTGAAATAAATTGGATTGGTTTAGACCTTGGAAATGATCGCATTCAATTGGTCGTGTTAAGATAATGTTGTTGCGCTGCACTGTACACTTTTTAAACCACACGTTGCGTCCTGCTGTTTGTAAGTTTGATTTACATGTCATATTTAATCGTAGGTCATGTATGAATATATCTATATTTAGACATGATTATATTGGGTTCTATGTAAGTCAAGAGTACATCAAGCAAAAATTCAATGCGAAACTATCATGCAGTATACTGCATTATAAAGAGACCTTTGCATATATGCAAAGGTCTCTTTATCAGTATTGTGAAGCTAGATCCGAATGTCATGATGAAAATAAAAACATGGGAACAATGATTTTAGACAGGTGTTTATGTAAATAATTTTAAATATATTACGACCGTACGGTAATTTTAACTTATTTGTGATTCTTGCCAATTATTTAAACTGTCGGAGTGGTATTTTAATACACCGGGGTGTTGAACTGATAACTTGTGTTATATATCTTCTAGTGTTTATATATAACACCGACGTTTATATCTTACGACAATTTTAAATTTGTGTTTTGATGTGTATACCTTTCTTAGAAAAGTTTTTCTTATTTTTGCCAATTGATATTACATACATAGCGTAGGTAGTGTACCTATATCTTTTAATTATAATTTATAAGTGTTTTGACATGTAAACCTTATAATTTATCACATAAGTTTTGCTTATTTTGCCAATGAATTTGACTGACTGAGTGGTTTTTATGCACACCAGGAGGTTGCACTGATACGGATGGCCGAATGTCATGACACGGTAATGTTATGTATAACATTACCGTGGTCATGATTTTCAATGGATTTATAGATTATTTTATCTGAACCAATATTTTATTCAATATTTCGGTATTTTAAATAGTGCCAACACACACACGATCCCGTGGTCGGTTATTAAATATCGATCAATCACTGTTGAGCTCGAGCAACCAATCAGAAAAGATTTACCACTTTCGCATTTTGGAGGGAAAAATACAGGAGGAAGAAACCAGTCAGTCCGTCGAATGGGCATTCTGGCAAGAGACTTCAAGGCGAAAAGTACTAGCTTGAAATTGTACAAGTTTGGAATAAAATAATTTGGAAGTATTATCTACATTGGTTTGGAATTTATAAAATTTGTAAAGGAAAATGTCAAGTGTATTGAAAATTTAGAATTAGTGACATTGTTCATGGAACAACATTGTTAATTATCCGCAATAGATCTTGTAGATTATAACATGACAGTTATCTGCGTGTATCGAAGCAATGTTATCAATGCTAGGGATTTCTTTAAGAAATAAAAAAAATAGATTTCACAATAATCATTTATTTATATTGACAACAAAACAGGGTCCACAGTGTAGGTAGGTACTAGGTACTCACACATACGATACAAATGCAATATGAACGAACAGCGTCTAGGTACATATTTTGCGCTTCATATAGGTACATACATATACATTTTATTCAAGTAGATATAGTTATTATTCTAGTCAAAAGATTGCATTTCATAAAGATACTTGGGTACTTAATGTGTAGCAGTAGGTAAATAGATTATAAGATTATATAATAAAGTATAGATATCAACAAATTCATTTTCTATTAGCTTTTTACATTATGAGGAAAAGATAGCCACTTTTGCTCGTTTAAGATTAAATACAAGATATCATTATGAGTATTTGCTTGTTAACTAGTGTGGTACAACGTAACTTACAATGAATCTACAATTAATATGTAGATTACTTTGCGAAAATCAAAATAACACCTAGTGACAACTCCACCTACACCAATATCAGGTTAGGTACATCGACGTCACGTCAGAAACGCCATGCGATCTAGCTGGGACGATTATCGAGATTCATTATTGTACGATTGAAGATCCAACACTTCCGGAAGATGCATTGTGTAGAAGCGAAATACATATGGAAAATCGTTCCGGCTGTGTTACTTGGAGTTTCAAACGTGACGTTGGTGTTCTTAACGCTGGAAATTTCCAAGATATTATCACTAAATTTATTTAAATATTTGTTGACAGTACGAAAGTAATAATCTCTTAACAAATACATCCATTTACTTGACTCGAAAACATATGGAGGTCTACTTCTAGGTATTATTATTATTTATTGTGTCATTTTTCTACATTAAAAAGGCCAATAATACGCTATAAAGCCACGGTCAGCCGCCTCAGTGGCATAATGTATCGAACATTTTGTGCTTCATATAATACTGTCGTCCTGTACACACGCACACACGCACACACGCACACACGCATACACCTACTACTTATGGGGAACACTAACAATACTACGGTTATACATTGTCATGAGTAACATTATTGCTTAAATTTCTAATATACACGTCAACAATTAAGTAATTTGGATATCTTTATCACATTAGCAGGTGCCTAAAGTATATTGCGAGCATGCGACTCTACGTATACCGAGCTGGTGACATATATGCTCCGAATAGCTTCACGGAATAACAAACAGTTTTATCATCTAATAAATTGTATATAGAATAAACATATTGAACCACAACTTTTCCCTTTTTAACGGTACAGAGGAATCATTTGGTCTTATTTTATATATATATCTATCTTTTTTTATAATAAGTATAATGTTCTCTATAAATTGTACTTAGAGCTATGACTAGACATCATCGCAACGGTGGGAACTCGCCCTCATCACGTACCTACGAGTATCTAATATATATCATATTTTCTGAATATATTGTTGTTTATTTACAATAGCATGTTCGGATATCATCATACCGCCATCACAACTCTCCACTTCCTGTGACACGTCCTCGCAGATTTCCATCTATTCTATCAACTTCAACTAAACCTTAAAAATAACTAAACCTGTATGAAATGTCTTAATGTAAACGCTAATCGCATCCAATAGATATGTATTCGTAGAAAACTTTAACGAGAGCAGAATCACCTAATATACTTAAATCCAATAAGAATAACGAAACTAACACCATGCCCGGTGTCTGAAGATTATACTAATTAATGCATATTCCCAAATAATACAGAAGGAACAGAATGTTAATCACATCTCTCGGTATGACGTACTCTCAACATTTCAAATTGCGCTTACTCCACTATGCTTTATGTAAATGGGGTCCTCTATCTTCAAGTCTCGCATCTCATTTTCCTGGAAGTCTTCATTCGTTAAACAGTTTCCTGCATATTGACCTCCATCGGCAGCAGTGTAGGTGTTACTGGGGGTTGTTCGGGGGTCCTCAGTCGGAGTCAGAGTCGGAGGAAGGTGGATGGGGCAGAGCGGGGGCGGGGGCGGGGGCGGGCGCGGGGGGCTCCGGCGTCTCCGTCACCTTGGCGGCCACGGCGTACGCGGGGGCGCTCTGCCCTGTCGTCCGCTCTATGCCCACGCTGTAATCATACCAAACAGTCCATACTTTGAAATCTGTATTAAATCAATATGAAAGAATTCCTGATGTATCTATCAAATTCTGAAGCAATGATGGCCTAGCGGTTAAAGCTATGGACTGCCGTGCCTCAAGTCCTTGGTTCAATCCGCACCGCCCCGGCTTGAGGTTCACCACATGGTGGAAGAGTATTTTGCGAATGCCTGCCTGGCTAGCTACCACCCTCAAGTAGAAAATCTGTCACCAAGCAATTAACAGTTCCGGCAGCAGTCCTTGAGAGCCAGAAGAATTACAGGCACATGAGACTTAACAACTGTATTTCTCAATGTGACGGGCGCAGTGCAATTCGTCATATGACGAAATGCATCTGTTATAGGCAGAGGTTAATAACATCAGGTGGGAAGCACATAAAAAAGAACATTTTTACATGGTGCACTTTGTTTGTCACCTCATGTCGCCTCGTAGCTCGGTCTCGTTAGTTCCCATGGTAAGTCTAGCTAACACCTTTGACAACGTCATCACTTGTGAGCAGGCAAGAGAGTGATAAACAGCTAGCCCATCAGCAATAAAAACAGTTAGACTCATAGGAAAGATAAAAATAAATAGTAGTCTAAGCTATGGGTTGCAAAAAGGTCAATTTTCAGAAATTGCCAGTTGCAAGAATTTACAGTTTGAAATATAAAAAGAAAATTATGTAAATGAATCTGGATTTAGTGCAGCCTAGACCCTTGAATATATCGGTAACTGCCAAGCTACTAAATAAAAAAACTCAATTGAAAATATCGAGACTGTACAATTTCTATACAAGGCAAAAATCGGCACATGCTGTAGTTTCACTTTATTATTTGTATATTTTTAGCCAGTGGATTCAAATTAATATAGGATCAATAGCAGAGAGCATCTTAAGCCTATACAATCAGCGGAGCCAGGACATGACCATGATCATATTAATTTAATAAAAACGTCCAGGTTGCTCCAGATATTTTGAATTTTGATATTAAATACTAGTAGAGAGTAGGACGCGAATAGACCGTTAGTGTCACAGAAACAGTCTTTCTTCCTCGTAACTTTAGGTTTAACATATAAATGTAGGTAGGTAGGTAGGTAGGTACAGTACTCACATGTACTCGTGCCTGGCGAGGTACCTGACGTACTTCTCCGGCGGGTCGGCGTCGTGGTGCTGCAGCGAGACGGAGCGCACGGTCACGTGGCTCGCCTGCGTCGCCGGCATCGTGAACTCCACCAGCGCGTGCGGCGCGAGCTGCGCCGGGACCTGGTCGTACGAGGTCAGCGCCATGCGGCACACCAGGTTGTGGGTAGTGTACGCGCCTGCATACATACATACATACATACATACATACATACAACCAACTACCTACCTACTGAAGCAACGCGCCTTGCAGCACAACGACGGCATTACTAAAAACTACTCGATTAAATGTTGATAAAATTGAAATAGGACGAATTTGGAAGTAGGTATACTCTACCCAACAAAAAAAACATCGTGATTAAATGATTCCGTATTTAAAAGTAATACCTTTCTCCTTATAATAGGTAGTACTCGTTGTATAGAAAGCTATGGCTTTGTTAGCAGCAAGACTCGCGACTGAAATATGTTTTTTTACGTTTTCTACCCGCATGTTTTTGCCATTTTTATTAATTACCAAAAACTGAATTACAAAAATTCCATATAATTATCGAATTTGGTCACAAAAAATTTACGAGATTCGGCCGAGAAATGCAACCAAAGCAGGACAAACAGAAATCCGGAAACCCGAACAGACATACCAGTACGAAAGCATTTTTGCCCAAGCTGAAACGGAGACGCTTCGCTCTTGCTCGGTCTATTTAGAGTACCTCGTAGGATAGTAGGGTTGAGGAGGTAATCTGTGGTTGAGGACAGTATGGAGTTGTAAGTGGAGTGGGTTTGCGATGACGTGTATACCTTGTCCCTCCTTGGGCAGGCGCGGCATGCGCCACACGATGGCGCGGTGCTGGTGCTCGTACTTGGCCTGACCCGAGGTGACCTCGATCAGCGACTCCTGCAGCGTGTCCACGGCGCCCAGGAACCGCTCGATGCCCTTGATCTTGCCTGTCCGTCTGACACACACGCAACACAAATGTTCAAGAAAACAACCACAGCAGTTACAAGTAACAAAAAAATACCTGTGTCACTGCTAAGTCTGCTAACAGTAAGACTGCTGATAAAAAATCGTAACTTTGATCTATACATATAAACAAATATTTTTTAAAAAAAGAAGGGGTCAATAGTTTGGCATAATTATTACTTTTAAAGTACATGATAAGTGATATGTATAAACTCCAATCTGTCTGACCTGTGTGCGGATTTGACCGATCCGTATCGGAAATGCTTCTCGACACGAAACAGATAGATCCAGCATTCGGGGATGGGGAAGCGGATGGAGACGTCCTCGCACGGCACCTGCCCCAGCTTGCGGGACGCGAACCCAGGCACCAACACGTCCGCTCGCAGCTCCACCTGCGTATTCACATAGTATACACTCAGCACTCTCATAGCCTGTCTTATATCACCAGAGCTGTCCAAAGACAGTTATTAGTTCCTATGTAATGCCTAGATTGGATGTACGGCACTAGGCAAGAATGGCACCCCCGGAGATCTTATTGTGGGAGTCGTTAGTGGTGACAAGGTGAAAAATACTAAAGATTGGGCAACAGTATCTTTTGAAGAACTGTCATCTTACACTGCGACCCCCAAAACGTCAAGCTTGGATATAATTGCAACCCCCTCCCTCCAATGTGAAAGCTTTTGTTCAACGCTGGACGTCTTATTTTTTTGTCCGGCGGTATGCCTTTAAACAAAACACTACGAACTATATACAGATGACTTTCAGCTGTTGATAACGTGATGATGGAGATGAACAACTAGATGCCTATTGCCATTTACTAAACAAGATTTCAGCATATCGACATAAACATAATGTCAGAACAGATATTAGTTTTGCTACTCGATACAACGTGGCAGTTCGTTTTTGTTTAAAATTTTGTTGATAGATGTTAAATATTTTATTTCCTTCACCTTTTAAATCGAATGTTACGTTTGTACATTTGTGTATCAATTATGTACCTGACACAAAGCCTGAAACTTATTAGGATCAGAGCGCCATGCGTCAGGCTCTATACGATGGGATATACTTAGTCCTATTTGCTTAGGCAAAACACACTACATTTGCAATGGGACAGCATGTCGGCCACGCTGCCGACTTGTACTGTAGGTAGTTGGCTGTACGATTAATCTTGCTGTAGGTCTTCAATGACCAATGGATATATGTTGATTAGATATTGTTGTAGTTGTTGTTGAGATAGCTTGTAGGGTAATTTTAAGCATAACGCTTCTAAGAGATGTTTCATAACATCATGAAGTGGTTAATGAATGTTATGAGAGCAATAGAGAGATTAATTCAAGAGAATTCGAAGCAGATAACTCGTCTTTACTTTTTGCCGTGGTCCTACCAATTTGCCTTTTTTATTTTATAATCCTATTCATATTCAATGTGAGTGTGAGCCCGTGGCATACCTTGTTGCCAGTGACGCACCACACTGCCTTCAGCTGCAGAGGAAGCTCTCGATTCTTGGGCGGTCGGATGCGGAACCGCATCAGCTCAATGTAGCACGCGTCCGGGGGTTTGAACCTGGACGATAATCAAAGGTCAGGTACGTTCTTAATAATAAATTTACAAATTATTGTCCTTCCGATTTCGCGCCGGATGCTTAGACCGCTCAGCTACCGGGGGGTCGGCTATGTCACCGAAATTTCGTGCTCCAATTGTATTTCTTAAACCGTCATAGGGGTCGGTGCGCGGCCACCAACCAGACTATTAGACTTCATCTGACCGAAGAAGTGTTTTTTCAAATACTTAACTGTCGGTACCCTTCTATATTTCTAAACACGGGGCAAAACATTTTGTACTCCAATAATTTGTAAATTTACGATTTTCGCTTAGTACGTGGTAGTGCTTGTAATCATAATATTTGGAAACAATCTTAATAAATTTAGAAGATTTTTACTTTAATTTTCATTAATTATGTTAAAAAAATTGATGTCAACTTATAATTAAGTACAAGGTGTTATATAAATCAAGCTAGTCCGCAGTTACCCCATTACTTGTGCAACCGTGGACTAGCTAGTGTTGGATAAATACAAACAACAAAGGTTTTGATTTTTATATGAATATTAACATATTTATAAGTGAGTTTTTTAAGTTGTAGTTTTTTGATATTCCTTCGACTACCATTTCACCTGTGGGTAAGTGATGGTAGTGGTTGAGGGTGTTACACACATCGTTAGGCGATTGATAACAGATGTTTCTAAATGAGGGTGGCAGTCAGATGTAATTGAGCATTTATAATGCTTTACTGGCATGCGCGCGGCAGGATTCAGTGTATATGGAGGTCCTGCGCGATGGTCAGGACAGGTTAAGTAGTTGCATGTCCAGGTAGACTGCTGTTTACTTGATGATCTGCGTGTCTGTGAAGTCCTGCGGCGTGACGCACGCGTGGAACTCTGGCGCCTCGACGCGGATCCACTCCTCCGTGACGACGGGGATGATGTCGTGCCTCCCCACCACCTCCTTGCCCTGCCGCCGCAGGTCGTTCACGCCCAGCTCCACATCCGGCATGCCTGGCGAACACATCCAACCCACAGCTCAACTAACGTTCGCTCTCTGATGAAAACTCCGACGATAACAACACTGATAACATGCTCTACTGTTCTGTTAGCTTTTGCAGACTAAACTTGTTTTTGTGTTTCAAAATATAATTTTCAATAACTCCACCAGCCGTGGCCCCGAGGGGCTCTCATAATCACGTCTAAATATATATATGCGTGAATAGACTCGTTACTTAGTGATTTACAAACATGCTCATATTTACAAACAAAATTACCTTATGATTTCCACAAAAATATTTACCACTCAAGAATCCGAGGAAGAAGACCCGAACTCGTGCAATCTGCTTCAACACCGACCCTTCGGCGTCTTGTTCCACGTAGAGCTCGTCCACTGCTGTTATTTGTACCTGCAAGAAACAAAATAAGTTTTTATATATTACTATTACTAGCGGCCCGCCCCGACTTCGCACGGGTAACTACGATTATAAATTGAGATGTAAGCTATCCTATCTTTCAATTTAGATCATATTGCACACGGTGTGCAAATCAAATTTAAAATTGGTTCAGTAATTTAGGCGTCCATCGCGGACAAACAAAGTGACACGCAATTTTAATATATAAAGATAAGTATGATTAATTTATAAACATATACCTACCGTAAGTAAAATAAGGCATAAGAGAGAAGCTACTTGTCTATGGTACATCTAACATATAGGAGTTCTACCAAAGCTTTTTAGACATTTGTTCAAGCAGCAGACCAGGTTATATTAAATCTGTATTCCTACTATTTTATGTTGTCTATTCATTATCGAATAGGTACAATACAGATATTTTAATATTTAAGCACGTATAATTAGCGCGTTTTCTAGCTTCCTTAGCTGCTGGGCTGATGCTCTTGTTCACGCCCGTTGTATCCACTCCAATAGAAGTTCGATACTTACATTGTTTTCCAACGCACCACATTGTCGTCTGA
The DNA here is from genome assembly GCA_963854805.1 of Plagodis dolabraria. Classification (NCBI taxonomy): domain Eukaryota; kingdom Metazoa; phylum Arthropoda; class Insecta; order Lepidoptera; family Geometridae; genus Plagodis; species Plagodis dolabraria. Next base: position 889,726 of record OY978453.1, on the reverse strand, counting down.
TACCTAATCGGGATTAAGTTTCTACCTAAATAAGGATTATTGAAATATTTGTAACCTCTTCCATCTTGTAGGTAAGAGCGCGGTCGCGATGCGCCGACAGACGGAACAGCGCCTCCTCGACGCAGCACGAGAACTGCTTCACGTCCTCGTAGTTCAGGGAGCCTATCTTAAAGAGCTGCGACACCTGAACACAACAAATCATAAAGGTACAGTTATGCTCTGGATTTCAATAAATACCGATACTTTCCATAGAAAAGGATCTAGACATAGAGTTATGGGTAGGTAGGTAATACATATACATTATAATCCTTCAGAAACGGTTTGTACTGTACCTAAATATTATATATATTATACTCGTCAATGTTATTATTTAGTCAGTAATAAAGATACTTCCAAAGTGCTTCGGTCGTTTTACCTTAACTCCCCTCAACGAACCTTATATGCTGGCGACCCTGCCAGCTAAGGCCTCGTTTGTATATTATGTGAACTGCGCGAGTACCTACCTACAAACAAAATGATTTCGCAAGTTTATTTAACCATGATTGAATACGAGTAAATCTTCACAAATGAGCCACAATAAGTAGGAAAAATGTACAACAAAATGCTGCTGCAGGATCGAATTCAGCAGAATACCACCTTGCCAACATTAGCATCGTGATGTTTATTATCTGCACCATGCTGGCCATTGCGGGATTATTTGTAGTACCTATATCTACTATATAAAAGATGTCACCAGGACTGGATTAGGAGTGAACTCGTCGCTCAGAGTTTGAGACGATCTTGTCAGCGAATTAATCCAAGATCTACAATACCGCGATAGAAGAACTGCGCGCTATTTACTCTTGCCGTGACCAGATGCCGCAGAAAGTGCTAAGTTTAGTGAGAGTGAAAAGTGATCAGAGTTTTGTTCCACAAAATTAATAATAAAACATACTCCGACTGGACTGTGTTAACAATATACTATACGTGTGTAAAACTTTTTTTTTGATAAAAAGTTCATATAGCTTTCAACTAGAAGAAAAGGAACTGTGGAACATGTACTGGATGTTTAAACTAAACTATGATTTCGTTTGGTGAATTTTATAATGAGTAGGTAACAATATAATTCTATTTTAGGCTGCGGAACAACATAGCAGATTAATAATGCCATATTGGGCAACGTATGTTTTAAATATAAATTAAAATTTATCTCTTAACTCAGTAATGTAAACTCTCTTCAAGAACAGTACCAGGACCAAGGGTTGGTTCAAAATCGTCCTCAATTGAACACACAGCGTGGTTACAGAGGTCGTTATAGGTCTAGAGGATTTTACCGACGTAGGCAAGATCAGGCTAATAATATATACATTATATGCATATTGATCAGAACATTAACTCTGAACTGATTCATCAGACAACTAAAAACTCAGAGAAGACAAATGACGAACTCTTACAGTTTTTCTATAATAATTTTATATTTGCGTGTGATTATAATAGTTCAGTACATTTTTTTATTCAAGGTCCAAATTTAATTTTCTTGTAGATTTAGGTGCATTATTATCGGCGCTATATAAAATATGAAACGGTCAGGCGTTGGAATATTCCGATACATAATGAGAGCATAGCTACATATAAATGGAATTGGAGGCAAAGTCCAGACACTCGGCTATGATTTTATAACATTGTATATAAATGATAAAGAATTTCATCATAAGTTTTATGCGAACAAAAACTTGCCTTGTATGCAACATGGAATTTTAGGTCGAGATTTTATGAAAAAATATAAAGCTATTTTGGATTTCGAAAATAATTTGAAAAAATATTTAGAATAAATAGTAAAAGTAGTGAGGAATGTGTAGTATTACCAGGTGAGTTGAGCAAGGGAGTATTTGTTGCAGGAAGTATTTGTAGACCGAAAAATTGAAAAAAAAAAAATTACAAGTAAAGAATACACGAGAGTCAGAAGTTAACCTTAGCTATTTTAGACCGGAAATACCTTATTTAGCGGATTATAAAATTACATGCAGTTTTGAAAGGGATAGTAGTATGGATGGAGAAAGAGTGCGTACAATGTTTTCTCATTTAAACTTGAATCATTTACACGGTGAAGAACGCACATCTATCGAAAATATTTGCGTAAAGTTTTCAGACGTATTTCATTCACCAAATGATAAACTAACGACCACCCACTTATATGACCAAACTATACAGTTGAAGCCAAACGTAGATCCAGTTTACGTGAAGCAATATAAGTTATTCATATTCATATTCATTTATTTCATAACGATATAGTTACAGGTCAAAACAGTATATTATACTTAATAGATAAAGTAGTGAACTGAGTATGTACATATCTAATTGTTTAATAATTGATACAATAATTACGCATAATATGGTTAATATACTTGAATTAAATTGTCTATATAAATTATGTCAATTTCGGTTATTGTTAAAAATGTAATTAAAAAAATATAATACATTTCAATCATACATTTAGATGGTGGAAAATCAATTAATTAAATATGTCACAAAAAATAAATATAAATATTTTTTTATGTATAGTCAAATAAAGAGCTCAGAGCTCATTATAGTCATAGTACGATTTCTCTGAAATGAGGGAGTATTACGAACATCCTCCGGCAACCGGTTGTATACTGCCGGTGCCATTACATGCACCAGCTTAGACGTGTTGGCGAGGCTGTACAAGACCGGCCGCATCTGTTGCGAGTTACGTGTATTGTGTTTGTGCCCAGTACCTAGATAAGAATATTATTCTGGGTGACTTCTCGCATAGAGCGCAGCCTGAAGAATTAATAAAGACGGGACAGTGAGAATTCTCAAAGACTGAAATAAAGGTTTTTCTGCATTCGGAATACGCGTAGCCAATCAGTTCCGCGACCCCATAGCTCGATGCCGTACTGTATGAGCGAGTGCACGGACGCAAAATAACAGTTTCGAGCCCTCTCCTTCGGTAGAACTTCCGAAACCCACCACAGTGTAAAACTGGCGCGGCCGATCTTTTCACAAAGCTTATCTATGTGCTCTTCCCAGGTCAACCCACAATCCAATTGGAAACCCAGAAAAGTAATTTGACTCACATTTTTTATTACTGTATTTCCAATGGATACGTTGGTTACCATATTCACAACGTAACGAAATAGAAAATCAAGTTCAAAAAATGATTTCTTATGGTATTGTAGAATCAGCCAAATGCGAATGGTCAAGCCCTGTTTTACTGGTTCCCAAAAAATGTAACAATGAATGTCAGCAATGGCGACTGGTTATCGATTTTCGTAAATTAAATGACTGAATTTTAGATGATAAATGTCCTCTTCCGATATTTTAGATTCATTATCTGGTGCTATGTATTTTTCACAATTAGATTTATCCCAGGCCTATTTTCAAAATAATTTAAGTAAATACTGTAGAAAGTACACAGCGTTTACTACAAATTCAGGACAATACCAGATGACTCGTCTCCCAATGGAAATTAATATAAGCCGAAGTGCTTTCTCTCGATTAATGACAGTAGCCATGTCCGGCCTTACATACGAAAAACTCTTTATTTATTTAGATAATATAATTTATTTTGGACGCCATCTCGATATACATAATAAAAACCTGATAGACATTTTACGAAAAGTTAATTAAAAATTAAATCTGAGCAAGTGCGACTTCTTAAGGAAATTAATGCAATGTTTAGGTCACATTATTTCAACTGAAGGTATAAAACCAGATTCATAAGAAATAGAAGTTGTTCAATATTATCATTTTCCAAAAACTGCCGACGAAACAAGAAGGTTCGTGGCATTTACAAACTTTTATAGAAAATGTATACCTTATTTTGCATCAATACTTTACCTTGTCGCAAAAATGTTAAGTTTGAGTGGAGACAAGAATGTCAAGACTCTTTTTCTACCTTAAAGACGGCATTAATATCTCCACCAGTGTTACAGTATCCGAATTTTGACCCTTCAAATACATTTATTTAACAAACGGACACTTCTGGATATGTGATAGGTTCCGTATTAGCTAATAGTAACAATTTGCCAGTACTTAGCTTACGCAAGTCGCACACTCAATAAAACCGAGATACGATACCCGACCATAGAAAAAGAGTTATTAGCGATCGTGTGGTCCGTTAAGTATTTAGACCATATCTTTATGGACGACTATTTAGCATTAAATTATTCTAGCAGATTAACCAAATTTAGACTATTATTAGATGAGTATGATTATGAGATTGAGTACGTAAAAGGAGCAGACAATGCTGTCGATGCGTTATTATCACGCATTAGAATATCAAGTGACGAATTGAAAGACATGTGTGAACATACTTTGGCTGTAATGACTAGACGTCAAAGAAAACAGATGGATGAAAAACAGAAAAATAACGAATGTTACTATAGCAAAAATAAGGTCGATAGGGTTACCACCAGCGATTGGATTGATCAACCAAAAGTTGTGGGAGCACTTAAAAGACCAATTCATAGTACAGAATTAAAATTTTTGACTGAGCAAGAGTGGAATAAACTTTTAAAAGACGATTTACCCGAGAGGTCAAATTTATTTGTGTATAGTAAAAAAAAGTCAGTAATTTACGTTAATACTTCATTTCGATCATATTGTGCACGAGATGCCAATGTGAGAAAGTTGGAAAATATGTGTAAACAGTTAAAGATAGTATGTTTGTATGTTTTGAATAAAAACAATACAGGAATGATAAACGAGTTAACTCGTAACATAAATGATACACTAAATTGGTCCGGACCGCGATTAAGTGTATTAAATGACGTTGTAAGAATTCATGATGATGACACAAAACGAGTAATTTTAAATGATTATCATATTATGTTGCCGACAAGCATGGCCGCTTCGCAGGCTAAAACGCATGATAAATAACATTAAAAAGCGTGTCTATTGGCCAGGTTTAGTTTGGATAGAGATGTAACTAAATATGTAGGTTGTTGTACCAAGTGTTCAAGTCAAAAACACTTTACACCAATCAAGGAATCGATGGCAATAACGGCCACGGGACATTCGTCCTATGATAGGATATTTGTAGATGTAGTTGGGCCCTTAATTAAGGATAGTGATAATTATTCGTATATACTCACACTACAGTGTGATCTTAGCAAGTATGTAGAAGCTTATCCTCTTAGAAATAAGGATACTATTTCAGTAGCAAGTGCATTTAAGTAAATAACTTCATATTACGTTACGGAATCCCAAAAGAAATCATATCTGTTGCGGCACGGAATTCGTTTCAAATGTTATGAAAAAAGTGTGTGAACTTCTTAAAATTAAGCAAACGACATCTACAGCTTATCACCATCAATTAATTGGTAGCTTAGAAAATAGTCATACAAAATTTATGGCTTTTCTCTGCATACACACGGAAAATGAACCACAAAATTAGAGTGTATGGTTACCCTTTGGTGCTTTGGTTATAATACAACAGTACACTCAGAAACTAAGTATACACCGTATGAACTAGTTTTTGGTAAGCGATGTAATATACCAAGTAATTTGACTTGTGATAAGACCCTTTGTATAATCACTATGATTATCCAAAACAACTTAAATATCGCATACAAAAATCGCAATATGATGCACGACAAAATTTATTAATAAGCAAAGAGATATAAGAAAGAATAGATATGACTGTTATACTAGGTAATCCATCCATCTCTTCTCTCTTTATATAAAGCTCGATTACCACACACTGACTGACTGACTGACTGACTCACTGACTGACATAATTGTTCTCCCAGAAGGAGTCAAGTAGGAAGAAAGTGATGTATGGGAAAAGTGTAGAGGGGGTTTAGGTGAGTATGGGAAAAATCCGAAAACTTGAAGATGTCGTCTGCCAAGTAAAATTGAATGGCGTTGTCTCGGAAACGGTAAGAGATAGGTAGGGGGTGCTCGACCAAATGTCATAGGGGATCGGGAGAGCAGTCGAATGACATCTGTCAAAAATCCAAAATGGCGGATTTCAAGATGGCCGCCATACATAGTGCACATATTTTCTGCCGTATTAGGTGTTTTTGTGGGATTTTCGACTGAATTTGGAGTTTTTATCCTATAACAGTGGAATTTTTGAAATCTGTAATTTTTTTATTAGTCTCAGATGCTCCTCTCATTCTTCATACTGCATTTGGAGTATTATACCATACATTTTCGACTGTATTTGGAGTTTTTGTGGGATTTTCGACTGAATTTGGAGTAACGGTCCTACATCAGTTTATAGCGAGCCCGAAGGGCGAGCTTCTGGTGAGGCCGAAGGCCGAACTTCTGGTGAGGCCGAAGGCCGAACTTCGGACCGCGAGGCCGAAGGCCGAGCGTAAGGTGCGCGAGCCCGTAGGGCGAGCGCATTGCGAGGCCGTAGGCCGAGCCGTGTTAGTGTCTTGCGAGGCCGAAGGCCGAGCTCCGAATTTACAAGCTCCTCTCATTCTTCATACTGTATTTGGAGAATTTTACCATAGATTACCGACTGTTTTAGAAGTTTTTGTGGGAGTTTTGACTAAATTTGGAGTAACTGTCCGAGGCCGAAGGCCGAGCTCCGACTTGAGGGTATTTTTCCACATCCCCGACTGGTCTCCATGGCAACTGCCCGCGATAACCAAAGCACCTACGAGTGGGGTTCATGTACCGAAGTGACTTAGAACCTTGGTACGATTCTGACCGTACCACTTTTTTATGGCAGTAGGGTGAATGTGGTTTGGTGGCTACAGTTTGGGTCTCTACTGTATTTAAGAGTTTGTATGGGACGTCGTATATCTTTTGGATTTTTGAAAAAATGTTTTAATGTATAATGTGTTTTGATATAATTTAATACTGCATAACGATAAATGCGGGCCGCTTGCGGCCCGCACACTGCCCGAAAAACTAGTTCATATATAAAGTTGGAGACATGATACTGCTTAGAAACGAACAAAGTGTAAACAAGTTCGATCCCATTTACATAGGACCTTATCGTGTTATTGCAGATTGTGAACCAAATGTAAAAATAGATTATAAAGGCAAAGAAATGTTAGTGCATAAAATAGAACAAGGCCATATAAAAGATGTTAACTATATAGTTATGTTATAGGTACTTGTGTATGATATATCAATATCTACTGTCTGTGTATGAAACGTATATTATATCTATGTAATCATTTTTATGACATATTATTATAATTATGTTACATATAATATATATACTTGATTTATTGTTTTTTATTTGCATGTTATTTCTAAGCTATTTAGTGGACTTTCTCTTTATATTATGTATTGTTGAATAAGTAAGTACGTAGTAACATGGAAAAAAACACACGATTATAATAATAACAAATATTTTTTAAATATTTTAAGAAAACATCAAATTAATATTTTAATAAAACACTTAAAAAATACAAAAATATATCTAGTGACAATTCCGCCTAATTTTCCTGGTAACCCGACGTGACGTCACAACGCCACGCAGCCAAACCGGAAGAATTTTTTCTTCCTGGTAACCCGACGTGACGTCACTAACGCCACGCAGCCAAACAGGAAGAATTTTTTCGACGCGTTTCGCTTCTACACGAAGCATCCTCAGGAGGTCTTGACTCTTCGAGCGCACGATCGAGAATGAGCGGCCGGCGGCTCAACACGCCTCGAGGTTAGACCTCTTATCTAGACTCGAGGAGTCTAGATAAAGGCGTGATGACTCATCTCGTCTATATAAAGGCGTGTTGAGCCGCCGGCCGCTCCTTCTCGATCGTGCGCTCGAAGAGTCAAGACCTCCTGAGGATGCTTCGTGTAGAAGCGAAACGCGTCGAAAAAATTAAAAAAAAAAAATCTTCCTGTTTGGCTGCGTGGCGTTAGTGACGTCACGTCGGGTTACCAGGAAGAAAAAATTCTTCCGGTTTGGCTGCGTGGCGTTGTGACGTCACGTCGGGTTACCTGGAAAATTAGGCGGAATTGTCACTAGATATATTTTTGTATTTTTTAAGTGTTTTATTAAAATATTAATTTGATGTTTTCTTAAAATATTTAAAAAATATTTGTTATTATTAAATATGGATTTCCGCAAAGTAACGCCTGAATCTATTCATTAAACACGATTATATATTTTTTTCTTTTATTACCGAGGGACGTGTACTGTAACCCTTACCATGTACTATATTATACTCGTCAATATTATTATTTAGTCAGTAATAAAGATACTTCCAAAGTGCTTCGGTCGTTTTACCTTAACTCCCCTCAACGAACCTTACAGGTTGCAGTGCAGCACATTTCGTTGCCACTTTTATGAAGTTTTTATTGAAATAATTATATAACCGTCTTATACAGTTTGATACTATAATAAAAAAACTGGAAAAGATGCACTAACCAACCTTGTTTATATGTAATGGTTCTTAAAATAGTTTGTTAAAAAGGTTTTGACAGTTGTTATAAATTATATTAAATTATAATTATAATAATGTTAGTTAATAGTTGATGAACCAGTAAAAGTGTAAATAAAATGTATTTAGAAAGTAAGTAACACATTGTTAAAAGATATTTAAAAGAATGGCCCCGAGTTTCTTGCCCGTTCTTCTCGAAGTGGCTCAATACAATTTTGTTTGCTGAACGTGGCAGTAAAATTAGAATATTTCAATATTAAAATTTCATTAGAGCGTCGCAGACGCCTAAATTGAATAAATGGTTTTGACTTTGACTTTGACCTTTTATTTTATTAAACTAACATCAGAAGTGGAATTGGCCGTTTAGAATTTTCCTGATACAATTCTTGTCAGTTTCAGAATGGATCCTGCCATCCTAGAGGGCCTTCTTAAGGCAATCCGCGATGTTGTGTCAACCGATGACATGGCATCGGCAACAAGCGACAATGGTGCAGAAAGTTGGTGCAACAACATTGAGGTGCTCTCTGAGGAATTTGGACGGAGCAGCGTTGAAACTGTTATTAAAACTGGTAAGGCTAATAAAAAGCGTCCTATTGAGATTACCGTTTCTAAAGATATCACCGATCCTCTCAAATACAAGGGCATCCCAAAGAAGATATTATTATATTAAGAAAAAGTTTTTACGTGTGGAAAGTTAGGTTATATTGCATCCTGTGTTAAGCATGTCACATGACTGTCGTCAGGCTGGCCGCGAATAGTAGAAAGTCCAACAAATGATTAATACAACAACCTTATGAAATTTTATCTATTCTGACAAACGATGGACTTTGCTTTGAGAGGTACGGATAATCTACGGAACATAAAATAACTATTGCCAAACAGAAGTTAAGATATTGGCAAGGTGAATTAATCGAAGAAAACGTGGTTGCAGGAAATGCCTTTATGCCTTAAGATTTTAATTATTTGTATGTATTATATATTATATTTATTGTATTATTTGATATTCATGATTTGAAGAAGCTTTTTGTTTCAAAGTGATTGATAAAATAAAATAAAATGTATTACTTAATAAAAAATTAAAAAAATACTTTCCGCTGGTCGATTAATTGCTTGGTACTGGCTTTTCCCACTAGCAGCGGGTGGAGGGAGTCAAGTATGTCTAGGCAATTGATAAAAGTATAAAATATATAACCTAATAAAATAAAACACTTTCAAACAAAAACAAAAAAAAAAAAATTTTTTTTATCTTGATATCAATGACTTTTGAATATGAAGTTGTGGTACTTCGAGAGCGAAGTACTTGTCAGTATGGCCGTGATAGCATAGGTAAATATTGTGTCGTTAGATTTACGTTTTAGGTAATGTCCTTTGTTTTAATTTTAAGATGATGAATAAAATAGGACTTGCAAGGAACTATTTATAAGTATTTGTATCATGTTGAACCATTGTACATTTATTTAAGGTTTAAAATAAGAGTACTTGATTTGACGTTAGTCATATTAAATATATTATATTTGTTCAATACATATAATTGTATAAAATCAATAATAACATTAATATATTAATACCAATGATTAAAATAGTTATTTATAAGCACATTCTAATCAAATAATTTAATAGTAAACCAAAATTGTAATTATTTAAAAGTATTGATACGTATTGACTGTCGAAGTTGTTATTTGAAAGGGGCTCTGCCCAGCAAGTCAGTCGTCTTTAAACAAGCTCAGAGTGAACAACTCAGATCTCACAGTGGTGTTGAAATATATTTTCAAAGTAGTTAACGACGAAGTGCTGCCCGATCAAGATTGTGTGAAAGTTAAGTGATTTATTATTCTCTTTTATGATATTACTGAACCAACCTTGTTTATATGTAATGGTTCTTAAAATAGTTTGTTAAAAAGGTTTTGACAGTTGTTATAAATTATATTGAATTATAATTATAATAATGTTAGTTAATAGTTGATGAACCAGTAAAAGTGTAAATAAAATGTATTTAGAAAGTAAGTAACACATTGTTAAAAGATATTTAAAAGAATGGCCCCGAGTTTCTTGCCCGTTCTTCTCGAAGTGGCTCAATACAATTTTGTTTGCTGAACGTGGCAGTAAAATTAGAATATTTCAATATTAAAATTTCATTAGAGCGTCGCAGACGCCTAAATTGAATAAATGGTTTTGACTTTGACTTTGACCTTTTATTTTATTAAACTAACACACTCGTAATCGTAAGTATCACTTAAATACTTGCATACTTAGTATTACTGTCTAAATGTATACTAGTTTAAGGTTCGAGGTATCATTCTAGTAACTGTCTACATGTAATGTATTGTAGGTAGGGTAAAACATCCAGTAGTCAGCCTTTTAACACAAATTTAAACTTCGTGTACCTGTAGTTTACATGTATATTTGTACTCATCAAGTTTTATGTTCTTATTTGGGAAGACGATTTCTTAAATATTGTAATTAAATGAAGAAAAACGTAAAAAGTATTTATATTCTCGATCGTGCGCTCGGTGAGTCAAGACCTCCTGAAGATGCTTCGTTTAGAAGCGAAACTAGTCGGGTATTCTTCCGGTTAGGTTGCGTGATGTTTGTAACGTCACGTAGATAACAGGAAAATTAGGCGGAATTGTCACTAGATATATAGTTTTATGCTTTTTTAAGTGTTTTATTTAAATATTATTTAATGTTTTTTTAGGATACTTTTAAAAGTATTTATTATATATATTCATTAAAAAAATAAACATAAAACAAAATATGGCACTTTTCACCAATAGTCAGCCTCATTTGACCAGAAGTCAGCCTACTTTGCCCCTGTACTCAGCCTTTCACTTACTCACACACATTTTTCACATACAAATGGTTTATTAACGACATACTTCGTCACCATTCAGACATCTTCGATAAGCTATTTCAAACTTATGAGTGTTGAAGGCGGTTCCATTTGAGGGGGAAAAATGTAGTTGCCATATTACACCAGTTTTTTTTATCAGAAATTAATTATGTCGTAAAGACCCATATTACCAGAATATTGTGGGCATGGTACTGACTTAGACAAGTTACTTCACAGTTTTGAGTGTTGAAGTCGGTTCCATTTTTAGTAAAAAAAATAATTCACGCTTCTCAGTGACCCTTGCTACCTATGGGATCGATTGTCATTCACTGCCAATGACTATATTACCAAGGTATGCGTAACATTTTCAACAATTAGAGTGTAAGTCATAAACTGCTAATCCGATTTCAATGACATTTAAATGGGACTACCGCGAAAGTATACTCTATCAAATGGAACAAAAATCTTTAAAATCGGTTCATAATGGGCGAAAATATAGATAAACATACACAAAAAAGTATAATAATATATACAAACGAACATAGAATCTCCTCTTATTTTTAATTCCTTAAATAATTTAGTCCTATTTAAAAGGCACTACGATTCCATTTTCTGTAACACAAGCTACGGCTGAGTACTGGGTTTACCGATCTATTAGTCGGCCTCGTACATTTATACGTGGCTGACTACTGGTAAAATGAGATTTTAATATTATTAAAGGTATGTTCAAAGTTTCAAGTACAACGAAAGCTATAGTTGCTAAGTTAATTTCAATTAAAATTACGAAATCTACAATAAAACCAGTTGTCAGCCACAACTGGCTGACTACTGGCATTATCAACAAAATCTGAATCCCAGTAGTCAGCCATATAAATTTAAACATAGTTTACAAAGAAAAATCTCTTTCAAGCTTAAAATACTACGAAATTAACATTTATTAGTAGCAATACACAAAAATCTATAACAATAACTGTAAACCAAAGTAACTACTTAAGAAAATCTCGAACACGGCTTCTTAGAAAAAAAATAGTTTGTGACACTTTCTCGGACACGTTGCTGACAGCAGTGCAAATAAACTTCCATAGTTCTACATGCGGAGACGCTATAGTTTCATAGGTGTGAGTATTTGTCAATCTGAGGGCACAGATTCTGTTAAAAGTGTCTGGTAACGTTTAAATAAATTTGGGCACAATTTATATGGAAATAAATGCTGTAAAGGCTGAGTACTGGTGCAGGGCTGACTACCGGGGTATATACTCTAACCAAATTACCATGTTTCTTACCACGCCATGTTCACAAGGAAGAGACTGAACCTCACGACACAGGTCATACTAGTGTGAGGTTTCAGGGAACTATGTTATAAATTCTCATATTTTTGTATTTACAAACTGATCATTGTAAACATTAACTCATGTTTTGGAGATAAAGGTATTATTATTATTATATTATATTATTATTATACTGATTTAGCTGTCGACGTGTCGTATGTGAATGAGAACAGGGACAAAATCATAAAAACATTAGCCGGTATCCCTACGTGTACAACACAAACTGTTCTAACAAATCTGAAATAAGTACCTAAGTATGTCCAAGATCTTAAATGCGCTACCTGTATAGGTATACAATACATGTATACTCATAGCGACCGCACGTGCAATCGTCCAAGCAATTGCGATTATGCAACTTATTCCAAGCTTCTTGCTTCTTATTCATAACTGCATTGGAGTATATTTTTACTTTTATGCTATTGATGTTTGATAATGTTATTGTTTTCTATTACATTTGCGTAGATAATATCGCAACACACGCTTTTTTTACCTCACTACAACGAGGAAAATGCTACTGATGCAAGAAAAATAGTTTAATATAGTGAAGTAATAATTCATATTAAAAATTAAAAGACAGTAAGTATATTTATTTTTCCAGAACTTTTATAAAGGTTCGAAATACATAAACCTTTTTCACGCTAGTAGATAAAAAGTACTTTTCCACGCAGATTTCGAATGATAAACAACACCTTTCCGAGCTTGTGTATTTATAACTAATACCGGCATACCTGGGGCGCATGTTCAACGGGCAGACCGAGCTTGCGCAGGTCGCTGCCGAACTCCTTCACTCCCTGGTAGTCCCCCTGGATGGCGTAGGCGGCGAACTGCGACAGCTTGTTCGTTATACGTTCCGCCTTCGTCACTTGGCCAGGCCTGCACCAAAAAACAATTAACTATAACGTTATAAAACTATCACAAATTATGTCTATAATTATCGACAACACTTGAGTTTTCTGTTTGAGGTGGGTAAAGTCCGCAAAATGCCATACCACCATGCGAATAAATGTTTATATACTCTTTATTTTTTCGTTAACCGCGATTTAAGATTAATTTATAGGTTAAAACCAATCTCGGGCATACCTTGTAGACAGAGTAGCAGGTCTACGGTGGTAGCTCTAAGCTTCTTTCCGGGGTCTAGTAACACTGTTGAGTTTCATGTTAGATTAATGGAGAATGGGTTAGGTAGGCACCTGACTCCCGGGCGCTCCTTGTAGAAGATGTACTGCAGCTTTACGGTGAAGATCTTGCCGAACTGGTCGAACTGCTGCGCGCCCACCTCAGACACGGAGTAACACGCCTGCAGCGGCAGCTCCTGGAACGGCTCCTTGTCTCCCGCCGCGTTGAACAGCTGCACCACTGGGTTGTCGCCTTGGTATGTCATGCGCACGAAGATTTTCTTCCAGAACCTATGCGAATACAACATGATATGAAAAATTAAAGAGAAAAAATACATCCTCGTTTATTAATATCCCCATAGCCTTAGGTCCCAAATGTAAAGCTACGGCCCGTAGCTTTCCACGATACTTAGTGTTAAGTAGTGCATGTGGGACGCCAGGCTAGAATTTCGGCCCCCGCCTCTTCCCGTGGGGGTCGTATCGTGAGACGTGATTATGATTAAAATACTGAAAGGTGGGCAGCAGCGCCTTCTGAGGAACTGCCATCTTATACTGCGATCCCCAAGACGCTTGCTAAGCGTGAGGATTATGGCTAAACTCTCTCCTTAATGAAGAGACTGTGTCCAGCAGTAGACAAACCAACTGATACAATGCAGTTGTTTAAAGCGTTACTATCAATCATTTGACATGTGCAGCCTACGGATCAAATGTAGGTACGCAGAAATTATATAACGCATGTGCAAATTACGTGTACCTATATTGATTCGGATGTAGCTGTCAAAGTCTTGTAGCACACCGGGTGCTATGAATGAAATTGAATTGAGCAAAAAGGCCCATCGGGCCCTTGCTCGTGCTCCTACTGAGTACCTATTGTAAAATTATAGTTAGCGAAACTTAGCTAGATTCAGAACGCACAGCTTATGTAACACTTTAGTTATACATAAGAGTTGAACGTGACTTAATCGGGATAAATATTTACCTGGTATAGTTGCATACGGTTGTGGTCACGAGCGGACTAGATCTGATAGAAGTCCCGTAAAATACTTATAACTATGTATGTGTTCGGTTCGCGAAGGTCTTTGATTCCTGTACTTGGAACGGCACTCACCTCTGTCCCGTAATCTTTTTCTTGTTGGGTTGCCGTAAGTGCATCTCCCAGCCAGGGCCAGTGTACTTGGTGCGAGGAAAGTCCTCGAGGGGCTGCGAGATGTCCTCGTCGAATAGGGGCGTGGGCGGTGTCTCTCCTCCGCTGTCGCGACGTTCTGGTTCTGCTGTCACACACAGCCATTTGCACTTTATTACACTTTCGCTGTTTCAAAACATAATCATATCTGATATAAAAATAGTCTTTTAGAGTAAAAAGAATCAAATTAGGTCTTAAGTTAATGTCACACTTTCTTTCCATATATATTTTGTTTTCGTACAAGTCTGAAGTCTTCGAACGTTCACGGTAGCAATCAAAAGACATATTTGAGCATTGTCGGTTTTAAAGGTCTGACCTGCATCTTCGACCAAGTTATTGCTGACCATCAAGATTAAGAAGAAAGCAAAAAATCTATGGTTTACCCATCTGTGTCTCGACATGGGGAATCTCAAAACCACTCTTGTCAAATGGGTTAACTCGAGGGGACTCGGGCATTGCCTGGGGTCGCGGAGGTGGCGCCAAAGCCGGTACTGCTGCATCTTCGCCACTGGTTTCACTTTCTTTTGGCCTAAAAATTAGGTTTGTTAAAAATTGGCAATATAAAGTACAAAACATTTAGAATCTCCCGGTGATACGTTGCATACCTGATAAATACAGAAAACGTATCGTCTACCGACTCTCCAGAACCTTGATGCTCAAGCCGTGGGGTCGCGGCTGGTGGCGGTGGTGCACCCATGCTAAGGAAAGGATCAAAGGCCTCTGCCTCGAAACCAGCTGAAGACTGCTCTGCACCACCGTCATCTCCCCATGCACCTAGTGAAATAATTCATCAGAGTAAAATATAATTAATTGTTTTAAATTCACTAAATATCTTGTTGTTCTTCATACACTTTAAGGTCATCAGAAAATCTCACACTTGAAATCCATCCTCATACGAGTTCGTTTTATAGTAAATCCTTCACTATTCAGGCTGTCCGCTTGTGGAATTCTCTTCCTGTATCAATCAGACAAGCACCGACTCTCAAAATGTTCAAGGATCAAGTTAAAAGATTTTATTTGTCCAATTAATTTTGCACTACATTTTTGTCAATGTCTATATTATATGAGATAATATTATAATTTGTATATATTTTTATGTATGTATCTATTTATGTATGTTAGTATGTATCTATACAGATATGTATTTATAATTATTGTATATATTTAATTATTTAAAAAACCTATAAGTAATTTATTTTTGTACTATTGTATAAGAAATAACATTAAAATTTGTTTTTATTTTAAAATATTTTATGACATTTGAGTATGTACTTTTTTCATTATAAATTTTTGGACTACGCCCGCCCCAATTGTTTTGCTCGTTTGACTCCATCCTAAGGTTGCCTGGTAGAGATCACTTTTAGTGATAAGGCCGCCCATTGTAACACTATGTTATTATTATTTAATCTGTAAACTTTTATATTTCAAAGTGGTGTAACAATAAAGAGTTTTCTATCTATCTATCTAAATTGCATGTCGTTTTCATGTACTTACTTGTATTCATGTGGTTGGCAGAAGTATTATCAAACTTTGCAGAGAAGGCGTCAAAAGCATCTTGAGATTCCGGAAATGCATCATGCATTGTAGCTTCAGTTGCGTCTCCCCATCCTGGGTCAGTGGATACCACGGCTTGACTTGTGCCGTAAGTATCATCGTATCCAATCCCAAAAGCGTCATCTATTCCTGTCGCAAAAGCATCTTCCACCCCACTAGCAAAAGCGTCAGTTTTATCGGTTCCAAAAGGCCCCACTGCAGCGGGTTCAAAAACGTTAGCTACCATTGTGGTATTTGCTGTGGATGTTGTCGCTGTACCAAAAGCATCAGTATCTGTCGTTCCAAATACGTTAGTATTCCCTTTCATAACAGTATCCTCTGATCCTATACCAAATATATTAGTGCCTGTATCCACGAACGTTCCGGCATCTTCACCGACATTTTCAAATGGATTACTTTCACGTTCAGCAGGGTTCGGAGATTGGAAATCGTCAACTATGGCTGAATCCGCAAAAGGAGAAGTATTGGATAGTGCAGGAGTTACACTATTTGTTGGTGGTTCCGAGCAGTCCATTGGAGCTACCGCATTTGAAGACTCAATTGCAGGCATAGTGAACAGTGCTTCACCTTGAGACACTGGTATCTCTGATACAGCCATTGGCGTTTGTTCAAATATTTGATCCGAAGCTGATTCAAAATTTGTAGTTGTCGCGTTTTTCACAGTTTCTGAGTTCATCTCCTCTAAAATGTCATCACTCAAAAAGTCAATCTGCTTTTCTTCCTGTTTTGGTGCTGCGTACAGGCTTAGAATAGCCTCTTTCGTTGGTTTTATCACCATGGGTGTGGGTGCATCGAAAAGGTTGATTTCGTTATCCATAGTTTGTGGTGGTGGAGGTCGCTGTGGATGTTGTGGCACTGGTGGTGGTGCAGGCCGAGGTGGTGGTGGCCGCGTCACTGGTGGTGGACGAGCCGGAGGTGGCCGAGTTGGTTTTGCAGCTGGTGGCGCTGGTACGGGTGGTGCATGAGCCGTTTCAACAATGTCTGAACCTGGATCTTCTGGGAGCTCCGGTTCTGGAGTCGGACTTGGTGAATGGATATCCCGAACTGAAACTGGACTTGGTGTACGTGTCAGTGGAATGCGATCAAGTAAATGAGAACTCGTAAAGTCCATTTGTCCAGTTACACTTAGAATTAAATTCTGTGTTTCAGGTGGAAGAGGCCTTGCTGGAGGATGTTCACAGATGTCATCCATACCCGGGTAAGCATCAGTAGTGGTCGATATTAGATCTAGCTCAGTGGGCTTCATCGGCTGACTGCCGAATGGATCCATATTGACATCGGATTCGAAAACATCAAAATGTTTTGCACCAGTTGGTTCAACGCCCCCAAAAATATCAGTGGGTACTGTATCGCCAGCTGGAGGCTCGTATTCCCCTCCACCAAAATCTGAAAATGGATTACTAGTAGCGAACGGGTTGTCACTGTTGTCAAGTGCTTCCGGCTCTGGATCAGCAGACATCATAAATGGATTAAGCACTTCAGTATTCGCCGGTGCAGCGGGCTCATTCATACTTAAGAATGGATTAAATGCCATTGCGAGCTTTTTGTAAAGATCTAGTGCCCTAAAAATTCGGATTCAAGTAATTTGAGTTCTGTTCTTCCCGGATTTAGATCTTCAGCAAATGATGTGTCGAAAGGATCAAAGTCTTCTTGTTGTCGGTTGATTTCCGGAGGTTCAGGAGTTAATGCTTTCACTTGGAAAAAGTCGTCTGCTGGTTCTAAAAGATCCGGTTCTCCTTTAAGTCCTGTAAAACTAGAATCTTCACAAGAAAATTCCTTAGTCAGTAATTTTAATTCAGTTTTCCCGGGTGCAATATTGCTTGCAAACGAAGTATCAAAAGGATCAATATCTGGTTGCAGAGCTGGAACCTCTGGTCCAGATGGCGTAAGTACTTTGGCTTTGATGTCGCTTTGACCACTATGCAATAAGTCAGTTGCTTTAACTTGACTTTGATGTGGTTGAGGGTATTCAGAATGCCTTCGTTTTTTTTGATAGTTGATTTTAGGTGCCAAATCTTCGTCGGAACGTGTCCTTGTTAAAGTTTCTTGGACAGTGTCGGTACCTTCGGCTTCCTCGTTTAAATCTTCAGTTATAGACAGCTCACGAGTGTAATAAGGTGTAAGTGGTTTATTATTTTTGACCTTGGAGTCAACTTCAAGCGATGTATCACCCTCGACGTCGAAAACAACACTCTTGCTTACCGTAAGGTTCTCAGGCCTCGATGGACGTCTTTCGAATTTCCTAGGTTCTTCAGCTCGGGGATCAAAATCAGGATCACTAGGAACACGATATATAGAAACCGAAGCTGCGGTCTCGCCTATTAACTCTTGCTCTAGATATTTTAATTCAACTTTACCAGGCGCTACAATTTGTTCAATATTACTGGTATCAAAGGGGTCAAAATCAGTGTTTATATCAACAGGATTCAATGGTGAATCACCCAATTGAGTCAAATCTGTTGTACTGCCTCCTAATAAATCTCGAGACACCTGCTCTGCTTCTTTTTTGCTGTCGATAATATCGTCGGAAGTTATAGACTCCCGCACTCCAGATGGGTCTGTTAAATGGATTCGAACAGAAGATTTTCTTCTGTTATTCAATCTGCATTGCACTTCTTCGGCCCGAGGATCAAAGTCGTCGTCGTCCTCTAAAATAACAGCTTCTTTTTTTACTTCCTTCAATTGAAAAGAAGGGATGACAGCGTCAGCAAAGCTTGTATCAAAAGGATCGTCTCCGTCAAGATAAGAATCTATTACATCGATTTGATCCTCGACGATGCCATCTGCAAATACTGATTCATTTTTATGGGCCTCAAATACGGACCAAGATTCCTGTATAACTGGCTCTACTTTAATCTCTTTCTGGTCTAACTTTTTCGTCGTTTCAAAACTGAACTCTAGTGATTCTGTAGCTAACAAAGTAAATTCATCAATTTCATCATCATCATTTGTATCCTTGTCAAAATTAGATAGTTCACTTTGAAATTGTTCTTGTTTACATTGGGTATTTTGTTGTATTAACGAAGTGTGAAGAGAAACACTAAGATCTATAGGACTAGTAATTAGAATGTCTGAGTCGAGGTCAAGAATACTCCTTTCAACAGGCTCGATTGCCGCTGCAGTTGCAGCTGGAACAGGAGATGCTTTTCCGCTAGAATCTTCTAGTAAAAGGTCACCAGGTATGACTCTCTTGGATGGTCTCTTGGTTGCAATAGTAACGTTGTCGATGCGGCCAGTGAGCACTTCAACAGCAATGCCAATATCAAGGCCTTTTTTTCCTTTGGAAGATTTTCCGTCTGGCCCTTTTATTATCGCATCAACGTGTGAAGTGTCGAATATATCATCATCTTGAAATTCATCGGGAGAATCTGGGACGTATGCTAGTTTTACCTCTCCTCGCTCAACTGCATCCACGTAAGATGTGTCAAAGATGTCGTCTTGGTCGTCTTCTTCTGACTCGTCGTCAGTGACTCCGTAATCACTCTTGTCACCGTCGTCAACCTCTGCCGCCGCTGCTGCTGCTGCAGCCGCTGCAAGTTGCGGGAAGTCTGCTTCAGTGATTTCAACTACTGCCCTGTGTGGTTCCTGTTTTGGAGTTGGTTCTACTTTTTTTGCGCCCGCAGGAACTCTTTGAAAGAACGAAGTTGATTTTATACGATCTAAGTCACCTTGAGTTTTCTTAAGAACTGAGTCAACACCAGTGGTTAAGTCCTTGAACTTAGACCATTCCTCATTCTCCTTTGTGGTTCCTTCACCTGACTCGGTAGCCTGTTGCTGATGTTCTCGTCTATACTTTTCTAACTCTTCTTCAGTAAAGAGCTCTTCTTCTCCTTTTCGCTTTGACTTTTTTCCTTTCTTCTTCTTTTTAAGTCCTTTGGGTAACTTTAGCATTATATGTGTTTCGAGATAGTTCTCTGTGTTGCTGAAAAATAAAGTTAAGCTTCGTTATTAAAAATTTACAATGCCTACCCAGCTTTGTCTCTAATTGATCATTTGCATTTTTGTATTCAAGCACGTTATTTCTTGTGGGTTGGTACTATATTTATCAAATACAGTTCAGATGTTCTTGCAATAAAAGCAGTATCGGAGATATATCCTTGTCTAAATTGGTACTATACAGTACATCAATAAAAACTACAGATGTCAAAAATCGATAGAGATATTTCTTTGCTGAAAAATAGGAAAACATGAAGTATTTGATGTTGTATTGATCGCCCAGCTTACGTAGGTAGTTCCCCCTGAACGTGGGGGCAGTGAGTATCTGTACTTACCTACATCAAATAACTATATATATACTAGTTGAGATATTCTATCACTATTTGGATACCTATCCATGATGGAATGTAGTTCATATGCTAAAAATATATACTTATTCCAAGAAGACAGTTAAGTATGCGAGCAGAATGAAATCAAAGGGCACAATAGTTCTACATTTTAAAGATGCAACCATTGGAAAGTATGGCCGATGAGAGATTGCGTTGATGAGGGATGCGGGTGCGAAGATGTGAACGGTGCGGAGGCGGATGGCGGATGGCGGCGGAAAGGCTAGCTACGGACACGTACCGGGCCAGTCCAGCCGCCGCTACTTACAGCTAAGGCATACCACTACCGCGCTACGGACAAAGGGTTTTTATACCTTCATCGCAACACGGACGCGATGTCGCGATCTCGAGCGGGGGACGGAGCGCTCGCCGCGGCCGCTGCAGGACTGGCGGCGCCCGCTCGCCCCAACCGCGCCGCCGCGCCACCGCCGCCGTCATCGATCCCGCCGGAGACAGGGGTGCGCGCGCATCACACCCAAAGTTCAAGAGTCACAGCCTCGCCTCGTATCTCGAACACGTTACGTAATCTCCTCGCTTTGCTGCTATCGATGACGTCCTCCCTCTGTGCTGTGACCGCTAATAGCTGTCGCATTTCTAATTCTTGCACTTCCTTCAGCAATTCGATCCAATTACAGTTTTACAGTAGGTTTAGAACAAACTATCCATAGGGTACAGTTACCTAGTAAATTTCGTTACATAATATCACTAGTGTATTCATAAATACATATTAAACATATTTACTTTAAAATGGGCGGTTTGGTGAGACTTACAACTATCGACTAAGTTTATGTAGGTATCTCAAAAACAATTAAACGTTAGGGCAGCAGATATATCTACTTATTCTACAACTCGAGTGAGTGCAGTAGAATAATGTCACGTTGTCTGCTGATAACTTATATATTCGTAAAATGGCTTCAGGGTGACATCTTTACCTACACCTGAGAAACGACTAATATAATGATGCAGGTTTTACATTAACGCAAAAAGAGTCAACATTTTAAGAAGACACATTATTCATATTAAACTTAAAACTATTTATAACACATTTGCTCCAAAAGGATCTCTTATTTCACCAATTTCAATATCGTAATGTATATCTCATTACGCAGTTGTGCGTTATTGTAATGTAAAACGCACAGTTTATCAAGATGCTCCGTCTAAAACGACCGGTACTTTTTTTAAATCTAAGCATGTTAGAAAAGTGGTGAACGTTATCTGAATGAAATTAACTTTGGGAGATAAAATACAATAAATAAACATTTTGTAATTATTTTTGACCATAAATTACAACCCACAATTACGGCCCACCCGTTCAAGCGGTAACCTCTGCCTATAACAGATGCATTTAGCCAAAAGTCACGAACTGCACTGCGATTGTCACCCTGAGACATACAGTTGTTAAGACTCATGCCCCTGTAATTTTACTGGCTCTCAATGACTGCTACCGGAACGCACTGTTAGGTTTTTGGCGACAGCTTTTTAGCTACCCAGGCGAGCATGCACAAAATGCCCTTCTACCATGATCGAATGGCCATGGCGGCATGCCCAGTCCGTAGCTAATACCACTTGACTATCAGCTTTACAGTATAAATATATTAAACGGTGGCAAACCTCTGAAAACGATTTTAAATTAGCTTTTCAACGATACCCCATTCAATAGTAGGTATACGTGAAGATTTTTTCATTCAACCAAGATCAAAGATAAAAATTCATTATTCAAATAGGTACGAGTATATTACAAATACAAATATTTTTTAAATACATATATTTTAATATTTATATTATTATTGCCTGTAAGTAACTGTTTTTTTGGGTTCCGTAACCAAAGGGTAAAAACGGGAGCCTATTACTGAGACTTCGCTGTCCGTCCATCCGTCCGTCCGTCTGTTACTAGGCTGTATCTCAAGAACGGTGATACTTAGCTTTTTTTAGAAATTTTCACATATGATGTATTTCTATTGCCGCTATAAGAACAAATACTAAAAATAAAAAAATTAAATTAAAAGGGGGCTCCCATACAACATACTTGATTTTTTTACCGTTTCTTGCTCGATAGTAATAACGGTCACGGGTAGACGCTTTAACTATTCACAGAATATTTAATTTTACGTTCTCTTTAAATATAATTTATTAAAATAAAATAAATAATTAAGGGGCTCCGATACTATAAAAGAGGTTTTCGCCGTTTATTCGCTAAAAATAACAATAATGAATACAGGTAGAAACTTGTATTCACCGCATATTTAGTTGTATATTTACTTTTAAAATAAACAATTAGTGAGATAACTATTTAGTGTTCGTACCTACCTACGATAGGAACGTACCTACCCAGCTCAATCGGACACTGCGAAAAGTGTCTATAACTTGCAAGATTAGGTTACAAATAATGATACGGAACCCATCGTGCGCGAGTCCCACTCGCACTCGGCCTGTTTTTTTAATTAGAAATGTATCCTCTATTACGTGTACTAATTTGAGAATTGTTGAAGTTATAGTGTAATTAACATGAACCTGGCACATGTAGGTATAGTGAGACAGAGCCGGACAGACATGCAGGACACTTTGTAAGGGTTTCGTTTTACAATGGAGTCTCAATAACGGTAGTCCACCGCGAAGCCGCACTCACATGTCGGCTGTCACAGTCTACAGTCCTCACATCAACCGGCACCTCGGCGTTCAACGATGTCCCTCCCTTGAAAGGATTTACCATAATCCCCATGCAATAACACAGTATGAAGGAATGAATTACTTTAACTGAGACAAACACAATACACAATGGTAAACCATATATGGATATATTGAAAAATAAACAAAGTGTTTGTCACAACCCTATTTTAACTCGGCAATAAGCTCAGGTTGGTTGCAACCAGCGCTGATCTTCCGTTAGTATAGGGAGGTGAGCTCACGCGCGTTATTAGTTCGACGTAGAAGTTGTCCGTTCGACGGAATGCTCTGCTGCCCACCATTTAGTAATTTTCTATTATTACAATATAAAAATTTTATTGTAATAAGTAATGTATTTGTAATGTTTGCGTGTAGTAGATACCTACATAGTAAAAATTAAATACTGAACTTACTTACATACTTCCATAAAATAATGTATTATAAATATACCTATCTCATATAGCAGGTTGGTTGGAAGAGATTTCTTTCAATTTAATATCCATTTTTCGTTGAAAATTAATTGTAATATATATATATATAAGGTGAATATTAATTCATCGACAATACTATGGGTGATGGTGTAGAATCGATAACGGAATGTGTTCCACTCATGTTTAATTTTCACATACAAAAAATCAGTAGGTATAGGTAACTATTTTCTAAGCGCGGCGCGTTGCCTTTTAGTATGATAGGAGAACCGCGGTTTACCACATTCTCACACGTACGAACGTTATCCGTTGTCAGTTAGACGCTATCATCAGGGCAAAACAGCTGTTTGCCCTAGTGATAGATGAAGCTGTTTCACGTACTATTCTGACGAACTCGAAGGCCTTACCGGCCAATCTAGCTAGACTGCCGAATGCTTTGCATAATCGCCAATCGATTATACTCTTCTAAATGATAAAAAATTTTACATACCTACATTCTTTTTAATTTCAAGTTTACGTAGGTACGTACTGTATTGTGTTGCAGCTACTTAGGTATGCCGTATTGTGTTAAACCGCTACCGCGTCGCGCGTTCTTTTGTCGCAAGCTGCCAAAGACCGACTAGGCAGAATAGGTACACAAAACAGCTGTCTATTGTGCCTAGTATAGCAGTTCATTGTCTTCGTGTAGCAATCGTGTGTGTGTGTGAATAGAGTAGATACATCGTGTTCGTAGACCGCGGTTGTCCTAGCTATTATTCCCAAAGCCAACGTACCACAGCTTAAGCAATAGTACAGCTACAGACTTTTTGTGTAGGTATGTGAAAATTAAACATAAGTGGAACACAATATTCCGTTATCGATACTACACGATCCCCCGCAGTATTGTTGATGAATTAATATCCACCTTATATATATATACAGGTAATTATTTGACAGTCACAAAGCCACAGCAACGCGTGGCCGGGTTTGCTAAGTAATTCTAGGTTAAGACTTTTAACACCTTCGACCACATCATCACTTACCATCACGTGAGATTTTTTATCAATATATACAGGTAATTATTTGACAGTCACAAAGCCACAGCAACGCGTGGCCGGGTTTGCTAAGTAATTCTAGGTTAAGCCTTTTAACACCTTCGACCACATCATCACTTACCATCACGTGAGATTGTGGTCAAAGGCTTACCTATCAGCAATAAAAAAATAAATAAAAAAAGTAATATATAAAACCGGCCAAGTGCGAGTGGGACTCGCGCACGAAGGGTTCCGTACCATTATCTGTAACTTAATCTTGTAAGTTACAGACACTTTTCGCAGTGTCCGATTGAGCCGTTATTAGTATTATCGACCAAGAAACGGCAAAAAAATCAAGTTTGTTGCATGGGAGCCCCCCTTAAATATTTATTTTATTTTTAGTATTTGTTGTTATAGCGGCAATAGAAATACATCTTCTGTGAAAATTTCAACTGTCTAGCTATCACCGTTCTTGAGATACAGCCTGGTGACAGACGGACGGACGGACAGCGAAGTCTCAGTAATAGGGTCCCGTTTTTACCCTTTGGGTACGGGACCCTAAAAATAAAACTATATGCAATTAACAAATTAACAGGTAGGTAGGTACTTACTTTTCCGACGGTGGCAATCATTAATATCGATTCACTTTACTTTTCTTTTCGAAAGTCTGGAAACAAATCACGTCACTGGCCAACACCAATATCACTGTTTTTATGAGGTATTGGTGAAGAATCAAACAAGTTCATGCAAGATTGCATGCACATACACCACAAGTATTTAATGTTCACGTCTGAACAAGCGTTGCGGACGGGACGGTGGCGGCCGGCACGGCAACGGCAAGTACTGAATATGGAATATGCAAGTTTTTAAAAGTAACAGTCGCTGAGCTTCTTAAAATATTATCTGCCTATATTAATAGGAGAAATCAAGCCCACATTTTAGTTCTTCACTATCGAAACCAAATTAATTTTCATGGACCCCCGCTTACGATTGTGGACCCCCTTTTTCTGTCCCACCCAACGTAGACCCCCTCTACGTTGGGTGGGACAGAAAAAGGGGGGTAAGTCTTCCGTGGACCCTTGGGGGTCCACCTTGACTTCTTTGGGAATTACTGGTACTTAGATTTAGATTGAGGGTTCATTAAATTTAACAAAGTTTTCAACATATTGTCATTTTGGGGAGAAGATTCTGTAATTTGGTTAATGCCTTAAGCACATCCGTAAGATATTGCAGATGCAGGAGTGGCAACTACCTATTTCTCGGTGGGCCGAGTTATGGTACGACTTCCCAAGAGGGGCTTTCGTACGAGGGCTGGCTTACACAGTTCTGATGTATGAGGTATTGTGTTGGAGCTTTAAAGACCTTGGCTGTGCCGAAGAAAGAGATGAGGTGGAGGGGCGAGCAAGTATGCTTTATGAGACCTCAGAATATGATCTAGATAATTTAGAACACAGAGTAGCAGTTTCTTCATAGGAGACGTTGTTTTGAGCCATAACAGCCTTTTTGGACTTTTGTCTCTCCAGTTCAGGACAATTTTTGTTGGTAGCAAAGTGACGACCTAAGCAATGGAGACAAGTAGATTGTATTATATTGTATATAACAACACATTATAAAAAGACGTTTAAAAGAATGGCCCGAGTTTCTTGTCCGTTCTTCTCGCAGTGGCTCTATAAATTTGTTTGCTCAACGTGGCAGTACAATGTAGTATATTTCAATATTAAAATTTGTAATTGACCTTCATAAGAGCGTCGTAGACGCCTAAATTGAATAAATGATTTTGACTTTGACTTTAAACGTAGTAATTAGTGTAAATATGTGTATTTTATGAGTACCTAGGTACTGAAAAAAACATTTATTATTATACTGTTTTGAAGCACAATTGGTAGTTACCTACTGATATAAAAAGTGTGCCTTAAATCTGATCTTGCGTGGTGTTAAAAAATATTCCAATTGATAATTGATTTTATTCAAAAAGTCTGGAAGAGATAGTTTTGATAAGGTTCAACCATCTATCTACATATCGTAGGTATTTATTTCATACCATCAGTAATTATTTCGATAAAATTAAAATTTATTTTCAAATACTTTTGCAAATACAATAAACTAGTATTACCGAGTAATACTTTAACTTAATAAATGTGTGTAGGTAGGTAATATGAAAAAAAAACTATTTATGTGTAAATATATATTATATTTTAACATATTTTTAATAGGACAACATTTAATTACTTAATGATTTAAATTTACGGGAGTGCACGGCGTAGGGGTGTGGTGGGGGTGAAGGTGGTAAGTAAATTATATACCTACCACTAAAAAAAGGCAAGGCAGAAAGGCTTTTGATGATATTTGTCACAGTTGCCTGTACAAACTGCCGTTTCAGCTGCCATAGATATTTTCAATTTTCGACCACTTCTAAGAGGTCGAAGAAATTTTGAGTAACTACGTTAGAAAGGCCTATTTTAATGCTACCTTCCAGTGTAAAACACATTTTGATACTTATTACGAAATATGCCTTAGTTGCCCAGCGGTCTAAGACATTTTTGATTTTGGTCACTTCTAAGGGGTTGAAGGAATTGTGAGTTACTACGTCAGAATGGTCTATTTTAATGCTACCTTCCAGTGTAAAACAAATTTTGATACTTCGTCGATAACATAGTGAAATATGCATTAGTTTTTCAGCGGCCTAAGATTTTTTCTATTTTAGGCCATTTCGAAGTAGTTGAAGAAATTTTGAGTTACTGCGTTAGAAAGGTCTATTTAAATGCTATCTTTTAGTGTAAAACACATTTTGATACTTCGTCGATAACATAACAAAATATGCATTAGTTGCTCAGCGGAAATTTTGAGTTATTTAGTTAGAAAGGTCTATATGAACGCCATTTTTTGGTATAGACATAAATTTTATAGTTTGAGTTTAACGTTTTACGAATCGCTATAGTTTTTCCCTATTTACCCTCACCCCCCACATATCTTGATTCGTAAGATGCTTTATATGTATTTTACGTTTACTATACAAAAAACATCGGTCCTCTCTTTTAATTGGTCGATCAAAACAGAATACACAACAGAGAGAGTACTGGGTCTGATATGGAAGCCAGCCAGTGACAAGTTCAACTTCAATCTTAATTTAGCAATAATCCCACCAGCACTGATCGAAAGCAAGAAGCCAACTAAAAGAGAAGCATTGAGAATAGTAAAGTCACTTTTTGACCCACTTGGCTTCGCTTCGCCAGCTACAATCAAAGCGAAGCAAATTCTGCAAGATATTTGGCGTCGTGAAACAGATTGGGACGACGAGATTGATGAAGACCTCGCAGAACAGTGGCAAAGCTGGCTCATTCAGCTAAGAAACCTGGGCAACGTGTCAATACTGAGATGTTACCAATTATCCAGCTATACATATTTACCGACGCTAGCGAATCAGCCTAATCGACGGTCTTGTTTTGGAGAACAGTAGCTTCGAAGGGCAACGACAATGTATCACTCATCCTGGCAAAGGCAAAGGTGGCACCATTGAAACTCACCTCTACACCAAGACTGGGACTGCAAGCCGCCGTCATGGGTTCACGCCTCGCTGAAACCGTGATTGAAGAACACGAGAGAAAACGAGACTCCAAGATATTCTGGACTAGATGGATTCGGGAATATCTTCCCGAGCTTCAAAACCGGTGAGAGCCCCATGGACGAGGATCAACAGTTAAAGTTGGGGACTTAGTCCAAGTTGTTGACCCCAATCTCCCTCGAAACGTGTGGGGGCCGAGGCAAAGTCATCGCAGCGTATCCTGGGCCAGACAGCGTCGTACGCACCGTCGACATCAAAACCAAGGGAGGAATGCTACGGAGGCCGGTGAGAAAACTGGTGATCCTACCGATTGAGTACAAAGTCATCACAGCACCGGTAGAAGACGTGACAGCGTCACACGGCGGGAGAAAGGTGCAAGACGACAGACGACATCAATATTTACCTTAAGGCATAGCGTTGCAATGTTTGTATTCGACCTGAACTTTGATTTTGTTATACTTAACTTTGTTAAGGAAGGTGTGCAAGACGACTAAATAGGGCATTGTATTAACACAGCGTGATAATAATAACATAGACTGTTTACATTATTACAATTTAGTTATAGGTAAGCCTTTGTTACATTAGAAATTTGTTTGTATAGTTCATATGATTTATTTTTATGTCGGTGAGATTGAAATGGATCCTAATAGCTCCGATTGATCGTACGTGACTGTTTAGCCAATAGGAATAAAGGGTCATTGTGGTCAGGTTTTATATATAAGTAGGTAGGAAGGCAGAGAGCATGTAGTACCGAACCGGCCTCCATAGGGATAACAACTATAAGAAGAATAAAAGAAAGCATTATACTGAAAAGAAGCTTTAATTCAGGAAGAACACCTGGGTATTGAGGTGTTCTATCCAGCTATGGTACATGTCCCAATGCCCATTCAGTGAATACCGTGAACTTACAAACGGTGTGTTCACATGGGGCCTGCACAATGTGTATATACACATATTAATATATTATTATTGATATATTTTTTTTTTTGTACCACTAAGGTGGCAAACAAGCATACGGCCCGCCTGATGGTAAGCAGTTACGGTAGCCTATGGACGCTTGCAACACCAGGGGTATCACTCGCGCGTTGCCGACCCTGAAGAAATCTCTTCACGCCCTTTTTGAAGAATCCCATGCTATACTTCATCGGGAAAACCGCGGCAGGGAGCTCATTCCACAATCGAAGCGTCCGCGGAAGGAAACCCCTTTGAGCACGCACAGTTCAATACCGTTCTGGTTCCAATGTGTGAGGTTGGACTCCCCGTTGATGGCGAGAGTTGCGATGGTGGAAGGGATATGATCTTAACATCTACAATTGATCTATTATAGAAGTACAAAACCCGAATTATAATGAATGATTAAACGAACTTACCTTGAGTGAAGTGCTATCATAATTTGAAGAGGGTTTTCTATGATTATATTAGAACCCACCCTCCCATTTTCCTCTCACCCAATGCAATACTAATATCAACAGAAGAGAAGAAATACTCTGAACTAGACAAAGGCTCAATGCAGGCTTCAGCCTGCATTGAGCCTTTGTCTATTAGCTATCTCCCTGCATGAGGCGAGGGATAGAAAAAAAAAAAAGATAAATCTCTTAGATTCAGTGCAGATGGCGACAGCGATGTGTGCACTACATGCCTTGACTTTGAATATATTAGATCAATATTATTATTAATTAAGTCCTTTTATTGGTAAATGCACATTACAAGTCATTTTGGATACTAAATTATAAATTAAGAAAATAAATATTTCAAAATAATTACAACATTAAATTAACCCTTACTTAATACTTAACTTTTTCGTTCGAAACCGTCATATAATTATGATAGAACTTTACTCAAGGTAAGTTTGTTCATATATTTTTATTTATCTGTCATTTTGGTTTGTGATGGCAAGTAAAATGGAACGTAAAGCAGTCTACGATGGCTAGCTAGCGCTCCATGCGGCAGACATACGGTACTAATTTGTCAAAATAGAATTTACGCGACCAAATTCAGAATTCGTTTTCAGCAATGTAAATGTCTGATCTCTCGTTCTGTCCAATGACATTATAACTAAGACATGTCTCTGTCATATTTTTCCAGGCCTAACTTTGAAATTTGCTGCATTGTCACCGTGAGGCTGCGTGGGTAGTGTACGTCGTCGTCGTAACGTCGCATAAGTTTGTGTTTTTTTGAGAAGAAAAACGCTGAAATCGTTGCTACATCTCATCGAGAATCCGTAAAATGACGTGGAGAAGCACAAGCGGTGTTATTCAGTCTATGTGAAACCCGCGGCGCGCTCGGGAGCTGGAAAACGTGGTGCGAGCACGAGCCGCGCTTGTGTTGTTATCAAACAGCGCAGCGAGGCGATGGCGGACGCGGTGCCGCCGCTAGTGATCGTCAAGGAGGGCTGGCTGCAGAAGCGTGGCGAGCACATACGCAACTGGCGTGACCGCTACTTCATCCTCTTCGATAATGGAGACCTGGTGGGGTTTAAGGCGCAGCCTGAGCGGAACAACTATCGTGACCCCCTCAATAAGTTCACGGTGCGGGATTGCCAGATCATGGTCGTGGAAAAGCCAAAGCCCTACACCTTTACCATCCGGGGGCTGCAATGGACCACTGCTATTGAGAGGATTTTCTCTGTAGACAACGAAAGAGAACGGTCAGTCTTACAAACATACATTTTATTTTCTATACTATTGAGGCAGTAGGGCCGACACGTACCCTTGTGACCATATGATTGTCTACAGTCAGACTATATTTAAAATCTGGTTTTTCTACAATAAGCTCAAAATGCAGTGCTACAATAACCTTTGACCTTCCCGCTGGTTTCATTCATGCTCGTTGTAAACAATGTTGAATGTTGTATTGTGGTTTAATAGCCTTATTGTCTTTGAAACTGCATAAGCGCAGTCTAATTGGAAATTCATATAAATGTCACTCATTTGCAAGTGGCACAAAACAATATTTATAGTATTTCCTTTTGCAACTTATTTTTTACAGCCACTTCACAATTGTAAAGAATTGCACAATGTACTTCTGAATTTGGTTTTATCTTCTTAAATTTCGTCATTGAATCTCCAAATTTGTGATATTTTATGGCTATTTATTTTTTCAACTGTTTTCACGTGATCCCCTTTGTAGATAATTTCTGAAATATGTATATAAGTGTAACACACTCATTTACAGTTAATTGGTTCACAATATACACTGAATATATATACTGAAGTAAGTCGGCTGAGGAATAGGTTTGATAAACATGAAACTAAGTATTACTCAGTACTTGGTTGCTCAGTAAAACTAGTCAATACTCGGCACATCTCAAGTCTTAACATATCATAAGCCAGCTACAATTCAGTTGAATGCTCATGAGGTTCCCGTGCTGTTCTTTTAGTTGTTACTTTACTTCTGAGCTTTGATCATTACTTATGCATAAATGTATTAGTATGTAGTGTGTGTAAGCTAATTACACACATATTTGACTGACTGTTGTAGACTTTTTATTTAATTAAACTAAAATACATTTTTATATTTTGTATCTAAACAAAAGTAATTTTGTGAACCCCCTTGTGTTGTAGGGCATTGCTTATGTGTATATTAACAAGCTGAAGGTTGATCACATGCGCTTGGGATGCTCTGTGTAGTTGTCTGTGGTGAGGGTGTTTGCCTATTCTGTGCACTAAACTAGCTTGTGATCTTAACATTTCAAAAGTCACAGAACTTAATATTTTCATTAAAATTACTCAACCTACCAGTGCGTGCTCAAATACTCCTGTTATATACTTTAAGAAATTACCGTGACTGGTTTTTTTTTATTTAGCTAATAGGCTAGCTTTTGTCCACTATCTCACCTGACAGTCAGTGATGATGTGGTCGAGATGTTGTTCAGGCTAACCTAGAATTAGTAGCACTCGAGGACATCTGCCAAAAGATTCTCTGTTTGAGGGTGGAAGTTAGCCAGGATGCATTTGTTTAGTTTTATATAGTTATATATACATAATACATATACAAACCTAATTTAAACAATAGTTTATTTATTAAGTATGACCCTCCAAATACTGTTACATACGAGGGACGGCTGAAAAGTTCTGAGCCTAAGGTATTAAAAGATCAGATAAAAATCTAAATTTAATTTATTTTTCTATATAATCTCCCTCTACTTCAACGCATTTCTCACATCTTTCAGAAAGAGCTTGTAGCCAACTAAAAAAATAAGATGAAACTTTGAAGTAAAAATGCTTGTTCACGGCAGCTTTCATTTCATTATCATCCACAAATCTTCGCCCTCGAAGGACTTTTTAAATTTTTTTAAAGAGGATGAAGTCGCTGGGGGTCAGGTCTGGACTGTAGGGTGGATGATTCACTTCATCAAACTCAGTTTCTTGAAGGGCTTGCCTCGCAATTCGCGCCGTATGGACTGGCGCATTGACTTGCAAAAACAAAATTCCTTTGCTGATTTTCCCTCTTCTTTTTTCCACAAAAAGATTGCGTACTTTTTTCAAAAGTGCTGCATAATACGCGGCGTTCATTGTAGTATTTTTTGAAAGATACTCAATGAGTAAAATTCCTTCCGAATCCCAAAAATAGCGGCTTCTCTCCCTTTTCTATCCACTGCATTGATTTTTGTTTTGATTCTGGATCATACTGTCGAATCCACGTTTCATTCACGGCGACAATACGGTCACAATTTCGTCCAAATTGTCCTTGCACAAGCCGATAAATTCCAAAGAAGTTTCAACTCGACGCTGTTTATCGAGTGGCGTGAGCATTTTTGGAGCACAATGTGCACTAATTTTATTCATGTGCAAATTATTGTGTAAAATATCACCAATTCGTTCCATACTGATGCTCAACTCTTCTGTTATCTGTCATATTTTTATTCGACGGTCCTCTAGTACAATTTTCTTCACTTTTACGATGTTTTCGTCTGTGACGGCGGTGTTTGGTCGCCCCGATCTTCCAATGACTCGACCCAGTTTGCACCGAATTTGCAGGGGATTCCCTGCAAATTCGGTGGAGTTTTCGGCTTTGGGAGGGAGATTTGGGGGGACATTCAGGGGGGAAAATTTAATCAGGAGACATTTTCGAGGTTTTTAAGTACCTCAATTATTTATCCACAAACACAGTTCCATGCAACACTAGTGGTAGCGTTTGTTTGTGTTCTCATTAATTACCACCTACTTACCAAGCGATGTGGACCAGGCTGCATGAATTCTGGACACACTTTTACTGATCAGTCACAAGGTATTGGAGTAGAGGATTTAAAAGAAGTAAATAAGCGATGCAAAGACTTCTTAGTGGAAATTTGCATGAAAATACAAAAGAGATTGCTTAACAATATTAAAATCTTGTAAAGTTGCAAACTGATGAGCCCAAATAATGCGACAAGCCAAGGTAAACTAGACATAACAAATTTGGCGAAGTCTTTTAATTCCGCTTGTGGTGACGTTGATTATGCTGTTCAAAAATGAAATTCACATCATGGAACTCTAGACATGTATAGATCAAACGGATGGATTCTGGATTAAGGTTTACAAGTTGAAAAATGCAGCTGGTGAACGATGTTATAGACATGTTGCTAAATTGGCCATTGGTATCTTGTCCCTGCTAATTACGAATGCGATTGTAGAAAGGGCCTTTTCGCAAGAAAATATTATGAAAGACAAATCACGCAACGGAATGTCAATAAAAACTGCAGAAGCGATTCTCAGGATACGCTAATACTAGTACCTACAAGTACCTTAGGCTCAGAACTTTTCAGCCGCCCCTCGTATTACCTTAATAACAATCACCTGGGATAGAATCTGTCAGTTATTGCAGTTAAAAATGAAAAGTATGCAGGTGATGATAATGTTTTTCCTTAAGGAAAAACAATAAAGAGAATTAAAAATGTACCTATCATTCTATTTGTCATGAAATACAGCCTTGAACGGGAAAATAACAATGATGTTTGTTGTACCTATTGCTGCAGTTTCTGCTCTATCTATTGAAATTGTGATCAATGTCAGCTGTAGAAATGTCATTTTTGGTACTTATATATTTATTTATCCACATGGTTACTTATATATTTATTTATCCACATGGTTACTTATATATTTATTTATCTACATAGGTAGGTACTTATAAATTTATTTATCTTGAAAAGTATTCTAATAGATATAAATATTCTTGAATTTACTTCTAGTCTGGATCCTTTTGCTCGCCATTCTGTAAACTACTCATTCTCCTGTTACTGATACATGTGTTATCAATGTTTTAGATGTAAAAGTAATCAGCCATGAAAAAAAATGTGCAAAAAATTACACCATCAATATCCATATCAGTATCAGATCAACAATAGAGATACAGAGTACATGTTGAATTTTTCTGACAGCCTTGCATTACTGACAGATTACCAAAGCAATGTCAGACAAGAACTAGGTATTATGTGGACTGAGGAAAAAAGTAAAATTGTCTGTGTCTGCATAAACAAGCACAACATCAAATATAGCAAGGTTCCTTTTACAATCTGGTACACCATGCATTTTGATTAATATATTGCTGAAGAGAGCTTCATTACAATTTCACGAAAGAAAAAATATTAAAAATAAGCAGATCAAAATGTAACTCTAAAAAGTATGAAATAACTTGTTGAAGTCGGTACCATGCTGATTTAAAACACCAACCTCACATTATCATGATCCAACTTCTACAAGTTATTAGATAATTTTCAGAGTTGAATATTGTTGTTGGTTCTGTTTTTTAAATACATATAATAAAATAAAAGTTAATAATTTTTACTAAAAAATTATAGTTAATAGATCTTAATTAATATGTACTCTGAAAATAGATGTGTGTCCCTGGAAAGGAATGTAAACCTACAAGACAGTGTCAGTGCAGGCATTGTTATATCCTACCACACTACAACAATAAATATACAATGAAATATGTGGCTAGTGTTCATTTCAGTACATATATTATTATTATTTGTTAAGCAATCCGTCATACTGACGCATATATCGGCAACATTGGGAAAATTTTTAAATATTACCAATTTTTAAATAGGATGGAAGGACAGCCGATGCTTATCAATTGAGTCCCATTTTCTAGTACCGAACTCTAAAAATGATCTATCCGGTATGTGGGAAGTTTCAAACTCTTACGGTACTTGTGCCATTATAGAGGGCCACTGAGAAGTCTTGCAACTAGGCTTGCAGGTCCTCCGCAACGTAATAGATCTGGCACAATCACACCAATTGTTAAGTGATGTGTTGATCAGGCTAAATCTATAATAGGAATTCTTTCTCAAGGGCAGGCGCTTTGTGACACATTTTCTACTGAAAGGTGGTAGTTAGCCAGATGAGCATTCACAATATGTTCACCAGCATGCGGTGAGGTTCAAGCCTGCCGCGGGCCCATGGACGGCAGTCAATAGCCATTATTTCTTGAAATATGTTATTAAAGCAGTTTTCTAATGTTGGTACAGTGAGGATTGGGTAGCGGCGATCCGGCACGTGTCCTCGCAGCTAAGCTCTGTGGGCGGCGGCGGTGGTGAGGGCGGGGTCGGGGGCGGGACCGGGACGGGGGGAGGGGGAGGGGGGGTCCCAGTGCTCGGGGAGGACGACGACATCGCGCAGCTCGGGACCAGCTACAAGGACCGTAGGAGGATCGTGAGTACACACACACACACATTCTATATCATATCCACACACATCACGCGCCCCGAAGGCAGATATACCTTTACTACATCATAATATTTGTATTGTAGGACCGGGTACCCAGTAAGTCAGATAATGTAAGATTAATCTTAATAATTAATATAAAACACGTACCTAAATGTAGGCGCGTATTTAAGGGGGCACCGAGGTTGATTCGTGCAAAATGTCCGCTTCACCGGTAAAAAAAACTAAATGGTTGCTAAGTTCTTAACGTTCTATACTTATATCATACCTTAACAAAAGCCTCCACCATTGTTGGGCTTTTTGCAATGATCCCCACGCTTGGCGGGCATCTTGGGAATCGCAGTTGTTTTTGTACAAGGTTGTTGTGTGCCGCTGTCGACAATACAAACCCACTATTCTTTGGGCGAGGGAACTTCACCCTAGCCGAGCGCAGTAGGCGTGCAGCGCCTAGTGCCGTCCGTCTCCTCGGCGAACACGCTCCGCTACTGTAGGAGGGGTCGGCAACTGGCTCAAGGGCACCACTATGTTAGGGACCTCGCGTCGACTCGTTGCCGAGAGAAGTTGCGGAGATCGGAACGGGATTGCAGTGTACGATGACAGGAAGGGGCTGCTGCCTGCCCACCTTTTTTTTTTTTATTGCTGATATGTAAGCCTTTGACCACAATCTCACCTGGTGGTAAGTG
The DNA here is from genome assembly GCA_963854805.1 of Plagodis dolabraria. Taxonomy (NCBI): domain Eukaryota; kingdom Metazoa; phylum Arthropoda; class Insecta; order Lepidoptera; family Geometridae; genus Plagodis; species Plagodis dolabraria. The sequence goes on along the minus strand of OY978453.1, from coordinate 853,047 downwards.
ATGATGTGGTCGAAGGTGTTAACAGGCTTAACCTAGAATTACTGGCTCTCAAGGACAGCTGCCGGAACACACCGTTAGGTGCTTGGCGACAGATTTTCTACTTGAGGGTGGTCGCTAGCCAGGTTGGCATTCGCAAAAATGCCCTTCCACCATGCAGTGAAGCTCAAGCCCGGAACTTGAGCGGAACGGACGGCGGAATTCGAACCATGGACCTGCTGCGCGGCAGTCCATAGCCAAAGCCACTGAGCTATCATTGCTTCAAACCTTCCCGTTTTATCCTTCACAACAAGAAGATACCCTGCGCTGTTTTATAACATACATAGCTGTAGGCCAATACTTATTTTATACTTCCCCATAATGAATGTAGAATTTCCAAGTTCAAAATGCAGGCGTTTTCATTATTATAGAAAGGTCTGTATTAAACAGATGCAGTGCAGCGGTTAACAATAAGTAGTCATTTCATTCTTATTAACTTTTTTTTTCCGGCGGTATGCCTTTATTAAACAAAATACTATGAACTATATACAACACTACAGCTACTACAATAAAAGCATTTAGACAACCTATAAGTCATAGCAGACTCATAGGCAGTCCAAATGCTCCAGCCCACTCCCAGTTGGCAACGTGCCCAGCATGCTGGCAGCATTGCCCCGTTGAATTGCAATGCTTATTCGTTGAGCCAAATATGTGCCAGCATTTTGATCACGCGTCGCATCGACCAAGCGCTCAGATAGGTTTTGGAAAATACGATGAGCTCCCGGTCCCCACGGACCCAACGTCTCTATAAAACGGCTCAAATATGTAACCCATACCGAGGTTAGCATATTTGCGCCGCTTGAGTAGCTCCGTCGAAGTAGCCGCAGCGCCAGCCCTCACGTTGGTTTCAGAAAGATGTGACGGCGCTAAAGTGTCTACGCAAGTAGCGTCCCACACTAAGGGCCGTCCTAACTTCCACGGAACCAGAGTCATGCCGTCAGGTGTTTTACCATTGTCACGCATCAGACCATTCGGTTCGAGAATAGCTGCAACATTGGCGTTGGTAAAAGCCCGGCAAATGATATCGTTAAGGCTGGCGTGGCGGGAAATTCGAGCAGCACTTCGAGAGCAGGAGAGGCCATGGTGACCGAGTTGATCAACTGCAGTACCACACTGACAGTGATGTGCAACACAACACCTTGCACCCAAGCGTAAGCTAATAGCTAGACGAAAAGCGGATGGATCTATAAGGCTACCAGTTTTGTAAGAAGGAATGGCCTGTAACCAAAGACCGGATTCCCACACAGAAACAGCGAGAATACGAGCACGATCTGCGATGCTAGAACACGGATTTAAAAGATCTTTCCGTGTTAGCTCGCATAGGGGCCGATCCCACTGTTTCTGAGATGACAACATTTTTGGGAATTCAGTATTTGGACAAGCCAGTCTCCATGTGTTTTTGGCCTCAGCCAGATATGCTACATCGAAAGAGTCTAAAGATCGTGCAAGAATTTTTTCTACTAATTTGTGTGTACTGTGTACAGAAGACAAAAAAGCTGGTAATGCCACACTAGAAATTTTGCGTATCCCTATGCCCCCCAACCTCACAGGGAGGTAAGCTTGCACCCAAGCCCTATCATCCATCTCAACATTCAAAACCGACACTAACATATATTTCACTAAGTTGTCTAAGCTTATTATCTATTGTCTATTATCCTTGATTCCGTTTAGTCCAGATTTGAAGACTCAAATTTTAAATTTTTTTTATTCCTGATAGGTTAGGCTTTGACCACTATCTCACCTGACGGTAAGTGATGATGTGGTCGAAGATGTTGTTCAGGCTAACCTAGAATTAGTGGCTCTCAAGGACAGCTGCCGGAACACACCGTTAGGTGCTTGGCGACAGATTTTCAACTTGAGGGTGGTAGCTAGCCAGGCGGGCATTCGCAAAGTGAAAATCTGGTCATCGCGTGCCGGTACGGCATTTTGCGAATGCTCGTTGTGGTGATAGAATTTCTACTTAAGGATAGGCCTCAAGTAGAAATTCTATCGGCCAACATCTAGCGGTGCTCACGCAGCTGTGCTCGAGAGCGTGTAATACTAGGTTAAAGTTGTTCAACACTGTCGACAATAGGTGGAATAGTGGTTAAATGCTTAGAATAAAAGAATCATGCCCTGACAACGAAACTATCTATTTATAGAATATTCAAGTAGGTACTAAATGGTAAACAAGTTAGGTAGAGCTAATCCTCTGACACAAGGCAAGGTGAACACACCGACTCCTGACCTAAGTGACTCATCCCTTGCAAAATGCGCCCGCTCTATGAGGAAAAGGCCTTGGGCGACAACTGTCCATGTGCCGTGGGACCGTGTTGGGCTACATTAGAACCTTGCCTTATTCAAACGGTCATTACATACAATAAATACGCTGAAACTCGTATTTATACATATTGTTATTAGTCAATTTAATAATTATGTCTATACATTTTTTACGTAATTAACCTGATTTATCTCTCATACACGAACGTGGACCAATCAGAAAAGAGGGAAAAAATGTGAATTTTGTTCTTGCTGTCCTCTAAAACTAATAATAGTTTTTCGAATAGGCGATGTAGGCGTGATGAAAAGGTTTTTTGTCCTTGTGGGTGCGAAACCTAAAAGCTTCGTAAAGTACGATCCTAATTAGAAAACATTCTCTGGCTACGTAAATACGGGGTGTTGGTGCTTGGTATGCGTGACGTAGGCGCAGACAGGCTCTTATTACCTGAAATGAAACGATAAAGAAAATCGTTCTAAAAATACTCACCAACTTTTATGACTTAAGTATGTATATACTAAAGTAAATATAAGTACCATTCCAAACAATCGCTTTATTAAGCACAAACCGTGGACTTCGCAACAGGAAGTCAACACGTTTAAATGACGTAGGCGCCGAGGGTTTGTTCTTGTGTAAGGACACTCCATAATACTTAGTTATATTGGGACAATTAATTAAATAAATATGCATGAATAATAACCCCAGCGCAAACTGTGACTCTCAGGTAGATTAAGGTGAAGTGGTCTTTAAAAATGTCAGGCTGAAGGCGTAGGACGGAGAGACCACGTTCGCATGCGAGTGAGTGAAACATAAATATTATACTTTATCACAAAACAAAATTATTTTATAATATACCAATGAGGCTTATTAGTTATTAGTCTTATTACTTTATGGCTCGTATTAATCATTATCCAAGGAAACAAGGTCTCCTACTCCGAAACAAACACGAGCTACGTGACAATCGAATTAGTTATTTGTTATACAAGAAGTGCAAAGTTGCTTTTTAACCGCGTGTTCAATTTTGATGACCGAGCAAGTGAAGGATTATAAAATTGAATCACTCGCTGCGCTCGTGATTCAATTTTATAATCCTGAGCGTTAGCGAGGTAATCAAAAGAGCACGAGGTGAAAAATCTTTGCACTCAAGTGCAACACGTAACTTTTCATTCCACCTCAGCGAGGAAATGACTAAATGCAAAAAAAAAAACATTAACAGTTTCAGTCAATTCTGTTGGCGTCATACAAACTTCCTCGTCGCTAGAATCACTCATTTTAGTTTTTTAACTTGTTTTCAAGTTTCTTGTTTTTAATATAAGGTTTAACAGTGACGTGAAAAAATGCCGCGTAAAGAACTGCGTACAAAGCAAATTGAAAAAAGAACACCAAGAAGGTTCCGAGTCTGAGTTTTTAACAAATTAAAAAAAAGTTGTATGATATATTCGGCACCATAGAGGTAGCAGTAAATAGGTTTAATGTTTTTTTTATTCACAAACTTAGTGCACACGATGTTCTAAATTCAATTTACTTTATCATCTAGAGAATAAAAACGGCTTTTCCACTCAGATATTGAAGATTAAAAATACTCATTCCGAGATGGTGGGATGAAAAAGTTCTTTACTATAACACGATTATTGCAAAATACATCATTATTATTATTTTTCTTGTGAATGTTTTGTTGTAGAATATGACAGTATGCTTGTGTCCCGCTCACGCGACATCCGGTCGCGGTGTGTAATACCTGGCGTAGTATGTTATTGTACCATGGTATTAATAAGTGCATCTCAAAGTTGAGATCGGACTTAAGATTTAGTTTTGACGTTTAATGTGTGGAACATCAGTCAAAAGCAGCATCTTAAGATCGATCTCATTCTTAATACGTAATTATTAATACGAGTCTAAGACACGGTTAATCAATCCTAAGATAAAAATATTAGACTGATGAAATGTTAACCGACCAATTTGAAAACAAATGAACTTTACTGTGAAGCGACTAATATTTGTTGCTTTTAATTTGGTCGTGTATACATTTATTCCTGATTGAAAAGCCAATATAAAAGTTTTGTATAATTAACTAGCGCCCCGCGGTTACACCCGCGTGGTGATGGATGATGATGGCAAGATATGTGTTAATCCAGCGCCTTATCTCCATAACATACATTTTTTTATAAGATTTATATATGGCTTACGCAAATATGATCATGTCTCCGATTTTAGTAATAATAAGTCCAAAAGGCTCCCTATTCGTCGTCGCCGGAATGCTCATATATTATCTCTCATTTTCATTCTGTTCAATACTTTATCCCCGCGCTACCTCAAGGAACAATTAAAGTTTTTTTTCATTCTACCCATTATCTGTCGTTACTGTCATTAGAAAACGTAACGCTATACAGCAGTTATTTATGTATACATATTAAGACCATAAGAAACCCCGCCCAATATTTTGACCATATCTATTGTTGATGGACTGTCTGGAAGAGATAGCTCGGAGCGATTTTACGAACGCTATTAGTAGGATTAGCAGCTGTTTGTGACTACATTTAGAAAATAGACAAAATCGGTATAAATTCAAATGTCAAGTCTTGATAGTCTAATTCGGAATTCGCAAGACTGTGTATAGTTCAAGAATGTTTTTTTGTATTCAGAATTTTTGAATGAAATCTGAAATAGCCTCGTGAACTTTGCTTGGCCGCATCCAGATGTTTTTCATAATTGACTAGTGAAGTGATTGGGCAACTAGAGGTATTCGAAAAAGTAGAGATTATTTGTTTGCTTTGTATCGCAGGAACAATTTAACATCTTGCAAGCAGTTTCATGATTTTGTTAGGAACTATTCAAGAATGTTTAAGTCGGTTTGCTTGTGTGCTAAATCTCTTTTCATTAGAGGCAAAATTTGCAAGTCTACAAATAAAATAAAACCATTTGGAAAACTATAAATACTGAGACTGGTAAAATAAAGCTAGAGATTCAACATAATAATATGTCTTAACTGTTCAGTTAATAAACATAAAATCTCTGATTCCAATACAAGTGGCGAATATATTTGTTTTTTTTTCTAACTTACCACTAGAAGTCACTAAATCATTGTATTCTTTTCCCAATGTAGCAGAAACCCTGTTAAAACATAATTTTCCCTACAAAACATCGGACTTTTCTTTCAGATACACGACAAACTTTGAAATTATAAAGACATTCAAAAGTTTAAACATAAAGAGTACTGAAGACTTGTGGGGTATGTCAGTTAAAGTGGTAGAGTCTATAATTTGCATTATTGCATCATATTTAGTAACAATATTCAATCTTTGTGTTGATAGAGGAAAGAGTTATCGAGTTATAGAGGAACAAATATCCAGACATTCGCATATATTATAATATTAGTGTGCAAACATATCCAGGCGACCATCTCCACAAGGCACTTATATTTTAAAACTTATATTAAATCCTGTATACCAACACAAATCTGATCGGAAAGTTTCTGCTATATGTAATAATATCCTTACATACTTTTATATCCAAATTATTCTGTAACAGTAGAACATCAAAATAATAATCATCAATAGTGGTGACTACAACACTAGTGCCAACTCCGGATTCCCAACGACGCATAGGTATAGAAATTTAATACTTACCGAATTTTCGCTCTTTCCTCTTTCTCACGGCAAAGTTTTATATTAGGTCGCTGGTGGGATTTACTTGGTTACACAATTTTAATGAAATCATCCATGGAAACTGTCTAAATAACAAAAACAAACAATGTCGCGAGTGGATTGTGCTACTGTATCAGATTTTATGTCAACCGACGGCCATGTTGAAAAAACTAGGCTACATTTGATACAAACTGTGTCATGGATCTATCTGAATTTGATATAATATCCAGATTTCAACGATAATTTCTCAAGAACTATGCGGATTTATACACAACTGATAAAATAGTTTGAAAGCTTTTTTTACCCTTTCATTTGACACCGAAATCTTAAAAATCTCAGAATTGGATTTATCCGAGTTTGATGTTAAGCGACACTTGTTCTAATTGCATACTACTAAGTGAAATGTACTTGAAATCTTTATACTTCTGTGGTAATTACTTGATAAGACTTGACATTCTAGCATAATTTTAGGATCTTTTCAACAAGGGTTGCAGATTTTAGTTGGATTCAACAAGCAGCTACAAGAATCGTTATTTTAAATCCGGTAACCGTGGGTGGCCGGCATCGTATACTGCTCAAAAAAGTTCTTACAAAAACGGCCATCACTAAGTTCATTGTAGATCGTGCCAAATCATCATTAGGTAACATAATAGTAGGACGTCCCAAGACTTCTTGATATAATATTGTTGGTATTCCTCAAGCACATGAGTCGGAACCTTTTTGAAATCTACATGTTTTACACGTAAACTCGCTTGGATAGAACACAATCTGGAACATTATGTATACGATCTGAGTCAAAAGTTTAGACGATAAAACAATCAATAAATTCCCTTGCTTCAACATATCCTTTGTCATATATTATGTGTAGGTATTGGTGGTGATTACTTGTCCCAAAATGTAGTTGCTTTAGGAGTTTTTCTCCCAATTGTTACCTTGGATGTACAGGGTTTTTTGTAAAACTGGCCGCCACTGTTTAAAATAAACAATTTCTTTCGTTCTCACAATGACTTCTCCTCGCTCACTATCTATTATCATCAGGTCTGTTATTTCATGGACGGTATAATACCGTAAAGACTAATCGAAATATTGCTATATTATTTAGTTGCACATTTTGCATGGAATCAAAACAAATAGCTAACACACTAGTATATTAACTATTCTTATGACCTTCCCTTTCTTATTCGATTTTAGAATAAAATTTCTTGCTATAATATATTATTTTTTCTACATATAATTCTGTCTATAACCGATGCATTCTGCACTTCGCCCTTCACACTGAGACACAGAGTTATAAAGTGTCACGTACCTGCAACTTAATAATAACGTAGGTACTAGTTCTCAAGGATTGCTGCCGGAACACACTGGTACTTGGCGACAGATTTTTAATTTGATGGTGGTAGCTAGCCAGGCGAGTATTCGCAAAATGCCCTTCCGCCGTGTGAGTTCTTTAACTTTACTGTCAGTTCTTCACGTGTAAAACGTGTACAACATCTACTTGTGGTCGTCCAAATACCACACACATGTGTACAAAATATATATAAGGATAAAAAGGCTCTTTGGCAAACTTATTTCTTGAGCTTAGCAACCTTCACGTGATGTATATACACACAGCCGAATTTCGTATAGACTCATCTTTACGTGGGCGCCTTCTTTCCACAGGACAGTGATAAGTCCTTAAAAATATATCCTGTTCCTTTTTTGTATTCATACTGAGCAAACGTTCGCTAATACCTTCAAAGAAAAGTTTCTTTCAATCGAGATCCTGTAGCACGGGCGGATCCAGCAACCCCTTTGTAATTTAAGTATTGGTGCCTTCGATGCTTGCTCGTTTAGTCATATCTATCGGGCAATTATCTAAATTTTGCATTAGTTTTCTAGTTTTTGGTTCTTCGTATTTTTTTTTATATACAAACTTAATGACATATAACTTAAATCAGGCCTTTTAAACATTCACCGATTTAATTATATTTTATACCTTATAATTCAAATACAATTCTCTGACAGTTTTTAGACTGGTTTATATTTTATCACACCGTACATTGGTCATTCTGACAAGACATTGGCAATAGGTATTTCTATAGATATATCTTCATCTTCATCGCAACGATAAGAAGCCACAATAGGGAGTAAACCCTCTTGTTTGACTCATATCTTATAGTTATTTCTTACAGCTTTTGGTGAAGTGATCGTATGTTATTTTCCCTCCAGAACTAATTCCGAAACACGCGACAGGTGTTCTACTTGATGGTGGTAGGTATATTAGCTAATTAGGCAATCATGCTATGTGCATGATCGCCTGGTGCGTGTGCCATGTGAATATCGCCATTTGACCACCATGATAGGTATTGGTCGACAATGAATACTGCCACCTATTGTGGCAGTGTAAAGACACGCCGAGGTCATTTCCATTTCCAAAACATATGACGCGGTGCGATATGCTCGTAAACAACATGACTAGCGCCGCATCAGCCGCCGCCCGCCGCCCGCCGCCGATGGCACAGCGAGCGGGCGCGCTGTCGACGTCAATCGTCATTCGGTTCGGTTCGGTTCCTAGAATCGCTCCGTAACAAACAAACACGTTTGTACACTGCACTCACTCATACACGCACGTTTTCCGCATTTCATATTTATTTAGGTAGGTCACCGCTGTATGTTATTCATTCACATAATATATGCTATAACTGCAAATAAGTTCATAAATGTTAAATATAAACAACATTTGATTTACCTATTTTGCATCTGAATTGTCCAAACAAATATAGAATCTTACTAATAACTTAATAGGCTAAATACATATACCCGGACGCCACATTACCAAAGTTATAATCGGGCGTTTACTCCCACCTGTTCCGTTGAGTAGTTCTGTTGACAGAACTACTGGGATTTTTTTCCCATTAGTTCTGTGACTTAAAAGACTATGCTTTACACGTGACTTATATCTACTATTCCCACCTTTTTTCTGTTGACAGAACTACTGGTACTGGTCTCCGCATTATTTCTGTGATTTAAAAAAATATACTTTATACCGGACATAAATCTAAAATGTATCCCCACCTGTTCGGTTACCAATCTGTTACTTAGTACTGCCGTCAGTCCCTGTCTGTCTGTTCTCGCTGTCTAGTGGGAGGCGACTTGGTTTTATACAATGTGGTGATGATGATGATGGCTACTTGCCATAATAAGAAGTCCGACTTTGAACGTCAAAGTGACAGATGTCAAAGTGGCATGTATTATACGATTTTCTTGCATTTTTTTACATCTGTCAAAAATGGCTAGAAAAAACTTTTCGACGATCAGTCTATGGTTGATATGTCCTTTCGACGAACAGTAAACTGACGAACCAGTCATCGGTGAACGGTTGCGGAATCTTTGCAAAATGATTGAGAAATGGGGGTTAGAAATTAAAAACATACAAAAACTCGAAATAGGATCAGTTTACCTCAGTTACTCCAAAAATAAAGGTATGTCTATGCTACCGTTAATCAATTGCATTTGGTACACTCAGGTCATAGCATCGTTTTCAATCTGTTTATTTGTTCTTCGTTTAACTGATTTCAATTGGCGGGCTTTAACAGATGAAAACGATGCATCTTCTTCTATGTTTTTCAGGAACTGGAAAATAGTCGCTGGCCTGGTTTTGAATGTGCCGTTGATGGCGCGATGCCAGCCTTCAACAACATTAGTTGTTCGATGGCGCCGACCAAAGGCAGTCCATGACTTGATGCGCTTGTGGTTCATCCGGAAACTCATATAGTTTATAAACTTATCCAAGTCGCATCTTTCGCTGAAATCCAGCACTTGGGATTTTACATACTCCCATCCTTCCGTAATACGTTCTTCGGGCAATAGAGGATACGATATAATACGATTCTTTTCTTGCGTTTGTTTTTAATACCCAATTGCTTTGATTTTCTCCACAGTTTGTTTGAGAAATGATAGTAACAACCCTGATGTTTGGCATTAGGGAAAACATCAGCAATGGCTTGAATGGCGGCTTCCTCGAAATCAGTGATGAAAATGGAAGGATTCCAATCAGGAATCTGTGATTTTATTAGACTAAATAGTGTGGTATAGGTTTTTTTTCTTCTTGTGACTAAGAAGTGCATATATTAGGGGGATCACATTGGTAGTATCTTCAGAGCTACTGAGATCCGTATGAATGGTGTAAACCTCTGTGAATGGTACAGAGCAAATTTCGAAAGTGCCGTCTGAAAAAAAAAAAAAATTTATCGCGTAATTGAGCTCTTGCTGAATTATTGCAAAAAATCAAAATACGGACGCCCTCGGACTCGTCGTTGTAATCTGCCAACATAAATTTTGAAAATGGTGCAGGTATTTCTACTGCATTTACAGTCTCATTCAGGTAACTCATTTTCTTAACCTTATTTATTTATTTTATTTATTGCAATATGTACTTACATAATAAGACGAGTACATACCCTGTTAGGGTGTAGCAAATACATAATATTAAGGCTATACAATAATAATTGTTAATCCATAGGTATTACAGTAATTTGATACATAGCTTAATTATGTCAATAGAGTGATTCAAATAGTTTAAGAATAATGTTCGTATTATGTTAGCTACATATATAGTCAATGTATTAAGATTAACATTATCGTGGTTAGCTAGATCAGGATCGGGAGGTCGTTACGTTTTTATCTTCAATATATTCATTAATAGTGTAATAACATTTTTTTGCTAATACATCCTTAAGTTTTATTCTAAATGTATTGTCATTTGTTTCGTTTCTTATATCTAAAGGTAATTTATTAAATATTTTTATTATTGTATACTGGGGCCCTTTTTTAACTAGTTCTAATTTTGGTTCTGGTGCCAGGAGTTGATATTGATGCCGAGGGTTTGGGTTAAAGGTAAAAAGATTCTTATGTTTTCTTACGAATTTTGACGCTTCCATGATATAAATACTCGGAAGTGTTAGTATTTTGTGTTTGATGAAGTGAGGTTTACAACTATCTCGTTGACGAATATTCACTATTATGCGGAGACACTTTTTTTGCAGAATAAATAGGTCCTGGGCATCAGTGGCATTACCCCACACCACTATACCGTATGTAAGCGAGGCACATGCGTAAGCATAGTAAGCAGTAATTGCTGTTTCTAAATTTGTGTTAGCTTTTAAAATTGCTAGTGCATAGATAAATTGTGACAATTTCGTTTTGATTTTCTCGATGTGACTTTTCCAATTTAGGTGCGAGTCAATGTTTACACCTAACAGATTAAAATTTGTTACTTCTGCAGTATTGAGCGTTTTATATAGACTAGTGAGATCCAGAGAGGTTTTTTGATATGGGTGAAATTGTATTAGCTTTGTTTTATTGCTATTTATCTCGAGATTTAATTAATTTCTGCTTCTGTAAATCGAGGACTTTATTTGATTGAAGCTAGGTAACTCTTTAATGAGATCTATACCCGTGTCTTTTAAAGCAGTCACTGTTTTCTTGTACACTACCGGTACGGTTTCATTACTTAGCATCATTTCACTAACACTATTGTGGATTATAACGGACATGACTTCTTTGTTTGTGTCAGGAATGCAGGTAGTGTCATGGTCGACATGATTAATGATTTTTTTTTTCATCCTAAAACACAAAATATAAATATAGTAATAATAAAAAACCTCTGTGTGAATTTAGGTTCATATCTACCATGACTTGTTAAACAAAGTAATTGGGTACCTACCTCGGAAGTGATAACAGTTCCACTGCATTTGGTTTTTTTGTATATGGCACATCTCCATAATGTAAACTTGGGGGAGGGGGGGGGGGGGGGGATTGCCATACTTTCCACGCTGGCAGGCGTCTTGGGAATCGCAGTGTGAGATATCAGTTCCCTGGTATTTTACCCTAAGTCGCTTCTTACGTTATGATAAAGTGGATTTGAAAAATATAATAAACCGATTAAAATTATATATACCACTTGTATAAAGACAATACCATAATGGAAGTAGAAGACGCTAAAATTACAACAAAAATAAAAATTAATGTCGAAAATATACAATTCATAAGATATGCAGAAACCAATTTCAAAAGAAAACTCATATCAGTTACAAGAAATTATCAAATATGGATATTATATTTTCAACACCCTTGCACGTAAAGTGGACTTTATTATATCATTCTTAGGGACATAAACCGAACTACAACACCCTCGTGCATAATAATATTATACACTAGTGCGTGATAGAATTATCCCTACAAAGTTGGTACCTAACTGCAAATGATATGCGAGTAAACAGAGCATTTTAAATTTTACTGGGTAATACAGATTTGTAACAATAAAGAGGTTTACGCAAAAAAAAAACTTGCGCGCTATTTTCCATAATTTTCGTATGTTGTTTGTATCGCATTTGTGCAACATATATGTTTTTCCTCGCAAGGGTGTTGAAAAAGTGCGTGTGAAACTCGTGAGCAATTGCTCATTATACACTCGGCTGATTTACACCCTCGCGTACGGCTCGGGCTGCGACCCACAGCCTCGTGTATAATGAGCAACTTAGCTCACTTGTATCACAATATACTATTATAGATGCCAGACTAAATATTAATATACACACAAAGAACAGTAATTACCTATAAAAGGACAGAATAACGAACTAATGAGAAAGTATTGTCAATCGTTAACGATACACTCGGCTGATTTACACCCTCGCGTACGGCTCGGGCTGCGACCCACAGCCTCGTGTATAATGAGCAACTTAGCTCACTTGTATCACAATATACTATTATAGATGCCAGACTAAATATTAATATACACACAAAGAACAGTAATTACCTATAAAAGGACAGAATAACGAACTAATGAGAAAGTATTGTCAATCGTTAACGAAAATAGATGCTTGTTGTCAACTATAAATAGATAACTAGGTTTATTAGAGGAAAGATGATATGGCACCCGATACGGCACTTAATTTTTTTATGGAATATAATTTTAGGAAATATTTGAAAGAAAAGAGGGAAAGGAAGGCCTCGACGTACTTACTTCGAGCAATTAAAATTAATTTAACAGGCAATTAAACTAAAAGCTGATAATGAAAAAAATAGCGATCAACCGATCTCCTCTTAAACCGACGCGGACGTAACGTTATACAAGCCACGTAGCCTGGAACAGTTTTCAACTCGTTTTCACCTCGAAGCGTCTTCGGGAGGTCTTGACTTTGAAGCGCACGATTGTGATTTTTATTTTGTCGACCGTGCGCTCTAGGATTACAGAGCTGGATGTTTCGTGATCAATGAAGAAGCTTCGTGTAAAAGCGGAATTTCCGTAAAGAAACACTTGAATCTATTAATTATATAGCTTTTAAATTAATAAACAACATCTACATTATGTTATATTGAAATGTATTAAGTTTTGTATATGGATTTGCTTTGCACCAAGTAAAGCTGCTCTTCTTACAGTCCGACTGAAGCAATTATAGTATTGTTGGAAAGTACGTTATAACTTTTAAGAAGACGCGTGCTTTTTCGCAATCAGCGTGAATTAACTCCCAAATTTACTTGAACGCACTATAACAGTCGTCCGTCGTATAGAAGATGAGCCTAGCATACGAGATCGGTTTTACGAACCTAAGTTATACTAAGTATACCTAGTGTTTAGGTCTCTCAAGTGAAGTCTTCATATGCTGAAGAGGTTTCCCCTGTCAGCATCTTAAGACTTCACTACACATAGGCTAAATTGGCTACACGTAATTAGCTGGTGAGTTAAAAAATCAAATAAACTATTTATAAATTAAATTTTATATCATTGCGCTGCAAAAAGACGGTAACATTACTTTCCACAACGAAATGTGCAAAAAATACTGAAATGGTACTTTCATAAGATGCGATGAAAATAAAAACAAAGTGAACAATACTAATTGTAAATTAAAGTGACAGTTTGTTTTCTTGTAATATTTCAAGTGATTCTATTCAATAGTCTACAATATAATTTTGAAATGATGTCACGTCGTTATATATATAGGCAGGTGAAACCGCGGGGCGCAGCTACAACTCTTATTGAAGTTGGATAATGGTAGGAATATGATGATGAATACTGCAAATAAAAAACAAAGTACCGTTGAATATTATTACGATATTTCTAAATGTGATTACAAGCACTGCCGCGTGGGCGTGCTAAGCGAAAAACATATTTTTTTATGTAATTTAAATGCCCAAGGCGGGAATAAAAATTTGTGCTCCAATAATTTGTAAAAATATGGTATTACGATGTTTCGTATTGAGTGTGCCAACATATTAATGGGGCAATTCTAGTTGTATTAGGACTTTCCTGTTTGGAAATTCTTGTTGATAGATTAACAAATAGCTAAATAATAATTATTCGTTCAACCAGTATCCGGATTAGGTTCTTAAATGATGTATTTTGACATCTAGATGTTGTGAGCGGCATTGTCTGCGATGCTGTTGATGTGCGTTTAATAATAAGCCACGGTATTAAGATGGTGACCAGCTCTGGAGAGATCACTAGCTCAGGTCTTCAGACCGTCACTATACAGGAGCGGTTTATTAATAAGGACCTTAGATTTATTTTTTAAGCAACCGCTTTGTGCCCTTGATCCTGAAAACATCCCTCCATTTGTTTGTAGTAATACTTTTGAAGGGATTAAGTTTATAAGATAATTCAGAAGTGAAATGAAAGTCAGTAGCATTGGAGATACAATCACGCATTGCTCAAACTTGGTTAAGGTTTGGGCGTCTGAAGATGAGTGGCTGAAAGCCGCAGTATTTAACACTTTAGAACTAGTCTTTTGTCCACGTCTTTTGTGAAGATAAAAAGGGTGTGATTGTGTGCAAGATGAAGATCCAGAGTTAGTCTCCGATTTTCTGTCCACGAATGGGGGCAGATGGGAATTCTCGTGTCATCTGTCCCCTAACATAAAATGGGGAGGGAAACAAATTAAAAGTTGTAGGTTTGTGTCACTGAAAGAGTTTTTTTTACTCATTTTTTATTATCTTGACAGTGAGTTAATTGACGCACAGTTGTGAATGAACAGATAATCAATCGAAATAACGTGGTGGTATAATAGTACATATAAATGATACCGGTTTGTGAACTTGACTTTTACAGGAATAATAAAACATCTGATTGTCAACTGATTGAAAAACGCAGGCGCTGCGCGGTGCAACCGATTCACTTTTGTTTTTAATTTATTTGTACATGTGAACTTTTGATTACAATCCACGACGATGTTGATGAGTAGTGAGTTACCAGATACTGATATTATATAACTATTGTATTATCTAATGAGTAACAGAACGCGTGATAGTTATTCGTTAAATAAATCTCAATGTGCGGAACCATACACCTTCACAATAGGTTTCGAGAAAGCTACAATGAAGGCTGTTATAAATCATTTTCCAAACGCTGCATTCATTTTCATTACCGGAAGTGCATTTGAAAAACGTGGATAGCTAACAAAACTCAGTTTCAATTTTTCACCTTTGTATATGAACTGTTATGATAATCAATTTCATTGAATCCATATACTAATATTATAAATGCAAACTTGTAACTCGTCTGTCTTGCTTTCAAGCCTGGACCGATTTGGACGAAATTTGGTATGGAAATAGTTTGAGACCCGGAGAAAAACACGGATAGTTTTTATCCAATGGCGACATACGCGCGGGTAGTAGCCGCGGCCGGAAAGCTAATACGAAATAAAACTATCGTTTCCGACTGTTAGCCCTCTAAGTTGAAACGTGTTGTTAGTTTCTCTGAGTGTTCGTGAGTGGATTGTGTAAACAGTGCAGTGCAGTGCGGCGCGGCGCGGCGAGAGGCTTTTCTCTCTCTACCTTTTCATAGCGCTTTCCATAGAAAGGAGTTGTGTCATAGTTTAATGTCGCAAAAAATTTACACGCATGCATAATAATAAGTAATAACAAATATTTTTAAAAGTGTCTTAAAAAACATAAAATAATATTTAAATAAAACACTTAAAAAGTAGAAAAATATATATCTAGTGACAATTTAGCCTATTTGTCTCGATCGTGCGCTCGGTGAGTCAAGACCTCCTGAAGATGCTTCATTTAGAATCGAAACTAGTCGGGTATTCTTCCGGTTAGGCTGCGTGATGTTTGTGACATCACTTAGATAACAGGAAAATTAGGCGGAATTGTCAATGTCATTGACGAATTCATGCAACCAAAAACAGCACAATATATCCTATTCAAAAAATAACACACCGTCCATTCGTCACTGCGGCAGAGTCGCGATTGTCTGCGTACCGAGCGCAGGCTGAGATCGAGGCGCGTAGGTATAGCTCGTGATTCGTCCGTTTATATGAAGTTGAAATACTGTATAGATAACATAACCGTGACATGGTGGTCCAAGCACCCAAAGGTGTGTTCCGGCAACTGTCCTTAATTCTAGCCAGTAACTCTAGGTTAGCCTGAACATCTATGACCACATCATCACTTACCATCAGGTGAGATAGTGTACTGGTCAAAGGTTAACCAATCGAGCAAAAGCTGTATGAAAGAGTTACTTGCTGTCTGTAACAAGTTCGGTCGTCGTAATGACGTCACGTCACGTTAGTAGAACTCAACACTACCACGGTAATGTTATCTATACAGTATCTTAACTCGGCTCTGTATTCGAAATAACTACTTACCACCGCGCGGTACGTAAACATGCGATAGGGCTGCCCGCCTCCAGCATTTTAATTACATTTGCCTACTTTGTGTTTCCATTTAGTTTTGTGATTGTAAATATACATTTTTTGTATAAACAAATAAAAGACTGAATTAAATAGGTAGTGTTCAGTAAAAAATGCGTGTTGTTTTTTGATTGGTAGATTTTATTTAAAAAACCATGTTTATTTTTGAATAACAAATCTCTTATAAATTCAATTTAGTCCAGTAGTTTTGGCGTGAAAGCATAACAGACAGAGTTACTTTCGTATTTATAATATAAGTACTGATTATATATTATAAAAAGCATATCGCTAGAGGGCGCCACCTCGATGTAAAGAAGTTATAACAGAGCTCCAGTGATAATAATTCAAATAAATTGCTTATGCTAGAAATGTTGTAACAAAAAGTGTCAAATTGTGTATAATAAGTGCCAACGTGTGTGTGTACGTGTTTAATATCAATATATTCTCAACATTAACTGTGTTACATGTTAAACATTGCTACAACTTGTTATTAGTGACTGCGCTAAAATACTTCGCATTTTTGAATTGCTGCCTTGAAGTCTTTAGCAATGGGCATAACAAAGTTTCAAACGTCGCCGTCGGTTTAATTATTTAACACTCTTGGTTGATAACTGTGCTGTGATTATTTTGTGCAGTTGTGAAACATATTCACCCATCAATATTGCATTATCATTCACACATATCAGTACGATGATTACAGCGACATCTCTTTTTGTGGACTAACACCAACTACATAATATTTGTACCATTGAGCATTGGATTCGAAACTGCATCTGATCACTTAAATTTCGAAGGAGTATATGAGGCAATCAAATAGTTGTCGAAATTCGCCACAGAGGTCACTAGTAATAAGTGATTTTGTTGATTGCTATAATCATGTTGGACATGGATATGTCCAGCTTGCACTAATGTATCCCGACGCCGTAAAAATAATAATGCTGAAACCCCAGTTAGACAGCATCAGTTTCCTGTAGCTGAAAATTCTATGAACATGTCACTTGACACCCTAAATAACAGTATTTCAGTCGAATCTTGCTTATCTGTCTCAGCAGTAGCACCCTGTCAGTCGGGATGTAGCGGCGTCACAATGGAAAAAATCAGCGCCTTATTTGACAAAAAGTTAAATGACGCGCTATCAACTTTCATGAATAATTTCCGCTTAGCACTGAAAGAAGACGTTAAAAACATGGTGCGCTCAGAGGTGGGCCTCATGACACAGGAATTAAAACGCGACTTCAACGATACCACTGACTTTTTAAGCTCCGAACAAGAAAGTTTAAGGACTCAGATTGCTGAGAAGGATGCGACCATTAGGTTATTGGAGATTGACAATGAACGGCTACACAGTGATAAGCGTAATTTGACGAGCCGCATATCTTCAGTAGAAAAATCTACACGCAGCTTCAACGTAGAGATACAAGCGGTGCCTGAAAATCGCAATGAAAATGTAACCACATTATTTAAAAAAATATGCGACATTGTCAACCTTCCCATGGAAGATAATTCTATCCACGCCTTCCGTCGTGTTGCCAAAATGGAAGTAATTCGAAGCGGCCACGGAACATCTTGGTCACGCTAGCTTCACCTCGATTGAAAGACTGCCTACTTTCGGCTGTGCAGAGATTTTAACAAGGGGCATCCTAAGGATACCTTAAACTCACGACAACTTGGCATCAGTGGCGAAACGCAAAGAATATATGTAGTTGAACACCTTTCCCCAGAATGTAAACAGCTTCATGCTGCCGCGAGAAGATTCGCCAGGGAAAAACAATATAAATATGTCTGGGTCAAATATGGTAGAGTATACTTACGGAAGGATGACAACAGTGGCAGCATTTACGTAAAAAACCATGAAGCCATAGATAAGTTAGATAAGATTATTATTATTAATTAATTTAGTAAAAGTATTAATCTTTATATCCCACTTTCAATAATTATGTTAATTTTCTATCAGAATGTTAATAGAATTCGTACCAAAATCACAGATGTATACTTAAATGCGCTGGCATGTAATTATGACCTTATATAGCTAGGCGGAAAATTTTAATAGATACGTGCTACAAGAGTTGTGTCTACTATTGAGGACTCTCTAAATAACAACTTAAAGACGTTTTGGAAGTTCGTGAATAATAGAAAATCGGCGAATTCTATTCCATTAACTATGAATTTTGAGGGAACTTCAACCTCTAACCCGTCAGGTGTATGTGACCTTTTTTCAAAATACTTTAGCTCGGTGTTTGAAAGTGCTGATGATATGCTTCCCAATAATTCAGTCAATATTGGTCACAACAGCCACGTAAGCAATGTAGACATAACAAGGGAAGATAAATTACGTAAAATCAAAAAGTTGGATTTAAATAAAGGCCCAGGCCCTGATGAGATTCCTGTAAAATTTATGAAAAATTGTGCTGATGAACTGTCTTTTCCTTTGCAATTGTTATTTAACTAGTCAATTCGGTCAGGTACATTTCCGACGTTATGGAAGATTGGTCATGTCATACCAATTTTTAAATCAGGTGATAAATCGGATTGCAAAAATTACCGACCTATTAGCATACTATCATGTTTTGCAAAAATATTTGAGAGTGTTGTATATGATGTTATATTTTATCACGTTAAGCCATTTTCACACTCTCAACAACATGGTTTTGTAGCAGGCAAGTCGACAACTTCTAATCTTTTAGAGTATAAAAACTATTTATGTAGCGCCTTTGCTCAACGGTCCCAAGTAGACGCTGTTTATACAGATTTTTCAAAGGCTTTCGACAAAGTTAATCATATTGTGCTGATTTGTGCTATACAATAAACTAGCAGGTTTTGGTATTCATGGTTGTCTACTAAGGTGGCTTCAATCTTACTTAAGCCGAAGGAGTCAGCTTGTAGTACTAAAAGGTCATCTCTCTAACCCAGTAGTAGTGACATCTGGGATACCACAGGGAAGACATTTAGGGCCCCTGCTGTTCATTATATTTATTAATGACCTTATTGAGTCCCTGTCGTGTCATTGTCTTCTTTATGCTGAAGACCTTAAAATATTTACCACGGTGAATAACCCTGCAGACGCTTTTAAACTTCAAAAAGATCTAAATAGATTATCTCTAGGTGTGATCTTAACTGCATGAAGCTTAATGTTAGCAAATGCTTTATTATTAGTTTCACCAGAAAAAATCATAAGTATGTTTATGATTATTCTCTGAATGATAGCATTCTTACAAGGATGAATGTTGCTAAAGACCTGGGAATATTGTTTGATGATAAACTTACATTTCGTGATCACTATAATTACATTATAGAACGTGGTTCGCGTCTACTTGGATTTGTGGCTAGGACTACTAAAAGCTTTCGTAATCCTAAAAGCTTTATTTACCTCTATTATACACTTATACGAAGTTTGCTTTAGTACAACTCGTCCATCTGGTCTCCTTTCTATGAAGTTTATTCAGAGCGAATTGAACGTATCCAGAAACGATTTTTAAACATCCTAAGCTACAGATGTGGCATGGGTCGCTAGCTATCATCATATACAGAACGACTGGAATATTTTCATGTTACCCCACTTGCAACACGTCGTAAATTGATTGACCTTGTATTGCTTTATAAAATAATACACTCTCATATAGAGTCCTTAACCCTCCTCTCTCTATTGAATTTTAATACACGTTTTCGATCCCGTAATGTTAATTATAATATATTTACCCTCCAAATTTACACAAACAATACCTCCTATTATAACCCTATCGTAAGGATGTGTCGCCAATATAATGAAATTCTCGTCTCAAACCGAGACATAGATATATTTCATTTTAATTTGTATAAATTCCGGAAGCATTTAATAACACATTTATTTGTTTGATTTCATAAAGCTTTAAATAAACAAGGATATGAATAATTACCACAGATTTAAGCTCTCTAGCTGTTCATATATATAATATTTACGAAGCTCTTAGGCATACATAGTTTAGGAATACTGTCTAGATCTAAGCAAAATACTTGTATTAATTTCATGTTTTGATTGTATTCTGTATTGTATGCTATGAATAAAAAAATAAAAATAAAATAATAAAAGAGCACAAGACCGCAAGGAATGGCGTCTCTTAGTATCGGAGGCCAAGATCCAGCTTGGGTCGATTCGATGCGTCATCGTAGTAAGTAAGTAAGATATATATTATATATTAGTACTGATAAAATACCACGTCATAATTTTGAATTATACAAAGTAACAAAACAAAACACACATACCCCGAGGTTTTAACACAAGCGTACCTACCGTATCGTGATGCATGAACCGCCTATAACTACCTATTTCACTCGTGTCATTCCTTTACTCTATTCACTTATTTTATTATTAATCCAGTTAGCTTTTTTTCGGGAGATAAAAGGAAATACACTTATCCATTAAAAAGACACGCATTATGTAGGTAACCTACCTACTAGTAAGTACATTTATTTTATAGTCTTATATACCTTTCAGAGTTTCCAGGTAATCTAAAAAAAGGTTATCTCTGGATGCGTTATTGACGAATTCATGCAACCAAAAACAGCACAATATATCCTACTCGTCATATTAAATATGTATATGAACTTATTTTTTGTTAAAGAAAATCACACACTGTCCTTTCGTCACTGCGACGCAGACGCGACTGTCTGCGGGCTGAGCGCGGGCTGAGAACGAGGCGCGTAGCTATAACTCGCGTTTCGTCCGTTTCTATGAAGTTGAAATACTGTATAGATAAAATTACCGTGACACTACTTTGACAAAGTAGAAATCTTTCAATAATGTTTATTATATATGAGACGTAATTGCGCAGAGCAGAGCAGAGCCGCGCACCCAAACAGAGCTGCATTGTCGGTACACACTCGGGCCGTTAAAAAGCTCGGCCGATGACTCAGGTTGTTTGTGTCGCGTCGCGACTTGCGAAATCGGACATTCCACCGTCTGTCCCCCCCTTCCTTCTCGCCCCGCCGCCCGTTCACACTGACACCGCCGACCTACTGATGGACTGATAATGCCTTGTTATTCTTTACTCCTTGTTTTTGATCAGGTTGAATTAGTCATTGCTATCGTCTAAGTATGCGACTAACTGTTTCCTTAAAGGTCGCATATAAATTGTTGCGTACTCTAGAGAGCGGCTGTACAATCTAGTTGGTAGTGCAGCAGCCCATTGCTTTATAACAGTGGTCGCAGGTCCTCCCTGAAAATGTGGTCTCCACTTAAGGCTCTGGTGATTTGTGGTCCCTGTGGAGAACTACATTTCAGCGGATAATTGCCAGTGATAGAAACAAATGTCATATTTGGACATCTTATTAAATTGGAGATATTCTATATACTACTACTCGCAGATTACATTGGTATACATATTTTTTTTCAATATTTCAATAAATAGAGAAGTATGTAATACTTCCTTAAGGACATATGTTTTATATAAGTAGGTACTATATCAGCCGGATACTCATTCAGTCACCTGTAACGACACCCACAGAGGTGCAATTCTAACCCGGCACCGGCACCCCACGGGTCATAGGTACGTTCTATAAAATGTGACTAAGTATAATATCCTCGATAAATCCATGTTGAAGTTTTTGGAAACGGTCAGTACTGCCATGTGAAAAGTATTATTTTGTGTATTCCGGTCAAGAATGTGTCGCAGCCGGCACGTTACAGCGCGCAGTTATCAGTTTTCGTGAAATCGCAAACACATTGACTGTCGCCTGGATCGCATAGACAAACATCGATCTGCCTACAATTGGTATTACAACAACTTCAACGCTCATAAATAACATTTAAAAATTTATAACTACTTCTTGCAGATGACTCAATCAAAATTTGCGTGTGATTCATAACATAAACAAAAAAATCACAACATAACATAAACAATATTGGCTGATCGTTTCAATTAAGGCGCTGACAAGTGCTAAATAGCTTCCCTTGAACAGATTTTAACTAAATATAGTTTGTAGCGGTAAGAAAATTATATGTAAATCTTGATCATATGCTATAACAACAAGTTAATTCCGAAACGCGTTTGACTAAAAAAATCTCATAAAATAAAATTGCAGTTTACTCTAAATTACCCTAATATCATAGTTCTTCTTCTTCTCCAGGCCTTATCCTATTTTTATTTGGGGTCGGCTCTCCTAATCATCCGTCTCCAGTTTTATCTTTCCTAAGAATAAGAATAAGAATAATTTATTTGCTCAAAACACGAGTATACATACATAATATGACTAACACATGTGCATGTTAAAAACAGGTAGAAAGAGAAAGATTACTGTGCTTCGATCGTGTTTTGCCCTAAGGCGTGCAAATTTATGGAGCAATGGCATGCCAAAATAATTAAACATTAAGTAGTACATCAGAATAGTAGTTAAAATATTAAATAATGTCAAAAAAAGGAAATGTCAATTAGGTATGTTAATTACAAATTACAATGGCATTAAAATATATCAAAAAATTAAAAATAAAACACATATTACTTACGAGTCAATAGATAAGAATAATGTAATACAAATAAGAAAAAATTAATTAACAGCTAAAATTTGTCAAAAGCGAAGAGACCCTTAATTCTATAAAAACATTATCTAATAGATATATTTTGAGTACCTTTTTAAACAAGTTAATATTTAGGTCCCTTATTTCTTTAGGCAACTTGTTACATACAAGTGGACCCATACAAACTATACTGTTAGTCATTATAGTTGTCTTAGCTACATGCTTACAGCATTTATTTTGGTCTCGTCTATTTCTTACTACATGGTTTGACAGTGATGAAAATCGGTCTGGGTTACCTTTAACAAATAATGCTACTTCATATATGTACAATTCCTGGTTCGTCATTGGGTCATATTATTTTTTTTTTTTTGTTAGAATAGTGGTAGTTTAACCTTGGTACTTCCATAAGCAGCCCGGAGCAGCAGGACAGGCAGTCCACAGCCATCACTGCTTCAAATCTACACATAATATAACATTAACTCGATGTTAGTAGTATATAAAACAGTCAAATTAAAACATCAAAACTACTTACCCCCCAAGTAACACGTAATCTGTATATTCACTGAAGTAAAGACTGATTTACGTTTTAAAATCAGACTATCACTTTAAAACAGTTTTGACTTAGTTTAAATGCTTTTGAGGAGAATGTGGTAAAATGTATAATGCACGAAGCCATTGTATGGTCGAAAAAATAAAGTTATGTGGCTTATAATCATACTAAAACATTAATTACTTTTAATATACAACACCTTAAACAGCTTTTACACTGACGAGAAGGTTAAGACCTTATATTAGTACATAAGAAAACCTAATACATTAAATAAACGTTGTCGAAATATACTATAGTGAACTTAAATATATTAACACATTTTTAAGATTAAACGCATTTTTATGATCTTTTCTTATGCTTATTTACTGCTAAGCATTAGCTAAACATTTAATAAAGTTTTAGCTCTGTTATCTTCTTACATTATTGTTACTTTAAAGCTTTCAGCACTATTCAGATAAATAAAAATGTAATTTTATGACTATAGGTCATAATTTTGCTATAAAATCATGAGTGGTATGATTATTTTCATTAGTGCGTTAGTATACTCATTGGTAAATTTATGTCGCACGTGTAACGTTGTTGTCATGAATAAACTGTGGAAAAAGACTAAGAGAACAGGTGGTGTAAAGAGAAAGATGAAAACGGAATATTCAAACTTTATATCTGGTTTAAGTAATGAAAAACGTGTTCCAAACAATGATACACAAAATACAGAACAATCGGTACTTGTGTATGAGCCAAGCACTAGTCAAGAAGTTGCATCAAGTGGTTCCGTAGTACATTTTAGATTTGAAACTGAAAATTATTTTGCAAAAGTGTTATCAGAAGGTACTTCTTTTTATAAATATATATAAAATAAAATAACTTATTATATATTTAAACCTTGTTATTTTTTGTGTAAGAAATATTGTTTATTTAGGTGTTTTAGTATTTCGTTACAATTGTTCAAATCATATATGTTTACAGATCATATAAATAAAAATTCTCTTGTGAATAATAGGTCTATCAATTTATATCGCATGTCCCTCTGCAGTTGTGCATACGACGGAGTAAATTTTCATCTGTTTCTTTCTTTCTACTGGGTCCAATAAAAGTAATTATAAGTTCTCTAAATCATTAATGCTGTCAATTGTTTTTAGCTTTAAAGAAGAATTCTCGGTTGCATTTTTGGCATCCCCTAAATTGACAACAGATTGATCAAGATGGCGGCTTATTGTCCTTGTAATGGCTTTTTCAATTGTTGTTTCTATTTCAATTATGAAATTGCTCAATCTGTAGGAAAATTTATTTTACTTATCCATGATTTTGTTTTGGTTTTCTATAATTGTATCCAGTTTGTGTGTGTCAGGCTGAGGTGTAATGACTGGCTCCGAATTTACTGCTATTTCATTTGGGTCTCCTAAAAGCCAAATAGTATTTTCTGCTATTGGCTGCTGCTGAAGTTGTGTTACTACGGATGAATTTGGTTGTGAATGGATTATCTGAAAACAAAGACAGAGCGGTTTGATACATTTATTTTTTAAATTTAAGTTATCGCGGTCACGCCGGTGTTTAAATTAATTAAAAAATACACAAGATTTAGCGAATGAGCGCGCGTTGTCACAGGGACAGGAATCAAGTACTAATACAAATAGTAATGAATGAAATCAAGACTGCGCAGCGCAACCGCTCATTTCGCTAATACTATCCTTCTCACTCCCACCCACCTATCATCGGGCACATGATTCAGGGGATTCCCAACTCATTTATTGTGATAGTGATTTTATTCTTACATTTGTCAAATTACCTAACTGGAGACACATAAAATATGAAAGACGCGGAGTAGGGTACCATATGATTAAGGGATTCTAAATTATTATTTCGGTACCCTGATTAACACTATAGCAATCCATTTTTTTGACGTTCAAGGGTAATGAACATTATAACATGCCTAAAAAGTGTTACAATAATGCTAAAGATATCACTTAGATACTTTATAAGTAGGTTGAATGACTTAAGCGTTTTTTTTACTACAATAAGACTGACAACATTAAAATATACTAGTTGAAAGTTTAAAACATTAATATTATCTGACGCCATTTGCTTTCTGTTTTCTCTAATATAAAAAATAAAATTATAACACCCACATGAATGAAATACTACTTATTATGTTTTTCTTATAAGCGAAGTACTGATAGAAGCAATTTTATCAGTTAAAATTAATCAAATCGTTAAAAAAATGACAAAAGGTGTCATATGTCGATTCTAAATTTGTCCCGATTTTTATTAAAAATGCATTTCTGTGAGGGCGCGTGAATTATAAACCACAAACATATATATATTTTCACATAAGACTAATACCCCCAGCTCATTTGCATTCAAAACAAAATAAAATTAATACTTACCTTATGATAAATCATTTTCAATGAAGACACATTAAAACATCTCCGCACACAACACCATGCACTGCAATACACTTATCAAAATAATCAAATCGGACATAAGTTTCGATAAGTTTTTTCAAATACTTTTATACAAAGAAAATAAAACGTTCAGCCTTAGAATAAAACGTAACTTTGGCATTGTAATTCAAAAAACTGTTTAAAAGCTGTACTAACGTTTAACAAAATGCTTTTTACATTAGAATATGTTATCTAACAACTTTACTAATGTCTGTCTTCAATAACATTATAAGCGCTGGTTAGCAGCACTAATAATATTTAATAATGCTCAAAGCCGTATTATTTGGGGCCCAAATTGCGCTTATAAGACACTTATAAACTTTTATACGGCTGATATAGTGCTACATATGCTGCTCATATACTGCTTTGCACGTAAGTCCATGCTGTTGTACGCTTCTTATAATGTTGTTTTGTGTTACTTGGGCCGGTATACAAATCATACTGAACTAGTTTCATTAGACTTAGCAGTACCTACCTTCAATAGATCAGATCAGAACTAAAGAATTCTATGTCATAATTAAATTCTATGTCTAATCCCTTGACTAATACAAAAAAGTTCCTACAAACAAAGTAATAGCACTTTGAACAAAATTCTATCAGTCTCGAAATCTCCCGGAACCTCACACGTGTGAATCTAATTAGACAGAACTCTTATCAACCCACAAGCAGCCCGGCAGCCCACGGGCATCCCGGCCCCCAAGGGTAGCACAACACCCCACGGGCAGCTCGTCACCCTACGGTCAGCCCGGCACCCCATGGGCATCCCGGCCCCCAAGGGTAGCCCTGCACCCCACGAGCAGCCCGGCCCCTCAGATTAGACCGGTACCCCACGGGCAGCCCAGTACCTCACTGGCAGCCTGGCACCCTCATTTAGTTTTGCAAGCTTGCTAAGATAATACTAAAATCTGAAACATTCGCCACAATCAGTTTATTGAACTATCTATCTTTTGGCTGATACATTTCGGAGACTGCGCAATGGAAATATTGTTGTTCTACCGCCAAACAAAACTGTCGTTTTGAAATCGAAATTGTAAAGAAACGCAGCGTTGCTTAAATGTGAACAGTTCTAACATTTTAATAATTAGTCTGCAGGTACCTACGGCAATCGCGAACGAAGTCGCTGGTACAGCTAGTTATAAATATTCCTCTACTTAGCCATCTAACTAACCTAAAAATTATTATCATAAACTTAATACAAAAACAGTTATAATTCGGCATGTCAGATTTAACAAGGTTACAAAAACAATTATTTTATTTTATATTAATGTTAGCAAACAAATAAAATAAAAGGAAAAATAATAATAATAATGGCAGTAACAATATGATAAAATAATCCATACAGCAATGTGAAATATAATATAATAGAATAATGTGAGATGTCAATTTACCTATAATATCATTAAGTAGTCAGTAAGTGTACCCTACAACAATGGTTCAAGTACTGACAGTCAAACCGGTTGCCAAATAACTTCAGAATCCTGTTAGAGCTGGCCCGAACCCTGCGCACCAGGGATGTGCCACGTGTCCGCATGCTCGCATAGAAACAATCGATTCGCGAATCTCGCGATTTGGCGAACATCCCTGATGCGCTACAGAACCGAGGCAGCCGCTACATCACCCTGAACGCATTATTGTACTGAACGCGAAGGGCGCTGCACTGTTTTTGAGAATATTTTAGCCACAGGCTGCTCGTGTAGAAGGAGGTACAAAAAGCTCTAAAAAGAGTGATTCTGAACTCATCCGAACATCGAGCAAACCTGCGGGCAATCATGTTAGCTCTTACAGCAAGCGCCCTGCGTTCCCTCTCTATATCTACATTATCTTTCAGGTCAGAGGTGAGATGCCCTAGATATTTTACTTGCTTCACTTTTAGCAGTGGCGTGCCATATAGTTTAATAGCTGGTATACTATCCAGACATTTCCCTCTGGCCTGAAAAACCATACATTCGGTTTTTCGTGTATTGTAAAGCAAACCGTGACTGAGTGCATATCTCTCACAGATGCCCAGTAACCTTGACAACCCACAAACAGACGCACTCAGCAGCACCATGTCGTCTGCATAACTAATATTATTAAGACACACCCCATCAATGTGACATCCGACATGTATGCTGCTAAGCTCCTCTATGAGAGCGTTTACGTACAGGTTGAAGAGCTTTGGTGAAGTCAACCCGCCCTGTCTCACTCCACACTCTCCAACCTGTACGGGTCTGAACTGAATCAATGCCCCGACCATCGAACGATGTTGACCTGGTTTCGATACCAATATTTAAAAATATTTATGAGTTCACGGGGCATTGATGTATTGTTTAATTTTTGCCACAGGATATCATAGGAAACCAGGTCAAAAGCCTTCGACAAGTCGAGGAAACATGCGTAAATGGGTGTCTTTCTATCGGTATAGTACTTGACAGTTTGCTTCACACATAGAATAGCTGATTCAGTAGAGAGTCCTGCCTTGAAACCAAACTGGTTGTCATGGGTTTTTATGTATTTGTCAAGCTGAGCGTTAAGCAAACTGTCAAGCACCTTAGCCATAATTGTAGCCAATGATATTGGCCCATAATTGCTCTTGTCACTTATGTCACCGGTTTTGCTCTTAACAATTGGTACCACCACAGTTTTCATCATATCTGTAGGTAAGTAAGAATGTGCTATACAAATATTAAAAAACATACATAAAACTCGGGGAAGATATCGGGCATACTTGAGATGTTCAATACTTAAAAAATCATGGCCTGGAGATTTTCCGCGTGTCATTGATTTTATTACATTTCTAACATCTGAGGCTACAATTCTCGCAGTTAGTTCAAGGTCATGAGTTTCACATTCAATCCTTGACTGTGATGGTCCCAAAGGTGACCTAACAGTAAAATGTTGTTGAAACAATTGAGCTATACCTTTTTGTTCATTAATGCCATTAACACTCACAGGTATACCATGCCTACCGTTCATTTTATTGGTTGACTTCCAAAAACTGCGGAAATCATGTTTGGAATGGTGTGCTGCCAGAATGTCCATTTTCAGTTGGTCGCTATTATTCTGACACCATTTCAAGCGAGATTTGAAACTTCTACGACTTTCTCGCATCTCACTCCAAACATGACCCGACTCTGGTTTATTATAAAGTACCCATAATTCAAATTTACGCCTAGCGTTCCTGTGAGCTTCACTTACATATTTATTCCAACCAATAACCGGTTTTTTATTCCTTTTTTTATATATTGACTGACTAATAGAAGCCGATTGACATAAAATATTCACAAGTCGTGCATACATTTTATCATTTGTGGTTCTGAGTACTACAGCTATAATCGCTACAAGAGCTTACGTCACATGGGAAATCATATAATGTAAATTTGTCATTACATAGTTTAGTGTATAATTCAATCTGCTCAACTTTTCTATCTCCTCATTTCACTTTTCTACAAAATTGATTAATGTCATTAAATATTTTTGGTTGAATGTCATCTAATTTAATTTGAATTATCAGAGGAAAGTGATCGGACCACATGACGTCGTACTTGACACAAATATTTACAATAGTCTGCATAGTAGACTTTGTGACTACACAGTGGTCTAGCCAGCTTTTACATCCATTAGCGTCACTTACAAACGTATTTGTTTCAGACATTATTCCCAACAACTCAACATCCGCACACAACCATTCTACTTCCGAGCAAAAACAA
Source organism: Plagodis dolabraria (assembly GCA_963854805.1). Lineage (NCBI taxonomy): Eukaryota > Metazoa > Arthropoda > Insecta > Lepidoptera > Geometridae > Plagodis > Plagodis dolabraria. Next base: position 823,267 of record OY978453.1, on the reverse strand, counting down.
CAAAGTTCATCATAAAATGGGGCATTAGGATGAGCATTAAAGTCGCCAAGTATATACACAGTTTCAACATCTTCGTTATTTATTATAGCGCTTACCAACCCGAGACAATCTGTAAATTCTGTCAAATTGACTGGTTTATCTGTTGGCATGTAAACACTGAACACTAAGAAAGTTTTCTGCTCTATTTTAACGTTTATCGCACACACTCGCGCATTATCACATTTTACTACCGACACATTGTGAAAAACACTTTTCCTCCACAATAAAGCTACTCCACCATAAGGACGGCCTCTTAGCATACCTGCAGTCGTATCTATCGCTGAAGTTCCAATATATCCGTACTCCTCATCGATATCGTTCAGAAAATTAATATCATCCGGCAATAGCCATGTTTCTTGTAAGGCTATTAAATCCGAGGTCTTGCACAACTGCCTTATATAAGTTATGAACCGCGCCGATTCATTCAGCATTTAAGAATAGAGGATACTAATTATGAAATTGCCCGTGACTTACTTAAAAACCGTTATCACAACTTACGACTTCAAACTGATATACTCATAGCTCAACTGCTACAACTGGTACTGGTGTTAAGGAATTATATGATTATTGTATTAAATATAATTATATTTTTTTATGTATATAATAATTAATATAAATTAGCTTCACATAAACATGTGCACGTCTGCTTGCAGACTGAATGGATGAAAAAAAATACGCCATTGGGGTACTGCTCGACATGACCAAGGCGTATGACAAAGTGCAATATCACATACTTCTGGAAAAACTATATAACATAGGAATACGCGGGATAACACACAATTGGTTTAAGTCATATTTAGAAAACCGTATACAATGTGTAGAAATTGAACATTTCGATAGCGACACGGGAACTGTTAATACAATAAGATCTACCCCCATAAAAATAAACAACTCTATACCCCAAGGATCGGTCTTGGGATGTATCCTGTTTTTAATTTATATTAATGACTTACCTAAAACCATAAACGAGTCTTGTGTACTTTTCGCGGATGACATATCTCTTTTGACATCTTGCAAAAATAATGATAACCTGACTAATAATCTCACTGACATGTTTAATAATATAATCAATTGGATGACTGACCACAATCTTGACTTAAATTTCGAAAAAACAAAACTCATACAATTTAGACCCCACCAAAAATGCCCTCTTGACATAAATTTTTCCTTTAATTATAATAAATTACAATGTATTATGTAATTGACGCGGCAACATTATTAGGCCTAGAACTAGACCCTCAATTAAATTGGAAAAATCATATTCAAAAAATACAATCCAAATTATCAAGTTTCTCTTACGCGCTTAGGGAAGTACGACGGGCCACTGACCTCAATACAGCTATATCAGCGTACTATGCTTACGCATACTCATGGCTCCGTTACGGTATCACACTTTGGGGTAATAGTGTAAATGTAGGTGAACTCTTTGTCGCACAGAAAAAAATAATCCGCATTCTCGCAAATATCAAAGCTCCAGACATCACAAAAATAGAATTTCATAAACCATACTTCATAAAATATAAAATCCTAACTGTCGCATCCATCTATATCTTAGAAACTTGTAATTTCGTTAAAAAATACCCAGAATATTTCAAAAAACTTTCAGACCAACCACGAAATTACCCGCTCAGATTTAAACATAAACTGGAAATACCTAAGTGCAGATTATTAATGCAAAGTAGTGGTCCCCATGCTATGGCCATAAAAATATTTAATAAATTACCGGACGAATTAAAGACTGACGAAAATGAACAAGACCTTACTAAAAAACTAAAAAACTTATTGATAGAAAAATGTTATTATACGATAGAACAATACTTATGTGACAAATATTTATAAAAAATAAGTCGGGCCGCTCCACATTAAGTTGCCATACCTAAACTTGGGTCATTATGTAGTGTTATGTAAATAGTTATTAAGATACCTACATAATATGCAATAAATGATTTGATTTGATTTGATTTGAATCCATTGAATCTGTATGACATATATTAAGATCCTTTTGAGATGTATTGTAGCAAATAAATAAATGATTAATTTGATTTATAAATAGATAACAACAGTTGTTTACCTACTTGGTATGTGTAGACTTTGGAGAAGTTCGAGTTCGTGAAGGTGCTCGGCAAGGGCACTTTCGGCAAGGTGGTGTTGAGCCGCGAGAAGGGCACGGGCCGCATCTACGCCATGAAGATCCTCAAGAAGCACCTCATCATACAGAAGGACGAGGTGGCGCACACCAACACTGAGAACAGGGTGCTCAAGAAGACGAAGCATCCATTCCTGACGGTATATACCTACCTACATACCTACCTATTACATATATCTACACAACACTTCACTTACACAATTACTGGTGGTAAGACATTATGCGAATGCTCGCCTGTCTAACTACCACTGTCAATTAGCAAATATGTAAAACTGTTAGGTATGTCGCTTCATTGAGGAAAGCAGGAAATCCAGATTAAAAGTGTCTTGTGTCAATCCAGAACCTGAGGTGGGTTCATCTCAAGTTCTGCTATAGTTCTGGATTGACACAAGACACCTTCAATCTCAATTAAATCAAAATCATAAAATATATACATAAAAGCTTATTTCGATGATGCTAGTTGCTTGGCTATTGCATTCAATAAACTGAAGCCCCGTGAGGTGCCGGGCTAGAATGTCACTCCCCCAGCTCATCCCTTGGGTGTCGCAAGTGGTGACTAACGGTAATATACCTACCAGAAGGCGCTGCTAAAGGCACAGGCTTGCAGCACTCTGCAATCCTGAAGATGCTTGCCAAGCGTGGAGATTAGAGGTAATCCCTCCCTTAATATGGAGGCTGTGTTCAGCAGTGGATAATCCGGTTGATACAGTACACTAAATTGAAGCAATAGCCTCAACATCACTTTTCTTGTTACTGTGTACGGCTATTGGAAAGTTGAAATGAAAAGTTCGCCAGATAAGCTTTAAACATATTAAGTTGGTAAGTTATGATGAGCTTCAACCTCATTCGTGTTAAACAGGCTAAAGCTTAGAAATACTGACTGTTGACAATTAGTAATTCTACGATTCGAACATTTGGCAGAACACACCGTTACTTATTTTAGTAAATAATACGGGATAACTCACGTGAATCAGTCAGATAGCTCCGACTATAGTTAAAATGAGTGAAAACCACGTTAGCTTTTATAATAAAACACCGTTACTTGGCGACGGATTTTCTACTTGAGGGTAGTAGGTAGCCAGCCGAGCATTCGCAAATTGTGCTACCGCCTCGTGATTACATATATTCTGTTTTTTTTTATTTTTAGGAATGTATTTCCAGATTGGACTCATCACAATTTAATCAAAATCAGTTCATTAGTTTGATTTCGAAATCAAAAGAGCTGGGAATATATCTGTGTCATCCGAGATTTACTCGGAAAACAACATTTCGTTACAAACTCTTCAGTTGTGAAGTGTTTTTTTTAAGTTATTATAGTAAACATGTTTTTAACAATTATGTAACATAATATATTGGATGTAAACATTTAAAGTGGAGCAGAGCGCGATAATGGGAGAGGGAGATGCCCTCTCCGTTAGCCGGACCTATCTCCGGATGTCGCTCAAACACAACATTCGGGTTGAGGGCTCCGTACCACACTAACTTTCTGTCTGTCTGTCTGTCCGTCCGTATGCTATTGATCCATAGAACTATCTTCTAGATAGATCCATGGTGGATTTCTAGTTTGTGAACGGTATATGTATCAGTTAAGAAATTTTGCTCCCTTGATGTGCGAAAGTCGAGTGGGCCAGATTGCATCCTGGCTATTGTCCTCAAGTCATGTGCTCCTGAGCTGACTCCGGTGTTAACGCGCCTTTTCCGGCTCTCCTACTCCAAAGGATGCGTGCCGTCTTCGTGGAAGGTTGCTCTCGTACACCCTATTGCCAAAAAGGGTGACCGTACAGACCCATCCAACTATAGGCCTATAGCAATCACTTCTCTACTCTGCAAGGTGATGGAGCGAATAGTCAACGACCAGCTCCTAGGTTACTTAGAGGATCACCAACTGATCAGTGACCGCCAATACGGTTTCCGTCGTGGCAGATCGGCTGGTGATCTTCTGGTTTACCTCACTCATCGTTGGGCTGACGCAGTCGAGAGTAGAGGGGAAGCTTTAGCTGTCAGCTTAGATATTGCTAAGGCTTTCGATCGGGTCTGGCACAGGGCACTTCTTTCGAAGTTACCATCCTACGGTCTTTCCGAGGGGTTCTGCACCTGGGTCGCCAGTTTTTTATCTGGACGGAGCATTCGTGTCGTTGTCGACGGAGCTTGCTCCGATCCCATGCCGATTAATGCTGGCGTCCCTCAGGGATCAGTGTTATCGCCTACGCTATTTATTCTGCATATCAATGATATGTTACAAGTTTGTAACATGCATTGCTATGCGGACGATAGCACGGGCGATGCGCAATATTCTGGCCGTGTTAGTGCCCCTCGCGACGAAGTAGAAAGAAGCAGAACTGGTATTGTGTCTGAAGTCGAGGGTGCATTGGAACTTGTCTCACATTGGGGACAGCAGAACCTTGTCCAATTCAACCACAAAAAAACTCAGACATGCGTTTTCACCGCGAAAAAGACCCCCTTCATCATCGCTCCGCAATTTCAGGGTGTTCCCCTAGAAATCGCAGAGAGTATTGGAGTTCTTGGCGTCGACATTTCCAAAGATGTCCAGTTCCGCTATCACATCGCGAGTAAGGCTGGGTTGGCATCCAGGAAACTTGGTGTGCTTAACAAGGCAAAGCGGTACTTTACGTCGAGCCAGCGACTTTTGCTTTATAAAGCACAAGTTCGCCCTCACATGGAGTACTGCTCTCACCTCTGGAATGGCGCACCAAAGTACCAACTCCAGTCTCTCGATGCTATTCAGCGTCGAGCGGTCCGAATTGTCGACGACCCCGAGCTCTCTGACCACCTTGAGCCACTGAGCCTCCGTAGAGACATCGGTGCGCTCTGTGTATTCTACAGGCTCTATAACGGAGAATGCTCTCAGGAGCTGTTTGATCTTATACCGGCTTCGCGATTCTATCATCGTACCTCGCGTCACCGGTTGAAAGCTCATCCACACGTAATCGAGTCCTGGAAGTCTCACACAGCTCGATTTATGCGTTCCTTCTTACCGCATACTTGCAAAATGTGGAATGATCTTCCAGCTAGCGTTTTCCCGCGGAACTACAATATGGATTCCTTCAAAAAGGGTGTTAAAAGAGTCTTACAGGGTCGGCAACGCATTGGTAACGCCCCTGGTGTTGCAAATGTCCATAGGCGACGGTAACCGCTTACCATCAGGTGGGCCGTCTGCTTGTTTGCCACTCCATCACATAAAAAAAAAAAAAAAAAAATTTTACTTAAAGCGTTGACTCGAGTATGTATATTATACCTACTAATAATATTTCATTAATTATAATAAATTTACCTGCAGTGCATACGTAATATATGATTCCAAAGTCTTGAATTTAGTATGATTATCTAGCGGCCCGCCGCGCGCCGCCGCCGCACAGTGGTTCCATTTTGGGGCTTCCATACTCATAGGATATTTGAAAAATCAACTTTGTTTTTGAAAGTATTTTGTTATTGAATATTGTTCTGGTGTACATTTCATCTAATAATGTCTAAGTATAAACTCTATCCGAGCTCCCATATAGGAGAAAACAAATATTTAAACTTTTTTTGTATGGAGTGAAACACATTTTGTCATTTTTCTCAGGAGTGATTGTAGGTGATTGGCCTTTCTTCTTATAGTGTAAATGTTTATAAGAAGAAAGTGATGCACTATGTGATGCACTACTGTAAAGCCCCAAAACGGGACCACTGTGCGCCGCCCCGGCTTCGCGCGGGTAATAGCGATCAAATTGCACTCGGTGTGCAAATCAAATTCAAAATCGGTTCAGTAGTTTAGGAGTCAATCGCGGACAAACAACGTGACATGTATTTTTATATATATAGATTTGTATAGGACTCACTAATGATCAAACGTTTGTATTGAAGATGTCGAACGGTAGTAAACGCGGATTTGGGTTGGCACGGTCCCGGTCGGGTCGGCCTGATACTCCGCGTGACATTTCTCCACAAGATTGAAAGAGACAAGATTTTGTTCGTCACTTTGTCCACATTGAATGTTATAGTGACTATGTTATTTGGAAAAAGTAGTTTAATCTCGAGTTTCGCTGAAAAACTACATACGAATTGTATGTAATGTGTAGCTCCACAGTCGCCATACCTATGTACCTATATACAAACGTGAACCTGCTTTACCATCGAACAAATGTTGGCGTTCGCTAATATATTTGAAAGTCGTTATTGTTTAGTTTAGCATACACTATTTAATTTTATTAATGTACAAAAAGTAGGTATATAATTGCGATCACGGCAAGCCGATAGGAATCGCCTTGTGGCATGCTGCCCTCCGAAGTACTATCCGAGCAACTGTATCGGAACTAACTAATAATATGTATATAGTAACTTTAAGACTTTCGCGACTTGAACTATTAGTTATAGTACATTACTGCAGCGGCCAGCAAATGAGGCATTGATGGACGAACGTGTAAATGTGGTCCGAGGCGAATCCGAGCCACACATACGTAAGTCCATCAATGCCTAGTTGTGGCCAAGGCTTGTATAGTGCTTTTTTCAAATAATGCGCGGAAATTAAAACAAAGTAGTACCTAGGCAGATTATTTTATTTGAAAATACACTTGTTAAATGTATAATTCATGAATTTTAAAGTGGACTTTCCGGGGATTATGTTGGTTTGGGATAATTCTAAAGAGGTGAAGAATTTCAGGTGGATGGCGTTGAATTAAGTTCATCACACTCATTGTCTTCACTTGAACTCATTTTGTCGAAACAATTACTTTTCAAAATCAATGACTATCAACAAACAACAATAAAATTGCCCGCGTTAAAGTGTTCATTTGTTTTTTTTTTCAATAAACAGCGTTCTATTTGCAAGCCAGATCGAAATTAAAATAAAACCTTTGATAAGTTACCTCCTTGGTTGCCATGCTTCGAAATAAAAGATCATTCCATTTTTAAATTACACGACAGATATGAGTTTACTATGCAATTTATTTGGCCGCTAGACACGACAGATATAGATTTTCATAGATTTTTTGCCGGCCGCTGCGCGCATGTACCTATTTGGCCAGTACAGCAATTTCGATTTATCTCGAAGAAGGTTGTCAAAATAATGCTCACATTTCCAAGCATGTTTGAGAAACAGTATTTAACGGGGGTTATTCGCGATAAACATGTAGACATTTATTTATTTACCTCGACGTTTCGACCAAGTTGCATCGTGTCGTGGTCACGAGCGGAGTCCGCTTATGAGGATTTATTAACGAGTATATATATATCCGTAAGTAACGTACGCAGGCCCTCAAGTACTCGTTCGAGACGGCGGACCGCGTGTGCTTCGTGATGGAGTACGCTAACGGCGGAGAGCTCTTCTTCCACTTGTCGCGCGACAGGACCTTCACCGAGGAACGAACCCGCTTCTACGGCGCGGAGATAGTCAGCGCGCTCGGCTATCTGCACTCCGAGGGCATCATCTACCGAGACCTCAAGCTGGAGAACCTGCTGCTGGACAAGGATGGACATATCAAGATAGCCGACTTTGGACTCTGTAAGGTAACCGCTTCATTATCTACCACTGAGAGCCAATGAGCCATTCAAACATAATCTTCATTTAATTCCTCACTTACCATCTACAGTAAAAAATACAGTATAAATAAATTACCAAGGAATGAATAAGTATAAATAAATTGGAAAGTAAATAACCCGATTGCAATATACATAGTTACTGAATAGATTCAGGCGTTACTTTGCGGAAATCCATATTTCAAAATAACAAATATATTTAAAAAAGTATCCAAAGGAAACCTTAAATAACATTTTAATGAAACATTTAAAAAAATAATTGTCACTAGATGTATATTTATTATTAAGCAATATATTTAATGTCGTTGCACGTTTTATCGTTTCATTGAAGTTTAAACTGCAAGTTATATATATTGATGGAATCGTGTTTTAAAGCCCTTCATTTCTTCAGGAAGAAATTTTTATTCTGTCATTATATGGTTTTTAAAACCCGCCAGTTTCGCTATCAAGACGATATCTCATACATTAAAATCGGTTTAGCCGTTTCAAAGTTGTAAACATGAATCCTGAAAATATAACACTCCTTATTTTGGCAGTCGTGTAAAAATTAGAACTGCGATTAATTAAAACCCACAACTACCCATGCCTGCGGCCGGGAAGTGCTCTTACAATCTGAGCTGCCGTGCCATTGACTCTCTATTGTAAGTATTATCTCATACCGGTGCTCCGAGGACAAACTCAAAAATTGATATGAATATTTTATATTACATACATTACAATTAGGACTATTTACTTCCTTATCGGTAATTGTTATGAATATGATACATGTCGTGTTAGGTTAGACCGTTAGCCGCAGTGGTAAGGAGTCGTTGTTGTCTGCAGGTGAACATAACGTACGGACGCACCACGAAGACGTTCTGCGGCACGCCCGAGTACCTCGCGCCGGAGGTGCTCGAGGACACCAACTACGGGCCCGCCGTCGACTGGTAACGTACCCCACACCCGCTGCTTACACATCCTACCTACCCACCGACGCGCCTCGACTGTACTCACCTCAGCGTGCATTCACACACTGCACTAACACTAGTATACACAAACTATACTCATTATAGAGCCGAGTCTACGTCGAACCGACATGTGTTGGTGAAGTAAAACTGCACTCAGTCAGTGTCAAAAAACTTTATTGTGAAATTAGTAACAAACGTATGTCCATATTTGATATTGTTCTCAAATTAGAAATATTCCTCCATTGTTCGGCACTGTGTCAGTCGGATTGTCCACTGCTAAACACGGCCTCCCCCATTAAGGGGGGGTTTACCATAATCCCCACGCTTGGCAGGCGGCTTAGGGATCGCAGTATAAGATGACAGTTTCTCAGAAAGCTCTGCTGCCCACCTTCCGGTATTTTTCCTATAGTCATCTCAAGAAATGGGGGTTACATGTTAACATTAATTTTGCAAACACGCCTATATTTGTATGCCTATATGTTGAAAATGTTAAATATTGAATACACAAAGTTAGTTGGTCATGTCACCTATGATCAGTTGTATCGCAACGCTCCCTCAGCCAACAAGTGATCACGTGTCGCATACAATTGTACATGCCATAGATGTACTTACAGTCGATCGGGTAACTTTGATTAACAATGGTAACTTTGACTGTCAAATCTCCAATTACTTTTTTATGTTTTACGTGGGATAAATTTATTGCAATAAAGAAGTATCTATACATTTTGTGTACTTAACAAATTTTGCAAACAAAATCACTGAAAAAAAAAAAACAAAACTGTCACACGAAGTGAACGTCAAAAACCTTTCTAGAATGTTTCGCACGCAACTGGTGTATTTCTTCAGTGATAAACTTTTTAAATTACTCGCGAATTTTGCTGATAACAAGGTACAACAATTTAATGGTTTTATTTACTTGCGTATGGCTCCACTTCATTTGACATTTCATTAAAAATGTAAACAAGTGAACCCCGAAGTATAACATGTTTAAAACTTATGATTCCGGCGACAGATCTGATGCGTGTCAAAGTTACCCCTATATGGGTTATAACTTTGACACACAACAAAATTGCCAATTTTTTATATAATTTATGATTCTTAAAGTCTTTACATAATTTGATAGTATGAAAATCAATCTGAGAGCACAGATTACGTTAACACATTAGTCTCACATTACATAGAGTAAAAATTTGCTAAAAGTACCTAGCGGCGATCTGTCAAAGTTACTAATAATTACATAATAATCACAATTACTTTTGCTACTGCCTTTGTACTTTATTTATCTTCAGTTGAACGTCACTCACACTAGTGTCAGCTGCTGTTTGTGTTGTGGGAGAACTCGAGTGAGGAATACTTATTTGAAAATTGACTACGATACAAATCCTTGAGTTATTTAGCCAATTCACATATTGTTACGAACCTAATCTTCCAATTTATTTGTGACAGTCACTGTGGTTCAAGTCACGCAAATATGCGCTATTTGCACTGTATGCACGCAAACGGTCGGTTCATAACTTGCTAAACAGACACCACGATAGCGTAATGACGTCATCTATGACGTCACCTCCGGCCGCAAACAACGCTCACAGAAAAGTGGTAGTGCAATGTATGCATAAACGTCAAACTCAAATCTTGACAGATAGATGAGGAGATTTTTGTTGTTGTAGTTAGAATGTTGAACGTACAAATATCTGTTCACAGAAGAATGCCTTGAAGTGCAATACTTCTATTATCAATAATTCGATTTTGGGTCAATTGCGAAAAAGCAAATTGACAGTTAGCAAATGTTATTAGCGCGGCTACATATCGGTTCACATCGTTTGCGCGCAAACAATGCATATTCTCGTATTTCAGTTATGAAAGAGTTACGAGCTTTTGTAATGTATGCAGTGACAGCAGTGTTTGCGTGATTTAAACCGTAGTGAGTGTCGATTACCGTATCGTAGTAATGATGTCACAGATGTTTATAAATAAAATCCATGCTTTTGTGTTAAGGTTTAACTGGGCGGTCACTTCTCCATACAAACGTGGTAGGGTGTTCATTACCTTATTTGAGATTTTAGGTCCATAATTAAGCATAATACCGATTGATCTCGTCATTATCTAGGCTTGTATGATGCCAAAATTTTTTTTTAAATTTTTTGATAATTAAGTTGAAAGTTATGAGCCCTGAAAACTTTATATGAAAATGTTTCGAAGATCGTAACTCCCAAATTAATTATCTTATTAAAAAAATGTAAACCCTACGACGTTTGTATGGAGAACTAACCGGCCAGTTCACCCACTTCGTCAATAGTGATTAGAGTGTGTGTGTATGCTCTAATGTGAGTGCCCCCCCCCCTTCCCCCCTGCAGGTGGGGAGTGGGCGTGGTGCTGTACGAGATGGCGTGCGGCAGGCTGCCCTTCTACAACCGCGACCACGAGGTGCTCTTCTCTCTCATCGTCAACGAAGAGGTCAGCACATAAATACTTATACAAAATAAGCCGATTCTCGCACTATACAATAGACATGATTTCATTAGGTACTGACGATCGGTGCTTCCCCGATTTTTGGTTTTACCTAACCACATGTATCCTCCAGCACACTTGGCCTCCTATACTATTGTGTTATTATTATTGCATACTGTTGGGATCTTTATAGTTCGGCCGTTCAGAGAATACGTTCCTGACACCTATCAGCAGTGTTGCCAGATCTACGAGTAAAAAATTATCCGAGATGGAAAGCAAAATTATCGTGTTTTTATCGCAAGTCCAAATTTACTTTATAACTTATTTAACCGAGTCTAATAAGACAATGTATATCATTATACGGTATGTTAGGCGCTCACCTAATTTTCTGGAAACTACACGCAGGTTATTTCTGTTCTTATACGATTTTTTTTTGTATAGGTACCTATATACAAGAAAATAATATTTTTTGATTGAATGTATCTTATAAATAATTTTAATCAAAATGTAGTTTCTTCCTCAGAATTAGAACTCAATGATTAAATTTCTGTGGATGATGCAAAAATGAGCATTGGTGAACATTCAAGCAATCTCTGTTTGGTATAAAGTTAATTCAGCAGGTGTTTGAACTACCACTGTCACAGCTTTCTACAGCCTTATTAACCAAAACAATGCCATTTACAGAAATGAGTATGTGACGGTGTCGATTTTTTTTAAACTGTATATTGGAAAAAAAACATTTCACATTCCACGTTCGACTAGAGTCTGGACTGCTATAAATTACAGAAAAATATTACAAAAAGTGTCGTTTCCTTACAGAGATCTGAATTCATAACAAAATTATCGTTTATTTGTAAAAAATATTGTAGAAGTTTGATAAAATATCGTGCGATACGTGCTTATTATATTTTATCGCATGATACCCAAATATATCGTGGATCTAGGATAATGATCGCATGTCTGGCAACACTGCCTATAAGTTAGTCACGACTAGTGATGGGCGCAACATAACACTGAGTTCGTTACCGTTCCTCCAAAATGAACCGCCGCATTATGTTTAAGATTATTTTCGTTTTAAATTGGCGGAATCATTTAAAATTTATATTTTAGTTATTTAAGTGGAAACCAAAAAAAGGTAATATTAATATAATAAAATTGTTGGCATATTTATTCTTTGTTACAAAGTTACAATCTGTATTTCTATGCAATAAAGTACATTGAATTGAATGTGCGTACAGAATATTAATCAGACTCCGATTCGCTTGTGTCTTGTGAACGACGCGGACGACTGAAAATATTTTATACTTCGGCCGAACAAATAGTTCCTAACAAATAATTCTTAGATAAATTTAGTTCTCTACAGTCAACCAGTCCACTGGTGTACAAATATGGAAATCAGAATACATATATGAATATTCATTTCGTTCATCTATATATACAATGCATTAAATAAAACGTCAAGTAAATAATATCATAGAGTTTGAATAAATAAACGTCATTATCTTAAACCTACAAAGCATTTCTGTATGCATAGAAGCGACACGAACCTTTCTTCGAAAACTCGTCAATAGTATAAAAACTTTCCTCAACTAACCACTTTTTTACACTTCACCTGTTAAAAGGAAGATCGACTATGTGACTTGGTAATGATTTATAGATAAGAGGTGCACAGTTTATCTTGTTTGTGTGCTGGCATATTTAGACGTGTACATGTAGTTGTCCTGTGGTTAGTATCATCCGTAGGTTCGAAAAGTGACATGTTACTCCTATTAAATTTGGCCATCTCATATATGTAAATGCAAGGAAATGTAAGCAGTTTCTTTGCTTTAAAAACTGGTTTACATAATTCAGTCCACTGCATTCCATACATAGCTCGAACAAATTACTTATATAATTATATTACAATAGCACATATATTTTTGTGCTATAAAACTCTGAAAATATCGGTAGCATTTCCCCACATTATTATACCGTAGCGGATTGCTGAACATACATATGCGTGCGGCATCTATTCTCACTCTAGGTGAACTCTCTGCAGCATTTATGACAACGTGACCAGTATATTTAAATGGGGTTCAGGATTGACTCTTACAAGTTAATAACTTTAGGGTCTTTCCTAAAATTATAAACGCATGCTTCCTATTTTTGATGCGCTCGTAGCGTAGCTTGCTTGTGTAAAGAACGAACAGCCCTTCGACTCATATGTTTCCAGCCTGATGGTCGGCTCAAGAATGCGCCGCCCTTCACTTCGTGTCAACAGTCAACACTCGTTTTAGCGGGACATCACACAGCCAATCACAGAGTGTGTCGTATGTTTAATCCCGTCAAAATGGTGGCGCCACTATCGGATCGGTGTTGCCATTACCACATCCGCTAACTGACTAGTATTAAATATTTATTGCTGTCCAATAATACCATAATACCGAATGAAAACATAACACTTGTTAGTTGCTAACCGATGAATTACGTTAAAAAACGTTCGCTGCGGTTATGACTTGGACGGCATTACTACTGAGCGTGCCCGTGCTTCGGAGGGCACGGTAGCGTGTAGTGTCGGTCGTGATATCGATAGGCAGTTGAAATGGTTATACGTTTCATTAATAGGAGTAATTTGCAACTTGGCAGAAATTAAATTATATAAGGTGTGGTGAAATCACATAATTAACGAAGCTGAGCTGGACCTAAAACAATTAAAATAAATTAAACATTACACACAAGAATAAATTAATATAACATGAATAAATTAATAATTAAAAACAGTACAATATGTTAAAGTATCAAACAATGTTCTATACTTAACTTCACATTGAACGTGCACCGGCGCCGACGCTGTGTGAACGCGCAAGCATACCGGAGAACAATAGCCGCGAGGGTCACCGGCCGCCTGTGCCCCGCCCCTCGCCCCACCCCTTGCCCCGCCCCTCGCCCGTCTCTCGTCTCGTCGCCTCTCTGCATAGCTACCTGACGCGAAGTTTCTCCGCCTTTGTTCACATACCACTTGTTATTTGTATCGTTCATAATATAGACTTTGAAAGTTTTATAGTGACCGCACCACACGGAATATAATACGTAATTAAATTGCCAATATTAACAACGTAAATGGATTATCACCCAACAAAGCCAAATGAGGCAGGCTTTGTTTATTGTTGGACGTCTTCTGGTCGTTAATGATAATGACTAAGAATTGATTGACATCAAAAAATGGTTTAACATAATATGTAACGATATATGCGATGTAACGAAGTGTCGTAGAGCCTCACGTTGGGCGCCAATGTCCCGCGCGGAATGGTGCCCAACGTGGGGCGTCGGGTTTAAAATAATGTTACGTCCTAATAGTTAACACATTTCAGAAAAGTTATGTAATTTTTTTGTTAATTACAAAAAATTATGCGTGTAGATAAAATTTATATAAATAGTTATATTAATTTAAATTGTAAAACGCTCGTGATATTAATTGTCTTCTGTGTTAAAACGTATGTTGTAGTAAAATATGATTGTGTAGGTATGAGGAGATGAAGATTGGATGCATTGTGTAGATTGTGTGCAGGTTCGGTTCCCGCGCGCGCTGTCCAGCCCGTGCCGCGCGCTGCTGGCGGGGCTGCTGACGAAGGAGCCGGGCGCGCGGCTCGGCGCGGGGCCGGACGACGCCGCGGAGATCATGCACCATCCCTTCTTCGTCACCATCAACTGGGCGGACCTCGTCGCCAAGAGACTGCCGCCGCCATTCAAGCCACAGGTACGCTCACTCAACACTCCCGACACTACTATTGTTGTCTCCTCACACCACTATTTACACAGTTTACTATTCAGACTTACATTTTATGTTGAAGTCGCGGAAGTATTTTGGGCCCCTTTTGTTTTTACTTTATATAAACGACCTGCAAAATAATTTGAACCATTATTGTTTCCTATTCCTATATATTATGATGATACCACTCTCGTTGTAGAAAGTAAAACAAAAATACATTTAGTAGTGATATTCTGCATGACTTAGATGAAACTGTAAAATTGCTAGACAATAATCATCTTAAAATTGATGTAAACAAAGCCAAACTTATGCAATTTTGCACCTAACAGGCTACTCAGTTAGGTATAAATGTTTTTCTAAATTACTAAACTGGAAGAAGTAAACACCTGTGTTTTCTTAGGAATGACACTAGATTAATGGAAATGTTGGTTCTACTCTAAGATACGGATTGATTTTATGGGGATACTCGGTAGACATTGAAAGAGCTTTCAATGTCTACCGATAAAATGTATTCGGGCTCTATGCTCAGCACGACATAGATACACATGTCGGCCTTTATTTAAACAATTAAACATACTACCTCTTCCTTGTCTCTATATAGAAGAAATGAGCCTTTTTGTGAAACAAAACCCATATATTTTCGATGTAAAAGGTGATGTCCACCAATCAACTAGCTATCGGAAAATCGGGTATTGCCCATGTCTAGTATAGGATTCTTTAAAAACAATTCATATTGTATGGCAATAAAAATCTATAACAAAATCCCAATTGACTTAAAAAAATACTTTTAATAAATTTAAATTGCATAAATTGGCTATTGCTGAATTTCTTTTATTCCCTTGACGAGTTTTTAAAATCTTAAACGTATGTAAGTCATAAGTAATTTCCGTTCTGACGTCTAATGACATACATTTAACTAATAATATAATTTATGTTATAATATCATGTTGTTTATTGTGACGTAATAATTTTTTTTTTCTTCCTATGAAAGTTGTATGATGGTAACAAAAGTACATAGAAAGAGACCGCCTGGCGACCCGCGTAGCGACCGGCGCTCTGTGGCGACCGGAGCCCAGAGTGTGAAATTGGTTACCGACCATGGAGATACAGGCAACCAGGTATCCCGTGGAAACTATGCGACTGGAAGTAGTATAAAGCTACGGAAACCTCAACGTTTGGGTACATGGAACGTACGTGGTCTTTTGGAGGATGGAAAGCTTCATATTTTATAAGAAGAGTTGGAACGGTACCAGTTACTTATAACAGGATTAAGCGAAACTCACTGGAAAGGGAGTGGCCACTTTGACTCCGAGAAACACATCATCTACTTCTCCGGCAGTGACACGAGTAGCTTTTCTGGAGTGGCTATCGCAATCCCTAAGATGTGGAATCGTGCCGTATTGGGATATAATCCAGTAAATGAAAGGATAATAACTATTAAACTCAGCGCTTCACCGACCCCTGTAAACATTATCCAGGTTTATGCCCCCACGAATTACTGCTAAATCTGAACTTTTAGAAGATTTCTATAATGATCTTGAAACTGCTATAGCTAGAACAGCTAAAAGAGAGTTATTAATCATAATTGGGGACTTTAACTCGAAAGTGGGAAAAACTACCATGGATAATGGAATACGAAATATCGTTGGGCATTATGGTCTAGGTGTACGAAATCCAAGAGGAGAGCGCTTGATAGAATTTGCGGCGAATAACAACCTGACCATAATGAACACTAATTTTGATCATCACGCGAGACGACTTTATACTTGGACATCCCCGGATGGCAAATATCGTAACCAAATCGACTACATTTTAATTCGATCTAGATGGAGAAGTTCGATTACTAACACGCGTACTATGCCTGGAGCTGATTGTCATTCTGATCACCAACTGCTAGTTGCCGAATTGCGGTTAAAGCTAAAAAGAACTAGGCAGATAAAAACTAACAGGAGAATAGAGGTCACCGATACAAAGGTATTTCAAGAATCGGTCAACATCAAACATTCTTCCTGGAGAGTACATATTGAAGACAAAGATACAGACTCTTTATGGCAATTGGCAAAAAGCTACATCAAGGACGCTATAGTAGTAGCACAACCAAGACGACGCTTACCAAAACGACAACATTGGATGACTATAGGCACTTGGAAACTAGTCGAAAAAAGACGAAATCTCAAATCCTCGGGCGCAAACATTGCACAAATTAATGCCAAGAATGCGATTGTACAAGCTGCTTGTAGAAAAGATCGGAATAACTACCTAGGATTGATATGTGAAGAACTTGAGCGACATTCCGATAATTTCTAAGCCAAAGATCTTCATGACAAGGTACGATATTTAACACGCCAATTTAAACCAAAAATATGGGCAATAGAAAACTCCGTGGGTGTAACGGTGGCTGAGATCAGGGATATAGTGGATGTTTGGAAGGATTACTGTAAATCTCTTTTTGCTAGTAATAGTACTACACCAAGCTCCACGATATGTACTCTAGACAGTTTCAATGAACATGAACCGAGCATTTTGCGTGATGAAGTGAGATCAGCGGTTAAACATCTAAAATGCAATAAAGCCGTCGGAATTGATGACATACCAATAGAAGTACTCAAGGCAATGGGTGAGACAGGAATTGATGTCTTATATGTCATTTGTTGCAAAATATGGGAAACCGGAGTGTGGCCGAAATATTGGACCCACTCGGTATTTCCCAAGTAACACAAAACAACATTATAAGAAGCGTACAACAGCATGGACTTACGTGCAAAGCAGTATATGAGCAGCATATGTAGCACTATATCAGCCGTATAAAAGTTTATAAGTATCTTATAAGCGCAATTTGGGCCCCAAATAATACGGCTTTGAGCATTATTAAATATTATTAGTGCTCCTAACCAGCGCTTATAATGTTATTGAAGACAGACATTAGTAAAGTTGTTAGATAACATATTCTAATGTAAAAAGCATTTTGTTAAAAGTTAGTACAGCTTTTAAACAGCTTTTTGAATTACAATGCCAAAGTTACGTTTTATTCTAAGGCTGAACGTTTTATTTTCTATGTATAAAAGTATTTGAAAAAACTTATCGAAACTTATGTCCGATTTGATTATTTTGATAAATGTATTGCAGTGCATGGTGTTGTGTGCGGAGATGTTTTAATGTGTCTTCATTGAAAATGATTTATCATAAGGTAATTATTAATTTTATTTTCTTTTGAATGCTAATGAGCTGGGGGTATTAGTCTTATGTGAAAATATATATATGTTTGTGGTTTATAATTCACGCGCCCTCACAGAAATGCATTTTTAATAAAAATCGGGACAAATTTAGAATCGACATATGACACCTTTTGTCATTTTTTTAACGATTTGATTAATTTTAACTGATAAAATTGCTTCTATCAGTACTTCGCTTATAAGAAAAACATAATAAGTAGTATTTCATTCATGTGGGTGTTATAATTTTATTTTTTATATTAGAGAAAACAGAAAGCAAATGGCGTCAGATAATATTAATGTTTTAAACTTTCAACTAGTATATTTTAATGTTGTCAGTCTTATTGTAGTAAAAAAAACGCTTAAGTCATTCAACCTACTTATAAAGTATCTAAGTGATATCTTTAGCATTATTGTAACACTTTTTAGGCATGTTATAATGTTCATTACCCTTGAACGTCAAAAAAATGGATTGCTATAGTGTTAATCAGGGTACCGAAATAATAATTTAGAATCCCTTAATCATATGGTACCCTACTCCACGTCTTTCATATTTTATGTGTCTCCAGTTAGGTAATTTGACAAATGTAAGAATAAAATCACTATCACAATAAATGAGTTGGGAATCCCCTGAATCATGTGCCCGAATAGAACGAACGGGACGTGCGACCTCATGATAGGTGGGTGGGAGTGAGAAGGATAGTATTAGCGAAATGAGCGGTTGCGCTGCGCAGTCTTGATTTCATTCATTACTATTTGTATTAGTACTTGATTCCTGTCCCTGTGACAACGCGCGCTCATTCGCTAAATCTTGTGTATTTTTAAATTAATTTAAACACCGGCGTGATCGCGATAATTTAAATTTAAAAAATAAATGTATCAAACCGCTCTGTCTTTGTTTTCAGATAATCCATTCACAACCAAATTCATCCGTAGTAACACAACTTCAGCAGCAGCCAATAGCAGAAAATACTATTTGGCTTTTAGGAGACCCAAATGAAATAGCAGTAAATTCGGAGCCAGTCATTACACCTCAGCCTGACACACACAAACTGGATACAATTATAGAAAACCAAAACAAAATCATGGATATGTAAAATAAATTTTCCTACAGATTGAGCAATTTCATAATTGAAATAGAAACAACAATTGAAAAAGCCATTACAAGGACAATAAGCCGCGTTGTCAATTTAGGGGATGCCAAAAATGCAACCGAGAATTCTTCTTTAAAGCTAAAAACAATTGACAGCATTAATGATTTAGAGAACTTATAATTACTTTTATTAGACCCAGTAGAAAGAAAGAAACAGATGAAAATTTACTCCGTCGTATGCACAACTGCAGAGGGACATGGGATATAAATTGATAAACCTATTATTCACAAGAGAATTTTTATTCTGATAACACTTTTGCAAAATAATTTTCAGTTTCAAATCTAAAATGTACTACGGAACCACTTGATGGAACTTCTTGACTAGTGCTTGGCTCATACACAACTACCGATTGTTCTGTATTTTGTGTATCATTGTTTGGAACACGTTTTTCATTACTTAAACCAGATATAAAGTTTGAATATTCCGTTTTCATCTTTCTCTTTACTCCACCTGTTCTCTTAGTCTTTTTCCACAGTTTATTCATGACAACAACGTTACACGTGCGACATAAATTTACCAATGAGTATACTAACGCACAAATGAAAATAATCATACCACTCATGATTTTATAGCCAAATTATGACCTATAGTCATAAAATTACATTTTTATTTATCTAAATAGTGCTGAAAGCTTTAAAGTAACAATAATGAAAGAAGATAACAGAGCTAAAACTTTATTAAATGTTTAGCTAATGCTTAGCAGTAAATAAGCATAAGAAAAGATCATAAAAATGCGTTTAATCTTAAAAATGTGTTAATATATTTAAGTTCACTATAGTATATTGCGACAACGTTTATTTAATGTATTAGGTTTTCTTATGTACTAATATAAGGTCTTAACCTTCTCGTCAGTGTAAAAGCTGTTTAAGGTGTTGTATATTAAAAGTAATTAATGTTTCAGTATGATTATAAGCCACATAACTTTATTTTTTCGACCATACAATGGCTTCGTGCATTATTTATTTTACCACATTCTCCTCAAAAGCATTTAAACTAAGTCAAAACTGTTTTAAAGTGATAGTCTGATTTTAAAACGTAAATCAGTCTTTACTTCAGTGAATATACAGATTACGTGTTACTTGGGTTATACCGCTTCACAAAAAGGGATCGACTAAGAAATGCAACAATTACAGGCTGATATCCCTTATTTCCCATGCAAGTAAAGTTATGCTTCATATTTTATGCACTCGTCTCCAGGCATACTTATCATGGCAAATTGCATCGGAGCAGGCTGGTTTCGTAAAGGGAAGAGGCACACGAGAACAAATACTCATCCTAAGACAGATCATAAAGAAGGCCAGAAAATTTAACACCCCAGTTCTAATTTGTTTTGTGGATTTTCGCAAGGCATTTGACACAGTTGTGCCTGAAGGGCTGTGGAAAATCTTATTGGAAATGGGAGTTCCACATCATCTGACATACCTTATTAAGCGACTCTATGATGAAGAAATAGCAGCTGTTCGATTAGATGATGTGCTTTCTGACGAATTCCACACTGAATCAGGTGTTCGGCAAGGGTGCATTCTGTCACCATTGCTGTTCAATACATATACGGAGTATATAATGCGAATTGTTCTTGAAGGATGAAATAAAGGAATCTCAATTGGTGGCCGGCTGATAAATAACCTCCGCTACGCTGACGATACCACTCTTCTCGCTCAAACTAAAGAAGATATGGAAGATCTCCTGGCTCGCCTAGAAACAATCAACCTACAATACGGTCTTGTAATTAACCGAGACAAGACTAAAATGATGATAGTTGTTTTAACAACAGACCGGACCTACTGAGTATATCAAATTGCAAAGTCGTACAGAGCTTCACATACCTCGGCTCTACTATATCAAATGAGGGAAGTTGCGAGGACGAGATTAGAAGACGGTGCGCGATTACAAGATCTGCTGTAGAGAAGTTGGAAAAAGTTTGGAAAGATAAAAGGATTACTAAAAATACAAAAGTGCGACTGATGAACTGTCTTGTCTTTCCAATCTTCCTCTACGGTACTGAAACCTGGTCCTTAAGACTACTGGACCGCCGAAAAATCGACGCTCTGGAGATGTGGTGTTGGAGGCGCCTATTGAGGATCCCGTGGACTGCCTTCCGGACAAACGTGTCTATCCTTAATGAACTTAAAATCAAGACTAGGCTATCGTCGATTGTTCAATTACGAATTTTGAAGTTCTTCGGGCACATCTCCAGGAATGAAGACTCGATGGAACGATTAGTGGTCCAGGGTCAGGTAGCAGGAAAGAGAGCTAGAGGTAGATCTCCCACTCGCTGGACTGATTTGATCAAAACGGCTACACAATCATCCATATCTGAGTGCACGCGCAACGCTACCAACCGGAAAAAATAGAGAAGCATTGCCAGATCAGTGATTACCAACAAGAAGACTGATGACGTTGAAGACCCACCATGTACCACCATTTTATCAACCACGCCCACTCTGTCAAGAGTGCCCGACTGAGAAGAAGAAGAATAATTTTTGACATTGTAGTATTCTTATCGACCTATTTATGTTAAGATATAAATTTCTAATTTTAAGCACAATCGACCATTGTGGATATCTAAAATATAATGGCTTCTCTGTGTGACTAGTTCATCGACTAAAAAAGCATACGGATATACTACAATTCGGCTTATTTTCACGGAAAATTATTTTACATTGAGCTCTGGTTCTCTTAAAATAGAACTAACTCCTAATTAGCCTCAATAACTAATATGTCAAAATATATGCTTTAAATGTTTTCTTAAAATATTTTACAGTTACTGTTTTATAAAATATGGACTTCGCGAGAGTGGTTCGTGCATTCTGAACGACTTTCGAAATAAGATCTAAAACTAGAATAAGTAACCGAGAGATGATTGAACACACGTTACATAAAACTTGGTGGAGGAACACATGAGATAAGTGAGTACATGTGTATGTTTGTTTGCGTGCAGGTGGACTCGGAAACAGACACGCGGTACTTCGACTCGGAGTTCACCGGCGAGAGCGTGGAGCTGACTCCGCCCGAGGCGGACTCCGCGCTCGGACGGATACAGGAGGAGCACTTCCCGCAGTTCTCATACCAGGTACCGCTCCACTACATACCACTCCACTCCACTCCACACCACATCACTCCACACCACACCACCGGCGAGAGCGTGGAGCTGACTCCGCCCGAGGCGGACTCCGCGCTCGGACGGATACAGGAGGAGCACTTCCCGCAGTTCTCATACCAGGTACCGCTCCACTACATACCACTCCACTCCACTCCACACCACATCACTCCACACCACACCACCGGCGAGAGCGTGGAGCTGACTCCGCCCGAGGCGGACTCCGCGCTCGGACGGATACAGGAGGAGCACTTCCCGCAGTTCTCATACCAGGTACCGCTCCACTACATACCACTCCACTCCACACCACATCACTCCACACCACACCACCGGCGAGAGCGTGGAGCTGACTCCGCCCGAGGCGGACTCCGCGCTCGGACGGATACAGGAGGAGCACTTCCCGCAGTTCTCATACCAGGTACCGCTCCACTACATACCACTCCACTCCACTCCACACCACATCACTCCACACCACACCACCGGCGAGAGCGTGGAGCTGACTCCGCCCGAGGCGGACTCCGCGCTCGGACGGATACAGGAGGAGCACTTCCCGCAGTTCTCATACCAGGTACCGCTCCACTACATACCACTCCACTCCACTCCACACCACATCACTCCACACCACACCACCGGCGAGAGCGTGGAGCTGACTCCGCCCGAGGCGGACTCCGCGCTCGGACGGATACAGGAGGAGCACTTCCCGCAGTTCTCATACCAGGTACCGCTCCACTACATACCACTCCACTCCACTCCACACCACATCACTCCACACCACACCACCGGCGAGAGCGTGGAGCTGACTCCGCCCGAGGCGGACTCCGCGCTCGGACGGATACAGGAGGAGCACTTCCCGCAGTTCTCATACCAGGTACCGCTCCACTACATACCACTCCACTCCACTCCACACCACATCACTCCACACCACACCACCGGCGAGAGCGTGGAGCTGACTCCGCCCGAGGCGGACTCCGCGCTCGGACGGATACAGGAGGAGCACTTCCCGCAGTTCTCATACCAGGTACCGCTCCACTACATACCACTCCACTCCACTCCACACCACATCACTCCACACCACACCACCGGCGAGAGCGTGGAGCTGACTCCGCCCGAGGCGGACTCCGCGCTCGGACGGATACAGGAGGAGCACTTCCCGCAGTTCTCATACCAGGTACCGCTCCACTACATACCACTCCACTCCACTCCACACCACATCACTCCACACCACACCACCGGCGAGAGCGTGGAGCTGACTCCGCCCGAGGCGGACTCCGCGCTCGGACGGATACAGGAGGAGCACTTCCCGCAGTTCTCATACCAGGTACCGCTCCACTACATACCACTCCACTCTACTCCACACCACATCACTCCACACCACACCACCGGCGAGAGCGTGGAGCTGACTCCGCCCGAGGCGGACTCCGCGCTCGGACGGATACAGGAGGAGCACTTCCCGCAGTTCTCATACCAGGTACCGCTCCACTACATACCACTCCACTCCACTCCACACCACATCACTCCACACCACACCACCGGCGAGAGCGTGGAGCTGACTCCGCCCGAGGCGGACTCCGCGCTCGGACGGATACAGGAGGAGCACTTCCCGCAGTTCTCATACCAGGTACCGCTCCACTACATATCACTCCACTCCACTCCACTCCACACCACATCACTCCACACCACACCACCGGCGAGAGCGTGGAGCTGACTCCGCCCGAGGCGGACTCCGCGCTCGGACGGATACAGGAGGAGCACTTCCCGCAGTTCTCATACCAGGTACCGCTCCACTACATACCACTCCACTCCACTCCATTCGACACCACATCACTCCACACCACACCACCGGCGAGAGCGTGGAGCTGACTCCGCCCGAGGCGGACTCCGCGCTCGGACAGATACAGGAGGAGCACTTCCCGCAGTTCTCATACCAGGTACCGCTCCACTACATATCACTCCACTCCACTCCACACCACATCACTCCACACCACACCACCGGCGAGAGCGTGGAGCTGACTCCGCCCGAGGCGGACTCCGCGCTCGGACGGATACAGGAGGAGCACTTCCCGCAGTTCTCATACCAGGTACCGCTCCACTACATACCACTCCACTCCACTCCATTCGACACCACATCACTCCACACCACACCACCGGCGAGAGCGTGGAGCTGACTCCGCCCGAGGCGGACTCCGCGCTCGGACAGATACAGGAGGAGCACTTCCCGCAGTTCTCATACCAGGTACCGCTCCACTACATACTTAACTCCACTCCACTCCACTCCACACCACACCACCGACGAGAGCGTGTAGCTGCGCCACACTCTTATTTATCGCTTACAGTACAGGTGTGCTATATTTTGCTAGCGTTTTATTGTTGTCGGTACACACTTATGAGTGCGCACGCACACTACGATGAATATACTAATCACGACACAGCGTAACGGCAAACTTGAAAGATTTATAATTCTTTTAAGTTGTTCAGTGTTGGTATTTTATTTTAATATTAGTATATGATAGATAACATAACTTTTTTATAATAGGTAGTTAGTATAAATAAAATGCGCCATAAAAATATATATATATCACTTTATTAAAAATTAAGTAATTTGAATCATCATTATTCAATTAATTCACTATTAGTAGTACTACTTATTGTAAGTAATGTAAATAATACATATGTTTATTTTCATCACCCTTGCTCGTAAAGTGAACTTTACTATATCGTTCTTAGGGCCATAAACCGAACTATAACACCCTCGTGCATAGTAATATACTATACACTAGTGTGTAATACAATTATCCCTACAAAGTTAAATTAGTACCTAACTGCAAATTATATGCGAGTAAACAGAGCATTTTCAATTTAACTGGGTAATACAGATTTGTAACAACAAAGAGGCTTAAGGCATAAGTATATGTCTCTGTATAGGGGCTACCACAATACATTTGCCGCGCGCGAAAAAAAAACTAGCGCGTTATTTTCCATAATTTTCGTATTTTGTTTGTATCGCATCAGTGCAATATATTTTTTTCCTCGCAAAGGTGTTGAAAAAGTGCGTATGAAACTCGTGAGCAACTTGCTCATTATATACTCGGCTGATATACGCACCACAGCCTCGTGTATAATGAGCAACTTAGCTCACTTGTCTCATAATATACTATTGTAACACATTTGCTCGTAAAGGGTCTTTTATGTCACCAATTTCAATATCTTAATTTATCTCACAATGCACTTGTGCGTTATTGTAATGTAAAACGCACGGTTCATCAAGATGCTCCGTCTAAAACAAACGGTACTTTTTAAATCTTAGCAAAGAGATTTTACCACAGAAAAGTGGTCAACATTTTATGAATAAAATTAACTTTGGGAGATAAAATATAATAAATACACTTTTAATTCTTTAATTTAACTAATTTTGACCTTAAATTACAACCATTTGTAACAAAGCACAAAAATATTAATATGATTTATTCGTGTAAGAAAGTCCGAGTTTTATTTATTTCCTCACAATTATGTTACAAAACGTCGTAACTCGTATGACGCGTCTTCGTGGGTGGCACTATCTACATATAGACTAAGAATAAGAATAATTTATTTGCTCAAAACACGAGTATACATACATAATATGACTAACACATGTGCATGTTAAAAACAGGTAGTAAGAGAAAGATTAGTGTGCTTCGATCGTGTTTTGCCCTAAGGCGTGCAAATTTATGGAGCGGTGGCATGCCAAAATAATTAAACATTAAGTAGTACATCAGAATAGTAGTTAAAATATTAAATAATGTCAAAAAAAGGAAATGTCAATTAGGTATGTTAATTACAAATTACAATGGCATTAAAATATATCAAAAAAATTTAAGTCTGTTTGCTTGTGTGCTAAATCTCTTTTCATTAGAGACAACATTAGCAAGTCTAAAAATAAAATAAAAACCATTTGGAAAACTATAAATATTTAGATTGGTAAAAATAAACCTAGAGATTCAACATAATATGTCTTAACTATTAATAAAAATCAAATCTCTGATCCAATACAAGTGGCGAATATATTTGAATTTTTTTTTTCCAACTTACCCCTAGAAGTCACTAAATCATTGGATTCTTGTCCCAATGAAGCAGAAACCCTGTAAAAACATCATTTTCCCTGCAAAACACCGGACTTTTCTTTCAGATACACGACAAACTTTGAAATTATAAAGACATTCAAAAGTTTATACATAAAGAGTACTGAAGACTTGCGGGGTATGTCATATAAAGTGGTAGAGTCTATAATTTGCATTATTGCACCATACTTAGTAACAATATTCAATCGTTGTGTCGATAGAGGAAATTTCCCCGACTTAATGAAACTAAGTAAAATCACTCCAATTTGTAGTCGGGAGCTGCATCTGACCCTTGCAATTATAGACCTCCCGCACATGACTATAATATTTTTTTCTCTCGTAAATTTGTAATTTTGTAATGTAATTCGCTTAGCAGACGTTATTGCAAACTTAACAATATTAAAATTATAAGGTTGCGACATCATTTACAAGTTTAAAACCAATTGCAAAATTGGTCTTGTTTGTAGTACCTACAACGCAAGTTGAACTATAGGTGTCGCTCCATCCCGATACGATGGTTCAAGAACGAGAGCAAGAATTACAGTTATGAGTCATTGTGTCATGTTAGCTCAATTGGTTAGAGCATACCCCGGCTAAATGGGTGGATGGACGCGGGTTCGAATCCCGCGCATGACTATAATTTTGCTCTCGTAAATTTTTAATTTTAGACCTATTTCCATCTTACCTGTTCTGAGTAAAGTATTCGAAAAAAATTATACTCAGACAACTTTTATCTCATTTTAATGACCGTAATATATTGAATGAGAATCAGTTTGGTTTCACTAAGAGCAGATCCACAACAGATGCAGGTGTTCAATTGATGTCACATATACTTGAAGCCTGGGAGAGTTCACATGATGCTATTGGCGTATTTTGTGATATTTCCAAGGCATTCGACTGTGTATAACACTGCACTCTTATTCTTAAGTTTTCACACTATGGCATTCGTGGAAAAGCTTTGAATCTAATAGAGTCATATCTGTCAGACAGGCTACAGATGGTTGGAATAAATGGCAATACTTCTTCCGGGTCTTTGGTAAAAATAGGTGTACCGCAGGGTTCAATTTTTGGACCTTTTCTGTTCCTAGCGTATATTAATGCCTTGAATGGTCAAAAATTTTTGCGATATTGTTTTATTCGCAGATGATACCTCTCTGATTAATTTAATTGAAAAAATCATTCGCGCTACATGCAAGATAAAGAGTTGTACTAACCAAACCATAAATAATATATTGTATCACATTCTTACAATCACGAAGCAACATTGTCCGAAATGAGTCAAATACGAGAACGGCCTCTTAAGCAATTCATATATTTTCATTAGATCCTCGTTCATACGTTTTAAATTTATGTAATCTAATGCTAATGTGTCTATATCTCTTGATGAGCGCTTACATACAAGTTCTGACTCTAAGGATTCTAATTTGTCTCTCATACTTTTATCACATAAACTTCCGTCTGAGATATCTGGAAGAGTATTGGTTGGGCTGTTCTGCGTTCCTGACAAATGGAGCACATCGTCAGTTTGATTCATCGAATCAGACACAGTGCGTCTACGACGGAATGTGACAAAGTTGTCTAGGAAACTCATTTTGTTGTATAGAATATATATTAGAATACAAAATTGTCAAAAGCTTAGTGAGATTTGAACCCACGACTATTGCGTGAAAGGCGGCACGTCATCTACTTGTGCCACGGCGCCTTATCAACTGGTTTCGAAAAGCGCTAACTATTTACAACTTAAGTGTACTAAAGTACTTATTTAAAAATGACTCACGCATAGTCATTTTTAGAATGAGGTGTAACGATATTTTATAATGTAAACAATCACGTTTTGTTAAGTTAAAGTATCTTTTCTTGTGTTTTTACTCACAGATACATGTGTCCCATATTTGCAGTGCTTTGATCACTTTACTCAAACTGTTTCATCACTATAACATGCATGATTTTCAATTTATTAAGATTCCCGTGTTCCAAAGATGTTTTTGTCAATATTACCCTTTACACTGAGTAAGTATTGTTACAAACACTGTAATTGATGAACCACACTATATATTATTACCAGTAGGCATAGATTTAACTTGAAACTTGTTTAATAGAAATTTTGGGAAATAAAATTGCGCGGAGTAAATGTATACTAGACGGCAGCGCCATCTGCTCTTAGACTAAAAATATACTATTTTTAAGATTGTTCTACTGTATAAAATAATGGTGTGCAATAAAGAGTTATGTATAGTATAGTATTGTTTACCCGGGGATCACATCCCTGAACCCCGTGGGGTGCCGAAGTAGGGAGATGTCCCCCCGGTATGTAACATTCGGTAACGGCACCTGTAACGTTACAGGACTACGGCTCCTCGGCGCACTCCGCCCTCTCACATCTCTCGCATCACTCCGTCGCGCCGCACCACGGGCAGTAGGAGAAGGGGGAGGGGAGAGGGGGGGAAGCCCCCTCGAAGCGCCTCGGGGCATACACCGACTGCTCGCCCACTGCAGGTATCATTATGTCGTTACTACAGATCGTTCTGCATTTAAACATGTATCATTTGGAATTGAAGTCTGTAACCGCATTAACCATTTCTCTATGTTGCTATTGCTTATATGACAATGTACTCTGATGGACTCACTGTTACAATACATTATTAAATATAGCAGTATATCGTAAGTATCTTAGTGTTTTATAAGTACGACAAGTGCGCAAACAAATGGTAACGCGCATTATCAGTTAAAATGTATTCACTGTTGGGATGGTACGCTCACTTATACTATATTTGGGTTAATATTTTTTGAAGATAAGCACTGGTGTAACACTTATACGAAATAACCATCTGACGACTGCAAGACCCTTCATGTTAATTATACAAAAAAAACTGCAAAACACTATTCAGTAATAAACATAATAATTTATTGTAACTTGCAAATAACAACAAAAAAAATTTTGAAACTAGAAATGTGTTTTGTATGTGCGGCCATTCCAACCCTACATTTATACGTTACTTGTTCAAAATAAATGTAATATAAAGTATTAAAAATTTAATTTGTCACATCGCAAGTGATATATATATATATCTGATATATGTATCTGCCAGTGGAATATTCCTCCTGGGTTACACAAACTTCAGTAGTCTGTTTGAATTCGGCACGATGATGAATGTATATCTATCCAACATTATATGTAATTCGTGCGTTATTTTGTACTCAATAAGGTTTAAAGTCGGATTCTAAGATAGCTGTAACTAAGTAGGTTAGTTGACTATTTTGAAAATATTACATAGGAGTCTAAATTGTACACCTGATATTATTTAGTGAAACATATTGCACTGAAAATTGGCAAAAACGCAACGTGCTATATATAATAGAAAATAGTCAACTAACGTACGCTATAATGGTATCATTCTTGGTAGCACTTAGGATATTTATGAAATGTTGCAATTTATTTATTTGTGATGTTATCGTTTAGTACTTATAGTATTGCATATTATCTCGTAATACAATGTGAATGTCCGCCGGGCCGGGCCGGGCAGGGCCGGGCAGGGGCTACCTAGCGACGTCCGATATGGTTCTTTTCTAATATTTATATAAGTTTTCTATTTATATACAATGATATATTGTAATTATTATGTATTTACCTACATATAGATATACATTTATATTTGGACAAAAGATAGTGGTGATGGGCAGCCTGTAAGTATATATACCTACTGCTCTGTGGAGTGTACTGAACTGTCGTGACTGATGTGTGAGACTGATAAATGATTGTTGGAGTGCGCACTGACTACTGTACCTCCGGGGCACTCGAACTGCTCTTACCAATGGGCTAACATTTCTTCCTGCCGATGGTGGGTGGAGAATTTGTATCGATTTGTTCATATTCAAAAAAATGTTTATCGTGCTTATTTTGAAGTAATGGCGCATTATAGAGCTCACAATAGAAGTGGTTAAAATGCGATAGATTGTATTGTAAGCAAATATTTTACAAACATGGAATAAAGTAATTTTGAATACACTACCTAAAAATCATCACATTGTTAAATGTTTATCCTATAAATGTATTTGTATATCTTCAGTCTGTCCGTTATAAGCAGTCATCTAGTCCTGCGTGTCGATAATCCATGCCACCAGGTGACTTGTTACGATGGAGCAGATTGTAGTTAAGAAAATAACGCATGGATTCCCTTCTAGTATTTTCGAATTGATTTCGGAGGAAGGGAGACAGAGAATGTAGTTTTTTCTTGATCACATAAACAACAAATCAAATCTAGATTGCTACTTTTAAATTCGATTTTAAAACAAAACGCCTAAATAGTACATGACTGCTTTTAGATATACCGTAAACGTAATGTCTACTTTGCAGAATGATATACTTTGCTATGATAGGTGCGGACATGTGTCTGGTTGTATGTCCGCGCCCTCTGCCTGATCTGACCATACCGTGGTGTTGTTTGTAATGTATCATGTCGTCCGACGAATCATTGGTGACGTGAGAATAACGTGTGCGCCCTAGAACGGAACCACTCGAGCGGTGTTGCCTCAACTGTGAAGGGCTCGACACTCTATGGTAGATATGTTGTGGGCGCGTGCAAATGACGAAGCTCTGCGGGGTTTGTAACTCTCGTTGGACACTACAGACCTGTCCACTCACGAAGGCGCGCCCCTCCACAGTATACTATTGATGCGCATTTGTACGTGTAGGGCTCGTTTGTACGCTACGTACCTACTAGTGTGGGTGTCGATGCTAATGGTACATACATACATACAGAAAAAATATAAAGTATGATTGTTTGTGTAGGCAGTACTAATTACAACTACATTCAATAAATATGCGCCTGTCAGGTGTCCGAGCATATTCAGTTTGAAAACATTAATTGAATAATTACAGTTACTGAACTTTACACAAGTGACAGTAACAATGACAGTACTGTGTATGCAATTAATTTTCCTTGAGTTCCGCGAGTTTAGATGTGTTGTATTACTGTGTCGTGTGACAAGGATGGCATGACGATGTATGTCGCACCCTATTGCAGGGCTGGGGGGTGACAGTGGGGGGGGGGGAGAGCCCCCTGCCGCTCGATACTTGTATAGCTTCAGCATTATTTTTATTTATTTTAAGTTCGAAACGTGTGGATATTATATGTTAAGGCGTTATGTTTAAGTTGCATTTGGTGGATGCGTGATGTCATCGCCCCTCCTCCCTCTGCGCTCCCCGCTCCCCCCGCCCCGTGTAATATATTTCTGCCACAAAACTATTGAGAAATAGTTAATATGCCACTGCCATAGACAGGGGGGAGTGAACCCTTATATAACCTTTAGTTAAGAACTTTTATAAGACAGTGCTCGTACCTAACGTGGTGTGGTCCCGGCCTGACGCCGACCGCCGCCGTCGCTGTCGTTACATATACTGTTCTGGTTATCTTCTCGCGAGTGATCGTGCCGTCTGTGCATTATTACGAGCGGAATGATATGTTTGCTTGATACGATGTACGCTGATGTTATGCGAACATAAAACACTTCAAACTTCAAAATACCAAACACTGTTACTCTAATTACCAGAGTATATAAACAATAGTTATAAGTACATATTTAACGGGACTTAATCGCGATAAAACATGTATATTTTTATTTATTTAGCTCGACGCGACGTTTCGTCCGATCGAGTTAAAATATACATGTTTATCGCGATTAAGTCCCGTTGAATACTTATAACTATGTGTTCGAGTCGCGAAAGTCTTAAAGTTACTGTAAACAATAACGCAAAAATGATGCATGTCGACGGTTCCACTCGCGAGGGAGAAAACTCCGATACTCCTTATTTCTGTTGTAAATATCAGTCACTGTATGTGCGCTCGGATCGAGACATGGCCTTTTGTACGAATATGACACAAGATGGTGGCAAAGCTAATCGATCCGTACAGACTTGTTTATGATTACTGAAAGTGTAATGGCCATGTGTGTATCAGGCATAAGAGATAATATCGATAAGTGCAGTGCGCCGGACCTCGGTCCCTTCGCTTAGTTCCTAATCTATATGTTGTAGCGAACACATTGATGTTTAGATTCTTTTGATGTATAATCTATTTAGAAAATAATTTCTATTTAATAGAATTGTTTTAATATATAACATATCGTTCCATGCAGTATAAATGAACAGTGCACTCGGTAAACAGCTCTGTACCGCTCTGCTGCATGAGATGTGCTCTATGTTCTGTTCACGCTCAGCTCGAAGGGAGCTCACCTTCATTTCGTATTCATATGTAATAATGTAGGACGTGTATCCGGATTGTTCATTTTTATAATAAACTAGTTTTGTAATAGAATTATGTAATGTTATTTGCGGCACATTAGATATAGGTACCGCAAAACGGAGGTCCGGCGCCTACGTCGCAGCCACCCCTCCCCCCCTCCTCCCCTGCCGGTCGACACTCCTGTCGCCGCGAGACGGGGAAGGATGTGGAAGGAGTGACTCCGACTGATCTATACCTTAGGAATAAACGATAACAATACGGCTTTATATGAAACTACCTGTAAACGCGTTTCCATTGTACATTGACAACGGTAGTCAGCAGTGTAGTTCTTCATAACCGAATGTTAAATATAGGAATTTCAAAACTCAAGTACGAATGGTAACTGTGTTGTATAGTGTTTGCAGTTACTGTAACTATTTTGGGGTCATAAATAATGTTAATTGGAATGGTGGTACGAGCGAAGCGATGTGTCTGTGGCAGGTGGAGCGTTGTGTGAGTGTACCCGCTAGTCTGATATTGATACTTTTTGGTAGGAAGGTAACTTATACTCGTATATGGTAAGCGAGTTCGTGTATGAGCTATAGCGGTTTAGTTAGTGGAGATATTTAATGTCTTAAAAGAAGGAAAATAGGTCGAGGTTCACGTTAAAGTACTCTATTTGTACATTTCAAAATAATTTTCGTAAATTTTTAACCTTTCTTAATATTTGTTTATCGAGTCACTTCACGTGGAACAAGTATGTAGAGTTTTGAAGTTCCTGCGCAGACAACATGTCCGCCCGTGAGGTTGGCGGATCGCATGGAAGGGTTCATCGTTGACAGTTTGATGAATGAGTTTCGTTTCGTGTTATCGGTTGTTCCTGCAGGTAGCCGCATTGTCATGTAACGTTAACTAATCAACCCGTAGCTATCTATCTAACGAGCGCGCGCCGCCCGCCCCTGCGCGGCAACACACTACTGCTAATGCATTTATAGTTACAATTAACTAATCATTTTTCTGGTTCTACTGTTATGATTCAGATACTTCTCTTGTATTACGTAATGTAAGCCATATTTGACACAAAAATCAAAGGCTTCAATTATAAAACGGACTTGCGTAACTAGACTAATGAAGGAGAAGTGATGTTAGATGGAATTTTTCACTGAATATTTTCTTAAATCCAAATTTGTGTGCTTTCATTAAGCTCTGGGTACGAAGGGAGACATACAAGAAGCATTGCTTGGATATATGAATATCTAAGTAATGCTTCTTGTTCTAAGCAATGTTAATGTTCTGAAATTGGGACTTTATGATATTCTCATGATTGTTTTTTCAACAAATACTGTGTAGAGAGTTTGTGTAAAGTACAGCATCGCTACGTCCCGCAGTGGGGCCCGGCCGCCGGCCGGTAGGCGCGCGGCGACGCACTCTCGACGCTATGTATTTCCTTTTGTATATATTAAAACCTAGGATTAAAGAAATGTCGTGTTTTATTTCATACCACTACTTACCCATTGTTATAAATCATCTCATGGACTAACCTAACCTAATACCTAGGTGGGGTCGGAACTATTCTACTGTACGTGTATATGATTGGTTACAGATATTCAGAATTGTTAACAGGACATGATTGTGATAAGTATAGAGTTGAGGTTTACAACTAGGCGGCCGTGAACGCGATGAGAGCGTTAACGTTGAACTCCCCTTTCACTTCTCCTCGCGTCGGAGGGGGAGCACTCCCTTATTTGAGGTTTAAGGTCCACAACTAATTATGACATTTAGTTATCTCTTCATTATGTAGGATTTTTTTTTACCGGCGGTATGCCTTTATTAAACAAAATACTATGAACTATATACAACACTACAGCTACTAATGTAGGATTGTATCGTTACACTTTTTTATTTAAATAATGGAAAGTTATAAGCCTCGAAACACTCGCGTGATATATTTTAACGTGGGCTCAGACCGAAATAAACGACTTAGAACATATTAAACATTGTCGATAGTGATATCGACTCATAGTAAGTTCACCCTCAAACACCTGTGTTCTTCATATATTAGATATAAATATGAGCGTAAGTTTTTATAATATGACTTAGGTATAAATCACGAATTCTCAAAATTAAT
Organism: Plagodis dolabraria; assembly: GCA_963854805.1. Taxonomy (NCBI): domain Eukaryota; kingdom Metazoa; phylum Arthropoda; class Insecta; order Lepidoptera; family Geometridae; genus Plagodis; species Plagodis dolabraria. The sequence goes on along the minus strand of OY978453.1, from coordinate 788,492 downwards.
TCGATAGAAGCGTAGCGTAGTTTATAATCATTTCGAATAACATTCGTTGTAATAAATACATCCTGTAGTTTATTTATGAACACCCTAGAGGCAAAGGTCAGCGCAGTTTTGCACGGTCGATATTCGTTTAATTAATTATTTGTGCATTTCATTTCTGTACTAGTATTGCGTCCGCGACGCGTTGAGGGGATCGGGCACACCACACACACACACACACACACACACACACACACACACACACACACATATATATATAAACTAAACACACGTTCCCTGCAGGCGCGAGCCGCCCGCGCCATGCGCCACTCTCCGCGCGCCGCCCCACACTCTACCAACTGCCAAAAAAATAAATAATAATTGTACTAATTTTTTCTTATAGTGTGTTAGTTCTAGTGCGTCTGTTCTGTTGTGTAATGTATCAACGTAAGCTTTATCGAAGAACGTAAGTAAGTTTGTACCTATGTGACTAAGTAAGTGATTGATTAGCTTACACTTTACGTGTTACTTACAATCGCAAAGAACGTCTGTAAGGACGCGTCGTAGGTACGAACGTCACACACTTGTTGCGTAAAGAGTATCCTTTAGTTATTTATTACTTCAGCACATCATAAACAATGTGCAGGTGTTACAAATTTACGAGCTAAAATTATTATAGTAATTTTCGGGATTCGAACCCGCGCCCATCCACCCCTATAGCCGGGGTATGCTCTGACCGACTGATCTAACATTCCAATGAGTCATAACTCTAATTTTTCCTATTGTTCTTTAACCATCGTACGGGGATGGAGCGACACCTATACTTCAACTTACGTTGTACTATAATCAAGAATTTCCAATAAGCTTTAAACTTGTTAATGATTACAATTATAACTCATTGCCATGGGTTTTCATTAGGTTGATAGACGCGGGTTCGAATCCTGCACATGACTATATTTTTTCCGCTCTTAAATTTGAGCAAAACGGATGCTCCCCACGAGGGCAACATTAATTAGATCAATGTTCGCATCCGTCAATAAATTATAGAACATACATGAATACCTTTATAAGTACCTATATGCCGATGTGTATATAAGAATTCAGGCACACATTTTTAAATAATCCTGCAATGAAAAAAAAATAGATTTATATACTTTCTTCAAAACGACTATTAACAATAGGTACTTACATACTAAAGTCTAAGGAAAAAAAAATGATATTTAATTTTATTGTGACTTACAGCAGTTGTCTCACCGGCAACGATGAACGAGTAACGAGTACCTAGAGCTAAAATTAGAAACGAGTTGGCGAGCCGCGAGGAGCGAGTGCGTAGTTCCGATAGTTGTGTAGCTCGGCTATAACTGCTATAAGCGAGTGAGGCGAGCGATTACCGCATCACTCGCTGTATTCTTTTCTGAAATAATTAATATTTTCTCTTCTGGTTGCTCTCTCGGCGTGTTCTAATCGCTTAGCGAGTTTCGCTGGGGGAGTGTTATCTTTCATAGCTCTCGTCGCTCAGCGAAACGAGTGCTCGCCGGCAGTGTGAACAGTCAGCGATCAACTGTTTGTATATGCATATCTTTTATATACACGGAATGTATATCTATTGTACGTTTCTTGTGCGAGAAAATAGTCGATAGTTACTCGTTTTCTCGTCGGCGGCGGTGGGACAAGTGCCTAAGTGAAACTGGCAATATTGATACCTATCCGATTTGCTCAATACACCATTTAAAAAAGAAGTCAAGATATGGGCTGTTCATAATAATTATTTATGCTACTGTTGTATATAAAGCTGGTTATATACAACAGTAGCATAAATATATATATAGACGGCGCGGGCTAGCGCGAGCCGGAGTCCGCCATATCACGCGCCGTCTAGCACGTGGGCGCGGGTCGCGGCGCGCGTCTGCCAATAGCCGTCCGCGCGATCCATCGTGCGTCGGTTTGTCGACACGGACAAAGGCGCGCGCGGCCTGCATCATCTCTGACGAGCCGAGCCTCCAGACAGTGCAGAGAGCCATGGTACCCATTTGGAGTTTATTTTTCCATTTGAAACACATATACTACGTTAATTAAATGATTATGGACTTTATTCAACCATATGAAAAGGAACCTTTTATATGAAATCATAAAGATGCAGGTCACAAAAACCGCATCCGCGGGCGGATGGCGCGGTCTGCGCTATCACGCGTCGTTTATCACCACAGGCTCGTGTCCGCGCTAAGACGAGCCGTTTATCACCACCTTAAGGGGTATTAAAACACGAATGTGGTAATAGTATCACAGGAGTGTTCTAATACCTAATTATGTACAGTTGCATACAAGAATTTATATACACCCATGATATGAATCCCCTATAAAGGGTGGTTTACACTGTTGTAACAACTCTATGTAAATTCATGGAAAGTTTAATTGCTGAATATCTAATAAAAACAAACTATGTATTATATTGTACTAGCTTTCCGGGCGCGGATCCACCCGCGCGTATGTCGGTTATCGTGCAAAAACATTAACCTCTTTTTGCAAAGTTGGATAAAAACTATCCTATGTTTTTGCCGGGTCTCAAAGTATTTCCATACCAAATCAAATCGGTCCAGTAGTTTTGGCGTGAAAGCGTAACAGACAGACAGACAGAGTTACTTTCGCATTTATAATTTTAGTATTGATTGTAATGTATTCATCAAAATACGATTAATTCATAATAAATGATGTACCTAAATAACTAACATACCTTTACTTTTTATATTTGATATAGTTGATCGGGCGCTTTGCTTAAAAACATAAATATTTCATTAGGTAAAAGGGTTCATTCATTAGGCGGTGCAACAGACTAGCTACTATGCCTCGCCCAGCTCTCAGCATCTCGACTGACACTCTATCATATCCCGCAGCCTTACCTAATTTCATACTCTTTAACGCTTTCAAAATCTCATCCATAATTATTTCATTTTCATCATCACTTGTATTCATGTAGGTTCCTGGAACCTGGTCCAGTGTTCCCTCTCTTTCTAATAAATTTTTTTTTTATCCCTATCTCTGTAAATGATCTCGCACTTCTTGTGCATTTGCCAGTGTGCTGTTTTAATCTTCATATAGTGCTTCTTGACGACTTCTGTTCTGGTTAAGCTGGGAAGACTTCTCAGCTTCAGACTTCTTGATTATATTTTTTTTTTTTTTTTTTTTCTATTTTAAATCTACACTCCACAGACTCCAGGGTCCGTGACTTTTTTTAACTATGACATAATTTATTAGTAAGCAAGAAATATTAAATAGGAAACATGCAACATTCCAAGGGGGAACAGTGTTAAAAGTTTTTCCGTTAATGTCATTAGCACCAGCATCCAGAGCAGACCAGTATTCTCTAGCAGCACCCGTTCACGAGTTGACGCATGTGCCAGCCATCGCCTTCCTCAACCATTTTTGAGGGAAGATGGCGACCCGACACACAACACCGCCGCTAGACAACACCTTCCTGTGAGCATGACCGCTCCGGATACCCGTGCCAACGATTACAATTACAAAAACAATTTGGGACTACAATAAAATAATATACCTACAGAAATTTACATATTTTGTTATTCTCCCACGTCACATTTTAACAGGGCCTCCATTACCGCGCTATTTCGATCTTTGATCGCCATTTTGAGGTTGTAATCATGGATGGCTTTTGGTGTCGCAACCATCGCCTTCCTAACGAACCGTCCTATGGCGTCGTTTTCGTCATCTGCGTAGTATATGAAGGTTCCAGTGTGCCGTGAAACTGCAACGACGGCATGCGGGACGCTCTCGTGCAACTTCATGCTGCTCTTGGTCTTGATGGCGATGACCGACTCGTATGTCAGTCCCTGCGCTTCGTGGATGGTAAGAGTGCGTGATCCACTTCCCTCTCCGTAGCCCTGGCTTATTAGGGTATCCTTTTCTTCCTGGGTGTGAACCAGGAATAAAGTGTTGGGGAGTGATTTGGGGATTTTTGCACCTGTGTACCTTTCAAGCTTAAGGGACTTAATACGGGGAGCTGAGGAATATATACCAGAGTATATTTCCCTCAGTGCGTACGCGACATCCATTGGGTTCCGATGCGTGCATAACAACTCCTGGGTGATGTTTGTTACCAGGTTAGGGCGGTTGTACCTTAATACGAAGAGATTTTCTCTATCGATATAAGGCAGCTGATTGACATCTCCGATGAGGACAAGTTCATCAACTCCAGATAGCCTGGAAGCCATGACTATGGCTCCGAAATGGTTCATTAGAACTTCATCCACCGTTAGGCGGCTGTAGTTCTCAGTTCTTTTAAAACCATTTACGAGGACTGAAGCCATTGTGCGCACCTTGGTTTTAACTAAGTCTCCAATTCGGTGCGCAAGCTTCTCCCTCAGGTCTTTCGCTGCTTCTGTAGTTGTTGTGATAATGATGTCCTTGTCCACATCGAATTGCCTTACCACCCAAGTTGTTTTGCCACATCCTGGAACTCCATTTACCCATTGTATTTTCGGTACTTCCCAGTCTTTCCAGAATGCTTCGATCTCCAATCCCCCCAAAATAGATTTCGCCATTTCGAGGATACGGTCATCTAACATTATTTTGGTGCACTGGGCCGTTACTACAATCGGGTCATTTTGTGGTGTCGCGTATTTAGGCCTACCTAGTCGCTCCGTTTCTCCCTCGTCCAGGGACACAAATCCGCCTGTTGCATTGTATGCTGCCATATACTGACCTAACATTTTCCCCTTGATGACCTGGGATGTGTCGTTGTTGTATATAGCGGCTTCTGCCTCTTCGAGTCTCACCTTTAAAAGGTTTTCATTTTTAAGCCTGAAGGACTGCAAGATGTTTTCGCAGTTTCTGTGGTTGACCTCTCTGGTCGCCCTTATAATGGCTAAAAACTCTATTAAGGCATTAGCTGCATGGCTTGTTGTTTCCTGTGCCGGGATATATCGGGGCGGACTGACCTGTCCCATGTCGGCTCTCGTCCGGGTAGCTTTTGATGGTGCTTTGCCACGGGGTGGTGGTTTTGTGGGCATTGGGTTTCGGGGTTGGGATGGGTGTCGGAATAAGCTTCCCACTGCTGTACCGAAAGCTGTCAGGAATGCGGCGACACGGCCACTACTCTTTTTTGGGCTACACTCCTGGCTTCTTTCTGCCTCTGTTCTTTCTTGGAGCCTTTCTGAACCACTTTTGGTAACTGAACTCGGGATTGGATGTCCCCAACAATCAGTTGCATTGTTGTGTATGGATTTTTTGAGGTAACTAAGATTTTCTCCTCTGTCTTCATACACAACTACCTCATGGTGTTCTGAGGCTTTAATGCAACCAAGATGGTCCGCGACTTCTCCCTTTCGGTGTTCTATTACCATTGCGTCTACGCTTATCACTCGGGCTCTGTCGGCATTTTCAGAAATACTTGAGAGCAACGAACATGCTTGAGCAAAAGGTGTCCTGTCCGTCCACTCGATTAGTACGACCGTCCTGTTTTTCAGTCGTACCAAACGACATGGGGTTCCCATGACAACCTTCACTGGCATGGCGTTGTACGTTTTTCGCTTCAAGCTTGTTTTAAAGCTGCTCCCATTCAGCAGGCAAGCTAGTCCAGGTGATAATCGGACGCGGCTCTTGGCTCCATTCTTGATTATATTTAGACTATCTTGGTTTTATTTTTTGTTAGTATTAAGATTAACATTATTGCAAAAATGAGGAAACGATAAGATTATACAATAAATTATGGATCGGGATTCGAGGAAAAAATAGGGTCAGAGGAGTTAGGAAGGATAGGAGGATAATAAATAGGTGCATAGTATTGTATAAGTAAATAAGTATCTATAATGTAGCATACCTTATCATAATTTGATGTCGTTAGCTTCAATAAATGAAGCTAACACTTGATAGATAGGGAGACAATTGCTATAAAGTAAGGAAAATATCGTATATATCGAAAATATATTAGTAGGGAAAGGGACTTGAAGATGTTCAAGGTCTTTGAAAAGGGGAGCGTGATCATAAGGGGGACACTTTAAAATAATATGATCGATGTCACCCACGTCTTCTCCACGTCACTCACACAATTCCGAGTCTAGAATACGTATCCGAGCAAGATGTGCCGGAGTGCACATGTGGCCCAAACGCATTCGAATCAAAACAGACGTAGCACGTTTACTTAGTTTCACGTTAAACCAAGACTTAACCGGGATCATTGGTTGTACTTTATAGAAGTATTTGCCCTTTAATCTGGCACTATTTGTCCAAGCTTCGCTCCATGCACGTTGAAGGTCTAATTTAGAGAGAGCAGCTAGATCCTGAGGATAATTCTCATATGGGAACATGTCTCCACACTGTGTTGCTTGGTTTGCAAGTTGATCAGCTTTCTCATTTCCCTTTATTCCACTGTGACTGGGAATCCAGGCAAACGAAACTGACCACCCTCTATCCATGCACTTAATAAGCATTTCTCGGGCTTCGATTATAATCGGAAAATATGCATTTCTTTTGAAGGGAAATTTCATAAAGGCTAAGTAACGCACTCATAGAATCTGAGAAAATGACGCTATTAGAGAGTTTCATAACAAGGATGTATTCAAGAGCTTTATAGATTCCATAGCATTCTGCAGTGAAAATTGATGTTTGAGGAGGAAATTTTATCTTTTCTACAATGTTGAACTGTCGATGGAATAGGCCTACACCAACACAGTCACTATTTGAACGTTTTGAGGCATCGCAATATATTTGATTCCAATCTGGCCATAATTCATCAATGATGTTATTTAAACATTCATTGGCGAATGGGTCTCCTTTGGAAATATCTAAGTTAAGATGTATATCTGGTTGGACTAAAAGAGATTCATAACTTGTTTCAAATATGGGGAGTTTATGGGTGCGGTGAGTTAAAGCTTCGATCTTATTGAATTTTATTAGGCTATTTATCAAACATGGTAGGCGTTTATGAGACCAATATTTAGATGTATTAATCATTTCTGAAAGGTTTTTAAGTTTTGAAATCAGTGGGTGTTTGGCGAATTGTGTAATGCGACAGAAAAATCTATCTGCGAGAAATTGCCGTCGTAATGGAAGGGGTGGTTCAACGCATTCTACTTGTAAAGCGTTTATTGGAGAACTTTTCATGGCACCAGTTATGATTCTAAGAGCTTTCGCCTGGATGCCGTCCAATCTCTTCATCCCAGCTGAGCTACATAGCTCCAACAAGAATGTCCCATAATCTAGAATACTTCTTATAAGAGCATTATAGACCAGCTTTAGAGAAAATGGATGGGCACCCCACAAACGCCTGATAAGCACCTAAGAATATTAAGAGACCGTTCACATTTTTCTGCAATATACTCACAGTGGGGCAGTCCACATAGTTTGGCATCTAAAATTAATCCTAAAAATTTTGTTTCTGTTTTTACAGGGATAAGACTTCCATCATATTGTAAGGTTATGGGTGGCGGTACACGTTGTCTTGTGAACAGAAGAGCACAGCTTTTGGATACAGACAGATCTAATCCATTGTTATCAAGCCATACTTTAAGATTAGTTAGAGAGGTTGAAAGTAAAAGACAGGCACTATTAACACTACTATTCACGTTGTATAATAATAAATCATCAGCATATTGTAAAATTGAGGTTGCATATATATGTATCTAAATCGCTGGTGTATATATTATAGAGGATTGGGCTAAGCACTGATCCCTGAGGGACTCCAATTTCTAATGTTATTGAACGACCAGACATCAAATTTATTATAAAGTTAGTTAAGTTTAGCGGAACTTGGAGACATTGTAGTTTGTTTTTTAAGATTGTCAAGCAGATGTTATCGTAGGCAGATTTGATATCCAGAAACACAGCTGTAACCGATGCATTTTGGGAGAAGGCCAATCGGATGTCGGCTAACAGGATTGCTACACTGTCTAGGGTACTTTTTCCTTTACGAAATCCGTACTGTGATTCTGGAAACAAACCTTTACTTTCCATAAACCACTCTAGTCTGTTTTTTACCAGATGTTCCGCAATTTTGGTTATGACAGGCGACAAAGCTATGGGTCGATAGGAAGAAACTTCTGATGGATCTTTATTAGGCTTTAAAACGGGCAACACTAGTTGGGACTTCCATTGCGACGGAACGTCACCTGTCAAGATCACATTGTTTACAACCTCTAAATAATACTTTAGACTATTCTCTCCAAGATTCGTGAAGAAGGAATATGGGATACCATCTTCTCCTGGTGCAGAGTCCTGAATGCCAGAGAGGATGCCTTTGAGTTCGTTTAAAGTAAAAGGCGAATTTAAGAAAGATTCATGATTGTGTGAATTTTAAAAAGGACAAACCAATTCAAGTTCAGGAACGAATGGAGGAGCTAAATAATCCAAAAACTCATCAGTCATACTTGATGGAATTGTTCTAAAAGTGGAATCGGAAATACCTAATCTAAAACGTCTGTTAAGGGACCACATAACCGAGCAGGGGGTATTGGGAGAAATTGTTGTGCATACACATCTCCAGCCTGAAAATCTTTTTTCTTTTAGAAGTTTTTTAGTGTCAGCCATAATTAATAATACATTTTGGAAATTTTCATTTGTCATGTTTGTATTGTACTCCACCTCAGCTTCTTTCCGTCTTTTAATAGCATCTGTGCAGTCACTATCCCACCATGGTGGGGAAGGTAATTTACCATCTGAAGCATTTTTGATAGGAAAATAAGCATTAGCTGCTTCTATTAATAATGCAGTAAATGCTGCAGAACAAAGTTCTGCCTTACATGTTACGTCAGGTAGAGTATGTAATTTTTTATCTATGTATTCATTATATTTATTCCAGTTGTCCTCTATTAACCTATACTTCATTCTAGGTGTGGGAACTGTATTTTGCACTTGTTTATTTGGGAAAGATGTAATAATTGGGTAGTGATCACTGCCACATGAAGATTTATGTGTGTACCAAGATAATTTTGATGCTAAAGACTCTGTAACAATTGAGAGATCAACAGCACTAACATTATCATTAGGGCGGGTTCTACGTGTAGGTACCCCTGTGTTTAAAACAGAGATTGTGTCGGTCTAATATATCAATTAATATTTCTCCATTGGTATTAGATAAAGAGCTACCCCATAACCTATGATGGGAATTAAAGTCTCCTAATAATATATATGGTTTAGGTAGAGAGTATAATATATTATCTAGAGTTTGGAATGTTACAGAAGATGGGTGTGGGATATATATAGATGCAAAAGTTATAGTAGTAACAACTGCTGCTACAATATACAAGCCCTCATGTTGAGGGAGGGAAATTATTTTATAAGATAAATTATTTTTTATACATAAGGCTACTCCATCATATCCATCTATTCTATCTTCTCGGAGACAGGTGAAACCTTTGATTTTAAAAACAGAATCTGGCCGCAGCCATGTTTCTGCTAAAGCAATGGTTGAGGGGTCATATTTATGAGTCAAGTACATAATTTCAGATTTTTTATTATTCATACTTCGACAGTTCCACTGCACCACCACATGTGGGTAGTGCAGTGGAACTGTCGTTGTATGATTACAGTTAATTATCATTTGTTGGTGTAAATCCATGTTGGGCATGGATAATTTTATTTAACATATCAATAATAGGGGCAGCGTTGTTCGGTTTTATTATATTTGATTGCGATAAAATATTTATTAAAGTGATGATAATATTAGTCATTGAATGTTCTTCATTATCAGATGAATTAGATTTGTATGCACATCTGTTACATGGAGATGGCATATCATATTCTTTTATTAGGGCTTGATGTGCTGCATGGTGATAGCCTTTAGCAAACTGATGTGGTGAACGAGGTTTTAGGGTCACAGTTTTTCTGTAAGATTTAGTTGATGAGAGTGAAGGAGGCATTGCATTTTTATTGGGAGTGGGATGAGCTGTTGATGTTATTTCTGCATATGATCTGGACACAGGTGGGTGGAGTTTGGAAGCTTCTGAATACGATACACAGCTCTCAGCCATAGATTGTTTAATACGTTTTTGTCTTTTGTGTTCAGGGCAACATTTGCTTGTGGCATAATGTGATCCAGAGCAAAGACAGCAAGAGCTATTATGTTCCTCAACATTACAGCTGTCAGCTGTATGGGCTTGGCCACACTTGTAACAACGTGGTTTGGACCTACATTGGACTTTTGTGTGACCAAAGTGGCAACAGCTGTAACATTGTATAGTCGGGAATACATAAAGCTCTACAGGTAATGCATTAAAGCATACAAAAATTCTTTTGGGTAGAACCTGTCCATCAAAAGTTATGACTACAGTTTGAGAAGGTTTCCATTGTGATTTTCCATCTATGATAGTTTTGTAGTTTAAACGTCTGACTTTTAATATCTTTTCACATCCAATAGGAACATTGATGTTATATGTTACTTCTTCAGGAGACCAATTAGCTAGAACTCCACGAACAAGCCCCATGCGGGTGACATTAAATGTTGGTATAAACGCTTTAAAATTATTTTTGCTAAGGCTATCGTGGTTAAGGAAATCATTAGCATCATTAAAGTGCGCAAATGCGAGGGATATCCTATTTCGGCCTATGCGTTTTAGACTGCCATTAACAATCTTTTTAAAATTCTGTCTTTGGAGGAACTTTCCAAAGGCAATAGGGTGCAGTATGGTGCCATCATCAGGATTCTGCTGCTCTCTCTGAATGTGAATAATGTATGGTGCTACATCATGGGACTCATACAATGTGCGACTAAAAGGCTGGGGTTGAGGACGGGTCTGATGTATGTCTTTTGTGTCTTTCATGGTCAGGACTTTGTTTGCTTGGGATATGTCACTGTTAATAAGATTTTCTTTTCTAATGAAAACGGTGCTTTTTCTGATATTGGTTCAACAACAGAAATACATGCGCAGTCCGTTTCTTTAAGTTCTAAAGCAGAGTTGCGTTTGCGTTTTCTTTTGTTACAATGCTTACACATCTTGCTTGGACGGCTACGTTTCAAGGAGCGAGAAGACATGGACCCATCCATGAAAGACCCATCTGTCTCCATGCCCGATTCGTTTGACATAGCTGTTATAAAACACGCAGCAGGTGGGACTGAGCCCCCTGGGTCAGGGGGCTCCTCCATGCCAAGAAAAATCAACAAATGAAACTTACCGAGTTATATATACACAAAAATATATACTATATACAAATTAAACTAAAATTATTTATAATTTGGACTCTTCTGACCACTATATACACAAAATTATTAAATTTAAATATTTTAAAAATATAAGCGCGCCCGCCAAGTTTGAACGTTTCCCGCCTTTTTCTTTCAAAATACTCTTTCCATATTTTTAACAGACATTCTTTTCCTTTTATAATGCTTCCATCATACCTCTAATTTGATTCAGCTCTGAGGTCGTGGTTTTGCCTCGAGCAGTTCTTATGGATTTTCAGAAAAGCTTTACGTTAGACTGGAAATCTTCACTCTTGTCAAACATATCCTTTCGTTCATCTTTCTTTCTACCTACAACTTCCTTAACTATCTTTTTTTTTATATTATGGTTGACAAACAAGCAGGCGGCCTGTCTGATGGTAAACGGTAACCGCCGCCTATGGACATCTGCAACACTAGGTGCGCTGCCGATGTGTTGTCTGCCCAGAGAGGAATTTGTAGATGCCCCTTTTGAACTGGTATATGTCGTATCTTCGCGGAAAGACCTCCGGAAGAAAGTCGTTCCACATCCCACAAGTACGCGGTAGAAAGGAGCGACAAAAGCGAACAGTGTGTGATGTCCATACTTGCTGGATGTGGGGGTGGGTGTGACGGTGTCGAGATGTGCGGTGGTAAAATTTCGACGCAGGAATAAGGTCAAAAAGCTCGTCGGAACATTCCCCGAAAAACAATCGGTAAAAAATACAAAAGGAACCTACATTTCTACGGAGACTGAGAGGATCCAGCTTGTCAGAGAGCTTGGGATTGTTGACAATTCTGGCGGCTCGTCGTACATCGATGTTTTTCGTTCATTTATGCTTCAAAAAAAATATACATTTAGATAGGTAGGTATTAGGAACTGTCGAATCGTCAACGAAAGAATCGTGGTGTGAGCGTCGTGGTGGTGTGAGCTTAGCTGAACGCGCTTTCCGTAAATCGGAACGTTAAGTCCAGGCAGTCAAAAATAATTCCCACGCTAGCTCCGCCCATGCGGCGCAACGATGCCCGCTGCACCGAACGACGCGATGTGCAGCGGCGCACGCGTCTCGCTTATAAACATATTTGTGTACTTGATATTAGATTCGCGAACACAGATACCATTGAGACGATTTCAACTTTTTTTATAATCTTATTCACGTGACGAATTTCGATACATAAAGTAACTTTGTAGGTATATAGTGCAATTGATGTCACGTTTTTATTTTTATCAACATTACTAATATTTATAAGTATTGATTATTTGATTTCATATTTTTAGATTTACTTTCCAAAATTATTTTTACGGTCGACAGTAGCTCATAAAACTAAAGCCAAAAGTTTTAATTTTTACAATATGATCGTGTCTGGACTTCATTGGTATATATTATTATGTATGTATGTATTGGTATATATATCAGTACTAATATTATAAATGTGAAAGTAACTCTGTCTGTCTGTCTGTCTGTCTGTCTGTCTGTCTGTCTGTTACGCTTTCACGCCAAAACTACTTGACCGATTTGAATGAAATTTGGTATGGAGATAGTTTGAGACCCGGGAAAAAACATAGGATAGTTTTCATCCGACTGCGCAAAAAGAGGTTAATGTTTTTGCGCGATAACCGACATACGCGCGGGCGGAGCCGCGCCCGGAAAGCTAGTTATACATATTTAACTGATTTCCCAAAAGAAAGAGGGTTCTTAAATTGACTTGTCTATTATTTATTTTATGTTTGACCACACATAACTTTTTTACTGAACCTTACAATATTGAAGATGATTTATTTGCTAGTACAGTTTAACTCTTAATTGGTTTCTTTTTAATTTCATCAACATCGGTCGAACGGTTTGCCAGTTACAGTCAACTTACTAAAAGTAATTTGCCAAAATGCCTCTACGATCGCAGTGCTTCTAGCAACTAATGTAAGTGACAACTATGAATATAGATGAAAGTTATTGATAAATAGTGATAAAATCTATAAATAATATATGAATAATAATATCTCTAGTAAAGTCTGTAGTCATCAGTATATCAAATAACCTGTCAAAGTCAGTTACATAAGCACAAAATTGAGATCATATTGCACCGGTATCAACCAGTTATTTCAGACTTTTTAATTTAAAAAATTGTTTTCAAGTCTTTTTTTTCTTTGCTATGTTGTTGTGTCGCAGTCTCTGTGTTTATAGAGAAAGCACCAAACCAACATAAAGTGAGACAAGGGTCGGAATATGATGATAGTACATAACAGCCCAAACGGCACGATATATATTGATAAATGGGGTGTTTTTAAATCTCCGTAGTAACGAATGTGATTTCTACTGATTAAACTTACTACCAAAATGTCATTACTCCTTGGCATCCGCATGGACAATAATTTATGAATGAATCAACATTGTTCTCAGTATCTTGGAATGCGATTAATCAGATTAAACATCATTAGAATAAAGTAAAATACCATCAAATTGAATGAGCATAATATTATATTCGGTGAATATGGGTACAAATTACAATTGACCTGAAATATCAATGGATTTGATTTGATTGAATGTTAGTTGTGGGCAATATATTTTACCATGACTCGTCATACAAATATGAATTATAGTTTTTCATAACTGTGCTACGGTATTAATTACTAACGTTGAAAATATGTTCGTATACATCCTATTACGTTTTATTTTTCAGTTACAGTGGTAAACAGAAATGTGTTGCTTTACTACCACTCTGCTTTTAGATACCAACTATGGTAAAAATTAGACCAACCAGAAATAGATCTAGCCACTTCTAAACAGCAGGATAATATTTTTTTACCAAACTTGCAGAAGAGTCTATATACGTAATTGTAATGGCCTTAAACTTTGGGATATTTAAAAAAAAACACACAACTGCAGAAACATTGTAAAGAACATGTTATACAAGCTTCTTTTAATGCAACATGGCAAACAAGTGAGAGAGTGAGTGGCACTGGAACAGGTGACTAAATTAGACATTAAAATAAAAACAGTGGATTCTTAGATTGTTAGTAAGTGGTATAGTCTACAGAGGTTATAGACAAATTAAGTTAAGATGTATAAAAATTAACAAAAAATCATTTATGAAATAAAAAATATATTGTTTTCAATTTATACAGTTTTAATGAAAAACAAAAGTGTACGTGAGAAATAACGAGTATCGGAACGGAAAGTCAAGTTTTTTTCAAGTTTGCAGTCCCCCCCGATCGTCACCCCGTGACCACAATCACTGCAAAGTGTTTGCAAAGTTTCAAGACGGCCACCATACAAACTGCCAAAGTCAAAGACAAAGTCAAAATAATTTATTCAATTTAGGCGTCTACGACGCTCTTATGAAGGTCAATTAAAAATTTTAATATTGAAATATACTACATTGTACTGCCACATTCAGCAAACAAAATTTATAGAGCCACTGCGAGAAGAAAGGGCAAGAAACTCGGAGCTATTCTTTTAAACGTCTTTTTACAATGTGTTATATACAATTATAACAATATTTAATAACATTACGTAGGTGACAGGCGCTAGCTTGCCCAGAGGCGAACCAGTTTAAGTAATCACAAACTGTGTAGTAAGATTTCTTTATCAAAATGTTCTTTACGTGCAACTTGAAATTTTTTTCTGTTAGCGTTGTAATATGTTTGGGCAATTTATTATAAAACCGCACACAATTGCCTAAGAAGGACCGTTTATTTGTCTTTGCTAATCTAAAACCTGGCACCGCTATTATATCTTTATTCCTTGTGTTATAATCGTGATTGTCACTGTTTGATTTAAATTTGCTGAAATTTTTACGATCATACATAATATTTTTAAATATATACTTGGTAAAGTTAAAATATCAATTTCTTTAAAAAGATCTCTCAGAGATTCCCTAGCATCCATTTTATATATGGCTCGAATTGCACGCTTTTGTAAGATAAAGATTGTCTCTATCTTTATAGCAGCTCCCCACAGCAATACACCATATGACATAATACTGTAGAAGTACGCGAAATAAACGAGCCTAGCAGTAGCTACGTCTGTTAGCTGTCTTATCTTACGGACTGCATATGCAGCAGAACTAAGTCTTCCGGATAGATCATGTATATGTGGATTCCACTGTAAAGTTGAATCCATTTTGATTCCCAGGAAGACTGTCGCATTGTCAAAAGAGAGTTTATCTAGGCCAAGCTTAATGTTTGGTTCAACATAACATTTGGTAAAGAAAACTTTAAACATTTGGTCTTTTTTGAATTCAAGAGAAGATTATTAGCCGCGAACCACTTAGAGATCATAGATGACACATTATTTACATGAATAAGTTTACCATCTTTCCTATCTCCTTTAAAAATCAGTTCGTCCCTGCTGAAACTCGGTCTTCAGAAAGGGGGTGTTGGGAATATGAATAAATGAATTTAGATACATAAATTCAGATAATTTGCACGTCAGATTTTTTGCACGTCAAGAGTACAACAAAGCTCTTTACCATCTATCTAATACCCTAATAACCGAAAAGGGGGCGAAGGTGAGTATAATACATATCAACGATGGCATTCGCTAAGGGGTATTGCTTTAGATAGGAGGCCGGCCATAAAAATTAAGTCTTACCCCGCACAATTATGTCAATGCGTTGTCTTTTTTGTAGTTACTCAGAAAAAAAAATATATTGTTTACCGACCCTACAGAGGTGTGACAAGTGCAAGGCGATAATAATGTAAAGTTCTTTTTTTCAGTGTAAAAAAGAAAATTTAAATATATTTATACATTTTTTTATTTAATTTTACCTGCTGCTCTGCTATGGATGAGTCAAAATAATTTTAGCCTAATATAGGTAGTATATAAAATATTTCCTTTACGGAATTTCCTGTGAATAAAATGTGCTAATTGAGCAATACTTTATTCACAGAATTACTCACTTATTTTCATGTAGTGGAAGAACACAGTCTAAACTTATTATATGAGATGGCGACTCCGACAGTTCTCCCTGTTCCGAGTGATCTCAGACTTCGACTGATTTATTATTTTTTTTCCTGAGAAAGAAGGTGCATTTTATGAGCACAGTCTATTTATAATAATATATATACACAATCTATTTATTCAACTCTATTATTTTTGTATAAATCGATACTTATATGTATATGTCTAAGTGATAAAATGTATATTTAAAAGTACCTATGCAGGTGACTTTGTAGATAATCTCTTGAATATATACACATGTATTACACCTGTTTGGCACCTTCAACCACATCACTTACCATCAGGTGAGACCATAATTATACATATACCAGATATTATTATAGTACCCTACTAATCAAACTTAGATTAGTACGACATATATCTAGTTATTTTATAGTTCCATTACAGTGCTATAGGAACCTAGTTGGTATAGAATCTCGTAGTTCGGTAGAGATAGTATGTTTCATGAATAAAATAAACACCAGAACACAAAAGAATATTAAATTTGCATAGGTGCAATAGGTAAAAAAACCTGAAATATTATACGCTTTTGCCTCTCTCATAATTCTTGCAAAGTCTTTGTATCGACTCTTCTGCTTCCTTTTTTATTTTTTTGGTTATCTTTATTTCCCATATTGATTGATATACCTACCAAGATACGTATTTATACTGCACAGGTGATAGCGCGCGAGCGATAGGTCCACGTCCAACGGCGCACAGCGCGGCACTAAAGGACAGCTCTTCAGTGTTGCCAACCCATACCAAATTTATCCCCCAAGTATTTCTTCAATTCCCCCTAAAAACCCCTAAAAAATTTTTTTAGATTCTCAATTTTTCAGAGACATGAGTGCTTAGAACTGTTATCACTTATTTTTCTATATTTTTAGTACTGTAGTCCCCAAAGCCTTAAACTTTGTAAATTATCACAACAACCGACAGAGATGCTTCCATTTTATGAATGGTATGCATGTCTTTTTAACCTATACTTGAGTTTCTGTCGAAATTGTTTTTTGTAAAAGCCTCTTAAAAAATAAAAAACGCTTATATTGAAAAAATAATAGAATAGTTTTAATTTAAATTGAAAAAAATGCAAACCCAAACAAACAAATTAATGTGACTCTCTGTTAACAATTTCTGAATTGGTTACAAGGAAAAATAGATAAGCTCCATTATTAGGTTAGGATGAGAACAGTGCTAGAAATCGTTAACATTCCATTTATTTAATTATTTCGAGCACTGTATCGTCGTCGTAATCGTCTGCGACATTTGAAGATTTTGAAAAAAAATTGCACCATCCTGATGTTCTGACACGTTTTCAGGGATTACCTGTTTCTGCGGTGAAGTTTGAACGAGACTGCAATACCAATACATACGTGTGATCGTGTCATGCGTTCAGTTCTAGTACGTGGCATACAACACGGAGGCTTAGACTTAGTTCTATTTTATCAGGTTTTCTCAGGGTTAAGCCTCCCCCCCCCCTAAAAAAACCTCAAATATTATGTACCCCTAAAATAGCCCCTGTTGATTAATTTTTTACCCCTAAATTTAGGGGGAAAACCCCTAACTTGTCACCACTGCAGCTCTTACGCATTGAATTTATTTCGTAATCGTAAGCCAATAAGGTTGAATATCGAATCTTCCGATTGACCGTAATCCTGCATAGAACTAAAGGTCGTAAATCTAAAACACAATTTAATTTATAATGAGAATACTAATAACTCTAGGTAAATTTTACTTTCACAGTGGATAATAAACCACATTTCCTTTCTATGTGTATTTATTATTGATATATAACTGACGTAGTTTCCAAGAAAAATCAAATAATTTAAAGAAAAGGCTTCATTTTAAAAAATTAAAACTATCGAGTAAACTTCTTTCAAATGTGTTTCTGTCTCACCAACGGATAGAAAAAGGTTTGAAAAATCAAATATTTAAGTTATCGTGTCGATTGCATATTTAAGTTGCTTAAAAAAACTCGTCGAATGAGAGTATATTTTCCGCAGCCTCGTCTTAATTATGCTGATTTTGTTATAATATAAGTATAATAATAATAGGCATTGTTGTATCTCAATCTTGTAAAGAAATGATTACTTACTTACTTACTAACAATAAGCATTTTTTTCATTTTAAATACATAGTTGGTCAAACTTATGTGACTAAAAAGTAATACAAAAAATATATATTGTGCATCTGTTGCCGAACTAGGTTCAACACCTGTGTTTCAGCGTGCAGCGCCCCCCTTATGGTTTCTATTATTTAAATAGCCTCGTGCTTGTTTATACGAGTACAATTTTATATTGTTACTTTAATTATAAATAACCTATGTTTTAGTTGACTTAAAAAAATAAACAAATAAATTATTATATATAGCTAGCTATAGATAATTTGTTTATTTCTAATAAACAAATTATCTATAGCGGAAACTGATATTGTTCGTGTTTATGTATGGTGTTCCTCTCTGTGTGTATTGTGTTAGTATGTGTGTGAATGTGAGAGGGTGTAATTTGTGAAGGTTAATTGAATAATATAAGTATAATAAACATAAATAAGAAATCAGCTAACCTATCAGCTTGTAAAGATAGTTCGTATGAATCTATTATAAATATTATATTATAAATATTAGGGTATATTAATACGGAAGTGACTGCTTTAGTTGTAGTAATAATAAACTATAAAAATAAGAAAGTTAAACTATTTTATGACGGTCAAAAGATCTTCAGTTTGGTCGTAACATAGTGTCTTTAACCATGATGTGACTTTTAATTTAACTTCATGTTTTGACAATATATAAATATTTAGTGTTCTGTTTACTTTGTTGTAGAGAAAAGGGCCGAGAAACTGGGTAAATCGTTTTATGAACACTGTTCGAAATCGTTCTGTTTGGATACAAACATCGTATTTTCTTCGCTTTGTTTGTACTAGTGAATCGTACTCTAAAATGTTATGTTGTCTAAGTACTTACCTATAAGACTTAGGATAAACAGTTGTCGAACGGTGAGATGGTCACAATCTCTATACAAAAGGGAAGTTGCGGACTGCCGAGTGAGGCATCAACTAACTGTAAGTTTTTGTACCTACCTACTTAGGTAAGGAAAAATAAGAGAGGCTGTTTATGTTGTCATCTTCGATATATTTTCATTTAAAAAGAAGAGCTGCAGCGTGGAGCGTCTCGCTCCGGAACGGAAACACTACGATAGCTTCCAAGTCTCTACGCGAAATATACAATATCTCGGATAAACTTTAAAAACATTAACAACCGATAACTAGTGAACAACAGGCGCTTCGGACGGTCGCGACATCGTGCTTCACGATGCCGCCATGCAGCACGTGTAGGTGACGTCACGTCACGTCACGTCACGTGACATTACGCATCTATAAGTGTGCCTCTTGAGGCTCTTCCGATATGTATGCGCCCCTCGACTCGACTCGACTCGACTCGACGCGGAACTAACTCAACATCCAGGGTGGACTGCAGGGCGCGACTCGACGTCACGTGTAGCGAGAGGGAGTAGGTAAGTATGAAAACCTTATTTATAATAATCGACTTTTCGAAGCGTACAAAATTAGATAAAACCGGAACCCGGACTCCGCCGCGCAATAATGTGCTCGCGGATACAATAAGTTAATGTAAATATTTTATAATAAGGTATATTATTCTAATATTAAATACAGTTTGAAAGATAAATCGCAATATAAAACTTCACTTAAAGATTAATCTATCGATATCCGTCCTCTAGGTATAGGTATACCTAGTAGTAGCTCGCGGAACACACTATCGGCGAAACGGAGCTTACAATACAATACAGAGAAGATATCGCAAATATATAAAAATAGTTGGTCGTTCGTGTACCCGTTTAAAGAGCGGAAAGTAATCTGTGAATATCGTTCGAACGTGAAATATCAATAGTATCACTTATAACTTATGTGTATAATATCATCTTTACAAATTCGATATCACTGAATGCCGTGCCACAGCCGTTGGGTGTGGTCGTGGCGAGGCGTCGGCACTAAGCGCCAACAGTCAGCGTGCGTCGTGCGTGCCGCGGACAGAGAGGTCGGCCAAAGACTGCTAGCGTTTAGCGCTATCCTACTCGCGCCGCTGCCGTCACACGGCGTGACGTCACCTCACGTCACGTCACGTCACGCCGCGTGACGCCATCACGCGCGGTGCCGTAAGCGTATGCAGCGTGACTACCGTGAGGTGCCTAGTACAGTACAATAGAGTATTAATAGTAGGTATATGTACACAGGGCGCCCCCCGCCGCCCTCCGCTCCGACACACACTATTGGAAGGTCGCACAACACTGCTAGCGATTAATCCAGGGTTTCTACTAATGCGACATTGGACACGGTCCAGGATGGGCTCGGCGGGGGCGCGTCGCTATCGTTCAGACGAGAGTTCCGGCCGGCACTGCACCGACCCCGCCGGTGGGGCGGGCCGCTGGGGGCTACTGAAGGCACAGCTTTCGTTCGCGGGGACGATGGACGCCTGCAACATTGGAAACAAAGGTAAGTGAGTACAAATAGGTACATACATGTGCTCATGGTAGCATTCAGCTCGAAGGACCACATTCAATGTGGTATAAAATGCGATGACTGTAATAGTGTACCTGAGTGCAGGTAGGGCGCTCAGCGAGCTACTACTTAGTCAGTCCGTAACTCGCCGGGCGCCGCTCCGCGCTACACGAAGTCTCTCCGACGCGCTGCCGCCCCTCCCCCAGGCCCCGCTCCAGGGCTCTGCGGCCCCTCGCCCGGCGTCGGCGGCGTCGGGACCTGCGGCGCCGCGCCTTTACTTCGCCCCTGGAGACACGACATTATCACAATCAAAACAATACCGCATTTTCATCAAACGGTATGAAGCTTACTGTGTATGGGTCTGGGTATGCCACGAGGAAGAATGTAGGTATGTGACAAGGATAGTGGGGTGTTTGAACGTGGGCGTACCTATATATGCGAGTAGAAGAAATAGGCATATAATATAGGTACGTAGGCAGTTATGTATGGTGGTGACATTTAGGGCATTCTAGGTTAAGCCTGTTTACCACATCGACCCCATCATTAGTTACCATCAGAGCGATCCGTCCATTAGATATATTAATTTCCAAAGGTATACTCCTAAATGAATACACCTCGATAGTTTCGTTTTGCGGTGCTTAATGGTTTAATGCCTAACTAATAAAATTGTTGAACAAACAGTTAGGTATATAGGAACATTACATGTTATAATGAGTTTAAATATACACTTGAATTGAAAGTAGAACAATGCGTTCAAGTGAGAAGTATGATTGTTCATTCTTCGTTATTTGTCCGGAAGTCCTTTAATATGTTCAACCTATAAAGACACAACTAGGTAGATACATATTTTAAATACTTAATTTGTAATTTAGTGTATCATATACCTATTCGTTTCGAAGTACCTAACGTTCATCTACCTGTTTGTATTACCAGTGGCTCTCGGAGCTGTAAAACTCGCGAGGCTGCCTGCCATTGTAAGTAAAGTATCACTGCGCACGCTGACGGGGGAATGGCTCACTAAATCCTAAAATTATAGTTAGGTATATCTGAAAAGAGGTGAAATTAATTTGTTGTGACACAAAAGTAATTTGCGTTTCTTCAGTGATATGAGTGCGCGCCGCCCCTCTCAATAGCACCCCTCCCCGCTCTAATCGCATTTATTACGATCAAGAAGCGTATGATATTTAAGTAGGTATTTAGCTAAACAAATAAATATCATACTTTATATATTTTTACTTATTAGAATATTGCTCACTATATTATATAGTGAGCAATATACGCTTTAATGGAAAAAATAGCGAACATTAGCTATATTGGTATTGGTTTGTAATGGACATAGTAGATACATACAATAATATTGATAATTGGTAAACCAATCACTAGTAACCATAAACCAGTCATTATTGAACTATTAGGTATTTATAATATTCCAAAAGCTGTTGAAATTCCCTTGTGATTTATAACATAGGAAATCAGCGATTTTTTTTCAATCTTTTCCAATCGGCCCCTTTCATTTTATCGGATGAATAAGTTGTTCCGACAAAAAAGTTGCTTCTTGATAAGGTTTTTGAACACAGAAAAGAGAAAGCAATAGAAAGGTGAAGGGGGCGTGGCACGCTAGCTTAGCATACTCTAAACAGGAGTATTTACGTCAACGGACTATAATGGTACTGACAGTCGACCCGCGGTTAAGGCTCTTATATTCTCAATCAGTAGGCAAATTTAGCGTCCGAGAGTTGCGGGCTATTAAGGTGAAGTGAGCGAGCAAAACTGTAATTTTGAAGTGGTCTTTTATAAAAACCGCAGACGTTACAGATATAAAATTAATATATATTATTCTTCAGGATATAAGCTATAACGTAGATGTTTTGAAAACGTGATTTTTAATATTTCCCTCGATAGAAAAAAATCGCGAAATAGGCTCTAAAATTTTCTTTAATTAGGGTATGTATCAATACAATAAGTCCAACTAATTAATAAAGTATATGTAATTAATATTTAGTAAAGGCACAATCAAGTGGTTGTTCGTTTTTTTGCGTTTTAATAAACTTGATTTTTTTATAATTTTTTTTACTCTTTGTCGCTTACGTTATTCCATTATAAGCAACTTGCATAGTTCTATTTCATTCGCTCGCATGCGATACGAGATCTCTTCGTCCTACGCGCTCAGTCCGGGGGAGAACGTGATACTAGGTGGACCTGTGTTGCTTTCATCGGCTAAGATCTTGAACTTCCGCGAGTGGACAGTATTTTTTTGAAATGGATAACAAATGTTTATAACGTACTGTGATGTACCGGAGAATGAGTCTGCACATGAGTCAAGTTCTTAGATAAGAAAGTGCTATTACGTTATGTAGTTATTTGTATTTAGTATATACCTACGCTAGTCCTACTATCACGCTACGCTAAAAAAATATGTAGGTAGGTACTTAGCTCTCTGTACATAATATTATGTTACAAAATGCGATTGCGAATATATTTGCTACAAAAAATTTACATAAGTACTTATAAATTATTTTTCCGCTTGTAATAGAGTATATACCTACCAAGATAGTAAGTATCTATAGGTAAGATATATTTTTGGGTACCGTAACCAAAGGGTAAAAACGGGCCTCTTTTACTTAGACTTTATTGTCCGTCTGTCAGTCACTAGACTGTATCTCATGAACCGTAACAGCTTGCTGAAATTTTCACGGATGCTGTTTTTCTGTTGCCGCTATAATAACAAATACAAAGAAATTAAATAATAAATACAATACAAGAATTTACCAAGTGTGTATTTTCCACATCCCCGACTGGTCTCCATGGTAACTGCCCACGATAACCAAAGCACTTGGGAATGGAGTTCCTATACCTTGGTACGATTCTGACCGTACCACTTTTTTATGCCAGTAGGGTGAATCTGATTTAGCGACTTCAGTATGGTTCTCTGTTTGTATGGGACATTGTACATCTTTTGGAGTTTTGATTTTTTTGTGATAAATGTATTAGGTGTTTTGATATAGTTAAATACTGCGTAATGCATGCCATCTGCTAATTGAAGAAAGTTGCTCCGATTTGTCTAAAGTCAAATATAGGTTGTTCTGGACGTCCTTATACCAGATTTGTTTTTTTTTCGATGACGTTTGCCAAGTGGAGAAAGTTACACCGGTTTGGCTGAAAATCGATATCTAGGTGGTTCTCGACGTCGCTATTGCGAAATTTGAATTTATTTTTCGATGACGTCTGCCAAGTGAAAAAAATATTCCAATTTGGATGAAGATAGATATCTAGGTTGTTCTGGACGTCCTTATTCTGAATTTAAAACTTATTTTTCGATGACGTCTGCCAAGTGGATAAAGTTACTCCGATTTGGCTGAAAATCGATATCTAGATTGTTCCCGACGTCGTTATTCCAAATTTGGAATTTATTATTCGACGACGTCTGCCAAGTGAAAAAAAATACTCCGATCTGGAGGAAATTTAGGTTGTTCTGGACGTCATTATTCCGAAATAGCTATCTGCACACTACCTGAAATACTAGCATTTGTCCGATTTTTTTCATATACGAGTATTACAGAGCTCGCAAAATTCCTTTATAAGGTGGGCGTAGTCATGAACCGGTCACCCGTAGCTGATCAATTGCGTCAATATCGTAAGAATTATCAGATTGAATCTGGTTTATCATACCTAAATAGTATATTCAAATAATAAAAAAATCTACAATTTTTTATTTTGTTGCCACATTTCTTGCTTATTGTCTCTTATAGTTGGCTATCATTTTACTATTACGAATGCTAATGATAGGTGAAGTTCAATCCATACACCTATTTGATGATATACTTAGTTCTTTTGAAGTAAATTTTACGTATTTTTTTAAATTTACCGAGTATAATTTAGAATAATAGAATAGAATAAAATAATTATTTATTGCTACAAATAAAGAAAACAAATTACATACAACTTCTTACAAACAATATACAAATTATAGCAATAGGAATACACTCAGTTTGAGTCACGGCCACACTTTTGTAGCTTGACGGCAATAAGTTTGTGAAAAACTTGGCTACCGCGTTTACTACTGGGACGCATTAGGTGCCGGCTAGGACACGCGTGATATTTACTGGAAAGGTGCTTATTTCCATTATTTCCTTCAAACGCACTTTTTATTTACACTGACTACATGGTCAACTATAGGCACACAATGCCATAGATTAGCTACTAACAATGTCCCAATAGTAAACGAATCTGAAGGCTGTCATTACGACAGCCTGTATAAGTTTGAACCAATCTTTGCTTCAGATTCGTTTACTATTGGGACATTGATAGTAGCTAATCTATGGCATTGTGTGCCTATAGTTGACCATGTAGTCAGTTACTTAGTAACTCATAACCATCTAGAATTCACGTGACTGAAAAGATTCTTATTACACAACTGCCCAAAAAAACGAGTGGTATGTTTTGAGGGCTCATGTATGTATGCATGTTTGTAAGTTTCTCTATTCCACCATAACTTCCAAACTGCTTAACGGATTTTGATGAATAAGATATCGTTAGATTAATAAAAAGAAGAGAGTTATATTTTCAGAGTTCATATATGTATGTATGTTTGTGAGTTTCTTTATTCCACCATTACTTCTAAACGGTCAAACCGATTTCAATGTAAGGTGTAACGCAAGATTTTTATTGACAGCGCAAGTAAAACTAAGCACATAAGTGACAAATTAACTGGTGGATTTTAGTCGCCGTATTATGTGACATTTATTTTTCTTCCTAACCTGTCGAGTGCCGTATCAAAACGAAGGGCTTTGAAACACGATTTCATAAGTACATATAACTTGCAGTTTTATATTCAATGTAATGTAACTATAAAATATTTAACGAAAAATAATAATTTGCAGTCGGGGTTTTTACTTGTTTAATTTATACTTGACTTTACTATTTTCTCCAAATCCACGTTGCTCAAAACAAATTGAACATTTATATTAATTTTTCCAGTAGGTGACCAGTGGTTTAGGATAGTTTCTTGGTATTGACTATATGATATAATATACAACTAGATACTTATGTTTTAGACATCTAACTACAGATTATTTTTAGGTTATTCAGACCTGTATCCTCTAGCTGGTATTTACGCTTTCACACGTATTCTTACGTTATTCCACTTTGGTCTATTACCATATATCAGTACTAAACATAAAACTAAAATACATAATTAACTATGAATGAAACTCTGTATAGGTTTTGTGTAGTGTAAATCCTATGTAACCAAAATATCCCAACCCAACACCGACATATACTCTTTTAAAAAATTTATAATTAATAATATGTGAATATATTATATATAATGAAGTAATATATCAACAATACTGTGGGTAGAGGTGTAGAATCTATAACTGAATATGTTTCACTCATGTTTTGAACTTACACTTCATGTTCGAACCATGGACATTAAGAATTTAAAAACGTGAACTTTTAGTATATATCTCTGAGTATTAATTTTTAACACCTATAAACAAAATATATTTTATAATGATATGAAATCTTAGTGAGGGCCTTCTAGCCTCCACTCCAACCAGGGCGATCCCAAGCCGCGCGAGGTGGATCCCCCGTCTACACAGGGAAAGCCCAGCGGACCGATCGGCAGACACTGGCAGCGGCAGCCGGTGGTTCCCTCACTATCATTTTATGTTTTTAAGTTCTAAGTTTGTAAATTTGTAATGTGTCAATAAAGTGTTATCTATCTATCTATCTATCACTCTCTCTCTTTCTCTTTGTTATGTAGTTGAGGCTTCTTTTAATCTTGTGAGTTCGTGGTATTCTCTCGCTCATTATGGTGTCTTTCTTGTGTGTTCAGAGGCTTCATTTTGGGTCGTACGCCATTTCATTGTGTCGAGGGATCAAAGGGTGTGGACCTAGGCCCGGCCTCCGCTCTGACCAGGGCAATCCAAAGCCGCGCCGGGTGGATCCTCCGCCTACACGGTGAAAGCCTAGTGGACGGATTGAAGTCACTGGCAACGGCAGCCGGCGGCTCCCGCACTATCGATGGATACTTTTCGATAGGATCGATGTGTGTTTTGAATGAGAGGCATCTATCTATGATCACACCCAGGTATGTGACGCTTGGTTTCCAGGGAATGTCAGTTCCAAGTAGGTGTGGGGGTTCTGACAGCTTCGTTCTTCCTGTCAACATGGCCTAGGTTTTTTGCATGTTGATAGATATACGCCATTTATCCAACCATTCTGGCAGGGCTTCTAAGGTGGGCTGTAGGCGTTTTACGTCGAAGGCGGGTTATAGGAGAAATCGTTGTATGTTGCATTATCTGCGTATAGTGCAAGCTGCCCGATGACTGGTATGTCATTAGTATACCAGGCGTAGCATATCGGAGAGATGCAGCTGCCTTGTGAGACTCCCGCTTTGACTGGCTTCTTTGATGACAGGACGTTTTCTACCGCCACCGTAATTGTTCTGTCTCGAAGAAAAGACGCGATGACTTCCACTGTCTTCTTTTGGATGGCTGAATCCGACAGTTTGTTTAGCAGCCGCTCATGCCATACCCTGTAGAACACCTTCTCCATATCTGACAGGATCACCGCTTCGACTTCTTTTTTGTTGTGGGTCATGGACATCTCGTTTACCACCCTCGTGACCTGCAGCATCGTGGACTGTTGGTTTATGCAGGGATTCGGCTGGAACTGTATTTTCAAATGCTCTGCGAATATCCCTGCTAAGGACAGCCTTAGCTTCAAACTTGAGAACACCATCACTGCCTATAAGCGGTCTAATTGGTTGAGGGGCTTTAGATAGCTTTCTGCATAGGCGGTGAACAGAGGGCATGTGTACGCTAGCGGCTTCAACGATCCCTTCCCAGGACTCTCCCACGTGATCCTGTAGGGCTTGTCTGCTCAATCGATGACTTTAGCTTCTTTTTAAGCACCGGGCATCTGGTATCTTGCCATAGCTTTCTTGTTTCCCTTTTTTCACGTATCATGTCCCTGATCCGCGCCGGGAGGGGTCGAGAAGCGCTCCAGGCGCGGTTGTGTGTGAAGAGGCCTCCAGGGAAGCTTGAATCGGTGCGGTGAGGTTCGCGCATTCTCTTTCAACGTCGGTAGCCGTCATGATTGGGCCAGTCGTGGTGTTTTTCTGCGCTTCTTTCATGAAGGGCTCAATCCCAATGATGAAGGGATCCCAACAGATTTTCCGCCTCTCCACGTTGGTAGCTACTCTACTAGGGAGTTCTTCCAGCGTCAGTGAAATGGGCCTGTGGTCCGACGGTAGATCCATGAGCTTTGTTTGTGCAGGCATCGTTCTAAATTTAACTTTTGCTACTAGGTTTGAAGTTCTATAATTGCAAAGACCGATCACCATGTAATAATATATAATATTAAATGACAGATTGGTGAAATTCAGCCATAGGTTAGTATACAAAAACAAATTTTTTTCCTATAAAACATAAACAGGTAAGGTTTAGCAACCCTGTAGTTATATTAAACAACCATTATCAAGTCAATTGTAGTGCATTTTAAATAAACAACTGCTCAACTCCACGAACGTGAACAATGTACTTATCCGTATATATTATATTTATATATTAATACACTTCTGGACTCATCTATTGGCCCACCTTGTATTTTCAGTTTCGTTTGGTCCTAGCTAAAATTTTATATTAGGTCGAGCAAAAAGTTTTTATGCAGTTTTGAACCTGGCACATTTTACCATCTTTTTCGATCGTATTGTTTTAAATTTGAATTCAGAATACCATACGACATGGAGCTACGCCTAACAAGTCGGATATGCGCCTTGTTAAAGGCAATTGATTTTTGAATAAAAAACATGTTTTATCAAATAAAGGTTTAATTTAATAACGCGTGTTGCCTCCATGGGCATCTACCACAGCTCTCATACGATTAGGCATAGAGTTTATCAACCGCTCTATGAAATTTTGAGGGATCATCTCCCATTCCTCTTCTATGGCAGTTTTCAACTCCTGCATCGTCTGGGCAACTGGCTGACGAGCCCTAACACGTCTTTTTAGCTCGTCCCACATGTGCTCAATAGGGTTCATGTCTGGGCTTCTGGCTGGCCAGTCCATAACTGTGATGTTCACATCCCGAAGATATTCCCTGACGATGCGGGCCGCATGGGCTCTTGCATTATCATGCATAAAAAGGAAATTTGGGCCCACATAGTCCGCGTATGGTATCACGTGAGGTTCTAAGCACTCACGAATGTACCTTTCAGCATTTAATGTTGGCAGCCGTGGTCCTGTAACAACCTCAAGTTGAGTTTTGCCGCTCGCGGATATACCGCCCCAGACAGTCCATGAGCCACCGCCATAAGCAACCCTCTCTTCAAAGCAGCATTGTGCGAAACGCTCTCCCTTACGTCGGTAGACCTTCTTCCTTCCATCATTGCCATGTAACACAATTTTAGACTCATCAGAAAAGAGTACACGGCTCCAATCTTGCTGTGTCCAATTTAAATGACTGCGTGCGAAATGAAGGCGCGCTGTTCGGTGGGCTCGCGTTAGTTTGGGCCCATTAGCTGGCTTGTGTGGTACCATATCGCGTTCTTTTAACCTTCTCCGAACAGTTCGAGCGCTCACAGATACTCCGTGGAAGTCGCGAAGTTGGTTTTGTATCTCAATGGAGGTAAGGTGACGATTTCTCAAGCTGGTCATCATGATGAATCGATCCTGCCTTTCAGTTGTGACCCGAGATCGTGGCCTTCCTTGGCGACGAACAAAGCCGCCAGTCTCTAGGTACCTCCGATAAACATTTCGGACCGCAGATCGACTTAAATTAAGTTGAGCACTCACGTTTCTTTGGCTGTGTCCGGCCTGAATAAGTGCCACAGCTTGGGCGGCGACTTCAGGTGAAGTATCCATAGATTATTGATAGAACCTCACCTTAATGTTAAGAATAAGTAATGTTTGTTGCAAAACCAAAGATATCAATAACTTTTTCATGAATTAAATCCAAGTAAACCAATAAAACCAAGTTTTCTTAGTATTCGATTGTTTGATATCAACAAACAGGCTCCAAATTGTCTTTTGTTTCTTTAAATTCTGTGTTCGAAATTCAAAAAAAGACTATTGAATGAAATTGTGAATGTGCCAGGTTCAAAACTGCATAAAAACTTTTTGCTCGACCTAATATAAAATTTTAGCTAGGACCAAACGAAACGGAAAATGCAAGGTGGGCCAATAGATGAGTCCAGAAGTGTGAATATGTATATTATATTAATAAAATAAAGAAATAACCAGTACTTAACAATACAGTCAACTATAGGCACTCAACATTACAAGCGTTCCAGTAGTAGACGAGTCACTAATATATATTAAATATAATATAATTAAATTATATATATATTTAAATCTCTCATAAAAATGGCTTGATCGTATTATTATGTTGAGAAATGTTAATTAAGTTTTCTTAAGTAAAAGATGTGAAAGAAGCAAAGCCCTCAATGTGCTATGCAAATGCACCCACTGATGTCAAGGTTAGCAGGGTGAATTAGCACAGACCGCTTTATTTTACACGAATATATCACCAGTAGGCTGTACTTCCGCACCCACCCACAACAATAAGGCACTTTTTTTATATCAAATTAATTTTGCGCTAACCTGCGGCTTCGACCGCTATAATTATATCAAATCAAAAATTAAAAGTATAGTTAGATTCTACTTGGTAATTATTGACTTGACAATTTATATTGACTGACAACATGTATATATACTTGAACTCATCTGCAATTTACCTCTTGTTATATATACCAGACTTCGACCTTAACCTCGTCTTTTATTTTTATTAATCCCTATCTATAATACCACCCTTTACGCGAATTTCATGTGTTTGTAATAGTTTTACTACAAATAAGCAAGCCTATTACATATTATATCGAAATTAAGCTGTGCTTCGCAATAATAATTTTATTTTTATCGTCTTTTTCTTATTCAGCATCTTCACTGCTGAAGGTCGTGTCTAGTCTGAAGTAGTGTTAATCGCTCAATGTACTATGCTCTTCCACGTGCTTCTGTTTTCAGCGGTCTTTAAAGCTTTGGTATAGACATATACTAGTGAGCTATAGGGTTCAATCAAGACGCTTACTTGCCTCTATTATAGCACAAACGCACAGCACATCAACGCATCACCTATAAATAGTTTTAAGTCGATGGAAAAGTTTATCGAACTGCAATGTACTGCATCACTATGGCTAGGATACCACTTTTTGATCCGGATAAATAAATAAAAAAATGTAAAATTTAACTAGCTATCCCAAAAAATATTTTTTCCTAATCCATTTTTGTGAAGTTATTTGTGAACTATTTTTCAATTGTCTATGCTCAGATTTTACCAAGGAACGATTTTAAAATTGAATTTTACTTGACTGAGAGACTGCACAATTACTGTACAGATATTGTCGACTGGCAACTTTCACCAGATATTAGGGGAATCACCATATATCTGTCTCTCTCACTGAAAGGGATAGCTTGACAAAGTTCACAAGAAATTCAATCTTACCACTCTTTAGATAAGGTGTATTTTCAATTGTTATAAATTGGCTTATTAAAACGTTTCAATTGGATAAAAATGGGACTACTCAGGGAATCGGATTGTTTGTAGTGAACAATAAAGATGTACTTAATGTCAAGTATAGTTTAGTAATTTACATGTGTTGAACTGGCTACGCTCGTTTTCTAAGAAAATGACATGGCTGCCACTCTAAATATTATTTTATATCTCTATGGTTTTGAAGCAGTGATGGCTCAGTGGCATTGACTGTCGCTCAGCAGGTCCATGGCTCGTATCCCGCCGCGGGCTTGAACTTCACCGCAAGTAGAAAATCTGTCGCCAAGCACCTAACGGTGTGTTTTGGCAGTAGACCTTGAGAGCCAGTGAAATTACAGGCACATGAGACTTAACATCTAGGTCTCAAGGTGACGGGCGCAGTGCAATTCGTGACTTGTGACGAAATGCAACTGTTATAGGCATGGGGTTAGTCCGCTTAACATCAGGTCGGTCTGGAGCATGTTCCGTCAAAATAACATTAAAAAAAAGGTAGGTAACAAAAAATTAAATATATTTGAAAATTTTTGTTATGCTATTATTTTTAAGTTTTTAAACCCCGCATCTCCGTAACTTCGAAAAATTTCCAAAAACTGAATCAACAAAAAAAATATGGAATATGAAACCTGCGTACAAATTTTCACAAGAATCGATTGAAAAATGCGACCTGCAGAGGAGAAACACCGGACATACGAAAAAAAATTGTGTAAGCTGAACCAAAGACGCTTCGCTCGCACTGCCTGCTCGCTCGGTCAATAACAATGTGCTGCACGAGCAGGCAGTTTAGCTTATTTGGGAAAAACGATAACAAACAGCAGTAATCCTCTTGAGAGATGTTATAGTTGAAGAGCTAGACCTTTATTA
Source organism: Plagodis dolabraria (assembly GCA_963854805.1). NCBI lineage: Eukaryota > Metazoa > Arthropoda > Insecta > Lepidoptera > Geometridae > Plagodis > Plagodis dolabraria. Next base: position 756,506 of record OY978453.1, on the reverse strand, counting down.
TATCGAGATGGGTCTGCGAGATGGCCTCACCTTGGATCTCCGTTTTCTGACGATTGCAGCGATATCTATGGAGGGTGGCCGCACGACGGCCTCCCCCTCCCCGCTACCCCCTGTGCTGCCGCCTCCTGCGCTTCCCCCACCACCCGAGTTTGCCTCTGCAGGGTCGGCGCCCAGCCGCGTTGCTAACATCGTCAGGAGTTCTTCCACTCGTCCCAACTGGAAATACACGTCAAATTATATAAGAAGTCAAATCTTAATATTTTTCTAAGTACTTAACCTATCTATTGTGTTAAATCCTTTCATAGGACTATAGGACTTTACAATGTATCTATAATTCTTCTAAGCTACCCATGACCGTGGCTGTACCTGACATAAAACGCTTGGTGAATAAAGTGCCCCAGCTGCACTGCACTCAAATCTATTGCAGCTATTGTGAATGTGATGTACGGTTTGTTATTTTATTGAGCGATTAAAGCGGCAGAATCAAAGGTTTCAGTTAAAAGTGTAGAGCGAGATGTCAAGGAGTCCAGTGAGGCGCGGTGAAATTACTTACATCGCAGATCCACGAGGGCATCTATGTATAATAATGCACCCATAATTAAAGACCTGACTGAGAGATATCGCCAGGGGGGACTGGACCCTTTCCGTCCTACGCGCCAGGGAATCAAACTCCTTTCAACTAAATTGCGTCTATTACTGCCAGGTTATAAGATGCAAATGCCCGCGGTGGCGTTCAAGGAGACGATCAGCACTATTTTATTTTTAATTTCTTTGTACGCACTGTTAAGGTACGATCAATTCTTTTGTTTTCATTTTCTTTCCACAGTGCAAACGGATGATTGGTAAGATTGACCTGACATTGATCCGACTCTGACCCTTAAAATAACCCTATGTTACCCGATGTACAGGATCGTGATTAGGCCCTGTTTAACGCGTGCATGGTGCACTGATCTGGTGACCCACTGTTACACGGAGCTCCATTATCGAAAAACTAAATAATGCAGAGGCTGGCATGCGTGGGTACGATGGGCTATGCGAAAATGGTGCCTAAGTACTAAAGTTATAGCGAATTTACAAATTTTCACCTCTTCATCCAGCTTTACGAAAAAAACACCCTATACCATAAATATATGAGGAACCCTCAGGGGCCAAGGAAGTAAGGGTTTATACAATAAGGTTCTAAAATGAGAACAGGGCAGTTTTGAAGCGCTCGTAGCGACGTTTCCTTAGCCGTTCTAAATCGATCAGCAAAGTTAAGCAACGTTCTCGGTCATGACTTGGATGGGTCACCGCTGGTGACATTACTACTGAGCGCTCCCGTGCTTGCGTGGGTGCTGTGCGGAGGACACGTTAAGCCGTCGGTACCGGTTGTTGTCTTTGTAGGGCATTTTGCCAATGCCCGCAATACGCTTCAACAGCGCTGCAGTCCTACGAGCCCTACAAAGGTACAACCATACGTCAGCGCCAGGCTGTGGCACATTTCCTCGGCTCACAGCTCGGACCGTCCAGGCGGCCTGCCAGCGCCAGCGGGCTTCTGGGTGACTGCTCACGACATCGGGTGGTTGGAGTATCTAATAACTACATGTATAGTTTGTAGTCACCTTGTGCTGTAACCTCTGCACCTCGTTCCTGACGTCGCGGCGCAGCTCGGCCAGCGCGTGCTCGTGCGGCGACACTGCGGCGGGGGGCACGCCCGTGGGGAGCGGTGCGGGCGCGGGAGTCGGGGGGGCCGCCGCGGGGGCTGGAGGGGCCGCAGGGGGAGTGGCTCGGCGATCCTCCAGCTCCTCCTCGATGGTGTCTTGTCGTCCGGCACCCGCGCCCCCCACCACTGCACTCACACTGCGCCCCTTCGCGAACGACGCCTGCACATACACACGACGTCATCATCAATGGAATTGTCAATATAATATAATAATATTTAAATGCCAATTGTGTGGTCTCATGTGGTCACAGAGATCTATCGCCACTTTATCCAAACTTAATTTGACCTATTCTTAATATTCATTTCTATGCTGTCATTCATCGCCGCCTTCATTGTAATACCATATAACCAAGATACCGAAAATCGGAACAGATAAGTAGGATCTGCTAGATTACTATTTAAGGTTATATGGACTGAAAAGACTAGTAAACACCACTGCAGCCGCAAAGGTTTGCGGAAGTTTTCATTCCGCTGCTCTATAGCGATTACGGATCGAATTCCGTAAGAATTCTCATAATAAGTATAGGTGTTAGATATTCTTCTATTTATATAAATGAATACGACGGAATTGCTATTAAACCATTTTTAATTATATAAATGTGATACAATGTGTACATGAATAACTTTCGTGGCGCTAATCACAGCTGTCAATGTCAGTTATCCTATTGGACAGCAGGGGCACTGGTGGACTATGGCGCGGTATTTGAATATCGGAGTTTACTAATTGTTTGTATTAACAACCTCCGCCTTCTTGAAAAGTTGCTCTCTCAGCCTTTAATATACTTTACAGTTGTGAAATTGTGATAAGTCCAGCAGCGGGCAAATTTTATTTATAGCTCGACGTACCCTTGCTGGTTTTAATGTCTGCTACTCTGCAGGCTCCATCGGGTCCAGGAAATACATCAACAGTACGACCTAATGGCCATTTCAGTGGCGGATTTGCATCATCTCTGATCAACACCAACTGATCAATTTTGATGTCAGGTTTTCTGTTTTTCCATTTCGTTCTCTGCTGCAGTTCACATATATATATACTGCTCCAACGGCTCCAGAAATGTTGTCTCGCTTGCTCTATACGGGCGTATCAATGCAATCGATTTGGATTAACCTCTTGCAAGTTAGGCACCGGCAGTAATATGAAGGGTCTCGCTATGAGGAAGTTTTTTGCGAATGCCCGCCTGGCTAGCGACCACCCTCAAGTTGAAAATCTGTCGCCAAGCACCTAACGGTGTGTTCCGGCAGCAGTCCTTGAGAGCCAGTGAAATTACAGGCACATGAGACTTAACAACTATGTCTCAAGGTGACGGGCGCAGTGCAATTCGTCACTTGAACGATGAACTGCATCTGTTATAGGCAGAGGTAACCGCTTAACATCAGGTGGACCTCGAGCTTGTTCCGTCACAATAACATAAAAAAAAAAAAAAGTGCCCAGGTGTCAATGGACAAAGATCATTTGGATCAGGGGAAAGAGGGACTAGCGGCCTCGAGTTTAGAATAGCCTCTATTTGGCAAAATAGTGTTGCAAGCTCTTCAAAAGTAAAATGCGCATTACTTGCAACCTTTTTCATATGTGATTTACCTAGCTAATTTTACCGAAGCTTCATTTAAACCTCTAAAATTAGGCGCGTACGCAGGTGAAAAGTAAAATTTGATACCTTCATCAATGAAATCTGGCACAGCATCAGAACAATTCTTTACAAGAGCAGAAATTTCGCGGTTCGCACCAACGAAATTAGTGCCATTGTCACAAAATATCTCACGAGGCTTACCTTGGCGAGATATAAAGCGACGCAAGGCCAATATAAAAGCTACTGTGGTCAAATCACTTTTTTTCTCTCCCCTACCCTCGATTGAAGAAGCAGTGTTGGAACTTGTGTCGTATTTTAAATCAGAATTAAATAGCTAAGGAGCATTATTTTTGGCAAAAATTAGTTTTTTAATAATCAATTTCGCATTTATTGAAGTAAAATCATTGAAAAAAGACTTGCTAAAGTGGTTGTGAAGAGACAAAAAAGTGTAAAAATCGTAACGTATTTTAAATCCTTATTAACAATCAGTACTAATATTATAAATGCGAAAGTAACTCTGTCTGTCTGTCTGTCTGTCTGTTACGCTTTCACGCCAAAACTACTGGACCGATTTGAATGAAATTTGGTATGGAAATAGTTTGAGACCCGGGAAAAAACATAGGATAGTTTTTATCCAAGTGCGTAAAAAGAGGTTAATGTTTTGCGCGATAACCGACATACGCGCGGGCGGAGCCGCGCACGGAAAGCTAGTGTCGAATAAAATAAAGTGCTTCCAATGCAAAGATGATCATAATGATGAAAATGCGGCAGTGCAGTGTGATGGTTGCAAACGACATATCTGTCTTCATTGCAGCAACTTGAGGTGCGTGTTATGGGATTAAAGGACAAACGCACCCTCCTGTACTTGTGTTCTCCATGCCGAGAGGCCCTTTTTCAAGTACCAAAGCTAATTAAATCCCACGATGGATTGAGAGAAGAACTCGACGGCGTAAAAAAGCAGCTCGCCGAAGGATGCATTACCCCATCAAACATCGCGGGAACTGCGACGATTATGACCGAGACGCCCACAGACACTAACGCATTATTAGAAGAAATAATGGAACGGAAGCGCAGAGCCACCAATGTAATACTTGTTGGTGTTAAGGAAAGTGACTCAGACATTGACAGTGACAGAAAGTCATATGATGAAGTATGTGTGAAGAAAATCTTGCACGACATAAACAACGGCACTGACTTCTCAGACAAAGTGGTAAAGGTACAACGTCTAGGCCGCCGTGAACCCGGTATAGTAAAGCCGCGCCCATTGAAGTACCGTCACGATGCTATTTGGGTACTGAAAAACAAGAGTACCTAAGGCTCAAAAAGAGGTAAGAGTATATGATGAAAAAACTCCTAAACAACGTGAAGAACTGAACAAGCTCCGGGAAGCATTGAAAGACCGTACTTACTGGAAAAGGGGAAACCGGCCTCACCATCAAATATATAAAAGGTAACCCAAAAATTATCACACAAAAAAACTAGCCACTGTCAATAGAAATCCATACGCTGCCCTTACTTACACCTATACCAATATACAATCTTTACCATCTAAGTTGGATCTTTTTTTGATCTACATAAACAAAATTGACCATGTATTGCAATCATCACTGAAACCTGGCTAAACAGCAATGACCGTAATAGCACATACAGTATCAAATTCAAATTCAATTTGTTTGCAAGAATGTAAGTAATTATTTAAACAATACAGTAAAGTTATTAATTAACTGTAAACAGATCTGCACATTCCACCATATTTTGCATGCAAAAGTGTAGGTCCAAGCCTTGCTTATTAACTAGATTATGTACTTACATAGATATACTACCAACGCTCATACAAGAATACATTAATGAATTACAATTTTAACTTGTTCTCATTATTAAAAAAATCACCGGTAATAATAACATTTACTTAATATATCAAATATTAAAGTTACAAAGATATCTACCCACAATAATTAATGTCATATACAATTAAATATTAACCATTCATTCCGTTCATTTAAATGTCATATTAATCTAATGTCAAATTTTTTGCGTCAACCATCAGGAAACTTTAATGTTGCCAACTACTAATCTATAATAAAATAACAATAATATATACTAATACGAAATAAATGTATGTATATTGGTCATTTAAATACTCAGTTACAGAATAATAGCATTTATCAAGAAGAAAATCAAATAATTTCCGCTTAAATAATGCTTGGTATTCGGATTCTAATAAAGATGTAAGTTAGTGATTGTATATTCTTGGAGCCATTACAAATACACTTTGATCAGATTGATTAGGCAGATGTATGACCTGGTATATAAACTTTATATTTGTGGCGTTGACTTTTAAACATTTTAAATAATTTAAGGTTGTTTCTTGTAAACAGTACAATTTCAAACATGTATAAACATGGGAAAGGCAAAATTTTCAGATTTTTGAAATATGGTCTACAAGAATCTGTGGATGTAATATGACATACTGATCTTACACACCTTTTTTGAGCTTTGAATATTTTTTCACGTTCGATACAGTTTCCCCAAAATATTATACCGTAGCGGAGGGTTTATGTTACGTAAGCATGATACGATGTGAGTACAGCTTCCATATTTAAAATTTTTGACAACATAAATAAAGCATATGAGTAACCTTTCAATTTTGCACAAACTGAGTCTGCATGTGTTATCCATTTTAAATTAGAATCTATATATAACCCTAAAAACTTTGTTACAGAAATGTCGTCAATATTCGAATTTAAATAATTGATTTTAGATGTCAAATTAATATTACAGTCTTGTTTAAATGTCATTATACTTGTTTTTTTTTTTAAATTAATTATTAGATTATTACATGTCAACCAGCTTCCTACATTGTTCAGAGTCATATTTATTTCAAGGTCAAGACTATTTTCTTTATCACCAACAAATACAATTGTGCTATCGTCAGCAAACAAAACCATGGGATGCTCTATAGCTATAGGCATATCATTTGTATACACCAAGAAAAGCAGAGGCCCAAGAACGCTGCCTTGGGGAACACCGAATCGAACCAACTTAGCATCGGAAGAATATGTCTTTTCCGTTTTTGATTTTATGCAAAATTTACTAACTTGAGTCAATTGATACCTATTTTGGAGATATGATTTTATAAGATTTAGAGGATAGCTTCGTACTCCATATTTTTCAAGTTTTTCTAGAAGCAAATTATGACCAACGTAATCGACTGCTTTTGTGAGATCCATAAACATAGCACGTACTGGTAAGTGCTTTTCACAGTTCGTCATAACTATTTTCAAGAAATTATAAATTGCTAAATTTATACACTTGTTTTTACGAAAGCCTACTTGCTCGTCAGTCAGAATATTACATTTTTCGAGATACGAGTAGTGTAAATTTTAGAGAAAACTGGAACTATGGCAACCGGTCTATAGCTATTGATGTCAGTTTTGTCTTGTTTTTTAAAAAGTGGCTATATAATTGTTACTTTTAAATTTTCTGGAAAGTCCCCACAGTTGATGCATACATTTATTATATGACAAAGGATAGGAGCTATAGTGAGAGCTGTCTGTTTAATCACTCTAGTGCATATGCCGTCATATCCCGTGCTCTTAGTATTTTTTAGATTCCTGATAATAGTTAGAATGTCATAAGGAGTGCACGGAGCCATAAACATAGAGTTCGATCCATCCCTTTGTAATGTACAAGTGCCTGGTATACTTTTAGTTTGTACTTGATTCACATAAAAATCATTAAAAGCTTGAGCAATGACTTTTGGCTTTGTTAATATTTCATTATTTAACTTTATGTGGGTAACTTCCTCTTTTAGGGGTTTGTTTTTAGTGCTATTTATTATATTCCACGTGGCCCTTGAATTGTTACTAGCCATTTTAATTTTATAATCATTTTGTGACTTTTATGTTAGTTTGATTATTTGTTCTTTCTATATCTTCTTTTTATATATTTTAAATAAGTTATATTTGTTAATATCATGTTTTTTTTCTATATTTCCACAACATTTGACGTTTACGTTTAGAACAACTCTTAATACCTTTGGTTACCCATTTCGATTTTCTAGCCACTGATTTTTTGACTCGTATTATCGGAAAACAGAGGTCATAAATCCTGGCGTTACTCTTTGCGATGGTAAAGTTACCATTATCTGTTTGGCAACTGCTCCTTTCAGTCGTTTGCACATTAAACAACATCTGCAAACTCGTCTCGCTAAAACTCTACCGCCAATAGGCCAATATTGTTCACGGACGGCTGCGAGAGAAGCAGTTGTGGTCCGGCATGCATCAACTTAGTATGATAGTAACTACCTCATTACTAATACTGTAAAATGATGTTTGTTGTCTAAAACAATTGGGTGTTTCTTATCAAAATCATAATTAGATTGATCTATCCTCCCACCAACACGAATCAAACCTGTCTCTTTCTCTACGATTGTAGTTAAGTTTTGTAATACCGGGAGATTCTTAAAATTATTATTAAAATTAGGAAAACTCTCGAGTTGCGACATTTGAGCTAGCTTAGACTCTGAACTTTCTAATTCACTTACAAACAAAGGCCCTGTCAGCTTATTACTCCTACAGTTATTGCCAAATCTATTAACATAAGCTAGTATCCTACGTAATTTAAAAAAACTAGAATACCGCTCGAATTCAATTATTGCCTTTTGAGGCGTATTAACGTTACTAACATGAACGCGTATTTCAGGCAAGTTAGTATGTATTTCACCGCATTTCTGGTCGGGCCAGTCACTTTGTGTACCTTTCAGGAATGTAGGCCCATCCCACCACAACGAAAGGTTCTGTACCTCTTCTGGATCTCCCTCGTGTCGCCAGATCTGATGGATTTAAGTACGATGGTACACACAAAAAGACATCATTAACACACAAATCTCTAACCTCAGCAACCCGGTGAGACACAAATGTACTTAACTTGTGTGGAGGAGTGACCAGCCAGGCAAGAACAATCTTTGAGTCGCACCAAAAATGTTTGTTATTTATTGAACCTCAACGATTCTGTAACTTTCTTACAAGGTCGAGCCCCTAACACTGCTCCACACAGCTCAAGCCTGGGTATGGTTGAAGTTTTAAGTGGCGCTACTTTAGATTTGGCACACAAAAGCCGTACAGAAATATTCCCTAATGCATCTGTAGAACGCATATATAAAAAGGTAGAATACGCTTTAAGTGAAGCATCCGAAAAAATGTGCATATCAATTTTAATGGGATTAGCGCAAATTGCCTGGCGAGGTATAGATAAATGTTCTATTTTCTTTAAGTTATTGATAAATTTTAGCCAACTTTGTGAGATTTCCTCCGGTATTTGCTCATCCAATCCAATTTTTTGCAACCATAACTGCTGAAAAATTATCTTACACGTTACAATGCAGATACTTAATAATCCTAATGGGTCAAATATATTTGATGACACTGATAATATACTACGCTTCGTTAATGAATTAAATGGTATTTGTACGTTTAATGATTTTGCTATTGCAATTTAGAATACAATCACTGCTAGGGTTCCACTCAATAACTAACGTATTAGTTACCGTAGAAAATCTAAAATTTTCTTGTTTTCTAAGAAACGTTAAAACGTTTAAACGTTTTCTAAGACAGCTTCCTCCGAAATTATATAAATTAGTGCCTGAGAGTAGCTTTTGACTTTACGTAAATGTTTAGTGACACCTTGATAAATATGTTGTAAGTCCATCTCATCAGAACACCCAGTAGTGATATCATCGGTGTAATAATCATGTAACATGACCTCTTCGATTATTGGATCATTACATTCTAATCCCAACTGTATTAGACATCTAGTGCTCAGAAATGGTGCAGAAGAGGCACCATATGTAACCGTATGGAGTTGCAAGTATCTCAACGAATCCCGCTCATCCCTTCTCCATAATATTGATTGCAGATGCCTTTGACTTAGTTCGATAAAGATTTGTTTGTACATTTTTTCTGTCTCCAGTAAAAATAAATGCATGTTGTCGCAATCTAAGACAGAGAAAATGTCATCCTGTTCTGTTGGTCCTACCATCAATATATCGTTAAGAGAGAAGCCCGAAGAAGTGCGGCAGCTTCTCCACGACTCTACATTTTGTACTCTCACTTTGGTCTTTCAATACAGGATGATGTGGTAAAAATACAGCGTGCTCTTGTCTTTTAGTACTTGATAAATGACCGAGAGCTTCATACTCATTCAAAAACTGAACATATTGCGCTTTTACTTCAGGCTGCATTTGAAATCGTCGCTCTAACGATTCAAACCTTTTACGGGCAATGCAATATGAGTCCCCTAATACTTCTGGCTTCATTTTCAAAGAAAGCGTAACGCAAAATCTCCCGTTTTCAAGACGACGCGTGTGTTGCACGAAATGATGCTCACATGCCTCCTCTTCTTGAGACATAACGCGCTTTACAGGCACTTTTTCTAGTTCCCAAAACGGGTTGAGCTAGGATCAAATCTCGTGACTGAAATTGCAAAAAAAAATTGTGGTAGCATCTTTTGTTGGAAAGCATATGATTGGTCCTGATACCAACCATCCAAATACTGAGTTTTGTAGAACAGGCAAATGTCGACCTAGTTTTATTTTTCCGAGCATATGATATCACAAAATACGTCGGCTCCTAATAGTATGTCTATTTTAGCAGGAATATGGAATGTCTTATCTGCGAGTGATATATTTTTAGGTATATTGATTTTGGAAATATCTACTTCATGACTTGGCAGTGAATTAGTTATTTCTTTGATAATAAATGCATTGACTGACATGCTAAATACACTTGTTTTAGACTGCACTATTATATTACAGCGCTGTAAAGCTTCAAATGACATGCTGTTAATACCTGTGACACAAACCGAGTCTACACTCTCAGTCTGTAAACACAGTTTATTTTTTAAATCCTGACTCACGAAACTCGTCTGGCTTCCATAACAGCTATTCCATACTAATAGGCAGCGAGCTTCAATACATTTTTGTGTATCAATCAAATTATTGTTAATGCATGAGACTTTGATAATTGCAGTTGATAACAATACTTGATTGGCGATACATGTTGAAAGTGATATTGGATTGGAAATAACTTGGTTTTCTGCGCTTGGTTTGTCAAATTGTAAAATTGAATTATGCTTTGCATTGCATAAGTTACATGGTCGAGATTTGCATAGTGGTGATAAATGTCCGCTACGAAGACAAATAATACATACATTGTCTATTTTTAATAATAAGCTTTAATCTGTCAGTCGGTGTCATAGAAAAGAACTTTTTACAGTAGTAAATCAGATGTTCCTCAAATTCAAATTCAAAATCATTTATTTAATTTAAACGTCTACGATGCTCTTATGAAGGTCAATAACAAATTTTAATATTGAAATATTCTACATTGTACTGCCACGTTCAGCAAAAAAAAGTTATAGAGCCACTGCGAAAAGAACGTGCAAGAAACTCGGGCCCATTCTTTTAAACGTCTATTTACAATGTGTTATATACAATATAATATGACTATTACAATATTTGTTCAAATTACGTAGGTGACAGGTGATAGCTTGGCAGAGGCGGAACTTTCCAAGCATCTTTGTCGTTTAAGTAATCACAAACTTTGTAGTATGATTTCTCAATCAAAATATTTTTCACATGCAACTTGAATTTTCCTTCTGTGAGCATTGTAATATGTTTGGGAATTTAATTATAAAACCGCACACAATTACCTAAAAAGGACCTTTTATTTGTCTTTGCTAGTCTAAAACCTGTTACTGCTATTTTATATTTATTCCCAGTGTTGTAATCGTGGTTGTCACTATTTAATTTAAATTTACTAATTTTTTTCCGAACATACATAATATTTTCAAATATATACAGACTTGGTAAAGTTAATATACCAATTTCTTTAAAAAGATCCCTTAGAGATTCCATAGGATCCATTTCATATATGGCTCGAATTGCACGCTTTTGTAAGATAAAGATTGTTTCCATCTCCGCAGCAGCTCCCCACAGCAATACACCATACGACATAATACTGTCGAAGTACGCGAAATAAACTAGCCGTACAGTAGCTACGTCTGTTAACTGTCTTATCTTACATACTGCATATGCAGCAGAACTAAGTCTTCCGGCTAGATCATGTATATGTGGATCCCACTGTAAAGTTGAGTCCACTTTGATTCCCAGAAAGACTGTCGCTTTGTCAATAGATAGTTTATCTAAGCCAAGCTTAATGTTTGGTTCAACATAAGGAACATTTGGTAAAGAAAACTTTAAACATTTGGTCTTTTTTGAATTTAAGAGAAGATTATTAGCGGCGAACCATTCAGAGATCACAATTAACACATTATTTACATGAATTAGTTCACTATCTTTCCTATCTACTTTAAAAGTTTGAGAGGTATCATCTGTGAATAAAACAATAACGCAAAAATCTTTGACCATGCAAGACAGATCATTAATATACGCTAGGAAGAGAAAAAGTCCCAAAATTGATCCCTGCGGTACACCTATTTTTACCAAAGACCCGGAAGAAGTATTGCCATTTATTCCAACCATCTGTAGCCTGTCTGACTGATATGACTCTATTAGATTCAAAGCTTTTCCACGAATACCATAGTGTGAAAGCTTACGAATCAGAGTGCAGTGTTCTACACAGTCAAATGCCTTGGAAAGATCACAAAATACGCCAATAGCATCATGTGAACTCTCCCAGGCTTCAAGTATATGTGACATCAATTGAACACCTGCATCTGTAGTGGATCTGCTCTTAGTAAAACCAAACTGATTCTCATTCAATATATTATGCTCATTAAAATGAGATAAAAGTTGTTTGAGCATAATTTTTTCGAATAATTTACTCAGAACAGGTAAGATGGAAATAGGTCTGTAATTGCAAGGGTCAGATGCAGTTCCCGACTTCAAAATTGGAGTGATTTTACATAGTTTCATTAAGTCAGGGAAATTTCCTCTATCGACACAAAGATTGAATATTGTTACTAAGTATGGTGCGATAGTGCAGGTGCCTTCTGTGAGCATTGTAATATGTTTGAGAATTTTATTATAAAACCGCATACAATTACCTAAATAGGACCTTTTATTTGTCTTTGCTAGTCTAAAACCTGGTACCGTTATTTTATATTTGTTCCTAGTGTTGTAATTGTGGTTGTCACTGTTTAATTTAAATTTACTAATTTTTTTCCGAACATATATAATATTTTCAAATATATACAGACTCGGTAAAGTTAATAAATCACTTTCTTTAAAAAGATCCCTTAGAGATTCCCTAGGATCCATTTCATATATGGCTCGAATTGCACGCTCACATACGGGTATTTGAACCTAAAAGCTGGTCAAAAATCATTTTAGCGTAATCTTCGGTATTGAAAAACAATTTAGTCGCTTAAATAGCTAAAAGTATCCTGCATCACGTGACAGTCATTGTATTTGACTCGACTCCCGCGCCGCCCGCTGGCTTCAATCGGAAGTTACTGTTCGCTTGAAGTGTGCGCGTGATTCTTTAAGAGATTTACTTAACTTCTAAGCTTTTCTATGCAATTAATTATACATATTATTGAAGAAGACATGTCTAGTGATACGTTTAATGCAAAAGTTGCCGGGGAATACCGTGGATGTATTTTTCACATATTTTTTTAGTAGATAGGGTATTTTGAAAACAATATGCAAATAAAATTTATTTTTTCTTTATTTTCTTTCAGAGCCATCTGGTGTTAAATTCTTATCCCGAAAAGACATTTACAATGTGGTGGAAAGTTCACAAGAACCAAATTTTGATAGTAAGTTGAGTTTTATGGAAGAAACCCTGATCAGTAAGTTCTGTAAAGATGAAGATGAACGGAAAGATTGGAAACAAAAATTATCATTGATAAAGCATCAGTTTATATCTAGATGGCATGCAACACATAAAAAGAAAAATATATTCAAAAAGAACAACAATGATTGGCTTGATGGAACGACTTCATTACAATTGCCATGGACAGGTATGTGTTACTGTGGTTTTAGGATATTAATTTATTCGTTTTTGTTTATTTACCTATCTAAATGTTTTTTCAGAAACAAGTCCTCGTCGTCCTGAAAAAACATTCACAGAATCCAGTGAAAGAAGCAAACGCCGAAAAACAGAAAATCTTCGGTTACATGAAGTTGAATTGCTGAATTATGCGACTCAAATAAAATTAAGAGCTTCAGGTAATGTAGACGCATCGAATGTTGTCAAGGATTTAATAAAAAGTCCAACACGAGCTCAAAAATATAAATTAGCTTTTAGAAAGAGCAAAGAAGAAAAGAGTGGTCAATTATACAGTTTAGAGGCCTTATCTATGTATGTGGAAGCTGGTCTAACAAGAACACAATATGAAGTAGTCAGATTAAGCAATAAGATGTTGTATCCATGTTATACCATTCTTCAGAGGATGAAAAATGATCGCTATCCTATTAGAGAATCCTACACGGCTACTGCTACATCTGCCGAAATAAACTTACAAGACTTACTGAATCATACTGCTTCAAGATTAATTAAGGTAAAGGCACCTTATTCCGAGGGGTTCTAATATTGGCACTATATTCCGAGGTATTTCGAAAAACGGTGATATTATGATGCTTATAAATTTATTTTTGCTGCAAGACCCTTTATCTATTAAATAATATGTCTTTGCGTGGTTGAGTCATCAAAAGAGCGCTGTTCTGTGGAAACATTTTGAAATAAACGGTAAGTATTGCGTCAGCGGCTGACCCGAACGCACGCTCCATACATTTTGGACATTGGGCACGGGAGTATCATGTTTATTTAAATAGTGTTTTATTCGTTAATTTTGTACAGTGCATTTATTTCTTTAATAGAAATGCTTAAAAAAATATGTCTTCAATCGAAAATAGTTAACTTCTGTGAGTTTTTCGTAGTAAAATGTAGGAAAAATACAGTTTGAAAATGCCGCGGCATTAGGTGCCAAATATTTAACTCAGTTCTTTATTCCGATGTATGCCACGGAATAGCGATTTCACAGAGTCGGTTTATTTTTTTATTTTCAGTATTGTTTTTATGATAAAGCATTTCTCACTTTGAATTTGACAACCTAAATATTTATAATATATTGAAATCTATTTACGAGGTACAATAAAACGTCGCATTACCTAACTACAGCCTGTTGAAAGTGCTATATTGAGGTATTTTGTTAATTCGTTCTATGGGATAGTTTAATGAGAAAATGCAAGTTTATACACAATCAATCCTAATTATTATCAGGCATTATATATATATTTAGGACAACATTGCAATTCATATTTTGTCTGTTGCTATACTATGCAAAAATCTCGTATATTTTATTACTCGGAATTAGGAATTTTTTTTTTTTGCATAAAACGTTATTCCGATGTACAGTGGGGCGCAATAAGATTCTTAATGCACCATAATACGCGGCATAAGCACAAGTAATATACATAGTGTTCACAATTGTATGCAAATTGTTAAGCAGTTTATGATAATGCAAAAAACAAAAATATCAATATCTGACTTTAATAATAATTACCAACTTATATTACAAACTTTATGCCTTATCCTCAAATAATGAACGTATACGAAATCATAGGCGAGCCTCTTATGGGCCTGGGTTCGATTTATTTGCCCTCATTTGATACATGGGTGGAGGGTTAGATTTTTGTTACTGAATTACGCCATACCTAATATACGCGGGTTGGACTTTAATTTGGTTTAAGTAGTATATGTAAGGCTTAAGCAACATCATTTTTTAAATTATAATACCACGCCTTTTGATGTAGAGTAAAAATTTATTATAGGCAGTCCTTTTTACATAAAGTGAGAAAGCATTGCATTTTGAACACACGGTATTAGGAACCAAATACATCGGAATAAGGATTTTTGCATCGGATCAAGGTGCCTTGGACTTATTTCATATTTAGTTTAATTTTGAACACTATTTAAGACTTAATTAACAAATATTTAGTATAGTATTAAAGTAAAAACAATAACACACGTGATAAAAACATTAAAACCTGCAGAAATGTACAGGAATTGCTTATTTTTTGATGTTATTTCGAGTTTTGTTGAAAATACCTCGGAAATAGGTGCCTTTACCTTATTTATTTAGAGGAAGTTGTGGCTACATTAAATGAAGACGATAAAAAACAAATGGAATTGATATGTAAATGGGGGTGTGATGGTTCGCAACAAGCTCAGTACAAGCAGAAGTTTGAAAATGAGACGGATTCTGACGCTAAAATTTTTCAGAGCTCTATGGTACCATTACAGTTAGTGTGCGGTAAAAAGGAAAACGTTCGCGTTGTTTGGCAAAACCCAACAATCGCCGCGGTACTGCAGACCCATTAGAATAAGATTCTTGCACGAGTTCTCACGAACGAAGAGATTCGGTATATAAATTCAAAAATTAATGCTCTCGAGCCCACGGAATTCCAAGATATGAAAATAAGCCATACTATGCTTTTTACTATGGTGGATGGCAAAATATGTAACGCAGCAACACATACAAAATCGACTATGAGGTGTTATATGTGGTGCCAACTCCAAGGAATTCAATAATTTATCAAAAAAAGGGATGCCAAAGAGGAATCATTAAAATTTGGCCTCTCAATTCTTCATGCTCGCATAAGATTTCTCGAAAACATTTTGCATTTATCATATAAACTACCTCTCAAAAAATGGCAACTTAGAACAGAGTCTGATAAAGATGTAGCTCAACAAAAAAAAAAGAACTACAGGATAGATTCAAAAGTGAGATGGGGCTGATTGTGGATGTTCCTAGAGCCAATTTTGGCAACTCGAATGATGGAAACACAAGTCGGCGATTTTTTGCTGACCACGAACTTTCTGCTTCAATAACTGGCGTAGATGTAAATCTAATATTTAGGTTCAAAATTATCTTGGAAGCCTTATCAAGTGGATATAAAATCAACATAGAAACATTTGAAAAATATGCAAGAGAAACTGAAGAACTGTTTGTGCAGTTATACGAATGGCATCAAATGTCCCCAACCATTCATAAAATTCTGCGACACGGTGCAGAAGTAATTTCGTCAGCCCTGCTCCCAATCGGTCAGCTCTCGGAGGAAGCTGCAGAAGCCCGAAGTAAACATTTTAGAGATTACAGGCTAAATTATTCAAGAAAATTTTCTCGAGAAGCTTGTAACATGGATGTTATAAACAGACTCCTTATGACGTCAGGCCCTTTAATAACAGGTATGAGAAAAACACCGAGAAGGAAATCTAAACCATTCCATCAAGAAACTTGTATTGACCGAGTATTGATTCTGATTCAGATGACAACGAGGCTTAAACGATTTCTTAATAGGTTTTAATTTTTGGTTTTATATATGATATGTGACGAAATATACCATAATACATTAAATGTGTAATGATTGAAACCTATACGCCCAACCAGAGACAAAAAATATTTTTGGCCAGCTATTAGGTTCAAATACCCGTTGTAAGATAAAGATTGTCTCTATCTCAGCAGCAGCTCCCCACAGCAATACACCATACGACATAATACTGTGGAACTATGCGAAATAAACTAGCCGTGCAGTAGCTACATCTGTTAACTGTCTTATCTTACAAACTGCATATGCAGCAGAACTAAGTCTTCCGGCTTTTTTTTATTTTTATATTATTTATTTATTTATGCTTTTTTATTCTTCTTCTTAAAACCTATCTGAGCGCTTGGTGGATGCGACGCCTGATCAAAATGCTGGCACATATTTGGCTCAACGAATAAGCATTGCAATTCAACGGGACAATGCTGCCAGCATGCTGGGCACGCTGCCAACTAGGAATGGGCTGGAGCATTTGAACTGCCTATGAGTCTGCTATGACTTGTAGGTTGTCTAAGTGCCTTTATTGTAGTAGCTGTAGGGTTGTATATACTTAGTTCATAGTATTTTGTTTAATAAAGGCATACCGCCGTAATAAAAAAAAAAGTCTTCCGGGTAGATCATGTATATGTGGATCCCACTGTAAAGTTGAATCCATTTTGATTCCCAGAAAGACTGTCGCATTGTCAATAGAGAGTTTATCTGGGCCAAGCTTAAAGTTTGTAATATACGGAACATTTGCTAACGAAATTTTAAGCATTTTGTCTTTTTTGAATTTAAGAGAAGATTATTAGCGGCGAACCATTCAGAGATCATAATTAACACATAATTTACATGAATTAGTTCACTATCTTTCCTATCTACTTTAAAAGTTAGAGAGGTATCATCTGTGAATAAAACAATAATGCAAAAATCTTTGACCATGCAAGACAGATCATTAATCTTTTTTGAATTTAAAGAAGATTATTAGCGGCGAACCATTCAGAGATCATAATTAACACATTATTTACATGAATTAGTTCACTATCTTTCCTATCTACTTTAAAAATTTGAGAGGTATCATCTGTGAATAAAACAATAACGCAAAAATCTTTGACCATGCAAGACAGATCATTAATATACGCTAGGAACAGAAAAAGTCCCAAAATTGATCCCTGCGGTACACCTATTTTTACCAAAGACCCGGAAGAAGTAACTATTGCTATTTATTCCAACCTTCTGTAACCTGTCCGACAGATATGACTCTATAACATTCAAAGCTTTTCCACGAATACCATAGTGTGTAAGCTTACGAATCAGAGTGCGGTGCTATATACAGTCGAATGCCTTGGAAAGATCACAAAATACGCCAATAGCATCACGTGAACTCTCCCAGGCTTCGATTATATGTGACATCAATTGAACACCTGCGTCTGTTGGGGATCTGCTCTTAGTGAAACCAAACTGATTCTCATTCAATATATTATGCTCATTAAAATGGGATAAAAGTTGTTTGAGCATAATTTTTCCGAATACTTTACTCAGAACAGGTAAGATGGAAATAGGTCTGTAATTGCAAGGGTCAGATGCAGTTCCCGACTTCAAAATTGGAGTGATTTTACTTAGTTTCATTAAGTCGGGGAAATTTCCTCTATCTACACAAAAAATAAATATTGTTACTAAGTATGGTGCAAATATGCAAATTATAGACTATGCCACTTTAACTGACATACCCCACAATTCTTCAGTATCTATGTTTAAACTTTTGAATGTCTTTATAATTTCAAAGTTTGTCGTGTAGTATCTGAAAGAAAAGTCCGGTGTTTTGCAGGGAAAATTATTTTTTAACAGGGCTTCTGCTACATTGGGACAAGAATCCAATGATTTAGTTACTTTTAGTGGTAAGTCAGAAAAAAAAATTCAAACATATTCGCTCCTTGTATTGGATCAGAGATTTGATGTTCATTAATGGTTAAGACATATTATATTGAATCTCTAGGTTTATTTTTACCGGTCTCAGTATTTATAGTCTTCCAAAATAATAGAAAAAATTCATACTTGTTAAGAGCGTCCAATAATTTCAATGTACTCAGTTAACGTCTGGATATAGATATAGATCTATTCTGTACGAGCATCGGATCGGCTAGACAGTTGTTGGCCAGGGATTTTTTCGGCTAATTATGTAATATTTAGAATTAACTATTAGGGCATAATATTTATAATGGCAAGTACATGGTAAAGCTCTAAGTATAGTTCACACTATTGTCATTGTTTTATGTCCTAATTTGTTTATATTCGTGAGGACCAATAATTGGACCATTGCTTTATATACATCTATTAGACATAATGGCTGTTGGTCTTCCAAGTAAATAAATAAATAAATGGTTTTTATTTTATTTTTAGACTTGCGAATTTTGTCCCTAATAAAAAGAGATTTAGCACATAAGCATACAGACTTAAACATTTTTTATTAGTTCCTAACATAATCATGAAACTGCTTGCAAGATGTAAAATTTTTCCTGCAATACAGATCAAACAAATAATCTCTACTTTTTCGAATACCTCTAGTTGTCCAATCACCAAACTTCAATTTTCCACTTATTTGTTTCTTTATTTTTGGACAAACTTTTTGGAACTCAATATTTACTAAAGAAAATAAGTTATTATAGATGTCATTCGGGTCACAGTGAGAAAAACTTGTTATGCCAAGCTTAGCTTCTATGTTGATACCGAGCATTTCTAGCCTACTAGTTGTCAACGGCCTATGTTCAATTTCATACCTCTCTGTTTCTCTGTTTCCATCAAATTTTATTGCAAGGCCCTCATGATGATGATATTTATCGACGAACATTTCAATTTAAAGTATTTTGCCAGGGAAGCGATTTATATTTTGGTTGTACAGTGCTATGTAAGGACACTTCCCTGTTGTCTGCTATAAAAGTTTAACTGAACATTTATATTAGTACATGTACTAAAATCTGTAGCGTCAGTAAAAGACTTGGTTATATTTCCTATAACCGACTCAATATTATAAGCTACCAAAGTAGCAATTAAAATTTTATATTTCTTAGGTAGGTACATCCTGTCCCGAGTCAACATAAATTTAGTAATAAATTTATTACAGTCAAAAAATAAATGTTTGTCACCATGACGACTAAATATGTCATATTAAATAATATAGTATTTAATGAATGAATATGCTCATTCTGGCTTTTAGTCATTGCATCTGAATACGGAAAAGCACATAACATAATTTTGAATGCATTAAGACTTAACATTGAGGTTACACTTGCTGTTATCTGTTTCCTCTCAATACATCAACTTTGGCCAAGACAATAACAATAGTGTTTCTATCAATTTCAGAAGCCATACTATAGCCTATGGTTCCTGAAACACAGCTAACGCTAGTTCGGAGACCTATGGATTCAAATTTACTCTGTACCTATGTAACTTAAGTCAATAAAAACTACTTATTTGTATTTGATTATGAGCACAAAACACAATAAATGCATAATTCCTGTTATTGTATATCGATAATATAAACACTCAATAATAAGAAATACATAATAACATACCAATCCGACAATAAAAAAAAAAAAAAAAAAAAAATTCATTCTGTGCATAAGAAGCATTAGGCATGCAGTCATTTTCAATAGAGCAGTAGTGAATTACCAAGTAATAAACCAAAATTTTTGTCTATTGCATCTGAAAAAATCAAAACCTTGGTAACCATATCCTGGTTAGTGGTGATACCCTGATTCTCACCCTGCACTGCTTCAGTGCATGTTTTATTTAATGGCTGAGCTATTGTTGATTTTGAATGGGACTCTGTGGTGTGCTGAGGCTGACTATTGCTGAGGCTGGCTGACCTTGAGCATGAACACTCAATGTTTCTTGCACTCACTATATTGGTGGTCACAATATCCATTAAACTTATAGCTTCCTTGTAGTGATCACTAAGATGGTTTTGAGCTGATAAGTAGCTAGAGAAAATATTTTGCAATAATTTCTCTTTGTCTAGCAGTTCAGAGCGAAGACTCAGAGTATCATCATCATACAATTGCTTAGTAATTTCTAATTCATCTAAACTATTTTGAACATTTTCCTGTAATAGTAGATTATCTTTCACCAAATTCACATTTTTTTTAAATAGTTGCGGTCTTTCAGTTGTTTTTTGCACTTACACATCAGTTATGATTACAGACTATACATTCAGAATAATGTTTTTTTGTCTTAAAGATGCAGCAACAAATGACTTTTGTTGTTTATTCATGCGCTTGAATTGCTACAGCTGCGGTTGTTCCAGCGATTGCTGCAGTTCGGCAGCACGGTTGCTACTTCTTGCAGTTGCTTCTATAACATCTGCTCTCCTACGCAAAAAAGTAAAGAATTTTTGTCTGGATTTTCTGATATAGATGATTTATATTCTTCCTATTTAATACTTGTAATGCTATCGAGTTTGGTCGAGAACAGAAATATTATCAACGTATCCGAATTTTCTGTATTAATCTCCTAAGGTACTTAACGCTCTTAAATGCTTAGCAATATGATCGGTGAGGGAACGTAACGCATTTTCTTCACTGATTGTCTGAACATCAAATAAAGCCTTAAGATGAGTACATACTAGCTTACGCTTATCATTGTACCTATCACATAGAAGTTTCCATGCTACTTCGTAATTACTACTAGACATTTCTAAAGACGCTATTACTAAAGATGCTGGACCGGTGAGCGCACTTTTAAGGTATTGATACTTATTAATACTTGTTATAGAATCGTTGTTATGAAAATAAATCATGAATCATAGAAGTAAAAGTTTCGTGAAATTCTAACCATTTAGGAACGTCACCATTGTAGTTAGGAATCCCAACTTGAGGTAATCTAAAATTAGAGTGCTTTAAAGACATTTGGCAACATGAACTGTCTTATTCTGTATTATTACATTTCTCGATTATTTCCTGAGCTTCTGCCATACATCTAAAAAATCGATTGTCCGTTGTTTCCCTTCCAGTTACATTTTTTTGACTGTCCTGCTTAATTTCTATGCTAGTCTGAATGAGATCGTACTCGTCGAAATTAGCTTCTTTTTAAGCGTAAAATCACTCATTTTGATGTATTTTACTTATTACCGTCTGTTCTTTTAATTCTTCTAAATATTTTTCAAAAGTAGTTAATCTTCCCTTTAATGAGGACCTTTTACCCTTAAGTTCTTTCATATCCTGAACGCTCTTGTCGTCTGTGCCAGTCATTTGAATGAAAACAAAATAATAACTTTATAAATACCTTAAGGCTCGGAAATTACGAAATAGGGCCAACATGATATGGGAAATCTCATAAACCAGGTACCGGATGGTACTGCAATTTAAATACACGATACTCAAGGATATAAGTAATACTTTCATCGATTTCAAAACATGTTTCCTAATAATTGGCTCGATAGAAAAAAATCTCAAAAACACCTCTGAAAATAGAGGATTCCTACTTTTTCCGCCAGATTTTAGTGTTTTAAAATTTGTTTTTTTTTTCTAAAATATTGATTTTTTAAGTACAATAAATTTCATTGATTATTTTAATCCAAAAAAAGCACAGTTAATGCGTACTGAGCCTGTTTACAAAATGTCACATACGCCCTTTCATTCCGAGAAGCGTTAACATCATGTCGCACTATTTACTCCAGCGATCTACGTATATTGCTATCATCCTCGCTCATATCGCGGTCAGCCGCGTCGTGCGTCGGACCTGCGTCACTTTTCTCGGCGATCTCAATTAAAATAAAACATGGGTAAAATTATAAATAAACGCTTTGGGAGTGCAAAAAAGATGTATAAAAATCGTCAAAAACGCATGATGGACATAATAAGGTATGCATCTATGGCTTCCTTTCTCCATGTACCTATGTATATATCTCTTATATTAATGAAATTATCATATGATTGTGAACCCTAACGCAATAAAATAAACACTTCAAACATTTTACAAGACGTAGGTACAACTTTAGCTACCTAAAATAATTATTATAAGCAATATACAGAATTTTTCGTAATGAATGAAAAATGAATTATTTTAGATGGATCATGATTAATTTATACAGTTTCTGACAATAAGGCACAAAGGTTATGTACATAATTTTCGACTAATCAATCGTCGTTCAAATAGCGCATAGTAAGTGACATCGCTTCGCAATTGAGAGGCACGTGGATCGAATCCAGCGTAAAGAGATTCTTTTTGGTCAAATTTTAATTTTACGACATAATTCTTAATAATACAATAAT
This sequence comes from Plagodis dolabraria, assembly GCA_963854805.1. Lineage (NCBI taxonomy): Eukaryota > Metazoa > Arthropoda > Insecta > Lepidoptera > Geometridae > Plagodis > Plagodis dolabraria. The sequence goes on along the minus strand of OY978453.1, from coordinate 733,640 downwards.
AATTTTACGTATGTACGTGGACCAATATAATGTGTCTGACAGTAAGGCATAAACGATATGTGTGTAATTTTCGACACCTTGGTCAATGATTGTATAGTGTGTAACTTCAGAAGTCGAATCAGAAGATCGAGTACCGTGGATCGAATCTCACATACCTAGATTCTTTTTGGTGACTTTTTTATTTGTATTACTTTTTATTTGATACGTATTATATTTACGTATAATTAAGTTTTCTGACGCGTATTCAATTTACGATTACAATGCTTGCAAATTTATTAGGTATCTCGAGTTTCCATGTTTTCATATAATTAGAGAGTTTAGTATATCTAATGAACGTGAACATTAAATAGGTACTACCTAATCTAGCTACCTGAACACGTTTTTTCATAGATCTCGAAAAAGTATGTCTTGGATGGACACGAGTTGCCACAGCGTAATAGTTACAGTAGAACAACATTATCAATTTACTACATAGTAACAAAGCTATGTTGAGTAAACACCGTCCTTCTGTCCACTACTATAGAAAACACAAACTTTCATACATGGAAAGTTATCGAAATATTCATGGTATTATCGAGTATGTAATATATTAGTACATATAAATTAGTAGTAAAAAGATGGCCGTAAACGTTTGATGCGATAGAGATAATGAAATTCTGAAATGAAAACTTAATACAAAAAGAAGAAGCCTAAGCTTCTGCTTTAGAATGAGACTTTCCATGGTTTTCTTGAATAGCATAATAATTAAGAACTGACTAAAAGAAAATGAAATAATTAGCACCATACCAATACTTACGTAAGAACATCGAGTAAGGTGCATTATAGGGGACTTAACTATAACGCCCTTAATAACCAAAGTGTAGCGGATATACTACCAAAGAGAGTATTCCCCAGGACGTTTTGGTGTTAAGGGGCGGCCGGTAATTCAACAAAAGTTAAAATTATACACATTATAGCCATTATGTTTTTAAATGTTACATCTTCTGTGTTGTATAAACAACATATGGTAGCCATATAAAGAACCCCATATATTGTAGGATAGGAGGATGCTTCTTGGTTATTGATACTATCCCATAACTTACTTACCAATAAAATTCTTACCCCCGGTTTCTGAAACGCAAATCAGCGACAAATTATTTTAAATGCTTGTTAATCCATTGTCATACGCAGATTGGGTTGCTAAAAACTTAATGTGACTGTTTGTCAACACTAATGTCAAATCTCCAATTAATCGACAATTATTTCAATTTTGGGTTTCTGAAAAGCTTTTCGGTACGTTAACGGTTTGTCAAACTGACTAATTCTAATTGCCCAAAATCGACCAATTATTCTAAGATTAACGTCTTGATATCGTAAAAATATATAAAAATAGTTTTAAGCATTCCTACCTACAACGTTTACTCTAATAACTGATAAGATAGAACAAGAACAGAATTATATCAAGTATGATTACTCTAAAAACACATATTGCTATTTTTCATACCGAAGGTACTGGGTAGCACTTCACCACTATCTCACCTGATGTTAAGTGACGATGCCATCGATGATGCAGCTCGCTTACCCTGAAGATACCTATTCACGTAATTAACCAGAAACACAGACTCAGGCAGAGTGTTCCATTCCCTAGCGGTGTGTATGATGAGCGAGTATAGAGGTTAGAATAAATGGCAATACTTCTTCCGGGTCTTTGATAAGAATAGGAGTACCGCAAGGATCAATTTTAGGACCTTTTCTGTTTCTAACATATATAAATTATCTGCCTTGCATGGTTAAAAATTTCTGCGATATAGTTTTATTCGCAGATGATACCTCCCTGATTTTTAAAGTAGATAGGAGGGATAGTGAACTTATTCAAGTCAATAATGTGTTATCTATGATCTCTAAGTGGTTCGCGGCTAATAATCTTCTCTTAAATTCAAAAAAGACCAAATGTTTAAAGTTTTCTTTACCAAATGTTACTTATGTTGAACCAAACATTAAGCTTGGCCTAGAAAAACTCTCTTTTGACAATGCGACAGTCTTCCTGGGAATTAAAATGGATTCAACTTTACAGTGGAATCCACATATACATGATCTATCCGAAAGACTTAGTTCTGCTGCATATGCAGTTCGTAAGATAAGACAGCTAACAGACGTAGCTACTGCTAGGCTCGTTTATTTCGCGTACTTCCACAGTATTATGTCTTATGGTATATTGCTGTGGGGAGCTGCTGCTGAGATAGAGACAATCTTTATCTTACAAAAGCGTGCAATTCGAGCCATATATGAAATGGATCCTAGGGAATCCCTGAGAGATCTTTTTAAAGAAATTGATATTTTAACTTTACCAAGTCTGTATATATTTGAAAATATTATGTATGTTCGTAAAAATCTGAGCAAATTTAAATCAAACAGTGACAATCACGATTATAACACTAGGAATAAAGATAAAATAGCGGTTTTATAATAAATTGCCCAAACATATTACAATGCTCATAGAAAGAAAATTCAAGTTGCATGTGAAGAATATTTTGATAAAGAAATCTTACTACACAGTTTGTGATTACTTAAACGACAAAAATGCTTGGACTGGTTCGCCTCTGCCAAGTTAGCGCCTGTCACCTACGTAATGTAAATAAAGTATTGTAATAATTTTACTATATAGTATGTACTTAACACATTGTTAAAAAACGTTTAAAAGAATGGCCCCAAGTTTCTTGCCCATTCTTCTAGCAGTGGCTCTATAATTTTTGTTGGCTGAACGTGGCAGTACAATGTAGTATATTTCAATATTAAAATTTGTAATTGACCTTCATAAGAGCGTCGTAGACGCCTAAATTGAATAAATGATTTTGACTTTGACTTTGACTTTAGAACAAGAGTCCGATTATAGAACTACGTAAATATATTACTAAAGACTACGTGATTATAGTGTTGCTGCTCATTTGTTACTCAATAGGGTGCTATAAAATAACCATAGCAGTCATTAAACAAACCGCAGCTGGGTAGATTGTAATACCAACAAAAGCATTTCCAAGATAAGTAGGTTATGGACCTTCCAAACCCCAACCCTCTTTGAGAAAACACCTTTCGGCTAAGGGCATTAAGATATGGTTTAAAGCTCTGATGTGCGGCTACAACATATTCACGTTGATGTTAGAAGTGGTATTATTTTGTATTGATGCGCAGGAGGTCCATAGTTAGAATCTCACCGCGGTCTTTCACTTCACCGCATGATGCGAGGGCGGGAGTTTTGAGAATCATTGATAGGCTTGATAGTTGTTGGCCTTCAAGTAGAAAATATATTACCAAGCATCTAATGGTATGTTACGACGGCTGTTCTTGCCTATTCTTCTCTACTGACTTCATCATCATCAGACGTCAATCACTTACCATCAGGTGAGATTATAGTCAAAGCGTAGCCTAGCAGCAATAAGAAATGCCACTCATCATTTTTTTATTTTAATCGATTTTTACGATATAAAGCAACAAGTAAGGGGAGACAAACACGCACATTTTCACGTACGCTAGTGACTTTCACTATCAATAAACTATTACTGACATAATAACTATAAAATTAAAGAGTATTATAATCATCGTGATGGTATTGAGGATAAAGGGTTTTTTTTTTTTTTGTAGCTGATAGGTAAGCCTTTGACCACAATCTCACGTGATGGTAAGTGATGATGTGGTCGAAAGTGTTAACAGGCTTAACCTAGAATTACTCTGGCTATCAAGGACAGCTGCCGGAACACACCGTTAGGTGCTTGGCGACAGATTTTCTACTTGAGGGTGGTCGCTAGCCAGGCGGGCATTCACAAAATGCCCTTCCACCATGCGGTGAAGCTCAAGCCCGCGGCGGGATTCGAACCATGGACCTGCTGCGCGGCAGTCCATAGCCAAAGCCACTGAGCTATCACTGCTGGATTCATAAAAATTAATGAAATTTGATAATTCCACTAGCGATAACCCATCAATGTTGACATTTTAGGGATTAGAGCGTACACTCGCACGACTGGACTCTGTCAATTAGAAATCCGAGCGCAAATAGTATTGTTGGATGTGAATGCCCAAATGGGCTTGTATTTTGACAATTAGGAACGCTTCGAACTCCTCTCTCTTGTTGTTTTACGTTTACGATCATCCGTCATATTTAATTGGTAACCATAGTAACGGTGGTGATGCCAAAAATGATTTGGGATTAATTTCATGTCAAAACAGAAGAGACAACGCTGTGTTAAAAAAAGACAGAACACTAGAGAATGAATGAATTTGAACGACATTTTCAAATTTCATGTTATCATAGATAAACAAGCATTTTAATCAGGTGTTCTGTAATTTTTCATTAATATGCGTTCCAGAAACCCGTTGAAAGTTAGCGGATTGTTAATTGTGATGGCTTGTCAGATGAATTGAATTTTGATACGCGTACCGAAAACCGGCGATTAATATCGGACACCAAAAATATTATTTGAAAATCAATAAAAGTTTGTTATTTTTCTAGTATAGAAAATGGAGGAGAAGAACGACGCATTGTTGATATACACTATTACACAAAGAGTCTATTAAGACAAATCTCGAAACATTCACCTTTCGATTATTTTTTTGATTAATATGCAGGGTTATTGGTAAAATGCTAAATCCAGGGAAACCCGGACGGATGGCAGCCCTACTCTCATAGAATGTCCGATTTTATGTCGCACTCCGGTGCATCTTCGCAACATAATCTACCTATACAAGTACATACATCAAGTGACGGCACGGGTGTCGTTTACAAACATAAACGTATCTTTCGTAATCTTTGACTAATACAGTTAATAACAGTAATACCACGGTTTTATAATCGATATGTAATATTGTGGTATTACGTATGAATAGTAATACAAAGTAATAAATTTTCAAACAAAATACTTATCTTTCTCCTTGGGTGATTTCAATAATGGTATTATTTTGTTAGAAGTTTTGTTGTTCCACCCATCTACACAATAGCATCCACGAGATGTATTTATTATTATTAACAAATTGAAACAATAACTGTACCTACCTACTACATTCTCCATGTGATTTTTTGTTAGTGAAATCTTAATATGACTTGTAGTAATGACACGAGCAGGTACCCTTGATTGTTAGCGGAAACAAAGCCAGGATCTGAATGAACTACGCTACTTGATAAAAAAAACAAAAATTGGAACCGACTCCAACACCCAAAAGTGTGAAATAACTTGTTCAAGTCGGTACCAGGATAGTTCAAAAGTACCTATTATCACAATATTGTGCACGTGGTACTAGTGTTGGACTTGGACAAGTTAATTCACACTTTTTGGTGATAAAGTCATTTCCATTTTTATTTTAAAAAAAAAACACTTCTTTTATGACCGTTGCTACTTACGGGATCGATTTTCATTCATTGTCAACGACTATATCATCAAGATAAGTAAATATTTTTCAGTTATTGGAGTGTATGTCAAAAACGGCTTGACCGATTTTGATGAAATTTAACTGGAACCAAACAACAAGTATCAGCTTTCAAACAATAAAAGATTTTTTTAAATCGATTCACCCAGTCAAATGTTCTGAGGTAACAAACATATAAGAAAAAACACACGAATTAAGATACTCCTCCTTTTTTTGAAGTCAGTTAAAAATACCCAATAGTATAACCCGATATTTGTATTTTGATCAGGGGTAAAAAAAAATTTTTATGATTTTCTGTGTAAATTTTACACAATATACTTGTTTTTGTAATAAATAAACCATCTTTTGTGTAACAGCTTACGCCTTGCATCAAAGTAGATACATAGTTCATGTTCATCAAAACCATAGTTCATGTTCATTAAAAATGAACATACACAAAAACTGCAAAAATCAAACAAGTTGGTAATAATCAAGACTAAACTTGTTCTACTGTAGGTATGGTAAATTTATTAACTCTGTCACACTATGATATTTACAGCATACAATCAACTAATGGTTGGTATCATGTATGCGTACTAGATGGCGCTTCAGCACACATCACATTCGTGTGTGACAAGATAGTTTCTACTAGTTCTACTAGAGAGCGCTCTAAATTTTTAATCAAATAAAATATTACCGTTGACTTACGGACGTGGCGCCATGTACACCGCGAAGTAAACACGCGAGGAGAAGTGGGGACAAAATCTAACATCTGGTTTTAGAATTCTGTCCCTTAACAAAAACATACAATAGCTGTAGTAACGCGCGAGAATCGGCCGGCTGGTTCTACACCGCAGTCGATTTATAACTGTAAATCAGCTGATCGTACGTGCACTGTGCGCAGCATCTCGTTATCACTGCAATTAATAATGTTTACAACTTAAATTGCCTGGCTACAAAAAATACTTTACTTTGGGGTCGATACCAAGATTTCTTCTTACCTAGTGAATATTTGCTTAAGAATGTAAGAAATTGAAAGCCCTTGTAGACATACGAATTAGTATATATAAATGACTGTACTACGATGTTAATAGCAATGAAGCACTTAATCAATTGCACTTAGTGCGGTATTCCATTCGTAGCTCGCATAATTATGCAAAGAAAAAGTAGGTAGATATAGGAAGAATATAGGAGTTGTAGGAAGAAATAAAAAATGAATATTGTTTATCAGCTTAAAGACAGCCTATTGAAGCAAAATAGATGCAACTATGTATGATTATTATGTATGAATATATTATATAGATATAGATTCTGATGAAAGTATAGCTTAACAGCTGAAATTACTTATATTTAGTGTTTACTTTGAAGTTGGACTTTGGGTTCAACATATATAATTTCATGGAAACTCGAGCAAGCTAGACGAAGTAAAAGAAAGTAAAGAATGGGCAAACCACCCATTTAGAATCCTTCGGCACTGCCAGTTTGCCAAACCTCCTTGCAATTCTTCGCCGTTGTCGTTCCAGATACAAATTATCACAGTCACCAAATCATCAAAGATTTCAATGGAGTTATTATTTCCGTGTTGATTGCAGTTCGTGTATTGTGTCTCCACACAATATTGTAAACGGTCGCCAATTTTGTTAGATATTCTTCTATTTAAATAAATGAATACGACGGAATTGCTATTAAACTGTTTTTAATTATATAAATGTGATACAATGTGTACATGAATAACTTTCGTGGCGCTAATCACAGCTGTCAATGTCAGTTATCCTATTGGACAGCAGGGGCACTGGTGGACTATGGCGCGGTATTTGAATATCGGAGTTTACTAATTGTTTGTATCTATGATGGAGAAGACATTTAAATTATATTGGTTGTGAGACAAGAGACAGCATCGGTATGTTTTGTCTTGCTCGGCGTAGGTATGCGATTTCTTTGTTTGCCACACTTCGCAACTTCGCAATTGTAAATTTGTTCTGTGCTTGAAAGTGTATTTTTTTCGTATTAAACAACGATTTTGAAGTGTGTATTGTAAATTGTAAGTTAAATTCAACGCTGCTGCTTCCACCAAACATGGTGAAATGCAGAATTGTTGGCTGTAAAAACAGAACTGAACGAAATATGGAACACATTACGTATCACATGTAAGTGCTATTTTTCATATGTCTTCACCATTCTTACACAGTCTATGCGAATCAAATATGAATTTTTGATCATAACATGAATGTCTGCGTGTTAAATTATTTGATAATCTTACATTTTACTACTAAATAATTTCTTGATCTTGAGATTATAATCCATAAAAATTAAGTAGTGTTCTTTTGTCTATCTGTCTCGCTCTCCAATTATGAAATTTGTTTAAGGAGAAAAGAGAGTGTGAGCATAGATAAAAAATTATACTTCTGCGAATCATATCAATTTTCGGAATACCAGCTCATGACCGACGATTTTTCCCATAAAAGTGAGTAATTTTGTATGTACCACTTTTGACCAATTATGCAGTAAAATGAACGCAATTAAATGTTGATTAGCAGTTTTCATAAGGATGCTGCCATTCATCGTGTATGGATTGTGTATGAAGTGGTGCCAAAATGTTGAATCTCGTTATTATTCGCACATATTATATATGTTTTATTTACCATAAAGCTATAAATTAACTATTACTTAGTTTTATTTTAAGTGCACACTATGAAATATTATAGGTTCGAAGGTTTGTATGAGTTTGTTACTCACCGCCGAAGTTTTCGACGAAATTTCGCACATAGATCCCTTAGGACCTGGATTAATACATTGGCTACCTTTATTCCGAGATATTGAGTATTATCGGGGGACTACGATATAACTATTCCACGCGGTTGAGTCCACAGGCGTAAGCATTTATCCAATAGTACCACTATGGGTTAAGTTACGTAGGTAAACACTTATTTGGACCTCTTAATCTAATAAGTAAGATTTTTGGTCTCACGTCCACTAAACCAATATAAAAGTTTGCATATTTAAATGACAGACCTTGATGAAATTTGATACCTACATACTCTTATGTAGATACCTTAAGTTGTAGATACTTTTAAGTAGAATAACATTGAACTATGCTTTAATTACCGAGGTTTTCGAAGGGATCGCGGCTCAACTAAGTTCTACATGGGCGAAATTTTATGTATTTAACTAACAAAAACGCCTTAGTTTTAAACTCTACCAAAAAATATTCTGTACGTTGTCAGTTAGTTTTAGAATCATGGTAATTTTCTAAAACTAGCTAACCTGGTTTTTCTGGCATTAAGGCGGACCGTTCAATCTGTAGCGAGAAATTCAAAATTTAATTTAATTTAAAGTCTTTCTATTTGTTGCGAGATGGAATAACATTTGTAGGTATTATGATTCTTTAATTTACTCAAATCGAAAATCCTTTTTAGAGTATTTTGTTATTGTATCTCACATATATGTAACTGATTTCATATATTTCTCTACTAATCTGCAAAAACAGTTAAGAAACAATTATATAATTTGTAAGTTATGATGCCAAAATACTTTAGAGTATAATTTCCGATTTGCGCAATTTAAAAACAATACACGTACTAAAGTTATCCGATCTAGCAACATAAATTAAATTTTGAATACCCCGATATAACAAATTTAACGGTCCAGTCCATCTTAAGCAAGTAGCAAATTCTATTATTTTCAGTAAGTGCGGCAATTTTTTTTCTAAAAGCTTCATTGTAATTTGGGTAATGTTATGGGACACTGGCAATTCCGCAATAATAGGTATTTATCCTCTGTCTCTATCGGGTATACGCGCATAGATACGTCCTCCTAGGTTTGTATCAACAATAGGTTTTAATGTTTCACTGTAAGTATAAATATTTTGATCATATGTTTATTTAACACAAAGTAGGTTATGTCTATATAATATGCTGACTGCTCGAAAGGAAGGAGTCTTTCCCAGTTGGTTAAAGTACCTACAGCATTAGGTACTGCTGCATTGTTCAAACCAAAGTTTAGAGAGTTAGGGAGTGAAAGTTCAGTACCGTGAAATATTTTCCCCATTTCCTAATAAAATTGAACTCTCTCGAGTGGTGCACCAGTCAGTTCAGTCCATTTATTCCAAGTAGTAAACCTTTGGTCGGTTTTTGAAAGTACTACTGGGATATTTTGTCCATGACTACTTAAATTAAAATAAAACAAACCCTAAATTAACTAACTATTCATATATATTCCATTACCTAGGTACATCAAAATGTATATAGATATAAACATTTCCTGCCCTCTTATTTGTTAATAGAGCAGCTTTTAAACTACTGATTTTTTAATCCGACATTTTATATTGTTGCTTTACATTGCAAACGTTCTTCTTTCAGAAGGAGAGAAAATACTTTTTGAATTAAGGATGTTATGCTCCGATGGCGTTTTACGTAGCGGTCCATGGGTCAGTAATGACGTATAGTATTAAAATTCTTTCTTTATTTTACATTCTGGTGTTAGGACATTTTGCGAAAGCCCGCCTGGCCAGCGACCAACCTCAAGTAGTAAATCAGCAGCAGCAGTCCTTAAGACCCAGTAATTCTAGGTTAAGCCTGTTAACACCTTCGACCACATCTTCACTTATCATAAGGTGAGATTGTGGTCAAAGGCTAACCTATCAGCAGAAAAAAAATATCACTAATACCAAATCAGTATTAGGCAAAAGGCGTACAAATACTAGGTGGGCAGCAGGAGATTAAGGAAGACGTATGCAAACTAGTTAATACCTTGAGCGTGAGCGCGGAGACGACGGCAGAGGGTGCAGAGGGAGGTGGTTCGGCGGCGGGCGGCAGAGAGAGGGCAGGGGCCAGGGTTGGCGCGGTGGCGGGGGAAGGGCGGTCGCGCGCGCTCATACTTCGCGTGAAGGCGGCGCGGGGGCCTCCCCCCGCCCCCGCCCCATCCGCGCTGCCCCCCGTATCCAGCGAGCCGCCCCCCGCCAACAGCCGGCCCCACTTGCCGCGCGCAGCTGGCGCCGAGGCAGCCACGCCGCTCGGCCCCGACGACACCTGACTCGACGCTGGAACAAGTTCATCCCCTCTGTGATGACAGCAGCTCGAGAAGGGAGCGCGGTAAGCGAGGTAAGGACCGCGTACTGACCGTTGGGCTCCCCCCGCTCGGCGTCGGGCGGCGGGCGCGGCGGCTGCGGCGAGGGCGCTGCGGCGACGGACCGCTCGCGGCGGAAGCGCGAGAAGATCTTCCGCACGAGGTGGTCCTGCGCGTGCTCCAGCGGCGGCTCGCGCTTACGCCGCTCCATCAGCTCGCGCTCGCGCCGCACGTCCGCCACCTGCACACACACATACACATACACACCACACATACACACGCGCAATCAGGGTGAGTCAAGGCACGGATGACGAATGAACGAATGAATGAATTAATAATTTATTTGTCAAAAACATGGGTATTATAGGTCTTAATAAGTTATGTCAGTATTTAAAGATTCCAGCATGTTCTGCCTTACGGCGTACCTACACATTTTAAATATATTAAAAGTCACAAAAAAATAATAATATCTAAATACTAATAAGAAGCGATACAATGTCAAAAACATAAACGTTATTGAAGTATGTGAAATCAATTATAAAGCAGTATGTAGGTACGTCATGAAATTATGTCAAAGGTAAACCAATTAAATTACAAAATATACTTTAGTTTTACATTTTATAAAAGCGTCAATTGAATAAAATTAAGTGTGTAAAAGCCAAGTATGCAATTTAGATTTAAATTTAATTAAGGGTAAGTCTCTAATGTCTATTGGGATTTTATTGTAAATTTTAATTGCCATACAATACGTATTGTTTTGATTTTTAATTAAATGCTAAGTTAGATTTAGGCATTACGAGATTTTTCCTATATCGAGTAGAGCGATGTGCATTAGCTTTTATTTCGAAGAAATTTGGATGTTGTTTAACAAAAAGAGCAATGTATAAACATAGAAGAGGTAGTACTTATTTGTAATTTTCTAAATAAAGGCCTGCATGAGTGCCACATTGCAATGGTGTAATGTGTGGTTTACATACGGCATTATACTTTTGGGTAACGACTCGGCCCGCATCAGTGATTCCAGGGTAGTACTAAATGGGCGGTGGCGGCTTTGACCGCAGCTTGCCACCACCCAACAAACAAACACAACAATTTTGCCACTGGTGAAAATTCGATTCCGACGACGCTGCCGAGTGCAATGTCAAATCGTAAAATGAATAGGCAAGGATATATTGAAAAAGCGCGAAAAATTTAAAGTTCCAAAGTAAAAATCGTCATAATCTATAAAATCACCAGTTTTCAAAACTCCGAAAACTTGCCAAGTAAAACTACCGCTTAGCAATTTTCAGGGTTCCAGACTAGAAAAAGGGACCCCAATACTAAGCCTCGGCTGTCCGTGCTGATATCACAATCAAAATACGACAAAGGAGCTCCGATACAAGAAATGTTTTTCGACGATTATTGCTTTAACGTAGGTATTACTTCTCATCAAAGCGCATGGTTACACAGTTATATTTCTTAAACGGTATAAGTCTGATTTTTTTGGATAAGAGAATAAAACGTCTGTTATGGTACAAAAAAAAAGTTGGTCCCAATACATACAAAAATAATACAAATAATTAGCACAAATGCATGGTCAAAACGGTGTCATTTTTCATATTCTGTAAAACATTTGGTTTTTGTTTCTAAATTACTGACGGGTCGATCCACGCACGAATTAACATCAAAATAATTTGGTTTCTGTTCGAACAAATTTCAGTGTAGGTATTTGTATATAAAGAAGCATGGAAAATAATTTTGTACTTTGTATTTTATCAATTAAAATCATATAAACCCTTCGAAAACTGTGCGAGATAATTATCTAATATTGGATTTAAAATGAACAACCTGAACTTTTCAGCAACTTATCAAAAAGGTATTTTTTTCGTCATCTTCGTGGCGCATTTTCAATGAAGATGATTGTATGCCACTAAAGTGATTTTGGCATTGTTTTATTTTACAAAGTCATCTACCTAGTTGTTGTAAGACCGTGGTATGAATTTAAATTAATGTTGTTTTCATCGAGCCCTCTGCCAAAATAGAAGAAAAGACGGAGGCTCGTAAAACATCAAACTGAAGCCACACTTTTATACATGTGTGCAATAGAAGTGTTGCCATAGAAAGTAAAAATAACTAAATTGTAGGATTTATGGGAGAAAATTTTCAGTATTTAGAGTATCCGAAAGTTTACTTAAAGTGTAGGCAGCGCTATTAACTCTTTTTGAAAGATATTCTATCTGAGGTTTCCAGTTCAGTTTCTTATCAATTACTAACCCTAAAAATTTTGCCTCATCTACTTCGTTAATAATATTATCGTCATATTTTACCATAATGTCAGATTTTTGTGAGCCTCTTTGCCTAAAATGTATAACATTCGTTTTGTTTATGTTAATTTTTAAATTATTATTGTCGAGCCACGAAATTACAGAGGTCAAAGAATCATTAATGTCAGTTTCATAGGTGTCAATATGTTTACGCGGTATTGTTATTGTGCTGTCATCTGCAAATAATGACATTTGTTGGGTCGCAGCGTTAGGTAAATCATTTATAGATATTGTGAATAAAAGTGGACCCAGGACGCTGCCTTGTGGTACCCCATAAGTTACAACACGTTCGTCTGATCGAGCTATCACTTCGCGTGTCGTTTTAAAATTCATTATATTTATTTCAGTTATTTGTTTCCAGTTAGTTAGGTACGATCTTATTAAATATTACCATGAATTCCATACGTCTCCAATTTATTAGTCAACATTTTGTGGTCAACGTAGTCAAATGCTTGCGTCATATCTCATAGAATAGTGCATACTGGTGAAGTTTTATCGACACATTGTAAGACTGGTTTTAAAAAATCAAACATAGCCATGTTAATGGATTTATTTTTCCGGAATCCTTTCTGTTCAGGACAAAAAATAATTTTTGTCTCTAAATACACTCGAGAGCAATGAATCCGGGTCACTTAAAGAATCCTAAAAATCTCGGAAACTAAAAATGCTAGGTTAATGCAATAAATTGTATTTAATAGACAATGTAATACTCCTTAAATGAAGGTATTAAAACTTCTTAGTTATTGTAAAGTTATATCATAAAAAAATCAAATTTGAAAAAGGGCCACTTTCGAAGATGGAACTACGAAATTACAGCATTTGGTTTTGCTTTTGTTTGTAATCTGTCATTTATGTGGGTACATAAACCATGTTGATAGTGCTCTATATTCATTATTCAAGCTGAAATTATGTCGCTTACGCCTGAAGAATGCACCAGAATACTTACAATGCTGGAAACCGGCCGGAGTCAGCGCGATACAGCCAGGACTGTCGGTGTGTCGCTGTCAACAGTACAAAGAGTTCTCCGACGTTACGAAGAAACTGGTTCTAACCTACGCAGACCAGGAACGGGCAGAACCAGGTGTACCACAGCACGAGAAGACCGATACTTGGTGAACACCATGCTTCGAAATCGCTTTCTCACAGGAACTGAACTCACCATGTTCACGCCAAAGACGTGACGCAGGAGCGGGTGAGGGACGCCTGAGGAACGCGGGGGAGGGGCCCTGCCCTTACCGCGCCACCCTCTCCCGACCGCCCGGTCGGCTAGCTAGCTTGACCTTGACATTCGCGAGTGACGATGCAAGCGTGAACTACGTGTCACAGATTAGAAATAACAGTCGCACGCGCACAGATGACAGTCGCGTTTTATACATTTTCTGCCCATACCGCTATATAGATTAATTAACTGAACAGTTAGTTGTGAAACTAGTGAAGTGCGAGTAGTGCACGTGTAATCAGCCCGCCATTCGGAAACCACGCCGCCGCCATCCGCACACAACAGAGGCGCGGCCAGCTCTCGAGCACCCCAAAACATCCATCCAGTAAGTACTCCCAAATTCCCTAATATCGATCCTATGGTGGCTTCGCCCCACCAAAATATTTCCTTCGAGCCGTCACGAATCAGCCCTAATCCCATTATAATTACAGTCCACTCATTTTAAAACCCAAAATAATTTCCCGGTAAAATCAAGCAAAACCGCATGGCAGTAACATTTTTGCCAAAGTAAATCAACCTTGTCTCCTTACGCTAAGGATCATTTCATTCTGCACACATTGTGACAAATTTCAAACTTTAAAATTTGCATAAAAGATATAGCAATCTAAGAATTTTTATTTTCAACCCTCAGATAGAAATAGCGTCTCCATTATTGTACTTCCCGTAATATCAATCAGCTCGTATCCATAATAATTATATTATGGATACATATTAACTGCTTTATATATCTTATAAATCGCCTACCTGCAGTTTATTAATCGACGAAGTTCACGATTACACGAAGTGTTGTTACTGACTGCTGTTACTAACCGGCAAGTTTTGAAGCCGAGTGAGTTTGCATTGGATTTTCGTGTTATTGTATCATTGTACTTATGTTTATATTGCGATTTATAAAATTTAATACACTACGTGTTAAATTGGATACATATTAACTTGTATTCTTTGTTATCTTGTATGCGACAATGTTTTGGTGTTTCTTATCAGCTCATTACCTTTAATAGTTAGGTATCATAGTTTTAAGTTATAAATTAGCGTTCCGCACGAGTTTAATAAGGGTTCCGTGAACAACTCAAGGGTTCCGTTATTTAAATTAATAGTGTATCGGTTTCGAATTCAGCTCTCAGGTGAAGTTTTAGTATTAATATAATACCTACCTAGTTAGCCATCATATAACTGACTTCCGTAAAGGAAGGTTGACATTACTACAACCACGGTAGACTTATATAATATAGGATTTGTATTGTGATTTTTTTTTCTTTCTCTTTTCTGCTCTCATTAATCGCCCATTTGCGATACGGTTGCTACTTTAAAGTGAACAAAGGCCTCCGCAATGCCTACTAAAAGCCAAGCCGCCCGCTTCCGTGAAGCGTCAAAGTACATTATAAGTTTACATGATATAGCCGAATCAATTTTAAAGGCGGAGCAGACATACACAGTGGAGGATTTCACCGCCAGGTTTGCTGACGTAAGAGACGCAAAGCAAAAATTAGATAAGGTGTTCTTTGAAATTTTAGATTCAACTGACCTGGATGACAAACAAGACCGGTTCTACCGCGAAAATTTTGATTTGGCAGCCGAATCATACACAAAAATACAAGTCGCCCATTTGAAAATTCGCGATATTGCCGCGACATCATCGAATCCGCCCACATTATTGTCGTCGGCACCCACTACTGTCCTCCCGAAAATAAAATTACCAACCTTTGACTCGCAGTTAGAAAATTGGCCGTCATTTATTACGGTTTTTGAGAGCTTGACTGGCACCGTTGCGAATTTATCTGACGCCATAAAGCTCCATTACCTACTGTCATGTCTGTCTGGGGAGTCGCGCTCTTTAATTTCCCATCT
This sequence comes from Plagodis dolabraria, assembly GCA_963854805.1. NCBI lineage: Eukaryota > Metazoa > Arthropoda > Insecta > Lepidoptera > Geometridae > Plagodis > Plagodis dolabraria. The sequence continues at coordinate 717,833 of OY978453.1, read as the reverse complement.
GCCCATAACAAATGAGAATTTCCAGGTAGCGTTGGACATTTTGACCCGTAGGTATGAAAACCGACGTCTACTAATAGACCGCTTCGTAGACATCATTTTTGATCTGCCCACCATTTCGAGTCGCTCAGAAATACGGCGGCAATTTTTGACGCCGCTCATTTCAGCACAGTCGGCCCTACAAAACCTAAACATGCCCACTGATGGGGAGTGTGGGTATGTGTTCGTGTCCATTGCTGCGCGCAAACTTAAAGGCGAACTGAGGTCACTCTTCGAGCGGCAACACGGGTCGACTGACAGACTGCCGACGTTGAGGGATCTCATTGGGTTCCTTGAAGAGCATGCGCGCTGCAATGAGGTCACCGTGCCCATACCATCCACCTCATACACAACACCCAACACAGACACTAACCGACGATCACCGAGGCCGTCCGGTTATCAGCACACACCCCGACAAGACACTAGGCGTCATTACCAGCCCACCCACGCCCAGACACGCCAAGTGGTATATAACACCACACATTCACCCGCATGCTCAACGGATTCAACCCGCGATCGTCAGCAAGCACTGGCCCGCCAACCCCAACCGGTTATAAACCCAAACCATTATTGCCCATGGTGTAATGTTAAGGGTCACAAACTGAGGGTATGTACTCAGTACAACAACCAGCCAGTTCAAGGCCGCTGGGATTTTATTCAGGCGCGCAACCGATGCTCTAAGTGCCTCGGCCCGCACTACGAAAACGAGTGCAGTACAACCGGGCAATGCAAGGAGTGTGACAGTGCTAACCACCACACTACGCTACACAGACTAGGGTACACGTCACCGACTCGCAACTCAGCACACCTATTGCCTCAGCACTTGCGCGAGACACCTCGCCGCCGCCCCTCACCTGACACGGGAAGGTCGGTGCCGTTCCGTCGCCCTACGCCGCGACAGCCCACACCGTCTAGGCAATGACTAGCGCGGCACATTCAGCACACACATCGTAAGCCCATAACCTCTCAGCTCACACCACCCTGGCATAAACACACGGCCACACCCGCCCGCCCCACAAATAATCAGCTCACACTTGTTTCAGCGCAGCAACAAAATGTCCACGCTAACACATCAGGTTGGCCTGCTAACATCTCTGCACCCCCAGACAGTGTCCACGACAGGCCTGTACTACTGCCTACAGTCTCATTAGAAATAGCAGATTGCAATGGCAATTTTCACACAGCCAGAGCGTTACTAGACTGTGGCTCCATGATCACACTGATTAACTATGACATAGTGAAGGGACTTCGCTTACCCACTCAGCACACAAATCTTAAGATAAAAGGCATAGGTGACCAGCCCTCAGAAAAATCTACGTCATAATAATGTCGACATTACTTTTCGCCCTGTACATACGGACAGGCCCGTAATAAGTGTTAAGGCATATGTACTTAAGAACGTGACAGGAATTTTACCGCATACTAAATTACCTAGTTTGGATGAAAGTATGAATAACGTTCCACTCGCAGATTTTTCGTTCAATATACCTGCACCGATTGATCTTTTGTTAGGGTCAGACATCTTGGGTAGCATATTAGATGGTTTTAAAGTATTCCTAGGCCCCGGCAGGCCAATAGCCTTCGGCACGATTTTTAACTTCACGTTATTAGGTCCTATTTCCCTACATTCAGGCAGACAGCCTCAGGTCAACTCGGCTCAAATAAATAATAACGAAATGGCACAACAGTCCAACCAAGACGTTCATTCAGCTCTATAAAGATTCTGGGAAGTAGAAGAAGTTAGTGATAGTACTACCAACGGTACTTCAGCACATGACGAATGTGAACAAATATACCAGTCTACTACCACTAGGGAATCAACAGGTAGGTATGTGGTCACGTTACCATTCCTCTCAGACGCTCCCAAGCTAGGAACTACCCATGCTATAGCACTTCGACGGTTTCTCAACCTCGAAAAGAAACTTCAAAGATACCCCGAACTCCGCTCAAAATACGTTGAATTCATGAAGGATTACCTAGATAAAGGTCACATGACTCCCTGTCACCCAAAGACATTCCGCGATCAGCCCCACTGTTATATACCGCATCACGGCATTTTCAAGGCCAACTCAGATAAACTACGCACAGTATTTGACGCTAGTTGTAAAAGCTCAAATGGCACAAGCCTTAACGACACTTTACACACGGGGCCAGCCCTACAACGAGATATCACAGATATCATTTTAAACTTCCGAACCCACAAGGTCGTCTTCAGCACAGACATTCAACAAATGTTTAGAAACATCATGGTTCATCCCGACCACAGACGGTTTCAGCTCATTCTCTGGCGCTCGTCACCAGATCAGCCCTTATTAACTTATTCGTTGTCCACCGTAACTTACGGCTTGCGCTCCAGCCCATTCTTAGCAAACCGCACTATTCAGCAGTTGATCGCCGATGAAGGTCAACGCTACCCCAAGGCCGCTCAAGTACTCTCCCGGTCAATATTTGTTGATGACGTACTCACAGGTCATAACACTGTCGATGAAGCCATGACATTGCAAACCGAATTAATTAGCTTACTCGCCCTGGGTGGCTTCCAACTACGTAAGTGGACCTCCAACTCCCGTGAGCTCTTAGAAAGGTTCCCAGATGAACAGTGCGAGATACCCAAAGACTTTGACATCAGCCCAGATGATAACGCCATCAAAGTACTTGGTATGCAGTGGATGCCACAAACTGATGAGTTCACATATAGTGTCTTAGTACCTACTGTAGATAATTTAACAAAGCGATCTATACTCAGCACTATAGCCCGGCTATACGATCCAAACGGTTGGATCAGCCCCGTCATCTTCCGCGCTAAATCACTCATTCAAATGTTATGGACCTTAAAACTAGATTGGGACGAACAGGTACCAAGTGACATAGCACTCGAATGTCAAAATATTTATAGTGACCTACCCCATCTCTCAGCTCTTAGGTTACCCAGAAACGTCTGCTCAAACAAAGCATCCACATACACCCTTCAGGGATATGCGGACGCATCAGAACTAGGTTATGCCGCGGTTATATACCTACATGAAACCACACCCGATGGTCAGGTACATGTATATCTGCTCACGTCCAAATCAAAGGTCGCTCCCATTAAAAACCGACAAACTATTCCAAAACTGGAGCTATCAGCAGCCCACTTATTGGCTAAGCTCATGTCCCACGTCTCAACCCAGCTATCAGCTCACATATCCATTCATCAGCACACCTGTTGGTCAGACAGTACCATCGTACTTGCCTGGCTGAATACACCGATACACTCACTTCAAGTATTTGAAGCCAACAGAGTCTCCTCAATTAAGGCTACTAAATGCAATCTCACATGGAGACATGTCCCATCAGCTCTGAACCCTGCAGACTGCGCTAGCAGGGAAATGTCAGCTCAAGATCCCTTGAAACATGACTTGTGGTGGTCACCACCTTGGCTCAAGGACCCACCACAAACATGGCCATCTCTTCCACCCGCATTAGGTCACCACGTGTTACCCGGTCTTAAACCAAAAAAGGTCGTAGCACACATAGCGGTCCCTGACATCGACACAACTCTGCTCACACGATTCAGCTCACTTGACAAGCTTATAGGCGTAACGGCTTGTATAAAACGTTTCATACACAATTGTAGGCAGTCGAGTCGCTCTGCGCGTGTCGCCGGGCCCATTACAGTCGGCGAACGCAAAGAAGCACTACTGCACTGGGTGCGTTCAGTTCAGCACAACAGTTTTGCTGACGACATCCATCGTTTACACCACAATAAAGAATGTACAATCCGCGTACAACGTCTGTCACCATTTTTGGAAAACGATTTACTAAAAGTGAGTGGCCGACTCACCCAGTCTGCACTGCGTTACGACGCTCAGCACCCATTAATTTTACCCAGCTCAAGCCCATTAGTAGATCTCATCATCGATCATTATCACAAAATTTATTGTCATCCAGGCGCTGATACCCTGCACTCACTCTTACGTCAACAATTCTGGATATTATCAGCCCGCCGAGTAATTCGACATCGAGTATACAAATGTATGCATTGTTTCCGATTCCGTGCTAAACCTAAGGCCCCGTACATGGCAGACTTACCCGCCGACCGCGTGAACGTTCAGCCCGTATTCAGCAAAGTCACCACGGACTTTGCTGGACCATTTTTGATAAAATCCAGCACACTTCGGAACGCCAAACTCTTAAAAGGATACTTCTGCGTTATTACTTGCCTAGTGACGAAATCTATCCATCTTGAGCCCGTGTCTGAGCTCTCCACAGAAGCGTTTCTGGCGGCATTACAGCGATTCGTTTCTAGACGCGGCGTACCTACTCTTATTAGATCCGATTGCGGTACGAATTATGTAGGCGCTAGGAATGAGCTTAACGAAATACAAAACTTTCTCGCATCAGGCAACGATAACATCGCGCACACGCTTTCTAAACAGCACATAACATGGTGGTTGAACCCACCTAAAGCACCCTGGTTCGGTGCATTACATGAAACAGCGGTAAAATCCGCCAAGCAGTTATTGTATCGTGTGGTCCGTGAACAACGCCTCACCTTTGAGGAATTCTCAACCCTTTTAGCTCGAATTGAAGCCGTGCTCAATTCACGCCCTCTCAGCCCTCTCTCTTCTGATCCTGCGGACCTTGAGGTACTCACTGCAGGTCATTTCCTCATAGGCCGTCCGCTCACAGCCCTACCGGAGTATTCGGTAGAAGGCAGGCCCATTTCAGCTCTAAAAAGGTTCAGGCTCGTCCAGTCCCTATCCCAACACTTTTGGCGATCCTGGTCCAAATCCTATCTGCACACACTTCAAACCCGCTCCAAATGGACCTCCCGATCCAGCCCACCTCAAGTCGGAGAGCTGGTCCTGATTGTGGAAGACCATGTGCCGCCACTACAATGGCGCATGGGTCGCATCACCCAGACGATCCCAGGAAGGGATGGCGTTACCCGAGTGGTGGAACTCAAGACGGCCCAGGGCATCTTGAAGCGCCCCGTCCTCAAGGTCGCTCGGCTGCCCATCGAGTAACACCCCTTCAGCACTGTTGACGCCCCGGGAAGATGTTCACGCCAAAGACGTGACGCAGGAGCGGGTGAGGGACGCCTGAGGAACGCGGGGGAGGGGCCCTGCCCTTACCGCGCCACCCTCTCCCGACCGCCCGGTCGGCTAGCTAGCTTGACCTTGACATTCGCGAGTGACGATGCAAGCGTGAACTACGTGTCACAGATTAGAAATAACAGTCGCACGCGCACAGATGACAGTCGCGTTTTATACATTTTCTGCCCACACCGCTATATAGATTAATTAACTGAACAGTTAGTTGTGAAACTAGTGAAGTGCGAGTAGTGCACGTGTAATCAGCCCGCCATTCGGAAACCACGCCGCCGCCATCCGCACACAACAGAGGCGCGGCCAGCTCTCGAGCACCCCAAAACATCCATCCAGTAAGTACTCCCAAATTCCCTAATACCGATCCTATGGTGGCTTCGCCCCAGTTTCGACGCCTCGGAGGAAGTAACCCAAGTGCATGGACAGTAAGACGTCGGCTTGCTGAATCTAACTTAAAACCCCTTAGACCTGCAAACGGCCCTAAACTGGAGCGTGGGCATCGTATTTCGAGACTAAGATATGCCCAGAGCCACGTAAATTGGAGTATTGAAGATTGGTCAAAAGTTATGTTCTCCGACGAATCAAAATTTATGCTCTACAAGCACGATGGAAGACACAGAGTGTATCGAAGACCAGGGGAAAGATTCAAGCAAGCATGCATCGAAGAAAAAGTAGCCTACGGTGGTGGGTCTGTACTTGTGTGGGCCGGAATTTCTTCTGAAAGTCGCACAGAGCTGGTGATCATAGAAAACGGCTCTTTAACTAGCGTAAGATATGTGGAAGAAATCCTCAATGATCACGTTGGTCCATTTATGGTCAATTTAGGTGAGGATGCTATATTTATGCATGACAATGCCCGACCTCATACAGGTAGGATTGTGAATGACTACCTTCAAGAGATGAACATAACTCGTATGGAGTGGCCAGCGCGCAGCCCGGATATCAACCCGATCGAGCATGCTTGGGACGAGCTAGGCAGATGCGTAAAACAACGAAACCCTCCCCCAATCACGCTTCGTGAGCTCAAAATTGCTCTCACAGAGGAATGGGAGAATATTCCCCAAAATCGTATAAGGAACTTGGTGTACAGCATGCCAAACCGCGTAAACGCAGTAATGGAAGCACGAGGAGGCAATACGAAGTATTAAAATTCAAGAAAATCGTAATAAAGTTCAAAAATTTCATGTTTCCTATTTTTGTTTTAAGGAGAGATCAGCAGTTTTTTTCTTTACGTAATTTTGTGTTAATAAAATGTATGGTGACTCATATTTTTTTTACTTTCATTTAAGGAGTATTACATTGTCTATTAAATACAATTTATTGCATTAACCTATCATTTTTAGTTTCCGAGATTTTTAACATTCTTTAAGTGACCCGGATTCATTGCTCTCGAGTGTATTTATTTAGTTCATAATAAAAATACTTTTCAATAATTTTAACTTTTGTTTTTTCCTGCCATAGCCCTTCACTTGAGAACAAACGAATTCAATTGGGTTGAGCTCACAGTGATACGTCGGCAAACTTATGACGAGACAATTTGTTGACTTAGCTTAATTTTTTTTTAAAACGATATTTTTTAGGGTTCAGTACAAAGGGTAAAAACGGGACACTATTACTGAGACTTCGCTGTCCGTCCATCCGTCCGTCCGTCCGTCTGTCCGTCCGTCCGTCCGTCTGTCTGTCACCAGGCTGTATCACAAGAAAGGTGAAAGCTAGACAGTTGAAATTTTCACAGATGATGTAGGTATTTCTATTGCCACTAAACAAAAAATACTAAAAATTAAATAACGATTTAAGGGGGCTCCCATACAATAACCTTGTTTTTTTTTACCGTTTCTTGCTCGATACTAATAACGGTGACAGGTAGATGCTTTAATTATTCACAGGATATTTAGTTTTATATTCTCTTTAAATATAATTAATTAAAATGCGTGGTAATGCAGCGAGTGTTACGGGCACCCTTGCACCAGGGATTTTAAGGGGCGAGTTATTCGATTGACTCTACATTACATATATGAAGTATTTATTCAGCTAATTTTATGTTTTATATTTTTAATTAAGAAACAAATTGTAAGTATTCAATAATTTAATTAAAATAATATAAATAATTAAGGGGGCTCCCATAAATTAAAAGAGGTTTTCGCCATTTATTAGATTACAGATAATAGTACGGAGCCCTTCGTGCGCGAGTCCCACTCGCACTTGGGCGGTTATTTTTTGCTTACCCTAATTCAAAAGTTGCAACTTTAGTATTAATTCGTTACAAGCAATATTTTTCGACGCGCAGGTAGTCGAAGACTCAACTGAATGTAACTACAGTGTTCGTGAGGAACGGACTTTATGTTGATTACATGGGCCAATAGCTACGCAGTAAACATTTCGGTACTCGTCTGTTAAAAAAAACAGACTTATTATTATGGCTTATATTATACCTTGCGGAATATGAGCCGGTGCCTGAGGTTGTAGGTGAGCGTGAGGTTCCTCGCGAAGGAGTTGGCGAAGGCCTGGTAGAAGTCGAGCACCTCGAGCAGCCGGTCGCGCTTGATGGTGTGCAGGTCGCAGTAGGTGAGCGCGCGCACGTTGGCGGCCGACTGTCCCACCGCGCTGTCCTTCCAGAACGAGTCTCCGAACACGTCGCCCTTACCTGCAACCCACAATGCACTTACCTACACAACCTTCTACTATAATATGTAACCTTAAGTCACACAAGCACTGATAATGAATATTTTATCTTGGTTGACATGAAAATAGGCTTTAAATTATATAGCTTAGTTTGTAACGTGTAACGTGCAACTTTAGGCCAAGAACGTCCGTAGAGTACCCGTCCTTTATCTATATAGGATATTTCACAATTAATTAAAGTCATCGGAGTTATCCTCGATGTATTGTTTATCTGCAGCTGTTTTTTGTTACTTTTAAAATTTAATTGATATCGTAGAAAAATATAGTTTTGCGATGACGTATTCACATCTGTTGCTGCGCTGAAGTGTTTGTATGGGAACACCACCATGTCGATTCGGTTACAGGACAAGAGCACGAAACCAATCCAACTGCAGCGAGGCGTGATACAGGGAAATGTTATTTCTACGAAACTGTTCACGAATGCGTTGGATGACGTTTTTAAACTCTTTAACTGGAAAGAATTCGGCATTAACATCTATGGTGAATACATCACTGACGTTGTTTTCGCCAATGACATAGTCATAATGGCAGAGTCTCAGTACAATGCTCAGCGACCTCAGTAGAGTTTCCCAGCAGGTGGGTCTTAAAATGAACATGGACAAGATGAAAATGATGTCTAATGTCCATGTTGCACCCATACCAGTAGTTGTTGGGAACGATACGGTCAAAGTTGTTGACCATTACATTTATCTGGGACAGACAGTCCAGTTAGGTAGGTCCAACTTCGACAAAGGGGTCGCCCGAAGAATCCAACTCGGATGGGCAGCGTTCGGGAAGCTACGCGATATCTTCTTGTCAAGAATCCCGCAGAGCCTGAAGACCAAAGTCTTCAACCAGTGTGTATTGCCAGTGATGAAATATGGCACTGAAACGTGGTCCTTAACTGTGGCCCTTATAGATAAGCTCAGAGTTGCTCAGCGAGCTATGGCGAGAGCTATGCTCGGAGTTTCTTTGCGTGATAAAATTCGGAACGTGGATATTCACCAAAGAACCAAGGTCACTGATATAGCTCTCAGAATTTGCAAGTTGAAATGGAAATGGGTGGGCCACATCGCTCGACGAACTGATAACCAATGTTGAAGAAAAGTTCTCGAGTAGTTACCACACTACACCGGAAGACGTATAGAGTTGGTACGCCCCCCACCAGGCTGACTGACGACATCGTAAAAGTCGCGGGGATATATATATATCTATATATCCCCGCGACTTTTACGATATATATATATCGGCATTGACGGGAGGATGTTTCTCCTCTGCGATATTTGAACCCTTAGAGACGACGTAATGTGTCATCCGTTAAACAAGGCGTGCGTCATCAAAGCATCGAGGCGCGCGCCGATGTGGAAAAATGTAATTATTGTGAACGAGTCACACTTAACAAGATTAAAGACTTACGATTCGGTCTAATTACCAATCAAAGGTCTTGTCAACGTACGGATACAACAATACGAAAATTAAACAGAAATAATAACGGCAGCGAATGCCGTGACATTACTCATAACACTGAATCATCTGTTTAGCTATCTACCTAGATAGCATAGGTATTCAAATAAATGAAGGTAATAAAAATAAGCACAAGTCCATTTTCAATAGGAGAAGTATAATGCGATCAAAGAGTAGGTACCTAGTATGGCGACGACCTCGTCGTCCTGGATGACCTCGAGCGAGCCGGTGACGATGAAGCAGAGCGAGTCGATGGACTCGCCCGTGTGGTAGAGCAGGTCCCCGGGCGCGGAGTGCGACATGTGGAAGTGCATCGCGAGCGCGCGCAGGCAGCCGTCCGACGCCAGCCGGAACGCGGGGTGCTCGTTGAACACCTTGCGGTTCAGGTGCACGCAGATGTCGGCCTTCATGTCCTTGGGGCAGTAGTTCAGCACCTGGCCATTAGGTACATATCATTACTAACCTACATTTATGTGCAACCATACCTACAGTTACAAATTAGGTTGGGAAAAATATATTATGTCATACTTCATATAAGTACTTTGTTTGTTAAGCGTAAATTAATTCGAAGGTTTAAATAAACGCACCTACTATAACCTGTAAACAAAATTGTGTCCGGTAGATGCGATCGTTTACAACTAACAACATTGGCAGATATACTTCACGTTGAAAGTCTTGTGTTAGTGAACGTAGGTGGTGCGCTATATGCAGGCTAAACGGCATATTATGTTACGCATAACTCTTTTCACAATAAAAAATATTACGTTTATAAAACATTTACCTTCCTACCCAATAATGCAAATATTTTTTTTATGTGATTGAGACGGAACAAGCTCGAGGCCCACCTGATGTTAACCGGACTCTGCGTATAACAGATGCATTTCAACATGAGACGAATTGCACTGCGCCCACATCACATTGAGACATACAGTTGTTAAGTCTCATGTGCCTGTAATTTTTCTGGCTCTCAAGGACTCCTGCCGGTACACACTGAAGTGCTTGGCGACATATTTTCTACTTGAGGGGGTAGCTAGCCAGGCGGGCATTCACAAAATGCCCTTCCACCATGCGGTGAAACTCAAGCCGGCGCCGGTGGGATCGAACTAGGGATCTGTCCATAGCGATAACCGCTCGGCCATCATTGCTTCACTTGTTTATTTTATGTAAGAAAATTGTTTATATACCTGTAACGGAACTTAGAGGTAAGAATTGTTCAAGTACTTATATATACTACTTATATGCCATGTTCCCCTGAAGGGCACCACATTCGATAAGTTGTGATCATGTTTAAATTTACATAAATTTGCTGTTTCAGATTGTAACTAGGTATATACTCGTATTTAATTATATCAATCAGATAGAATAACATGGCTAGCCTATCATCAGGTATGTTCTCTTCACACCATGTATTATTTTTTTTCGAAAAAGTACTCATTTATCCTATCTGAGGCATATATCTTTTCCCCCCAGAGATGTCGGAAGTAGCTAAATATAGTAAGTAAACTACAAAACTTAGTGACCGTTTTACAAAAGCTGAGTGGTGTAGCGAAGCGGTAACATACGAATACGTATTGAAGACGCGCGTCCCGAGCTTTTTTGTTTCCACAATGGCATATCTACACACGGTGACAAACGTGCGAAAACTATGCATTACCTACGCCTTACCTGTTGGTAGGTACGAGTATATAATATAGCCGAGAATGGTAAATAGGCGTAACAGTACAGCTTCTGGAACACACCTTGAATTGCGTGCTTTATGACAAATTTTCTACTTAAGGATGACAGCTAGACAGGCTAGCATGTTCGAAATGCCCTACTACTATGCGTCTATTCTGCACTGCATATAGCTACACCACACGCGCATCTCTAGTCGTGTCTCCATATAAAAACATAGCTTCATTGAACCCTATGCAACGAAAATCAAAAGATCCTATGGCTGATGAAGGCGCTAGCACAACACCACGAAAAATCAGCATAGACGCAATGGTAATCGAATACGAAAGAGGAGAGGTCGCAGATCACATAGGGTGCATAAAAGCTTCGAAATATCACGAAGTAATAGCATACGAGGATAGAGGGCAAGACATTAGTTTCCTCAAAGGACCCGCTTCACCCACAAACACCACGGGAATCCTCCAGCCGCATTCGATTACCCAAACTGGGTCTGAGCGCCTTCAGCAAAAAATGGAAGCCAAAGGACTGGCCGAAACATCTTCAACACTCCACCCAACAATCCCCTTGTCGTAACTGCCCGGTGCACGAAGATAATGCTGCAGGAGAAAATCCTCGAAATGGTCAAAACCATTTCGGGGTCTCTTGATCCATCAACAGCACGCGAGATTTGGACTATGCCAAACATAACATGGATTAATGGAGTTCCAGGATGAGGCAAAACAACTTGGATAGTTGACAACTTCGATGCTGATAAGGACATCATAGTCACCACAACAACCGAAGCAGCCAAAGATCTACGAGACAGGGTAGCGTAACGCATAGGCGATGGAGTCAAATCCAAAGTGCGTACCCTGGCCTCCGTATTAGCCAATGGGTTCATGGGACGCAGTGAACAACGTCTTCTCATAGACGAGGCTCACATGAACCACTTCGGGGCCATCATAATGGCAGCGCGCAGGCTGAGGATGTCGTCATCATCGGAGATGTTAACCAACTACCCTATATCGATAGACAAAACCTCTTTGATATAGGATACGGTAATCCAAATATGTGGGCTTCCATCAACCAACAGTTGTTCTGCACGCACAGAAATCCCTTGGATGTGGCATACGCTCTTAGCGAAGTGTACCCGAGCATATACTCATCGCGATCCCAAATTCATTCCTTGACGCTAGAACGTTACACAGGTGCAAACATACCAACAGACCTACAGAATACCCTATTTCTTGTGCTGACACAGGAGGAAAAAGCTTCACTTATCGGCAGGGGATATGGGTCTGGTACAGGGTCCTGCACCTTGACAGTACACGAAGCGCAGGGTTTGACTTACGAGACGGTGATCATAGTACAGAAGAGAGAAACAGTCACCAAGCTCCGAGACAGTGTATCACACGCAGTAGTAGCAGTGTCACGACACTCAAAGCACTGCACTTATTACACGGACGACAGCTTGGACGCCATTGGCAGATTCATGAGGCGGGCAACGGAGGCAAATGGAAAAGCAATAAGCGACTACAACCTAAAAATGGGCATAAAAAACCGGGACAAAGGGGTTGTAGAGGCACACATACAAACATCAAGGGCAACGCCGAAACCAGTGGCCGGCCCTTCCGGGAGAGTAGACTGAGAATATATATATATATATATATATATATATTTCTCAGTCTACATCCTGGTTTCGGCGTTGCCCTTGATGTTTGTATGTGTGCCTCTACAACCCCTTTGTCCCGGTTTTTTATGCCCATTTTTAGGTTGTAGTCGCTTATTGCTTTTCCATTTGCCTCCGTTGCCCGCCTCATGAATCTGCCAATATATATAAATATATAACAAAACATGTACAATATAAAACAAAAAAAAAGGACCCACCCTAGTGTTAAGATTATTACATACTAACACCCTTCCCTTTAGGAAGACGATGTATTGAAGACGACAAATAACTTATAAATTGTATCAAATTGATAACAAAAAGCAAAATCTAAAAAGAGTACGGACCCAGTCTGTAGTGCAAAAGATTTAATAAAAAAAAAACAATTGGTGGGTTTAAAACACACTCGTAGCTTAGCAACGTAGCACATCTCTGGTGGAAGGGCAGCTTTTTATCTGTCTATTTTCAATCTGGTAAAGGCTTTATCTATAAACTGTTTTACTTGTAGCTAAATTTTTAAACATTTTATTCCTTTTTATTTTATTTCTACGGCGTTGGGTACAAGAAATCGAAATAAAAAAACACATTCACCTCTTTCGTGTTCAGAGTCACAACGTACTCGACCGCTTCTCTACATAGAGATATTCAAGACTTTCGAAACATTGGACACTTATTATGCGCAAAGGGAGTATTAAAGACGAGTGACAGGATGTGGCCATCGCTAAAACTAAATACGGATTCAGTGTGCGTGTGTGAGTCGGCATCGGTAGAAGTGTGCACGGTACGGTACCTTATCGGTATCGAGCCCCTTCGTCATGGCCCAGGTGGAGACTACGTAGTCCATAACGCGCTCGCTGAGCGCCTTGGGCACCTCGTGCAGCTTCATGAACTCGCGCACGTTGTTCAGCATGTCGTGGTACTTGGCCGTGGCAGACGTCATCTGCTGGATGATCGTGGTCACGTGGCCGAAGATCGTCGCGTACAGCAGCGCTGCACAACAACACACGCTAACGCTCGCGCTCGGCGACGGACACAATACAATTTAAATAAAACACGACACAACACTCAATTCGTTCGATACCTACCAAACCGCCATAATACCAGTGAACGTTGTATATCATACGTTATGAAACGATCTTTTACACTACCTTATTGCAGAAAACACACCGGCTTTACTATAAATTGCTTTTTTTTATTAGTAATGTGGAAGTCTTGTTGTTGTTTTTAGGGGACTACATTTCAAGAGTGGAAGTATAAGCCAGTGACTTAGCATTTTGGGATTAATTTATCGCTTAGTCCTAATTTGGGCGTTTCAAGTCCTGAAGTTCCCCAAGGCAGACGCTTTGGATGGTTTTAATGAGATTTAAAATGATCTAGTGGATTTTATAAGAAGTAACGTAAATATGAGCATTTAAAATCAATAACGATACTGACAATATTACAATTGAATTGTGCAAATAATTGAAATAATAATTGATCCACTGTCATGACTTGGACATTACAAAATCGCTAGAAAACAAATAACTGACACATTCATTAGAACATTATTTCCATGATTATATATTATAGTGTGCTAGGTCAAATATACGAACAAAACAAACGAAAATCCACATGTAATAAATATAAAGGACCATTATCAAATGGTCCTTTATATATAGCATTAAAATGAATAAGTTTTCTAATAAGTACTGGCACGGTAATGTTAACATTACCGTGGTACTGGTATTGCCGTGTATACTAGGGGCAGGTTTCGACTTCGTTTCCTTTTTCATCTCTTTCTAGACTGATGTTTACTAGGTCAAAAATAAATATTTACTTCAAATTTTAACTGCATGGACTCTGCATCATAATTTTATATGAAATAAAATAAATTCTTTCATAAAGCAATAAATTCAGTAGATATTCCGCTAGCCATCATCAGTGGGTGTCCTGTAAACCAGCAGACTTCCTCGTGCCGGAATAATGGAATACTGACGATGAATCTGAATGATCGAGAAGAATTCCGCTAAAAATATAACGAGGTTGGGTGTTTAGTGTCAAATTTCTCGAATTAAATTAAATCCTTTTATAAACAATCGGCCGCAGCCTATAAAATTCGTTTCAATATTGCGCTAGTATCTATTTATAATAGTTTTTATATATAGTTATCAGTAATATATTTATTAATACTAGTGGTAAAAAATGACTTATGAAATTTAGTCCCAAATGAATATAATTGCTCGCAGTATCTTGTGTCTTTTTCCAAAAGAAAGCGTCTTTCTGTCATAAGAAAATAATAATGAATGAAATTCTATCCGTGAAAACCTGTAATTGGCTTTATGTATTTATTTTAGTTACTTTCACTACTATGGTTAGCTGTTGGGTTTCCATGTAATTAAATAAATAAATAAAATGACACGCACCCAAACGAATGAAACATACTTAGTGTATAACAATAACGTACGAGAATCACATAGTTTACGTGTACATATACGTGAGGTACGTAACGTGAGGCACACAGGGCAGTGGCTGAGCCGTACCGTACCGCGCTGAGCTCCGTCCGCCAAGCCTCTCTCAACTCGAATCGGTCAACTTCTTCAGCCTCGGTATGTGAAATGTTAATTAAAACTTGGGATTATCGAATAGATAAACTGAAGCAAAACGTAGGTATTACCTAATTTATAACATCATATTTGTATGGAAATTAAGATTTTCTGAATTGTTTCTAGCCCCTGTATAAGCATATGTAAGGATAACTACGCATTAAGATATTTCGAAGCTATAGTAACTGTTATATTTACGGTTATTTTACACAAGGCACCTAATTTATTTTTTATTATTATAACGAGATAATAGATACGAAGGAAGGCTGACGGAGCTCGGGACCACACAAGTGACGCGCTGCGACGCTTCGTGGGCTTGCATCGTGGAGAGGACAGGACAAACTAATGTATCAAAACATAACCAACTAAATGTAAACATGTTTGTGATTAAACGTAAACTTAGGTAAATAATAAACCAAACAGTCAAATAGGTTGTGAGTCACTTTCGAGTTCCTATCTATTGAAGGTGTCTTTTAATCGATGGAAACTCGGAAGCTTATTGAAGACATCACAAACAGGTAGTGCAACACGACCACTCTACTAGCCAATACAACGCAACACAACACAACACAACAAAAAAGAGAGGAAGTGCGGGAAAGAGTGGGAGGGGCAGGGAGATGCGGGCGCGGCCCCCCCGGGCACGGTGGGCCGTGCGAGAGGGCCGCACCGCTCCGGCTAATAACAGAAGAATTCCGGCACCTGCCACAATCATCATGCAGATGGTGAAGATCTTCTCGTTATCGGTCTCGGCGGCGACGTTGCCGAAGCCCACGGAGGTCATGCAGGTCATGGTGAAGTAGAGCGCGGTCACGTACATGGTCTTGCGCGAGGGCCCGTTCACCAGTTCGGGCCCATCCGACTCGTTGGACCACACGTAGGAGTAGGGGGTCTGGGTGACGTTGGCCAGCTTCCAGAGCCAGCTGTACTGCAGCCCCGAGTCGGCGTCGGAGCGGCCGATGCTGTACCAGACGCAGGCCAGCCAGTGAGCCACCAGCATGTAGAAGCACAGCAGCAGGATGAGCATCGCGGCGCCGTACTCCAGGTACCGGTCCAGCTTGCGCACCACGCGCCCCAGCCGCAGCAGCCGCACCACCTTCAGCGCACTGAACAGGCTGCCGATGCCCTGCGGTACATACGCGGACTCGTACATGTGCCTCCTTGTGTCTGTACCCTACCTCACCCTGCGCTACACTACACTACTCACGTCCTCGTCGTGATCGAACGCGTTGAACACGTCGTAGGGCAGGCAGGACAGCAGATCGATAAGGAACCACGACTTGAAGTAGTTCTTGCGTATGACTTTGGGGTCGGAGACGACCTCGCCACCGGGGCCTACGAAGGTCGTGTGGAAATTGAGCACGATGTCGATGAAGAACACCACGTCCACGATCGAGTCGATCACCAGGAGGGACACATCCTGGAATAATTTCTTTTGTATGTTACTTTAAGCTGGCCGGTCTGTCGCCGAGGTTGAACACTATGCTAACGGTTCTCTAGCTGTTACTTCTACTGTCTACTAAGTGTTATTAAAAATAGATTTTTAGCTTTTAATCTTTTAGATAACTATGCACGTGTGGATGTGACAATTTGGCTGTATATAAAGACAATTTAAAGAATAGTCTAGAAAAGTAATGTAACAATTAATATTATACCCATCCAGAAAGCCTGCATCCAGGTACTGAAGGAAAACCGCAGAATAGTATGGAGTCGATAGTGAAATCAAAAAACCAGTCAGTTTTACCGAAACACGCATCGGAATAATTTGAAGCTAATTAAAATACAGAAACACTTTTAAACAAGAAACATTCTCTCCTCAAGTCTTCTCAAGTCAAGTCAATTATAGTAAGTCATCGGTTTAGAAGAACTAAAGGTTTCGATCAAGAATATATAAGTTCCATCGAGTGCAGCATTGTAAGTGTGCCTACAAAAGCGCCTAGACACGTTGTGTTGGATCTGAATGGTAGTGGTGTTCACCTCGCTGGTCTTGTTCTTGAAGGCGACGTTGTAGGGCACCATGATGGCGGTGTAGAAGGTGAGGCACAGGATAATCCAGTCCCAGATGGCCTTGAAGGCGCAGTAGTGCAGCAGAATGTGTGGTGGAGTCTTCGGCGCCTCCTGTCGGTACTGCGGCAGCACGTCGCCCGACAGCGACATCACCTGTCACACACGCATACACATACCCTATATCCCATGTGACACATACTTTATACAATCAACACACATATAAAAATCCAAAACTGTTTTTGCATCTCCAGTACGGCATGTGAGGATGAGCCTAGGAGGAGTTCACATGATGCTATTGGCATATTTTGTGATCTTTCTAAGGCATTCTGACTGTGTTTAGCAACGCACTCTGATTCGTAAACTTTCACACTATGGTATTCGTGAAAAATTTCTGAATCTTATAGAATCACATCTGTCAGACAGGCTAAAGAAGGTTGGAATAAATGGCAATATTGCTTTGGTAAAAATGGGAGTACCGCAAGGATAAATTTTAGGACCTTTTTTGTTTCGAGCGTATATTAATGATCTGCCTTGCATGGTCAAAGATTTATGCGATACTGTTTTATTCGCAGATGATAACTCTCTTATTTTTAAAGTAGATAGGAAAGATAGTGAACTCATTCATGTTAATAATGTTTTCTTTGTGAACTCATTCATATAGATAATGATTATCAATGATTTCTAAATTGTTCACCGCTGATTATACATATTATGCATACATGTTATAAACTTATCATTACTACTGAAAAAACATGACTACACACCACTACAAACAACCCTAGAATACTCTAAATATTATTTAAATAACTTAAGCACCTTGTATGAATGTTTTATTGAAATTGTACTAAATGTTAAGGGAAGACACTGTCTGCTGCAACACAGTGTAACACTAAAGCAGCAGGCAGGGTTTCAAATTATTATTATTGTATCTTATTTATTTATTAGCAATAAAACATTTTGTATTTTTGTATTCGTAATAATTGTCTCTTAAGGGCGCATCGAGCATTTTAGGCGCGCCGCGTATGTGTGCGTAAGTAAGGCACGGCAATAGCATCCGTTTTTTTTTTTTTTTTTTTTTTTTTTTATACAAAAGGTGACAAACAAGCAGACGGTCCACCTGATGGTAAGTGGTCACCGCCGCCTATGAACACCCGTAATATCCGCAGCATTACTGGTGCGTTGCCTACCATTGAGTGAAAGGACTCTATTCACGCCTCTTTTGAAGCGGTTTAGGTTGTAGACCTGAGGAAAAACCTCAGGGGGAAGAGCATTCCACAACTTACAGGTACGTGGCAGAAACAGACGATTAAATCGGGTAGTGCGAGACTTCCACGTATCTATAATGTGTGGATGGCCCTTCTGACGATAGCGGCCAGTTCGGTAATAAAAGCGTGAAGGAGGAATGAGGTCAAAAATCTCTTCAGAGCATTCCCCGTTATAGTACCTGTAGAACAGGCATAGCGAGCCAACGTCACGACGTACGCTCAGCGATTCCAACCTGTTGGTCAATTTTGGGTCATCGACAAGTCTGACGGCTCTTCTCTGTAAGGAGTCAAGTGGGTCTAACTGATACTTCGGTGCACCGCTCCAGAGATGAGAGCAGTACTCCATGTGCGGCCTAACCTGCGCTTTGTATAACAAGAGGCGTTGGTTAGGCGTGAAGTACTGCTTGGCTCTATTGAGTACACCGAGTTTTTTAGCAGTTAGTCCTGCTTTGCTCTCCAAATGACTCCTAAACTGGACCTCGCCAGATATGTCGACTCCCAAAATGCCAATGTTGTTCGTCAAGGTAAGGGGAATGCCTTGAAAACGTGGAGTGAGGTTAAATGCGCTTTTTTTGGCAGAGAACGCGATGGCTTGAGTCTTCGAGGGGTTAAATTGCACCTGGTTTCGCTTACCCCAGTCAGTAACTTGCTCTAAGGAGCACTCAACGGAAGACACAAGCTCTGCTCTCTCCTTCGTCAACTCAGATATAGGAGCATTTGCACGGCCTAAATAACGGGCATCGCCAGTGCTATCATCCGCATAACAATGAATATTACTTATTTGCAATAAGTCATTGATATGCAAGATGAATAGTGTGGGCGATAGCACAGACCCTTGTGGAACTCCAGCATTAATTGACATGGTCTCTGAACAAGCTCCATCAACGACGGATCTTATGCAGCGACCATGCAAAAAATTGCCAATCCACGTGCAAAGCCTCTCTGGTACGCCGTAGGAAGGTAACTTTGCTAGAAGCGCCCTATGCCAGACCCGATCAAAGGCTTTTGCGATATCAAGGCTGACTGCAAGAGCTTCGCCTCTACTCTCGATGGCCTCTCCCCAGCGGTGAGTGAGGCACACAAGAAGATCACCAGCAGATCGACCGTGACGAAAGCCGTACTGGCGGTCACTAATCAGCTGATGTTCCTCTAGGTACCTCAAGAGCTGGGAATTAATAACTCGCTCCATCACTTTGGAGAGCAAAGAGGTAATCGCTATAGGCCTGTAATTTGTTGGGTCGGAACGGTCACCCTTTTTCGGAATAGGGTGGACATGGGCAATTTTCCAGCTAGACGGCACGATACCAGAATTGTAGGAGAGAGAGAACAGACGCGATAGGACGGGAGACAGTTCCGGTGCGCATTTCTTTAATACGATGGCCGGTATACCATCCGGCCCACTCGACTTCCTTTCATCAAGAGTCCACAGTACCTTCCGCACAGCCGCCTGCGTGATGCGAATCTCCTGCATCGAACATGAGCAATTAGGCAGTGAGGGAGGCACTGCGCCCCCGTCATCAAGGGTCGAGTTCGAGGCAAAAAGAGAACCAAGAATATCGGCTTTCTCTTTTGCGCTATGGGCCAAGGAGTCATCCGGTTTGCGTAAAGGTGGTAGAGCAGATCGGCAAAAATTACCTTCTGCAGCCTTTGCTAGCGACCAGAAAGCACGACTGCCAGAGGGGTGACTTGCTAACTGATCGCCGATCCGGCTTATGTGGGCGCACCTTGCTCGATTAACAGTTTTCTTAGCTGATCTGGAAGAGGCATTCAGTTTTTTCTTGAACTCATCAGTTCTTGGATCTTTGTCCTTCGACGCCGCAGCCCAGGCTTTATAAGCTGCAAGCTTGGCTTTTGCAGCGTCGGCGCAAGACCTGTTGAACCACGGCTGACTACGGCCGCCTACGCGCACTTTGGAATTAGGAATGAAACATTCCATTCCTTGGAGTACGACGTCAGCAATAGAGTCAGCACAGATGGAAGGATCATCTGATGCATAACATAACTGAAACCATGGATATGAAGAAAAAAACTCACGCAACCCATCCCAGTCGGCAGATTGATAATGCCACACCTGACGCGTTCTGAGAGGTACAGCGTCAGGTAGAGTTGTCAGCACAGTTGTTCGTACCAGGCAGTGGTCTGATGAACCAAGCGGTGCATTTACCGCTACCTGGTAATTGGCTGGACGTGTAGTCATTATCAGGTCGAGTAAGGAGGGTTCGTGGTTGTGAACATCCGGCAATCTAGTAATTCCAGTCACAAGCTGAGAAAGACCATAGGTGAGTGCGAGTTCGTGAGCAGCTCTCCCTGCATGATCGGTTTTACGGGATCCTAACCAATCGGCATGGTGACCGTTAAAATCACCGAGTACCACAATTTCAGCAGAGGGGAACTTTTCAAGCACTCTGTCCAAACCGTTTGAGATATTCTCATAAAGACGAGTAGTCTCTGCGTCGCCAGAATGCGACCTATACACACATACGTACACACGAGATTGACCACCATAGTCAACACTTGCCCATAAGGTAGAAAAATCTAGCACTTCAAAACCGCTTAGGCGGCGACAGCAAATATCGTCCCGGACGTACATGCACACACCGGCGCGAGGAACAAACGCGTGCTCTAGCTTATATCCAGGGTAGTGCAGATATGAAGTGTCGGCCGGGGGAGAAATTTGCGTCTCCGTCAGGAAGAAAAGGGATGGCTTTGCCGTTTCTAGGTGGTGATGCACGTCGTTAAGGTTAGAGTGGATACCGCGAATATTACAGAAGTCTACTTTGAATGTGGAATTTGGAGCCGCTGATGAAACCAATTTCCTTTTATTTTTATTAGCCATGATTGTGAATTAGAGTACTTAAGATTAGATGATATACTTCCAACTAATAACTTCAGAACAAGAACAACAGTGTTACAAGAAGCAACTGGAGAAAACAGCTAGGTGACTGGTGGGTGTGGGGTACGGAAGGGCCCCCGGTCCCCCCTGGAAGCAACTGCCGGGATCCACACCGGTCTCCTACTCCGGCACGACAGTCAATTCGCAGGATTATGCGCGGAATGGCAGGACAGCTTCCCTGGGCGGAGGTAATACGTGATCCCTGGGTTCAGGTCCCCAACTATCCCGCGGGCGGCCAGCGGTCAACCGTTTCACCGGGTCTCCCTGGACCCCAGGCCCACCCCTCACAACTGCAAACAACAGTCGCTCCCTAAAAACACTCGGTCCCAAAGTATTCGCCGGTATAGTACATCATCTGGGGGGGGACTGGTTCTCCCGCAACAGTGGCGGAACACGTTGTCAAGAAAGACAACATTTGGCGACACGCTTACACGGGAGGGTGGTAATAAACCAGGCGGGTATCCAAGGATACCCTACCACCATGAATAGTTTCAAGTGGAGTTGAGGCTCTGACAGCACACAGGCAAAGCTTGTATGTCGTCAGGGCCTGCAGGGAATGCGGCGAGCACGCCTCCACGCTTATTCCCCCAAACCGTTCCCGACCGACGGCCGAAGAATTACTAAAGCGGATAGGGACAAAGCATCGCGGCTCTTATTAAAATGGGCGGAACATGCGTGAATTTTAGTATTTCCTTCTTATAGTAAAAACAAATACTTATTTGAATAATGTATGTGTATACCTTATAGAAAACATGTAGTTTTTATTATTATTCAAATACGGATGACTCTAAATTAAGTATTTACGCCGTACTAAGAGTTTATTTAGTTTTTAGCTGTAACTTTGGATTTTTTTTCTATCGAGAAAATTTTAAGTAATCGTGTTTTCAAAGTGTATGGTTTATAGAATGAATCCTTAAATATAATATATATTAATTACATAACTCAAAATTAAGTAATAAAGATACAGCAAGTGATCAAGCGAACGACAAATACGTATTGCTGCCTCGGTGCAGGCTTAAATTCAAAAAATACCAAATGTTAAAAGTTTTCTTTACCAAAATGTAACTTATTTTGAACCAATCATTAAGCTTGGCCCAGATAAACTCTCTATTGACAATGTGACTGTCTTCCTGAGAATCAAAATGTATCCAACTTCACTGTGGGATCCACATGGTCTATCCGGAAGACTTAGTTCCGCTGCATATGCAGTACGTAAAATAAGACAGTTAACAGACGTAGCTACTGCTCGGCTAGTTTATTTTACGTACTTCTACTGTATTATGTCGTATAGTATATTGCTGTGGGGAGCTGCTGATGAGATATGATCAATCTCTATATTACAAATACGTGCTATTCGAGACATATATGAAACGGATCCTAGGAAATCTCTGAGGGATCTTTTTAAAGAAATTGATACCTTAACTTCTATAGTCTCTAGAGTCCATATATATTTGAAAATATTATGTTCGATCGTAAATGTATGGGTAAATTTAAATTAAACACTGACAATCACGACAACACTAGGAATATAGATAAAATAGCGGTGCTAGATTTTAGATTAGCAAATTCAAATAAAAGGTCCTTCTTAGGTAATTGTGTGCGGTTATAAAGTTCCCAAACATATTACAACGCTCACAGAAGTCACAGAAAAAAATTCAAGTTGCACGTGAAAAACATTTGGATTATGAACTCCTACTACACAGTTTGCAAAAATGCTTGTACAATTCCACCTATTCCAAGCTATCGCTTGTCACCTACGTAATTTAAACTTATATTGTATGTAAAACATTGTTAAAAGACGTTTAAAAGAATGATACCGAGTTTCTTGCCAGTTGTTATCGCAGTGGCTTTATACATTTTTTTTGCTGAACGTGGCTGTACAATTTTGCATACTCCTATATCAATATTGAAACTTGTAATTGATCTTCATAAAAGCGTCGCAGACGTCTAAATTGAATAAATCATTTTGACTTTTGAGATCTATCTTACCAATTGTGTCAATATCGAGGATATTGGATAGTCATATGTGTTTTTGTTTGTAGTTATTGAGACCGTAGCGTACGTCTTATGAATAAAATTATACTATTGATCCCTACGACAAAATTAATTGAAAACTATACATTAAAGTATAAATTGTAGTTAGACGGAAACAACGGAAGAGAATGTATGCGTTTGTAGTGAATGACTGTCCCGAACTAACTGACAGGCTAAGCTATTATGTTTAAATAAACAATAGGCTGGTAAACGGTATACTTTGTGCCATATAATACAATATATATAATTAGTACTTTACCGCTGTAAATATCGATTAAAATGACAGAGTGCGGTGTTTGAATTGCAAAAGACAAGTAGAATAAGTTGCTTATGGACTTTTGCTAAATAAATTTTGAAAAAATAGCTTCAAATGTTTACAAAGCAAAACTAGCTAATATATATCTTTACTAGGTGGTATACTGTTTTGTGAAGCGCCACTTCTTAATTTTAGTGAACTATGGAACTAGCCCAGCAGAACTATACAACATGATCCTGAAATGATAGTTGTTCATTGTTATTTTGTAAGCTTGTTCACTGCGTTAATGGGCAAATTACAAAAATTAAACAAATAAATTGTCGTTACTATTGTCGTGGAAAGTGCAACATAGATCACATAGGTAACCATTATTTAGCATCTACGAAAGAAGGAACATCGTAGCTGTGTAGCGTCGCGATGTAGCGAGTAACCTACGGGCTACGGGGCACTGCTACACTGAACGACTAGACAAAGGTTGCTACGGCTACAAGAAAGATATCAACGCGCACACGTACCATTTCGCTACGAGATGTACGTATATACATAGATTCGCGACAAAATATATACTCGTATATACATAGATTGGAAACTTAATGAAATATTATTTAACAATTTTCACATCATCTTAAAACTACATGTTCTCTGCTAAAATTATTATATAATGTAAATAAAAACTGATAAGTATTATACTTCCCTTAACCACATCCTTCTGCAATTTTTGTATGTAGTGTTACATACAAAAATTGCAGCTGGCTGCTGATATACAAAATTAGGAAAATAAAGAATAACACAATATTTATTAAAATTGTGCAGTGAAATCAACACGCGAAAATATTACTCCTGGGTTGAAGACTTTTAAGTCTAAGACTTGATACGTATATAAACTGGAAAATAAAAATGGCAACATATTGTGGGCCCATAGTGTACAAATTACCCTACGGTTCAATTCACGCAAATATGCGCTATTTGCACTATATGCACGCAAACGGTCGGTTCATAACTTGCTAAACAGTCACCACGATAGCATAATGACGTCATCTTTGACGTCACCTCCGGCCGCAAACAACGCTCACAGAAAAGTGGTAGTGCAATGTATGCACAAACGTCAAACTCAAATCTTGACAGATAGATGAGGAGATTTTTATTGTTGTGGTTAGAATGTTGAATGTACAAACATCTGTTCACAAAAGAATGCCTTGAAATGAAATACTTCTATTATCAATAATTAATTTAAAGGTTATTTTGGGTCAATTGCGAAAAAGCAAATTGACAGTTAGCAGATGTTATAAGCGCGGCTACATATCGGTTCACAGCGCAAACAGTGCATATTCTCGTATTTCAGTTATGAACCAAGCTTTTGCAATGTATGCAGTGACAGCAGTGTTTGCGTGATTTAAACCGTAGTGCTAGTAACACCTTTATTAAGAAAAAGCCCATAAAGTCTTGTATTTATTTATACTCTAAAATGATATAAATTTCTAATAAAATCACCGTAAGTAAAAAATAAGAGTCGATAATTCACCTTATTGCAATATACACATCAACTCATAAAACCAAAGTCTCAATTGCACGAATGTATATGAATTGTAAAGTCAGAATTGTACGACTGCTAGCCCTCGACTCAATGGCTATAAATAAACATATTTAATAAACTGCCTTAGGGTTGAGCCAGACAGAAGAGACGTAAGACGGAGACGGGGCGCTAAACATACTGACAGTGCATCTATATATGTATGTACCTAGTGAAGAGTAGACACTTAATATTCATAAGTATTTAGGAGAATGTGACCGCCACACGCGAACTTAAAATCGCAGACATAACAGAATTTGGATTTACAATTCACACGAAATGTCACGGCATGCTATCAAGCATTTATCTTTATGAAGAACATAAAACCTGTATGTATATTATACAAGTTAAAATTATGACACAGATATATATATATATATATATATATATATATATATATATATGTACATATACCACAAACAAAAAATATATGTAAGATTATAAAGGAGAATGCCCATTTCACTAGGAGACTTAGGTCCCCTGAAAAAAGTTTTGACCTGATTATTTCTTTTTTAATTTGTTAATAAAAACGGTTTTTACCCTGGTTTAAGAGTAATTTAATATTTAAGTAATAAAAAATATCAATCATCTAGATATTAAGACTATAATACTTTTTAGACAAATCGAATGATACCATAAGTATCAAAATCCGCAACCTGATAGTTTAGGAGGTAGTATCAACAACTTTATTGTGGTCCTTAATAATTATTCAAATCTAATATTAATGCCAATTCCTCTTCTAATTCATTGCTTTTATCTGCACAATATAACAATAAATAAGGTACTATTTTCTCGCACATGCTCCCCGTTGTAAGATTTTGCCTGTTTGTATTGATAAGATCCTAATGCGAATCTACTGAAATCATTACATTTAATCTAGGAAATCTATCCAGATGTCGAGCAGTGCTATCATTTTTTTAAATAAAATAATCGTGAGTTAGACACATTATTTAAAGTTAAACACAAACCGGGAAAACACTAACGTAGGCGATCGAGTAGGTACTCTATGTATATAGTATTTAATCTCATCTGAGGGATATCCAGATACTCGGAAGCAACCGGCCTATCGTGTATTATTGGATGTAATGCATTTAACAGGCTACAAGCTATTATACAATCAACCATAATATGCATTGAGGCTCTGTTGAAGTATTCCTGTCGATTATATTTCAATAGTAAGGATCAATTAATACTTCGCCAAGAAAGAAGGAGGGTCGTTCTATTAAGAGCCGGAGTCATTTTTCATTTCACAAATGTTACGCTTGTTATTTCAATAGATCGAGAACAGTCCCAACTGCAACAAAGCAATTACAATAGTTTTAGAACAATATCTCAGTCACTAATGCACAAATTGAGTTCATATTATTAATACGAATTTCACTGAATTAAGCAGTGGGATAAATAGGCATATTCAACTTGATGCTATTTTGGAATAGAATAGACATTTCAAAAGAAACGATTATTTTCTTTCACGCTTTCAGCCCGACATTGACTTGACACTCTCGACAGTAACACGTAAACATCTAGTGTTGCTAGTTAACAATTTTAAATCGAGACACAGTATATCGATTTTTCCTGACTTAAGTGTGTGTTAAGACAGCCGTGCTTCCACGGTATACCATCACCGATGCCTTTATATGTGGCTGCTATAAATCTTTATTTTATTATATTTTATACTCGCTAAATTCTTACGTTCACCTTGCTACTAGTCCGGCGGCACACCTAACAGCAAGCCACTGTAGTAGGTTACCAATCTGTTTACTTAACAATAGTATTGAATACTAGGCACCTACAAATATACATTTTGAAGCGCTCGTATTGGAGTTCGCTTAGCCGTTCTAAATCGATCAGCTAAGTTAAGCAACGTCATAACATAAATCTTGCCTTAGATGCTTGACCGCTAGTGACATTACTACTGAAGATAGCTTCCGCGCTGCGGAGGGCACGTTAAGCCGTCGGTCCCGGTTGTTGTCTTCAGATGACAGTCGTTACAGCATGATGTTAGGGCATTTTGCGAATGCCCGACTGCCTAGCTACCACCTTCAAGTAGAAATCTGTCGCCAAGCACTTAACGGTGTGTTCCAGTAGCTGGCCTTGATAGCCAGGAATTCTAGGTTAGCCTGAAAAATATCTTCCACCACATCATCACTTACCATCAGATGAGATAGTGGTCAAAGGCTATAAAAAAAAACAAAAAACATACATAAACTTTCAATAGTACCGATAGTATATTAAATAAGTGAGTATACTTACTGTACGGATTGCTTGTGAGCTGTTGATAGATATTAAATTAAAGGCAAAACTAACAACAACGTGTAAACAAATTATATAAATAGTAATGAATTCAATTATAGCTATGTATTTTTAATCGATCTAAGATTCTGGAAAAATGGGAACTATAAATAACTGGCAATTCTAGGTTGGCAATATTGTAGTGCACATTATCTTTGGTTGCTAGTGTTGAAATAACAGGAAATAAATAATTTATAAAATAGTACCTACTCTTTCAGAAAACTTTTAATGCTAGGGTGAAAATAAATACGCTGTTAATGAGAGAAGAGTAAAAAAATATGTAACGATTTTAGCATAATATTTTAATAGGACACTCCGCCATATAGGCGGCTAAGTTACCTACATGCGACAAATTACGCACTTGAACAACACAATCACAAAGTGATGATTGGATCGAAAAAAACAGATGCTCATATATTTGATGACATCGTAAATTTGTTAGCTACTGCGCCCATAAACATGGGATTGTCGTAAAAGGCGACGAATTCATTCACAAAGTCAATCAGCCCATAAAGGTGCCGTAAACGTGTATTGATGGCCGACGAAGGTTTCATTGCGTTCGAGCGATTCCGATCGAGGTTTATGTCGCCGCAATTGAGAATTATTTCATGCTGCTTGTGGTAAATATCAACAATAGTAATTATAGGGGTGTCAATCAATAAGTATATACTTAAGTCCTACGTATTTATACTTATGGCTATCAAAATCGTCCGCATGGATGGCACAGACATGCAAAGAGACCATTATACCTCCCTAATCGTGTTTAACTCCGAACGATTAAACAACTTACGTCACAATTTTAAACTACGAGGGCACTAACTACCTTGAAGATAATGCGTAAGCATAAAAATGTGCAATATACGTTTTGGACATACCTAAAGCCAACTGATACATCAATCCATTGACTAGGAATTCTTTCAAAAACCTTCCCGAGAAGGGTCTAAGTTACTATTCTCCAATACACTTGCCACTGCTGGTGGCAAAAGGGAACAAGAGTTTTAATTCATATATTTTACAAATCCCTTTCGAGATCTACGTTTGGTTCTCCATTTTTTTATTTAGCCATATAACTATATGTATAAGTAGAAACTTTATAAGTGCAATCACATGACGCACAGTGAGCCTTAACTCAGGATAAACTGTACATAAGAATGAAAACTGGCATAATCATGAAACTGCACAACAGTAACAGTAAAATGTTGCGGCAAGGCTTTCACCGCGGGCTTTCTGTTGCGCTTTTTATATCATTTACTTAACATTTGTTTAGGGATCCTAGCGCAAACATAAAAGTTTTTGCTAAAAAGTAATGCGCTTTCCAAATGGCATCATTTTGTACATCACCTTCATTTACGAACGTGTCTCAATAATATATAATTACGCTACTCAAGAAAGCCTTTAACTCTGGCACTGTTTTTTCAGGAACGATACTACATATATTATACTAGCTACGAGTAGATTGTAGTGTCAGTACAGTTAATCCTGCGCATGAGCTGGTGATCGGTAAAGTATATAGTATGTATTAGAGATACAGTACTAGTAGGTATATACATAGATATAGGTAGGTATGTGTGCATGCGTGCATACGTGTCTGTGTGCGTTGGTGTTTGCGGGTTGCGTACTGACATGCGCGAGGTGGCTCTGCCGTTGCGGCTCCTTTAGCGCCGGCAGCGCCGAGACCAGCACCGACCGCGACCGCGTCACCGACCGCGCCAGCTTCGCGAACTTCGACAGACCTGCCACAAACACTCACTTGTTACATATACATATAGCAATAGAACCCAACTCGAACTTGGGTTCATGATTTTTAGGTGATTTCAGGATTTCAATAATCTTTCCATGACCATGTTAGGCAGTAAGGGCCCAGGAGGCCGACATTCACTATTTACAGCTTTTCGGGTAAGTATACTATCTACTTAGAATTTGTATTACTTATTCGCTTGATTGTTTAAGCAATTAAAGAGTCAAACAATGAAGTCGTTTGATGATCGTTGAGCTTGGATTCTGTAATGTGGTTGACGGATCAGCAACGACACCGTAGCTTTGTATTTGAATATAAAAAACGATTGACGCGCAACACAAGTAGGTAGAAAGATGTAGGTAGTAGCAACAGTAGATAGGTAGGTATACTGGCCTCCCTTGGGGTCGTCTGCGTCGATGGGCTGCTTGAGCGCCGTGATGTCGCGGAAGGTGAGCAGGAACAGCACCACCAGCTCGCGCTCGTTGCGGATCGGCGCTACCTGCACTAGCAGCCATAGCGGCGTCCCTGCACACACACACACACACACACTTACAATGTTACATAGCCGTGATGGAATATATCAACACATCCGCTTGCGCTTGCTCCTTTAAGCTAAATAGGATATTGAAAACAACATATCATATCCCTTACATTCCCTGAAGGTGTAGACAGAGGTGTCTAACAACCAAGGTTTGCTAGACATGTTATGGTGCCGTGCACTTAGAGGCGAGCCTATTGCAATCTAGCTAACTGCTATTGATAATTTCATTTTCAGAGACAACTGTCCAAGCCAGGAATCGAATCTAGATGAGATTACAAAGCCATAAATTGTGGCAGTCATATACGCGTCAACGAGGTTTATACAATTTAGTTTATACATAAAACACCTAGGTACTTATTCTAGTTAGGAGATGGATATTTATATATTCACAATATGAAGAAGCGGTTTGTTCCTCGAGTCGAGACTAAACTATTGCATGACGAATTGTTATTGTTATGAAGTTTGAATGCTTAGGTATATACTTATATAGAATTAGTAAAGTTTGTGATAAAAGAAACTAAAAACAATAATTGATACAAAAGTTAGTGATTAGTTATCCGTGCTATTCATGTTATGTAAGTAGGTGTGTAGCGGGTCGAGTGGCTCAATCCATTGCTCGTCAAATCGAATAACGACGTTTTCCTCCTATACATAATATAAGCAAAATATGTACGTATTACGGTTTATAGTGCAACAAACGGTGCACATTTATAAGTCGCAAGAAGGAATGAAATGCTATAGTATAATAAAATGATTTTATTAGCTGAGTATTATTTAGATGTAATAAGTACATAACTGTCCGTCACCAAACAGTTGCAGTGCCAGTACCAGTGGCAGTGGGCGCAAACATGAGCAGTTTCCTTTACCAACCTTCACCCACTTGCGAACAGCATACAAAGGGATCCCTATGCGGAAGCACGCACTCACACAAAAAACTAAACGCTTTGTTGCTGTTATATCTACATACCTATCAATATGTAATATGTGCCTACACTACACCATATATCTAGTATACGTCAGAAGCCATTGTTAACAGACGCTCGCAAACTCGCAATATCTACACGTCTCGCTTACCTGAATAAAACATGTCTTTTAGCTCTGACTTCAATGTTGTATTGTACATGCCTACTTGTGGCTCGTACCGCATCACAATATGTGCCAACTGAATTACTCAATGAAAGTTATGATCGCTAAAACCTTTCGACAACGTGTTCCACTCTCTGATTCCAGGAAAGATTTGGGCTTTGTGTGGGATGGTGATCATATCTAACATAGATTCGATGCATGCATACCTACTTAAGCAGGTACATATATGTTATTAAGGTGGTCGTAGGGTATGATGCGAGGGCGGGCGAGATTCGGTGCACGCGATGTAGGTACAAACAACTGGATGCGGACTTCGGCAAGTTAATATTCAAGTGGATTTCAGTAGCCGGAGCGCCGTCCAAAACAACGAGCAAAGGTAGAAGGTACAATATTAAATAATTTCATGAAAATTATGCAGAGGGTAACAGTCGGCGCGATGGCGCATTTAATACGAAGCGGAAAACATTGGAGGTCGCAGGGTGGAAAAACACGTGGGGTTAGGAGTTCGCCGCGCCGCGGCACCGCCACCACTATCGGTGTTGCCTTGCCACCTTGGCTACTGCAAGACGATTACCGGCGCCCCGCAATCGATTACGATTGTTGCCTACGAAGCGTGACATCATACAAGGCTAATGCACTCGTCTTCTCACATACATATCACACTTATCGGTTATGACTTATGCTAATTCCAAGCCTAAGCTTATAATTGTCATATACTTTGTTAATTATTTAAAAGTTTTTATTTTATTTTAATTGATAAAGTTATTTGCAACCAGCTAGAGCAATACAATATTATTTTCATATACAAGTCATTCGTGAACGTCGAAACAAAACAGACGCCAATAAAACAAAACAAAAGCGTTTCAGTTAAATGAATCGTGTAAAAAGTCTGGTAAATTAATTAATTTTAAAGCAACGGATTGTTAAGTTTCTCATTTGCATCGGGCATGTTATCTGC
This sequence comes from Plagodis dolabraria, assembly GCA_963854805.1. NCBI lineage: Eukaryota > Metazoa > Arthropoda > Insecta > Lepidoptera > Geometridae > Plagodis > Plagodis dolabraria. The sequence continues at coordinate 686,044 of OY978453.1, read as the reverse complement.
GAGGGCGGGTGCCGGTCAGCCGCGAGGCGGTGCGGTGGTGGATGGAACTGCCAGGAGAGAGCGGACGATTAAATTGTTCAGCTAACGAAATAAGTAAAATGAAATAGCGAGGTGAAAGGAGGCATTGTTTACGCGGTACTACATGAAAATATAATGAAATTGGGAGGTAGCGGGCATGCGGGGAACACGGGAAACAAGCGCCAATCATGCCGTCAACTAACATCCACCGCACAGCGCTCGAGTGCGCGCTGCGAGCAGGTAAGGCAGGAAGGGCACTCGACTCGATTCCTTCAAGGACAATCGGGGCTGACAGTTATGTACGGGCTACTTCATTTATAAAATAGGTATTCTAAATATATCGAAATTGAGGTAGGTCGTGTTATGGTTGTAGCTTGAATCGCAATACATACTAACTTGCGAGTTGTATGTAAAAAATAAGATATCATATGAAATCAAAATTAAAAAGACTGCTCGACTCGATTCCTTCAAGGACAATCGGGGCTGACAGTTATGTACGGGCTACTTCATTTATAAAATAGGTCTTAAAATAGGTATTCTAAATATATCGAAATTGAGGTAGGTCGTGTTATGGTTGTAGCTTGAATCGCAATACATACTAACTTGCGAGTTGTATGTAAAAAATAAGATATCATATGAAATCAAAATTAAAAAGACTGGCATAGAGCTGATCCATAACTACCCACAGTAAAATTATAGTTGAAATAGAATTATTCACAATAGTTAACACAGCATAACATATAGGTACTTGAAGCTTGGAAGAGTTCACTTGATCCTTTGGTGTATTTTGTTATTTTCGAAGGAATTCGACTGTGTAGAGCACCGCACTCTTAAATTGTCACACTATGTTATTCGTGGAAAAACTCTGAATCTTATAGAGCCATATATATCTGTCAGAGAAGCTTGAAATCAGGAACGTTGGAATTAATGGCAATATTTCCTTACTTTGGGGGTCTTTGGTAACAACTATAAATTAATTTAATGAGTAAAAAAAACCGACTGAAAATTATTTATTTTCGTTGTACGTTTTATGGTTACATTGAAATTATAACTTCAAGTTATATATATTTTTAGAATCATTCTTAAAGTCCTTCATTTTCATACCCCACTCGATGGGTTTGGAAGAAAAAATATATTTTTTACCAACTATATGACGTCTAATATCCGCCAAGTTTTTGTATTTTGTTTGAGATATTATCCTAGCCTACGGCAGAATTGGACTAAATTCAGAATTGTTCTATATACTTCGTATTCATCGGTAGGATCACACAAGAGTCCGCACACAGAGTGCTTATAAAAGATTTAGTGGCACATTATTGTTGGGGCTGAGAATACTTTCGGCTGGATTGATTCCAATTTTTGAAAAATTCTCATTAACCTCTTCGATGGACTCCATCGGTGAATATTTAATATGAAGTACATCTGTGGGAATATTTTTATTTTTAGATATGTGGGCTATTTCTTTAATTGCTTTCCATGCGCATTTAGTATCATGAAGACTGTGTTCTAATCTTAAATGATTATGCTGATTACACGCTTTATGGACGTGTTGTGCGCAGAAAAAATTATATCTATCAAAAATTAATTCAGCGCTAGAGTTAGTTGGATCGTTTCTTAAATTATTATACAGTTTATCTTTATGCCGGATACACCTAACAATACACTGTGTTATCCAAGGTTTGGAAGTTCTTTTGCTTAGGTATTTTAATAGTATTGGTATTGTTGGCTACAGTCTGTGCAAGGATTTTAACTAGATGCTCGGCAATGCAATTGGGGTCATTATGATAAGAAATAAACACTGTGTCAAGGTAAGTTTGTTCTAGCTGCTCTTTTGCTTTGAGCCAATCATTTTTTATTACGGTTTTTATTGGCTTGATTTTATTGTTTATGGCACTTTTTATACATAGCAACGTTGGCAAATGATCAGTTACCTCCGTTTGAAGGATATGAACCAAGCTGAGATAAGACATTTTGAGTAGAATGTGATCTAACATTCTTCTTGGGGTCTATTATAGCCATTCATCGTAAGTTAACTATTTTACTCCTTTGAAAACATTCTAGAAGATCTTCTCCCTTCTAATAATCATTCCATAATAATGGGGGATTTCAATACTTGTCTCCTCAAAAATGATAACCGATCTTCTAGACTAAAATCTTTAGTAAACTCAACCAACATGAACATTCTTCCACTCAATCCAACACAACATTTTCCAAATTACACTCCTTCACTTCTAGACTTAATTTTAGTTTCGTCAACAATTCATGTTGCTAAACATAGTCAGTACGCCGCTGATTCTTTTTCCTATCATGATATAATATACCTTTCATACAAGGTTCGTCCTCCCATAGCTAAGCCCAAAATCCTTCTGCAACGCAATTTTGGTGGCATGAACCTTGAGAAGCTTCGTGATGATGTAGCTCGTGTTGATTGGTCTTCATTAATCAACAATGAGTCAATAGACAGAAAAATTAACATTTTCAACACCATATTAATGCAGATTTACGACATTCATGCTCCAATAAGACCGGTAAAAATGAAACATACTTCTACCCCCTGGTTGACAGCTGATATAAGACTATTGATGCATAAAAAAAGATGTAACTAAATTCATATATAAGCGCTGTCCTAATGATGTGAATAAATCTCAAATTCAAATTCAAAATCATTTATTCAATTTAGGCGTCTACGACGCTCTTATGAAGGTCAATTACAAATTTTAATATTGAAATATTCTACATTGTACTGCCACGTTCAGCAAAAAAAGTTTATATTGCCACTGCGAGAAGAACGGGCAAGAAACTCGGGGCCATTCTTTTAAACGTCTTTTTACAATGTGTTATAATTATAAAGAATATAATACAATTATTACAATATTTGTTTAAATTACGTAGGAGACATGTGATGGCTTGGCAGAGGTGGAATTTTCCAAGCATTTTTGTCGTTTAAGTAATCACAAACTGTGTAGTAGGATTTCTTCATCAAAATATTTTTCACGTGCAATTTGAATTTTCCTTCTGTGAGCATTGTAATATGTTCGGGAATTTTATTATAAAACCGCACACAATTACCTAAAAAGGACCTTTTATTTGTCTTTGCTAATCTAAAACATGGTACCGTTAATTTATATTTGTTCCTAGTGTTGTAATGATGGTTGTCACTGTTTAATTTAAATTTACTCAAATTTTTCCGAACATACATAATATTTTCAAATATATACAGACTCGGTAAAGTTAATATATCAATTTCTTTAAAAAGATCCCTTAGAGATTCCCTAGGATCCATTTCATATATGGCTCGAATTGCACGCTTTTGTAAGATAAAGATTGTCTCTATCTCAGCAGCAGCTCCCCACAGCAATACACCATACGACATAATACTGTGGAAGTATGCGAAATAAACTAGCCGTGCAGTAGCTACATCTGTTAACTGTCTTATCTTACAAACTGCATATGCAGCAGAACTAAGTCTTCCGGCTAGATCATGTATATGTGGATCCCACTGTAAAGTTGAATCCATTTTGATTCCCAGAAAGACTGTCGCTTTGTCAATCTAAATAACATTCCTCTCGAAATCACTGCAACAGGGTGTGTAGGGATGCTCAACGCAGACACATTCACGAATCTGTTAACCACGATCATCCAAGTAAGGTTTGGAAATTCCTAAGGTCATTGGGAGTTGGTAAATCACGTCAAAGCTCTGTTCCTCACGACTTGGACATTAATTCTCTTAATAGAGACTTTTCAACAGCAACTAGCATAAATATAGCTACTAAGGCAAATACTCTCAACATTCTTTCTACCACTTCATCTCCCGCCTATATTCCATTTAGATTTTCTCAATTTACGGCTAGTGATGTTACAAAGAGCGTACTCTCTATTTTGTCAAATGCTGTTGGTATCGATGGCATAAGTCGCAACATGATAGTCCCAATTCTTGATATAATCCTTCCTGCTTTATTACACGTTCTAAATTTTTCAATACTGGGAGGAGTTTTTCCTTCATTGTGGAAGGATGCTGAAATTATACCTTTACCTAAAATCTTGAACCTTAAACATTCCTCAGAATATCGTCCGATATCTATTCTCCCTTTTTTATCCAAACTCTTAGATTGATTATAAAATTATTGTAATAAGATATATGTTAAAATTCATAAATTGAAAAACTATAAGAATATAAAAAGATAATACAAAAAAACTTAAATAGTACTTCGTGAATAATTGTTATGTTTACTGCCAACAAGGCTAATTTTGTAAATCCTTTCTGTTCAGTTGTCTGGAAGAAATTGCTTTAAGCAATAATACCAGTCTTTGTATACCTAATATGTGTGTTAATTTTCTGTAATATTTTTTCATGGTATGCAAATAAAGTGTTTCTATCTATCTATCTATCTAAACAATTATTTTCTCTTGTGGGAAGGTTTTATGCCGGAAATAGACCCTGCTCGATGATTAGACTGAGATATTCAGAAGCGTTTTCATTGATAAGGGCGTTTTTAATAGTAATATTCATGTCCCCCAGAACCACCAGGTTCCGATGTCGTTTCAAGCTACTTAATGTTGAGTCCAGCGAATGCAGGAAGTTTTTACCTCCCTCGGGATAACACATTGGCGCGCTCCGAGTCTCCTTTGTTACGAATCCGTCGCCATTTTAATGCACTTCTCGACGCCAACACCGAAATTGATTTAATATGCGATAAATGGAATGTTATTTTGTGTATGTTATTGCGATATTGCGAGGGACTCAAAAACCAGTGGGATGCACCCTGTTCTTGACATTCTGTTTAAATCTATTATAATTTAAATATATATTATTGGTTCCCATTTAATTTATTGAATTTGACATTTTATTATTTGGATATTTACCTTGACATTATTTGTTTATTTTGACTTTTTATATTATTTCGACATTTGATTATATTTTGTTAATTAATGAATAATAATTATTGAAATATTTTGACATTTAATTGTATTTTGATTATATTTTCATAAAAACTAACGTGGGTTGACATACTTATTAACTACGTATACCGGCTAGAACTCACGGTGTTTAGTCGTTATCTCCGACCGGTGTTCGAGCAGTAAAGACGCTCATTCTCAAGGAATGCGGGCAGCTTCGAGGGCTGCTAGACGCGCACTGCGGGCGGCTGCTCGCAACGCTCTCTGCGAAACTTGAAGAACGGCGAGCAGCAATGGCATCGCAGGCATGGTTGGCATAGTTTTGGATGGAATGTGTTTTAATAGAACCGAGAGGGTAGAACAAGATACTAGAAAGAGGCATCACAAGAAGTGGTTGAAGTCACAAAAACAATCTAATGGTAACAATGAACGCGACTACCGTCAAGATAACATAAATGCTGAAGAGGAAAATGCGCACTATACTAAGACCGTGATTAACTTATCGTCTCAACCGTTAACTGAAACTGCTTTTAATGTGTTATCTCAAGGTCTGAATTTCGCGCCCGTGCCACGAAAAATACCAGTGGAAAACATAATCACCAGTATCGAGGACACTATTATGAAGAACAAAATTCCATACCACGAGGCCGAATGTATAAGGCAAGACGTTTCATCGTTATTGCGTAAGTCAAACTACTTGTGAGTGGAACTGAACGCATGCGACCTACCACGGTCAACAGATCGCCGGTGTATCTACCGTACATCAAAGGAATAACGGATAAAATCGGATACCTGATGAAACGGAGGTACTCGATTAAGGCGATTTTCCGATCACAAGGACAACTCCGACAAATGCTACGTTCACCGAAAGACAGAGAACCACTTGCCGGGCCTGGGGTATATAAAGTGCCGTGTGATTGAGGAAAGTCCTATATCGGAGAAACTCGACGAAACATCGCTACAAGGTTGACGGAGCATGTCAGGTGTATTAAGAACCTTGAAGTCGAGAAATCCGCAATAGCCGAGCACGCCCTAATTAATGATACGAAACATTTCATACGGTTTGATAAAGCATCCGTACTAGCGAGAGAAAAGTATTTTGTGCCGCGGAAAGTACGTGAGGCTATTGAAATAAACCGTCATCCAAATTTTAATAGGGATGGTGGCTGGAATCTACCTTCTGCGTGGAAACCCGTGCTTAATTGTGCCTCGACCAGTGCTAAACTGTTTACCCGCGAATCAGACGTAATTGCAATAGTGTGCGAAGACCCTACACATACTTTTGACGAGTGCAGTGAAGATAGTGACAGTGACGTACGCGCCCCTACCATGCCTGCGATGCCATTGCTGCCCGCCGTTCCTCAAGTTTCACAGAGGGCGTTGCGAGCAGCCGCCCGCAGTGCGCGTCTAGCGGCCCTCGAAGCTGCCCGCATTCCTTGAGAATGAGCGTTTTTACTGCTCGAACACCGGTCGGAGATAACGACTAAACACCGTGAGTTCTAGCCGGTATACATAGTTAATATGTATTTTGATTGTTTTTCTATATTAATTATTTGATTATCTTGTCATTATTTTCCGATTTCATATTAATTTGATTGATTTAATAGAAATGTATTTAATTTGTTCTGTGCGATAATTTGTAATTGTATTATTTGTACGTTTTTTTTATCACAATAAACAAATTTGAATTTGACTTTTCAATTTTCCTTGTTGACGGTGATCGATATATACCTACAATGACCGTATCAGGGTTAATCGTTATAATCAAGCAACTAGCTCCAGCTAAAATTTGTTCTTTTACATTATAGGTCAGGTGGGTTGATATGTAAATAATGACCCCGTTGTTTTGATTTTGATTATTACTAGTAGCATGTGAAATATACCCCTGTATTATAGGTATTTCTTTATTTTGATTAATTCAGCATTCAGTGAGGACAATAACATTGCAATTCAACTTAAGTTGGGTTAGCAAAATTTCAAGACGAGTGTAATTGCGATAAACACTTCTAATGTTGAGGTATAATATTTTGAGACTATGTTTGAAACTTTGACACTACCGATATTGGTAATACTCTCTTCAGGAACACAAGCAATAGTGGTAGCAACACTAAAAGAATCTATTTCGGCCATAAGATCATTATCATTCATCATTTTTTACGAATACATGCAGTGGGCACTTAAAAGATCGAGAAATAATAAAAGAATTACAGTGGTCAAGCTATATGATGAACGGGCATTGCAACTGCAGACTGAGTGCGTACATTTACTAACGTATGTAAGAGCTATGTAGGTGGTGCATTACTGGACAAGCTTATAAATGAATAGCATGCTCCAAGTTCGATTAAGTGTTAAACTAACCCAAAGAAAATAGTAAAAAATACTTTCAGTTCGACGTGGGAATCAGTAATGTGATGCGAATATATTTTAAACTTTCGAAATATATACGGTATGAAGAAGTGTGTGATTTGGATGGATAATAAGAAATAAATAAATTGTGTGTGAATGTTTACAAAAGGCAAAGCTGTGCGTTTTCGTACATAAATTGACACCGGTAACTGTATTTTTAAAATTGAAGGTGTATTTGTTATGCCGTTATAGAAATTAAAATAGTGTAAGTATAGTGTTGTGGGTTTAGACATACCTGATTTAGTTGGGCTTTTAAAGTAAATATTGGTTATGAAAAAGAGCACAAAACTAAACATATCGTAACAAATTGATTGATAGATGATTTTACGAACTATTGATTTTGATTTCAAAAAAGCTTTAAAAGTGCAGTTGAGTCAATCCGAGCGAAGTTTTAGCTTTTCTATTGTTCTTCAGTTCTTAGCGGGATAGCGGTGTCGCTATCACATTTATGTAGGTAGACTCAGCCGTTTGAGGTCCAGCAGAACTTGTAGGAGCCTTCTTTTGTTAGCTGTCTACCCAGGTAGAAGAGACGGCGATTTTTGTTCGTCAGCTGCTCACCAATGTATATAGGGCCAGTGTCTCAGTGAACCTCCCGTGGTTCACTGTTTAGTGCCTTGGACAGGTTCAGGATATATTTATGGAGATCTGTTTTGGACTCCTTGTCCAGTTTGGAAACATTACGAATTTCAGTGTGCGAGGTTATCGCGTTTCGGGAAAGATCTTCGATGCGGTCTTCTAAGTTTTGGATGTACTCATCGTTCTGTATTAATTTAACATATAGATCACTAGACACTTTCTGAGACAATTCTTCATAACGCGTCGTTAAGTAGTCCATAGACTTTTCAATGTCGTTGAGCTTATGTAGTTTTGTGTCCATTTTGCTCGTATCTCGTATTCATATTAGTCCCAAGGGTTGTGATTTCTTCCAACAAATGTTAGAAGAAATCTTTAAAAGTCTTAAATTCACTTTGCCAATTGGGTTCGTCGCGGAGGCGGCCTTTTACTGTTTTGCCTTTGTTTCGCCTCGAGTCTGAGTCTAAGGCAAACTTGTTGTCGGGCGATCGTAGCATTTTGTCGAGTAGCCTCTTGCACTCGTTGATAAGGTTTGTGCGCACGTCCGCTCTCGTCGAGGTCTCGTGGGCGAAGCTATACAACATTATACTTCATATTTTAACATTTATTGTTTTAACGTGCTCGAGTCCGACTAGCACTTGGCCAACTTATTGTATTTGTTGTTATAGCGGCAACAGAAATATATCATCGGTGAAAATTTCAACTGTCTAGCTATCACCGTTCTTGAGATACAGCCTGGTGACAGACGGACGGACGGACAGCGAAGTCTCAGTAATAGGGTCCCGTTTTTACCTTTTGGGTACGGAACCCTGAAAATGGTCCCAATATTGATCCATGTGGAACTCACATTTTTATGAAACACGTGGAACATGTAACGCCATTTATTCCAACTTTCGGATTTAGTCATGACCCGATTGAATTCCTCTACACATTAGGCACACCGACTTGAAAGGCGTATAGTTGTCTACATCAGTTTCTATAACAGTAGCTAACTTACACTATACATATAGATAGTTATCAGCAAATATTAGTTTTGCATTTTCAGCTGTGCTGCAGGGTGAGTTCATAAAATTTTCCCTCGAGCAGCGAACCCACGTCCCCCGATTTCACGTAGAGTGCCCCAATCAATAGACAAAATGTTGTGCTCTAATAATTTGAAACAGAGATTGCGCTTAGCACGCTATCATATTTATCAAAATGGTTTATCTATATCTATATCTACTCGTATATACTTATAATAAAACTGTTACAAGACCAATTCTGTACATGGCAGATATTTTGAAAAAAAAAATGTACAGTACTCTGCAGCTGATACTGATGCCGAAACTGTTTTTTTTTATTTTTGTCTGTCTGTCTGTATCCCGGCCGCGCATCACTCCAAAACTACTGGCTGGATTTCAATTAAACTTAGTATGGTTTGAGTTCATACTACAAGGTAGGATAATTCAGCTATTAATCCCGAAATTCAGCATGGTTCCCTTGGGAGAGGGGATGAAAGTCAAAATATACACTTAGTTGTAATTTATTAACGCGTAGTCCGATATCATACGTTCTTTTTAGGGTTCCGTACCCAAAAGGTAAAAATGGTCTGTCCGGCTGTCCGTCCGTCTGTCCGTCCATCCGTCCGTCCGTCCGTCTGTCACCAGGCTGTATCTCAAGAACGGTGATAGCTAGACAGTTGAAATTTTCACAGATGCTGTATTACTGTTGCCACTATAACTATAAATACAAAAAATTGGCCAAGTGCGAGTTGGACTCGCGCACGTTAAAACAAAAAAATGGTTAAAATATGAAGTCTAATGTTGTATAGCTAATTGTACGGAACCCTTCGTGCGCGAGTCCGACTCGCACTTGGCCGACTTTTTTGTTAGAATAGTGGTACTTTAAAATTTATCCCGTAAATATTTCAAAGTCATCGGGTGTCAACGTATTTAAATTATCTGCTGGTGCAAAATAATTAAGCGCTACAAAGAAAGTACCAGGATACTACTCAGAAATAACAGACATCACAACCTAAATATTACGTTCCAAATAACTTGACATCCAGAATGTACAGGAACCTTTGAACGTACGGCTCATCTTAAGCTGGCGTTTGCACTTTATCGTATAGGTATAATAGATAGGTCTGTAGTCGGACCACTCCAAAAGATTCTGATATTTCAAACAATAAAACACAGTTTTTTTTATTACGATAAGCACAATTTCCCTATGTATATTTTTCATACCATGCAATGCTCTAATCAGTCTAATCTATACCTATAACAAGTTGGAGAAGGCAGGTAGGGAAGCGCGAGGGTTAAGACGCTTACATTTATCTATTTATGTACTCATAATAAAACTGTAATAGGTTCAATTCTGTACATTGCAGATATTTTGAAAATATTTTTTCAGAGCAATCTGTAGCTGATACTGATGCAAAAACTGTTTTTTTTTCTGTCTGTCTGTCTGTATCCCGATCGCGCATCACTCGCAAAACTACTGAATGGATTTAATAGAAACTTAGCACGATTTGAGTTCATACTACGAAGAAGGATATAGGATACTTTTTATCCCGAAATTCAGTACGATTCCCTTAGAAAAGGGGATGAAAGTCAAAATGTAAAGTGAGTTGTAATTTATTAACGCGTAGTCCGATTTCAATCATTATTTGTTACAATAGTGGTAATGTAATTATTTTGTATTAGTTTTGTAGTTCAGAAATTACAGATATCACAAACTAAATATTTCGTAAATATGATTACAAGCACTAACGCGTGCTAAGCGAAAATCATATCAAACAAATTATTGGAGTACAACATTTTATGCCCAAGGTGGGAATCGAACCCGCGTCCTCCGATATCGCGTCGGATGCTTAACACCATCTCAGCCACCTGGACTGGTTGATGGCCGCGCACCGTCCCCTATGACGGCTAAAGTAATACAATTGGAGCACAAAGTTTCGGCAGAAATGCCAATGTCCAGGTGGCTGATATGGTGTTAAGCATCCGACGCGATATCGGAGGACGGTTTGATTCCCGCCTTAGGCATAAAATTTTGTACTCCAATAATTTGTTTGATATAAATATTTAATATAACGGCGGAATGTTGAGAAACCCTTGAACGTACGGCTCATCTTAAACCCATAGGAAGCCCGGAACCCCACGGGAAGCCCGACACCCCACGGACAGACCGGCATCACACACAATTATTTTGTTTTGCAAGCTTGCTACGATAAAACTCCAAAATGTGGTACATTCACCACAATCAATTTTTTTAACTACATTCTTTTGCCGGATACATTTCGGAGACTGCGCAATGGAAGTGCACAATGTTGTCTTAGGTTTTCGCGATTGTTACACTTAGTAATTAAACAATTTTAAACGGTTTAAATCACGTATATTTATCATTATTTTTGTCCCGACGCGACGCAACGTTCAAACACTTTGTAGTGATCTTGGTCACGGGGTGACTGTCGGGACAAAAATAACGATAAATAAACGTGATTTAATCCGTTTAAAGTTGGAAGTGAACAAATTTAGTAGATTGTTATACAAAGGTCGAAAGGAATTGATAACTTTCACCCGCGTTCAGCTCTCTACTTTTCATTTCGAATTTAAAAAAGTAAAAAAAGTAGCTTTTCTAACAATTATTCATTGAAAAAATAACTTACTAAAAAATATTGAGAGGATAGAACTATTTGTGAAATTTTACGTAAAATTTTGTTTGGAATATTTACGGGCGGCTATTGCCCGAAGAGGAATCTCTGCTTTTCACTACTAATATAAGGAATAACGATATAAAAATAGTATGTTTTTTTATATTATTTATTTTGATAATATAACATGAGCAGTACCTATTTAAAATTAATGCGGCTATAGTCCAAGTAGGAATCGATGACTTACATACGTGTTAAGCACTCTACTTTTCATTTAAAATATGAGGACGGTAAAAAATGTAGTTTTTCTAAATATTTACTAAAAATAATAAACATGAGTAGGAGATACAAAGATACACTAGGAGTTAGAACAATTTAAGTTAGTTTTTTTTAACCTACACTTTTTACCTTATATTTAGTTACTACCCTGCCAAACATAGTTGTTATTAATTTTTTTTTATAACAACAGAGTATTTTACAACGAAAAATCTTAGACATATAAGTTTGTTTACACCAATGGTTACCATTGTTACAAGTCATTCCGGCCCAAGAGAAGGAAGCATTTACTATGAGTTTTTTCCGGCCTTAGGTGGGAAGGAGCCTCTCCTACCCGCTACTCAGATCAAACAAACACTACTTTCCGAGAATGAGAAATAAAAAAAATATGATCGATCTACCGTCAAACAAACCGCTGTTTTAAAATCGAAATTGTAAAGAAACGCACAATGTACTTTGCTTCAACATTTATTGTGCGAACCGGGAAAGAACTCTCTGAGTTACTTAAGGCTAGGATATTCGAAATCAACCTATTTTTGATTCACCCGTAAACAATGAAATATTCATTATTTTGATCTGAAAAAAATATATGTTGTAGTTCAATATGCTTGCTAAATTATTTTCTGGTTCAAAACACGATAATTACAACTTCACTTGATCATAAAAAATCACGAAAAGAGAGAAATTTTGATCGTTTTTTAGGTCATACGTATAATATATTAATCTACTTATTATAAAAAAATATGTCAAAAAACAGGCAATGATGTTTAGAAGAACATTTTGTGGTCAATTTTTCTCAAAACGGTTTATTTATTTTTAAATACAATAATATATAACAGAGCGCCCCGTCTGGCTTGATTCAGTCGTCTGTGAGACGTGTCTGAGGTAGGACCTGTGTCGCTTTTGCCGACTCGCTGCATTCCGTCACTAATCGATCGCTTTCCTGTTAGAGTTATTCGTTGTACTTGCAGTTTTAAAAATGTAGCTCATTTTTACGTTTTTAATATCACAGTATACACGTAACAGAAGTGTAACTAATAAACATAGGTAGATTTTTTGCTGTTTCTTTTACTTTGGTTTCCGTTTAAAGATACTTAGATCTAAAGGAGTATTTACAACAAAAAAAAACACATGTAAAATAAGTACTTACATACCTAACTTTAAACTCGGTATTTTTAACCGAACGAGAACTTAGTTGGAGCGAGTTGCTTCAATTTAGAAAAAAATGCTTTCGTATGTCCGGTTGTTCTCCTCTACAGTTCGCATTTCTTAACCGATTTCGACGAAATTTTGGGAGCAGGTTTGATAGTTCAATAATTTTTTTTAATCAATTGAGTTTTTGGTTTTTTTCAAAATGACGGAGATATACATTATAAGGTGTTGAAAGTATGGACGCCTGCGCTAACTAAGTACTAAGTAGAAAATCTGTCGCCAAGCACTTACCTATCGATGTGTTCAGCAATGTGTCCTTGAGAACCAGTAATTTTGCGTGGTGGTAGAGGATTATGCGAATGCGCACCTGGTAGCTACTACCCTCAAGTAGAAAATCTGTTCCAAGCACTTACCGGTCTGTTCCGCTATGTGATCTTGAAAACCAGTAATTTTGCGTGGTGGTGGAGGATTATGCGAATGCGCGCCTGGCTAGCTACTACCCTCAAGAAGAAAATATGTCGCCAAGCACTTACCTATCGATGTGTTCAGCTATGTGTCCTTGAGAACCAGTAATTTTGCGTGGTGGTAGAGGATTATGCGAATGCACGCCGCTCTAGCTACTACCCTCAAGTAGAAAATCTGTCGCCAAGCACTTACCTATCGATGTGTTCAGCAATGTGTCCTTGAGAACCAGTAATTTTGCGTGGTGGTAGAGGATTATGCGAATGCGCACCTGGCTAGCTACTACCCTCAAGTAGAAAATCTGTCGCCAAGCACTTACCGGTCTGTTCCGCTATGTGATCTTGAAAACCAGTAATTTTGCATGGTGGTAGAGGATTATGCGAATGCGCGTCTGGCTAGCTACTACCCTCAAGTAGAAAATCTGTCGCCAAGCACTTACCTATCGATGAGTTCAGCTATGTGTCCTTGCGAACCAGTAATTTTGCGTGGTGGTAGAGGATTATGCGAATGCGCGCCTGGCTAGCTACTACCCTCAAGTAGAAAATATGTCGCCAAGCACTTACCTATCGATGTGTTCAGCTATGTGTCCTTAAAAACCAGTAAGTTTGCGTGGTGGTAGAGGATTATGTGAATGCTCGCCGGGCTAGCTACTACCCTCAAGTAGAAAATCTGTCGCCAAGCGCTTACCTATCGATGAGTTCAGCTATGTGTCCTTGAGAACCAGTAATTTTGCGTGGTGGTAGAGGTTTTGCGGATGCACGCCTGGCTAGCTACCACCTTCAAGTAGAAAATCTGTCGCCAAGCACCTTACCGGTGGTAGCAAGCCAGGCGCGCATACGCAAAATCCTCTATCACCACGCAAAATTACTGGTTTTCAAGGTCACATAGCAGAACAGACCGGTAAGTGCTTGGCGACAGATTTTCTATTTGAGGGTGGTAGCTAGCCAGGCGCGCATTCGCATAATCGTCTACCACCACGCAAAATTACTGGTTTTCAAGGTCACATAGCGGAACAGACCGGTAAGTGCTTGGCGACAGATTTTCTATTTGAGGGTGGTAGCTAGCCAGGCGCGCATTCACATAATCGTCTACCACCACGCAAAATGTAGAGGAACACACCGGTTAGTGCTTGGCGACAGATTTTCTACTTGAAGGTAGTAAGCTTGCCAGGCGCGCATTTGCATAATCCTCTACCACCACGCAAAATAACTGGTTCTCAAGGACACATAGCTGAACACATCGATAAGTGCTTGGCGACAGATTTTCTACTTGAGGGTAGTAGCTAGCCCGGCGCGCATTCGAAAAATCCACTACCACCACGCAAAATTACTGGTTTTCAAGGACATATAGCGGAACAGACCGGTAAGTGCTTGGCGACAGATTTTCTTCTTGGGCGTGGTAGCTAGCTAGGCGGGCATTATGCCTTACCACCATGCTACCCGCCATCAAGCTACCACTCTCAAAGAAAAAATCTGTAGCCAAGCACCTAGCAGTGTGTTACACTGAAAATCCTATTTGAAACTAATAATGTTATTGTTCCTACGTCATGCATATCAAATAATATAGGTACGTGCTAATAAACTCTCCCCCCGCAGCGTATCGCGCCACGGCATCACCGCACCCCCGCCCGCCTGCTGCACTCTCTTGACTAACATAAAATACATATACCGAAATGGAATTTGGTAATCGTATCGCAATTATGCTAACAGATATATACCTGTTACCCTTATTTCATTACGGTATTTACCGAAATCGTATCGGTAAATACCCATACCGTAATATCCCTGCTACGTGGCTGCTTACATGTGCTCATCCTACATTTTAGAATCGTATTTCTACGGGCAAAGTGTTATTTTTTTTATCTTATTTATCAGTTATATACAATAACAAAATAAAATAATTCCTTTTTATAAATTATAATATTAGCATCGATTAGTTTGTTGTATTTCAGAATACCTATGCCAAACTAAACTTACAAATCATTGAAAAGTATGCAATAACTTGTTAAAGTCGGTACCATGCTCATGAAGAGATTTCTTCAGGGTCGGCAACGCGCGAGTGATACCCCTGGTGTTGCAAGCGTCCATAGGCTACGGTAACTGCTTACCATCAGGCGGGCCGTATGCTTGTTTGCCAACTTAGTGGTATAAAAAAAAAAAAAAAAAAAAAAAAAAAAAAAATAATAAAATAAATAAAGTCTAGTCCATTATTCGTCGTTTGTTTCGGTTAGGTAGGTTTGTTACTTATTTCGCTTACGAGCTAAAGACCAATGACTTACGGACGGACATACAGACAGACATCGGGCACTCATAAATATGCGCTCCATTTTGCGTTTTGAGTTCGGAACCCTAAAATATATCCGAACCAAATCTAATAAAAATAGCTACGTAAAAATCTGTCGCCAAGCACTTACCGGTCTGTTCTGCTATGTGACCTTGAAAACCAGTAATTTTGCGTGGTGATAGAGGATTTTGCGTATGCGCGCCTGGCTTGCTACCACCGGTAAGGTGCTTGGCGACAGATTTTCTACTTGAAGGTGGTAGCTAGCCAGGCGTGCATCCGCAAAACCTCTACCACCACGCAAAATTACTGGTTCTCAAGGACACATAGCTGAACTCATCGATAGGTAAGCGCTTGGCGACAGATTTTCTACTTGAGGGTAGTAGCTAGCCCGGCGCGCATTCGAAAAATCCACTACCACCACGCAAAATTACTGGTTTTCAAGGACATATAGCGGAACAGACCGGTAAGTGCTTGGCGACAGATTTTCTTCTTGGGCGTGGTAGCTAGCTAGGCGGGCATTATGCCTTACCACCATGCTACCCGCCATCAAGCTACCACTCTCAAAGAAAAAATCTGTAGCCAAGCACCTAGCAGTGTGTTACACTGAAAATCCTATTTGAAACTAATAATGTTATTGTTCCTACGTCATGCATATCAAATAATATAGGTACGTGCTAATAAACTCTCCCCCCCGCAGCGTATCGCGCCACCGCATAACCGCACCCCCGCCCGCCTGCTGCACTCTCTTGACTAACATAAAATACATATACCGAAATGGAATTTGGTAATCGTATCGCAATTATGCTAACAGATATATACCTGTTACCCTTATTTCATTACGGTATTTACCGAAATCGTATCGGTAAATACCCATACCGTAATATCCCTGCTACGTGGCTGCTTACATGTGCTCATCCTACATTTTAGAATCGTATTTCTACGGGCAAAGTGTTATTTTTTTTATCTTATTTATCAGTTATATACAATAACAAAATAAAATAATTCCTTTTTATAAATTATAATATTAGCATCGATTAGTTTGTTGTATTTCAGAATACCTATGCCAAACTAAACTTACAAATCATTGAAAAGTATGCAATAACTTGTTAAAGTCGGTACCATGCTCATGAAGAGATTTCTTCAGGGTCGGCAACGCGCGAGTGATACCCCTGGTGTTGCAAGCGTCCATAGGCTACGGTAACTGCTTACCATCAGGCGGGCCGTATGCTTGTTTGCCAACTTAGTGGTATAAAAAAAAAAAAAAAAAAAAAAAAAAAAAAAAAAAAAAAAAAAAAAAAAAAAAATAATAAAATAAATAAAGTCTAGTCCATTATTCGTCGTTTGTTTCGGTTAGGTAGGTTTGTTACTTATTTCGCTTACGAGCTAAAGACCAATGACTTACGGACGGACATACAGACAGACATCGGGCACTCATAAATATGCGCTCCATTTTGCGTTTTGAGTTCGGAACCCTAAAATATATCCGAACCAAATCTAATAAAAATAGCTACGTATTGTGAAACGCATATTCTATAAGCGAATAAAAATGTTCACAAGATAAAAAAAAAAAATTATTTAGATGCAGTTCTGGATTTAGTAGCAGATACCTAAAGTTGATCAACTAATACACTGTGACGCTAATAGCGTGCGGCTGGGTACAATCAGCGAGCGACCTGTCGCGCGCTGTGCGACTAGAGCGCAGCGCTACGTAGTGTTAATAGCCCGCAACTCTCGGACGCTAAATTTGCCTACTGATTGATAATATAATAGCCTTAACTACTGTCTTCTGGAAAATACAACCCGGGAGTTTTGAAATCCAAATTAAAAAGCTCCATTCTGAGCTATGGTTTACTATAAGAGTGCTTCACCGCAGACCACAGTGTTGCTTAATATGGGATAAACAGTGCACAAATGTGAATAATTAGTCTGCAGGTACGGCAATCGCGAACGAAGTCGCGGGTACAGCTAGTATATTATAAAATTTGTTGATAATTTTTTTCACTTCGGCGTAGCAACAAAGCGGCGCAAGTACGCTAACGCAACGCTTGGTCGATCCGACGCGTGCTTAAAATGCTGGCACCTATTTGGCTCAACGAATAATCATTGCAATTCCACGAGGCAATGCTGCTAGCATGCTGGGCTCGCTGCCAACTGGTACTGTACGGAAGCATTTGGACTGTCTGTAATGACTTGTAGGTGGTCTAGATGCTTTCATTGTTTTAGCTGTAGTGTCGTTTATAGTTCGTAGTTTTTTATTAATAAAGGCATATCGCAGATAAAAAACATTTCGTTCATCTTGGTTAACGAGTAATCGAGACGACAAAAAAATCTGCCCATACAAATAGTTTTGCTCTTGATAAACGTCGTTTTTGTGAGAAACGGTACATAATTTGTTAAAAAGTTGCTATAATATAATTATTCTAATTTAAAATCAAGTTTTACAATGAGTCCCTCCATTAGTTGAAGATATCTAGGTGTTTATTTCGATTGGAAAATTTGTGAACCTATATGTACGCATGCGTTTTAAAAGAGTTAGAGTGTGTATATGTGACAGGTGTGGTTAGCGTGTGAAATTGTTAGTGTGCGTTACTGACGGTTCTTCTTGTAGAGCAGGATCTCGAACTGGTCGGCGAGGTGATGGTCGAGCGCGCGGTCCACGCGCTCCACCGCCTCCTTCTCCGTCAGCTCGCCGTACATCCACGTGCATCTGCACACACACATACTACATCATTCGTTAAGCAGACGTGATCTGATTTTAACTACACCACACATTAACGACACTCGTCGAATAATCCATGCAGCTGACATGCACAACGAATACAGGAAATCACGTAAGTACTTTTAGTTTTTCCAGTGTCTACGCAATTATTATTAAATCATTAATTTCATTACATATAATGTTAATATATATATAATTATATAGATGATTTCTAAACTGACTTAGCTAAACTAGATTAGTAACTGCGCCTACTTACCCGCAAGCTTTGATAAAATGTAATATATCTTCGAAGCCTACGAGACTTAAACGGCATGGGCAAAAGCTAATCTTTCGTCGTGATAACGATTGCTTAAATTGTACTCGATTATTTCAAGAAATTACAATTTATGTATCTGTCATAGTATAAGTAGGTATAACATATTAACTTTCTCCCAACACTGAGTGCTGTTGTAAAGCTTCCAAACTTGTATGTTTCTTCACAGAGAGAATGTATGTTAGATAAGTACATTTGTATGCTACGCTGTTCCAGAATTCTTAAGAAGCTTCTGAGAAATGATACATGGACGTTTTCCGTCTGCTTCACAACTCCACATTGTAAATTACTTATTAAAATATGTTTGTTTTATCATTAAAGACCTGATGGCAAGCTGCTTTCTGTTAGATATAGTTACTCTTTAAGTGCTCTATTGTATATACGTTGTGAATCTTTGCAAGGGCAGTACTGGGTTACCAAAGAGTTAGGTATGTCGAATATAACCAGATAATTAGGTTTAACAAAAGCGTGTTCTGACCTGCAGCTCTTCTGCATGACCTCGGCGCGATTGTAGCCGCTCATCTTGCAGAACGTTTCGTTGCAGTACACGATGGGGTAGTCCACGATCTGCGCATTGGCCAGCAGGAAGCTGCTGTCTGCTGCATGCATCACCACATAGTCTTTTTGCATAGGTACCTCAACACAAAACTAGTCACAACACACACTAACACACACATGCATATGTTGCGTACAGTTGTTGTCTATACACAACACATGTAGGTAGAGGCACTACGAGAAATGAAAAGCTACCACACAACCGGTTTTTATGTAATATAGAACTAACTTCTGAAAGTAGAATTGAGTTCTTATTTACACTCCGATGATTCCACAAGTTGAGCTTTGGAAAGTATAATCAGACAGCTGTCCATACGGATCATGCTAAGTGTCCCAGCAGTGTCGAGGACTGGTCAGAGTTTCTGAAGCAGTAATTGTACAGATGTTATGAAGTTTAACTGACAATACAAGGCTTCATTAGGTGGTTATGCCCGAACATAGATACTCGTAGCTTGTATAAGTAGAAAATCTGTCACTAAGCATATAGAGTTTGGTCTAAGGACCGCTTTGGTAAAGCGTCTTTAAAAAAAATTACGGTTTCTAATCATTTCTCTGAGAGCTCGTTTCTTTTATGTATATGAAAACAATTTGCTGATACAACATACGTACTCGTAGATGTGAAAATTTTAGTAAATCTCAATATAGCTGTACTACACACAGTATTACTAATTTTGAAAAGAATTTACAGGAAGGAAGTGTGTACATTTCTAAAATGCTTGTTTAATACTCGTCAAAACTCAAAAATCATTCATTAGATTAGTCAAACTTCATTATTATATTATATTCATTTTAGAATTTGTTCTGAAAATAACAGAACTTAGTATACAGCACGTTTTCATATGAACGTGTACATACGCTTAAAAAACAGATCGTAAAACCCAATACCTAGGTAGCGGCAGCATCACACACTAAGTACATATTTGTAAGCAAGCTCTAGGTGTCTAGAGCTTTTCACCTACTTACTTACCTGCCCAAGCAGGTGAGGTACGTATGTTTCACCAAAAGAAAGGTCCATAAATATTTAATGTTCATGAAAGTAGTTCGTTCAAAGCTGAGAGTAAAGACATCTGTTAAATATTGAAGCGGGTACCTACTTTGACCATCTATAGAACATATCCTTCGGGATTTAGAGATACCTCTGTATATTTTGGAGTACTCCGCTTGTACTGCGAGGAATTCGGATAAATGTAAGGTGAAAGCATCAAACACATAAGTACCTACATTTTTCAGGTCATTAGATATTGATTTCGTTTCGTATGGGTACAAAGGTAGTAAGGAGAGGGGTTGGCTGTAAATAATTATGTGCAGAAAGTGTGCTTTACGAGTGCGAGTGAGACCGGCCCGTTTCCGGGTCCGGTCGTGAAACCCGTTTTTATAGGACGCCGCGCGCGAATGGACAGCGGTTATGATCTGTTCCTTCCAAATGTATGAACATTACATTGTTAACGACCCTTCTGCGAGTGGTAGTGACGCACCCGATGGGAATCCTTGAGCAGGCTCGCAGGATTCTCAAAATAGAAAATCATATTCTTATTATTTTATTCCAAAGAAACGTAACAAGTATCTAATCTGACGATCGACTGCTGTTATTCTATAGCCATCTTCGAACCGTGGCTGTAAAGCTGCAATCAACATTTTCTAGCTAGGGAGGTAATCAAACCCACGTCTCCCTGTTTTACGCAGCGTACGCCTTTAGCCATCGAGGCGGTGGAATTAATCGCAAACTTTGTTCGCTGATGTTATTATTTTAACCGTCGTAGGAGACGGTGCTGTTTTCCACTGTACTCGACTACATTTGACTGCAAGAAGTGCTTTTCCTGATTTAATTATAGTTATTATGTTGCTACAATTCTGAATTCTATTGCGAAGGAAAGTCTATGTTCGATTCCCACCAGCTGTCCCTAATGTCTACATCACTTATTGTAAAATATAACAAAGTCATTACTGCCTATATGTATCGACTAATAGGTGAGCTGGCGTTATTTTGTGACTTACCGACACAGTGAACAAACAAATCATTAAAGCATATAGAATGTCTCATTTTGCTGCATAGCATTACAGAGCGGGTGTGATTGGTGGAACTGCATAATATATATTTTAGATTAGATTTGATCTGCATTATCACAATCTCCATAAAAAATTAAGATCCACAAAAAGCATGAATAAAGTCATATTCGTATAATATAGTTTTCACCGTACTTAAGGCTAGCATCAAGCTATTTTACGCTGTTTAAAAAACTAGAGACTGAATTTTAATGTGTAGGTAGGTACTAGTTTTCATCTGTGTTTCGAGCTATAACAGATTCCCGCATGCAATGTTTAGGTATGCAAAGACGACGGGTAGCCGAGGAGAGTATATATGATAGCTTTAGTGTTTGATAGCAGTTTGTCCATATTGCCCTATTTTAGGAGATGGATGATATGCCAAAACAGAGGGAACTTTGGCGATGACTACACACGTTTGAACGATTGAGGTCGCAGATTGGGAAGTGCGGGCGCGGGCGGGGCTTATGAATATCCGCGGAACACAGCCTTAAATACCAATCGTTATATATCATGCATGAGTCATAAATCATTCACCAACGCTTTGGAAGGGTTAAAGTGAATAGAGAATTCTCCGAATTACCCCGATTTAAGAGGGTCAACAGGTAACATAGGTTTAAACATACAAACAGACCTGAAACCGACGCTCCCATATTGTATTTATCCCTTTGAACTATAATTTAATTAACAGGCCCGAAGGACGAAAATTGAGTCATTCGGCTTGATTATACCGTATTAAATGATTATTTTGAACCGATTTTACTTACTTTACTTATTACGTCGAGAATGCGTCTCATGCACGTGCATGCGCGGGCGCGATCGTGAGCGCACGCACTCCGTGATGAAGCGACTCTGAAGGTCGCTTCATCACGAAACCGGTGCGAGAAAACCAATGAGAAAATGCAAGTTTATACACAATGTATTGTAATTGTTATCAGGCATTACATATATTTAGGACAACATTGCAATTCATATTTTGTTGTTTCTATACCATGCAAAAATCTCGTATATTTTAATACTCGGAATTAAAAACTTAATTTTTTTGTATAAAACGTTATGCCGATGTACAGTGGGGCGCAATAAGATTCTTAATGCACCATAATACGCGGCATAAGCACAAATAGTGTTACAACATATATAGTGTTCGCAATTGTATGCAAATTGATACGCAGTTTATGATAATGCAAAAAATAAAAATATCACTATCTGACTTTTATAATAATTACCTACCAACTTATATTACAAATTATGAAAGGTGAAAATGGGAAACTTTATGCCTAATCCTCAAATAATGAACGTATACGAAATCATAGGCGAGCCTCTTATGGGCCTGGGTTCGATTTATTTGCCCTCATTTGATACATGGGTGGAGGGTTAGATTTTTGTTACTGAATTACGCCATACTTAATGTACGGGTTAGACTTTAATTTGGTTTAAGTAGTATATGTAAGGCTTAAGCAACAGCATTTTTTTTTATTATAATACCACGCCTTTTGATGTAGTAAAAATGTATTAAAGGCAGTCCTTTTTACATAAAGTGAGAAAGCATTGCATTTTGAACACACGGAATTAGGAACTAAATACATCGGAATAAGGATTTTTGCATCGGATCAAGGTGCCTTGGACTTATTTCATATTTAGTTTAATTTTAATAGTTTTGAACACAATTTAACACTTAATTAACAAATATTTAGTATAGTTTAAGAGTAAAAACTATAACACACGTGATAAAAACATTAAAACCTGCGGAAATGTACAGGAATTGCTTATTTTTTATGTTTTTCGAGTTTTGTTGAAAATACCTCGGAAATAGGTGCATTTACCTTAGCTCTTTAGTTTTTTTTAAGTGTGGACTCTTGTGAGTGTGTAGTACAGCTAGAAGACGTATACTCTCATGAACTTTAATTTTACAAGGATACAACAAATTAAAATAGGTAAATGTGTAAAACTAAAAATGTGGAGTTCATTTCAAAAAGGTCGAAGCGGTATTGCACGTTGCCTGTCGTAGGCCACAGACCACGGTAGGTACATTTTGAAGCTGTACAGCGATGTTACTGTTTAGCTGGACGAAACGATTTCAAAATCACTACAGGCACTAATGACAATGGACAATGATAGGTAAGAATGTTGATATGGCAATAGAGGTATACTGACGCTGCGAGGAGGAGCGGCGGATGATGTTCTCGAGGAAGGTGTTCTGTGGGGCCACGAGCCCCCGGCGGCCGCCCGGCATGCCGCCGCCGCATGCGCGCCGCACACCACCTCACGTGCCGCGACGCCGACGCCGCGCCACCCGGCACCGCCCACCCTCCACCATTGCACTGCACACACACAAACACACACACACACACGTACAAACACAGCAGTCTTCAATAAGTTTCGTTACTGTTTAGGCACTACAAACAATCAAAGAGAAACAAAAAAAAATTTACCCTCAATATAACACTGAATAAATTAAATACTGTTAGTATTTTTTTTTCATTCCTTTCCAGTCTCGAAGGCACGCTTTATACGCCATATCTTTTAAGTATAGTGTAACTAATAATTCCTACCCAAGATATCATATTGCATATGTGCATATGTGCAATCATATGTGCAAGGGCATTCCTTTGTGAATGAACAGGTCTGTAACTTGTTTTAGTTGGTACCTACAATGATTCATTCACTCCAACCTCATAATTTCATAGACCCGCGTTGTTTCATGTTTTAGAAAAATCGTTTTATCTAATTTTTAGCACCAAAATCTGCACCCACCATTGAGGCAGGCTATATACTGATTTGTTATGTAACTAAGTTTCAGAAATCAAGAGCTGTTCAGGTATCAGACGATCTGTAAGTGTCCTATCCAATAAGTGTACTCATCCGGTTACACCTGCGGAGGAATGGGAGAAGAAGAGTATGACATTGTTGAATAATGTCTTAGGCAACTATGCAGGAAGCTTTGCTTGATATCCTTCTATATTAATAAAATAGAATTTTAAAGAATAAAGTGTCATCTCCTATTTGTGGAGTAACTACCAGGTTAGCCATGCATGTAGGCATTCTCAATTGCGCAATGCTAAATGGTCTACGATAAGGCTAAGGCTATTGCAAGAAGGCTAATCGTATAAAATACTTATATGGCATTCTATGGGGGTGGTTTTTGTTCAACAGTGGACGTCTTCCGGCTGATGATGATGACAATAAAATGTATATAATAAGACAACATATATTAATATATAAACGTATATTGATATATGTTGTCACGACATACATGACAACACAAGGACAAAACTTGTAAAAAGTCTTAGCTTCGGTTTAATAGCCAGCCAAACAACTCTCCTAAGGGTCAATGAACTTTCTGCTAGGTGAAGAATAGCGGTTCTTATATTCCATAATACGGTTCTTATATTCCACATTTAATTGACCACTAATTAGATTATTACACCTTAGCTGTCGTATCATAAGTATTGTGATTAAAAATACGATAAATCACCTACGTCGTGATGGCATTTGGGCTTCTTTGGTGCTAATATGGTTCTTAAATCTTTAGATACAGGTAGGTACATATGAGCCTTAGGTCAACGCCTTCACCATATGTAAATTTAATTAATACTTAATGCCTTAACTGCATTATGTATATACAGGGCGCCCTACGGCCGCGGCTGTGCCACACATATTGCAGATAGGACTTTTCCCTGAAAGAAGTCTTCTTTTCATATTTAACATAATTATGTAAGACTGCATTCATAGATTTTTAATTATCGTCTGCATCAAATGGGAATTGGAACCACTCTAAATTAAAAAAAAAAAATAAACGTGTAGATATTTTATATTTGAAATAGTTAATCATTGTTATTTCAGAAAAGATAAACCTTATTATTTAGTTTTTAAACCGTTATTATAACGTTAATGAATGTATTCTTCATATTTCTGGCGGGTTGTAATCCCGTTTGAGGCAGGCAATTTCAAAAAAATCTGTAAATAAAGTTAATACTTTTTTTTATAAAATGAAGGCTTTGTCTAACGAGGGGGTAGTACTAGTTAAATATTGTAAAGCTGATTATTTAAATATGTTCAGTATCCGCGCACTCCACGCACACACACACCACTATGACTGAAGAACCAGTGGTATTGTCGAGGTGGCGTGTATTGCATCTAAAATGGCTACGGAACTTCCTTCCTACGGCAACTAAAACTACGCTAGCGCAATCTCTTCTTCTTCCGATGCGTGACCATGCTGATGCCTGTTACTTAGATCTCACGGAGGACCAGCTGAATAAGCTCGAGCGGCTTCAAAATTATTGCATAAGGTTTATTTTCGGTCTTCGAAAATACGACCACGTTTCCCAGTTTCGTAAAAAGCTCAAGTGGCTGCCCATTCGCCTTCGCCGGAATACGCATATTCTCTCTCTCTCTCTCTCTCTCTTGTATAATATCTTATTTAATCCCCTTACTCCCTTATACCTGAAGGAACGGCTTGAATTCCTGAATAACTCAAACTACAGTCTTAGGTCATCAGAAAATCTGATATCAACCGCCTCAAAGACATCTTTTTATAGCGTCTCTTTTACTGTTGAAGCCGCATGTTTATGGAATGAACTCCTTGTAACCATAAGAAAGGCACAAATATTAAATTCATTCAAAAACCAAGTCAGAAATTTTTATCTTGCACGATCATTAATCAAATTTTCCTTATAAGTTATGGCTGTCGTACATTTCTATATATTAATTTCTACAAATTTACACCACCTATCTGTTTTTATTCCTCACATATCTAGATTTTTCATTCTAAGGTTGACTAGAAGTGATTTAAGCTATAAGTCCGCCCATTGCACCTTGGCTTTAAGAATTCTCTATACCTATGTGTTTTGTAACATTTTTGGTGTACAATAAAGGATTTTTGTATTGTATTATTTTGCATGCATATGTAAGGGTTGGAGCCACATTGGTGGAGCGTGCACGTTTAAACAGAAAGATCTTCTAGTACCATATTACTATCCACTGGAAGCTAAGCATCGGGAGAGGGGAGCCAAGCGATACATTGCATATTACTCAATAGGTATTTGCTAATCACTATAGGACATGAACAAGGTTTCTTTCTGTTCCGTTATTTATTCATGTCATGATAGTCAACAATTATATCACAAGAGTAAAAGAATTGTTTAATCATTTGACGGAAATCTTTAGGTAATTTTGTATGCTGTCTTTTGTTTTAACAAAAGACTTTTTTACTGATCGACTAGGTTAAAGCAATGTTCCCAACGGTCGATAAATTGATATGTATGAAATAACTCGTCGAAGTCGGTGCCATGGTTATTCAAATAACTCGTCGAAGTCGGTGCCATGGTTATTCAAAACACATTTGCGTTCACATTGTTTTGTTGCAACTTCCACAAGTTATTTAATTCTGTGTTGGAAGCACACTCCTTAAAAGATCCATTGTGTCACTGGATCTCAATGGATCAACACTGGTCACCATCGCATCGGTAATATCATAAGTGTAACAACAGTTGCAAATATTTAATCGCCCAGAGGTATAAGTAGGCATATTAGCAAGTATTTTTTCAGTTAATTAATAGGGGTACCTCCCCCTAGTACAACCAATTAGTTCAACTGTTGAACTATTGACAGTTTTTTGTCGCGGTAGTTCAATTATAAGTTAAAGGAAGCTACTCAATCCAAGTTGATGAAATATAAATGGGACCACCTTCGAGGTTGGATATAATATACTCGTAGGTACCTACTCTACCTACTCTAGAAACCATCAAGAAAATAATCATCAACATTGGGTGGTCCAGTAAATAGTTCTGCGGGTTCATACATTAATATATCAATATATATAACTACCCCATAGACTTCTCACTTTCACCTATTTTTCTTCTTTTTAAAAGTCCGTTAAAATTTGTGGCTAGTTGACGAGTTTAGAATATGTACATTTAGAGGCAGGGTACAAATGGTATTGAAGCAGCGTATATATAAATATATATTCATGAAAACAGATACTTAAATCGTACTGAGATATCAGCATTGTGAAATAACAATGGTTAAGGAAGTGTTGTGAAAATATAGATATTTAACTGGACATAATCGTAACAATAACATGCATACATAATGATTTATCTCGATGTTTCGACCAAGTTATCGGTACATTAGACGTGGTCACGAGCGGATTCCCAACTAAGTCCCTTTAAATACCTACTACTAAAAACTATGCATCCAAGTCGCGAAAGGCTTAAATTTACTGTTGTGAAAAACTTACTTACGCATTTAGAATACTGTCCCTATATAGAAACATATAAATCTAAAGCAAGGTAATTTAAATCATTAATGAAAGTATATATATGATGATGATACTATGAAAGCTTATCAGTAGATAGAAATGCTGAAGCTCAGAGCATGGGTGTATGTAGCTAAAATATTTCGGCTGTAGTTTCAACCATCCCAAAGTTCTTGAAAGAAACTAATGAGTACAAGTAGAGAACGTCCTGTAGCCACAGAATTATAGAAGTTTGTCGAAACAAATGCATATTTATTAGTAAATATTCTAATGTGACTGTTCTAGGTATGAAAAAGTTGCTCCCTCGCATCCTTCTTATGCTGGTGTAGACAAAGGTAACCTTTGTCTTTTTATGTACACTGGAACCACAATGAAGAAAACGAGATAAGAATGAGATCTCTCTGTTGAGCATTGGAACTCATTTACCTAATCGAGTGGACGACAGATTTGACATTTCCAGGTCACTCACATCGATTTACCTACTTCTGTCGAAGTTAAAGCGGATCGGATTACCGAAACGATACGATCCGCCGCGTCTACTTAAAAGCTTAGGGTATTAGGGACGAATCCAGCAAACCGTCGAACGGAGAGCTCTCTCTACGGCCACATAAACACGAAGCACGAGTAGGCAAGAGGAAGGAATGCAGCGCGGGTCGATCGATAGTGTTTACGTGCGGGTCGCGGCGACCTCCGAGGAGCCGGGCCCGGAGCCTCCGCCGCCTAATGCGCGTAGGGCTCCTAGCGCGGGCGGCACTGCGGGCCGGGCCCGGGGCGAGCACCCACCTCGGTCGGTACGGGAGTCGAGTCGGCACGTTCACGTGGTCGCGCCGCGACAGGACATCCTCGGAGCAGCAGACCGCGTGTCGCGCGACGACCGGAGGCGGCGGGCGGCGGCGGACTGGCGCCCGCCCGCCCCGAGCCCCTACCACCCGGCCCGCGCCCGCGCCTGCGCGACCCCTAATCGCCACACC
The DNA here is from genome assembly GCA_963854805.1 of Plagodis dolabraria. NCBI lineage: Eukaryota > Metazoa > Arthropoda > Insecta > Lepidoptera > Geometridae > Plagodis > Plagodis dolabraria. The sequence continues at coordinate 657,484 of OY978453.1, read as the reverse complement.
ACTGGGACTGCGACCCGCGTCACTCATAACGAACGAGGATTGCGCCCCAAGACACCGACCTCCTCACTTCCTCTTCGACAACGTCATCATCATCATAAACTCGATCGACACTCGTCACATGACCGTCGCGTCGTGGGTTTCGTCTAATTAGCCAACACTGTAGCCTATTCGAAGCTAACGCTGCGTTCTCTGTTACGTGAAATAATTACCTACGTGAAGATTTGCGTTATTCGGCTATAGGTACGAGTATCTACCCCGTCCCGTGTGATCATGCCTTAGTTATACTTTTGTTTGACCTAGTTTCTAATATGTGATACTGTTACTACTTTGTCTGTTTGTATCGAACGCAAGCATTATTAGAACATTACTTAGATGTTCGGTGTTAATGCTAATCATACCCCGAAATCCTATTATATCCGTATTATAACTTTATACATAATTTAATTATGATAGTGAAATAAAGGTTCTATTGGCATAGAATGATGAAATTAGATAGATATTTTTATAAATTACAAATGCAAAAATTTAGTCAAAATTTTAATTTAATAATTCTGTATGGTAACCACAAAAATTCTATATAAATTAAAGTCCCCTGTGCTTTTTTGTTGTTCGCATATCACGTAGCGTTTTTCAGATTTTATCAGATGAAAGTGTTTAATTAGGTTAGACTCCTAATGGGCTTCCTTTAAATTGTTTCAGCACTTGGTCGCCGCATAAATGAACCCTCCTCTGAGGGCCGATGTGCGGTGCCGAAGAATAGACATAGTTGCTTGGATCTCTTAGAGCTTATCAATGTTTGCCTGTCGCTCACTGGTTACCTACCCAATTAAGTAATCAACAAATACGATGGACTTTGTTGTAAATAATACCAAACAAGAGGCTTGCTAAATGAAAAAAAAACTGATATTTCGTTCGTAGAGTCAAATACTTATTCATAGGTGTAACATGACTCCGAGATTATGAAACAAAATCGAGTAGGTACTTACATGCGAATCATTGAATAAAGCGCTGTGTGCGTGATAGCAATTTAGGACCGAATTTACGGTATCGGCATTGTAACCTGTCCCGTCTCTACAACACCTATCTGGGACGACCTACCGGCGCGGTCCATAGGGCTGACACTGAGCGGAGTGCATCGCAACACCTGCTGCTGAGCACCCACTTGTCTACAACCTAACCGGAGATAAGTCCTTGAACAAGGAAGCCTACCACACGCCACCTGTCTGAAATCCACGACCCCTATCTCTCTAATATACTTCTAAATCTGTTCTTCTTTTTTTATTTTATGCTCCCTACTACCCCTGCTAGGTAGGAAGGTGACAGCATAATTACTTTCAAAAAGCACAAATGATTTGACCAATTGGATTTACAGTTGTTCACTGAGATATTTATTATTTATTTATTTATTATATCTTTGGAAGACTATCATACATAGCTTGAATAAGGTAAAGAAATATATAAAACGAAAAAGTACTTTACAAGTCTCCACTTATAGAGGTACAATGGTTAAAAAAATTATGGTCTAAGCGTATACAACAGACTAACTCTATAAAAGTATGTAATTTGACAGCTGAACAGATGCTCACTCGGCTTTAATTTAAACTGCTTTTGAGGTAAAGCATTATGCAAAACAAAATTAGGTATATTGAAAGCTGATTTGCTGAGTTCAAGTGGGATCGTCTGAATCTCGGTGACGAATTTCTTAATGGTCGTCCGTCAACAGCAGTGAACAACAAAAACATCTATTTTGACCAGCCACTGAAAGCGGCGTCCTCCTCATTCTTCGTGCTCTGGTACTTAGAGACTCTGACAAGGGCACCGAGGAGATGGTAGGCCCCAAGATGCTTACTTCCAAAAGAAGCCGTTGGAGGACGGCCAAGGTGAACCTATCTCGGGATGAGTTCCTGAAGTCTTCTCCGGTGTCATCGGACGGAGAACTCGAGGAGCTCCAACGAAGTCAGTGATTTAGGACGAGGCCAGCCGCTGCCATCGCACGCAACCTGGTGAAGTGTGCCTGATGTCATCACTCAATCTCCGGGGCTGAGAATTGATCAGATCCGCTTTCAACAGACGGCCAAGGGAGCCAGGTTTACGATAATCCCTGACTCCGAAATCTCTAAAAGGGTGGACAAACTGAGAAACTTCTTAGCTTCTAATCCTAGGTGGTCTGTTCGGAATCGAGCCTTCCATTGTAGGAGGCCCAATGGACAAGCCGCTATCGCCGGAGGATTTTTATTCATAGCCATTTACATTGATCTTTTTACTCATTCAAATAATGACAGAAACAATACATAGTATAAATAAAATATCATTATGACGATGATAATCTACTCAAAAACAATGTAGGTATAATTATAAACAACTTTCCGTATAAGTTTCCATAAAGCCACTGAAATTTTATCGTTCGATCAATTAATCAACTTTTTTACTGTAAATGTATACAACAAATATGGTCCGAATATGAAAATAATTATCCAACATGTTCAAACAATAATAGCCTTCAAATATCAGACACTATTTGACCTTGGCAGCTGTAATCTTGTATGTGCATAGTCAAAAGGTTAATAATATTACTGAAACCGCCATGCCACGCCAGTTGCCTGATTACGAGCGTTATTGTAAAGTTTGTATATATATTAGATTGCTACAACTCATACCTTAGGTATTAGTAAATATAAATCCTTGGCTATAGTTACTCAGTTAAAATTTATCAATAAAAAGTAAACGTAATTTAGTTTTAATGTTGATCGAATATTATTCGAAGAACTTTTCGTACGTGATGGTATTTTTTAAAATAATTTTCGTAGACATACAAAATATATGAAGTACCCCAGAAGAGTAGTTTGTATAAAGTTTCCAAAAAACATAGTAAAAGTGCTACCGACCTGACATGTCGGGTTTGAGACGGCTAGAGCTACCATTTAAAATTACTGACGGGCTTATTTTATTTTATGAAATGCAACATCATCCATTACTCACCAACCACCGTTAAAAAAAGCTAGTTAGTCTCTAAGCATTTCGAGAAACAAGCGTGTTTTATGTGAGTGTCGCGGCGGTCAAGATTTCTTCCGTCGGGTTTGAGATACAAATACTACTGATTCAGGTTAGTTTACAATCATATAATATTTTTCAGAAGATTATCAATGTACTAATGTAGTTTTAATTTATATTTGTTAACAAACGTAGGTATTTTTTCGTCAGAATTTATTTTTGAGAAAAAGTGGGAAAGCGGCGTCACGTCAGTTTTGCGACATTTGTCTGTCTACAGGCTGACCAGTAAAGTCGCAAAACCGACACCATAAGGCTGAGACTATATGTATGGTTTTTACATTTTTAGGTTTCGCAGTGCCACTTAGTAGCGCAGAAAGATCGCGGAGGTATAGAGAGAAATTAAAACGAGAACATCCTGAAAAGTTAGAGGCACAAAGATTTAAAAATTAAAATAAAATGTAACTTGTATTATTTGACAGAGAGAAAAATAAGTGCCTTAACTGTGATAGGTAATACCTAGTAAATCTAACTCTGACCATTGTTAGTTTAAGATTCGTGTTAGCAGGTACTTTTCTTAAGTATGTCTTATACTGCTCAATTTGTTATGACAGTAGGCTTATCAGATCTCTCTTCAATTAGTGTTTTTTTAATAAGTTAATAAAAAATGAATATATTTATAAACATTCTTGATTTTATTTTCATCATACGCGTACGTATGTTTGGTTTCAGTTTTCTCTTATATGTAACCAGCCTTAGAAAAAACGGTCTGTCGGTTTAGCCATGCACAGTCCCCCTTTTTGCGCCGACGAAATTCTTTGATTTTATCAATTATATTATATGAAAAATAAAGCACTTATAATCCATTATTTACAATAATTTTAATGGTTCAAAATACAAAACAATTATGCTGATTAAACAACATATTCAATAAAACATCGTAAAAGTTACTGTTGTTTAGGCAAGATGTGACAAAACCGAACTTAAAATTGGCATACCTAATTCCTAATAAATAGGTTTGGCGAATATATTATACAATTTTTTAAATAATAATCATGCCAATCTTTTTAACACAATTAAAATTACTTGCAACCTTCACCATATTTAAGTAGATAATTTAGCTTTCGAGCCAGTCGCAAACCTGACATTTTTTTCCACTTTGCCAGTTTAATTAGTTGATTTCTCTTAAAATAAATGAATATCTGCGAGTATTTAAATATAATTTAATAAACTATCATGTATCTGAATAATACCTTAATAAAAAAACAAAATGATTAAATTTAAAATATACAACCAAAAATTCAGCTGTGGTACAATTTATTTTGAAAACGCTCATCTACATAACGTAAGTGATGAATGGTTTTAGATATATTATTACGTAACTTATTTTGTGTAGCCGCGACTTCGTTCGCGATTGCCGTACCTGCAGACAAATTATTCACATTTGAGCACTGGCAACGCTGTGGTCGGCGGTGAAGCACTCTTACACTAAGGTTTAAATCACTCAAACACTGCTGTCACTGCTTGCAAAAGCTTGGTTCATAACTAAAATACGAGAATATGCACTGTTAACGGGCAAACGATGTGAACCGATATGTAGCCGCTCTTATAACATCTGCTAACTGTCAATTTGCTTTTTCGCAATCGACCCAAAATAACCTTAACGTCAATTATTGACAATAGAAGTATTGCATTTCAAGGCATTCTTTTGAGAACACATGTTTTTACGTTCAACGTTCTAAACAAAACAATAAAAATCTCCTCATCTATCTGTCAAGATTTGAGTTTGACGTTTGTGCACTATCACTTTTCTGTGAGCGTTGTTTGCGGCCGGAGGTGACGTCATTATACTATCGTGGTGTCTGTTTAGCAAGTTATTAACCTAATGTTTGCGTGCATACAGTGCAAATAGCGCATATTTGCGTGACTTGAACCGTAGGGTTAGTAAAGCATAGCTCAGAAAGGAACTTTTTACTTTGGTTTTGAAAACACCCGGATCATATTTTCCAAAAGTTAATTAACTCAGAGAGTTCCTTCGCGGTTCGCAAAATAAATGTTGAAGTAAAGTCAAAGATAGGTACATTGTGCGTTTCTTTAAAATTTCGATTTTAAAATGGTAATGGATAATAAAACGGTTTTGTTTGGCGGTAGAACAAAAATATATTATAGATTGTGCACTTCCTTTGCGCAGTTTCCGAAATGTATCCGGCACAAGATAGTTACCTACTTAGTTAAAAAACTGATTGTGGCGAATGTTCCAGATTTTATAGTTTTATCTCAGCAAACCTAAATAAGGCTTGCAGCACCAAATAAGGGTGCCGGGCTGCCCGTGGGGTTTCAGGCTGCCCGTGGGGTGCCGGGCTCATCTCTACCCGTAGCTGTCGTAATGTTCCTGAACATCCCGCGGTTCAAGTTATTAGTAACGAAATATTTAGGTTGTATTATGGGTGAAATGCAGAACGAATGTACCTTGTCTATGTCCCACCATTACTTGAAACATGAAATCGTAAAAAAAATATTTATTAAATGTATTTCTTTGTATTCTATTAAACTTTGAGAAGAAATATATTTGTATTTCATTGTAATAGGTTCATTTTATAATTACACTATTTATTGAAATATGGCAGAATCTTCATCGCCATATATTTGTTGTTTCGTAACATCAGGTTTAATAACGACGTTTTTGATGAAAATAAACATTATTTTGAAATGATTGTTTTAAATTGGCAACACTGATAAGCGAACGACAGTGTCTAACAGACGTCACAGTACAGCCGTTTTGTTTTGTAATATTCACTAAAAATATCAGACTTATGTACTAACGCACATTTGCTTCATATCGATAAGTTTATTTAACTGTTCTTTATACATTTCTATTGGAATATTGTTAACTACGTTTTCGAACACGAATAATTCTCGATTTCGTGAGTAGTATCGGCACGAGGTTAGATAGATAGAAGATAGAAAACACTTTATTTGCACAAGAACTTAAAAAATAGCATTACAAAAAGGCTTATATATAAAATAATCAAGTGCAAAATGGCGGCCTTATCGCTTATAGCGATTTCTTCCAGACAACCAAGAATAGAGGATTTATAATATATTCGATGTGGGAGGCAGTATTACGAAAATTATAAAACTTACTGAAATTATCATAAAGGTACTGCATACAAATAATTTAACCTATATTAAAATTTTACCATGTATATACTTACGTGTAATAATACACATATATATGAATACCTATATACATACTACATAATAAATAAACATACATATACCTAAATACTATAAATACCTACTAATACAAGTACAGGAAAGCGAATGATAAAAGCTAGCTATTACTAGATAAGTAATGTTCTTTAACTCTATTTTTGAAGATATATAGCGACTGCGACTTACGAATTAATACTGGCAGACTGTTCCAAAGTCGTGCAGCATGTACAGAAAAAGATTTATCATAAAACGATGTTCTGTGCGGGGGTAATTTAAGAAGTAAATTTTCTGATGACCTTAATGACTGGTTATTTTGAGATTGGATTTTCTCAGATTTTATTTATCAGTTTCGTTATTCAGTTTAGTAACGAGTGTTACTCAGTTTTGTTATTCTTCTGTTACGTTACTAAACTGAGAAGCTACGGCCAAGTACATACTGACCACAACTACTGTCGTCGTTTTTTAAACTTAAAACCCTGTCTATTAAATTATTCAATGTTATAAAACCGTCATCATAATAAAGTTGCAATTAATCTTGCGTAAAGTAAATTTCCTTTGCTTTTTTCAGCTTTTTTTTTATGTTTTTTTTTTATTTTATTTGGATTTTAGAATTCAGATAAGATAGTTTTTGTATATACAAACATACAAACCGACAAACAATCGAATCTTTCTCCTTCTATACTAGTAGTTTGCCACAAACTAAGGCCTCGTGATGTACCGAACTTGCTCGCGATGTACTTTTGTGGAATACATAGGTATTCCACAAAAGTACATCGCTCTGTCAGAATTAAAAATATACAATACAATATTCTTTATTGCACACTCAAAACAACAAAAATACAATATAATATTTATAATTTTTAATTTTCATAATTTTGTGTTATACATTTAATATACCATTTATAAGCGGCGGTCTTATCGCTATCCAATCTATTGTATTTTTAATGATACGTACTAATATTTAATTTTCCAAAAAAATTAACTTTTATTCTTTTTTATCGCTACTAGTTAGAGCGGCGGCGCGACTTCGTTCGCGTGTTTTATTCAACTCTACACCTACCCAATACCTACTAGCTCTACCTATCTACTACCCCTGTATTATAAGTTATAACCAAGGAACAAGAAAACAAAACAATAATTCATATTAGTCCAGCCTTTTTCGAGTTTTAGCGAGACTAATGCATCACGATTGATTTTATTTATTATAGATCTAAATTTGTATGAGTAAGTACCTACTTACAGTTTTTATTAGGATATTATGTGACCTAGGCCTTACTTATCAGTCTCTTTCAAATTTTTATATATCAGTTTACTTACTATTTCGTTACGGTACATCTGTTTTGCATTTCACCCTGATATCTGAAATTTCTGAACTACAAACGCCATGGCATTGAAATATTTATGGGACAATCTTTAAAGTACCACTATTCTATCCAAAAAAGTTTTTTTTGTGCTTGATAGGTTAGCTTTGACCACTATCTTACCTGATGGTAAGTGATGATGTGGGCGAAGATGTTGTTCAGGCTAACCTATGTCACGGGGAACGTCTAGGTGTAAATAAAGACAGACAATTCGTAAACACAACATTTATATTTTAAATTAAATGCCTAGAGGCCAAGCTGCGGCAAGGGCAAAGAGCGTGAGTTAGGGCCTACGTTATTGCATACGATCTTTCTTTTCTTCTGGCTTAGTACTATCCTGCTTATGGGCGCACTGTAGGGTCCTGGTCCTGGTCCTGGTTCAGGATGTACTCCTGCATCCGGTGACGTCAGATCTTAAGGTGGCCGTCTAATCCAGTCACCAGCTAGGTTTTCCTGCGGATATTGGACCCCAACTGCGGGGTCGAAATCACATTAATAATATCTATTAAATGTCTTGAGGAAACGATAGGGACGCGTCAATATTATCTATCGATTACGTTCGTTTACTTTAAAAGCGTACGTAGCAGAGACCGATGATATATATTATGGTAACGTGCGTTCAAACCAGTGAGCGGTGTGTCACCGCCGAGGTTGAGGCCGCTGGTGCCGAGTCCAGCCGAGCTCGCGGACAGACCTCCGCGCGCCGCTGCGCTTCAATACAATAGGAGCGATAAGGGATATGGATATGGCTAAAATGTTGCTCGCGGTGATGAATTTATTGAAGTAATAATATTATGATTTGTTTATTGTGTTGCAATTATTACTAGGTTAAAGTGTAAATATTATTTAGTAAGTGTAAATATATTATGTTAGTACATATTTTATACAAAATAACGTATATATGTAGTTAAGGTATTACTCGCTCTCATGCTGATTGAAATCGGATTACGCGTTAATAAATTACAACTAAGTCTACATGTTGACTTTCATCCCCTTTTTTAAGGGAACCGTGCTTTAATTTCGGGGTAAAAAGTATACCATGGTCCTTCTTCGTAGTATGAACTCAAATCGTGCAAGTTTATTTGAAATCCATTCAGTAGTTTTGGAGTGATGCGGGGCCGGGATACAGATACGGGATTCTGAAGCGCTCGTAGCGAAGTTTGCTTAGCCGTTTTTAATCGATCAGCTAAGTTAAGGAACGTCTGTCGCGGTCAGGAGTTGGATGGGTGACAGCTAGTGACATTACTACTGAGCGTGCATGTGCTTCCGAGGGCACGTCAAGCCGTCGGTCCCGGTTGTTGTCTTACGATGGCAGTCGTTAGCTACCACTCTTAAGTATAAAATCTGTCGCCAAGCACCTAACGGTGTGTTCGGGCAGCTGGCCTTTACAGCCAGTAATTCTAGGCTAGCCTAGAATAAGCAAGTGATCGAAGATGTGGTTACCACATCTTCGACCACATCATCACTTGGCATCAGGTGAGATACTGGTCAAAGGTTAACTTATAAATTATAAAAAAAGAAAGAAAAACATAAATAACATACAGTTTTGGCATCTGTATGAGCTACAGAGTGCTTTCAAAATTAATTTTCAAAACATCTGCAATGTACAGAGTTGGACCTGTTACAGTTTTATTATAAGTATAGATTATAGTGCTGTCGTCCCCAAAAAGTAAGAAGGTAAGTTACTATCGGCTTACTTATGCATTTTGGTGGATCATTGATATAACAATGACTAGATTCAGATATTGTGCAGGTCTATAGTATGCGTTTCTATATACGTATGTATACGCAAACTAACAATCTACTTCAAGTTCCTCGCATAGAGTTGAGCCAACTAAGTAGTTGCCGACTAACTCAGTAACAGAAACGTAACTAAACAAAACAAGTGTTAACTAACCAAACTATTATTTTGACCTTCCCGTTAGCTCCCTCCCCTCCCCCGCCCCGCCGGCTTCCTCGCCCACGTGCACGTCGATAATCCCTACACATCTACCTACATTTCGCCACTTGACTGATTCAAATTTTATTGTTTTGTCTTGAAAGCCATAAAAATCTGAATCAGTAGGTAATTGTCTAATCAATGTTAGTCTGTAAGAATATATATAATATGCCTCCTCTTGATTATTAGGTAGAGTAACGTGTCATAATGTCTACCCTGCGTGGTAGGTATAGGCCGTTTATTATAAAGATGAATATAATATGAGTTGAGAATACCAACATTTCTGCGCAGTATATTTGTGATAAGAAGTGGCCCTTAAGCTTAGGTATAGACAACAGTCATATGGCTACAAAAAATGGTATTGTTTTTTTTTTATACTGTACTGGGTAGCACTTGACCACTATCTCACCTTATGTTAAGTGATGATGCGGTCGAATGCGTAGTTTTGGCGTGAAAGGGTAACAGACAGACAGAGTTACTTTCGCATTTATAATACTAGCTTTTCGGGCGCGGCTCCGCCCGCGCGTATGTCGGTTATCGCGCGAAAACATTAACCTCTTTTTGCGCAGTCGGATAAAAACTATTCTATGTTTTTTCCCGGGTCTCAAACTATCTCCATACCAAATTTCATTCAAATCGGTCCAGTAGTTTTGGCGTGAAAGCGTAACAGACAGACAGACAGACAGAGTTACTTTCGCATTTATAATATTATATTAGTACTGATTAGTACTGACTGATGAATGTATTAGTAAAGAATGAATGGAGCACAAAATTTTATTCAAAGATGCTGAATCCTCAATCTGGCCGTCGTTGGTGGAATGGTCATAATAAGTCTCGACAAATAAGGTTTTCATGAAAAAGAAATGACTTAACATTGCAAAATAATTAGGGCCCTTGGGTACGTCAAATTCGTACTTTCTAAAGCGAACTCCTCCGTAACCGCTGAAGTTGAAGATTTGAAAAAAATATATTTTATAGATGAATTCAAGTACAACATTTGCAACATATGATTTTACGGTATTATTATTACTTTTGCCGTAAAAAAAAATCAAACTACATACTATTTCTTGACTTATATTGCGAACTCCTTCAAAACGGCTACGATTTTTGAGAAATAAATTGTACCATAAAATTTCTAGATAGATATACTACAATTACAACATAGCATTTGTAAATCCATTGATATTTTCCTAAGAAAATGTCGAATTATTCAGATTCAGAACGATAGCGGTTCCGAGGTGCTCTGCGCGGACGCAGGCGGCAGTGTTGCGCAAGCGTTGGCACGGGGAGGTTGTGTCGCTCGTAGCTCCGCTCGCGCTTTCGACTGACAACGATCTTGTCTATGTATTAGTGCATTGATACGCGATATTCGCAGCTGTGTGCGTGTAATGATTCGCTCGCTGCAGAGGGCCAACTTGATTGCGACGTGAAGTATGTGCGTTGTCGCTTTATTATCGGTACTTTGTAGACAAATTTTATTTGAATTGTATCACATATGAAAAGAATCAAAACTTGAAATTGACAATGTTGTAGGTACTTTACAATGGGCGGCATTATCAATAAGATCAATGAAAGGTTTAGGTGCATAATATAATATTATGTACAGAATTAATTAGTAATGTCTATAACGCTCTCATGTTATAACTGGTAAACTAAAGATATTTTTTTTTTTTTTATATTATGGTCAATAGTTTCCGGCTTTAGTAGTTCGTAGGGTACAAAATGGTTCTCTACTACATTAAGAGTTTGTATGGGGTTTCATACATCTTTTGGAGTTCTAAGCTTTTTTTGATAATTGTATTATGTGTTTTGATATAGGTTAATTAATACTGCATAAAGATAACATCTGCCAAGTGAAGATGGGTAACGTATCTCGAAATCAAAACCAGTCCGATTTGGCTGAAAATCGATATCTAGGTTTTTCTGGACGTCTTTATTCCAAATTTGGAATTTATTTTTCGATGACGTTTGCCAAGTGAGAAAAGTTCGTCCGATATGGCTGAAAACCGATATGTAGGTTGTGCTGTGCGTCATTATTCCGAATTTGGAATGTATTTTGCGGTGACATCTGCCAAGTGAAAAAAGTTACTCCAATTTGGCTGAAATTCAAAATCTAGGTAGTTCTAGACGTCTTTATTCCGAATTTGGAATTTATTTATCGATGACCTCTGACAAGTGAAGAAAGTTACTCCGATTTAGCTTAAATTCAAAATCTAGGTAGTTCTAGACGTCTTTGTTCCGAATTTGGAATTTATTTTTCGATAACGTCTGCCAAGTGAAGAAAATTACTCCGATTTGGCTGAAATTCAAACTCTAGGTAGTTCTGGACGTCTTTATCCCAAATTTTGAATGTATTTTTCTATGACAACTGCCAAGTATAGAAAGTTACTCCGATTTGGATGAAATTTAAAATCTAGGTAGTTCTGGACGTCTTTATTCCGAATTTGGAATGTATTTTTCGATGACGTCTGCCAAGTAAAAAAAATTGCTCCGATTTGGCCAATAATCGATATCAAGGTTTTTCTGGACTTCTATATTACAAAATCTTTTTCTAAAATTTTGAAATTATAGGGTTGCGTTCATCATTAAGTCCCTTGGTATCGTCAAATTCGTACTTTCTAAGGCGAACTCCTCCGCAACCGCTGAAGTTGAACATTTGAAAAATATATATTTTATAGATGAATTCAAGTACAACATTTGCAACATATGATTTTACGGTATTACTATTACTTTTGCCATAAAAAAAATCAAACTACATACTATTTCTTGACATTTATTGCAAGTTCCTTCCAAACGGCTACGATTTTTGAAAAATAAAATTTTTAGATAGATATACTACAATTACAACATAGCATTTGTAAATCCATTGACATTTTCCTAAGAAAATGTCGAATTATTCAGATTCAGAACGCTAGTGGTTCCAAGGTGCTCTGCGCGGACGCGGGCGGCAGTGTTGCGCAAGCGTTGGCACGGGGAGGTTGTGACGCTCGTAACTCCGCTCGCGCTTTCAACTGACAACGATCTTGTCTTTGTATTAGTGCATTGACACGCGAGATTCGCAGCTGTGTGCGTGTAATGATTCGCTCGCTGCAGACAGAGGGCCAACTTGACTGCGACGTGAAGTATGCGCATTGACGCTTTATTATTGGTACTTTCTAGAACAAATTTTATCACTTATGAAAAGAATCACTACTTGAAATTGACAATGTTGTAGGTACTTTACAATGGGCGGCCTTATCAATAAAATCAATGAAAGGTTTAGGTGCATAATACATGTACAAAATTAATTAGTAATGTCTATAACGCAGTCATGACATAACTGGTGAGCAAAAGATAATATTTTTTTTGTTTATACTCGTAATTTTGCTAATTCTTAGAGAATCCTACTATCAAAACGTAAAAAATGTAGAGTAATAATCGGGATAAATGTGGTCACTAAAATTGAAGATAAGCACTGGTCAAATTGTAGGACAGTTAAGCTCGGCGTGCCACAGGGCAGCATATTAGGGCCTCTTCTTTTTTTTATATATGTTAACGATCTCCCTAAAGTACTAAGCCAGCCCATGGTCCTGTTTGCTGATGATAGTACAGCGATTATTACAGATAACAAGAACGGTGGTCATGAAAATGATATATATAAATCTTTGACATCTATTATTGACTAGTACATTCTAACAATCTTAAAATAAACCTGGACAAATTAACATTCTAACATTTAAAAACAAAACTCTAACTTTGACATTCTGAATATTAATTATCTAAATAAAAAAATAAATGAAATTGAATGCACAAAATTTTTAGGTATACACATTGACGCAAAACTTTCATGGAAACCTCAAATAAAACATGTGTGCACTGAATTAATTCAATTCTCCTATACACTGCACATGTTAAGAAAAGCGGCAAATGAAAGTGCACTTCTTAGCGCATATTATGCATATGTAGGGTCCACTCTCAAATATGGTATATTGTTCAGGGGTAACTCCACCGAAAAAGAATCGGCCTTTAAAGCACAAAAAAAGTTTATCCGTGCAATATGTGATTTAAAAGAGACAGTTTCTTGTAAACCATACTTTCAAAATCTTAAGCTTCTAGACCTTCCCTCGCTATACTTATTGGAAATGGCACTACTAACTAGGAAAAATATTAAAAACTATGAAACTTTGAACAGCCAGAGATATAAGCTCATAATAAGATCAGCCCATCATAACACTGCTATGTTTGGAAAAAGCTTGTTGTATATGGCACCTAAAATATACAACAAAGTTCCACGAAACATTAAAGAAAAAAAACGGTGATACAACATACGGACATATTATCGCCCACCCAGTCAATTGCGGCAGTTGTTGCGAACGCCAAAAGACAAGGAGCCACTAAACGTGCCAGGAGTATACAGAATCCCTTGTGACTGCGGCAAAAGTTACCTACATAGGTGAAACGCGACGTAAAGTTGCAACAAGATTAACTGAGCACATAAAGAGTGTTAAGAACGTGGACATGGGTAGATCCGCGGTTGCCGAACATGCTCAAGAGGCGAACAACTTTTTAAGATTCGACAAGGCTTCCGTCTTAGCAAGGAAGAAGTTCCTTATACCCCGTAAAGTACGTGAAGACATAGAAATTGGCCGTCATCCCAACTTTAACCGCGACCGTGGATGGATGTTGGTACCAGCGTGGAAACCAGTACTTAACACTACCACACCGCATAGTGCATTAAACTCCTTGTCGCAAGATACGATCAGTACGGCGTGTACGGGTGTTTTGATTATGAGCGACGAAGATTCTAGTGACGATGACGACGATGATAACAAAAACAATGCACCGGCGCTGACTTCGGAGCGCGCGAGACGAGCAGCGGCGCGAGCGGCCCGCTCGCACGCCGCCGCCGCCGCAGACAACAGTGCTTGCGCGGACGCGGTCGGGAGCGCACGTACTCCATGACGAAGCGACTCTGAAAGTTGCGAAACCGGTCGAGACCTAGCTACTCGACTGTATTAACGTAAGTAAAATCGGTGTGAATATTATTTAAATATGTGTAATACTTACGAAAGTTTTAATGAAAAAAAATAAAGAAATAGATACCTAGTTTCACTGTCTTTAAAACCAAGTTTAAATTATTTTTGACAACTAAAGCTTATTATTCCATTAATGCATTTTTTGATGACAAAATTTGAATTTACATTTATAATATATTATAATGTAATTACCATGACTGTAATACTGACGATGTGCATAGAAATGTGTTTTTAGTATAAATGTTTTGTGTATATATTTTTATATGTCATTGTTTATATAATTGAATCACATAAAATGTACTTATTTTGGAATGAAAAAATCTAAAATATTAAATTAAGCAAATAGTCTATTCATGTCTGATAATTTGTATCTGTACAGTTTTTGGAAAAAAATACTTTGCTTCACTAAGTTCATTATTTTTCTTAGATCTTTGCTAAGAAAAAGTCATTAAGCTAATAAGTCATCGTATTCACTTGAATGAGGTTTTTGCTTTTTTAGTAAGTACTAAAAAAGCAAAAACCTCATTATCTACACATAAGGTAAAATTCATTAATACAGCTATTAATGTTTCTAATAACTTAGGTGCCTATGATTATGCCACATGGATATAGGTACCTAAGACGACGCAAACCGCGTGCCAATAAAACCATTTATGATAAAATTTCTTTGGTCAAAAAACATAGAAAACTATATTTCTCAGTATTGGAAGTTGGTTCCTTTTTTATTATGATAAATATTTTTCTTACTCTTTTTAGTGATAAATAATGCTTGTAAGATCATTTACTCGCCCAAAATAGTTGTCATCGTCGACAACAGCCTATACCATTAAATAATCCAGATATGCGAATACATACACTATAACTTATAAACTACTCCACTGATTTTGATGAAATTTATACGGGACCACCTCGGCGGTATACCCTTGAAAATAAAATATAATTTTGAGAATCCGCAAATGGGGTAGAAATCGGTGTACATACATACAGTCGAACTTAGAACCTCCTTTTTTTTGAACATCGGTTAACAATAAGATCAAAATTACAAATTTACGAGAGGAAAAAATTAAGTCATGTGCGGGATTTGAAGCTGAACTATAGATGTCGCTCCATCCCAATACGATGGTTAAAGAAGGATAGGAAAAAATTTAGTGACTCATTGTCATTTTAGCTCAATTGGTCAGAGCATACCCTGGCTAAAGGGGTAGATGGACGCGAGATCGAATTCCTCACATGACTTACATTTTTCCTATCGTAAATTTGTCATGTAATCCGCAGAGCATGCGTTATTGCAAACATAAAAATATCAAAAATAAGATTACAGTCACTTTTCTTTAAATAAACGAACATATTTGAAAAAAAAACAGAGTTGATTATGTCATTAAATACCCACATAATTCAATTTGATCATAATTGAAGGCAGGTAAAAATCATTAAGTACATTTTTTTTAATTACAATGACATTACTTATGTTTTTAACAAATTATATGTATAGTGGTGTAGAATAACTATTATTCTATTACCAAACAAAATTTTAGATCACTAATGCTCAAGACTGAATTTTGAAGTAAAAAAATATTTAAAAACTCACTATCTCACTTAGTGCAGTTAGTGAATTTCACTTGTCAACCCACGATATGTAAGTGCATGTATTTTTATAAAATAATGTTGCATACCTCAAACAGGTTGGAACATGGAGAACGAAACATTGTTAACAATAACATCTGTAATTTAATTTTACCCATGTTTAAGCAAACAAAGAATTTGAATTTGACGTCTGCCAAGTGATAAAAGTTACTCTGATTTGGCTGAAAATCGGTATCTTAGTTTTTCTAGACCTCCTTATTCCAAATTTTATAAAAAATCTTTTTTTTTTTTAATAAACTTCATTTCTCCACAGACTGCAGGATCCATGCCTTTTTTAGATTTAATTTATTCTTATTTCATTAAATATTTATTTTTAAATATCCTACTCCATTCATCACATTTAGACTTACAGCTATGATGTTATTTATTGTATAATAAATAATAATAACATTTTTTCTGCCTGGTGAAGTATTTCCGAACAGTTACGACTTAGGAACCTTCAAGAAGAGAGCATATTCCCTCCTTAAAGGCCGGCAACGCATCCTCGAGACCTCTGGTGTTGCGGTTGTTTGTGGGCGAAGGTGATCACTTACCATCAGGTGAGCCGCCTGCTCGTTTGCCCTCCTATGCCATAAAAAAAAAAAAAAAAAAAAACTTATTTTTTTTTATTTTTTTTCGCCATATTTTATTATTACTATGTAATTCGATATAATATATTATATTAATATGCTTCCTTAATAAAAGTTTTCTTTTCACTACTAACTACGCTATTCCTATATACAATTACACTAACATTTACATTACTGTTACATTATGTTAAGTCCCCGATGGACCCGCCACTGACCCCGGGGTCCGTTTTAGCATTTCCTCCACGACATTTTCATTGCGCTCTTTAAGTGCCATTTTTAGGTTGTGTCTATAACTTAGTTTATGGCCTAGAACTATATACAAGTTTTATGTGGCGTCGCTAACACCCCTGTTCTGTTTCGGCTAACAACGCTAAGAATGCCACTAAAATTTTGACCGTTCCACGTTGATGGGTAAAGATGGTAAAAATGTTATATCTGTCAGTTGTGACAGCCATCGCAGTACATCTTGAGACATGAATTTTGATGAAATATTATGAAGTTTTTTGTTAAATAATGATTTTTTGTACGTAAACCCATATAATATTACATTAATATTGACAATAGATTATTTAAAAAGTGTCTCCTCTATAAAATATAATAAAGCTATTGATGGCAGTTATTCTTGTTTTCTTATTATAAAAGTATAGTAATACGATACCTGATTAATGAGTAATTCTTTAGTGAAGTATATCTTACTAAATTTTCTGTCGCCAAGCACCTAACGGTGTGTTCCGGCAGCAGTCCTTGAGAGCCAGTGAAATTACAGGCACATGAGACATAACAACTATGTCTCAAGGTGACGGGCGCAGTGCAATTCTTCACCTGTGACGAAATGCATCTGTTATAGGCAGAGGAAACCACTTAACATCAGGTGGTCCTCGAGTTTGTTCCGTCACAATAACATAAAAAAAAAAAAAAAAATTACTAAATGTATAATAATGTTATTTTTGTATATTATCACTATGCAATTCAAACTAAACCTTTTTTTTATTGAATTGTCTTCTCATAATGGTTAAGTCTGTTTCAGATATGGGTAAGTTAGTATGTTATTTTATTATACCTACTCGTAGCTAACAGAAATGAACATAGACGGCCCGACCACACAACACACAGTTTGCGAATCTCTGCGCGTTGTACCTACCTCATGCACACGAGAACAAAATAGATGCACATCATAAACGTGCGACAGAACTTTTTTCACACCATTTTCTGATGAACATAGATTCATGTGTGACGGCCGATTAGACGTTTGAAATAATGTATTGATATTTTAATACAAAACATTCACAGGAAAAAGAACCATAAACTTGTATGCTGCTACAATCATGTTATAATAAAGAGCCAATTTGGTATTCAAATTCAATTCAACATCATTTATTCAATTTAGGCGTCTACGACGCTCTTATGAAGGTCAATTACAAGTTTTAATATTGAAATATTCTACATTGTACTGTCACGTTCAGCAAAAAAAAATTATAGAGCCACTGCGAGAAGAACGGGCAAGAAACTCGGGGCCATTCTTTTAAACGTCTTTTTACAATGTGTATTATACAATCTCAGACCGAATAAAAAGTCAAGACAGAAGGTTGTGAACAGAGAAGTGAGGCCGGTTTTCCAAACATGTGTGCGTGTGTCGGTGCTGCCATGATAATCAAATTACCTTATAAAAATAACGTTACCAATTGAATACGTTATTAGTATTAATACAACAATAGGGTTCCGATGTAAGGTGTCGGCAAAAGTAGTGTCGTTAAGTAGGGGAAGGGAATGAAAAAAGTGTTTCAGAAATAACATTCCTGGGTGGTCAATTAAAACATGCATTTATTTCTTGTAACTAATTAGTGACGGGTTTTTTATGCAATCGGGGAAAAAAAGCACAAAGCCCACCTGGTGTTAAGCTGTAACCTCTGCCGATACAGTTCGTCACAAGTGGCAAACTGCACTGCGCCCATCACCTTGAGACATAAAGTTAAGTCTCATGTGCCTGTAATTTTACCGGAACATAGGAATGTGAACATTACTGCTTGGCGGTAAAAATAGGTATAAATAAATATATGTCGCCGATTTTAAAATATTGCCGTAATAGTTCCTTCTAACTTTTCCGAATGATTTCGATCCAATTTTGTTTAATTTTTGGACTCAATTCGGAAAATGAAAAAATAATTAAACAGTAACACTGGTAAGTGACCAGTAAAGCGTGAGCAGTTAATAGGGAACTTAAATTTGCCTTTGTAATATCAATAATAATATGGTTATGATTCAAGTCTATACACAACAACGTTAAAAACAAAAAAAAAACAATGGAAATTTGTTTTTATAACAAAAAAAAACATCATTTACTTAAATATCTTCGAAACCGAAAATCCAATACCAATGAAATGAATATGAGTCATAATTAAAGGTATCAGCTTTCCAACGAAAAATAAAATGATGGAGTTATGAAGTAACAAAGATTTTATCAAATAAATTAATTAAAAAAAAATACAACTGAATTGAAAAACTGGTCTTTATTGAAGTCGGTTGAAAATGGACTGAATGAATGAAATCCATCTTTTAAATTTGCAATTAAACCACTGAACCAATTTTGATAATGATATTGCGTCGTAGGCATCTACGACGCAAAATCTGTATTTAAAAAATTACAGTCCAATTGAGAACCTTCTCTTTTTTGTAAGTCGGTTAAACACATTGATCAAATATTTAAAAAAAACTCATAGCAATACGTTGTATATTATCACCCAATAATAGGGTAAACCTTATAGGCTTAATAACGGCAACACCAATGCCACCACGCCGCAATAGTTCGACTGACGAGTCAAGGCGTAGTTTCGTTGTACATATGTGTGTGTAATGGTGTTTGTACACGGCGAGGCGTAGTTTTACCGGCCTCACTGCTCTTTACACAACATTCTGTCTTGACTTTTTATTTGGTCTGAGTATACAATTATTACAATATTTGTTTAAATTACGTAGGTGACAGGTGATGGCTTGGCAGAGGCGGAATTTTCCAAGCATTTTTGTCATTTAAGTAATCACAAACTGTGTAGTAGGATTTCTTAATCAAAATGTTTTTCACGTGCAATTTGAATTTTCCTTCTGTGAGCATTGTAATATGTTTGGGAATTTTATTATAAAACCGCACTCAATTACCTAAAAAGGACCTTTTATTTGTCTTTGCTAATCTAAAACACGGTACCGTTATTTTATATCTGTTCCTAGTGTTGTAATCGTGGTTGTCACTGTTCCCAACAATCATAATAATTTCAAATATATTCAATTCATTTATTTCAGACAAAGTCCATAGTTTTACAATATATAAATTCAAGAGCAATAATAATTAAAATAAAACATAATAATAAAAGTTCAAAACATTCACTTACAATTACTTGTCTATAATAATATGGAGCCGAGCTGCATGGGTGATGAAGGGGCAGTCATATCTACCTGCAATAACACGCAAGAGACTATTGGTGCTGCCCCGGACACGGCTAAGCATCGAGGCCGCTCGCTTACGCATTAGTGCCATAATGCGTCGACACCGTCGACGAATGTCGACGCATGAAGCCGTAAACACGAATCGAGGCATGAAGCCGTCAACACGAATCGAGGCATGAAGCCGTCAACACGAATCGAGGCATGAAGCCGTCAACACGAGCGTCAGCAAACATACCCGACGCGCTGCATCTCCAGGGCATCCCCAACAGCATCCTGAATGTGTTATTATACTGCACGCGCAGGGCGCTGATTGTCCTCCGCGTATAGTTGGTCCACAGACTACAAGGGTAAATTTTTGGCAGAAGGCTCTAAACAGTGATACTTTAACCGCCGCCGTACAACGTGCAAATCTGCGAGCCAACCTATTGCCACGGACAGCCAACCCCCGACGCTCCCTCTCCATATCCTCAGAATCTGTGAGGTCCTCCGCCACCCAGTGACCCAGGTACTTGAAACTTTGGTCAGGGGAACACCATTTAGTACGAGTGGAGGCACAGTGTTTGTCTTCAAACCCCTTGACTGAAACATTAAGAGCTCGCTCTTTTTTACATTTTATCGGAGTCCATGCGCCGCAGCGCCTCACAGATCCTGAGAAGCTTCCTAGCGGCGCTAATCGAGGGAGCCAGCAGCACCATGCCATCAGCGTAACTGACGTTGTTCATAAAAGTTCCGTCAATAAAGCATCCAACACCGGCACTGCTGTTCCTCGATTAGCCCGTTCACATAGAGGTTGAAAAGGCGCGGGGAAGACAAACCCCCCTGCCTAACACCACACCTCAATCTGTACGCGTCAGAAACTTCACCCGCCCACCTTATTACATTTGTCTGGTTGTTATACCAATAATAAAAAACTTTAATCACCTCATCCGGGAGACTAGTTCAGTTTTCATCTTGTTCCAGAGTACATCATAGGACACCAAATCGAAAGCTTTCGAAAGAACGAGAAAGCACGCATATACCGGCGTTTTTCGATCGGTGTAGTACCGGACTGTGTGCTTGAGGCAGAGTATTGCTGTCTCTGTAGATAGCCCAGGCTGGAAACCAAAATGGGTATCGTTCAGCTTAATGTGTTGACTCACTATGTTATCAAGCAGACCGTCCAGTACCTTTGCCACGGTCGTAGCTAACGAAATGGGCCTATAATTGTTCCCATCAGATGGGTCGCCTGTCTTGTTTTTAATTATTGGTATAACACAGTCTTACGCCCGGGATGTATGAATGCCGTACACAAAAGGTATAAAACATAGCCAAAACACGCGGCAAGTGCGGGCCGGCTTGCTGCAGGTGCTCGATGTACAGACTCGGTAAAGTTAATATATCAATTTCTTTAAAAAGATCCCTTAAAGATTTCCTAGGATCCATTTCATATATGGCTCGAATTGCACGCTTTTGTAAGATAAAGATTGTCTCTATCTCAGCAGCAGCTCCCCACAGCAATACACCATACGACATAATACTGTGGAAGTATGCGAAATAAACGAGCCTAGCAGTAGCTACGTCTGTTAACTGTCTTATCTTACAAACTGCATATGCAGCAGAACTAAGCCTTCCGGCTAAATCATGTATATGTGGATCCCACTGTAAAGTTGAATGAAAACAATGCGACAGTCTCTCAGGAAGACTGTCGCATTGTCAATAGAGAGTTAATCTGGGCCAAGCTTAATGTTTGGTACAACATAAGGAACATTTGGTTAAGAAATAAACATTATGTCTTTTTTGAATTTAAGAGAAGATTATTAGCTGCGAACCATTCAGAGATCATAGATAACACATTATTTACATGAATGAGTTCACTATCTTTCCTATCTACTTTAATAATCAAAGAGGCCAAAGGAGGATTAAAGATAAAATACCAGTACCTAAGTGGGCAGCAGTGCGTGCTGAAGAACTGCGAACAAATCAATTTACACTGCGATCCTCAATACACGTGACGCAGCTTATGTTTCTTCGGGAGTAGAAGACCTTGTTTTCTTAGACCATGATTGCTTCGTAGTGTCATGATTTCAGTATTTTAACGATACTATTTATTTAAAAGGTGTTCAATTGATGGAAACTGTTTGGACTCGCATTTTGAATATTTCATTTAAAAGTAATTCATTTTTTATTCACAAAGAAAGACATTCGGAAGTGGAGGCATTTATTGAGGCCCATTCTGTTTCAGTCAAGACTTAGTAAAGATTATAATATTGTCGTGGTCTAGTAATGTGGTTAAGCCTACCCGAATTGTGGAATATAATAAAAGTAAATATAGCAGGTGGAACATATGGTAAGTCACATTTTTTATTACAGTAGCTAAAGTAGCTTATTTATGACTATGAATGACTTTCCGGATTGCTCCTTCTTATTTATTGTGGTATGACGTCAGTTGAATGAGCTCTGTTTGATATTTTCCATCCCAACAATATTCTATATGATATTTTATATGTGTATGTCTCCAGCTTACTCAATTGAAATGTCTTATTGTCCGTGAAGTTTAACATAGGAATTGGCCCCAGGACTGCATGTTGCGTCATCGGAGCCCCAGTTGCCATCAACACCCATAAAGTCCATCGTTGGACAGAATTCACCCCTTAAGGCTAAATTCCCCGCTTGGCAGATGTATTGAGGATCGCAGTGTAAATAGATTTGTTCGCAGATCTGCACTGCTGCCCACTTAGGTACTGGTATTTTATCTTTAATCCTCCTTTGGCCTCTACTCTAACGACACCCACAAACAGATATAAGGGAGGGCGACTGTAGTTCGTGCCGAGCCCATGACGAACATACATGAACACAATTTTAAGTACTTACGAAGTTTCTTAACTACCGGGCGCGCACTATGGGCTTTGGCGTGTAACTCGGACATTGACAAACTACTTCACGAATAAATTAAATCAATTGCGTGAAATACAGACTTTTAATGTACAAAATTTGAACATCGCGTCGGCACGTCGTCTATATTACACGAATAATAAAATATGGTAACCCAAGGGATCACTTAACTTTTGAATTATTGCGCCGTCGCTGTGACAAGATGATTGTGAATTGTTTGTCTGAATTCAGGTCTAAAGCTCCAATCTATATAAAGAAGTCCTAAATACTTCTGGTCATTCGTAAAATCATTTAGGTCCAATAGTAGTGACATACCAGATGAAATGTTTCTCGGTGACAACAATGTATCTGGTGGGCAACAGATCAGTGACCTATTTTCGGAACATTTTAACTCGATTTACATAAATGAATCAGAGTCGGTCCATATAATGGATAGCTCAGATAACTTTCATTCTTCTCTGAACTCGTGTTACTTTTCTAAAGCTGATGTTTTGAAATATCTCGAGCTCATCGACGTAAATAAAGGACCTGCAGTGCAAGTACCGTAGCTCGTTAAATTATCGAATCGCTATGATCGCTAAATTTGACGAATCGTATCGCCTATTGCAAGTATGGTACTGTTGTCGATAACTCTTACCGACGTCTTGCGATCGTGAAATTGTGGACCATATTAGATCGATTATTATGAAATGGCAACTTCGAAATTAGACTATGCACAGATTATTAAAACTGTTCATTCATTACGGATATTAGTTTTTCTGAATATAATTACAATTAAAGCATTTTTTAGATAAAACTGATAATTACAGTATGTTTTTATTGAATACAAAAATGTATAGATACCTAATTGTAACTAAATCATAAAATTTCTCAGTATCGGGTTGTAGTTAAATCTATCTTCCAGATACAAATAGTTTTTAAAATTTGGGTTTTTGATAATCGTTATTACTTATTTTTGTGTAGCGTAAGTACCTATTCGTGAACCAATAAAACATCTCAAAAATATTCTGCCCGCTGCAAAAGAAATAACCAAACACGATGAAAGTGCTAGTGAAAATATATTTATTATTGTTATTTTCCTAAATAACAAAATCAAAAGACGTAAAAAGGAAAATTTTAAGGTAGCCAAACCGGAAGGTTTTTTAGTCTTTACTTACATGATAGTTCAGAAATACAGTTAAACACTAAGCATATGCCTATACCTACTTATTCCTTTAAAGAAATTTAAAATAGACCAAAACAGTAATTGTATTTAATAAGTAATATACCTACTTAGCTATTTAGGTGTAATGTGTACGGTTAAGATCATGAGATCGCATCCTTCTAATATCGTTCATAAAGCCTTGCACGAAGAGCGAGTACAATATCTTTCAATATTCGAAATAGATTCTAGAGGCACTCTTCCGAAAATCCGATAGGTAGGGTTGTTAGCATTTATCAACCTCTTCCCTGCAGCATTTGTACAACAACGCTCTTTTTTCAATAACAAAGAGGAGCCCAAAAGGTTATTTTAAAAATTATCTCGTTTATGTCGAGCTTCTTTTTAAACCTGACAAAACAGTCGTTAAAATCTACAAAATAGACGATCTCAGACGTCATCTTAAAGTTCCATGCTAGGGCTATCGTCAAAATTCGTTAAATTTTAACGATGTTTACCGAATTTAATTACCGATCGTTTAAGTAGGTTTCATACTTGCAAACATCGATATAACCCGTTTTATTGAATTTAGACGATTTCAAATGTCAAATTTAGCGATCGGTAAGTTCGGTACTTGCGCTGCTGGCCCGGATACACTCCCCCTAATTTTTTTCAAAACCTGTGCCTTACAGTTGGCGAAGCCGCTGCATATCATCTTCAACAAATCTCTCAAAAATTGAATATTCCCCACACGATGGAAAACTGCTCATATCATACCAATTCATAAAACAGGTGATCGTAGTGACATAGCCAACTATAGGCCCATTTCCGTTTTGTCAGCTGTGGGGAAATTGTTCGAATCAATGGTCCAAAAAATCTTATATTTCCATCTCAAATCTCTATTCGACCCGCACCAACATGGTTTTTTACCGGGACGTTCGACAGCATCTAACCTATTTAAATACTCGAGTGATATAATTGATGCTATAGAAAAAGGCTCAGAGGTTCATGCTATATAGGTACACAGATTTCTCCAAGGCGTTCGATATTGTCGATCACAGCATTCTAATTGTAGACGACGCGAAGCTCTGCATCTGTAATTTAATAAAATGTTAATAAACTATAAAATAACGCTATGTAACAATGTAAACATTGTTAGGTACTGTACCTGTATTACATTTCAAATAAACACAAGTAGCGGCGAATGCACACATTTGTATGTATATGCGTACGACGGTATCGGTAGTAGGGTAGACACGATGACCGACCGATGACGATGACGAGGTTTTAAGTCTTTAATCAAAACAATTCCTTCTGGCGTACCCCAGGGATCGCATCTCGGTCCTTTTTTTTTTATTATTCATAAATGATCTATGTTCCACAATTACCTCGAAGTACAAACTTTTTAAACAGACGATCTAAAGATTTACAGATTAATAAACTCAAGAGATGACATCACTATTTTACAGAACGATATAGATCTCATATATCTTTGGTGTCTAAAAAACAAGATGATTCTCAACCCAACAAAGTGTCTCCACATAAAATTTACTAGAAAAAGAAATTCATTTGCATATAAATGGGACACTGGTTAAAGAAGTGACGAGTACTCGTGACTCGTGATTTCAGAGAACATATTGATCATATCATTAAGAAGGGTGGCAGACTCGCGGGTTTTGTCATAAGACAAACAAAGTCTTTCAAGGAACCCGAAATCCCTGTCATCCTCTTTAATTGTTATGTTCGTAGTCTTTTAGAGTATTGCAGCCCCATTTGGAATCCTTTTTACGCAGTTCACAATAGAAGACTTGAAACTCTCCAAAAAAAAATTTTCTATCACCTTTCTTATGCTAATAACAAATGTCTCAGTCTTGCGAGCTACGACTGACTTGAATATTATAAAGCGACGCCACTTTGCCTTAGGCGAAAAATAGCCGACATATTAGTATTTCTTTATAAACTAATTCATGGTAAAATCTATACTCCCGACTCACTCGAAAATATCAACTTTTGTGTTCCTCGAACGATTATCTCACGGCGAAACTTCTGTACGCTCTCCCTGCCTTTTTGTCGAACTAATTATGCTCAAAACTCACCTATAAATCGCTTGTGTTATACCTTCAATAGTGACTGTCAGGAGCATGATATTTTCGATACATCGGTCAACAAAATCAAGAAGTTTCTCATAGACAAGTATAGTTGTAATGACATGCAAAAATAATTTTCTTATATTTTATTTACGTTCTTTTAATCTTATGTAATAATTATTTGTTTTCTTCTTTTTTCATGCTGAGTGCTAAATTTGTGTACATGCTGTGTTCGTACTTTGAAGGCTGTTCACCCAATAACGTTTTTTATTTCATGTGTTTAATTTTAAGATTTTTTGCTGTAACAACCAGTTTACGAACCTATTATTAAAAAATAAAAGAAAATAATGGAGTAAGTATATAATAAACGTCTCAACTAAGTCAATATACATGAATAAAGAAACGACCAAATAATGACTAGTCAAGGACGTCATGACGTTTTGATGGGGAACCTTAGAACAAACAAAACATACTTGCCTATGTTGTTAGAACCTTACAGGAAATCGAACTTACTTCCTTTTATATTTCAAGTTAAATTTGACTTACTCTGCGAACGATGGTGATTATAAAACAATCTTTACTTTTCATTCATTTCATTATAATAAACACAACACTTACATTAAGAACTAATGAATTCGTAGCTATTGTCCGTTTGTTGTCGGCAAGCAGCGTTATGGTGATTGATAGTGTTCACTCCATTAGTTTGGTTAAATATATGAATTGATAAAAACACCTTAACAATCCAGGGACAAAATGTGTTTTGCAATTTATAACCAAAAATGCAATAATTATAAACTTTGCTGATAACACGTACAACATCTCAGGAAGCCATTCGCATTTAGTTGTGTCACTTACAATATGTACCAGTACGCAATTATATAGTCACGATGAAAAGACAAGATTCAATAATGTTTATGTTCTGAGAATAAATTGCCCTCAGTGTCGTAGCGTCGGTCTATCTCTCGGCTCCACTGTGCCGCTGTCCACACTCGAATCGTCTTCTTCGCGAGGCTTCCCTTCCAGCGCGCATACTGTCTGTGCTTGTTATATAATCTAAGAGTAGCATCAGTCTAGTGTAGAGCGAGGCGAGGCGAGGCGAGGCGAGGCGAGGCGAGGCGAGGCAAGGCGAGGTCGGCACGTGGTGTGACGTCACTGGTCTTGTCGCGTCACTAGCCGCACCCCGCGGCGCAGCAGCACGCGGCGCGGCGCCCCCCCGGATCCCTTCGCCCCCCCGGCCGACGCCCCCGCCCCCATGCCCCCCCGCGCGCCCCGCTTGGCGAGTATGACGCGCGTGAACTTGACGGATGAGCCCGCGCCCCCCACCACCACGCCGCCCGCGCCCCCACGCTGTACAAAACAAAACACAGTATAAACATTAGTTTCCTCAACATAATATATGTGCGTCTGTAAGGGCGGCCTCGATCCGGCCCTGGCTCCTAGCGCAGTGCAGGCGCCGGTAGCCCTCACCCGCACATCCACGTGAACAAACATTGTTTGCAGGTTTATTTACATATCCGACAAGCTGGATCCACTCAGTCTCCGCAGAGATGTAGGTTCCCTAAGTGTTTTTTACCGATTGTTTTTCGGGGAATGTCCCGACGAGCTTTTTGACCTTATTCCTGCGTCGAAATTTTACCACCGCACATCTCGACACCGTCACACCCACCCCCACATCCAGCAAGTATGGACATCACACACTGTTCGCTTTTGTCGCTCCTTTCTACCGCGTACTTGTGGGATGTGGAACGACTTTCTTCCGGAGGTCTTTCCGCGAAGATACGACATATACCAGTTCAAAAGGGGCATCTACAAATTCCTCTCTGGGCAGACAACACATCGGCAGCGCACCTAGTGTTGCAGATGTCCATAGGCGGCGGTTACCGTTTACCATCAGGCGGGCCGTCGTCTTGTTTGTCACCCATAATATACAAAAAAAAACCTCTATATTTTCCTCAAGTAGAACATTTCTCGCCAAGCACCTGACACTACCTCGGCTGCAGTCCTGGAGAGCCAGTCATTCCAAGTTACCCTTAAGGACACCTTCGACCATGTGGTCGCATCCCTTACCTACCATAAGGTGAGATAGTGATCAAAGCTAAATAATAGAGAGCAGAGAGAACAGACGATCATTGGCACTGGGTTAGAATTATCTAGACAAATAAACAAACTGGACCAGACAGGGATCTACCTATTTCACAGCACGTTCTCGACTCTCGGTATACATAATTAATATATCATTTATCATGTAAATCATAAGAAAGTAGTGCAAGGCAACGTGTACTGTAGTGTATACAAGTAGTGGTGTGAAGAGAAGTTTAGTGTAGTGTTTGTTACCTTCGACTTGCCGCTGGTGACCGTGAGGGGGGCGCCCCCCGCGGGACTCGTCTCTGTAACTGAACATTGCATTGTATTACATTATACTCACTCACTCATTTACTAATTTAAATTGTATATTGATTTCACTAACTTCAGGTACAGTGACCAATAAATAACATCAAAGTTTATCCAAACATTTATTCGGGATTATATATAATGACTGTTTGGGCGGGGGCCCATTTCAATCCCCGTAGTCCCAAACTTTACCACGGACGTCGTGGCGTATTCGACTGGGTTCCTGGAAATCACAGGAAGACACCAGACGATATATGTCCGCGTGCAAACAAAGGGGCGGAAATTACCCCTTAACGGCTCGCTACTCGCCCCGTCGAAGGGGGCTTATGGCAAAACACCTTAACTTACTATAACTGCAGTTAAATAGATAAATCCCCTCCCCTCCCCCCTCGATCCCGATGGTGACGTAGTGGCCCGCAGACAGGAATCCGTCCTGTCGTTCACCTACTCAATATCAACTTCACACTGTAATTCACAATGACGCCCGGCGCCAAGTGTCCGCACCCAAAATCAAACTTCACCGACTAAACACAATCACGCATAATACACGATCACGCTCGATTGCATGCATAACGAATACTATACTACTACGCTCCGCGATAGGGTTCAAAACCGATTGCATAGTTTACCTTAGTTTACCGAAAAATGACCACCATAAAATGCTATGACACCCTTAGTTCTTTTACCAAAACATGGTAATCGAACACCAAATGTAGTAAATGATTACTAAAGCCATGTCTAGGTGCAACGACGAGCGTTAGGTTACTTGTGACCACAACGCGCGAGCCGAGCGAGCGAAGCAAGCGTAACGTTTGAGACGTACAAAAAAATCTATGCGGCATGAGAAACTGTGGGTTGTAGTTAAGTTCCAAAATACTTCGCCAGAGGACGTTACTCGTAATGAAAGGGTTGAGTTTAACAGCCAAAAGAGAGAGCAGTCGGTCTGTGGATTTCTCTAATTTCAGACTGGACCAGTCTAATCTAAGTAAGGTACTAAGTGGGGCGGAGTTCTGGAACAGCAGATAGGGGTATTTCGTTCGTATTGAACGTTGAAATAGTTACAAAGTCACTCTGACTAGTAGACAACTGTTATAGAATCAGTGTGCTTGTAGAAATTGTATGAGAGATTGAGTTTAATTCAGTGCAATAGGCGTCTGAGGAAATAAGCCGGTTGCATTGGTAATGTTTACCTATACAATATCATAAATACAGGGTTTAACTAAATGTGTCTTTCTTGTTATATAATCTTGGAGATTTTCTCGATAAACTTAGTTTTATTAAGATTTTGCTTTTGATATACCTAGTAATATTGTACATAAAGAATCATACATACAAACAAGCAAATAACACAAATTTTGTTAAAATATAAATACCACATATGTGTGGATAATTTATAAAAAAGTGTATGAATCTGATGTTATTTGTAAGTGAAACATATGTTTACAACTATTTTGCGGTAAAATGTAGTAAAGTGAACTGTGCGCTCACCTTATCTCTGTACACATATCAATGTTCACTATACAGATCCAACGTCGAGTGTGAGGACGAACCGACCACCAATGCACTATTTAGAAAATATATATGTATATATATATATATATATATATATATATAGTGGTGGTCATATAAATAGAAACACCACTACCATTTTTATTAAACATTTAACTTGTTAACTATTATTTTACTAGTAACAGAAGGTTTTGAAGTATTTATGTGGAAGCGTTAGTTCCTCTGTAGTATAAAAATATAAATTTAGTAACAACAATCAATGGTATTTTGCCAACTGCCATACCGCAATTGATTTTTTTTATATATATAACAATTGCGGTTGCTCGTCTCATCAAAGCTCGAGAACGGCTGAGCCGATTTAGCTGATTTTGGTTTTGAAATGTTTGTCGGAGTCCAGGGAAGGTTTAACAGGAAACGATAAGAATATATGTGAACAATGGTGAGGAAGATAGTAAAAACAACAATTTCAGTTTCCCATATAAACTGTTCTACCTATACTTTCCTGTCAAACATTTGACGTTCGTCCGTTAGGATAGTTGATACGAAGTACGCCGAGGCATCTAGTCGAGGATATATATATATATACGGTCTTAACTAATGTGAATGTATGGTGTATTGTACCTTGGTTGGCGGCAGGGAGCATCTCTTCATCATCCGCAAACACGATAGGCAGCTGCATGATGTCGGCCGCCGCCAGTGCGGCCCCGGCCCCGCCCCCACCCCCGGAGACTGGGGGGGCGGGGGGGCGGCGCGGGGGGAGCAGCGCCAGAGGAGTTTTGCCCGAGCCGCGGGACACCATGCGGCCCTCTGCAACATTACACGCACCATAATGTCACACTTGTACCTCCTGCCCTTCACCCACCTCTAGTGAGGTCGGCACAACGTGGAGTTTACCTTCACCCTGTTCTGTTGCTCGTTATCTCACACATATATTACAATATAAATTAGGTAAATGAAATGACTTTTGACTGACTTTTTTGTGTATGTTACCGGATATGTATGAAGCCTAGGAATTACTATTCCTAGGAAAAATATACCCTTCCGAGCCTGCTTAGGAAATGTGTAAAATAATGTTTCAAAGATTCCATAATATACACATTTCCAGTGAAATGTATGTATTTCCTAGGAATTGTATGCAAATCCGAGATGATACTAGGAAATCAAAAATTGTAAATGAACACCAAATGAAGTAAATGATCACTAAATGAAGTAAATGATCACTAAATCTCAAAGTCATATCTAGGTGAGACGACGAGCGAAGCGAGGAGGACCGTTACGGTACTTGTGAGCACAACGCGCGAGCCGAGCGAGCGAAGCGAGCGTGCCGCGGCAGCGGCCGGCGAAACGCCACAAGAATTATACTTAATAATATAAATTTATTACAAAATATTTCATACATTTCCAATCTATTTTAGGAATTGTATACAATGACGGATTACACACTTTTCCGTTAACATATACACCATTACAAATTGCGTTCGAAATTCTCGAACAAGTATCTCTAAATGGTTTATTAGAATCATAACATAAGACATAATGTAGAGATGACATGTGCCAAGTGTAGCGCGGCACTGAACTGCTCGTAAAAACTGATATCAATTTAAATAAATATTGCAATAATTAAATTGTATTTTTCTATACAAAAGGACATTTAATGGTAGCTTCTAATTTCTCGTCCGTTATTCTCTCGTTTAGTTATACACTTGTGGCTGACCTCGTCTTTACATTCTTAACATAAAATAAATATTTTGACCACTATATAACCTAACGGTAAGTGTTGTTCAGGCTAACCTTCCCCTCCCGGTGGGGAGCAGCGAGAGACATCGCACGTGCTCACCACCTCCGTCGGCCGGGAATGGTGTGGGTGGTCGCTAGCCAGGCGGGCATTCGCTAAATGCCCTTCCACCATGCGGTGAAGTTGAAGCCCGCGGCGGGATTCAAACCGTGGACCTGCTAAACGATGTCAGCTGTACTGTAAGACATCATTGTTTGTACTCACCCATAATCTCCAACTGCCGCAAGTTTCTGTAAAGGAAATACTATTGTATTAAATACGATGCACTATATACAGACACATACAATATGTAATGCAAATTTATTATATATATATATATATATATATGAGTAAAGAATTAGAATTTAATTATTAATCGTTCCATCTATTTGTTGTATAGTGTAACTAGTGTACACATAAATTTATATTAGAATACAAAATGTTTTGCCCCGGGCGGGAATTGAACCCATAATAATAATATATAGAATAATTGTAATCATAATATATAGAAATATAGAAGGGTAGCGACATCATACCGAGAGTTAAGTGTTTGAAAAAACACTTCTTTCGGTCAGATGAAGTCTAGTAGTCTGGTTGATGGCCGCGCACCGTCCCCTATGACGGTTTAAGAAATACGATTGGAGCACGAAATTTCGGCGACACAGCCGTACCCCCGGTAGCTTAATAGATAAAGCATCCGGCGCGAAATCGGAAGGACGCGGGTTCAATTCCCGCCCGGGGCAAAACATTTTGTATTCCAATATAAATTTATGATTTTCGCTTAGTACGCGGTAGTGCTTGTAATCATAATATATAGAAATATAGTGTACACATTCTCCAGTGACAATGTTACGATGGCTATAATTGCACAATCTGGGCGATCCTTCTCAAACCGAATCGAAGCGAAGGTCTCAGTGGCATCACAAAATTACAACGAAAGGAAAAAATATAGTCAAGTGCGGTATTCGAACCCGCGACATCCATTTAGTAGGGGTATGCTGTAACCGCTAAGCCAACATGACATATTACTGCGTATGACTCTAATTTATCCTGTCGTAGGTAACCATCGTATGGGGATGGTTAAGAACGAAACACTCAATAGCATGTTGAGACACATTGTGTCCGTCTCTCTTTAGTAGAAGAATATGCAGATAGCTTCATAGCTAGTATGATTTGTTCCAACCGGTCCACACCGGACATCGTGAAACATAATGAGCTGGGATTCAAGGACGTGTTATTACAGATTAATGAGTAAACAAGTACTTCACCGCTAGTATAGATAGATAAAGTCAAATCAGCTCTTACAACAAATGTAACGGCTGGATCGCCGAGTGCTCAGTAACACCCGCTTCGGATACCGAACGAAATCAGCTTTTATGTCCAACATCTGCAGGAGTTCATTCAGATGAATACATGATGAGGCGGGATTCCCTACTACACGACGGTAACGTATAATATATATATATATATATATATAGTGTGAGACGTTTGCTTCACGTATACTGTCACATAAACACGCGGCGTCGGACATCGACGAACATTCCCTAATTGAACACCAAATTGACTAAATAATGTATGTATGTTGTTGTGAACTACCCTCAGTTAAACTGTATGAAGGTGGATTAAATTATACAACAGCTATCGTTGAAACGAAACATATTCTATTCGTTAATTAGTTCTAAATGCACCTGTTGTTAAATAGGTGTTGCAGCAGCACACTGTTGGTGTCATACATGTGTGTGTGTGTGTGTGTTCGGTACTCACTGTGCAGGCGAGGAGGCGGGCGAGGGAGGGGGCGGCGGCGGTGGCGGGGGCTGCGCCGCGGGGGCTGGGGGGAGGGCGGCCGGCGGCAGGTGGGAGTATTCCTCCTCAGTCAGATCTGGAATTATTGCGTACCGCAAAAGAAAAATCACAATCAGCTCCACAGAATATAACCCCGTCTAAAAAATAAAATAATCTAAAATGGCATCGCTAATCATTAGCCTATACGTTCAGGACCGGACCGCCTTACAATAACAGTCTGTATAGTTCACCACTGAGCTCGCAGTGTTTGACACACTGTACTGCCAAAGATATTATCTTTACTAAACCTTTACTAAACCCGCGGTTGTGCGGACTCCGCATGTTTTTACAATTTCTTCTTGTAATTTAATTATTTACTTTTTACTTCAAAGTCTCCCCAATATTTTTTCTTTGTGTACACATGTTTTGGATTATGATCTATATAGTTCTTAAACTAAAGTATGTTTGTGTGTATTTTTTATGATTGTAATTTGTGTTGTGTACGAAATAAATAAATAAAAAAAAACTGCCGAAAGTCAACAGCTTCTGGAGTCTGGTTCTAACTACAGGATCGAGTTACTCTCTACCCACGGGCGCTCTCGACAGAACTCCACTACATACCGAGCATGGTAAGAGAAGCGATCGAAATCACTTAATATCGAAACTACATTAGGGAGTGTAAGTTGTCGACAGTTGATACCCATCACTCCGGACGTTAAGGGTAACTCGCATAGGAGCTGAACAAATGTCACAAATAATAAGGGTTCAAGTATGTAATTGCCGTTTTATCGTAACAGGTAGGTACCTACTTCGAATAGACATTTATAGCTTGAGATTTTTGAGTGAAACTTTTCACATGACACCTATGGGGTTCTTCTTTTAAAAAATGTGCAACATTTGATTATCGACTTTCAGTTGTTTTTTTTAACAGTTGTTCAGTTGTTTTTTTAACGTAGACAAGAAAGATTGATACTTCGAAAATTCGAGTGATTTTTGAATATGAGTTCCGACGCGTAACTAACGCGGCAGGAACAGCTCGCAATATCAATGTTGCGTTTTGGAGCCCTGGGGGCTGCTAATGAACGCACCGTGCGATATTGATTAAAACGCTTTCTTGATGCAAACTTTGTTTTGAACAACCACACCACTAACCAAGTTGAAGACACAGGTGAATAACAATGAATTGAAAGAGATGGTGGACGCCGATCCGAGCCAAACTACCCAGGAATTAGCGGCATGGTTTAACGTTATCTTACCAACAATATTGACCCATTTACGTCTAATCAATAAAATTAATAAATATGAAAAATGGGTGCCACATGATTTGACTGATCTGCAGAAAGAAAACTTGTAAAAGCGTGTTGTGACATGTAATGAAAAGTTACGATAACCTTAAGCAGCGAAAAATACAAGCGCTGACCCCCAGGTCAAACGCCGCATCAGTGACCTAAAGCAAAGCTTACCAAAAAAGGCAATGGTAACTATTTGGTGGTCTCCGCATGTTGATATTCACTCTGCTTTCTCCGATCTGGTCAAGCAATAATGCCTTACATCTAAGACGTGCATTATATGTATTATAGACGTGCAATGTGCCCACGTATAGTTAGATTTATTTAAAAATATTTAATTCAACATAGATGTAAGGGTTGTACATTTGTTAGCTTTTGGAATACTGTAAGTTATTGTAAAGAACCAATATTTTGAGTAAATAAATTACATATATTAATGGATAGATTCAGGCGTTACTTTGCGGAAATCCATATTTAATAATAACAAATACTTTTAAAAGTATCCTAAAAAATATTAAATAATATTTTAATAAAACACTTAAAAAAGCATAAAATAATTCAGTCTCGATCGTGCGCTCGGTAAGTCAAGACCTCATGAAGATGTTTCGTTTAGAAGCGAAACTAGTCGGGTATTCTTCCGGTTAGGCTGCGTGATGTTTGTGACGTCACGTAGATAACAGGAAAATTAGGCGGAATTGTCACTAGATATATAATTTTATGCTTTTTTAAGTGTTTTATTAAAATATTATTTAATTTTTTTTAGGATACTTTTAAAAGTATTTGTTATTATTACAAATATTATTATTATTACAATAATGGCAGATGTCTCCTGTGCCAAACTCCGTACAATGATAACAAAAGTAGAAGTGTGTGATGTTGATGGTTCGAGGGGTTTCGATGCGCGTACGATGCAGTGAAATGTCCGAACAGTTTAATATATTCTTGAATACTGCCGGCACACATCGCATTCACACAATACAAAGCTACTGTTACATATAACTATACTGGTATATGCTTAGCTAACGCCTACACACTACATTGAAACAGCCCAGTGATTTGGACAATTTTCTACGTGATAAAAAGTTTTCTACACAGGAGGCAGTGCAAAATGATTTCACACAGTTTGTCGAATTTAGATCACCAGAGTTCTATAGCAAACGTATCAATGACCTTCCTATTAGATGGCACCGATATATAGGTCCACCTGATGTTAAGCGGACTAACCTCTGCCTATAACAGATGCATTACGTTACAAGTCACGAATTGCACTGCGCCCGTCACCTTGAGACATAACTGTTAAGTCTCATATGCCTGTAATCTGTCTGGCTCCCAAGGACTGCTGCCGGAACACACCGTTAGGTCCTGGGCGACAGATTTTCTACTTGAGGGTGGTCGCTTGCCAAGCGGCCCTTCAAAATGCTCTTCCACCATGCTATGGAGCTCAAGCCCGCGGCCGGATTCCATAGCCAATGCCACTGAGCCATCACTGCTTCAAAATGTTAATAAATATGTTTAATTAAAATAAAACTAATTTCATTTTTTCATCACAAATCGGCAATGTCATACTTTAACCTTTAATAGTTGACGATCTGATATGTTCAGTTCACAAGACTATTTAAATTTAAAATGTGTGTAGTGAGAGTTGTGAGAGTGATCTTGCTCGTCTTGCCGAAACAACGCGAGAGAGTGTGGCAGCTCTTAGTGCCGCGTCGGCCATCCTCGTGTCATGGCGCTCGCAACACTGCCCAAATATCGACAGTTCAAATTGAATGCAACACACTGTACATATCCCGTTACTATAATGTATGTGCCGTGACATTTTGTTTCGTACCGAAACAGAATTTTTCCTTTTTTGTATTTGTTC
The DNA here is from genome assembly GCA_963854805.1 of Plagodis dolabraria. NCBI lineage: Eukaryota > Metazoa > Arthropoda > Insecta > Lepidoptera > Geometridae > Plagodis > Plagodis dolabraria. The sequence goes on along the minus strand of OY978453.1, from coordinate 620,612 downwards.
TAAATTTGAATATCGCGCGCAACCTTTCGTATTGATGTTCACGTGACCACACATCGAATTGCATTGTTTTTGTGAAGTTGGTAATGCACTTTGGCACCAGCTACCTTGTCTTTGCCGACCACTTCGGTTGGCATCGAGTGCGACCCGACATGCGAAAGCGAGCGCACGCGTTTATGTGAAACCGTCGTGCCCTCCGTCTACCTTCGGACCCCCTCGTATCATCAGCTCTTCCACCTCGGGAATCGAGCTCCCCGAAAGACCAGTGTCCGTGGGTCTGCGCGCGTGTCGTTGAATACTTTGAATATAAGAGCCTATGGATTTCCCACAACTACAGCCAGAAAAGGATCCCTGGAGCTCCTTCTGATGTTCCCCGCACTCCCATCAGACAGGTACTGAGCTAAGTGCTAACCACAGTTTAAACATTTATATAAGTCATTTTTCTGGTCTTTTTGTATAATTGTTACCGGACAAAGATATTGTAGCGTCGACAAGCGAAGCGAGGACAACGTATACAATGAGCACATTTTGATTTTAGATTTGATGAACAACAGTTATAGGATAATCACGATTTGTTTAATGTGCCAAATGAGTGTACCACGTTCTTGCATAGATGCGAAACGAGGCTCTTGCTCAAATTACCGACCTGGCGACCAGCTGTATAGACACGCGGTGAGATTTGGCCTCTACGTAACGTGCTCAGGATCACATGGACTAGTTTCACCTTAAGGTGAACTTCTCTAGCACCTGGTGTTTAAACACCAAGAGATTTGATGGTGTTGACTTCAAGTCTCCTTTGCAGTTGACCTTGTTTCAAAACTGTCAAGTCTTGAATCGGAAAGTTGCCTTCCCTTGAGGATATTGCTTTCTTCTTATGTAATTATTCTAATGACTAATCATAACATACAAATATGATCCGTTTATGAATTATCTAGAATGACCTTCGAAGGTAACAATCGGGGAAAGAGAACCGAGTAATAATTAGTAAAGGATAACTAGATGACATCAAGGACTGGACTGGACTAATATATCAAGATTTCTAAGACGTTACATGGGAATGAAAGAAATGTTGCCTGCTGATCTCCAAACTTCAATATGAATCTAAATGATTGCGGGTAGAGGGTATACATACCTATCTCCCGCACGATGCTGGGCAGCCGATGCCTGCGCGGGACGAGTGGGGCCGAGGGGGAGGGGCAGGGGGCGGCGGCGGCAGGGGCGGGGGAGGGGGGAGAGCCAGGCTCCTCTTGCTCCGCAGTCTCCACCGCCCAGCGCACACACTCCTCCTGCACACACACACACACACACACAACACGTCATCAACGGGAACTACACCCAAACACAATGTATAATATGATTCATCCTAGATGCACAAACGATATGGCTGAAATCCTAATACTAAGGCCCTTCTCCCAGGAGGTTATCATAGTCTACAGTACTTAATTCATGAACATATTTACATGTCAAAGATAATTAAATTAAAGTGTAACATATACAAAAGTATAAATAATAATAATTTAAGCATAAAGAATTCACCAATTTGCTATAATATGCTACAAAATGTCAGTCATTAATATTGGTTACGCCAAATAGCTATTATTATTAATTTTACAGTTATTATTTTTAATTCAGTTCGTTAATGGGAAACAAACCATTGAAGTGTTGTTTTCTTTGAGATTTGGTGGGTCACTATCTGTTGTGATGGCCGACGTGGCGGTAGACCAGATTAACGACAACCGCTGCATACGTCATATCCATCGTCGGTCACCGACCACGAACCGTTAATTAATAAAATACACTTATTTGCATAATACCGGCCGGTAGGAGACTATTGTGATTGTGGCAAGTGTCTACATATCTCGACGTAATGGATTGACTTCAGCCTGCAGCGTTAGCGTCCTACAACTTACCAAGGTAACAAGCTTCATCATTATTTCTCAACGAACGTTATATCATCTTCCATGTTTTTTTTTCTTAGAACCAGCAAAATTACAGTCCACTATTTTCAAGGCTTTGGCGTCACCAAATATAATTGTATAATTAAATATCTGATACGCTATAGTTAGGTAAGTCATTATAACATTAATTATATCATTATTTGTTTTTATTTGCCAAGAGCGCTCGAGCGCCTCCTATGTCATATTGTACCGCAGCCGCAGGTAGGTACAGTATAGATAGGACGTAAAGCGACATACCACTAGGGCCGCATCGAGCGCCTCCTGCGGCAGATTGTACCGCAGCCGCAGGTAGGTACAGTATAGATAGGACGTAAAGCGACATACCACTAGGGCCGCATCGAGCGCCTCCTGCGGCAGATTGTACCGCAGCCGCAGGTAGGTACAGTATAGATAGGACGTAAAGCGACATACCACTAGGGCCGCATCGAGCGCCTCCTGCGGCAGATTGTACCGCAGTCGCAGATAGGTACAGTATAGATAGGACGTAAAGCGACATACCACTAGGGCCGCATCGAGCGCCTCCTGCGGCAGATTGTACCGCAGCCGCAGGTAGGTACAGTATAGATAGGACGTAAAGCGACATACCACTAGGGCCGCATCGAGCGCCTCCTGCGGCAGATTGTACCGCAGCCGCAGGTAGGTACAGTATAGATAGGACGTAAAGCGACATACCACTAGGGCCGCATCGAGCGCCTCCTGCGGCAGATTGTACCGCAGCCGCAGGTAGGTACAGTATAGATAGGACGTAAAGCGACATACCACTAGGGCCGCATCGAGCGCCTCCTGCGGCAGATTGTACCGCAGCCGCAGGTAGGTACAGTATAGATAGGACGTAAAGCGACATACCACTAGGGCCGCATCGAGCGCCTCCTGCGGCAGATTGTACCGCAGCCGCAGGTAGGTACAGTATAGATAGGACGTAAAGCGACATACCACTAGGGCCGCATCGAGCGCCTCCTGCGGCAGATTGTACCGCAGTCGCAGATAGGTACAGTATAGATAGGACGTAAAGCGACATACCACTAGGGCCGCATCGAGCGCCTCCTGCGGCAGATTGTACCGCAGTCGCAGATAGGTACAGTATAGATAGGACGTAAAGCGACATACCAATAGGGCCGCATCGAGCGCCTCCTGCGGCAGATTGTACCGCAGCCGCAGGTAGGTACAGTATAGATAGGACGTAAAGCGACATACCACTAGGGCCGCATCGAGCGCCTCCTGCGGCAGATTGTACCGCAGTCGCAGATAGGTACAGTATAGATAGGACGTAAAGCGACATACCACTAGGGCCGCATCGAGCGCCTCCTGCGGCAGATTGTACCGCAGCCGCAGGTAGGTACAGTATAGATAGGACGTAAAGCGACATACCACTAGGGCCGCATCAAGCGCCTCCTGCGGCAGATTGTACCGCAGCCGCAGGTAGGTACAGTATAGATAGGACGTAAAGCGACATACCACTAGGGCCGCATCGAGCGCCTCCTGCGGCAGATTGTACCGCAGCCGCAGGTAGGTACAGTATAGATAGGACGTAAAGCGACATACCACTAGGGCCGCATCGAGCGCCTCCTGCGGCAGATTGTACCGCAGCCGCAGGTAGGTACAGTATAGATAGGACGTAAAGCGACATACCACTAGGGCCGCATCGAGCGCCTCCTGCGGCAGATTGTACCGCAGCCGCAGGTAGGTACAGTATAGATAGGACGTAAAGCGACGTACCACTAGGGCCGCATCAAGCGCCTCCTGCGGCAGATTGTACCGCAGCCGCAGGCGCCGCGGCAGGCGTAGCTCCTCGTCACAGCCGCGCACCTCCAGCACGCGCCGCGACCACCCGCTCTCTGCGCCAGCCACATTGAAATAAGAAAAAAAAAATGTACGGTAATGTTCACTTTTTATACAGCTTCGTGCTGCTGTGGAGAGTGGAAGTGTCAGAAATACTCTTAACCTGTCTTTTGTTCTTGTCAATATAAGATCAATCATTTAGAATTTCTAGAAAATCGGAGACGATACGAATTACTTAGCATTCCATGGATTCTTCGTGCGGGTGCCGGGTCCATAGCGTTGCAGAGGAAGAGGCTTGAGGGGCCTGCAACTCAGTTGCAGGGTTAAGAAGCCTCTTAACAATGCATCAACGCTCCCCTTCCCGCTCAAGCCTTCTCCCCTACCTAACCAAATTTGGTAATATCCTACTAATGCCGCCTTAGATACACGTTCTAGGATGGAAGTTACGTTTGTTCTTGGCAGGTCAAGGTCTTTAAGCAGGTTATATAGGGATTTCGCTGGTATACCCCTTGCTCCAACTTCTACAGCATATAAATTAACCACCTAACCGTTTTTGGTTAATTCGTTTGTTAGGTCATAATATTTGTTTGTTTTTAATGTGTGGTCCTTAGGCATGTTTGTTTCCCACGGCACAGTAAGTTCTTTAAGTACTATGCGTTTTAGATCTTTTGAGTATAGAAATAAGTCTGTTCTGGAAGACGAAACACCAACATCCTCAGGAATTTTGTAGTGTTTTTCATACGTGTCCATCAAAAGAGTCCAATCGGGAGCTGCGCCTAAGATGGAGTAAGGCTTGGATTTAGATTTTGTAGATGACCCTTCTTTTACAAAATCGACGTGTCGTTTGTTCATGGTCAAACCTTTTTTTGCTCCAGCCACCGAGAGACTCACCGCTTCTCGTATGATTTCGAGGACTCTATCATGGCGACGTGAATAATGGCACCTATCAAGGAGCACCTTGCATCCGACCAATAAGTGCCTTGCTGTACCTATCGCCTCCCGACAAATACCGCAAGACTTTTCGGTGGCTTTCCCCCATCTTACTAAGTTACTTTGGTCTGGGAGGGTCATCTGAAAGGCGTTTAGATAAAATTTTAATAAGGCAGGTGACCAATCGTATATCAAGGTACGCCACTTTAACGCCAGAGGGATACAAAATTCACCTATGGTTAGCCATTCGCTTTGCATTTCTAAGCTCATTGCATGTACTTTATAGTCATCATTTTCGTCTTATTGTAGAAAAGATTTTACAATGTCTTTATCCTCAACTTTCTTTTTCGTACCAAAACCCGCTTTGCTGGACTGTGCACCTATCATAAATTGTTTGTGGAATTGAAGCCTCGAATCAAGGTCGGAGGCACTTTTGTCTTTTGGGAGAGATGCGACTATATCGTCTCGAGATTTTAATAAGACGTGCGTTTGTAACTCTGAGGTATTTATAGAGCTCCGATGGTTACTTTAATTTCATCCCAAAATTAGTTTGATCCCTAAATAAAGTAGATGGGTCTGCCGAAAGTTCAAGCCCCAACCATGACTTCAATGTCCTTATGACGTTAACATCCAGCTTTGTTAAAAGGGATTAGGTAATGTCGTATACTAAAAAAGGCCAAGTCAGACGTGATGTTAAGTAGTTGTCTTATATCCAAGCTTTTTTAATGTTACTTGGTCCACCATACTAAGGTCTTTTATAAAGCTATCGACAACTGCGTCAAGAGATGGTGTGCGTCCTTTGTCATCTATCTTCCTACCAAGAAATTTAAATGGCACAGCTTCTGCAATTGTGGAAACACATTCTCCTCCTATTAAGAGTCCCGGATCGTAAGAGGTTAATTTGATATTCCGTCTACCCAGACACAGACAGTGGCATTTACTTGGTTTGTTCTCAAACCTTCAGTCCATGTGCAGAACTCATCCACTTCTCGTAAAAGTTCCTGATGAATACAATGGTATTGGGTTCCGTGTCAGAATTGCAAGGTCGTCAGCAAAAGCTAAGATGGACTCTGTGTATCTGTTAAGCTGGTGATAGACGGCGCGGGCTAGCGCGAGCCGGAGTCCGCCATATCACGCGCCGTCTAGCACGTGGGCGCGGCTCGCGGCGCCCGTGTGCCAATAGCCGTCCGCGCGATCCATCGTGCGTCGGTTTGTCGACACGGACAAAGGCGCGCGCGGCCTGCATCATCTCTGACGAGCCGAGCCTCCAGACAGTGCAGAGAGCCATGGTACCCATTTGGAGTTTATTTTTCTATTTGAAACACATATACGTGAATTAAATGATTATGGACTTTATTCAACTCTATGAAAAGGAACCGTTTATATGAAATCATAAAGATACAAGTCACAAAAACCACATCCGCGGACGTCGCGGCCCTCGGCGCGGCTCGCGCTAGCACGCGCCGTGTATCACCACAGGCTCGTGTCCGCGGTAAGACGAGCCGAGCCTACACGGACGGCGATCCGTCGTCCGTGGAGGCTCGGCTCGCGTTAGCCCGCGCCGTCTATCACCAGCTTTATTGATCTTAAACCGATAGCCCCACTTTTTTTCATGACTAATTAGCTTGTCAATTAAAATGTTAATTCCTATATCAAATACAATTGGTGACAAGCAACACCCTTGGAACAAACCTACATTCTATTGCAATGTGTTAGTGTGCCCCTTTTTTGATGATATAACAAATTTTAACTGGGAGTAATATGATGCGATGATGTCGCTGACCACAAGTGGAAAGTTATACCATTTTTATTACCTTATTTTTGTAGCTCCTACGTTATTTAAACAAATATTGCAATAATTGTATTATATTGTATATAACATTGTAATAAGACGTTTAAAAGAATGGCCCCGAGTTTCTTGCCCGTTCTTCTCGCAGTGGCTCTATATATATTTTTTTGCTGAACGTGGCAGTACAATGTAGAATATTTCAATATTAAAATTTGTAATTGAGCTTCATAAGAGCGCCGTAGACGCCTAAATTGAATAAATGATTTTGATTTTGAATTTCAATTTGTTTCTAACTTTACCATCGATGTGCTTGTTATCACCGAAGCTAATGTATCAGATAATTTACGACATTCATACAACACAAGAGGCTATACAATATACACAGAACTGCGAAAGCATCAGAAAGGAGGTGGTATAATAGTTTACGTTAAAAATGGATATAAATTCACCCAACATAAAGTCACTTCACTTCACTTTTCTTTTTTTTATTATTTGGTCCACAAAACTGGTTACACTCTTTATGCTTAATTCGAGAAACAAAAACATGTGTAGGGCGAGTGTCACCTTCTCGAAGTAGACACAGCCTGCAAAATTTTTAAGTACTTTAGTGAGAAACCTGAATAAAATCACACTTAATAAATGTATAAATCAGGAAGACTTGGTATATCAGCCTCTCGGGCCCCATCACCAAAAATTCACCAATTCTTGAAGTTTCTGTTTGAAACTAGGTACCGAGAGGTCAAATATGTCCAAGTCCTGACATGGTATTGTATATAATTACAAATGCGATACAGTGATGAATGCTGACCATAGTTTGTGCGAGTTCTAGGTAGGCTGAACGTTTTTTTATTTTGGAGACGGCTACAAGAACGTGGAATAGGTAATTTTATATGTTCCAGCAGCAGAGAACTATCGATAAATCCGTTAACTAGTTTGTGTAGAAACATTATTCTCAATATCTCTTCGCTGTTGAAGTGGAGCCATATTGAAGTGTCCCAATCTTGATTCATAACTATCAAGTATGCGACAGAGATGGTTTGAGTATGAAAGATGGTACAAAAATCTAGATTGAAGTTTTTCCAACCTCTCTATATGTCCTTTGTAGGAAGGGTTCCAAACCGGGCTACAGTATTCCAATTGACTGTTCACATTTCACACTCACAGTTGAAAAGCAATTTTGATATGTCTGGATCCTTGAGGAATTTAGTATGCCTAAATACAAAACCTGACAGACGAGAAGCTATTTTGAAAAAACTATCAATATGTTCTCTAAAATCTAATTTGGTGTCGACAATAACTCCATGCGCATGGAATTGACCTCCTCAAGTGGAATATCATTTATATAATAGATTGCTTTCGTTGGATTTCTTGTTTAGGATAAATTTCGATAAAAACACTTTGGAGGAGTTCAACACCATGTTATTGCAAGAGCACCAGTCATTAATCGTATTCAAGTCACGCTGTAATATCATATTATAAAAACTTACGCTCATATTTATATCTAATATAAGAAAAACACGGGTGTTTGAGCGTGAACTTACTATGAGTCGATATCGCTGGTGACAGATGGTGGACACAGTTAGTTTTGCTTGTCGGACTGCGATGGTGTCATCTGAAGAAAGCAGTAGCGATGAAGATGTTGCATCGCATCCTTTACCGAAAACGCAGCGTTCGCCACAACACTCCCCTGCACGACCTCCGCCGCCCGCCGCCAGCGCGGGCACAGCGAGCTGCCGCCCGCAGTGTGAAGCGTGACGCGACACCGGCCCAAGTACCACACTCAAAATCCTGAGGAAGGCTTCCGGTAGAAGCCGAAACATTGTCGATAGCGCTATCGACTCATAGTAAGTTCACGCTCAAACACCCGTGTTTTTCATATATTACACGCTGTAATATTTCAAGGTCTAGGGGAGTCTGGATTTCCCGATATATCTTTAAGTCGTTGGCAAACATTTGAAACTTGGAGTTTAAATTGCAGGACGTCATTTACAAAGATCAGGAAAAATAAATGACCCAAATGGGAACCCTGCAGCACGCCTCATGGTACCGTTGTCGGTACAGGTGGTTCGCGGCTAAAAATCTTCTCTTAAATTCAAAAATGACCAAATGTTTAAAGTTTTCTTTACCAAATGTTACTTATGTGGAACCAAACATTAAGCTTGGCCTAGAAAAACTCTCTTTTGACAATGCGACAGTCTTCCTGGGAATCAAAATGAATTCAACTTTACAATGGAATCCACATATACAATATCTATCTGGAAGACTTAGTTCTGCTGCATATGCAGTTCGTAAGATAAGACAGCTAACAGACGTAGCTACTGCTAGGCTCGTTTATTTCGCGTACTTCCACAGTATTATGTCTTATGGTATATTGCTGTGGGGAGCTGCTGCTGAGATAGAGACAATCTTTATCTTACAAAAGCGTGCAATTCGAGCCATATATGAAATGGATCCTAGGGAATCCCTGAGAGATCTTTTTAAAGAAATTGATATTTTAACTTTACCAAGTCTGTATATATTTGAAAATATTATATATGTTCGTAAAAATTTGAGCAAATTTAAATCAAACAGTGACAATCACGATTATAACACTAGGAATAAAGATAAAATAGCGGTGCCAGGTTTTAGATTAGCAAAGACAAATAAAAGGTCCTTCTTAGGCAATTGTGTGCGGTTTTATAATAAATTGCCCAAACATATTACAACGCTCACAGAAAGAAAATTCAAGTTGCATGTGAAGAATATTTTGATAAAGAAATCTTACTACACAGTTTGTGATTACTTAAACGACAAAAATGCTTGGACTGGTTCGCCTCTGCCAAGCTAGCGCCTGTCACCTACGTAATGTAAATTAAGTATTGTAATAATTTTACTATATAGTATGTACTTGACACATTGTTAAAAAACGTTTAAAAGAATGGCGCCGAGTTTCTTGCCCGTACTTCTCGCAGTGGCTCTATAATCTTTGTTTGCTGAACGTGGCAGTACAATGTGGCAGTATATTTCAATATTAAAATTTGTAATTGACCTTCATAAGAGCGTCGTAGACGCCTAAACTGAATATATGATTTTGACTTTGACTTTGACAAATTTAAAACCGCGAACTTTCACAATTTGTGAGCGATTCTTAAGATTAGACTCGCACCACCACAGTAGCGAGCCGCAAATTCCTGTGTGACTCAGCTTTTGGATCAGTAACTGGTGGTCAACAACATCGAAGACTTTTGAAATCTGTATAAACTGCATGTACCTCGTGACCACTTGTGAAAGCCTGTGTAATATCAGTGGCGAAATCAACGAGATTCGATGTGGTTGACCTGCCAGTTAAGAATCCGTGCTGCTGTGGAATAAACAGTGGTTTAACGTGAAAATAAATTATCTTCTGGACCATGGATTCGAAGAGTTTGCCTACTGCTGAGAGGATTGAGATCGGTCGGAAGTTAGAGATGTCATAGTCACCTTTTTGTGAATCGGGGTTATATGCGCGACTTTCCATTTGGAAGGGAAAGTTCCACACATTAGAGACTTATTAAAAATCAACTATAAGGGTTTTGCCAAATTAGACGAATAAGACTTTAGAAATGCCGGAGGTATTTCATCAGGACTTTGTTGTGTTCGAGCGATTGAAGTGATGCTACTACTTGAGATTCTGTAAAGAAACAAGAATTTAGGGATGGGTGATTATTTTGATGTTCACTGTCATTTCTGGGTTGGCTTGAACTAGTTTTGGTGGAAAGGTGGAGTAAAAATATACAGAAAACAGATCTGCAATATGCTGGCCACCCTGAACATGATTATCACAAAGAAACATCTCATCCGGTATGTCGCTACTATTTGTTCGAAGTGATTTAACAAAAGACCAGAAATATTTTGGATCTTTTTTGCTTTAGATTATTGATACTAATATATCATCACATCGCTCGCGGAGTAACCAATATGTAAGCTGATCAAGAGGATTGCCATACAACCGAGACTTGCGGTGATATTTTGCCTTCTCCTTCAAGTTAAGGAATGTTTTTTGTTATTATGGGTAAAAAAACATCATAGAAGGCATCAACAGTCTCATCTATTGTCTGGTTAGGGCTGAAGACATATTCCCAGTCTATCTCATCCAATTCATTTCGAATGCTTTGGTAGTCGGCTTTTGAGTAATTTAACGTAGGCGCTCTATTGACTTTATGAGATCTTATTGCATTGACTTTGATTTTAACAGAAATACTGAGAACTGGGTGGTGTGTCTCTAGCTCTACAAGCGGCACGGTGCCTTGAGATACAGTAACGAGTTCAGGTGAATTTGTAATGACTAAATCGATAATTCGTCCGTTTGAGTTTGGTATCAAGCACATTTTATTTTATTTTATTCGGAAAACTAACAGCTAGTTAACAAAATATAATACTTAGCTAAAATACTTATGGCTAATTAAAAGTTTTCACATATATGTAACTAAATGTTTTATCAAGTTGTACATAGATAACAGACTCGTACAGAACTGAGGTTACTATCTGACAATTAAAGAAATAAGTAGGTAAAATATTTTAAAAAAGGATATAGGTACTTATTGAAGTTGTGTTAACTTTAGCTCTAGCTTATCCACTAGATATATTACTATATTATTACTATATTCAAATTTAGGAATAAAAAAAAGCGATTATTTAAAAGTCGCTTCAGCTTGAACGCCGATGTGTTAAAGAGATCTATATCCATCTCACTAGCCATTGTATTGTAACATCTGCATGCTCTAATCAAATAGCTGTTCTGCCTGTAATTACATTTAACTACGGGAATGTGAATGAGGTTAGGTTTTCTAAGTGTAACCGCGGGGGTGTATAGTCCTATTTCTCCAAGCAGTTCGGGGCAGTCGACCTTACCATTCGCTATATCGACTAGAAAAGCTAGGTCAGCCACACGTCGTCTCTCTTGTAAAGGTAGTAGGTGAAATTTTCTGCAACGGGAGTTATAATCGTTGAGGTATATTTTTGAACGGAATTGTAGATACCTAAGAAAACGTTTTTGAATACCTTCAATGCGGTTAATATAGATGTCATAACAGGGGTTCCAAACTTGAGATGCATACTCAAGATGGCTTCGTACGTACGCGCAATACAATATTTTAAAAGTTTTTATAGACTGGAACTCGAAGGACATTCGTAAGACAAAACCTAACGCTTTAGAAGCTTTTTTAATAATATTATTGATATGGTTATCAAATAGGAGTTTTGAGTCAAATATGACTCCTAAATCAGTAACACTAGGGACAGATTTTAACAATGAGTTTTTAATTTTATATTGACTAACAATAGGTGTCGGCTTACGTGTAAACGAGCAGACGTAACATTTGGATACATTTAAATCTAATTTATTAATGTTGCAATAGTTTTCAAACCTGTTTAAATCGTCTTGAAGACGTAATGAGTCTTCAATGGTTTGTATGGGGCTAAGAATTTTCATATCATCTGCGTACAGGAGTATTTTTGAAAACTGAAAGCAGCTCGATATGTCTTGAATAAATAAAATAAAAATGAGTGGGCCGAGCAATGATCCTTGGGGTATGCCTGAAGGGATGCTCATTGGAGCAGAAGTGAAACCATTGAGCACCACCGTTTGACATCTGTTTTGCACGTACGACGAAAACCACCTGAAAAGATTACCCCTTATGCCAACCCCTTGGAGTTTTTGTAATAAAATAACATGGTCTATCCTGTCGAAACATTTGCTATAATCAGTATAAGTTATATCCACCTGCGAGGGTTCGGACATGTGTTTTGTAAGAAATTCACTACATAAGATAAGATTTGAAGTAGTTGACCTGCCTTTAAGAAACCCGTGCTGTTCTACGCTAAATGTATGCTTAAGTGCGTGATAGAGTTGTCGATATACGATCTTTTCTAATATTTTGGCAAAAACACACAATTTGGAGATAGGTCTATAACTTTGAATATCGTCCTTAGGTCCTTTTTTATGTATTGGAGATATATATACTGACTTCCATATTGAGGGGACTATTCCTTCATTTAAAGAACGATTATACACCATTGTGAGTGGGACAGCCAGGCTTTCCGCACAATTATAAATTAAAATGGGGGGTATGTCATCAGGACCAGCTGATTTGTTCAGATCAAGTGATTTGAAAAGTTTTACAACTTCATTGCTCGATACTTCGATAGTCCCAATGTCAGCGCTAGTATTAGGTAATTCAAAGTTTCTTGACGAACACACCCTATTTGAGGAAGAAGACTGTTGGAAAGTGGAATGAAAAAACTGGCTAAACATGGTACAAATCTCTTCCCCCTTATCTGAACATTTTTGTCCAATTTTCATCGCTGAAGCTGACATTCGATGAGGATCACTAAATACAAGTGAGTCACATAGCAAACTGTTTTGGCCAAGGTGGGTGGTTGGTGATGATGATCACCAACGAGTGATGGCCAAGTATTTATATGTAGTTGTAAGTAGGTGATGTACTTAGCTGGTAATGGTATGCGGGATGATAGGCGAAAGAAATCCAAGCATATAGTCCAGATATGCACTTATAATATCACAGTCACAATTACACACACATAAACAGTTATTATAGAAGGAGTACGAGCACAGCAGATAGGTAGAAACAGTAAACACAAGAAAGACAGAAAGATTATAGAACAGTAAACAAAGTAAATGTAGCGAGAAGCGCATACGTAAATAAAAATAGTGAATGGCGACTTGACGTGCGTCCAACGTCGGATGAGATTGCGGACTGGCGAGTGAAGCTCGCGGCGGCGTTGCGGTGCCCGTGCGGTGGCTGGTACCGTTATCTCGGCTCGCGGCCGGTCGCTCGTGTGACGTCAGCGCAGAACAATAGAACGCATTTGTGGAGCGTGTGTCCACTGATACGGTGCGGCCAGCTAATATTTATGTGTACATATTTGTTGTGGATATTATATAAGTAAATATTAATAAATAGTTATAATGTGCATGTGTTATAAATATAATGTTTGTAGGCTATGAATGTTGAAGTGTATGTGTGACTGTGTGAATAAATTAAATAATTTAGAATAAACATTAATGTGATATATAGTGTAGGTATATATATATAGGTATAGATAATGTGGGAGTAGGCCACATCACTCCCCCCCAGAGACCTGGTTAGGGTCGATAAAAATCGGGGAACCTGACTCGCCGACCAGAACGTGTGGTTATGGGAGCAGGTGACGTAACGGGAGGTGTGTTGCTGGGTCTAGGGGCAGGGGAAGGTGCACTGTTCCTAGCAGGTATGACAGATGGAGAGCTGTCACGTGGCAAGTCCTGTTCATCAGCCATTATAAAGGCAGGCTTAAGGCGGTCTACAGAGACGGTCATAGGCTTTCCTTTGACCAGGAGTTTAAAAACTTTCTCTTGTCTCTGTAGCACTTTGTGAGGGCCTGTGTATGCTGGTTGGAGAGGGGCACGTGAAGCGTCTTCACGCAGGAAGACGTGTTCAGCAGTGGCCAGTTCTTTAAACACGAACACGTTGTGTTTGCCGTGGCGAGAAGTTGGGACCGGTTTCAGCTTCTCGGCGAAGGACCGTAAGCGCGCCGTAAAATCGGTCATGTCAGACGTAGTGGGCGTGCTTGGGTCAAAAAATTCACCGGGAAGTCGTAATGGTTCGCCATACAGCAATTCAGCTGAGGAACTTTGCAAGTCCTCCTTGAAAGCACTGCGGATGCCAAGGAGCACTAGAGGTAGGACTTCTACCCAGTTGCTATCTGCGTGGCATGTGATAGCGGCCTTCAGCTGCCTGTGAAAGCGCTCGACAAGGCCATTACAAGCAGGGTGGTAGGCTGTAGTGCGCTTGTGCTGGAATCCAGATGATTTTGCCAGATATTGAAACAGTGCGGACTCAAATTGTCGGCCGCGATCTGTGACAATATCTGTTGGACACCCAAATCTGGATATCCAGCCAGTGATGAGCGCCTTAGCCACGGTTTCTGCCGTAATGTCAGGTATTGGCATGACCTCCGGCCACCGTGTGAACCGGTCTATGGCCGTGAGACAATACCTGAAACCTTGCGAAACAGGCAGGGGCCCTATGAGGTCTATATGGACCTTCATGAATCTCGCGCGTGGCAAGTGAAAGGTGCCTAGCGGTGCAGACACATGCCGACTCACCTTAGCGCGTTGACACGCTAAACAAGTTCGAACCCAGTCTCGACAATCCTTTCTTACGCCGGGCCACACAAACCTTTCAGCTACCAGTTTGGCAGTTGCTGCGGCGCCGGGGTGACTTAGGGAATGGAGACTTTCAAACACTTGTTTGCGAAAGTGTTTTGTGACGAACGGCCTGGGAGTCGGTGTGCTGACATCGCAGTACAATGGTACTCGACAGCCAGGAAAGTTCATCCTTTGCAGACGGAGTGATGACCCGTCTGTTAAATATTGTGCCAGTTCGAGATTGGCGTCTTGGTCTTTGGCAAGGTCCGCAAGACACACTGGAGCGTCCAGTTCTTCGACGCGACTTAAAGTGTCGGCAACAACATTGTCTTTGCCGGAAATATGCTTTAAGTCGGTCGTGAACTGGGAAATGTAGTCCAGGTGTCTGAATTGCCTAGGCGAACAGTCACGCTTCCGTTCATGAAATGCAAAGCAAATGGGCTTATGGTCTGTGTAAACCGTAAAATGCCTTGCCTCGACCATGTGACGAAAGTACTTAATGGACTCGTAGATCGCCAGGAGCTCGCGATCATACGGAGAGTACTTTTGCTGGGATGGGCTCAGTTTTCGTGAGAAAAACGCCAGTGGCTGCCACACACTATCTTGGAACTGCTGTAAAACAGCTCCAATGGCCACGTCGGATGCGTCTGTTACCAATGCCAGCTTGTTATGACAATCTGGATGTGCCAGAAGGGCGGCATTGGTAAGGCTTTCCTTGGTGTCTGAGAAAGCCTTCAGAGCATCGTCAGTCAGGTGGATGGGTGTGGAGCCCTTGACTGCCCCGGTGAGAAGAGCGTTGAGAGGCGCTTGAATTTGGGCGGCATTTGGCAAAAATCTCCTATAAAAGTTGGCCATGCCCAAGAAGCGTCTCAACGTTCTCACGTCTTTTGGAGGGGGGAAGTCATTTATGGCCTGGACTTTGTCTCTCAGTGGTTTTGTGCCACTCTCCGAAATCGTGTAACCTAAGAAAGTTACCTCGGGAGCACCGAAAACACACTTTGAGACGTTTATGACCATCCCATAGTCCCGCAATCTGGTGAACACTTGGCGGAGGTGTTCCTCGTGCTGGACTTCATCTCTGCTGAACACCAGGAAGTCATCTAAATAACAGTATATGAAGTCCAGCCCGCGCATCATCTCGTCAACGAACCTCTGGAACGTCTGTCCGGCATTTCGGAGACCAAACCCCATAAAGGGGAATTCGAACATTCCGAAAGGTGTGGAGATCGCCGTTTTAGGAATATCTTCTGCGCAGACTGGGACCTGATTGTAGGCCTTCACCAGGTCGATGGTAGTGAAGATCCGACACCCAGAAATGCTGTGAGAGAAGTCGTGGATGTGCCGGATCGGGTACCTGTCTGGTATCGTTCGGGCGTTGAGCTGTCGGTAATCCCCACAAGGACGCCAGCCGTTGTTCTTTTTCGGCGCCAGGTGTAATGGGGAAGACCAGGGGCTATCAGAAGGACGAGCTGTGCCATTAGCAAGCATAGCCTCGAACTCCTTTTTAGCCACCAGCAATTTTTCCGGAGCTAACCGCCTAGGTGTGCACGATACCGGAGGACCAGGAGTAGTGCGGATGTGGTGCTGAGTATTGTGTGGTATAACACGTTGAGTACCAGCTGGTCGCGTAATCTCGGGGAATTCACGCGATAGTAAAAGATGGTAACGCGAATCGCCAGTCAGCACCTTCACAGATTGTATGTCCCTAGCACTACAAGCCAGTGAAGCTGGAGTAGACAAAGATGTCGTGTTATCGATTAAGTTCTTATTTTTACAGTCTACTATTAAATCGTAATGACACAGAAAGTCTACACCTATGATAGGCTTAGTAACGTCAGCAACTACAAACTTCCACGGGTATGTCCGACGAAGTCCAAGGTCCAGGTTAAGGTGCGCATAGCCGTAGGTATTGATGGTCGTCCCGTTGGCTGCGGTGAGCTTATAATCCGTAGACGCACGACGCTCTCGAAGTTTAGACCGGGGGAAAACGCAGAGGTCGCTACCAGTATCGACTAAAAACTGAGTTTTCGAAGCACGGTCTGTCACAAAGAGGCGACCTGGAGAGACGGGACAATCTTCTGTCGCCATTAATGATTGCCCGCACCGTTTCCCGACTTATTGAAGTCACATGGCTTCTGACACTTGTAAGCCTTTGATCCGAACTTCGAGTGGTACCAACAGAGGGGGTACCTTCTGTAATTTGAAGCCGATCTGGTCCTGCTGCGTGATGGCGCACGGCGCTGCTGCTGTCTGGAACGGTCTTGGGTGCGTGAAGAACGTGTATGCTCGTCCAGCTTTACCGCGAGATGTTCAACCATTCTCTTAAGCTCGGCAATCTCGCTAGAGGAGCTGCTGTCACCTGTGGTTCTCATGTTAGCCGAGGAAGTTGACGCCACGTTATTACTACCAGGTGCAGATATTTCCTGGATGCGATCAGCCAATTCAGCCAGCTGTTCCAGGTTGTGAGTGGTCTGCGAAGCCAGCACTGTCTGGATACTACGTGGTAGCCGATTGCTCCATATTGACTGCAGGAACTCTTCCGGTACGTTCGGGCCTGCTAGGTCTTGAAGGTGTCGGAGAAACTGAGATGGTTTTCGATCTCCAAGTTCCTCATGAGTGAGGAGTTGTCTCACCTTCTTCTCATGCGATGCAGTAAGGCGTCTGATTAGCTCGCTTTTAACTTTGTCGTATCTGTTATGGGACGGCGGATTAACAATAATGTCCTTTACAGTCTTCGCGTGACTTATTTCTAAGTTGGTTATCACGTTATTAAATTTGACAGCATCTTCGGTTATTCCAAAATTGTCAAATTGGCCTTCCAACAATGCAAACCACAATTCGGGATCATCCGGTGAAAAAGGTGGAACTTTTATATTAAATTTCCGGACGTCAACTTTGACGCGCTCTGTGTCAGTGGAAACGCGCATTGGCTTAGGTCGTCGTGTTGTCACGCCTGCTTCCTGTGTTACTGCGGTTTTTTCGGAGTCGCTACTGTCACTCATAGTGTCTTGAGAGGGGTCACCAATTTGGCCAAGGTGGGTGGTTGGTGATGATGATCACCAACGAGTGATGGCCAAGTATTTATATGTAGTTGTAAGTAGGTGATGTACTTAGCTGGTAATGGTATGCGGGATGATAGGCGAAAGAAATCCAAGCATATAGTCCAGATATGCACTTATAATATCACAGTCACAATTACACACACATAAACAGTTATTATAGAAGGAGTACGAGCACAGCAGATAGGTAGAAACAGTAAACACAAGAAAGACAGAAAGATTATAGAACAGTAAACAAAGTAAATGTAGCGAGAAGCGCATACGTAAATAAAAATAGTGAATGGCGACTTGACGTGCGTCCAACGTCGGATGAGATTGCGGACTGGCGAGTGAAGCTCGCGGCGGCGTTGCGGTGCCCGTGCGGTGGCTGGTACCGTTATCTCGGCTCGCGGCCGGTCGCTCGTGTGACGTCAGCGCAGAACAATAGAACGCATTTGTGGAGCGTGTGTCCACTGATACGGTGCGGCCAGCTAATATTTATGTGTACATATTTGTTGTGGATATTATATAAGTAAATATTAATAAATAGTTATAATGTGCATGTGTTATAAATATAATGTTTGTAGGCTATGAATGTTGAAGTGTATGTGTGACTGTGTGAATAAATTAAATAATTTAGAATAAACATGAATGTGATATATAGTGTAGGTATATATATATAGGTATAGATAATGTGGGAGTAGGCCACACTGTCAATGTTATCCGTGGGGGCACTGGGTACCAAGGAACTTCAATTAATATCCACATCTAGTTTTAATACATTTGCCTGAATTTCATGGGTTTTGGTATGAAGACCATTGACATTTTGATATACAACTTTAGGATTACAAAAAGCGTTTTTTCTTTGCACAGAAAACATACAATTTAAGTTAATTTTATATAGATTACTAGCTTTCCGGGCGCGGCTCCGCCCGCGCGTATGTCGGTTATCGCGCGAAAACATTAACCTCTTTTTGCGCAGTCGGATAAAAACTATCCTATGTTTTTTCCCGGGTCTCAAACTATCTGCATACCAAATTTCATTCAAATCGGTCCAGTAGTTTTGGCGTGAAAGCGTAACAGACAGACAGACAGACAGACAGACAGAGTTACTTTCGCATTTATAATATTAGTACTGAATAGTACTGATTAGGAGTTTAAATGATTTTTATGTTTATATGGAATTAAGAAATTCTACTTTTTAACGATTAGGTTTTTGGAGTTGATGTCTTTTCTAATAAATATTTTGCCACCCCGCACCCAGACGAACTCAAATTTTCTTTCTTTTGCGACTCTACGGGCAACCGCGTGCAGGACTTTGTTTTCAGGAGACAGATGCTCGCAGACGTAGACAGGCTTTTTATCCCCGGGAAGGACCAGATGAGATGTGTTGAGCTTTCTTTGCTGATGATTATGGTTGTAAGTCTTTACTGCCGCTAGAACTGAGTCGTGCGCAAGAGGACTCGCAAGCTTAACGACAGTCGAGCGAGGCCTGTCGCTTTCCTGGTTCTTCTTCGCCAGCTCGTGGGGTGGCAGATCGCAGCCGACCATGGTCAACAGTTGCTTCACAACCGTTTTCAGATTTTCAGTTTTGCGCTCAGGCACGCACTGCACCTCCAAATTACAGTTGCTGGTCGACTTGGCTTAGACGGGTCGTCAGTTCAGAAACAGCGAAGTGAGTCAATCTCCGTGTCCTGTTTTTTGATCTTCTCGACGGAAGATGCCAGCTCTTCTTGAACCTTGTCAAACTTTGATGATATGAAGTTGACACTCTCAGTAAAATCTTGAATCGTGCTCTGGGTGCTCGCGTTTTGGGTCTTGATGTCGCACCTTATATCTTTTCGATACAACTTTATTTCATCCAAATTATTTGAATTTGGGGATTCAACGCTGGGACTGCCGGCCTCTTGAAGCGGCGTACTGGAGGGGCCAGCCTGCGATGGAGTACCCGAGGGGCCAGACTGTGAGGGAGTATCCGAGGGGCGCGCTTGCGAGGGATTGCCTCGGGATTGCAATCGGGGCACTTCCAAGATGCCTTGTAGGTCTTAGACTCTTCACCGTAGGTCTCTTAACTCCCAGGCAAAGGTAAAAAATAAGTAAAGAAAAAATTATAAGTAAGAAATAATTAATAAGTAAACCTATGTTTTTTAAGATCTGTGGATTTTGTAATAAAGGAAAATAAAAAAACAAAATAAAAAATAAGCGTTTGTGCACTTGGAGCACTGTTTAAGTTCAGTGGGCTTTAAAAACTAATCACACTTAACACAGATAGCCCTTTTTATTTTTCCCTATTTTGAGGGAAAAATTCTACGCTGGTAATATTATTTATCTGTCAGTATCAAATTTTCAACTTCAACTTCAACTCTTGTTTTGTGGCTTCTGTGGATACCACCACAATTTCGCCAATGTCGCGTAGTTAGATGGACCATAAAACGAAGGAGGTTGTTTAGTTTTAACGAGTTATGTCCAGTGAGTCCAAGCCGAAATTGGTGCTGAAACATATTAGTTGATCTAACTACTGGACGAACACAGTCACAAATACACACACACGCACACACACACACACACACACACACACACACACACACACACACACACACACACACACCGACACACACCGACACACACACACACACAAATACGTTATATATAGGGGAAATATAGAACACCTGGGAACAACTATTGGTTAAGGTATATAATATAAGTACAGTTAAATTATAGTTTTATTTTATTTTTCTTTATAAATTTATATAAGATATATATATAGGGAGAAAATACTAAGGAGAGGATACATTTGAGGGAGAAAGGCGAAGGGATATCTGAAGGGATAATATAGTATATCGCGCCACCTACTCACCGACTGACTCGCAGATTCACTGGAGCCAGTCAAACCAATTTAGTTAATGCACTAGAGTCTGTCGACTGGGATCATATTATTAAAAAATCGAATGAAAGCTGTGAGTCCCTAGCTAGTAGTCTTTTAATAATTTTGACTGACAAATATAATATGTGTTTCCCATTAAAAAATATCCAGTTCTAAAGTCTAAACACTGGGTAGATGAAGACGTATACAACTTTAAACATTTACTACATGATGTCACATATTTAAGAAACAGATTCCCTATTGACGATTCGCTGCGTAGTAAATACGAAGAACTATCAGTTAAATACCATTCCTTATCAAAAGAAAAACGAGTTAACTACTTTTCTGACGTGATCCGAGCGAACCCCCGGTGCATGTGGCGTGTAGTTAACTCTGAGTTGGGTCGCGACAGTCTCCAAAGGGTTGACTTTACAGACCTAGTCCGGAATTCAAATGGTCAACCCTTTACCACAAAAAAGGACCTTGTCGATGCTCTTAACTAGTGACGGCGGCGAGCAGATGCAACGCTCCCGTGGCAGACAGCGCTCGGCGGTGAGTCACGCGCTAGCGACGTGTCGATTAGACTAATACCGTTTACCCCGTTCGAGGTATTGACAATAGCTACCAAAAGAATAGCCTCCAAAAAGAGTACAGACATTTACGGCTTGTCCGCCAACCAAATAAAAGTTGCTGTTAGACCTCTTGCATGCATCATGTGTCACCTCTATAATATATGCACACGTAAGGGCACATACCCTGCAGCACTTAAGAGATTAAAAATAAGTCCCCTGTACAAAGGCAAAGGAAAAAAGATCGACCCTAAGTCCTACCGTCCCATTACGCTCGTCCCAGCTGTCAGCAAAGTATTTGAGGTTGGTCTAAATAGACGTTCTATCGGACAGACAGTGCGCGTACAGAGCCGGGCGCGCGACTACCGACCTCGTCCGCGAACTGATACGGCACGTGCTGCGTGCGCGCGAGGGGGGGGGACCATATGTTGTGACCTCTCGCGCGCATTCGAAACTGCCGATCACGCGCTAATAGCTAACAAATTGCAGTTTTATGGAATTCGCGGCCCGGCACTGTCCTTGCTAATATCATTTATGCCTAAGAGGACGCAAGTTGTGGTGGGGGATAGCGGCCGTGTTGTCTTATCGGAGTTGACGAACGTAATGGGCGTTCCGCAAGGTTCATGCCTATCGAATACACTTTTTAGCCTTCTCCTCAACGACCTTCATGGTACCGTTGAAAATGCAGAAATTTATATGTATGCTGACGACGTCGCCGCAATAATTACCGCACCGACTAGTCGCGAGCTAGAAGTTGAGCTATATTCGGTGGTCCAGAAACTGGGTGGGTGGTTCAGATCGAATGGATTAGCGCTAAACAGTGAAAAAACCTGCTATATGACCTTTAACCTTAATGGTAGACCAGCAAAGCAGTATTCGGTGGACGTCGGCAACACTGCGCTCCAGCAAGTCCATAGTATTAAATTACTAGGATTTCACATTGACGGCGCGCTGACGTGGGAGACGCACGCAGCTGAGCCGCTCATGCTTCGCGCTGCGGCTGCGCTCGCCAGCACCGCCACTCGGGAGTCGTGCGCTCCTGCTACTTCGCGACCGTCCACACCAATATTACATATGGCTTGGAGCTGTGGGGCCGTGCTGCCGATATAAATAGGGTTTTTGTTCAGCAAAAACGAGCCGTGTGAGCTATGTTTGGAGTCCAAGACGACACCTCGTGTGTTGAGTTGTTCAAGGAACTGCAAATATTGCCTTTGCCGTGCGAGCTAATCTATCAGGTAGCCATGTTTACGCACACCCACATACATATGTTCCAACAGCGGGGCGACGTCAAACCATAAATTTGCGAAGCAACAAAAAGAAAGAGCAGTTAGTTACTCCAGCCCACAGGCTCGCCAAGTCAAAGAGGTCGGTATACATCCTAGGACCAAATGTATACAATAGAATACCATCCTACTAATATTATAAATGCGAAAGTTTGTGAGTGTGTATGGATGTATGGATGTTTGTTACTCTTTCACGCAAAAACTACTGAACGGATTTGAATGAAACTTTACAATAATATAGCTTATACATCAGAATAACACATAGGCTATAATTTATAAAGATATACTGTGTAAATTGACGAAAATATCAAAAAAGATGTTAATAAGCCACACTAGAAATTTTTGCGACGTCTCAACCCGGATAAAGGCTCGCGTCAACAATGTCGTACGAAGTGCG
The DNA here is from genome assembly GCA_963854805.1 of Plagodis dolabraria. NCBI lineage: Eukaryota > Metazoa > Arthropoda > Insecta > Lepidoptera > Geometridae > Plagodis > Plagodis dolabraria. The sequence goes on along the minus strand of OY978453.1, from coordinate 597,842 downwards.
CGCGCCGGTGTTGCAGGCAGCGTTGCCATGGAAACAAAAAACAACTGATGAAATTAGCTCGACAAGAAATGTCAAAAAGCAATTGTATAAATAAGCTAGATGTCGAATTTCCCGCCACGCCAGCCTTAACGATATCATTCGCCGGGCTTTTGCCAGCGCCAATGTTCCAGCTATTCTGGAACCGAATGGTCTGATGCGTGACGATGGTAAAAGACCTGACGGCATGACTCTGGTTCCGTGGAAGTTAGGACGGCCCGTAGTGTGGGGCACTACTTGCGTAGACACTTTAGTGCCGTCACATCTTTCTGAAACCAACGTGAGGGCTGGCGCTGCGGCTACTTCGGCGGAGCAACTCAAGCGGCGCAAATATGCTAACCTCGGTATGGGTTACATATTTGAGCCGTTTTGTAGAGATGTTGGGTCCGTGGGGACCGGGAGCTCATCGTATTTTCCAAAACTTATCTGAGCGCTTGGTCGATGCGACGCGTGATCAAAATGCTGGCACATATTTGGCTCAACGAATAAGCATTGCAATTCAACGGGGCAATGCTGCCAGCATGCTGGGCACGCTGCCAACTGGGAGTGGGCTGGAGCATTTGGACTGCCTATGAGTCTGCTATGACTTATAGGTTGTCTAAATGCTTTTATTGTAGTAGCTGTAGTGTTGTATATAGTTCATAGTACTTTGTTTAATAAAGGCATACCGCCGATAAAAAAAAAAGCTAGTTTAACACATTTTATCATCATCCATCAACCCGCGGGTGAAACCGCGGGGCGCAGCTAGTTCCCCATACGTAACACAGCTTCCGCCACCTCGTTTAAAATCAAAATTAAGACGTGGCTGCACGAGAAACAATTTTCTGAGGTCGATGAATTTTTAAAATCACCGGTAATTATTAATGAAGCGCTGTGACCTAAACTATAATGATAATGCTACAAGAATTGTAATTTTGTAATCATAATTGTGATTTATGTACATTAATTTGACATCTAATGATATTAAGAATTAAGCCGTAATTAATATTTGTTGATGTATGATATAATAATGACTGATGAATATTGATGAATACATACTAATTGTAATGGATAAATTTAGGCGTTACTTTTCGGAAATCCATATTTAATAATAACCAATACTTTTAAAAGTACATATCCTAAAAAATATTAAATAATATTTAAATAAAACACTTAAAAAAGCATAAAATGATATATCTAGTGACAATTCCGCCTAATGTTCCTATTATCTACGTGACGCAACGAGATTTAAACCCCCGAGAGGGGAATTGATGGTTCGCCCGATCATGCAACTGGTGTGTGATTTCTAACACATAAAAGTCATAGCATGAGCGCACATAAACAGTACGCGACCAGAAGCTTGATCCGTACGTACGTGTTTGAAAATATTTATATTTTTGACGATTGTAGGCATTCAGTGCAATAAAAATGACTACCTGCTCCATTAAATGGTGCGGGAAAAGTAGCAAAATATCCAATAATAAAACAGATGGAATTACCTTCCACAAGTAAGTAAAATTATTCAATTTACGTAATTTATCTACTTCATGTTAATAGGTCAAGTTGAACTGGACAATCCAATAGACCCGTATGAATGCATTTTACTCCCACTTACTACATTCATCTATTGTCATCCTTGTCTTTCTGTAAACCGCGCCCTCTCCTAGTGTTGTGCTTATACAGTACGGTAATTTATCGTTATAGTGGAACTAAAATCGATATCGTAATACTCTGGCCCATAAATATATTTAGCCTTGGATGTAAAGAGGGTTTTATATGTTTGATATGAGTTTATAATACTAATAATTTATTTCACAATATACAGTTACATGTTGTTATTCTTAACTTTATTACAGTCGGTACACTAAATTGTATTGATTTTTTGACAGTAAAATGACATGCAGATCCCACACTAAGATAAAAATCTTGTGTCATGGGAGTCTGCTTCCTTCAATAATACATTAAGATTGAGGTTTGCTTATTAAATGATATGGCTGTATAAAATTTCATATATGTTTGAGTAAATATAATATTATTGTGTATGTGGGTGTGTGACAGAATGTGTGTGTGTTTGTGTGTATGCATGAAGTGCGATGAATATAAAGCTTTGTGTGAATATATAGTGTAAAACTTGAATTTTTATTAATCATACGATAACTTTAAGAAAATCTTCGGTTTCATCGTGGTTGAGAGAGTAGTAGTTGACTACTTGTTTATTTCGATTTTAGCTTGCCTAGTCGTGTGTATTCTCAGATTAGTGATGACTTTACTAGTTTTGTTATATACATTGAGCCAAGAAAACTCTGATGACAGTGTGCCATTTTTGTGTTGAATTTCTGTCTAATAAACACCAAATCTTTATGTTTTTTACATGATATAAGTCTATCTTTATATAATCTTATGGTATATCAATATACGTTTATCGATTTCAAAATCATATTTTTGTATAAAACATATATAGCTACCTTAAGTCATTCTATGGTAATATTAACAAACAAAATTGTTATTTTTTTTAATAGATTCCCTAATGAACCAAATCTCAAACAAAAATGGATTGAGCTAACAAGACGAGAAATTTGGTTTCCAGCATACTACAACAGGGTTTGCTCCCGTCGCTTTTCAGACGATTGTTTTTATTTAATGAAAAGTGGCCGCCGACGTTTATTTCATACTGCGATTCCTACAAAACACTTGCCTGTTGTGGTAAGACATACAGGATAATTTTTCTAAATTATTATTTTTTTAATGTAAAATTTTCCCGACATATTTTAGTAAGATACCTACAATCATATACTTAATATTTAGCATGTTATAAAATGTATAGCACATAACTTAAGTATATCACCTATGAACACCTACTTGTTTAATATCTAACAGTTTATGGAAATAGTGCATATTTTCTAATGACGTACGCTCAAACATATATATATATATATATGCTTGGATGTTGATTTATTGGCTAATTACTACAACAGATACCTACATATTTCTAAATCTGATTACAAGCACTATTGCGTGCTAAGCAAAAATCATATTTACAAATTATTATTGAGTACAAAATGTTTTGTGCCGGACGGGAATCGAACCCTCGTCCTCTGATTTCGCGCCAGATACCTAATCTATTCGGCCACCGGAACCTTACTCTTACGAGTCGGAAATTTGTACTTCAAATATAAGAAATATACTCCAATAGTAATTTGTTAGGGAGATATATAAATTACTAAATTACAAATATACGAGAGGAAAAATGTAAGTCGTGTGCGGGATTAAATTTTTCCTCTCGTATATTAATTGTAATTTTGTAATGTAATCTGCAGAGCATGCGTTATTGCAAACATAAAAATATTAAAAGAGGTATTTAAATGTTTATGATTTTAGTAAAGATATTTAAAGCAGAATTGTGGAATCACAACCATATCATTATTCTATATTTTATTATAACAAAACAGCTATATATATCATACAAAATACCGCGCGAGGTATCTGCTGGGTATTATTGCCAACGCAAGTGGGAAAAAATATCACTTTAATCGAAATAGGTCGTCACGGAGGAATAAACTATACGATCAGGTTATTATATGTTGTACGACGTATTGATATCGATTATATTTGCATAAGAATCATGTCCCATCACTATGGGACTCGGGTGTTTACCGCATGGAGGTGGCTTAGTCAATTAGAGCGCGTTTAGGTTAAACAGAGTTTGGCATCAATTCATCTCGAACAAACCAAATCTTATTGCATCTCTAAGTGTTACTTTCTCGATGACGTGACGTCACAAACATCACGCAGCCTAACCGGAAGATTACCCGACTAGTTTCGCTTCTAATCGAAGCATCTTCAGGAGGTGTTGACTTACCGAGCGCACGATCGAGACTAAACGGCCAGCTTGTTGTTTGTTTAGGGAGGACATAGATGCTGGCTACCGCCTGTGCGGTCGTCCAGCTCCACCGGGTTTTGGGCGAGGGCCTGGCCCTACAATAGCCCGGGTAAACGGCCAGCGACTAAACACGCCTTTATATAGGCCCGATCGTGACTCACTGTTCTTTGTTGTAGCTTACAATTGGTAAAGATATACGTTTTTAAAGTGATAATTTCATAAAAAGGTTATTGAATTGTTAACAGAATATTTTTAAGTTATATATGGTATGTTTAGTGTTTACAAATATGAGAAATGTTGAATAATTTAGTAAACAATGTTAGAAAACTAGTTTTAAACTTAAAATTATGAAAGGGTCGCAGAGTGACGTCAACACTGGTAGCCTTATTAGCTTCTACTGATATATTTATAAGAGAAATGTTTTTAATATGTGCATAGTGGTGTATAATAATTTACCAGAAGATATTAAAATCTTGAATGGTAATGTTTTTAAAGCTAAATTAAATAGATGGCTACCTGACAATTGTTTTTACAGCATGAAAGAATAGTTAAACTTCACTAGGTGATGTAAATCTAATACATTATTTTTATAATGCTAATTGATATTATATTGATATGACATTTTAAATAACTTGACTTATTAAATTAACATAGAATATTAAAAATGTGCACGCCTGCTTGCAGGCTGAATACAGTGACTAACATTATTATATACGAACTTAAAATGTAATTTGATAATGTATTCTGGCAAATAAACATTTGAATTTGAATTTGAATTCTATTGTGTTTTTATCAATAACAAAATCCAAAATATTGTTAGGTTTGAAAACGAATGCTTCGTAGGATGATGAGTACAAATGCATAACAGGATTCTGAAGGAGAGAATAAGGAAGAAGGGTGAATTGTAAATAGCTGCGGACGAGACAAGGGAAGTCCTCAGATGAGGGATTATTGCATGAGTTATGTAATGTCAGTAAACAATGTAATTTTTGAAGAACAGAGTGATTTGAGTTATGAGCTAATTTAAAAAAGAATCTATCAGAGAGGCTAAGGGGAGGTTCTACACACTCAACTTGCATGGCATTCATAGGAGATGATTTCATTGCGCCGAGAATAATGCGTAAGCATTTTGACTGGATTCTATTAATTTTTTCAAGACCTTTTCAAATATTTTTATTTGAGGGGTCCAATAAAAATGTACCATAATCCATGTGGCTTCGTATTAACGCATTATAAAGAAGTTTTGTGTGAATGGGTGAGCACCCCACCAGACGCCAGATAATGATCGGAGAATATTAATATTTCTTTCACATTTATTACTGATATAGTTGAAATGAGCTGAGCCTGTTAATCTGCTGTCTAGCCATACACCAAAAAATTTTACTTTAGGTTCTAGAGGAATAGATTCTTCATCTACACTAATTAAGATGGGGGGAACTAGCCCTTTTTGGTAAATATGACTACACTGCTTTTAGATGCTGATAAGGACAATCCATGACTATGTAACCAATCGGAGAGGTGTCTAAGAGCTGAATTCAGGCGGATTGATGCATTATCAATATTCTTTTCTGATATGTAAAGGGCCAGGTCATCAGCATACTGCAATATTTGACAGAAAGGAGAAACTGAGTGTTCTTAGCCATATATGTAAAGGCTGTATAGTAATGGGCTGAGAACTGGCCCTTGTGGTAAGCCTTTCCAAACGGTTTTTGGTGACAGGGAAGAGTTATGGGACTTAATTAAAATAGTTCTTTCCATGAGTAGATTGCATACAAAATGTGCTAGCCTCTCAGGAATACTCAAATGTCTAAGTTTATATTTGAGCACTGGAAGAAGGACATTATCGTATGCCGAAGAAATGTCGGGAAATACCCCCACTATATCAGTTGTCAATATTGTAAGACTGTCTATAGTACTCATGCTTTTTCTGAATCCAAACTGTGTTTTTGCTAACAAGTTTCTGTTCTCTACAAACCACTCTAGGCGGTGTTTTATCATGTGTTCCACAACTTTAACTAGCACTGAGGATAACGCTGTTAGGATCTGATGGGTTCTTGCTAGTTTTTAGTATTGGGAGTACAACTTGAGTTTTCCATGGTGTTGGTATAATTCCATTAACATAGAAATTATTAATTAGTTCTTAGTAGTAGTCCTTCATTCCATTAGAGGCATTTATAATAAAAGAGTATGGAATCCCATCACTCCCAGGTGATGAATAAACAATAAACCGTCAAGCGTAAGTTGGAGCTCATAGGATGTGAAAGGGCAATCAAATTGAGAAGAGGAAATGGAGTTTACTGAAGTGGGAATAGTATCTATGTTTGGTACATATGGAGGGGCAAGTTTATCTGCAAATACTTCAGTCCATGATGAAGGATCGTTTTGTGTCTTATCCTCAGAGGAATATGATCCCCTGTAACGTTTGATTTGTTTCCAAATTCCAAACTAGTGTTGCAGGGGTTCGAGGAGACAGGTGTTCACAATATCTGATCCAACCATGTTCCTTTTTCTTTGAACGCAAGCTCACGCCTTTGGCAGCACATTTATGATAATTGAGGAAGTTTTGTCTAGTCATAGAAGCATTATATGTCTGTTCAGCCATGTTCCTTGCTCTGATGGCGGATGTACATTCAGCATCCCACCAAGGAGTGGAAACCATAAAATCAGGAGCTACTTTAAGAGGGAACTGTTCATCAGCAGTAGTAATAATGGCATTTACAAATTTATCGTAGCATTCCATGCTATTGTTGGTCTCTATAATCGGAAGGGATTTTAGTTTGTATCAAGGCAAGTTGAATAAGATGACCAATCAGCATTAGACAATCTATATTTGAGGGAAGGGGAGAAGTTGTGTGTCGGTCTGACTTGGTCACACACTGTGATAATAATAGGGTAGTGGTCACTACCATAACCATTAGACAAAACATTCCAAGATAGGATTGATGCTAAGGAGGCAGAGCAGATAGAGATCCACTGGGCTATTTGGGTTTTGGCTGGGTAGTACTCTTCGTGTGGGAGATCCATTATTTAAGACACAGAGATTTGTTTCATCGAACATTTCTAGGAGAGCATAGGCAAAAGCAGTATTATGTCTAGATCCCCATGATACATGATGAGCATTTAAGTCGCCCATTAAGAGAATAGGAGGTGAGACTGATGGCATATCAGATATCTGGAATTAAACTTGGGTGAGGATGTGGGGTGTAAATTGAAAGGAAAGAAATATCAAAGGCTCTAACAGGTACAATATTAATTTGGGCTCGATATGAAACAGCGAGCACAGGAGAAATCACGAGGCGGCTTCTGCCGGATGTCAAAAAAGCATTCCGGTTGACGCGAACTGTGAAATTGTCACCCCTTCATGTGCAAATGATGACTGGACATGTGGGGTATACTCGAATACCTCCACAGGTTCAAGCTGAAAGATAGCCCAGGGTGCGAGTGCGATCCTATCGTCCCTGAAACTGTCTGGCACATTATTTTAGAATGTCCCCGTTTCTTGGCCGCCAGGCAGGACCTCGAAACTGCGATGAACGGAAAACTGCTGGAAGTGGATCTGCCCAACATCTTAGCAAATCCAAACACAAGAAAACACTTCCTGCCCTGGTAGAGAGGTCTTTCCGAATAGCGGTCAAACAAAACGCCAACCTCCAGCCTCCCACTCGGAATACATCAACATCTATCACTATCCCCCCAACCAAACGCTAGCTCCTAATCCCCTAACCTCCATTAGCAATACTATGCCTTCTTGCACTAACCTGCCTAATTCAAACATAATTTCACAAATCCCACCAAGTCATCTCAAAAACGTAGACATTTCCGAACTTCTATCACATGGAGAGCAACGGGAACCAGGAATACGTATCCGTGATGTTGTTCTGCATATGGACGGCAGTAAGGAAAGACTCGGAATAAGTTTCTGTCTAGCTATTGCCAAAAATCGGATACGCTTGTCACCTGGTCTATCATGTTTGGTAAATGGGAGCGGCTTCAAAACCACAATGAAGCGCAAAACTTTTAATGATATTAGACATAATGGCTGTTGGTCTTCCAAGTAAGTAAATAAATAAATAATGCGACACGTGGTTTTGTGGTCCTGGACGAGGGAGAAACGGCACGAACAGGCAAACCAAAGTACGTGACACCCCAAAATGACCCCATTGTAGTCACTGCCCGGTGTACTAAGATAATTCTCGACGACCGGATCCTTGAAATGGTTAAATCCATTTCGGAGGATGCGGAGGTAGAGGCATTTGGAAACGCTGGGAAGTACCTTATATACAGTGGGTCAATGGAGTGCCGGGATGCGGCAAGAAAACTTGGGTGATACGCAACTTCGATGTAGACAGAGACGCCATCATCACAACAACAAAAGAGGCAGCCAAAGACCTGAGGGAGAAGCTCGCGCACCGAATCGGTGACTTGGCAAAGACCAAAGTGCGCACCTTGGCTTCGGTCCTCGTAAATGGTTTTAAGAAGAAGGAGAGCTACAGCCGCCTCTTGGTGGATGAAGCTCTCATAAACCATTTCGGGGCCATAGTGATGGCTTCAAGGTTGTCTGGAGTAAACGAACTTGTCCTCGTCGGAGATGTAAATCAGTTACCTTATATCGACAGAGAAGATCTCTTCGAGATTAGGTACAATCGCCCAAACTTGATCACAAACATCAAAGTCAAAGTCAAAAGTCAAAATAATTTATTCAATTTAGGCGTCTACGACGCTCTTATGAAGGTTAATTACAAATTTTAATATTGAAATATACTACATTGTACTGCCACGTTCAGCAAACAAAAATTATAGAGCCACTGCGAGAAAAACGGGCAAGAAACTCGGGGCCATTCTTTTAAACGTTTTTTAACAATGTGTTAAGTACATACTATATAGTAAAATTATTACAATACTTAATTTACATTACGTAGGTGACAGGCGCTAGCTTGGCAGAGGCGAACAGTCCAAGCATTTTTGTCGTTTAAGTAATCACAAACTAGTAAGATTTCTTTATCAAAATATTCTTCACATGCAACTTGAATTTTCTTTCTGTGAGCGTTGTAATATGTTTGGGCAATTTATTATAAAACCGCACACAATTGCCTAAGAAGGACCTTTTATTTGTCTTTGCTAATCTAAAACCTGGCACCGCTATTTTATCTTTATTCCTAGTGTTATAATCGTGATTGTCACTGTTTGATTTAAATTTGCTCAATTTTTTACGAACATACATAATATTTTCAAATATATACAGACTTGGTAAAGTTAAAATATCAATTTCTTTAAAAATATCTCTCAAAGATTCCCTAGGATCCATTTCATATATGGCTCGAATTGCACGCTTTTGTAAGATAAAGATTGTCTCTATCTCAGCAGCAGTTCCCCACAGCAATACACCATAAGACATAATACTGTTTAAGTACGCGAAATAAACGAGCCTAGCAGTAGCTACGTCTGTTAGCTGTCTTATCTTACGAACTGCATATGCAGCAGAACTAAGTCTTCCGGATAGATCATGTATATGTGGATTCCATTGTAAAGTTGAATCCATTTTAATTCCCAGGAAGACTGTCGCATTGTCAGAAGAGAGTTTTTCTAGGCCAAGCTTAATGTTTGGTTCAACATAAGTAACATTTCGTAAAGAAAACTTTAATATTTGGTCTTTTTTGAATTTAAGAGAAGATTACTCGTATTAGCCGCGAACCACTTAGAGATCAGCCAAGAGTTGCCGAGTTGCTGAGTTGGAAGAGATCGCTCTAAGCGATAAAACCGCCTATTGTTTGTTATAGTAGACTGCATATTTTGTATTGTTATCTTTATAAGTTTTTTTTTATGGTGTCTCAATAAAGTGTTATCTATCTATCTATACATTTTTATACACTTGGTAATTCGAACGAAAAAATCAACGCTACGCAACAAAATGACGCGTTAATTGGAACTTATCGGCGTCAAACACTCGACAATTCGTAAAGAAGAAGTTACTTGATCCTCTTATAAACCAGTCTGAGTAATCCACCCCGCCCCCGCGCCGCGGACACATCTAACTACATTGCAGAACAAATTCTAGCTTGTATCATTATCATCAAATCATACACGAGCTTTTGTTTTGTTAGTGATTAGTTTGACATACACTTCCGCACGAATTGGTTTCTTTTCAGTCAAAAATTTCGAATCCTTTGATATTTAAACACTCCATAATTCGTAACATTTTAAGAGTCCCTCGAGTTTCGAATTAACGAGAGTCGACTGTATATGCTTCAATAAACTCCTGCATGACGATGTGTTTCCAGATTCACTAAAACAAGCAAAAGTTACTTCTATATATAAATCAGGAACAAAAACTGATCCTGGCAATTACACACAGACTTCTAGTCCTGATTCTGGAAAAAGTAGGTATTACACAACCGGCTAGAAAAATATTTTGATTCCATTTAGTTCTTTTTTGAAGGGCAGTGTGGGTTTCGGTCCAAAAGTAACACTGTCAGCTAGGATTGACCTAATAACCAAAATTAAGCGCAACATAGATAAAAATAACATAGTCCTGGACATTTTTATTGACTTAATTTTTAAATATGCTTTTTAACTATAACTACATTACAAGCATTAACAAAGTCTCCAAAAAACTAATGTATTGAACATCAAACAATTATACAAGTTTACCAGCTGTAACTTCATCAGAAAGGCAATACCCCAAAATATCCATACAAACCTACGCTTCACTAAACAAATTATGTTTGCGACCGCTTTACTCGACGTGCAAGCTCTGGTTTTGCCTAAGACGACAAAAGAATGATTACATTTGAAGGTGCGCACTTGTATAATAAACAGACTCACTAGCCCAACACATAATGACAAGCAAAACAAGAAACTAATTAATTGAATGCGTTGGACGGGTGCCGGCATATTCTTTATTGTTTTTAATTTTGTTCGCTACGACGACGAACATTATACCTATGCCTACTTATTTGGTAACCATGTTCTCAGGGCAGTGACATATTATTATTTGTGACATAACATTATTGTATTAAATGCGAATTAATTTGTTTAAACCTAACCAGATGTAGCCCTCGACATCAAAATTGGGAGTGATTTTACTTTGTTTCATTAAATCGGGGAAGTTTGCTCTATTGACACATGATACATAGCAACTGTATGTTTCATGGTGATGGGCGCAGTGCAGATCGTCGCTTATGACGAAATGCATCTGTTATAGACAGCAGGTGTGCCTCGTGCGGGTTCCATCAGAATACCATAAAAAAATAAAGAAGGGTGTAATGTAGTGTGTGTAGATGGATGGATGGATGGATGGAATGTAATATAATGTGATGTGACTGACCCGCTAAGTTGTTGGCGATGTGCCTGGTCACGTTGGATGCGGCAGTACCGACGATCAGCAGCAGCGGCAGGCGGCAGTGGTGCAGCGGGTCGTCGGGCGCCCCCCTGCCCCCCTCCGCGGTGAGCAGCGGGGGCGCGCACAGGACCGCCCCCCGCACACCGCCCCCCGCGCACCCCGCGCCCCCCGCGCCCCGCGCCAGCAGCAGCGCCACCGCCGCGCCGGCCCCCACCCCCCCCACCACCACCGACCGGGACCTGCATTGTACATTACCTACATTACAACACAATTGTACTTGAACAAATCATACTTATACGGTCCGTATTCATCTTGTATTTGTATCTTATCACGGTCCTATGTAAAGGGCATTTCATTTAGCGCCACCTATCTTTATATTTAAACAATGTGGATGTGAGATATTATAAATTTATTTTATTCCTTTGAAGGCCTATCAGGAGAAACCTACGAATATAAAATCTTATAAATGTTCGCCGCGGCTTCTCTGCGCATGCGAAATGACAAATTTTCCAGCACTCCGGGACATATTTTTTTTTTAATTGTAAATTTTTTACCGCAACATAATATCTGTCTATGGGTTTAACTGATACGATTTCGGACGCCAGGTCATATCACCTTCACGTGAGATGGCCATGCCGTCAAATCGCTCGAGCAGATATCCAATGTGACATGAGCTGTGTGGCACGTAGCGTCGTCCTCTTGAAACCATATCTCGTTGGTCTCCATACATCCAATTCAGGCTAAAGTAAGTTGGTAATCATCGACCTATATTGACAGTGGTGGCCTGGCCAACGACTGGACTTTTCAAAGGGATATGGATCGATGACGCCGTCTACACCAATTAGTGGCTTTTTCGGGATGCATTGGACGCTTTTGGATTTCATGTGGATCGAATGGTATCGAACTAAATTTGCCTATAAACGTTTGTACTTATACCCTCTATTTATTCAGAGATCGATAATTTATTAAATAATGATAAATAGTTCCAACTTAGAGGCAAATCTATGGAATGGTTGACTAGTCATTTACGCAATAGAACACAATGCACAGAAATTACAAAAAACAGGAATACCAATAAAAGCTTCAGTAAACTGAAGTTTACATCTGAACCACTACTGAATAGTAAAGGAGTGCCACAAGGAAGTATATTAGGCCCTTTGCTATTCCTGATATATATTAATGATCTTCCAGATTGTACTAGGCACAAATGCATATTATTTGCTGATGACACTACGGTAGTAGTAAGGTGTGATCATCATAATTCATCTCAGAGCATTGTAAACGAAGCTTTGGGTGATATTAGTAGGTGGGTAGATTATAATAACTTAAGTATTAATGTAAGTAAGACTAAAATAATTCAGTTTGATTCATATAATACTTCTCCTGTATCTATAGAAATTGCATATAAATAACAAAAATTTGATGAAGTAGAGACATATAAGTTTTTAGGTATTCATTTAGACAGGCACTTAAATTGGAAAATGCATATCAACACAGTTTGCCAAAAACTTAGTCGCTTTATATTTGCATTGAAGAAACTAAGTTTAAAATTAATATGTTAGTTTGCTCAGCGCCAACTATTGTCTGTTTATGAAGCTGCATATCTAAATGGCGGCCATCTTAGAATGACGTATGGGGTGTTAGTTCAGCTGTAACACAATAGAGGGCACCAACAAGTCTTAACACACGCAAACGTTATTATCTGAACTTCTTGATGTGAATAATATGTTTGCCAATAAATGACTTTTCTGTAAACCAACCTGAAGTTTGATTACGGAGTTTTGGAGGGTTCGTACATGTTCCTACGAGGCCGGATTAAGGCATTAAAGTAGAGTGGCAGTTTACGTGCGTGGACCCGACTTCCTTGTCTAGCGCGCCCAGCTTGCAACAGGCGACAGCTCACTGGCTAGCTTTGGATAGCACCAGCAGCGTCGGGCCTTGTTGGCAAGCCGCCAACCTTCAGTAGCAGCGAGTGCCACAGAAGGTGTAAGAGTTAGTGCGGATAGGCCGCACTAGCTATCGCAGACGTCATCGGGTCCAGTGGATCAACAGTATCCCTTGGATACCCAGCAGGAAAGTGTCAAGTGTGAGGGCATTTTTAGCTGTGAGTACAATTTCAACCTTATTACTTAGGAGTGAATAACTTTATACTTTTCTTGAATCATTTGGAAGATAGTGCAATATTAGTGAAGATTTCCAAAGACTTAGAAAATTTTCGATTTATAATTCTTTTGGTGTCGCATGAACTTAGAATAATTCGACAAGAGTTTGCATGAACTTAGAATAGTTTCGCTAAAATGGTTTAGACGGGGAACCTATGCCCGATTTTATAGCGAAGTCTATTTAGCGCCAAACACTTAGAAAAAGCGTGCTAAAAATTCTTGAAAAAACTAAAAGTGTTTTGCACATAGAAAAATTTAAACTGATTGGTGTTAGAACTTAAGAAATTTCTACGGATTTATTTAAGTGTTGTATTTATTCTAAGTAAATTATTGCAAAAATGGATAAATTATTTAGAGCCCAAGAAAATTTAAAAGATAGAATTGTAAAATGTAGAATAAATTTTGGTAAACAAGCAAAGGATAAAATAACTATGACTTACGTAGAAACACGATTAGAAAATTTAGACCAATATTGGAAATTATTTAATAATACACACGAAAGAATTATGAATGAAGCAGAAGATAAAGAGTTAGAAGCGTCGAGTTATTATAAAGAAGATTTATTCATGCAAGTTGAGGATGTGTATGTGCAACACAAGTCACGACTAAAAGAGTGTCTGTCGAAACTTAGATCATCGGCTGCTAGTGTTACTGCACCGACAACAGATTCTTCTAGTTGTGACAAATCGCCCAAAGTTAAGTTGCCTAAAATTACTATCCCTACTTTCACGGGTAAATATATTGATTGGGCAAGTTTTAAGGATTTATTTACGTCACTCGTCCATAACAACAACGAAATCGATAATGTTCAGAAGTTATATTTTTTAAAAACTCACGTTCAAGGTGAGGCTGAGCAAATTCTCAGGCACATTCCAGTAACATCTGATAATTATTTAAATTGTTGGTCTCAATTACAAAACAGGTATGATAATAAAAAATATCTTGCAAACTGTATTCTTAAGCGATTCATGAGTTTGAAAAATGTGACGACTGAATCTTCAAGCGCAATAAGACAGCTGTTAGACATCACAAATGAAACTTTGCATGCGCTTAAAAATTTAGGAGTCGACGTGTCTACTTGGGATATTATTGTTGTATATCGTGGGTTGACAAGTAAAATTCACTAACTGCACTAAGTGTTCATTAGAGATAGTGAGTTTTTAAATATTTTTTTACTTCAAAATTCAGTCTTGAGCATTAGTGATCTAAAATTTTGTTTGGTAATAGAATAATAGTTATTCTACACCACCATACATATAATTTGTTAAAAACATAAGTAATGTCATTGTAATTAAAAAAAATGTACTTAATGATTTTTACCTGCCTTCAATTATGATCAAATTGAATTATGTGGGTATTTAATGACATAACCAACTCTGTTTTTTTTTCAAAGATGTTCGTTTATTTAAAGAAAAGTGACTGTAATCTTATTTTTGATATTTTTATGTTTGCAATAACGCATGCTCTGCGGATTACATGACAAATTTACGATAGGAAAAATGTAAGTCATGTGAGGAATTCGATCTCGCGTCCATCTACCCCTTTAGCCGGGGTATGCTCTGACCAATTGAGCTAAAATGACAATGAGTCACTAAATTTTTTCCTATCCTTCTTTAACCATCGTATTGGGATGGAGCGACATCTATAGTTCAGCTTCAAATCCCGCACATGACTTAATTTTTTCCTCTCGTAAATTTGTAATTTTGATCTTATTGTTAACCGATGTTCAAAAAAAGGAGGTTCTAAGTTCGACTGTATGTATGTACACCGATTTCTACCCCATTTGCGGACCGATTCTCAAAATTATATTTTATTTTCCAGGGTATACCGCCGAGGTGGTCCCGTATAAATTTCATCAAAATCGGTGGAGTAGTTTATAAGTTATAGTGTATGTATTCGCATATCTGGATTATTTAATGGTATATGCTGTTGTCGACGATGACAACTATTTTGGGCGAGTAAATGATCTAACAAGCATTATTTATCACTAAAAAGAGTAAGAAAAATATTTATCATAAGAAAAAAGGAACCAACTTCCAATACTGAGAAATATAGTAATCTATGTTTTTTGACCAAAGAAATTTTATCATAAATGGTTTTATTGGCACGCGGTTTGCGTCGTCTATCCATGTGGCATAATCATAGGCACCTAAGTTATTAGAAACATTAATAGCTGTATATTAATGAATTTTACCTTATGTGTAGATAATGAGGTTTTTGCTCTTTTAGTACTTGAATACGATGACTTATTAGCTTAATGACTTTTTCTTAGGAAAGATTTAAGAAAAATAATGAACTTAGTGAAGCAAAGTCATTTTTTCCAAAAACTGTACTTAGTGAGTTTTTCTTGTCAACCCACGATATATTGTCACTCAAAAATTAGATTCCAAGTCTAGAGAATTGTGGGAGACTAAAAAAACGATGCATTTAATGATTTACCGAAACTTTGTGATTTTCATAAATTTCTCGTGAACCGGTTCCGAGCTTTAGAATGCATTGAGTCTCAAGGCAGTACTAAACAAAGCAATTGCCGAAATAGTAATGCTTTGTCGCTCCACATAGCCAATAACGACACGGGTTGTATTTTATGCTCTGAAAATTACAAACTGTGCAATTGTAAATCGTTCGGTCAGAAAGACGTCACTGAGCGTCGTAAGTTCGTCCAAGCTGGTAATCTCTGCTTCAATTGTTTAAATCCAAATCACACAGTATACTCCTGTCGCCAGTCTACAAGGTGCCGTCTATGCAAAAGGAAACACCACACTCTTCTCCACCCCCAGAACGCTCCAAAATCAATTAGTGAAGCAAAAATAGATCAGTCGAATGAGGGAGATGGCGTCACAGCAACGTCATCTGCAAGTGCGTTGACCAAAGCCATGACCTGCTTGGCAACAGCCAGCAGTCAAGTATTATTAGCCACAGCTTTAGTGAATGTTCAGTCAACTACTGGGACCACTTTTTGCTTAAGATCTCTGATCGATCAGGGGTCCCAGGCTTCGTTTATTACGGAGTCCTAGGTCCAGTTGTTGAAATTAAAGAAAAAATCAGTCAAATCTCTAGTCTCAGGTCTAGGCGCTGATCCACAAGCATCTCTTGCTTGTAAGTCAATGGTTTCTTTGAAAATTCAATCGCGTCTAGATCCCAGTTTTGTGATTCCGATCAAAGCTTATGTTTTAAATAAATTGACAACTCTTCTGCCCGAACGACAGGTGTTCGTTCGAGACTTACAAGTGATGGCATCAGCTGAATTAGCTGATCCATTATATGGCACGCCAAATAAAATCGACCTGTTATTAGGCGCTGAAGTTCACAGTCAGATTTTATTGAAAGGGTTAATAAGAGGTCCGCCAGGCTCTCAAGTAGCTCAAAACACAACACTTGGCTGGATCCTATCTGGCTCCAGCCAAGCTCAGGGGATTCAAGAACTGCGGCCACCAAATGAAGAAGCAGTTGCGCCGCCGACACCCGAGGGAGACAGGAGAGATATATTGTGCCTTAAAAACAATAAGTCACCAGGAATTGACAACATTCCCGCAGAACTGTGGAAGTATGGTGGAAGAGCAGCTCAATCCATGATATATGAGCTAATGGCTAAGATTTGGAAAGAAGAAAAAGCACCATCTCAGTGGAACATTAGAGTCATATGCCCAATTCACAAAAAGGGGTCTAGAAAGAAGTGCAGTAATCATAGAGGGATAGCTCTGTCACCAACGGCATACAAAATGATGTCTTTCGTGTTGCTTAGAAGACTGGAACCATACGCTGAGACGCTAATAGGTGATTACCAGTGCGGGTTTCGGCGCAACCGTAGCACCATAGACCAGATCTTCCTCGCAGTAGGAAAAAAAGTGGGAGTATGCGCAGGGCATCCATGCACTGTTTGTAGACTTTGCAAAGGCATATGACAGTATAGATTTGAGAGGCGCTTTACACTATCCTAAGAAACTTTAATATACCATCAAAGCTTATAAGGATGATAGAGGTTGCTACAGGCGAGAGTAGAATCTCAGTTAGAGTTGGCGCAGACTTGACTGAGGAGTTCGGCATTCTTAGTGGGCTAAAACAGGGTGATGCCTTGTCACCCATGCTGTTTAATTTAGTGCTCGTCATACGAAATGTTTTACTATTAGATGGCGGAGTAAAACTGAATGGACAGCATCAGGTGGTAAGGTACGCGGACGCGAACGCAAAAAACATGTGGCGGAAGCGGTCGAGGTCCTGGAAAAGGAAGCAGAGAAGGTAGGCCTGAGAATCAATCGAGATAAGACGGAGTACCTTTATATGCGCCGTTACAAGAACACGCATATCCCTAGGGTAGGTCTTAGTGTAGGTAATAATGGCTACAAGGGAGTAGACAAATTCAGATACCTGGGATGTACTATAACCGACACCAACACCAGAGAGGAAGAGATTGAGATCAGAGTACAAAATTCCCTCCGTTGTAGTGCAGCCCTACACAAGATCTTAGTGTACAAGCTCCTCAGCAAACGTACAAAAATACGGATATATAAAACAGTCATTAGACCAATCCTCATGTACGGGTGCAAAGCTTGGACACTCACTCAAAAGGAAGAGAACAAGCTGCTTGTAACAGAGCGCAAGGTACTCCGTAAAATTCTTGGGCCGGCCCGAAGAGAGCACGGGAGTAGGAGAGTCAGGAAGAACGCCGAGATTGAAGTTCTAGTGGCCGAGCCCAACATTATAGGCGAATTGAAAGCACACCGACTTCGCTGGCTCGGGCATGTGGAAAGAATGGGAGAGGATCGCGCCATAAAACGGGTATACCTGGGACAACTAAAAGGCCGACGGCCGGTCGGGCGCCCCAAGTACCGCTGGAAGGACCAGGTTGAGGAGGACCTGCGAAAACTGAATACAATCCAGTGGCAAGAAAAAGCACAAGACCGCAAGGAATGGCGTCTCTTATTATCGTAGGCCAGGATTCAGCTTGGGTCGATGCGTCATCGTAGTAAGTAGTATGTAAGTAGTATATGTGGCTATGCCGTTCTTATTATAGCAAATAAATAAATAATGTATGTTAACGGGATTGTTTGAATGCTTCTATACTTATGTAATATGGTTTCCCTTAGAGAGCTGCATTCAGTAGGACTTGTCTTTGAAGTTGGAAAGTTTATAAACCCTGAGTACTTGCACGCGGAGATAAAGTTTGTTAATCAAACCATAACAAATCATAAAACACACTTTTAACTATCATTTTAAAGCATAATTTCTAGGAAAACAATAACTATTGGCATTCCCAAACACTTCGTAGAACTTAGACACGATACCCGCCCTAACATTTAAGTTTACTTAATATCATCACACGCACTACAATGATACATTTGGATTGGCTTCAAAGTTATCTATCTGATCGAAAGCAATGTGTAGAAGTATCATCCCTAGATAAGAAAAATGCTTCAATATCCTATAGATCTGCTTTTCAGGTGAATACATGCGGCGTGCCACAAGGTAGTATTTTGGGACCCTTACTATTTCAGATTTACATCAATGACTTGCCATCAGCTATAGACAAAAAATGTATACTTTTCGCAGACGACGTGTCGGTTCTAGTAACTGACAAAACAAAACAGACAATACATAATCCCGAATATCTCATTTCTGCTGCTGGTGAGACAGTCATGAACTAGTTAGAACGCAATAATTTACGAGCGAAAATAACAAAAACCAAGTGCGTTCATTTTCATAATTATAATTCAATCGAGAATACCGTTAATGCTAAAATTGGAACACAAGATGTAGAAACTACGGAGGAGTATAAGTTTCTAGGTATCATTGTGGACCAACACTGCAATTGGAAGTCCCATATAGAACATGTTTGTGCTAAAGTGAATCGTTTCGTGTTTGCATTAAAGAAGCTTCGCCGCACAGTAAATATAAGCGCTGCACTTACGGCATATCATGGGCATGTAGCTTCTGTTTTAAAGTATGGCCTTTTGCTGTGGGGAAATTCCACAGACATAATTAAAGATTTTATAGTGCAAAAAAATGCATAAGAGCTGTATGTGGCGTGGGCCCCCTAGATTCGTGTAGACCTCTGTTCAAAAAACTAAATGTTTTGACCTTGACCGGATTATATATCATGCAAATAGGAATTTTTGTTAAGGAGCATCCAGAAACATTTGAACATTTTGACATATGTGCATATACTGGAACTCAGAGTAGAGACCCAAGTAGATTAAGAGCAATGTATTGTAAGACAGCTCTATTGAGACAAAACTGCAATGTAATGGCTATAGATTAAGATAGATATAAGGCTATAGGTTATAGATATAAGATTTTTAATAAAATTCCAAGAGCTCTCAGGGAGCTCCCTCTAAAATATTTTAAAGTCAGGTTGCACAAATGGTTGGTGGAAAAGTTTTTTAAATTTTAAAATAGCCATAGTAATTAAATGATGCTTAATGGACATAAAAAAAATATTTTTATTAGATTGAATATATTTCTTATTATTACTGACATGTTTATTTCTAATACAATTACTTAATGTTTATTTTTTATTTGGTGTTTTTTAAAATTGGCCTCAGTAAAAAAATGTAATTAGGTATCACGATATTTAATGTTTATAATTATGATGATGCAATACTGTAAACTAAGTAAGGTAGCATATAATTATTTGTGTTACTTAATAAAAACAAATTGTATGCCATTTAATGGTGAAACATACATAGATCTGTTAATTGTATTTATTAAGACCATCTTGTTATAACCATGTTTCTTGCAATAAATTTAATTTCATTTCATTTCATTTCATTACACACAAACTAATTTTTAATTTAAGTTACAAAAATAATTACAGCAGGTACATTGCTTGTCATTCTGCGCTCGCTTCGTCTCCGCATCTAGAGGATAATAGCTGCAAATGTAGGTATGTTTGCTCTTTGACCAATGTTATTTCTTGAGCTATTACAACATATACAACCACCAATGAGATGTGACTGTTTTTTTAAATATGATTCAAACCAACGTAATAACGTGCCATGGATGCCCAATCTAAAAAGTATAGCTAGTAATAAATCATGGTTGACCAAATCAAAAGCCTTACTAAAATCTGCATAGATAGGGTGAGTCTCACCACCTTTGTCGAGCACTTCTAAGACATCATGAACGTAGCCAATCAGATTGGTACATTTAGATCTACGGGGCATAAATCCATGTTGATGTGAAGTAAGTGACTTAGCAATATGCCACTGAATTTTTTTAACTACCAAAGATTCCAGTATTGACGAAGCTGAGACGGATGGGAGTGGCTGGGGATCTTTTTTTTTTTTAAATTTTTTTTTTTTTTTATTGGTCTACCAACGGACTGATACAGTTTATAAAAACTTAAATAACATGCTATTGTGGTTGAGAGTCGTATGTAACAATCCAATTAAAGGTAAACACAGCATGAATATTATACATAATAATATGGTTGTCTACCACTACGTATTAGGTGGTTCTTGTCGTACATAGACCGAAGGACTCAAGCTGTAGTGGTCAGTAACTATGTTTCCAGCTGGGTTACGATACCCAGTGGCGTACCTCAAGGGTCATTGCTTGGACCATTGCTTTTTGCGATTTTTATCAACGACATATCTACTTGTTTCCATAACTCCAATCTACTTTGTTTCGCAGACGACATGAAGATATTTAGGGCGATTGACTCGGTTGAAGATTCAGAAAGCTTGCAAGCGGACTTGGCACGGCTCGATACTTATTGTCATATTAACAAGCTGGACCTAAATCCTTCAAAATGCTCAGTAGTTACATTTACTCGCAAATTCAAAACAATTCAGTCCGTGTATAAGCTGAAGAATCAACCTCTGGCAAGAAATTCAAGTATACGTGATCTCGGGATAATCCATCATTCAAAGTTAGTGTTCGATGAACACATCGATCATATAGTTAAAAAAGCGTCCAGGGCACTCGGTTTTGTGATGCGTACCTCTGCAACTTTTAGAAAGGCTAAAACGTTTAAAATACTTTACTGTTCATTTGTTCGTAGCATTTTGGACTATGCGTCACAGGTGTGGAACCCTCGCTATGACGAGTACATCTGCCGTATGGAGCGTATACAGATGCGTTTTATTAAATATCTATGTTATCGTCTTAAGGTACCGTACAAGTCAGAGTTCTATTTGGAATCTTGCAAAAAATTTCACCTTATTCCCCTGACCACAAGAAGGGAAATGGCGGATATCCTATTTCTATTAAAAATAACCACGAACCAGGTCGATTGCCCGGAGTTTCTCGAAAGAATAAAGTTAAACTGTTCTTCACGGCAAGCTCGGTTCAGTCCCTTAGTATATACCCCATTGGTGCATACGAACTATAGTGCAAACGCGTACCTGGTGCGAGTGAGTAGAAGCTTCAATGCAGCGGATAAACGATTAGATATAGACTTATTCTGTTCAAGCATCCCATCGGTGAGGCGGCGGCTTAACAGCGAGTTTTTTGCTTAAAATGTTCTTTTTTTTTTAGTATTACGACTTTTGTTTTCTTTTTTCTAATTTGTCATTGTTTTTTTTACGTTGTAAACAAATTCGAGAGTAACGTTTGTCTTATATGGATAAACTTGTTTGTTCTAATTATTTAATAATTAAGTGATCATGGTCAAAATAATTCTATAATATTGTTATACGGCCCTATGGTTCTAAAAATATTTATTTAAAATTGTTAACAGGCTGTTGAATGACCAATAAATAAATAAATAAATTTTACCTGCACCAGAAAGGATGGAAATTGGTCTATAATTTTCAACTCTTGATAGGTCCCCTTTTTTATGAATTGTGATATATATTTATAATTTGTTGATATGGTGTCGAGGGACTCACCCGGCTTCAGCGAGCGCATCCGTGAGCTGCGAGCGCACTGCGCCGGCGGTGGCGGCGCACCACTGCTCCGGCGGGGCCGGGTCCATCCCGCGCGGGGAGACGCGCAGCACGCGCGTGTGCACCAGCGCCGCCAGCCGCCGCTCCCACCGCGCGTCCAGCGGCGCCACCCCGCTCTGCACCCACACCAGCCACGGGCTCGACTCGGGGCCCACGGGGGCGCCCCGCCCACCCGGGCCCCGCGGCCGCGCCACCGCCGCCTCGCCCGTCAGCCGCTCGGCGAGGTGCGGCGCGCGGCGGCGCAGCGCGGCCACGGCGCGCGCGTACAGGCGGCGCGGCCCGCGCGGCATGTGCGCGCACAGCGTCGCGTGCAGCCACGCCGCGCCGCCGCCGCGCCACTGCGTGGCCAGCGCGAGCCGCAGCCGCGCCGCCGCCGCCCCGTCCGCCTCCCGCCGCGCGCTGCGCCCGCGCGCCGCGACCCGCTCGAGCCGCATGGAGCGCAGCACGTCGCACGCTGCGGCCGCGAGCCGCGCGCGCTGCGCGGTGGGCGCGAGCGTGCACACGCGCTGCTCCCACAGCTCGTTGTCGTCCTCCGAGGCCGAGGTGAAGCCGCGCTCCTCCTCCTCCCCGTCCTCGTCTGCGTGTGCGCAGAGTGCGGGGGGCGAGGGAGGCGGGGAGGGCGGCGTCACCACGTCGAGGAGCTCCCGCGGCGGGGAGGGAGCGCGCGGCGCCAGCAGCACGCGCACGCGCGGCTCCCCCGCCCCCGCCGCCCCCTGCCCCGCACCCCGCGGCCCCCCGACGCTGCGCGAGCGCGCGTACGAATGCTCGCCCCAAACGCCGCGCCGGGACCCCTGCGGTACATGCGACCGGACTGTTGAGTCTTTGCACACTACTACTCACCTCCGCCAGCGCCGCCGCACAGACAGGTATTATGCCCTAAAAGTTGGTCAAAATCCATTTTTTTGTTTCTTCTAACTAGTTATTAAAAATTACTTCTAACCTAATAGATTGTCCCGAGCTACTAAGCATGGTGAAACTAAATACGCCTTCTGAATTAGCGTTGCGTTTAAATCCTCTTGTACATGTTCCACGTTTCTCTTGTACATTTAAAATAACGGTACCAAGTTTTAGACTAGCAAAGACAAATAAAAAAGGCCCTTTTAAGGTAATTGTGTGCGGTTTTATGATAAAATTCTCAAACATATTACAATGCTCACAGAAGGAACATTCAAATTGCACATGAAAAATATTTTGATAAGAAATCCTACTCCACAGTTTGTGATTACTTAAACGACAAAAATGCTTGGAAAGTTCCGCCTCTGCCACGCTATCACCTGTCGCCTACGTAATTTAAACAAATATTATAATAATTGTATTGTATTGTACATAACATATTGTAAAAAAACGTTTAAAAGAATGGCCCCGAGTTTCTTGCCTGTTCTTCACGCTGTGGCTCTATAATTAATTTTGCTGAATGTGGCAGTTCAATATGTACAATATTTCAATATTAAAAAAATTTAATAGACCTTCGTAAGAGCGTCGTAGACGCCTAAATTGAATAAATGATTTTGAATTTGAATTTGGAGGAATGTAACTCAGCAACACATACCTAAGTCAACCATAAGATGTTCCATATGTGGCGCCACATCTTCCAATTTCAACGACCTTACAGAAGAAAGGCCCTGCAATACGGACAACATGCGATTTGGTCTGTCTTTGCTGCACACTCAAATAAGATTTTTCGAGGGCATTCTGCGTGTAGCTTATAAATTACCGGTCATGAAATTGGGGGCTCGCCTGACTGCCAAAGAGAAGAAGCTAGTGGAAACACGAAAAAAAGAAATCCAAACCAAGTTTCGTGAAGAACTCGGATTATTGATAGATATTCCAAAGACTAAGTTTGGAAACAAGAATGACCGGAATACCAGCATCGAATAATTCGAAAAATCTGCAGAAATATAACTAGGATCGACCAGAATTTAATCAACCGATTAAAAGTCATTCTAGACACCATGTGCTGCGGGATAAATATTAACATTGAAAAGTTCGAAACTGTAAACAAACTGCCGAATAATGCCTTTCTCTGTACAATTTTCACCCAATGACGCCGACATTACATAAGGTGTTGCGTCATGGGGCAGCCGTGGCTAAGGAGGCGATTCTGCCAATTAGGCAACTGCCTGAGGAAGCTGCAGAAGCCCGCAATAAGCACATCCAAGCATATCCGCTAAACTACGCACGAAAATTTTTGAGAGTAGCTTGCAACACAGACGTTTTAAATAGATTGCTCTTGACATCAGACTCCTTGCTGACGGGAATGAGGAACGCAAAACATAAAAGAAAGAGTTCTCTTTCAGCGGAGACCATGAATCTTTTGTAAGAAAATTATATTTACATTATTAGTCTCGGAGATGACTCCGAAGATGATGAAAATTAGGAATAAAAATTGTTTCTTTTTTTTTTTATTATTATTATTGGTTCACAGAACTGGATATACACAAAAATAAACACAAGTGATAATTACATTACAAAACATAAGTAAAAATAATGAGTTAAGAATAATGTTTACCTTTTTAGGATTCTGTACCCAAAGGGTAAAAACGGGACCCTATTACTGAGACTTCGCTGTCCGTCCGTCCGTCTGTCACCAGGCTGTATCTCAAGAACGGTGATAACTAGACAGTTGAAACTTTCACAGATGATGTATTTCTGTTGCCGCTATAACAACAAAAACAAAAAGTTGCCCAAGTGCAAGGTGGACTCGCGCACGTTAAAACAAAAAAAGGTTAAAATATTAAGTCTAATGTTGTATAGCTAATGGTACGGAAGCCTTCGTGGGCGAGTCCGACTCGCACTTGGCCGATTTTTTTTTTCATTATTATACCTAAATATAGAAGGAAATACTTTTAGGACCAAATAGTTATCTGTGCGCCGTTCGCCCGCCGCAGTACTTACATGGGTGAGCGTGTGCACGTAGGCCACGAGCCGCTCGTGCACTGAGCTCGCCTCGCCGCGCGCCTCGTCCTGCAGACAAACGATTGCATTCAATCAGTTCGCCACACATTTTATTTAGCTTTCGCAAGGAAATAGGTATGGCAGTTGTTATTGTTCAACACTAAGGAGGATATTAATATACAATTATATAAAACACTGCGGGGGTAGTGTGGCATCAATATATGAATAGATACCTAAACGATACCGGACGAAACAGCAGGTTCGTCAAGATTCGAGGTGGCGCAAGTCCCGGAGCGCTTGACGAAAAAACAAAAGCAAAAACTGAGGCAGAAAGAGAGGAAAAGACTCGAGACAACACGGGTAGGACAAAAGCCGGAAGCCAGAGCTCGGTTTCGTGCTCGACGGGACAAAGGCATCAAGCCGGAAGCCCTAAAGCGGGAGACCGTCCGACGGAACAAAAGCCGACGACTGGAGACCAAACCCAGAATGCCCCCAAAACCTCTCAAACAAGCAGAGCATCACAGCCTAAGACCGCTGCCGGCCTACCAGTGGTAGTACCTGTACCCTCCGGATCTAAAGGCAAATTGATGCATACTAAGCACGGCAACCACCATAACCGGCAGAAACGAGCAGCGATGGCCATTGCCAAATCGGCACAGGCCCCAGCTCGTACCGAACCTTATAAAAGGACGCGGTTGGACGACACAGTGTCACCCAGAGGGGTACACAAAAAGTCAAAGCTCGACAGCTCACGCAGGGCCCAGACCAGCTATGCCGAGATCGTCCAGAGCGACCTCTGCATAGCTATGACAGGAGCAAACTACGAACTGACAGCAGAGCAAGCCACGAAGGTGAAGAAGTTCTTGACAGCGCGGATCTTGGCGGACGTTAAGGACCCTACCATCTCCTTCTCCCCCCTCTTCAGAGGTAAACCCATCGTAGCTGATGGAGCACTGAAGTTGTGGTGTGAGAACGAGGCCTCACTGGAATGGCTCAAAAAAGCAATTGACAGCATCCCTACTGAAGCAGACGCAAACCTGGTTGTGAAAAAGCAGGCGGACCTGACCAGACTGGTAAGAGCAGCTCTCTTCGTTCCGGAATGTGAGGGCACAGTGGAGGACACTAGCCTAGTTCTCGCAGCCCAGAACAAGTGGGCACTCGTCCACACGTGGAAGCTGTTCTCCCACTCTCTGCACGGACCCGAGAAAGACACAATGTTCCTAACTTTGGGGATACCAGAAACCGTCATACCGACTCTCCTGGAAAATGGGAGACGGCTATGGTATAACCTGGGGAACATATGCGTGCGCTTCTACGCGGCCAACGGATCGCTCCAGGATGAACCACCGGAGGTAATGACGAAGACCGCACTAGGGGCACCTAGTATGAGTGAGTCTCAACCTTCGGAGCCGATAGCAGAACGACCAGCTGCTACAGACGGGACGATGAAGGTCACCCCGGTTGCACCGTCTCACTCATCGCCTGTACCATCAACCTCTTACGCGACGCGGAGGCTCTTAGCCTCCTTTTTTGGGTGTCGATCCCGACCACCCAAAAAAGGAGGCATGGCGGAGGCCAAGAAGGAGCCAAACGGAGTCAGATGGGGAGGGAAGCTCGAATGACAGCGACCCAAACCCGTTTGACCTGTAGCGTCATCCAAATCAACCTCCAGCACAGCCTCACTGCAACGGCTAACCTGCGCAGAGTGCTGGAGGCAAACAACGAGGAGACCATCGCCCTGATCCAGGAGCCGTGGATCAGGGCCGGGCGTGTGTGTGGGCTCACAAATCTACGAGGTAAGTTGATCCTTGACAACACTTGTAATCAGCATCAAGCTTGCATTTATGTACCAAAAAATATAATAGCAGTGCCACTAACCCAGTTCCAGAGATTTGGGTCATTAACATGCTTAGGCTAAAGGCGGTACGCATAGTCTTAAATGGTGAAACCAGAGGGGTGGTATCGCGGGACTTGCCACAAGGGGGAGTCCTGTCTCCACTCCTCTGGAATATGGTAGTCAATGACCTGATCACCAGGCTTAACTCCAGTCGATTCTTCACGGTGGGCTATGCCGATGACCTGGCCATTCTAATATCAGGACTAGATAAGATAAGATTCATTTATTGGCCTTATAACTACGTTTGTTACACTAGGCACGTCAATATAGTACAATATTATAAATTCATTAAATAGATGTCAAAAATAATTAAATGTATAAGCTTAATATATCAAAATGTCGTTATTAATTTTATTACAATTCCAAGTTACATAAAAGTCAATATTTACATATAAATTCATTAATTCGAGAATGAAGATTCAGTCAAATTAGTTTGTAAGTATTCCTTTAGTGAGTAAAATGGTGTGGCTTCGAAGAACTTTTTAATTTTTCTCTTGAAATCATTTGCATGTAAGTTAGCTACAGAATGGGGTAATTTGTTAAACAAATATATCTTATTCCATATTCCTTGTTTCTTCACCTTGGTTAATCGTACTTTTGGTGTCATGAGTATTTCGTCCGGTCTACTCCGCTCTCTAAGGTTGTATGCGTGCTGCGGTTTTGTCATAAGATTTTCCTTCTCGTCATAGATTTCCAATAGGCAATTATAAATGTACATGGAAGCTACTGTCATAATTTTGTGTTTTTGAAAATATTTTCGTGCAGAGGTACGTTTTCTTAATCCAAATATTATTCTTATGGCCTTTTTTTGGGTTCTTAACACTTTTATAATATCCGCACCATTGTCCCATACAGTAATCGCATATCGAATAATAGAGTGAATATATGCGTAATACACTGACATCATAGCTCGTTCATCTAATATAGATTTTAATTTCACTAGCGCATAGTTAGCACTTGCTAACTTGTTACATAGCTTATTTATGTGATTTGCATGATTAATAGTATAGTCCATAGTGTACCCTAAGAAGACATTTTCTTTCACTGCAGGATTCTTTACAATACCTTTGCGTGATTGATAATGCATAACGATGTTTTTTCCTTCGTTTAGTACAATCCCATTTGCATTGAACCATTGCTTAAGAATGTTTTGTGCTTCCATAATTTTTATTTGTATTTTCTCAAATGTCTTGTCCTTTATTCCAACATGAGTGTCGTCGGCAAATAGGCTAATATAAGTCCAATCAGGCATGGCATGAACGAGATCATTAATATATATAAGGAATAAAACAGGCCCTAATATTGACCCCTGTGGTACCCCTATGTCTACTGTAGTTACTTTAGAATTAACTCCATTTAATGAAACTATCTGACTAGGATTTTCTAAATATGTACGCAACATATTTAATTCAGCTCCATAGAAACCATAGTGCTGCAGTTTTATTAATAATATATCATGCCTTTAACAGTCGAAAGCTTTGGATAAATCACAATAAATACTAGCGCATTTTTGTGACCCATCCAAAGCCTCCAGAATATAATATATAACTTTTCTAATTGCCATCTCTGTTGATCGACCTTCACGAAATCCATACTGTGATGTTGTAAAAAGATAATTCTCTTCAAAATATTTTAATATTCTGGCTTTGATGACTGTTTCAATAATTTTAGAAATGATTAGCAGTATGCAAACTGGTCTATAGTTACCTAGTTCTGTACAATCTCCCTTTTTGAAAAGCGGGGTTACCCTACCTTGCTTAAGGCAATCAGGAAATATTCCTTTGTCTAAACAAGCATTAAATGCTAAATGTTCTGCTAAGCATTCGTTTTGTAAAATGAGTTTCTTTATTGTCTTGGAATCCATATCGTATATGTCAGGTGTAGATTTTTCTTTCATATTTTTAATTATTGTCAATAATTCTTTGATCCCGATCGGCTTAAATTTGATCTTTGAAGTCGGTTTTTTCATTGAATTTAAATATTTTAAACATTTTTCAGTATCTGTAATAGTACTACACGTTATTTTGTGAGCTATGGTTGAAAAAAGGCATTAAATGCATTGGCTATTTCGATAGGATCAGATAGCTCCTTACCATTCGCATATTTGATTTTATTTACTGTTTTCTTAGATTTCTGTCTTTTGTTATACTTCACCTGTTCGTTAACTATTTTCCAGGTCTCTTTTAATTTGTTTTTGGAATTTCTTACTCTGTGGCCATATTGAAGCTTTTTAGATGCTACATAGACTTTTCTTAAAACTTTCTTATACTTCCTTATTTCTATCACTCTGTCTTTACTCGGGTCTAATTCTTGCAATTTCTCCATTTCCGCTAACTTAGTCTTAGATATTTCTATACCTAATAATAACAAATACTTTTAAAAGTATCCTAAAAAAACATTAAATAATATTTAAATAAAACACTTAAAAATGCATAAAATTATATATCTAGTGACTATTCCGCCTAATTTTCCTGTTATCTACGTGACGTCATAAACATCACGCAGCCTAACCGGAAGAATACCCGACTAGTTTCGCTTCTAAACGAAGCATCTTCAGGAGGTCTTGACTTACCGAGCGCACGATCGAGACATCTCTCGATCGTGCGTCTAATCTACATTCATTGACTCCATAATTAAATAAGTATATATATATATATGTATTCAGTAAGGTTTTCTAATAAAATATATGTTATTAAAGTCTAAAATGAAAAATAACAATGCAAAAAGATTTCACTGTACTGGGGTTCGATCCAGCTACACTTTGAACGCTAAGCAAGCTTTAAGATACCCCCCCAGCTGTCAAATAAGTGAGACCTATTGAAAGTTGCTCCTACAAAATTATTGATTTTTTGTGTCAAAAACTAAGTTCACAGTTTTATTTAGTGATATAACAAACAAGTGTACCTTTGTTCAAGTTAACAGTGATTTGTTTCAAAGAATAAGTGTAATACTAAAGTTAAATAAGGACTTGAAAACTTCGCTAAAATTGTATACAGTAAATCTACCCCCGTATACATATTATTTGTCATCTGTCGCATTATACTGAGCAATTATTGTCAGACTCAACTCGCCTGGAAGAATTGTAATAGCAATCTCAAATACGACCTTGCTAGATCACTTCATCAGGATGCCTCTTAAACGGACCCCACCTGCTACACCTGAAGCGGGACTAGTTGAAGCTAACCCATTATTACATCGGTGTGAGTCTGAACCCAAATTAAAGGGTAAAAAAGGTGAAGTAAATTCGAGTCTGAAGAGGAAATTTGAAGGCAAAGATGACAGTGCTACACAATCAGTTATCTCTGAAATGCGTATTTTGTTTAATAATTTTACTTCTGACCAGGAAAAGAAGTTCAATACTTTGAATAAATCTTTCGAGGCTATGGTGCTGAAGATGACCGACCTTACACAAAGCATGGACTTTATGTCAAAAATGAGTGAAGAGTTTGAACAAAAATTTGATAGGATAAATAAGGAACGCTCGGAGGACAAAGCATATATAAAGACCTTGGAGGATAGAATAGAAGCACTTGAGCGTGGATCTCGGAACTCGTCTATGGAAATATGAAGTGTGCATTCAGTTCCGATGGAAACGAAATCAGATCTCTGTGACCTTGTAGTGGCCTTGGGTGACACTCTTGATATAGTTGTACAGAAAACTGATATAAGGAGCATATACAGAGGTCCGTCGAAGAAAAATACTCCTAAACCTATTGTTGTAGAATTCAATTCTGCTATTATGAAAGAAGAAGTATTGAGTTCATGCCGGAAGTTCAATAAAGGAAAGAAACGAGACGATAAATTGAATACCCGTCATCTTAAGATAAAGGGAACCCAAATGCCAATATATGTATCGGAGAATCTTACGTTCAAGTCAAAGAAACTCTTTTATCTTGCACGGGACTTCGCTAAAACAAATGGATTCGCTTATTGTTGGACCTCAAACGGAGTTATCTATTTGCGTAAGAAAGATAACACACCCTTCTTTCGAATCGCGGCGGAAGAAGACTTAATTAACTTAAAAAACTTGTGACTAGTAAATAAAACTTACTTCATAATTGTAATTTTAAAATTAAGTAGGAATTGGGCAACTTTGCTATACCTTCATTCACACAAGCTTTCAAGAGTCATCATGAATACATGTTCATCTCATTCGTTCACCACACACACATTCATTATTTCTTATATTCACTTGCTATATATCAGAATACTGTCTGATAACTATTTGTTATCCACCCTTTTTCTCAAATTGAACGCAACAGTTTTATATCGTCTGAGCAAAAACGCTGTGACTTTAATCATGTACTTGCATCATCATGGATAGTTTAATTAATGAAATAATAACGGAACTCGACGAAATTAACGTGTCCAAGACATTTTCATGTGATCCAGAAGAATGCTCTAATTATTTGTCAAAACAAAATGCTAACAAGTCAAAATTAACTATTATATCACAAAATATTAGAAGTATTTCCCGTAACATTGATGACTTTTGTATACTCTTGACCAGAATGGATATTGAACCTGATATAATTATTTTCTCGGAGTGCTGGTTATCCTGTACTCCGATTGTACCTCAACTATCGAATTATGAATCTTTTCCATCAACTAAACTTTACAATCAAAATGATGGACTGGTACTGTTTGTTAAAATGCAATGCAAACATAATACATTTGAACCACCTTTTCAGGAAGCTAACTGTTTTGTAACTATTATAGAAAATAACATAGCGATAATTTCAATTTATAGACCCTGTGAATTTAAAAATATTGACAATTTTATAGACTCTTTAGATAAACTTCTCACCAATTTAAAATCATATTCTACCATTATTATAACTGGTGATATTAATATAGACATAAAGATCGATACACTGGACCGACACGCAGCTACATATTTGAACCTTGTTGCATCTCATGGAATTTTGCCAGCACATACTTTCAAAACAAGGTTAAATAGCTGTTTAGATCATTTAATGCTAAAAACAAGATTTGACGCTACTACTCTAGTGGTAAATAGTAGTGTGACTGATCATTACACATTAGTTTTATCCCTTGAATCGATTAAAAGGTGTACAGTTCCAACAAATATAACAAAAATTAATTATAAAGCCATAAAGAATGATTTTAAAACAATTAACTTACAAGACATACTTCGTATAAATGATTGTGATGTAGCTGCCGAATACTTAGTTAACAAAATAACAGACATTATACAGTTACATACAAAAAACATTAATCTTCCACGTCGCAAAATGCCAATTAAGCCGTGGATAACGCCTGGTCTCATAAGGTGCATGAGAAATAGAGATGCAATGCATAAAAAGTTAAAAAAATCACCCAATGATGAAACTCTAAAATTAACATACTCTAGGTATCGAAATTACTTAACTCGATTACTAAGGAAATTAAAACACCAGTATGAGCGTTCAAAATTACAAAATGCAAAAAACCCTAAAGATTTATGGCGGGTTATAAATGATATAACACACTTAAAACCCCAAAAAAACCAACCTCACGATCTAGTGTCGTTATGCTCCTCTACATTGGATTCTGCAAACGAGGTTAATTCTTATTTTGCTGGTATCGGTGAAATTTTAGCAAATGAAATAATGCAGTCTCGAAACTCAATAATGATAAGTTATATACGTAATTTCTCCTCATCCTCCGACTCTCTCGTAAATCTTCCTACAGACACTTCTGAGATTGTCTCTATAGTCGATTCAATCAAGAGTTCTTGTTCTTTTGGTATTGACAATATTCCAATGAAAGTCATAAAAGACAATATAACATCTATTGCTGGTTTATTGGCTTACATCTTTAATTTAGCGTTTTCCACGGGTTGTTTCCCTTCCATCTACAAAAAGGCTGTGATTGTTCCAATATTCAAAGCCGGGAGGAAGGATACAATTAGCAATTATAGGCCGATATCAATTTTACCATCCCTATCAAAAATACTAGAGCGTCTTGTCAATATAAGATTGACTAGTTTTCTTGATAAAACCAACGCAATCTCATTAAACCAATACGGTTTCCGTAAAAATAGATCTACAGCTGATGCGGTTTCTCATTTAACTAACTATGTCGTAAAAGCTGTCGATACTGGTGATAAGTGCCTTGCAATCTTTCTAGACCTTGCAAAGGCGTTTGACACCGTGTCAATACCACTACTACTTCAGAAATTGGAAGACTTGGGGGTACGAGGTCTACAGTTACAATTTTTTTCGAGTTACCTAAAAAATAGAACGCAATGTGTAAAACTGGCAGGACATTTGAGTGAACCTCTACCAGTAAAATATGGTGTACCTCAGGGTAGCGTATTGGGTCCAACTCTCTTCTTGGTCTACATAAATGAATTATGTAACCTAAAATTATGTAACGGCCACATTTTCACCTTTGCTGATGACACAGCTCTGGTGTTCCGGGGAGAGAGTTGGGACCAAGTTTTCCAAGATGCACAGGAAGGATTCAATAAAGTGTCAGATTGGTTAACGCAAAATCTCTTAAGCCTGAATGCACAGAAAACTAAAGTTATGACATTCTCAATTTTAAACATATCCCAACCTCCCTTGACCGAATATAACATCATTGCTCACCAAAGTTATAACGCTCCAAGCTTATGTTCCAATAATACATGTTCATGTAGTAAACTAGAGCGAGTTCATTCAATTAAATATTTAGGTGTTACACTGGATTGCACTGTACGCTTCCAGTTACATGTAAAAAATCTGGCAGCCAAAGTACGGAAGCTCATAGCCATATTTAAGAATATACGCCATGTAGCAGACAAGAAAATATTAAAATCTATATATTTCGCACTTTGTCAATCGCTGCTTATGTACTGCGTAGATACTTGGGGAGGATGTGCGAAAACGACATTGATAAGACTAGAGCGAGCTCAGCGTGCAGTTTTAAAGGTGATGAACTTCTTACCTTTTAGGTTTCCAACTGATACATTATATGAGCAGACCAAAGTCTTAACAGTAAGGCAATTATTTTTCCTCAGACTGATACTAAGACAGCAAAAGATCCAACCACACAAGCTTAAGTGGAAGAATAAACGAAGAATCAGCAATGTTTTTGTCGTTCCTAAATGTAACACAGTTTTTGCCAAGAGATTCTCTGGCTTTCTGGGTGGTCATATATACAATCAATTGGCTAAAGACATTAATTTGCAAAAGCTTAATTATTATAAACTTAAAAAAGCTGTTACAGATATATTATTCACTTATAGTTATGAGAAAACAGAATCATTATTAAAATAAAATTTCTTACTCCAATAAGATACATAATAACTCTAATAAGAGCACTCACTTAACTGCACTCCTCATTCCGCATATACACACACACCACACACACACATACACACACAAACACACACGCACATGCACCCTCATGCGCGTTCATTCATACACAAGCAAACATTTTAACAAATAATATGATATGTAACTAGGGGAATCGCAGATGCCTATATTACAGGCTTTCTTAAGTCTAACTTAGGCATCTTAGGTTCATCATACAATAAGTGGCCTATAAAATGTTTGTGTTAATTATGGTTATGCATTGTAAATATTGTAATTTTCTTTTGTGGCAATAAAGATTATTATTATTATTATTATTATATGGCTGAGCCACGCTGTATCCAATTATTCCAAAACAGTGGAACAAATTCTACTACAGGTTGTTTTACGTCGATTGAACAGCCGTTGTGAATATGAGTCACCTGTCGGTATTGTTGCTCACTTGTCACTTCTTGTCACAAATTGGAATGAGGTGATTTATTTGGTTTAATCACTGTTGAAACTATAAATATACTTGCACTGTTCTTAAAATGATTATTTATATGTGATAAATCGTTTATGTCCAGTATTTGTGATCACTACCATATGTTGTAAACAATGCATAGATTTATGGTTTGCTGCTTTATTATTTCGCTGATTTTATCACTTCCACTTAATTTTACGCCAGGCAAACACTATCACTGCACATTTATATCTGGTTTTGCATATTTCACTGTTAAAATTCACAAAAACTAGTTAAGGTTAGTTGGGGCAAGTGCGGTATCGGGGTAAGCGCGGCGAGCGTTAATATACCAGAAACTAAAAATGATATTAATGAGCCAGCCAACTAGTTATAAACCAGTGATTTGAAATATTTAGATTAGTTATATCCGAACACCACTGCTCTAAAAGCTTACTAGAATTTACCTATATACATACCTACGCACATGTATATGCAGTTTGTAATGACAAGGAAAGAACGTTCAAATATTATGCGTCATATCTGTTGTTAAAAAGAGATAAATAAGCAATTCGTGTTACCACCGAACCGCCACGAGACGTTCCGATCACCATTATGCTGCGATCTCTTTCACTCTCTCACACCAAACGATACACATATCTCGCTCATCCATTTCATTGAGATTAGTTCCTAAGATAAAACAAAATGACGATATTTTCTATTTCATCAATAAAAGCAATAATTACGCGTGAAATGAAACAGTTTTCTTATCTCTCACAGTGCCTGTATAATTGGTGCAGAGTCTAAAGACACAAGAAAGGCATATTGTCCACAGATTATTCCTAAAAAACACGATTAGCGGCGATGTATTCACCGGACGCTTGGAAGTGCAAGACTGGTAGTGACTCAGGTGATTACCCTGAATTCGTCTAGTAAATATGGAGGCCATACAACACATCTACAGGTAAAAAAATCTTAGGTTATAAACGGAGTAATTAAAATAGTCACGAGAAAAAAAATTGGTGGCGTCACTTAGGAATCAACATTTAACGCAATTTTTATTTTACGCTGACATTTCACTATGGTTTGAAGTTAACACGTGTGCGTTTCTGTACTCAAAATTTTATTTTGATCAAGAAAGAAACTGATCTGTAATATGTAGGTGTTTTCTTCGTATACTAAGCTTCATATATACATAATATTTTTATTTATAAATAACAATATACGCTATTATCACCAGTTTGAAAACCTAACCTCAAATTGTATTGTTTGGGAAAGTGCGGCTGCCAAGCTTGGGGTAAATGCGGCCCTATGACGCACTTTCCCATGATCAGAGGCTTTCAACCTTTTTTAGCCTTTGTCTCATTTTATTATTTCCTTTTTAGCTCATGGTGAGAAATTATGTGAAAAAGAAAGATGAAAAGACTCATGAAACTTTACAAAGAGCATTAGTAGCTATCAGAAATGGAACTTTAACATATTACGCCGCTAGTAAACAATATAAAATTCCACGAGCAACGTTATTTGATTATATGACTGGTCAACGAGGACAAAAGTCAAACAGCTTGGGAAGACCAACAGCTCTGTCCGCATATACTGAAAAAACACTTGCCACTCTCATTCATTCAAAATCATAACTTTTTATTTGATTGTTTAGGCTGCTTGTGACTATAATCATTAAAAATTTAATCTTTATCACTTCCTTAACCACTGTTTAATTACCTTCCTATTATTTTAATTATTAGAGTTTTTAGATGTCAATAGGTTACTTACTAATAATAGTAAAAGTTAATATTATTAGTTTAATAATAAAAATAATTAGGACTTATTTTTAAATATCAATTCTACCCTCAACCACAGTTACAAAGCAATGTAACCCAATTCATTATTTAATATTACTGATGTACAAGACGTCTTTTTTTAAGGTAATGTTTTATTATTTTAGTATAAGATTAATTAAAAAAAACGCTCTCACCTACTATGCAGTCACTTTCTCACACATTCAACGTTTTTATGTAAAATTATTGGATTATATTTATCATAGTATTAGTATGTTTCTGCTATCAAAGTCAAATCATTTATTCAATTGAGGCGTCTACGACGCTCTTATGAAGTTCAATTACAAATTTTAATAGAGTCATATTTGCACAGACAAATCAAAAAGTATATCCTCCTTCTTGGACAGTCGGGTAATAACTGTTTAGCGCCACTGTCCTTTACAAATATGCCGCACTTTCCCCGTTTTAGTATATGTATCTTTTTAGAGATGTACCTTATTTCTATGAACAAAGGATTGAAAATTATCGGCTATTTTATAGATTATCTAAATGCTAATCACGTTATAATGTCAAAATAAACACGTCTTCTGTTAAATTCTTAGTACTGCCGCTCTTGCCCCATTTCGTTGGGAAAGTGCGGCTAGGAACAAGCTTTTAAAAAACCAATGAAATATCGAATATAATGTATCAAATTCCTAAATCATAAGTTTTTATCGGAGATTATTCATCGGGTAATGTAGTACAAAAACAATGTACATAAAAATTTCCATAGTATCAAAGATATACTAGTGCAAGGTTTACTTAAAAAAAATTACGCCGCGCTTACCCCAACTCACCTTATTTAATATTTATAAACAATTTTTCTTTACGGAGCTAACACACTCGGGCGACAGCTACCGTCACTTTTTTCCTTACTATGTGCCAGTGTCGCATGTGAACTGATGAGAAAAGCCATGAGGATCATTGAAGCATGGTGCACAGAACAAGAGCTCACCGTGAACCTAGGAAAAACAGAACTGTTGTTCTTCACAAACAAAAAAGATATAGGGAGGTTTACACTATACTATACAGCAAATTAAACTGGGCAAGTCACCTAGAGAATAAGTTGAACAAGGCCAGTGTCACTTTCTGGCAATGCAAAAGAATGATCGGAAAAACATGGGGGCTTAGCCCCAAGATCACTCTATGGCTGTATGAAACGGTAATCCGACCATCCCTAACACACGGAGCTGTATATACAGCAAGAAGCAGCGGCTTCCGCATATAGACTTAAATCATTAAATCTCTGGAATCTCAGTCAACAAACACCACACACAAGTATCATAGAGGAATACACTGCTAACAATAATAGCCTGTTTAAATAATATTCACACCGATTTTACTTACGTTAATACAGTCGAGTTCCATTTTTTTAAATATTTTATTTATTAAAGCCATAATTTTACACTTTGACCTTATTTACCAATACTCCATAATTCGTAATATCAAATCAGCTCGCAATTGGCCGTCAAGAGCTTCGTGCGTACTAGATCATTAATTTCATTTCTAGTTTTTGTCTCCTAATTATCTAGTTTTTGTCTGCTAATTACACACCAGTTTGATCACTACCTAGTTTTATCATTGAAATATCATATTGTTTCAGTGCAGCCCGAACAGTACTTATGTGAAAATGAAAGGTGGGTGGAACGCATTCAGTTATTTGTTCCACACCACCTCCCCACTATTGTTGATATATTAATATAAAACTTATATAACATACAACAATTTATTTATTTATAGACGAGCAGCACAATTGCTGATATGTCTATATCACACAGTATCGAAAGTCATTAGTTCACTCATTAATGTTAGTTTGTTGGTTCGTAGCCAGTTATCGAGCCGGTTCTTAAAACTGTTAACAGTATTGGCAGACACAATTTCATTTGGCAATCGGTTCCAATTGAGCACCACTCTGTTGCTAAGGAAGTTGTGTTCAATTGCCGCACTTGAGAGTGTTCGAGCTATTTTAGTTTGGTTTCCTCTGGTTCACATTCCTTTCAACGGATGTCACTGACAAGTCTGTAAATATGGTAGTACCAGATCAACTGCAGATTGGTGCACTCTTTGAGATTTTGCTGAAAACTAAATTTTTATGTATATTTATGATTAGATGAATATTTATCTACCAGGTTGCCTATCCGCTAGTATTTTTAGTTAAATTATTGTCAGTTGATTTTTGGAAAAAAAAAATTGTTACATACATATCGCCTAACATCACGGCAATATATATTCATATTCATTTATTCATGCAAACATAATATAAGTGATTACAGACAGTTATACATGTCTTAGGTAAGTAATAAATATGTGCCCTGTAAGGGCGTAGCAAGCTGATGTATACATAATTTGTAAAAATAACAATCTGTATTAATTTAGTATCATAGATATTACTTACACATAAGGTCAATTATAAAAATTATTTGCATCAAATTAGGGTAATTTCATTTATAAATTACATTTCAATTTTCTCTTACATTTTTTTTTATATATTATGGGTGACAACCTAACGGAACAGTGTGTGATGTCCATACTTGCTGGCTGTGGGGATGGGACTTTTGAAGGTGTCGAGATGTGCGGTGGTAAAATTTCAACACAAGAATAAGGTCAAAAAGCTTGTCAGATCATTCCCCAAAAAACAAGCGGTAAAAATACACAGGGAACCTACATCTCTGCGGAGTCTGAGAGGATACAGCTTGTCGGAGAGCTTGGGATCGTCGACAATTCTGGCGGCTCGTTGCTGTAGGGAGTTGAAAGTTGGTATTTCGGTGTGCCATTCCAAGGGGCCGCACATGTGCTCTGTACAGTAAAAGCCGCTGACTAGGTGTAAAGTACCGCTTCACCTTGTCAAGCACACCGAGCTTCATTGAAGCGATATTTTCGCCGAATTCCTTTTCCGATTTTCCGATAATTTCGCCTTAGCCTGCAAATGTCCTCTAAACTGAACCTCGCCAGAAATAACACAATACCAAGGATCTTCAAACTCTTAGAGATGTTCAGGGGAATGTTCTGAAAGTGCGTAGTGACGCCAAAAGGACCTTTTTTTACTGAGAACGCGCAGACTTGGGTCTTAAGGATTGAATTTAACGAGGTTAAGATTTCCCCACCCGATTTTGGCAGGGGAATATTCAATCTCGGACATGTTATATACATGTATGAGTAGTTTGAATATATAGTTTGAATAGTATCATTGTAGTATCATTGTCTGAATTTCTGAGGGTACTACAATATTATACTACCCTCACGACATTTACTCAATCTACATTGCATAAGAAATCTCCACTTCTTTAGGGCTACCTAGCCAAATACACGTTAATACATATTTTCGGTGTTTTATTGAAGTTATAACAGGACACAAGTCCGTTTCTACTTTCCAACACCTCAGAATGCGGGGCACTTACACGACCAGAGTACTGTACGGTGATAATACCATTATTCGCATAGCATTGAATGTCAATGATTCGTAACATATTGTTGATATGCAGGATGAATAGCATAGGTGACAACACAGAACCCTGGGGGACTCCAACATTGATGGGCATGGCATCAGAATGAGATCTGCCCACAACAACCTTAATAGTTCGTCGGGGAGGAAGCTGGATATCCATGTGCAAAGCCCCAAGGAAATGCCATGTGATGGTAGCTTGGAAAGCGGAATTGAATTAAAAAATACTAGCGGCCACATATTGATAGGCAACCTGGTAGATATATATCCTCCTAATTATATACATAAAAAATTTGTTTTTATCAAAAACTTGATGAGTGCATTAATTTGCAGCCGGATCTTAGACTATGGCAACTATTTTATATTCATTGTAATCGCACAACTTCTGCAGATGATGAAAGACACTCTATATTTTAGTGGTAATTAATGTCTTACATACAATATGTCAACAATATGTGAGGCAACTATGGTGTAAATACTAAATGAATATATCTTTTGCAGGTTTCTGGGAAGGACATGCTAAAAATATTTCCCCCTTCCCTCCGGACCTCTGAACAGTTCAGACGTGTTTCAAGTTGGATCTGTGTTAATTTAATACAAAATTTAAAGAAATGCCGATCGCAAAAAGTCTGAGCAAATATTAGGAGTACAGAAACAAGTGGAAGTAAGCCGACTCATACATCTTCGTTCTAGTGAAGCTAACTTCAGCTTAGAGACTATGCTCCGCACACAGAGATCGTGAGTTGTCGTTAAATTTTAAATTTCTCTATTGCATAGATAACACACACAGATACCACGGGTCTACTATCACTGGAAGGCAAGTAAAACTGTACCAAATCGTCGATCGCGTCCATTATACTTGGACCTTCCTCCTGTTGCTTTTGCATGTGCGTGCATTTTAACTAGTGGTTCACGCACTACGCTCCAAGCAATCCTGACCGCCTAGTACACATTCCACTACTGTGTGTTCAATATGCCTCTAAAACGGACACCCCCGCCTGCGCTTACCGCACCGCAAACCTTGGCGCCTATATCGCCACGACCTAAATCAACAACTCCTGTCTGCAACAATTACACCACTGCTCTTCTGAACCAAACCTCATAGCAAATAAAGAGGAAAGCATCCTTAGTACGACTGTTCGTAATATGAAGCGAAAGTACGCGGACTGTGACGATAAAGAGAAAGAGTTTGATGTCATGGTTGACATGAATCAACTATTAAAAGCTTTTACTGATAACCAGGACAAAATGGTCGATAAAATATGTACAGCAGTGGAGGAAATGCGGACGGCGATTGAGTTTATGTCACAAAAATATGAGTCATTAAAAACTCACCAAGAAAAACTAGAATTGGACCGAAAGGAAGACTTAAAATACATTAAAACACTAGAGGACAGATTAGAACATTTTGAACGCAGCTCCAGATCAACGTGTTTGGAAATTCGAAATATTCCTTCCCCACCCACGGAGAGGAAATCTACTCTTCTAACAAATTACATAAAGTTAGGAAAATGTATTAATGCTCCGGTGCAACCGCACGAGGTCAAGGACATTTATCGAATCAGCAGCGCAAGTACCGAACTTACCGATCGCTAAATTTGACGTTACAATCGTCTAAATTCGATAAAACGATGTCTGCAAACATCGATATAACCCGTTTTATCGAATTTAGACGATTGTAACGTCAAATTTAGCGATCGGTAAGTTCGGTACTTGCGCTGCAGGTCTAAGGATCCGACAAATAAAACAATAATAGTGGATTTTGTTAGCGTACTTCAAAAAGAGAAAGTAATTACTATGTTTCGGGAATTTAATAAACTGCAATCGAGACTTTCTACGGAAAATCTAAAAATAAGCGGCCTGCTAGACCAATATAATTAACTGAAAATCTCACTGCCAAAATGAAACGAGTATTCTTCCTGGCGAGAGACTATGCGAAATCGAATGATTTCAAGTTTTGCTGGGTAACGGACAGATATTCCTGCGCAAAAGAGAAAACGGGCCTCTTATACAAATCACACAGGAATCGGACCTAGAGAACATTACCAACCAGAAATGACTAGAACGCCTTTTTCATGGACGCTTCCCAGTAGCTACTAACGTCGTTCATGTCTCAAATACCACTCCAATATTGTCTTTCTCAGTTGCAATTTTATTGTTCCTATTGCAAATATTTTGCAATTTTATTAATGTTTCATTTGAACTATGTCATTGTTACACACACTCTACACCAGGCATGTCAAACTCAAAGTCATTGATGGGCCAAATGCGTAAGGATCGGAAAGTCAGTGGGCCGCAAAACCTAACCATAATGAAAAAAAAAAAACATTTCACAGACAGAGCACTCATCATCATGAACCAGAATACTTCCACTCACTGCTGGATGTTGTTTCAAATCCCCTTCCAATGAATCCAATGAAAGGTTTGCTATAATCTCCACGCTTCGGCAGGCGGGTTAGGGATCGCAGAATGCTCACCACCGTTAATAGAGAAGACGCTGCTGCCCGTCCTACGGTAGTTCTGGATGCAGTTTTAGGACAATCCCAGTTTACCCAGGTTAGGAAGGGTAATAGAGGGTAATAATATAATAGCAGGAAAATGTTATTTCAATCATTAACTAAAACTTTTCCCAGGAATATGACATCTTTTGTCTCTAACTAAATTACCCATTTGAGGTGTAATTTTATCTTTATTTATTTGATTATAGGCGAGCAGCGCAATGCTGATGTGCCTTTATCACACTGTGTCGAATCATTAGGCTTTTTGTAGTGTCCACACACTTGTGAGTCAGCAATGGTTACAAGTTGGCAAGTGACTTTTTTGCTTTTACACAACCAGCTATCCAGCCTGTTCTTAAATGCATTCACAGATGAAGCAGAGACCACCTCCTCAGGCAACCTGTTCCAGTTGTGAACAACTCTGTTGCTGAGGACATGGTGCGCAGTGTTTGTGTTAGCATGTACACGCTGAATCTGCCCTCTGACTTCTGTGTCACGGATGGTTTTCACAAACAGATTGTGTATTTCGGGGAGGTTGTATAATCCGTTGAGTATTTTGTAAGTTTCTATGAGGTCCCCACGTAACCTCCTTTCTTCAAGAGTAGTGAGACGCAGGATTTCCAATCTCTGCTCGTATGATTTGCGGCGTAAGGCTTGCGGTATCTTTGTGGCTTTTTTTGCGCACTTTCAAGCAGATCTATGTCTTTTCGAAAGTGCGGGCTCCAGACTTGAAATCCATACTCCAGCAATGGTCTTATGTATGTGTAGATCTTGAGAAATACTTCAACTGTCATAGTTTGGAAAGCTTTGCGAATCACATATATAAAGGAATTTGCTTACTTGACAATCGTTCCTATATGTTCTGCCCATTTGAGGTTGTTGGAGATAATAATGCCAAGATCTTTTTGATGACCGACAGATGACATGATTTGGCCATCCAATATATATGTCACTTGTGGATTATTTTTTCCTAGATGTAGGACACTACACTTGGTCCACTGGTCCATTGTTGTATTCGCTCGATATCTTCTTGGAGCTGACCAGATTTAATGAGCGGGTTGGCAAAGAATTTACCGTCGTCCGCAAAAAAGGCAGTTTGACATTCTATGAGCTCAACCAAATCTGTGATAAAGAGGCCAAAAAGGTGGTTTTGTTGAGATAATGTATTACCAACTCGGACTTGAATAGTTCTACCAGTCAGCTAACTTTCTATCCATTTGTGCAGTCTTCCCCGTATGGCGAAGTGATCCAACTTCATCAGGAGGCGTTGATGAGGGACTTTGTCGAAAGCGCTTTCATAATCTAGGTAAATTATATCTATAGGATTTTTACTGTCGACCTCTTTGCACCAAGTCTGAATACAAGGGAGTAGATTTGTAACATTGGATCTCTTCTCTACAAAACCATGCTGCTTCACAGAGATAATGCACTCCCTATTCAAGAAGCGGGTTAGTTGCTTGCTTATAATTTTCTCCATTACTTTAACCACTATGCTTGTAAGGCTGATTGGTCGAAAGTTCTCAGGTTTAGTTGTCACCTTTCTTGAATATGGGAGTCACAATAGCGTGCCTCCAGTCTTGAGGTAGGTAACCTGTATCGAAGGAGCGCTTCATTAATATTGTCAAAAAAGGGGCAATAGAAGTGGCACAGTTCTTAAGGATGTCGCCAGGAATTTGGTCTGGACCTG
This sequence comes from Plagodis dolabraria, assembly GCA_963854805.1. NCBI lineage: Eukaryota > Metazoa > Arthropoda > Insecta > Lepidoptera > Geometridae > Plagodis > Plagodis dolabraria. The sequence continues at coordinate 553,582 of OY978453.1, read as the reverse complement.
GAGAGGACTGAGTATTTAAGCCCAACAATGTCTTTTCCACTTCACTTGTTTCAAATAGTATGTCACATAAGCTCTCATCGACTCTGGCTACAGTGGTAATTTGGATATTCTGGTTGATTGTAGGCTCTGTTGAGTAAGCTTTTTCAATTGTATCAGCAAATACATTAGCAATCTCATTCTGTTTTGTTACAAGATCTCCATTGTTGTTTCTTATTCCTGGAGGAGTGCAAACTTTTTATGTGACAAACTTCCGAATGTGCGAGTAGAATGCTTTATCAACAAAATTAAGAATATTTGACTCATAAATGCTTCTTTTTCTTCTGGACAGAGCCACACATTCATTGTTTAGTTCACAATACATCTTGTAGTCCTTTTCTTTCTTCGATGTTCTTTACCTGTCCTATAATTCCTTTTTATTGACTGTGTGGTTAATTTTAGTATCCCTTTAGTTATCCATGGTTTGTTAGTAATCTTACTGGGTTTAACTTCCCTTAGTGTAGCAAAATAATCTGTAATAGAGTTGATTGCATTTAACATATCCTCCCAAAGCTTAGCAGTGCTATTAAAGTAGTCAATAGTTGCTAATTTCTGAAGTAGATCTGAATTGTAACTGTCAAAGTCAATGAGTGAGTAATTTCTTCTATATTTCGGTAACATGTCTTCTTTTTGCATAAGTACCTGGATACTAAATTCCAGCACGCAGTGGTCACTCTTCCCAATGGGTGGTTTGTATACAACATCCTTGATCAGAGCCTCTTCATTTACCAATATGAGATATAAGACTGATGGTACCTGGTTGGCTTGAAGTCTGGTGGGGCTATCAACTATTTGGTACAGATTGCTATTGACATACATATTAATAAAAAGATCTTCAGATTTAGAAATTTAATGTCTGACCTGTAGCTGTATGGCTGTACAGCTACAGCCTTTACCGGCTGGTAAAGGCCATTTTAAAGATGTGTAATTGAAGTCTCCTACAGTAACCACAGTGTTGTTCTCTGAGGCCGCTTGAAGATTCTGCATCAGCTTGGTATCAAGGTGCTTCCACATACATTCGTCCTTATCATCAGGCCTGTAAACTCCTGCTACCAGAAAATGATGTGTACCATACCAAATATCGAGGTATAAAGCTTCCACTTCGTCACACATATATCTTTGGTTCAGTCTCGTAATGACAGGTATTTCATTCACATGATTTCTAACATAAATTGCTACACCCCCACCTCGTGTTTTTCCTTCTGATTTCTTTCCCTTGTGTTTACGGTCTAATCTAAAAAGAGTGTAGCCTGGTATGTTGTATGTGGTAATCTGCAGAAATTAGTTTTTAAACTGCATTCACGTGAGGGCAGTCGCGTCGCGACATTTGCGATCTCGCAGGAGATATGTTTCCCTTTTATTAGAGAAAATAATTGCTCACATTTGTAGATGCTCCAAAGATGTTACAAACATTCATATAATTTTGCAAGCAAATTTCCATAACCGAGCTTCAACGATCCATCATTCAGTTCAAATCCGGGCCGCATCAAGAGGCTATTCTAAAAATTGGATCGGGCCGCAGGCATATGCCCAGAGGGCCGCGTTTGACATGTCTGCTCTATACATACACTTAAGCACACCTCAAACACATTTACACATAATTACCAATATCAATGGTTTTATATAGGTTGGCGGTACCTTTTCTTGTCACATAGTTGGCATTCTTATTACTGTAATCTCACGGCAAAAATGCATCTCCAAGACAGTACCAATCACTGTGGTACAGATCATAATATAATGGTCTCCGAGTTCTTATATCTGCTTATAGATGGATAAGGATCATTATCTAAGTAATGACTTGGATCAAATCTCCATCTCATATGCGCATAACTGTAGTCCAGAAGAGAGTGGAAAATTTATTGAAAATGTAGATACTACTAAAATCTTCCACGTTAATATAAGAAGCATAAACTTTAATTTTGATAAACTGCTAATTTTTCTTCAGCGAATCAATTATGATCTTGACATTATAGTACTTTCAGAATGTTGGTTGAGTAAAGCCCCGATCATTCCCATTCTTCCTGGGTTTTATTCATCTACTTCCTCATACAAAAATCAAAATGAGGGGGTGGTAGTATATGTCAGAAGTGGTTTGTTATGTAAAGTGGAAGTACCAGATTTTGCAGAAGCGAACTGTGTTACACTAAAGTTCTCAGATCACCTAGCTGTTATAGCTCTATATCGCTCACCATCATATAAAAAAATTGATTAATTTATAAGTGATCTTGACTGTACAATACAAAACCTGAAATCATACAGTATGGTTATTCTTATTGGAGACATTAACATAAATATAACTACAGATAGCTCTGATTCAATGTCTAACGACTACCTAAACTTAACTGCTTCACACGCTATGCTTCCAGCCTATTATTGCCCAACCAGGGGGGAACGATGTTTAGATCATGTTATACTTCAATCTACAAATCTCGCCACAACACTTGTATGGACTCATTCGTAACAGATCATGCCACAATCATTGTATTTTGTGAAACAAACTATAAGCTATAAACACAAATTGTTTAACACAAAAGTATGATATACCAGCAATCGTGAAAGCTTTTGAATCCACAGACTATTCCACTCTTCTCTCTACAAAATGCCCTGAAAGTCCATCTAAGCAATTGGTAACTCTCATTTCTTCTGCTGTAAACACCCATACCAAAGAAGTCACCACCTTTAGTAGGAAAAAAATATTAAAGCCTTGGATTACTCCTGGTCTTCTAAAATGTATACGGCAGAGAGATAAACTATAGAAAAAGTATAAATCACACCCTAATAATAATGAAATTGAATCCTTCATTCTGGGCCTTAAAGACAGATCTGCTGTAGGACATTTCTTTACAACAGACTAAATAAAATTTTCAATATGTACCCGCTTACTCTACACAAATGTAAAATTAAAATCCTCGAATGGCTTGTGACTTTGTCATATGAAGATACCGAAAATCTCCTTACGAAACCTATCTAGAATACTATTAGTTTCCCTACTAAATACCCACCAACACATATACATCAAACACACAATCACACACACACACACTCAAACTCACATGCCCGATATACGAACTAAAACTTTTGTGTAACCTTATTAACTAATATTATATCGAAATTAGAAGTCTTATGTACATTAAATAGTTTAACATAATAATTAGTTCTTATACTAAAATTATATTATTGTGTGAAATACTTTACTAACCTAATATTAATTATGGTAAAATATTATATATAAAAAAAAAACTTAACTAATAACACTGTAAATTTTGGATCACTGTATACACCACTATGTTTAAGGAGGCGGGCGTTGCTATCTGCGACACAGTCTCTAGTACTATAGCAGGTAGCACCGTTTCAATGTTTATTGTTTCCTATGTTATTTTTTGTTCAGAAATAAAGATTATTATTACTATTATTTATTTATACACATTTGAATGCTTGGCTGTTATAACATTATGTAATTGATTACTCTGAACTGGAGACAGGGACGCAAAATACGAGATGAACCAAGTTGTTAGAACATTATAGTAATGGATGGAGTTGTAGTAGTGCCCTCTAAAGCTGAATAGGTCAAAACTGCGGTTTTAAGTATTTAGTACTATTTTAGTGTATCCACACAAATACCTATGGCTTATTGAGAGGCAGGTACTCACCACAAGTGGGGACTCCTTAACCTGTCGGCACACGGTGCCGCCAGTGGCCATCGGTGAGCTTTTTTCAGCTACTTACAAAACAACGACTTATAGAAACTAAAAGGTTAAGGGAAACAGTCGGATCGATATTATATGAAAGTTAACCTTTCTAACATTTGTTATTATAATTATTTGAAATGTTTGTACGGGTTCCCATATCTCTGAATTGTGTAGAATAACAAAAGAAAGAAGAAATATTAAACACAACGTCACATTCACAAACTTAGATAAATAACCAAATCATATTTATTTACATGTTCACAATCACAACACAAACATAAACAAGGACTAACTAGCCAGTCTAGCCACTTCTTTATAATATTACTATAATAATATAGGTCACACACAAGTTCACATAACACAAATTATATACATAATATTATGTCTCATGATATGTCTTAGGTAATCTGTGACCATCTGTGACATAAACAAGGCCCAAGGGCTGGAGCGCGTTCCGAACCTCGGTTAGAGCGCACTCGGAGTGCAACTTTTCACTCTAACGTCGTTCACGACCTTCGGGTCGGGTAGAGCGCAACTATTTAACTATCAAAAGAGGTCGTTAAAATGTTGAGTCTTTAACTGACATGACCTTGACATTTCTTGATGAGGGAATTATAGGCACTCTTTTATATTTTGCAGGTAACGGTAGTTATCACTTTTCAAACATCATAAAAAGTCTATAAAACGATATTTGAGGTTATAAAACAACCGGTCGATCGGAACCTTCGAGTAAGTTTAAGCAACGAAACAACGCACTCTGACCCTCGGAACGCGGCCCTGTGTTCAGTGTGACGTTCAGAGCCTCACAGCTCGCAGTGTATAGTCCCACCTAGGGATGTTACAAAATAATCGATTTTTATTAAAATCGATTATTATTTTCTTATACTCGATTTTTATTTTCGATTTTTCTTAGTAATATTAATCGTTTTTAATAAATCGATTATATAGATTACGTGTTTAAATCGATTTTCAGAAACAGCTCGTATCTATGCGACGGATGAAAATAACTTGAAGATTAACGACAGATTTATAGTTTTTCAGACCAAACGTAAATCTTCAAGAATTTTAATGATCCTTGGGTGGCGCAATAGAACGTGCATATTGCATCATCTTTTTTTGCGGGGTAGAAGGGGCGTGGGCGGGGGGAGACCGATATCGTTGGGTAGCGCGGTTCATAAAGTTTTAGTCACTATGAGTCACTTCGACGGGAAGCGTCGCGCATTTTACGAAAACTCTCGTTCGTACGTAGTTGTCAGGCGACTATTTTGTTCTGAGTATGGTGTACGGCAAATTAGGGAGGCTCCGAGTGCTAATTTAATTAAAATCTGGATAAAGCGTTTTGAAGAGACTGGATCGACGTTTAAACCACACGCGAAAGGTCGTCCACGCACATCTAGGACCGAAGACAATATTGAGAGTGTTAAGCAGTCGGTACGAGAAGATCCACAAATGTCTACTCGCAAGAGATCGTCTGTCCTAAACATATCGCGACGAAGTTTGCAACGAATTTTACACTTGGATCTTAAATTGCATCCATACAAGCTGCAATTAACTCAAGAATTGAAAGACTCTGACTTCATAGCACGGCTCACATTTGCTAATGAAATGCTCAATCGGTTTTCAAATTTTGAAAACATCCTTTTCTCTGATGAGGCACATTTTCATATGAATGGGTTCGTAAACCGCCAAAATTGTCGTTATTGGAATAGTTAAAATCCTAGACTCAAACATCAAAAACCGTTACATAGCCCTAAAGTGACAGTTTGGACCGCAATATCTGCCAAAGGAATAATTGGTCCTTATTTTTTTGAAAACGCACGGGGGCAAAACATCACTGTTAATACCGAACGCTATGTTGCGATGTTGGAAGGTTTTTTGGCCCCAGAACTTGAAAATTCAAGAATAAAGAACTCTAGGACTTGGTTCCAATAAGACGGAGCTACCAGTCACACATCAAATGACTCCATGGCGGTTGTGAAGCAGATGTTCCCTGGCAAACTGATTTCGAAAAGAGGTGATATCCCATGGCCTCCGCGCAGTCCAGACTTGACGCCTCCTGACTTTTTTTTGTGGGGATACCTCAAACACAAAGTCTACACCAATAATCCGAGAAACATCAGTCAGCTCAAGGAGAATATTCGTGGTGAAATGGCAGCAATCACACCAGCACTACTTAAGAAAGTTTTCGGTAATTTCCGTTTGCGGTTAGAGGAGTGCCAACGTAGAGAGGGTCATCATTTAAATGAAATTATTTTTAAAAAATAAACTTCAGTTATCACTTAATAATTGCTTAGTTTTATTTTAACTATACCTTTTGTATTTATTTTTTAATAATTATTTTAAAAATGCACGTTCTATTGCGCCACCCTGTATTATATTGTATCTAATTAATATATAATGATATAATTCTGAACTCCTATATAAGCATTATAATGCATTATCAATTGCGGTTAGGCATTAATGATAATGAGACTTCTAAAAAAAATATTTTTAGGATACACAATAGACGACACAATTAGTCACAAAGCACATATTGATAAAATTTGCAAGAAAATGGCGAGCGGTAATTACGCTCTCCTTAAACTTATATCATTGTTAGATATAAAACCACGCATATCCTTGTACTATGCATGTATTACATTGAATAATAAGATATTCCATTACTGTTTGGGGTAATGCTACAGAGGTAACAAGAGTTCTCAAATCTCCAAAACGTACAATAAGAACTATTAAGGTGGAGGTGACGAGGTGTGGAGGCAAATAAGGTTCTTTTAAAAAATAAGTTGAGCCGTAGTATTACGTTTATGGCAAAACAAAAAATATTATGTAAATTTTGATCATATTTATGAGATTCCTATTGATCCCAAAACATGATCACAATCAATTTACGTGATAAAAAAAATATGAACATAGGTCTAAAAATATCTTCAAGCAGTTGGAACTCTAGTATTTATCAACATATCTTGATAAGTTTAGTACAAGAGGTGTATTACATATAATGACAGATCCCTATTGTTTTATTTTTTTTACTTTTGTGTAATATTCATTTATTTAATTATTTTATCGCGAATTTACTCGAGCACACCAGCGCGGCGGTTCCGAGGTGCTCTGTGCGGACGCGGGTGTCAGTGTTGCGCAAACGTTGGCACGGGGAGGTTGTGTCGCTCGTAGCTCCGCTCGCGCTTTCGACTGACAACGATCTTGCCTTTGTATTAGTGCATTGACACGCGAGATTCGCAGCTGTGTGCGTGCAATGATCCGCTCGCTGCAGAGGGCCAACTTGATTGCGACCCCACGTGAAGTATGCGCGTTGACGCTTTATTATTGGTACTTTGTAGGCAAATTTTATTTGAAATTTATCACATATGAAAAGAATCAAAAATTGAAATTGACAATCTTGTAGGTACTTTACAATGGGCGGCCTTATCAATAAGATTAATGAAAGTTTTTTAATTAGGTGCATAATACATGTACAAAATTAATTAGTAATGTCTATGACGCTCTCATGACATAACTGGTAAATTAAAGATAATTTTTTTTTTTTATATTATGATAAATAGTTTTCGGCTTTAGTACTTTGTAGGGTACAAAATGGTTCTCTACTACATTAAGGGCCTGTTTCAGAATGTTCGAGTAAGTTCCGGTTTTACTACCCAGAACAAATTTAATAAATAAAACACTATCTTTGCGTTTCACAGTCATCGATTTAGCCTATCCATCGGTTAAAGCTTGAAACGCGCTGCATGTCAACAGTCATTTTTATAATTCAGTTATTTTATGTGTTGCATAGCAACCCAAAACTTTATTAGGACATTCTGAAACGGGCCCTAAGAGTGTGTATGGGACTTCATACATCTTTTGGAGTTCTAAGCTTTTTTGATAAATGAATTAGGTGTTTTGATATAGGTTAATTAATACTGCATAAAGATAACGTCTGCCAAGTGAAGATGGATAACTCGAAAATAGTAAGAGATAGGTTAGGGAGATTTGCCCCTTGGGGTGCCGGGTTAGAATTGCACCTCCCCATATAATCCCATGGGTGTCGTAAGAGGCGACTAAGGGAAAACTACTGGATGGTGGGCAGCAGCGCCTTCTAAAGAACTGCCAACTTACACTGCGATCCCCAAGACGCCTGCCAAGCGTGGGGATTATGGCAAATACCCCCTTAATAGGGGAGGCTGTGTTCAGCAATGGACGATCTGGCTGTTACAATTACAGTAAGGGAGATTTGAACAATTATCGCAGGGAATCGGGAGAGCAGTCAAATGACACTTGTCATAAATCCAAACTGGCGGATACAAGATTCTAAAAATCAAAACCAGTCCGATTTGGCTGAAAATCAATATCTAGGTTTTACTGGACGTCCTTATTCCGAATTTGGAATTTATTTTTCGATGACGCCTGCCAAGTGAAAGAAGATCGTCCGATTTGGCTGATATTCGATATCTAGGTTGTGCTGTGCGTCATTACTCCGAATTTGGAATGTATTTTTTGATGACGAAGTGAAAAAAGTTACTCCGATTTGACTGCAATTCAAAATCTAGGTAGTTCTAGACGTCTTTATTCCGAATTTTGAATGTATTTTGCAATGACGGGAGATTTCAACAATTATCGCAGGGAATCGGGAGAGCAGTCAAATGACACTTGTCATAAATCGAAATTGGCGGATAGAAGATTCTAAAAATCAAAACCAGTCCGGTTTGGCTGAAAATCAATAACTAGGTTTTTCTGGACGTCCTTATTCCAAATATGGAATTCATTTTTCGATGACGTCTGCTAAGTGAAAAAAGTTCGTCCGATTTGGCTGAAAATCGATATCTATACTCTGTTTTTTCTTACCTGTCTTATTATGTAAACAAACATGGCGGTTGGTCATCCAAAGACAAGATTAGTGATGGGGACCCATCGAATGAACGACGAGCCGTACAATACTATTGAACTGAGTGATATGATTAAAAAGTAAAGTAAATAGTTTCGTTTGCTCTATATTCATATTGCACATTTTATTTTTAAAATCGTTTCTTGGAAATGATCGATCTTTGTAAATGAATTGTTTATATATTTATATTTGATGTTCGATTTATATTTTACTGACGCGACGACGAGCGAAGTGAGGAGGAGCGTTAGGCTTTCAGACGACGGCGACGCCGTACAAAGCCAGGATGGCTTTCTTACTGGTTAAGGCTTGTATAATGCTTTTATTAAAAATGAAAGAAAGTTTAACAACAGATTCGTTTACTTAATATTGAAGGTCACATTCATATTAGGGCAATTACTGATAGATATTGTGATCGATTATAATATCCAACATGATTTATTAACTTAAATTACTAAATACAAACATAAAATCCCACACTACACTTCTACAACATTACTAAGTACAACGTGCTTTGAGAAAAAATATCTTAAAAGACATTGGTGAAAAATGAGTTTAGCAGACTCTTCACAAGAAAGCACTAAGTCCGAAAATTTGACTAAGGTGACACTATAGTGACGCACAAAATAATATTGGAGCCATTTTTATGTTATTTCTATTTCTATTTTCCTTTTAATACAAAACGTGAAACCTTTAATGTATTAATTACTAGCTTTCCGGGCGCGGCTCCGCCCGCGCGTATGTCGGTTATCGCGCAAAAACATTAACCTCTTTTTGCGCAGTTGGATAAAAACTATCCTATAATTTTTCGCGGGTTTCAAACTATTTTCATACCAAATTTCATTCAAATCGGTCCAGTAGTTTTGGCGTGAAAGTGTAACAGACAGACAGACAGAGTTACTTTTGCATTTATAATATTAAGTATAAGTATATTAGTACTGATTTTATCTTCGACCCGATAAAAAAGTCAGTAATGGAAGACAGGACCTTTGACATGTTTATTTATTTAGTTTAGTTCTGGTTATTTATAAAACCAGCCAAGTGCGGGTTGGACTTCCACACCGAAGCTTCCGTATCAACACTGAATGTACCATAAAATCGTTATGTTTTTCATACAGTGCAAGATTACCCGCACTTGGCAGGTTTTTATTATTGATAGATATTGGACTAAAATTATACCAAGTTTGAATCGTGTATGTATTACCGTTTTTACTATAGAGCAAAAATAAATTCGTTAACAAAACAGGTGTTTGTATGAGAACCCCTATATTTTTAACTTATTGTTATTATTATTACTTGTTAGGAAATTCACTATTTTAACCCATATTCTGTGAATATGTCAATAGGCTATCTATTACCGTTTCAAAGATACAGTCCTTTAAAAGTCGGATGGAGTGAAGGTTTTTTCGCGGCTTATAATAGGTTTACACTTTCTAGTACTGAACCCTATAAATTAAACTAAATTATACTTATCTACTTGTTTTAATCTATACAACCAGTTAGTATAACGAGATCAACGAAATATGTTCAGTTGTTCACTTCAACTATTCATTATTTTGATACCCATCTTCCCATCACTAAAATTCATAGACAAGATAGAGTATTTTATGTCAAATCACTGTCATTACTGTATACAGATTTTGTGATCATTACGATAATTGATTTCTATTTTGGAAAAAACTATACATTTCAATGATATTTGTATGTTTATCGAAGCGTGATGTTTATTTTGTTAGGCCTAGTCAGTTGTGAATGGCCAAATATAGGTGATTATGACGAAAACTTGTGATTTTGTAACTGAGGTGTGTTTGTTTACATTTTAAGACAGGTAAGAAAAAACAGACTTTAGGTTGTGCTGTGCGTCATTATTCCGAATTCGGAATGTATTCTTCGATGACGTCTGCCAAGTGAAAAAAGTTACTCCGATTTGGCTGAAATTCAAAATCTAGGTTGTTCTGGACGTCTTTATTCTGAATTTTGAATTAATTTTTCGATGACGTCTGCCAAGTGAAAAAAGTTACTTCTATTTGGCTAAAGTCGATATCTAGGTTGTGCTGTGCGTCAACATTCCGAATATGGAATATTTTTTTCTATGTCGTCTGCCAGGTGAAGAAAAATACTCAGAATTGACTAAAAATGGATATCTAGGTTGTTTTCGACGTTATTATTACAAATTTGGAATTTGATTTACGATGCCGTCTGCCCAGTGAAAAAAGTTTCTTTGATTTAGCTGAAAATCGATATCTAGGTTGTTCTAGACGTCTTAATTCCGAATTTAGAATTTATTTAACAATGACGTCGGCCAAGTGAAAAAAGTTACTTCAATTTGGCTACAAATCGATACTTTCTTGGTTTTCCTGGACGCCTTTTTTCCAAATTTGGAATTAATTTTTCGATGACGTCTGCCAAGTAAAAGAAGTTACTACAATTTGGCTGAAAATCGATAAGTATCTAAATTGTTCTAGACGTCCTTATTCCGAATTCGGAATGTATTTTTTGAAGACGTCTGCCAAGTGATAATGTTACTCCAATTTTGCTAAAAATTTATATCTAGATTGTTCTGGACGTCATTATTCTACAATTTTATATATGGAGTTTATTTATCAATGACGTTGCCAAGTAAAGATAGATGACGTATCTCGAAAACGGTAAAATAATATGTAGTGTAACGTTGTGCCTAACGCCGTTACTTAAATAATAGTATTATTCGTAATATGAAACATTAGATGTTAATCATAAACTAAAAAAATAATAATTAAATTGTTTAACTATCTTACATACCACTTAAAGTATAAACTTACGTTAATATTGCTAATATATAAAAAATATTTGGTGCGCAACCCACAGACAAATCTTAGCGTTTTAAACTCGATATATCTTAGCGTTTTCGTCTATGCAATTGGCAAGGAACACTCGTCTTGCGCTACATAAAAATACAATACGTGGTATCAATCTTAATTGTTATTTACTAGTTGTGAAGTGCATGAATCCCTCTAGGGTGAGTTCCTTATTTATTATTGTTATTTCATAGTGCTGACTAAAACCTATGTAACGTAAACATCTGTGCTGCCCTACCACGCTAGACTGAGTTTTAAAATGTGAGTCACTGGTAATAGTACCACGATCGTGTCGGCGCGGCTTGGCAACAGTTGGCTGAGGAAGATCAGCCACTAAGCCGGTGTCTTCCTTCCAGGATTCCATTTCACTGATTTAACCGGAGGACGGTTGTTTTGAGCACTCGCTACCGAGATCCAGAACTATCAGCCGACGCCAAGACCGCCACATCTGGGACCTGGATCACGAGTACTATCAGGCCAGTGACTCCCTCCGGTCTATGTAACTTCAGTAGAACTGTGCGGATGTGCAACGTGATAAGGCCTAATAAACTTTTCAAACCTATTCCCTAAGTTTACCTACCTACCTGCTGGCCGTGGGGTGCTTAGCAGCTCCCTAACGCCACAGTAGTAGAAAAATTATGACAACTTATCAATCAATTATTCAAATCTCCTAATAAATGAGAAAGTATCTCGGTTACCTTTTCACGATGGAACTAATCTTTACAAAATAGCTTTAGATAAAATGCCCATATTATTATGGCCTAGACCTACAAGAAATTATCATTCTCATATCTCGTACTCGGAAAGTAGTGTTTGTTTGATGCGAGTAGCGGGTGGAAGACTGCTTCCCACCTAAGGGCGGGAAATCTCATAGTAAATGCTTCCTTCTCATGTCTAAATACCTCGTAAGGGGATTGATTCGTTTCAACCCTTGTATAACAATCTACTATTTTTGAGGATAACCTCATTTATAAGGAGATTTGCATAAACGATTGATTATCATAATTTTCTTACTCTTGTCCGATATATCTTAGCGTTTTAAAGATACGTCATATACCTTTACTTGGCAAACGTCGTTGAAAAACCTACAGAAATCAATTTTTCAGCCAAATCGGAGTAACATACGAGTATTTCACTTGGCAGACGTTTTCGAAAAATTAAATACAAATTCGCAATAAGGACGTCTAGAACAACCTAGATATCGATTTTCAGCCAAATCGAAGTAACGTTTTTCACTTGGCAGACGTCATTGAGAAGTAATTTCCAAATTTGGAATAAGGACGTCCAGAAAAACCTAGATATCGATTTTTAGCCAAATCTTAGTAACTTTTTTCACTAAGCAGACGTTATCGAAAAATTAATTCCAAATTTGGAATAAAAACGTCCAGAATAATAATAATAATTTAAACAATAATATAAAAATAAAAATCTTTATTTAAGCCAATAACACTTTTTCCAAATCTTCTATTGCTGGTGGTCTTCACACTTAGACGTTGAAGTCTGTATCGTTTAGACCTTAATTGAAAGCTGTACAGTAATAGGGTTAGTGCACAGTTGACTTCAGTACAATTTTTCACGCAAAATAGTTATAAACATAAATTTAACTTACTAATTATCCATAAAATAACATCAGTTTCATACATTTTTTTTATAAATTATCCACACAGGTGATATTTATATTTTAACTAAATTTGTATTATTTACGTGTTTGTATGTTTGATGCTTTATATATAACTATATCAAAAGCAAATTTTTTAATGAAAATATCATATATGTATATATATTATATATATATATATATATATATATATATATATATATGTAAACTGAACTGAATGTATGTAAAATGTAAGTTAATATGATCATATATAGATATTATAAATAAATACGTATATTATTAATATACAAAGTATGAATACAAAACATAATATTAAAATGTTACTTCTAAAAATTATCAATAAACTAGCTTTCTGGGCACGGCTCCCCCCACGCGTATGTCGGTTATCGCGCATAAACATTAACCTCTTTTTGCGCAGTTAGATAAAAACTATCCTAGTTTTTTCCCGGGTCTCAAACTATTTCCATACCAAATTTTATTCAAATCGGTCCAGTAGTTTTGGCGTAAAAGCGTAACAGACAGACAGACAGAGTTACTTTCACATTCATAATATTAGTACTGATTTAAGAAGTAATCGATTAAACTTTTTCAGTCTCATCATAGTTAAACGTGAACAACTAATTAACAATGATGCTTTTGGCTTCAAACACTGAACTATGTTTTATATCGCACTGATTCAGGACTAGATTATATAAATATGTTTCAATAAAAGGGCTAAATCTTCTTTCAAAAGTTGAACGAATAACAGGTAATTTTAATTGGAAAACTCGTTTATGTAGTATATCACTAAAATCAGCAGATTTTTTAAAGAGTCTGTGTGACAACTGAGAACTACCTATAGATATCGATTTTTAGCCAAGTCAGAGTGTTTCTTTACTTTGCAGACGACGTTGAAAAATAAATGCAAATCCGGAATCATGACGCCTAGGACATCCTAGATGTCGATTTTCAGCCAAATCGGACTAACTTTCTTCACTTCACAGACGACATCGAAAAATAAATTCCGAATTCGGAATAAGGACGTCCAGAACAACCTAGATTTTGAATTTTAGCTAAATCGGACTAACTTTTATCACTTAGCAGGCGTAATCGAAAAATTAATTCCAAATTTGTAATGCAGACGTCCAAAAAACCTAGATATCGATTTTCAGCCAAATCGGAGTAACTTTATTCACTTGGCAGACGCCATCGAAAAATAATTCCAAATTCTGAACAAAAACTTCCAGAACAACCTAGATTTTGAATTTCAGCCATATCGGAGTTACTTTATTCACTTGGATGACGTCGTCGAAATATGAATTCCAGGAATAAAGACGTCCAGAAAAACCTAGGTAGGTATGAATTTTAGTACTGATCTCAGTCGCAGTTGCAACTGCGGATACTCACTAGAATCGTATGGTAGGCATATAAAGTGCCATGTTACCGGAGCGTATCACGCATCTGCATATTCTTTGACCGTTATATTTGTGCAGCGAGCGCCGAACGTTTGTTGATTAACTGCGGCGATGCGCTGGTAGAGAAAGCTCGATTAGGCCCAGATGCTCAAGGCCATTGGCGACTGTATAAGCCTTAACGGGCTCAAAAAGCGTAGCCCCGCAATGGAGCACATTAAGAAAGACAACATTTTGACAGTTTTTTCTCTTTACATTAATAATTGTTTATTAGATATTCATGAGGATAGTATTCCAGAAAAATCAAAGAAACAATCTGCGTAATAATGAAAAGCGAATTATGAAAAATAATGAAATTCGGGTTGTACCAAAAATTATATTAGCTAAAGTAAACAAGGTCGATATTCGAAAATACTGATGTATGAGTTAGCAAAAAGCTTGACCCCTTAAAATACAGTTTGTTCAAACTAACTAAATGTAAATTGTATTAAGTGTAGATATATTATGATTATTAAATATAAACCAATTATTTACATAGACAGAATTAGAATTAAATGTAATATTAAGTAGTATATTAAGTGGTATATCTTCTCTTCTTCTCTTCTCTTTATATAAAGCTCGATTACCACACACTGACTGACTGACTGACTGACTCACTGACTGACATAATTGTTCTCCCAGAAGGAGTCGAGTAGGAAGAAAGTAATTCAATTCAATTCATTTATTTCAGACAAAGTCCATAGTTTTACAATATAATATATAAGTTCAATAGCAATAATACTTAAAATAAAACATAATAATAATACTAAAAGTTCAAAACATTCACATACAATTCTTATCTATAATAATATGGAGCCGAGCTGCATGGGTGATGAAGGGGCAGTCATATCTACCTGCAATAACACGCAAGAGACTATTGGTGCTGCCCCGGACACGGCTAAGCATCGAGGCCGTTCGCTTACGCATTATGGCATGGAAGCCGTCAACACGAGCGTCAGCAAACATACCCGACGCGCTGCATCTCCAGGGCAGCTCCAATAGCATCCTGAATGTGTTATTATACTGCACGCGCAGGGCGCTGATTGTCCTCCGCGTATAGTTGGTCCACAGACTACACGTGTAAAATGTTTGGCAGAAGGCTCTAAACAGTGATACTTTAACCGCCGCCGTACAACGTGCAAATCTGCGAGCCAACATATTTCCCCGGACAGCCAACGCCCGACGCTCCCTCTCCATATCCTCAGAATCTGTGAGGTCCTCCGCCACCCAGTGACCCAGGTACTTGAAACTTGACACTCTGGTCAGGGGAACACCATTTAGTACGAGTGGAGGCACAGTGTTTGTCTTAAAACCCCTTGACTGAAATACTAAGAGCTCGCTCTTTTTTACATTGTACCGGAGTCCATGCGCCGCAGCGTACTCCTCACAGATCCTGAGAAGCCTCCTAGCGGCGCTAATCGAGGGAGCCAGCAGCACCATGTCATCAGCGTAACTGATGTTGTTTATAAAAGTTCCGTCAATAGAACATCCAACACCGGCGCTGCTGAGTTCCTCGATTAGCCCGTTCACATAGAGGTTGAAAAGGCGCGGGGAAGACAAACCCCCCTGCCTAACACCACACCTCAATCTGTACGCGTCGGAAACTTCACCCACCCACCTTATTACATTTGTCTGATTGTTATACCAATAATCAAAAACTTTAATCACCTCATCCGGGAGACTAGTTTCAGTTTTCATCTTGTTCCAGAGTACATCATAGGACACCAAATCGAAAGCTTTCGAAAGATCGAGAAAGCACGCATATACCGGCGTTTTTCGATCGGTGTAGTACCGGACAGTGTGCTTAAGGCAGAGTATTGCTGTCTCTGTAGATAGCCCAGGCTGGAAACCAAACTGGGCATCGTTCAGCTTAATGTGTTGACTCACTATGTGGTCAAGCAGACCGTCCAGTACCTTTGCTACGGTCGTAGCTAACGAAATGGGCCTATAATTGTTCCCATCAGATGGGTCGCCTGTCTTGTTTTTAATTATTGGTACAACAACAGTCGTGAGACACTCGCCCGGGATGTATGAATGCCGTATACAAAAGGTATAAAACATAGCCAACACACGCGGCAAGTGCGGGCCGGCGTGCTGCAGGTGCTCGATGCTAATACTGTCGTGCCCCGGCGACTTCCCCCTGGGCATGTGCTTAATTAATAATGCTAACTGTCTTTCAGTGAATTGCGGTAGAAGACGAGAAGGCACGTCACAAGTCCTAGCACCAAACACCGGCCGTGGGTCGTTAATAGGCATGGGCTCGACCTCAAATTGGCTTCTTAAACTATTGGCAATATCCCGAGGGTCAGTGACACCATTTACACTGAGAGGGGCTTGCAGTTTAGGGTTGAGTTTCCTCGTGCTCTTCCAAAAACTCTTGAAGTCTTTTTTGGTGTGGTGCGAGGCCAGGATGTCCATTTTAATTTGCTCAGCATTGTTCTGACACCATTTAAGTTTGGACTTAAAAGCACGACGAGACTCCACCATACTCTCATAAACATTTCCCTGTGTAGGTTTCCCATGCAGCATCCAGGCTTGGTAATGGAGCCGTGCCGTCTTATGCGCACTTTGTACATGTTTATTCCAGCCAACAACACGCTTAGACTTAACATTCTTTGATACTACACTATTCTCAGCTGCGTCACTTAAAATATTAACAATCGAGTCATATAATTGATCTATAACTAATTTATGTTTCACATTATTACACATACTGTCACAGCATTCTGACAATTCCGATGGGAAATCAATATATTTTAGTCTGGCATTACACAGCTCCTGATAGTACAAAATTTGTTGGCAGTCCCTCTCCCCATAATTTCTTATTGCAGATTTTACGACTATGCACAGTAACATGAGGTTTTAATGTCTCAATATCACAAATTACTTCTATAGGAAAGTGATCAGAATAAATTAATTTTTGATTGTGTACCCTGATATCTACCACCGACTGCCAGGCTGATTCCGTGACAACACAATGGTCAAGCCAAGACGTAGTGCCGTGCACGTCACTAACAAACGTGTAAGTGTTTGATTTCATTCCTAAAATATCTATATCAGCACATTTCTATTTCTGGTCATAGCAAAATTTCTTAAGTTCGTTTCCAAATAATTCAGTAGGACTAGCGTTAAAATCTCCCATGACAAATACAGCAGAAACTTCCGTGCTTTCGACTACTGCACTAATTTCACTGAGACAGTCAATAAACTCAACTAAATTATCAGCACTATTAGTAGGCATATGCACCGAAAAAACTAGAAACGAGCGATCACACACAACTGCCTTTATAGCTGCGATACGCACACTGTTACATTCTATGACGTGAACCGACCGAAACGCACTTTTTCTCCACAACACTGCGACACCTCCGTACGGCCGGCCGCGAATTACATCAGCCGACGTGTCCATCGACGATTTTCCAGTAAAGCCAAACTCGTCATCGATCTTGCCCAGAAGTGGTAAATCATGTTGAAAGAGCCACGTCTCTTGTAGTGCTACAATGCTCGCTTGCTTACAGTATCCCATCACGTCATCCATCGATCTTTTTAGTGATCTACAGTTGAAACTAAAAAAGCTGCTACATGAAGGTTTTCTAGTGCGTTTGCTGTCCATAATGATTTTTAAATGTGTGTTTCTTACTATCAAAGTCTATGAATCGACGAAAGGATATCCCCTCTGGCCACATACCATCGTTCATAAACAGTGTCAGCTTATGCCTAGGAATAAAAATCTTATAGGAAGCTCAGACCGAATAAAAAGTCAAGACAGAATGTTGTGTAAAGAGCAGTGAGGCCGGCAAAACTACGCCTCGCCGTGTACAAACACCATTACACACACATATGTACAACGAAACTACGCCTTGACTCGTCAGTCGAAATATTGCGGCGTGGTGGCATTGGTGTTGTCGTTATTAAGCCTATAAGGTTTACCCTATTATTGGGTCATAATACAAAATGTATTGCTATTCGTTTTTTTTGCAATAGTTGATCAATGTGTTTTAACCGACTTAAAAAAAAGATAAGGTTCTCAATTGGACTGTATTTTTTTTAAATACAGATATTGCGTCGTAGATGCCTACGACGAAATATCATTATCATAATCGGTTCAGTGGTTTAATTGCAAATTTAAAAGATGGATTTCATTCATTCAGTCCATTTTCAACCGACTTCAAAAAGGACCAGGTTTTCAATTCAGTTGTATTTTTTTTATTTCATTTATTTGATTAAATCTTTGTTACTTCATAACTCCGTCATTTTATTTTTTGTTGGAAAGCTGATACCTTTAATTATGACTCATATTCATATCATTGGTATTGGATTTTTGGTTTCGAAGATATTGAAGTAGATGTTGTTTTTTTTTTGTTATAAAAAAACATATTTTCATTGTTTTTTTTTGTTTTTAACGTTGTTGTGTATAGAGTTGAATCATAACCATATTATTATTGATATTACAAAGGCAAATTTAACTTCCCTCTTAACTGTTCACGCTTTACTGGTCACTTACCAATGTTACTGTTTAATAATTTTTTCATTTTCCGAATTGATTCGATAAATTAAACAAAATTGGACCGAAATCATTCGGAAAAGTAAGAAGGAACTATCATGACAATATTTTAAAATCGGCGACTTATATTTATTTATACCTATTTCTACCGCCAAGCAGTAATGTTTACATTCCTATGTTCCGGTAAAATTACAGGCACATGAGACTTAACATCTTTATGTCTCAAGGTGATGGGCGCAGTGCAGTTTGCCACTTGTGACGAACTGTATCGGCAGAGGTTACAGCTTAACACCAGGTGGGCTTTGTGCTTTTTTCCCCGATTGCATAAAAAACCCGTCACTAATTAGTTACAAGAAATTAATGCATGTAAATTAAATACCCAGTAATGTTATTTCTGAAACCTTTTTTTCATTCCCTTCCCCTACTTAACGACACTACTTTTGCCGACGCCTTACATCGGAACCCTATTGTTGTATTAATACTAATTACGTTATTAAATTGGTAACGTTATTTTTATAAGGTAATTTGATTATCATTGCAACACCGACACACGCACACATGTTTGGAAAACCGGCCTCACTTCTCTGTTCACAACATTCTGTCTTGACTTTTTATTCGGTCTGAGATAGGAAGCGTAATCTTTGTGTTGCTTCATAGTAACTCTTTCCAGGCTCACGCATACCTGTGTCTTCTCTTTAATGTACTCCACAATATCCGCTGGAGATGCACCTTTATCAACATTGTTTATAAACAACGGGACCTTTATATCGGCAGCTTTAAACTTACACTCCGCAGACGTGACAGCGATACCCTTTCTGCCACTAAACCTATTTCTGTGCCTATTTCTTTGCACTTCCTTCCACTCGCTACTCATTTCTGTTTGCTTCCAGTCTCCAGGCGCACGCGCAGTATCAGCAAAGGACCGAGTAAGTGCACGCTCTCCACCGCTCGTAGGCAGCTCACACGCTTTTTCCACTCCGCTCCCCGTAGTTATATTAGATACAGTTATTCGACACTCACCGGCGGCGCAACCGGCGCGGGCGCTGTGTTAGACCGCAGTAGGCCTCACGGTTTTGCTGCCTCCCACCTCGAAGGTGCCTGATAGACCGGCCTCTTCACATACGGCAGGCTCACTAGGCATATGGATGACGTCGTCGGAACCGGTTTCTCTACAGCTCAAAACTTCACAGCCTATTTTTTTGGCCGTATTGTTTACGATAGATTTCGATGAAATGTTTTCTACTTCCATGTTTGATAGAACCATAGGTCCACCCACAAAACTAAATCTATCCAGACATGCCCCTCCACGAGAGTTTATGTTACTTGAGTGTTCTGTCTTAGTATTATTTACATGTAAACTATCACAATCTGTGTCTACCCACTCGTCACTGGCACCCTTATCTTTTATATTATTTATAATCTCATCCTTTGTAAGTGTCAGCTGATCCATTGTTACGTATGTCGATTTAATAAGCTTTAAATCATTTTGTAGGATAACAAGATCTTTTAATAGCTTAGTGCAGTCAATATGATCAAAAGTAATTGGGGGTAGTCTGTTTAAATCTCGAACTACAAATATTGGTAACTTCTCATGGTCAGTAGCTTTAAACACTTCAATTATATCAAATAAATCTTTATTGCTCTTTCCTTCTTTATTGCGTCGCTTTATCCGGCGTATTTCGGTCGGAATCGACTGAAACAACAACGACTTCGATATTTCAACATCCTCTGTTTTAAAAGCTGATGAACAAATTCTCACTAAGCTTTCATTATCCATAATATATATATATCATTCCGAACGCGACCGTCACTAAAGTACACCGCATGACGATTGAATCATTACACAAATATACTTAAAACTGTGTTAAAAATAACATTTATCATAAGTGATATATATTGTTGTGAAGCTGACTGTGTGCTCTTCTACGTTGTGTTTAATCCAAGAAAAAGGACCTAAAATTTAGTGAGTTATTAACAAAAACATTATTAATCTTCGCTGTATTCCGGTTAACCCTGACCTAGGACAACTCGCGGCTCGCTCGCTGTGACGTAGGTAGCCGCACACTAACATACCGTCTCAGTGCAATATAACAATTGCCTGCATTTAGCGCCTTACGACATTTTAACTGCAATACACTGGCGTAGTAGAAACGGACTTACTATTATTGGTTACCGTTATACCTATACAATTATATTTATTGTTACACCTGCCTATTAGTCGTACTAATATAAATCAATAACACTACTAATGGCCGGGGAAATAAATACGTGTGTTGGCTGCAGATCTCCGATTGTCTCTTAAGACTTCATGAACTGTCAGGGATGCAATAAAAAATATGATTTACAATGCGCTAACCTCTCGCCTAAGCGCTTTAAAAAGCTGAGTCATGATGGAAAACTTAAATGGAGATGCTATGAGTGTAAAAGCAAGCAGCCTAAATTTGATAATACCAACACACCTCTGCGCCCCGCTCAGTATAAAATAAATGAGGAAGCTGTTAGTGTGACGTCTGACAGAAGTAATGTAACGACACGAAAAAAGGCAGAATTGTCACGTTCTGCAGAGTCATTGCGTCTTGCGGAGTCAGCACGTACTACGGAACTTTCACGTATGGCTCAGTTGTCAGGTCCTACTGAATCTTCGCATCCAGTTGAAATGCCTGGTTCTACTCAGCCTTCGTGTTCTGTTGAACAGGTTTGTTCAACTGACTACATCACGGAAGATAAGTTGCGTGAGATTTGGGTAGGCATGATGAAGCGGGAGATGGAAATTATGCTTGAGAATACCATTAAGAAGACATTATCTAGTGAACTTAAGGCTATTAATGTTCAATGTGCAGGATTTCAGGACTCAATTGCGTATGTTAGTACGCAATATAAAGACCTTAGGAAGGAAATTACAGACCTTAAAAAAATATTGAGTTCAACGTCATCGGAACTAAATTGTATCAAGGCTGAAAATAAAAGCTTGAAGGAGGACGTGGGCGACTGTTTGACTCGCGTTAAAGCCCTAGAAATTGAAAATTTGAAACATCAACAATGGGTTAGATTACAGAATGTTGAGCTGATTGGTATACCTGAGGAAAGAAATGAAAGCACTACTGACTTAGTGCTGAAGGTTACACAACACATTGGCGTCACCATCGAGCCCACAGATTTGGAGTTCGCTCACCGAGTACAGCCGCGACGTCCCGAGAGTGCAGCACGCGCCCGTCCTATAATAGTCCGCTTGAGAGAGCGTGCCGTAAAAGATAAAATAATTGCTGCCGCGCGTAAACACCGTAATTTGACTGCCAAAGAAGTCGGAATCGGAGGCGAATCGTTGAAAATTTTTGTCAATGAACACCTAACTAGGGACAACAAGTTATTGCTTAATTCATGCAAACAAAAGGCTAAAGAAGCAAACTTTAAATACATCTGGACAAAAAACTGTCGAATCTTTGTACGAAAAAACGAAACTTCGCCCCCGATTACTATAAACTGCTCTTCCGACCTTGTCAAAATATGTTGATTTGTAACGGTCTCACGATCTGTGTTCTTTCCATGTCTTGCACTAAATACATTCATCTACGTAATCTTTTAAGAAAAGAACTCTTTTGCGTTCAATATCTAAATATTGTACCACTGTATTTAAAACAGTTCTTACGTACATTATGTTCACATTACAAACACACAATTTCTATTACACCACAATCACACAAACACTTTACACTCTTTATATGTATATACACCTCGCCAGTTTGCAATAATAATAATCTTTGCTTATGCTCCCGAGGTACCAGGAATAATCTGAGCTTGCCTTATTGTTATCTACCTTCATGTCTAACTAACCTTTTTGCCTGCATTATTTGTAAGTTTGGATACTTCTTTAATAAAAATGGATGATACAATTAAACAGTTAAAACTTTTTTACCAGAACGTCAGAGGACTTCGGACAAAGACAGCTACATTTTACAATAACTTGCTAATGCTTGACGCAGATATTGTGATGATTACAGAATCATGGCTTTGTGATGGGATACTGGATTCTGAGCTCTGTGACAGTAGATTTATCGTATTTCGTAATGATAGGAAATCATTGGGAGGAGGAAAAATGCTTCTGTGTGCACCACAGTTACAAGCTCGTGTGAGATTGGATTGGCAATGCTATGACCCCGAATGTATGTGGGTAACAATTCCTTCTAAAGCGCTTGGTCCTGCACGCGATTTGCACATTGCACTCGTTTATGTACCCCCAAACTCACTTCTTCCATCAAGAATTAATTCATTCATAGATATAATGACCAAATTTCACCACGCACACTCTGATGATCATTTTTTAATTGCTGGCGATTTCAATCTATCGTGCATAGACTGGAGACTCGGTGATCCAATATTATTAAAGAAAGGACTTATTGAATCTCGGATTGCAGCATCCAGTCTCATTGCACAAACATCCTTTTTGGGTTTTTCTCAGTATAATCAATTCCTTAATAAAAGTAACAATACTTTGGACCTTGTTTTTGCAAATTTTTCCATCATTATCAAAAAACCTGATTTACCTCTTGTAAAAGAGGATTCTGCACATCCATCTTTTAGTATTATAGCGACTGATATTGTGATCCCAGACCTAAAGCCTCAGCCCCGTATAAAATATAAATTTAAACGCGCTGACTTTGACAGCATAAATTATTCATTAATTAATCAAGATTGGTCATTCATAACACAAGAAACCAATATTGAAGATAGTACAAATAATTTGTACTCAATCTTAAATAAATTAATACAAACTCATGTTCCACAAGTACGCTGTTCTAGCACTTATGTATATCCTGTGTGGTACAGTAAAGCTCTCATAAATGTTATAAAAGAAAAATTTAAAATGCACAAATTATGGAAGCGTTTTAATAACCCTAATGACTATGCAGATTTTGCTGAACTTAGAGAAAAGCAAAAAATGCTGCAGGATAAATGCCATAGTGCATACATAGACCTATCTCAGAAAAAAATCAAATGTCACCCAAAATATTTTTGGTCCTACATAAAATCCAAAAGGCAAAATAAAAGCAACTACCCTCAACAGATGACCTATAACAATACAGCATTAAACTCACAGTTGGATATATGTACGGCATTTAACAACTTCTTTGAGAGAAATTTTAGTAAGCCAGCTGATCATTACTCTTTTAGTGTCTTAGACAGTACCACTAATGCTGACGTAATGCACAAAATTGAAGTAAGTAAAGAAGTAATTACAAAAATGTTTAAAGGCGTGGACATAAATAAGGGAGCTGGTTGCGATAAAATCCCACCGATCTTCTTTGTTAAGTGTGCCGAGTCTTTATCTGCCCCTATGGCATTAATTTTCAATAGATGTCTTCAAGAAGGATACTTTCCTAGTGTTTGGAAAAAAGCTCTTATAGTACCTATCCACAAAAAAGATCTCAAAACATCTGTTGAAAATTACCGTCCTATATCGATTTTGAATGTTTTAGGCAAGGTCTTTGAGAGAGTAGTTCACTACCATATTTTCCCAGTTATTGCACTCTCGATTCCCACAGAACAACACGGGTTTATGAAAGGGCGATCTACTACTACTAATCTTGGTGTTTTTCTTGACCACATTACGAGCAGCATGGATGGTGGCTCACAGGTTGATGTGGTATACACGGATCTCGAAAAAGCATTCGACCGTGTAGACCACATCATACTCCTGCGCAAGCTTTACAATCTCGGTATCCGTGGTAACTTACTCAGATGGGTAGAGTCATACCTGCGTAATCGTTCCCAGGCAGTTGTTATAGGGGGTTTCTGTTCTAACTTTGTTGAGGTTCCTTCTGGAGTACCACAAGGCTCCATTTTGGGACCCCTCCTATATGCTTCTTATCTTTATGATGTAGGTCAGTGTTTTGATTATGCCCGTTTTCTTATGTACGCCTATGACACAAAAATTTACATGAAAATAGGCAATCTCGAGGACTGTATGAAACTTCAGGCAGATCTAAATAGACTGGGACTTTATTACACTGCTAATCGAATTAATGTAAATACAAGTAAATGTTAATTTGTTTCATTTTCCAGAAAGAAACGTCCCACTATATTTCATTACCATATTGACAATGTAAAAATAACCAAAGTATTTTCTGTGAGGGACCTTGGTGTACATTTAGACTCAAAATTAACGTTTTCTGACCACATAGATTTAATTGTTAACAAGGCATACAAAAGCCTAGGCTTTATTTTGCGAGTTAGTCGCTCCTTCTCCGATATAGGCTGTCTAAAGGTTCTGTATTATGCTTACGTAAGAAGCATATTGGAATACTGTAGCTCTATATGGAACCCTAGCTATGTAACCTACACTCAGGCTATTGAGACCATACAAAGTAAGTTCATAAAACAACTAAATTTTCGATCCAATTGCACTTTTGTTGATTATAATGAAGCATGTCACCATCATCACCTTACGACACTTGAAAATCGCAGAATTCTCGCTGACATGTCTTTTCTACATGGTATCTGTAATGGCTACGTGGATTGCGGTGAGCTATCATCTAAAATGTTGAGTTTTTGTGTTCCGAAAATACGAACGAGACATACTAACCTATTTGCCACTCCACATACAAGCACCAATTATGCGCAAAACTCTATCATCAGTCGGTTGCACAATAACTATAATAAAAGATTTGGATCCGCGGATATTTTCAATGATGGCAAGGAAGCATTTAGACGTGAAGTTCTTAAAATGCTTCACCAAAACTCTTAGAAAATAACAGGCACTCTCACACCACACACACACACACACACACTCTCTCTCACACCGACATCCACACACACACACACACACATACACACACACACACACACACACACACACACACACACACACACAATATATTGCTATTATTAGTTTACTTTATTATTTTTCTATTATTATAATGTGTAATGATGTGACCCACTTGGTGACTGTCGTATTATATAATTCAAGACTATAAAAATTGAATCTGTTATTGGCTGTAAGATATATATATATATAAGTTGTATTTATTTATAAGACAAGAGCTGTAGATTCTGTATGAATAAATGAAAAAAAAAAAAAACATCATGTTTGTTCTGTATAAAAGTCAACAATTGGTCCACGACAAGATTACAGGCATTACAGCTGACACATTTAAGAATTTTATTATTAGCCGATGATGACATTCTTACAGTGAAACGGCAGACACGTGCGCACACCAACCAATTGTGACACCACACGCACACCAACGGATTGCTTAACTGAGCCTTATATTTAAAAAAATATCCTTAATTTATCTTTAATTTTAATTACACAATTTAACGAAAGTTTTCTTATCTTTGTGGTGGCAACATTGCGATAATGACAATCCTGTAGACTATTACTAACTAGTATTTGTTCTATGCAATAGTTCTATCATCTGTGTTACTTTTAGTATTCCGATCTGTGTACTGGAACTGAGTATATCGAACCAATCAGCTGATTTGGGATTGATTGTTTACTTGGAATCTTCCAACAAATAGCAAATAAGAATATTTGCCGTTTAATTTTTAAAAACATATGTCAACACAGTGAAATGGTAATTTTGATTTCTCACCGAGTGATATTATTCGCTTTACAGCAGTGTTCTTGATGCCGGAATGTTTCCAAAAGTTTACACAGTATCTAACCTCACTTATTCACTGGATTCTGGTTTGGTTTATTCGTTTTTTCTAGGTTTTTAAGAATATTTTTCAAGAGCTAATCACATATACGTGTTTACGAAACCAAGGCCGGGGGGGTTGTAATGTATAGCAAAAATGTTCAGAAGGTTTTGGTGAGTATGGGAAAAATCCGAAAAGTTTAAGATATCGTCTGCCAAGTAAAATTGAATGGCGTATCTCGGAAACGGTAAGAGATAGGTAGGGGTGCTCGACCAAATGTCATAAGGAATCGGGAGAGCAGTCGAATGACACCTGTCAAAAATTCAAAATGGCGGATTTCAAGATGGCCGCCATACAAAGTGATCATATATTCGACCGGATTAGGAGTTTTTGTGGGATTTTCTACTGAATTTGGAGTTTTTGTCCTATAACAGTGAAATTCTTGATTTTTGTTATTTTTAATTATGCTTTGATGCTCCTCTCATTCTTCATACTGCATTTGGAGTATTTTACCTTACATTTTCGACTGTATTTGGAGTTTTTGTGGGGTTTTCGACTGAATTTGGAGTTACGGTCCTACATCAGTGTATAGCGAGCCCGAAGGGCGAGCTTCTGGTGAGGCCGAAGGCCGAACTTCGGACCGTGAGGCCGTAGGCCGAGCCGTGTTAGTGTCTTGCGAGGCCGAAGGCCGAGCTATGAATTGACATGCTCCTCTCATTCTTCATACTGTATCTGGAGTATTTACCTTACATTTTCGACTGTATTTGGAGTTTTAGTGGGATTTTCGACTGAGTTACGGTCCTTCATCAGTGTATAGCGAGCCCGAAGGGCGAGCTTATGGTGAGGCCGAAGGCCGAACTTTCGGCACGTGAGGCCGAAGGCCGAGCGTATGGTGCGCTTGGCGAGGCCGTAGGCCGAGCCCTGTTAGTGTCTTGCGAGGCCGAAGGCCGAGCTACGTATTGACATGCTTCTCTCATTCTTCATACTGTATTTGGAGTATTTTACCATACATTGCCGACTGTATTAGGAGTATGAGTACGTTCCTATTCCAATTTCGATGACGTCTGCCAAATAAAAAAAGTTTTTCCGATTTGCTGAAAATCGATATCTAGGTTGTTCTGGACGTTCTTATTCCAAATTTGAAATTTTTTTTCGATGACGTCTGCCAAGTAAAAAATGTTTTTCCGATTTGGCTGAAAATTGATATCTAGGTCGTTCTGGACGTTCTTATTCCAAAGTTGAAATTTTTTTTTCGATGACGTCTGCCAAGTAAAAAAAGTTTTTCCGATTTGGCTGAAAATCGATATCTAGGTCGTTCTTATTCCAAATTTGAAATTTTTTTTCGATGACGTCTGCCAAGTAATAAAAGTCTTTCCGATTTGGCTGAAAATCGATATCTAGGTCGTTTTGGACGTTCTTATTCCAAATTTGAAATTTTTTTTTCGATGACGTCTGCCAAGTAAAAAAAGTTTTTCCGATTTGGCTGAAAATCGATATCTAGGTTGTTCTTGATGTTCTTATTCCAAATTTGATTTTTTTTTCGATGACGTCTGCCAAGTGATGAATGAAGACGTATCTCGAAAACAGTAAGAGATAGGTGGTCTTGATAGGGGGGTCTTTGAACAAATGTCATAGTGAATATGGAGAGTTTGAATGATATCTAAAAAAAATCCAAAATGGCGGAATTTAAGATGGCCGCCATACAAAGTGCTCCGATCACGCTGAAGTGAGGCCGTAAGGTCGAGCTTCAGTGGGTTCGGAGTGCTTTGCATGGTGGCCATCTTGAATTCCGCCATTTTGGATTCGTCCTAGGTGCCCCTCTTAATCTTCATCCTGAATTTGGAGTAATTCATTTTATGTTTGGACTGTATTAAGAGTTTTTGTGGGAGTTTTGACTTTATTTGGAGTAACTGTCCGAGGCCGAAGGCCGAGTTCCGACTTGAGTGTATTTTTCCACATCCCCGACTGGTCTCCATGGCAACTACCCGCGATAACCAAAGCACCCACAAGTGGGGTTCCTTTACCGAAGTGACTCAGAACCTTGGTACGATTCTGACCGTACCACTTATTTATGGCAGTAGGGTGAATCTGGTTTGGTGTGTACAGTTTGGTTCATTAATGTATTAAGAGTTTATATGTGATTTCATACTTCTATTGGAGATAAAAATTTTTGTTTTCAAATGTTTAAGGTACTTTTATGACAGTTCGTACTGACTCAAGATAGATGCGGGCCGCTCGCGGCCCGCACACCACTTACCATATATACTAATATATATATATATAGATAGATAACACTTTATTGTACTTTCTTATTACAATTAATATAACTAACAAAATATTTCATCTTAAGATAAAATAAGATAGTACAATCGGCGGCCTTATTGCTAGGCAGCAATCTCTTCCAGGCAACCGTAGGCAGAAAAATCAATTTGATTAACATCGGGGTAGAGTGTGAAACTAAGTGAGATTAGTAAACTAGTTGCATACTTAAATATATATACAAGTACTTATTATAAATATTTATTATCTGTATAAAATGTAATTACACATTAGATATATTGTTAGAGGTGGTACCTCTTGATCTAATCAGGAAGGGTTATGGGATAACTTATAATAAAATAATACTCCGATACCTTTGGTACATAAGAGACAATTTATTTTCAGTCACCGATTTACTACCTGTGCAGGCGTGCGAACACCGCTTGCGTGTGATAACGAAATACCGTCGCGACCCTAACACCATCTAGTTGGTTTTAGAGTAAACTTGAATTGTTGATTAACACGCCATCTGATTCACTTTGACGTAAACTTAAACTATTCCTCAACATTCCGCCCACCGAGGACATTTAGTGACGAAATGTTCAACCACCCACCGTGGCAGAACGGTCTGAATAAAAATTACTGTCATCGGTGAACTGAATTTACATAATGAACTTAATAACTACATCGAAACATAAACTTTAGCTTAATTAACTTGTAGGCTACTCATTGCTGGTAATACATATAGCTTTGATATTGGTATTTTTATCATAGCATTTTTAACCTTCAGTGTGACCACAAGGGTAACATTATCAGTGCCCGTATGTTTTTTCGACAATACGACCCATCAGCCAAAGACTTGGTGGCAAGTTGTCCTCTTTAATTAGGACTAAAGTCCCTATATTCGGTTCAGGCACTCGAGAGGCCCAATTCATTAAGGTGGAAAGGTACTCTTGAGACCATCGACGCCAGAAACTCTGTAACATCCTCTGGATGAGTTGCCATCTCGTCAAAGAATTTATGTTAGACTGTAAATGGTTAACGTCAGTTACACTGAGCAGTGGTCCTCCTATCAAAAAAATGTCCTGGAGTCAACGGGAGATTCACCGAGTACTGGAAGAGATCCTTACTGCGTTCCCAGGTAAGTCCCAAAATCTTTGTTATATTTTCTAATTTCATTTCTATCGCCTTTTTGTCCTTATTATTTTCTTCAAATATGTCCTGTACGTAATCCTTTTCTTTTGCTTTTCGGTTGTCCATATTATCATATGTGTTGTCTTTTGTGTCCTGTAGTTTATCCTTAGTGTCCTGTAGTTTGTCCTTAGTTTCCTGTAGTTTGTCCTTAGTGTCCTGTAGTTTGTTCTTAGTGTCCTGTAGTTTGTCCTTAGTGTCCTGTAGTTTGTCCTTAGTGTCCTGTAGTTTGTCCCTAGTGCCCTATAGTTTGTCCTTAGTGTCCTGTTGTTCATTATTCTTTGTGTTCTGTAATATGTCCTCTGTAGTTTATTTAATGTTGATCTCAGATAACAGCTCTCTATTGTTACTGTTCCATTTTTGTAATTTAATTTCTCCTTTCGATAATAGCTCGGTCATTTGTTTGTAGATTTCGACTCATTCCTTGACGTCAGAGCATCCAGTCATAAAGTCATCTATGTAGAATGATTGTACTACCTTTGGTGCAGCTAACGGGAAATGTTTGCCTTCATCAAAGCTGACCTGGTGTAATGCTCTAACCGCCAAGTACGGAGCAAATGCTGTTCCAAAAGTTACCGTTACTAACTCATAATCTTTTATTTCTCTTTCAGGGCTATCACGCCACACAATGCGCTGAAACATGTTTGTCTTCTTCCGCAATCCTGACCTGTCTGTACATTTTTATTATGTCAGCTACCAGTGTGATCAGGTGAACTCTCCAGTTTAGTACTAGATGCCGTAAGTCTGCTTGCAGTTTCGGTCCTATCATCAAAGTATCGTTGAGTGAAACCTGATGCCTGTTCTTGCTAGAAGCGTTGTAGACTACACGCACTTTCGATGCTGTCTTATCGTTCCTTACAACGGCGTGGTGTGGCAGATAAACAGCTTCATCTCCTTTTTTGTCATCTTCTCTTACAGGTTGCATGTGTCATAACTCAAGATATTCGTTCATAACTTTTGCGTAACTTTTCTTTAGATCTGTATCTCTCGATAGCCTCTTCTCTAATGCCTTAAATTTTGTTACAGCTATCTGTCGTGAGTTCCCACCAATGCAGCGCGGTTCGCTGTCACGAGATGCCAGGTTCACGATGTAGCGTCCTTCGGGTGTCCTTTTGTTTGTCCTAGTGAAAATGTCCTCACACTTTTGTTCTTTTTCTGTTCATATTCTTTTTGTACTAGTTTGTTCTTCTTTTTCCCAAAATCTTTTCAATGCATCGTTGTCGTCTATTTGTGCGTGCATTGCGGTGATGTTTGAAATGCCTTTACGAAACTTAGCATGCTGTTCTTCAACTGTGCCAGACTAAATCCATCCCAAAGATGTACTTTGGGCAATAAGAGTTCCATGCGGACTTCTTTTTACACCATCCTATAAAATTTGACTGTATACATTAGCGCCTAATAGTTAGTCAATTTTGTTAGGAGTGTTGAACTGAGGATCTGCCAAACACAAATCCTGTAGGTCTATCCAGTTGATAGACTTTACCTTCTGTTCTGGTAAGTATGATGTGATGTTCTTGAGGCTTGAATTTGTATTTTAAACTCATTGTCGATGCGCGATTTTAGATTAATTGTGACTACATATTTTGATGTTAACGCTTTATCACCTCCTAGGCCAGTAATCGTTCCCCTGATGGGACTCTTCTTGAGTCGTTGTACTGTAGCTTCCATAATAAAACATGCCTGTGACCCTTGGTCCAGCAAAGCTCTAACGACTTGGTTTCCACTAGATTCGGACTCAATATTTACTAGCGCGGTTGCTAATAAAACCTGTCCAGATCTTGTAACCTTCCTAATCGAGAGACATGAGACTATTGGCTAGCTGAGGAGCTAGTACCTGCAACAGATTCTTTTATCGTTGAACTAGTAGCCTGTTTGTAGTCTTCTGGATGGAGAAGAGATTGGTGGCGCCTTTTGCAGATCCGACATGTGGTGGGTTTTTTACACTGATAAACTATGTGATTACTGCCTAAGCAATTAAAGCAGATAGAATTTTTAGCTACAAAATCGCGCCTCTGTGCACATTTTTGCTTAACGAACTTTTTGCAGAAGCACAATTTGTGACTACCGGAGCAGAACTCACAGCGCAGACCTGAGACGTTAGTGGCCAACAAAGCCTTTGGTTTTGCATTAGGACCACTGTTCTGACGACCTGTAAACTTTTTAGTATCTACGAATTCCAATGCCCTAAAGCGGTTTTCAATAAAATCTTTTAGTTAGTCTAGAGTTGGCAACTCATTCGCATTGGAGAAGGTTGCAATATGTAGCTCCCATTGTTTCCGCGTTTCTGGATCGAGCTTAAAAGTAACGATATGGATAATGATATCCCATGTGCTCACATTCACATCAATATTTTTTAATGCACTCATACAGTCCATAGTGGTGTCTATTAAATCCTTAACACCAGGCGCAGATTCTAACATTAAACGTCTTTGACTAAACAAGCGCTTGAGAATGCAGTTTGCCAAATATTTTTTATTATTGTAGCGATTCTCTAATAGCGACCAGCATCGACTGTAATTTGCGTCGGTGATTGGCGTGTTTTTTATTAATTGCGCCGCTTCACCCGTTAAATGAGTCTTTAAATAGTGTAATTTTTGTACCCCTTGTAGGGAATCATTATTATGTACTAGAGATACAAATAAATCACGAAAAGAAGTCCACTCAGAGTAAGATCCCGAAAAAGATGGAATCGTTATTTTGGGTAGGCGTAATAATGAGCTTGCTTTATCCCCATTTATTACTTTAGACGTGGACTGCGTGTCGCTTGACCTAAATTGGTTCAATGCAACCTTTAATCTTGATTTATAAGTAAAATAGTTTTCCTCGGTACAATCATAAACATCTTCCTTAACATAAGATGTCAGTTTAAGTTTATCCATTTTATATTTTGCATAAAGCTTAGTGTTATTTTCTACAAATAGTTCCCATTCTTTTTATAAATTTTCTAACCTGGCTTCTACATATTCTTTCGTTATTCTTTCTTTTGGACTCTTCTTAAAATTTGTTATGCCTTTTCTTAATTAATTATATAAATTAATTTGAACATTTACTAAACATTCCATTTTGCTTGCGTTTTATCCTTCTATTTATTTTTCTAATCCAAAATGTAAACTATATTTAGTCTTTAATTAATTTACTAACAAAATAAAAGTTTGTTCTAATTTACCAGAGTCCAGTTATAACAATCTACAATATTTCCAAATAAAATAAATTCAATATTTTGTTCTAAAATATTGCAAGTCTTTGAACAATTTCGAAAAAAATTACAAGTCAAAATTATCTCAAAAATTTTACAATTGTAACGTGATAAGTGGTGTAGTATAAATAAAAACACACGTTAAGCAATTTGCAAAGCAATAAAAATAATTCCACTTAAACAACCTTACAAAGTTGATCTTACGGGAAAGTGGGTCAACTGGGAAAATGTTCCCATCAGATGGAGCTCGCCAAGGGGATTCTAAAACTTGCTTTGGAGATGGTCATAGGACCTTTAGATCAAAAGTTATATACTATATTACTTGGATAACAATCAGTCAACAAAACAACAAACTTTTGTTTCAAGGACCGTTCATATTATTATTTCTGAAATTGTTTTATGAGGACAAAATGAAAGAATTAAATTGGAATCTAGAAGTATGTTTTTAATAAAAAAGGTAACAATATTTCCATGCAGTAACACTAATTTGCCAGTGCGTATCTAACACCGGAGTAAATAATCCTAACCAAAGTGGTATGTGAACTTTGTATGTGTGTTGTAGAACTATAATGTCTAAGATGCTATAAACTAGTTATTCTAAACACCAGTAATAACAATTTATAAATGCATATTTTAATATATAAGAGGCTATCCTCAATGAAATGACACAGATTTACAAGTGCCTACTTCATGAAAAGTATTTCTAATTTAACACCCTTTTTACTTGTACATTGAACATTCTCAAAGATAAGGTGAAATAACAGTTAGTTAAATAAACAAACTAATTAACTGGATTAAATTCCTTTGAGCAAATTATATGAATTAATAAGTTTCCTAAAATTTATTAAGGTACATTATTGGCCAGACAATGTCCTTGTGCATCAAATTACTAAAAAATGTTCCTAAATAGATATTACAATAAACTTGACGACGAGCATCTCATTCCATGAACTGGATCTCGCAATATTTGCACACTGACGCTGGTTATGCAGTATAGCGTCCCAATGTGGAGCTATTCACTTTTGCCGTGATGAAATGCTGGGGGTCGTGAAGGGGACGGACACCTTCCAAATGTCGAGTGCGAAATAAGAATTTAAATGTTAAGCATACTTGCACAATGTGGCGGGATGAACCGCGCCGTCGTATAACTATTCCTTATATTCCCAATCGCGGGGCAAGCTCAAGTACCATGGGGTTCCGGGTCGTTCGTAGGGCTGGCGGTCCCAAGAGTGCGGGGAAACAAAAACCCGCTGTGGAAAAATATCACAGCGTTGGTATCTCAAAAACGTGGTCGAGTCGCATGACGCCACTCGAAGAAAAAGGAATATTTCGCAACAAAAAGAATCTGAACACAGTGGAAATTTAGATCAGTTTTCTCACCTTTTTTTGCGGGTTTTATAATTTGTCAGCGGGACTCGCCGGTGCCGTTTATTAAAATCACCGTCGTGATCATCAAGAATGCCAAGTTCTCCCATCTCGGCCATCTTTAATTCTTTTCACTATTTTTCCTAGTCAGACTCAAGCGCATGAACCAATCCGGGAAGACCTCTCAGCCGACAGTTCCATCTCACGCAGACCTCCTTGCAGCGTCATGATACAACCGTAGTTTATGAGTAAAAATATATTTTACTAAATTGTAGATTAGGCTTAAATAAAGTTGCTTTTGTGCCATCTAACAATCTTTAGACAAATAACTATGTAGAAATCTTAATCTCACATATTATATTTAAATAAAACCTTGTTTGCGCAAAGTGCGCGCTACGTTCCGTTCTACATATTGGAACCTTTCATAAACAAAAGTACAGTTTTTGAACGTGCTCCGCAACGATTCAACCAATCACAGCGCAATTGGCTGACATTTATAACTCCTACTTCATGTCGTTTTACTAAAACGTCATTGTCATCATAGTGTTTGCAAAATGCCGAATATTTGTTTTTACGAAACAAAGTATGAATTACAAAAAAAGATAGTTGTAACCTCTTATCGAGTGTTGTTTATATCGTAAATATGAATGAAAACATGTTCTTATAATGCTAGCTAAGTATATGTAGCTAAATAGTGCTACACATCCTCAAAAAGACGGAAATATGTTTGTTTACTAATGTAAATTCATTCATTCATTTGTCTCAGTGGTAAGTTTTATTATAGTTGTTTTGCAATACAAGCAATAAAAACTGTAGCAACGCTACAATACCCCCGTTTTCGGAAAAAAGAGGTTACGTAAGTAACCGAAAACAGCCGAACAAGCGGGGAGAAAAAATTAACCCACCGAACTGGACAAACGTATAATTTGCCAAATGAGAGTGATTTTCATTCCTCTAGTTCTAAACATGGAGATTATGAAAGTATAGGTTCGTTTCCTTACATGTGGATCCTAAGTTGTCTGCATACACCTTTTTTCCATCTCTTTCACGCCAATCCTTTCATTGTGACCTAAATAGTACCATTCGCAACGTCTTCTTTCATAACACACCTCTGATTCATTCATCTATACTAATATTATAAAGAGGAAAGATTTGTACCTATTTTTGTATGTTTGTATGTTTGTAATGAATAGGCTCAAAAAGTACTGGGCCGATTTAAAAAATTCTTTCACTGTTAGGAAGCTACACTACCCTCGGTGAACATAGGCTATATCGCATCACGCTATGAGCGACGGGAGCGGAGTAAAGCGGGTGAAACCGCGCGCGGTCGGCTAGTCATTTATACATTTATACTTTTCATACTTATATTAAAATTTTGGTTAACGAAACCTATGCCCTCGTGAAAATTTCCCTGTAGAGTATCGAATTGAACCGACTCTCTTAATTAATAAGCTAAAATGTGACAAAGGTGAAACTTTGTCAAAAAAACTAGATTCTTATAGTCAATGATCTTGATATATCCTAATAATAGTCCGTTACCACCCTCGCGCCGAACGGTTGTGTTTTCGTGAATTTCAAATAAAAGATGCCCATTACGGTAGAAAATATCGAGAATATAGTGAAAAAGTGCCTTAGTCCATATCGATACCTCAGTTCCAGAGTGTAACAAATCCGAAATTCAGTGAGTTTGAGATAAGTATGAGAAATTGTTCAAAATACGATTACGCACCATTTCCAGACAGTAACAAGTCGATAACTGAATGCAGTTTGATTGTTACACCCAATATTTTTTCATAAACCTAGATTATTTTATATTCATATAGTAACAATTCTAGTTGTTTCTTTTTGGAACTGAAAATATTTATACTTCCAAGAAACAAATCGAAATGTTACTTGTCATATCTTAACAATATTATGATTTCTGGTAGACGTTTTCTTTTTGACACATCCCAAAAGTTTTCTGTCAAATAATTGAAATCTTTCCGTTTTAACCAAATTGAATTCTGTCCGTTTTTGTGTTTTTGTAATCAAAGAAAACTATTCAATCTTGCATAAAAAGTGTTGCGAAAGTAGATCTATGCGTATTTTTAAACTAGTTGATAAAAATGATGTTAATTTTTATCATAAAACAAAGTAAGTAAAAAGGTGTTGCTAAGGTAAATAAAGCTATGAGTTTTATTATACAATTAGGTTTGTAAATATTGTTAATCTCTAGTATTATTAAATAATGTTTTCCTTTTATCTTATAGAAAGAAGGTGATGACGAATTGAGCAATGAAAGTGATTCTATTCTATCACAAAATAAGTTACTTAATTTTGGGGTAGTGTATTGTATTTACATTCTTAAATTATTATTTTCTTACCACATAACATGAACGTTAAATTTATATTGCAGAATAGAGTCCTAGAAGAAAGAACTAGTTCACAAATAGTGCATCATTATGATCTGCTAAACAATGTTATATTAGCAGAAGTGTCAGAACATGACAAAGACTTTCAGATGGTTCAAGTGACTTATAGGTTCCTGAATCATCTGATATTTTAACAGACGCCATTCCTGTCACTCTTCCTTTATCTGTTGTCAGTATTACAGCATCAAGTTCAAGACCAGACGATACAACCATTTATGCTCCAGTGAAACCTAAAACACGTATTTGTCATCCTATGAATTGACAGAAAAATATAAAAAAACGTAATTATGGCCAATCTTACACAACCATCTCCGGTAAAGAGATTCCTGCTTGTAAAGTAAATAGTAGCTGTCCTGAAACAAGTAGGCTTAAATGCTCAGCAACAAATAAGTGACAGTCAGAGGCAACAAATTCATTTGAGTTACTGACAACTATCAGATATTGTAAACCAGCGTGAGTTTTAAATTAGACATTTTGAACCTATCAAGCCTAAATATACAACGATAAAGCCTAGAGAGAACGTACAATAATATATATAAGTTTAACATACCAAAATAGAGTACAAGTTTGCACGACGTTTTTTAAAATTATATTAGACGTAAATAATAGGGTTAATATATAACTACAAAGAAAATATCAAATACTGGATTTCTAGAGAAGGATAAGAGGGGTTGCCATAAAAATGCTGGTAGACTAAGAATTGAAAGAGAAAGAAAAAAATCGATTGAAGACATATAGAACAATTTCCCCTCCTGAATGCACACTACTCTTGGGCATGAACTCAACGAAATGTACCGATTGTATCTTATAAATGCACAGTAGAATATATCCAACCCATCAAAAACATCTGTATGAGACTATTTTTAATCCTGAGTACAATATTTAATATTTTCAACCAAAAACCATTTATGAAAATCTACCTCAATATCTGAAGAAGAAACTCAGGAAGATGACTCAGATTGAATAATTTATTCAGAAAAAATAGTTCTTTCTTCAGAAAAAATTAAAATTGAGATATTAAACATTTAATTAAAAAAAAATGGATATTAAGTAATTAAAACTACGTTTTATTTCAGTATTGATTGTTTTATTTCATATTTACTGTAAGTATTATTAAATATTTATATATTAAGTTGTATAACTTAGAACAACTATCTCTAGAATTAAAACATTTTCAGTTCCAGATAGTAACAATTAAAGAAAAACTCTGAAAACTTGGTGAAATTCTAATAATTTTTCTTTCTTTTCTTCGCGGAGTAATGTGTTTACCTAAGACCATTAAAATACATTCATATTTTAGATTAATTTTAGAAGCATTAAAAATACATCAGAAAAAGTATCACTGGTCATTTAATTTTCAAATTATCTCATTACAACCTGTATCTGAATTGTTACACTTTGGAACTGAGGTATCGATATGACAACAAACTTGATTGGATAATTTCGTATATGAAGCGACTTGAACAAAAAATAGATGCGCTCCATGAACGAGTACATGAAAGCGTCGAGAATACGTCCGACGTACAGACCAAAGAACCAGAAGCAATACTACCTACCAAAACACAGGCAGCACACCAAAAACCTGTGGTTTCCTTGACGAAGCCGACCGTCGCAGCTGCAGTTGCGAAGCCATCCATAACAGCGCGAACACAGCGAGCCACTTCCCGCCAACTGCGCCAAAGTCCGATGAACGCCTGTGATAATGTCACGCCTCACATCTCTTCAGCAGCCGTACAACAACGTCGGTTAAGTACCCCTATGTCCAGTGCTACCAGCTGCGCTCAGACGAGCGCCAAATCTACAGAACCATCTGCAGATCACACAACTATTTCACGAGCACCAGCACCTGCACATGAACACACACAGGTAACCGAAACTACCAAACAAAACGACACACCAGCAAATCCCGACTGGCAAGTAGTAACACATAAAAGACGATCACAACGAAAAGTAATTCTAGGCTCCGGAGAAGAAGACAGCGACGTTCAGACCGTCGAACGCGTCAAAAAACTGCACGCATGTTTTTTTCCGTCACGACACTACCGAAGATATGATTGTAAACTACATGAAAAAGAAGAACGCATCGCCCACCTACACTGCTCAGAAACTAAACTTGAAGCACAACCACTACGCTTCCTTCGCTATCACGGTACCGACAAGTAAGTTAGAGTTCTTCATGGAACCTACAAATTGGCCTCCGGGGACCGAAATCAGCGCATGGAACTTTCGTGCAGCCGCGCGACGTGCATCCCGTCCGTCGCGCCACCCCCTCACTGCCACCGGGAGCGCCGCCGCCGGCGCAGCGCCCGCCGCCGCCGCCCGGCCCGCACCCTTACCACCCGCGACCGGTTTCCAGAACAATAAAGCCAACCAGCGGTAGTAATAGTACGACCGATAACATAGAAAACCAACTAGTCGTTTGCCATCAAAACGTACAATGTTTAACCAACACGAAAAGCAATCGATTAGAGGCATTATTGCAAGATGAGTTTAAATGTAGTTTACTAGTTTTAACGGAACATTGGTTAACGCCAAACCAATTGCAATGTATCGACTTTAATAACTATGCTTTATGTACTTATTATTGTAGACCGACCATTCAACACGGAGGTAGCTGCATTTTTATACATTCCAGCTTAAAATCCATACCGAAAGATGACTACCGAGATCTATCCCGCGAGCAAGTGTTCGACGTCTGCGCCACACTGATCTCGGACTACAACGTGCTGGTGGTGGGGTTGTATCGCTCAAATTTGACTAATGTAGATGACTTCCTAGATTTGTTTGATGCACTTTTAACAAAAATCAACGATGATAATTACGACGCCATCATCGCAGGTGATACTAACATAGACTCCTTATCACGTAGAAAGTTGAGTGACGTTCTGGCAGCACAAAAATTCACCCAACACATAATATCACCGACCCGTGTGACCGACACAAGTGCGACATTAATCGACCACATCTTCACAAACATGCACCCCGAGCGAGTGAACGCTTGCCCGGTAGTCTCGAATGTTAGTGACCACTACGGCCTGCGCGCATCTGTCTCTGGTTTCCGTAAACAGAGCATGCCTACACACATTCGACGTCGGGTAATAACGCGTTCGCGTAAGTCAGACTTTGCAACCGCACTAAGCAACGTTGACTGGACCAGTATACTTCAAACTTATCAGGATAATCATATCCTCGCGGACAAGATCGTTAACATAGTAACGGCTCAATTTCACATATTTTTCCCAATTAAATATGTACCGATAAGAAAACCGGATTCTAGTTGGATTACAAATGACATTCTTAACTTAAAATACCTACTCTCTGACATTAATAAACTTAAAATACAATTTCCGGATAATTATGACATAAAAATGATTGACGAAATACTGAATAAATCTTATAATGATAAATTAATTTCGACGAAAAAACTATTTTATGAAAATCAAATTAATAATAGCAATCGGTGTAGGACAATGTGGTCTATAGTCAATAAAGAAACAGGCCGCGCCGCACGCGATAAAACTGATTTTACCGAGTTGGTGTGTAACGACTCAGGCCAACCTTTCGCAAACAAAAAAGATGTTATAAATTTTCTGAACAAAACTTTTCTAACTGCCGGCGCTCAAGCTGGTGCCCCGGCAGCAAGCGTGACGAATTGCATAGGAACCCTGTCCCGCGTTATACACTATAACATCTCTTCCATATACCTAAAACCATTTTCGTACGAAGAAACAATGAAAATTATTAATATACAAATTCTGCCAAAAAAGACCTCGGATTGCTATGACCTGTCCATGACCATACTACGCGAGGTTTCACACATAATAGCATTTCCACTAACAGAGCTCTTTAACCGATGTTTGAAAAGCGGTAGTTACCCGCGCGCGCTGAAAAAGGTAAAAATTGTACCTATCTATAAAGGAAAGGGCGACAAATCCATAGCCAATAACTACCGTCCCATTTTTATTATACCCGCATTGGCTAAGATCTTAGAAGTCGGATTAAATAAGAGACTCACTTTATTTTTTGAACGCTGTAACGTCTTCACTGATCGTCAGTACGCCTATCGCGCCGGCAGGTCTACTACAGCGTTAGTCCGTGAATTTGTGCGGAAGGTACTTCAAGCTCGTGAAGGCAAGCAGCAGGTTGCGGCTGTATGCTGTGACTTGTCACGTGCTTTCGACACGGCAGACCGAAACTTGATAAGGGCTAAACTCGAGCACTACGGTGTGAGAGGGCCAGCTGAAAACTTGATGGCTGAATTTGTTACCGAAAGATGTCAGAGAGTTTTCGGCGACTCGGGAAACATTCAATCCGAAGAGGGCTTTCCAGAACTGGGCGTCCCCCAAGGATCATGTCTGTCCAATACCACATTATCACTGCTCATGAATGACTTACCTATGTCGATACCCGGTGCAGATGTGTACATGTTCGCTGACGATGTCGCAGCGCTAGTGACAGCACCAAACCTGCCCGCCCTGAAGCAACAACTGTCAGAGGTCGCGCACAGACTGCAAGAGTGGTTTGCTACAAACGGTTTCGCCCTTAACCTGAGCAAAACCTGCTACATCCATTTTGACCTCGCGAATAGACCGCTGAAAACTATGGCAGTAACAGTACGGGACGCTGCTTTAGAGCAAGTTCAGTCTGTGAAGCTACTCGGCTTTCATATGGATCGCGCCTTAAAGTGGAACATTCACATAGACGCAGTATGTGTGCGGCTTACTCAAGCTTGCTTCGCTCTGAAGCGACTGGCAGCATCGGCTCCACGCCACGCCGTGCTTAGCTGCTACTTCGCCACTGTTCATTCTGTGCTCATGTACGGAACAGAGCTGTGGGGAGACGCGGCTGAGTCGGAGCGGCCGCTGATACTGCAGAAGCGTGCGGTCCGTTCTATTGTGGGCGTCAAATGGGATGTATCAGCTAAACCATATTTTATAGAACTGGGAATCCTCACCGTACCAGCAATACATATATACCAGGTTTGCCTTTTCGTCTGAACAAACCTGGAAAACTTTACCACCTGTGGAGCTATGCACAGCTATAATACGAGGCATAAGGACAGACTTCGAACACCACGGCACTGTCTCGCTAGATCGGTTAAATCAGTATATGTGGGTGGTCCAAAATTTTATAACCACCTACCGGAGAATATAAAAAATGCAGCTTCCGTTAATATTTTTAAGACGAAGTTAAAGTTACTCCTTCTGAGTAAAGCTTATTACACGATAGATGAATACCTAAAAGACAAAATGATAGTACCTGCGAGTACATAATTAATTAATTTTTAAATACATTTTGTAACACCATACAATTAACAAACGGTCCCTACGCACATTCAATTATTATATGCAACGCCATCTTACGACACCTACGCAGATTCAAACCATAGTGTTCACCGCCCTCTATGGTTTGGTTCACGCGGACGCCAATAGATGCCGATGTGCATGCTTAACACACGCAAACGTTTGTATCACGTCCAACATATGACATATCTCGATGTAAACTTGACTATAACTTCAGATCGTATAGAACCTTACGTCTGGTGCTCACTTCACTCTCAAGTGGCCCGTCGTTGTTCGATCGACTCTGAAATCCTGTGCATCGCTAGCTGTATATGTATTATTGGGAAAAAATACAATACATACAATACTTAGCGAGCCTTGTTT
This sequence comes from Plagodis dolabraria, assembly GCA_963854805.1. NCBI lineage: Eukaryota > Metazoa > Arthropoda > Insecta > Lepidoptera > Geometridae > Plagodis > Plagodis dolabraria. The sequence goes on along the minus strand of OY978453.1, from coordinate 510,869 downwards.
TTTTAATAAAAGGCCTACTGGTACTTTGTACCCCATCTGCTCACGACACCCTCCTACAATTTTAATTTTTAAATAATAGTTGTAATTTTAATATTGTACTTGACTTGTAAATGACATTTTACTAATAAACGATCTGTATCTGTATCCGATATCTTTTGCATGATATTTACCTACCGCGCCTGACTCTAGCTCTTCCAGTTCGTACACCACGTCTGATAACTTCTTTAAGACCTTGCATTTAACAAACTTGGGTGCTAATTTCGCAGAAAAAAAATTTGCAGCATTAGACTGCACAAAATTCTTTCGCCATACAATATCCCCCTCCTTTGCATCGAATCGCGTGCGTCTTAGGTTATAATGCTGGTGCAAAAAAAGAGGTAGTCTTAAAGTCAACATCTACTAAATAAAGCTCTTGAGTATTTAATTGAAATAAAATAGTATTTGTCACTATATTCAAATAATTTTAATGAATTTATAAAGTGTAATAAATAGTACCTGTCTGGAAGTGTTTTCTCCTTACTTAAATTAACTTAGCACTTTTCACATCACTGATATAAAATTTTTTCGTTCTAACCTCAAAATGGAAGATTTTCACACCACTATTGCACAAATTGGAGCCAGTCTGCACCAGCGCATGAACAATTTCGAAAGTGAGTTGAAGAGTGCAGCCAATCCAGAATCAACTGCCAGTCTAGCAACTGAATTTGCCACTTTCAAGACCTTTGTCATTGCATCCCTCAGATCTCTTCAATTACAGGCTGACATATTAGCAAAGGCAGTAGATAACATTGAAATGCGGAGCCGGCGTAAGATGTTATTGATACATGGTGTGCCTGAAACTACAGCTGGGATGAAAGAAGACACTGCTTCGGTAATTTGCCGCACAAAATGAAACTGGACGGTTTTGGTGTTGGTGACGTTAGTAGGTGCCATAGAATGGGTCGCTCAACTACTGATAAACCTCGCCCCATACTTTTCAAGCTCTGTGATATGGCTTTACGGAATAAAATCTGGGGGTCTAAATGTGGTCTCAAAGGTACTGGAATCACCATCTCAGAGTTTCTCACTAAGCCGCGTCATGAATTATTTCTAGCCGCCCGTGAACGATTCGGTGTGTCAAAATGTTGGACGAAGGAAGGTTCAGTGTTTGTGATCAGCTCTGATGGCACGCGTCATCGCATGAGCAGCCTCAAAGAGCTCGAAGACGTCAAACTGCTAGTTGAAAAGCCGAAGCACCCTCCTGCCAAGGACTGTACTGTAGTCCAGGCACCCAAACCCAGGCGAGCTGCAGCTAACAAGAAATAATAATCTTGATGCATTGTTTCTTCACTGGTTTTGTGTTGGTTTGTTTTGAGATCAGTACTTTTCATTCATGAAAACGTATAATTTGTAGGTACTTTCACACTTAAATTCTATAATATGTAGCACACTTTTCCATCTACCGCTTTTTAAAGATAATTTCTGTTTCTTACTTGATTAATGTACTTGGTAAAAAACTAAAACAAACAGTGTATTTTAAGGCTAAGTACAGCAGGATGACGTTGGTTGACAGATTCATTCTTCTTCTTCCAAACTAGACTCGTATTGTTTGTACATTCTTCATCATTTTACACTATTTATTATTTGATATGACTCCATCTTTAAGTTTTTAAAGCAGCAGTGGAGTAAGCAGTTGTTCACGTGTTTTTAAAATCGATTTCTTTTTTATTATATTATTCTTACTTAAGGGTTTTCATGTAAAGTGCAAGTCTCACAGTTATTTTTATTCAGCAACACAACCGGCAGGTGAATTTTTTACGCTTTGCAAGCTAATTCTTATTTTATTATATTTATTGTATAGTTTAAATATTATTTTATTTGTATTTATTATTATATAATATATAAATAGTTTTTTTTTTTCCAATGTTAAATATATTTGATAACAGCGATAGTGATAATGATAATGATGATTATTTATCTCTTTCTTCATCTAACTTGGCTAGTGGTGATTGTAGCTTTTCTAGTATTCCATCTCTCTCTGACACTCTGAATACTCATTTTTCTGATGTGCCCAAGAACTTTAATGCTATCCATATCAACGCGCAAAGTATTCCCGCTCATTTCCCTCATATGCTGGCGTCATTTGATAACAATAACATACATGCAATAGTAGTCTCCGAAACCTGGTTAAAAACATGTCTCCCTTCTATTTCATACTCATTACCGGGTTTTGTTCTAATTCGTAACGACCGGATTGGTAGAGGTGGTGGTGGTGTAGCCATCTATCTACGTGCCCATATTCCTTATTCAATAGTAAGTTTGTCTACTCAACCACCTCCTCTTAATGGTGGTGAACATCTATTTATAGAAGTACTTCTTTCACATACCAAAATTCTTCTTGGAGCCTACTACTCGCACTCGTCCAAACTAAATTACTTTGCTTCGTTTGAAAAGATCTTAGAAGATCTCGTTCCTTCTTATGGTCATACCATTATAATGGGTGACTTTAATACCTGTCTTCTGAAAAATGACTCTCGAGCTTCTTCAATACAGTCCATTATCAAATCAAGCAACATGCATATTCTTCCAACAAATGCAACTCATTTCGCCCCCAATTCCACTCCGTCACTTCTTGACCTTATCATAGTTTCCTCACCCGTGCATGTTGCTAAACATGGCCAGTGTTCCGCCGATGCCTTTTCGTATCATGATTTGATATTTGTATCCTATAGAGTACGTCCTCCTAAATTTAAGCCCACAATACTTCTGCAACGCAATTTTAGTTCTGTTGTTTCTGAAAATTTACGTCGAGATGCTGAAAACATAGATTGGACTCCGGTGTTGAATGCTAATTCTTCTGATGACAAAATTGCTATTTTTAATTCCTTGTTGATGCTCCTTTACGATGTGCATGCACCAATTCGACGCATTAAAATAAAGCATGTTCCAGCACCATGGCTCACAGAAGATATCAAAAAGATAATGCATCGTAAGTCTGTTACAAAGTCCAATTACAAATCATCTCCTAATGATCAGAATAGATCTAAATACATAAGTTCTCGAAATATCTGCAATAAGGTGTGTAGGGACGCTCAAAGCCGCCACATCCATGAGTCTATTCAAAATAGAGATCCAACAAAAATCTGGAAATTTCTCAGAACTTTGGGAATTGGTAAGTCTCGTAATGATTCTATTTCAAGCAATTTAGATATTGATGCACTCAATAAACATTTTTCCACTACGTCACGCATTGATAGTACTGTCAAAGCTAAAACCCTACAATCTCTTTCAGCTAAACCAACTCCCAACTCTTCGTTTTTCTTCTTTAGTCCATTTACTAGTTGTGATGTTAAAAAAAGCGTATTATCTATTCTGTCTAATGCAGTTGGCAACGACGGTGTAAGTCGAAATATGATCCTTCCTATTATTGACACTATTCTTCCTATTCTGAGCCATATCCTGAACTATTCTATTACAAATGGTGACTTTCCTTCCATATGGAAAGAAGCTCAGATAATTCCTCTTCCAAAAAAACGTAATCCGAAATCCTTCTCAGACTATCGTCCTATATCTATTCTACCATTCCTATCCAAAGTCTTAGAACGCCTTGTCCACTCTCAAATTAGTTGCTTCCTTTTAAAAAACAATCTCCTTAATCCTTTCCAGTCTGGTTTCCAACCTGGCCATAGCACAGTTACAGCCTTGATCAAAATATCTGACGACATCCGTTTTGGTATGGAGAATGGCTTGCTAACTGTCTTAACTCTGCTTGACTTTAGTAATGCATTCAATGCGATTGATTTTGACATCTTATTAGGTGTATTACGCTCCATTAACATATCTCCAACAGTATGTGACTGGTTTCATAGTTATTTGTACGGACGACGACAGCGAATACGCCTTGATGAAAATGTTTCTTCATGGTGCGATCTGACTGCCGGCGTCCCCCAAGGTGGTGTGCTGTCTCCACTCCTTTTTACAATTTTCATTAATTCAATTTCTAATCAGTTATCTTCTTCCTACCACCTTTATGCAGATGATCTCCAAATTTATTCTCAATCCCCCCTAGTTAGTATATCTGATGCTATTACAACCATTAACAATGACTTGCGTCATATAACTGAGTGGAGCACAAACTTTGGACTTAGAGTGAACCCAGCAAAAACTCAAGTCATCATTATGGGTAGCTCACGTATAATATCCAAAATAGACTGGAAAACTCTGCCACCTATAATTTTAGATGGAATCACTGTACCTTATAGTATGACAGTCAAAAATCTTGGCATCACATTTGATCAGCAGTTGACATGGAAACCTCAGCTTGAAACCGTTAGCTGTAAGATGTTTGCTTCAGCAGGTTCATTAAGGCGACTTCGAAATTTTTTACCAACTGCTACTAAAATTGCACTTGCAGAATCTCTTCTTCTCCCTATCCTAGACTACGCTGACACCTGTTATCTTGATATCACTGAGGATCAGTTAAACAAACTTGAGCGACTTCAAAACTTCTGTATTCGGTTCATATTTGGTTTGCGTAAATATGACCATGTTTCTCACTTTCGTAAAAAGCTCAAGTGGCTCCCTATTCGTCTTCGCCGGAATACTCATGTCCTCTCCCTTCTCTACAATGTTCTGTTTAATCCCTCGGCCCCGTGTTATCTTAAAGAGCGATTTGAATTCTTTTGCTTTTGCAATGACTTAAATCTTCGGTCATCAGAAAATTTACTATTGAAGTTACCTACACACACAAGTTCCTTTTATGATAAGTCTTTTACTGTGCAAGCTGCTCGGCTTTGGAACTCTTTACCAGTAGAAATTAGAAAGGCCACATCGCTTTTTTCATTTAAAAAAGGAGTTAAGAAATTTTACCTTTCTTCAATTCATCATGATTAACTATCCAATTTTTTATTTATATTATTGTTGTTTATATTTATATAAATGTATATATATATATATATATATTATTATAATTATTATGTATTATGTATCTATTTTAAAAGTATTTTAGTTTTTATTTTGATTGTATTTTAATGTATCTATTTTATCTACTATAGTTTAATATTAAATTTACTAACGTATATAGTATATATATTTTGAGTATTAATTATTCTGATTACATACATAACGCACTTTAGTCTATACCTCCATCTAAATTAACATGCAAGTATCTGTTGAGCCTACGGTTGCCTGGAAGAGATTGCTGCCTAGCAATAAGGCCGCCGATTGTACTATTTTTAAGTTATTTTAATATTTTTTGTAACTAGTTTTAATAATTATAAAAGTGCAATAAAGTGTTATCTATCTATCTAATGCTGTGCATTCTTCTGGTAAGCTTGAGTCAGAGCTTCACCTACCCTCACGAAAATATCCGCTAGTTCAGTTAGAGCCGAAGCTACCTTACTTCTATTTCCGATTGTTATATCATCCACTGAAGAAGGTAAATCCCTCATAATAGAATGGAATTTACCGTCAATGATAATATCTCGCCCGGTTGCTAGAAAATAAGGAGTGTATCCTGTGGCTAAGTTAACTGTGCTATTCAAGGATAATTGAATACGTGGGAGGTATTTTGACCAGTTTCTCTGATCCTGTTCGACCAAAATTGATAAACAGACTTCAACAGTCTTATAGCATAATAAGCATTATAGAATATTTTAGGTATGGACAATTTGTCGCAAAAACATTGGAATTGTTTGCTTTTAAAAATCGTAGCATTGTCACATATTAAAATAGCAGGAGTTCCCCATTTATAGATAATTTCTTGCTCTAGGAATGAAGTAACCGTTTGTGTTGTAGCTGTTCGAAGTGGATGTAGCCAAACATATTTGGAGAATATGTCAACGATCGATAAAATATACATATGACCCGAGTACGCTTTCGGGAATGGGCCAATGATGTCAAGTGACATGGTGTGCAGCGGAGCGTCAACCTGTTTATGATTTGTCATCAGTCCATGGGGCGCAGCATTGGAGTGCTTGTATGCTTTGCATTTGTCACAGTTAGTGACGAAAGCTTTTACGTCGTTGAACATATTTTTCCAATAATAATGGTTCTTAATCTTGAGATAGGTTTTTTGTATCCCAGGGTGAACGCTAGAGGAAGAATCATGGTTTTCCTGAATAAGTACACTTGTCAACTAATTCTTTTGGCAATACCATTTTCCAATTGTTTTGGTTTAGGTTAGATTTGGTCTTGCAAAAACGGTATAAACGGCTTATGGAATTCTCTTCCTGTATCAATCAGATAAGCACCGACTCTCAATATGTTCAAGGATCAAGTTAAAAGGTTTTATTTGTCCAATTAATTTTGCACTATATTTTTATATAATTTATAGGTATATGTATATATCATTATCTATTTATGTATGTTGCTATGTAAATGTTTATATATATATATATATATATATATATATATATATATATATATATTAAATATATGTTTATAATTGTATCTGTTTAATTATTATAAAAACCTATATGTATGCTATTTTTTTTTATATATTTGTTTACAAATTACACTAAAATACGTTTTATTTTAAAATGTTTTTATGAAATTTGATTATGTATTTGGACTATACCCGCGTCTATTGTTTTATTCGTTCAACTCCATCCTAAGGTTGCCTGGTAGAGATCACTTTTAGCGATAAGGCCGCCCATTGTAACACTATGTTATTATAATTTAATGTGTTAACTTTTATATTTCTAAAGTGGTGTAACAATCTATCTATCTATCTATCTAAATGGTTATTCCTTATTTGATAATTTCTATGAAAAGAAGGCCGTGTTTGACAACCTTGAAAGACCTTATTATACCATTCGTCTTGTGTGGTGTTGATAGCTCCATCAAATGAAATCGCATCTACACTGATCCTAGACAAAGCGTCTGGTACTACGTGCAATTTTCCTGGTTTGTGTATGATGTCAAAATTGTAAGAGGATATCTGCATAGCCCATCTCGCCAATCTTCCAGACGGATTGTTGAGTGACTTTAACCATTTTAAGCTCATGTGGTCCGTGATAATAGTAAATTTAGTACCTTCTATGTAAGCTCGGAAATGATTAATGGAGTCGACGACCGCCAGCAGTTCTCGCTCGGTCGTGCTGTAATTTCTTTCTGGTTTTGATAGCAAGCGCGAATGGAAAGCAACTGGGCGCTCTAATCCTTCGGTATCCTGAGTTAGCACTGAACCTATACCTACTGAAGATGCATCGCAGTGGAGGACAAATGGTTTTGTAAAATCTGGTGATGTCAAAACGGGTGCCGTTATTAAGTCACGCTTAAGAGAATTGAAAGACTCCTCGGCTGCCTGAGACCAATCTATACTATCCTTTCCTTTTCGCTTTCCAACCAAAGCCGTCATAGGTGCGATTATTGTCGAAAAGTCCTTGACAAACCTACGGTAATACGAACAAAGTCCTATGAAACCACGTAATTGTTTAGCAGTCACGGGTCGTGGAAAATTCTCTATGCAACTTAGTTTTTCAGGATTTGTACGCAAACCTTCTGAATTTATAATGTAACCGAGGTATCTGAGCTCACCTTTGCAGAACTCGCACTTTTTTAAGTTGACAGTGAGTCCGGCATCTCTGAGCGCCTTGCAAACGGCTGTCAGAACCTCTAAGTGTTCCGTGAACGAACCTGTTGCAATCAGTAAATCGTCAAGGTACCCAAAGACTTTGCCGTCAAATTCGTGCAGAAACAAGGAATCTATCAGGCGCTGCAGCTTCGCTCCAGCGTTGGAAAGCCCAAATGGCATTCTGCGGAATTCAAAAAGGCCGCGGTTAGGCACTACGAAAGCCGTTTTCTCGCATGAATTACCAGATCCCTCGCCGTCATTTTGCTCAGACAATTTTATTTGCCAGAAAGAAGATGATAAATCGATGGAACTCAGATAGTGAACGCCGCGCAGGTTATCCAGAATAGAGCTGATATAAGGGAGAGGGTATGAGTCCTTTACCGTGACATCATTCAACTTGCGAGCGTCCAAGCAAAATCTCCATGATCCATCCTTCTTCGGTATCATTACTACCGGGTTGGACCATGGGGACCTTGAAGGAGCTATGATGCCAAGTGCCAACATCTCATCCACTTCCTTATTCAGGGCTGCTAATTTGGCAGGAGAGAGAGGATAATACCTTTGTTTGATCGGTGGCCCTTTCGTTACTATCCTATGTTCAACAAGATGTGTTTTTCCTAAACCTATTTTCTCAGATGAGATTGATTCAAAACCTTTTATTGTCTTTTCTAAAAGTGCGGTTTGGTTAAGAGTAAGACCTTCCCTTGGAATAAGGGCCTTAACTTCACAAAATTCCTTGCGCGTAACAATTGGTTTATCATAGCTTCTTCTAATTACGTTGCCGAATTTAAATATGTCAATCAAATTAAATGTGTCCGCAAAATCCATTCCACACAGAAGTTTGTGGTGGATTGCAGGACAAACCAAAAATGTAAAATCTGCGGTCATGCCGTTGCATGAAATGGGCAACTGCATTGTTCCTAAAACCTGAATTTCCGATAAGTCAGCTAAAACTACCGTTGAGGGCTGACTAATAATTTTAAAACCTAATAACTCAAAATCTTCGTGCTTATTAGCACCAATTATTGATAAATATGCCCCTGGATCGAGCAAAGCTTCATAATCGCTATCCAAAGTTGAAAATTTTACAAATAAGCGAGAATCACCTACAAATGAACATACTTCCAAGTTTGACTTGGAGTAATTGACTCTGAGCTGGCGTTACTCTGGGACAAAATTAGTTTTTTTGTTGTGCAGGCGCAGTTATTAATGGAGCGCGATGTGCACCTCGGCATGTAGAACAGTTCCTAGTTGTTACTCCTTTCGCTCCGCATTTGAAACAAACCATCCCTGGTATGGTTCTACATACTTTATACGTATGGCCTAATTTTTTACACTTAAGGCACGCTAAAGGTGTAACCTGTCGTGACGCTGACGTCATTGTCGCTATAGCGCTGACCTCACGTTTGTTTGATGGCTTAGGTTGCGCTAATACACCAGAATAAGCTTCAAAATTTTTGCTGATGTTTATCAGTTGCTCAAAAGATGTAATATCATTAATAGCTAAAAGCTGTGCATATGAGCTAAGCATATTATGCTTGACAATGTCTAATAAACTGCCTTCCGAAATTGGATATGCTAATCTCGAATTTAAATCCTGAGCGTCTAAGACAAAAAATGCAACTGATTGTCCTGGTCGTTGTTTCAATTCCCTAATTTGTTTCTCAATATTAAAACTATAGTCTTTAGATTGAAAGTATTTCCTAAACTCAGAACAAATTTGTTCCCATGAAGTCAAACGATCACGTACTGTCCTGTAAAATTTCAGGGCTGTACTAGATAAAAGTTCCGAAAATCCACGAATTAAAGTCGCGTCATCGATTTGTCGCGCAAGCCTATTCTCATTAACACGTAACAAAAAATCGTCCACATCCGAATCACCTGTAAACTTAATGTTCAGCGATGCTAAATTTAGAGATTTATAATATACAGCATTTCCCTGCTGTGCGTTTTGAAAGCTTGGCAACACATTGAAACTAGTTGAAGCGTTGTCAAACACTGTACTTGTCTTAAACATGTGTGCTGAAAGCATTTCCCCGCTAGTATGCGATATAGGTTGCGAAAATAACGTAGTAGGTTGTGTGATAACACCGCTACCGTTGTATGCATGAGATGTGCCTGGTGGGATAGTTGTATACGTCGACTGACCATGCGTTGGATATAACGCCGTAGTTACCAAATCCTCTGGAGTGTAGTTCAAACGAACTCGTCGATGAGTATTGACCATATCAATAGGAATACGAAGTTCCGGATGTCCATGTGGACTCATTTGTGTACGAGGAGTGAAATTTGTTGAAGGTTGTCGAGAGTGACCGGGTGAAACGAATTGGGTCTCCTCATCAGAATGTGTTTCAGAATTAACTGACATGTTGAAATATTAAACTTAAGAAAAAATCCGACAAAGTGCGTAGCTCTTAACAAATATTTTGTTTAAATGCCTTTGACAAGTATCGATAATAATATGTCAATAACAAAACAATAGTAACACTGGTAAGCAGCTTATGCTCCTACATACATTATAAAATTTAAGTTACCAAATAACACAACTTTTCGAAAAAAAAAATTCTATCTTCATAAAACAACTTCAAAATGGTTTAAATAAAGTTCGGGCGCCATTGTAACGTGATAAGTGGTGTAGTATAAATAAAAACACACGATAAGCAATTTGCAAAGCAATAAAAATAATTCCACTTAAACAACCTCACAAAGTTGATCTTACGGGAAAGTGGGTCAACTGGGAAAATGTTCCCATCAGCTGGAGCTCGCCAAGGGGATTCTAAAACTTGCTTTGCAGATGGTCATAGGACCTTTAGATCAAAAGTTATATACTATATTACCTGGATAACAATCAGTCAACAAAACAACAAACTTTTGTTTCAAGGACCGTTCATATTATTATTTTTGAAATTGTTTTATGAGGACAAAATGAAAGAATTAAATTGGAATCTAGAAGTATGTTTTTAATAAAAAAGGTAACAATATTTCCATGCAGTAACACTAATTTGCCAGTGCGTATCTAACACCGGAGTAAATAATCCTAACCAAAGTGGAATGTGAAGTGTGTATGTGTGTTGTAGAACTATAATGTCTAAGATGCTATAAACTAGTTATTCTAAACACCAGTAATAACAATTTATAAATGCATATTTTAATATATAAGAGGCTATCCTCAATGAAATGACACAGATTTACAAGTGCCTACTTCATGAAAAGTATTTCTAATTTAACACCCTTTTTACTTGTACATTGAACATTCTCAAAGATAAGGTGAAATAACAGTTAGTTAAATAAACAAACTAATTAACTGGATTAAATTCCTTTGAGCAAATTATATGAATTAATAAGTTTCCTAAAATTTATTAAGCTACATTGTTGGCCAGACAATGTCCTTGCGCATCAAATTACTAAAAAATGTTCCTAAATAGATATTACAATAAACTTGACGACGAGCATCTCATTCCATGAACTGGATCTCGCAATATTTGCACACTGACGCTGGTTATGCAGTATAGCGTCCCAATGTGAAGCTATTCACTTTTGCCGTGATGAAATGCTGGGGGTCGTGAAGGGGACGGACACCTTCCAAATGTCGAGTGCGAAATAAGAATTTAAATGTTAAGCATACTTGCACAATGTGGCGGGATGAACCGCGCCGTCGTATAACTATTCCTTATATTCCCAATCGCAGGGCAAGCTCAAGTACCATGGGGTTCCGGGTCGTTCGTAGGGCTGGCGGTCCCAAGAGTGCGGGGAAACAAAAACCCGCTGTGGAAAAATATCACAGCGTTAGTATCTCAAAAACGTTGTCGAGTAGCATGACGCCACTCGAAGAAAAAGGAATATTTCGCAACAAAAAGAATCTGAACACAGTGGAAATTTAGATCAGTTTTCTCACCTTTTTTTGCGGGTTTTATAATTCGTCAGCGGGACTCGCCGGTGCCGTTTATTAAAATCACCGTCGTGATCATCAAGAATGCCAAGTTCTCCCATCTCGGCCATCTTTAATTCTTTTCACTATTTTTTCCTAGTCAGACTCAAGCGCATGAACCAATCCGGGAAGACCTCTCAGCCGACAGTTCCATCTCACGCAGACCTCCTTGCAGCGTCATGATATAACCGTAGTTTATGAGTAAAAATATATTTTCCTAGATTGTAGATAAGGCTTAAATAAAGTTGCTTTTGTGCCATCCAACAATCTTTATTTGTCTAATTATGTAGAAATCTTAATCTCACATATATTTAAATAAAACCTTGTTTGCGCAAAGTGCGCGCTACGTTCCGTTCTACATATTGGAACCTTTCATAAACAAAAGTACAGTTTTTGAACGTGCTCCGCAACGATTCAACCAATCACAGCGCAATTGGCTGACATTTATAACTCCTACTTCATGTCGTTTTACTAAAACGTCATTGTCATCATAGTGTTTGCAAAATGCCGAATATTTGTTTTTTCGAAACAAAGTATGAATTACAAAAAAAGATAGTTGTAACTTCTTATGGAGTGTTGTTTATCGTAAATATGAATGAAAACATGTTCTTATAATGCTAGCTAAGTATATGTAGCTAAGTAGTGCTACACATCCTCAAAAAGACGGAAATATGTTTGTATACTAATGTAAATTCATTCATTCTTTTGTCTCAGTGGTAAGTTTTATTATAGTTGTTTTGCAATACAAGCAATAAAAACTGTAGCAACGCTACATCTTTCACATTAATCCTGTCCATCCAAAGGTTGTCTGTAAGAGATTGCATTAGCGATAAGACCATCGATTGTGTTGCCATTGTTTAAATTTTATTTTTAAGTTAGCGCACTTGTGTGCTTTTATCTGTAATTTTATTGGTATGCAATAAAGAGTTATCGTATCGTATCGTATCGTATCGATATATGTAAAATGATCAAAGAACTGTAGCCTACCTTAGTAGGTAGGCTACAGTTCTTTGATCATTTTACATATAATAAGGTAGTCCTTAATCTATTACTACACATATAAAATAACATTTCAATATCCTTAAGTCTTACACTAATTAAACTAACATAATAAAATACTTACAGACACCTACATACATAATATTTTATATTTACATTTCAACAGTAATTAATTTAACATTCGAACGTATACACAATATAGTAACATAATTAAATAATTAACAATTAGTATTATCGCAATGGAAACAATTCCACACCCAAAGGATCGGCTGAGCTAGGGCGTAGAATAAATAGCAGTTACTACAGGGGCAGCTAGGCCGGTTTGGCACCTCATCACCGCTAGTGGTGGATAATATAGCATCTAGCGCCATAGCATAGCGGGTTATTGCCTTGTAGCGCATACAGCGCGCTATGCATATATTCTCTTCGCGCTATAAATATAAGGTTTAGCATCAAGCGTCCTCTAACGTGGCTGGGTAGGCCCATAACGCGGATATGCGCAAAGCGTGTTAACGCGACCGAAAGCGCGCGATGACTGAAGCTTGGCGCTATCACGCTATGCCGCTATGCTCTGTAGCGATATAGCGCCAAGCTTCAGTCATCGCGCGCTTTCGGTCGCGTTAACACGCTTTGCGCATATCCGCGTTATAGGCCTACGCGCTATATACCTACCTGTAATGTGTTGGGTTGATTGAGTGTGACCGCGCGCGATCTATTGGCTCGCACTTACCTATAAGTTAGCGTTATAAACAAAGTTTGTATATTCTAAAAACTGTGAAAGGACAATGAATGTTTGATAAGAAGTGTAAATAGACGATTTAGATTAAGTATAAGTAACGATAAAAAATGTATAAACGTAGTAGTGATTTACCGGTATGGAACTTTTTTGAAAAGTCTAGTGATGGTAATAAAATTGCTATTAGTAATTACTGTCGTGGCGAGTTCTCTTTTAAATCAACCATTAAAATGTAAATAGAAAGATCATCTCCATGGAGAGATAGGAAAAAAATATCATTACTGTACATACAAAACAAACAAAAAAATGAATATAAAGTAGAAAAAAAAACAAAAAATGTTGATTTTTGTATATACTAGAAATGAACTTCAAAATACGCCTATAATTGCACACATTTCATAACACCATACAAGACAATTATAGACAATCCTAAGTCTGAAAAGTATGAAGTTCATTCCATTTATTACAATAAAGCAGTGTAATAATTCTGTGTTAGAATCAACTCGTTACTCATTAGAGCCACGCTAGTGTCGAGCCGAACGACAACGGCACACAGCAAGTTGCGCCTGACGCTATTGTGACGACACCTAGCATATGCATCTAGCGCGCGCGCCTTGTTTCGTTATAACGATAGCGTATAATAAAGCGCGCTATTCGAATATAGTTTATAGTCACTAGCGCGTTGGTGCTGTATAGCGGATTTGAACAATACTAATCACCGCGCCTCGCCGCGCAGCGCCCGCGTCCGCCCGCTGTGCTCCCACCCGAATGCACCGGCCGGCCGACCGTCGCATGCGCTCTGGCGATAGCCGTCCACGCATACGATCACTGACTCATATCCGCGAAGCCCGTGTCACTCGATCCCGCACCGCGCGTTCGAACCTTACGCTAAATTTAAACAAACTTTTGTGTTCGAGTATTATATTGTTTTCAATCGACTACATGTTATCATTGCTGCCTCCGCACTCCTTCTAAGAACGTGAGCAGTAAATCTACGCTCCGCTACTGGTGGACGCCTGAACACGCCGCACCAATTACGGTGTCACCGTTGGTTACCTATCACGGAGTCACAACCGGACCATCTCATTGTGAAATAATTACCGCACAAATGCGTCACGGGTTCTCAGAAATAGAGTACTCCAACCGCATCCTACTAAGTCAGCATTTAAACGCTCGTGCCAGACGCAAGCGTGGCCTGATAAATGGTATCGGTTACGTAGCGAGCAGTTTGTTTGGCGTCTTAGACGAGAGATTTGCTGAACAATATCAAAAGGACATAACACGCATTCGACATGATGAAAAACATTTAGCTTTATTGTGGAAAAACCAAACATCAATCCTTGAAGCAGAAAATAACTTATTGAGCAGGATACAGGATGTAATACACAAACAAAATAAAGCTGTCAATGAGCATATGAGAGACCTTGATAAAACTACCAATATTTTAAAAGCAGAAATGCGAGCCCTTGAATTTTAGAATGAGTTTACATTATCTTCTATCATAAGCAACAATTTATTATCAAGTTTGAGGACCGTACAAGACACTCTAATAGATATGATCACCGATATTCATCACGGAAAGTTTAATGTCCATTTATTATCACCAAATCAACTTTTAAATGAACTAAACATAATATCAGGATTATTGCCAACAGAATTATTATTGCCGATCGAGATGCGTTTTGACTTCAAAGATTCATCTTATTTTTTTAGTGGGCTACATTCTCTTTTTAAAAGATATGAGAACTGCGTTGAAGTAGAGGGAGATTATATAGAAAATTAAATGAAATTTAGATAGTAATTAAACAACTTTAAACGGTTTAAATCGCGTATATTTTTCATTATTTTATCCCGACGTTTCAAACACTTTGCAGTGATCGTGGTCACGGGGTGACTGGGATAAAATAATGAAAAATATACGCGATTTAAACCGTTTAAAGTTGTTTAATTACTATGTGCAACAATCGCGAAAACCTAAGACAACATTAAATTTAGATTTTTATCTGCTCTTTTAATACCTTAGGCTCAGAACTTTTCAGCCGTCCCTCGTACATGCCAGTTCAATTCTAAGATTTACAACCTGCTTTGCACATGCCAGGTATTTGCCATATGAAATCTCTTGAATTATAACTCTACCCTCCGATGCTCATAGACGTCTGTTAAAATTTTTCTTTCAAGTGTTCATATAATTCAAAAGCTTTCAGAACCGTTGCGGTGTCCACAATAAGTATGTATATACAACACGGTCACATTAACTCGACGCATCGCTGGAATGCGGGTCCCCGCCCGCTTCCCCCGCATTCCCTTTTCTCGCCTACCAAGTGTCAGTACACAATACACACCGTACTTGAGCGCCAAAATGACGTCACAAGGTCAAGCGTCTACTTAAGGACCTGTTGTAGTTATTTTAAACATTTTTTAAAATCTGTAACTCAAATAGCACTGAAAATTTAGATTAAATAAAATTATTTACATAAAGTTGAACATACTCTCCAGGAACGTATGAAGCCGAAAACATGATTATGAACAATTTCTTCGATAAAAAAAATTTACAAATATGACACCATTTCGGTTTTTAAATGACTGGAACTAAAAGATACTATCATCAAACCATGTGGAAATTATACCAATAGATAGAGCTTATTATTTATTAGTAACGTATGAAGCCACATTTTCTAATTCAGCTATAGTTTTTTAACAAGAAAAAAAAAATTACAAATCTAACGATTCAAGCTCTCACGCACTCCGTTTAGTGCCCGCCTAGGCGTCATCGAGGTAGGACGCGTGTCGTTTTCTCCAACAAAATTCTGTCGGTCAATTACGTGCTAGAAATAAGTTAAAAAATTAATTAAAAATGCAAAGTACGATGGAGTTGAACAGCCAACAGCGGCAGTCAACATGTATGTTCTCCCTAAATAAAAAAAAAACTTTCTCGATGGCATTGTTTTCACGCGCCATAGTAAAAAAGTATAGTATGGTTTTGGAAACAGATTATAGCTGTCTGAATCGGGAGATCACGAGAGCAATAGAAGGCCGCTTGATAAAGGTTACCGCTTGGCTACCCACATAATAAAATTAACAGATGCAACTACCGATAAGTTTGGGTATTTTCGTAATATGAAATATTATTTCAATCAAAATATTCTACTGTAATATATATTATAAAACTTGGCCTGGTTAGATATCTCGAGAAGAAAATCTGTCCCCAAGCACTTATCGGTGTGTACCGCTATGTGTCCTTGAGGACCATTAATTTTGCATGGTGGTAGGGCATTTTGCGAATACGCGCCTGGCTAGCTACCACCCTCGAGAAGAAAATCTGTCGCCAAGCACTTTTTAGTGTGTACCGCTATGTGTCCTTAAGAACCATTAATTTTGCATTGTGGCAGGGCATCTTGCGAATGAGTGCCTGGCTATCTACCACGCTCAAGTTGAAAATCTGTCGCCAAGCACTTATCAGTGTGTACCGCTATAAGTCCTTGTCCTTGAGAACCAGAAATTTTGTGAATAAAGTTACTCTGATTTGGTTGAAAATTGATATCAAGGTTGTGCTGGGCGTCATGATTCCCAAAATGGACTTATTTTTACACGACTGCCTAAAAAAGGAGAGTTATGTTTTCAGTGTTCATGTATGTATGTTTGTGAGTTTCTTTATTCCACCATAACTTCTAAACGGCTTGACCGATGTTTATGTAAGAGATATCGTTAGATTCCTCTTGATAACCCAAGTGACACTAGGTAAATAAAAAAAAATGAAAAACAAACTGGCGGATTTTAGACCCAATATTGTGAGGTAAAAAAATTTTTCTTCCAAACCCATCGAGTGGGGTATCAGAATGAAGACCTTTGTAAAACAATATCATAAATATATATTACATTGCAGTTTTAATTTCAATGTAACGATAAATCGCTTAGCGAAAATAAATAACTTGCAGTCAATACTTGTTTCGATATCATCTGCCCACTGAAT
Source organism: Plagodis dolabraria (assembly GCA_963854805.1). NCBI lineage: Eukaryota > Metazoa > Arthropoda > Insecta > Lepidoptera > Geometridae > Plagodis > Plagodis dolabraria. The sequence continues at coordinate 493,681 of OY978453.1, read as the reverse complement.
AAAGTAACTCCGATTTGGCTGAAAAATGATACCTAGGTTTTTCTGGAAGTCCTTATGCCAAATTTGGAATTCATTTTTCGATGACGTCTGTCAAGTGAATAAAGTTACTCCGATTTGGCTGAAAATCGATATCTAGGTTTTTCTGGACGTCTGTATTCTAAATTTGGAATTAATATATCGATGACGCCTGCCAAGTGAAGAAAGTTACTCTGATTTGGCTGAAAATTGGTATCAAGGTTGTGCTAGGCATTATTATTCCCAAATTTCCCAATATGGACTTATTGTTTCAATATCATCTGCTTCAATATCATCAAGTGAAAAATTTACTCCGATTTGGCTGAAAATTTATACCTAGGTTTTTCTGGACGTCCTTACTCCAAACTTGGAATTTATTCGTCGATGACGTCTGCAAAGTGAAGAAAGATACATCGATTTAGCTACCAATCGGTATCTGGGTTGTTCTAGTCGTCCTTATTCTGAATTTGTTATTTATTATTCGATGTCATCTGCCAAGTAAAAAGGGTCCTCCGATTTGACTGAAATTCAAAATCTAGGTTGTTCTGGACGTCATTATTCTAAATTTGGAATTTATTTTTTAATGACGTCTGCCAAGTAAAAAAGTTACTCCAATATGGCTAAATATCGATACCTAGGTTGCTTTGGGCGTTTTTATTCTGAATTTGGAATTCGTTTTACGAAGACGTCTGCCAAGTGAAAGAAGGTCTTCCAATTTGGCTGAAAAATTATTTGACTGAAAAATTAAAATTCAAAATTTGAATCGGTCAAGTTGAAATTTTTTCTTTACTTTGCAGACGACGTTGAAAAATAAATGCAAATCCGAAATAATGACGCCCAGGTTAACCAAGATATCGATATTCAGCCAAATCGGACTAACTCTCTTCATTTGGTAGACGACTTCGAAAAATAAATTCGGAATTAAGACGTCAAGAACAATCTAGATTATGAATTTCAGCCAAATCGGAGTAACTTTCTTCACTTGACAGGCGTCATCGAAAAATTCAAATCAGATGTATTTTTCTTCAATTGGCAGATAACATTGCAGAAATAAAATTGGGAATAATGACACCCAGCACAACCTAGATGTCGACTTTCAGCCAAATCAGAGTAACTTTCTTCACTTGGCAGACGACTACGAAAAATCAATTCCAAATTCAGAATAAGAACGTCCAGAACAACCTAGATTTTCATTTTCAGCTAAATAGAAGTAACTTTTGTCACTTGGCAGACGTTATCGTTATACAAATTCCGAATTTGGAATAATAACGTATACAACAACCTAGATATAAATTTTTAGCCAAATCGGAGTACTTTTATTCACTTGGCAGACGACATTGAAAAAATAAATCCATATTGAGAATAATGACGCTCAGCACAACCTAGATATCGATTTTCAGCCAAATCGGAGTAACTTTCTTCACTTGGCAGATGACATCAAAAAATAAATTCCAAATTCGGAATAGAGACGTCTAGAACAACCTAGATTTTGAATTTCATCCAAATCGGAGTAACTTTCCTCACTTCGATTACGTTGAAAAATTAATTCCAGGAATAAACCCCTCCAGAAAAACATAGGTATACACTAATCATTGAAAAGTATGCAATAACTTGTTAAAGTCGGTATGCTTAACTAAAATACTCTATTTTCAACTTTGGCAAGTTATTTTATACCAACTATACATATACTCTACAGGCGACCACATACCAGTATGCATTTTTTCAGCTACCTTACTCATATTGGTAACAAAAATAATAAAATAAATGAAGTCTAGTGTATGTATTATTCATCTTTTGTTTCGGTAAACGTTCTACACAATATATCAAAATTTCAGGTTTGTTACTCATTCCATTTACGAGCTAAAGACCAATGACTTACGGACGGACATACAGACAGAACTCGGGCACTCATAAATACGGCTCCGTTTTGCGTTTTGGGCTCGGAACCCTAAAAACAATGTATCCAAACAAAATCTAATAAAAATAGGTACTTAGTGTGAAACGAATATTTTTATTGTATAAGCGAATAAAAATTTTCACCAGAACAAAATAATTATTTAGATGCAGTTCTGGATTTAGTAGCTACGATACCTACAGTTGATCAACTTTTTAAGTTACACTGTGACGCTAATAGCGTGCGGCTGGGGACATCGAGCGAGCGACGTGAGTCCTGACGCGCGCTGTGCGACTAGAGCGCAACGCTGCGTAGTGTCAATAGCCCGCAACTCTCGGACGCTAAATTTACCTACTGATTGACTAAAAAAGGGCCTTAAGGCTATCTATTAGTCCATGAGTACGTAAATCGGCATGCGAGAGTTGCTGTCTATGCGCACAACGCGGTGCTGCGCTCTAGATGCACAGCGCGCTCTCAGTACACCGAGCGTCGAATAGCTCAATGTCACGTCACAAACAGTGTAACTAAAACAGTTGATTGACTCCAGGAGGTCTACTCCCAAAAACGAAGTTCAAAGTTTAGTTTGACGGATCGCACCTTTTCTTACCACGAAACACTTTCGGATCCAAATTTCGATAAATTCGTACTTCGTGACTTTTTTTATTTTTTTTATGCCTGATAGGTTAGCCTTTGGCCACTATCTCACCTTGATGGTAAGTGATGATGTGGTCGAAGATGTTGTTCAGGCTAACCTAGAATTGACATAATATTGCCCGTATTTTACCCTACTCCCAAATGTTATTTGGAATTTAGAAATGAAGTTGATTATGGATTAATGATAATCTCGAAATAGATACGCCCTACTATTTCGTCTGTCGTAGAGTTATCGTTTGCTGCGAAAATACTTTGCCTAGACAAAAGTTGCTGGATTCCGTTTTTAACTAAGAAGCTATGTACCAAGTATAAATGAGCACCTACACCGGTATGCTATTTCATAGGATATTTTATACATTGTAAATCAATGCTCATTTTCAGCATACATCACAAAAATGAAATTTACTTATTTTATACCCGTATAATGGTGATGCGCTTGGTGGTGGAAGAAAAAGTTATGGAGTCTGAACATGAATGTAGGTATATACAAGAGTCGCCGTTACAACATATTAAATCATTGTTGTGTTTTTAAGAATATGATTACTTATAATTATTTTTATAATTATAATTTAGGTACACGTTGCATGGTTGTTCGTAGAAAGCAGCGCGAGAAATAGGAACTTCAAAAAAGAGGGTTATGTATATTATGGGTTATGGGTCTGCCTCTTCAAAAAATAAAAACGTTCTGACAAACGTTGTATTGAACACAATATGCGCTTATCTACTAATGTAAGGCTCATGGTTGCATTCTCGTTTTCATATTCTAAGTAGAATTTACTAAAGAGTTTATAGTGTTAGGCATTATTCCATTAGGTTCTTTGTTGGCGGACGACACTACCATCGCTGTGAAAAACATTTGTTTACTAAGAAAATAAATCGTAGAATACATTGAATTCTACAAACACATACATGAATAAATAGTTTATTAATTATAGAAACATTCTTCTTCTCAAATTATTTTTGGATTTTGATTTATTTACCGGTTTTTACATGTCTACCATAAAGAACCTAAACAAAGATGTCACTTCTGTATAATATTTGTCTATGAATCAAAAACGAAGACCGTCCGTACAAGTCGCATCCGAAGTTATTTGGTGGTAGGGTAAGTTGAATGTTCGTAGTAACTTCGTTCCGAAACGAAGCTTGGAAACTTCGGTTTTGGAAGTAGACCTTCAGGCACCTGATAAGAAATCCAATACTGTGTTTCAACTATTTTTTGTAGTTACTTATTTTATTATCGTACAGTTCAAAAACCGCACGGTATTATTTATTTGCTTATTGAGTATTATTATCATGAAATAATAAAGTTGCTGTTTACATTTTGAATGAAGTTTGTAAAGCACCGCTCCTTAATATAATGTATGCTAGTTGTCTCATATCATCCCGAGGGTGTCGAAAGAGGCGGCTAAGGGAAATATACTGGAAAGTGGGCAACAGCGCCTTCAAATGATCTGCCAACTTACACTGCGATCCCCAAGCCGCCTGCCATGCGTGGGGACTGTAGTCACAACAATTTAAGATATTAATGATAAAAAAATATTACATTCACGAAACGATAAAAGTAACTATCCTATATATTACTTACATACCTACTTTATATAAATCTAGATTTAAATTAATGAATTAGAATTAGTTTTTTAATCAATTTAAAAAAAATACGGACGAAAGTTTTAAGTAATCACGTATATTTTTTTATGTTACTGGATCATGCAAATCCAGTTCAAAGTAACGCTTAAACGTATCATTATGATTATTTTAGGTTGAGCAGCATATACCTACAAATTAGTGTTCTAGTAGTACTACTAATAGTAATTGTTAGTTATAGGCTCATTTAGAAAATAATTTCATTAAGAAAATTGAGTGTAACTTACGAACTACTAGAACACTCATTTGTAGGTATATGCTGCTCAACATAAAATAATCATAATGATACGTTTAAGCGTTACTTTTTACTGGAATTGCATGATCCAGTAACATAAAACCGATATAATTATGGGTGACAACTGGTCTTAGCAGTGTATTTAAGTAACTAAAAATGTTAAAATTAAACGTCACTGACTCCTAACCCCAAAAAAGGATTAAAGAAACTTGTGGAAGTCGGACAATGATACTGTGAGCTCAGAGTGTTTTGAATCTGCATGGTATCGACTTCCACAAGCTATTTCATACTTTTCCGCGTATGAAAGTTAGTTACGTTTATAAAAATATTTCCTAAAACTCCTATTAATTTTATTGACGTATGCTTTCTCCTAGTTGTGAATAATAAGGGTGAACATTGTCATTATTGTTTTGATAATCAGGGTGAATGTTTATGTTGTCATCTTGAATTTTTAAGTTTCTATTGGACATACCACGCTCATTTCTGCTGTCTATGAATTCGGGCAGTAAGCATTTCATATAAAATTTTATTAATTTTGGTCTCACCTTAGTTTCCAAAAATATGTTATCTTATTCTATGAATGTAGTATATATATTTTTATTCTCGCCCGCCCATATTAACTAAAAGGCACTTTTGTCGTTCTGACACGATTTGAGTTTTTATTTACAGAGGTAGTTCTAATGTTTTTATTATATTTGTATTATAAATTTTTAATTATATTTTTTAAAAACATTTCGCATAAACTTGAATAAATTTTGCAGTTGAAAATATCTTGAAGAAAATATAGGAATGTTTATAGCTGAAAACAAACTCTTCGATCTGAGAAAATCCTATCCCAGAAGTTATAACGTAGCAGCTATATTAGCATCGACGTGTTCAGAATTTTTTTTGTTTTCAGATGAAATCAAACAAACTTCTTTACGCATTTTGCACTCAAATTTGAATATTGATGTAAGTCCATGTCTTCTCTCACCAATCAAGAAGAAGTTGCTTGATTTACATTCAAATGAATTATTGTGGCGTTCTTTTTCTTGCAGTTGTTTTAAAAAGTGGGAGATGTCAATTATTCGCCGTCCCGATACAGGTTGAAAATAGTCTTATAGTTAAAGCGCCCGCGCATGCGTGCATGCGCGGGCGCGGTCGTGAGCGCAGGCACTCCGTGATGCAGCGACTCTGAAGGTCGCGAAACCGGTCGAGACGCATTCTCGACGTAATACAACCGTAAGTGAAATCGGCTCAAAATAATAATTTAATATGTGTCAAACTTACGTGAGTTTTAATCAGTCTTATAGTTATCCATTTGAATAATAAGTGCGTCCTCGTTGCCATCAATTTCTCTGCAACACCATAAAATAAGATATAAAGATTATTCCTATAAAATTCCAGTTTCAGAATTCAATCCTTACTCTAATTTAGAATAAGTAAAAAGCCCAAATTTACACTTTTTTTTTATTGCTTATAGGTTAGTTGAAGCAATAATCGTACTCGTTTGTGTTAACGGGCATAACTTAGAATTACCGGCTCTTAAGGGCAGTTGAATAGCTGCTAGAATACATGGTTAGGTGCTAGGCGACAGATTTTGTACTTGAAGGAATGGTAGCAAGTCAAGCAGGCATTCTTAAAATTCTCAACCGTCCGCAGTCCTTGAGAGCCACTGAAATTACAAGCACATGAGATTGATTTATTCCAGCTATTTTATAATTTATGTTTTTCTTTTAAGTTAGTAACCATTAAGGTTATTAAAAACCACGTTGGATATCACGAGGGATAAAGATATGTAGTAAGAAAAAACGAGAATTATTGAGGCGGCATAGATTAACACGAAGTACTACAAGCAAAACTAATTTTAAAGAATATTCTAAAAAGCTTAAAAAAATAATTAAACTCACTCAAAGAGCTCAAAATAACTACTTAATACAAACAGCAACAAATAAGCCTAAAACTACTTGGAACATAATAAATAATAATGCCCACGTTACAAACCCAAGTTACCGAAAGAATCAATAAACCGCATTATTTCAAATAAAAAAGTCATTGATGACCCACAGGCGATTGCTAATACATTTAACAACTTTTATGTTGACAAAATTCAACCAATACAGAACATGAATCATAATAAAAAAATATCTCAGACAGCCATCAGAAGTGACTCTATATTTTTCCCTCCATGTTTGCCAGCTGATGTACGAAATATTATCAAAACTTTAAAAATGACTAACAGTGTTGGTTTTGATGGTATTTCGACGAAAGTTGTCAAATATGTATCGGAGCATATTTGTGTTCATTTGAGTCATATTATAAATTTGTGTATTTGTGCAGGAATATACCCCGATTCCCTCAAAACTTCTATAATAAAACCAGTATATAAGAAAAAGAGTAGAACATATAGAAAATTATAGACCAATTTCATTGATTTTTATTATTTCGAAAATTATTGAAAAATATATTTATAAAGTGCTTTATTCTTACATCGAAAAAAAGGTTATATTATGTGATGAGCAGATGGGTTTTAGACAAAAAAGAATATGGCAGTTTATAATTTTTTATACAATGTTATAGTAAATGTAGATAAGAGAATACCGGTGTGCTCTATATACTGCGACATGACACAAGCTTTTGATTATGTTGACCATGCAATTTTATTGCGAAAGCTAGACGCGTATGGTATACGAGGTAACATTTCAGATCTAATAAAATCGTACTTAAGCAACAGGAAACATCGTACTGAGATAACAAAAGTAAATTATACGACAAGAAATGAAGAAGCGTGATATTGAGAATACATTAATTGTAAATTATAATAATAAAACACTCGATAATGTTGAAACTTGTCTGGTAATAGACAAGAAACTTAACTGGAAACCACATATAGAACAACTAAACAAGAAAGTGAGCTCTTCAGCATATGCCTTGTTTAAATTAGCTCCAGTCCTTGATACAAAAGCGTTAGTAACCGCCTACCATGGATTGGTGGCATCAGCTCTACGTTACGGCATCATCTTTTGGGGAAATTCTACGGAAAGGGAATCTGCATTTAAGTCTCAAAAGAGATGCATAAGAGCTATGTTTAATTTGAGGCAGATAGATAGCTGCAAACCATATTTTAGAAACCACAGGATATTAACTCTACCTTCAATGTACATACTTGACATAGTTATGTTTGTAAAGGAGAATCCAAAACTGTTTCTACGACTAACAGATTTAGTCGTTCGTAACAGACGAGACAACAGCAAACTGTGCCTGCACAAGTTTAACACTGCACTTATGCATAAGAGCGTCTTCTGTATGGCTCCTCTGCTTTACAACCATATACCGAATTCTATTAGATGTTTAAATACAGAGTTGTTTAAAAAAAAGATGAAATATATATTAGTAGACAAATGTTATTATAATATTGGTTAGTTCCTGACTGACAAATTCTAACTATATTAAATCTAATTATTTAAATTCTAATTTGTCATTTTTTTATCTTATATAATTTACCGAACGAAAATAAATAGAAGACTATTTAAGTAAATTGACATCATTATTTTACCTTGAATTTGATTATTTTAATTATCTTTAAATTAATTTATGTTATTTCAAATTCTAGATTTGTATGCCTCAGGGCGAAACATGTATGATAACTACCTTATAATAAGACCTTGCATGCTAATTTAGTATGTATACCTACACATGTTTACAAACAAATAAATGATTTGATTTGATTTGATGAGACTTAACAACTATGTTTCAAAGTGACGGGCGCAGTGCAATTCGTGACTTGTGACGAAATGCATCTGTTATAGGCAGAGGTTAGTCCGCTTAACATCAGGTGGGTGGGCCTCGACCTTGTTCCGTCATAGTAACATAAAAAAACTTAGTTGTCGGAAAAAAAATCACCACTTTTTCAAACTGAAAAGTTGACTGAATCTACAATATCTGAGAGCCATGCTGAATACCTAGTCATAATGTTAAGTGTTTTGAAGGATTACTAGAAATAGTAACTTTTTACCTCTTTTTGAACCTACTGTAATGTTTAGAATGTGGTCAATAAAAATAAATAAATAAATAAACAAAAAATTACTTACCATATTTCATTTCCCATTTTTTTTGCCTTCAACCGTGATTGAAGTGACACGCACTAGCGTGGTTTATTTTCTTTATTTGCCATTTCCAGAAAACAACCAAAAAAAATTTGTCTCATAAGTTTTCATAAAATATTTACACAACGGGAAATAAACACAAACATAGCCCCTCTAATGGTATAATAGAGATATTTACACCATGAGAAATAAACACTATATCATAATTATATGCTATAGTTCACTAAACAATAATTATTTACAATTTATTGTGTATCCTCATGATATTTGTTTACGCAGATACCAAGAAGTGCGCGCGCAAAAATTTGACACAGATCTTGTCTTGGTGACGTCCCGCGCGATACTGAAGAGCGAAGTTTTGATTGATTATCACTTAAATATTCGATTTAAAAAAGACTAAATGTTATAAGAAAAAAGGACCGCTTTAGTTACATTTCAAATTAAAATACCCACAAAATAGTATAAGTTATTGATTAAGTGGAGTATTAGTACTTGTTAAAATTTAAATTTGGCCGGTAAAAAAACCGCAAATCGAACTCACGTTTCGCTTCACGCTTCAAGTTCACTATTATTTTCTATAGAGAAAATTTTGTTGTATCGTGTTTTGAACGATTACACAGTAAGGAGAAAGAATGTAACTAAAACATATATTTATTTCAGATTTGAAATGTTCTTCTTTGTTTATAAAAACAACATATACTTTAGGCAAATACGGGAATACCCGACCTTAATGTGACCGGGTTGTACATACCTCATTGTTAATTTTTAAAGACCAATATTTGCTAACCAGAATTGGCACTGGAAATATAGTGATTTGCTGTGTTGAGGACATACAGAACTAAAAACAGAAACTTACAATTTATTTGGCTCTTTCCTTCACATATTAAGTCATAACAACAGGCAATGCAATACATATCTACGGTAGATGGTAGTTATCAGTAAGTTTTATAACAACTATATAATAATTATTTAGTATAGGAGGTAAAACATCACTTGTCTATTAAATGTAAATGGTTTCCTACATACATAATACTTATTACTTTAAGGTTTTATTAAACACATCGTCGTAATGCATTCTGCTCTGCAGCATGTCATTCTCGTTCATGTCCAGTTTCAGGGGAGGGATCATCGCCGCCGCCACAGACCTATAAATGTATATTGAATTATAATACCAAAAGCAATTGTGAATCATCAAAATATAATAAAAAGTGATCAAGAGCTTTAGGACCATGCTTAAGTAGGGAACCGTAACTAACAAAAATAGTAATATTTTAATAGTATGTTTCGTTTCAGTTACTTATGAGACGTGTGAGGAGCTGATATGGATGCTAAGGATGGGTTTAATAAAGATGTGATGACATTTTTATACTGGGACATTCCCCATGGCAGCCGGGATTTATATCAGGAGAGGTCTCACATCAGGACTTGTCGACACGACCAATTGTAACTCAAACCTCGCACCAATGTATGACGTCACGGGAGAGTACGAGCTGGCGACTAAAATGCGAAGCGAGACGATAACGCAGCCGTCGGAAGCTTCCTTGAAAAAGGCAACCGAATGTGGTCGAAACTTCAGTCGGAGTTATCGCACTCATTCACGTGAGTTATCCCGTATTATTTGATATAAATATTATCTACATGATGATATAGTCAAAATTAATAGAACATATAGAATTCAGGAGCTCTTTGTTGACTTGTTCCATAACAACAATCTCTGCCAATGAATCAACAACTGCACAAGATTTCAGACAGACCAGCCACCACCACTGGTTAATGAAGAGACCCTTGTCAACGAAATCATTTACAAACAGTACCTACATCGGAAAAAGTAACCATTGTGTGCATGAAAAACAATACGATATGCCCAGGTATCTACATCTCAATACTGTAGGCCGTAAAAAAATTGTTATCATTTTTATTCATTAAATCTTTAGCAAATTACCTGGGCATATCGTATTGTTTTAAGCCGCTACCGCGTCGCGCGGTTCTTTTGTAAGCCGCCAAAGATTTCCCGGCGGCGCGCGGCGTGTTTGTGCGCCCCGCCGCCCTCACTCCTCCGCGCCCCACAACGAACTATTTTATATTTTTACAAATTATTCAAATAAAAATGTCTTTAGTAGGTTCGTAGCACGCGTCGTGAAAACTGTAAGTGAACGCTGCCGTGCGTACTTTTTTAAATGCCGCCGTCCGGCTATTCAAATCAAGACATGGAGATGGTGATATGTTATGAGCTCTCAGACTGGATTTATTTGTCTGGGGCCGTGTTAAAGACCTTGTGTACGGACAGAACGGTTATAATCTTAGTACCTACCGTGGGTGAATTAAAAGATTTACAGAATTGTTGCCGCCTTTCGGCAGTTAAGTTGTGAAAGAGTGCAAGGGCATATCCTTTGAAGAATAACTGTGTGCGTCGAGAGGAACGGTGGATATGTCCAGACTCATGTGTAAATAGCCATGTAAATAATTGTGTAGGTACTACATAAGTGATTGTTGTAAATAGTATTGATAGACTTTTAAACACGCCAAGTGGATGTAATTTTATGTTTTCATTCTACCTCAAACTTAAGATTCGTTTAATAAAATTGATTGTCGATGAAAATTATCAAATGATAAATGTCAGAGCCTCCTGTGAAGTGTTTTGATGCACAAACGTTACATCTTGATTTATTGGATTTAATGGGTTAGTTTAATACTTTAAGAATTTTCATCTTTGTCGTGAACACTATTTTGAGATGTACCTAACTATGTATCTGATAAAAGTGAACCCTGGTAGCGGATATTGAAAGCCAGTTGAAAATTTCCTCGCCTCTTTGATCAATCATCTTATTACTTACCATCTAATACCTAGTTGGCCCGCACCGCCTCGCCATTGCTACCGCTTCTGCGTCCGTCAAACAAGAAACAGCTGAGTTATACCTACCGAGTTCATTGCCCTCGCAATGCGTTAGAATACTTAGAACGTGTGTGTATGTGTGAGTCTAGTCCACGGCGGCCGCGAGTGTTGTCGTCGCTATCATTCTCAAAGTCAACGCGCCACAGCTTAGGCAATTGTTAGTATTAATTTTGTTTATGTGAAAATTAATTATGAGTGGATCACATTCAGTTATCGATTCTACACCATCCCCCGCAGTATTGTTGATGAATTAATAGCCACCTTATATATATCCATACATATAAAATATTCTATCACTAAAAAGACCAAAAGACCCACTGGTTGACACCGTGTGGCCACTCTGGGTGACTTAAGGCATATATAGAGCCAAATACGAATCAGACCTAACTTTAAAAGGTTCATCACAGAATGTAATAAAAAGATGCGAAAAGTATATTTTTCCTCAGATCCTTCGATACATTTTAAACGTACATTTTGTCTATATTGCCAAAACTTCTCATGTTAAAAACTTGTTTGTGAAACGAATCTTTGTTAAGAGGCCTTATTCCAGCAAAGCCATTTTACAGCCGTTTTCTCAAGGCTGTTGCAGCTAAAGTATAAAAGTTTTTGTTTTTTAAATGATGCAGGAAGAAAGTTTATTGTTTTTTTAATGGAGTGCATTAAACAAAACAATAAAAAAAACAACTGAAATCCGACAAAAAATTTTTTACCAACTCATGTTTTCATAAATTTCTTCATCAGTGTGACTTCAACAGTCTTTTTATCGAACAAAAATTATTCGTTTTACAGATTGAAAAATATCAGTAAACCAATCATATTACCACCAATGGAGTGCATTAATAACATTTTGATAAATATATGTTACAACTGAGTAAATAAGGGATTGAAAGGGCACTTTTGGCACAAAAATACCATTCAAATTTCTTGTTATTTCTACAAAATCTGGTATTTTATCAAATAAATAAATATGCAATTCATTAGTTGAAGTTTTTATTTAATAGATAACAATATTTTGTCGTTCATTTAGTGAAAAATGTATTTTATATAATTTTTTCAATATGACCTATAAATTACGGAACACAACGCCTTGCATCTCAGTTTGCGCCTAGCGCTCGCGGAGGGAGGACGTATCGCTGCTCGTCCCGCGCCCTACACGTGCCGCAACTACGGTGCGCAATGAAAATATAGCGTGACCGAGTTGTTTTGATCTATGCGTATGCTTTTATTATTGTAAAGGTATTTTTGTTGAGACCATGCCTTTTTCATTACATATTAACTAGGATTTATTATTTCCTGATCGGAATTGAATTTTTAACCGACTTCCAAAAAAGGAGGAGGTTCTCAATTCGTCTGTATTTTTTATGTTTTTACCTCAGAACTTTTGAAAGGGTGAACCGATTTTGAGTATTATTTTTTTGTTTTAAAGCTGATGCTTGTCGTTGGGTCCTATTTAAATTGCATCAAAATCAGTCAAGTCGTTTTTGCGTTACACTCCAATAACTGAAAAGTATTTACCTATCTTGATGATATAATCATTGACAATCGATATCGTAAGTAGCAAGGTTTACTAAAACTAGTGATCAATTGTTTAACCAAAAAATGGAACTGACTTTTTGGTTTTTGCCATAGTAAAAAAAATGTAACCATAAAATGGAACCGACTTCAACACCCAAAAGTGTGAAATAACTTGTCAAAGTCGGTACCATGCGCACAATATTGTGATCATAGGTACTTTTGAACTATCATGGTAACGACTTCAACATGTTATTTCACACTTTGGGTGTTGAAGTCGGTTCCATTTTATGGTTACATTTTTTTTACTATGGCAAAAACCAAAAAGTTGCGTAGTTGCTATATATAAGAAAAAGTTTTAAAAAAACTTGAAACTAGCTAGAGGCTAAAATGTATTTTTTTTTCTTATTTGTTCTTTATTTTTTTTTATTTTATATTAGGTATTAACTTGGCCAAACAGATGGAAACGAGGTAATACATTTTTGCAACAAGTGTCTTTTACACGAAATAATTGGCCATCAAAAAGCACGATCTATGCCTCTAAGAAATAATTTTATTTAAGGCAAGACTATCTAACGGTCTGTACCGTGTACTGATTTAGTTAAAAATAAAAGATGTTTATAATAATATAGACGTTATATATTTTATTAAACAATTAGTACCGACCCTGAGCTAGGATTTAAGACCTCTATATTAAACGCACCTTATTTTCTTTCCGTAGCGACCACTATAGCCGCTCCGCCAACGGGGCAGTTATACAAATATAATGAACCAAGATATGCATGCACAAAGCAGGTATACAAACTACAAAACTAAGTTGTTTGCCTATATACAATGATGGTTAGAAGTACATAATCGAATATAGATACCTACACAGTAGTCCATTGAAATGTTACAATTTAAGACCGAATATTGCATTTTTTAGAGGGCGCAATTTTACTTTTGAGACATATGTGGGTGGTCCATAGAAGCTTAACCTCAAGTTTGTAGGGTCGCCACCCTTGTCCTCCGGCCGCCATCTTGGAAAAAGGGGTGAAAACAATTATTTCGCGATATCTTCGAAACTATGCGTCTTACAAAAATTCTACAGCATATAATTTGCAAATTATTTTGCCTACAAATATGATTATATAACTTTTTGCCCTAAATTAAAAATTTAAGAAGTTATAACCAAAAAGAGTGAGAAAATCTTCATATATTTTTTTTTTGCTCTTTAACTTTCTTTTTCTCATTTTACAAAAAAGATACCTCAGACCAATCTTGTTGATTATCATTTATGTTTTTTTAATTTATTTCATTTAAAACACTTACAGCGCTACAAAGTTGACCAGGTTCATCAATGCTCATGGGAATCCGGTCAAAATGAAATGTTTAACTTATATTTTTCATATCCTTAAAAAAAAATTCGTACAACTTCACTTATTCATACCTAACTGTTTTCCTTACCATAGAACTTACCAAATATAACTTACCGAAGGATAAGCAGGTAGAAAAGGGCTGAGTTACCGTTTGGGGATAAAGGAACATCTGCCTGCTACGACTATTATTATTATACGCAGGCTTAGCTGTTTCTTCTACCTCAGTTTATTCTCTTAGTTGTGCTACATTTTTTGTTACGTGTAAACGTGTTGAAAATTGTGGATATTATTTTCAGTTTAATCAATTAAACTGTGGGTTTCGGAAAAATAATTCTCAAAACATCATCTACAATATTGTTCTGGGGTATTTTTTTTGTAAAATGTATAAAGAAAGTTATAGAGTAAAAAAATATATTTTTGCTTATAACTTCTTTAATATTTAATTTAGGGCACATAGTTATATACGTACCATATTTATAGGCAAAACAATTTGCTACAAATTATGTCCCAACGAATATTTTGTAAAACGCATAGTTTCTGAGATATCGCAAAATACGTGTTTTCACCCCTTTTTCCAAGATGGCGGCCGGGGGACAAGGGTGGCGACCCCACAAACTTGAGGTTAAGCTTCTTCTATAGACCCCCATACATGTCTCAAAAATAAAATTGCGTGCTCTAAAAAATGCAAAGCTCATGTAACTTTTCAATGGACTATAGTTATAGATAGGTGTGCTAATGTTAGTCAATGAGAGGTTTATTATTAGGTTCATTTAAGTCTACTTTGTATGTAAACTGTAAAGATGCGAAATGAATTTACAAAGTTACATAACATTCCACATTATTTATCAAAAATAAATAACACTTCAAAAAGGATCAAAATGTTTTATTCCATGCGACATCGTCTTTGACCGCTCGATCCTTGCTAACGGTGTGCTCGTGTGCGCCGCGCTACGATAAATGCTTAAATTTGAACGATAGCGCAAGGCGTAAAGACTCTTAAATTAAACAAATTCGTATCTCCTAAGAATGCCAACTATCTTCCATTCTTCACTACGCCTTCATAGTGGATCATGGCGCACACTTCTCTCTACCTTACTGAGAAAGTTCCATGTCCCGGCTGTGGGCATCTATTATGAACTTGGCCTGGTCAATTTTGATAGTTTTGTTTGTTTACTAACCTCATATCGTATATAGTGAGTCTATATTGATTCAATCTCGGTTTCATAGGAACTTTTTCGTAGTCTACTAACATCTTGATTCTCAATGGGTGGCAAAGTCGGTAGTCCACTATTTTTGACACATGTCACGTGGTACAAATTTCATAGATTGAGCCGAGATTGCTTTCCGGCATATTTATTTTCGTAAAGTTTACTGAAAAACTTTGTTTGTTGAGTATTTGGTTGGACATGTGTGTTTTTTTTTTTTTTTTATTTGGTTTTGTTCATTTTCCACAGACTCCGGGGTCCGTGCCATTTTTAAGTTAACCGAGAAATTTGTTATGTGATTACATTACTATGGGGAGCATTCTTACATACTAAATGGGGGAGCCTGGGCGACGCAGTGTCATGGTGGTCTTCCAGTTGTGCTTCCTAGCGAGCGGAAAGGAGTTTGCCAACCCCCGCTAGTAGTAGCGGGATCGGGTCCACTCCCTCCCTTATCGCCTGGAGCACCTCGTGGAGGGTGCATATGGCGGACTCGATGATCTCGAGTTCCGCTGCTGTCCTTGTTGGTTTCTTCGTGTCTGTCTCGCTCGCACGTGGGAGCGAGGCAGAGGTAGTGCGACGTCTTGGTCTCGCGGCCGGGGCACGTGGTGCGCGGGCCGCGGGGGTGCTCTCGTTCTGGGAAGGGACGGCTGGCGGGGGTGCGCCGTTTCGTGAGCCCTTCTTTCTCTTCTTCTTCCTGTTGTTTCTCTTCTTTCTGCCCGTATGGTCGGCGCCTCGTGGTGGCGGAACGTTGGCGGCGGCCATAAGGGAAGTCGGAGCAGTCTTCTCGGTGGTGGTTAGAGTCGCATTGTCTGCGACCGTGGTGAGCGGTGGTCGCGTGGTTGCGGCTGGGGCTTGTGCTACAAGCGCCGTTGTGCCCGCGCGCTTGTTCCGCGCCTCCTCGCGGAACACTGCGCAGCGCAGGAATGAGTGAGTGATGAATGGAATAGAAATTTCCGCAGTTCGGAAATTTCTATGTTTTTGAGATGACTTGGTGGGAATTGTGGAACTATATTTGGGTTGGGGAGGGTAGTGCAAGGAGGCATAGTGGAAGGTAGGAGATTAGGAGCTAGCGTTTGGTTGGGAGAGATGGTTATGTATTCCGAGTGGGGGGCGGGAGGTTGGCGTTTTGTTTGACCGCTATTCGGAAAGACCTCTCTACGAAGGGCAGGAAATGTTCTCTGGTGTTTGGATCTGCTAAGATGTTGGGCAGATCCACTTCCAGCAGCTTTCTGTTCATCGCAGTTTCAAGATCGTGCCTGGCGGCCAAGAAACGGGGACATTCTAAAATAATGTGCCAGACAGTTTCAGGGATGTTAGGATCGCACTCGCACCCTGGGCTATCTTTCAGCTTGAACCTGTGGAGGTATTCGGATATACCCCCATGTCCCGTCATCATTTGTACATGAAGGGGTGACAATTTCACAGTTCGCGTCAATCGGAATGCTTCTTTGACATCCGGCAGAAGCCGCCTCGTAATTGCACCTGTGCTCGCTGTTTCATAGCGATCTTGCCTAGTTATAAATTGTAAACATTATGATATAATTGTACCGTATTACATATTTAATGTTATGGCATTGCAGTTAAAAGAATTGCATGATAAGTTAAAATCGTTAAAGGAATATTTAGTAAAAATTGGGCCAAGTAGAAGGTCAATTAAAATTAAAGAAGAAAAATTGTTTATTGCTAATACACTATACCTATAATGAATATATTAGTTGTAAGGGTATTATTGATGAGGATATACTTCGCGGAAAAATTAAATCTTCGGATATTGAATGTATACAAGCTTTGTGTACCAATATAAAATTATTTTACGATAAAATTGTAAGTCTTTGTTCGGTTACTAAAGATAAGATAAACACCGAGTATAAAATGGAGCAATTTGAATTAAAAACTGCCGTGTCTCTCTTACCGGTTATGAATGATGACGAAAAGGTTACTAAACAATTAATTTCAAATATTGACTGACCAAATGTTAGATAGTGATGGCAAGATTTTTTTAATTACTTTTGTTTTAAAGTCGAGGCTTTCAGAGAGCGCTAAACTGCGCATGTGTGATAGTTATTCGTCTGTTTCAGAGCTTATTTCAGACATGCGAAAACATCTTTTGTCGAAAAAATCTGACACTGCAATACAGAGCAAACTTCAACGTGCTAGACAAGATAGAATGAGCATCGAGGCATTTGGTAAGTCGATTGAAGATTTATTTGTCGATTTGACGATATCCCAGGCCAACGGAGATTCAAAGACTTATGAAATTAAAAAAAATATTAATGAGAAAAATGCTATAAAAAGATTCTCTGATGGTTTGCGAAATACTCGCCTTAGCACTATTATAGCAACGAGGAATTATACGTCTCTCAAGGATGCAATACAAGGGGCCCTGGATGAAGAGTTGTCTACATACCCTGAAAGTCAGGTAATGAGCGAGGTTACGGTAAGTACAATAATAATACACGTGGTAATTTTCAACGAAGAGGTCGAGGTAATGATAGAGGTCAAAGGAGAAGCCAAAATATTTTTTATAATGGGTATACAAATCGAGGCAATATTCAGTCCGGCCCCCACATTAACCACTGGACTCGTGGTAGGGGTAAAGGACGGCCCGCGACTCATGGTTATAATAATCGTGGTTTTAGAGGCAATTAGAATTATAATCACCAGGTAAATATAGCTCATACGAGTAATGAACCCTCCACTAGTACTAATTTTGAAAAAACGCCACCCGAAAGCAAGTTTTTTCGTGCATAACCATTTACATAGCAATTGTGACAATATTAGTTCTGTAACATTAAACTTGTTCGATATTTCGCATAGCTGGCTAATTGATACTGGCGCGTCACTCCGTGTTGTTAAGCGAAAAGTTTTGTCACAACAACGCATTCCATTCCATTTAGAGAGAATTCGTATCACAGGAATAGGTGGAGATGTATTTTCTGAAGGATGTTTAGATTTAAAACTTTATTCGAATGGTTACGAGTTTATACATAAGTTTTATGTATTTGAAGAATTACCTTGTCGCACGAGTGGTATTTTAGGAATTGACTTTTTGAAGAAGTTACAGAGTGTTTGAGCGTGAACTTACTATGAGTCGATATCGCTATCGACAATGTTTCGGCTTCTACCGGAAGCCTTCCTCAGGATTTTGAGTGTGGTACGTCCGCCGGTAGAAGCCGAAACATTGTCGATAGCGATATCGACTCATAGTAAGCTCACGCTCAAACACCCGTGTTTTTCATATATTAGATATAAATATGAGCGTAAGTTTTTATAATAAGAAGTTACAGTGTAACATTGACTTGGAACAAAACTTATTAAAACTGTACTGTGATTCTACACAAGTTATACTCCCCTTACATACAGGACGATTGGGTCTCAATAATTTTATATCAGTTCCATCACGATGCGAGTCAATTTATTACGTGAACACAGCTTTACAAAGCGAATGTGTTGTGTTACCGAAACAGTTAGGTGAAGGAATATTTTTAGGAAGTACTTTGGTTAGTCCAAAAAATGGGCGAATACCAATAAAGATTTTAAATACTAGAGATGAAGATGTGCGTTTGAGTTTTTTTAATGTTGAATGTTCAGAGTAACAAAATTATCATGTTTGTACTTTTGAAAAAGGGAGAGTAAATGCATATAGGGTTAAAAGGATATTTTCTCTTTTCAAATTAAACCACTTAAATGAAGAAGAACAAATAAGTATCGAGAATATTTGTGCTAAATATTCTTACGTTTTCTTTATTGATGGCGATAAGTTAGGAACAACTAATCTCTATGAACAATCAATTCAAATTAAGGAAAATGCTACCCCATCTTATGTCAAACCGTATAGACTACTTAAATCACAGAAATCTGAAATAGATAAACAAATTAAGAGTATGATAGAACATGGTATAATAGAAGAAAGTCAGAGTGAATGGTCAAGCCCGCTTTTGTTAGTACCAAAGAAAACAGATAGTTCAGGTGAAAGTAAGTGGCGACGTGTGATAGACTACAGAAAATTGAATGAAAGGATTAAGGATGATAGTTTTCCGTTTCCAAACATAGTAGACATCTTAGATTCCTTATCTGGTGCAGTTTATTTTAGACATTTAGACCTTAGCCAAAGCTACTACCAACTGAAATTGGATCCTTCAAGTAGAAGGTATACAGCGTTTACTACTGACAAGCAATATCACATGACTAGACTGCCAATGGGTCTGAAAATAAGCCCAAGTGCATTTAGCAGGCTTATGACTGTTGCTATGTCTGGTTTGAACTATGATAAATGTCTGGTATATTTGGACGATTTAGTGTGTATAGGACGAAACCTAGCTCAGCACAATAAGAACTAGATTGATATATTTGCTAAAAAAAAAGGCTGCGTAAAGTGAATTTGAAGGTGAATCCAGGAAAGTGTCAATTTCTGAAGAAAGAGCTATTGTATTTAGGTCATATAGTTTCTGACAAATGCGTTTTGCCAGATCCCGATAAAACACACGTATTAAGAACCTATCCCAAACCCAAGAATGCTGACGAGGTGAGACGATTTGTCGGTTTCGCAAATTATTATCGAAAGTTTAGTCCACATTTCACTGAAATCACAATACCTCTTAACAAACTTTGTCGCAAATATGCTGGTTTTGAATGTTCAAACGAGTGTGAGAGATCTTTTTCAAAACTTAAAGTCTTTGATGAACCCACCAATATTACAATACCCTGATTTTTCTAATGAAAATGAATTTATTCTTCATACAGATGCATCTGGTTTAGCTATTGGTTCAATGTTATGTAATAAAAATGATTTGCCTATTGCATATGCTAGTCGTTCGTTAAACAAAGCAGAATTAAACTATACCACAACTGAGAAAGAGTTGCTTGCAATAGTATGGTCAGTAAAATATTTCAGGCCATATCTCTTTGGCAAAAAGTTTAAAATTATGACGGATCAAAAACCGTTAGTTTATTTATTTGGAATGAGTAATCCATCAACCAGGTTGTTGAAATTTAGACTCATTATGGAGGAATATGATTATACGATTGAATATGTAAAAGGAAACAAAATTCGGCTGCGGATGCACTATCTCGAATAGTAATACTTCAGATGATTCGAAAGATATGAGTTCTGAAGTTATTAATGTCATGACTCGAAGTATGGCGAGAAATGAAAGAGATAAAGTCGATAACAATAGTTCGGTCGATAAGATTTCTACAGATCAATGGACTGCTCAACCAAAGATCGTCGAAATTCTTAAAAAACCAAACAATTGTGTCGAGTTAACAGTATGTAGAGAGAGTAATAATATAAAGAGAGATAGCAATACTGTAACAACTAAAAGTTTTACGTATCTACCTACGAAAATGAATATTAATATAAATACAAATTCTCGATCATGTTTAGCGCGAGACGCATTCGTGGGAGATTTTGAATTATTTTGTAAAATAATTAATGTTAATGAAGTTTTTATAACGAAAAATAATGAAAATAAAAAATATATTGAATGGATATCCAGTGAAGTAAAGTATAATAAAAGATGGGCCGGCCCACGAGTAAATATAATTAAAGATTTAATACGAATAGACAATGATGATGATAATAGGGTAATTATTAATTACCTAGCGGTGGCCATGCAGGTATGAGAAGAATGATAAACAATATAAAGAAGTATGATTTTTGGACAAATATGGATGAGGACGTAATAAAGTACGTAAAGAAATGTGATAAATGTCAAAAACAAAAACATTCTTTACATACTAAAGAACCTATGTCCATAACGACTACTGCAGAGTCGCCATTAGACAAAATATTTTTAGATATTGTAGGTCCCCTAGATAAAGATTATTATAATTATTCGTATATTCTTACTCTACAATGTGAGCTAAGTAAGTATGTAGAAGCATATCCTTTAGAATCTAAAGATAGCGTAAGTGTAGCTAAAGTATTTGTAGAGAACTTTATCTTAAGATATGGCATTCCCCGAGAGATAGCAACGGACAGAGGAACAGAATTTATATCAACCACAATGAAAGAGGTATATAAATTACTAAATATTAATCATACTTCGTCCACAGCTTATCATCACGAATCAATTGGGTCTTTAGAAAATTCACACAAATCTCTGAATGCTTTTCTTAGAATTCAATGAGATAATGATTCTAAATACTGAAGCAGTTGGCTTCCATACTGGTGTTTTTCTTATAATACATCTGTTCACACCGAAACAAAGTACACAACTTGTTTTTGGTAAATGTTGTAACATCCCGAGTAATTTAACAATTAATCATGTTGAACCGTTAAACAATGTTGACAGTTATCCTTTGCAATTAAAATATAGACTGCAAAAAGCTCAACTTGACGCAAGAAATAATTTAATAAGTAGTAAGCAAAAAAGAAAATGTAATTATGATACTTATTTAAAACCAGTTGTGTATAAGAAAGATGATTTATTATTAGTGAAGAATGAAATTGGAACTAAATTTGACAATGTGTATGTAGGTCCTTTTCAAGTAATTTCTGATATGTCACCTAATGTAAAAATTATGAAAAATGGTAAAGAAGAAATTGTACATAAAAATAGAACTAAGCCATATTATAGTTAAAAAAAAATGATTTGCCCAACATTTTTTTTTCTTTCAAAATGGGCGTATGATATATGTACTAACCCTATTCTTAAGTACCTATGTAAACTAACCATATAAACCAAATTGTACGCATTAATTAGACATAATAAATCGGACTTTCATTTGATCAAGTCGTATCATTTGTTCTCGCCCCATAGTCCTAACTGCAGACATTGTAATCCATGCCTTCAAAGTTAGTAGGTTTGTACTGCAGGAGGCCGTAGTGGTGTAGCTGTGGAGAGATATGTAATTTGCATATCAATAGTAAATACATTACCTATTTTTGAGGGCTTTTTTTAATATATAATTACTTTTATGTTTGGGCACAGATGTTGCAGTCTTATTGCTGTTGCCCGCGATTCACAAAAAGCCTTATGACCACATCTTGTCACAGGGCATCCCTAACTTGTTTGGCCCAACTATATCCCTATATCTATATTCTATCATGTAAATAACCTATAATGATGATTATTAAAAATATTATGTACTATATAAAAACTTGTTTCTTTGTAATCCTACATGTACACTTTGTCAGATATGTTTCAAAATTCCGTGTTATAGGGGTGAGCCTATTGTCATCTACTGAGGGCAGTTCATACTCTATCAATAGAGAAGCATGTTGTGCAATGGGTTGTTAGTCCGTGGCATATACAAACTCCTAGTATTGTTGGCAAACATGTTGAGTTAGGAATTATATCTTGAATTTGTTCCGGCATTAGGTACGTACTATTCCTGTTGGCATGGAAAATAAACACGTCTCTTATTGCCATTGAAAAGTACGAAATTTAATATTTCATTTTATTTTAAAGATTCTTTCAGAAGTGTTTATGCATCTAAACAATTATTTTAATTTAAATAAAAAATATGCGGTTAAATAGTTTGCTCTGTTCTTAAAATACGTGTGTTTATCGATAGATTTCTAAATACACTGACTTAACCTACTCTTCTGTTATTATTTTGTGGTATGGCAATATCGTTAAAACCAGCCTAGATTTATCATAGATTCATATTCATATGGGGTTAGTAGACTACCGATTCGGGGTCGCAATTTCGGTGTGAAAGGAGACACACGTACTGAGAAGTTGATCGAAGTTTTTGGCTGCAATTTCCTCATTTTGGACTAATTTTTATACCCGGGATAATACTAACCCCTTACTGGTAGTGGTAAGTGTTTACTAACCGACGAAAATGGAGCCGGCTCCGCCGGATCGCCCGCCGGATCCAGCGGACCCGACGAGTCAAACGACGCCATCACCAATGGAGGTGACGCCTCTGCAGGTTCAGGTAGGTACAAAGCGCAGAAATATCGAACATAGTACAGAAGTTTCAGCTAAAAAGACTATCATAGATAAAGAACTGGCTACAGCGTCTGTACAAACAGTATATACGCATCCGTCGATGACAGTATTGGGCATTTGCTCGTATGAGGCAACGGACACGGGTCCGTTTATAGTGCATGTATCTAGAATCGAAGGTGACCCCGCCGCAGGTACGACTATAAAGCCCATTAAATTCGGACAATTCCTGTTCTCGAATAAAATTGAACAAGTTTGTCGTGATGGAGTTAAGAAAGTAGGAAGAAACAAAATCTCCATCCAATTTAAGACTGCTTTAGGAGCCAACTTCCTAAATAATTCTGTGCGAAAAACATACAAATATGAAGCTCTCATACCCACTTTTAATGTCACAAGGATGGGAATAGTTCGCGGAGTTCCAGTTGACTGGTCTATGGATGACTTTGTTAACTCAGTGCAAGTCCCTGGTTGCTGCACACAAATCCTGAAGGCTAGACGGCTTAATCGTAAAAACATATGGTAATATAGTATGGGAACCCACACAAACTGTAGTCTTGACCTTCAGGGGACAAGAACTACCACAACGTATATTTTCCTACTATTTTTCTCTTCTCGTGGAAACATATCAGTATCCAACAATACAATGTTTGAATTGCTGTAGATTCGGTCACATTAAAACACAATGCCGCTCCCAACCCCGTTGCTACCGATGCAGCCAACCCCACAAGGGTGATGACTGTAGTGTTCAAGAGGAAAACTCTACATGCCTCTATTGCTCTGCTCACCATTTTAGTACCAGTAGGGCCTGCCCAGAACAAGAAAGGCAGAAAAATATCAAGGCAACAATGTCTCGAGATGGGATATCTTATCATGAAGCTAGTGCCTTAAGCCCAAAAGTTGATAAATCCTTTAACCAGGTAGTCAAGGAACCAACAACATCAATATCTGCTCCTCGTGACCCAGATATTCATATAAATACACAGTCAAGCCCGCAAACGATATCATATAGAAAAACAGAGACACGTAGTATTCGCCCCCAGACCTCTAGGGGTAAGTCATATGACCTTGAAGCCCATAGGTCCATAGTAGCCACTGAACCATCTTCTCTCCCTAATGGATACGCCCTACAAATGTCTCAACCACGCCCCTCACTGCAAAATGAAAATTCACAGGAGCAATTGTTAGTTCAATTGCTAACTATCATTATCAAAATCATCTCACATAACTCTCTGAAACTACCGTCCAACGTTGCCCAAATTATTAATCGACTCACAGGCCTAATAAGCCATAATGGATCAGTCCCTAGCCCTTCAGTGGAATGCCCACAGTCTTCGACTGAAGAAATATGAATTACTCTCCTTAATTAGAAAATATTCACCCATCCTGGTGGCCATCTCAGAGACCTGGCTTGTTCCCGGATCTCAGTTTCGAGTATCTGGGTACTCCTGTCTTAGGGATGACCACCAGGATGGGTATGCCGGATGTGCATTGTTAGTTAAGCGTAGCTTAACATTTTCTCAAATTTTATTACCCGCATAGTGCTGTAGATCTCACTATATGTTCTCCAGCCCTTTCAACATGTATTACATGGGAAGTACTCCCTGTTTCCTATGGTAGCGACCACTATCCCATCTTACTAAGACTTCATCTAAGAGTTTCCCCCCAGGTTTCCATAAATCCCCTTATCAAATACAGACTTACAGCAGCTAATTGGGACTCTTATTCTACCACCCTTGATCAGTACTTAGATACACTACCCTCCCTTAATAATGGTAACACACTATCCCTTTATATATCATTTGTTAAATTATTAATTTCTGCTTCAGATCACCACATCCGTAAAAAAACCTATTCACAACATATCTTCTCCTCATTGGTGGGATTCCGCATGTACGATAATTGTTAATATTAGGAATGATGCTGAATTAACTTATAATTTGGTAATGCGCCGAACAAATTTTCTTGTGTATCAACGGACAGCTGCAAAAGCAAGATATCTTCTCTCATCGAGAAAGAAAAACGGCTGGATAAAATTTTGTAAGTCCATATGCACTACTACTCCTCCCGCTATAATATGGAAGCAGATACGACGATTTAGAGGTAATTGTAATGCAACCAACATATCTTCAAATGCCTCCTCATTGTGGATAGAAACATTTCTGAATAAGCTGGCACCCCCCTATTTACATATGATTCTCTCTTTTAACATCCCCTCTAATATCAATCCTTCCCTAGGAAGCCTACAATCCCTATATTTACCTGCGATGAACTACAAGTTGCGCTTTGTGGTTTAGTAGACTCCTCTCCAGGAATTGATGGAATTCCCTACTCTTTTATAACGAAGTCAACAGAAAATTTAAGCAAATATTACTAACTCTCATAAACTCATTCTACGAACAGGGCTGTATTCCTGACTCTTGGACCACCCAGGTCATCATACCTCTTTTAAACCCGGGAAAGATCCTTCCGATCCTAACTCACGACGACCAATAGCCCTCTTATGTGTTCTAGCCAAAATTTTAGAGATCTTGATCAAGAACCAGATTGAGTGGATGGTTGAAAGTAATGGCCTTCTTGGTAGATCTCAGTTTGGTTTCTGTAATTTTTTTTATGACAGTGTTAGCATACTAACCACAGAAATCCATTCATCATTCAAAAATAAAGAATATGTTGTTGGAGTGTTCTTAGATGTTTCTTCAGCCTATGTCCTGCTTCCAGTGCTCAGAAACAAGATGTTACAGTTGAGTATTCCAGTGAGGTTGGTTCGTTTTATCAGCTGCTTCCTAATGCTGATGACATTGCATTATATCTTCCTTCTGGAAACCTATTACAGGCAGAATCAAGACTTAACTCAGCCCTACATTCATTAGGCGAATGGCTATCTGACCATGGACTTTCCATCTCACCTAGCAAAAGTTGTTCAATAGTTTTCACTAGGAAAAGACTCGTACCTTACATAGATTTATCCTCTAACAATGAACCCATCCCTCAACTCAGTTCAGTCAAATTCCTCGGTGTTTGGCTGGATACTAGACTGCAACCAACATATCTGACCGGAGTTCCTCATTTTAACCATGTTGTCTCCAAATGTGAAAAAAATATTAATATAATTAGAGCACTTTCTGGAGTATGGTGGGGATCCCACCCATTTTGTCAGAAGCTCCTATACAATGCCATCATACGCAGCCACTTAAACTATGGAACATTCCTCCTAGATCCTGGCAATAAAGTTGCACTTGATAAGCTTTCCAAAATCCAGGCAAAATGTCTGCGCATCTTATTAGGGGCTATGAAATCATCGCCCATAAATGCAATGCAGGTTGAGTGTGTGGATCCCCCCTACTTTTGCGTCGACAGTACCTTTCTGATAGGTTTATTTTCTCTTTTTTAAAACTCGAACCACTTACTGCTCCCTAAAATTAAAAATCTTTATGAGGTATACCGATCCCAGGGCTATACCAGTTCAGATGAAAAACTCCCATGTATCCTCCGCAGTTATATGAAATACTGTCAGCTCCCATGTCCAATGGCTCTGTGTTCCATGAATCCCATATTCTCAACAAGCTATGAAGCTTTGATTTTCCATCGATCTATTATACTAGATTTTGGCATCGATAAGGACAGATTATGGCAAAAATCTAAAACTGTTAAAGGAAAATTCTATGCCTCGCTACAACCCACAATTCCTACAAGACCATGGTTCTTTAAATTCAAAAAGATTTGTTAAGTAGTTACTTCCACCATATGTCGCCTACGGCTGGGTCACTCATGCACACCAGTGTTCTTAGCAAAAATCAGAGTTCAAGACCACTCGCTTTGTGAGTGTGGCCTCAATGAAGGCACTACAGAACACATTTTCTTTAGCTGTACGACTTGCTACCTGCAGATATTCCCCGTCCCACTAACTTTGGCCATGTTTTAACATATGCTTTTACCCCTTATATATATATACTAAGTAAATTTATTCAATTAAATAAGATCAGGCTTTGAATATATTGTATCATATATTATAAAATTATTTATTTATATACTTATTATATAAATTTTATGTAACTATGTTTTGTTTTTGTAGTTACATAAATTGTGTTATATTGTATATGTCTTGTGTTGTCCCTTTCAGGTTAACTTTACCCGGATGCCAAATTGACACACATTTTGAGCCATACAGAGGCCTGCCACCGATCACTCTCTTTTTCGTTTGTTTTTTCTCTATCCACGCTACATTGGCGAAATTGTGGCAAGACCGCAGAAGCCACATTAAGAAGAAGTTGAAGTTGACTACCGATTCTAATCGCAATCGACTCGGAATGAATCTATGCTGAATATGAACATGTAATTAGTAGACTAGGCCCCCTGGTGAAAAGTATTATTTTAACATTTATAATGAAATACCAATCACCATTCAGTAAGAGGAAAACCATAATATTATTACAAAATAAATTTATTACAAATTTACGAGAGGAAAAATTTAAGTCATGTGCGGGAATCGAACCCGCGTTGGTTAGAGCATACCCCGGCTAAAGGGGTGGATGGACGCGGGTTCGAATCCCGCACATGACTTAAATTTTTCCTCTCGTAAATTTGTAATTTTGTAATGTAATCCGCAGAGCATGCGTTATTGCAAACATAAAAATATTTTAAAAAGACATTCTATTATATTTCATAGAAAATTAAAATCGTTTAAAAATGTTTTCTTAATCTTTATAAAAACTTAAAAGATTTTTATAAACATAAAGAATAAAAATAAGCGTTTGATAACAGGAATCTTTATCATACCATTAACTTATAATAGACATGGTACCTATCTAATCTAATATACGAGTAATAAAGAGGAAAGATTTAATATAATAGGCTCTAAAACTACTTGGTCGATTTTAAAAGATCTTTCACTATGAAAATCCAACATTATGATTGATGAACATAGGCAATAAAATCGTTATATCGAGTATGGTGTGGAAATGATTGAAAATAGAGCAGTGATGTACTACAATTTTATAGAAGACATCAATATCTATAAAAAAAGTCCGGAATACCATTAGTCTTAACTATTACAGTTACGTCACAATAACTACTTTTTTATGACATTTATAATTTTTGAAATTTGTTTTAAATACCCGTGCGAAAACGGGGCACACCGCTATCTAGTTACTTAATAAGACATATTATTTATATGTATCGGATTGTAATTTAAATAATGGTTAAATGAACGCGATATTCTTATAGCTCGAAGAATAGGTAATAGAAAAAGCGAGCACAACGTGCGAGGAAGCGCTTCAGCTAACACAAAAAGGTCACATTTCTCAACCTTCTCAATCCTGACTCTTCTCTTCTTAAGAGTTAAGAACTCCTGAGGATGCATTGTGTGTAGGAAAGGCCCTCAAAAATGCCCTACAATGAAATTGTGGCAATTCGGGATACATGATGCTCTACTCAGCTGGATGCCTTACAGACAGAACATTCCAAGTTAGAGTTGGTGACTCTTTGGCATATAAAAAGCAAGACGTTTGGCATATAGAAAGCAAGTGTTGTCCCACAAGAATCAGTGCTAGCTCCGATTCTATTTGGAATTATTGTAACTTTCTTAATTAAACTGATAGATTCTTAATCTGCCTTTTTTGCCTAATATAAAAATCTATAGACATTTTCAGGGGTCGAAACTGACTGTACAGTCAAAAATACTGATTTTACTGACTGTAAGACTACAAAATACTGACCTGTTACTGTCTTATTTAATGTCTGTCATGGGGGGTCATGTAATAAGGGGGTTTCTGACAGAGTAATACCTACTCGCAAAATATATTTTGAGACTTCGCATGCTAACGTCGAAAATGAGAATGAGAAACATTCGATTGTTTGTGGGTAGTAAGTGAGGCGTTTCGCTTTTTGCATGTTGTGCCACAGCTTCATATCCCCATCCAATGGAGATTTTTTTTAAACATAGCATACAGTACATTTAACTATCATTATTTTCATCCTTTTGACCCAACTTCCCTATCACAATGCCATTTTTGTCAGTCTTTTTGAGGCAGTCCTTATTAATATTACACTTCCCCATTTTTATAATAGGTATATATTTTTTGTGTTATTATTATATAGGTATTATATTTGATTATTAGTAAGGATATCAGCAATACTCCTAAACACAACCCACAATAATTAGTTAACCAATTCATATTAATTACACTAACACACTGATATTTCTAAAACAAAGCACACAAGCACTTTGAAATTACAGGCACATGAGACTTAACAACTATGTCTCAATGTTTTTGAAGCAGTGATCGCTCAGTGGCATTGGCTATGGACTGCCGTGCAGCAGGTCCATGGTTCGAATCCCGCCGCGGGCTGACCTTCACCGCATGGTGGAAGGGCATTTTGCGAATGCCCGCCTGGCTAGCGACCTTCAAGTAGAAAATCTGTCCCCAAACACCTAACGGTGCGTACCAGCAGCAGTCCTTGAGAGCCAGTGAATTTACATGCACACGGGACTTAACAACTATGTCTAAGGTGACGGCCACAGTGCAATTCGTGACTTGTAACGAAATGCATCGGTTATAGGCAGAGTTTAGCCCGCTTAACATCAGGTGGACCTCAAGCTAGTTTCCTCACAATAACATAAAAAAGTGACGGGAGCAGTGCATTTCGTCACAAGTGACGTCATCTTTTTACAGACAAAGGTTGGGCCGCTTAATGATCAGGTGAGCCTCGAGCCTCACATGCTGCCGCCGCCTCTATACAGCGGTGGTCAGCTCGATGCTATTGCCGTATTCTGTGACCATTCTAAGGCATTTGACTGTGTAGAGCACTGCACTCTGATTCGAAAACTTTCACATTATGATATTCGTGGAAAAGCTCTGGATCTTATAAAGTCATATCTGTCAGGCAGCCCACAGAAGGTTAGCATAAATGGCAATACTTCTTCCGGGTCTTTGGTAAGAATAGTAGTACCGCAAGGATAAATTTTAGGACCTTTTCCGTTTCTAGCATATATAAATGATCTGCCTTGCATGGTTAAATATTTCTGCGATATAGTTTTATTCGCAGATGATACCTCCCTGATTTTTAAAGTAGATAGGAGGGATAGTGAACTTATTCATGTAAATAAAATGTTATCTATGATCTCTAGGTAGCTCGCGGCTAATAATCTTCTCTTAAATTCAAAAAAGACCAAATGTTTAAAGTTTTTTTTACCAAATGTTACTTATGTTGAACCAAACATTAAGCTTGGCCTAGAAAAACTCGCTTTTGACAATGCGACAGTCTTCCTTGGAATTAAAATGGATTCAACTTTACAGTGGAATCCACATGATGTATCCGGAAGACTTAGTTCTGCTGCATATGTAGTTCGTAAGATAAGACAGTTAACAGACGTAGCTACTGCTAGGCTCGTTTATTTCGCGTACTTCCACAGTATTATGTCATATGGTGTATTGCTGTGGGGAGCTGCTGCTGAGATAGAGACAATCTTTATCTTACAAAAGCGTGCAATTCGAACCATATATGAAATGGATCCTAGGGAATACCTGACAGATCTTTTTAAAGAAATTGATATTTTAACTTTACCAAGTCTGTATATATTAGAAAATATTATGTGTGTTCGTAAAAAATTGAGCAAATTTAAATCAAACAGTGACAATCACGATTATAACACTAGGAATAAAGATAAAATTTTAAGAAAAACTTTAATTTAGCAAAGAAAAATAAAAGGTCCTTAAGCAATTGTGTGCGGTTTTATAATAAATTGCCCAAACATATTACAACGCACACAGAAAGAAAATTCAAGTTGCATGTGAATATTTTGATAAAGAAATCTTAATACACAGTTTGTGATTACTTAAACAACAAAAATGCTTGGACTGGTTCGCCTCCACCAAGCTAGCGCCTTTCACCTACATAATGTAAATTAAGTATTGCAATAATTATACTATTATAGTATGTACTTAGCACGTTGTTAAAAAACGTTTAAAAGAATGGCCCCGAGTTTCTTGGCCGTTCTTCTCGCAGTAGCTCTACAATATTGTTTGCTGAACGTGGCAGTACAATATAATATTATATTATTAACTCAATATTAAAATTTGTAATTGACTTTCATAAGAGCATCGTAGACGCCTAAATTGAATAAATGATTTTGACATTGACTTTGATGGCCCTATACGGAGCTCCCATATGGTCTGGGGGCCAAAGTCTTGGCCTCGGTCTACCGCCGCAAACTGCGAGCGCGGGAACGGGGCAAGCGTCCGGCGCCGTGGGAGCTGGCACAATGGCGCAACAATGCCAGGGCGACAGCTCTCGCGAGGTGGGAGGAACGGCTCCTCGATGGGTCCACTCAGAGGGGGAATAGCAGTCGACGACTCCTCGACGCTATTCAGCCCGTTCTTCGAGAGTGGATCCAAAGGGGACATGGGAGGCTCTCTTTTAGGCTGACGCAGGTGCTCTCGGGACATGAATGTTTCGAGAGCTACCTGTATCGCATCGCCCGAAGAGAAGTCTCCCCGGCCTGCCATCAGTGCGGCTGTGCGGTGGACTGCCCAGCAAGCGCTGGAGGCATGCCCTGGAGAAGCTGAACCGCGTCACTCTGGTCGCGGTCGTGGGGTCAGATCACTCCTTGTCGACCATCCTCGCTGGGATGGTCGCCGATGAGAGATAATGGGAGGCAGTAACCTTCTTCTTCGAGATTATTGTCTCGCGGGGGGAGGCCGCGGAGCGGCAGAGAGATCCTCTCTCTCTTCCGCTCCGGAGAGCGCAGACACGGTGGCGGGCTAACAGAGCCCGTACTCCGTCTCCGCTAAGAGGGCCTGGGCCGTCAGATGC
Source organism: Plagodis dolabraria (assembly GCA_963854805.1). Taxonomy (NCBI): domain Eukaryota; kingdom Metazoa; phylum Arthropoda; class Insecta; order Lepidoptera; family Geometridae; genus Plagodis; species Plagodis dolabraria. Next base: position 461,474 of record OY978453.1, on the reverse strand, counting down.
GGGGGTATCCGGCGCCCCTCAGAGATAGGTCTTCTCGCGATGTTGATGCCCCCTCCGTGTTCGGGGGGCATCACACGAGGTGGAGGGGTGTTCCTATTGACACCTCTCAGCGAAGAGAGCCCGCCAGTTTACAGCGGGCAGCGGCGTCGATGGAGGCTGCAGTAGAATATTAGCGGTTCCGCGCCCCCCGTCATCCGTCGAAGACGCTGGAACACCGTGGTGTTTTAGACGGTTATGGGCGCCTTTAGCCGAGTCCGTCATACCCCGTCTGCTCCCCAGCAGGTGGGAATACGTAAAAGCATTTCCCCACATACAAAAAATACAAAAAGGTGGGCCTTGAGTTTGTTTCGTCACAATAACATAAAAAGAAGTAATAGCAGGTGACAAATAGTAGTTTATGCAACTGTCATATAATAGAGGGTATTAAAACATGAGTGTAGTTTTTTGAAATGAGCCCCAGGCGAGTTACAAAATAAGATTACACAAGTGTTTTAATACCTAATTATATGCAGTTGCATACACTACTTTATTTAATCTCATGGCTATACGCTTTTCTTGATTTTTCTGGCAAAAGACTATTCGTCAGTTTCATAGCTGTTTCTAGAATGTCAGGTGGAGTTAAATTTTCATCAGTATCGTCGGAGTTGCTTGACATGTTTACTACCAAAGTTTTATCCAACAAAATATTACTCAAATTCGTATGTATGAAATAGCTCCAAAATGGAAAGTCTGTTAATGGTCTAATTGGCTCGAAACCAGCGCGTTGCGCTCACCATAGATAATGTGTACTTAAATTGAATTGAAACCCTCCTTGGTCGGGACACATTGTACATTAATTTTGTTCATAATTAGAATATTACCGAATGATTATATAAAAATAATATAGGTAGGTGCTTTGGTGGATTTAGGTTGAATGTACTTTTAAGTGATTGCATAATTTTTTAATGAAGTAAAGCGCCAAACTGGTTATAATTTTTGTCACTACCATTACTTGACAAGGACAACTTTAGGAAGAAATTTTATATGGATGTGGTAGGAATAAGCCAAAGCGGAGGCTATAGGTACATTGGTGACATGCTAGAAAATTAAGACTCATGAGTAGCCGTCGCTTTACGGCCTGGCTATATCAACATCAGCCGGCAGAGGTAGCGGTGCGGCAGATTATAGCCATGCAGTAAGAGCGTTACTCAAGAACTCTAGCCGCCATTTGAAAAAAAATAATTAATCAATGTTCATTGAAAAATTAAATGTAAGATAAACAACCAATTCAATAATTAAATCTATTTATTTTAAATGGCGGTGCTGGGGTAGCGGATTAACGCTCTTAAGGGAAGGGATGATGAATATTGCCACAGGAATGAATAGGTTTGTGGCAATCACAGCTCGGGGTAAAAGTAGTAGGATAAAATCACATCCCTAAGGCACACATTTTTTTCAGTCAGGGTCTGGTAGGAAAGCACTATTCCAAAAAACTGACTTTATTGACCATTTTCAAGAAAAACTGACTTTTACTGACCAAAGTAAAAAAAACTAACTTTTACTGACTTTACTGACCATTTTTGACCCCTGCATTTTGTATTTGCCATTGTCATGCAATATGTTTCTTTTTATCCTCCATCTCTAATAATGTTTTGGTAAAATAAAGAGTGGTAATAAATCTAATTACCTGCCCTCAGCGTTTAAAAAGTTGAATGTAGAGCAAGCATGCTCTGAGGGTAATATCTCTACATTAAGGTTGTTTGCACGTGCAGCTTTGAACACTCGGTCAAACTTGGATCTGTCGTTGCACTCCAATCCCACTATCTGCAATGTCAAATGTGAGCCAAATTATTTATAGGGCTGCTGTTTCATAGCACTTACTATACAAATATACTTTCTCATATTTTATATACTAAGAGTTGAAATTAATTGAAATTTTGCATTTATTTTTTTTAGCTTGATAGGTTAGCCTTTGACCACTATCTCACTTGATGGTAAGTGACGATATGGTCGAAGATGTTGTTCAGGCTAACCTACAATTACTGGCTCTCAAGGACAGCTGCCGGAACACACCGTTAGGTGCTTGGTGACAGATTCACACCATGCTAACGTGGTAGAGCATTTTGTATAACTAACAACTGCTATTCTAAGACAACAACCAGGACCAACCGCATAATGTGCCCCACGAAGCACGGAAGCACTCAGTAGTAATGTCACCAGCGGTGACCCATCTAGCTCATGACCATGGTGGATGTTGCTTAACTTTGCTGATCGGTTCAGAATGGCTAAGCAAACTACACTACAAGCGCTTGTAAAATTTATGCATTTGGTCAGCCAGTTTTTTGTTTTATTATTTATTTTATCTCTAAATACCAATGGGAAAATAAGAATTCCCATACAAAATGATTTTTCCAATAATTCAGAAAATACACATTTTTACAGAAAACTGACATGCCTGAAGCCTACATTTTAGAATCGAGAATATGCATGCAACATTTCAACAAGTTTGAACACTTGCTATATAAAATATGACAAAACTATGTTTGTTTGGAAAACCCGACAAAGACACCCCCTAATCTGTATTCGCCGGCCGGCCGGAAACGCCGCATCTGTACAAACCGGCCTGCCGGTTGGTGGTCAATAGTCGTGTTTGCAAATTCACTATAAAATCTGCGTTAGTCAAATTTTCATATGGCAAACGGTTTTCGAAAGGATGGATCCTTGGTTATACGAGAAAAAATCCATATTTATCTGAGATAACAGAAAGTATGTTTAATATTTTTATGAAATCTGAAACCAGCTCAAATTACATTTTGATGACAAAATATTACGTCATTTAATAATAATCTCGTAACTACTTCTATAGTAATGAACCTAGAAAGCTGTAATTTTGCATATACATAGAAAACAAGTCAATAACGATGTTAAAAGAAATTAAAAGGATAAGGATTGAAAAGTTTTTTTTTATAATTTTTTTTATTTGACCCTCTTGTGTGTCCCGAACGAATTTTCGGTCGTCTGAAAAAAAGGTTTAGTGCGAAGCTTGTATTTATCCGATCGTTATAATTCAAACGTTGTTAGTAAGCTAGTATCCTTGGCTATACAACTCAAAAAACTGCATCACGTTACGGTAACGAGAAGTTATTCAAATCGTGAAATGAAAATAAAAAACTTTCACTCGATACATTTTGCCGCGCAACCGATGGAAACTTACGTAATAAATAATCTCGTAAGTACTTTTTAACTACTAAACCTAAACATCTGAAATAATTCAGGTGTATAGATTACATGTAAATAATCATACCAAAAGAAGAACCAAAGTCGTAGGTGGTATAGTTTATGAATAAAAAAATAATTACGCTTCCATGGAGTTTTCCCGACAAAATTCTTTAAAAAAAATCGCGTTGTTTTAATCTCGTTACTACTTTTAAAATATTTATCCCAACAATCTGTTATAATTCATGGGTAAAGAACCATAGTAAATACTCATATTAAAAGAAAAAGCAAAGTTATGGGTGGAATAGTTTCAGAAAAAAAAAATAAAAATAAATATTTAAAAATTGCTATTTTTCGGCATTTTTGTCATCTGTTCAAACCCCTTTTCCAGTAAAATTTTCCATAAAAAGGTCTATTTTCATTTCTTTTCCCGTAAAGCGAATATGATGAGGATTGCATTGGTACCAAGAAAATTATATGTTGATTGGAGATTACATCAAATAAACTCGATTTTAAAACAAAAAACGTCAAAATCTGCAAAAATATATTTACATTTCGCTGTTTGATCCACTCAAACTAAATGAATGAAAATGTTATTTTTGTAGGGTATAGGTGATATATTAGGGTATGGGGATATTAGGGTGACATGTTAAGGTAATGAAAAACAACTTTGTACTAAAAAAAAACTTGACGGGGCGTCGAGGGAAAAAAAACGTCGACAGTTTACGATCGATGCGCCCTACCCGATTAACAGATTCAACATAATAGGGGTTATCTTACCTTAACAATATTTTAGTATGGAATTTAATGCAATATTTCAAACTATAATTTACAATTAAGTAGTATGCCTTACCACAAGGTCTATTTTAGGTTCCAACAGCTTGAATAGCCGCAAAGATTCTTCTGATATGTCATCAGAATCAAACACCTGCCATGACATCACAGTCCTGGAATAGATAATCATGTTGCATCACTAATAGCATGATTCAAACTACTGGTGCATGCTCAAACTCCCCTGAGCTCACACAAAAATTTGTTTATTTTTTGCCAAAGCTAATAAGTTATTGGTAGTTACTGTTTCATTTTATATGGACATAAAAAACATAGAAAAAGTGGCTTTCCCATATAGATGGAGCGTGCAAATAAGAGGCAAAATTACTTGTATATGCTACCAGTGAATTTGTATGAATTTGTATGCTCAATCTTTAGAGTTAATTAATATTAAGTAATAGGTACTATTGAACCAAAAAAATGTGGCAAAAATGGAAATGGCCCATTTTATTCTCAAGATAATTAAAATATTTGAAGATTTTAATTATCTTTCACTTTCATAGTTAAAATAAATTATAGCTATTCTATTGGTACAAGTATAATGTGCATACTGCATTGCATATGCTTTACCAATCTTGGGAATAAAAAAAAAAAGTTTTTTTTTGTTATTGTGACGGAACAAGCTCGAGGCCTACAAGCGGTTACCTCTGCCTATAATCCTATATCCTATAATCCTATATCTGCATTTCGTCACAAGTGACGGATTGCACTGCGCCCGTCACCTTGAGACAGTTGTTAAGTCTCTTGTGCCTGTAATTTCACTGGCTATCAAGGACTGTTGCCGTTAGGTGCTTGGGATTCGAACCATGGACCTGCTGCGTGGCAGTCCATAGCCAATGCCACTGAGCCATCACTGCTTTAAATTTAAAAAGTAATGTAATATGGGTGAATAGCACATGCACTTTTGTGACAATCTGTTTTGGCACACACAGACACAACTCCACAACTTTGTGTGACATCATGTTTGCCTTGATTATTGAAGGGCTGATTATTTTTAACTACAACTTGTATTTTGATGTGTGTTCAAGTGTCATTCACTTACCTGGGGAATATGGCCATTGGTCCAAGAACTGTGATACCATTGTTAAGACGGAAACCATACTGCAATAGTTTATGCTACATTAGAGCAATGTCAGTGTCTACAATCTACTTAGTTTAAATAAGATACCTACTTACTAAAAAATTTTATATATGTAGGTACTTAAATGTTTTGTGTGTTGACCATTGGAATACAGGGTTTAGTTTGACCACAATGGAGTAGTCAACTGCTGTGTGGGGAGCACTTCTTGGATGACGGTAGTTTATGCATCGTAGTTACGGTATTTGTGTGAGTTTAAATAATATATCGTGCTAGTCCTACCGTTGCGTAGGTATCAATCATTAGTCCGAGCTCTTGTTCCCGATTGATGACTCTCACGGTCGTCTTGCCTTCACCTTCGTAGGCTGCCGCATGGCGTGTTGAACTGGAATGTATGCTTAGGTACGTAAAAAAGTCATATGTTTTCAAGGATATTGCATTTATTAAGGCAAACTAACCTTAATATTGGTAATCTATTTTTGGTGACACAGACTATGTGCCTCAGCATGTTCAACATAATTTTAGGGATTTTCTGCAAAGTATTTCAGTGATTTCGACCAGCTGTTTAAAATGTTACTTTCTCTTCTGTGCAGCAGTTTTATATAAGTCAGCACTAGGTAATCTGTGATATAAGACAATATAAGTTTTGTAGTATGTATGTACATAAATAAATATTCTAAATATGTTTACTTTTTGATATGAGCCACAGATAAGAGAGAATTAATCACAAATAACAATATATGGAAACCAGTGCTGCCAACTCTATTTGGCAAAAACGCGCTTTCAGCACGTCGAAAACGCACTAGAACGCGCTAAATGGCACCTACAAAATATAAACGCCCTAAAGCTGGTGCTAGACGGCGCAGGCTAGCGCGAGCCGAGCCTCCAGACGGTGCATAGTCATGGTGCCCATTTGGAGTTTAATTTTCTATTTGAAACACATGTACGTGAATTAAATGATTATAGACTTTATTCAACTCTATGAAAAGGAACCGTTTATATGAAATCATAGAGATACAGGTCACCAAAAACCACATACGCAGACGTCGCGGGCGGATGGCGCGGTCTGCGCTATCACGTGTCGTTTTTCACCACAGGCTCGTGTCCGCGCTAAGACGAGCCGAGCCTACAGGGGGTCTGTGGAGGCTCGGCTTGCGCTAGCCCGCGCCGTTTATCACCACCTTAAGTTGTTCCTAAGATAAAACAAAATAACGATATTTTCTATTTCAACAATAAAAGCAATAATTACGCGTGAAATGAAACAGTTTTCTTATCTCTCACAGTGCCTGTATAATTGGTGCAGAGTCTAAAGACACAAGGAAGGTGAATTGTCCACAGATTATTCCGAAAAAACACGATTAGCGGCGATGTATTCACCGGACGCTCGGAAGGGCTAGACTGGTAGTGACTCAGGCAATTACCCTGAATTCGTCTAGTAAATATGGAGGGCATACAACTGATCTACAGGTAAAAAAATCTTAGGTAACGAAGGGATTTATCAATTTTAGCGTATTTTAGTCATTTGATGAGGTATATTAGATAAACGAGGTAATTTTATTAAAATGTTACAAAATAACCATAAAAACGAATATTAGGTACTTTTAATCATGAAAGAACAATTTAAGAGTCTTTGCGCCTTGCGTTATCGTTCAAATTTAGGCATTTATCGAAGCGAGGCGCACACGAGCACACCGTTAGCAAGGATCGAGCGGTCAACGAAGATGTCGCATGGAATAGAACATTTTGATCCTTTTTGCAAGGTTATTTATTTTTGATAAATAATGTGGAATGAAATGTAACTTTGTAAATTCAATTCTCATCTTTACAGTTTACACACAAAGTAGACTTAAATGAACCTAATAATAAACCTCTCATTGACTAGCACTAGCACACCTATAACTATAGTCAATTGAAAAGTTACATGAGCTTTGCATTTTTTAGGGCACGCAATTTTATTTTTGAGACATGTATGGTAGTCTATTGAAGCTTAACCTCACGTTTGTGGGGTCGCCACCCTTGTCCCCCGGCCGCCATCTTAGAAAAAGGGGTGAACACACGTATTTTGCGATATCTCAGAAAATATGCGTTTTAAAAAAATTCGTTAGGACATAAAATTCCTCAAAAGATAATCAACTAGATAGGTCTGAGGGATCTTTTTTGTAAAATGAGAAAAAGAAAGTTATAGAGCAAAAAAAAATATATGAAAATTTTCTCACTTTTTTTGCTTATAACTTCTTAAATTTCTAATTTAGGGCAAAAAGTTATATAATCATACTTGTAGGCAATTATTATTGCTACAAATTATGTGCTCTAAAATTTTTTGTATGACGCATAGTTTCCGAGATATTGCAAAATAAGTGTTTTCACCCCTTTTACCGGAGGACAAGGGTGGCGACCTCACAAACTTGAGGTTAAGCTTCTGACCACCCACATATGTCTCAAAAGTTAAATTGCGCCCTCTAAGAAATGTAATATTCGGTTCTTTAATTGTAATATTTCAATGAACTACTATGTAGATATCTATATTCAATTATGTACTTCTAACCATCATTCTTTATAGGCAAATAACTTAGTTTTGTAGTTTGTATACCTGCTTTATGCATACATATCTTGGTTCATTATATTTGTATAACTGCCCCGTTGGTGGAGCGGCTTTAGTGGTCGCTATGGAAAGAAAATAAGTTGCGTTTAATATAAAAGTCTTAAATCCCAACTCAGGGTCGGTACTAATTGTTTAATAAAATATATAACGTCTATATTATTATCAACATCTTTTATTTTTTACCAAATCAGTACACGGTACAGACCGTTAAATAGTATTGCCTTAAATAAATTTATTTCTTTGAGGCACAGATCGTGCTTTTCGATTTCGATTATTTCGTCCAAAAGACACTTTTGTAAAATTGTATTCCTTCGTTTCCATTTGTTTGGCCAAATAAATACCTAATATAAAATAAAATAAAGAACAAATAAGAAACTTTTTAGCCTCTCTAGCTAATTTCAAGTTTTTATCTAAACTTTTTTCTTATATATAGTAACCACGCAACTTTTTAGTTTTTGCCATAGTGAAAAAAAAAATTACCATAAAATGGAACCGACTTCAACACCCAAAAGTGTGAAATAACTTGTATACGTCGGTACCATGATAGTTCAAAAGTACCTATGATCACAATATTGTGCGCATGGTACCGACTTTGACAAGTTATTTCACACTTTTGGGTGTTGAAGTTGGTTCCATTTTTTGGTTAAAAAGTTGATCACTAGTTCTAGTAACCCTTGCTACTTACGAGATCGATTGTCAATGACTATATCATCAAGATAGGTAAATACTTTTCAGTTATTGGAGTGTAACGCAAAAACGACTTGACTGATTTTGATGCAATATAAATGGGACCAAACGACAAGCATCAGCTTTCAAACAAAAAATAATACTTAAAATCGGTTCACCCTTTCAAAAGTTCTGAGGTAAAAAACAGAGACATATTGAGAACCTCCTCCTTTTTTGGAAGTCGGTTAAAAATTCAATTCCGATCAGGAAAGAATAAATCCAAGTTAATAATGACAAAGGCATGGTCTCAACAAAAATAACCTTTACAATAATAAAAGCATACGCATAGATCAAAACAACTAGGTCAAGCTATATTTTCATTGCGCACCATAGTTGTAGAACGTGTAGGGCGCGGGACGAGCAGCGATACGTCCTCGCTCCGTGAGCGCTAGGCGCAAACTGAGATGCAAGGCGTTGTGTTCCGTAATTTATAGGTCATATTGAATTTTTTTTATAAAATACATTTTTCACTAAATTAACGACAAAATATTATTATCTATTAAATAAAAACTTCAACTAATGAATTGCATATTTATTTATTTGAGAAAATACCATATTTTGTAGAAATAACAAGAAATTTGAATGGTATTTTTTTTTTTTTTATACTGAACTGGGTAGCACTTGACCACTATCTCACCTGATGTTAAGTGATGATGCGGTCGATGATGGAGCGCGCTTTCCCAGGAGATACCTGTTCACTTGCGTTTTGAAGACCCCCATATTGTACTTAAACCGGAAACACAGACTCAGGCAGGGTATTCCATTCCCTGGCGGTTCGTATAATGAACGAAGAAGCAAATCGCTTTGTTCGGGTAAATGGAAAGACACGCCTGGGTTTTAGCAGCATTGAACTTAACCAGATTGGCATCGCCCCAATCGGAGACTACCTTCAGAGAAAAGTTCAAGCGCTGAACCATCGCTTCTCCATGAGACTCTATGAGATTTGTAATGCACTGGTTCGTGCGTTAGATGTATTGCTATTGCTAATAAGGCTATCGTGCCAAACCCTGTCAAAAGCCTTCGAGATATCGAGAGAGACAGCAAGCGCCTCTCCGTGGTTCTCGATGGCTTCGCTCCACATGTGAGTGGCATACACTAGAAGATCTCCAGTAGACCGGTTTCGGCGAAACCCGTATTGTTGGTCACTGAGGAGATCATTCACTTCTAGGTATGCCAGGAGCCTGTGGTTCAGTACACGTTCCATTGTCTTACAGAGTATGGAAGTGACTGAAATAGGCCTGTAATTGGCAGGGTCCGCGCGACTACCCTTTTTGGGCACGGGCTGCACGTTTGCAAGCTTCCAGGACTTGGGCACTTGACCAGTCGTCATAGACAAGCGAAAGAGGCGAGTCAATGTTGGAGTCAACTCAGGCGCACACATCCTCAAGACTACAGCTGGTATACCGTCTGGACCACTGTTATGTTGTTAATACACCAATGTTATTAATACACTCAAATGATGGTAATATGATTGGTTTACTGATATATTTCAATCTGTAAAACGAATAATTTGTGTTCGATAAAAAGACGGTTGAAGTCACACTGATGAAGAAATTTATGAAAACATGAGTTGCTAAAAAAATTTTTGTCGGATTTCAGTTGTTTTTTTTTATTGTTTTGGCTTATACACTCAATTAAAAAAACAATAGACATTCTTCCTGCATCATTTAAAAAATAAAAACTTTTATACTTTAGCTGCAACAGCCTTGAGAAAAGGGCTGTAAAATGGCTTTGCTGGAATAAGGGCTCTTAATGTCAATCGAAGAGCAAAATAAAAGTAAGTAAGTGCCTAGTCTAATTATATTTCGTAAGTAAGTACTTAATTGTTAAGCAGGTTTAAATTAAATTGATAATTTTTAATTAATAAAATAAGTAGTAATTAAATTAAAATATAATATATAAATATATATGTATATCTATCTCACCATGTTATCCTCTTCAAGACACCGCTCGGAAGATTATAAATTGAAAAGTTATTTTTTTAATTATATAAGTCAGTACCGATCATGCAACATGGCGTTTATTGAGTCCAAACGTAATCCATACCAGGCGTGGTACTGAACATTTAACGATGTCAGTAACATAGGCATTGTGTTAATGCTAGTCATGAAAACACTTTTGTAGGCATGCTATATGATTTCAAAAAAGCGCTAGATTTAGCGCTTGGCGCCAAAACGCGCTTTTGGCAAAAAAAAACGCTAGATCTGGCGCTGAACGCGCTAATTGGCAGCACTGATGGATACCTACTTCACCATAATGCCTAACATACACCAACTTAAACCTTACTTAAAGTAACTTTGTATATATGGTCCCAGCCCCAGCCAATCTGCCTGTAGGGATGTGAGACTAATGGAAAAGAATCGATTAAATAAAAATAGATTTTATCTAAAATCTATTTTAATAAGAATAAATAATCAATGTCTGCGAAAAATGTAGTATTTAAAAATACATGCTTTTCATATTCCAATAATAAACCTAAGAGATTCATCAAGAGATCAAATTTATGAGATTAAAAATCAAATAAAATTATATGAATAAAAATGACCAATTCAGAACTAAAAATTAAAGGCATTAAAGGCATGATTCGTCAATAACGCATCCAGAGATAACTTTTTTAGAATACCTGGTAATTCTGAAAGGTAAGACTATAAAATAACTTTACTTACTAGTAGGTAGGTTACTTAGATAATGCGTATATTTTTAATTGATAAGTGTATTTCCTTTTATCTCCCGAAAAAAAGCTAACTGGATTAATAATAAAATAAGTGAATAGAGTAAAGGAATGACACGAGTGAAATAGGTAGTTATAGGCGGTTCATGAATCACGATACGGTAGGTAAAAACCTCGCTTGTGTTAAAACTTCGGGGCATGTGTGTTTAGTTACTTTGTATATTTGGACTGAATTTATAGGACTAATTTGTTATTCAAAAATAAACATGGTTTATTAATTAAATCTACCAATCAAAAAACAACATGCATTTTTACTGAACACTACCTATTCAATTCACACAGTCTTTCAATTGTTTATACAAAAAAAGTATATTTAAAATCACAAAACTATATGGAAACACATAGTAGGCAAATGTAATTAAAATGCTGGAGGCGGGCAGCCCTATCGCATGTTTACGTACCGCGCGGTGGTAGGTAGTTATTTCGAGGACAGAGCCGAGTATGTACTGTATAGATAACATTACCGTGTCTATAGTCTCAAAAACTAAACTAGAATAGAAATCTTTCGTTAATCTTCAAGTTTAAACAATAAAATAATAATTATGGTCACAAATGCCTAGTCATATTATTTTATATTTGACTAGTCTTAAAATAAAATTATGATTTAAAGAAGTTTCAATAGCACTTTTGTAATTTTTTTTACAACAAGTCCAAGGTACAGTTTAAGAAGTCTTAAATAAATTAAATTCTTATTCTGTCTATGTAAATAATTGGTTTATATTTAATAATCGTAATATTTCTACACTCAATACAGTTAAATACAATTTGCATTTATCGCGTTTGCACTTGTCCTAAGAACAAAGATTCTAAAAGCTGCATTGACATACACTCTTAAAGGTGTAGAAGGGATTGTTTTTTAAAAAATTGTCAAGTTTTAGTTAAAAAAAACTATATTTTAAGCTGGTCAAGCTTTTTGTTAATTTATAATACATCAGTATTTACGAATAACGACCTTGTTTCTGTACCTTACCTAATCTGTTTTTTGGTACAACCCGAATTTCATTACTTTTTTATAATACGCTTTTCATTATTTCACATCAGATTCTAAGGTAAAACTTTTTCCTGCTTTTCTGGAATATCCCTATCCTCATGAATATCTTATAAACAATTATGGATGTTAAGAGACACAACTGTCAAAATTTTGTCATAATTTGTCGAATCTTAATGTGTTCCCTTGCGGGGCTACGCTTTTTTAGCTCATTAAATGTTCTTATTGTACGTTTTTGACATTTTGCCGCCTTAGTGCTTGAATAGCCGAACGACCAGAAAGCAAATTTTACAGGAGACATTTATTTTAGTTTGCTATCGATACAGGGAAATTTTATACGAATGCTTATAATATATGATTGGTATAGATAAACTCTTTTTGGAAATATATATTTATCATTAAAATATTAGCCAAGTACTGCATATTTTCAATTTATACGTGGAGGTTGGACAAAATACCTCAAACTAAATTGCATAGATGGATATAAGGCACAATGATCAGAATTCAGGGCACTCATATTGAGTGTTTGTCTGAACAACCATCATTTTTAATATATGTACAGCATGTTCAGTTTTCAATCATTATAATAAGTGCCCGTGAGATACCCGGCTAGAATGTCACCCTCCAGAACAACAACAATAGTAAAAAACCAGAAAATGGGCACACTGCGATACTCAAGAGCCCATGCTAAGCGTGGGGATTAAAGCAAACCACCACTTAATGGAAAAGGCTCTAATCAGCAGTGGACAATCCAGCCGATACAGTACTCGTTCATTATAACGCATACTGCGATCCCCAAAACGCCTGCCGAGCGTGGGTATTATGAAGAACCCCCATATTAGGGGAGGCTGTGTTCAGCAGTGGACAATTCGGCTTATACAGTATTGCTTAATTATATCGCAATGCGATCCCCAAGATGCCTGCCAAGCGTGAGGATTATGACAAACCCCATTATAGGTGAGGCTGGGTTCAGCAGTGGACAATCCGACTTAAACAGTATTCATTTATTATCCCCATGCTTGGCAGGCCTCTTGGGGATCGCAGTGTGATATATAATATAAATATATATAAACCATTTATTTCAGGCAACTTAGCATTATAAATGACACAGGCCCATAAAATATATACCTTAACCTAACATAAAGGTATATATTTTATGGGCCTGTGTCATTTATAATGCTAAGTTGCCTGAAATAAATGGTTTATATATATATATATTATATATCACACTGCGATCCCCAAGAGGCCTGCCAAGCATGGGGATTATAGCAAACCCCCTTAATACAGAAGGTTGCGCTCAGCAGTGGACAATCTAGCTGATACAGTATTTGTTCATAAGTGCGCACATTATGATCCCCAAGATGCCTGCTAAGAGTGGGGATTATGAGAAACCTCAATAATAGGGGAGGCAATGTTCAGGAGCGGACCATCGTTCGTTATATCGCACACTTCGATCCCCAAGACGCCTGGCGAGCGTGGGGATTATGACAAACCCCATAATAGGCGAGGCTGTGTTCAGCAGTGGACAATCCGGCTTAAACAGTATTCGTTAATTATACCACACTGCGATCCCCAAGATGTCTGCCAAGCGTGGGGATTATAACAAACCCCCTCAATAGGAAAAAAAACTGTGCTCAGCAGTGGACAATCCAGCTGATACAGTATTTGTTCATAATAGCACACACTACGATCCCCAAGATGCCTGCCAAGCGTGGGGATTATGAGAAACCCCAATAATAGGGGAGGCAATGCTCAGGAGTGGATGATCGTTCATTATATCGCACACTTCAATCACCAAGACGCATGCCAAGCGTGGGGATTATGACAAACTCCCCCTAATAAGGGAGGCTATGTTCAGCAGTGCACAATCCGGCTTATACAGTATTTGTTCATTATATCGCACACTGCGATCCTCAAGACGCCTGTCAATCGTGGGGGTTATAGCAGACTGCAATAATAGGGAGGCTGTGGTCAGCAGTAGACCATCATTCATTATATTACACACTGCGATCCCCAAGACGCCGGTCAAGCGTGGGGATAATGGCAACCCCTCCCCCCCCTCCCCTGTGTTCAGCAGTGAACAATCCAGCTGATACAGTTTTCGAACGAAAGTCAACTATGAGGTTTTTAGCATTTTTCCAATAACTCTGCATATATATTAATTTATATTATATTATAATTAAAAAAATATAAAAATTTGCGAATTAGTAGATTATTTGTTGTGATTAGATTGAAGAAATATATATACATTTTTTTAAATATAGATTTCACATCACCGATAGAGAAAAAAAAATTGTTACAACAAATAAAATCAGCCTGTATGCACAGTGCACTCCTAATTCAGACACTAAAACTAAATAATTTCAACGAAATGTACACGTAACTTTCTAAATCCAATGCACTGTGCATGTAACTTTCTTTTATAGTAAAGTTTGTCAAATCTGAGCACTTTATTAAAAATATTTTATCATTTAAACTATTAATAATATTATATTTGATACAATATCGCTGCTAGACTCAAATCATAACAAATAACATGGCGCTGCGTCCCATTCAGATGAACGGTTGTGATTGGTCGGGCATACAAGAACGAAGCTTAATGTTTGGATGCGATCGGTTGAGCAAAATATGGCGTTCAGGCAAACAAGCACTCAACACAATTTAAGAATCGGAGGTAGGGTATTTTATTTTCGCTAGTTCTGAACGTTATATTAGAAATAAACCAAATAATATATATTGAACAACGCGTAATCAACTTGTCTATGAATGGGAATAAAAAAGTCATTTTGGTAAAAAATGGTCTGTTAGCCATTCAAGTACTAGGTCGACGATTTGAGAACTCTCGTTACCTCTATAGCATATTCAATGCATAGTACACGGATATTAGCGATTTTTTATCTAACGATGGTTTAAGTTTAAGGAGAGCGTAATTACCGCTCGCCATTTTCTTGCAAATTGTATTATATGTGCTTCGTGACTAATTGTGCTGTTTCAAGTTTTCTTTTCATACGTCGCATAGATACGAGCCGTTTCTGAAAATAGATTGAAACAGGTAATCTATAAAATCGATTTACTATAAATCTATTATTTCTACACAAAAAAATCGATAATATAAATCGATTATAAGAAAATAATAATCCATTAAAATTTAATATTTCTTAACATCCCTATCTGCCTGATTTTCAGCATATTATTATATTTATATATATATTATATTCTATCTATTTGATCTATGATTTTCAGCAATGAATGCGTGATGAATGCTATGATGCAGAACATTGCAGATGCGCGAAAATGCGCGGAATTTTAAACTACATTGATTCTACAATCAGTTGCGGTGCGGTATATAATCTTTGCCAACACTAAATTGACCACTTAGTTGTACATGTACTCCTCAGATCTAACAAATTATGTACTCACCGAGTACTTTTTTTATATACGTTATGTACATACTAAAGGTGGCATCGGGGTCCCGATATATTAAATTTTCCGTGCTGGAACTGCTGGATTTATAAAATACCTCGGTCTATACTGCTGGAACCAAGCACTCGTAAACCAGGATTTTTTTCTCCATAAAATCTTCAGTTTTCAGTTTGCATCTCAAAGCTAAAGTATAAACTTTCCCGTTAGAGATTATTGGTCAAAATGAATGGTGTAAACTGTGATAAATCAGAGGCTTCAACTGTAGTGTATGAACGCTTGGAAAGAGCGAGGGAGAGGCGTTTGCAGAGTGATTATAGCATGGAGCTGTGGTGCGAGGTGAAGCGGCGTTGGATGGTGGGCGGCGTGCTGCTCGCTGTGCTGGCGGCAGTATTGGCGCCGCAACTCGGCGCTCCTGGAGGCAAACACTGCATGCTCACTTCTAGTTCATTGTAGAATGCATTGCACACCACCGTGTCCACACCAAACCAGTAATTACCAACATTTTATATAACATTTTTAAAATTACACAGTGAGGCCTTAACTTATTTTTATTACTCAGAAACTTACTTTATTCTCATTTTTTGCTAGCTAAAAAAATCTGTATATTCAGAAAGTAATAATGTTATTGCATATGAAATAAAAGAAGAGTATAAGTTTTTTATCTGGGCCCCAACAACTGTGTCTATCATTGAACTAGCAATTTGTGTACCTAAGTATATTGCGTACCTCATATTGACAGTGCATTCAGAACCCTACATAGATGTGTCTACAGTACATTGAATTGATAATGTGTTACTATCATCTATTCAATACCTGCATATTGTATAATTATTAACCTAAAAATTTAAATAAAAGACATTTTATCTTCTACTGATAGTTTTCATATGTTTGCACTTAGAAGTACTCAAATAAAAATAATCAAGTGCTCTAGATGTAAGTTATACTACATATTTATAAACTTTTAAACGATTTTGTAAACTAAAAATATCTGTTTATTACTATTATAAAAAAAAAAGAAACATTTTGGCGACATTTGTATTAAGTACTGTAACATTTTTTTTTAATGGGGCTTCAATGTGTTTATTTTAATTGGTTACAAATGGTTTCTAAAAACAATTGGATATAACTATTAAAATAGTGGTTTTGGTTTGCCGCAGCAGGTTACCTATACCTATAAGAATAATAAAATTTTTGATATGAAAAAATGAACTGGTATGTATAACTTTCATTATTCCATTTTTATGTATTTATGAATATGCTTCTTTTTATTAAAAACCTATTAGATACTACATTTTGTGATTATACAAAATATCACAAGTTGCTTTGTAGAAAAATACCTAAGGTAACTATTCTCGCTCTTGGTTACTTCACAATTGATAAACATTGAATTATGAAATATATCACTTAATCATTTGTAATGCTCACAAAATTTTTTCATCTCTTATTAGTATTTTATACTGCAGCAGTATTAACAAATAGTGGTACGTACAAATATCAATGTAAAGTTATAAGGAATAGGACCTTAAAAAATTTTAACAAAAAATGGAACCGACTTCAACACCCAAAAGTGTGAAATAACTTGTTGAAGTCGGTACCATGATGGTTCAAAAGTACCTATTATCACAATATTGTGGGCATGGTACCGACTTCGACAAGTTATTTCATACTTTTGGGTGTTGAAGTCGGTTCCATTTTTTGTTAAAATTTTTTTTTCAATCTTTTTAGTGTAACTCAAAAACGGCTTGACCGATTTTGATGAAATTTAAAATGGGACCAAACGCCAAGCGTCAGCTTTCAAACTAAAAAAGAATTTTCAAAATCGGTTCACCCAGTCAAGAGACCTGAGGTTACAAACATAAAAAAAATACAGACGAACTGAGAACCTCCTCCTTTTTTGGAAGTCGGTTAAAAAAAGTAATGTAAACTCATTAACTCAAAACTAATTTAACAGAGTAAAGAATTAACATTGAAAAGTATTGTTAGTGAGTAGGTTCCTTTAAGTGAGGTAAACACCTAAGTTTGTTATAAACAAAAACAACAGGAGTTTAAAAAGGTAGACTACAGCTGAGATCTACCCACACATCCACACAAATCTGTCTCTGTTAACCTGTAACATTTTATTTGGTTCTGGAATTTTGTAGTGTTTGGAAAAATCTAGCTCTACTTAAACACCTTTCTAAGTAACTAAACAGTTTTCAAATGAATTATGTAATGAGCTCTGAAATTTGCTTTTAATTTATATTTGATACTAGTTGTACCTACAACTTTGTTGGCTATTGCGGTACCATACGTTGCAGACTAATTATTCACATTTGAGCACTATTTTAAATCTCATATTAAGCATGTGATCTGCGGTGAATCATTCTTAGTAAAGCATAGCGCAGAAAGAAGCTTTTTACTTTGGATTTGAAAACTCCCCGTTGTATTTTCCAGAAGACAGTAGGGTAAGGGAACCGGTCCACCGGCCGGCACATATCCATCGGCCATTCCTGATCCTCTTGCAGTATTATTTAGATGTTAGCTACTTACTATTGCAATATAGGAACGAAAGTCTTGTAAGTACTCTTTGATTGAATCGCCTGATACTCTAAAATATTATTCGGTTGGGTTACTATAACAAACGTTTTTTAAAGAATTGTTTAATTTCACGTTGGCAGATGAGAAAGAGTTACGCACGCAAATACAAAAAAAAAAATAGTGACTCGTCTCTCGCTCAACCGTAAGTTTTTGACTGTTATACTAAGTAAATGTTGATTGTCAATAGTTTTATAGCTGAAGAAATAAGTTATAGTCATACTTTCATAATTATTTTAGTCGCCGAGTTTTAGCGACTTGCAACCTAAAATAGTTTTGTCTCTTTTATTAACGTGGTAGTACACGTACGGAACTACTCTTTTTATTCAACTACAATTACAGTTAAGATTTTAGTTTTCAGAATTCGGCCGTCAATTTGCATTAGTATGATTAAATAACGATATTCACATATTACACATGGCCGAAAACATAAGCCGTTATTAATTGACATTCTGTTTTCGGTCACTTATTATTTGTATGAAAGAAAAGCTACCGAAAACTGGTATGGAAAACGGTTGTATTAGTTCTTCGTGCATTTTGCGTAATGTACTTAAATTCGTGTTAAAAAGTCCTACCTCGTGTTACCTACCTACTTACGAAGTTACTAAACTCTAATATTGTTTTAAAGGACTATTTGTATTTTTTTAAATATAATAATAAAGGTTTAAATAATGAGCACCTGATACCCTCTGAACGCCCTATGTGACAGGTGTCTCGGGGAGGGCAAATTCCTCAAACGGTGTGTGATGTTGTTGGTTCGAGGGCGTACGATAAGTGAAACGTCCGAATAGTTGAATATGTTCTTTATTACTGCCGGCACACGTTGCCTTCACTCAATACTTAAAGCTACTATATTATACCTACTTACTTAGCTTACATCTACACACTACATCAACGGGGTGATATTGAAAAAAAGAAAGAAAAAAAAATGAAAAATAATCTTTTTTTTTGTTTCTTATAGGATTTATCTAATTTATTACATACGTTTAAACTTTATATTTTTACTAAACTATTCATTTAACAACATCTTTCTTGTCTTAAGTATTAACTGTAATAATCAAATCAGTTATAGAATAGGTTCATATAAACCAAACTTAAACAAAGCATTACGTGAGTACATCACAATGAATCATTTAGGTAGGTAAGTTATCAAGTTATCGTATTTACATTGTTGTAAGGTGTAACTGTAATGTATTCTGTAAAGGTGTGCTATACAACAGTAACTCAACTTTATACATAGAGCAAATTTTGAATAGATGTTAAGTCACAAAAATGTTGGTTCTATTTTTATGGATAGTATCAATCTTATTACCAATACGTATGGTTACATTGGGTTCATTTTCGCTTAAAACTTCATATGGTCTATTAAATAACATATCTAATTTTTTACCTGTTTCGATTTAATCAAAATTAAAGGAGCTTTTTTTTGTATTTAACTGGGTTACATTTTTTGTCCCATATTTCTTTTCTTTTAATCTTACTGGAAATCAAATTATTCCTTGCTTCTTTACATGCTAATTGTAATCGATACTTAAGTTCAAGTGCATAGTTATCATGGTTATACAAAGGTTTAACATTGTTACTGGTTAAATTTGTAGGAAGATTACATGGTTTACCGAATACCAGTTCGTTCGTATGGAGTGTGCTTAGTTTCCGTATGAACAGTAGCACCTATTGAATGAGAAACACCAAAATGGAAGCCAATGGCTCCATGTTTCTGGATGTCCGTCACATTGAGTGCGCAAAAAGGCTGCAAGATGTTTGTGCGTATTTTCTAAAGCACCTATTGTCTCGTGATGGTAAGCGGAAGAATTTACCTTTTCGATTTGCAGTAGTTTGCATACTTCCGTCATTGTCTCGGACATGAACTCTGTTCCTCGGTCGGTGGTAATGGATACTGGTACACCATACCTTAATATGAAGTTACTTACGAATGCTTTGGCTACACTTACCGTATCTTTTCTCTGTAGTGGATAAGCCTCTACGTACTTGCTTAACTCGCATTGTAAACTTAAAATATAGACGTTATTATCTAAATCCTTATCTAAGGGCCCAATTATATCTAAATATACCTTTTCTAGCGCTGTCGAAGCCGTTGTTGTCACGGTCATGGGTTCAGTAGTATTTTTGGAATACTTACTAGTTTGACACTTTTTACATTTGCTCACGTACCGTCGTACGTCATATTCAATTCCTGGCCAGAAGTACTTACCTTTTATATTGTTTATCATACGTCGTACACCAGCATGACCACTTGTAGGTAATAAGTGATAGTCA
The DNA here is from genome assembly GCA_963854805.1 of Plagodis dolabraria. Classification (NCBI taxonomy): domain Eukaryota; kingdom Metazoa; phylum Arthropoda; class Insecta; order Lepidoptera; family Geometridae; genus Plagodis; species Plagodis dolabraria. The sequence goes on along the minus strand of OY978453.1, from coordinate 441,049 downwards.
TGTAATATGTATGTCTTTTCTTTACTATCGGAGACATTTTTTTTTATTCCTCTCAATATATTTATATTGGGTCCGGACAATTTTTCTCTACTCTTTATCTCCTTTATTAACTCTTTAATAAATTCTATATTATTTTCATTCTTTATTATACATAACTCTTTTACATTTATTTTACTACAAAAACTACTCAATATATTCGCAAACTCGACTCGCGTAAAATGCGACATACAGTTGAGGTTTATATAAATAGTATTTTTAGATTCTTCATTCGTAAAACATTATTTTTTTATATGTTGTTTCGTATTTATTCATTATAAAAAACTCTTTAAAAGGCGGACGACGAGCGTCGCTCTGCTTGGAGCGATCATCCGTCGTCGGACGACATAAAAGAACGCTGCGTTCTTATTTGTCGTCCGACGACGTCCGACGACGCCCCGAGCGTTTTTATATGCCCGGAGCGATCGTCCGATGATTTTCCGGAGCGTTCTTAATATCGCTCGACGACGCACCGGTCGCCCCACGAAATCGGTGGATAAATATCGCCCTGACGTTTCATTTGACAGTTGGGACTTGATTTTTCTTTGTTTTAAGTTTTTTTTTTTTTTTTTTTCTTTCTTCTTGGCCACGACGCGGTTTGCGTATTGTGCCAGCTTCATGTTTCAAGTTTCAACTTTCAGTTGTTTTCTTATGAAAATATCCTTTTTGTCAGGGCTTTTGTTTGCAAGATGTTATATTTGTTTAGTTTAAACATAAATAAATAAAACGGGGAAACTCGTTATTCTTATTATATCGGGATTCGGATTAATTACATTAAAAAATATGGGTACAGCTACGATTAGGAAAGTATGAAGGTATATAAATATTCAATAGGAAATATTACTATGTAGGAGGGAAAGGATGGAGACATAATTACTTATTATCATTATAAGTTAGTAATATTTAAATAATATTTAATAATAGGAAATATTATATGTTATAGTAATTAAACAACTTTAAACGGTTTAAATCGCGTATATTTGTCATTATTTTTGTCCCGACGTTTCAAACACTTTGCAGTGATCGTGGTCACGGGGTGACTGTAAAGTTGTTTAATTACTATGTGTAACAATCGCGAAAACCTAAGACAACATTATATTATATGTTACTTAATATATAAAATTAAATCTACTAGCAGAGGAGTTATTTATATACATATACATATTACAATTTGATATTGTTTAAAACCATAAAATCAGCCATGGCTTTATACACCGATGGCTTTTTGATAGCAAGAAGAAACGAAATGTTTATGGGAAATTGGAGATCAAGTGATATTAGAGTTTCAAAGAAAGAGGAACGATTATGTAATGGACAGGAGAGCATTATGTGATTTTCATCGGCGAAAGGATAGCCACATTCACACGTAGGATCACTTACGATCTTTAATTTGGCAAGATGAGCCGGACTACTTATGTGTCCTAAACGAAGTCTTATGAGTGCAGACGTGGCCATCTTTCCAAGATTAATTTTAGCAAACCACGGTTTTAATTGTATTTCAGATTGAAGGGAGAAGTAATATTTGGCCTTTCTTTCGGAGGTTTGTCGCCAATTCCTATTCCAAGAATCCTGAAGGTAACGCCTGGGTAAAGTTGCAAGATCATGACAATAGTTAATGTAAGGATGCAAGTCACCACACTCCACAGCTTCATTCGCTAGGTGGTCAGCTTTCTGATTTCCCTTTATGCCACTATGGCTAGGTACCCAAAGGAACGTAATAGAATACCCTTTTAGATAGCATTTATTTAACTTGTCTCTAATCTGGATGATGATCGGCATATGACTGTTTGATTTAAGTGGAGATCTTTCTAAAGCTTGAAGTGCACTCATTGAGTCCGAAATAACTAGCGATTTTTTAAGTTTTACAAGTAAAATATAATCTAGTGCTTTTACTATTCCCAAACATTCTCCTGTAAATGTAGAAGTTTCTGGAGGCATTTTGATTTTTTGGACAACATTATATTCGCGATGGAATACACCAATCCCAACAATACCTTCGGCACCATGCTTGGATGCATCGCAATAGATGTGATGCCACTCTTCCCAATTATCATCAACTACAGAATTAAAGATTGAATTAGCGTTGTAACTATCCTTATCAATGCCTAAGTTTAGACAGACAACGGGAGAAAGTATAAGTGCTTCATAGTTGGTGTTAAAAGGAGCGAAATATTTAGAACGATGTGTCGGCGCTTCCAACGACTTGAATTTTTCAAAGCTGTTAGCAAGACAAGGTTTTGATTTATGTTTCCAATATGGACATGATGAAATGATATCTACTAATGTTGATAATTTAGGAATGAGAGGGTGGTTCTGAAATTGTAGAATACGGAAAAAGAAACGATCAGATAGAAACTGTCGCCTAATAAATAACGGGGGTTCAGCACATTCAATTTGTAATGCATTTAGGGGGCTAGACTTCATTGCACCAGACATTATTCTTAGCGCCTTAGACTGAATGACATCTAATTTTTTAAGGGCAACTACTCTACAGGGCTCTAGCAAGAAGCTTCCATAATCCATGACACTTCTTATCAGTGCATTGTACACCAGCTTGAGAGAAAAGGGGTGCGCACCCCACCAAACACCTGCAAGGCATCTTATCATGTTAAGTCGTCGTTCACATTTAGATTCGATATAATTACAATGAGGAATGCCAGATAGCTTAGAATCAAGTACTAATCCTAGAAATTTCACTTCTTGGGCCTGTGGGATCTGTTCACCGTCATAGATGATATCAAGAGGTGGAGGGTCGCGTAATCTTGAAAATAGTACTACAACACTTTTGTCTGCAGATATTTCTAAGCCATGTTTGTCAAACCAGGACTTGAGAAGACTTAGGGACACTGTCATTTCATTACACGCATTCATTATTAACGATCTGTCTGTACCTAAATAAATGAGTAAATCATCAGCATACTGTAGCACCTTAACAGGGTGTGTGAGGGATAATTCAAGGTCATGAGTGTATATATTATAAAGCAGAGGGCTTAAGACGGATCCCTGTGGGAGACCTTTCCACAATATTCTAAAATCATCAATTTGTGAGTCCAATTTAACAAACCTACCACTGAGCATATTTAGAATAAAGTTGGAAAGCATATTAGGTACATGTAACTGATCTAACTTTTGTCTTAGAATAGGTAGAATAACACTGTCATAGGCAGATTTTATATCTAAAAATGTTGCTATTATTGATTCATTATGTGACAAAGCTAATCGAATATCTGTGACAAAGATACTTATGCTGTCTGCGGTGCTTCTGCCTTTTCTGAAACCGTATTGAGTACTAGCCAAAAGATCGTTAGATTCTAAATACCATTCAAGACGATTCTTAACCAGTAATTCTGCAATTTTGGATACGGCATTTGATAAAGCAATAGGACGGTAAGAATGAACGTCATTAGGTGGTTTATTTGGTTTTAAAATAGGTATGATAATTTGGGATTTCCATGATTTAGGAATGTTACCTGACATCATGATGGTATTTATTAGATCTAATAAGTAGTACAAACCACTGTCCCCAAGGTTTTTGTAAAACGAATAAGGAAGGCTGTGGGGGTCCTTACGCTATGGGTCAATAAAACACACGCTTCGATGTAGCTCAAATGGTGGACTGTATTTCTTTCTTCAAATTATGTTACAATTTCTTCGTATATCCTATGTAACAATTTGTTCTCGCTGGTACATGAAACAAGGAATGAAACAAAGATGTGGTTGACTCCGAGAGTCAGTTAAGAATGCATGATATCGCAAAAAACGTGCCAATATATATAGTAAAGCGAGTTTTTGCCATGAGTAGTACAGAATATATCGTTGTCTCGCTCTACAAGTATAAATATTAAAGAGGGCGCTGAGCGCATATTCTCTCAGTCTGCGGTCGGCACTGGCGCCGTCAACTAGCTAACAAGTTACACGAATGAATGACATATATCCTTATATCCCTATGTCTTAGCCTACTAATATTCTTTATTAATACACTTAACATCTAAACAACTTAATTCTACAAATAATAAAAGGCGAAATCGAATCTTATAATTAGGTATCTAGCTATTTACAGGCGGGGCAGTGAGAGGGCTCGTTTCGTCCGTAACATTCTCCCCCCGGCGTAGACCTTCGCAGCCATCATGATGAGGGAGGACGATAAGCCGTCTCACTGGCCTTCGGAAGATACCACCCCGCGTACGCACGTCTGCACTCCTTACTACGCCGTCTGGTCCCGTATGCACTTTTTCAATTAAACCGCGCGGCCACACGCCGCGTGGCAACAACCCGTCCACAATAATAACGACGTCACCTTCTTTTACGTTCCGCGCGTCTTTCCTTATATCACCACGGGGTGTTAACGTTGGTAGGTATTCTTTTACCCACCGAGACCAAAACGCGTTCGCTATCGCTTGTGCGCCTCGCCACGTTCGTCTATCGGCGATGTCGCATTCCCCGACATACGGCATGCCTAAGGCCGTACCTAACAACAAATGATTGGGGGTTAGCGCTTCCGGATAGTCTTCACATACAGATACGTGCGTTAACGGTCGCGAGTTGACTGTGTATTCGATTTCGGTGAGCGCGGTAGCTAACACTTCTTCTTTCGGCGCGCGCTCTGTTAAAGTTACGGCTAATGACGATTTTACCGTTTTAATCATACGTTCCCACGCCCCCCCTTCGTTCGGCCCCCCGGGGTTAGTAAATAACCATTTTGCCATTTTCCCGTTCGTATAATTTTGGAGGGTGGGTAACCATTCGTCATAAGCTTTTTGCATTTCGACCGAACTACCATGAAAGTTCGTCCCGTTATCACTATAAAACACGGCGGGAAAGCCTCGTCTCGCGGCCATCCGTCTAATTGCCATAATGGCGGAGTCTGTACTCAAACTACTTAGAATCTCAATGTGGATGGCGCGCGTGACTAGGCAAGTGAACAATAAACCCCATCGTTTTTCGCGCCGGCGACCTATCACAACCCACATCGGACCGAAACCATCTAAACCGCACCTAGAAAAAGGTCTGGTGTACGCACTCAGCCTTTCACGCGGTAGGTCACCCTTTACCGGTGTCGCGGGTGTCGCTCGTTTTATACTACACCACGTACATGCGCGCGTCATTTTTCTAACGGACGGACGTAAGTGTAAAATCCAATAGCGCTGTCTAAGGTTGTTCACAACGTGTTCGCGCCCTATGTGTCCATTTTTCTCATGTTCGCGCCTAATGAGCAGCATTGTCAGCGGATGTCTTCCGTCAAGCACGGGCGGTGTCTTCATTTCCTCCGGTACTAGCGCGGCGTTAATCCTTCCACGCAAGCATATTAGCCCGTCTTCCGTGTACATAGGGTCTAATTTCGCTAAGCGGCTCGTTCGTTCGACTGTTTTTCCGGCTTCCAATCTCGCCGTCTCGTTCGTAAAACAGTCCTTCTGAGCTTGTCGTAGCAGTATTTTCTCGCTACGCCGTAGGCGGTCTACATCGGTCACGTTCTTGACCTTTCTGCATTTATCGCAGAATGCTAGTACTCGCGCTACGGTCCTTATTAAACGATCGTATGACGAAAATCGGCTGACATCAATGAGCGGGGTCGAATCCGTCGTTCGTACGGTAAGCACTTCGACCTCTTCTTCTTCTTCTTCTTTTATGCTGACCTCTTCTTGCGGCCAGTATGCCTCTGACTTTCTTAAGAATTTTGGACCGGTGAACCAACGATCGGTGTTTTTTAAGCGAGTGCTGCCCGTTCGTGTGGCGTCGTCGGCGACATTATGCGCGGTAGGCACCCATCGCCACTCGCTAACCCTAGTTAGTTCCGCAATTTCACCTAAGCGATGTGCTACGTATGGCGTATAGCGCGCTGAGTCGTTACGTATCCAGTGCAAGGTTGTTTTCGAGTCACTCCAATATGTGACACGGCCTGTGAATTCATGTTCGCGGATAATTTCAGCGGCTAATCTCGCACCAATTAGGCTAGCCTGTAATTCCATGCGTGGTATACTTTGCGGTTTCATAGGCGCTACTTTCGCTTTTCCGGCGATTAAGGTCACGTGTACTCTTTGATCGTCGTACAAATACCTCCAGTAGGCTCCCGCTGCGTATGCCTGTTCACTCGCGTCTGCGAATATGTGAAGTTGTCTTTCTACGGCTAGTCTTATACTGTAGCATCGCGGAATACGCAGTTTTTCGATGTACTCCATATCGCGTATCCATTCGTTGAAGCTGGCGGCTTCTTCCGGTGGCAGGGGATCATCCCATCCCATTTTGTGTCTCCATAAGCTCTGCAGTATCATTTTTGCAGAGATGACGTAAGGGGATAGCTGACCCGATGGATCGAATATAGACATTACGGCCCCCAGTGCCTCTCTCTTAGTAGGCGTTCTAACTCCCGTTTTTACTTCGGTCGGGATACGGGGCATCTCCGTATTGAATGCTAGTTCGTCTGTAGACGCGATCCATTTTATGCCTAAGGTTTTTCCGTACTCGTTCAACCCGGTTCCTAATTCCTTGTGAGTGGTGGCGTGTTCCTCGTGCCCCACTCCCCCCAGTAATTGAGGACGGTTCGAGCTCCAGCTCGCGAGTTCGAATCCTGCCTTCTTGTGAACCTCAATTACTTCCTTTATGGTATGCGCCGCGGTTTCTTCGTCACTAAAACTTTGCACCCAATCGTCCATGTAGTGACACTTAGTTATAGCTGTGTGCGCTAGTGCGTGCGATTCTCGCATTTCGTCGGCGTTCTTATTCCGTACGCTGTGTGCTAGAAACGGTGAGCTTTTAGCGCCAAATATCATAGCTGTCATTACGTAAGTGTCGGGTGGCCGTGACCGTTCGTTTCCGCGCCATAGAAAGTGTTGTGCGATGCGATCGTCGGGTCGGATTCTCACCCTTAAGAACATCTCTCGTATATCAGCTGTTACGGCGACCGGTCGTTCACGGAAGCGGTACAATATACCGTTGAGATTTTGTAGTAAGTCCGGCCCTTCCAAGAGCGCATCGTTCATACACACGCCGTTCGATCGTGCTGCGGCGTCAAAAACCAAACGTACTTTATTTGGTTTATGCGGGTTGGTTACCGCGAAGTGAGGTAGGTACCACAGACGAGGGTTGTTACTATGGTCACGCTCGCACCTGACTGCATATCCTTTTTCTAGCAGTTTGTTCATTTCCTTTGTATATGCCTCCTTGAACTCAGGTGACTTATCCATTTTTCTTTCTAAGCTTTTTAAGCGTCGCGTGGCCATATCGTAACTATGTGGTAGCCGTACGTCCTCCGATTTCCATGGGAGTCCTACTTCGAACTGGCCGTTCACTCGTCGTACTAATTTATTAAATATCTCTACTGCCCTTTCATCGGTTGCAACCGGTTTTGGTTTGTTAGAGATGCCGATCGAGTCCAATTCGAAGTGGGTTTTCACAAGTTCGTGTAGCTCGCAGTCTCGTTCTCCTTGCACCGTATGTATATGTAGTGTGCGTTCGTCGTGAGATACGATTGAGCTATACGGTGCGGTCCCGTGTATCACCCATCCGAGCTTGGTGAGGGATGCCGCCGGTTGTGACCTTTTTCCCGTTAGTAACTTTCTAGTTACTATTAAGTGCCAGTTGTCGGCACCTATTAATATGCGCGGTTTTCCTCCGGAGTAGCACACGTCTTCGGCGCACACACTTTGTAGGTATCGTTGGTTCATTATCTCGCTGTTCACCGACTGACTACCTAGTTCCAAGTGTTGAACTGTACGCGCCTTAATAGCGTGGTATACCGTCTGACGTCTTCCTTTTATCCCGATGTCAACGGCTTGGCTACCCGCTTCCCTTTGACTCGATGTGACCCCGTGGATGTTCAGCGGCCTCGTAGGCCCGTGCGCACCGATTAAGTCGGCTATTTCCTGGTCGATTAAACTGATTGTCGACCCTTCGTCTAACAGACCGAATGTTTCAATTTCCCCTGTCGGTCCCTTAAGTGTGATCGGACACACTTTTAATAATACTTTATTACTGCTTATTGCCTGCGCGGAGGCGGTGATAGCGGTGTCTTCCCTTTGCGGTTTTGATTCTGTTCGTTTAACCGCATGCAGTAATGCGTGATGTGGCATCCTACATTCATTGACTCCGCATTTCCTTGCTTTGCAGTTGTAGCGGCGATGTTTGCTATTCAAGCATAGGAAACATGTATGCGTCTCTTTCACCCATTGCCATCTCTCTTCTACAGTCATTTCTTTGACTTTTTGGCATTGTGGGGTTGCGTGTTCGTTTCCACAACACAGACAAACGTTCTTCTGTGTCTCGTTCGTTGCATAGACGTTAGCTCGTTGATTGCGGTTATTGGGTCGGAATTGCGGCGCGTCCTTGGTCGTTTTGGTAGGCGGGTTATGCTGTGCGGACGAGTAGCAATGGCGTACTGCGCGTTCGGCTTCACGCATGAAGAAACGCGATAAAGTTACAATTTCCGCCTCTGTTTGCTGTCCTTGTTCCTCAGCATAATCGCACCAACGTGACCGTAGGTGTTCACTCATTTTATCCGTGATTTGACGCGTTAACATTGGGTTTTGCAAGTAACCGCGTTCGTCTAGACACGAGATTACTGTCACAATGTTTTGCAATTTAATTGCGAAGTTATTAAGCTCCGCTGCCGTTGACCCGATACGCGGTAGCTTTTTCAAGTCGTCTAGTGCTTGATCGATTATTATTTCCGGCTGCCCATAACGTTGTTCTAACGTTTTCATGATCACAGTCGGTTCCGTTGCGGTATATAACAGCGCGGCCACGCATTGCCGAGCTTCGCCTCGTAGACACGCTCTTAGCCTAGCGAGGTTCTCGGTTGGCGTCAGCCCGTATACCGCCTTTGCCTCTTTTGTAGCCGCTTTGAACGGTAGCCATTCCCCGGCGGCCCCACTGAATATAGGTAAGTCTGGTGCGCTTCTATGCGGTTTGTTTCGTGCCATTTTCTCTAATATTTCCGCTAGCCTTTCCATGCCCCTATCTCTGGATACAGGGCGGGCTGGTGACGGTTGGCGCCGCGACGAAGATTCAAACGTGACTTGGTTTGGTGTGGGCATAGGGTATAACTCCGTTTCCTTTGCTTGAACTACTTGGCATCGTTCTGTCTCTCTCGCACGCGTAGTATGTAGGCATCGCTCCGTCTCTTTCGCTCGTTCCATAGTTACGGCAGCATCGATGTCGACGTTTACGCTGTGCTCCCCCCGTCTCTGCGTGTGTTGAACCCAGTCTTTGACTCGCATACTGGTTTCCATAGCTTCCTGTTCGCAGAGACTCTCCTGATCTGATTCCTCCCTTATAGCCGCTATGTCGGCGACTAATTTTTTCTTGATCAGATCCGCTTCAATTTGCAATTCTTTTTTCCTTATGTCGGCTAATCGTTCTTCAGCCTCCATTTCCATTTGCCGTATTCTTGCAACGGCACTTGCGCTTGAACGTTGTGAACGAACCGATAACGCTTGCCCTTCGCGTCTCCTACCCGATACCGATCGCGGTCGCGTATTGTTTACATTCGGACACGACGCGGATTCAGTGAGCGGTTGCTCGTTAATTACGGGCGCGTGCGCGAACGCGGATGCAGACGGCGACGCGGGGTAGTCTTCGTATACGCGTAGAGTCTTCCCATCGGCGACCTGGCTCCTGGTCGTCGGCATTTTCGGCTCTTCACGCCCCTAATTCCCTACCTGCCTAACGGTCCCTAACAATTCCTTAGGAGGGCCCGGCCCTAAGGCACGAGATACGCTCCCTTGGAGATGGAAAAAGGGGATGGGTAGGGAAGGTGGGCCCTGCCCGGCAGAGGATCGCAAGCGGTGACGGAGCGCTCGACAGTCGGCTGGAATGTCCGACTGCCTTCCGCAGTGCCTACAGTCCGGCCTCCGCACCACAACTACGACCTTACCGACGTCAGGAGTGCAACTTCAGTCCGTGGGGACCGGTGACACCGCACCAAATGTCACACCGCCAGTACTGGCGTTAACCTGGCCCTCTTACCGATTTAGCACCGTGAGGGGGTTCGAGAGACCAGGCCGCGGCTAACCGCGTTAAAGTCTTCTTTTTTTTCGTTCTTCGTTCTGCACACCCGGGGCACCCGTTGCACGGCGCACGGCGTATGTAGCACCGTTGGGTGATCTTCCGACCCCGGTCCAAGGTCTCACGACGTCACGGCGATCGTTGCACCGTTGGGTGATCTTCAGCCCAATGGCCCGCCGCTGCCGCTCCTTGGTGACAAGTTCCACACTCGTTCTGGTGGACTTGTTTGGTTCCACACTCGTTCTGGTGGACTTGGTTGGTTCCACACTCGTTCTGGTGGACCTGATGTTGTTGGCACACGTCCTACACACTGCGTGAAAGGTACAGTAAGTGTAGACGTCACAGTGCCCTGCCGACGATGATGCTGATTCTTGACTTGATGACGACGACCCAGAGTTGACCAACTGCTCCTTTGTCCAATTGAACCCGGCTTGCGAAGGACCAGAAACTGTGGGGGTCCTTACGCTATGGGTCAATAAAACACACGCTTCGATGTAGCTCAAATGGTGGACTGTATTTCTTTCTTCAAATTATGTTACAATTTCTTCGTATATCCTATGTAACAATTTGTTCTCGCTGGTACATGAAACAAGGAATGAAACAAAGATGTGGTTGACTCCGAGAGTCAGTTAAGAATGCATGATATCGCAAAAAACGTGCCAATATATATAGTAAAGCGAGTTTTTGCCATGAGTAGTACAGAATATATCGTTGTCTCGCTCTACAAGTATAAATATTAAAGAGGGCGCTGAGCGCATATTCTCTCAGTCTGCGGTCGGCACTGGCGCCGTCAACTAGCTAACAAGTTACACGAATGAATGACATATATCCTTATATCCCTATGTCTTAGCCTACTAATATTCTTTATTAATACACTTAACATCTAAACAACTTAATTCTACAAATAATAAAAGGCGAAATCGAATCTTATAATTAGGTATCTAGCTATTTACAGGCGGGGCAGTGAGAGGGCTCGTTTCGTCCGTAACAAAGGCCGTCTTCACCTGGTGCTGAATCATTTGTATGTTTTAAAATATGTTTAAGTTCATTATATGAAAAAGGAGATTTAAGGCCAGTTTGATCAGTGCTCGATGGAAGGGTAACAGTTAACTCTTCTTGGGGCACGTATGGAGGAGCTAGGTGGTCTAAAAATTGATCTGACAATTGGAAAGGAATAAAAAGTGTCTGGTCGTGAACTGCAGATTTAAATTTTCTAATGTTTTGCCATACTATTGTAGGTGGGGTATATGGAGTTATTGTGGTACAATAATTTCGCCAGCCAGAGAATTTCTTTTGTTTTAATATATTTTTTGTGTTAGCCATGACATCTTCTAGAGTACGAAAGTTTTCAGAAGTCATATTAAGGTTGTAATCTTCTTCTGCTTGGTTCCTTTTCTGAATAGCAACAGAACAATCTTTACCCCACCAAGGAGGAGATGAAATTCTATTAAGTAATACATTTTTAATAGGGAATGTTTTATTAGCTGCCATTGTTATTATATTAGTCAACTCAACTGCGCAAGAATTTTCGTTGTGCACTGCAGGTTGAGACAGAGATATGACGCTATTTTCTACTATGGCTCTGAAAGTACACCAGTCTGCGTCAGCCAATCGATATATTAAACGTGGTTTACGTGCTGGAGGCTCACGTGAATTAACATTTGAACTGGAGTAAGAAATAATTATTGGAAAATGATCGCTGCCATGGCTGTAGGGAAGTACATTCCAAGAGAGCTTACTCGCGAGACTAGGAGTACAGATAGACAAATCAACAGCACTTAACCCTTCATTAGGTTTGGTTCTACGTGTAGGAGCCCCGGTATTTACTATACATAGATTATGATTGTCTATTAGATCAACCAACTGTTTACCGTATGAACTAGAAGTTGTGCTACCCCAAGATTGGTGTTGACAATTAAGGTCACCAAGTATAATAAAAGGTTGAGGAAGAGTAGAGATAATAATAGAAAGTTCTTGTAAAATAAAAGTGGAAGGATGGGGTATATAAACAGATATGAAACAAATATTATTAACCATGGCACCGACGATGAAAAACCTATCATCATGGGGAGGAAAATGAAGTGGTGTAAATGAAAGAGAGGACTTGATGAGTAGGGCCACGCCATCATACCCATCGTTTCTGTCATCTCTGAGACAGAAGTAGTTATTTATTTTAAAAGCAGAACAGGGCTTAAGCCATGTTTCTGCTAATGCAATAATAAATGGGTCAATTTTTTTAATTAAGTACATAATTTCGTTCTTTTTATCAATTGCGCTGCGGCAGTTCCACTGGACAATCTTCAGTAGATTGTCCACCTTGGGTTCCGATCCGAAAGGGATGCCTTATGGAGCGATAATCATCACGGGGATTTTTTTTAAGAGCTTCTAATATAGGGGCAACGTTGGACGGTAATAATATGTTGTGTTGTGTAAGAGTGTCAATAAGAGAAGTAATAATATCAGTCAAAGTTTGTTCGGAAAATTGATCATTATATAAATTATTGTGCTTAGCGTAACCACAGCCATTTGGGCCGATGGGCATGTCGTAGTCTTTTACTAATTGTTGATGAGTGACGCGATCATATCCTTTAGGAGCACTGTAAGGGGGGCGAGTCTTAGAAACAAGTACTTTTTTGTATGAAGTACTGGAATGGGATTGAGGATTATATACAATTGGGTTATTTGTTGATATGGTTTTAGTCGATGATAGTATGTCGGCATAAGATTTACCAACGGTTGGATGTAGCTTAGAAGCTTCTGCATAAGATAGACAGTTTTCCGCCATCGACAACTTAATACTTTTTTGCCGAATGAATTCAGGGCATGATTTGTTTGTAGCGTAATGAATACCTGAACATAGACAACAAGTAGCGCAATCCTCTTCTCTATTACATGAATCTGCAGTATGTTCATCACCACATTTATAACAACGGGTCTTTGAACGACACTGTGTTTTGGTGTGACCAAACCTACAACAATTAAAACACTGGATAGTCGGGAACGTGTACAGTTCCACAGTAAGTGCGTTATAGCAAACAAAAATACGGTTTGGAAGTATTTTACCGTCAAAGGTAATAACTACAGTTTGCGACGGTTTCCACGTAGGAGAACCAGCAACATTGACTTTGTAGTTAAGACGACGAATTTTCAATATTTTGCCGCAACCTGGTGGTAAATTAACATTATCAATTATTTCTTCTGGTGTCCATTCGGTAGGCACCCCGCGGACAAGACCCATTCGTGTTATACTAAATGTCGGTATAAATACTTTCAAATTATTATTCTCTAAGCTATTATGATCAATAAATGAATTTGCTTCTTTGTAATCAAAGAAGGAAAGGGTAATTCTATTACGTCCGATTTGTTTTACACTTCCGTTAATTATTCCTTTGATGTTATATTTTTTTAGGAATTTACCAAAAGTGATTGGATGTAGAGTAGAACCATCATTAGGGGATGACTGTACTCTTTGTACATGGACTATGTATGGAGCACTGTCTGTGGCTTCATATTGACTTCTTCCTATTGGTGTGAAAGTTGGTGATTTTTCTGTCGATGAAATGTCGGGTTTCTTGTTATTAGACACTATGTTAGTGTCTGTTGGTGAAATCACAGGGACCGGAACCGAAATGGCAACAGTTTGAGAATCATAATTGTTCTCATTACGATGATTTTTCCTGCTTCTCTTAACATTAACATAACCATCGGTGTCAATATCAGTAGGAGTAGGTGTTATAGAAGTTAAGGTCGTGTCAATATCCATAACTGATTCATTACTATCAGTTACGGTAACATAACAACCGGCCAAGGGGACTGTACCCCCCGGGTCAGGAGGCTCCTCCATAATTAATAACTAAAAAGACTTACCAAGAAAAACTGTACACTAATAAATATATACAATTAAATAAGTATTATGAAAATATAACTGTACTTCCCTAATCACTATTTACAATAAATAACAAAATTTAAAATTTTCCGTAAGAAAATCGCGCCCGCCTAGTTAGAAGTTTCCCGCGCTTTGATCTTGTTTTAAGTTACTTTTTGTTTACGTAGACTTCTGTTTACAAAATTTTATTATTATTATTATTATATTATGTATGTTTGTTTTAGTTGTGTGTCGTGGAAAAGTACATAATTGTAAATACATTTCTTCCGAGTCAGTGAAACATTTTAAGTAGTGTTCTTGATACAGATATGATACAGAGCCGTTCTTAAAAGGCGGACGACGAGCGATCATCCGTCGTCGGACGACATAAAAGAACGCACCCTTAGGTTAAATTATTTATCTAAACAAGTGTTCTACTTCCACAGAGAATACACTAACACACATGTCCAACCAAATACTCAACAAACAAAGTTTTTCAGTAAACTTTACGAAAATAAATATGTCGGAAAGCAATCTCAGCTCAATCTATGAAATTTGTACCACGTGACATATGTCAAAAATAGTGGACTACCGATTTTGTCACCCATTGTGAATCAAGATGTTAGTAGACTACGAAACAACCGAGATTGAATCAATATTGACTCAATATGAACGATATGAAGTTAGTAGACTACCAAAACTGTCAAAATTTACCAGGCCAAGTTCATTATAGATTCATGTTCATTAGCAGACTTGGCGGCCTGATGTTTCGCGTACGGTTGTTGAAGTAGCCAACCAGAAGAAACACAAAAGTTTGGATCGTTCAACCACTGTACGCTGGCCACAGGCTGCCCCGGAGGAAGGGGAAGTGTAGTTCGGTATATCGCCGGATGAGACGGCATACCGCACTATCCAACCCCTCCCTGGTGCCCTCCCTCTTTGTCTGGGCTTGGGACCGGCCCCATACCTAGGTATTGTGCTGTAAGCGAAAGCGGTGCACATGATAAGCAATAACTAAATATGGAGGCGAGGTTCTAAATATGGAGGCGAGGTTCTAAATATGGAGGCGAGGTTACTAAATATGGAGGCGAGGTTACTAAATATGGAGGCGAGGTTACTAAATATGGAGGCGAGGTTACTAAATATGGAGGTGAGGTTACTAAATATGGAGGCGAGGTTACTAAATATGGAGACGAGGTTACTAAATATGGAGGCGATATATCCTACATTCGAAACATTAATTCAATAATAGGTACAATGCGTTTTTCATGTAATCAAATTCAGATCGAAACTTCAAATAACCTAGAGTGTCACAATATATTAGAACCATTAGCTGTTAGATACAACGATATTGTCTCTGGGTATTCCGCTATTTCCCATTTAGTAGAGAAGAGGTGTAGCCCTTCGCCTCGCAGTAAAACTTTGGTTTGGAACTTCCAAGTGTTCCAATTTTTCGATCCCTCCAACTTAATGATTGCTTGGCGATCCATTGTACTGTCGTTCTTCCTATTCGTCAGCCTTCCTTGCTCCAAGACTGGACACAAGTCTCACAAAACTTCCTTCGTTCTAACCTCAAAACTTTGACAACGTGTCGAAAACTTCGGTGATGATTTTTCGACGAAACAGTGTTTTATTCGGTTATTCACATATACCTGTAACAGGATTAGGTGCCTGAGCCCATAACCTGTTCTAATTGAAGTAAAAATATACAGGATTTATATGTGAAAGTAATTTATTTCTTAGACAGAGTCCAAGCACAATGACAAAATTTATTAATGGCTTATGAGAGAGAGAGACAGAGAGCTTTTTTTTATGTATTACATTGCCATATCAACACCTACGTGACAATCTCGTTTTCCTGAGCAGGTGTAAATACATTTTTTGCCAAATTGTAACCCATTGCTATATCATCGACAGGAGTATTTTCAGGTGCGCTCTCTCTCTTTTTTTTATATCGTGCTAATGAGACGTGATCTAAATCGAACATTTCTGCAGCCTTCCTCAACGATTTACCTGATTGCGATTCCTCATATGCTTGTTGATATGCAAGTATGTTCTTGGAACTTCTGTCTGTAACGTGTTTTCATTTTCTGGGCATCTCTAAAAAGATGAATAAAAAAATTTTTATTAAACTTAATGTCGTGGGTTCAATTGTAGGGTCGTCAGAGTTATTAAATTGCCTATCAGATGTAGTTTTATAATACCTAGGTAGTGATTGTGAATTATACGTGATTTAAATGGTTATTTTTTAATCTAAAAAATTTGTGCGTTTTTATATTCTATAAATTTTTCCCACTGAGAAAACACAACCTTCTTCTGCGCAGTCAGGTAAAAATGCGGAATATGCGGGGACGTTTGAAACGTTTCAAACGTCCACAGACAAGTTGTTTCAAATGTACCCATTACACATTTTCTATTTCAATATTTTGTTATATATCGCCTTAAACATGAATCAACAGAGATAAAAACAATCTTAAATAGACAAACAATACTCCAAAGTAAGAAAAACTGACGAAGAACAATATTTAAATTGGTAAATAGCTAAAACTAAAAATCGTGAATACTTACTTTTTGGCACGAAATTCTTCGAGGCGTTCTGTTCAAAACTACGTCGCTCGCTCGCTCGAACCGTACTAAACCCAAAACCGAACATGGCCGACGAAGCAACGAACGACGCGTCACACACGTAGGTATCATAGTTTTCGAGAAATTGAAGTTGTTGTAATCATGCTGCGATGAAATATAGGGTATATCCCCGATCGGCGCTCGAAAACGGCACCGTCAAAACAAGGCATAAATGGTGTAGTATGCCTTGTTTTGCTCTCAGTCGCGTGTGACCGCTCCAATCGTGTGACGTGTTGCAATGCCGAAGTGTGCAGTGAAAACATGCAAGAATTGTACGTTAAAAGTGCAATAAAAGGAGGGCATATCGTACTTTGAGTAAGTATTGCATTGTTATCCATTTATTTGCATATTTACTAGTTTTTTTGTATATTTATTGGCATATTTACTAATATTTTTCCTAATTTGCAACCACGCATTGTGTACGCATCTATCCCTTTCACTCTGGCTCGGACTTCTATGAGCAAAAACGAAACGAAACTAGATCTTTAGAACAAGGACTGTATGAGAGGATACGGAGTCGTCATTCCCTTTTTATTTTTTTTGTGCGTTACACTTTTGTAATCTTTTTGAAATACTTCGTTTGTTTTAGTTTTCCACAAAATGAAATACAAAGGGAGAAATGGAGGTGTATCATATCACGAAACAGAGATGAAGAACTTTATGAACCAAACACCTCTAGTGTAATTTGTTCGGAACATTTTTGTAAACAGGATATGTATGTCACGAAGAAAGGATTTAACAAAATAAAAAAGACAGCCATACTAAATATAGGGGTAAAGTTAAAATATTAACCCGCTGTGGATGTGGTAGGGTCAATTTGACCGTGCTGATTTTATTTGATGTAGAGTTTTTTTACCTGCAGTCGCATGCTATCGAACTTATCAGTAACTGTAGTCATTGAATAACCCTCTCTTCTTCGCACCTCCTCTTAGCCGGGTGGAACACGTGCAATCAGGTAAACGAGCGCAAACGCAAATAGGGCAATTTTGACCCTTCCACAACCACGACGTAGTACTTTTATGCCATTTTTCAAATTATTATTTCATTGATTTTTGTCGTAGTTTAGAGTGTTTTTAATCAAAATGGACAACGAACGAACGGTTTTACTTATGTCAAGTCTTTAACACAATGCTCAAATTGATGACACAGCACTGCTAGTAATTTATTTCGACAAATCGGCATTTATATGTTTGTGTATAATATGTATAAACAAATGTTTGTATCTTCGACACTAGGACGAGTATTTTCTTTCTCAAATTTTATTAAGGTATATTAAAAACTACGTAGTCATTGATAATCTTTAATTTAAATTTGTTGTAAATTGAATAATCTATTCGTTTTATTTAGCTAGGGGAATCAAAGAAAGGGGAAAATACAATATCATCTCGAGTTGTGATCGCCGCTCCAGTTACAAGAAATGATAAGACATTTGTTCCTAATGTTATGCAGGTATATCAAAAGCCATTTAATTATTATAATCATTAATTTATATTTATTGTTTCTTAATTAATTAATAATATCTTAATACATCGTTATTTTTTAGCTAAAAGAATCATTCACATTATATTAAATACTATCAGTTGCCCGTTTGTAATTATGTGTCCTTATTGATCCATTTACCATTCTCAAATAAAAAACAAACTAAGCGACTCCACGCTTCCTAATTACTTTGTTCCTAGCGGTCGAGATAAGGTAAGTTCATGTCCAAAATGATGTAACTCGCATATTATTTGAGACGAATTTGTATTTTAGTGTTAACTATTAAGGTTGTTTCTACATTAAATATATTTTTAGATGTCTTGTTTTATTTCTGGGTATCATCATCCATAAAGCCAAAAATAATAGTTACAGAACTCTTACAAATGTTTTACAACTCTACTACGGGGTATTAAGGTTCATTATAAAAATGATATAATATCCACTTGTGGTATTTTATATTAGCTGGAGATGTATACATCTGTATATGTACGCATTAGCGCGGGGACACTGTTGAGGTTTGATTTTCATAGAGACTGGGTATCTATAGTATATTTGATTGAAGTAATCATGACCTGTTTTAATTGTCCCCGGTCTACCCTACCAGCTTCTTCCATTTGACCGCATTCAACGCAGAGCGACTCGAATCGTCGACGATCAAGTTCTCTCCGGTCGGCTCGACCCTTTAGCTTTGCGTAGAGATGTTGGATCACTCTGCATATTTTACCGTATATAACACGGGGAGTGTTCTGAGGAACTGTTGGATTTACTACTACCTGCAGCTCAATTTCGCCACCGGACTTCCCGACAAAGCGTGATGTTTCATCAATTTCGTGTCGATGTCTGGAAGTCCACAACCTTGCGATTTTCACGGCATTTTCTACTTCGCACTGCCACATTATGGAACCAGCTGCCAGGTGAAGTATTTCCGAACAGTTACGAATTAGGAACCTTCAAGAAGTGAGCATATTCCCTCCTTAAAGGCCGGCAACGCATCCTCGAGACCTCTAGTGTTGCGGATGTTTGTGGGCGACGGTGATCACTTACCATCAGGTGAGCCGCCTGCTCGTTTGCCCTCCGATCCCATAAAAAAAAAATACTGAGATATCTTTGGGAAAACGACTGGTCCCTTGACGTTTTGCTTTTATTAGCGACCAAAACCATTTAATGTTAGATACAACGACTGTGTCTCAACATTGCATTGGTGATGTGAAAGTTGTAGCAATCTCTTGAAAGTGTTTCAGCTAGTTTGTCAAGTGTTTGAAGACGAAGTTCGTCCAAGGGGTTTTTATACATTTTGAAAAGATGGCAATTTTTTTTTCTATTGAATGTTTTTATCAAACTACTATTAAACCTCACAGGGTACTTATTACTTACTCGCTTAAGTATTGGAACATAGTCTGTGATAGAATATTTAATAACATCGTTAAAGACCTATAGTTACCATTTGATTTACATCTGTGCATTTCAAAAATAACTGTTCCCAGTCTTGTTCACTTAAATATTTGTTAATGGCAACATACTTTGCTTTCCTCTTTTTTTTATGCATGATAGTTTAGCCTTTGAATACTATCTCACCTGATGGTAAGTGATGATGTGGTAGATGTTGTTCAGGCTAACCTAGAGAATTACTTGCTCTCAAGGACAGCTGCCGGAACACACCGTTAGGTGCTTGGCGACAGATTTTCTACTTGAGGGTGGTAGCTAGCCAGGCGGGCATTCGCAAAATGCCCTACCACCATGCTATAACGACAGCCATCCGAAGACAACAACCGGTACCGAAGGCTTAACGCGCCCTCCGAAGCACGGAAGCGCTCAGTAGTAATGTCACCAGCGGTCACCCATCCAACTCCTGACCGAGGCGGACGTTGCTTAACTTTGCTGATCGGTTCAGAATGGAATGACTAAGCAAACTTCGTTCCGAGCGCTTCAAAAAAATCTTGCATTCTCAGATTGATGTTCACAAGAGCGTCGTAGACGCCTAAATTAAATCATTTGATTTGCACTTTGACTTTGATATTATGCCCAAACCGTAACAGCTTGATCGAAAGTTCGAACAATAATACCTTAAACTGATAACATGTTTCTATTGCTGTTTAGTCCTATCAAGACGTATAGGTACCTACTATGCGTTGATAACTAGAGTCGAACATAGATGTATTCCAACCTGGCAGATGTTTGTTCGCATGAATCTAAAATTCGGAGGATTTCAATTCGGAGTGTTAAGGTTTAAATGTTGGTTGCGCAGGTCCGCTGTTTACGCAGTACTCGAAGTTCCTGCCGCAGAGCTACATCTACTTCTCGGCGGGCGCACGCACTCGGCGCGGCTGCGGGCCGGCTGCGGGCCGCGCGCGGCTCCTGTGCGTGGCGGCGGCGCACGCTTGCCTAGTGGCGCCCGCGCTCGCCGCCGCGTTGCTCGCCGCCTCCGCCGCCGCGCCCGCTTCCGCGCACGCTGCCCTGCTGCAAGGGTAATTCATTACCTACTAAATATTATTAGCCATCTTTATCGGACTGAAAACGTAAGGGACGTCGGCGTTGAAGTTGATATACCGGATCAAATCAGCCTCGTCTCTGAGTTTTCAGCCTCGAGGCCCTACGCGTGATGCTTAAATGGCTTCAACTGCAGCTTGGTTTCACACCATTCGGAGAGCAACGGGATCCTACCGAAGACAGTAGGGGTACAAGTAGTGCGCTGTATAGCCACATACGAAAGGCTGCCCCGCCATCTTGAGGAAATTCCGTAGAATGTGCCATCGATCCGGTTAGTGACCATAGTCCTTTTTAGAAGGTTTCGGGCGTCTCCGCGGTCTCCGAACTTCCTTTGTGCAGCATTGCACCGTGTCTTTGAGTCGGCAGGCGTTTTACTGTCGCCCTTCTTAGTTACCTCACAGGACAGAGGTTTTACGTCCTCTATAATTGCACCTCTGTAATGTCCAAGAGCTGCACTCCAGTCGCGAAGCATGTGTGAGATTTGTAAAGATAGAGAGCAATGATTTATACAATAAGATCTCATTATCTTATAAGATGTTTGGCAGGAGGCGATTCCGTGGAATAAAATAAGTTACTATTAGTTGAGTAATTAACTACCTAACTTACTAGGTTTTCTACGAAAAGGGAATCATAAGGCATATTTAAAAGATACAACATTTATAGGAACACATTGAGCACTTTATTAAACATAATACATTAGGTTCACATGGATTAATTCTGTATAAGTTTATAGTTACCATTCACAATAATATAAATAATGGGCAAACTATATTGGAAGAACAAAGCCAACAAACCTAGACACATACACAACACGTGAACAGCAGTTATGTTACACTAAATAAATCAATAATAGAACACTTAACTTAATCGGCAATAGGTCACCATGCGGCAGTCACCTTGTAAAGAATAAAGAGAGTTCAGTCTCCATCATGCATTCTTCTCAGACAGCGTAGCTGCCTCTGGTAAAGGGGTGTCAGGGCGGTGCCCTCTTTCCCCGGCTCTTCTTCACCCATAAATATGGGTGAGTCACTTGTTTGACCCGTAGGTCCGGATTCTCATGACATGTGACAAGGCCGCCCAGCGGCCATTATGTGTCTGGGCGATCACGGAGGCCCCGCCGGGTGAATCCCGCTGGTGGGAAGCCCAGCGCGCCGATCAGCGACCAAGACAATGGCCGCCGGGGGGTTTGTCACGTCATTTCTTTTCTCTTCTTCTTCTTCTTGATCGGCGTCTCTGATTAACTCTCTGGCTAGTGGAATCGTTTTCTTTTTCCGTGTGATTTCTGGCGGTCTTGAGTGCAGCGGCGCTATGCCTCTGATGTGGGCGTGTCCTGAGGCATCTGCTCGTTCGAACATCTTCGAGGATAGTCGTTTGATGAAGGTATCGAGTGTCTCCACTTTTAGGTCTCGGGCCACCGTAGAGTTGCGCACGTAGCGTGGCGCTTTTACAATGGTCCGGAGGCATTTATTTTCTTCAATCTGTAGCTTCTTCTTCTGGTGGTTTGATAGCTGAGCATACCACGCCGGGGCCGCATATGTCAGTCGCGATCTGATATGTTTTGTAAATCATGACCTTGGCCCGGAGTGGTAGCTTTGATTTGAATAATGGTCTCAGTTTTCTGATCGCCTTTCTGGCCGTGTTAATAGTGGTCTCAACGTGCTTGTTGAAGCGGAGGCTTCTATCGATTGTTACTCCTAGGTACTTGGCTTCTGTTTTCCACTCAATGTTTTGACCCATTAGCTTCAGTTGCGTCGGTAAATTACATCGGCTTGTTATCAGGGCTTGTGTCTTTCCCACATTCACGGAAACTCCTCCACTTCCCCAACCATTCTGGAAGGGCATCTAATGTTGGTTGTACCCTCTTCACGGCGTTCTCTGTTTTGAAAGATGCCGCATAGTAGGCTGCATCATCCGCGTAAAGGGCCAGCTTCGCGTGCCCAATGACTGGGATGTCATTGGTGTACCACGCGTAGCAGAACGGGGAGATGCAGCTACCTTGCGGAACACCAGCCAAAACTGGTTTCTCAGTTGAATTGGCGTCTTCGACTGCTACCACAATCGTTCTGTTTGCCAGGAAGGATGCTATTGTTTCGACGATTCTCCTAGGTGCGGTAGACATGGATAGCTTATACAGGAGGCCCTCGTGCCATACTTTGTCGAATGCTTTCTCCATGTCTAGGAGAACCGCCACTACGTACTCTTTCTTGTTCGAGCAGACTGCCATCTCGTTTATGAGCTTCGTCACTTGCAGCGTTGTAGAGTGTTCTGCCCGAAAGCCAAACTGCTCTTCCCTGGGTTTTATGTGTGGCGTCAGATGGAAGAGCAGTAACCTCTCAAACAGCTTGGAGAGTGTGCTTAAGAGGGTGATCGGGCGGTAACTTTCTGGCTTTCTCGTTGACTTCCCTGGCTTGTGCAGCATGATTACCTTACCCTTTTTCCACGCTGCGGGAAAGTGGCCCGTGCGCATAATGCCGTTGTAGATTCTCGTCAGGGCGGTAATCGTCTTCACAGGGAGGTGTTTTAAGGCTTCATTTGTTATTTGGTCTAAGCCGGGGGCTTTTTTGGATGGCAGCCGCTTTATAAGTCTTGCAACCCTTCCTGGCGAGAAGAATATCTTTTCTTCTGCGTCAGCGTCCTTGTCTGCGGGTGGCTGACTGAAGTACTGCAGGAGGTGCTCTTTAACAGTTGCTTCGTGTTCTGGGTATGTTACCGGGTTGGGTTCAAACTGTTTCTGTAAATGGGCTGCAAATATTTCCGGCTTCAAACATTAGGTTACCGTCGGCGTTCAGTAGGGGTCTTGTTGGTACCTTCTCGGTTCCCAGGCTTCTACATAAGCGGTGAACAGAGGGGATTTCTTCACTAACACTCTCTATGTGCGTTTCCCATGTTCTTCCTGCGTATATCTGCAGCTCATTTTTGACTTTTTCTACCAGGGCGTTCATCTTGGTTTTGAGTCTTGGACACCGCGTCGTCTGCCACTGTATTCTCGTGTCTCTCTTCTCGCGTATTAAGTCCCTTATCCAGGTTGGGAGAGAGTCTCTGCTCCCTCTCGGTTTGGTGGTGTGCGAAGCTGTTTCAAGGGACAGTTGAATAGTCGTGGTCAGTTCTTCGGTGGCGCTGTCTACGTCTTCTGGCGTCTCTATTGGTCTCGTCTTGGTCCTGTCCTGGACGTCCGAGCTGAAGGCCTCCCAACAGATTTTCTTTCTCCTCACGAGGGCGGCTACTCTACTTGGGAGGTCCTTCAGTGTCACTAGTACAGGCCTGTGGTCTGACGGTAAGTCGGGGAGCACCTCCTGAGTGGGTAGCGTTTCAAACCCTTTTAGTAGCGTTAGGTCGATGACGTCTTCTGTTCCGATCTCACTGTAGTGAGTCGGATCTTCTGGCCCAATGACTTCATAGCCATAGTCCACCGAGTGTTGATATAGCTTCCTTCCGAATCTGTCTGTTCTTGAAGAATTCCAGATCGTGTGTTTCGAGTTAGCATCGCCGGCCATGAGTGTTGGTAGGTCTGAGTTAAGTATCGTCTCCAGTTCCGCTGTGTTCCATTGACTATTTGGCGGCCGATACATCGCAAACACTCGATGGTGGTGACGGCGATGTTTGCGAGTATTCCTAGCGCTTGGAACGACTGGAATTCTTCTTCTGGTATCAGCTGGTGAACGATTCTTCGGTGGACTATGACTGCCAGCCCCCTGTACGCTCTGCCCTGTTCATTCATCTCGTCCTTTCGGTACACGAAATAATTTGGAATCTTGAACTTGATTTCTTTCTTTAAATGCGTCTCGCTGACCAACATAATGTCTATATCATACTCGCGGAGAAAGTTGGTCAGCAGTCGTGCTTTCCCCGCGAGTGTGCTGGCATTCCAGTGTACTACTCTAGTCCCGGTGTGATCCATGTTGGAGTATGCTCATCAGGCCTTGGAGGGTTGCGGTTTCTGGATCGGTACCCTGCTATACCGCCTCCAGGATTTCTTTAAGTACGCCTATAGTTTGCCCGAGTGAGTCCCGGCGAGGCGTTTGTTTATCTGTGGCTTCTGGCCTTTTTGGTTGTTGAGCGGCGGTTTCTTGTTTAGCCTTCTGAGCGGCTTTCTTCTTTGGTTTCTTTTTCTTTGGTTTTTGTTGAACCTGTGGCTTCGGAAGGTTGGCCGGTGCCATGAGTGACGTGGCCGCCGTCTCGTCTACGGTCGTAGGTATGACCGGGGCAGTGCCTCGCCGGACTGGGATCGTTTCTGCGATCGTTCCGGCCCTTTTATTGCGTGTCTCTTGTTTGAACACGGGACAGGCTGCATAGTTTGCTGGGTGGGTGCCTTGACAGTTTGCACATGTCGCAGGTTCCTCTCTGGGGCGCGGGCATTCACTGGCCATGTGCTGGTCTCCACAACGTACACATGCCTGGGCCCTGTGGCAGTTGTGTGACGAGTGCCGGAACTTTTGGCACCGATGGCACTGTGCTGGTCCTCTTTTGGCTCGCCAAGCTTCTATGACGACCCCTGGCATCATTAACAGCTCAGTGACCTCGTATATAGCAGGAGTGAGGCCTGGCGTTTTCTTTAACTGCACGTGAAAAATGCTTCCAGGGCGGCCTTGTCTGCCCTGGATATTCTTAATATATTCCGGTTGGAATCCCTTGGCTTCTAAGGCTTCTTGTATTTCTTCCACGGGAGTGTCATATGGCAGTCCTCTCAATGCCACTTTCAGGCTTCGTTCACTCGGCAGAGAATAAGAGAACCAGCTTATATTGTCAGTCCTTTCCAGTTCAGTAAGGTATGACTGTATAACCCGGTACTCGTTTTCATCCGTCGGGTTGAAACGGATGCCCTGTCCGTACGGGCGTCCGTTGGGTGCTCTTCCTAATTTTGTGGCCAGTATTTTGAAGTGCTTCGTCCAGCAGTCTATACGCTCGACCACTAACGGCGGATAACTTGGTGGCTTCGTGGCAGTTTGCACTTGCTGGCTCTGTGCCATCGGCGCTTGGGCGGCTGGGGCGGGCGGCGCGGCACGGGCGGGCGGCGCGCCGCGGGCGGGCGGCGCTGTTTGGGCGGGCGGCGTGGGGGCGTGGCTGGGCGGCGGGGCTTGCTTGGGGGCGTGGTTCGGCGGGAGTGGTACGGCGGTATGTTTCTGTCCCGCTCTTGGTGCGAGTGGTGCGGCCTCATATTGCCGTCCCTCTCTCACACTCGACTGCCCCGGTTTTTCTGCGTGCGCAATTTGCGCGAACGTAGGGGCCTTCGTGGTTGCTTTCGGTAGGGGCTGCTGCTTGGCGGCCCTCTGCGGTTTCGGCGTCTCTGTGATCTCCATCTGCTTGTGTTCTGGGCTGCGCTCTCTTACGACTGTCCTTGTCTTAGCGGCCGGCGGGGTCGCCGACAAGGACCTCGTGCGCGGGCGCTTCTTTGACTCGCCTTTCTTGGCGGTGGTTGCTCGTTGGGTAGCTTTCTCTCTATCTAGGATCGCTGCCGCGTCGAAGTTAGCAGGTGGTAGCGTAATGATCGACTTGGCAGCGAATTCTAGCGCTACCCGGTCTTCAATTGGTAGTTCGGTGTCTTCTACCTCGGCTTCTTGTAGCCGTGTGTATAGGGCCATCCAGCGGATCATCCCCTCCGAGAATTGGCTTCCGACTTTAATAAGTCGGGCGAGTGTGAGGATATCACGCTCGTACCATCCCTTAGGTGACAATACAATCGCTGGTGGCTGTTCAGTCACGGTTAGGTCATCTGATGACATAGGCGACACCAAGGGCTCAATCTCAGTGCAGGCCGCTGCGGCTTCAAGTGGGCTTGAGAGGTGACTTCGCACATCTTGGCTGCGCTGGTCCTGAAAAGGACCTTTTTTGCCTAGCTCGCTACGCGAGGTCGACGGCAGAGCATGGGTACATACTTTATGGGTCTGGCCCTGAGAAGGGCCTTTTTTCGGACCGGAGTTCATGACCAGCGGCTACTGGGGAATTCCGCGCGCGACTTTGGTTCAGATACCACTGTTACATGATATCTGAACCGGCTCTCGTTGGCCAGATATCCCCTCAGTAGTCGTGACCACCGGCGCAATCGAAGTGATTTTTCTAAGAAAAATTACCGAGATTGCATGTATGGTTGCAGAAAAAGTCCGTGCGCATTCAGAAAATGGCCGTCCGAGAGTTCAGTAAGGTGAGACATTGGTTTTATAGCAATGACTGGCGCCAAGTGTCTGTGAGACTTCGCGCCATATTCACCCCGGCCAATCAGAGACCTAATATTTCCCCCCAGAACGTATCAGCCAATCCGAAATTAGACAGGATGGTTCGTCTTTGGCTAGTCCGGAATGACTACAGATACAAAACGAGAAACTACCCGCGCTCTAGCAGAGACAGCCGTGGAGGATCAGGCACGTTGTGCTCGAGCTAATAAGGCCGCGCTTGTGTTGGAAACGCCAGATCTTCGCGACGGCCAGTTGGCGGAGGCCATTGCCAAGCAAGTGTACGACGACGTCGATATCATTGCCAATGTATCGGCAAAGTCAGGGCGTCTAAAGGGCACCTTCCAGCGGGCTCTGAAAGAAGTGGCGGCGTCCATAAAAAATGCCGTGGGTGCTTCAAAACCGGACGGTAACTGAGGAAACGGCCAAACTCCAAGCGGACAGTGCTTGCTTGCATGATGAGGTGAAAAGTCTTCGCGAGGAGTTGGCTGAACTTCGCAAAGAATTTGGGAGGTCTCGAGAAGGTCCATGTAACCAGGAATCTCGGCAGGAATCTCCTGATACTATGGAGGTTCCTGACGTAGGGCCTAAGCACGGTTCAAACCTTGTAGGCAAGATCTTCAAGACTTGGATTATAGATTAGCTCAGGAGATTCGTAAGCGTACTCAAGCCAAGAATGAGACAATGGTAGTGTATCTATCTATAATGCAAGGCATGTTCTCAAGACTTTCACTGCCTCTATCTGATAAAGATCAATTAGACATATTAATGCACAATATTAGACCAGAATATATGAAAGAAATGGCTCTATTAGACATAAATTCCATTAGTGACTTACCAAAATATGGTAAGAAATTAGAACTTGCTTGTGCTAGGTCACAACAATTTATTGAACCAAACTTTAACGACTTAACCCTTAATAAAGACGTAATAGTACCCCTTCAAGAAGTAATAGTACTCAGTTAAAAACACATCTTAGACATGTGTCTAGTATTGAACCGCCTTCTACTTTGGAGACAACTTCAAAGTAATGTTTTAGGTGTAATAAGACAAATCATTTCACTAATCAGTGTAATACATCAAGGGAATTAATTTGTTTTAAGTGTGGCGAGAAAGGTTTTAAGCGTACTGATTGCCCTAAGTGTTCAAAAAACTAGCTAACTTGAGTCACAGTTACGACATAACTTTAAATATAGCGTCTAGCACACCAGAAAAAGGTAGTGTGACTCATTTCTTAGTGAACACTGGTGATATTAGACCACATTTATTAGTTGACATTTTGGACTTAAATGTAATTGGATTATTAGATACTGGAGCAGTATGCTCAATATTAGGAGATGACTCTCACTTATTATTCATGGAATATGGGTTTAAATTGATAAAACTACCCAAAGGTCAAAATGTTAGGACCGCAAATGGTTCTAGAGTTCAATGTTTAGGCCTTATGCATTTACCTATTAAATATCTGGATCAAGTGAAACCCATTAAATTTTATGTTGTTCCCAACATTCTCACTCCAGTAATTTTTGGAATGGATTTCTGTAATACATTTTTGATAACTCTTAACACCTTACTAAATGGTAATAATGTTTGTAAATCACCAAAAAATAATCAAAACTATATTAACTCACTTTCATTGAACCAAGGTTTAGAAGACTTTGAATCATTAAGTAATGAACAACATTTAGCCTTACAGAAAATAATAGAAAAATTTGATAAAATTAATACTGAAAAGGTTGGATTAGGCCGTACCAAATTAATAACACATAAAATAGATACTGGTAACAGCCCACCTATTAAACAAAGATATTACCCTTTATCCCCTATTAAGCAACAAGAATTAGAAATTAGATAGGATGTTAGCACTCAAAGTAGTAGAACCTTCAAACTCACCTTGGAACTCTCCGGTGGTGATGGTAACTAAACCGAATGGTGACTTAAGACTCTGTTTAGATTGTAGAAAACTAAATTCGGTGACCAAAGCTGATGCTTACCCCTTACCTTATATTCACCAAATTTTAGATAACCTTAGAGATGCAAAGTACTTGACCTTAGCGCTGCATACTGGCAGGTAGAATATGATAGTAAGGAATCTGCAGAGAAGTCCGCTTTTTCTGTGCCTCGCAGAGGACTTCATCACTTCGTGGTGATGTGTTTTGGATTGGTTGGAGCCTCAGCGACTATGCAAAGACTCATGGAGAAACTTTTTGGTCCAGAATTCGAAAATAAAGTCTGGGTATTCCAAGATGACATCATCTGCGTCTCAAGTCAATTTGATGATCATATTAAACTATTAGATAAAGTCCACCAACGTTTAGTAGAAGCAAACTTAACAATTAACATGAGTAAATCCAATTTTTGTAGGAAAGAACTTAAATATCTTGGTTATCAGGTAGATAAACATGGTTTACATACCGACCCATCTAAAGTTGAAGTAATAATTAACTACCCAACACCTACCACACCTAAAGAGATAAAAAGATTTATTGGAATGGCTGGATGGTATCGTAGATTCATTCAGGATTTTTCACAGATTAGTAGACCTTTATGTAAATTAACTTGTAAGAAAGTTAAATTTGAATGGACGGAGGATGCTGAAAATGCATTTAATAAATTAAAATCTATATAAATTGGTAATCCAAAACAAGTCAATAGCCCATTTGAAGCCCTCAGCTGTGATTTATTAGGACCTTTTCCTGTTTCAACAAATACCTATTTATTAGTATGTTCTGATTACTTAAGCAAATAGTTATGTTATGTTGTTTCCTATACGGAACGCAACAGGTATATCTATTGTCAGACTACTTGAAGAAAAAGTTTTTCTAGTTCACGGGATACCTAAATTTGTATATGTTGACAATGGTCCTCAATTTATTTCAAAGAATTTCAGAGACTTAATGTCAAAGTATAATGTTCATAACATCTATTACAATCCTAGATATCACCCGCAGGTCAATCAATCAGAAAGAGCAATCAGGAATGTTCTGTATGCTATCTCCTCTTTTGTGAAATCTAATCACAGAAAGTGGGACGATCATATACCTGAAATCCAATGTGCACTTAATACTTCAGTCAATGAATCAACAAAATTTTCTCCTTACTTTCTTATCCATGGACGAGAAATGTTTGTTGATGGAAATTTGCACAAAAATTCTGAAAACCCAGTGCCACAGTCTTCTTTAACACTGAGTGATCCTAGAATTCATGGGAATAACTTAAAAGAACTTAAATCAATATTTTTAGAAGTCAGTGAACACTTAAAGTCAGCACATGACAAAAATAAAACACATTATGACTTAAGAAAGAGACCTTTAGAATATAAAGTTGGTCAAATAGTTTACAAGCGAACTTTTCATTTGTCAGATGCTAGTAAACATTTTACTGCTAAATTAGCACCTCGTTTTCAACGCTGTGTCATATCATATAAACACTCACCAGTAGTTTACAACTTAAAAGATATGAATGGCAAAAATTTAGGTAAATTCCATATTAAAGATATCTTAAAACATGATGACTGTCCGTCATAAACATTGTTACTATAAACAAACAATATTTACACGAATTTAATACTAGACGTGTAAATATTTAAAATTGAAAGAGGATGAATGAAAGCTGGAAGTATATAAGAGAATTTTTGAAAGAAGTGAAAGATTGATGTATGATTTTTTTTCAAAATTTGTTAACATTTTGTTTATAAGTTTATAGTATGTATGGAAAGGCATGAAATGAGAGTATTGTAACAATAGACTTGATAGATCATGATATCTTAATTTAAAACGACATAATATGGTCAAAACTTAAACCTAATTATCTTAATTAGCCTAACAAAAGTCTCCCGTCAGTCAGTCTCCCGCCGCACTCGACGGAGCGCGGACGCAGTGTTCATGTTGACACCGTGACTCTTTGCCTCGCGTAAACAATGAGTTCGCGTACTGTAAAGTGTGCTAGCTGTAACGTTGTAATCAACGAGGTCTTAGCGTTTGTGTGCCATGTGTTGGATTACATGGATGAAGAGAGCATTCACCAGCTCGTTACGATGGCGTTTGATGTAGAAACTATCTTGAAAGCGAAACTATTGTTATTTGAATCCATACCGGATGCAAAGAAACGAATGCCAAAACGTCGTAAGGATGGAAGGAAGAGGATGTCAAGGGACTTGGACGACATGATCTGCCTCTTGAAGTCTTCTGATCCTGACATTTTTCCAGTATTTGTTGCGAGGGACTTGCATTTACCGAGTGTGAGTTTCGATCATATTGACTGTACTCGCCTTTTGAAGGATCTTGGGAGATTACAAAATCAAGTACAACAGCTACAAGATACGTGTGTTACTCAAGACTCGTTTGAGATATTGAAACGTGATGTGGAACATATAAAACACGCGTCTCTTATTGATAATCACAGTGTGCATAATATGTACGTCAATAAGGGAAAAAGGGGTGCTTGCTTACGAGAAGATAGTTATGAATTGTGTAGTGGTTCTGTAGAACTTCAGTATGTACCTATAGGATCCATAACTACAGCATCTGCGAGCCAATGTGTACAAATGCACAGTCATTCAACACCGACAGAATCACCGTCCACTGCGAATAACAACAAGACTGTGTCATTTCGTCAACCGCGCGACTCGAGTGATAATCGATGTTTGGAGCCGATGCAGGTAGGGGCCGTGCGTTTGAGCGAGACGGGCGACAAGCTAGACTGCGGCAGTGTTAGCGTGAGCGAGACGGCACGTCGGGCGGAGATGCGCTTGGAAGTAAATAGTCTGAATGCGAGTTCTAAGAGAGCGGCGCCTGCGCCAGTATCGACTTCATCGGCATTGGCGGGTAGGAAACATCAAGCGACATCGACTCAATGCGGAAATGCGATTCGTACCTGTGACTCGATGAATACATCAGCTGTTGCATTTGTGCATACAGACTCGCAGCGAAAACGGGATCAAAATGGTAGTTTGTCTGTCAAAAACTGTGCGCAGATACCTAATGAAAACTCTGAATGGCAGGTTGTGCAATCTAAATCGGCGAAGAAGTATAAACTCGTCGGGCAAAAAGGTTGTGCTTCTACTGCACCTGGTGTTAAGTTTAAGGCGGCGAATATAAAAATTCCTTTGTTTATATCGAATGTTAGTAAAGAAACCAGCGAACAAGATATCGTAGGTTACATTAAAGATAAAATAAATGAAGTGGTTTCGCTAAAGAAAATTAAAATTAATCCAGATAGGAAATATAATGCGTACAAGTTGTTTGTGCCTAAAGAAAGATTGCACTTATTTTTAAATGATGAATTTTGGCCAGACGGCGTTACTTTTAGACGTTTTGTGCAATTCTTGTACGGTGCAAAGCAAGAGGGTGGTAAAGTTAAAGTTTAATTGTAATTTTTAATAATGGATTGTAACAAACACATCCATAGATTTACTAGCTTTAATTGTCACTCTTTTAAGAGTTCAATTGATGATGTGCGGAACCTATGCAAGGTGTCCACAGTGGTGTGTCTGCAGGAGACCTGGCCCTTAAATCATGATATCCCACTCTTGGGAACAGTGAGTAGTGATTTCGAATATACTGGTAAGTCTGCTGTGGACGCATCTACTGGGATACTAAGAGGCAGACCATATGGGGGGGTGGCTGTCCTCTACCGGAAAGGTATTTTTGATTCAGTTTCTGTCATACAGTGTAAGAGTAACCGATTGGCTGCTATAAAAGTTAAGATGGGAGAAAAGTACGTTTTGATTTTTTCTGTTTATATGCCCGTTAAGACAAAGGAAAACTTACCTATTTTCACAGATGTCTTGGGTGAGATAAGTGCCATAGAACAGAGTTGTGATACTGAATCTATCTTTATATTAGGCGATTATAACGCTCATCCCAATGAACTATTTTATAATGAGCTGAGTAGGTTTTGTTTAAATAGAAAATGGATATGTGCGGATGTATGTAAATTGGGTATTGAGTCAGATAACTATACATATTATGACCATTACCATGACTGTAAGAGGTGGCTTGATCATTGCGTGGTTTCTTTCTCGGCCTGGCAAACAGTCTCATGCGTAGGTATTATGGATGATGTTTATGTATCTGACCACCTACCGGTTTATATTGAATGTAATTTTGACACCATAAGGCCTAAGTTATTTAATAATGTCCACTGTAGTAATGCTGTTATATGGGGGGAAAGAGATGATTCTCAAACAAGTAAATACCATCATATTTGTGTGGAAGGCTTGCGGGTCATTGACTTCCCCTCTGAGCTCACAGAATGTAGTCATGGTTCTTGTAATGTTATTGAGCACAAAGTGATAATTGACCGGTTGTATGATGACATTGTGTGTGTATTAAAAAATGCTGCCATACAGACTAATGTAAAGCGCAAGCCTAAGCATAGGGGTAAATCTAGAGTTTTATGTGGCTGGAATCAGCATGTAAAGGATGCTCACCGGGAGGCCAGGCTTAAATATAGTATATGGCTGCTACACAATAAGCCTTCGGCTGGCTCGGTTTATGAACAAATGCGCGAAACTCGTAAAATTTTTAAAGGTAAATTAAAATGGTGCCAAAAGAATCAGGAACAAATAAAAATGGATTTGATAGCGCAGCATCGCACCAATAAAAACTTTTATGAATTTTGGAAAGCCACTGGTAAATTGGACGTTAAGCCTGGCCTTCCGGCGAACGTAGGAGGTGTTAGTGATCCGGAAAATATTGCAAATCTCTTTATGAGACACTTTCAGGTGTTGTCTCCACTAGGTCCATCAGCAAGTGTGGTTGCTGCTCAGACCGTCGTTCCTCGGGAGGAGCCTCTGATGTGTTTTTCTTCTCGTCAAGTAAAATCTGAAATTAAAATTCCTGGATATGATGAACTTAGCATTGAACACTTAAAGCATGCTGGTGTCCATCTTCCGAGGGTCCTGTCCTTGTTGTTTAACATCTGCATTGGACATTCCTATCTTCCGACTGAACTCATGAAGACTGTTGTTGTTCCAATAGTAAAGAATAGGAAAGGAGATATCTCGGATTTGGGTAACTACCGTCCAATTTCATTGGCTACGGCGATCGCTAAAGTGTTGGACAGCTTACTGGATAAATGCTTGCAAATACACCTTGATATACATGACGCACAGTTTGGGTTTCAGCCTGGACTTTCCACTGAAAGCGCGATTTTAAGCCTCAAGTATGTTGTCCAGTACTATACCGATCGTCAGACTCCCGTATACGCCTGTTTCCTGGATCTCTCCAAAGCCTTCGATCACGTGTCATATGATGTGCTTTGGAGAAAACTGGCGGACAGTGGTATACCGGAGGAATTGCTGAAGGTGTTCAAGTTCTGGTATGCTAACCAGACGAATCAAGTTAGGTGGTCCAACTCTCTATTGGAACCATACAGGTTGGAATGCGGCGTGAGGCAGGGGGGGTTAACCTCACCCAAGCTCTTCAACCTGTATGTTAACGAACTTATTGTCGGTCTCAGCAGCATGCGTGTGGGATGCCGCGTGGGGGGTGTTAGTTTCAATAGCATCAGTTATGCGGATGACATGGTGCTGCTGAGTCCGACAGTTAAAGGGCTAAGGGAGATGCTTAGGCTTTGCGAAATGTATGCTGCATCACATGGCTTAGCGTACAACGTAAAGAAGAGCGAGTACATGGTCTTTAAGGCCGCCGGTAAGTGCCCTAAAATCATTCCACCCATAGCCCTAAATGGCATAAGTCTCAACAGGGTTTTTAATTTCAAGTACCTCGGGCATTATCTTACCGACGACCTCAAAGATGATGTAGATATTGAACGCGAGCGTAGGGCTCTGGCGCTCCGTGGCAACATGCTGGCCCGTAGGTTCGCCCGATGTACAAAACAGGTCAAAGTTACGCTTTTCAAAGCATCTTGTTAGGGAATGTACACGGGTAGCCTGTGGACCAGTCATACCAAAAAATCGTTGTATACGCTAAAAGTGCAGTATAACAACATATTCAGAATGATGGTGGGGCTCCCCCGCTGGTGTAGTGCTTCCGAAATGTTCGCGCAAGAACGTACTGATGGCTTCCAAGCCGTTATTCGAAAGAAAGTCGCGTCGTTGGTGAGGAGGATTCGAGGGAGTCACAACAGCATTCTGAAAGTCGTTGCGGAGGATATTTGTTCGCCTGTGCTGAGACGTTTCATGGGGGTGATGATCAAATAAATTCTTTAGAATTTATTCTCTCACTCACCAGGATGGCACGCCTCAGCTACAGTTAGAACAAAGTTTTTGTTTTTATTTTATTATATCACCCATACACTAACTGTTGATGCAGGTTCGAACCAGGGACAGGTGACGGTCGGGAACAATGAGTGTGAGATCTTTATACTGTTTAAATGCTTGTATTGGTTATATAAGTTACAAAATCTTAAGTTGAAATAATACGTAGTTGTCTACATGACGATGTAGTCGCAGACCGAATGAAAGAGCGGGCAGCGCGGCAGCCGGAGGAACTGGTTTTGTAGATGTGTGCGTGAGAGCACACATACTAGGATGACTGACTGGTGCGCGTAGACACTAACACTAGTTAATAAGTTCTTTAGTTACGTGTCTACTAACCCATGGACTGTAAGTTGTCTAAATAAATAAATTTGAATTTGAAAAAACCTGATATTTTAGATTACTTGATAATACTAAAACACTTTCTCAGCACAGAGAAAAGTATAGACTTAACTTAAACATTACCTAAGATTAAAGAAGGATGTAGATTTAACAGTTAGAATAGGTACCTCTAGTGATAAGGAAATAGAATCATAGAGTTACAAATGCATAGATATGCAACTAAATAGTAAGTATATAGGAAGATTAAGAATAAAAAAAAAAAAACTGTTAAAATAGTTTTAATTAGAACAACAAAAGAGTATTATATATATATTGTAGGTTTATGTAACAAGAAATTTGCATATTTTCCTATAGGAGATATTAAGTTAAATGGAGTAATTAAACTTATTCACATATGCGGCTTCAAAAATTTAATTAGGAAGGTACATCATACAAATTTCTCATATTCATACAACCGCAGTATTAGATAATTTAAATTAGAAAACTGTTAGTTTGGTTTAGCCAACAGCTTAAGTCTGTAGGAGCAAGGGTTAAGATTGTGTTTGTCAAGATGCAAAAAAAAAAAAAAATGTTTAATAATTAAAATTTTTTTAACCGGGGAAGGATGTATTGTAACGTATAAAAATCAATTATTTATTTAAACTCATAAAGAGAAATAAAAACAAGTAACGGTATCTAAAGATTTTGGGAAGAACTAAATCAATGCAACACAGTTGATGTACAACAGCGTGACTAGATGTCGCTATAGGTTATGAATGCATATTAAATTGCTACGCATACTATTATTTATCTAGGGGAAGGTATGCAGTAAAGAAAGTCAATGGATATGAGAGGGGAACTCGGCCATTTTGATTTGTTACATTAAAGCGAAAGGAAGAATGCGACAAGCTTTCTTAAAAAAACTTATTTAAAAAGCCAATAATGGACTAAATAAAGTCACCGGAAGCCTTAGGGCAATACATTATTGAAGTCATGTATTCTTAGAAGAGCCATTATGTAAGTAATTAGTAAAATCAGTGTAGTAATTAATTTTGACCTCATGGTGCATCGACAAACAGAATTTTAATCCCACTGTTTTTCCTGCAGGGCTCCTTAACTACAAATTTAAATCATTAGAATTCCGTAATGGATTAGCGTAAATTAGTAGCCTACACTCAAGTAAGATCTAACTTCAAGATGACAATGTGAAGAAAATATAACCTGAAAATCATCACACACAACTGGACGATGTGCTTCTGGACTCGCCAAGAACATTTGGAATACTGGTAAATTAGGTACCAATCAATGTAAGTTTACCATTTGTGTACTTGATCTATAATCCCCAGTGATGACAAAGTGATTCTTCATGTAAATGTAACAAAGGACTATATTGCATATATGTACCGTTTATGTTATGTAATAAACTTGAGTGGAACTTAATTTAGAACGTTTCATTGAATATATCCAAAGGCATAATCCCTGAACCTCATGCAACAAGGCAGTTAGTTAGTCGGAGTGTGACCTTATTAATTAAAAGAATAAGGGTTACAATCTTCATCATCAGCTGGAGGACGACCACTGTTGAACAAAGGCCTCCACCATAGAACGCCACAAAGAACGGCTATTAGTCGCTTGTAACCATTGGCTACCCGCGCCTATCACGATGTCGTCAGTGGGGACACATCGTGATAGGCGCAAATAGGTGGCTATTGGAGGGCAAACCAACTCTACCTCTTCCGGTGTAATGTGGTAACCACTGGATAATCTTTCTTCCCCACCGCCTATCAGTTCGTCGAGCAAAGTGCCACTTCAACTAGCTAGTTCTGAAGGCTATGTCGGTGACTTTGGTTCTTTGGCGAAAGTTGTAAAAAGAAGAATGTTACGCGTTTTGTAGAGTGGTGGTGACATCCGTGGGCGGCGGCTGCTCGTGGCTGTCGCTGGCGGTATGCGAGGAGGAGGCGGCGCCGCTGGTGACGGCGCTCAACTACGCCGCCTCGCTGCTCGCCGCGCCGCTCGCCATGCTGCTGCTGGTAGGTATGCGGTTTGGTGTGGTGCGGTCCCAACCGCAACTAAGTAATAATGACGTGTTGTTCTTCCGCAGTGCGGGCGCGCCGCCGTCCCGCCGCTGGGCGGCGTGGCGGCGAGCGTGGCTGGCGCGCTCCCCGCGTTCCTGGCGGGCGCGGCGTGGGCGGGCAGAGGGGGGGGCGGCGTGGGCGCGGGGGGGCGGTACGGGCGCGGCTGTGCCCTGGTGCTGGTGTGGGCGCAGTGCTGCGAGGGGCTCGCGTGGCGCGGGGCAGTGCGGCTGCCGGACATGCTCGCCGTCTTACTGCTCGGTGACTATACTGTACTCAACTACCCTACTGAAACATATCGTTATACATTACGTAGATTGGAGGACCGTGTCTTTTCTTTTTCACACTAAATTGTTACACGTATTTTACTGAGACGTTTTTTAACATACTTAGTCTACATAATCACAACAAGAGGAAAAAATCCACCCACGGTTGACACGCATCGAAATCTGTGACGATTTATTCCATTGACTTTGGCCATACCTATATACGCGCAAGCAAACGCTTTCGTCCGCTACTCCATTGTATGACTATAGCGTTATCGCGGTCGCTCCTCAGAGTTGATACAATTACATACTCGTATCCAACATCAGTAGCGAACAGTATGAGTTCGGCTCATCGTGGTGACTTTTGAGGAGAGGCTGGATAATGGATGCCATTGGGTTGGGAGTAAAATCTTCAACTTGTTGGTTAATAATAAACCAAGGTTTTAATGAGATACATTTTTATTTTATTTCTCGTTTCCTGTATTGTTGTGGGGATCTGCAGCTGATATAGCCACCAACTTTATGTTACGCACATTCTAGTATTTTTTTTGAAATTACCCATGAAGGTTTGCATATTTTAATAGTTTTGATTTTTGCTTTCGACCGACATGCCTACTGTTCGCCTATGTATGATAGGTGATAGTTTCTGCTTAAATCTTGATCAAATGCCAACAAATATAATAAGCAGAAGCTGTAGTCGAATCGAACACAGGGAGTAGTGTTAATAACTAGTAGCCGCGCGTAGTACATTTATTGTATGGTAGTAGTAATGCATTGGTCTCGGAATGGTTCCAGAGCTGAGCTGGGTGGCAATGAGCGCTGGCACGTGCTGGATGTACGCAAGCAGCGGGCTGCTGTCCGCCGGCGAGGCGCGCCTCGTCGCCGCCTGTGCCGTGCCCAAGGCCGTGCAACACGGTCAGTCTACCCACCGCTTCCTCTGATGTCGCTTTAGCTTGCGTCTCCTTTATCCTATGCACTCTCACCCTTATGGGGCTGTCATAAGAAGGCACAAATGACTTTTTTTAAAACAGATTTGCGAATTGCGATCGGCGTACCATCAATGCCCGTATTTGCATTTGATCTCTGCATTTTGCAGCAGGCCCGTGTAGTAAAGGGCCCCGGTGGGCGGTGTCACTGCAGTGGCAACAGGGCAACGACGCGTTTTGGCTGAGGCGAGACGATGCTTTACACCGGGACGGTTGCTTAAACTTTATCAAGCGCAAGTCCGGAAGTGTATGGAGTACTGTTCTCACCTTTGGGATGGTTCAAATATCAGCTGGAGACAATGGAGCCTATTGAGAGGAGAGCCATGAGACTTGTTAACGCCGACGAAGCAAGCAAGAAACTCCAGAGTCTGAAGCATCGCCGCGAGTCGCTTATTTATCGGTTTTTTATCGGATGCATTTCGGGGAGTGTGCCAACGATTTGCATGATTTGATTCCGCCATCTCCATTCTATCATCGGACAACCAACGATACTCAGAAGAGCCACCGCTATATAGTGGATATTCCATTTACCCGAACGAAGCCATTTTCCTTCTTCGTTCATCATACGAACTGCCAGGGGACTGAGACTGCTTGGTCTTTAAAATACGAGTGATAAGGTATCTTCTGGGTAAGCACGCTCCTTAATCGATCGCGTCATCACTTAACATCAGGTGAGATAGTGGGCAAGTTCTTCCCAGTACGGTATAAAAAATAACATGTAAACGTCCATTGAACATCATCTCATCTTTTAGTTGCAGTTTTCCATACCATCGCTGCTAAGCTCTCTCCTACTATAGCTGATCTCGTTCACTGTTCTGCCACGCAACACCTAACACAGAGAACAGTACCACAAAAACTGGTGCCTGTCCTCCTCTGCCATAACGCACTTGCCCACACTGCCTCACCTCACACGGTTAGTACCAGCTAGCAGTTCTTGCTGTTTGAGTAGATGGTAGGGAGTTGGTCCAGATGAAATCGAGCCTGTTCCGGCCCGACCACCTTGCTATCAGTCTAATCATATAGGGGCTTCCCTTTCTACCTTTGAAACCTACTTGATTATGTGCCTTCAATACCCGTGGCGCAGTATTATTATCGAGAGAGGGGCCTCTACAGCAGGTCCGACGTCCTTCCCGGACTGCGGGAGTGCGGCTAGGATTCGCATCTGCGCGTTATACGGCGTTTCCTTAGACATGACGTCATCGGGATGCTGCGCTAGTAACGTCCTCGCAGTCATGGCCCCGCTCACGTCGGAGTGACGTCTTCACCCCAATCACAACGTTTGACGGTGCACGGTGTCGCAGACAGCCCGGTCGCGTCTGCATCACGCTTCTATACTCGAGTCTCACGGCGAGAAATCGCTCTCATCCATCCCTCAACATACTTCGTACCTTTTGTCACTCACGCCTCGTCTTACTGTATCGTGTCCGTAGTCTGTGTAGTCAACCATTCGTACTGTTCGTCCACCTTGGCCGCTCTTACCACCCGCTTGCTTTCAGTCGCCGTTCGCTCCAGCACTCCTTATAAATCTGTAACAAACAACAGACGCAGACCTAAGTACTTACAACCAGCCTCTCCATTCGTTTTTCTTTTCGAAGCGGGACCAGTCGAGTCCGCGATCCCAATACTCCCTTTGCACACGGCATCGACGTACTCCACAGACATCTTCTCTACTCACTCGAGAACTAATATAACTATAATATGGATATTAATTCAACAACAATACTGCGGGGGATGATGTAGAATCGATAACCGAATGTGTTCCACTCATGATTAATGTTCACATACACAAGAAGTCTGTACTATTGCTTAAGCTGTGGCACATTGGCTTTGGGAATAATAGCAAGGACAACCGCGGTCTGTGAACACGTCGTATCTACTCTATTCACACACACGCACGATTGCTACGCGAAGTCAATGAACTGCTATACTAGGCACAATAGACAGCTGTTTTGTGTACCTATTCTGCCTAGTCGGTCTTTGGCAGCTTGCGACAAAAGAACGCGCGACGCGGTAGCGGTTTAACACAATACGGCTTACCTAAGTAGCTGCAACACAATACAGTACGTTCCTACGTAAACTTTAAATTAAAAATAATGTAGGTAAGTAACATTTTTTATCATTTCGAAGAGTTTAATCGATTGGCGATTATGCAAAGCATTCGGCAGTCTAGCTAGATTGGCCGGTAAGGCCTTCGCGTTCGTCAGAATGGGTACGTGAAATAGCTTCATCTATCACTTGGCCAAAACAGCTGTTTTGCCATAGTGATAGCGTCTAATTGACATCGGGTAGTGTTCGTGCGTGTGAGAATGGAGTAAACCGTGGTTCTCGCTATCATACTAAAAGGCAACGCGCCGCGCTTAGAAAATAAGTATACAGATTTTTTGTATGTGAAAATTTAACATGAGTGGAACACATTCCGTTATCGATTCTACACCACCCCCCGCTGTATTGTTGATGAATTAATATCCACCTTATATTTGTGGCGCGACAGAGAACGTGATGAGCTGGTGGTCACTCATGAAGGATACATTCGTAACGTAACATTAGAGACGTGAACGCCTCCAGCCTGCCTAGCATGCGCAAATAAGACTTATGTCACGCATGACACGAGAAGATTATTTTTCTCGCGCGTAGAGAGTATGGTGGACGACAGCAGCGGCCGCACCACGCTAAGATCCGTTAATTGAGATTATCTATGAACGATTCTCCATTGCGCTATTTGTTAGTTGAATTGCGAACAGTTTTAGGAAATAAGCAGTGATGGACTTAATACTAATTAAATACCATACTTTTATAAGCGATTAAACATTTTTAGCATTCTCGACACTTCATTAGAAATTATGATGTATCGTTGATGTAATTTTCAAACGAATGATAAAGGTGTAAATAGGATGGCTCTTTTGACGATGCGATGGTTGATTAAATGTTTTATTTGTTGATGAATGCTAAGTAGCGAAACAAAATTTTTATCACAGCTAAACTAGTTTTCAGTGTCCCATCCATTTTTTCTTTATTAAACAATTTAATAATATTTTATAGCAATATATTATTGAGTACGAAACCCTAAAACGAAGTTATTCATTTAGATTACTTTAAATGTTAACTTTTACTGTTGCGAATTTCATTAAAAAAATTATATTCAGTTAAAATATATTAAGTTTAAACTTTTAATACCTACTCATTTATTTACATATAATAGTTTTTTTTGAGTAATCAGCTAAGTACCTATAATGTGATTACCTACATTTAAAATAGTTGAAAAAAACTACCTACGCTACCTACAGCATTATTCAAAGATTTTTATTTAAACTCACGCGCACAGAGTTCACGAGTTGTGTTCAAATTACGTTATTCTTATTGTACAGATTACACACACATATATAACGGGTCTGCTAACACTGGACGGAAAGTAAATTTGTACTAAATCGTCGATCGCCCGCAATATACTTAGACGCGCGAGAAACACTCGATTTATCTCGTCCTCAAAACTGAGGTAGAGAAAATACACGCAGATACTCGCAGATAAGTGTCAAAAATCGATTAAACGAAGGGCGCGCATGTTAGTGTTGGTCGACAAGATGCCAAAGGTAGCACAAAATGTACGTAAACACGGACGAGTGCCATGTTAGCATTCGTAGACATATGGCGATATGTCTATTTGACACGAGATAAATGGTAGACAAAATTTACTCGCGGCGCGCATGCTAGCCGGGCTGCAGTAAGCGTAACGAGCACGTTAGAGTCGACTCGGGCGCACCCTCGCCTAGTGCCCCCAAGCTACAGGTAGTCGGTGCGCGTGTGTTCGCAGGATGGGATGCGGTGCCGGCTACGTGCGTGGCGGCGGCGCTGGCGCGGCTGCCGGCCGTGCTGCTGCCGCCCGCGCAGGCACTGCTGCTCGCCGCGCTGCCGCCGCCTCTCCCCTCCCCCTCCCCCTCCCGCCGCCGCCTGCCGCGCTAGGGACGCGCCATCACTCGTTCTGCTCAACTCGGCTGTGATACCTGCTCGCTGGTTTTGAAAGCCTGGATCCGATTTAATTCTTAAGCTGTTAAAAAGAAGAATTACTTTAGGGACCAGAACGTATTATTTAATATGGGTAGGTAGACCCTTTCGCAGCGTGGACACCCTTCTCGTCTTGTCGACTATAATATGATATGTGCGCGATCGCCTTACATAGGTAGGTATATATGACGGTATTTGAATGACTTATGTCTGCCATTAATACGAAGGTTGTGAATATGTATCTATAGGTACATATTTCGTTGTTTTTTTCTTGTTTTAGACTAGATACGTAAGTATATAGACAAACGTACATAGTAATTAATAACAAACGAGATCAGAAACCTAGAGGCCTTGGACAGTCTTTCTGTAGATTAAGCTCGTAGATATTTTAAATTGAAGAGATAGGTACAGCTCGATGAAATAGTTCCATAATATCGTGACACAGTTTACACCTGCAATGCACTACTTCGCACTTACTTACAAACATAATATTGTTTTCAAGCTTGGATATGTACCTAATGATTATCATTTGAAACGTGCTTATTATTTGCTACTGTGGAAAAGGTTTTTAATATTAGAACCTTTTTAAAAGTTCCAGTAATATACATTTATCTGCAATTTGACCAATTGTAGTAATTTTACCTTTAATTTTAGTAGAAATGACCAGTAGGTAAGTAATTCTATTACACATAGCACCCAGCATTTTCCTCGCTGCAGTGAGGACTATAATTGTGTATTGCACTCGGCAGCAGTCGTAATAGGCGTCTCGTACCTTTGAAATGTTCGGTACGCTCAGGATCCTATAACGTTGATTCCTATCACTTCTAGAATCCTTCGCTTCTCCAACTTTCAATACCTGCTCGCGCCAAATAATAACTTTGCAAAGTTGTTATTTGGCGCCTTGAATAACAATTAACTTTATAGGTAGCTCAATCGATTGGTATAAAAGCCTCTATATTATTATTACAATAAAACATATATATAATGTTTTATTGTAATAAGTCTTACGGTACATACTTAAGATTAACTTCTTGTAGTTATCAATTGAATGCATAAAGGGTGGCCTCGCTTGGCTTCCTTTGTTCGAAAAGGCCTATTAGTCCTACTTGGGGTGAATGACCTCGCGACATCCCACAGCAGCGCCGCTTTGTACGCTACCATACCACTTACGAACACGTGACCTATATATATAGGTACCTACTAGTTTTCGGGTGTTGCTACTATTATAGCTGCCTCACAAACGATCTTTATTTACATTTAAATTTTATTTAGCATTTTATTGTTTTACTGTTTGGTGTTAATACTAACGTTAAGTAGTTAACATAGAGATATAAAGTACTATTGTAAGCAACGGTTAGCATTAACACATACAACAAGACGTAGTGTAGGTACATACGAGGCCAGAGACGTAGTGTAGGTACATACGAGGCCAGAGACGTAGTGTAGGTACATACGAGGCCAGAGACGTAGGTAGGTACACGTAGTAAATGCTCATCTATAATTTAGTGTGCCTTCGTGAGTGAACAGGTCTGTACCTCGAAACCCGGGTCGACGTATTCGATCCCCAACGTGAGTGTTTTTGCCGGTTTTATTTATAATATTTAAATAGGTCTGTACCTACTCTACCAACGACTAATGCGTACCTTTTTAAATAAATAAATGGGTAAGTACATATGTGGTAAAGGAATTACTTACCTTAACTATGTACCTAAGCCAATTACCTACTTGTACACATTCTGTGCTAGTATAGTCGAAACTCGCATTCACGCTCATAAATAACTCAACATAAATACTTTGTAGATAATAATAAAATTTAAATAGGGGTTAAAATATGAAATTGTGTTTTTAATGTAATAGGTAATTCGAATTGACATAAAACCCTTCATGGTTTGAGATTTTTGAGAGAAACTTTTCATATGGTAGGTACCTATGAGGTTCCTCTTTTAAAAAATGTGCAAGATTTCATTTTCGACTTTCAGTTGTGTACGATGTAAGCGTAGTAGGTACATAGCGCGCGGTCAGCGGTTTACATATTCATGCCACAATTAGTAAACCGCTGCACTAGTGCATTTTAGTACACCGTACCATCCGCGTGTACTCACCAACCATATCATGAATAGCTAAGATTTTGGGAAATTAAAGAACACTTTAATGTTGTCTTAGGTTTTCGCGATTG
This sequence comes from Plagodis dolabraria, assembly GCA_963854805.1. Lineage (NCBI taxonomy): Eukaryota > Metazoa > Arthropoda > Insecta > Lepidoptera > Geometridae > Plagodis > Plagodis dolabraria. Next base: position 396,347 of record OY978453.1, on the reverse strand, counting down.
TTACACATAGTAATTAAACAACTTTAAACGGTTTAAATCGCGTATATTTTTCATTATTTTACCAATTAAAATAATGAAAAATATACGCGATTTAAACCGTTTAAAGTTGTTTAATTACTAAAGAACACTTTATTCCCTGACTTGCGTATAATTTTCTTAATGGATGGAAAGCACCGTACAAGTTGTTTTTTTTAATTAAGCGTAAAGAAGAAAGATTGATACTTCTAAAATTCGAGTGATTTTTGAATACGAATTCCGACGCGGAACTAACGCGGCAGGAACAGCTCGCAATATCAATGTTGCGTTTTGGAGCCCTGGGGGCTGCTAATGAACGCACCGTGCGATATTGATTAAAACGCTTTCTTGATGCAAACTTTGTTTTGAACAACCACACCACTAACCACGTTGAAGACACAGGTGAATAACAATGAATTGAAAGAGATGGTGGACGCCGATCCGAGCCAAACTACCCAGGAATTAGCGGCATGGTTTAACGTTATCTTACCAACAATATTGACCCATTTACGTCTAATCAATAAAATTAATAAATATGAAAAATGGGTGCCACATGATTTGACTGATCTGCAGAAAGAAAACTTGTAAAAGCGTGTTGTGACATGTAATGAAAAGTTACGATAACCTTAAGCAGCGAAAAATACAAGCGCTGACCCCCAGGTCAAACGCCGCAACAGTGACCTAAAGCAAAGCTTACCAATAAATAGGTAATGGTAACTATTTGGTAGTCTCAGATATTCACTATAGAGTTCTCCGATATAGTTAAGCAATAACGGCAGATGTCTACTGTACGAACTCCTAATATTGATAGCAAAACTAGCAGTGAAACAGCAAACACATGAATCGATCTTCACCATTATTGCTCCATGATAACGCGAGATCTCACAAAGCAAGAGAAACCGTTTTAACTGTACAGGAACTGCAATGAGAAACCATTAGTCACCCTTCGTATTCACGAGACATTGCTCCAACGGATTACCATTTTTTTCGTGATTTGGATAATTTTCTAAATGGTACCTAAAAGGTTCTCTTCACAGGAGACAGTAAAAAGAAGTTCTATTTCTTATAGATGGCAGCAATGTATAGATAATAATGGCAATAATATTTTGATTATAATATGTAAAATAAAAAAAAACTATGTACAATTTTTCAGTAGAGATCGGCAATTTCATACATTAAACCCTAATATTTAGGTATAAGTATATAAATCAGAAATCAGATTTTTTTATTGAATAAGGATGGTAACATAACAATGTAGTTTCAATAGTCTGCCCATTGCGAGCGTTCAATAATTTATAGTAGGTATCAACTACTACAAAAAAAAAAATCTAAAAAAAATCTAAATCTAGGAAATAAAAATCTAGGTTTTGTACAATAGTATAAAATTAAATAATATGTATCTTAATGTCTTAATTAATTAACTAGAATTGCACAATCCACAGTTGCACCGGGAGAAATCGTTGAAATATTCTTTTATATCATAATACACTTTTGATGTAAACCATGCTTTTAATTTGTATTTAAATGTGTTGTTTTTTAATATTTTTATTGCATTGGGTAGTCTATTGTACACATATAGAGCCATTACATATGGGCTATTGCGAAACATGCTGTTATTAATTTGTGGCATACATATATTATGTTTCTGTTTGGATCTTAATAAATCGGAGCGGCTTGACCTAATCTCAAAGAAAATGTTTTCATTACGCTTAACAAACATACAGATTTCATATATATAAATACAGGTAATAGTGAGAATATTATTATTTTCAAAAACCTCACGTAAACTGTCCGTATTTACTTGTCAAAAAATAATTCTTAAACATCTCTTTTGTAAAATAAATAATGATTGAATTTCGACTGAATTTCCCCAGAATATCACTCCATAACTTAATTGAGGATAAACATAACCGTAATAAATAAGCGTTCATTACTATTTTTTTAGATGAAATGTTGCTAAGAATCGATAACACGTAAGATAGTTTCTTATTTACTTTCTTTATATGTGATTTCCAGTTTAAATGAGTATCTATACTAACACCCAGAAAGTTAGATTCTTCTACTATGTTAACTTTACTGCCATTATAGAATATGTCTAGTTGTAATGGGTGTTGTTTATAATTTCTAAATTGAATAACTTTAGTTTTATCTACGTTTAGTTTAAGATTTATGTTCTGTAACCAATTACCTGTATTATTTAATGTTTTATTAATTTCCATATCGAATGCATGTCTATTTTTATTATATTTTGGGATATATATAGTGGCATCATCGGCAAACATTATACATAAATGGTCACTTATTTGAGGTAGCTCGTTTATATATATAAGGAATAGCAATGGGCCCAGAATACCTTGTGGCACACCTATAGACATAACTTCAGATTTCGAAAGTACTTGTTCGATAGTTTTTGCAGATTTATTATAAACATCCAAGATAACAGCTTGATGTCTATTTTGTAGGTATGATTCGATGAGTTTTAAGGCCTCACCTCTAATTCCAACATGTTCAATCTTACTTAATAATATGCTATGTACTACGCAATCAAACGCTTTTGATAAATCAATAAATACTGCAACGCCGGATGTTTTTGAATTTATATCCTCACTTATTCGCCTAAGTGTTTTAAAAATAGCGGAGGAAGTATTTTTTTGCTTTTGAAAGCCATATTGATTAACGTTGATTGTATTATTTGAGCTAAAAAATGATGAGAGTCTATTGTAGATAACTTTCTCAAAGATTTTTGAAAAGCAGGATAGGAGCGCTATTGGTCTGTAGTTATTTATATCGCATTTAGGGCCTTTTTTATAGATTGGCTTGATTAGGGCTGTTTTGAGATGTTCAGGAAAGCAAGCGGTTGATAGTGACAGATTTATTAAATAGACTAGAGGGTCAATGATAATATGTAGGCATTGTTTAATTACTTGCGTTAATATCATATCATGGCCAGTAGTCTTTTTATTTTGTAAGCTATGAACAATGTTTTTAATTTCAGAGTGGTCAACAGGAGTTAAAAAAATTGATTTGTGGTTTTGCTGATTGATATATCTGTTGGCAACATTTACACATAGTTGGCTGTTGCTGTTTGAATTTGAGAAATGATTTATCAATAAATTTGATATGCGGGTAGGATCAACTATTTCTTCGTTGTTTACTTTTAAACAATTTATGGTCGTTCGTATTGTGTTTGTTGATGTTGTGTATTGTTTTATAAGTCCCCAAGTTGCTTTCGTTTTATTTGTGCTTTTATTTATATATCTTATGTTTGCTATCTTTCTTGACAGCTTTATTATATGTTTTAGTCTTTTGGAATATCTTTTGTAAGTATAAATATATTCCTCGTTGTTAGTCATAATAGAATTTAGGTACATTGTTCTCTTTTTTTTTACTGCATAATATAATACCTTTGGTTTTCCAGTTTGGTTTTTTATAGTGACAAATTTTTATTTTTTCTCTGGGGATACATAATTCATATATTAAAGTTAGTATCTCCATAAATTTATTAAAAGCATCATTTATGTTATTTTTATCATACACTTCTGAAAAACTAATTTGATATAGATATTTTAAAAATATATCTAAGTATCAGTCAACGCTCCTTTTGATAACATACCAGTATTTTTCATTAAAGCTTATACTTGTTTGAATTTGTAGTTTTAAAGCAGTATGATCAGATATACCAACATTTAATATTTCTGATTTGTATTGTTTTACGTTCGTTAAAATGTTATCTAAACAGGTTTGACTATGTGAAGTATATCTTGTGGGGTCAGTAAAGGTAGGATGCATTTTAAAAGATTTTAAAGTGGTTAGAAATTCTTCGGACCTCCTATTTTCGTCTAAAATATTTATATTAAAATCTCCAAGTAAAAATATTTTTTTTTGTGTTATTTCTTTTTCGCATTAATTTAAGTAGTAAGGTTTCAAGGGTGTTAATAAAAAGTGAAAATTTGCTTTTCGGGGCTCGATATATGCCAATGATAATAAAATTTAGTTCGGGTATTATTATACCGCAGCTTTCAAAGTGACTTTCCAAGGCCATATCAGAGACCCAATCTAATTTTGTAAAATGAATGTTGGGGTTAATATAAGCTAACACCACCATGTTTTTTAAGTTTTCTTGAATAGTGAGCAGCTATTTTGAAACCATTAAGTTGAATAACATCTGCTTGTTCATCGCGCAAGTGTGTTTCTGTAAAGCAGCAGATATCGAATTTATGTTCGTCATTTAAAATTTCTAGTTTGTCTATTTTGGATTTAAGGCTTCGAACGTTCAAATGCAAAATGTTAAATAAGTTTTTTGATTTATGGGTTATTTAGGTTTTGGGTACGATTTAGTACGTTAGTCGCGAAAAAGCTGCTTGCATGATGACGGGTTCACAGTATTTACCTCATTGAAATAAAAAGGTATTGTACCCCGTTTATAGTTGGTATCATTTTCACACTCAGTACCAGTACTCTTTAATAAACTTTTTTCGTTTATTTCCTTAAAATAGGATGGTATCGTTCCGGGCTTCAAACTTGAGCTAGGTACCTTGTCTTCTAGTTGTTTTAGTAATGTTTTTTCCCAGGATTTTTTTTTTATGATCATGAGTATTAATCAAATTGTTGAGAAGTTTGCTAGATATTATGCTTAGATGAGGTATTTTATTATATTGTGATATAAACATATGTAAGTAGTGGCACTTTTTAAAGTTACTCGAGATAATTTTAAGATTTTGATTTAGTTTATCCTCATTTATGTGTGCATTTTCTACTACATTTGTTAAAATTACATTCTGTTTCAAGTAAATCCCATTAAGACACAAACAATAGTAATTGGTAGCTCAAGATTGCTGTCTACAATAGACTGGACATTACTTCCTCAAGTTTTCTTTGGTGGTATTGCTATTCCCTTTAGTAGCTCTGTAAAGAATCTTGGAATAACAATGGATCGCTATATGAGGTGGGATCAACAGCTACAAATCACCAGTCGCAAGCTATTTGCCGCAGCAGGATCCTTAAAAAGGTTGCGCAACTACTCCAACAGCCACTAAAATTGCATTAGCTCAATCTCTTTTACTTCCTATTCTTGACTACGCTGATGCCTGCTATCTCTCACGGAGGAAAAGCTAGATAAACTTGAGCGTCTTCAAAGTTTTTGCATTAGATTCATATTTGGTTTACGCAAATATGATCACGTATCTCAGTTTTTTTCTAAGCTCAATTGGCTGAATATACGTTTTCGCCGGAATGCTCATATTCTCAGTCTCCTTTACAATATATTGTTCAGTCCTACATCCCCGCGCTATCTCAAGGAACGCTTCGATTTCCTTCACTGTTCTTCATACACGTTAAGGTCATCAGAAAATCTCACACTTGAAATCCATCCTCATACGAGTTCGTTTTATAGCAAATCCTTCACTATTCAGGCTGCCCGCTTGTGGAATTCTCTTCTTGTATCAATCAGACAAGCACCGACTCTCAATATGTTCAAGGATCAAGTTAAAAGGTTTTATTTGTCCAATTAATTTTGCACTATATTTTTATATAATTTATAGGTATATGTATATATCATTATCTATTTATGTATGTTGCTATGTATATGTTTATATATATTGTGATATATATATATATATATATATATAATATACATCCCGCAAACAATTAGACGTCCTCTGAAGAGAAAAGTGCATTTAAACTGACGTCCACCTGCTTTTGGCGTCCGCATACTGGACGCCACTTTGTTGGCCAGTGGCACTTACGTCCCATTGGTCCTGACTAGCCATAGGACAAATATCGATAGAAGCCAAAATATCACTTAAATAGCTGCAACAATATATTAAAAAGTTCGCGACGAAATCTTAGCGCAGGTGTGGCGCTGCTGTCGTGCGTATATTGAAAGCCGCATATCGCGGAGAGTTCCTGACTATGGATCCGCGTATTTGGCGTCCACAACTGCGACGTTGCCAGCTCGTTTGCAACAATCCAACAATAAATCACAATTATCACACGATATTTAAGCAAAACAATATATTCGCCTTAGGTGGTGTACGCGTTGCGTATCATTAGAAGCCCGAGTTTATTTAAACTTTTAAAAAGTCAGTAAATGTTACGAAAAAATATACGTACAGTCAGCCTCATTTGCCTGTAATTTATAATCTTCGATCATTAATATGTCTTTGTAATGAATGATTCACTGGCTCTCAAGGACTGAGCTGAGATGCTAACCTCTAGAATATTTGCTTGAGGTAGGTAGGTACCAACGTCGTAAAGGTTGCTATTTCTAAGACAGTAATGATAGCAAAATTGAATCAACTTATTGTTGTTGAATTATTGTTTTCCAAAAAAATATTATACATCATCAAGACTGAATAAGTAATTTTTGTAGCTAATTTTTCTATTGCTATTAGACTAAATAGTAAATATAATTCGTCGTGAACGTTAATTACTAAGTAGGTACTTACTTACTTGGTAGCATAAAAATAACAACTTTGCCCAGGTTCTAAATAGCGAGCTATCTTTTGAAATCATTTCGTAGGTAGCAACCTATACCCGCAACTTTTAGCGTGAACTGGGCATGAAGGTTATAAGAAGCCATGTCATGCACCCTATGACCCTATGTGGAACAACACTCCACTCACATCATTTCAACATCCAATAGGAGAACATGAAATGTGAATTCACCTCAATATTGTTATTATAATAATAATAAATAATAATAATATAATAGATTACGTATCTGTAAATACCTCTACCGTAAAATCCCTGCTCGTCACTCCAAGATATTGGTTTTACCTTACTGAAATATGAAATCTCTACAATATACTCGGCTTGTACACCTATCCCTACCAAGGTTTCCACTTGAATATACCGGTTGTGACAGATGTAAACTTAAGTTCACTTATCCCTATATAGTATAAGTAATAATAACTATGTATAAGTTAATGATAGCAATTACATTATCACCTAGCCACGTTTTTGTATGAATGAGCATGATATAAAAACTATTGAAATATAATTATTTCATATAGCCAGTTTTACCCGCGCGCTGATGAAAAACGGTGATGAATGATGAACAGTAGTCTATATGTTAATCCAGGGTAAAAGCTATCTCCATACCAAATTTCATCCAAATCCATCCAGCCGTTTAGGTGTGAAGAAGTAACACACATACTCGCAGACTTTCGACACATACCTACCTATTTTTTATTAGTGTGATTACAAAGATTTTTATTTATAGTAATAAACTTAAAATTAAATTATTTCCAATAAAAATCAATAACTAATCATAGGTTATTTTTGATTAGGTAAGTGCCTACAATCATTGCTAAGTTTACCAGATAAAATTTCGTACTACCTCATACCTACCTACTACAAATATATACCTATACTTATTCTATGAATTTACGTAGGTAGATACATAGTACTAACTTAATTATTTGTTGTGATCTTATAGCTATGTAGGTAGATAAGTATGCAATGCAATGCGCGCCCGCGAATGTCGATTTGACATCGTTGACAGTTGCGTACCTAGGCAGGCCTATATGATAAATGATAATTATATCGTAGATAGAGCTTCTAACCCTTTACTACTTTGTGGTAGGTTTACTTTATCGAAGGTAGCTATATTACTGCTAAGACTATATGTAAAGTGTTATTCTATCTTGATGATTAGGTAGTTGGCAGTGAATAACAATAGTTCCCGTAAGTGGCAAGAATCACTAAAACGGGGGAAGGATTTTTACAAAAAAATTAACTGACTTCAACACTCAAAAGTGTAAAATAACTTGTCGACGTCGGTACCATGCGCACAATAATATGACAATTGGTTCATTCAAACTAGCATGGCACCGACTTCAACCAATTATTTCACTGTTTGGAGTGTTGAAGTCGGTTCCATTTTTTGGTAAAAAACCTTCCCCTTTTTAGTGACCCTTGCCACTTCGAGAATTCACAAAATGCCCATATATATATATATATATAATATGTATAAATAAACTGTACATTAAATACATACGTTCTAACAATTTGAGGGCCCGCCACCCAGCTCCCGAGTACGAGAGTAATTTGTTCATGTACCCATGACTCGCTTCCCGAGTCGTGCCTATATGTAGTGTAAATTAAAACACGATGATAAAGCTGCAAAATATGTTTAGTAAATTCTTTAAATAAAGGAGAAATCGGACACCCAATAGCTTTATACGGACGACCAATATCTATATACGGAAGCTCAATTGCTATATACGGATGTCCAATTCAAATTTAGTGGGATAGTCAAGAGAAGTTAATTAACAATATTTCTTCCTAATATAATATCTAATATATAATCTATATAATCTAATATCGATTTTTCGATATTTTAGTTACAAAATTTACGACTTATAAATTTCCTCAATTTTGAAATTTAATCAACATATTTACATTTAGACTAGACTTAAATATGTAATGACGATACCACCCACCAGTGTGGAATCCGAAAGACCTTTTTACTCCGCTGCCTAGACTTGCAATAGCTTAAAGTCAGTAGCTACCCTTATAAAAGAAAGTTATTTTTATTCATGTATTATTTTGTTTGGTAGAAATCTTTATGAATCTTTGTGTTGATATTTTTAGAAATAGCAATGTTTAGCTGTTAGTAGAAAAATAATACATAAATAATATTAATACGTTTTGTGCCCCGTGGGGTGCCGAGCTAGAATGTCACCCCCCGATTGCTACCTGTGGGTGTCATAAGAGGCCACTAAAGGTATTTTTTTTGTGGGATAGTAGGGCAAACTACCAGGCGGCTCACCTGATGGTAAGTGGTTACCGTCGCCTACAAACATCCGCAACACCAGACGCGAATGAAAAACGGTGGTTCAGGCTTATATTTATTTTTTTAAGCCTGATAAGTTTTTGCCTTTAAGCCTTTGACCACTATCTCACCTGATGGTAAGTGATGATGTGGTCGAGGATGTTGTTCAGACTAACCTAGAGTTACTGGCTCTCAAGGACAGCTGTCGGAACATACCGTTAGGTGCTTGGCGACAGAAAAGCTGCTAAATATGTTTAGTAAATTCTTTATATAAAGGAGAAATCGGACATCCATTAGCTTTATACGGACGACCAATAGCTATATATGGACGCTCAATTGCTATATACGGAAGTCTAATTCAAATCTAGTGGGATCGTCAAGAGAAGTTGATTAAACATATTTCTTCCTACTGCCAATAATTCCCATTTGTCCCGGGGAAACCTGTGGGGACAAATGGGAATAATCCAATATGGTGCAACACAATTGGCAACAAAATTTCCACCATACAGTAACTTGTAGCCAAACAGTACTGCCTCACATAGTGCCGTATTTTAATAATAAAAGTAGCCAGGTTATTGGACGTCCGTATACAGCTATTAGGCGTCCGTATATAATATTGGACGTCCATATATAATATTTGACGTCCATATATAATATTGGACGTCCATATATAATATTGGACTTCCATATATAATATTAGATGTCCATATATAATATTGGACGTCCATATATATAATATTGGACGTCCATATATAATATTGGACGTCCATATAAAATATTGGACGTCCATATATAATATTGGTTCAGGCCATGGTACGATACAATTCCGATTTTATCATACCTATATTTATATTTAACCCACAAATGAAGTTATTACGTATATAATTAAGCAATATTCTTCTTAAATTTATAAAAAAAATAGACTAGACAAACATGTACATATTATATTATGCTTGTTACCAATAGCTTTATACGGACGCTCAATTGCTATATACGGATGTCTAATTCAAATCTATAGTCAATTTTTTTAGCAAACGAGTACCGAAAATTTTACTGCGTTGCTATTGGCCCGCGTAATCAACATAAAATTCGTTCCACACGAACTCTGTAGTTACATGTAGGTATATGCAATTCGAAAAATATTGCTTGTAACGAATCAATATTAAAGTGGCAACTTTTGAATTAGGGTAAGCAAAACAAAGATCGTTTCGGAAAAAATATTGTTGCTAAGTCAACAAATCGTCTCGTCATACGTTTGCCGACGTATCACTGTGAGCTCAACCCAATTGCACTCGTTTGGTTTCAAGTGAAGGGCTATGGCAGGATATGACAAAAGTTATAAAATTTATGAAGTCTGAACTCTTTTGTTACAAGGAGTAGATAAAGGGAATAGATAAAAATGGTGCTCTTGTCTCAATCATGTAATAACTAAGATAGAAACAAAAAAGTTCATCAGAAGGATGACGAAAATTTTTAAGATTACAAGAATTGTAGTAGAATTATTTGATTTATATGTTGAATTGCATAATATATATACTATTACAATATTGTTTTATGTCATGAACGCGAACAGAAAATTTCGTTACGAATATACTTAGCATGCAAATTTAAATCGTAAAATAATAACGTTATTTTTTCTACGGTAAATTTTAGAAGTATTCAATATGATCGGGCTTTGACAATTTCAAAACAAGAACAAAGACATTGACCAATGACGGCAATTACCCATCTCACTCTGTCAATATCAGAAATGTGCGAGAGACATACTCAGTACTCGTTTGTTAAAAAAAAACAGACTATAGTGGGATAGTCAAGAGAATTTGAATTAAAATATTATAAAGTTATTTTATTACCAATTTGTAATTGTTGTGATCGTAATTATAACAATTTAAGTCTGAAAATTCTGCTTTACTAATTCTTAAAGTAATTTTCACTTCCAGCACTATGTGCTGACATATAAGTTGATTTTATTAATATTTGTGACATTGATTAGTTATAGTAGTTGATAATCTGTTGTGAAAATAACTTTTGTTAACAATATACGGCGAAGTTGACAAATTGTTAAAGGCATAAACTTTTAACAATAGTGCGTTAATTGTCTCAACCTTACTCTAAATCTAAGATGTTTTAGAATTACAGTATCTAAGTACTTACCTAAGTTGTGTATCTAGCACGAAGTGCCAAAGTTGTACCTATATAATGTGGATATTAATTTATCAAAAATACTGCGGGGAATGGTGTAGAATTGATAACGGAATGTGTTCCACTCTTTTTTAATATTCACATACACAAAAAGTCTGTACTATTGCTTAAGCTATGGCACGTTGGCTTTGGGAATACTAGCAAAGACAACCGCGGTCTACGAACACGGTGTATCTACTCTATTCACACACACGCACGATTGCTACGCGAAGTCAATGAACTGCTATACTAGGCACTATAGACAGCTGTTTTGTGTACCTATTCTGCCTAGTCGGTCTTTGGCGGCTTGCGACAAAAGAACGCGCGACGCGGTAGCGGTTTATCACAATATGGCATACCTAAGTAGCTGCAACACAATACAGTACGTACCTACGTAAACTTGAAATTAAAAAGAATGTAGGTAAGTAAACTTTTTTTATCATTTAAATGAGTTTAATCGATTGGCGATTATGCAAAGCATTCGACAGTCTACCTAGATTGGCCGGTAAGGCCTTCGCGTTCGTCAGAATAGGTACGTGAAACAGCTTCGTCTATCACTAGGGCAAAACAGCTGTTTTGCCATAATGATAGCGTCTAATTGACATCGGGTAGCGTTCGTACATGTGAGAATGGAGTAAACCGCGGTTCTCGATATCATACTAAAAGGCAACGCGCCGCGCTTAGAAAATAGTTATACTGATTTTTTTGTATGTGAAAATTAAACATGAGTGGAACACATGCCGTTATCGATTCTACACCATCCCCCGCAGTATTGTTGATGAATTAATGTCAACTTTATATAATAAACGTTGTGTTGTTAATTTTTTGTGGATAAAATTAATCAACGCTTGTTTTCTTATTTCTAGCTCTTGCGTATTAGCGTTCTAAGTGCTTAGCTAAGTTGTGTGTCTAGCACGAAGTGCCATAGTTGTACCTACATAATAAACGTTGTGTTGTTGGTGCTGTTGACAAAATTAATCAACGTTTGTCTTCTTATTTCTAGCTCTTGCGTCTCAGCGTATTATAAGTCTACTCTCTCTCTCTAAAACACAGAATAAAAGTGATACATCTACATGTTTTTTGTTTTTATTTATTTACCTAATATTGGTTACCCTGAAATATAAATATTACATATAGGTACACTATGCAAACTAACTTATTCTTTACTTTACCTACACACAAACTACCTACTACAAAAAACCCACCTATTACACTAAATAGTCAAATTATCACACTTTCTATATTGATTCTGCAACAAACTAGCCACAGTTTAATCATATGTGCCGTTTGTGGTGAAGTGTCACAGGTCCGTTCTGTACTTCTGTACAACATCTTGTCCTGCATGATTTATTTGTACCTACCAACTACCTGCGCCCCGCAGTTTTACCTGCGCGCTGATGAAAAAGGGTGATGATGGTGATGATGAACAGTAGTCTTTATGTTAATCCAGGGTATAAGCTATCTCCATACCAAATTTCATCCAAATCCATCCAGCCGTTTAGGCGTGAAGAAGTAACACACATACCCACAAACTTTCGACACATACCTACCTATTTAAAATATTTTTGTTTGCGATATATCAATGAAAGCCGAACCATGCCGAACGAATTAGTATGTTTGACGACGGACGGAGATAGTGTCTCAAGCTACGTCACGATGTGTGTAGGTTCTTCAGATAAAATAATATTTTAAATTCACAGAGCAATAAATTTTCGCGGAGAGTAGGTACCTGTTACCTGTAGTACCTATATATACGTTAGGTACGTTGCTCGTGTGAGATAATATGATGAATAGATTACAATATATGATCGCCCTAAATAAATATGTAATATATTACATACCTACCTATTTAGGGCGATCCTTCTGTTGTTCTTTGTTTTTAGTCATCTTTCGTTTTATAATAACATTAGTAGGTAGATACTGTTTCAATATTGCAAGTGACATGATTGTCATTGATAACATTTCTTATAAAATTGTGTTTTATCTCTGAAACATATAGGTATGTTTATGGCATCAATATGAAAAGAACAAACTACTACATTTACTACGAACAAATAATTTTACTTAATATTTACAATAATTATTTATTACATAATTTGTAACTTACTGCATTTACTACAACATATTTTGTAAAACAGTGACGGCTCAGTGGCATTAACTATGGACTGCCGGGCAGCAGGTCTATGGTTCGAATCCCGCTGCGGGCTTGAGCTTTACCACTGGGTAGAAGGGCATTATGCGAATGCTCGCTTGGCTAGCTACCACCCTGAAGTAGAAATTTTGTCACTTAACACTTAACGGGAAGCAGTGATGGCTCATAGCTATGGACTGCCGCGCAGCAGGTCTATGGTTCAAATCCCGCCGCGTGCATGAACTTCATCGCATGGTGGAAGGGTTACAAAATCTGTCTCTAAGCGGTAATCACGATGTCATCGTGGATCTACCAATTCTGGTAGAACATATATGAAAAAAAGGCCCAAAAATTTCGGACTGGGTAGGTAGGTAACTGATTTAAATTATTTTCAATAAAATTCAAAAACTAATCATAGGTTAATTTTGATTAGGTAAGTGCCTACAATCATCGCTAAGTTTACCATATAAACTTTCGTACTACCTTATACCTACTACAAATATATACCTACACTTATTCTATGAATTTACGTAGGTAGATACATAGTACTAACTTTATTATTTGTTGTGATCTTATAGCTATGTAGGTAGATAGGTATGCAATGCAATGCGCAATGTCGATTTGACATCGCTGACAGTTGCGTACCTAGGCAGGCCTATATGATAAATGATAATTATATCGTAGATAGAGCTTTTAACTCTTTAATACTTTGTGTTAGGTAGGTACTTTCTCAAAGGTAGCTATATTGCTGCTTAGACTATATGTAAAGTTTTATTCTATCTTGATGATTAGGTAATTGGCAGTGAATAACGATCGTTCCCGTAAGTGTTATTCTTGCTACTACATGCGATTTCTTGTGCAAAAATCTCAGAAACAGGAGCCAAATTTTCTTTATCTTATTATAAACTATTTGTGTACTTAACTTTATCAAAATCCATTGTTCCTACGTGTAGATAGATAATAATAAATTATATAAAAATATCGGGCATCCGTATATATATAGATTTGACCAAATTGTTATAAATGTACATACAAGCGATTGTCAAAGAAGGAGAAAGTAAACATAAAGATGGCAACGTCGCACTCACAAACGTCGTTCATCCAATGAGGACGCTAAATAGTCGATGCCATAGGTAAATCACGATCAATATATCCAGGACGCCTATAATTTATGACCATGGTTCGGGGTTCAAAAATGTTGCGGCACGAACGCAAGAAGAATATCGCGAAAAATAAAATTATCGGAAAATGACGTATCTCACGGAGCTGGCAATCGAAGAGCTAAGCAATATTCATTAAGACATGTTAAAAAAAGCAATGGGAACTGGAGGACGTCGTAATAATGCACCACGTGCATGACGCCAAAAAGCTTCTAGGATGTAAATATATATATATATATATATATATATATATATATATATATATATATATTATATATGTTTATAATTGTATCTGTTTAATTATTATAAAAACCTATATGTATGCTATTTTTTATATATTTGTTTAGAAATTACACTAAAATACGTTTTATTTTAAAATGTTTTTATGAAATTTGATTATGTATTTGGACTACACCCGCCTCTATTGTTTTATTCGTTCAACTCCATCCTAAGGTTGCCTGGTAGAGATTTTTTAGTGATAAGGCCGCCCATTGTAACACTATGTTATTATAATTTAATGTGTAATCTTTTATATTTCTAAAGTGGTGTAACAATAAAGAGTTTTCTATCTATCTATCTATCTATCTTTTTAAAAATGCTGATATTTCGATCAGGAGTTTTGTAGGATTGGTATCATTTGATCTCAGAGACAGAATTATCCAATCATCTTCGTATAACACCTGATCGTCTATATTAACATTTTTAAATATGTAATCTACAGGTGCGTTGGGATAGCTGTATGTGATAACTCGATAATTCTTAGTATTACGGTGTTAATCACGCAGTTGAATTAGCATAGAAGATAAGTCAGTGCAACTTTGATCTCCAATGATGATGATGCTTGGTGTTACATCCACTGTTTTATTATTTTTCTTTCCTTCTTTAATTGTTGACTGAGTATCTTGCATCCGGCTTCCATTTGACTGGCATTTTTGGTTAATTTTATATTCCTCATTTATTTTTCAGTTATAGCTGAAGATTAAATCTCTGTTGGTATCGTATTTCTTATGATGTGTTTATTTACGTCTGATACTTTTGTAGTTGCAAACTTGCTTTTATTTTGTTTTCTTTTACTTTTAGTTACCTCTATAAAATCTTCTGTTGTTTTTGCTGCAATGGGAGTAGAAGTTACACTGAGTTCATAGAAACTGTTATTGCGTAGATTTGAGTCAGTTAGGATTGTTTCACAGTTTTCAGTACTTTTATTTGTTAGTGATTCAATTGTTTGCTTAAGTTCAGTATTTTCACGCAGTAAAATATTTATTTCTGCTTTAGCCTTAGCGAGATGATTAGTCATCTCTTTGAGTTCACATTCAAGTTTTAAAGAATAATTGTGCTCATTTTCAGTTTTATTTAATATAGTGGTATCAGAGCAGCGTAATGTATCGTTTAATAGACAGCTGCTGTTCTCCATGGAGTCACTAAAGGATGATAATTTTTTTATGTTAGTAATGACTTTTCCTCGTGGTTTTCGTATAGTAATATTGTCGGCATCGCTGTGGTAGTGGACACCCACTGGAGTATTTGTATTGTCACGTTTTGGCTTTTTTGTAATACATGGTGTACATCGCCATGCAAGTTTGTGCTCTGGTGTCATCCTTAGAAATCGGGCATCAGATACGTTTCCGCAAATCAAGTCGTAGATGACAGCACATTGAGCACATTTTAGGTATTCTCTATTGGTTATTGGGTTGGGACATCCTCCGCAGGTCAATGTCAGGTGTCCTTCTTTAGTACAACTCTCCATTATAAAGTTAACATATTGTAAGTATTTGTCATGTAATATAAGTGAATTATATTGAATTTATATTCTATAAGAAAATCACTTTACATTCGAAATCACGCAACTTTGCTTTAAGTGAACATTTAGTACAGCGCGTAATAATTTAATCCATACGCATCATAGGTAATAATAACAATCGAATATGATTCATAATTACCGAAACTCGGGTGTGTAAGATGCTACACGACGACGTGTTATAGTAGCGTCTAGCGGCTGGAGCGCTTTGGGTTGTCAATCAAAGATTCTCAGCGTTTAAATGCAGCGGTTGAAGCGTCTCTTTAGAATGCTTACGTCACGTGACAGCAGTTAGATACGAGTACCTTATGCACGAAGTGGCAACGTCGCACTAACGCGTTTGTAATTAGGCCGTTTAATTTGTTGTTGATATTACCAAATTTCACAGAGATAACACTTAAATAACACTTATACACGATCACTTAGTTATGTTTATTAGATATAACATAAAATGTTGGTGGATTATTCACTTTTATGGGCATTAATAATTAAATTCACTGAGAGCAAAATCTTCCATGTTAATTCGGCCAGTGTTGCCTGGATTGTGTAAAGCACATACCTATACGTTACAGGTGGCAGCGAAGGTACCTATGTACTAAGTTGATAGGTACGACTCATAGGATTGTTGAATAATTTATCAGTCAATAATAAAAGACTTTGTTCCGAAATATTCTTTTATTTTTCCTATTTACAGTTTTGTTACATTGATTTTATCACATTTGGTTTAAAATATTATACCTACCTAACGATTAATTGAGATTGAGACCTTATACAACCCGGTCAAAATATCTGAGGACCTCACCGGAACGCGGTACCGCCCCCCCCCCCGCGCCTGCGCCGTCGCGTCCCCCCGCGCTCGTCCTCTTGTATTTAGATTTCTTTATTTATTTATAGATGGCGATCAATTGTATCGACGTCAGGTCCACAGGTATTTTGGCCGGGTTATATTTATAATACTTATTTAGTAAGCACCTTTTTATTCGCCATCAAAGCCACAAGCAATGGCACGCTGTGCATTTGGTACCCTTGAATAATAATCTTATTCAAAGTTTTATCCTAATATTAAAACTATCTGAATCACAGTCATGCAAATACAAATAAATATTAATATAATATTACGGCCTACCCGTAGTCGGGGTTTCCTGACCGAGACGTATACAGAGCAGAGGGAACCCCAGGGCGGGGTCACTGGTCACTGCTCAGTATTTCGAGTGCAAACTTTTTATTTAGCTCATACAGTTTCCGTGGTGACACTTTAAATAACTGGAGCCCTACGCGAACCAAGTGAATTGAATAGATCGTACGTTCTACTAAAGTTCCCTATCTCAGTCCCCCAGGGGACTATACAGCACTTACTATTCCACTAAAGTACCCTATTCAAGGGATTCAACTAGTACCAACAAACGCAAATCCACTTGCATCCCCTATGATGGCCAGAACTAAAATAGCGAACCTTATTTATCTCAAAAATATTAGGTACCTATATAAGACAATAGATTGGTAGTCGGTTCAAGTTTAGTAGGTACATACGAGGCCGCACTGGATACCTTTACTCTGAGCCTATGACAAGGTTCCCTGACATACAAAACGATGTGACTATGATATATAATGATAATTTTCTATTGTAAACACAAAATATGCTACTCCCACTTTACTTTAAGTATTGGCATTATATCGTTTACACAGGTGTCACAAGTGACACGAGTCAAAGTGCACTAACATATTATAGCGCGTATATCCCGGTAGTGGCACGGCGCCGGTGCGACATACTAGTACTTAAGTACTCGGTATTCTTAAAACTATTTAATACCCAGAAGTAAGAGGATAAAGAGTTTTGACATACGAGTAGGTACATATTTTACTTAGGATATGTAGGTTACATCTACTTATATCATCTCTTTTGCCACTCGTTAATTATCATAAAAAGGTACACTCAAATAACAATAAACCTGAACACAATTTAAATTATTTCGTTAAGTATTGAGTGAGTAACTTAGTTTCTAACTTACAATTATAATAAAGTCGGCAAGAGAGCTAAGCTCGTAACGTAGTCGCCTCTTGGGCTGTAAGGCAGTGGGCGGCGCTGGTGTGAGGATGACGTCACTGCTGGGTGTCCCCCGAGCCCGCCTGCTGCTGCAGCAGGTGCCAGTAGAGTTGGCGGCGCTGCACCAGCTGTAAGGCAGTGGGCGGCGCTGGTGTGAGGATGACGTCACTGCTGGGTGTCCCCCGAGCCCGCCTGCTGCTGCAGCAGGTGCCAGTAGAGTTGGCGGCGCTGCACCAGCTGTAAGGCAGTGGGCGGCGCTGGTGTGAGGATGACGTCACTGCTGGGTGTCCCCCGAGCCCGCCTGCTGCTGCAGCAGGTGCCAGTAGAGTTGGCGGCGCTGCACCAGCTGTAAGGCAGTGGGCGGCGCTGGTGTGAGGATGACGTCACTGCTGGGTGTCCCCCGAGCCCGCCTGCTGCTGCAGCAGGTGCCAGTAGAGTTGGCGGCGCTGCACCAGCTGTAAGGCAGTGGGCGGCGCTGGTGTGAGGATGACGTCACTGCTGGGTGTCCCCCGAGCCCGCCTGCTGCTGCAGCAGGTGCCAGTAGAGTTGGCGGCGCTGCACCAGCTGTAAGGCAGTGGGCGGCGCTGGTGTGAGGATGACGTCACTGCTGGGTGTCCCCCGAGCCCGCCTGCTGCTGCAGCAGGTGCCAGTAGAGTTGGCGGCGCTGCACCAGCTGTAAGGCAGTGGGCGGCGCTGGTGTGAGGATGACGTCACTGCTGGGTGTCCCCCGAGCCCGCCTGCTGCTGCAGCAGGTGCCAGTAGAGTTGGCGGCGCTGCACCAGCTGTAAGGCAGTGGGCGGCGCTGGTGTGAGGATGACGTCACTGCTGGGTGTCCCCCGAGCCCGCCTGCTGCTGCAGCAGGTGCCAGTAGAGTTGGCGGCGCTGCACCAGCTGTAAGGCAGTGGGCGGCGCTGGTGTGAGGATGACGTCACTGCTGGGTGTCCCCCGAGCCCGCCTGCTGCTGCAGCAGGTGCCAGTAGAGTTGGCGGCGCTGCACCAGCTGTAAGGCAGTGGGCAGCGCTGGTGTGAGGATGACGTCACTGCTGGGTGTCCCCCGAGCCCGCCTGCTGCTGCAGCAGGTGCCAGTAGAGTTGGCGGCGCTGCACCAGCTGTAAGGCAGTGGGCGGCGCTGGTGTGAGGATGACGTCACTGCTGGGTGTCCCCCGAGCCCGCCTGCTGCTGCAGCAGGTGCCAGTAGAGTTGGCGGCGCTGCACCAGCTGTAAGGCAGTGGGCGGCGCTGGTGTGAGGATGACGTCACTGCTGGGTGTCCCCCGAGCCCGCCTGCTGCTGCAGCAGGTGCCAGTAGAGTTGGCGGCGCTGCACCAGCTGTAAGGCAGTGGGCTGCGCTGGTGTGAGGATGACGTCACTGCTGGGTGTCCCCCGAGCCCGCCTGCTGCTGCAGCAGGTGCCAGTAGAGTTGGCGGCGCTGCACCAGCTGTAAGGCAGTGGGCGGCGCTGGTGTGAGGATGACGTCACTGCTGGGTGTCCCCCGAGCCCGCCTGCTGCTGCAGCAGGTGCCAGTAGAGTTGGCGGCGCTGCACCAGCTGTAAGGCAGTGGGCGGCGCTGGTGTGAGGATGACGTCACTGCTGGGTGTCCCCCGAGCCCGCCTGCTGCTGCAGCAGGTGCCAGTAGAGTTGGCGGCGCTGCACCAGCTGTAAGGCAGTGGGCGGCGCTGGTGTGAGGATGACGTCACTGCTGGGTGTCCCCCGAGCCCGCCTGCTGCTGCAGCAGGTGCCAGTAGAGTTGGCGGCGCTGCACCAGCTGTAAGGCAGTGGGCGGCGCTGGTGTGAGGATGACGTCACTGCTGGGTGTCCCCCGAGCCCGCCTGCTGCTGCAGCAGGTGCCAGTAGAGTTGGCGGCGCTGCACCAGCTGTAAGGCAGTGGGCGGCGCTGGTGTGAGGATGACGTCACTGCTGGGTGTCCCCCGAGCCCGCCTGCTGCTGCAGCAGGTGCCAGTAGAGTTGGCGGCGCTGCACCAGCTGTAAGGCAGTGGGCGGCGCTGGTGTGAGGATGACGTCACTGCTGGGTGTCCCCCGAGCCCGCCTGCTGCTGCAGCAGGTGCCAGTAGAGTTGGCGGCGCTGCACCAGCTGTAAGGCAGTGGGCGGCGCTGGTGTGAGGATGACGTCACTGCTGGGTGTCCCCCGAGCCCGCCTGCTGCTGCAGCAGGTGCCAGTAGAGTTGGCGGCGCTGCACCAGCTGTAAGGCAGTGGGCGGCGCTGGTGTGAGGATGACGTCACTGCTGGGTGTCCCCCGAGCCCGCCTGCTGCTGCAGCAGGTGCCAGTAGAGTTGGCGGCGCTGCACCAGCTGCTCGTGCGTGCCGCTCTCCGCCACCACGCCTGCGAACACCACCCACTCCACTACTTACTAACAACCTTTACCGGCTATAGTTATATCCCATCGCCGGCTTAAACTTTACCTCATGATGGGAGGGCATTTTGCGAATGCTCGCCTGGCTAGCGACCACCCTCAAGTAGAACGTCTATCGCTAAGGACCTAACGTCGGGTGGGCCACGTGCTTGTTCCGTCACAATAACATACAAAAAAAGGAAGTCCTGTAAGCCTCTGAATCAATTCATCTTTATATGGAAGACTTCAACACAAAGTTAGACATGGAATAAGTAGACTTCGGTCATATACATATATGTTTTTAGGAACCTACATCAGAACTAGTAGTTCCAGGGGCTGGTCGATTTCTTAGACAAGGGCAAATGTAGATACTCTAAGCGATGAACTCTTTCTTTACGTCATTCAGAAAGTGGATGTGGTTACTCACGAGGTCACGTATCGTATGTCATGAAGACGAAGGGACATATAATTAGATTCGTGGAAATTGGCCAAGTGGATCTCATTTGTGTAGGATCCCATGCGAAAGTACGACAAGGGTATAGAGTTATCGTGGCTATTTGACCCAAGTATGGAGTTACTATATATAATTATAGAGAATTATAGAGATTGTATATAATTATAGAGATTGGTCATAAGCAGGAGCACGGAGACCAAAACCGGTATTTACAGGAGTCTCAAAAGGTAGCTATTCAAAGATCGTCCGGCAAGGGAGGTCCCCGAAGGAGCCTCCCTTGCCGGCTCGGGGAATTACTTGGCGTCATAGATGTACTTATACTAGGTATACATGATGGAGGAACTGGTACGGAAATGATAAAAGATAAAGCAGGAACAGGAAAATCACGAGCAATACTTTATAGAACTTGTTAAATCATCTGGAATTTTAACAAGATTTCCCCGATCTATTCCGGAATCCCAGACGCACTGGTGCATGTTGCAGTGCGGTTGAGTCCCGCAATCATGAGAAATAGCTCACAACAAGAGTGCCAGCTCGGCCCAGGAGGACATGACCGTCGTTACAGTTACGCGAACACGCAGAGTACACACGATGAAGGAAATAAGAGTACCTAACTGTACTGTACGTAACCTAGTTAGGTTCAACGTTCTAACTACGAGAGTTCCTGACGTTTTTTAACCTAGTCAGGTGGATTAAATGGTAAATGCAAGCGGTGCAAATGTATAGTGTACGTACCCTTATCTATGACACATATAGTGTGCGCGTGTCGCACGGTCGCGAGGCGGTGCGCGATGATGATGGTGGTGCGGTCCCGCGAGGCCGCCTCCAGCGCCGCCTGCACCGTCTGCAACACACGTGTATACCTGCAGTATGTACGCGAGTATGGGGAGAGTGGTGCCACTGCGCACTATTATCCGGAGACCGGGATTTAGGTTTAAAAAAAAATATTTTATTTTCACACAATTAATTAATGTTTATTGAAATTGGAAAATAATAGAAAAAGAACTAGAAATATGAAAATGACCGGCGCGAATGGTATATGGATGTGGACTGAGGCAGGAGGGTGAGGTGTCTGAGAAGTAATAAATGCTGACTCAGCTCAAAGGAATAGATTTAGGAAAGGTAAGCAGAATGGCAAAGGGAAGTGGGGTATATAACATCTCCCCCATTGAGTGTAAACTTACTATTGAAAGGAAGTTTACAGATGTAGAATACAGGATAAATCAGGTAAGTAAAGATTGGGATAGGAAAGGTATACGGGTAAATACCTATAATTTTGGTAAATACCTATGCAACGTGGCGAGGAGAGAGCGACTTCCACTGTGTCATGAGTGTGGTGCTGTCGAAGACTCGGCGGAGCACACTCTTGCAAACTGTCCAAAGTGGGCAACGGAGCGGTCTATGCTCGTATACGCGGTTGGTCCTGACCTATCGCTGCCCGCCGTCGTCAACGCGATGGTCGGTAGCGAGAGAGCTTGGGATGCGGTTCGAGCCTACTGCGAGGCCGTTGTTGCCCAAAAAGAAGAGGGAGAGCGGCGTCGAGAGGTAGACCCATTAGCGGATCCTCTCCGGCGCAAGAGGACCGGGCGTAGACGCAGGGCGTACGCCAGGACTTTCGCTCCCTGATTGGGTTTGTGCAACATGTTGGGGAACGTGGTGCACGCGAAATGACCCTAGGAGGTGGTGGTGTGGTGTGTCAGTGTTCCGGCACACCACACAATAGAGATTAATGTGACCGAGCGTCATCAGAAGTTGAGTCTGAAAACGGACAGACGCTAAACAAGGGAACAGGATAAGGGCAACTGTGACCTTTCCCTTGTCCAAGCGCAAAGGTGGAACACCAGGGTGGTTTTAGTGGGTATTCCTGCCGAGGGGCAGCGAACTTAGCCACGCTGCCCGCCGGCAGGCGAGTCCCACATAACCCGTAAGTTTTTCCCCAAAGCTGCGGGTATGCGCAACGCATTTCCCCCTGTAAAAAAAAAAAAAAGGAAAGGTATACGGGAGGTAGGATGCGCCTTTCTAACTTAATGCTAATTTCTAGTCTATTTATATAAACTTACAATAGTACATTGTTCACCGAGAGGAGAAAGTGACCGATTACCGTCGAGGGCGTCGTTTGAAGCCCGAGCCGTAGGCGAGGGCTTTAAAACACCCGAGATCGGGAATCGCACTTTCTCTCGAGTGATACCATAGAGATATAAAATACTATTTAGAGTGGCAGCCATGTCAGTTTTCTTAGAAAACGAGCGTAGCCAGTTTAACACATGTAAATGATCCTTGACATTACATCTTTATTGTTCACTACAAACAATCCGATTCCCTGATTAGTCCCATTTTTACCCAATTGAAACGTTTAATAAACCAATTTATAACAGTTGAAATTACACCTTATCTAAAGAGTGGTAAGATTTAATTTCTTGTGAATATTGTCAAGCTATCCCTTTCAGTGAGAGAGACAGATATATGGTAATTCCCCTAATATCTGGTGAAATTTGCCAGTCGACAATATCTGTACAGTAATTGTGCAGTCTCTCAGTCAAGTAAAATTCAATTTTAAAATCGTTCCTTGGTAAAATCTGAGCATAGACAATTGAAAAATAGTTCACAAGTTACTGCACGCAAAATGATTACGAGAAAATAATTATTAGGATAGCTAGTAAAATTTTACCTTTTTTTATTTATTTATTCGGAACAAAAAGTGGTATCCCATTGTCAAAGTAGCCAGTGATGCAGTACATTTTTATCGATAAACTTTTCCATAGGCTTAAAATGATTTAACGATTTAATTTTTAGGTAATGCGTTGATGTACTGTGCGTTTGAGCTATAAAAAGTTTTTATGCGGTTTTATATAATCATTTGAATATGTAGTAATGACAGGCAAGTAAGCGTCTTGAAAGAACCCTATAGCTTACTAGTATGTCTATACCAAAAGCTTTAAAGACCGCTGAAAACAGAAGCACGTGGAAGAGCATAGTACATCGAGCAATTAACACTACTTCAGACTAGACACGACCTTCAGCAGTGAAGATGCTGAATAAGAAAAAGACGATAAAAATTAAATAAAGCTATTACTGCGAAGAACAGCTTAATTTCGATATAATATGTTATAGGCTCGTTTATTTGTAGTAAAATTATAACAAACACATGAAATTCGCGTAGAGGGTGGTATTAGAGATAGGCACAGATAGGGATTCAGGAAAATCAGGGAAACTGACACAATAGTAACTACCAGCTAATTAAATTGGTAATCATTTTATTTCCATTGAAACGAATTGTACTTATTGCATAATCGGCGATTGCTATTTCTAGATATTATTATTTAGCAAAAACTGAAAACAGTATATTTGTGTATATTTCTCTATTACACATTTTAACAAATGAATTGAATGGCAGCCAATGAGATATTCTCCTTATTGATGATAACGAAAATCTCCAAAATAAACTAAGTCATAACCTAAAAGTTCGCGTGTTCGGTTCCGTTCACGTCTACGTTGCTGCAACACACCCCGCGATGCTGCAACGCAGCCTGCTGTACATATGAACTAATACAAACGAAAAAAAAAGAAAAAAAATCATGTGATGTTGTCAAAGTAGCTTTGGTCTGTCATGGTGAAAGTACACTGCTTGAAATCCCTATCAATGCCATTCAAGTAGAGTGTGTAGAACCTCCTCTTAGCCTTCGCAGACACTGTCTCTCCGATTAATTCCTTTTTAAATTAGCTTAAAACTCAAACTGTTCTTGAAAAAAACTAGATTGTTTACTGACATTATATAACTCATGCAATAAAGCCTCATCTGAGAACCTCCTTTGTCTCCTCCGCAGCTATTTACAATTCACCCTTCTTCCTTATTCCCTCCTTCTGAATCCTGTTATGCCTTTGTTCTCATCATCCTACGAATCATTCGTTTTCAAACCTAACATTATTTTGGATTTTGGTATTGATAAAAACACAATAGAAGCTAATAAGGTTTTAATATATAAATTCTTCACAGAATACAAGGGCTGGACTGCCATGCAGATGCTTCTAAAAATCTAGATAGTCCAATTGGTGTTGTAGTTTGGATCCCATCTACGAGAATAATTTTCAATTATAAATGTCCTTCTACCACTTCCGTCTTTTCAGGAGAAGCCATCGCAATTCCTTTTTGTAATATCACACAATCTGAACAAAACTATCATATTTTCAGAAACCAAAAGCTGCCTCCAATCTATTCTTGCTAAAAGGTCCAAATCTAGGTTCCCAATTTTCTTAGAAAATTGCTCTCACGGCAAAAATGTGATCCTTGCCTGGATTCCTGGTCACGCCGGTACAGTGCGCAACGAATCTCAAGATCAAGATATCTGTTCGATTTAAAAACCATCTTTAAAAAAACCTTGAAACCAGAAATGGCAAATTTCTAGAATATTAAAAGCTTAATTCTATGGTAACATTCAACCTGAGATGCCCAATAAACTCTGGTTCTCAATATTCCAAAACGCTGATAAAGTGACCACCTCTACAATATGCCGTCCGAGTCGAAACTATTCCTGTAAACCAGTCTGCCTGGCCAAACTTATAACTCCCTCTGAGAATGTGGTTTGGACGAAGGAAATGTGAAACACATATTCTTCTGTTGTCCCAAAATAAACTCTTCTCTCTACAATATTATCCCTAGAGATATCCCTCGTCCTTTCTCCCTCAAACGTATCCTCTCCTTAGTATTTATCCATATTCAAATAAAGCTGTAAATTAACTGTTCATATATTATATATCTTAACCAAAAGTTGTTCCCAGGTGTTCTATATTTCCCCTATATATATAATGAATTTGTGTGTGTGTATGTTTGTGTGTGTATATACATTTGTGTTCTTCCAGTAGTTAGATGAACTAACATCTAATGTTTCAGCACCAATTTTGGCTTGGGCAGTTCTCACCGTACATGACTCGTTAAAACTAAACAATCTCCTTTGTTTGATAGTCCATCTAACTACGTGACATTGTTGAAATTGTGGTGGTGCCCACAGAAGCCACAAAACAAGAGTTGAAGTTGAAATCACAACCTTGAAAGATTGCGTGTTCTTGAAAATATTTGAATAATTTGTTAATTTAATTGATGTTTACCTTCTGACCTACACGTGTATTTTTACGTCCAGGTAAAAGTTTTATATGCACTAAAAGCAGTGGGACAGATGGTGCTTGCTTTCGTAGGTCTAACAGGAAAGCTCCAAATTAGATATTGGAATGAGGTGACATTTAGTGACTAACAATTTATCGATAAAAAAATCATGAATCACTTATATGTCAGATTGCACCGACTTTGTTTATCAGCGAAATATAAAACATTTAGGAATAATTTATTAAGTTTTCCGGTGATAGGATATTCCTACTTTCTTTACTTTTGTGACATTGCTATTAAATCTGCAACTTATAATAGCACAACGCGGCATTTTCATATAAATTGACGGAGATGCATGCGGCGCGTTAACCACGGGTCGACTGTCAGTAGCATTATAGTCCGTTGACGTAAATACTCCTGTTTAGGACTATGGTGAGCTCGCGTGCCACGCCCCCTTCACCTTTCTATTGCTTTCTCTTTTCTGTGAGTGATACATAGTGCTATACACTACACCTACCTTTTATTTTACTTTTCTACGAAAACTGAATCCTCAAACAACACACAAATTGAAAATGGCGCCAATGGTGTCTGCAATTTTCACATGTTCTTTTTTCAAATTGTTTTACACCATCCAACATACAGCTAGTGGCCAGTGTCATTTTGCGAACTTGGAGATAAAAACTCACTGTAAAAACTTTTTGGCTTTTGATATTTAGGTTACCAGCGCATAGTCTTACCCAAAATTAAAAAAGAAAAACCACGTAAGAAATGGATTTTCATACACTTTTCTCTCCCGCTCAGATGCGTTTTCTCCCCGCATATTTGTTCGACAATAGGGAAACTAATATGGTTTGTGAAAACGTTATTACTAGTTCTAATAAAATCGTCAATTTCAGTGGATACTTAATCTGCTTGATCTTTCAGATCGTTGAGTTTATCTAGATTAATGTTAGATATTGTTACTGCAAATGTATTAATATTAGATTTTTGAAAGGTATATAAATTACAAAATGTATCATCAATTAGATTGAAATCTGAGCTAATAAGTGGTATGTTCACTTCTAGGTTGAGCATCGCCAATAACTTCACATTTCGACAGAATGCCACGCACTGTGGTTTAAGAGATAAAATACCTGTACCAATAATAGTTATTTCATTATTATGAATGTCACATTCTAGAGTAAGCTTGGTAGGTCGCGTTCGCACAAATATCCAATTATTATGTCCTAGATTTTGCCAGATGTCAATATGTCCATAAATAAATTTAGTTTTACATTGTGAGGGTAATTCTGTAATAATTTTAGTCATAAATTCTATTTCGCAAATGGGATTCGTATTAACTGATAAAATATTAAGGGTGTTACAAGCAATATATCCATTATACAAGGTTTTACAAGAATTTAAGTCATCCAGTGTACAATATGTCGATTTATCTTTACTTAAAGCTACATAATTAATAGTGGGAACAATTAGCGCGTATGAATTAAGAGAAGTATTATTATAATTATTATATTAATTATTATTATTATAATTATTATATTATTATAATTAATACGTTATGAGTTATAGGAACTGGTATGACTTTATAGAGGTCGTATTCAATATGATAAACTAATGGAATTTTTAATACAAATACAATACTATTTGAGCTGTAATAAGCTTCGAGTTCAGAGATTCTTATTAATACATTAATATTTCTTACATCTATACTTACTGGAAATTCATTATATTTAGGTAAGTGTCTTATGCTACTTTCGATATCTGTACATAATTGAGTTGGCGTAGCAACTGATGGATGCAGTGTGTTACTGTTAGCAAACATAATGGAATTAACTATATCTTCTAACTTAAATGATAAAGTGAGTAAGCTGGCGTGAAGAACATTCAACACTTCACTTAACTTATTCCTAAATAATAATTCATTATTGACTATGGATACATTTTTCAGCAAATTATTAGTTACATCAGTCGTCAGTCAGTCGGTCGCAGATATTATTTCTTGAAGATATGGATTCAATTCGTCGTAATCAATTGACACAGGAACTAATATTGTTTTGATTTTGCTCTTTAGTAAACTTTAATTGTGCTCCTTCTAGTAGGTGTTGTAAGTTTCGTTTTTATTCGAAAAGGACTTAAGAAATTCAGAATAGTCTTTGTTTGTGTTGGTATGCGTTTCAGCTTGAAGATCCAGTAGAGAAGAAGGATTGGATGTAGGGGCTTGATTTAATGTAGAAGGGATATTCAACGGAGTCGATTTGGTTGGAGATCAGGAGTCACTGGAGGAACTGGATTCAGCGGTGAGTGTGGATTTGATATGGAAGGAGGATTCAGTGAAGAAAAGTCTATGTTGGGTTCGTCTAATGGGCTAATGTCTAGATCACCTAATTCAACTAGGTCATCTAGAATATTTGTTGGAGTTTCTATTTCGGGGATTGGACAGTCATCGAGTAAACCAGATGTCGAAGGTTGAGGATCTACATCGTCTTGTAATGTTGGAATCACTGGATACCGGGACAATGTATCTGCGTTACTATTAATTCTTCCCTTTTTGTAAATTACGTCGTAGTCGAATTCTTCTAATTTCAGTTTCCAACGGACTAGTTTGGAACCTGGATCCTTGCAATTAAACAACCATTTCAATGCTCGATGGTCGTTGGTAATCGTAAATTTGTGTCCATATAAGTATGGTCGGAAGGTTTTAGTGCCAAAAATTATAGCCAAGCATTCTTTTTCTGTTACGCTGTAATTACACTCTGCTTTATTTAGGGTTCGTGATGCGTATGCGATAGGGCAATCGCTGCCGACAGGGCCCTGGGATAAGATAGCAGAGATTGCATAGTTTGATGCATCACATGTTAATAGAAAAGGTTTCGTGAAATCGGGGTATGCCGATATAGGTGAATTGATGTTCATTATTCCAGTTAAATGGGATATCCTTTTTCAAGAGATGGGTAAGGGGTTTAGAAATCTTAGTTAGGTCTGGAATGAAGCGTCGGTAGTAGGACACTAGCCCTAGGAATTACTTAATGTCCTTGGGACATTTGGGAATTGGGAATTCTTCTACGGCTTTCGGTGGTCAGTAATTATACGACCTAGGTAAGAAACTTCTTTATTAAGGAATTCGCATTTGTCAGGTTGTAATTTGAGGTTGAAATTGCGAAGTCGGTCAAAGACATTAGAAAGGTTTTTCATATGAATTTCAAGGTCATATGAATAAATTACTATGTCATCAAGATATACAAAGCATTGAATTCCTTGGAGACCTGAGAGTGCAGAATTCATTAGTCTTTTGAAAGTGGCTGGGGCATTCTTTAAACCGAATGGCATACGGGTAAATTCGAAATGTCCTTGAGGAACTGACAAAGCAGATTTAGGAGCATCCTGTTCAGAGATTTTGATTTGGTGAAACCCAGAAGCAAGGTCTAAGGTGCTAAAATATTTGCATTTTCCAAGTTGGTCCAATATTTCTGAAATATTGGGGATCGGGTATGAGTCTCCTATTGTTATGTCGTTTAACTTACGGTAGTCTATAACTACACGCTATTTGCGTTGACAAGACGCGTACACCTTTTTTGGAACTATCCAAATTGGGGAAGACCATGGGGATGTTGAAGGTTTAATGATACCGTCATTAAGCATCTCATTTATTGAGATTGCACTTCTAGTTTGTGTATTTCAGGGAATCTGTACGACTTTATATTGATAGGGACTGCGGAGGAAGTAGTAATTTCATGTTGCAGAGCATCAGTGTATGTCAGTTTGTCTTCAGGTAGATGGAATATGTCAGAGTAAGTAGAACAGAGGTCATATAATGCGTCTGTCTCTTCCGAGTTAAGATGAGAAACTCGTAAGAGGTTTATCACTTCTTCAGTTCGGTTCAGACAACTTCGATTATCGTCGGAATGAGTCAGGTGAAGATCTCATGACTGTTACTGCTATCAAGGGGTAATATTTTAAACTTCAAATTATGAGAGTCGATGTGTATTGTTGATTTAGAGGTGTTTACAACAGAAATATTAACTCTAGAGTTTGATTTTACTTTAACAATACAATTTGCAACAAGGAGGGAGTCAATTGGGTTCTGATCAAGGATCAGTCCTTCTTTTACATCGGGATTCAGTACCGAACATTCGATTATTGTCTCAGTTCGAGGGGGAATAGTAAAGATCGGTTCGTTAAATTTTAGTTGAAGTTTTACTTTATCTGCTAAGAGTAAGCCTTCAGCATAGTCGATTTTGCAATTATTCGTTGATAGAAAATCATTTCCGATTATACCATCATATGGGAAATATATATTTGGAACCACATGGAAGTGGTTGTTTAATGAATCGAAGTTAATTATTATGTGACCAAATGAATGCATCGGGTTATCTATTGATCCTATACCACTGAAACTAATAATATGTTTTACTATTTCAGGCATTTTTTCAACGGCATCTATTTTTACGAGACTTATGGATGCGACGAGAAGCTTCAGAGGTTTGGAGGAGACAGAGCTTTGAGGCTGCACGAAAGGTAAGTATTTTTTTGTTGGATTTGTAGTAATATTATATGTTTTTAATTCATTCTTCGTGCTGAGCACGAAGGACATGATTTGGCAGATGAATTAACGCCATTAGTTAGTTGTGGTTAAATGGTGTCAGATTTTAGGAAGTTAGTATTGTCACTGTCTTTGCGATTTTGGTTAACCGGTAGTTTAGATATATGATAAGGATTAGAAACAGAGCTTCGGGTACGACGATTTCGAGATTGTAGTTTAATAGAATTAGAAACACTGACAGATCCACTATAGGTTTGGGGCTGGTTACCCTATTTGTTAGCGGATATGGATTCAGTGAAAGAGCCGCTGTAAGTTTGGGGCTGGTTACCCTGTTTGTTAGCGGGCTTTGATTTAGTGATACAACTATAAGTTTGGGACTGGTTACCCTGTTTGTTAATTGAATATGATTCAGTGATATGACTGGGATGGAATGATTTTGTATCGATTTTTTCTATTAATTTTCCCGCACGATACTGGGAAGGAAGGCCTGTTCGTTTAAATTATCGGTGTCATTAAGATCAGATTCTTGAGTTTCAGGCACGTAATGAATAGGTTGATTACGTCTTTGAATGTTATTTGATGGTTGTTGATGTTGATTGAAATCTGATCGTCTACTATTATTAAATTGACGTTTTCTGCAATTTTCAATAGTATGTCCAATATTTTTGCAATATCGGCAGGTCACATTGGACAATGACATTTGTTGAGATGAATTTGGGGTTTGTTGTGTCTGGTTAGTGTTCAATAGTCTTTGAGGAGGCCTATATTGATTTTGCCTGAATTGGTTTTGAGTTTGTATCCTAGGTTTATTATCAGTTTGATTTCTTCGGTACACAGTTTGTTGGATTCTCTCCTCTGAGATAGCGAGGTTAATGGCCTCGTTCAGGTTACGGGGCGATCTACATCTAACAATGCTAGAAATACGGGGTTGTAGCCCCATGAGGAATTGGTGCAGAGCTAAGTCTTCCATGGCGGCGGTGCGCCCAGCAAGTTCACTTTTCTTGGTATTACTTAGAGAAATCTCGGTGAGCAATTGTGAAAGACAAGTTTCTATACGCAATGAATATTGATTTACATTCTCTTGCGGGCCCTGTCTGCTCTCTTGTAAATCCGTAAGTAGGTGGGCATAGTGTTTCCTTTCGGAAAATTGGGTTTTCAAAAAATCTTTTAATTGTTCCCATGATGCGAATTCTTTTATAGAGCAGGCAAGTTCCGCTTTTCCATGTAATTCTCTTAAGATATATTTGAAGAGAATAGGCCTTTGATTTTCTGTAGCTAGTTCGTATGCGTTATTGCAGTTAATTATGAATTAATTTACAGTTTCTCTACTGCCATCGTATGATTTAATAAATTTAAAAAGGGTGTTGAGATCCATATCGGTAAGTTGAGATGATCTAGTGTACCGCGGGGATAAGCCAGATGATTTATCTGATCCTACAGGTGAGGGGGGCAAATCGGGAATATCGATAGTTAACTTACTACTTTCTGGTTTAATACCTTTAAGCATCACGATAGTCCAACACAAGCTATAAAGTGAATGTAGAAGTCAAACATTACAATATAGTACTGTTACAAACATAAATCAATAAATTTAAATATGAATCTAATATTAGAATAAGAAATTGGTAATTAATCTGTACGTAGCTTAAACAATGGCCAGAGACTCACAGGTTTGCTGCGAAGGCGGTGATAACGATGAGCGGGAACCCGAGACGCATTCCGGAGCGATTAATGAGCAGACTCTTGACACGAAGTTAAGCTTGATATTGTAGTATGGTATGGATTGATAATTACTGGTTTATTCAACAGGAACTATGGATCCAAATGATGATCATCGGTAATTTGGTAAGTATATTTCCCTTTTGGTTTACTTCACTCGGGAAAATTTCAGTATTTTGCAGGATACAGAAAAAATATTTTCAGAACACTACACAGGATACATAAAATGCACAGGTAGGCACAGTAAGTACGTTTTTTCACTTAAGTTTTCACACTTTTCACACAGTTTTCACAGTTTTTCAGGAATGAGGCGTTCCGAAATATTTATTTATCCCACCGCTGCCACCATTATTATCCGGAGACCGGGATTTAGGTTTAAAAAAAAAGATTTTATTTTCACACAATTAATTAATGTTTATTAAAATTGGAAAATAATAATAAAATAGAAAACGAACTAGAAATATGAAAATGACCGGCGCGAATGGTATATGGATGTGGACTGAGGCAGGAGGGTGAGGTGTCTGAGAAGTAATAAATGCTGACTCAGCTCAAAGGAATAGATTTAGGAAAGGTAAGCAGAATGGCAAAGGGAAGTGGGGTATATAAAAGCACGCAGCAGGCAGGGCGCGTTACCTTCTCGCTGGCGGCGTCGAGCGCGGAGGTGGCCTCGTCGAGCAGCAGCACGCGCGGGTCGCGCACCAGCGCGCGGGCGATCGCGAGCCGCTGCTTCTGTCCGCCGGAGAGCGCCGCGCCGCCGCCCCCGCCGCCCACCGGCGTCTCGTACCCCTGCACCGGTCGCACGCTCATGTTAGCTCTCTCTACTCACCGACATTTGCCGGCTGGGTGGCAGTGACACGGTTGCAGACGAACAAAAATAATTGAAACATCAAATAAACAATACGAACTCTGAAGTAGGTACCTGTGTGAACGAAATTATTTTTAAGAAGTTAACGAAAACCAGACGTGCGATATGTTTGCGGATAGAAAAGTCGATACAGTAAAAGTGCTGACTGTTCACACGCCTGAGGCAGCGCGCATAGGTACCACACGCGACCTATTGATTAAGGTCTATATAATAAACCGATCTCCGATTTGGGTATACCCTCAAGAAATACTCTTATTTTTAATAAACAAATAAGAATAAGATACCTTTAGAGAGTATCAGCTGAGAGCATGTTGTTTGTATATATTAAACTGTCAGGTCTCAAGGCAGGTCCGGTGACTCTGCAATGAACTCCTTCCGGGACATGAGAGGGTGCATTCGCCATAAATATATATTTCATTCCCAAATGAAATTGAAGCCTTTAGTCCTCTCTTTATTTATTAAATCCTGTTATATACCTACTTATACCAATATAGTATTTTTTTTTCACGTATATTCGAAAAGAGCTAGTTTATTTTACGTAAACAGGGACTATAAAATAGCTTTTTAATACCTAACGGACTAAAAGTGATTTGAATATAGAATGCGAATATTTTTATCAAAGTTCCTATCACCAATGAGGTCAATCAAAACCATTGTGTGAACAAGTTACACTTTACAGGCTGTCTCTTTTTGTTTTATAGGTTTTTTTAAATGAAGTAAATATTTTTTTTCTATTTATTTTACAACCTTAAAATTAAAATAATTTCTCAAAAACTACACATGTACTGAGACGACGTTTTCTGATACCATTTCTAATTGTGAAGCTGTAAATGCACTTCCATAATTGTTCAAATTTAAACATTAGCCACTAATTCTTTGCTATGTGTTATATTTCATAATTATATCTAAATAAAAAAACGTACTATTCTTAATCAGAACTTGCACTAACTTATTTCTTCATAGAGGGTGATAAAAAGTAGAGTATCCACCTCGGGAGCCAACAACTATTTTAAGCTCGAGTAACTTTGAACTTCTCGTTGCACTCAGGATTTTAATTTAGAATACGCTACGCTACGCTCGTGATACAACTCTTGAATTCTTCGTGCTCTGGATTGAAAGAAACACTCGTTGACGTCATTTGCTTTTTCAATGAAACAAAGTAAAATCACTCCAATTTTGAAGGCATCCAATTATAGACCTGTTACAGTCTTATCTGTTCTGAGTAAAGTATTCGAAAAAATGATGTTAAGTATTTCACATGGGAGAGTTCACATGATGCTATTGGGGCATTTTGTGATCTTTCCAGGGCATTCGACTGTGTACAGCTCCGCACTCTGATACGTAAAATTTCACACTATTATAATTTTGTAGTCTTATCTATCAGAATTAAAAATAGGCATAGTAAAATACTTATTCCGGGTCTTTGGTAAAAATAGTAGTACCGCAAGGATCAATTTTAGGATCTTTTCTGTTTCTAGCTTATACAATGTATGATATGTAAAATATGTATTAAAATTTACAATTGACCTTCATAAGAGCTTCGTAGACGCCTAAGTTGCATAAATGATTTTGACTTTGACTATATGCTTTCCTACCTGCACATATTACACGCTTCCCTGTACATATATTCTCGTTGGTATATAGTAACTGCTACCAGTCAGCTAATTATTAGTAGATGATAGGGAGCCATTTCAATTGCGTGACAATTCGACTGCGTCAACCGTGCTCGGGAATCGTAGACGATTAGAGCGAGGCGAGGCGAGGGTGCGTTGTGATAGGATAGGATAGGTAGGGAGCAGACTCACGAGCGGCAGGCTGGCGATGAAGGAGTGCACGTTGGCCTGCTTGGCGGCGCGTATCAGCTGTTCGAGCGGCACGTCCCTTGCGTTGTCGCCGTACGCGATGTTCTCGCGGATGGTGCGCGAGAAGAGCGCCGGCTCCTGCGCCACCAGCCCCAGCTGAGCGCGCAGCTGCCGCAGCGTCAGTGCGTGCCGAGTGTCGCGTCCGTCCAGCTCCTATGTACATACGTTACAGGGGTTCATTTATTTATTCATAATTGCTTACACACTTACAGCTACGCCAAGGCGTGTGATAAGCCAGTTTTGTATATAAGTAAATACATTACATAAGAAATTGAATACATACATCTACAAA
This sequence comes from Plagodis dolabraria, assembly GCA_963854805.1. Taxonomy (NCBI): domain Eukaryota; kingdom Metazoa; phylum Arthropoda; class Insecta; order Lepidoptera; family Geometridae; genus Plagodis; species Plagodis dolabraria. The sequence continues at coordinate 361,062 of OY978453.1, read as the reverse complement.
CATGGAAAATCTAATATTAAAGTCTAAATCTATCTGCTGAGCAACCAGATCGTTGAGGAGTGAAACCGCCTGCGCCGAGGGAGCGTAATGTGTGGTGTTTGTACGCGGGGGAAGCGCCGCGAGCGCGAGCAGGCGCCGCACGCGGTAAGGTACAACAAATTCACAACAATATATCAGTACAAATCTGAAACTGTATTACATGGAACCATAACATGTGTGGCGAAGCATGGTTGTTTAATGTTTAAACACCATAAGCACGGTAATGTTATCTATCCAGTATTTCAACTTTATATAAACGGACGAATCGCGAGCTATTTATTTTTTTATTTATTTGCTATAATAAGAACGGCATAGCCACTTATACTTATTATTAAATTGTAGGTATATTGTAATATAGGGTTATTAAATAAACATGGCCAAAATTTTAATATAAAATTGCACAAATCAGTCAAAGTAAGAAATGTCAAATAATAATATGAAAATAATAAAATTATGAATAAATATGATCATATGTCACAAATTGAAAATTAAAAATGTCAATGAATTAATTCATATTATTTCAATAGAATGTAAAAGTTAGGTACTTAGTAAATAATTAAAATATCATATTTTTTCACAAAATTTCACAATGGATGCAAGAATACTATGCCATTTGTCACAAAATAAATCAGATTCGGTGTTAGCGTTAAGGAATTCATTAAGGACATTCAGAGAGCGACACAGAGGGGACTGGGTTCGCGCCGCTGTGCGACTACGGGGAGTAGCGAACAGCTTGAGTGTGTGCCACGCCCTGTGATATACATATTTATTAGGTACATACAATGAGCACAAAAGATTGTGGAGGCTAGGACAGTCGATATCTCCTCTTTAAATTTTGCAGAGAGCTGATCAACGGACCTTCTAACTTCCAGCGAGTGAAAACTAAGCTGTCCCAAAAGAAACTTGGTGGGATAAAGAAACGGGTAATACCCGTACATCCGCTTGTACAGATACCGCAAAAAAGCCTTCTGCACCTTTTCTAGCATCAAGGTGTATATCACGTGGTACGGGTTCCAGACCGCCGCGCTCGCCTCCAACTTACTCCTTACAAGAGTAGTATACAGGAGCGAGATGACGCGAGGGTCGTGAAAGTCGCGTGCATTCCGCAACACAAAACCAAGACGCCGGAAAGATTCCTTTGCGGTATTTGTTACATGGTCATGAAAGGTTAGGCCGCGGTCAAACGTCACGACCAAGTCTTTTATAGTAGTCACTCTTTGTATGGTATTGTCACAGATTTTATAATTATATCGAATAGGGTTGGTCTTACGGTCAAAGGACATAACGTAACATTTGTCAGGGTTAAAATACATTTTATTCGCTATAGTCCAATTATGAATAGAATTTACGTCATTTTGTAGCAAAGTACAGTTGCTTTCTGATCTTATTTCCAGAGCCAGCTTAAGCTCGTCAGCATATAAGAGGCATCTAGAGAAACGTACTGCACTAGCTAAGTCATTTATCATGATTAAAAACAGCAACGGCCCCAAGACTGAGCCCTGACTTACACCAGAAGGGGTTAAGTATGGCCCAGAAACGTGTGAGCCGTGCTTTACATACTGCCTACGATCACGCATGTAGTCGGTAAAGAACAGAAGCAGTTGGGAGGTGAACCCGATGTCATATAGCTTCTGTAGTAACACGTCATTGTCAACTTTGTCAAAGGCTTTCTGAAAGTCAAAATATAATACGTCGACCTGTGACCCGCGGTCCATACAGGCCGACGTATAGTCAACTAAGCTTAGGAGGTTAGTATTAACTGACCTGCCAGGTCTAAAACCGTACTGTTCGTCACCCAGATACCTACGAACCTGCCTATGGATTTCATGATGGAGAACATATTCAAATACTTTAGCAGGTGAGTTTAATATGGCTATAGGACGATAACCTTCGACTGCTTTTTTGTTAGTAGTCTTTGGGATGGGAGTCACTCGAGACAGCTTCCATTGTTGGGGGTACACTCCATTCCTAAGAGATAAGTTAAAAATGTGACATAGGGGACGTGTTAATGTTTTTTGGCAAGACTTCAGAATAAAAGCTGGAATATTATCAGGCCCCGTTGAACCGCACATCTTCAGCTTACCTAGGCCACCTTCAACATCTTGAGGGGAGATGTGGGGGATACTGACGTAGCCTCCGTCAGAGGAATGCTCTAAGCGTTCAAGTGTTAGCGTGGGAGGGTGATTAAGAAACACGCTAGAAAAATAGTCAGCAAAGGCTTCTGAAGCTTCTACACCAACATGAGACTGTCCATTATAAGTCACACAAGGCTCGAAACCACCTTTGGACTTGAGATTGGCGATATGACGCCAAAAGTCCTGTGGACGACCTTTCAAGTTATTTTCTATAGAAACGGAGCTATATCTACGCGGCTCGATCTCGGCCTGCGCTCGGTATGCAGACAGACGCGACCACAGATTTAGGAAGGGAGTAAATCCGTGGTCGCGACTGTGCCGCAGTGACGAATCCACGGTGTGGTATTTGTTTAACAATGACCGCGCGATATTTTCACTTAAAATAAGTTTATGTACATATTTAATATGACGAGTAGGATATTATATTTTGCTGATTTTGGTTGCATGAATTCGTAAATAACGCATCCAGAGGTAACTTTTTTATATAACCTGGACATATAATAACACTACTTACTAGTATGTAGGTACATAATTTTATACTGTACGTTTGTAAGAAGTCATTTGGAATACGCATCTCAGATTTGGAATCCTTGTTACCATATATATATAGATCGTATTGAAGCTATTCAGAAACGTTTAATTAAATACCTATGCTTTCGGTTCAAAGTACCTTATAATTCATGTAACTATCTCGACCTATGTAAAAAATTCCACCTCCTGCCTCTTATTAAGCGACGGGACATCGCTGACTATTTGTACTTATTAAAACTTATTCACAATAATATAGATTGCTCGGAATTGCTCAGCAAACTCTTTTTTAATATTCCGCAGAAATCTCCGAGGTTTAACCCCCCTCTCCGAGTCCCTAGAGCTTCCACGAAGTATAGGCAGAATACGTATTTAGTGCGAGCGAGTTGAACTTTTAACAGACTCACTAAATTGAATAATATTGACCCATATTTGAGTAGTGTTCCCACGGCAAGACGCACCTTGAGTGCTAGTTTTTTCGTTATGTAGTAGAAAACATCAGATTTGCATATATGTATCATAATTGTGTAATAATATATCCTAAGTCACTTTGGCTTGTATAATTATGTCTAAATTTATTGTAGCAGGCACTTAATTGTTTATACTTGATTATATGTATCATTTTTTGAGTGTTCACACCATTTATATATTTTATTATAATTCTATCAGTGAAAACCTGTAATTGGCTTTATGTATCTATTTTAGTTACTATTACTACTATATTTAGCTGTTGGTTTTCCATGTAATTAAATAAATAAATAAATAAATAATGTGTGTCTGTTTTAAGGATAATTATTTCCTTTTATCTCCCGAAAAAAAAGATATCTGGATTATTAAAAAAAACGGTCAAGTGCGAGTCGGACTCGCGCACGCAGGGTTCCGTACCATTAGCTATGCAACATTAGACTTCATTTTAACTTTTTTTTTGTATTAACGTGCGCGAACCCGACTGTCACTTGGCCAACTTTTAGTATTCGTTGTTGTAGCAGCAACAGAAATACATCATATGTGAAAATTTCAACTGTCTAGCTATCACCGTTCTTGAAATACAGCCTGGTGACCAGGGATTTAAATACCGCTTCATAAAGGTTAACGATTGAAACGATAACCGCATGTATGGGTAACAGATATAAACGGTCACCGCAATGAAACGGTAGTACTGTTTTACCCATATGATTTCGGTAACCGATATAAATACCGATACGTATCAGTTTTTTTGTAAATTGATATACCAAACTGAGCGAGGACAGGCGCCCGCTGCGGCGCGCCCTCTCGCCTCAGCCGCCGCCCGCGTTCGCCCTACGTGCCGATTGCCGCTGACAATCTTACGTACCTACTCAGCAGAATATTATTTTGATATTTGAATTCAATTGCTGATGTGAGGCGGCACTAGTACAATTGTACTAGTGCCGCCTCACATCAGCCGACATTATTATTAAATAGGCATACCTACTCTAGCAACTGACACGGTTATAATAATGAGTTACAGTTTTAGGATTCATCAAATTATCATACAGCCACTAAGTATTTCAAGCGCGCCAGGCTAGCCACCACCTCTACTACTACCGCTCTGTTCCGCTATGTGACCTTGAGAACCAGTAATTTTGCGTGGTGGTAGAGTATTTTGCGAATGCGCGCCTGGCTAGCTACCACCCTCAAATAGAAAATCTGTCGCCAAGCACGTATCGGTGTGTTCAGCTATGTGTCCCTGAGAACCAGTAATTTTGCGTGGTGGTTGAGGAATTTGCGAATGTGCGCCTGGATAGCTACCACCCTTAAATACAAAATCTCTTTGAAGCGCTCGTAGCGAAGTTTGCTTGGCCATTCTGAATCGATCAGCAAAGTTAAGCAACGTCCGCCGCGGTCAGGAGTTGGATGGGTGACCGCTGGTGACATTACTACTGAGCGCTTCCGTGCTTCGGAGGGCACGTTAAGCCGTCGGTCCCGGTTGTTGTCTTAGGATGGCAGTCGTTACAGCATGGTGGTAGGGCACTTTGCGAATGCCCGCCTGACAAGGTACCACTCTCAAGTTGAAAATCTGTCGCCAAGCACCTAACGGTGTGTTCCGGTAGCTGTCCTTGAGAGCCAGTAATTCTAGGTTAGCCTGTACAACATCTTCGACCACATCATCACTTACCATCAGGTGAGATAGTGGTCAAAGGCTAACCTATCAGGCATAAAAAAAAAATAAAAAATCTGTCAAAAAACACCGATAAGTGCTTGGCGACAGATTTTCTACTTGGGCGTGGTAGCTAGCTAGGCGGGCATTATGCCCTACAACCATGCTATCCGCCATCAAGCTACCACTCTTAAAAAAAAAATCTGTAGCCAAGCATCTAGCAGTGTGTAACGGCAGCAGTTTTTGAATATACCTACACTGAAAATCCTACATATTTGAAACTAATAACGTTATTGTTCCCACATCCCGTCATTCATATCAAATATTTTTTTTTTTTATGCTTGATAGGTCAGCCTTTGACCACTATCTCACCTGATGGTAAGTGATGATGTGGTCGAGGATGTTGTTCAGACTAACCTAGAGTTACTGGCTCTCAAGGACAGCTGCCGGAATACACCGTTAGGTGCTTGACGACAGATTTTCAAATTTGCAAAGTGCCCTACCACCATGCAAAAAATAATATAGGTACGTGCTAATAAACCTATAATTATCTAAACAGCGCGAGCGGCGAGTCTCGCAGTACTGCTCCCCCCACTCCCCCCCGCAGCGTATCGCGCCACGGCATCACCGCACCCCCGCCCGCCCGCTGCACTCTTATTGACTAACATAAAATACATATACCGAAATGGAATTCGGTAATCGTATCGCAATTATGCTAACAGATATATTCTGTTAGGCAGTGGCAGCAGAAGGCTCCAAAGGGCGAAAATACGAGAGTCTCGGCGATAGTTATATATTTCTGCCTTTTGGAGTAGAAACATTAGGTTCGTGGGGTCCAAGCGCATGGACTTTATATAAATATTCATCAAAGCGGCTGATAGAAAAGACAAACGACCAAAGGGCTGGCGCTTACCTCGGCCAGAGAATTAGTCTTGCCATACAACGGGGTAATGCTGCCAGCCTTTTAGGCACTCTACCCGCGGACAGTGACCTGAGCTCTGTTTTCTACTTATGATTGCCTCCTGGTAGAAATCAGAGCTCAGAATTCTTAAGTGTAATATTTTTAGGTCATAAGTAGATATAGTTAAATTATTTATTTATTTTTGTATTAGTATATGTACTGTTCATTTTTTCTTGTAATTTACAATAAACATATTTGTTATTGTTAAAAAAAAGAGTAATTTTATATTTATGAAGTGTTTTATATTAAGTTGATGTTTTCTTTAAATTTTTGTTATCAATAAATATGGATTATGGAAAGCCTTAATGAATAAATAAATAAATAAATTTTATTATTATTAATACCTAGTTGTTAATTGAACTGTATGTATAAATAATAAACAAATAAGTTTGACCACTCTGTCACTGACAGACAGACGGTCAAACTTATTTTTTCTAGTATTATTTACTATATTTAGTAGATAGTTGAAATTTTCTCAGATTAAGTATTTCTGCTGCTGCTATAACAACATACTTATACTAATAAAGCAAATTTATAAGACCGATTTGTTATTCAAATATAAAAATGTTTTTTTGTTTTACTTAAATCTACCAATCAAAATAAATTCGAATTTTATTGAACACTTCCTATTCAATTCACAAAGTGTTTTGATTGTTTATAAAAAAAAAAAATACAAAAACAAAACTAAATGGAAACACAAAGAAAGCAAATGTAATTAAAATGCTGGAGGCGGGTAGCCCTATCGCATGTTTACGTACCGCGCGGCTCCGGCCGTAGGTAGTTATTTCGAGGACAGGGCTGAGTTAAGATACTGTATAGATAACATTACCGTGCCATAAGTGTTCACCTAATCCTGCAGAAAGTACCTTCAAATAAAACAATGTAAACACATAATATCGATGGAGAGGAGTTAGAAACTTACGATCCGTCCCCTAGTGGGGTCGTAGCTGCGCAAGAGTAGATGCATGAGGGTGGACTTCCCGCAGCCGCTGGGCCCCACCAGTGCCAGCGTCCGTCCCGCCGCCAGCCGCAGCGTGAGCCCGCGCAGCACTGGAGCGCCCCCCCGCCCCCCCGCGGGGTACTCGAACTGCACCTCAGAGAACGTCACCTCGCCGGTGGCCGTCTGCAATCATTCAACTACAATTAACCTCTTATTTTGTTTGTTTATTACTAGCCTTTAACAGAATCTCATCTGGAGGTACTTAAACGATAAAATGATCTAAAAGCAATGCTGTAATGGTTTAACCTAGAATGGGAACTGTCTCTCCAGGACAGCTGATGATGAAATAGACGATGGGAGATAGGCAAGCGGGCATTCGTGAAATGGGTAAGTAGGTCCCGCGCTTATCCTTTTTTATACTTGATAGGCAAGCCTTTGATCACTATCTCAGCTGATGGTAAGTGATGAAGTAGTCGAAGATGTTGTTCAGGCGAACCTAGAATTAGTGGCTCTCAAAACCTCCACCTCCCCTTGGGCGGAGCACGGGACTTCCAGTCGGCCCCCTTATACCACCTGTTGATTATTACAATCTGTCAAAATACTAGGTAAGAGTAGATTTACATACGGAAATATAATTCGTACCTATGTGATATATATTACTTTGCCGGCCGAGCAAAGTGCTGGGGTTATTTCAACTGCATGAAGGTCATCCATATACTTAGTTCTAACTACTCACTACAATAGTCATCCTAAGGCAACAACCGGGACTGATGACTTTGGTCGCCCTTCGAACACGGATGTTCTCAGTAGCAATGCCACTAGTGGTCACTATAATCCAAGCAACGTCTAGGTTGCAGCGTTCTTTCGTTAATTCTGTGCAGCAAGCGAGTAGGTAGTTACCCAGTGTGGATCGTCGACGGCAGTGGCCTCCGTCCGCAGCCGGGGCTCCCTGGCGAGTGCGGCGAGGATGCGCGCCCCCGAGCGCCGCGCGCCCGCGAAGCTCGGAGCGAACGAGAGCGCCTCCGCCAACATCCACGCACCGTAGATCAGCGCCTCCGCCACCCTGACGCACACGATGCACACAGTTAGCGCCTAGCGACCGAGGGGTCCGCTCATGGCGCATGGCGCATGGCGCATGGCGGGCGGCTTGTTGCTCACCACCGCCCCTCGGAGTTGGCTACTATATACACAGTTGCCCTTGACAGTGTGTTTCGAACTCGCGCACCGCCAACACGCATCGTATAAAAGCCAAACTACAAACGATATCTCTGATTATGTTTTAAAATTTATTTGTTTCTTTCAAATTGAAAGAAAAATATGTGATAAATAAAGAAACTGAACAAAAGTTCGGGACATACTGTCTAATATTAACATCGGATCACACTAACGTTAAATATGCACTAATAAATTAGTGTGTACTTATGCTTAATTCCAATATCTACATTAGGTTTCTAAAATATTGTGATATACCTAAGCTAAACTCAAGCGAGCGAAGCCGCGGGCGTATAATAAGGTTGTAATATTTGGCGCTAAAAACAGAATAAATAAGCCAGATAAAATATTGAACGCAATACATTTATATAAACAGGTACATAAATATTTAGTAATAGCAAATATTTTTAAAATATTTTAAGAAAACATTAAGTTTTATTTTAATAAAACACTTAAAAAATATAAAGATATATCTAGTGACAATTCCGACTAATTTTCCTGAAAAGCCGACGTGACGTCACAAACACCACGCAGCCAAACTGGGAAAAAAATCGACGCGTTTCGCTTATACACGAAGCATTTCTACAATCACTCTACGAGCGCACGAATTGGAAGACGTTCCAATGCTAAGTCTGACACTCACTTTAGTTCTAAGGCTTCAAGGCTCTAAAAGTAATAGGGTATCTCTCTATTACAAGGTGCCACCAAATTCAAATTCAAATAAGTTTATTTGTAGTAGGTATGTAGTGTACAAGATAGTAAAAATTACAAAATAGCTCTCATACATTCTTACCATATAGGCATGCAAATTTTAAAAGTCCAAGTTTCATAGTTCTAGTTACTTAACATAGACATAGTATCATCAATATAAGTCATTTAGTTGTCATTAGGTACCAATAAAATTACTTAACTAAATACAATCACATTAAGTTAAATTATATTCATTTTAATATTATATTCATAAATATATTCAATTAGGCATAATAGGTTGTCGAAATAGGTTCAAGAGCTTAAAAACGTCCTCCAACGCATTCGTGAACAGTTTCGGAGAAATAACATCTCCCTGTCTCACGCCTCGCTGCAGTTGGATTGGTTCCGTGCTCTTGTCCTGTAGTCGAATCGACATGGTGGCGTTCCTATACAAACACTTCAGCGCTTCGATGTACCTAAGGTCAATTTGACATCGCTGAAGAGACTGCAGTACGGCCCAGGTTTCGATTGAATCGAAGGCTTTTTCATAGTCCACAAACGCTAAACATAATGGCCGATTATACTCCTCAGTCTTCTGTATAATCTGGCGGAGCATGTCTATGGCACTAAAGCCTTTTCGGAACCCGGCTTGTTCGGGAGGCTGGAAGTCATCAAACCTACGAGCAAGACGATTCGTAATGACTCTCGAGAACAGCTTATAAACATGGCTCAGAAATGAAATGGGCCTGTAGTTCTTCAACAAGGTCTTGTCACCTTTTTTGAAGAACAGCACCACCACACTTCTGCTTCATGCTTCTGGCGTTTTATCTTCGTGGATGGCGGAATTAAATAACTTCTGGAGGACTGAGAGTACTGGGAGTTTTCCACCCGCTCTCAGAAGTTCTATCGTGATTCCGTCATCACCTGGCGCCTTGTTGTTCTTAAGCTGTTTGAGAGCCATTCTAATCTCGTATAGGCTGATGTCCGGGATGTCTTCGGTATAGTGTCGGGTCAGTTTAGCTCTCATGTCCTGAGCTGTACTGACAACGGGTTCTCGTGTCGAGGTGTATAACTGTCCATAAAACCTCTCAAGCTCTCTCAGAATCTCCGGTTTTGATGAGATGATTCTGCCATCGTCGATCTTCAGCTTGGTCATTTGGCTTTGCCCTATAGACGAATTTTTGGTGAACACTTTGGAGCCTTGGTTACGCTCGATTGCAACTTTAATACGATCTGTATTGAAAGCGCGCAAGTCGTGTCGCAGAGCCTTTGAAATTCGTCTATTGAGCTTGCCGTAGTTCGACATATCAGCTGAAGATTGCAGCCTCATCTCACTCCGGTCTTCCATCAACTTGATGGTTTCTTCTGAGAGTTTCTTCGGTTTATTTCGGCGGGGGGTCTTAAGAAACTGAGACCCCACCGCTTGGACAGCTTCCACCAACCCGTTGTTTATCTCGTCCACTGTTTCGCATTCAGCTAGGCACTGGAATCGGTTATGTAGTTCCAGTTGAAAGCTCTCGGGGTTTTGGATTTGTGCAACGCTAGGACGGAGCGTGGAGTTTATCAGACGGGACCTCTCAAGCTTTACATTGATATTCAATGTGCCTCTAACGATACGGTGATCGCCACCGGTTTTCACCTTATGGATCACAGAGACATCATTGAATATTTGCTTCCTGGTCGCCATGATAAACACGATTACATTTTTTTGTTGAACCATCGGGGCTTATCCACGTCCACTTCCTGGATGGTCACTTCTCGAAGAAGGAGTTCATCGCAAAAAGTCCCTCCTTCTCCATGAAGTCGACGAGCCGCTGGCCCCTCTGGTTCCGCTGCCCATATCCAAATGGCCCCACTCTCAACTCATCGCCATTCCGTGTGCCTAACTTAGCGTTGAAGTCCCCATAACAACGGTGAAGTATGTTTCGGATGAATGTATGGCTTCAGATATCTCCTCATACATTGCCTCTACTTCATCATCTGAGCGTGTCGAGGTCGGTGCGTAAACCTGTATGACCTTCAGCGAATACCGTTTGGTGATTCTGAGTATAAGGTACGCTACCCTCCTCGACACACTTTCGACTTTTACAATATTGTTAACAAGGGACTTCGGGACGAGAAACCCAACACCACCCTAAGACTTTTGGTGACCTTTCCGGTAAAATAACAAGTTACCTGAGTCAAGGATAACGGTGTCCTGTCCCTGTCTTCGGACTTCCGATAACCCCATGACATCCCAGCGTAACTTGTTCAATTCTTCCTCCAGCTCGACAATCTTGTAGTCCTCCCTGAGCGTACGTACGTTGTGTGTTGCCAGGGCCAAGGGTCGTCGTTTATAAGAGCGGTAGCCGGGCATCTTCCGGGGATTCTTAGCACCCCCTGCTCCAAAATTTCTCAGAAGGCGCTGCTGCCCACCTTCCGGTGTTTTTCCCTTAGTCGCCTTTTACGACACCCACGGGAAGAGATGGGGGGGGTGATATTCTTGCCCGGCACCCCACGGGGCTCAGTCAGTATGTTTAGAGACTGAAAATACGGTTTGCAACTATCAGTACTATTCATCAGTACTAATATTATAAATGCGAAAGTAACTCTGTCTGTCTGTCTGTTACGCTTTCACGCCAAAACTACTGGACCGATTTGAATGAAATTTGGTATGGAGATAGTTTGAGACTCGGGGAAAAACATAGGATAGTTTTTATCCGACTGCGCAAAAAGAGGTTAATGTTTTAGCGCGATAACCGACATACGCGCGGGCGGAGCCGCGCCCGGAAAGCTAGTGTGACATATAGCTCTGATACACTCTTTTTGGGCCAGAAACACTTGGTCTTTATTAGTAGAATTAGCCCAAAAAATAACCCCATATCTCAATAGTGAGGCTATACTCCCATTGTATTGTTACTGCGGTCTCGCGATTAACTTCTTTTGAAAGATGATACAGAGCATATGCCAAGCTATTTATCCTTTTAATTAATGTATCTGTATGTTTTTTCCACGTCAATTGCCTATCTATGTGTAACCCTAAGAATTTAGTCATTTGTGTTTCATCTATAACATGGTTTCAAAATTTTACATCAACAGTTAAATTTTCTTTGTTCAACCTATGGCTAAAAGGCATTCCTTTTGTATTGTTGTAATTTATTTTCAAATTGTTTTGTTCCAACCAGTTAATGATATCATTCACAGCTTTATTAATTTCATCTGGATAATTTTCATTCTCTTTTTGTATCACCACTGTGCTGTCATCAGCAAACAATACCATTAGGAATATCGTTTATATAACAAAGGAAAAGAAGCGGTCCTAAAACACTTCCTTGTGGTATGCCGTACAAAACTTTATCATTATGTGACTTAATTTTTTTTTCAATTTTATGACGTAAATTTATTCTTACTATTTCAGTTACTTGAATTCTATTACCTAAATATGATTTTAATAGATCTAATACATTGCCTCGTATGTCTACACAGTCAAACGCCTTTGTCATGTCCATATAAATGGCACATACTGGGACTCTTTGATCAACATTTGTAATGATCCTTTGTAGAAAGTCATAAATTGCCAAATTAATACATTTTCCTTTTCTAAAACCGTTTTGTTCGTTAACTAATATTTTGCTCTGCTCTAGATAATCATAAATGCCATCGTAAATGATCTTTTCAAAAATTTTAGAAATAACTGGTATCAGGGCCACCTTTCGATAATTAAATAAAATATCCCTTTCTCCTTTCTTAAACAGTGGCTTGATAATTGAGGTTTTTAAACTTTCGGGAAATATGCCTTGCTCTATACACTTGTAGCGGCGCATCACTAGACGCTACGCACATCCCTATAAAAGCTGTCCAGGCGACCTCAGGATGCGGAGCGCGCGCGGGAGGCGCGTTGCAGAACTCGTCCCCAGTCGGCCGGCGCCCGCGCCGCGCCAGTGCTACCCTAATCGGTTTCCGCGACGAACCTATGTCGCATCGCCTCGCACCGCGCTTAAACTTTCGTTCGCTATAGTTTCTTTCATATCATATTTTCTGTTCTTGAGCCTTCACTTACCTATCGCCTGTGTCTATCATTCTACCTATCTTTGGACTGTACATATATTGCTTATGAGGAGTAAACTGTGCTTGAAAAATATCGGCATTTTTATTCACTAAGAAGCACACAACACGTTCGACCCCTCACACCTATTGAATATATAGCAAAGAGGAAACATACTATTTCTCCAACATTCTTAATTACTTTAGTGGATATGCCATCGTAGCCGAAACTGTTTGTATTTTTTAAGAGAAATATTTTCTCTCTCTGATCTTCGGGAGTAACTGGAGCTAGAAACATCGATGACATTGTATTAGGTAGCAGTTTTGTATTCTTCGATTTTATATAGGTTTCTATTGTTTTGTGTATTGAATTCTGGCCATGATTGATAAAATATGTATTAAATGCATTTGCTATATCAACAGGGTTAGTGATAGTTTTACTATTATGATTAACTAGCTGTACCCACGACTTCGTTCGCGATTGCCGTACCTGCAGACTAATTATTCACATTTGTGCACTGTTTATCCCATATTAAGCAACACTGTGGTCTGCGGTGAAGTACTCTTATAGTAAACCATAGCTCAGAATGGAGCTTTTTACTTTGGATTTCAAAACTCCCGGGTTGTATTTTCCAGAAGACAGTAGTTAAGTAACTCAGAGAGTTCTTTCCCGGTTCGCACAATAAATGTTGAAGCAAAGTACATTGTCGTTTCTTTATAATTTCGATTTTAAAGCGGCGGTTTGTTTGACGGTAGATCAAACATATTTTTTTTTATTTCTCATTCTCGGAAAGTAGTGTTTGTTTGATCTGAGTAGCGGGTAGGAGAGGCTCTTTCCCACCTAAGGCCGGGAAAAACTCATAGTAAATGCTTCCTTCTCTTGGGCCGGAATGACTTGTAACAATTGTAACCATTGGTGTAAACAAAGTTATATGTCTAAGATTTTTCGTTGTAAAATACTCTGTTGTTATAAAAAAATTAATAACAACTATGTTTGGCAGGGTAGTAACTAAATATAAGGTAAAAAGTGTAGTTTAAAAAAAACTAACTAAAAATTTCCCTAAATTTCATTGTTCTAACTCCTAGTGTATCTTTGTATCTTCTACTCATGTTTATTATTTTTAGTAAATATTTAGAAAATCTAAATTTTTTTTACCGTACTCATATTTTAAATGAAAAGTAGAGTGCTTAACACGTATGTAAGTCATCGATTCCTACTTGGACTATAGCCGCATTAATTTTAAATAGGTTCTGCTCATGTTATTAAAATCAAAATAGATAATATAAAAAAACATACTATTTTTATATCGTTATTCCTTATATTAGTAGTGAAAAGCAGAGAGATTCCTCTTCGGGTAATAGCCGCCCGTAAATATTCCAAACAAAATTTTACGTAAAATTTCACAAATAGTTCTATGCTCTCAATATTTTTTTAGTAAGTAAGTTATTTTTTCAATGAATAATTTTTAGAAAAGCTACTTTTTTACTTTTTTTAAATTCGAAATGAAAAGTAGAGAGCTGAACGCGGGTGAAAGTTATCAATTCCTTTCGACCATTGTATTACAATCTACTAAACTTGTTCACTTCCAACTTTAAACGGATTTAATCACGTATATTTATCGTTATTTTTGTCCTGACAGTCAACCCGTGACCAAGATCACTACAAAGTGTTTGAAACGTCGGGACAAAAATAATGATAAATATACGCGATTTAAACCGTTTAAAGTAATTGTTTAATTACAAAGTGTAACAATCGCGAAAACCTAAGACAACTGTACTTCCATTGCGCAGTCTCCGAAATGTATCCGGCAAAAGAAAGATATGTAGTTATAAAAACTGATTGTTGTGAATGTACCACATTTTAGAGTTTTATCGTAGCAAGCTTGCAAAACTAAATAATTGTGTGTGATGCCGGTCTATCCGTGGGGTGTCGGGCTTCCCGTGGGGTTCCGGGCTTCCTATGGGCTTATGATGAGCCGTACGTTCAAGGGTTTCTCAACATTCCGCGGTTCAAGTTATTTAAAACGAAATATTTAGTTTGTGATATCTGTAATTTCTTAACTGCAAAACTGAGGACTTTGAAATATTTACGGGAAAATAATTAAATTACCACTATTGTAACAAAAAAAGAATGATTGAAATCGGACTACGCGTTAATAAATTACAACTAAGTGTACATTTTAACTTTCATCCCCTTGCCCAAGAGAACCGTACTGAATTTCGGGATAAAAGTATCCTATGTCCTTCTTCGTACTATGTAGTAGTATTAACTCAAATCATGCTAAGGTTCATTGAAATCCATTCAGTAGATTTGGACTAATGCGCGGCCGGGATACAGACAGACAGACAAAAATAAATAAAAAATACAATTTCGGCATTAGTATCAGCTACAGAGTACTGTAATTTTTTTTTTCAAAATATCTGCATTGTACAGAATTGGACCTGTTACAGTTTTATTATAAGTATAGATTATTTTTGTCCCAAATCACGATCACTACAAAGTGTTTGAAACGTCGGGACAAAAATAATGATTAATATACGCGATTTAAACCGTTTAAAGTTGTTTAATTACAAAGTGTTACAATCGCGAAAACCTAAGACAACATTGTGCACTTCCATTGCGCAGTCTCCGAAATGTATCCGGCAAAAGAAAGATATGTAGTTATAAAAACTGATTGTGGTGAATGTACCAGATTTTGGAGTTTTATCGTAGCAAGCTTGCAAAACTAAATAAGGGTGCCGTGCTGCCCGTGGGGTTCTGGGCTGCCTGTGGGTTGTCGGGCTGTCCTTGGGGTGCCGGGTTATAATGTCACCCCCCCATCTTTACCCGTAGTAGGTGTCGTAAGAGGCGATAAAGAGTAACACTACAGAAGGTGGGCAGCAGCGCTTTCTCAGGAACTGATATCTCACACCGCGATCCCCAAGATGCCTGCCAAGCGTGGGGATTATGGCAAACCCTCCCATAGTGGTGGAGGCTGTGTTCAGCAGTAGACAATGCGGCTGATATAATATATCTATTAAGCCTTTATGATAAAGTGCGAATGCTAGCTTAAGATGAGCCGTACGTTTAAGGGTTTCTCAACATGCCGCGGTTCAAGTTATTTAGAACGAAATATTTAGTTTGTGATATCTGTAATTTCTGAACTACAAAACTGAAGACTTTGAAATATTTACGGGAAAATAATTAAATTACCACTATTGTAACAAAAATATAATGATTGAAATCGGACTACGCGTTAATAAATTACAACTCACTTTACATTTTGACTTTCATTCCCTTTCCTAAGGGAACCGTACTGAATTTCGGGATAAAAAGTATTCTTTATCCTTCTTCGTAGTATGAACTCAAATCGTGCTAAGTTTCATTCAAATCCATTCAGTAGTTTTGGAGTGATGCGCGGCCGGGATACAGGCAGACAGCCAGAAAAAAGAAACAGTTTTTGCATCAGTATCAGCTACAGATTGCTCTGAAAAAATATTTTCAAAATATCTGAAATGTACAGAATTGAACCTGTTACAGTTTTATTATGAGTATAAATAGATAAATGTAAGCGTCTTACCCCTCGCGCTTCCCTACCTGCCTTCTCCAACTTATTATAGATATAGATTAGACTGATTAGAGCATTGCATGTTATGAAAAGTATACATAGGGAAATTGTGCTTATCGTAATAAAAAAAACTGTGTTTTATTGTTTGAAATATCAGAATCTTTTGGAGCAGACCTATCTATTATACCTATACGATAAAGTGCAAACGCCAGCTTAAGATGAGCCGTACGTTCAAAGGTTCCTGTACATTCTGGATGTTAAGTTATTTGGAACGTAATATTTAGGTTGTGATGTTTGTTATTTCTGAACTTCAAACCCGATGACTTTGAAATATTTACGGGTTAAATTTTAAAGTACCACTATTCTAACAAAAAAATCGGCCAAGTGCGAGTCGGACTCGCGCACGAAGGGTTCCGTACCATTAGCTATACAACATTAGACTTCGTATTTTAACCTTTTTTTGTTTTAACGTGCGCGAGTCCAACTCGCACTTGGCCAATTTTTTGTATTTGTTGTTATGGCGGCAACAGAAATACATCATCTGTGAAAATTTCAACTGTCTAGCTATCACCGTTCTTGAGATACAGCCTGGTGACAGACGGACGGACGGACGGATGGACGGACAGCCGGACAGACCGTTTTTACCCTTTGGAACCCTAAAAAGGACGTAAGAAATCGGACTACGCGTTAATAAATTACAACTAAGTGTATATTTTGACTTTCATCCCCTCTCCCAAGGGAACCATGCTGAATTTCGGGATAAAAAGCTAAATTATCCTACCTTGTAGTATGAACTCAAACCATGCTAAGTTTCATTGAAATCCATCCAGTAGTTTTGGAGTGATGCGCGGCCGGGATACAGACAGACAGACAGACTGACAGACAGACAAAAATAAAAAAAAATACAGTTTCGGCATCAGTATCAGCTACAGAGTACTGTACATTTTTTTTTCAAAATATCTGCCATGTACAGAATTGGTCCTGTTACAGTTTTATTATAAGTATAGATTTTGAAAATATACTCATTAAAATTGTTTTTATTACTACTACATATTAAGAAGGTAAACTCTACCGCGTATCACCACGAGTCGATCGGTGCGTTAGAAAACACTCATAAACATCTCTGCCTTCTTACGCTCTCAGTGTGACGGACACCCAGAGATGTGGAGCCAATTCTGGTGTTTTTCCTTTAACACTTCCGTGCACACAGAGACTAAGTACACCCCCTACGAACTTGTATTTGGAAAATTATGTAACTTGCCTAGTAATCTAAGAAATAATAATGTAGTACAGCCTTTATATAATCAAGAAAATTATGCGCTAGAACTTAAGTATAGGTTACAGTTAGCATCTAAGGAAGCAGCTAAGAATTTAATTTTAAGCAAAATTAAAAGAAAATAATTATTTGACCAACATTGTAATCCTGTTCAGTATAAAATAGGGGACCTAGTTTTGCTAAAAAACGAAACAGGTAAAAAATTAGATAAATTGTATAACGGACCATACGAAGTAATCAGCGAAAATGAACCTAATGTTTGTATGAAAATAAACAACAAAATTGAAACGGTCCATAAAAATAGAACAAAACTTTATGTTACCTAGTAAGTAAAATAAAATAATAGGGTTTTTCTGCGCGGGTAGGAGAGTATAAAACATCTATAAAATTTTGTCTGAGTAAATTTATTTAAAAATAATAAGTTAATCTTCTCCTTTATGTCTAAATTTAATGTATAAATAAAATCTAGTACAAAATACTTGCCAGTGGGTGTTATCTTTATCATATAGTCACTTCACACAAAATTAAACTGAGATAATTATACTGGTATTCATTGCACACACTTCAATTTCAATATGGAGGCAGTACAGCATTCAATGGCCCAACTCCAGCAGTTATTTATGCAGCGGATGGATGCTTATGAAGGTGAGCTTCAAGTTGCAACTCCTACAACCAATGTAAACAACTTGGCATCAGACTTTACTGCATTCCGCTCCTTTATTATGACAGCTATTCAATGCCTTCAAGATCAGGTGGCCATGCTTGTTCAACAGCAGGATTCTATGGAAATGCGTAGTCGTCGTAAGATCCTGCTGCTACATGGCGTTGTGGAATCCAAGGATGAAGATACTGCATCAGTGGTAGTGTGCGTGGGCCGTAGCAACTCACACGAAGTTAAGTGTTACTGTCGAGGATATCAGCCGCTGTCACCGAATGGGTCGTGCGTCCACTCCTGATAAACCCAGACCAATCCTGTTCAAATTGCGTACGTTGGAGATTAGAAACAAGATATGGTTCGCAAAGTCGGGTGTAACCTGGCTAAGGCCAGGTACAATAAATTATACAAATTATTAGAATAAAATTACTTAGAATTGAAGAGCAGCGCCATCTGCTCAAGCCGCAACGTACTAAATGATATGAATGACTGTTAGCTATCACACTGTCTACACACCTCACTGTAGTACCGATCGTGGCTAAAATCATTTAGTTCTTCACTAAACCTATAGAGGTCGCAATAATAAATATGTACGTACCGTACCAACTTCACGACGGTGCGAAGTTGAGCGAACTTCAGACTTAAGACAGAGCTCAAAACTTCCGGTTGTTTAGCAAAAATTTCAAAGTAATAAAGCCTCCGATTGGCTCTGATCATCATAAACGATTTAGCAGCGAAGCATTACCTTATTTGGTAATGCTTTGAGGACCAAACTTCCGGTAGACTCAAGGTGTCTTCAATGAGAGAGTGCTTCGTCACTTGTTACGAGCCAACCGGACAGTGAAGAGCTAAAGAAATAGTTACTAAATTCTCTTTACTATAATTTAATACAAAAGCTTTCAAACTTTCTGCCCCGTTCTAGGGTGAGTGGTAGCTTTAAGACGTGTATTCTGTGATCTAGCCAATTAATACTGTGTTATTCTAACCTTAAATTGGCAACGCCATTGTGTAAATTAACAGTGCTAAATACTTCTATATCTGTTCTTTTTAGTGTCTGAACTTTATTACATTTACCATGTGCTTTTAATCAGTGAGTAAGCTCCTAAAGCCACCACGATGTTATAAACCTGTGTAAACTTGATTGCAATTACTTCTGGTATGTAACCTAATTCTAACAACCAGTGCACTCAACCATGTGACTATTCAATACTAGAAATGCTCTTCAAGCACTTAATTATGGTAACTATAATGTACCTAACCTAATCTTTTCTGTCTTTACTGTTTTAATATCATTGTGTTTTTATATCTAGCCCTTCAGGCAACCTCATGTTTGTTGGTGGGCCACATCCAAAGGCTCTCTGCTCGTCCCCAAATGCTCAGTGGCAGGGACAGTGGACCCACCAGCTCAACGTCACACTGGACCTATTTTAACCGGAGCCATGTGGATTCCAGGGTTCCAGTAGGAGGCAGATCTCCTGGCTTCACCTCTAAACCGCTAGCTTCTGCAAGCTACAAGGACCAGCAATTTCTCTACCAACCGCTGCCACTCTACGGTCCCAAAGACCCGTCTCTACAGCATCTGGCTGGGACGACCTACCGGCGCGGCTCATAGGCTGACCTTGAGCGGAGTACATCACAGCGCCTGCTGCTGAGCACGTGCTTCTCTACAACTACCGGAGATAAGTCCTTCAACAAGGAAGTCTACCACACGCCACCTGTCTGTGATCCACGACCCTTTCTCAATACTATTATCTTCAATATATCTCTATATCTGTTCTCTCTTTCTTTCCTTTATGCCCCCTACTACCCACTGCTAGGTAGGAAGGTGACACGGGTTTAAAAGGATCCGGTTTAACTCTATCTGAGTTTTTAACTAAAACACGGCATCAAACATTCATGGTGGCTCGCCAAAGATATGGCATTGGCAAATGTTGGACGAAAGACGGTTTCGTGTTCATATCGGGTGCTGACGGAATACGACATCGTATCAGCTCTCTTGCAGAGCTCGATAAGATTGGTGGAACGGAAGCACCGATTCCAGTGCATGATGCTCCCAAGGAGTCGATAGCTACAGCCAAGCCGAGACGAGCTGGTTCCAAAAAGCGATGACATTACTGCTTCAATCTCTTCTTGATGGTATAATTAGTACATAATTTTGTTTACAATATGGTTTTTTCGTATTTGGGTATATACCCTATGTATGTCTTCTAATTTTATGCACTTTACGTAGGTAGTTAATATGTAGCTTTTATCCTTTTTACATCATTCTAAATAATTTTACTACCTTCTCGTAAATCTCGTATCAAAACAGTTTTGACATTTGTTTTGACGTTGAAGTTTTTTATTTCACATCAAACCATAGAGTTTATCACCAACCATAGAGCTTATCACAAACAATAGCTTATTCTGTTCAAGCCTGGTGACAAAATGACCTAAATGTAATTAACTCATATTGTCATAACATAATTTACAGTTTATTATATGCATATATGTGTCTGATGTGGTTAGTTTGTGTCTATGTGTTGGTGTTTTTATTCATTTTATCTTCTCTGGGTAAAAACAAATATTAGTATCCGTGTGTATTGTGCGTGTTTGTTAAATGTATTCTTTGACCTACTGATACCCAACTGGCAGGTGGATATTTATAAAAAAAACCTCTTATACTAATATATTTAATTATAATTATTTGTAAGTATATATTTAGTATATATAGATATATTTATTAGTATATTATATTATAATATATATATCTCATATTAAGAAATATGTTAAACTTATTTAAAAACGCGGATGATAGTGATAGTGCTGAGTATTTGTCATTGTCTTCTAACAGTTCTCTTAGTGACCAGAGTTTCGAAAGCATTCCAACGCTTAACGATACTCTCGACGCACAGTTTTCTGATGTACCGAAGAATTTTAACGTGATTCATATCAACGCGCAAAGTATTCCGGCACATTATCCCGATATGCAGGCATCTCTAGTTCACAAAAATATTCACGCCATAATAGTCTCTGAGACATGGTTCAAGCCGTGCTTACCCTCTTTATCATATTCCTTGCCCGGCTTTAACCTAATCCGAAATGATCGTAGTGACAGCCGTGGGGGTGGGGTAGCTATTTATCTTAGATCACATATTCCTTTCTCAGTAGTCAGTACCTCATCCCAACCGCCTATATCAAATGCTGGTGAGCATCTTTTTGTGGAGGTTCTTCTTTCACATAATAAAATCTTACTCGGAGCCTATTATAGCAACTCTTCTTGTAATAATTACTTCTCATCATTTGAACAGATCCTTGAAGATCTTACCCCTTCATATATCCATACCATTATCATGGGTGATTTCAACACCTGTCTTCTCAAACGTGATTGTCGTACTTCTTCACTAGAAGCTGTCATTAATTCCTGCAACATGCATATTCTACCTCTAAATGCTACTCATCACTCCCCTAACTACTCTCCTTCACTTCTCGACTTGATTATAGTATCATCCACCCAGCATGTTGCTAAGCACGGTCAATGTTCCGCCGATGCCTTCTCGTATCATGATCTGATATTCCTATCTTACAAAATTCGTCCTCCTAAAGCAAAACCTAAAATCATACTTCAGCGCAATTTTAGTGGCATGGACCAGGTAGCATTTCTTAATGATGCCCATGTAGTCGACTGGTCTCCGGTATATGATGCAGTGACTGTGAATGACCAAGTTGCTATATTCAACTCCTTATTAACACAGTTGTATGATAAGCATGCCCCTCTTCGAGCTATCAAATTAAAGCACCTTCCAGCTCCTTGGCTAACCAATGATATAAAAGTGTTAATGCATAAAAAAGTTGTCACTAAAAGTAAATACAAGCGTATACCATATGATGAAAAAAAAAATACAGACGAATTGAGAACCTCCTCCTTTTTTGGAAGTCGGTTAATAAAGCTGTGTATGTTAAATCTCGCAATCGCTGCAATATGGTGTGTAGGGATGCTTTACGCCACCATGTTCACAAATCTGTCGCTAATGAGGACCCTGCCAAAGTATGGAAATTTCTCAGGTCATTGGGAATAGGTAAATCACGACAAGAATCTATTCCAAATGATGTAAATATCAATTCTCTAAACCAACATTTCTCTTCGTTGTCTGATATTAACATCTCAGATAAAAACAATACCTTACGTTACCTTTCAACTTTACCGACTCCCGACCATTCGCCATTTATTTTTAATCAACTGTCCGCTTGCGATGTTAAGAAGAGCGTAATTTCAATCACTTCTAATGCTGTTGGTGTTGACGGCATAAGTCGTAACATGGTTATGCCCATACTAGATGTTATACTTCCTGTTCTCTGTCACATTTTTAATAACTCTGTCTCTGATGGAGTATTTCCCTCAATTTGGAAAGACGCTCAAATTATTCCCTTGGCTAAAAAATCAAACCCTAAATCTTATTCCGATTATCGACCCATTTCAATCCTTCCATTCCTGTCAAAAGTGCTCGAGCGTCTTATCTACAACCAAATTAGCAAATTCTTAACTAGTAACAGACTTTTAAACCCTTTTCAATCTGGCTTTCGACCTGGGCATAGCACAGTAACTACTCTCATAAAAATTACTGATGATATCCGTCTTGGAATGGACAATGGCGAAGTTACTGTATTAACTCTTAGATTTTAGCAACGCATTCAACACTGTGAATTTGACATTCTTCTTGCTCTCCTTAGCTCAATTAACATTTCTCCAACGGCAGTTGATTGGTTTCGCAGTTATCTGTACGGGCGCAGGCAGCGTGTTCGCCTTGAAGATGAATACTCTTCCTGGTGTAGCACGACCGCAGGCGTCCCGCAAGGTGGCGTCTTATCTCCTTTATTGATTGCTTTATTTATTAATTCGATTTCTCACAACCTCACTTCTTCCTACCACCTATATGCAGACGATCTACAGATTTATTCTAAGGCTCCAGTGAATAAACTACCTGAAGCCATTCAGATTGTTAGTGCTGATCTTGATCGTATAGCTAAATGGAGCAATTCTTTTGGGTTACAAGTAAATCCCATTAAGACACAAACAATAGTTATTGGTAGCTCAAGATTAATGTCAACAATAGACTGGGTATTACTCCCTCAAGTTTTCTTTGGTGGTATTGCTATTCCCTTTAGTAGCTCTGTAAAGAATCTTGGAATAACAATGGATCGCTATATGAGGTGGGATCAACAGTTACAAATTACCAGTCGCAAGCTATTTGCCGCAGCAGGATCCTTAAAAAGGTTGCGCAACTTTCTTCCAACAGCCACTAAAATTGCATTAGCTCAATCTCTATTACTTCCAATTCTTGACTACGCTGATGCCTGCTATCTCGATCTCACGGAGGAACAGCTAGATAAACTTGAGCGTCTTCAAAATTTTTGTATTAGATTCATATTTGGTTTACGCAAATATGATCACGTCTCTCAGTTTCGTTCTAAGCTCAATTGGCTGACAATACGTTTTCGCCGGAATGCTCATATTCTTAGTCTCCTTTACAATATATTGTTTAATCCTACATCCCCGCGCTATCTCAAGGAACGTTTTGATTTCCTTCACTGTTCTTCATACACTTTAAGGTCATCAGAAAATCTTACACTTGAAATCCATCCTCATACTAGTTCGTTCTATAGCAAATCTTTCACCATTCAGGCTGCTCGCTTGTGGAATTCTCTTCCAGTATCTATCAGACAAGCACCGACTCTCAGAATGTTCAAGGATCAAGTTAAAAAGTTTTATTTGTCCAATTAATTTTGCACTACATTTTTGTCAATGTCTAGGCTTTGTATGGGATAATATTATGATATGTATGTATCTTGATATAATTTATTTATTTATATATATATATATATACGTATATATGTATATATATATCATTATCTATTTATGTATGTTGATATGTGTATATATTTATGTATATATTTATTTATGCGTATATATATTATGTATTTATTTATTTTAAAAACTTACATCCTATTTTTATACATTTGTTTAGAAACTATAGTAAAATTCGTTTTATTTTTAAAATATTTTTATAAATTCGTACTTTTTTCATTGTTAATTGTTAGACTACACCCGCCCCAACTGTTTTGTTTATTCAACTCCATCCTAAGGTTGCCTGGTAGAGATCACTTTTAGTGATAAGGCCGCCCATTGTAACACTATGTTGTTATTATTTAGTTAAATGTTATGATGTAAACTTTAATATTTTATATGTGGTGTAACAATAAAGAGTTTTCTATCTATCTATCTAAAATAAGATTGTTATTGTTCGTAACTAGTACTCTTAGAGTCAGGTGTCTGATGACGAATGTCGTATACTTACACTGAGTACCTATTGTTATTATCGTATGTGTGACGTTGCATCATACAAATTTTAATATTTTAAACAGCTACATATGTTAAATAATTATAAATGTGAAAGTAACTCTGTCTGTCTGTCTGTCTGTTACGCTTTCACGCCTAAACTACTGGACCGATTTGAATGAAATTTGGTATGGAGATAGTTTGAGACCCGGGAAAAAGCATAGGATAGTTTTCATCTGACTGCGCAAAAAGAGGTTAATGTTTTTGCGCGATAACCGACATACGCGCGGACGGAGCCGCGCCCGGAAAGCTAGCAATAAATAATTTCTGCGTTATTTTGATTTATTTCATTTATTGGAGTTTAATATAGAAAATAATAAAAAATAACATATTTTAATTTTTTTTTAACCCCTCGAATGTAGTGTGTAAGGTGTTAGCTTAAGGAATATGTAATAATATTAAGTAATTTGTATGGCATTAATAAACGGAACTCAATACGAAGGACGTCTCATTTCCAATTAGACACTAGTTCCACGACCGCCACCTCCCGTCCCCACAATGTATACAATTTTGAATGTCTTTATAATTTCAAAGTTTGTCGTGTATCTAAAATAAAAGTCCGGTGTTTTGCAGGGAAAATTATGTTTTAATAGGGCTTCTGCTTCATTGGGACAAGAATCCAATGATTTAGTGACTTCTAGGGGTAAGTTAGAAAAAAAAAAACAAATATATTCACCACTTGTATTGGATCAGAGATTTGATTTTTATTAATAGTTAAGACATATCTTGAATCTCTAGGTTTATTTTTACCAGTCTCAATATTTATAGTCTTCCAAATGGTTTTTATTTTATTTTTAGACTTGCTAATTTTATCTGCTGTAAACGATATTGCTATACTGCCACAAAAGTTGTATTTTTTTTTCTTGCTACATTTTATAATACCTTTAGATATCCATTTCTTCTGTTTATGATTTTTTATTGTTACTTTTATTCACTCACATCTGGAGCGAAGCCATCGAGAACCACGGAGAGGCGCTTGCTGTTTCTCTCGATATCTCGAAGGCTTTTGACAGGGTTTGGCACGATAGCCTTATTAGCAAGCTTCCTTCATACGGCCTTCCCACTGGTTTATGTGTTTGGATTTCAGATTTCTTGAGGGATCGGTCGATTCGAGTGGTCATCGATGGCTGTTCTTCCGACCAATTGGCTATAAATGCCGGAGTCCCTCAAGGATCAGTACTCTCTGCAACGCTTTTTCTGCTGCATATTAAGGATCTGCTTAAGCCCGGTATTTTTGGTTACGCAGACGACAGCACCGTTGTGGAGAGTTATACATCTAACGCCCGAACCAGTGCATTACAAATCCAGTCTCATAGGGAAGCTATGGTTCAGCGCTTGAACTTTTCTCTGAAGGCAGTCTCCGATTGGGGCGATGCCAATCTGGTTAAGTTCAATGCTGCTAAAATCCAGGGGTGTCTTTTCTCCGCCAAACGGAGCCCTTTTGAGCTGGCTCCTACTTTCAGAGATGTGTCCGTGCCGATTAGTAACCATCTCGAGCTTCTTGGCATCTCATTAACACCGACTCTCAATTTCGGCTCCTATATCGAGTCTAAAGCCCAGCTGGCCTCAAAAAAGCTTGGTATTTTGGCTAAGGTGAGACAATACTTCACACCGGGACAGCTGCTTAATCTTTATCAAGCGCAAGTCCGGTCATGTATGTAGTACTGTTCTCACCTTTGGGATGGTTCTGCCAAATACCAGTTGGAGACACTGGAATCTATTGAGAACAGAGCCAAGAGACTCAGTAACGACGACCAACTTGTAAGCAAGAGACTCCAAAGTCTCGAGCATCGCCGCAAAGTCGCTTGCTTATCGGTTTTTTATCGGATACATTTCGGGGAGTGTGCCACAGAACTACATGAATTGATTCCGCCATCCCCATTCTATAACCGGACATCCAGGGATACTCAGAAGCGCCACCGCTATATGGTGGATATTCCATTTACCCGAACGAAGCGATTTGCATCTTCTGCACCAATTGGCTATACTTTCATCATGCGAACTACCAGGGTATGGAATACTCTGCCTGAGGCTGTGTTTCCGGTTAAGTACAATATGGGGGTCTTCAAGAAGCGAGTGAATAGGTATCTTCTGGGTAAGCACGCTCCATCATCGATCGCATCATCACTTAACATCAGGTGAGATAGTGGTCAAGTGCTACCCAGTTCGGAGTAAAAAATAAATAAAAAAATAAATGTAAAACAGCATGAAAGTTTCCAAAAAGATTTGATATGCATGATTAGGTTCATTCGAACTATAGACATTATTAAAAGTCAAGTTACTTAAACGACTTTTGAATATGTTTAGTTTTTCATAGCCTATCTCGCGTTTTTGTACTGTGCACGAGTTCAGTTTGCATGTCTTTCTTACGGGACATCTGAATAATTGAGATCGATGGTCAGAAATAGCTATTTCAATAACTTCACAACGTGCACTGTGGATGATATTGTCTAAACAAGTTTTACTACTTGGTCTGGTTAGTTCTCTTACTGAACATTTCATTTTATAAGATAGTATTAGTTTTTCAAAATCACATGTCAGTTTATTATTTTTCAAAATGTTGAGCAGTCCAAGATGATGTGGGATGGAGAGTAAAAATGTTTGCAATCAATTTGTTATATTTAGAAATAAAATCACCGTGACACGATCGTCTCCATTGGCACTTTGTTTGTATATAAGGATGTGAAGGTTGTGACTTACAGGATGGCGTATTCGTATTGCATATTTTCTCTAGCGATGAGGTACCCGCCGTACGCGAGGCTGACGGCGTACCCGAAGGTGGGCGCGCACAGACACAGCCCGTAGACCGGGCCGCGCACCCAGCGCGACAGCCCTGCGCCCGGCGCCGCCTCCGCCGCCCGCAGGGCTGCCTCGTACCGCGCCAGCACCGTGCGCTCCACGCCTGCGGAGAGACACTGCCCGTCAGCGGCACGTCCGTGCATCGCGCGCAGCACGGGACTCGCCCAGACTCACCCCGTCAGCGGCACGTCCGTGCATCGCGCGCAGCACGGGACTCGCCACACTCACCCAGACTGTGCACGGTGCGCACGTTGAGCACGGCCTCGGTGGCGACGCGCGACGCGCGCTCCAACGCGCGCCGCTCCGTCTTCTCCACGCGTCGGTTCACGTACCCTTCCAGGTAGATGCCGCCCATCACCTGCCGAACGATTATCTTCTAATTAGGTACTGCGACGCACGCGTGCCAAATAAACGCAAGCGGACTATTAGTACTCACGCAGGGCAAGCTCAGCAGGCTGACGAGAGTCATTTTCCAGGAGAAGATCATGGCCAAACCTACACCCAATACCATTGTGCTGATGCCTTGCAGCACCGTGCCTAAACGCGTTCCTGAAAGAGAAATACAAAATTGTTTTGTTGAACTTAGATGTACGATAAAATAAAATTTGCATCGGCATCGACCGCTACGATTCTTCCAGAGGCACTGGCTAGACGTGACCGAGGATACGTTAAAAAGTGAACGTACCGGTAGCTCCCTGCACGGCTGCACAGTCCGTCGCGAGCCTCGCACACAGAGCTCCCACCGAGTTGGCAGGATCGTCGAACCATCCTTGTTCCTGCAAGTCATAGTGAAAAGGGAATGTTAGGCACATGCAGAGTCGAACGGGCGAGTGCCGTCAGCGTGTAGGGATATGAAGGTAGGGTAGGGAAGAGAGATATACCTGCACGAGGTAGTTAGCGAAGAGCCGTTCGCGCAGCCGGTCGGTGAGCCTGGAGCCGGCGCGGTTGAAGAGCCAGGTCTGCAGGAAGGTGACGAGGCCGCAGAGCGCCGCCACGCCCGCGAACAGCGCCGCGTACACGCGGGCCTGCGCCTCTATGGCCGCGCCGTCCGACCACGAGAACATCTGCAATGCAACACCACTAATAAACACTAAGCTTGCGACGGCAGAATATTCAGTTTACGAATCGAGTCTGTATTAAGTAGGTAGGTATTTGTATCGCGTAACTCACCCCGTAGAGCTTTGAAAAGAGATAGGCGAAGGCGGGCATGGTGGCCCCTATGGTGAAGGAAGCGAGCCCTCCGCCCACCACCATCGGCCACTCGGGTGCGTGCAGACGCAGTAGTTGCCAGCTCGACACCTCCGGGGTTGTTTCTTCTTCTTCTACAGTTTCTTCCGGCTGTGAAATGGCCACGTTTGTATCAATATGTGATCATCATGAAGCTGTATAATATATATTTCCTTGTAAGTTGGGGCGTAAAGAGATGTCTGAGCCAATAAGCGATAGGTATGTACTCATAATGTAAAATAGTCCTTGTGTTAATCCAGAGAAAATCAGGTTTACTTCCTTTAAGGTTAGTAGCCAAGTTTCCTTAGTAGCCAAGAATTATATCAAGCATAAGATAAAACGTAGCATTATCTTTGTGCTGATTCTTAGCATTTCATAACAGTCAATCCTTGCTGTATTTTGTAGGTATTACTTAATGCTTCACCAAATGACCCTCACACACCTTAAGATCTTAAAATATGTATAAGTCGTGTCCTTATCTTCAACTAGATTATTGTAGCCGTAGTACTCCTCTAGCCTTACATAGCATGTTTTAGCTCTTTTACACGCGCATTTTGTAGAAGTTTAACAAACATGAGGCGCTGTGACTCAAGTCTGAATCTAATTCCCAATGAAGCAGCAAAAGTGCGAGACGCGTGTAAAGAAGTGTGTGGTCTGTAGTGTGAAGGAGGATGGCTCACCAGCACGTGGGTGAGCAGGTCGGGCGCCGCCACCAGCGCCGGCGCCGGCCGCCAGCTGCCGCAGCCCACGCTCGCCAGCGACCCTGGACATGTCAAAATGTATTGAGTTATATGTACATTTGTATAGCTGGTAATCGGCTTGGAGGACCACTTATCAAAAGGAAATTCGTAGGTGTAATAAGTGTAAGTATTTGTGTATTATGTGGTTTCACAAGATTCTTTAATCTTAAAAACGAAGAAAGTACACAAAGGATTCCCTTTCATTTTAGGTATATCTGCCTTTGTCATTTACTTATACGAACGTTAATTCGCGTTCTATTCTTTAATGATTTCCTGCTCGGCGCCCTACGGTAACACTTCACTTAAGAGTCAGGAGAGCCAATGACCCGCTAACGATGATGATGTGCTAAATGTTACGAGGGAAAATTGACGCACCAAATCTTCATAATAAGCTTTGTCTTTCTTTCGTCCCCGACAGTTACAATCGGGGCAGGATACATAAACTGCTGACTGTACCGTCGCCGATACCGCGATCCCTTGCTGCGCTCAATGCTCTTGCCGAAGCAAAACCTAAGTATGATCTCTTTGACGGCAAGTGGCAGGATATCTTGATGGAGAGCTTAAGTTACTGTGAGACTACTTCGAAATAGAAAAGACTATTTCGTCTATGAGCAGTGCAGGTGCAGGCGCTAGCTTGGCAGAGGCGAACCAGTCCAAGCATTTTTGTCGTTTAAGTAATCATAAACTGTGTAGTAAGATTTCTTTATCAAAACTTGAAATTTCTTTCTACATATTACAATGCTCACATTGTAATATGTTTGGGCACTTTATTATAAAACCGCACACAATTTCCTAAGAACGACCTTTTATTTGTCTTTGCTAATCTAAAACATGGCACCGTTATTTTATATTTGTTCCTAGTGTTGTAATCGTGGTTGTCACTGTTTGATTTAAATTTGCTCAAATTTTTACAAACATACATAATATTTTCAAATATATACAGACTTGGTAAAGTTAAAATATCAATTTCTTTAAAAAGATCTCTCAGGGATTCCCTAGGATCCATTTCATATATGGCTCGAACTGCACGCTTTTGTAAGATAAAGATTGTCTCTATCTCAGCAGCAGCTCCCCACAGCAATACACAATACCTACGACATAATACTGTGGAAGTATGCGAAATAAACGAGCCTAGCAGTAGCTACGTCTGTTGGCTGTCTTATCTTACGAATTGCATATGCAGCAGAACTAAGTCTTATATGTGGATTAGGATAGATCATGTATATGTGGATTCCACTGTAAAGTTGAATACATTTTGATTCCCAGGAAGACTGTCGCATTGTCAAAAGAGAGTTTTTCTAGGCCAAGCTTAATGTTTGGTTCAACATAAGTAACATTTGGTAAAGAAAACTTTAAACATTTGGTCTTTTTTGAATTTAAGAGAAGATTATTAGCTGCGAACCACTTAGAGATCATACATAACACATTATTTACATGAATAAGTTCACTATCTCTCCTATCTACTTTAAAAATCAGGGAGGTATCATCTGCGAATAAAACTATATTGCAGAAATTTTTAACCATGCAAGGCAGATCATTTATATATGCTAGAAACAGAAAAGGTCCTAAAATTGATCCTTGCGGTACTACTATTCTTACCAAAGACCCGGAAGAAGTATTGCCATTTATTCTAACCTTCTGTAGCCTGTCTGATAGATATGACTTTATAAGATCCAGAGCTTTTCCACGAATACCATAATGTGAAAGTTTACAAATCAGAGTGTGGTGCTCTGCACAGTCGATTGCCTTACAAAGGTCACAGAATACGGCAATAGCATCCTGTGGACTCTCCCAGGCTTCAAGTATATGTGACATCAATTCAACACCTGCATCTGTTGTGGATCTGCTCTTTGTGAAACCAAACTGATTCTCATGCAATATACGAGTATTATGCTCATTAAAATGGGATAAAAGGTAACAGGATATTTGAGATGTTTGAGCATACATTTTTCGAATACCTTACTCAGGACAGGTAAGATAGAAATAGGTATGTAATTGCAAGGGTCCGATGTAGCCCCCGACTTGCAAAATTGGAGTGATTTTACTTTGTTTCATTTCGGGGAAGTTTCCTTTATCAACACAAAGATTGAATATTGTTTTTAAATATGGTGCAATAATGCATATTATAGACTCTGCCACTTTAACTGACATACCCCACAAGTCTTCGGTGCTCTTAATGTTTAATTTTTTAAATGTCTTTATAATTTCAAATATTGTTGTGTGTCTGAAAGAAAAGTCCGGTGATTTGCAGGGGAAATTATGTATTAGCAGAGTTTCTGCTACATCGGGACATGCATCCAATGACTTAGTGACTTCTAGGGGTAAGTTAGAAAAAAAATTAACAAATATATTTGCCACTTGTATTGGATCAGGTATTTCATTTTTATCAACATTTAAGACATATGTAGAATCTCTAGGTTTATTTTTACCGGTCTCAGTATATATAGTCTTCCAAATGGTTTTTATTTTAATTTTGTTTCTAATAAAAAGAGATTTAGCACGCAAGCAAACAGACTTAAAAATTTTTGAATAGTTCCTAACATTATCACGAAACTGCTTGCAGGATGTCAAATTTTTCCTGCGATACAGATCAAACAAATAATCTCTACTTTTTCGAATACCTGTAGTTGCCCAATCACCGAACTTCAACTTTCCATTTACTTGTTTCTTTATTTTTGGACAAACTTTTTGAAACTCAGTATTTACAAAAGAAAATAAACTACTATAAATGTTATTTGGGTCACTATGAGAAAAACTTGTAATGGCAAGCTTAGCTTCTATATCGGTACTGAGTATTTCTAACCTACTAGTTGTTAACGGCCTATGTTCAATTTCATACCTCGCTGTTTCTCTGCTTCCATCAAATCTAATTGCTAGGCCCTCATGATCAGATCTAACACCCTTCATTATTGACTTTTGTTTAGTCTTACAGTTCGAGTATATATTGTCTATACAGGTATATTATGGTGTTCCGGCAGCTGAGAGCCAGTAATTCTAGGTTAGCCTGACCAACATCTTGGACCACATCATCACTTACCATCAGGTGAGATAGTGGTCAAAGGCTAACCTATCAAGCATAAAAAAATTAAATAAAAAAAATAACAGATACAATTCGTCATAAGTGGCCAACTGCACTGCGCTCTCCACCCTGAGACATAAACTTGTCGAGTGTCACGCACGTGCCTGTCATTCACCGGCAGCCATGTCTGCCCTTCACACCGGAATACAGTAGATAATGCGAACTTCTCTGCTTGCCAAACTACAAATAGGAAATACCTACGTCATTGAAAAGAGAGCTTAAATCTTAGGATTTATTATTAGACCAAAATAAAGTAATAATAACAAAAGTTTTTTTTTTTAATAAAACATTTAAAAAATTATATCTCTAATTACAGACCAATTGCTATATACCAGTATTTGCAAAAGTGTTTGAAAAAAATATTCATGACAGCTTAAATAATTTCCTAGAAAATAATCACATGCTTGCAAAGGAACAAAAAGGATTTAGAAAGGGAAAATCGATCAACATGGCTATCTTTGAGTCTGTAACACTAATTATGCAAAACGTTGACCGAAGAATACCAATATCTGCAATTTATATGCACATGAGCAAAGCTTTGACTGTGTTGACCATGACATCTTAATTTACAAACTACAACTGAAAATCTGTCGCCAAGCACCTAACAGTGTGTTCCGGCAGCTGTCCTTGAAAGCCAGTATTTCTAGGTTAAGCCTGTGAACACCTTCGACCACATCATCACTTACCATCAGGTGAGATTGTGTATACACTATGTTATTATAATTTAATGTGTAATCTTTTATATTTCTAAAGTGGTGTAACAATAAAGAGTTTTCTATCTATCTATCTATCTATTGTGGTCAAAGGCTTACCTATCAGCAATAAAAATAAAAAAACAACGTTTTGGAACTAATTAAATCTTACTTATCTAATCGATTGCAATAACCCCAAAATAGTTAGATTGAATTTGAAAAAGAAATGCCAGGAAAATATTATATATAATGCACAGAGAGTTATCTACGGTGTTCCACAAGGGAGTGTTTTAGGTCCCTTACTCTTTATTTGCTACATTAATGATCTTCCAAGGTGCACTAAGCATCCCATGACATTGTTTGCTGACGGCAGTACAGTTATTGTTGAAAAACAAAATGAGGAATATTTTGTCAATATCAACAATCCTATACATGACGTTATTAATTGGATGGAAGACAATAATTTAAAAATTAATATGAAGAAAACTAGTATAATGCATTTTAGTCAACGAGACTCTGACCTGAATATTGATATTATCTATCAAAATCATATTTTTTTTAAAAACTGACATAACTCATTTTTTAGGAATATATATTGACCGGCAACTGAGATGGAAAGCCCATACAGAAACAATTATAAAAAAAATTAAATAGTTTGGCTTACGCACTACATCACCTCTCCAAGGTAGTTAATCGTGACACTGCATTAACAGCGTATAATGGGAGTGTGGCTTCCTTGTTAACACATGGTGTTATATTTTGGGGAAATTGTTCCAACAAAGAAAATGTATTTATAGCACAGAAAAGACGTGTTAGGGCGATAACACACCTGAAATCTACTGACAGTTGTAAACCTTACTTGAAACAGTGCAAGATCTTAACACTACCATGCCTGTATATTTATGAGACTGTTGTTTTCGTAAAAAACAATCTGCATTATTTTGAGATATTGGGTGATGTAAAACAAGACTGTGCAACTTACCAGCTCGTACGGCTTTACTAAATAAAAGTGTATACTGTATGGCTCCAAGGATGTATAATAAATAACCAGAAAGCATCAAAAAATGTAATCTATCTACCTTTAAGTTAAAAGTTAAGAGCATCCTTATGGAGAAATGTTATTACAATATAATTGATTATCTAAATGACAATGAAATCTATGATTTATAACTTGAAAATTTGACTTTTATAATATTATTTGCAATTTTTCGTTGACATTTATTTCTAATTTTTTATTTTATATTGCTGGTTTAATGAATTATTTCTTATATTTATGACATAATTCTTTATATTTTAATTTTTTAATTTTGTATTATGTATCATTTGCATGCTAATTATGGCAAGGATGTATATGGATTTTTTTATATTATAAATCTTACAAAATGTATTGCCTACATCATGCAAATAATTATTTTATAAATATTTGGCATTGACTTGACTTTTGACTTGAAAAAAATATTAAAGAAAATACATAAAAAAACAGACACAATAGGTTTCATCGCCACTGTTACGTATTTTTAGTGATAAATAGTGCCACTACACAATAGTTAAACATGTATGTATTTGATTTAGTAACTTATTCTTAAATATTTTCTTACGATATTATTCATATTTAAAAATACATTACAATACTTAAATAATAATATTTAAACAATTCACAAACGTTTTGATGTAATTTTTGTAAATTTAAAAACGTATGTAACTCATGTTCGAGTCGATATACAGGCGTGTTGAGCCGCTCGTCTGCTCGTCTCCTCCGAGCCATACCTTAAACGTCCCGTCGCGTCGCCGACCGAGGCCGGTATTGGACGACCCAGGTGACCCCATCGGCATCGCAGCCTTGCGTTGGCAGCTTAGCGACATCCGCAACTCGAATCCGAAGTAACATCCCCAGGTGTGCGGTACTCAAAACGGTTACACAATCAAATACCGAGCTCGAGGCAAAGATAAAGTCCCGATTAGTGTCTCTCCAAATAGTCACAAAATAATTTTTGGTAGGGCCCACTCTCAACGGTTCAACATTGCAACTGTACCGGGGTATTTAGTTCCCCCCTTGTCCCCCCAATGTCTCTCGGCAGCGAGACAAGCCGAGGTCCGAACCACAGTGGTGCCCTTGAGCTCGCTATCAACACCTCCTTTAGTAGCGGTACGTTTTCGACGACCGCAGGAGACGGAGGTAGAAGGCGCTTTTCACCTTCTTCGCCCATCTTGGGAGAAGTTCCCCTCCCGGATTATAAGAGGGCATCCCCTCGCCCAAATTCCGGTGGAGCTGACCGACCGACCGTGGTACTCAACATCTATGGCCCCCCTAAACACAAAAACAGCTGGCCGCTCATTCACGATCGTCCGCTCGTAGAGTCAAGACTCAAGAACTCCGGAGGATGCTTTGTGTAGAAATTATAATATTTGTTATTATTGAAATGAAATATTTATTGTTACAGATTGTAGGATATAAGGGTGTTACAAAAGTACCTGTACAATCTACCCTATTCTGGGTGTGCAACATTAATAATAATTTTGAATTAAATATTTGTCATGCATATATAATACCAATTGTTAGTCAAGGAGTCAAAATAATGTTAATATGGTTATCTATTAAACATAAAATTCAATTTTACAATAATTATAATTATAGTTACATTTTATTTAATAGATCATTTACGGAGTAATAATTTTTATTGTGTAACCAACACAGCAATTCTTTTTTGTATGTTTTCAAATTATTAACCTCCTTGATGTGCTTTGGGAGAGCATTAAACACTTTAATACACATAGCATGACATTGCTTTTGGTAGAGCGAAGTTCTAGGAACTATATCATGGACCAATCTGTCAGGATTTTGCGTATTTCTGGGGTAAATATCGGAAGCCTTTTTAATGTGGTAGTATATTGAGTTTTTTAAATAATGGTTTACAAGACTCAAAGGGAGGTACGCCACTAATAGCACGAATACATTATTTTTGAGCTATAAATACCTTATTAATATAATTATATAATTGTTTAAACTTGATTATGTATCATCTTTTGAGTGTTCATACCATTTATATATTTTATTATAATTCTATCCGTGAAAACCTGTAATTGGCTTTATGTATCAATTTTAGTTACTATTACTATTATGTTTAGCTGTTGGTTTTCCATGTAATTAAATAAATAAATAAATATCTGTTAAATTACCCCACACTAACAATCCATATTTAAGGACTGATGATACATATCCGTGATAAGCTGTCAGCACCGTACTAAGGGCCGAGGTTTGTCTTAACCTGGTCAACACATAAACGTATCGATTTAATTTACCACACAGGTATATTAAATGTCTATCCAAGTATATACCTAAAAAATTTTGTCTCGTAAACTTCTGTAATAATGGTGGTATTGTAATTGATATTAAGATTGAGTTGCTTATTTGCATAGTTTTGAAATTGAATATAATTAGTTTTCGTCAGATTCACATTTAAATTATTAGCATTTAACCATTTTGTCACATCATTAATTGTATTTTTAATTTCATTTTCATAATTATTAACACTATCGTTGCAAGAAACAATGATTGAAATGTCATCAGCAAATAAAGTACAATTATATTGTACAGCGTCTGGGAGATCGTTTATATAGAGCAAGAAAAGTAATGGCCCGAGAACACTACCTTGGGGTACTCCACTTTCATTTACTCTATGATCTGATTTGTATTTCGTTACTACAGCTTCTTGGTTTAATTTATCTATTTCTACATACTGTTTTCGATTTCTTAGATACGAGGCCAACCAACTTAATGCTGGTCCTCGGATTCCAAGAATTTAATTTTTTTCTAGTATAATTTTATGTGAGACAAAGTCAAACGCGCGTGTCATATCAAAAAATATAACACTGCACATTATCTTCCTGTCAATATTTTTAATAACTTCGTGCATCAAATTATATATGGCAAGGACTGTTGATTTTTTGCTTTGAAAACCATATTGTTCGTTTTTTATGACTCCATATTTTTCAGCAAATGATGTTAATCTTATATAGAAAGTTTTTTCGATTATTTTGGAAAAAATCGGTGTTAACGCTATAGGACGATAATTGCTAGTTATTAAATATGGATTCACGACAAGTAACGCCTGAATGTATTAA
Organism: Plagodis dolabraria; assembly: GCA_963854805.1. Taxonomy (NCBI): domain Eukaryota; kingdom Metazoa; phylum Arthropoda; class Insecta; order Lepidoptera; family Geometridae; genus Plagodis; species Plagodis dolabraria. The sequence continues at coordinate 323,901 of OY978453.1, read as the reverse complement.
TAAAAAAATAAACTAGTTAGAAATCCAGGCATTCCGTTTTACTGTTACGATCGCAGTTTGTTATAGGTAATACTTTTAGTTGATCGCCGTTGTCATATTATTTATAGCACGTGTTGTATTTGTGAAAGAGAAGCGGCGTAACACCCAGATTTATTAATATATATATGCTAGGTTAAAATTTCAATAAAAGATCTTACTATTTGATAATGAATTACTAACGTATTACCCGAATTATGCGTATAACTAGATTTTAAATGAAAATCATTAACTAGTTATTGAATGGTAGGTACACAATCACCTACCTCTGTGAGAAGTGGCCGAGTGACGACTATACGATCGCTTGAAATGTTCCACAGTGGTGTCGGCTTCTTGCATTACCTCGTCCTCGTCACTCCCGGCCGCCGCCGCCGGCGGTAACGTCGGTGGAATGTTCCTGAACAAACAACATTACTCAGTTAAACAAATGTTCTTTTCAAAGTCTACAGGATTTGCATTTAAATTATAATTGCCATCGCTAAGTGATTTTAAAAAGTACATTTCGGGCTAACGTTAAGAACTTAGTGCTATATAAGGTGTACCACGTGATTGGGACTTGCTGTAGGTACTACGCCAGGCTGTACTAAGCTACGGCAGATGGCGTACGATTATTTCACGGTATAGTGACGGAACAAGCAGGAGGATCACCTGATGTTAAGCAGGAACCTCTGCCTACAACAGATGCATCACGTACAAGCGACGAACTCTACGGCGCGCACCACCCAGTTAGTGACATGCACTTGTTAAGTTTAACGTGCATGTAATTTTATAATTACTGTCTGGCTCTTAAGGATTTTCGGAACACACAGTTAGGTGCTCGGTAACAGATTTTTTACTTGAGGGTGGGAGCCAGCCAGGCGAGCATTTGCAAAATGCCCTTTCGCCATGCGGTGAAGCTCAAGGCGGCACGGCGCGCGGTGGGTATCGACCCGGGGCTTGACACTCCATATCTATATAATCGGTCGGGTATGACTGCTTTAGAAGTCAAAGTGCAGGTGGATGTTTAGGTACTTGAAATGAAATGAAGTTTATTACACAACAACACAATATGAATATAGGGGATTGTACAGCAAACAAATCAAGTGCAATGTGCGTGATGCAAGGAACGAGCCTCGTCTCTGCCAGGTTCAGGTGTTCCGAGACCGACATCACCAACGTGCATCACATAAACAAGAGGAGAGTATACCTGCGCGAGAGGTCGTCGTTCAGCAGCCGCCAGTAGAGCCCCCTGCGCGCGACCAGATCCGCGTGGCCCCCCGCCTCGCGCGCCACCCCCCCCTCCATGTACACGATGCACGACGCGCTCTCGATCGTCGACAGTCTGTAACGAGCACCCGCCGCCCGCCACCCTTTATACACTAACAACAACAACTCCCCGCACTGTTGCTAAACTCGGCTCCAACTGATACATCCAGCAGTGTCGGCAGTTCTGTACAAGACGCTGGTTGCCTGTTACGTCTTCCACATAGAGAATAGATATGGGGGTGCAATGATATCCCGGCCCCGTGTGAACACTGTATTATATGTATATTATACAAATTGTTAAAGCGTACTGTCGAGGAATTCAAAATATCTGTGGTGCAAACGTTATTGTGCTGCGACCCTACTGCGAATGTTCTCGACCGCGATGCTCGCAGCTTCGAATGTACCCGCAGCGCCTAGTATCGCAGGAGCGTTCTTTCGAAGCAACGTTCATCGAACTCGTATACTTTACGTGAAACGTAACATCGCGATTTTGATCATCCAAGTTCCGAATGACAGTCGTTTGCACTTTAATGTATTTATATACTATATTTATTTATTTATTAGTTAGAACTGTTGGTAATTGGTGATGTAGTAACCACCTTCAACTACATTGTAGTTTTTTAATATATGATAGGGTAGCCATTTACCCCTATCTCACTGGATGGTAAGATTGGTAAGTGATGATGTGGTCGAAGATGTTTCAGTTTTCAGGCTAACCTTAGGCCTAGAAATACCGCGGCAGAATTAAAAATACGCATTAGCTGCGCAACAGTCCTCAGACATGGCTCTGACCCTTCGTTCCATGATACAAACATTCTGGCAGTGTACCTACTCGTAGTCTATTCAAAGACCATTTCTGTTTATTTTAAAGCGGGTAAGTACGAGTATATACTGATGTTCCTGGTGTGTGAGATAATGTTGCTGACCTGTGAGACACTACGATGGTGGTGCGACCTTCGCTGGCTGCGTCCAACGCCGCTTGAACCTGCAACTCACAATTATTGATTGTGTTAACTCCATGCGCATCATATATAATGATAATTATTAATTTGAGCTAAAAAACTGTCTCGAGTTTTGTCCATAATTGTTATTTACTAACCGGCTAGTACTCGCGTAATATTTACCAGATATTGCGCCGACCAGTTTCGCACTTATTTGAAGTTAATGTTGTCTTAGGTTAACGTGATTGTTACACATAGTAATTAAACAACTTTAAACGGTTTAAATCAGGTATATTTATCATTATTTTAGTCCCGACGTTTCAAACACTTTGCAGTGATCGTGTTGTCCAGTCGCCGCGTGACCACGAGTGGGAGTCACGATTGTGCACAGCGTCGAGCCTCCGTCGAGCCTTCCAATATCCGGTTAATATTATGCGAGTCCTAGCCGGTTACTAATTAATAATAATTAATTTCATAATACGCTAACGGTTCCGCATGATAGATTGTTTTAGTGACGGATCTAGCCCGAGGCCCACCTGATGTTAAGTAGATAAACCTCTGCCTATAACAGATGCATTTCGTCACAAGTCACGTATGGCACTGCGCCCGTCACCTTGAGACATAGTTGTTAAGTCTCATGTGTCTGTAATTTCACTGGCTCTCAAGGACTGCTGCCGAAACACACCGTTAGGTGCTTGGCAACGGATTCTTGGCCCTTCCACCATACGGTGAAGCTCAATTGCACAGGGACGGGATTCGAACCATGGACATGCTGCGTGGCAGTCCATAACCAAGGCCACTGAGCCATCACTGCTTCAAACGTCCCTTACGTATGAATGGTTTCGGTTGCGCATGTATTTTGTTCTGCGCCATCTAGAATCGTATTTTTTTTTTGCTTGTTAGGTTAAACTTTGACCACTATCTCACCTGATGGTAAGCGATGATGTGGTCGAAGATGTTTTTCAGACTAACCTAGAATTACTGGCCCTCAAGGACAGCTACCGTAACACACCGTTAGATGCTTGGCGTCAGATTTTCTACTTGAGGGTGGTAGGTAGCCAGGCGGGCATTCGCAAAATACCCTACCACCATGCTATAACGACTGCCATCCTAAGACAACAACCGGGACCGACGCGACGTGCCCTCTGAAGCACGGAAGCGGTCGGTAGTAATGTCACCAGCGGTCACCCATCCAAGTCATGACCGAGGCGGACGTTGCTTAACTTTGCTGATCGGTTCAGAACGGCTATAACGGTATTACTACTTCATTATCATGTATTGTAGTTCGCTGTATTAGACTAGATGGCGCCGAACATTCTTAAAACACGCTAACGGTTTTATCAATTTATTTTGTTTACTCAATATGGTCCGTATACATTTGTCCAATCGTCAGGGCTTTTTTGGGCTTTGTACAGATAGGTACACAAATATTTTAATTTAGTGATGGGTGTTCCTGTCCTAGCGTGTAACGGCACCTACTAGCACTGGCAACACAAGCGCCGACACGTAAACATCAACTCCGTATTGAATAATGTTAAAATATGTATTTTGTAACAGTTTGGACTAGCTAATACCTTTTATAAGTGTCTAGTCAGCTAAGTTATCAAGTGCTACTGCTACATAAACAGTGTATTTATTAAAATACTTATAAATCGGAAATAATAGTGATGATCCCTGTGTTTTGATAATTGTAAACAAAAGTGTCTATGGTATCAAAGCACCTATTATACACTCGTGAGGGACCATAACTTTTCTAATTACAATATTTCTTAACAAAACAGAGTGAAAATACTGTCGACAAACTAGTGAAACTGTGATTATAAATTTTAATTGCTGCTAACAATAATATGTATAACTGGATATCTACCTTCTTTTGAAATGAGTACCTAATGAATATTCACGACATTCAACGCGAATCCTAATTTGGACCGATACTATAACGTTTAAGTGGCATATTCGTATCGTGCTTGGTTCACGAGCAGAACGTGCCGTGTTGGAACCCCCGTCTACGCAAATCTTTTTGCTAGCAAAATTGTTTCTGAAAGAGACATAAATAATACAGAATGGAAAACGTAACAGTTCGTCAACGCAGGAAGCCGCTTTCTGACATTTCTGGTAGTAATTCGAGTTCTGCATCAAATGATTCCACATTACTGGATCTGCAGAGTCGCGATGAACATGTTACTGATATTGGAGTGTCTTTAGTTGTCGATCTGAAGCAACAGTTAAAGGAGAAAAACATACAGCTGGGGTAAAGCGCGAGAAGAAATTTCAAATCTAAGCACACAACTTTCAGGACTACAGCAAGAGATGGAATATTACAAAAAAATATGCCCAATCCTAGTAAAAATAACACACCACGCGATAAACTGTCTTCTTCTGCTATCAAGAAAAAAATATGTGATATTAATTTGAAAACGCCTACTGTTCCACTTCATAGATCGAATATTGTTGCCAGGGAAGTCGTATGTCACAAACCATGCTCTAGTAAGAATAATCAAAGCGACTCGAACCACTATGAAAATAAGAAAACCGAGAGAAGACAACCAAAAATAGTTATTCTCGGTGACCAACAAATACGAGGGTTTGCACAAAATACAAAATATAAATATAATTAAACAAAGGGATGCAAACAAATGGAATAATAATTACGCAGTCACCGGAATAGTAAAACCTAATGCAACAACTAAGCAAATACTTAAAAGCTGCGACGACTTGATGTTAAGTTTACACAAAGATGACATTGTCATTCTTGGCCTTGGAGCAAATGAAACAAACCCACTCTATATAGGTATATAATTATATATCAGAATTAGTAAATGCCTTGTACAAACTGAGATCTAACAAAGTGTTTATTCTTAATATTTTATATAATCGACATTTAAATTTGAAATTGTTAAACTATAACATTAGGATCTTTTCACAAAATTTTCCAAACTGTACCATAGTAGATACTAGTGATTTTAATTTATTAATAACCGTTATTTAATATGCTTGAAATTGAACGTAGAAATTGATAACATAAATCTAATAATATATGCCAAAGCAAGTGTAAGTTATTGAATATCAATTGCGCTTTTAACGGCTCTACCTCAAACAACAATCACCAATCTGTGCCCATAAAAGGAACTATCCCATATTATTTTACCATTCAAAAACGTAACCCCCAGCGAGCAGCAGGTTTGGCAGAATTATCTGAACACAATAATATTACACATAAGGATGTCAGTCAAACTGTGCCCATATCAAGGGAAACTTCAACACAAAAGTTTTTTCGTTAAATCCGAACAATTCACACTTTTACACCAAAATATAACTGGAGCTCTCAGTAAAATAGATGCTTTAGAAATAACTTTAGATGAATTAAGTAATAACAATTTCAGCGTTGATATAATTTGTTTAACAGAGACATTTATGAAGAAGGGTACAGAATCAAATCAGGTGTTTAAAAACTATAAACTTGCCGCATGTTTTTCGAGGCCTAACCAACGAAGGGGAGGTTCTTGTATCTTGGTAAAGAAGGAAATGGAATATAAATGTATCGAAAACATAGTAGATGCCATAATTAACCATTATGAGCAATGTGCTATCGAATTACCTGCACTTAACCTTTGCATTGTTTGTATATATAGGACCCCTAAATCTAAAGACAGAAAAATATCCACGAATATATTTATTTCTAAAATAAAAAAAACTACTGAAAAAAATTTCAAATAAGAACAAAAAGATAATTCTTTGTGGAGATTGAAATATAAATATTTTAGATAATGATAAAACTACAAAAGAACTTACCTCAATTCTAAGCAAGCCACAATGTTCACTGTATGGCTATACGCTTATATAATTACCTACCAAAGAGTTTCAAGGAACTGACACCTAGTATATTTAAAAGAAAATTATTTAACTTTTTCATCGATAAATGTTATTATACCATTGATGAATTTTTAGTTGACAAATTTAAGCAGAATATATGAATTTATTATATAAGATTATGTAATTGATGACATTTTGCATTATTTTATATTGACATTATTTTATATACATTTAGAAAATTTTAATTTTAATAGTTTTTAGTTATATTTATTGAATTTTAAATTATTTTTTGTAGTTTAGATTAATCCTTAGTGTAATTATTTTTATGTACTACAATTTTTATAAATATTTGTACACCGGCAGCGGTTGAATATTGGACTGGACTGATTATATTATAAGACCTTATGTACCTAGAATATTCTTATGAATAAATTTATTACTATAATTATTATAGACGAGAGTGCACGGGAGTACGTCGGAGGCATTGTCCGGCACAGACAGATAGAGTAGGTACCTGTCTCTCGGCTAGGGGGTCGAGCGCGGAGGTGGGCTCGTCGAGCAGCAGCAGCGCGGGGCGGCGCAGCACCGCGCGGGCGATGGCCAGCCGCTGCTTCTGTCCGCCGGAGAGACCCGCGCCGCCGCCTCCTACAGCCGTCGAGTAGCCCTGTGCAGTACACACCACACACATTACCTTCCTTCTTCACAACTGCTACCTCAAATTGGGTAATGGGTACGGAATTAACTACGGCGCTAAAACAGTAGGTAATCTGCTGCGATCAAAGAGGGTAAGGGACGGCACCGATTCCCTGCGAGAGGAACGGGAATTAAAATGAAATATTTTCAACAATGTGTTACATAAATAAACACAAAATTAAGAAATTTTATAAAAACAATGGCAGACTATTCCTCATGGAGTACTTTTTATTTGTCTTTGCTTCTTAATATAAATCTTGGCACCGCTATACGAGTAATAAATACTTATATCGAATAGTGTAATGTTTTCTCCAAGTGTTGTAATCGTGGTGAATTTAAATTATGGTTGTTTTTAAAGCAGCGGTAAATAGGTAGGTACATTTAATTCCCGCATTGTTTGTTTCAAATTATTATTATCTTATTTTGTTAGTAACATGAAGTCAGACGAAACATCAAACATTAGGTACTGTTCATTTTGAACAAACCTTTAGAATAACAGACCACCCCTACATACTTAACTGGTTCGGTACCTTTCTTAAAGTAATATTGTAGACACCTTTGACCTTGTAAAGCAAATGGTTCATATGCATTTGTTCTAGAAACATACAAGAACCTGAATTTTGAAATTTAGCTCGGAACCAAACTGTTGTGTCTAGAAACCCAGGCCGAATTTATACTCTACAGATAGGCATTTCTATCCTAAACTTCTTCAGGAAGCGGTCGAAATCCAGAAATACAAGAATTTCAATCAAGAGCACAGATAACCTCAAGGCATTCGGTTCAGGTTGTTCCTAAAACCCTGTCATGAAAATGTTCTCGTCGCCATAAAACTTCATGCGTCAGAGTCTGTACTGTTCTGATACTTCCAAATATGGGTATTTGCATAGAACGCTATCCTACGAACGTGTTCGTAAGTTTCGGGACGCAACTTACGGTGGGCAATCTACTTTTGTCTTTGACGCTGTTCTCATTGGAGCGAGTCTCTGTGGTTAGATTTGTGTAAAAATAATCCTTGTTAAATCACTTTTTGAATTGCCGCGCGTGATATGTTGTTTGAAAGACTTTAAAAAAGATAGACTCCACTAAACTTGCAAAGTGTTTTGAATAAGCTATTACTAGATTGTTTGTATTTGTGCATTCGAAGAATCACAAGAAGAGAACTGGACCCCTCACCAGCACCACCCTCACCCTAGCAGTAAGTACTTAGTTAAGGTGTCGTTGGCGAACCTCTCATTAATTGGGGAAGCGCAAGGGTGGGGTCTTCGAAGGAAAGAAGACCGGAACAATTTTGTAAGTCGTTGACTGTATGTTATTTTCAGCCCCGCGTACCGCGGACAGTTAGGATTCATATAACAGGTTGTCCAGAAGGAGAACCAAGGAGGAGGACTCTGCTTACCATGCCTGTCTAGGCAATCTGGAATCTTAATATCGCTCTTCGATATCCTAGAGCAACACGGTCTTCCGCCGTTAATTTAAGTTCCTGATGCGGGACGCCTGCTTCTTTAGACTACAAGTGACCACGGTCGATGCTAATCACGAAAGTTTAAGATTATTTTAAAGAGACTGTTCGGTCGTTTCTATTAATACCTACATTGCGCATGATAATTACAGTTACCTAATTTAAAATTTAGAAATTGATATAGGTAAGAATACTTGGTGAAGATGCACTCACGTTAGACAGTTTGGTGATGAACTCGTGCGCATGCGCAGTCTTGGCCGCGGCGATGATCTCTTCCTCGGTGACGTCACCGGCGCCCATCGCGATGTTCTCGCGGACGGTGCCGCTGAAGAGCACCGGCTCCTGCCCCACCACTCCTGCAACATTACGGACCTACATTGTTTCACGATACTTACAAAAATATATTTTATTCATATTAATTAGATACATGACAATACAGGTATGGATTTTGTTTACGTTTATACTTAGTATATAGTTAACAGTTTCACATCCCCACGCTTGGCAGGCGTCTCGGGGAGCGCTGTGTAATGTGTCATTTTTCTTTTCGTCGCCGGTTGCAAGAAGTAATTATAGTTTCCTGGTCCTTATATTCGCCAACAACACGATAGGGAAAAGAACAAAATTTCCCAAAGAGGTTGCGGGATTATTGTAACAACCGTTCGTAGGTACGAAAACGGATCAGATCACATGTTTTCTAAGAGGAAGTCATTCAGAGAGTACACAACAGGGGTATCAAAGCAACGATGCATACATTGACAAGGGGACTATTTAAAACATCAATAAGTTTGTTGAATACAGGAATACCTACTTATAAATCAAGTTAAAATGAAAGCTATTATCTCCTGTAGTGGGGAGTGTACTCGTGCGTAATAGATAAGCGAGTGACCGACCGATGCTGGAGCGGTAGTGGTGCAGATGCAGGTCGGAGAGGCGATGGCCGTCGAGGGTGAGGTCACCGGCGTCCGGCGCATAGAGCCGCTGCAGCAGCTGCAGCACCGTCGACTTGCCGCTGCCCGACGCGCCCACCAGCGCCACCGTCGACCCCGCCGCCACGCGCAGGCTCAGCCCGCGCAGGATCTGCGACAATACTCACTTTTCAAAGAGACCATTCCCAGTTACTTTTTTTGCGACACTTTACCAATAAAGAAGTACGCATTAGCACCAAATAATTGGTGCTAAACTGCTAACGCGTCCTGTACTGTACTGTATCAGCCGGATTGTCCACTGCTGAACACAGCCTTCCCCATTAAGGGCGATTTGGCATAATCTCCACTCTTGGCAGGCGTCTTGGAGTTCGCAGTTTAAGATATCAGTTCCTCAGAAGGAGCTGCTGTCAACCTTCCGGTATTTTACCTTTAGTCGCCTCTTATGACACCTCCAGGTAGCAAGTGACATTCTAGCCCGGCACCCCACGGGCAATAACTAACGCGTAGTAAGCACCAATTGTTTAATGTAGTAATGTATTCGTATTTTGTTTACCTTTACGTCGGACCTCGAGGGATAACTGAAATGAACGTTGTCGAAGACGATGTCTCCCTTGAAGGCTGAGGGCTTGATGCCGCACTCGTCGAGCGCGTTGATGTTGGACTTCCTCTCGAGCAGCTTGAACACCGAGGTGGCGGCGCCGCGCGCGGACGAGAACACTTCCAGGTGCGGGTGCATCATCGTTATGTTCTGCGCCGCCATGAACGTGCAGAATAAGATCTGCAACGAAACATTGTCATATACGCTCTACAACATCATGTTGACGAAATAAAGCTTCAATGGCACGCTCCGTACAGTTTTTGCAGTTTTTAGGCTTCCATGGGGATCGAGGAAAGTTATGTAAATCTATATAAACTTGCGGGATAAGCGTATTGGATAAGGTCACGTGAACAGATTGCGTTGCAAGATTCACTCGATCCGAGCAGTAGTGGGGGGTTGGGGGGTGTCTGTATCGCGTTCTGTACGACACATAGTTCACAAACTTTATATAAAGTGTTTGATATAGAGATATACAAAGTCAATTATACAGCCACTGCGAGAAGAACGGGCAAGAAACTCGGGGCCATTCTTTTAAACTTTTTTTAATTATATAATGTGTACTATATAAGGTAACTATTAATTCATCAACAATACTGCGGGGGATGGTGTAGAATCGATAACTGAATGTGATCCACTCATAATTAATTTTCACATAAACAAAATTAATACTAACTATTGCCTAAGCTGTGGCGCGTTGACTTTGAGAATGATAGCGACGACAACACTCGCGGCCGCCGTGGACTAGACTCACACATACACACACGTTCTAAGTATTCTAACGCATTGCGAGGGCAATGAACTCGGTAGGTATAACTCAGCTGTTTCTTGTTTGACGGACGCAGAAGCGGTAGCAATGGCGAGGCGGTGCGGGCCAACTAGGTATTAGATGGTAAGTAATAAAATGATTGATCAAAGAGGCGAGGAAATTTTCAACTGGCTCTCAATATCCACTACCAGGGTTCACTTTTATCAGATACATAGTTAGGTACATCTCAAAATAAAGTTCACGACAAAGATGAAAATTCTTAATGTATTAAACTTACCCATTAAATCCAATAAATCAAGATGTAACGTTTGTGCATCAAAACACTTCACAGGAGGCTCTGACATTTATCATTTGATAATTTTCGTCGACAATCGATTTTATTTAACGAATGTTAAGTTTGAGTTAGAATGAAAACATAAAATTACATCCACTTGGCGTGTTTAAAAGTCAATCAATCCTATTTACAACAATCACTTAGTACCTACACAATTATTTACATGGTTATTTACACATGAGTCTGGACATATCCACCGTTCCTCTCGACGCACACAGTTATTCTTCAAAGGATATGCCCTTGCACTCTTTCACAACTTAACTGCCGAAAGGCGGCAACAATTCTGTAAATCTTTTAATTCACCCACGGTAGGTACTAAGATTATAACCGTTGTGTCCGTACACAAGGTCTTTAACACGGCCCCAGACAAATAAATCCAGTCTGAGAGCTCATAACATATCACCATCCCCATGTAGGTAGGTACTCTTGATTTGAATAGCCGTACGGCGACATTTTTAAAAGTATGCACGGCAGCGTTCACTTACAGTTTTCACGACGCGTGCTACGAACCAACTAAAGATATTTTTATTTGAATAATTTGTAAAAATATAAAATAGTTCGTTGTGGGGCGCGGAGGAGTGAGGGCGGCGGGGTGTAAAACCGCACACAATTGCCTAAGAAGGACCTTTTATTTGTCTTTGCTAATCTAAAACCTGGCACCGCTATTTTATCTTTATTCCTAGTATTATAATCGTGAGACTTGGTAAAGTTAAAATATCAATTTCTTTAAAAAGATCTATCAGGGATTCCCTGGGATCCATTTCATATATGGTTCGGATTGCACGCTTTTGTAAGATAAAGATTGTCTCTATCTCAGCAGCAGCTCCCCACAGCAATACACAATACGACATAATACTGTGGAAGTACGCGAAATAAACGAGCCTAGCAGTAGCTGAGTGTGTTAGCTGTCTTATCTTACGAACTGCATATGCAGCAGAACTAAGTCTTCCGGATAGATCATGGAAGTATATGTGGATCCTACTGTAAAGTTGAATCCATTTTGATTCCCAGTTGCCTTTGCCTTACAAAGGTCACAGAATACGGCAATAGCATCCTGTGGACTCTCCCAGGCTTCAAGTATATGTGACATCAATTCAACACCTGCATCTGTTGTGGATCTGCTCTTTGTGAAACCAAACTGATTCTCATTCAATATTATGCTCATTAAAATGGGATAGAAGTTGTTTTTGAGCAAAATATTTTCGAATACTTTACTCGGAACAGGTAAGATAGAAATAGGTCTGTAATTGCAAGGGTCCGATGTAGCCCCCGACTTCAAATTGGATTGATTTTACGTTTCATTAAGTCGGGAAAGTTTCCTTTATCAGCACAAAGATTAAATATTGTTAGTAATACGCATGGCATGTCCAGTTACGGTTAGGTGGGTATGCGTGGGTAACTCACGGTGACCATGACGCCGGGGTGGTACTCTTGTTGGTCCGGCGGCAGCGGCATGTCCCGCACGCAGAGCGCGGCCCCGTACGCGAACACGACCGCGTTGAGGCTGTAGGTGAGCAGCCACCCGAGCCCCGCCCCCGCGCCCGCCCACACGCCGCGCGCCCGCGCCGCGCCTCCCGCCGCCTGCAGGGCCTCGGAGTACCTGCCGACGCGGACGGACGATCCTTTATTGTTTGTTTTGTTGTTGCTGTACACGCGACACCGCTCATTAGTTACACGTTACCGTTTGACTTCGATCTCCTCTCCGGCATAGGCGCGCACCGTCCGGATGGCGGAGAGCGCTTCTTCCACGACCCGGCCGGCCACGCTGTACGCTGTCACCTCCTTGGCCGCGCACTTGGTCTGGTACTGTGGAAAGGAACACAACACGGGTGAGTCGGGAGTCAGGATATTCAGGCTGGAGGCTATGGGTATGTGTATATACCTTGGCGACGACGGTAGCGACGAGGATGGCTAGGGGCACCACGCTGAGGGCGGCCAGCGTTAGCTGCCAGCCGTACGCGAATGAGAGCGCGCTGGCGCACACTACGGTTCCGCACAGATATGACGTCATCACCACGTGCTCACCCACGCCCGCGCGCAGCTTCTCCATGTCTCTGTCGAAGATACAACCATGCTCATCGTAATAACTTCAAATATATTTCTATAAAATATATAAACTATCAACTTCGACAGACTCTGGTTTGCAATATTCAAGAAGTTTGACTATGTAAAGCACTGATGCGTAAACTATCGCGCTATTGAGTTCTTAGAACAGCAATCAATCTTATAGAGATGCTATCTATCAGTCTATGGGTTACAGAGGGTTGGAATAAATGGCGTTAAATCTTCCGGGTATTTCTTATTTTCTCTGATTTTAAAAGTAAAGATAATATTGCAATAATTGTAGCAAATATACAGTTAAAGCCTCGCAATTATTATTTAGGAACAGCTGGTATCGACATCATTCGAAGGTATACTCCATTTAAAATTATTTTCGATACGATGGCTCAACTCATTAACATTACCGTGGCTCAACCAAGGGTAGTTATGGATCATATTGCCTCTCATTGGTTCGCCGGCCAGTCTCAACCAATGCGCACGTCACTTCATCGCATGTGATATACCTATACTCTCAAACCCTCAACCAGCATCATACCCGGTGAAGAACATCTCTCGCTAAGGTGCCACGTCACGTATCTAACGTTGATTATCGAGGGATTGCATAGACCGCAGCTGAGCCATAGAACATACAATAATACTACGGCTGAGCTAAGCATGGTGAGCTGGCTTATGTTTGCACACCCATTAAGGGCTTGAGCATACAGTGGACATATTCTACTCAAATAATTGTAAGATCTATGTATCTAAACTACCTAAATCCCTGCAAATAAATGAATTTGAATTGTCTATATTTTGCATTGAGCAATTTATAGTATAATTGATTAGCGTTGCAGACCTGTGGCAAACCCTACGGGAACCGCTCCCTGGATTAGCTGAGGGGCGTACTATATGTATATTGTACATCGTTAGTAGGTAAGTATTACTTAGGTTTAAAGAAATTTAATATACTACATAGTCACTTACTGTAGGCGAGTACGGCGAACGTCGCTCAAATGCCGCATTGTTCTCTATCTATAGACATAGGTATATATAGATATAGTATGTTGATTTGTATAGCGCATAATAACAATAAGATTTCATTGTTTCAATAAAGCTTAGTTTAAGTCCCTTTTTTAGTAATAATAAGTTACATAGGATAGGTAAATGTACTCAGTTATAAGCGTAGATTAAGTTAATAAATGAAGATAAGTGAAATAAGATGATTAGGTTAGATATAAGGCTTTAACACATATTTTATGTCAGACTTTGTACTAGAAATCAATGTTTACGGACGATAAATGTAAGATTATAAACATTTAGGGATCATATACCTCCATCAGAGGTATATATTCGGTAAAGGTTAACCCCTGGAACAGTATATACATTAGATTACCGGCCATAAGCCAGAACTTTGGTAGTTAGGGGGCAAAATGTATGATATCGATAGAGAAAATGAATGATGTCAAAGTTCACTTTAGAAAATAGGGCGTCCAATCACAGCGCCGCTTTAGGTCAGGCGGCCGATTAATTATAGCCAATTAATCAAATGGTGCGAGTGCAATTGACCTTGAACGTGAGATAGAGACGGGTAGTACGGTGTTCTAATTGGGTCAAATGATGTAATTAGCAAAGCAGTGTGTAAGGTATATGCATAGTTGATAATTGTAATATAAGAAAGAACAATTTTCATTGAATTTATGTGGTCCAGTAATACAACAAGTAAAATAACAACTAGAAAATAAGAAGAAATAAATCCGCCTTTGAAACTGAAACCCCGGAATTTTCCTGCACCTAAATTGAACCCTGCGACCGGCATTCACGTAGACGCAAGAAAATATACAGTCCACTGAGACCGTGTGTGTGTGCATGCATTGCCACATCTGTGTGCACAGCCACGGTGAACCCCTGCAGAACGCGAAGTCGTCTACAACGTGGTCCTTGCAAGCCGAATATTAGGAAAATTCAAGAAAATGAGTGAACACTCGGCAGTTACGACGCGCGGCCAGCTCCGACAGCTGGCTGCGGAACAGGAGAAGCGTCGGGCCGCCGAGGAAAAGGCGGACTCCGGACTACCGTCCGACCGTGCTATTGATAGTGCGTCAATGGCACCAACGGCGACGTCGTCCCTCACACCGGTTATACCGGCGGCGGGTGGTCGTGTGATCGACCACCGGATTATTGGGCCGCCGCCGGCACCAACGTCGGGACGGAGGAATCGACCCGGTTCCCTCTCCAGCGGCGCGTCTTCAGTAGGAAGCCGTAGAAGCACGGACTTCCGCAAGAAGCGCGCGGAATATGAAGCTGAGAGGGAATTAGTGCGCATACGTGAAAGTTTAGTGCGAAAGAAATTGGAAGTGGATCTCGCAGAGATCGAAGCAACAATAACTGACGATGAAGAGGACACACTACGACGTGTCGAAGACTGGGTGGAGACCACACCGCGAGACGTCCGGTGCGAGGAAGACGCGCCCGCGGCGGTCCACGGGGAACAAGAAGTGCGGCCCCTACCCAGGAAGTCAGTAACAATTATGGCGGGTGAGTCACCCTTCTCACCCAACCCAGGGACAACGCGGAACGAGCCACCGAGACATGCTCACGTGTCACGCATACGGCAAGCGCGCGGAGAAACGGCGGCACCCACGCCCAATGCGCAGCACGCCGACCACGTGACACAGGCGTTCCCGCACGAAGAAAAACAAGAAAGACTGAGGCGAACACACAGTACAGACAGAAGAGACCGAGGCATCGATCAGCTAGCGGACGCAATCACAAAGCTGGCGAGGCCACGACCGGTGCCTAGGCAAGCATACGAGTTGCCCTACTTCAATGGGAACTCATCTGACTGGATTACATATAAACATATGTACTACGAAACATCGCAGCTATACGAGTTTCAACCGCACGAGAACCTAGCCCGGATAAGAACATCATTACAGGGCGAAGCAAAGGCCGCAGTGGAAGATTTGTTACGTTCATCTACTAACCCGAAACAAATCATGGACGCCTTGGATATGATGTTCGGGCACCCAGTGTTAATATTGGAATGTGCTATTAAGAAAATTAAGGCGTTACCTAAAGTGTCGGCAAGTGGTAGAGAACTACCGAAATTCGCGGCCGCAGTGAGAAATTGTGTGTCATTGCTGCGTAATATCCGAGCAGACGGATATTTGAACAACCCTCAACTCATCAACGAACTCCTGGGCAAGCTCACACAAAGCCAACGAGAGAAGTATGGAGACTTTGCGATGGGTATGGACCAAGGCAGAGGCGTGGATCTCCGAGTATCGCCAAACTTGGAGATGTTGTCGGAGTTCCTAGATCACCTATCGCACGCCGCATCTTATTACACGCAAATGGAGTTCAATGTCCCTGCCGGAACATTGACGGCAACCGCTCGGCAACCATTGCGCACCACAATCGCGCAGTCGCACAGGTTTGTGCCGCGCGCTCAAGTGCAACAAGTTCACGTACAAAGTGACCTACCAACGACATCCACACAGTGCAAAAACAATGAACAAAAAGTGAAGTGCTTAGTGTGTGACGCGGAACACTCTATAGTGAAGTGCCCGCGATTCTTGGATATGTGCACAAACGATAGGTGGTTGGTTGCGAAAAACAATAAACTGTGCTTCAAGTGCTTGGTGAAACGCCACTCGCGGGACTTATGTAAAGCAAAGCGATGTGAGACGTGTAATTACTCACATCACGTACTATTGCACGCGGACAAACCAGCCACCGAAACAGTGACAAACGTAGGTGAAGTGCGCGCTAAAGCTCTATTAAAAGTGTTGCCTGTGTCGATATCGCACGTGAACGGACTACAAAAGGATTTGCAGTGTTACGCATTATTGGATGATGGGGCTACCGTGTCACTTATAGACAGTGAACTAGTGAAAGACGCTACGGGACCGGTAGTACCCCTAGTGATAAGAAGTGCGCGTGGACACGAAGTGTCAGACAATACATCGCGTGTGCTCGACATTACTCTGAGTGGACCCAATGGCCGTAGCCATAAGGTTCAATGTCGCTCGCTGGTCCGAATGGACTTGCCGGCGCAATCAGTGGCAGCGGCCACTATTGACGACTGCGCTCACCTGCGTGGCTTGGGCTGTGAGGAAATGAGGGACGCCAAGCCGTTGCTTCTGCTGGGCCAAGACAACTGGGAGCTACTCGTCAGCCAGGACATCCGACAAGGAAAATCCGGTAAGCCAGTTGCCTCTCTGACTAGTCTAGGTTGGGTACTACACGGACCGGTAGGCGGCGCGCGGGGTCAACAAGCGGTAAACTGCATGGCGGCCTCCCTCACCGATCTCCACGAGGTGGTAAGAGCTCAGTTTGAATTAGAGTCAATAGGTATAGCGGAAGACACCCGTAAACACCGCGACATAGAACGTGCAGTCGAGATACTCGACAACACAAGTCGGCGCACGGCGGACGGCTCGCGGTGGGAAACGGGGTTGCTATGGAAACGGGACGAGATAGACCTACCGGACAATCGCAGGTATGCTCAGCAGCGACTCGACAATCTTGAGAAAAAGATGGAACGAAATGCAGAGTTCGCGGCCACATATACTGCGCAAGTAGAGAGGTTAGTACACGAGGGGTACGCGCGGGAAGTGACGGGCGGGTTAGACGGCAGTCCGGTATGGTATTTACCGCACTTCGGTGTTGTAAATCCCAACAAGCCGGGGAAATTGAGATTAGTATTTGACGCCGCCGCAACTTTCCGCGGGATCTGTCTAAACGACAACCTGCTTGTCGGCCCCGACTTACTTAATTCGCTCTTAGGCATTCTACTTAAATTTAGGCTATGTCCGGTAGCATTCTCAGGGGACATAAAAGACATGTTCCTTCGTATAAACATTAGAAAACAGGATCGCGGTGCTCAGCTGTTTTTATGGCGCGGAGAGGACAAGAGCGCGGAGCCGAAAACATATGCAATGAATGCTATGATTTTCGGCGCCGTCTCCTCACCTACAACAGCGAGCTACATATTAAAGAAAAATGCCGGTGAGTATGAGAACAAGTATCCACAGGCAGTCGAAGCGATACGGTCCAAGCACTACATGGACGATTATTTAGATAGTGCGTGGACCATAGAGCAAGCGAGTCAACTTATCAGCGAGGTCACGCGAGTTCACGCCGCGGGCGGATTCGAGATTCGCGGCTGGGTAACTAACTCGCCAGCCTTGCGTCAACAGTTGAAGGTAAGTATGCCGGAACGCGTGTCACTAGAAAAAGGTGATAACGCCGTCGAACGCACTTTAGGTATGATCTGGTCGCCGGAGGCGGATCTGTTAACTTTTGACCTATCGTTCAAAAGGCTTCCCGACGACATAGTATCAGGAACGAAAATACCTACTAAACGTGAGTTTTTGCGATTTATTATGTCTATTTTTGACCCGTTAGGTTTTGTATATCCGTGTATAATTCAATCGCGCATTATAATGCAGCAAATTTGGAAATCAGGAATAGGCTGGGATGAGCCGCTGCGCGCTAACGAGGCAAAAAGCTGGTTTGGGTGGCTAGCTAGTCTCGTAGCGCTACGGGAAATAAACGTACCAAGGTTCTACGGCATAGACATCTACGCCGCCGACGTAGAATTACATGTGTTCGGGGATAGTAGCGAATTGGCTTATGCATCGGTTGGTTATTTGTTGAGTACGAATCCTAGCGGAGTGAGGGAGACCGCCATTGTAATGGGAAAGGCGCGCGTAGCGCCTCAAAAGGTAATTTCAATCCCGCGATTGGAATTGCAAGCGGCGGTACTTACGTGCAGACTGGCTCGCACAATCAAAAACGAGTTAGCCTTGCACAACGTAAAAACGTACTTATGGACCGATAGTAAAACGGTATTGAAATGGATAAACTCAGACGCGCATGAGTTTCAACGGTTCGTTTCGCATAGGCTGTCTGAGATAGATAAACATAGTCGGAGAGAGGACTGGCACTGGGTACCTACGTCGGAGAATCCCGCTGACAAGGCTACTCGGTGGGATTGACCCAGTAATTGCAAAGAATGGTTTTCTGGCCCCTCTTTTCTTACATGTTCACAGCGCACCTGGCCAGCGAGCGACGGGAACGAAGTCGCAGAAGCGGACCTCGAGCGAGCGCACCGCGTCCACGTGACGGCGGCAGCGCCTGACGCCGCGATCATTCAATACGAGCGGCATTCTACGTGGACGCGAGCAGTGCGCGTAGTAGCGCGCGCGCTCGCCTTCGTCGAGCGGTGTCGGCGGCGTCGAGCGTCGGCTGCACTGACCGCCGACGACTTACACAATGCAGAACAATATTTGTTCCGCACGGCGCAGCGAGAGAGCTTCGCACCGGAGGCGGCGGCGCTGCAGAGTGGGCTACCGTTACCCAAAAGTAGCAAGATACGCAACCTGGACCCCATGCAGTATGAAGACGGCCTATTGCGAGTGCGTGGGAGACTGAAGGCAACTCTGAACGAGCGAGCCCCGCGTGAGGAGGTATTACACACCCTCCTCGCAGAAGCGGAGCTAATTGTAAACAGCCGACCTCTGACGTATGTGACAAGCGACAGCGAGCAGCCGGTAGTACTCACCTCAAACCACCTACTGTTGGGGACCGCATCAGGCAGTACTACATTCACACGCCGCAATGATGACGACGTAAGCGCCAAACAACAATGGCGAAAAGTCAACGCCCTCGCCGATTTCTTCTGGAGGCGGTGGCGACGCGAATACCTTCCCACGCTTCAGCAGCGGCAGAAGTGGATCGACGGGGCTCCCAACGTGAAAGAAGGCGACGTGGTGATCATCATAGAAGATAACAAGCCACGCAATCAATGGTCGAAGGGCGTCATCGCGGCGGTACATCAAGGCAAAGATGCCGTAGTCCGAATCGTAGACATTAGAACCGAACGCGGTATTGTAAGAAGGCCAGTAGTGAAGATCGCCGTACTACCTACTGAACAAAGTGATGTAATCGGTTGAAGCCTCTTACAGGAGGCGGAAATTGTAGGCGAGTACGGCGAACGTCGCTCAAATGCCGCATTGTTCTCTATCTATAGACATAGGTATATATAGATATAGTATGTTGATTTGTATCGCGCATAATAACAATAAGATTTCATTGTTTCAATAAAGCTTAGTTTAAGTCCCTTTTTTAGTAATAATAAGTTACATAGGATAGGTAAATGTACTCAGTTATAAGCGTAGATTAAGTTAATAAATGAAGATAAGTGAAATAAGATGATTAGGTTAGATATAAGGCTTTAACACATATTTTATGTCAGACTTTGTACTAGAAATCAATGTTTACGGACGATAAATGTAAGATTATAAACATTTAGGGATCATATACCTCCATCAGAGGTATATATTCGGTAAAGGTTAACCCCTGGAACAGTATATACATTAGATTACCGGCCATAAGCCAGAACTTTGGTAGTTAGGGGGCAAAATGTATGATATCGATAGAGAAAATGAATGATGTCAAAGTTCACTTTAGAAAATAGGGCGTCCAATCACAGCGCCGCTTTAGGTCAGGCGGCCGATTAATTATAGCCAATTAATCAAATGGTGCGAGTGCAATTGACCTTGAACGTGAGATAGAGACGGGTAGTACGGTGTTCTAATTGGGTCAAATGATGTAATTAGCAAAGCAGTGTGTAAGGTATATGCATAGTTGATAATTGTAATATAAGAAAGAACAATTTTCATTGAATTTATGTGGTCCAGTAATACAACAAGTAAAATAACAACTAGAAAATAAGAAGAAATAAATCCGCCTTTGAAACTGAAACCCCGGAATTTTCCTGCACCTAAATTGAACCCTGCGACCGGCATTCACGTAGACGCAAGAAAATATACAGTCCACTGAGACCGTGTGTGTGTGCATGCATTGCCACATCTGTGTGCACAGCCACGGTGAACCCCTGCAGAACGCGAAGTCGTCTACACTTACATTAGTACAAGAACAGCTTTGACGTAAAATATTTATTTATTTTATTATTGCATTATGTACATACATAACAAAAAGAGGATGTACCTACATGTATTTCCACCTGATAGTCATCTGGTGTATTGTTGTAGGGATCAGCAGCTGATTTAGAGACCATAATATTATCTTACAAAAGCGAGATAGGTCCTTGCGAATCTTTTAAGGATTTATTTCCATTGATTTATTCATATTTATATAGAGTATATAATATGTCTCTGCATAATCATCATCATCAGCCGGAAGACGTCCAATGTTGAACAAAGGCCTCCCCCAAAGAACGCCACAAAGAACGGCTATTAGCCGCATGCAACCATTGGCTGCCCACGACTTTTACGATGTCGTCAGTCCACCTAGTGGGGGGCCTACTAACTCTTCGTCTTCCGGTGTAACGTGGTAACCACTCGAGAACCTTTCTTCCCAATCGGTTATCAGTTCGTCGAGCAACGTGGCCCGCCCATTGTCACTACAACTTGCAAATTCTGTAAGCTATGTCGGTGAACTTGGTTCTTTGGCGAATATCCACGTTCCGGATTTTATCGCGCAAAGAAACTCCGAGCATAGCTCTCTCCATAGTTCGTTGAGCAACTCTGAGCTTGTCCATGAGGGCCATAGTTAAGGACCACGTCTCAGTGCCATAAGTCATCACTGGCAACACACACTGGTTGAAGACTTTGGTCTTCAGGCTCTGCGGGATGTTCGACAAGAAGATGTCGCGTAACTTCCCGAACGCTGCCCATCCGAGTGGGATTCTTCGGGCGACCTCTTTGTCAAAGTTGGACCTACCTAACTGGACAGTCTGTCCCAGGTAAATGTAATAGTCAAAAACTTCGAGCGTATCGTTTCCAATAACTACTGGTACGGGTGCAACATGGACATTGGACATAATTTTCGTCTTGTCCATGTCCATTTTAAGACCCACCTGCTGGGAAACTCTACTGAGGTCGCTGAGCATTGTACTGAGTTTTTCAAGCGACTCTGCCATTATGACTATGTCATTGGCGAAACGAAGGTGAGTTATAAATGTTATTATAATTATTATTAATGTTATTATAAATGTTGTTTATTCGCCATAAATGTTGATGCCGAATTCTTTCCAGTTCAAGAGCTTAAAACGTCCTCCAACGCATTCGTGAACAGTTTCGGAGAAATAACGTCTCCCTGTCTCACGCCTCGCTGCAGTTGGATTGGTTCCGTGCTCTTGTCCTGTAATCTAATCGACATGGTGGCGTTCCTATACAAACACTTCAGCGCTTCGATGTACCTATAGTCAATTTGGCATCGCTGAAGAGACTGCAGTACGGCCCAGGTTTCGATTGAATCGAAGACTTTTTCATAGTCCACAAACGCTAAACATAATGGCCGATTATACTCCACAGTCTTCTGTATAATCTGGCGGAGCGTACCGATGTGATACCCCGTTGGGGCCGGGTTAGAATTGCACCTCCCCATATCATCCCGTGGGTGTCGTAAGAGGCGACTAAGGGGAAAATACTGAAAGGTGGGCAGCAGCGCCTTCTAAAGAACTGCCAACTTACACTGCGATCCCCAAGACGCATGTCAAGCGTGGGGATTATGGCAAATACCACCTTAATAGGGGAGGCTGTGTTTAGCAGTGGACGATTCGGCGGTTACAGTACAGTACAGTATGGATGTGGTGTATGGTGCTAAAGCATTTTCGGAAGCCGGCTTGTTCGGGAGGCTGGGAGTCATCAAACCTTCTGCAAGACGATTCGTAATGACTCTCGAGAACAGCTAAGAAATAATATGTCTCTGCATAGAGTTATAATATAAACTTACTCAGTGAGCGTGGATGCAAAGTTCAAAGTTGTGTTTGTGTCGAAGAAAGCTATTTCCTGACATATTACTGATCGCAGCAGCCGCAATCTTAACCGGGTCACCTGAAACGCATAACAGGAAAACATCATTGACAGATAACATTAGGTACAAAGAAGCCCCACTAAAGTTTACCAAACAAGCCAAAATAAGGTATGATTTCATTTCTTTGTTACAAATCCCGTTAATTACAAAAATGTTTCGACACCACCAAGACAAACCTGTTCACAAATCTAAGTATATATGACTATGTCTGAATACTCCGAGTAGATATACTAGAACAGCTCGGTTACAGCGTGGAACCCGGATGCCATATAGGTTTGTGTGTGGTTTAACTTCAGGCTTCGTAGTCTGAAGTTAAACTACACACAAAATTCAATGCCTGCGTCCACACATTGAGAACTAGCTATTTTACTTTAAGAAATGTAATGAATGATACCCATCACCACATTTTCTAGTTTTCCATCCAACGTTATTATATATGCAGGATCTCATTTATAACGTGCGATTTAGGGACGGGTGCCAAACAAGAGAGTTCAAACCTAGTTCGAACGTTATAAGAAGAGCTGGTTAATGGCTCCGAACTCTTTGGGGACGATATAGGTGTTGGGCACATCAGACGGCAGTAGGCTAGTTGGAGTTGGTAGGTAAGTATTTAGTATGATTAGGTAAGTACCATCCTGGCGGCTGCCCAGTTGGCGAGCGAGACGGCTGCGGCGGCGGCTGCGAGCTGCAGCGCCATCACGGCCAGCGACGCGACGCCGAACGCCACCGAGTCCCGCACCAGCGCCTCCATGTGCGCGCTGCGGTCACCGGCCGCTCTGCAACATGTACACTCTATGTCTATACAGTGCTGCCCTTATAAAACAAAACCAGCTTTATGAACTACTTACTAAAAGTCTCATAATATCATGTCATCAGTTGGCCAAAAGCTTCGAATTGAGGAACTTTTGGTCAATTGCTTAGGATCGTAGGTAAGTAAACTTCAGGGAAGTGCGCAAATTACTGAAGGATTTATTTCGTTGCAGAAGTAGCCTGAGTGGCTGGGTATACTTAGTAATAAAGACTGATAATGGTAAAATAGAGTATAGGGTAGGGTACTGACAGCAACTCCCCGCCGCCGAAGAGGCGCAGGATGGCCGCATGCGGCGTGGTGGGGGCGGCGGAGTAGCGCTGCACGAAGAGCGAGGTGAGCTCCCCGTAGAGCACCACGGCCGCCACCAGCCCGCCGGAGCACGCCCACGAGCAGGCCACGCCGCCCAGCGTCGCCGCGCGCTCCTCCCACGAAGCGTACCGCCACTGCGAACACAACGCGTGCTCTTACTTACCTACCGCCCGGGGCCCTTCCCTTCGACTCTTACTTCATTCGACTAATTCAACAACAGCTGATAGGCTAACGCTTCCTGACGATCTTACCTGATGAGGAGTGATGATGAAGGCAGAGGTTATAAACATGCAAAACCCAGAAAACTTGAAGTTGCTAGCTAGCCAACCCAGCATTCGAAAAGTGTAGTGCATGAAACATTTCAGAAGGATTTGGCTGAAAATTAGACTGCCCGATCGGCCACATTTTTTTTTTTATGCCTGATTGGTTAACCTTTGACCACTATCTCACCTGATGGTAAGTGATGATGTGGTCGAGGATGTTGTTCAGGCTAACCTAGAGTTAACCACATAACCCCAGGCAGCAATTTTACGTCCTAACGATGTCTTTCATGGTTATTTTTTCACTTACCGACGTCGTTGTTATTTATTAGACGTAAAATATGACGACCAAATGTCAAATTCCAAGAAGAAATTAAACGGCGTATGTATGTATCGGTACACAAATACCTACAACGTCTTCTCAAGAACTTGACAGGACGTCTTCGATCGACGACAGGACTTACCTATATTGTAACCGCCAGGGTAAAATATTTGTTGAATATTTTTTGAAAGTAAAAATGAATGAGTTCTGCAATGACTAACTACCAATTGAGATTCCCTAAAAATGAACGCTACGTCGTCACCCCAACCAGCTGAAGGTGGCCGAATGCGAGACGGTCACCGCTTCATTAAAACGACAATTACATTTTAATTATTTATAATTATTCCATTAAATTCAATATAACACTTTATTGCTTGTTATGAGGAAGACCCGTAGCTTCTATTGTTCGTTATCTTAAAGTCGTTTCCTTAATTTATGTGCGAGTGAGTAGGCAAGTATACTTATCTACTTATCGAACACAATTTAAAAGCCTAAACAAAAAACGTATATTTTGACGTTTGTACTTTATAATACCTACCTACTGTGTTATTTCTTAATGGATCCTGTGTATGTAAGCCCTCTTTGTGGAGCAAGAACAAGCTAGATGTATTTAAGAGCGTGTTCTGTACCTATGGCTCCAATTTAGGGCATTAAAACCAGAAAGCTATCCTACCACCCTCAAATAGAAAATCTGCCGCCAAGCACCTTACAGTGTGTTCCGGCAGCTGTGCTTGAGAGCCAGAAATGTCACAGGCACATAAGACTTCACAACTGTAGGTATGTCTCTGTAAGGTGCTTTCCATCCATTAAGAAAATTATACGCAAGTCAGGGAATAAAGTGTTCTTTAATTTCCCAAAATCATAGCTATTCATGATATGGTTGGTGAGTACACGCGGATGGTACTTACGGTGTACTAAAATGCACTAGTGCAGCGGTTTACTAATTGTGGCATGAATACGTAAACCGCTGACCTCGCGCTATGTACCTACTACGCTTACATCGTACAGTCTCAGTGTGATGGGCGAAATGCAATTAGTTCGGACGAAATGCATCTGTTATAGGCTGAGGTTAGTCCATTTAACATCAGATGGGCCTGGTGCTTGTTCTGTCACAATCATATAAAAGAGGTGTGAAGGCGCCCTTCACCCCCTGGTGTACCTACCCACAGTAGCAAGTAAGCGGAGTTCAGTGCAGTTCAGTACAGAACGGTGCCAATGCAACTGTAATGAACAGGCTCAACCACGGTAATGTTATAGATAACATTACCGTGCTCTTACCGTCAGGTACATACTCACTACGCGTCTCATCATTCAATACTTAATATAAATAAACGAACAAATATTTTTATTAATTTCACTTTTTTCGAGTCGTCAGGCCCAATCCGGTTATGGAAATTAAAATTGCGCAACTCACGAAGCGCATGAGTAAAGGATTTAATTTTGAAGTAGAGGCAGTGGGTAGGTACCTACTCGTATGCACGCGCGTCGTGCCACATTCTGAATCATTTGAAATTCTGTTATCTCCAATCCAATAATCACTAAAACTTTCGGATTCATATCTACCTACCGAGCGGGGAAGCAGATACAGCTCAGAATATTTAAACAAAACGTATTTAATTTAAATAAGAATAGGTTAATAGATTTGCTCGCCAAGATAATTAAGGCTCGTACATCTGAAGAAAAATCGGACCCTTAGAGAATAAGTTGCATGTCTCTTAGTCTGACTTCTATTACTCAGCTGTATAATATATAATATAAATGATCACTTAATAGTGAACTAAAGGGAAGTTATTATTTGTGCAGTTATCGTGCTCTTGAATACGTACAATAGGTATGCTAATAATGCAGAATAAGTACAGGATAAGTTATAATATATGTCACCGTAAACTGAAAATATGTATCTTTTATACCTAGATAGGTAGGTAGGTACTATAGCACATTGCTATTCATTCTCTTTAGTAATATGTGGAGATGAACTTTCAATTTATTTTAAAATACTTTCTTGACAAACGGATAGATTTTTTAAATGTAGGTACATTATTTATACAATCACCAAAATACTTCACCTACCGCGTGCAATATAGAGCATAGGTACTTATTATACCTAGATTATAGACGAGACTAAATTTATCCAAATGTAACCTTCCTGTTTTGGTGGAACCGACCATGTAATGTAAGCCGAGCAATTTATTCCAAATAATATGTTATTATTAGGTATGTGACAACCGTGGTTGTAGTGTTGACGGAAATACCTTGGCAGCGTCGAGTGGTGCGCGGTGACGTCACATTGTGCAATGTCTGTCTCACGTCACGAGACCACGCCAGTGGAGCAGTGCCGCGGCATTGACTCCACGCAAGGTCCCATTGTTCATTCGTCGCGTTCCTTATTCAACAGCTTCGAGTTAACGGCAAACCTGACCTACCGCAGCGCGGCTCTACTATCGTTAGATACACGACGACACGAACCCACTCCACTTGCTCCCGTGAACGAGCGACAGATTAATGATAACGATTAATAGATAGGCTACCGGCGCGGCGCGGGCGCCGGCGTCGGCTATTGTTTTAGAAATCACTTCTCAGTAGATCACCGAGAGTCATGTCAGGGTAAACCCGGAGGTTGGTGTCGAGGTGACTTTGACAATTTCTTCATTAAACAGTCTAACAATAATAGCCCGATGATAACTAAGAATTGGACCGTCTTCCACGAAATTGATAAAAAGTATTGATTGTCTATTCGTTTAGTTATTTTGTTTATACGTTTTCAGATTCAGTCAGTAAGTAAATACCTATGTAATGTACTCGTATATCTATCTGTGAGTTGGATTTTACGTTACCTACTTAGAGTTACGTCAAAAACGTAACTTTCAAAGATAAATTTAATCAATAACCGTTTAAAGGAATGAAATACCCTGCCTGTTTCCGATTAAGTACAATATGGGGGTCTGAAAAGGCGAGTCAATGGGTATCTTCTGGGTAAGCGCACTCCATTATCGATCGCATCAGCACTTAACATCAGGTGGGATAGTTGTCAAGTGCTTCCCAGTGTGGTATAGTAAAAAAAACCGTTCCTGGTAGTTTCTTCGCGCTATATGCGTGGGGTCAACGCCTTTGTTTGAGGCCGATGCGATAAATGAAATTTTCCTGTTAGATTTAAGTAAGTAGTTTTACTTACGACATCAGAATTCCGTTACTTACTAAGTAAACTTACGCATACAGGTTAGAACATATTCTCAGCCTATTGTCTCATAAACTCATAACTTTTTTTGAAGCGCTCGTAGCGAAGTTTGCTTAGCCATTCTGTCGATCAGCAAAGTTAAGCAACGTCCGCCGCGGTCATGACTTGGATGGGTGACCGCTGGTTGTGCATTACTACTGTCCGTGCTTCGGAGGGCACGTTAAGCCGTCGGTCCCGGTTGTTGTCTTAGGATGGCAGTCGTTACAGCATGGTGGTAGGGCATTTTGCGAATGCCCGCCTGGCTAGCTACCACCCTCAAGTTGAAAATCTGTCGCCAAGCACCTAACGGTGTGTTCCGGCAGCTGTCCTTGAGAACCAGTAATTCTAGGTTAGCCTGAACAACTTCTTCGACCACATCATCACTTACCATCAGGTGAGATAGTGGTCAAAGGCTAACCTATCAGGCATAAAAAAAAAAATAACTATGGGGTGTCCTTGTCGATGTGGAAAGGGAGGGCGGCCTACACTTAGTAGTAAGGACACTTCAATAAAAATATTGCGTCATTATAATTTAGATCCAGGGCATGTTGGATGATGATAACTGCCAGTTTAGGTCATAGTGACTTTTATAATGATTTATGACCTAAGTATGTATTCTGAAATAGGTGCTATAAGTAGATCGGCTGCTTGGAAGCGAACTCTTTACTGCTAGTAGTCACCTGTGTAATAAGTTGTATTTATTATATATAGTCTCCACCGTGCCAACAAAGAATTAGCTAGGTATAAGCAGTATTAGAAGTTACCCATAACTTTGTACACTCGGGTGACGTAACACGAGAAGGTAGGTCAGTACACCATGCTACCGTGCATCCCAACATGACATGACATGACATTACATGTCCATCGTTGCATTACGGTACATTACCTACCCTAACATAGTGGCTGGCCGGAACTCACTTTAGAATGACGTATAGGTACATTGTTTATCTCTATTTGAGTTTAAACCGGTTTGTTCTGCCTTTATAAAATTTAGCAGAAGTATGAATAAAATATTGTAATTTATAAGCTTGGGTTATATATATACTTAGAACCAGTGATTTGAAATATTTAGATTAGTTATATCCGAACACCACTGCTCTAAAAGCTTACTAGAATTTACCTATATACATACCTACGCAATGTATATGCAGTTTGTAATGACAAGGAAAGAACGTTCAAATATTATGCGTCATATCTGTTGTTAGAAAGAGATAAATAAGCAATTCGTGTTACCACCGAACCGCCACGAGACGTTCCGATCACCATTATGCTGCGATCTCTTTCACTCTCTCACACCAAACGATACACATATCTCGCTCATCCATTTCATTGAGATTAGTTCCTAAGATAAAACAAAATGACGATATTTTCTATTTCATCAATAAAAAAAATAATTACGCGTGAAATGAAACAGTTTTCTTATCTCTCACAGTGCCTGTATAATTGGTGCAGAGTCTAAAGACACAAGAAAGGCATATTGTCCACAGATTATTCATAAAACACGATTAGCGGCGATGTATTCACCGGACGCTTGGAAGTGCAAGACTGGTAGTGACTCAGGTGATTACCCTGAATTCGTCTAGTAAATATGGAGGCCATACAACACATCTACAGGTAAAAAAATCTTAGCTTAGAACATTTTAAGCGAAATCGAGATTTAATGCCCCAAAAGAAGTTACAAATTAATTTGAAAATTCGTAGCACACACCAGTAGGAGCCTATGTTTTAGGACAGCAGACCGCGACAGGCAGCAAGCAGCTGTATATACCTACCTAGGTACACTTGGATACATCTCAGCTCAGCGCTAGACCACCCGGTTATCTATCTCAGTGTGGTGTGCCGTGCAGAATGTTAATGAGCCTGCGGACTGGGTTTTACAACGTATCATATTATCACACAGTTTCACCCATGCACGAGTTACTTCCTTCCTCAAGTAAATGAACCTTTGCGTTGACTAAGATAGCCATAGCACGGTAATGTAACATTACCGTGGCCATAGCTTGTGCATCCCTTGAGGTCGCGATACAAATGGGGGTAGCTATTTTGGAACATAGGCATAGTCGTTTAAAGGCACGTCAGGTACTGAATTCAACACCATACCATGGAAGCTAAGTAGGTAGGTACTCTACCAAAGGCCGTTACTAATACTTACTTATCGTTTTAATTTCATATCAAACAAATTATTGGAGTAAGTAGATTTTTGGCCCAAGGCGGGAATCGAACCCGCATCCTCCGATATCGCGTCGGATGCCTAATACTATCTCGGCCACCTGTTCGCTTAGCACGCGATAGTGCTTGTAATCATCAATTTAGTTTTTATTACAGATGATTTAATACCTACATCGTTTTATGCAAATAATATATGTATAGATATGCAAATAATATATGTATAGTATAGAATATATGTATAGGTCTGAGGAATGTTATCTATAAAAATGACCGTGTCTGAGGTGAGAAATAGCAATCGCTATACTTACACCCTAAATGTATATCAAACTTGTTGCGACATAGGGCGATAATCACTAATTATTAGTGATGTATGTGTACCCTTGAACCACCAATGTGTACCTTTACTTACACCGTGAAAGGGCATGCTTCTCAAGTCAATATTTTTGTTTAGTTGTAGTGTTATTTTATAATAAAATAAAATTGATCGGTAGTATGGCGTCAGGTAAACTATAAACAAGTACTTGTTAATATTTAATAAGATAATTAAAATTGAAACTTAACATTGATAGGCAAAGTATCTATTATGTAAAAAGGTGACAAGCCAATGTACAACAGTTTTAATGTTTAAATATCTAAGTACTTGACAGTGTCTTGTAACTACCTACATATTGTAAATGATATTTTATGGTAAACAAAGATATTATAAAACTAAAAATAACTATCAAACTTGAATGTGAATGAAATCGGGAAGAAGTGGGATCAGTGTTTCTTTCATTCAATCGAGAGGGTTCTAAACTTGCAGCCTCTTTCTTACTCTGTGGCTAGCAAAGCGCTCTGGTAGGTACCTAGCTGAATGCTTCGAATTAAATTGGAGGCGCCCTAGTCTGTAGTCTACCTTACCTACGGTCACTGGTCCACAAATCTGGTGATCAAATTAGAAATTAGTACCGGGGTATGTCAAGGGTCTGTACTTTCTACTACACTCTTTTTGCTGCACATTTATGAACTGTATCATCCGGCATATGTATATATATATATATATATATATATATATTATTATTATATTTTTTTATTTATTTATTTCGTACACAACACAAATTACAATCATAACAGATACACAGAAACATACTTAAGGTTAAGAACTAGATTATAATTCAAAACATGTGTACTTACACAAAGAAAATCGATTGAGGAGACTTTGAGGTACATAGCAAATACATATTACAAGAAGAAATTGTAAAACATGCAGACAACGCACAACCGCGAGCAATTCACCGCCGCCGCTGGGATGCACGCGCGGCATGCCTATGTCATTCCTTAACTTTTGTTTAGAGCAACCAGACTCAACCCAGAGGTTGAGGCTGATAATTTAGGAGTAAAATATCAATCTCTATTTCATCACCAATATATTTATTATACTGACGAGCCATTCTTACTAGCGGATTATAGAAGGAAGTGTTATTTTTGTAAGTCTGTAGAGCAAAAAGATTTGTTTGATTGGATCTGTGTGCTCTATATTTAATATTAAAATTTATATGAGAGAGTAGTCCGATATGGAGTGAATTATTTTATAAAGATAAATGAAATCGAAATATTTACGACGTGTTTCTAACTTTTGTATATTATATCTAGCCAGTCTTGTTTCATAGCTCAGTTTAGGACGGCCAATCAGCTGACGATAGCATAACATCCTTAAACATTTTTTCTGCACCTTTTCTATTTCATTGCTATGCACTTTGTACACTTTGTAGAATGGATTATAGTTTTTTACCAAAAATAATACAAACTTAACCTTAATAATATATTCATATTTATATATATATTTGATGCAAGGTCAAATCCAGTTTCACGGGAGGCAATGTCGAATGAATATATAACTCTATATTGTCAAATTGGATGGTCTCTTCCGCGACGTGAGCCTGCTCCAAATTAGATCCAAGCGAATACCTCGGTAGGTAGGTATATGGTGGGAGTCGCACCAGGGCCAGGGGGAGACAGCCGCCAAATGCTTGCACATCCGTCTTATATTATAATTAGAAAGTACTTAGTATTATGTGTCCTAATTCCGTTTCCAAGTAGGTACGGAACCCGAAAATAAATCTTGCTTCATTTAATAACTTAAATCCACTGTTTTACAATTTTCATTTGTAATATAAACAAAATGTAGGTAGGTACCTATTGATTGCCTGTTGACTTGGATCGATTCATGTTCTGTTTACGAAATGTATCTACCTCCCTAGATTTTTTCTTTTATCAATCAGAATCGGCAATAGCTACTATTGAAACAGGATGAATTATTGTCTGCAGCCGAGTGGAGCGCGTCGCACGTTCGTGTCTAGGTGAGTCGAACAATGGCGCGGCGCGGCGCGGTGGAGGTCTAGGACTCGACGCGGTTCTCTTTCACCACTCAACTATGAAACCATTGATTTTATAATTGATTGGTTGTCTTGCAGCTCATTAGCATTGTTGTCAATAATTGCGAGTCACTATGCGGCGGCAGCGGCGCCCCCGCGTCGCTTCAACAAAACTAAACAACAATATTAGGCTGTTGTAATTCTAGTAATTAGTAATAATTTGCTTAATGTACTCAAGTGGTTAACGACTAATATAATGAAATGCGGAAATACCTTATTTTTTATGAATCGTAAGGGAAAATTTTGAGTTAGTCACGAGAACTGGTAATGGGCGTTGCGGTCGGCTGCGGCCTGTAACTGTTGGCTCGTTCGGTGGCAGGAGAGTGTCATCAGTGTGAGGGGCATGACTGGAGAGGTGCTCCTTCCTGACCCGTGTACGCAGGTGTGCCGTGTGACGTCACAGCCATGCAGACAGACACACAACGACTACCCGCTTCGAACCTCAGCTGTACCTACGTGCATGACACACACAGTAAGTACCTCGCCTGGTGTGTGGCAGGGACTTTACTCATTCCCTGTCACCTAACCTACGCACCTACAGAGTTTGTCTGTTTTTCCGTCCATCCTTCCATTTATTGCGAACTTATGTGACAGCTAGGAGAAATACTGATTATCATGCCCAACTACCGCCTAATTAACCGACAGAACGGTAGATGTAAGGAAGTAAAGCCTTACAGCTGTCTTAAAGGAGCGAGTTCACATTAAGTAGGTAATAGCTAAGTGCGTACTTACCTATTTATATGTATATACCTACCCATTATACCTGTAACGACATAGGTAAAATTATCTAATAGTTATATAGGTATGCACCTACTACTGGGTGCGTCATTAAATTCAGGGAAGTAGGGATTTCCGTTACATATACTTCTACTAGGTATTTAAATGAATTGAGGAAATTTTTGATAGATATTTGCATACGCTTACGTAGGTATCTATATCGTAAATATGGCGAGCGTCGACGGCGAGTGACGACAGTTTACGGCCAATGCGACGACAGCGGCGCGGCGGAGCGGCGGAGCGGCGGAGCGGCGGAGCGGCGGCGCGGCGGAGCGGCGGCGGCGCGGCGGAGCGGCGGCATGGCGCGGCGCGGCGCTTGTAAAGCCTTCATGACTTGTGCCTTTATGTAAGTAATGACACGTTTTCCCGCCGTAACACGCGGTAGATAACGGTGTCCTAGGGTATTGCCTAAATAAAACTCCTAACTTGGCAGTAAAGTAAATAAACCAATTCGGTTTACAATAAGTTTTCCTCTCCTATTTTACATAATTTCTAGCAATAACTTATATTTTAAACCAAAAGGTGACTTTTATTTTACATAAAAGGTATTCTACATTTTTAAAAAAGGCAATTTAAATTTAATACCAAACGAAATTGACATCGGCATGTAATGAATTAGTATAAATATTTAATTTTAGAACGGCGGCAATCCACATCTTCGCGGTCTTACCGAAGACGCCATCGTCAGGTCTTCGGGTATAAAAGTAAAATAACCAAAATTAAATGTGTAATAAAAACTCTTCGAACGATGAAAGTGAAGTCATGCACCATTCGTCGCTGCAAAACAGTCATGGGCCATGGAATTGTACTAAGGAAACAGATCGATAAAGAGATCGATAAGAAAATCAATTGTTACGAGATTATATGGTATAAAACGGAATTCGCTATAGAAACATACATATATGTTTTATAAATTCCAAACCATTGTAGATAATAGTTCCAAATTACTTTATTCCAAACTTGTACAATTTCAAGCTAGTACTTTTCGCCTCGAAGTCTCTTGCCAGAATGCCCATTCGACGGACTGACTGGTTTCTTCCTCCTGTATTTTCCCCTCCAAAATGCGATAGTGGTAAATCTTTTACGATTGGTCGATCGATCTCAACAGTGATTGGTCGATTTTGAATAACCGACCACGAGAGAGAGTGTGTGTTGCCACTATTTAAAATACCGAAATCTATACTTATAATAAAACTGTAACAGGACCAAATCTGTACATGGCAGATATTTTGAAAAAAAAAATTTACAGTACTCTGTAGCTGATACTAATGCCGAAACTGTATTTTTTTTTATTTTTGTCTGTCTGTCTGTCTGTCTATCTGTCTGTCTGTCTGTATCCCGGCCGCGTATCACTCCAAAACTACTAGATGGATTTCAATGAAACTTAGCATGGTTTGAGTTCATACTACAAGGTAGGATAATTTAGCTTTTTATCCCGAAATTCAGCATGGTTCCCTTGGGAGAGGGGGTGAAAGTCAAAATATAAACTTAGTTGTAATTTATTAACGCGTAGTCCGATTTCTTACGTTCTTTTTAGGGTTCCGTACCCAAAGGGTAAAAACGGTCTGTCCGGCTGTCCGTCCGTCTGTCCGTCTGTCACCAGGCTGTATCTCAAGAACGGTGATAGCTAGACTGTTGAAATTTTCACAGCTGAAGTATTTCTGTTGCCGCCATAACAACAAATACAAAAAATTGGCCAAGAGCGAGTTGGACTACGACTACGGCTCATCTTAAGCTGGCGGTCGCACTTTATCGTATAGGTATGACTTTGACTTTCACTTAGCTGATACTGATGCAAAAACTGTTTCTTTTTTCTGGCTGTCCGTCTGTATCCCAGCCGCGCATCACTCTAAAACTACTGAATGGATTTGAATGAAACTTCATAGTTCATACTACGAAGAAGGACATAGGATACTTTTATACCGAAATTCAGAACGGTTCCCTTGGGAAAGGGAATGAAAGTCAAAATGTAAAGCGAGTTGTAATTTATTAACGCGTTGTCCGATTTCAATCATTATTTTTTTGTTACAATAGTGGTAATTTAATTATTTTCCCGTAAATATTTCAAAGTCTTCAGTTCTGTAGTTCAGAAATTACAGATATTACAAACTAAATATTTCGTTCTAAATAACTTGAACCGCGGAATGTTGAGAAACCCTTGAACGTACGGCTCATCATTTTTTTTTTTTTTTTTTTTTTTTTTTTTTTTTTATTCTAATCCCATAGGAAGCCTGGAACCCCACGGGAAGCCCGATACCCCACGGACAGACCGGCATCACACACAATTATTTAGTTTTGCAAGCTTGCTACGATAAAACTCTAAAATGTGGTACATTCACCACAATCAGTTTTTATAACTACATATCTTTCTTTTGCCGGATACATTTCGGAGACTGCGCAATGGAAGTGCACAATGTTGTCTTAGGTTTTCGCGATTTTCACTTTGTAATTAAACAACTTTAAACGGTTTAAATCGCGTATATTTACCATTATTTTTGTCCCGACGTTTCAAACACTTTGTAGTGATCTTGCCGTGACCAAGATGACTGTCGGGACAAAAATAACGATAAATATACGTGATTTAATCCGTTTAAAGTTGGAAGTGAACAAGTTTAGTAGATTGTAATACAATGGTCGAAAGGAATCGATAACTTTCACCCGCGTTCAGCTCTCTTCTTTTCATTTCGAATTTAAAAAAAGTAAAAAAAGTAGCTTTTCTAAAAATTATTCATTGAAAAAACTACTTACTTACTAAAAAAATATTGAGAGGATAGAACTGTTTGTGAAATTATACGTAAAATTTTGTTTGGAATATTTACAGGTGGCTATTGCCCGAAGAGGAATCTCTCTGCTTTTCACTACTAATATAAGGAATAACGATATGAAAATAGTATGTTTTTTTATATTATTTATTTTGATTTTAATAACATGAGCAGAACCTATTTAAAATTAATGCGGCTATAGTCTAAGTAGGAATCGATGACTTACATACGTGTTAAGCACTCTACTTTTCATTTAAAATATGAGGACGGTAAAAAAAATTAGTTTTTCTAAATATTTACTAAAAATAATAAACATGAGTAGAAGATACAAAGATACACTAGGAGTTAGAACAATGAAATTTAGGGAAGTTTTTTTTTAACCTACACTTTTTATATAAGGATGTTACTACCCTGCCAAACATAGTTGTTATTAATTTTTTTATAACAACAGAGTATTTGACAACGAAAAATCTTAGACATATAACTTTGCTTACACCAATGGTTACAATTGTCACAAGTCATTCCGGCCCAAGAGAAGAAAGCATTTACTATGAGTTTTTCCCGGCCTTAGGTGGGAAGGAGCCTCTCCTACCCGCTACTCAGATCAAACAAACACTACTTTCCGATAGTGAGAAATAAAAAAAATATGTTTGATCTACCGTCAAACAAACCGCCGCTTTAAAATCTAAATTCTAAAGAAACGCACAATGTACTTTGCTTCAACATTTATTGTGCGAACCGGGAAAGAACTCTCTGAGTTACTTAACTACTGTCTTCTGGAAAATACAACCCGGGAGTTTTGAAATCCAAAGTAAAAAGCTCCATTCTGAGCTATGGTTTACTATAAGAGTACTTCACCGCTGACCACAGTGTTGCTTAATATGGGATAAACAGTGCACAAATGTGAATAATTAGTCTGCAGGTACGGCAATCGCGAACGAAGTCGCGGGTACAGCTAGTATTGAATAAAATATCGTTTCAGATAAAATAATCTATAAAACCATTGAAAATCATGACATAAGGTATATTAACTTGTGAAATATAGACTGTAATCAAACTACTTTTAAAAATGTTGAAGTTAAATTCATAAAATGAACGTAACTGGGCATTGATAACAACTATCGAATGGTCAAAGTTATCAAACCAACTCATAATGTATACGTGTGTAGGTCGAGTTCACTGCCGATCCAACTATTACTATTACTATTTAATTTTGTAAGCCGGTTCTATTACTACATAATTTTGTTAGCCGGTTCTATTACTATATAATTTTGTTAGCCGGTTCTATTACTATATAATTTTGTTAGCCGGTTCTATTACTACATAATTTTGTTAGCCGGTTCTATTACTATATAATTTTGTTAGCCGGTTCTATTACAATATAATTTTGGTAGCCGGTTCTTTTCCTATATAATTTTGTTAGCCGGTTCGATTACAATGTAATTTTGTTAGCCGGTTTTATTCCTATATAATTTTGTTAGCCGGTTCTATAACTACATAATTTTGTTAGCCGATTCTATTACTATATAATTTTGGTAGCCGGTTCTTTTCCTATATAATTTTGTTAACGGTTCTATAACAACATAATTTTGTTAGCCGGTTCTATTACTACATAATTTTGTTAGCCGGTTCTATTACTAAATAATTTTGTTAGCCTGTTCTATTACTACATAATTTTGTTAGCCGGTTCTATTACTATATAATTTTGTTAGCCGGTTCTATTACTACATAATTTTGTTAGCCGGTTCTATTACTATATAATTTTGTTAGCCGGTTCTATTACAATATAATTTTGGTAGCCGGTTCTTTTCCTATATAATTTTGTTAGCCGGTTCTATTACAATAAAATTTTGTTAGCCGGTTCTATTCCTATATAATTTTGTTAGCCGGTTCTATTACTACATAATTTTGTTAGCCGGTTCTATTACTATATAATTTTGTTAGCCGGTTCTATTACAATATAATTTTGGTAGCCGGTTCTTTTCCTATATAATTTTGTTAGCCGGTTCTATTACAATAAAATTTTGTTAGCCGGTTCTATTCCTATATAATTTTGTTAGCCGGTTCTATAACTATATAATTTTGTTAGCCGGTTTTATTACAATATAATTTTGCTAGCCGGTTCTATTACTATATAATTTGGTAGCCGGTTCTATTACTATATAATTTTGTTAGCCGGTTCTATTACTATATAATTTTGTTAGCCGGTTCTATTACTACATAATTTTGTTAGCCGGTTCTATTACAATATAATTTTGTTAGCCGGTTCTATTACTATATAATTTTGTTAGCCGGTTCTATTACTACATAATTTTGTTAGCCGGTTCTATTACAATATAATTTTGGTAGCCGGTTCTTTTCCTATATAATTTTGTTAGCCGGTTCTATTACAATATAATTTTGTTAGCCGGTTCTATTCCTATATAATTTTGTTAGCCGGTTCTATTACTACATAATTTTGTTAGCCGGTTCTATTACTATATAATTTTGGTAGCCGGTTCTTTTCCTATATAATTTTGTTAGCCGGTTCTATTACAATATAATTTTGTTAGCCGGTTTTATTGCTATATAATTTTGTTAGCCGGTTCTATAACTACATAATTTTGTTAGCCGGTTCTATTACTATTACTACATAATTTTGTTAGCCGGTTCTATTACTATATAATTTTGTTAGCCGGTTCTATTACTATTTAATTTTGTTAGCCGGTTCTATAACTATATAATTTTGTTAGCCGGTTTTATTACAATATAATTTTGCTAGCCGGTTCTATTACTATATAATTTGGTAGCCGGTATAATTACTATATAATTTTGTTAGCCGGTTCTATTACTACATAATTTTGTTAGCCGGTTCTATTACTATATAATTTTGTTAGCCGGTTCTATTACTACATAATTTTGTTAGCCGGTTCTATTACAATATAATTTTGTTAGCCGGTTCTATTCCTATATAATTTTGTTAGCCGGTTCTATTACTACATAATTTTGTTAGCCGGTTCTATTACTATATAATTTTGTTAGCCGGTTCTATTACTATATAATTTTGTTAGCCGGTTCTTTTCCTATATAATTTTGTTAGCCGGTTCTATTCCTATATAATTTTTTTAGCCGGTTCTATTACTACATAATTTTGTTAGCCGGTTCTATTACTATATAATTTTGTTA
Organism: Plagodis dolabraria; assembly: GCA_963854805.1. Taxonomy (NCBI): domain Eukaryota; kingdom Metazoa; phylum Arthropoda; class Insecta; order Lepidoptera; family Geometridae; genus Plagodis; species Plagodis dolabraria. Next base: position 285,001 of record OY978453.1, on the reverse strand, counting down.
GCCGGTTCTATTACTATATAATTTTGTTAGCCGGTTCTATTACAATATAATTTTGGTAGCCGGTTCTATTACAATATAATTTTGTTAGCCGGTTCTATTCCTATATAATTTTGTTAGCCGGTTCTATTACTACATAATTTTGTTAGCCGGTTCTATTACTATATAATTTTGTTAGCCGGTTCTATTACTATATAATTTTGTTAGCCGGTTCTTTTCCTATATAATTTTGTTAGCCGGTTCTATTCCTATATAATTTTTTTAGCCGGTTCTATTACTACATAATTTTGTTAGCCGGTTCTATTACTATATAATTTTGTTAGCCGGTTCTATTACTATATAATTTTGTTAGCCGGTTCTATTACAATATAATTTTGGTAGCCGGTTCTTTTCCTATATAATTTTGTTAGCCGGTTCTATTCCTATATAATTTTGTTAGCCGGTTCTATTACTACATAATTTTGTTAGCCGGTTCTATTACAATATAATTTTGTTAGCCGGTTCTATTCCTATATAATTTTGTTAGCCGGTTCTATTACTACATAATTTTGTTAGCCGGTTCTATTACTATATAATTTTGTTAGCCGGTTCTATTACTATATAATTTTGTTAGCCGGTTCTATTACTATATAATTTTGTTAGCCGGTTCTATTACAATATAATTTTGGTAGCCGGTTCTTTTCCTATATAATTTTGTTAGCCGGTTCTATTCCTATATAATTTTGTTAGCCGGTTCTATTACTACATAATTTTGTTAGCCGGTTCTATTACTATATAATTTTGTTAGCCGGTTCTATTACTATATAATTTTGTTAGCCGGTTCTATTACTATATAATTTTGTTAGCCGGTTCTATTACTATATAATTTTGTTAGCCGGTTCTATTACAATATAATTTTGCTAGCCGGTTCTATTACAATATCATTTTGTTAGCCGGTTCTATTACTATATAAGTTTTGGTCAGTTCAGTTTTTAAAACGACGGAGTTATGTGGTTTGAATACGTATAAAATGTACTTCAGTTGTGGACTTCAGCTCACAAAGCTACAAAAAAAAACACTAGTTTTAACCACAAACGTTTTAAAAATATTACTCACTAGCGGCTATAACGGAACATACCTTGAGTTGGAAGTTCCGTCAGTAAATATGAATAATATAATTGAATATGTAAGAGAATCTAAAGATCAGAAATAAATTATTCACCCTAAGTAACAAATTTTTATACTTAGTCAATATTTGTGTATGCTAACCTTTTGGATGTCTTAAATCTGGAAAAAGATTGTGACTTCATTTTATGTTTATAAAGAAAGAGGCATAGAATATTTTGAAAATTTTGAGAGGATCTGTCAAGAATACAAAATGACATGAAAAATCGAAATTCTAATATTGTTTTACAAAGGAATTTTCACTAAATCTAAAATATCAGTACTAATCTCAGACCGAATAAAAAGTCAAGACAGAATGTTGTGAACAGAGAAGTGAGGCCGGTTTTCCAAACATGAGTGCGTGTGTCGGTGTTGCCATGATAATCAAATTACCTTATGAAAATAACGTTACCAAGTTAATAACGTAATTAGTATTAATACAACAATAGGGTTCCGATGTAACGTGTCGGCAAAAGTAGTGTCGTTAAGTAGGGGAAGGGAATGGAAAAAGTGTTTCAGAAATAACATTACTGGGTATTTAATTTACATGCATTTATTTCTTGTAACTAATTAGTGACGGGTTTTTTATGCAATCGGGGAAAAAAGCACAAAGCCCACCTGGTGTTAAGCTATAACCTCTGCCGATACAGTTCGTCACAAGTGGCCAACTGCACTGCGCCCATCACCTTGAGACATAAAGATGTTAAGTCTCATGTGTCTGTAATTTTACCGGAACATAAGAATGTGAACATTACTGCTTGGCGGTAGAAATAGGTATAAATAAATATAAGTCGCCGATTTTAAAATATTCCCATGATACTTTCTTCTTACTTTTCCGAATGATTTCGATCCAATTTTGTTTAAATTTTGGACTCAATTCGGAAAATGAAAAAATAATTAAACAGTAACACTGGTAAGTGACCAGTTAACGGGGAACTTAAATTTGCCTTTGTAATATCAATAATAATATGGTTATAATTCAACTCTATACACAACAACGTTAAAAACAGCAAAAAAAAAACAATGGAAATATGTTTTTTTTATAACGAAAAAAAACATCTACTTCTATCTCTTCGAAACCGAAAATCCAATACCAATGAAATGAATATGAGGTATCAGCTATCATAATTAAAGGTATTAGCTTTCCAACAAAAAATAAAATGACGGAGTTATGAAGAAACAAAGATTTAATTAAATCAAAAAAAATACAACTGAATTGAAAACCTCGTCCTTTTTGAAGTCGGTTGAAAATGGACTGAATGAATGAAATCCATCTTTAGTATTATTGCGTCGTAGGCATCTACGACGCAATATTTGTATTTAAAAAGAAAGTCCAATTGAGAACCTTCTCTTTTTTTAAGTCGGTTAAAACACATTGATCAACTATTAAAAAAATTAATAGTAATACGTTGTGTATTATCATTTATCACCCAATAATAGGGTAAACCTTATAGGCTTAATAACGGCAACACCAATGCCACCACGCCGCAATAGTGCGACTGACGAGTCAAGGCGTAGTTTCGTTGTACATAATTATGTGTGTGTAATCGTGTTTGTACACGGCGAGGCGTAGTTTTACTGGCCTCACTTCTTTTTACACAACATTCTGTCTTGACTTTTTATTCGGTCTGAGGTACTAATATTATAAATGCGAAAGTAACTCTGTCTGTCTGTCTGTTACGCTTTCACGCCAAAACTACTGGTCCGATTTGAAGTAAATTTGGTATGGAGATAGTTTGAGACCCGGGAAAAAACATAGGATAGTTTTTATTCGACTGCGCAAAAAGAGGTTAATGTTTTCGCGCGATAACCGACATACGCGCGGGCGGAGCCGCGCCTGGAAAGCTCGTAAGAAATATGAATACAAAAAAAGCTGTTTCGACCACAATAAGAAGATATTTGTAGAAATCAAAAATCATGTGGAGAAAAAAAGTTATGTAAGTAGTTTTATTGAATTATTTGAGTATTATAAAATTTACGGGATTTATATACTATTCAACTAGTATAAACTCTTATTCTTGGATCTATCAGTTCTAATCTACTGCAATAGTGAATTATATCGATTTTAAATCCTTTTTTTTTGACCGATTTTGATGAAATTTAAATGTGACCAAACGACAAGCATCGGCTTTCAAATAAAAAAATAATTGTCAAAATCAGTTCATCCAATCAACAAATGACACACTTTCGACTTTTACAACATTGTTAACAAGGGACTTCAGGACGAGAAACCCAACACCACCTTGAGACTTTTGGTGACCTTCCCGGTAGAATAACAAGTTACCTGAGTCAAGGATAACGGTGTCCTGTCCCTGTCTTCGGACTTCCCCCCTAGGATAAGCCTATGACATCCCAGCGTCACTTGTTCAATTCTTCCTCCAGCTCGACAATCTTGTCCGCTACGAGGGCCAGGAATAATAGAGCTGCCGGGGACTGGGGGCCGAATTGTTTTGCTGATATTCATAAGGGGAGGTTTTGCCATAATCCCCACGCTTGGCAGGCGTCTTGGGGATCGCAGTTATTGGTGTTAATTTCTAAGAAGGCGCTGCTGCCCATTTTCCGGTATTTTTCCCTTAGTCGCCTTTTACGACACCCACGGGAAGAGATGGGGGGGTGGCATTCTTGCCCGGCACCCCACGGGGCAACATATACTTAGCCTTAAACCTCTTTGTTGTTAAAAATCTGTATTACCCGGTTAAATTGAAAATGCTCTATATAATTTGCAGTGAGGTACTAAGTTAGCTTTGTAGGGACAACGCACTAGTGTATTATATTATTATTAATATTATTATGCACGAGGGTGATATAGTTCGGTTTAAGAACGATGTAATAAAGCTCACTTTACCTAAGGTTTATTTACTTTTGTATTCTCTTATGTTTTGCACCAGCCTTAGGAAGGATCTCGGACAATTATATCAAAAATAGTCTATAATTATTTCGTATCGGTTCGGTAGTACAATATATATATATATATATTTATCATATGCTTCATCTTACCAATGTAAGACATCATATGTAATTATTAATGAAATAATCCTAAATAAATAAAATGACTCAAATAATTATAATAATTGAGTAATATTTATGATACTATATTAATCCAGATTTTTATTTTTACGAATGAGTCACATAATTATTTATAATTCAGCTTGCAATGCCCTTACAGTCCACATAAGTAATTATCACTAGCCTAAGACACATATAACTGTCTGTAACTAATATGTTTGCATGAATAAATGAATATACGTTCCTAAATGATTGAACATATTGTCTTGAGAATGAACTGATTGATTTACTTGTTACTCTACGTTTATCTTGTGCATCGAGATATCTTGTGACTCTACTCTATTGAGGTAAATCAAATGAAGTACCTATACTATAACCACTAATTTTATTGTCAATAATGCAGGCAGGTTATTTACCTGTACGATATGTTGTTGATAGGTTTAGCAATCAAGTTTTACTTGGAAGTGTGCAATTTGGGGAAACCCTCGGCGCAGAGCGCAGCGCGGTCCTCACTTTTGGCCTACATTTCCACAGAAGCTGATAGCTATTCTGTGCCTCTGCCCATTACGAGTTGGTTGGCGACTACATAAGTGAGAGCCATCACTTGACTCCGTTACATTAGCGCCCGCGCCGCTCCCCCCTGCCCCCCCCCCCCCTCCCCCCCGCAGCCCGGTGTCTCCCTCTGCTCTGTGCAATGCGAGCCTGCGACGAGCGACGCGACGCAGCCCTCAGGGAACCGGTTACATATATCGCGACCACTTCATCGTCTTCTCAAACATGTCCACGCACTATTCAGTGCATAATTACCTACGAGTATGTCCTCTCATATAACACAAAGTAACTGGGTAGGAGGTACAACTCATACAAGGTATTGTACCTACTATTATGTATGTATGAATCACTGACGCGACTTCACCTACATTACACTTAATGTCAATATAAACTCTGCTATTTGCTGGGAATATTGTTATGATTCAGTAATAGTGAATTATAAATTAGGTGAACACAATAATAAAACATTTGCACTGACGACGCCGAGGTGGACAATAGAAAAATTGCGTAAAAAAATGTAATCGAGGGATTGGGGCATCCCCCTCTACCGATATTCGGCATCTCATTTAACTGATCCTATATGACGCATGCGCATGGCGCAGCGCGGCCGTGCCATCGACCGCGAGAGAAACGCAGGAAGGGTCTCTGGGACCACACACGATCCACGAAATGCGCTATAAAATAATTATATTAAGTTATAATCATCAGTCATTAATGTCATAATGTTTATGTACAGAGATGCGAATATTAAAGTGTGGTGTAGTAAATAGAATGACTTTGACAAAGGAACCTTAGGCCTCGTCCGCACAGCGATATTTCACCGCACGATTTTTAATCTAGCGTAATAAATTTCGCGATCAGAATACAGTTATTACGCACTGCGAATTAAATTTCGTACGATTTTTGTCAGTTCAATACAGTTCTGAGCTGAGACGAACGTCTATAAACAGGATGAATAACAGAAAAAAAATAATTTACCTGATACAACGCCGAAGACGGCGTGACAAATCTATCAAAAGATGTCATGTACATTGGATTCACCCATTTACAGCCTTGAGACCTGTAAAGGATTTTTTACATTTAGAATGCACATTTGGCATACTTACTAATAAATGATAATTTTACTAGTTTTATATGTAAAACTAATAACTTATGACCAAATAATTAAAGCATGTTGCATTTTACATCATTATGTACGCAAACATGATGAAATTCAGTTTAAGGACAAATTTTATGGGACCGAGTTACAAAGTTTGCGCCCTACTCCTGAGAGATTTAAAATATCTAACATTGAAAACAGACAATATTTAGCAGAGTTGTTTTGATTCATCAAAAGGGTCAATTTCATGGCAATATGAACAAGTATAAATGCCTAAACATCTTAACTATTATTGGTTAATTAGTATTTCACCACATCCTGCCACCAGCGCCGATGCAAGACTGAGTGAAACGCGCGAATTTTATTTCGCAGTGCGGCCATAACCATAGTTTCTTTATACGTTACAAAACATTCACGCGGAAATAAATCGCACCGCATCGCGTCCAATTCGTGTCAAATTACAGATTATTTTCTCGCGTGAATTTTAAACTGCCAATGCGGATACTCCCTTAAGATTTAGTGTGTTACAGAATTGCGAGAAAAAATACGTGCGGTGAAATATCGCTGTGCGGACAAGGCCTTAAAAGTACTGTATCAGCCGGACCTTCCACTGCAGAACGCAGCCTCCCCTATTAAGGGGGTATTTGCCATCATAATCCCCACGCTTGGCAGTCGGCTTGGGGATCGCAGTGCAAGTTGGCAGTTCTTTAGAAGGCGCTGCTGCCCACCTTCCAGTAGTTTTCCCTTAGTCGCCTCTTACGACACCCACGGGATTATATGGGGAGGTGCAATTCTAACCCGGCACCCCACGGGACACCTTAAAAGTAGCTTAGTAAAATAAACGTTCAAGAGGAATAATGTATAGATTGGCGTGGTACGGGAAGGTATACCCCTAGGTACCTATGTCCTAGAGGTATACCTACCACGCTCAGTACGAAAACAAAAGAGCATGCGTCATATTGGAGGACCTCGCAGATTCACAGTAAAATGATGTCGAGAGTTACTGAACTATTGTAATATCTTTAAGAATGATGGGTAGGTAGGTATTACTCATTATAATCTGCCATATCATCTACTAATAAAGCAAAATAAGATAAACCCCGACGTAGGGAGGGTGGTGGAGTCACAGAGGGAAGCCCTGCATGGCGCTGCGCTGCGTGCGAGCTGCGAGGGCATCGCACTTCCTCGTTTCAACTCATCGACTTTGTGCTTTGTGTGTGTTGTGATCTTTTCGTAAATGTGTTAGGTATTTAGAGGTGTGTGTAATGTACTTACACTGATCATGTCCTTGTTACCAGGTCAACTTGAGGTAAATCCTAATAACGGACTTGGAACGAGCGACGGCACGGCGCGGTACCTACCTACCCACCTACCTTCAAACAGGCCGTTATCGTTAGCGTGACTAATGTAACATATAAACCATTTCGTATAATATATGGGTAATGTCCAGTAGAGTCTATTTTTTTACATACAATACACAGTAACAATGTCATAGTAGGTAGGTACCTATAAGTAGTTGAGCGGGTCGGTTTGGCATCTCGGATATTTTAGTTTAGGTACCGATGTGAACTGTACAGTGCCAACTAATGTAGGTATATATATATATAGGCAAACCTGTGCAAAAGTAATTGTACCTAGGTACTTAGCCTAATAAATGTATTATTAGAGCAGTAGTGTAGGTAGGTGCCTAGTTAAGTGGTAAATAGGCAAAAGTGAAATAATGAAGCGTGAAGACGGATTAGTTTCCGTAACATTAAGGTTGAACTTTTCATTAACAATTTTCGATGCTGATAGCTGTCCAGTTACCTAACTAACTATAAGTAGGTACCTACCTACTGTTTTACAAATCTGTAACTATACTAGCACGGTAATGTTATCTATACAGTAGTGTAACTCGGCTCGGTCTTCGAAATAACTACCTACAGCCGCGCTGTAGGTACGTAAACATGCGATAGGGCTTCCCGCCTCCAGCATTTTAATTACATTTGCCTACTTTGTGTTTCCATTTAGTTTTGTGATTGTAAATATACTTTTTTACATAAACAAATAAAATACTCTGTGAATTGAACAGGAAGTGTTCACTAAAAATGCGTGTTGTTTTCTTGACCAGTAGGTAGATTTAAACAAAAAAACATGTTTATGTTTGCATAAAAAATCGTTCTTAAAAATTGGCGACCGAAAAATATTTGTGAGACGTACGAAATGCTTTATTATTATATTTTAAGATATTAAAAATCCACATTCTAATAACTACCTGTAATATTATTATAACTTGCTTATAACTACTACCTATTTCACTCGTGTCAATCACTTTCCTTCACTCTATTCACTTTTCTTTATTAATTGAGACATTTTTTTCGCGGGATAAAAGGAAATACTTGTCCATTAAAAAGACACACATTATGTACCGTCAACTATATATAGTATTAAGTAAAATTATTTTATAGTATTACCTTTCAGTTTCCAGGTAATCAAACAAATTATCGCTGGATGCGTTTTTGACGAATTCATGTGACTTATTGTGGGTAATATATCTTACTCGACATATTTTATATTTAAATATGTACTTCTATCACTGTACGCTCGTCACTGCGGCGTAGTCACGACACTCGAGACTGTCTGCGGGCTGAGCGCGGGCTGAGATCGAGGCGCGTAGGTATAACTCGCGTTTCGTCCGTTCCTATGAAGTTGAAATACTGTACCTATAGATAACATTACCGTGATACAAGCCTTGGATAGGTACTAAAGAGATTAATCGATACCTATCATTCTTAGTTCTGAAACTAACATTTCAAATAATAGGTATGTTATTTTATCATAATCCCATGGTAGAGAAACTTCAAAAGAAAGAGAGATTAGGTAAATAGGTATCTCTATAGGTACCTAGGTATGATATATGTAGGTACCTATGCTAGGTATGTTATTGTTCTTTATGCTTTGCTTTTTAACGGATCATCCGATCGTTACTTAAGTATCTCAAATTGTTTCCATTTCATGATTTCGGTACTTTTCCAGTTACACTCAATTTGGGTTCGTTGCATACCCACCCAATGTCAACTCCCCCCGTGTCAGTTGCCCACGATTTCAGTTCCCCCCGATAAATTTGATTGAAAGAAATAACTACCATATATTAAATGTACCGTTAGAAAAAAAGAGTTTCTCTTGATAATAATATATTTGTTTCAATGTTATATTTCAATATCATAATTGCTAAAATTACATATAGTCAATTGTTTCGAATGGTTTTTATATGTTATCCAAAAATCTTGCGTATTAATAACATTGTGTTAAGTATTAAAATGCAAGATTCAAAATGTATGCATACTAGCTAGGTATTATATTGGGGGAAGCGCAGGAAGGATGACTCACGCTAGACCGTGTCGGGTCCGAGCCGAGTGTCGCCCGTAGCACGGTCACCGAGCTGGTCCCGTACCTGTAATTACAAAGACGGGCCTCGACCGAGCAATGCAGTCTACTCGCCCGAGCAAAAATAGTAATGTAACAAACTACAATCATGTTGAATTTTGACGATCTGGAATTAGCGGCTATTGCGATCGCACTGGACGTTGAAGAATCTGAAAAAAATTCAACTCCAAGGAAATGGAGAGTGCATCCACTTTGGTAAAAAAAATATATATATTAGCTCTTAAGAATAGCTAAGCGAACACACGTTAGCTGCTTGGCATAAGATTAGCTAACCAGGCAGGTATTTACAAATCGCCCTATTATAATGACTGCCATTCTAAGATATATATCAGGACCGACGACTTAACGTGCCCTCCAAGGCACGGAAACACTCAGTAATAATGCCACTAGCTGTCACTCATCCCAGTCATGAACGCAGTGGAGGTTGTTTTACTTATTTGTTCGATTAAGATCGACTTTGTCAGCGATGTCAGCGCTTTGTCATCTACATTCCATTAACGAGCTGAAGACCTGTAACATACAGCTGGACAGTCGACAGACCAGGGGGCTAAGTCTCACCTCTTATAGTAATAATAACTTGATCTTACTGCTAAACTTTATACCTCCACGTCAATCAAGCAGTCCTACAAGCGGTAAAGGAATCGCTCGGCACTCTGATGACGTCACAATAAATAGTTCACTCTTTTCGCGAACCCTGACGTGACATTTAATACGAAGTATAAAATATACTTTGCTTATTATTACATATACTTTGCTTATTTTGACCCATAATGAAGACTTATAATTGGAGTCCATACATTTCCCATCGCTCATATCATATAATGCTGGATATTTCCTTACAGCTTCAATCAAACGTTCGTTGTTCATTTTCCAATGTCGAACAAAAACGACAGTGCACTTGCATAGCACCACTACGACTGCTCGGGCGCAGCTCAGCGGCACTGTATTCATGCAACGGGCCGTGGCCGAGCCGAGCCGGGACCGAGTTGTTTCCGAGCGTTGTCCGTTGCTCGGCCGTCACTCGGTTGCCGCTCGGTATAGCGTGAATGTGTCCATACGTAATATAGGTAATATTAGTTGACCGTGCTCCGGCCGACACTCGGCTCGGACCCGACACGGTCTAGCGTGAGTCATCCTTTATGAATGAAATTATATTGTTCTCGTAATCTTTCAATCCTGACGGGTTTATCTTCAAATCACCCATCAGTCCAGCACATTTCTTACAAATTATAAAATTTGGGTTACTGATAACAATAGTCGGCACCCAGAAACACAGATGAAAGTGAAAAAAGAATTATTCAAAAACGATAAACGATTTCAAGATTAAAAAACTGGCCTTGGAGTCATATGCTTCCGCATTTGTATCTATAACAATACACAAATAAAGTTATTTCTATATGCTGGCACTTTTTTATATCCACTATAAGGCTCGCAGAGGTATCTAAAGATTAGGAAATACTTTCGAAAGGCAAAAATAAACGTGACCTCGGATATCAGATAATTTTTATATTAATTACTAAAAAATAACAAATGTCGGCCCAGTGGCGTAATACATTACTTTAAAGCCCCGGGATCGTGGGTTCGATCCTCACATCAGATGATAGCTGACTTTTCCTTACAAAGAAATATTCAGTAGCATTCAGAGTCTGGAACTGTGTACAGGAGATGGCAATATACACTTCGTGAAGAAAGCGAACGTAGTAACCGTTTTAAAATGTACAAGCTGCGCCCTGAAGATTCATCCGCATAGACAATATTGAAGTTATGATGATAGATATAGTTTAATACTTTATTGTTAGCAAACTCTTCCAGACAGTCTTTTGATGGTATAGGTAGGGTGCAAATATTATTTGAAAGACGTATTAGAAATTTTTCAAAATTAAAATATAATTGTCATTAATTGGACATTGCAGCATTCAAAAGTGTGAAAAACACATTATGTAGAAAGATAACAAAGATTTGAAAGTTCCTACCGATAACAAATTACAAGGAACCACTTCATATATTAATCTGCGCAAAATATAAACCCCTTGTATTGTTTGATTACATCAAAGATGAAAACGCAATTATCTGATTGAAAAAGGTGTTTGGAGGTAATACCTACCTACCTATATCTGGATGATCTAACAATTGCAGTATTTGTAACTATTGCCGAGTTGGTGAGCGAGGGAAGGAGTGCTTATAGAATTTAAAAAAAAACGGTGCCGACTTTTGGCTCTGAAAAGTATTTTTTTTTTTATTTTTTTTTTTTTTATACTGAACTGGGTAGCACTTGACCACTATCTCACCTGATGTTAAGTGATGATGCGGTCGATGATGGAGCGCGCTTACCCAGAAGATACCTGTTCACTCGGGTTTTGAAGACTGGTATATAAATCAACTTGTTGATAAACACCGTAAAACAATAAAAACTCTTTAAATTAAATATTATGATGACGAAATAAACGCAAAATACTATTTCTGTACATCTATAAGGTAAGTAGGTACTTAATTTATTTGTGGGTTCAATTCTTCTACCACAAAAGTATTGCAGAATAGAACTTGCGGAGTACCTACCTACATACAGGTAAGTATGTAGTAGGTATACGTATGTACCCATGCAGTTAAATAATGATAGTGTGTGTAAGTAGGTAAGTGAGGAACCGGTCGCGACCGCTTCGTTGCCGGTGCGGCCGCGCCTTGAACTTGTACTCATGAACTCTGCCGGAGGCGGTGCGGCGCGCGGCCGTGCATCTGCAGATATCACACCTGTCTCTTGGTAGGTACTAACTATCTAAGTCATCTCACTCACGCGCCGCGTAACGAGCACAGATAACAAAAGAATATAGGTACTGCATGGTGAGGACACATCTTACCAACTCTATGCTCTACTAAACTAAGCACTTGAACGCGTTCCCGCCAGAGATATCCTTGAGAGCCTCTTCTCATACTAGGTTAACCGTGTTAGCCATCTTCGACTACATACAAGACGCCTAACCGGAAATAATAAATATGGTATAGACTATAGGTACCCACTTACCTATCTGCTGAACGAGCTGTTGTTTGCACAAAACCATCCGTAGGTAATGGATTAAATTTGTACAATGAAATTTCCCACGCCGCGCGCCGCCGCCATAGCACGGTAATATTCATCATCATCATCATCAGCCGGAAGACGTCCACTGTTGAACAAAGGCCTCCCCGATATTATATACCTACTTATATAATATTATGACAGCGTCTAGTTTATTTATTATTATGATTAGGAAAAATAAAAACTGCATTAAATGAAAATAATCGTACCTATGGCACCAATAAAAATTGTCTTTGACAAAAAACCGATCCCAATCCATGGTACCTATGAATTATCGAGATTAGATTCTTTTATAGACGAACTTTTAAATGATAAATAAGTACCTATACTAAATTATGCATAGCTTTGGACATTTTCATATAAAAAATATAGTCGTCTGTCTCTACATTATGATAACTCTTTACCCTCGTGCATGTTTGTGCGTTTTCAGGCGGACCTAGGTATATAGGTACATATTTATATACTTATGATATTTCAACAATATGTATAGACTAAAACGATTCATAAACTACTTATTGTCCCAGCATATAATATTGTATCTGATTAATATGATGTATTATAGTGATCTCTGTGAGCTTTACTACAAAGTACTTACCTTCCTAGGTAGGTACTGACTTTTGACGTTAATAGTTATTTATTTTAATATTGGTTTGGTGCCCAAAATGAGGTCACCGGTAGAACTGGCTAACCCGTCAACTATAGGTGGAGTGGAGTGGAGTGGAGTGGACGGCGAGCTACGTGTAAAACTAGCTATAAGGTGGATAGATAGATATTGCCTTCAGCATATAAAACTGTAAACAGTAGCACCCAGTCAGAGTCTTGGTAGAGCTATGTTTGTGGCTAGGAACCTTCTTGTATTTGTAGTAGGTATCATTGTATAAGTACTAGGTATTAGGTACTTATATCTAAATACTCACATGGCATGATACCTAAGTGTTTGTTATGTATATGTAATGTAAACATATTTTAATGGAAGCTCTGTGCTTGCAGTCTCGATGCGACGCGGCACGTTGTCGTGTTGTGTGTAGGTAGTCGTATCGTGGGTATTGGGTACACACCCGGCGCGGTAGGTCCCTATAGGGGTCACATTCAGCGTTAGCGTGCCCGTGCTGGTGTCCGGGCATATGTGACTAACATAATAACAACCTTCCAAACAGTTACCCTAAAAAAATGCGTTCTATTGTAAGCAATTGAGAACCAGGTAGGTAGTAATGCTTACGAAGGATCAATGTGAGACCAGCTGTCTCCAAACACCCAATGGTGTGTCGGCAGCTGTCAACTACAGGAGATGGTGTAGGTTGGTATATATACGCACCTAATGTGCTTATAGGTACAAACTTCTTGCGCGATGAATGCACTTTTTCACGAGAATACCTATAAATTGGTATAACAATGATCCAGTTTCCGGTCAGCGGTAATATTTCCATGTTTGCATGGAGAACGAAACCTGAAGCCCACGGTCAATTTAATTTAAATCAAAGCAACTTTTATTCAAATGTACTGGCAGGCATAAAAATGTTAAGGCCCTTGGGTACGTCAAATTCGTACTTTCTAAAGCGAACTCCTCCGTAACCGCTGAAGTTGATGACTTGAATAAAATATATTTTATAGATGAATTCAAGTACAACATTTGCAACATATGATTTTACGGTATTACTATTACTTTTGCCTTAAAAAAAATTCAAACTACATACTATTTCTTGACTTATATGGCGAACTCCTTCTAAACGGCTACGATTTTTGAAAAATAAATTGTACCATTAAATTTCTAGATTGTTATACTACAATTATAACATAGCATTTGTAAATCCATTGATATTTTCCTAAGAAAATGTCGAATTATTCAGATTCAGAACGCTTGCGGTTCCGAGGTGCTCTGCGCGGACGCGGGCGGCAGTGTTGCGCAAGCGTTGGCACGGGGAGGCTGTGTCACTCGTAGCTCCGCTCGCGCTTTCGACTGATAACGATCTTGTCTTTGTATTAGTGCATTGACACGCGAGATTCGTAGCTGTGTGCGTGCAATGATTCGCTCGCTGCAGAGGGCCAACTTGATTGCGACGTGAAGTATGCGCGGTGACGCTTTATTATTGGTATTTTGTAGAAAAATTTTATTCGAATTGTCTCACATATGAAAAGAATCAAAACTTGAAATTGACAATGTTGTGGGTAAATTACAATGGGCGGCCTTATCAATAAGATCAATGAAAAGTTTTATAATATATGTACAAAATTAATTAGTAATGTCTATAACGCTCTCATGTTATAACTGGTTAACTAAAGATAATATATTTTTTTATATTATGGTAAATAGTTTCCGGCTTTAGTAGTTTGTAGGGTACAAAATGGTTCTCTACTACATTTAGAGTTTGTATGGGGCTACATACATCTTTTGGAGTTCTAAGCTTTTCTTGATAATTGTATTAGGTGTTTTGATATAGGTTAATTAATACTACATAAAGATAACGTCTGCCAAGTGAAGATGGATAACGTATCTCGAAAATAGTGAGATAGGTAAGGGAGATTAGCACCGTGGGGTGCCGGGTTAGAATTGCACCTCCCCATATAATCCCGTGGGTGTCGTAAGAGGCGATTAAGGGAAAACTACTGGAAGGTGGGCAGCCACGTGGGGTGCCGGGTTAGAATTGCACCTCCCCATATCATCCCGTGGGTGTCGTCAGAAGCGTCTAAGGGAAAACTACTTAAAGGGGGGCAGCAGTGCCTTCTAAAGAACTGCCATCTTACATTGCGATCCCCAAGACGCCTGCCAAGTGTGGGGATTATGGCAAATACCCCCTTAAAAAGTGAGGCTGTGTTCAGCAGTGGACGAACTGACTGTTACAGTTACAGTACTGAAAATCGATATATAGGTTTTTCTGGACGTCCTTATTCCCAATTTGGAATTTATTTTTCGATGACGTCTGCCAAGTGAAAAAAGTTAGTCCGATATGGCTGAAAATTGATATCTAGGTTGTGCTGTGCGTCATTATTCCGAATTTGGAATGTATATTCCGATGACGTCTGCCAAGTGAAAAAAATTACCTAGATTTGGCTGAAATTCAAAATCTAGGTAGTTCTAGACGTCTTTATTCCGAATTTGGAATTTATTTTTCTATGACGTCTGCCAAGTGAAGAAAGTTACTCCGATTTGGCTGAAATTCAAAATCTAGGTAGTTCTAGACGTCTTTATTCCGAATTTGGTATTTATTTTTCGATGACGTCTGCCAATTGAAGAAAGTTACTCCGATTTGGCTGAAATTCAAAATCTAGGTAGTTCTAGACGTCTTTATTCCGAATTTGGTATTTATTTTTCAATGACGTCTGCCAAGTGAAGAAAGTTACTCCGATTTGGCTGAAATTCAAACTCTAAGTAGTTCTGGACGTCTTTATTCCAAATTTGGAACGTATTTTTCTATGACGTCTGCCAAGTGTGGAAAGTTACTCCAATTTGGATGAAATTCAAAATCTAGGTAGTTCTGGACGTCTTTATTCCGAATTTGGAATGTAGGAATGTTCGGAAAGTAGTATTTGTTTGATGCGAGTAGCGGGTGAAAGACTGCTTCCCACCTATGGGCGGGAAAATCTAAAGGTAAATACTTCCTTCTCAAGGGCCGACATGTCCAATAGCACAAACGTTGGCCATTTTGTATTTTTGCGTACGACACAGTCGTCCCTATTCTTATTTTTCAATGTATTTTCGCAATTATACAAATCTTCCTTTTATATCGTCGTTTTTAAACGAGTAACCCGCGTCGGCTATAATCTCATTTATAAGGAGATTTGAATAAACGATTGATTATTATAATTTTCTTACTCTTATCCGATATATCTTAGCGTTTTAAAGATACGTCATCTATCTTTACTTAGCAAACGTCATTGAAAAATGAAATCCAAATGTAGAATAATGACGCCCAGCACAACCTAGATATCGGAGTAACTTTCTTCCCTTGACAGACGCCATTAAAAAAATAAATCTTAATTCGGAATAATGACGCCCAGAATAATAATAATAATATAAACAATAATATAAATCTTTATTTAAGCCAATAACACTTTTTCCAAATCTTGTATTGCTGGTGGTCTTCTCACTTCGACGTTGAAGTTTGTATCGTTAAGACCTTAATTGATAGCTGTACAGTGCACAGTTGACTTCATTACAATTTTTCACGCAAAATAGTTATAAACATAAATGTAACTTACAAATTATCCATAAAATAACATCTTGTTCAGTTTCATACATTTTTTTTTATAAATTATCCACACAGGTGGTATTTATATTTTAACTAAATTTGTGTTATTTACGTGTTTGTATGTATGATGCTATATGGTGATATATAAACTGAAAAATGCAGGACTCGATTATATAAATATGTTTTAATAAAAGGGCTAAATCTTCTTGCAAAAGTTGTACGAATGACAGGTTATTTTAATTGGAAAACTCGTTTATGTAGCATATTCCTAAAATTTGCAGATTTTTTAAAGAGTCTGTGTGCGAACTGAAAAAAACCTAGATATCGATTTTCAGCCAAATTGAACTACATTTTTCACTTGGCAGACGTCAACGTAAAACAAATTCTTAACATGGAATAATAACGTCTACAATAACCTAGATATCAATTTTCAGTCAAACCGTAGCATTTTTCTTCACTTGGCAGATGACATTGAAAAAATAATTCCAAATTCGGAATAATGACTCTCAGCACAGCCTAAATATCGAGTATCAGACAAATCTGAGTAACTTTCTTCACTCGGAAGATGACATTGAAAAATAAAGAAAAGGAATAAAGACGTCCAGAACAACCTAGGTAGGTACACTATACATTTTCATTTGACGACTGATCTCAGTCGCAGTTGCAATTGCGGATACTCACTAGAATCGTACGGTAGGAATATAAAGTGCCATGTTACCGGAGCGCATCGCGCATCTGCATATTCTTTGACCGTTATATTTGTGCAGCGAGCGCGGAACGTATGCGGCGATGCGCGAGTAAAGTAAGCTCGATTAGGTCCAGATGCTCAAGGCCATTGGCGACTCTAATCGCCTTAAGTATACAAAACTATTAACTATATACCTACCTAGAGTAGATTAATGCA
The DNA here is from genome assembly GCA_963854805.1 of Plagodis dolabraria. Lineage (NCBI taxonomy): Eukaryota > Metazoa > Arthropoda > Insecta > Lepidoptera > Geometridae > Plagodis > Plagodis dolabraria. The sequence continues at coordinate 267,614 of OY978453.1, read as the reverse complement.
ATATATTATATCATAATGATACTTATAAATATAGATATGCTTTAATTTGAAAATAATAATTAATTTAAAAAAAAAAAAGTCTAAGTTTCTCATTATTTATTTATGTCAAATACAAATTTATAAAAAAATAGTAATCTCAATCACAGTTTTGTTCACCTGTATTGTTTTATATCAAGAGAATTATTTTACCTTATAAATATTTAACTTTAAAAACTAATATATGTATATTATAGAACACATCTATTACCTTTAATAAAAATTAACAAGCAAAATCATCTCTATTTAGTTAATAAATAATAAAATGTTACTTTCTGGTCGAATTTCTAATTTTATGTCATCCTGGCGATTTTGAAGTTTATTTATTTACATATTTATAATAAATAACAATTTAACAAAAACGGCGACGCCAATTAGGTATAGGCACTTATGAAAGCAGTTTCAGTAAGCCACAAATTGAATTAAAAATATACCTACTAGGCTAAATTACCTATACTTACACTTTTGTGAATATTATAAGCTAAGATGGTTTACAGAAATAGCTAATACCCAAGAAGTGGTTTGATTCATATTTTATTATAAAATAATTGGAAGAATAAGGTCATCTAGGTACCTACTTATAATACTTAGGTACTTACCTAGTATTTTGGAATAAATAACTACCTACGTTACTTTGAAGCAAGACATTATGGTGTCAGTAAAGGTTTTCACGGAAATTGGGCTTTTCTGTACTTAATTATTATTTTTAAGGTCATTGAAAAATTGTGTTTTCTTTTCATTCGCTTGTCCCTAGATCTTTGCTCAGATGGTAGGTCAGGTACCTACCTACTTAATTCATGTCTATTATTAAATAACATGTTCAGATAAACATTACTTAGGTACCTACTTGAATACGAAAAACTACACAATTTTATGTAGAGTAGGTATTAGGCACTTATATTGCTCCATACCTATCGGTATACAATTCATCGATATATCAATAGAGGAAGACTCAAAGCTTCATAGTAATATGAATATTTATTAGATGTTGTATATAAATTGATTAACCCGGCGAGCATGAGGTGAAAAAAAGTTACATCAAGCATGTGGCAGGGTACGACATACCCATAGTTTGATGTACCATAATATGGTTGTTGTTATTATTATCCTAATTATTTTGATCTTATTTTGTATTATAATGAATTGTTTAATGGAATTGAATGAAAACAATTTTTAATTATGAAATAATTACTATTTATTAATGTTTTTACTATACTTAGTAATTATAAGGACAATAACTTAGGGGTTTATAAAAATTAACAATTAAACAAGAATATTATTTTTTGGAGTATAAATTAACTTAATACTATAAGATAATTATATTCTTTACGTTATAAAATCAGTAATTATTATTTTTTACTAAAATTAAGATTACAGGCTTTTGTCGAGTTCAGCACAATTTTGGTAAATACATTTTTCGTGCCACATACAATATAATGGGCTTCGCACAAGTATTGCAGGAATTCTTGGTTTTTCTATCCTTCTTGAATGGGCAATACTGGCATCTGACATATCATCCAGGGACATTCACATGTCTAGGTGATGGTTCACCTAACTGTTTCTCGATTCGCTGACGGAGGTAGGTGGTAATTTTTTATTTCTTGAATGCAGGAGTTCGTTAATCATCGCTAAGCCCAAATTACCCTCGATTTTTTTTGAAACCCAAAGACTGAACTGTTAGGTTGTCTGTTAGTTCTAATGATAGATTCGGGAATCTGTTTCTAACATGGCACGGATTCGACTATATCCATTTTGATCAAAAACTGAAAATAATATAAAAACCTCAACTGAAATAATGATAGACGACCGATATAGTAAATCATAAAAAAGAACAATGGATAATATAAAAAAAACACTAATAAAACAGTTAAAATTAATAATTGAAAAATTACATAGAAAAATACGTCTAAAATGAGGCAGGGTATAATATACCCGAAACAGGTTTGCACGCAAATATCTCGGGCGGTGTCCCGTGCCACACTGCGATCACGTCACTATCCCCTCCCGCACGCTCGTGCCTCCAGCTACTGAGCGAACTAGTATTGTCATACGAAGATTTAAAAAAATACACAACTTTTAAATTTTACCAGGGTGTGAGATACCCTGGCTCATGCTCGCCGGGTTAAATATTAATGATAAGATTAATAAGTATAAATTAATGTAATTCTTTTATTAATATGAAACAAAATAATTGAGATATTACTTCACTTGCTAAGGCTTGGAAAATTTTGGTAAACAAATAAAAACGTTCCCAGACACACACAGACACACACACAAACAACACAATTAGCCATTCTGCGGAACGAGTGAAAGGTGGCAAGGTTTTGCACGAAAACAAACAAAAAGATTTTATTTAGAGATTAGTAGAACAAAGAATGCGGATATTATGGTGTAAACGATTTGACACCAGCACACAATAACAATCGCCAAAATAGTTATGTATATCTACCTAACAATTACCTACTTTATATCTAGGTAGGTAGGTACCAAGCACACGATGACATGACAGGAGGTAAAGCAGCGAGTGACAACGCCTTCCGGTCGCACCGAAACTACAAGTAAATATACCTACCTACTTACTCTAACTAGGTAGGTAGGTACGCAAAGAAACCTATACACACCATCCAGTTGGCATATAGGTACCTAGGTAGTATACAAACAGAACTAGGTACCTACACGCTGTCCCGAGGGGGGTGCGCGCCGTGCGAGCGTGATGCTCTGAGCTTTGGGGTTTTACTATACCTACCTACGTCGTCGTGCCAAAAAACAATAACTACAGTGATCTACCGTTCCGAGTATCAATTATACGCGTATTATTAGATATTATTATAAATTCAGGAACCTTTTCAGTAAATTTAGCACATTATTATATGTTCTATGTTTATGACTTAAATTTTTCCTCTCAAAGTAATTTTGTAAAATTTACGAGAGAAAAATATACTGACATAGTACCTTTACCTATAGTTATGTATGACTATAACTCTAATGTTTACTTCCGTTCTTCAACACATGACTATCATTTTATTTTCTCGAAAATTTGTATTTTTGTAATGTAATCCGCACGCAGAGCACGCGTTATTGCAAACATAACAATATTAAACTTAGCCTAACACTCATTTTAAGGGTTATATTTCAGAGAACTGTTTCTTTATTCAAATATTAAGAATTTTAAAGTTACAATTTAATCTATTTTGATTGAACGATTTTTCACTAATATTGAATTACAGATGCCATTTGGACCATTTGGGCTTAAACTTCCAAAAACCTTTTTTATGAGACTACACGGCGGCGCATACACCGCACCGCACCGCGCCGCATACCTATTATCGAACAAAGAAAGAATCAAACAGGAGATAGGTAGGTATACCTGAGACTGTAGGTAGGTGTAGCCCGTGCCGTGTCACTGTGAAAGATCTCATAATAACGTAACAAACACCCTAAACATTCGAATCTGTTCAGGCATAATAAAGAAACTCACACACATGCACACCTACCTATATAAGTACATGAACCGTAATCAAACAACCTACCTACACCTATTGTGGGCAGTCATGAGATATGTAGAGTTCAGTCAGAGTATCTCAGGGGACGGGAGTGGTGGATAGTGCCAGAGTAGGTCTAGCCTGGGGGCAGGGGGCCTACAGAACAAGATCTGTCTATTTCATGTGATGCATGCTAGTACCTACCGTTTAGTGAAGCTGACAGGTAGAGGTAGGTACCTATGACAGGCCTCGCGCGGGGTTTCTCCGCTCTACCGCTTATAGGAAGGAGATTAGCAGAATTACATAAACTTTATCATTTTCCTTGTAGGTAGTCATAACTCTATCTCTCATGTTCCTTATATGTTTCGTACTTAAATGGTATTTTAATTATGATATTCATGTACTTACCTACATATTTAGTATAGATATAAATATAAGTATGAATAGTAGTTTTCAATTGATAAGCAGATTTTTGGAATTACAATAGTTAAAAGTTCACCTTAGGGGTACCATACATACACACCCTCATTCATTGCGAGAACGGCATAGTCTAATCTACTGCGTACCTGCTCTAGTGTATTTATTACACATCAAAATTAGCGTCTCCGGGAGTGATGTAGGTACATCTATTCAATTAAATCGCACACGTTTCATAGATTTTTTTTCACCTCATAGTAAAAAACTGAATTTTCTTCAAAATGACAGTGAAATTGCAAGCACATGAAGTTAATAACTACTTATGTGTCGAGGTGACGGGCGCAGTGCTTTTCGTGACTTGTGACGAAATGCATCTGTTAGGTTAGTCCGCCTAACATCAGGTGGGCCTCGAGATTGCTGTCACAATAACATAAAATACAATATCATACATAAGTCATTCATTAAGTATAACATATTAATTTGAGAGTACAATAAAGTTGTTGCAGGTAAATAGAATTGGATATTATGTTGGTGAGAAGTTTACACTTGATCGTATCGACATATACCTAGGTAGGTAGGTGCCACACGCGGCGCGGCGCGGCGTGCGCATGCATATAACTAAACAGAACTGCTCTCTATATAAGTACGGTCTATGTTTAATTAATCATTACAATATATGATGAATATATTATGCAGTTACAATAATTCCGACGAAATGTCGTTGCTAAGCAGATGTGACGTCAGAAACGCTACGTAGGTAGTAGAACGGCTTCCGACCAGAGAGTTGAAATACTAATAGGTAAAAAAATCTTAGCTTCCGACCCGTTTTGTTAAATATAGTAGGTAGGTAGGTACGCGAAGCAGCGAGGAGCTCTTGACATGATATATTTACTATAATATGTATTATATTTCGCATGGTGGTAGGGCATGTTGCGGATTCCCGCCTGGCTAGCTAACCGTCCATTAGAAAATCTGTCGCCAAGCGCTTAATGGTGTGTTCCGCTAGCTGTCTGCGAGAGCCTAGCCTGAACAACATCATCACTATCAGGTGAGATAGTGTTATACAATAAATACATATTTCACCTCACAAGCTCGGAAAAGTTTTGTTTATCATTGAAAACCAGCGAGTAATAGTTAACCTACCTACCTACATATTGTAGGTACCTGTATCAACTAGCGTAGGAAAGGTTTTTAAAATTAGAACCTTATAGAAAAATCCAGAAACCAAAAAGTATACCTACCTACCTTCAATATGATTAAAAGCATTTTCCTCGTTGTAGTGAGCTAAATAATTGTGTTTCGATCGGCTGGAATGGTATTTTGCGTGTCGTACCTCTGCAACCAATGTTTAATAGAAGTACTTACTCGCGTTATAGTTTTATGTAAGTAGGTATTTGTTATTATTAAATATTACTTTTTACCCGACTATCAAATAGGAACAGGTTCTAAATTCGACACGTAGTTGTATAGTATTATTTATTAGATGATACCTAGGGGATTCTAATTTTTATTATAAACGGAAAGCCAAAACGACATCCTAGTGAATTTTTTATTACCAACTTAAGGCGAGGCTTTCCACGGACTTTAGGTATTTTATTCGAGCGCGACGTATTCATTTACGCGACACAAAGTTGTGTGCGATGCGCCGCGCGCACGCTTTTAGCTTTCCAGGTAAGGTACAGTACAGTCCTACCTACGTACGGAGATCACGTCAGTACTCAGTACCTATGACATTTTAGAATGGAATTAACTTTTGTCGTGTATTGGTACATACGCCGGAAAAATAATCGGGTCCTGTAGGGGTTCGGTCAGTACAGTAGTGTTTATATATCTATACAGGATGTTAGGGTCATTGTGTACCTACGGTTATTTTAGATGGATGGTTACGGTTATTTTAGATTATGATGGATATTATATTTAAAATATAATAATATTACCAATAGTTTATATATATATATATATATATATATATAACTATAAATGTCACAACCATGTCATGTGAGATTCCCAGAACTCAGTAACAAGTCTGTCTGTCACAGTTGTCCTATTAACTAATGGCGTCGAGTGATATAGCTTCGTAAGAATAAGTTATATATTAGTTATTTTGTAAAACGAGTACCCTTATGCTGTCAAGACCGTGACTCTTAAAATATGTATTTATGAATACGTCTTCGCAGATTATTATTAATATGGTGTGTTTAATAACAATGAATCTAGTGATTGTTTTAAGATGGCTATTTTTGTTCAATCTTTGTGGTTATAGCATGGTGCGAACATTTCACGTCCATGGACGTCACAACCGTGGTTTTCATAGAACATGCTAAGGCCCATGGTCGAGACACAATCGTTTAGTTTTAGTTAAGTTTTTTAAATTATTATTTTCAGACCATGTATTCAACATAATAAAAAATCTCAAAGAATTATGTCGTGCGTTTAAATTAAAACCAAATTCCACAGTATTTTTGATATAATTTTAGCTCATTCTAATGTACTGTTTTGCAAGTTTAATAAAATAGATATTATCCAAAACGATACGTGTTAAGTTGAGCGCTTATAGAGAGCATTTTTGAAACTAAAAATATGTATCAATTGTCTTAGTTGTGACAGGTGCCCCATTGTAATAAATTTCATAAAGCTGTCCTTTACAGAGTGCTCAATTCAAAGTCAATGAGTACAAATTCTTACTTCATAATCATCGCTCATCAAGGCAACCATCTTCAGGCAGATATGTGCCTTCTAGCAAAATTGGCCAGAAATAAAAATAAAATTTGCCAGATAGTGTCTATTATTGAAGATACAGTAGAAGCATATGCCGTAAAACTAAAAAAAATAAGTCATAAAACAGGGCAACAGATACTATATTTAGATATAATGAGTCTATACGCGCACTATAATAAATCAAAATGTTATTTGGAATTAAAAATTGATAAATTAATTTTTAGTTACTATATAAAAATAGTTTATGAAAATTGTAAGGTAAGGTTTTTAACATATTTCTAATAAATTCAGTTCATAATAGCAAAGCTTTTTAACCGATTTCAAAAAGTAGGAGGTTCGCAATTCGTCTATATTTATATTATTTAACCTCACTAGTTACCTCAGAACTTTTGACAAGGTGAACCGATTTCGATAATACTTTTTTTATTTAAAAGCTGATACTTGTCGTGTGATTTCTAAATAAAATAGAACGAAAAGTATCAATGTCTTTAAAATCAGTTGTTTTTGAATTACACTCCAATAACTGAAAAATATTTCCTATTTTGATGATATAGTCTTTGACAGTGAATGACAATCGATCCAGTAACTCCTTACTGAATGACTGAAAAAAGTTTTAATAAATGTAAACCAAAACATGGAACCAACTTCAACACTCAAAAGTGTGAGATAACTTGTCGAAGTCGGTTCCATGCGCAAAATATTGTTATACTAGGTACTTTTGAACTATTATGGTACCGACTTCAACAAGTTATTTCACACTTTTGAGTGTTGATGTCGGTTTCATTTTTCGGTAAACATTTTTTTATATTGAGACATTGCATAAGTATTGTATTTGTTAGTAAATTTAAGTTTTTTTTTATGATTATAGATATAATATGTAACATTAAGTGATTTTTAATATTGGATGGATATAAATTGAATTATGGGTAAAAAACGTAAATTTGGCTGTATGGAAACTCATGTCACGTCACAACTATGGTGCTCAATATCACACCTGAGACTTTGAACTAGTATTTTAATATTTTCCTAGGTTCAATGAGCTCGCGAAAATGTAAAGGGTTTTTATGTGTGATAATGATATACATAAAAAAATCTAAATATATATTTTATTACAGTTGAGTTGAGGATTACCCAGATAACAAATATAAAGAAATACAAGAGAATAAATTAAACTCATATTTTTTGGCATTGGACCTAACAATAGTGATAACAATTTAATAACCTTAATTAACCATTGTGTACATATTAATAGTATATGGTTCGCAAATTGCGATAAAAACTACACAAGTTAGATATAGTTTCAAACAATCAATTACAACATAACTAGATTCCATTCATCAAAATTGGTTTTCCCGGTCCTTTAGGAACCGTTCGGAAAATCGAGATAAAAAGTAGAATACGTTATATCATCTAAATCCATTCAGCGGTGTTGGAGGTAGGAGGATAAAAAAAATGGGCTTGACTTCAACACTCAAAGGTGCGAAATAACTTGTTGAAGTCGGTACCATGATAGTTCAAAAGCTCCTATTATTGCAATATTGTGCGCATGGTCCCGACTTCGACAAGTTATTTCACACCCTTGAGTGTTAAAGTCGGTTAAATTTATGGGTTAAAAAAATTTCCCCCTTTTTAGTGTCCCTTGCTACTTGCGGAATCGATTGTCATTCATTGGCAATAACTACGAGTATATCATCAAGATAGGAAAAAACCTTTCAGTTATTGGAGTGTAACTCATAAACGGCTTGACCGATTTTGATGAAATTTAAATGGGACCCACAAACATTCAAATAAAAAAAGAATCATATAAATCGGTTTATCAGTAAAAAGTTCTGAGGTAACAAACATTAAAAAAAAATAGACGAATTCAAAACCTTCTCCTTTTTGAAGTCGGTTAAGAAGCTAACACACATACTTACTTGCGAATTTATAATATATATTATTATTATCAAATAATAACTAAACAAGGGTGGAGTAAATCTATACTAAAAGTAATATAGTACAGATTTGATTACTAACTTCATTATCTTAGACCCTGGGTACGAAATACTAGACATTCGCCTAAAACTAGATATAAAAACAATAATTTAATTGCATTTTAGCAAGCTTATTGAACCTAGAAAGTTATCAAAAAACTTGTTCACATCACGGGTGTGACATCGCGTACCATGGTCGTGACGTGACATGAGTTTCCATACAGCTAGATTTATGTTTTTACTTATAATTTAAATTATATCCATCCAGTTTAAAAAATCGCTTAATGTCACTTATTATTTCTATAATCATAAAAAAAGACTACTCAAATTTACTAACAAATTCAATACTCATCTAATGTCGCATAAATATTTTTTTAACCGAAAAATGGGCTTGACTTCAACACTCAAAAGTGCGAAATAACTTGTTGAAGTCGGTACTGTGATAGTTCAAAAGTACCTATTATCACAATATTGTGCGCATGGTCCCGACTTCGACAAGTTATTTCACACTTTTGGGTGTTGAAGTAGGTTCGGTAAAAAAAAATCTTCACACGTTTTAGTGTCCCTTGCTACTTGCGGGGCCGATTGTCATTCATTGGCAATGACTATATCATCAAGAAAGGAAAAACATTTCAGTTATTGGAGTGTAACTCAAAAAACGGCTTGATCGATTTTGAAGAAATTTAAATGGGATCACACGACAAGCATCAACATTCAAATAAAATAAATCATCAAAATCGGTTCACCAGTAAAAAGTTCTGAGGTAACAAACATAAAAAACGGACAAATTGAGAACCTCCCCCTTTTTTAACCAATTTCCAAGAAAGGAGGAGGTTCTCGATTCGTCTGTTTCTTTTTACGTTTGTTACCTCCGTAACTCTTGACTGGGTGAACCGATTTCAAAAAATATTTTTTGTTTGGAAGCTGATGCTTGTCGTCTAGTCTCATTTAAATTTTATCAAAATCGGTCAAGTCGTTTTTGAGTTACACTCCAATAACTGAAACATATTGACCTATCTTGATAATATAGTCGTTGACAATGAATCACAATCGATCCCGTGAGTAGCAAGGGTCACTAAAAAGATTCAATTTTTTTTTTACCAAAAAATGGAACCAACTTCAACACCCAAAAGTACGAAATAACTCGTCGAACTCGGTACCATACGCACAATATTGTGATAATAGGTACTTTGGAACTATCATGGTACCGACTTCAACAAGTTATTTTATACTTTTGGGTGTTGAAGTCGGTTCCATTTTTAGGTTTTTTTTTATATCGGTTAATAACACACATACAACTTTCTAATTTATAATTTATATTATTTTTATCATATAAAAGCTAAACAAGGGTGGAGTAAATCTATAATGAAAATAATATACCTAGCATAGTTTTGATTATATAATAGTAATGAAGTTAATAATTAAAGCCCAGTGTGTACCTATACACTGGGCTTTGATTATTAACTTCATTGTCTTAGACACTGGGTACGAAATAATAGGCATTCAGCTAGATTAATTTAAAAAAATTTAAACATTAAAATAATACCAAAAAATGGAACCGACTTCAACACCCAAAAGTACAAAATAACTTGTTGAAGTCGGTACCATGCGCACAATATTGTGATAATAGGTTCTTTGGAACCATCACGGTATCGAGTTCGACAAGTTATTTCAAAGATTTCAACGGTTCCATTTATTTGTAAAAAAAACACCATTTTCCTAATATTAACACACATACTATAATTTTCACCATACTAACTTTCACTACTTACGAAATCTATTGTCATCACCGACAATCAGGAAGTCATCAAGATAAGCGTAACGAGTCGATTTTCTAAAAGTTAGCCCAGAGCATGTTTTATTTTGTTGTGTTTGATATTCATTTTGATCTTTTTCTGTGTGGCGCTGCGTAGGTCGCAAAAATTGACACAGGTCCTACGTCGACGAGCTCTGCGAGCGCACTGGCGGTCAAGTGAGCGAGCTCTGATACCATGAATTCATGTTAAAAAATCATATAAAATTAACATGATAACTTTTTAACATTTTTATTTATGATTTAATTTCTTTTATTGATTAGTAATGCATTAAAAAATAATTTAAAATTAAAGATTGGTAAAAAGGGAGACAAAAATCGTTTTTAAATTCGAAATAGAGGTAACTTTAGGATTTTTTTCTATCGAGTGAAGTTATTTATTATGTGTATCAGATTTATGAATTAACTCAAGAGTATGCTTAAAAATAACATATAATTTTTTTATTTAAATAACCGAGTTTTTTCTTTGAGAAAAGTTAATTCTTGTATGGCGTATTCTGGCCAGGAGCGCCTTAAGTAGTTATGTTTATATTAGTATTATAATAAAAATGAACCAGCTATGCCCCAGTTTCCGATTAGCAAAGACAAATAAAAAAACACTTTTTTTTTTTTTAAATCTACACCACAGACTCCAGGGTCCGTGACTTTTTTAACTATGACATAATTTATTAGTAAACAAGAAATATGAAATAGGAAACATGCAAAATTCCAAGGGGGAACAGTGTTAAAAGTTTTTTTTTCCGTTAATGTCATTAGCACCAGCATCCAGAGCAGACCAGTATCCTCTAGCAGCACCCGTTCACGAGTTGACGCATGTGCCAGCCATCGCCTTCCTCAACCATTTTTGAGGGAAGATGGCGACCCGACACACAACACCGCCGCTAGACAACACCTTTCTGTGAGCATGACCGCTCCGGATACCCGTGCCAACGATTACAATTACAAAAATAATTTGGGACTACAATAAAATAATATACCTACAGAAATTTACATATTTTGTTATTCTCCCACGTCACATTTTAACAGGGCCTCCATTACCGCGCTATTTCGATCTTTGATCGGATCCTTTTGATCGAAAAGCCTTTCTTAGGAGTGTGTGATTAAAAATATAATTTGCTAGAGATATTACAGTTTTCACGGAAGGAAAATTCAAGCTGCATGTAAAAAAGCGTATTATAAATTAGGTGATTATTTGTGACAAAAATGCTTGGGTTGGGAAACACCACCTCTGCCAAACCACCTCCAATCACATATGGAATAAATATTGAAAAAATAACAATAGACTTACGATTCAAATAAGAATAGGACGGGCTCTCGGCTAACTTCACTCATCAAAGTACGATCAGCAGAACAAACTTAAAAATAGAGCAGCGCCTTTTATTTATACATAATTTTAAATTTGATATACAATTTATGTAAATGTGACCCGAAATTGACAATTTTAATAAATTTTTAGGGTTGACAGCACAAATTAAACCAAGATGGCGCTTGGTTAAAAACATCGCCGCCGTCAGTCTTATTTCTCCGTCAGTGTACTAGTTTGTTGATATTCTCATTTAATTTGTTTTTATTGACTGTTTAATTTGTTTTTTTGATTGATATATTTTTTTGTTACACGTTACTATGATGACGATACAAAATGTTGCTAACAAATAAAATCAGTTCAAATGATTTCTGTTTTGCTGTACACTGTACAGTCACCTTTGTTTACCTTTTCAATATTTATTTCTTTTACTCGACTACCCACAGAAACAAAAAATCTAGATGTAAAATGAGATATCGTTAGATTTATCTTGATAGCAAAAGTGACATAAGGTTCATAAAAAAAACTGGTGGATATTAGGCGCCATATAGTGAGAAATATTTAATTTGCTAAACAACTAACTAATTTGTAGGGTATCAAAATGAAGGACTCTAAAAACGATTCCATAAATATTTATAACCTAGAGTTTTAATTTCAATGGAACAATAAAACGATTAACAAAAATAAATTATTTGCAGTCGGTTTTTTTACTTTTTTGTTAATTTATACTTGTTATAGCATTTCTTTTTTTTGCACACTGTACCAAAATCTAGTTTTGACGTCACAACATGGCGCTAGGTCGGTCCTTTTCTTATTTTAATCGCATTGTACAAATTGTAAAAGAGTAAAGACATAAAAAGAATGACCCAGAGTTTCTTGCCCGATCTTCTCGCAGTGGCTCTATGCCATTATTACTGAACGCAACAGTAGAATATTTTAATAGTAAATTATGTACCTAATTGACGTTCTTAGGAGCGTCTATAGACGTTACAAATTGAATATAGGTAGGTAAATGATTTTAACTCGGTCTGCAAACCTATACTAGGTAGGTATAGAATTACCGGACTGAGAACATCATCCTGTAGGTACCTACCTACCTACCTGTATCCTATTCGTGGTCCTAGTCGAATAGGATATATTATAGGGTAGGGGAACCGGTCCACCGGCCGGCATCTATCCATCGGCCATTCCTGATACTCTTGCAGTATTATTTAGATATTACCTACTTACTATTGCAATATAGGAACGAAAGTCTTGTAAGTACTCTTTGTTTGAATCATATGAAAATAATATAATAACAAAGGTTTTAATAATGAGCATCTGATACCCTCTGAAGGCCCTATGTGACAGTTGTCTCAAGGAGGGCAAACTCCTCAAACGGTGGAAGAGGGGCAAGCTTCTCCTGAGGAAGGAGGGCCGTCCCGCGGATGAGCCTTCGGGCTATCCGATTGTGGTAGTTAACGATGCAGGCAAACTGTTGAAGCGTATCGTGGCTGCCCGCCTCCTTAAGCACCTTGAGACAACAGGGCCCAACCTAGCACACAACCATTTTGGGTTTCCGAGAGGTCACTCGACCCTGGATGCCATCTCCAGCGTCCACGACCTCTCCAAGGAGGCGTGCTCCAGTAGTGGTGTGTTGTTGGTCGTGTCATTCAACGTTGCCAACGCCTTCAACACGCTGCCCTGGAGCACAATACACGCTGGACTAAAGTATCAACGAGTTCCCCACTACCTCTGAAGGTTAGTCGGGGACTATCTCACCGATAGAGAGAAAATCTTCCCAATGACAAATGTGGAGGGTCGAGGTCCCGTGACGCGCGGCGCGCGGCGTTCCGCAGAGCGCAGTGTTGAGCCCCCTCTTGTGGAAAGTCGGGAATTTGGGTGCTTTGGGGCGCCAACCTTCGTGGAGTTAGCGTCGTTCGAGATAATTACAGAGAAGCGGAAATCCGGGCCATGGATGGTGTCACGACGGTCGTGGCCAGAATCAGAATGCTGTGCCTGGAGGTGGCGCTCCATGAGTCCAAGGCCATATATTTTTATGGCCGATGATGGGCGCCATCTGCAGACTCTACCATTGTTGTGGGTGGAACCTGCATTCTGGTCAGGACAACGTTGAAATATCTCGGCGTTGTCCTTGATAGCAAATAGAGGTTTGAGGCGCATGTGCGGCAGCTGGTCGCCTTCAACCCAGACCAGAGGAGGAGAGGGGAGGGCTCTCTGCACCGCGAGTGCATCTCCATCCTGCTTGCGGTACAGAGAGAAATGGCAGTAAGAGTGTGTCGGGGATACCGCACACTCAGCTCTCACCACATAGGACAGGCTCCTCGCAGGACCCACGCAGAGGGGGGGCCGGTAAACGACAACTTCTCGGAGAGTGGGTCCAAAGAAGACATGGGAGGCTCTATTTCAGACTGACACAGGTTCTCGCCGGACATGGCTGTTTCGGGAGATACCTGTGTAACATCGCAGGAAGGGAGCGTTCCCCGGCCCCCAGTGTGGCTTCGCGGGCTCGAGCTCGCACTCGAGGTATGCCCAGGAGAAGCGGTCGTATATATGTATATCGTATATATATCTCTGATCGCAGTTATGGGGTCCGTCCTCTCCTTGCCGGTCATCATCGTAAAGATGGTCGGTGAAGAGAGGTCGTGGGAGGCGGTGGCCTCCCGTGCGGAACAATAGTTTCGCAGAGGGAAGCGCAGGAGCGGGAGAGAATCACAATCGCCGTCAAATCAAAACGCCGTCTCCGCTCACAGGACCTGGGGCGTTGGTTGTGGTTGCAGCCGGCGCCTCCCATCAGGGTTAGGTCCTCACAAGGTGTGGATTTCCCCCTGTGTTCCGGGGCACCCAACGAGTCGGGAGAGGGGAGGTATTCCCCATAGGCTGGGCCTGCCTAAGTGGGCTGCGAAGTCGGTGGGGGCTGCGGACTGAACCCGCGGTCTCTGCTTCTAGTCGAGGACGGTGATACACCATGGGGTTTTTAGTCAGTAGTGAGGTCCCTATCAACCCCGGGCCTGACATCACCCAACTGCTCCCCGACGGTTGGGTATGCCTAAAAGCATTTACCCCATGATAAAAAAAATGGTATAAGATAAATATGATCGTACAGTTTCACCTAGACGGATAAAAATAATGTATAGTGAATTATTTTGAAGCAGTGATAGCTCAGTGGCTTTGGCTATGGACTGCCGCGCAGCAGGTCCATGGTTCGAATTCCACCGCGGGCTTGAGCTTCACCGCATGGTGGAAGGGCATTTTTGCGAATGCCCGCCTGGCTAGCGACCACCCTCAAGTTGAAAATCTGTCGCCAAGCACCTAACGGTGTGTTCCGTTCCGACAGCTGTTTTTGAGAGCCAGTCATTCTAGGTTAAGCCTGTTAACACCTTCGACCACATCATCACTTACCATCACGTGAGATTGTTGTCAAAGGCTTACCTATCACCAATAAAAAAATAAAAAAAATTATAGCTGATAGGCTAGCCTCTGACCACCATATTATTAACACCTGATAGTAAATTATGATGTGGGCGAAGATGTTGTTCAGGCTACCCTAGTATTACTATTAAAGTGTAACAAATTAAATCAAACATTAAAGTATAGTTTTGAGTATGTAGGTATGTATGTACTGCCAAAACAATGAGAATGTTGGAATAAATGTGTGTTGGGCTAGTAGGATATTTTAAATGGATACATACATACATACATATTACACGTAAAAATGTTTTTTTTTTAAATTAATTGTATGGATACATTAATTTTAAACAACCGAAAACTGGGTACTGCTGACCGAAAACTAAAAAAAATGGCCGGAAACCGGCGATTTCGCTATATTTGGCTTTATATATTTTTCTAAAAATAAGGAAGCACTTGACGTTCCATTAAATATTAAATTCGTAAATTACATTATATAGGGTACATAATATATCAATAAACAGCGCATGGATTTGTCAATTGTATAATTTTTTCTAGCGTCTTAAAGTTGAAGGTGCCACTAAATGGCCGGAAACTAGGTAAGTATTCTTAGTACCTATATCCTAATTCGTGTAATTTATGGATAGGGTTACGTAGAGTAGGCACCTATCATATTCAAATATTTAATTTGCTGAGTTAGTCATTTTTAAATTAATACTTAGATATTTATCATAGTCAAGATTGTTCATTGATAGGTACGAACAATCATGAGCCGTGTAGACGGACCACTTACAAAAGTAAATAAATTATTTTTAAA
Source organism: Plagodis dolabraria (assembly GCA_963854805.1). Classification (NCBI taxonomy): domain Eukaryota; kingdom Metazoa; phylum Arthropoda; class Insecta; order Lepidoptera; family Geometridae; genus Plagodis; species Plagodis dolabraria. Next base: position 251,647 of record OY978453.1, on the reverse strand, counting down.
ACAAAAATATAACACGACTTTTTACACCAAAAAGTTTCAAATTAAAAATATTTATTTAAAAAAAATATTTCTAATAATATCAAAAATAAAAGTTAAGTATTTGTTTCTTAATACAAACAGAATACACAAGAGTTTATGATATTATAGTACGTACCTACCTACCTATAGGTAGTTACGTACAATGATTTGTACCTAATTGTAGGAAGTACCTACCTAGGTATGTAAACTTGAAAGAGAATAGGTATTCGCAGGCGCCACACTGGATACCTAGGTATCTTATGTAGTCGGTATCGTAACCCTTAACATTATTGTACCTAGGTACCTACCTACCTGTGCAAAGCTGTGGAAGACGAAAGAGTGACAAAGTGGACAGAATAATACGAGTTCAAGGCATAGGTATAGTGATTCCTATATAAGTTAAAAGTACCTAATGGAACAATACAATTTGGATGGAACATAAAACATAGCGCGGGTTCGTTGTCCGACCGGGGAACACAACTGAGTTGAGTGAGACGCTTGCCCTGCGTGGATTGAGGTTTACATATTACTTCCGAAGGGCGCGATCTCTCTTTGCAAAATCTATAAAAATATCTTTTTTAAGCAACATTCAAACTCACTGACTCCATCGCGCGAGATGTTGCATTCCAAAAAGTACGAGTACTAGGTATATTAATTTAACTATAGGTAGGTACCTACCTACCTATAGTTAAATTAAGTGCTTATGCATTTTTATTTGTCGTACGACAGAAAAGTTCAATAATAAAATAATTTCTTACGTCTAATTTAGCCCATTGTTTTAAAGTTTTGATAAAAGCTGAAATACTCCCGAATATTTGCTGAAATATTTTGAAGTGATTATAATTATAAATATATAAAGTGTTAATAATTATAAATATATCTAATTATACTCACTAAATCCAAAAAGTCAATGTTTTCGTCTAGTTTTTTCTTTTTCAGGTCCACATCGTACGCCTTCCCGGCGTGGTTCAAGAACCTTTTCGCTTGGGCCTTCATATTAGTTCACTGACTCGAAGGGAGCTTTAACATTAATTACAATATACTAACTAAAATATGAGCATCCCAAGCAAGGAAAGCAGACTCAAGCCCCGCGCGCTTTTAATTCTGCTTGTATCGCAAGTAGTGTAGTAGCGAGAGAAGGGAACGAACGCTCGGCTCGGATCGGCGTCGGCGCGGCACTGGTGCTCGCGGAGACTCGCCATAGCTCTCAAATACTCCCCGGCGGCGGCGGCGGCGCGGCGGCGCGGCGCCTTTTGCTCTGCTCACACTTTTTGACGCACGCACTATTCCCTGGAAAACGTTTTATTTGGTTATTTAGAGCCTTTAGACATAAACTTAGTGGAAAATCCTCGGATATACAGAACCGGTTGATACTTACCTACCTTATACTACTGCGAACTTCCTACGTTTAAATAATTTTAGCGCTGCTTTGTGGTCTGTTCTCTCAACAAGTAACGAAACTTATGAAACATAGGTAGGTAGGTAGGTACTTAAATCGCTTCACAAGAAATTACATGATTTATAAAATTATAAAACAATAGCAGTTAGAGTCGTCATTTCATTTTTATTTTGTACTGGAACGCAATTACGCTTATGGTGGTAGGGTATTTCTGCGAATGCCCGCCTGGCTAGCTACTACCCTCAAATAGACCCTCACCAAGCACCTAACAGTGTGTTCCGGCCGCTGTCCTTCAAAGCCAGTGATTCTAAGCTAGCCTATAAAACATCTTCGACCACATGATCACTTACCATCAGGTGAGATAGTGGTCGAAGTAATGATGTACTTAATTAAAAAATACTACAAATCATACAGAATTAAAAAAAAACAATAACTAGGTATATATAGAAAAATTCAAAATATAAAACAAATGATAGGATCAGATAATAAAACTAATACGATGTGGAATATAATAAAAAACAAGATCGGTAAAAATATAACAAAAAAAATAAAAAATTAACACTATAAAAGAAGGTAAAAAAATTTAATCACCCTCAAAAATTTCGGATAGTTTCACAATAACTTTTTTGCTAGAATTGGGAGTTCTGAACAAAATACTACCACCATACTGAACACTGACTCGGGAAATGGCCGACACTGCACTGCAGAGCATGTACCTACTTGCGACCAGTGCACTGGATGAACACTTATTTAGTCATCGAAAAGTACACGTATCTAGGCTGGTATGATGACAACTTGCCATCCCTGCTCATAAAAAAATGTGCAAACGAATTTGTCGAACCTTTGACTCTACTAATAAACCAATCATTTGCTGAGGGTACTTTCCCAGACATATTAAAAATATCTATTATTAAACCCATTCACAAAAACGAGATAAGACTGACCCCTCCAACTGCAGACAAATAGCTCTTTTACCTTCTATCTCTAAAATATTTGAACGTGCTATGTCAAATCGCTTGTATTCTTACCTAGAAACCAATGAGATCTTAGATGATCACCAATATGGCTTTCGTAAAAATAGATCCACAACTTTGGCAGTCTATAAATTAATACAACAAGCACTATCCTATGTGAATGATGGACGATATGCTGTGGGTATCCTACTCGATATGACGAAAGCATATGATAGAGTACAATTTAATATCCTCCTAACAAAACTCTATGAATCTGTGGTAAGAGGCATTGCATATGAGTGGCTGGATTCCTACCTTAGAAATAGGGTACAATATGTTAAAATTCAATACCATGACCATCGAACACACAGAACTGAGGACTACTTGTCTCAGCCACTCATATTAAACTCCTCTATTCCCCAAGGTAGCGTATTAGGATGCATACTTTTTATTATTTACATAAACCAATTACCTAAAATCATAGACACTCAATGAGTTCTTTTTGCGGATAATATATCACTTCTCATTAAATATAAGAAACACGCCAAACCGTAATATAAGGTAGAAAGATATATAAAAATCAATTAGCCCAACATAAAAGCCGCATCAATATGTATAATAATACTTAGCCCTTATGTAAACGCGATAAAAGTTTGCAACCAAACGAGATAAGAGGTGAACCAAACACGAACACATTTATAAATAAAATAAATAAACATTACTAACAGAGAAATGCTATTACAATCTAAAACAATATTATAATGATAAATTCACATCATTTTTATATTTTTTCATGACATTCGACATAATTTTATTTATCTATATCTATACTTATAATAAAACTGTAACAGGTCCGACTCTGTACATTGCACATGTTCTGAAAATAATTTTTGAAAGCACTCTGTAGCTGATACTGATGCCAAAATTGTATGTTTTTTAATTTCGTCTCTCTGTCTGTCTGTATCCCGGCCGTGTTTCACTCCAAAACAACTGAATGGATTTAAATGAAACTTGAGTTCATACTACGATGAAGGACATAGGATACTTTTTATCCTGAAATTCAGCACGGTACCCTTGGGAAAGGGGATGAAAATCAAAATGTACACTTAGTTGTAATTCTTTAACGCGTAGTCCGATTTCATTCTTTTTTTGTTAGAATAGTGGTAATGGATAGATTCAGCCGTTACTTTGCGGAAATTCATATTTAATAATAACAAATACTTTTAAAAGTATCCTAAAAGATATTAAATAATATTTAAATAAAACACTTAAAAAAGCATAAAATTATATATCTAGTGACAATTCCGCCTAATTTTCCTGTTATCTACGTGACGTCACAAACAGCACACGATCGAGCGATCGTGCGCTCGGTAAGTCAAGACCTCCTGAAGATGCTTCGTTTAGAAGCGAAACTAGTCGGGTATTCTTCCGGTTAGGCTGCGTGATGTTTGTGACGTCACGTAGATAACAGGAAAATTAGGCGGAATTGTCACTAGATATATAATTTTATGCTTTTTTAAGTGTTTTATTTAAATATTATTTAATATTTTTTAGGATACTTTTAAAAGTATTTGTTATTATAGAATAGTGGTACTTTAACCTTGGTAGTTTAAGCACCCCACGGGCGGCCCTGCACCCCACGGGCAGCCCTGCACCCCACGGGCAGCCCAACACCCCACGGGCAGCTTGGCACCCCAAGGGCAGCCCTGCACCCCACAGGCAGCCCAACACCCCACGGGCAGCTTGGCACTCCAAAGGCAGACCGGCACCCCACAGGCAGCCCGGCAGCCCACGGACATCCCGGCACCCCACGGACAGCCTGGCACCCCACGGGCAGCTTGGCATCCCCCGGGCATCTCGGCAACCCACGGGCAGCCCGGCATCCTTAATCTGGAACATTCGCCACAATCAGTTTTTTGAACTATCTATCTTTTGCCGGACACATTTCGGAGAGTGCGCAATTTGTTCTACCACCAAACAAAACGGTCGTTTTGAAATCGAAATTGTAAAGAAACGCAGCGTTGCTTAAATGGTGCTCAAATGTGAATAATTAGTCTGCAGGTCCCTCGCGAAGGGCAATCGCGAACGAAGTCGCGGGTACAGCTAGTAATCAATATAATTAAACATATTACACGCTAGGATAAAAAAGAATCACGAATTACAACATGCATATATATATATATTATATATATATATATATATATATATATGCATGTTGTAATTCGTGATAATATATAATATATATATATATATATATATATATGTCTATATATATAATAATAATTTAGCATGTTGTAATCTATACTTATAATAAAACTGTAACAGGACCAATTCTGTACATGGCAGATATTGTGAAAAAAAAAAAATTTACAGTACTCTGTAGCTGATACTGATGCTGAAACTGTAATTTTTTTTATTTTTGTCTGTCTGTCTGTCTGTCTGTATCCCGACCGCGCATCACTCCAAAACTACTGAATGGATTTAATTGAAACTTAGCACGATTTGAGTTCATACTACAAAGAAGGATATGGGATACTTTTTATCCCGAAATTCAGTACGGTTCCTTAAGGAAAGGGGATGAAAGTCAAAATGTAAAGTGAGTTGTAATTTATTAACGCATACTCCGATTTCAATCATAATTTTTGTGTTACAATAGTGGTAATTTAATTATTTTCCCGTAAATATTTCAAAGTCTTCAGTTTTGTAGTTCAGAAGTAATTTCTGAACTTACGAAGAAGGACATAGGATACTTTTATCCCGAAATTCAGAACGGTTCTCTTGGGAAAGGGGATGAAAGTTAAAATGTACACTTAGTTGTAATATATTAACGCGTAGTCCGATTTCAATCATTCTTTTTTTGTTACAATAGAGGTAATTTAATTATTTTCGCGTAAATATTTCAAAGTCTTCAGTTTTGTAGTTCAGAAGTAATTTCTGAACTTACGAAGAAGGACATAGGATACTTTTATCCCGAAATTCAGAACGGTTCTCTTGGGAAAGGGGATGAAAGTTAAAATGTACACTTAGTTGTAATATATTAACGCGTAGTCCGATTTCAATCATTCTTTTTTTGTTACAATAGAGGTAATTTAATTATTTTCGCGTATATATTTCAAAGTCCTCAGTTTTGCAGTTAAGAAATTACAGATATCACAAACTAAATATTTCGTTTTAAATAACTTGAACCGCGGAATGTTGAGAAACCCTTGAACGTACGGCTCATCTTAAGCCCATAGGAAGCCCGGAACCCCACGGGAAGCCCGACACCCCACGGACAGACCAGCATCACACACAATTATTTAGTTTTGCAAGCTTGCTACGATAAAACTCTAAAATGTGGTACATTCACCACAATCAGTTTTTTAACTACATATCTTTCTTTTGCCGGATACATTTCGGAGACTGCGCAATGGAAGTACAGTTGTCTTAGGTTTTCGCGATTGTAACATTTAGTCATTAAACAATGTTAAACGGTTTAAATCACGGATATTTATCATTATTTATGTCCCGACGCGACGTTTCAAACACTTTGTAGTGATCTTGGTCACGGGGTGACTGTCGGGACAAAAATAACGATGAATATATGTGATTTAATCCGTTTAAAGTTGGAAGTGAACAAATTCAGTAGATTGTTATACAAGGGTCGAAAGGAATTGATAACTTTCACCCGCGTTCAGCTCTCTACTTTTCATTTCGAATTTAAAAAGTAAAAAAGTAGCTTTTCTAAAAATTATTCATTGAAAAAATAACTTACTTACTAAAAAAATATTGAGAGGATAGAACTATTTGTGAAATTTTACGTAAAATGTTGTTTGGAATATTTACGGGCGGCTATTGCCCGAAGAGGAATCTCTCTGCTTTTCACTTCTAATATAAGGAATAACGATATAAAAATAGTATGTTTTTATATTATTTATTTTGATTTTAATAACATGAGCAGTACGTATTTAAAATTAATGCGGCTATAGTCCAGGTAGGAATCGATGACTTACATACGTGTTAAGCACTCTACTTTTCATTTAAAATATGAGGACGGTAAAAAAAATTTAGTTTTTCTAAATATTTACTAAAAATAATAAACGTGAGTAGAAGATACAAAGATACAATAGGAGTTAGAACAATGAAATTTAGGGAAATTTTTAATTAGTTTTTTTTAACCTACACATTTTACCTTATATTTAGTTACTACCCTGCCAAACATAGTTGTTATTAATTTTTTTATAACAACAGAGTATTTTACAACGAAAAATCTTAGACATATAACTTAAATAATATGGAACCAACTTCAACACTCAAAAGCATGAAATAACATGTTGAAGGTAGGTACCATGCTAGTTCAAAAGTACCTTTTATCACAATATTGTGCGCATGATTGCAGAATTTAAGACATGCACTCTATTTCACATAATATGTTATGACACAAATTAATAATTGATATTTTCGATATTACTTTTTATTACATACCAGACTTTTTTAAAATTAGTATTAATTGATATTGTCATGAGATTGGTATGTGTAATTGACATATGGTGTAATTGACATTGTTACCTATTTTTTATTTTTTTTTATTTATTATGTAGGATTAAAAATAACATTTAATTGTATTGTAATTATGGACGCTGTTTTTAATTATTGACATCTATGTACCTAATTTGTAATTATTGACATGATTTTTAACTTGTAACAATGGACGTTGTTTGTAATTTAAATGATTGCTATTCGTTTGATGAAACATCACGCTTTGTCGGGAAGTCCGGTGGCGAAATTAAGCTGCAGGTAGTAAATCGAACAGTTCCTCAGAACACTCCCCGTGATAGATACGGTAAAAGACGCAGAGTGATCCAACATCTCTACGCAAAGCTAAAGGGTCGAGCCGACCGGAGAGAACTTGATCGTCGACGATTCGAGTCACTCTGCGTTGAATGCGGTCAAATGGAAGAACCTGATACTGGGGAGCTCCCGCGCAGAGTGAGAGCAGTACTCCATGTGAGCAAGGATAGGGATCAAACTAATTTTGGGATGAAATTAAAAAAACCATCCGAGCTCTATAAACACCTCAGAGTTACCAAAACGCACGTCTTAACAAAAACTCAGGACGATATAGTCGCATCTCTCCCAAAAGACAAGAGTGCCTCCGACCTTGATTCGGGGCTTCAATTTCACAAACAATTTATGATAGGTGCACAGTCTAGCAAAGCGGGTTTTGGGTCGAAAAAGAAAGTTGAGTATAAAGACATTGTAAAATCTTTTCTACAACAAGACGAAAATGATAGCTATAAAGTGCATGCAATGAGCTTAGAAATGCAAAGCGAATGGCTAACCATAGGTGAATTTGGTATCCCTCTGGTGTTAAAGTGGCGTACCTTGATATACGATTGGTCAGCTGCCTTATTAAAATTTTATCTAAACGCCTTTCAGATGACCCTTCCAGACCAAAGTAACTTAGTAAGATGGGGGAAAACCACCGAAAAGTCTTGCGGCATTTGTCGGGAGGCGATAGGTACAGCAAGGCACTTACTGGTAGGATGCAAGGTGCTCCTTAATGGAGGTCATTATTCACGTCGCCATGATAGAGTCCTCGAAATCATACGAGAAGCGGTGAGTCTCTCGGTAGCTAGAGCAAATAAAAGGTTTGACCACGAACAAACGACACGTCGATTTTGTAAAAGAAGGGTCATCTACAAAATCTAAATCCAAACCTTACTCCATCATAGGCGCAGCTCCCGATTGGACTCTTTTGATGGACACGTATGAAAAACACTATAAAATTCATGAGGATGTTGGTGTTTCGTCTTCCAGACCAGACATATTTCTTTCTATACTCAAAAAATCTAAAACGCATAGTACATACAGAACTTACTGTGCCGTGGGAAACGAACATACCTAAAGACCACACAATAAAAACAAACAAATATTATGACCTAAGAAATGAATTAACCAAAAACGGTTATGTGGTTAATTTATATGCTGTAGAAGTTGGAGCAAGGGGTATACCAGCGGAATCTCTATATAACCTACTTAAAGACCTTGGCCTGCCAAGAACAACCGTAACTTCCATCCTAGAACATGCATCTAAGGCGGCATTGGTAGGATCTTACCAAATTTGGTTAGGTAGAGGAGGAGGCTCGAGCGGGAAGGGGAGCATTGATATATCATAAAGAGGCCTCTTAACCCTGCACCTGGGTTGCAAGCCCCAGGCCCCTCTAACATCTTCCTCTACAACGCTATGGACCCGGCACCCGCACGGTGAATCCATGGAATGCTAAGTAATTCGTCTCTCTTTCGCGTACTTCCACAGTATTATGTCATATGGTGTTTTGCTGTGGGGAGCGGCTGCTGAGATAGAGACAATCTTTATCTTACAAAAGCATGCAATTCGAGCCCATCGAGATATGCGTTACACTAGAGAAGACATTTGAGACCAAAGTCGCTGCCATTTTTGCTTATTTTAAACTCAAGTGCGCTTCAGCGCTTTACGAGATCGGACTGCAGTCTAGAACTAATTATATCGTCTAACCAAATATCCAAACACGCAGCGCCACAACGCTCAATATCAAAGACTATAAGCACACAGAACGGACATGGCTTTTGTACCTACGAAACATTGTGAAGAGTATATTAGTTAAAAAATAGTAAAATAAAGTTAAAAAAATTAAGTATTACTGAGGGTCACTAACTACGCTATTCAGTTTTTGAAAGTAAAGGTACAATTGGCTTTTTACTAGAATCAAAGTGTTACTAAGTTTTATAAATCTAGATTTTATATTATGATAATATAAAATCTAGATTAAAAAAAGTTAATAATCGTATTTTGCATAGATAGAAAGATAGATAGATAGAAAACTCTTTATTGTTACACCACTTTAGAAATATAAAAGTTTACACATTAAATTATAATAACATAGTGTTACAATGGGCGGCCTTATCACTAAAAGTGATCTCTACCAGGTAACCTTAGGATGGAGTTGAACGAATAAAACAATAGAGGCGGGTGTAGTCCATATACATAATCAAATTTCATAAAAACATTTTAAAATAAAACGTATTTTAGTGTAATTTCTAAACAAATGCATACATACATTTAAGTAAGCAAATAATATTAAAATAAAATACACATTAGATTTTTTAATTAAAGTTTTTTAATATTTTTGAATTAAAAATATAAATCCGAATTCGTGGTATTTATTTAGTAACTTATTTTAAGAGAATACGTACGATTAATTGATATTATATAGTTATGAAGGGAATAATAAATATGCTCATTGGAGTGTTTCAACCATTTGGGAGTTATGTTGATACATAGACACGTCAAACTTTTTTCATAGTGAGTAAAAAATAGGTAATTTACTCAATGTTGCTAGTTGTCATATCTGTCCACTTAATCTATGAATTTCACTATGTCAACATGGCTGCCTAAGAAGCATTGTCTTTCGCGATTACAAATCGACAAAATAATAATGTATTCGGGCGTGTTCAATTCCAAAATCTGAACTAACATGTGAAAAGTGATTCCATCGCTTTTATTTGTTTTTCCCGACTGGTTTCTGCAGTATCTGAGGACGCAGGATGGCATTTTGAATACACAATTTTCACGTGTGATTTCTATGAGTGCCCAGCTGGGTGTGGGTGAGTACATGCCGGCTAGCTGGTCCTACCTATTCGACTTTGCTTGTTTGAGATGTCGAGTCCAGTATATAGAGGTCAATGTTCGAGCCATATAAGAAATGGTCCTATATAGGGAATCTCTAAGGGATCTTTTTAAAGAAATTGATATATTAACTTTACTTTTTAGTACAGAAACTGAGCCGTTATTTTGTTTGCATTTTCTGCTGTAATGTCGATATTTAATGACGTGCTGGTTTCGAATCTTTTTAGAGCAAAGACGGGGCATTGAAAGAGGACGTGGAATACAGATTCGCCCTCGTCTGGATCACAGATACACGATGGGTTCTCCTTACACTTGAACCTGTTCAAGTATTCGGAGAACCCACAGTGCCCTGTGAGAGCTTGCGTCGTTTGGCTAGTGGGAACGAAATTTCGGACGACTTTGTAGGCTTCTATGGCATCTGGGAAAAAGACTTTTGTGACTCCAGCTGTTATTCCGGCCTTGTGCCGCTGGTTCCAATCTTCGAGCGCTCCGAGACGAATCAGCCGCTTTGCATGGAGACCGGGAAGCTGTCATAGTCGGGCCGTCGTTTGCTGTTCTGCGCGGCCTCCTTCGCAAGCTGATCTGCACGCTCATTACCCTGCAGTCCCGCGTGGGCTTTGATCCAAAATAAGGAGACTTCCTTATTTTGGATTTTGCAGGTTCTGAGGTTTTCCCGTGTCTCCTCGGCCAAGGGGTGTAGGGAGCCATTATTAGTGATTGTCTGGAGCGCTGAACTGGAGTCACTGTATATCCCGAAAGTCTGTCCCTGGAGCCAGAGCTCCTGGAGAGGGTGCTGGGGGGGCTATTCCCCAAATTCAAATTCAAATTCAAATTCAAAATCATTTATTCAATTTAGGCGTCTACGACGCTCTTATGAAGGTCAATTACAAATTTTAATATTGAAATATTCTACATTGTACTGCCACGTTCAGCAAAAAAAGTTTATAGAGCCACTGCGAGAAGAACGGGCAAGAAACTCAGGGCCATTCTTTTAAACGTCTTTTTACAATGTGTTATAAACAATATAATACAATTATTACAATATTTGTTTAAATTACGTAGGAGACATGTGATGGCTTGGCAGAGGTGGAATTTTCCAAGCATTTTTGTCGTTTAAGTAATCACAAACTGTGTAGTAGGATTTCTTCATCAAAATATTTTTCACGTGCAATTTGAATTTTCCTTCTGTGAGCATTGTAATATGTTCGGGAATTTTATTATAAAACCGCACACAATTACCTAAAAAGGACCTTTTATTTGTCTTTGCTAATCTAAAACATGGTACCGTTAATTTATATTTGTTCCTAGTGTTGTAATGATGGTTGTCACTGTTTAATTTAAATTTACTCAAGTTTTTCCGAACATACATAATATTTTCAAATATATACAGACTCGGTAAAGTTAATATATCAATTTCTTTAAAAAGATCCCTTAGAGATTCCCTAGGATCCATTTCATATATGGCTCGAATTGCACGCCCCGACAGTGACCCCCACTACACCCTTCCACCGATGGCCACGCCGTCCTTCCAGGAGGAGGAGGACCCGGCCTCCATTCCACCTGTTTCAGAGGTGGAGATAGAGGTAGCAGTCTCTCGCCTGAGTGGCAAGAAGACTGCCCCGGGACCAGACGGGATTCCCGGGCGGGTCCTCAGGATCGCCCTTAGGGAGATGGGCGGTCAGCTCCGGGAACTGTTCGACGCGTGCCTCACGTCGGGTCAGTTCCCGAAGATTGTGCCTGTTGCGGAAGGAAGGGCGAGACGCCGACTCACCCGCCGCATACAGGCCAATCGTGCTGCTGGATGACACGGCGAAGCTGCTGGAGAGAATAGTGGCTTCCCGTGTCATCCGGCACCTGGGGGGAACTGGGCCTGAGCTTTCAGAGGCCCAGTTCCGATTCAGAGCAGGGCGGTCGACGATAGACGCCCTGCTCTGGATCAAGGGGAGGACGCAGGACGCGGTCAGCGGGGGGGAAAAGGCGTTGGCTGTCTCGCTGGACATTGCCAACGCCTTCAACAGCCTACCGCACGGAACAATACGGGAGGCGCTCCGCTATCACGGAGTGCCCCTGTATCTGCGTAGGCTGTTGGCTGACTACCTCCAGGACCGCGAGGTCCTGGTGGAGGGACGCGACGGTCTGAAGCGACGTCGTGTGTCCTGCGGGGTTCCACAGGGGTCGGTGTTGGGACCGCTCCTGTGGAACATTGGCTACGACTGGGTGCTCCGCGGCACGTTTCCCGCAAGTATGCGGGTTGCGTGCTACGCGGATGACACCCTAGTCGTAGTCAAGGGGAGGGACCTCAGGGAGACGGTGCGGCGGGCCACGGTGGCCACGACACTCGTGGTCGGCCGCATACGTGCCCTGGGGCTGGAGGTCGCCCTCTCCAAGACCGAAGCCCTAATGTTCCATGGGCCTCGGGGGGGACCCCCTCCAGGAACGCGGATAGACCTGGACGGGGTCCTGGTCCGGGTTGGGACCCAGATGAGGTACCTGGGTCTCATCCTGGACGGGCGGTGGACTTTTGGGGCCCACTTCACTCAACTGGCCCCAAAAGTCATAGGCGCCGCTGCCGCCCTTGGGAGGCTGCTTCCAACGTGGGCGGCCCGAACGCCACATGTCGTCGCCTGTACTCCGGAGTGATCCGGAGTATGGCCTTGTACGGGGCACCTGTCTGGGTGGGCGCCCTCGGTCGCAGCGGGTCATCGCGACGAGGGCGATACGCGGGTACCGGACGGTGTCCTGGACGGCGGGATGCGTGCTGGCCGGTGATCCCCCCTGGGAGCTCCAAGCGGAGATCCTCGCCGAAGTGTACCACTTCGTGGCGGCGAGGAGATCCCGCAGGGAGCCTCCAGCGTGGGAGGAGGTCACGCGCATGCGACGGCGGGCGCGGGCCGCCCTGTTGAGGCGGTGGACGGAGGACCTGGCTCCACCGGTCCCTGGACAGAGGACGGTGGATGCCATTCGCCCGGTCCTTCGGAGGTGGGTAGGGCGGCGATTCGGGTCGCTGACCTTCCGATTGGTGCAGGTGCTTTCCGGACACGGATGTTTCGGAAAGTACCTGCACATCGAGAAAATAACCCTAAGAGATGCAATAAGATTTGGTTTGTTCGAGATGAATTGATGCCAAACTCTGTTTAACCTAAACGCGCTCTAATTGGCTAAGCCACCTCCATGCGGTAAACACCCGAGTCCCATAGTGATGGGACGTGATTTTTATGCAAATATAATCGATATCAATACATCGTACAAGATATATACATAAGCTGATCGTATAATATATTCCTCCGTGACGCCCTATTTAGATAAAAGTGATATTTGTCCCACTTGCGTTGGCAATAATACCCAGTAGAGAACCTCGCGCGGTATTTTGTATGAGTATAGCTGTTTTTGTTATAATAAAATATAGAATAATGATTTGGTTGTGTGATTCCACAATTCTGCTTGAAATATCCTTACTAAAATGATAAACATTTAAATATCTCTTTTAATATTTTTATGTTTGCAATAACACATGCTCTGCGGTAATTTGTATTGTAATACATATATACGAGAGGAAAAATTTAATCCCGCACATGACTTAAATTTTGCCTCTCATATATTTGTGATTTAGTAATTAATATATCTCCCTAATAAATTACTATTGGAGTATATTTCTTATAATTGAAGTCCAAATTTTCGACTCGTAAGAGTAAAGTTCCGGTGGCAGAATAGATTAGGCATCCAGCGCAAAATCAGAGGACGTGGGTTCGATTCCCGTCCGACACAAAACATTTTGTACTCTAATAATAATTTGTAAATGTGATTTTTGCTCAGCACGCAATAGTGCTTGTAATCATATTTAGAAATATATATGTATCTGTTGTAATAATTATCCGATATATCAACATCCTTCAAGGGCAACTCTGCGAATGTTTACTTCTGCTCCGTACAAAAAGTGATATTATAATAAAAATAAGTGCATTTACTGAGCGGAAAGGACAAAAGTGAAGAAATAAACAAGTGATTTACATCATACATAGTGGATAACGTCAAACATTCAGTGAAAACTATGTTAGCAGTGAAAACGACTCGATTGTAAACTAGTCGTATTGTGTGTTTATACAGACATATCTCCCATATTTTATACATTTTAAGTAAAAGACTAACTATAACTGAACTAAATTGTGACCATTCGTTATCCTGGAATTGGTTTTTAAAAAAATAAATGTGATATCTAACCCTACTTTATCAATATCGAAAAGTGACTGGCAAAAATTTAAGCAATATAGCGATTCAGAGCAGGGACTCAAGAGGGCGCTAGCAGTAGCATAACAATCGCTATTATTAAATCGATCCAGGAAGTTTAAGAAATGGAGGAAATTATGCACGAGCTTCGAAAAATTCGAAGAGATTTAGATGAGCAGAAAACCGCAATAGAAAATAGTGGAGAAATGGTAACGGAAAAAGTTACGCAAAATATAAACTGCATACTGGAAGATAAGTTTAAACTATTCAATGAGAAATACGAGCATCTAAGGGAAAAATGTGAAAACCAAGAAAAACGACTGTATTTTCTAGAAAAACAGGCAAGGAAAAACAACGTCGTCTTTTTCGGAATAAAAGAAATGGAAACATCATATTCTAACCTAGAAAGTCTCATATTGAACTTCATCAAAGAACACTTCTTTCGAGAACTGGGTCCCAGGGATATCCAAGAAGTAAGAAGAATAGGCAAGAAAGGGGAAAGACCTCGACCACTAATTGTCACTTTTTGTACACTTGGCACAAAAATTGATTTGTTTAAAAATAGAAGTGCACTTAAAAATACCAGTTACTACATAACGGAAGATTTCCCACAAAACATTTTAGAGAAGAGGAAAGAGCTTCATGAACAAGCAAGAATGGAAAGGGAAAAGGGAAACCTTGTAAAAATAAAATATGACAAGCTTGTCATAAGTGAAAAAAACAAAACAACTGCAAACAACAAAAGAATGCTTTCTTCTTCGCCTGAAAACAAAACTGCAAAAGGAGCCGAAACAAATACACAGGCTAACAAGAAAAATAAATCACAAACACAAATAAGAAGAACATAAGCCTATCGGAAGGTATTTTAAAACCGGGCATGCTTAATTACCTGATTAATAAAAACACAAACAACCCATCAGATTTGCAGCAAAATAATACCGTTAAAATATAGCAATTACCTTCCCCCTCCTACAACATCAACATACAACAACCACTATCAGAATATCAAACTCATCTTCCAAGCCGGCTGGTCACCGTGGAAGATCATGACCAAAACCCTCCAAACAACCCTCCGTTAAATGAATCAAGCCCACAAAAAACGTTATACATTCTGACATACAATGTTAAAACACTTTCATCATATGAACGTTTGATAGAGCTAAATGAAGCTCTCAAAGAAATTAAATATGATGTAATAGGATTAGCCGAAACAAGACGAATTGGAAACAAAATTGAAGAGCATGAAAACTTCATTTTCTGCTATACAGGCCACACACCTGGAAGGCATGGCATAGGTTTTATAGTTAAATGCTATCTTAAAAACAATATAGAAAGCTACCACGGCCTTTCTGAAAGAGTAGCCATACTGAACATGAAATTTCAGAGTACCAGCTTGTCCATAATCCAAGTATATGCCCCTACTACACAAGCAAATGACGATGAAATTGACAACTTTTATGCCACACTAAACAGGGCAATAGGACTAGCACACAAAGACTTCATATTGATGGGTGACCTAAATGCTAAAATTGGAATACCAAAAAATGAGGAACATTTAATCATGAAAGCACACGGATATGGAATTAGAAATGAGAGAGGTCAGAGACTAATCGAATATGCCAGTGAAAACAAACTATCTATTTTGAACACTTTCTTCAAAAAGAAAAACAAAAAAAGATGGACCTGGCGATCACCAGATGGAACTCACAAAAATGAAATAGACTTTGTGCTGTCAAATCGACCTTGTCTGTTTAAAAACATAGAAGTATTGAACATTAACTACCCCTCAGACCACAGGCCAGTAAGAGCTACAATAACATATGATACTCATTTGAAAAAAAGCAGAACAAGCTTCACTAACTGTCAACATAGCACAATAAGAAGTGAGGGAGAAATAAGCAAGTTCAAAGAATACCTAAACTCCTACCTATTGGAAGATCAAATGTTCGCCAAGAATATTATCCCAATCCAGAAATATTATGACAACTTAATCAGAATCATCACCTCAAGCTTGCAAAACGCCCGACTAACACAAAACCCAAAGAATGTGCACAAAATATTTTCAGAGCGTACATTAAAACATTTTAAAAGAAGACTAGACCTGCAAAAAAGTTCAAATAAAACTAGAACAATAAGAAATGAAATCTCGGCGCTTTACAAGCTTGTCAACAAATACATAAAACAAGACTATGCCAGCTACAGATATAATACTATTGAGAAACACCTACGGCAAACTGGAAGCACCAAAAAGGCATACAAAGAGCTGAAAGCAAGTAAAACTTGGATAGAAGAGCTAAAACAAGGTGAAATAACTAAAAACAAACGCTGTGACATCATCAGCATAGCGACAGAGTTCTACAGAGATCTCTATAGCACAAAAGAGCCAGAAGACACCAGTCACGAGAGCCAAAATAACAGCAGTGATGAAAGCATACTAAAAAGACCCCAAATTGAACAAAATGACGTCATTGAGGCATTGAACAAACTGAAACTAGATAAAAGCCCTGGCTCTGACAACCTAACAAATGAGACTCTAAAGATGGCAGCACCAATACTAGCTACACCTTTTACGAATTTGTTCAACTCTATCCTCAAATCTGGAGAAATACCTACGCAATGGTCAGAATCTAACATAATTCTGTTATATAAAAAAGGTGACCCGAATGATATTGGGAACTACAGATCTATAAGTCTGCTGCCGAGTGCATATAAGCTATTTTCTGCAATCCTGACTAAAAAAATTAGCTCCACATTAGAAACAAGACAACCTGTCGAACAGGCAGGATTCAGGAAAGGTTTCTCTACCATCGACCATATTCACACACTCGAGCTTCTCATTGAAAAATATCAAGAGAGAAATAGACCACTGTACTTGGCATATATTGACTACAAAAAAGCATTCGATACGGTGTCACACAGCTATATATGGGAAACTTTAGCAACACAGAATGTGGAAAACGAATATATAAGAGTAATCAAAAGCATATACAGGAACAGCAGAAGTAGAGTCAAACTAGAAACAGCCGGATCTTGGTTCCCTGTAAAGAGAGGCGTAAGACAAGGTGACCCACTGTCACCTATACTATTTATAGCCACATTAGAGTCGATAATAAGCAAGCTTGACTGGAATGAATGCGGCATAAGAGTAAAAACCAAATATTTAAGCCACCTACGTTTTGCAGATGACTTGGTGCTGATATCAGAGAGAGGAAAAGAACTACAACATATGGTAGAATCACTAAACATAGCTAGCAAGCTCGCTGGACTAGAAATGAACCTATCTAAAACTATGGTAATGACCAACAGCACCAAGGTACAAATATATGTCGACAACGAGCCTCTCAAATATACCGAAAAATACATTTACTTAGGCAAGCAAATAACCTTCGACAAACTAAACAACTACCAAGAGATTGAGCGCAGGGCCCAGCTCACATGGAATAAGTACTGGAGCTTCAAAGAAATATTTAAGAGTAACATGCCAATCAAACTGAAAACTAAGGTCATGAATTCTTGCCTTTTACTATGCTTGACCTATGCTTGTCAAACATGGAAGTTTAACAAAAATGTCTTAAATAAAATTATAACTTGCCAAAGAGGAATGGAGCGGAGTATGTTAAACATAAAAAGAATAAATAAAATAAGGCATACGAAAATACGCAACATCACAAAAGCAACAGATGGTTTAACACAAGCTCTTGCATTAAAATGGAAGTGGGCCGGACACTTAGCACGCCTGCGAGATCAAAGGTGGACAAAACGAGTGACAGAATGGAGGGGGCCAGTGGGCAAAAGAAAGAAAGGAAGACCTTGCAACAGATGGGAGGATGAAATTAAACGCACAGCAGGTCCATACTGGATACAAGCAGCGCAATCCAGAGAAAACTGGCTAAATTTGGAGGAGGCCTTTACCTGTAGAGGGGTTCTTACAGAATAATTTTCACTACATTACACTAACTTATCTAAAATTCTGTTATAAAACTGTAACTACTATGTAACTTTAAACTTTTAAATATTAAACTACTGAATTGTGTGATACAAACAAAACTAATCTTTACATATAAGTATTCTGGAAGAAATAAAAGGCTTTTTTATTTTTTTATTTTATTTTATTTATTTATTTATATCAACATCCATGCATATATATATGTTTGAGCGTACGTTATTAGAAAATATGCACTATTTCCATAGATATACAGTCGAAAAAAGAGGTCGACAACTCCGGGACTGATTAATCCCGAGTGACATTGACGGGAAGACACCAAGCGGAACTAAAAGTTCCAAGTGTTTTGTAGGAATCGCAGTATTAAGTAAACGTCGGCGGCTACTTTTCAATAAATGAAAACAATCGTCTGAAAAATGACGGGAGCAAACCCTGTTGTATCATGCTGGAAACCAATTTTCTCTTCTTGTTAGCTCAGTCCATTTTTGTTTGAGATTTGGATCTCTAGGGAATCTATTAAAAAAAAACAATTTTGTTTGTTAATATTACCATAGAATAACTTAAGGTAGCTATATATGTTTTATACAAAAATATGATTTTGAAATCGGTACACGTATATTGATATACCATAAGATTATATTAAGATGAGACTTATATCAAGTAAAAAACGTAGAAAAGATTTGGTGTTTATGAGACAGAAATTCAACACAAAACTAGTAAAGTCATCACTAATCTGAGAACACACACGACTAGGTAAGCTAAAATCGAAATAAACAAGTGGTTGAGGACTCTCAACCACGATGAAGCTGAAGATTTTCTAAAAGTTATCGTATGATTAATTCAAGTTAGCTTTAATTAAAAAATTCAAGTTAGCTTTACACTATAATATATTCACACAAAGCTTTATATTCATTGCACTTCATGCATACACACAAACACATCCTGTCACACATCCACATACACAATAATATAATATTTATTCAAACATATACGAAATTTTATACAGCCATATCATTTAATAAGCAAACCTCAATCTCAATGTATAATTGAAGTAGACTCCCACGACACAAGATTTTTTTCTTAGTGTGGGATCTGCATGTAATTTTACTGTCAAAAAATCACTACAATTTAGTGTACCAATTGTAATAAAATTAAGAATAACAACATAATAAGAGTAACTGTATATTGTGTAATAAATTATTTTTATTATTATTATTATTATAAACTCATATCAAACATATAAAAGGTACGCCCTTTTTTACATCCAAGGCTAAATATATTTATTGGCCAGAGTATGACGATATCGATTTTAGTTCCACTATAACGATAAATTACCGTACTGTATAAGCACAACACTAGGAGAGGGCGCGGTTTACAGAAAGACAAGGATGACCATAGATGAATGTAGTAAGTGGGAGTGAAATGCATTCATACGGGTCTATTAGATTGTCCAGTTTAACTTGACCTATTAAAAATGAAGTAGATAAATTACGTAAATTGATAAATTTTACTTACTTTTATAAATGGATGTTTGCTATTTTTCCCGCACCGTTTAATGGAGCAGGTAGTCATTTTTATTGCAATGAATGCCTACAATCGTCAAAAATAAAAATATTTTCAGACACGTACTGTTATGAGCCTCGAGGATTTTGGGTTTTTTAAAAAAAGAATTAATTAAAGTAGAAGCAACCGTCTTGGATGGCTGGCGGGATGAGACTAATGGATGGATGTATAGTCGGATTATGGATGGGAATAGCTGACTGCGTGATAGGAATGCTTGGTATGCAAGAAACGGTGCATTCTATATATATAACATCTCCCTGGGGTAGACTAAACATCACCGGTGTGAAGTTGGCAGCCAAACCCAGCAGCCATATAAACCGACCAAATTAATGCGGTGCCGATGGCATCTCCAACAGGGTTCTTAAAACCCTCTCTCCTCCTCTCATCCATCTCCTAGTCAGCATCTTCAATGCTGCTATGAGCCACTGCTTATTCCCAGACACCTGGAAATGTGCAAATGTCATTGGCATTCACAAACCAGGCAAAAGCTCATCTGACCCCACCAGTTACCGCCCCATCAGACAAGATGGCGTTACGGGTATTCAATAAATATTTAGGTATAATAACTATTGCTAGGAAATGAAGTTACGTGAAAAAATATTTTTGTATTTTAATAAGAGCATTGTACTTCATATTATCTTCGAGTGCTCCCATATAAATTTTATCAAAATCGGTTCATGTATCAGTTTTGTATTGCCATACTTTTTTTTGATTAACTAAGATTTTTTATTACTTCCAAACATAATCACCCACTAATTTACCTAACCATCTAGGTATAAACGCGTTGAAATCTCTGCTTAATTAACTGGGTAGATAGGCATACCTAAGATACATCGGTACGTACCTAGGACCTAACTAGCAATAGTTATCTCAGATATTATACCTACCTACCTAAACTTCGGCGGTGCTATCGCCCAGATACGTACGTACCTACAGATCAGGCTACGTAGGTACCTACATATTTTCGTAACTTAAAAGTAATATAAAAGTAAGTAGGTACGTAGGTGTACAAGAAGTCCATTGCTATATACATATAAGCCATAGATTTCCAAATAGAGTGGTTGAAAGAGGCCGGCATCCATTGTCTTCCTGCGACCTTAAATTACGTTGTACCTAGGTGATTTTCCGACGCTACGCTTGCTTCTTTGTGGCCTCCATTCAAGAACCTTTCGGCCCCATCGACCATGTCGTGCGTGACAGTCTGCGTGCTATGTGACCTGCCCGCTGCCACTTCAACTAATCCGCCGGGCTATGTCGGTGGCTTTCGTTCGTCTACGGATCAACAATAACCAGATCAGCCAATAACCAGATTCTTAAGACGTGCTTTTGCACACAACCAACAACAGGAACTGACGAGTCAGTCAGTCTCTCAAAAATATCTTATAAATAATATTAGTTATCGTAGATTACGGACCTCGTGCGTTCGAAAGCACGAAAAATCCTCCC
The DNA here is from genome assembly GCA_963854805.1 of Plagodis dolabraria. Lineage (NCBI taxonomy): Eukaryota > Metazoa > Arthropoda > Insecta > Lepidoptera > Geometridae > Plagodis > Plagodis dolabraria. The sequence goes on along the minus strand of OY978453.1, from coordinate 230,453 downwards.
CTACGCTTTAGAACGTGTGGTGTAGGTACAATGAATCCACAGTTCCATCATAGGTACTTAAGACTGGCTACATTAAGACGAGGCTGCGGAAAAAATACTCTCATTCGACTAGTTTTTTTAAGCAACTGAAATATGCAATCAACACGAAAACTTAAATATTTGATATTTCAAACCTTTTTCTATCAGTTGTACAGTCAGAAACACATTTGAAAGAAATTTACTCGATAGTTTTAATTTTTCAAAATGAAGCCTTTTCTTTAAATTATTGGAGTTTTCTTGGAAACTACATCAGTTACATATTAATAATAAACACACATAGAAAGGAAATGTAGTTTATTATCCGCTGTATAAGTAAAATTTACCTAGAGTAATTAGTATTGTCATAATAAATTAAATAGTGTTTTAGACTTACGACCTTTAGTTCTGTGCAGGATTACGGTCAATCGGAAGATTCGATATTCAACCTTATTAGCTTAGGATTACGAAATAAAATCAATGCGTAAGAGCTGTCCTTCAGTGCCGCGCTGTGCGCCGTTGGACGTGGACCTATCGCTCGCGCGCTATCACCTGTGCTGTGCAGTATAAATACGTATCTTGGTAGGTATATCAATCAATATGGGAAATAAAGATAACTAAAAAATAAAAAACGAAGCAGAAGAGTCGATACAAAGACTTTGCAAGAATTATGAGAGAGCGTATAATATTTCAGTTTATTTTTACCTATGCAAATTTAATATTCGTTTGTGTTTCGGTGTTTATTCTATTCATGAAACATATTATCTCTATCGAACTAAGAGATTCTATACCTACTAGGTTCCTATAGTACTGTAATGGAGCTATAAAATAACTAAATGTCGTACTAATCTAAGTACGATTAGTTGGATACTATAATAATATCTGGTAATGTATAGTTATGGTCTCACCTGATGGTAAGTGATGTGGTAGAAGGTACCAAACAGGTGATAACTAAAATTATCTGGCTCTAAAGTACAGCTGCCGTTCAACCGTAAATGGAGTTGAGTGTTGCTAAATAATAATAACACAAGCGTAGCAAATCAAAGCATTTGGTTTGGTGGGTATATCGCAATAAAACATCGAACATTGTTCATGTCCCTCAAGACTAAATGTAGATTTATATCAATGAAAGAATATTCAGAATCAGGCAAGTAGGTATATATTCAAGAGATTATCTACAAAGTCACCTGCATAGGTACTTTTAAATATACATTTTATCACTTAGACATGTACATATAAGTAACGATTTATACAAATATAATAGAGTGGAATAAATAGATTCTGTACATATATATAATAAAATAGATGCACCTTCTTTCTCAGGAAAAAAATAATAAATCAGTCAAAGTCCGAGATCACTCGGAACAGGGAGAAATGTCGGAGTCGCCATCTCATATAATAAATTTAGACTGTGTTCTTCCACTATATGAAAATAAGTGAGTAATCTTTGAATAAAGTATTACTAAATTTGCACATTTTATTCACAGGAAATTTCGTAAACGAAAAAATATTATTTCGTAAACGAAATAATATTTAATATATTATTTAAATATTATAATACTTATATTAGGCAAAAAAATATTTTGACCTATCCATAGCAGAGCAGCAGGTAAACTTAAATAACAAAAACGTATAAATGTATATATACATTTTTTTTTTATTGCTGATAGGTAAGCCTTTAACCACAATCTCACCTGATGGTAAGTGATGATGTGGTCGAAGGTGTTAACAGGCTTAACCTAGAATTACTGGCTCTCAAGGACAGCTGCCGGAACACACCGTTAGGTGCTTGGCGACAGATTTTCCACTTGAGGGTGGTCGCTAGCCAGGCGGGCATTCGCTAAAATGCCCTTCCACCATGCGGTGAAGCTCAAGCCAGCGGCGGGATTCGAACCATGGACCTGCTGCGCGGCAGTCCATAGCCAAAGCCACCGAGCTATCATGCTTTTTACACTGAAAAAAAAAACTTTACATTATTATCGCCCTGCACTTGTCACACCTCTGTAGGGTCGGTATAAACAATATATTTTTTCTGAGTACCTTCACAAAAGACAACGCATTGACATAATTGTGCGGAGTAAGACTTAAATTTTATGGCCGGCCTCCTATCTGAAGCAATATGCCTTTGCGTATGCCATCGTTGATATGTATTATACTCGCCTTTGCCCCCTTTTCGGTTATTAGTTAGGGTATTAGATAGATGGTAAAGAGCAATGTTTTACTCTTGACGTGCAAAAAATCTGACGTGAAAATTATCTGAATTTATGTATTTAAATTCATTTATTCATATTCACTACACCCCCTTTCTGAAGGCCGAGCTTCAGCAGGGGCGGAGCAGTTTGTATGGTGGTCGTCTTGAAATCGCCATTTTGGATTTTTGACAGGTGTCATTCGACTGCTCTCCCGACATTTATCCTTACTTCTACCTTTTAACAAATTCTATCTACACATTCTAACAAATTGTGCGAAATTGATTGTCGGACAAACAGAAATGTACAGTTGCTTTTCTGAAGGCTTCAGGTAACGGATTGTCAGTAAAATGTATTTTGCAGGTATATATATCAATCAAAAATTTGATTGATATTATCAAACTGAAGGCTAAATGCACATTTGTAATATAACTAAATGCTTAGGCCTTGGCGATGGTAAAAGGCCGGACGGCATGACTTTGGTTCCGTGGAGGATGGGAAGGCCTCTGGTATGGGACGCTACCTGTGTCGATACCTTAGCACCTTCTAATATTCCTGCTACCCAAAAAGTGGCCGGTGCGAAGGCCTCAAAAGGCGCAAATATAGTAATCTCAGTAGTTGTTACATGTTTGTGCCTTTTGGGGTCGAAACGCTGGGACCGTGGGGACCGAGCGCCAAACTATTATTCAAAGACGTCTCAAAACGTCTGGTCGACGCTACTTGTGACCAAAATGCTGGCATATACTTTGGACAAAGGATAAGCATTGCCATACAACGTGGCAATGCGGCCAGCATTTTGGGAACACTGCCTAATGGTAGCGGAATATTGGATTAGTTTGTAGTAATTTTTTTTTTTTATTTAAATATGTTAATTTTAGTCATAAATATCTGTTACCACATATTATAAATAAAATCGAGCAAAACTAAATGCTTATTTACCGTGTAGTATGGAGACAAAAAATTAAAAATAGAAATTCTACAAAAAGATGAAGAATTTTGGAGGGAAAAAAATGGAGACAAAACTAGTCACATTCTATATGGACTGCCTTCTTCCTGAGCTGGTCGATCCCCGCCACCCAAAGAAAAGAATAATCGGGATCAAGAATTTGCGGATACTACTAGAAAAAAAAATCAAGAGAAGGCTGTCGAGGGTGACTTGCAACATCAAAGTGCAAATCCTTCAGTACTTCCTCCCGCCATAAAAAGAAAACTTAAGAGCCTTTACGCTTTGCGCGATCGGTCAAGTTTAGGCATTTATTGAAGCACGGCGCAAACGGGCACACCGTTAGCAAGGATCGAGCGGTCGACGACGATGTCGCATGGAATAAAACATTTTGATCCTTTTTTCAGTGTTATTTATTTTTGATAAATAATGTGGAATGTTATGTAACTTTGTAAATTCATTTCTCATCTTTACTGTTTACAAACAAAGTAGACTTAAATGAACCTAATAATAAACCTTGAGGTATCTACTCATTGACTAACTATAACTATAGTCCATTAAAAAGTTACATGAGCTTTGCATTTTTAGAGCACGCAATTTATTTTTGGGACATCTTTTTATATGTGGGGGTCTGAAGAAGCTTAACCTCAAGTTTGTGGGGTCGCCACCCTTGTCCCCCGGCCGCCATCTTGGAAAAAGGGGTGAAAACACGTATTTTGCCATATCTCAGAAACTATGCGTTTTATAAAAAAATTGTAAGGACATAATTTGTAGCAAATTGTGTGCCCACAAACATATTTATATAACTTTTTGCCCTAAATTAAATATTAAAGAAGTTATAAGCAATAATAATTTTTTTTGCTCTATAACTTTTTTATACATTTTACAAAAAAAATACCCTAGAACCATCTCGTAGATGATCTGCTCAGGATTTTTTTACGAAACTCGCAGGTTAATTGATAAAACTGAAAATAATATCCACAATTTTTCAATACGTTTACACGTTGCAAAAAATGTAGCACAACTAAGAGAATAAAATGAGATAGAAGAAACAGCTAAGCCTACGTATAATAATAATAGTCGTAGCAGGCAGATGTTCCTTTGAACCCAAACGGTTACTCAGACCTTTTCTACCTGCTTATCCTTCCGTAAGTTAAATTTAGTAAGTTCTATGGTAAGGAAAACAGGAAGGAAGAAGTAAAGTTGTACGAATTCAACATTTTTTTTTAAGAATATATTTACAATAAAAAATATAATAAGTTAAACATTTCTTTTTGACCGGATTCTCATGAGCATTGACGAACCTGGTCAACTTTGGAGCGCTGTAACAGTGTGTTAAATGAATTAAAATAAAATAAAAAAAACCTCAAAAGATAATCAAAAATGTTGGTCTGAGGTATTATTTTGTAAAATAAGAAAAAAAAGTTATAGAGCAAGAAAAAAATATGAAAATTTTCTCACTTTTTAGCTTATAACTTCTTAAATTTTTAATTTAGGGCAAAAAGTTATAATGACATATTTGTAGGAAAAATAATTTGCTACAAATTATGTGCAGTGGAATTTTTTGTAGGACACATCGTTTCCGAGATATCGCGAAATAAGTGTTTTCACCCCTTTTATCAAGATGGTGGCCGGGGCACAAGGGTGGCGACCCCACAAGCTTAGATTTGTCTCAAAAGTAAAATTGCGCCCTCTAGGAATTGCAATATTCGGTCCTTAAATTGTAACATTTAAATGGACTACTATGTAGGTATCTATATTTGATTATGTCCTTCTAACCATAATTGTATACATATAGGCAAATAACTTAGTTTTGTAGTTTGTATACCTGCTTTGTGCATGCATACCTTGGTTCATTATATTTGTATAACTGCCCTGTTGGCGGAATGGCTTTAGATAGATAGATACATATCAAACAAATTATTGGAGTACAAAATTTTATGCCCAAGGCGGGAATCGATCCCGCGTCCTCCGATATCGCGTCGGATGCTTAACACCATCTCAGCCACCTGGACATTGGCATTTCTGCCGAAACTGTGCTCCAATTGTATTACTTTAACCATCATAGGGGACGGTGCGCGGCCATCAACCAGACTACAAGACTTCATCTGATCGAAAGAAGTGTTTTTTCAAACACTTAACTCTCGATGATGTTGCTACCCTTCTATATTTCTAAATATGATTACAAGCACTATCGCGTGCTAAGCGAAATCATATCAAACAAATTATTGGAGTACAAAATTTTATGTCCAAGGCGGGAATCGAACGCGATATCGGAGGACGCGGGTTCGATTCCCGCCTTGGGCATAAAATTTTGTACTCCAATAATGGCTAATGCACTCAATTACAAAAACAATAAACTTTCTTCCTGCATCATTTAAAAAACAAAAACTTTTATACTTTAGCCACACCAGCCTTGAGAAAAGAGCTGTAAAATGGCTTTGCTGGAATAAGGGCTCTTAACTTAATGTTGTCTTAGGTTTTCGCGATTGTTACACATAGTAATTAAACAACATTAAACGGTTTAAATCTCGTATATTTATCATTATTTTTGTCCTGACGTTTCAAACACTTTGCAGTGATCGTGGTCACGGGGACTGCAAACTTGAAAAAAAACTTGACTTTCCGTTTCCGATACTCGTTATTTCTCACGCACACTTTTGCATATCATTAAAACTGTATAAATTGAAAACAATATATTTTTTATTTTATAAATGATTTTTTGTTAATTTATATACATCTTAACTTAATTTGTCGATAACCTCTGTAGACTATACCACTTACTAACAATCTAAGAATCCACTATTTTTATTTTAAAGTCTAATTTAGTCACCTGTTCCAGTACCTCTCTCTTGTCTGCCATGTTTCATTAAAAAAGCCTGTATAACATGTTCCCTACAATGTTTCTGCAGCTGTGTGTTTTTTTCATAAAATATCCCAAAGTTTAAGGCCCTTACAATTGCGTATGTAGACTCTTCTGCAAGTTTGGTAAAAAAAAATCTTATCCTGGTGTTTAGAAGTGGCTAGATATATATCTGGTTGGTCTAATTTTTACCATAATTGGTATATGAAAGCAGAGTGGTAGTAAAATAACACCTTTCTGTTAACCACTGTAACTGAAAAATTAAACGAAATAGGATGTATACGAATTACGAACATATTTTCAACATAAGTAATTAATAATCAAAAAATTTATGATAGCAATAAAAAAAACAACCTTCATTATATTATTATGGGAACGTGTACAGTAGCACAGTTATGAAAAACTATAATTCATATTTGTATGACGAGTCGTGGTAAAATATATTGCCCACAACTAACATTTAATGAAATCAAATCAAATCCATTTATTTCAGGTCAATTGTACCCATATTCACCGAATATAATATAATATTTTGCTCATTCAATTTGATGGTATTTTACTTTATTCTAATGATGTGTAACATGTAATCTGATTAATCACATTCCAAGATACTGAGAACAATGTTGATTCATTCATAAATTATCGTCCACGCGGATGCCAAGTAACATTACTTTCGTTACTACGGAGAATTTAAAAACACCACATTTATCAATATATATCGTGCCGTTTGGGCTGTTATGTACCACCATCATATTCCACCCTTGTCTCACTTATGTTGGTTTGGTGCAGTATGTTTTTTTCTATAAACACGGAGACTGCGACGCAACAACATAGCAAAGAAACTTAAAAAAAAAAGACTTGAAAACAATTTTTTAAATTAAACAGTCTGAAATAACTGGTTGATATCGGTTCAATATGATCTCAAATTTGTGTTTTTATCACTATTGAACAATAACTTTCATCTATATTCATAGTTGCCACTTACATTAGTTGCTAGAAGCACTGCGATCGTCAAGGCATTTTGGCAAATTACTTTTTAGTAAGTTGACTGTAACTGGCAAACCGTTCGCCGGTGTTGATGAAATTAAAATGAAACCAATAAAGAGTTAAACTGTACTAGCAAAAAAATAATCTTCTATATTGTAAGGTTCAGTAAAAAAGTTATGTGTGGTCAAACATAAAATAAATAATAGACAAGTCAATTTAAGAACCCTCTTTCTATTGGGAAGTCAGTTAAATATGTATAATATGATATACCAATAATATATACCAATAAAGTCGAGCAGACATGAACATATGGTAATAAGTAATAAGTCTGTCGACCGTAAGAATAATTTTGAAAAGTAAATCAAATAATCAATTTCTTACTAAGAAATATTAGTAATGTTGATAAAAATAAAAACGTGACATCAATTGCAGTATATACAAAGTTACTTTATATATCGAAATTCGTCACGTGAATAAGATTATAAAAAAAGTTGAAATCGTCTCAATGGTATCTGTGTTCGCGAATCTAATATCAAGTATACAAATATGTTTATAAGCGAGACGCGTGCGCCGCTGCTGCACATCGCCTCGTTCGGTGCAGCGGGGATCGTTGCGCCGCATGGGTGGAGCTAGCGTGGGAATTATTTTTGACTGCCTGGACTTAAAAAATAAGGTCAAAAGTAACTCAAATTTTAAAACATTATAGCGGCTTTTAATAAAGGACAGCGGCATACGTAATACAGCGGCGGCGACCGCATTTGATAATGAACTTTAGTTACGGGGCAATAAGACCTATTTTTCTTTTTATATTTATTCTTTCGGCACAATACAAAAGCATTTCTAAATCTGCGTCGGCACTTGTCAATAGTACACAAAGGATGCCGACGCGACGCGTTGGTATAGGACATAGATTTTGATTTAATGTACATTTACTAGTTAGGTAGGCATACCTACCTTGCAACTGACGGTTATAATAATGAGATTAATGAGTTACAGTTTTAAGATTTATCAAATTATCATACTGCGGTTTACTGCCGAATGGCTTTAACATTATTTTGACCAATACTTCACCTGTTGGTGAGTGATGATGCGGTCGAGAATGATGTCGATTAGGCCTACAATTTCTCGTTTCTCAAAAACTACTGCCGGAACACGCTGCTAGATGCTTGGCGACAGATTTTCTCTTCAGCATGGTGGTAGGGCATAATGCCCGCCTAGCTGGTAGCTAGCTAAAGGAGAAAATCTGTCGCCAAGCACTTAACGGTGTGGTCCGGCAGCGTTCCTTGAAAACCAGTAATTGTAGGTTAGCCTGAAAACAACATCTCCGACCACAACATCACTTACCTACCATCAGTTCAGATAGGTAGGCTAACCTTAATAAATAAAACTACCTATAGGTATTTTTATAAAAGTAACGAAATAACAAGGTAGGTAGGTACCTACCTGGCGTACCTGCTTACTTTTATAAAAATACTATCATATTTTTTTTTATTTCCTATTTAATTTTATCCTCCCCAAATGCAAAAAAATCGGCCAAGTGCGAGTCGGACTCGCAAGCTATAAGCTATACAACATTAGACTTCATATTTTAACCTGTTTTTGTTTTAACGTGCGCCAGTCCGACTCGCACTTGGCCAACTTTTTGTATTTGTTGTTATAGCGGCAACAGAAATACTTCATCTGTGAAAAATTCACCTGCCTAGCTATCACGGTTCTTGAGATAGGTAAGTACTTACAGCCTGGTGACAGGCGGACGGACGGACGGACGTACAGCAAAGTCTCAGTAATAGGGTCCCGTTTTACCCTTTGGGTACGGAACCCTAAAAAGCACCTGTATGTGCCCGTAACTCGTTACTCGAAGTAACTCACGACAGTCTTATTAGTGTTGAAGGTTTAAACCTAGGTTTTTTTTTATGCTTGATAGGTTAGCCTTTGACCACTATCTCACCTGATGGTAAGTGATGATGTGGTCGAAGATGTTGTTCAGGCTAACGTAGAATTACTGGCGCTAAAAATTTGATACCTACTATGTAGTTTGTATTTTCTAACCTAAGATTTTTTTACCTGTAGATGTGTTGTATGGCCTCCATATTTACTAGACGAATTCAGGGTAATCACCTGAGTCACTACCAGTCTTGCACTTCCAAGCGTCCGGTGAATACATCGCCGCTAATCGTGTTTTATGAATAATCTGTGGACAATATGCCTTTCTTGTGTCTTTAGACTCTGCACCAATTATACAGGCACTGTGAGAGATAAGAAAACTGTTTCATTTCACGCGTAATTATTGCTTTTATTGATGAAATAGAAAATATCGTCATTTTGTTTTATCTTAGGAACTAATCTCAATTAAATGGATGAGCGAGATATGTGTATCGTTTGGTGTGAGAGAGTGAAAGAGATCGCAGCATAATGGTGATCGGAACGCCTCGTGGCGGTTCGGTGGTAACACGAATTGCTTATTTATCTCTTTCTAACAACAGATAGGACGCATAATATTTGAACGTCATTACAAACTGCATATACATGTGCGTAGGTACATATAGGTAAATTCTAGTAAGCTTTTAGAGCAGTGGTGTTCGGATATAACTAATCTATATATTTCAAATCACTGTTTCTAACTATATATTAAACCAAATATTATTATTATTTATTTATTTTTTTATGCCTGATAGGTTAGCCTTTGACCACCATCTCACCTGATGGTAAGTGATGATGTAGTCGAAGATGTTGTACAGGCTAACCTAGAATTACTGGCTCTCAAGGACAGCTGCCGGAACACACCGTTAGGTGCTTGGCGGCAGATTTTCAACTTGAGGGTGGTAGCTAGCCAGGCGGGCACTCGCAAAGTGCCCTACCACCATACCCACTAAAACCACCCTGGTGTTCCACCTTTGCGCTTGGACAAGGGTAAGGTCACAGTTGCCCTTATCCTGTTCCCTTGTTTAGCGTCTGTCCGTTTTCAGACTCAACTTCTGATGACGCTCGGTCACATTAATCCCTATTGTGTGGTGTGCCGGAACACTGACACACCACACCACCACCTCCTAGGGTCATTTCGCGTGCACCACGTTCCCCAACATGTTGCACAAACCCAATCAGGGAGCGAAAGTCCTGGCGTACGCCCTGCGTCTACGCCCGGTCCTCTTGCGCCGGAGAGGATCCGCTAATGGGTCTACCTCTCGACGCCGCTCTCCCTCTTCTTTTTGGGCAACAACGGTCTCGCAGTAGGCTCGAACCGCATCCCAAGCTCTCTCGCTACCGACCATCGCGTTGACGACGGCCGGCAGTGATAGGTCGGGACTAGGGCTTGCATTATCCGTCATATTTTGGTATCCGGATAATATGGATAGTAGTTTACTTTACTATCCGGATATCCGAATTTTTCGGATAATTCGGATATTTATTGAAAAAATTACGAGTAAATGGTATTAAGAGGCCTTTTACATTTTGTAGCCCTCTCACTCGCCGCACTTTTAATGATAATTTGAAATAGAAAAAAATTGGTAATGATTTTTTTAACTGTGGTCTGACATTATTTTGCTTTTTGCGACTATAGATGGTTTCAACATATTTTTATTTTGTAACATGTTGAGTCCATTTAAAATTAGAGGCCCAACATTTTAAATAAATAAATAACGCGTTTTGGATCCCTCATTACAGATATCAACATGAAAATTTGTCGAGAACATTTATAGTCGCATGCAGCGAAATAATGTCAGAACACATTTTAAAAAATCATTACCATATTATTGTAACTTTTTGGAATTTCGTCTAAAAGTGCGAGTGAGAGGGCTGCAAAATGTAAAAGGTATCTTAAGAATAAATGGTAGTACCTACACAGAACAATCTTTTAATGACTGAAAAGTATGGAATAACGTCTCGAAGTCTGTACCAACTCGGTTCAATAGTATAGATGTTTATATTGTGTTCGTGGTATGGGAAAGTTATTTTACCGTTGTCAATGTAAGAAGTCACTTCAGTTTTCTTACATATGCATGTAGCACTAGAATTTGACCTAGATTTTTAGAGGATTTCCTTTCGAGACCACACCAGTAGCTTTTGCCAATACGCCAAGCACACCAAAATTACACGTTTTCATAAATATCTTGAATGAAACTTCTTAAGTAGAAGTAAAGATGAGACAGTAAAAAAATTAGTTCTATTTGAACATTATTTTTGAAGACATGCGTACCGATGAGAAAATCTTTGAAGACGGTTTTAAAAACCAACATGAAAGAGTAGTATTCAAATTAGCTTTGTTAATGTTTTCAATAATATTCAGAAAGTTGTCGGTATGTGATTTTAGCCAATCCTAACCACTCCCAAATTCAAAGAATATATAGTTTTGTAAACGTCTTATAAGTATTACCTGTCTCTGTCTTATACGTGGCAATAACAAGAAAGAACAACATACTGTAGCACCGTTTTAGTTGTAAGCATTAGTTAAGCATAACTTAAATTATTCAGGTATCCTTAAAATATGAATTACTTACTAGTTAAGTAGGCCATCAGGTGATTAATTTTTCTTTTAAAACTTTAACTACTATGATAGTATAATAACGTAATCATAAAATGGTAATAATAGACAAAAACAAATAAAAATAACAAAATTCTTTCTATGAATAATATACATTAACCCCCAATTTTCATAGAAGACTTGTAAAAGGCTTACAACTAAGGCCGAGGCCGCACCACGGTTTTTTCCAGCAAGCGGTTACCGCTATAACCGTTAAACCGCCTAGAGACGCACGCACCACGATTAAAAACCGCGTAACTGCCCGCGGTTTTCACAGTTTAAAGATGGATTTCAAGAGAGCAGTGTGTGTTGTTGCTCTGGTATTAAGAAATAGTAAAAGAAGACGTCAACGCTAAAAGTTTATTTTTAACATTCCTATCACTATACTGTCGCAAAGTAGTGTCGTACAATGCTGGTCTTTTTTATACTTCTATAATGATTTTCTGTGACAAACTTTCATAATCTGGTTCGTTTGAAACAAACTCCTCGGTAGACGACATAACTGCAATGGCACGAAAACGACAACACAAACACTCTGCACGGTGCGGCGGCGGTCTGCCGAATACTGGCCAAAACCACCCGCGGTTACCGCATAGTGCGTGTGCGCCCACTTAGTTCTTTGGATTACAATTTTGCTGCGGTTTTTTGCCGCGAATCATTTTGTCATTTCACGGTTTTTAGTTTAGTCGCGGGAAAAAACCGCAGGTGCGGCCGTTTGTATTAGTTTTCCTGAGTCACAAAATCACGCGGTTAATAACCGTGGTGCGGTCTAGGCCTAAAACAGTGCTACTTAATGTTCTTTCTTGTTATTGCCACGTATATGACAGAGACAGGTTATACTTATAAAACGTTTACAAAACTATTTTTTCTTTAATTTTGGGAGTGGTCAGGAGTGGCTAAAATCACACACTGACAACTTTCTGAATATTATTGAAAACAATGGATAAATAGTGTGTCCCCCTACAAAAATACGTCTAAGAAGTGCATATAAATAGTCGTTTTGATGAGTAAATTCCATTTTTACAAGTATTTTTTGACTTATGTAACTATCTGTATTATCCGAATTATCCGGATAATTAGGTCGTCACTGTCCGGATTTTATAAATTGGCGGATATCCGGATAAATCGGATATCCGGATATCCGGATTGCAAGCCCTAGTCGGGACCAACCGCGTATACGTTATACATAGACCGCTCCGTTGCCCACTTTGGACAGTTTGCAAGAGTGTGCTCCGCCGAGTGTGCCCTCCGAAGCACGGAAGGGCTCAGTAGTAATGTCACCAGCGGTCACCCATCCAAGTCATGACCGCGGCGGACGTTGCTTAACTTTGCTGATCGATTCAGAATGGCTATGCAAACTTCGCTACGAGCGCTTCAAAATTTATTACAATTTATTTTTAATTTCATGGCAAATAAAATAACAGTGGTCCTCATTATTTTTATCATCACACTGCCTCAGAAAGAGAAGAGTACATTATTATGTTTGTAGCACTGTAGTTTTTGTGCCAAGAAGCTCTATAAATGAAAAAAAAAACCAGGCAAGTGCGAGTCGGACTCTCGCACCGAGGGTTCCGTATCATTAGCTATAGGTACAACATTAGACTCCATTTTTTAACCTTTTTTGTTTTATCGTGCGCGAGTCCGACTCGCACTTGCCAAATTTTTGTATTTGTTGTTATAGCAGCAACAAAAATACTTCAACTGTGAAAATTTCAACTGTCTCGATAGACAGGCCGTAGATAAGTACGGAACGGTAATTTGTATACGACTTCAGGGGATAGGTTACCTACGTTCCTAAAACTCAAAATAAAAAAAAAATCTGAATAAAAATCAATATTATCACGTAAGTATGTGGTATCACTGGTTTCTTTAGCAATACCTACTAATTTTTATCTGGCTTAGACTAAGGTGTAAAAACTAGGTATAGGTATACTTAGTTTTTACACCGTAGTTAGCCGCTTTTAATATAGGACAGCATCATGCGTAATACAGCGGTGGCGGCCGCATTTGATAATGAACTTTAGACACGGGCGCAACAAGACTAATTTTCCTTTTCTTTCGGCGCAACACAAAGGTATTTGTAAAAGCCGCGTCGGCACTTGGCAATAGTACTCAAAGGATGCCGACGCGACGCCGAAAGGACACCGATTTCGATTTAATGTAATATAATAGGTAGATGGCATACCTACTCTTGCAACTGACACGGTTATTATAATAATGAGTTAGTTTTAGGATATTTTTTTATAGACCTTATAATTATTATAGCCCATTGACTAATATTTCACCTATAGGTGAGTGATGATGTGGTCGAGAATTAGGTATGTCGAGTAGGCCTAAAATTTCTGGTTTCTCAAAAACTAAGTAGTAAATACTGCCGGAATACGCTGGTAGGTGCTTGGCGACAGATTTTCTCTTTCAGAGTGGTAGATTGATGACAGACGTAATAGCATGGTGGTTAGGGCATAATGCCCGCCTAGCTGGTAGCTCGCTAAAGTAGAAAATCTGTCGCCAAGCACTTAACGGTGTAATTTGGCAGGTGTCTTCGAGCGTCAGTAATAATAGGTTAGCATAAACAACATCTTCGACCACATCATCACTTACCATCAGGTGAGATAGTAGTCAAAGGCTAACCTATCAGCTATAACAGTTAATAGGTATCTCCTTAGTTAACTTGTAGGAAGGTATTTCAGAGTTACCTACGCACCCAACCTAACAAGATTTAGGTAGGTACATATCTATTTTGCATGGTGGTAGAGCATTTTGCGAATACTCGCCTGGCTGGCTACCAACCTTAAGAAAAAAATCTGTCGTCAAGTACCTAACAGTCTGTTGCGTCCGGCAGCTGTCCATGAGAGCCAGTAATTCTAGGTTAGCCTAAACAACATCTTAGACCACATCATCATTTATCTTCAGGTGAGATAGTGGTCAAAGGTTAGCCTATCACTATAAAAAATGCTATAATGAATAATAAAATAGGTAAGTAGGTGCTTATTTAAATACTTCGGAAACAAGAAAACACCTTCATAATGCAGTATGTACCTACCTAATTACTTAATAGTAATAGGTAATCTGTATCTACCCATGTAAAAATATTTTTTATGTTAAAATCTGCTTAGACACATACATTACTGGGAAGATATTTCCGAGATAGGTACCTTGGCAGCCAACAAATCAGGTTACAGAGTAGGTAGGGTGATTGCGTCAATTTTCGGCCTTTTAGCGCAAACACGAACTTTAAGATACCGCCAAAAAGTAAAGTCGATTACGAAATTACGAGCTAGAAATAAGTTAAAAAATTAATTAAAAATTCAATGTACGATGGAGTTGAACACCGGCAGTCAACATCTATGTTAATAAAAAAAAATACTTTCTCGATGGCATTGTTTTCACGCGCCACAGTAAAAAGTATAGTATGGTTTTGGAAACTGTTTATAGCTGTCTGAATCAGGAGATCACGAGAGCATTAGAAGGGCGCTTGATATAGGTTACAGCTTGAAACGATAACTGTATGTTTTCGGCCTAATTTTGCTCTATACATTTTAGATAGGCCGAAAACTAACTCAAAATATTATTGCTATTTTAGATTTACTGAAATTGAACTATTATTCATTCATTTCGCCGTATATCATGCGGCCGAAAACTGATGGCCAGCATCTTTAAGTGTATGGCTATAGTAAACTGAAAAGCAGTTTTATATAGCGGACCTATATGAAAAATTGAGACAACAGTAATTTAAGTAGTATTCGGCCCCGAGGCCGAGAACTAAAATTTGTAATAAATTTATGTGTTAGTATTCGGACTCCTATTTTTTTGTATCAGGATTTCCGCTTCTCTGTAAAAACTAAAATCTTAACTGTAATTGTAGTAGAATAAAAAGAGTAGTTCCGTACGTGTACTACCACGTTAATAAAAGAGATAAAACTATTTTAGGTTGCAAGTCGCTAAAACTCGGCCACCCCGGCCGAAAATAGAATAATTAAAGAATATCTTGCTTCTGTTTCCGGCCCCTTAAAAAATCATTATTTAAAATCAAATACTATTAAAATTATTATGAAAGAATGACTATAACTTATTTCTTCAGCTATAAAACTATTAACAATCAACTTAGTATAACAGTAAAAAACTTACGGTAGAACGAGACGCGAGTCACTATTTTTTTTTGTATTTGCGTGTTTAACTCTTTCTCATCTGCTAACGTGAAATTAAACAATTCTTTAAAAATCGTTTGTTGTAGTAACCCAACCGAATAATGTTTTAGGGTATCAGGCGATTCAATCAATGTGTACTTACAAGACTTTCGCTCCTATATTGCAATAGTAAGTAGCTAATATCTAAATAATACTTATGGCCGATGGATAGGTGCCGGCCGGTGGAGCGGTTCCCCTACCCTATATGCTACCCACGTAAACAAAATATCTGATGTTGTCTGACTATTTTAAGTGATATTGAACGTAATGTAGCATGAAAAAGTACTATAAAAACTCTATTTTCTCAATTTTACTTTAGGGCTTCCACCAAAAGGTCGAAAAGTAACGCCGGCCGGTTAACTAACGCAATGACCCTACCTCCATATAGGTAACTTACGTCACCTAATTAAATCTTTCGGCAACCAGAAAAAAACGTAAGTAGGTACCTATCTACGAGTACATAAAGAATATTATGCACCTATGTAATAGTCGTAGGTAAACTGTCTTTGTCGATCTGCTATCCTTGCACCTATTTATTAACTACGATGACTAGGTACATCTGACTGGCTTTAAGGCCCGGTTGTAGGTACTTATTTTTTCACATTTTTTAAAATCTGTAACTCAAATAACACTGAAAATTTGGAATATATAAAATCATTTATATAAAGTTGAACATACTATCCAGGAATGTATCAGATATAAACTCACAGTAGCCGCCTCACACTTTAATAGGTAGGCATACCTACTCTTGCAACAAGTTTTAGGATTTGTAAATATCATACTGCTGAATGGCTTTAGGCGAGTGATGATATGGTCGCGAATGATAAGCGGATTAGGCCTAGAATTTCTAAAGTACTGCTGCCGGAACACACTGCTTGGCGACATATTTTCTATTTGAGGGTGATAACTTGATGGCAGACGTAATAGCATGGTGGTAGGGCATTATGCGAATGCCCGACTGGCTAGCTACCACCCCCAAGAAGAAAACCTGTCGCCAAGCACTTAAGGGTGTGTTCCGTCCGCTATGCGTTCTTGAGAACCAGACATTTTGCATGGTGGTAGGACGTTTTGCGAATGGCGCCTGGCTAGCTACCACGCTCAAGAAGAAAATCTGTCGCCAAGCACTTAACGGTGTGTAGAACAGTTACTTTTGTGAATCGCAAATTTTTATTTCTTAATAGTAATAGCTAAAGGATATTAACTGTGTTAGTTGCATTATAAGAGAATAAAAATAGACACAAAATAAGAATAAGTGGGATGCAATGCAGTACTGGATTTAGTAGCAGATACTTTAAGTTGATCAACTATTTTAGTTACACTATGAGTTGTGACGCTAATAGCGTCCGTCTGAGGACATCGGGCGAGTGACCTGACGCGCGCTGTGCGACTAGAGCGCAGCGCTGCGTAGTGTCAATAGCCCGCAACTCTCGTACGCTAAACTTGCCTACTGATTGACTATAACCTGGCCTTAATCTGTTAAATAAATGTAATAATGTAATGTATGTATGTCAATTTTAATAAGTACCTTATTAGATACCTATTAAAATTGACCGCCATTCGTCATCCATGATTGACATAGGTACCTAAATAATTAATCAATGCCTAATTGTGACACATCTGTGCATCTATGACGCCCTAATCTCGTTGCCTGCGGCGCGCTTATAAAGGCGACTTTACAAGAGAAAGAGTCTTTGAACATGCCGCCAAGCAGTCTCAATTTGGATAAATAGGGTGAATGCGCCATTTAGCCGACCAGTGCCTGTCTTCGACCATTTCATAATCATAATCATTTATTTCTCCATATTCATGTGTACATTAGATCTTAAATAATTAATTAAGTGCTAACAACATGAAACCCTGGTGGGCACTCTAGAGATTTTTGGACTCTGGGTAGGACCAAAGTTTAATAACTATTATCATAATTTTTTTTTTTCAAAAGTGACCGAAATTAAATACTTATAGTTAATGAGTCTTATCTGTAAAGAAGTCTTGTAATTAGTAATAGCATTTTTTAATAAGATATCCTTTAAGACTATGGAAGAATGCTGAATCTTTTTGTATATCTTTTAGATGTTTCGGGATATGGTTATATATTTTTATAGCCATGATATGGGTACCTGAACTGCACATTTTTAAGTTTGAATTTGGAAGGGCTAATCTTTTTTTGTGCCATAAATCATAAGGTCCAGTATAGCAATCTTCAACTTTGTCAAAGAATTGAGGATATTTTCTCACAAACTTGCAAATTTCTAGAATATAGATGGAAGCTAAAGTTAAAATTTGGAGTTCAATAAAATGTGACTTGCAACTTTCAGTTGAGTCTATGTTTGCGATAATTCTAATACATTTTTTTTGTAGTGTAAATAAGTTTCCGACATCGGTGCTGTTTCCCCACAAAATTATACCGTACTGTAACCAAGCGTGACCATACGCAAAATAGGCAGATATTGCCGTTGCGATATTCGTTGTTTTCTTTAACTCCATTAATGCAAATGAAAAACTGCTAAGTTTTGATTTAATTTTTTGAATGTGCATTTTCCATGTTACACATGTATCTATTTCTTATATTATAGTATTCATTTGATGGTTCATTGTTGTAAAATTACGCTAAATAGATTAACCGAGATACATACACCGATAAACGTAGTTCTTACAGAAACTAGAATATCATATGAACATATGCACACATAAACTAAGTGACTTGTGTGGGTGATATATTTAAGAAAGCCAAATCAGTCTGTGGTTTACAACGACCGAGTGTGGACGCGTCAAATTGTGTAAAAAAAATAGCAGAGTGCCGCAACTTTCATGGTATGTTTTAAGTTGTCGTATTGTAAATTTAATATCGTTTGTTGATTTCCCATGTCATTTATGGTACATAAAATGAGAATACTTATAACTTACTATATTTTTTTTATTGTTTTACCAATTTAATTAAGTGGACGATAATTGGTGCGTCTTTTTTCAAATACGCACAGTTATCGAGCAGGTGGTCGAGATCTGTGTAAGACATGTCCAGTTTGGTTTACTCAAGTATCTAACGATCTCTAAAAATAAATAAATGTCATTTAGCAATTTGAACCCTATACCCGTGAATATTTTCATAGCCCATTCTCGTCCACATAATTTATATTGTAAAAAATACAATCGTTAAAAATCACTTGAGGACGAAAACTGGAAATAGACTAGATGACATTCTAGTTTTCGACCAGTGTTTTGTTAATTAAAAAAATACCTCAAATATGTATAAACATTTTTTTATTTTCAAAAATATTTATTATTTAAAGGTAAAGTTATATTTTCCTAAAATATATTAAACGATGCACAATATTTAAAATAAAAAAATAGTGGTCCAATATTGTCAAGTTGGAACGGTTTTCGACCAATTCTTTATGATAATGTTTTATACAGAAAGTGTTTCTTAGTTTGTGTTACTTATTTCAATACAGCTTTAAAAAATATAAATGATTGAACTAGTAATAATAAATATAAAGTTTTACCGCCCTGAAACTGAATTTATTGTTGGTCGAAAACTACTCCGCATGTGGACGAAAACTAGATTTTTTGGTCGAAAACTAGGGAAAATGTTAATTTGAGTTTCTTAATTTTATAAAAAAAAAAACTTGGTTGGAATTTTCAATTCTTGACAATTACTGAAAATAGAGTGTATACAAAGTACACTCTAAATTTTTCTAAATATATATAACACTAAATCCCTTACTTTTTGCTTGCCGAATTTGGCAACTCCATTAATTGGTCGAAAACTGGCGAACTGACCCTACCAAATGACTACACATTTTAATCGGAAAGGTTACGTACAAATTATATCTACAATTTATTACATACTTTAAACGAGTTTTACATATCACGTAACTGATGTTTGTAATTTACCTCTTTAGATATTTTATAAGTTTAATATAATAGCATCATAATCATGACACCCAACAAATTATAATGATAGGAAGTATTTAAAATAAACGGGGCTCCCATACGAGAAACGTGATACCTATTTTTATACTTTTTTGTTTTAACCTATCTATCGTAAGCACTGTAGAACATACCAATAGAAAACATGTATGATTGTAGAAAAATACATAATAAATACCGGTTAAGTGCGGGTCGGACTCCTGCTAAGAAACATGTCACAGTATGAAAAAAAAAACATTTTGGTACATTCTGTGTTAGTACAGAATTCTTGGTGATACGGGAAACGGGAACAACAAATACTTGGGCACGTGACTTGGGTCGGTAAAAGTAGGAATTTCTGGTGTTCGAAACAAAGTAAGTATACTTACTTAGAGATATTTTTTTTCAAAACTTCGTTGAGCAAACCTTTGACCGAAGTCTCACCTGATGGAAAGTGATGGCGCGGTCGACGATAGAACATGCATGTCTAGCAGATACCTACCTGTTTACTCTGTACTTGAAGACTTCCAGATTATAGATAGGTACAGCTATCTATCGGGAAATAGAGACGGTAGGCTATGATAGGGTATTCAGTACTTCGGCCGTACGCATTAAAAAGCTGGATTTAAGTCATCTGTGCATATTTTCAAATATTGACAGCTCGACAGTGGTAGCTAGCCATGCGTAGGGTTACCATATCTCAGGATTTGTCCTAAGATTACAGGAATTTTCGACTTTTCTCAGGATTGCGGCCGGATTTTGCAAATCTTGTGAAATCTCAGGATTTTCAATAAAACACAGGTTACATTTTAAAGATCTCTTTAATTAAAAGTTAAACCAACTAAAATTATCTTCTTTTGGTAACAATTAAACAGTTAAAATCAATACTTATTTATTTAAGTAAAACAAACTAAAAATAATCTTCATTTGGTAGATAACAATTGCAGTTAAAATCAATACTTATTTATCCAAGTAAAACAAACTAAAAATAATCTTCTTTTGCCAACAATTGAACAGTTAAAATCAATACTTATTTATCCAATTAAAACAAACTAAAAATAATCTTCATTTGTTAGATAACAATTGCAGTTAAAATCAATACTTATTTATCCAAGTAAAACAAACTAAAAATAATCTTCTTTTGGCAACAATTGTACAGTTAAAATCAATACTTATTTATCCAATTAAAATAAACTAAAAATAATCTTCTTTTGGTAGATAACAATTGCAGTTAAAATCAATACTTATTTATCCAAGTAAAACTAACTAAAATAATCTTCGCCGCTGCCACCCCCCGCCCCACCGCGCGCCGCTTTGAGTGCGATGTGCAAGTTGCAACGCGTGAGCTAGATCCGCAGTGTATAAAACGATAATAATACGTTTTTGAGAGAAAATTCTCAAACTGTATAAAATCTCAGGACTTTTCCATGGTAATCAGGCCTTTTCTCCGGTCTTTTGATTTTTACATCTGGTAACCCTAGCCATGCGGGCATTTACAAAATGCCTTATGATTACTGTAGTGTATGCGCTTAAGCATACATACGCTGTCTCGTGTGTCCCTGTGTTGGTTAGCAAACGGCATTGTCACGAGAGCCATGGGCGAGAGTGGACGGTAGTGCTATTGTGAGATACACGGACATTGTCGAGCCAGTGAAGTGGTACGAGAGATAGAATAGCAACCCCTATAAGTGGCGACGAGTAAAAGGTAATAAAAACTTACTAATATCACACGTACAGGAAACACAACGATTTTGTAGTTTAGAAAAGTTACAAACTCAAAATACTAATATTTTCGTAAAATGCCGAACTCACATCATATTGACAAAGCAGAATACTATTAATTACAGTACCACTAATGGTTTGTAACGATAATATTAAGGGAATATAATAGACTTAACAAATCGCAATTCCTGATACAAATAAATGTAACTACCTACAATTATTGTGGCGTGCGTGCCTAACTCAATGTAAACAAAGTAGGATGCTTGGAACAAGTAGGTAGATAGCGTACCAAGTCGTGTTATGTTAAGGTGGGTACCTACTTATTAATAACCCGTAAGTTATAAAGAGGCACTGTTGAGATTTTGTTAACTGAGTAGGTAGGTACAAACCTACCGGCTAATCATTTTCGTAAAATAATGGAGCTACTTACTTACTGATATACTAGTACCTAGATGCAGTCATATCATGAAAAGTTACTACGTATTTTACTAACATTTAGTATCCACGTTTATTAACTACTTTCCGTGATGGTCATATAATCCGTATATTTATAAAGAATTACATGTCACGTTGTTTGTCCGTGATAGACTGAACTGCTGAACCGATTTTAAATTTGATTTGCACACCGTGTGCAATTTGATCCAAATTAGAGATAGGATGGCTTGCATCTCAATTTATGGTCGCAATTACACGTGCAGGGCGGGGCGGGCCGCTAGTATGTATATACGTATGGACGCATAAAACGTCACAATACTATCGCGCGGCCTCACACCAAATAGACACTGTGCGTTCATGTATCGAGTGTACATTTTACACATCTGATACTGATAGATATCAACGAGTGTTGTGTAACTCGCTCAACTAGAGTTTGTTTATAAATGCGTAGGCCATGTTCAATCTCTTGAGTAATTAGTTATGATATTTATTTTAAAATATGGATCTTAAATATTTTTAGTAGAATTGCAGTTATTTTATATTCATTATTGTAGACATTGCCTGGAAATTAAAGTAAATTAATCTATTGCTTAGGGATGGTTGACAGAACCTCCATTAAATTGGGAACTGTCTGGTGGTTCAAATGAACGCCTCCATTAAATTGGAAACAAACTGGTGGTTCAAATGAACGCCTCCATTAAATTGGGAACTGTCTGGCGGTTCAAATGAACGCCTCCATTAAATTGGAAACTGTCTGGTGGTTCAAATGAACGCCTCCATTAAATTGGAAACTGTCTGGTGGTTCAAATGAACGCCTCCTTTAAATTGGAAACTGTCTGGTGGTTCAAATGAACGCCTACATTAAATTGGAAACTGACTGGTGTTTCAAATGAACGCCTCCAATAAATTGAAAACTGTATTAGCAGTTCAAATGAACGCCTCCATTAATTTGATTTGTTGTTTGACTGGTAGTTTATTGACTACCCATTTAATTAAACTTTCTAGGTCGCCGCAACGGGCCCAGCAACCTTTGTTGGCGCTAGAAGGGCTAGATTTAGACGGTGACAGAACCGCCATCGGCTGCAAATGGGAAAGATGGAAAAGATCACTACTCATATATCTTGACGCGACTGAAATTGTGTCTTCGCAGAAAAAACGAGCTACATTGTTGCACTTCGGAGGGTCAAACTTGCAAAACATATTTTATAACTTACCTGGCGCTAACGTTCAAGCCGCCGAAGGTGTTGATATTTTTGAGGTTGCTATCAAAAAACTTGACGAATACTTCCTCCCGAAACAAAACTGCGTTTTTGAACGTCACATGTTTAGACTGATAAAGCAAGAAAATAACGAGAAATTTGAAAGCTTCTTAGTACGACTACGGAAACAATCGGAAAAATGCAACTTCGACAAAAAAGAAGACCACTTGATTGACCAAATTACAGAAAAATGTATATCGGCGGAATTGCGTAAAAAAATTCTAACAGTTGGTGACAGCATAACCCTGGAAAAAATTGTGACTGAAGCTAACACCTTGGAAGTTGTCACCGATCAATTAGAAATATATGAAGAAAAAAAGCAGGAAAATCAAGAAAAAAAACAAGGAAACCAAGAAATTAACGCTATCTACAACAGAAATAAAAAAGAAGACATAAGAAAAACTAAACAAGTTCTAAAGTTCTGTGGACGATGTGGAAGTAAAACGCATCAATCTGATTATAAAGAATGTCCTGCCTTAGGAAAAACATGTTTTACATGTGACAAACTGGGGCATTTCCGTCAATACTGCAGAACAATGGGCATAAAAAGGAAGGCAACAGAACAAAATAAACCCGGAATCCAAAGAAATACAAAAGCTAACAAGAAAGCTAGAGTTGAAATAGATTATGTTTTCAACATAGACGATGACGCAACAGTTGAGTGCAACCTGGGTGGGGTTAAGACAAAAATGTTAGTTGACTCAGGCTGTATAGTCAACTTAATAACTGAAGAAACATGGGAGACCTTGAAAAATAAGGGAGTCATTGCAATGAACCAGATACGCAAACCAAACAAGACTCTACTGGCATATGGAAGTCGCACTCCACTAAATATTAAAGGATTGTTTGAAACCAAAATAGGAATTAATGAACGAGAAGAACAAACAACTGTTTACGTTGTTGCCGGAGATACAAGAGACCTGATGGGGAAAGACACTGCTACTCTTTTAGGCGTTTTGAAAATAGGAGTGCATATCAATAACATCGAAAACGACCAGAAGTCACAACCATTCCCTAAAATTAAAAACGTGCTGGTAGAAATCCCTATCGATGACAACATACAACCCGTATCACAACCATATCGTAGAATATCACTGCCTATTGAACGGAAAGTCGAAAGCAAGATTCAAGACCTACTTAAGCGAGATATAATAGAAGAAGTACATGGACCTTCGAGGTGGGTTTCCCCAATGGTACCTATTATGAAAGAAAATGGTGACCTCCGACTGTGCGTAGATATGCGACGCGCTAACGCTGCTATTATGCGAGAAAATCACCCGTTGCCCTGCATGGACAAACTGTTGCCGAAAGTTGGTAAAGCCAAATATTTTAGCAAGTTGGACATTAAGGATGCTTTCCACCAATTAGAGTTACACCCAGATTGCAGACACATAACGACCTTCATAACAGCTAGAGGGCTCTATCAATATAAAAGGCTTATGTTTCTCAATCAGTTGCGCTCCAGAAATCTTTCAAAAAGTACTAGAAAAAATATTGATAAAATGCGATGGAGTTATTAATTTCGCTGATGACATATTGGTTTTTGGAGACAGCGAAGAGCAACATGACTTAAAACTAGAGAAAGTGTTGCAAGTTCTCAAAGAAAATAACGTACAACTCAACGAACAAAAGTGCATATACAAAGTAGAGAAGGTAAACTTTTTGGGACACGAATTGTCAACAGACGGAGTGAAACCGTTACCAAAGTACATAGAGAGCATTGCCAAGTTCAGAGTCCCCTTAACCATAGAAGAACTACAAAGTATTCTAGGTCTGGTAAACTACGTAAATAAGTGGTTACCCAACTTAGCTACAAAAACGGAACCCTTGAAGGAATTATTAAGGGAAAAACTGGGAAGGAAAACTGACATTAAACCATTTTGGACAAGTAAACAAGACAAGGCGTTTGTAGAACTGAAGGAAGCACTTACCCAAATACAATCTCTAGGATACTACGACATTAAAGACAAAACACAAGTTATCGCAGATGCTAGTCCTGTAGGTGTTGGTGCTATTTTGGTACAGACTGATTCAAAGGGTCCACGAATAATTGCATACGGAAACAGGACACTGACAGATTGTGAAAGGAAATACAGCCAAACGGAAAAAGAAGCCTTAGCCTTAGTTTGGTCTGTAGAACATTTCCAAATCTTCTTATTTGGTAAAGAGTTTGATCTCATTACAGATCACAAACCACTGGAAATATTGTTTGGACAAAAATCTAAGCCCTGTGCACGCATAGAGCGATGGGTGCTTAGACTACAATCCTACAATTACCATGTGATCTACAAGCCAGGAAAGGTGAACATCGCTGATCTTTTATCCCGTCTATGCGAACATTTAAAGGCTATGCCTAAGGGAGGAGACGAACACATACATCAAATTGTGGAACAAGCACGACCTCATGCAATTTCAATGACTGACATTATTGAAATGTCAGGTAGTGACAAGGAAATCACCGATGTTAAGAAAGAAATTTATGAAAATGACTGGCACGAATCTGTCAAAAGTTTCAAAATATTCGAGAACGAGTTATGTTTCTACGGAAACATATTACTTCGAGGAAACAGAATCGTCATACCACAAAAATTACGTAAATTTGTACTGGATGCTGCACACGAGGGTCACCCTGGGATTGTGGCGATGAAAGGTTGGAAGGTGTCAGAATAATAGTAAATATTCGGATACCAGAAAGCTGCAAGCCTCACTTCGTACATTTGAAGATCTTAACTTTAACCTCAATATATATATTAGAAGTAGCTAAATTTGTAAGAAAATATACACACTTTTATAAAAAGGAGGGTGATCAAATACGCAGGTACCCGACTCGATACCCAAATAATTTAATAGCACCGCCTTGCAACTTAACGATATACAAAACGGGACCGTTTCTTATGTCGATAAAAATTTATAATAAAATTCCAGAGGACATAAAATCAATACAAAATGAAAATTTATTTTTAAAAAAATTGAAAACGTTCTTAATAGATAAATGTTTTTATGACTTAAACGAATTCTTTAATTATTAATTATATTAATAACATAGAGACATAAATAAAATAGATCGGTCAGTTCTCTCTCTCTATATTGCTACACCCTTCCAGGGTCATATGTCACTGTATAACATAAAATTTGTAAGACCAATAATTGTAAACTCATATGATGCAATAAAAATTATGATTATGATTATGATTATGAAAGGAAGGTTAAGGTCAAAAGTGTGGTGGCCAAGAATTGACAAAGATGCAGAAAATCTAGTAAAATCCTGCAAAAGCTGCACTTTTGTGGGACTGCCAAATCCCCCAATGCCTATGAAGAGACGTGAACTCCCTATAGCTCCTTGGGTTGATGTCGCAATGGATCTGCTGGGACCGCTACCTAACAACGACTACCTGCTTGTAATGGTTGACTACTATAGTCGCTATAAAGAAGTCAAGATAACCAAGACAGTAACCAGCTGCCAGATTATAAATTTACTCAAAGAAATTTTCAGCAGACTAGGTTACCCGGTCTCAATTACTGCTGACAACGGGAGACAATTTGTCAGCACCGAGTTTCGCTCTTTTTGCGAGGAATGTAATATTATTCTTCATAATACGGTGCCATATTGGCCTCAACAAAACGGGGAGGTCGAAAGACAAAATCGCGACATCATGAAACGCCTCAAAATTAGTCATTTTGAGAGAAAAGACATGAAAGAGAGCCTTATGGAATACCTCATCATGTATAACAGCCCACCTCACAGCGCAACGGGCAAAACTCCATCGGAATTATTCTATAGAAGGCAGAACAGAGACAAAATTCCGTCAATTGATAAACTAGAAGGTACAAACGTTGATCTGGATGTCCGAGATCGTGACAAAATCCAGAAGGAAAAGGGAAAAGAGTATGGAGATAGAAGAAGAGGAGCAATAGAATCGACCTTGACTGATGGAGATAAAGTTTACGTCAAGAATATGGATAAAGTCAATAAGCTTAGCTCAAACTATAACTCAACACCCCACACTATACAGAAAACTAATGGAGGAGATATCACTCTAAGAAACGATCTAACGGGTCAAGTACTAAGAAGAAATATTGTTCACCTGAAAAGAATAGAAGGACAATGGAAATCAGTTCAAGAAAAGAATCAGGACGAAGAAGCTGATGTGGAAGGTAAAGATAATGAAAATAAATCGAAACTTTTGATGGAATAATCCTAAAATCCTAAATACTTAACCTGTTTAAATAATACTGATAATTATGTAAGAACCTAACAAATGTTATCTAAAACACTAAAAATGTAGATCTAATATTTGATACTAAATAAACAAATATCTAAAATAAATATCTTTTATTTGTCTGTTTCAAATTTATTAATAAGGAAGGGATGTAGTGTATGCGCTTAAGCATACATACGCTGTCTCGTGTGTCCCTGTGTTGGTTAGCAAACGGCATTGTCACGAGAGCCATGGGCGAGAGTGGACGGTAGTGCTATTGTGAGATACACGGACATTGTCGAGCCAGTGAAGTGGTACGAGAGATAGAATAGCAACCCCTATAATTACCTACCAATGTGACGAAGATTAAGCCCGTTGCGGGATCTGAACCATTGCCATTGCCACTGGGATTGGCCCACATCACTGGAAGCACTGAGTAGGTAAGCCTACTGGTGACCCATGCAATCTCGAATGGAGGCCACAAAGAAGCAATCGCAGCGTCGGAAGACCACCTACAAGGTGACCGACGACGTACCTAATTAAGGTCGCAGGAAGACAATGGATGCAGGCCTCTTCCAACCACTCTATTTGGAAATCTATGGGGGAGGCCTATATATAGCAATGGAATTCTTGCGGCTGAAATGATGATGATGATGAAATAAGTACCTAGGTTCTTACCTACGTATACCTACCTAGGTACTTACTTTTATATTACTTTTAAAATACGTATATATGTAGGTACGTAGCCTATTTAGGCGTGTATAATGCGTTTATACCTAGATGGTTAGGTAAATTAGTGGGTGATTATGTTTGGAAGTACTTAATAAAAAATCTTAGGTAAACTAAAAAATAGGTAGGTATACATGTCATGTTACATCAAAAAGTACCTATGGCAATACAAAACTGACATATGATCAGATTTTGATAAAATTTATATGGGAGCACTTGAAGATAATATGAAGTAGGTACAATGCTCTTATTAAACTACACGAATATTTTTTCACGTTATTTCATTTCCTAGCACAAGTAATTATACCTAAATGTTTATTGCATACCCGTAACGCCATCTTGTGAAGTTCAATAGAACTAAAGTAGTAGCCAACTCTCCGCGGAGTTATTTGCGTATTACGGCTTTCTGAAATGTCCAGAGTAATGTCTGAATATACCAACTGAAAGAACGGTTTAGTAGCTATCTATCGACATATGTTTCAATCCAAAACACAATCCCCATCATGGGCAAATCCACCCCTAAAACCCAGCAGCGAAAATATTTTGGGATTATAATGTGGATTGCGGCTTTCTGAAATGTCCAGAGTAATATCTGAATATACCAACTGAAAGAACGTTTTAGTAGCTATCTATCGACATATGTTTCAATCTAAAACACAATCCCCATCATTGGCAAATCCACCCCTAAACCCCAGCAGCGAAAATATTTTGGGATTATAATGTGGATTGCGGCTTTCTGAAATGTCCAGAGTAATATCTGAATATACTAACTGAAAGAACGTTTTAGTAGCTATCTATCGACATATGTTTCAATCCAAAACACAATCCCCATCATTGGCAAATCCACCCCTAAAACCCAGCAGCGAAAATATTTTGGGATTATAATGTGGATTGCGGCTTTCTGAAATGTCCAGAGTAATATCTGAATATACCAACTGAAAGAACGTTTTAGTAGCTATCTATCGACATATGTTTCAATCTAAAACACAATCCCCATCATTGGCAAATCCACCCCTAAACCCCAGCAGCGAAAATATTTTGGGATTATAATGTGGATTGCGGCTTTCTGAAATGTCCAGAGTAATAACTGAATATACCAACTGAAAGAACGTTTTAGTAGCTATCTATCGACATATGTTTCAATCCAAAACACAATCCCCATCATGGTCAAACTCACCTCTAAAACCCAGCAGCGAAAATATTTTGGGATTATAATGTGGATTGCGGCTTTCTGAAATGTCCAGAGTAATATCTGAATATTTCAACTGAAAGAACGTTTTAGTAGCTATCTATCGACATATGTTTCAATCCAAAACACAATCCCCATCATGGTCAAACTCACCTCTAAAACCCAGCAGCGAAAATATTTTGGGATTATAATGTGGATTGCGGCTTTCTGAAATGTCCAGAGTAATAACTGAATATACCAACTGAAAGAACGTTTTAGTAGCTATCTATCGACATATGTTTCAATCCAAAACACAACCCCCATCATTGGCAAATCCACCCCTAAAACCCAGCAGCGAAAATATTTTGGGATTATAATGTGGATTGCGGCTTTCTGAAATGTCCAGAGTAATATCTGAATATACCAACTGAAAGAACGTTTTAGTAGCTATCTATCGACATATGTTTCAATCTAAAACACAATCCCCATCATTGGCAAATCCACCCCTAAACCCCAGCAGCGAAAATATTTTGGGATTATAATGTGGATTGCGGCTTTCTGAAATGTCCAGAGTAATATCTGAATATACCAACTGAAAGAACGTTTTAGTAGCTATCTATCGACATATGTTTCAATCCAAAACACAATCCCCATCGTGGTCAAACTCCCCTCTAAACCCCAGCAGCGAAAATATTTAGGGATTATAATGTGGATTGCGGCTTTCTGAAATGTCCAGAGTGAAAACTGAATATACCAACTGAAAGAACGTTTTAGTAGCTATCTATCGACATATGTTTCAATCCAAAACACAATCCCCATCATTGGCGAATCCACCCCTAAAACCGAGCAGCGAAAATATTTTGGGATTATAATGTGGATTGCGGCTTTCTGAAATGTCCAGAGTAATATCTGAATATACCAACTGAAAGAACGTTTTAGTAGCTATCTATCGACATATATTTCAATCCAAAACTCAATCCCCATCACGGCCAAACTCACCTCTAAAACCCAGCAGCGAAACTATTTTGGGATTATAATGTGAATTGCGGCTTTCTGAAATGTCCAGAGTAATATCTGAATATACCAACTGAAAGAACGTTTTAGTAGCTTTCTACCGACATATGTTTCAATCCAAAACACAATCCCCATCATGGAAAACCCAGCAGCGAAAATATTTTGGGATTATAATGTGGATTGCGGCTTCCTGAAATGTCCAGAGTAATATCTGAATATACCAACTGAAAGAACGTTTTAGTAGCTATCTATTGACATATGTTTCAATCCAAAACACAATCCCCATCATGGGCAAACTCACCTCCAAAACCCAGCAGCGAAAATATTTTGGGATTATAATGTGGATTGCGGCTTTCTGAAATGTCCAGAGTAATATCTGAATATACCAACTGAAAGAACGTTTTAGTAGCTATCTATCGACATATATTTCAATCCAAAACACAATCCCCATCACGGCCAAACTCACCTCTAAAACCCAGCAGCGAAACTATTTTGGGATTATAATGTGAATTGCGGCTTTCTGAAATGTCCAGAGTAATATCTGAATATACCAACTGAAAGAACGTTTTAGTAGCTATCTATCGACATATGTTTCAATCCAAAACACAATCCCCAACATGGGCAAATCCAACCCTAAAACCCAGCAGCGAAAATATTTTGGGATTATAATGTGAATTGCGGCTTTCTGAAATGTCCAGAGTAATAACTGAATATACCAACTAAAAGAACGTTTTAGTAGCTATCTATCTACATATGTTTCAATCCAAAACACAATCCCCATCATGGTCAAACTCACCTCTAAAACCCAGCAGCGAAAATATTTTGGGATTATAATGTGGATTGCGGCTTTCTGAAATGTCCAGAGTAATATCTGAATATTTCAACTGAAAGAACGTTTTAGTAGCTATCTATCGACATATGTTTCAATCCAAAACACAATCCCCATCATGGTCAAACTCACCTCTAAAACCCAGCAG
Organism: Plagodis dolabraria; assembly: GCA_963854805.1. NCBI lineage: Eukaryota > Metazoa > Arthropoda > Insecta > Lepidoptera > Geometridae > Plagodis > Plagodis dolabraria. Next base: position 199,341 of record OY978453.1, on the reverse strand, counting down.
CGAAAATATTTTGGGATTATAATGTGGATTGCGGCTTTCTGAAATGTCCAGAGTAATAACTGAATATACCAACTGAAAGAACGTTTTAGTAGCTATCTATCGACATATGTTTCAATCCAAAACACAATCCCCATCATTGGCAAATCCACCCCTAAAACCCAGCAGCGAAAATATTTTGGGATTATAATGTGGATTGCGGCTTTCTGAAATGTCCAGAGTAATATCTGAATATACCAACTGAAAGAACGTTTTAGTAGCTTTCTATCGACATATGTTTCAATCCAAAACACAATCCCCATCATGGTTAAAACTGAAGAATTTTTCATCGACATTTTAATTTGGTCGGTTTATATGGCTGCTGGGTTTGGCTGCCAACTTCACACCGGTTTCATTTTGAATATAAGGAAAGTAAAAGATACTCTGATTTTTAAAGTATATAGGAAAGATAGTGAACTCATTCGTGTAAATAATGTGTTATCTATGATCTCTGAATGGTTCGCCGCTAATAATCTTCTCTTAAATTCAAAAAAGACCAAATGTTTAAAGTTTTCTTTACCAAATGTTCCTTATGTTGAACCAAATATTAAGCTTGGCTTACATAAACTCTCTATTGACAAAGCGACAGTCTTTCTGGGAATCAAAGTGGACTCAACTTTACAGTGGGATCCACATATACATGATCTAGCCGGAAGACTTAGTTCTGCTGCATATGCAGTTTGTAAGATAAGACAGTTAACAGACGTAGCTACTGCACGGCTAGTTTATTTCGCGTACTTCCACAGTATTATGTCGTATGGTGTATTGTTGTGGGGAGCTGCTGAAGAGATAGAGAAAATTTTTGTCTTACACTTTTGTAAGTGCAATTCGAGCCATATATGAAATGGATCCTATGGAATCTCTAAAGGATCTTTTTAAAGAAATTGATATATTAACTTTACCGAGTCTGTATATATATTTGAAAATATTATGTATGTTCGGAAAAAAATTAGTAAATTTAAATTAAACAGTGACAACCACGATTACAACACTAGGAACAAATATAAATTAACGGTACCGTGTTTTAGATTAGCAAAGACAAACAAAAGGTCATTTTTAGGTAATTGTGTGCGGTTTTATAATAAAATTCCCGAACATATTACAATGCTCACAGAAGGAAAATTCAAATTACACGTGAAAAACATTTTGATTAAGAAATCCTACTACACAGTTTGTGATTACTTAAACGACAAACATTCTTGGAAAATTCCACCTCTGCCAAGCCATCACCTGTCTCCTACGTAATTTAAACAAATATTGTAATAATTGTATTATATTGTTTATAACACATTGTAAACAGACGTTTAAAAGAATGGCCCCGAGTTTCTTGCCCGTTCTTCTCGCAGTGGCTCTATATTTTTTTTTGCTTAAGGGACAGAATTCTAAAACCAGATGTTAGATTTTGTCCCCACTTCTCCTCGCGTGTTTACTTCGCGGTGTACATGGCGCCACGTCCGCAAGTCAACGGTAATATTTTATTTGATTAAAAATTTAGAGCGCTCTCTAGTAGAACTAGTAGAAACTATCTTGTCACACACGAATGTGATGTGTGCTGAAGCGCCACCTAGTACACATACATGATACCAACCATTAGTTGATTGTATGCTGTAAATATCATAGTGTGACACAGCTAATAAATTTACCATACCTACAGTAGAACAAGTTTAGTCTTGATTATTACCAACTTGTTTGATTTTTGCAGTTTTTGTGTATGTTTATTTTTAATGAACATGAACTATGGTTTTGATGTACATGAACTATGTATCTACTTTGATGCAAGGCGTAAGCTGTTACACAAAAGATGGTTTATTTATTACAAAAACAAGTATATTGTGTAAAATTTACAAAGAAAATCATAAAAAAACTTTTTTACCCCTGATCAAAATACAAATAGCGGGTTATACTATTGGGTATTTTTAACTGACTTCAAAAAAAGGAGGAGGTTCTTAATTCGTCTGTTTTTTCTTATATGTTTGTTACCTCAGAACATTTGACTGGGTGAATCGATTTAAAAAAATCTTTTATTGTTTGAAAGCTGATACTTGTTGTTTGGTTCCAGTTAAATTTCATCAAAATCGGTCAAGCCGTTTTTGACATACACTCCAATAACTGAAAAATATTTACTTATCTTGATGATATAGTCGTTGACAATGAATGAAAATCGATCCCGTAAGTAGCAAGGGTCATAAAAAGAAGTGTTTTTTTTAAATAAAAATGGAAATGACTTCATCACCAAAAAGTGTGAATTAACTTGTCGAAGTCCAACACTAGTACCACGTGCACAATATTGTGATAATAGGTACTTTTGAACTATACTGGTACCGACTTGAACAAGTTATTTCACACTTTTGGGTGTTGGAGACGGTTCCAATTTTTGTTTTTTTTTTATCAAGTAGCGTAGTTCATTCAGATCCTGGCTTTGTTTACGCTAACAATCAAGGGTACCTGCTCGTGTCATTACTACAAGTCATTATTAAGATTTCACTTACAAAAAATCACATGGAGAATGTAGTAGGTAGGTACAGTTATTGTTTCAATTTGTTAATAATAATAAATACATCTCGTGGATGCTATTGTGTAGATGGGTGGAACAACAAAACTTCTAACAAAATAATACCATTATTGAAATCACCCAAGGAGAAAGATAAGTATTTTGTTTGAAAATTTATTACTTTGTATTACTATTCATACGTAATACCACAATATTACATATCGATTATAAAACCGTGGTATTACTGTTATTAACTGTATTTGTCAAAGATTACGAAAGATACGTTTATGTTTGTAAACGACACCCGTGCCGTCACTTGATGTATGTACTTGTATAGGTAGATTATGATTTGCGAAGATGCACCGGAGTGCGACATAAAATCGGACATTCTATGAGAGTAGGGCTGCCATCCGTCCGGGTTTCCCTGGATTTAGCATTTTACCAATAACCCTGCATATTAATAAAAAAATAATCGAAAGGTGAATGTTTCGAGATTTGTCTTAATATACTCTTTGTGTAATAGTGTATATCAACAATGCGTCGTTCTTCTCCTCCATTTTCTATACTAGAAAAATAACAAACTTTTATTGATTTTCAAATAATATTTTTGATGAAGAATTTTATTGGTAAGTAAGTTATGGGATAGTATCAATAACCAAGAAGCATCCTCCTATCCTACAATATATGGGGTTGTTTATATGGCTACCATATGTTGTTTATACAACACAGAAGATGTAACATTTAAAAACATAATGGCTATAATGTGTATAATTTTAACTTTTGTTGAATTACCGGCCGCCCCTTAACACCAAAACGTCCTGGGGAATACTCTCTTTGGTAGTATATCCGCTACACTTTGGTTATTAAGGGCGTTATAGTTAAGTCCCCTATAATGCACCTTACTCGATGTTCTTACGTAAGTATTGGTATGGTGCTAATTATTTCATTTTCTTTTAGTCAGTTCTTAATTCTTATGCTATTCAAGAAAACCATGGAAAGTCTCATTCTAAAGCAGAAGCTTAGGCTTCTTCTTTTTGTATTAAGTTTTCATTTCAGAATTTCATTATCTCTATCACATCAAACGTTTACGGCCATCTTTTTACTACTAATTTATATGTACTAATATATTACGTACTCGATAATACCATGAATATTTCAATAACTTTCCATGTATGAAAGTTTGTGTTTTCTATAGTAGTGGACAGAAGGACAGTGTTTACTCAACATAGCTTTGTAGTAAATTGATAATGTTGTTCTACTGTAACTATTACGCTGTGGCAACTCGTGTCCATCCAAGACATACTTTTTCGAGATCTATGAAAAAACGTGTTCAGGTAGCTAGATTAGGTAGTACCTATTTAATGTTCACGTTCATTAGATATACTAAACTCTCTAATTATATGAAAACATGGAAACTCGAGATAACTAATAAATTTGCAAGCATTGTAATCGTAAATTGAATACGCGTCAGAAAACTTAATTATACGTAAATATAATACGTATCAAATAAAAAGTAATACAAATAAAAAAGTCACCAAAAAGAATCTAGGTATGTGAGATTCGATCCACGGTACTCGATCTTCTGATTCGACTTCAGTAGTTACACACTATACAATCATTGACCAATGTGTCGAAAATTACACACATATCGTTTATGCCTTACTGTCAGACACATTATATTGGTCCACGTACATACGTAAAATTATTATTGTATTATTAAGAATTATGTCGTAAAATTAAAATTTGACCAAAAAGATTCTCTTTACGCTGGATTCGATCCACGTACCTCTCAATTGCGAAGCGATGTCACTTACTATTCGCTATTTGAACGACGATTGATTAGTCGAAAATTATGTACATAACCTTTGTGCCTTATTGTCAGAAACTGTATAAATTAATCATGATCCATCTAAAATAATTACAACACATTCATTACGAAAAATTCTGAATATTGCTCATAATAATTATTTTAGGTAGCTAAAGTTGTACCTATGTCTTGTAAAATGTTTGAAGTGTTTTTTATATTGCGTTAGGGTTCACAATCATATCATAATTTCATTAATATAAGAGATATATACATAGGTACATGGAGAAAGGAAGCCATAGATGCTTACCTTATTATGTCCATCATGCGTTTTTGACGATTTTTATACATCTTTTTTGCATTCCCAAAGCGTTTATTTATAATTTTACCCATGTTTTATTTTAATTGAGATCGCCGAGAAAAGTGACACAGGTCCGACGCATGACGCGGCTGACCGCGATATGAGCGAGGATGATAGCAATATACGTAGATCGCTGGAGTAAATAGTGCGACATGATGTTAACTCTTCTCGGAATGAAAGGGCGTATGTGACATTTTGTAAACAGGCTCAGTACGCATTAACTGTGCTTTTTTTGGATTAAAATAATCAATGAAATTTATTGTACTTAAAAAATCAATATTTAAAAAAAAAAAAACAAATTTTAATACACTAAAATCTGGCGGGAAAAGTAGGAATCCTCTATTTTCAGAGGTGTTTTTGAGATTTTTTTCTATCGAGCCAATTATTAGGAAACATGTTTTGAAATCGATGAAAGTATTACTTATATCCTTGAGTATCGTGTATTTAAATTGCAGTACCATCCGGTACCTGGTTTATGAGATTTTCCATATCATGTTGGCACTATTTTGTAATTTCCGAGCCTTAACGTGGCAGTACAATGTAGAATATTTCAATATTAAAGTTTGTAATTGACCTTCATAAGAGCGTCGTAGACGCCTAAATTGAATAAATGATTTTGAATTTGAATTTGATACTAGTCTTGCTAAAATATTTATTGACGAAAATGGAATAAGTGTGACTTTTTAAAATTAATTGAAAAGTTAGTACAATTTGTGAATGTTAAATTTAAATTTTTGTGTGGAATATTTACGCTGTTTGATATATTGTGACAAATTTGGCTGTTCTGGATGTGAGTAAAAGTTGGAGACTCTGGTATTAGACGGTGAAATCTATGGCAGCGGAGAATCCCTTAAAGTTGTATGTTGTGAAGAACTAGGCCGTACATTTATAGTCTCAGTTATTTTGCTTGAATACCTGCTCCATAGCTTAGAAGGCTGTATTTTGTTAGATATTCCATTGAAATATGTAAGAAGCACACTTTCGGAAAATGATTTAATTTTCTTGTCTGCTCGCCACTTCATAAAATTGTTGTATGTATTTAAGTATCTATCCATTGAAATTTCTGGCAAAAGATTTTCAATAACTGTATTTGCCTCATCTTTAACCGAATCTGGGGTTAACATCACAGAATCGCTTGAACTCATTTTTATCAAATATTAGTCCATAAAACCAACATTTTGAATTTCGGTACAGTTCACAGATGTACTTAGTATCCCGCCAAATTATAATCTTTTTTAAATTTCACATGTGGAACACACCTAGTCGCCGCCGCAGGCCATCCCTCTCAAAAGTTTTTTTTTTAATTTACACGGCCATCGCTTTATTTTAATCGCCTTTTTTCTTAATTTTGATTGTTTATCCTTAACCTTAATAGATATGGTTCTTTTTTTAAAATTCATTCCCGCCCTTAAGAGGGAAGTAATTACTATGAGTTTTTCCCGCCCTTAGGTGGGAAGCAGCATCTCCCACCCGCTACTCAGATTAAACAAACACTACTTTCCGAGTATGAGAAATGAAAAGGATTTCTGTGACCCTTTTTTTCAACCCCTAAGGGAGTAGAAATGTGTGAAATCGTTTGTATAAAGTTCTTTGTTTTTTAACTCACAGTTCTGAAAATTAATATTCGGATAGGTCATTCAAAATTAAAAATGAGGTGTACATTTTTTTTTGACAGTTATGACTAAGTGTGTGAAAATAAGGGGTGAAACTTTGTATGGAATGGTTATTGAATTTGAAGTGATAATATAATGAAAATTGGTATCTGAATAGACTTTTTTAAACAAAACATTCCTCAATAACATTTAGGGTTCATTAGAATGAGTGAAAATGGGAAGGAAAGTTTGTCACCTGAACCTAAACCAATGGCGCTCGGCTATCCATCTCGCGGTGCCTCACCGCGGAGCTCAGACCGAGGTTACGTAAGCGATGAGCGCCGGCACTTTCGATCCCTGTACTATTTATTCTATGGCACTCCAGAAAGGGCAAGGGATGTCCGTAAAGAGATTGTCAGCCATGAAGTGGGTGATTGGCGAGATTTTGCGATATTGTGTAACAGAGTACTGAAGGTCGACCTATAAAACGATTATGATTTATGAGGTCAATTTAAAAAGTTTAAGAAGGATCTAAAAGTATTCTATTAATACTATATGTACACGCTTCACACGGCTCTCAAAAATCGGTAACGGTTCCTTAGGGACAGTTCACGCGGGCGAAGCCGCGGGTATAGCTAGTGTACTATATTATTATGTTATGTTATTAAGGTTAGGTTGGTTATGTTATGGATGCGTGAGCTACAGCAGCTCCTGCCACTAGTCGATGTCGGCGGATATTCATCGGCTTTTAGCCGTTAGCATCCTCATTGACCCTGGGCCCGCCATAGTCACCTGCTCCCCTGCCTGTGTGAATGCTTTTAACGTTTCCTTATTTCTAAATTGTATAATGGAAAATATATTTTAAACAGTTTCCCAGTGATAACACTTGCCCATTACACAAATTCTTATCGCTTCGTTGAAAATAACAATTTCATTTTAGGTCAAAGTTTGTCGTCGACATATATCTCGCACACACACAACACACACACACACACATATATAAACACGACTAAATATATAAACGCGCCACAGTGCACTACTTTTATTATTCTGTATTCCGCCAACTGTGCATCATCTGCCTGTTGGCCATCGTGTGTTAGTGATTGCCTACCGCGTCCCATCGTTACACGTTAAATCAGTTTCGGTGAATTTAAAGTATTATTTTTGAAATATCCTAATATAAATATGAAGGTTTTCGCCACACTTTTCACTACACTTTTCGCCACGCTTATGGCTCTTGAGTGTGTTCTTGCATGCTCGAAAGGATCGGATTGTGTACCCAGAGGAGGTTTTTGTCATGTGGGTAACCTGAATGAATGCTGTTGTCCCGACAGTTGCTTACTCGCAGGAATTTTTGTGGGTGCATGTTTCGGAACTAATTAGGTCTATGTGATACCATAACGTATAACTATAAAAAATATAGCATAACTGTAACGTACGAGTAGCGATTCTCATCATACACCACTTTTGACGATAAAACATTACTTGACCAACAACAATTGGATGAAGTTAAAGCAAGGCTGGGTAACCAGACCTTATACATGAAAGCTGACCTGTATTACACTGAACCGGGAACACAAACCCCAGTACATAAATCATTGGAAAATTATAAAATAAACAATTAAGCAGCGTGTCACTATGACCGTCTTGCAAGTGGCGCTAACGGATCCGGCTCCACAACGTAACTATCAAAATAGTAACTGAATTGGGACACACATACCGACATTTCAAATGCGACGGATCTCACAGCTCGAAACAAAGTAGATAATGGAGTTCGGTAAAACTTGATTACAGTCAGGTTCAACCACGACCAGGAAGCTGTTGAGTGATTAGTATCGCTCCATATGTTGGAGATATAGACGCCACTTGCAAATATTTTAAATGTAATTTTTTGTCTCTGTAATCCTAATAAAGAATCTTCATTGATGTAACCCGTGTTTAATTGTGAGTACATTATCTGCCCTCATTTAGTAGTTCTATGTATTTATATCATGTTGATAATTGTTGCCATACATTAACTTGATTTTTTAAATGATGGACCTTGATGAAATTTGATACTTACATATATTTAGATAGCTTAAGTCGTATAACAACCTTTAAGTAGATTAACATTGAACTATGCTTTATTACCGAGGTTCTCGAAGGGATCGCGGCCCAACCAAGTTCTATGTGGGCGAAATTATATGTATTTAACTAACAAAAATGCCATAGTTTTAAACTCCACCAAAAAATATTCTATACGTATTCAGTTAGTTCATGGTAATTTTCTAAAACTAGCTGACCTGGTTTCTCTGCCATTAAGGCGGCCCGTTCAATCTGTAGCGAGAAATTCAAAATTGAACAGTCTGTCTATTTGTTGCGAGATCGAATAACATTTATAGGTATATGATTCTATAATTTACTTAAATCAGAGATCTTTTTTGGAGTATTTTGTAATTGTATCTTACATATATGTATCTGATTTCATATATTTCTCTACTAATCTGCAAAAACCGTTTTATATATTTGTAAGTTATGATGCCAAAATACTTTAGGGTATAATTTCCGATTTGCGCAATTTAAAAACAAGACACGTACTAAAGTTATCCGATCTAGCAACATACATTAAATTTTGAATTCCCCGATATAACAAATTAAACGGTCCAGTGCACCTCAAGCAAGTACCATGCAAATTCTATTTTTTTCAGAAAGGGCGGCAATATTTTTTTCTAAAAGCTTCATTGTAATTTGGGTAATGTTGTGGAACACTGGCAATTCTGCAATATTAGGTATTTATACTCTGTCTCTATCGGGTATACGCGCATAGCTACTCCACCATAGATACTTCCTCCTAGTTTTTCAGCCTATACAAAGTCCTCTATTATTGCTATTTGTCAATTTTGGCGTTTTATTTGGTGAAAACTAAACTGTAATAAAACATCTTTATAGGTATTTAATATAAAATTTGATATATAAATAGTTATGAGTCAGGAATTCTCAAGCCTAGAATCTGTGCCACTGATAATTTACCTACTATATATTAATTACAAACAACTACTATCAGAATCTACACCTTTAATCAGAGAGAGGAGTCTCATGAAACCCTGAAGGGTCGTCAGCCGTCGTGAAGAGTAGCTGGCGCTAAATTTGATGGTGTTTTAGCAGAAAAAGGTTATTGAGTTCAAACAGTGTACCTACTCTCTTGGTTCTAAATGTTCACTGAAGGAGGTTTCCGATAGAATTTTAGTCCCCAGCGGTATTTTTACCGTCTGTTCTGGGAAATAAGAATACTGTAACAAACTGGAGCGAGTATATAGTAATATACCTAATAGTTTCGCAAATACAAACCACTTGGCATTCCATGAATGCACCGTTAAAAAAAATCGGGAGTGCTGTGACTTGCAACAGGATTGATAGTGTTGTTTTGAAATTATAATAATTTTAGGACCTATACGTGTTTATTTTGTATGAGTCAGCTTATGGTTGGATTATAATTTTGTGTGTGTTATTACTTTGCCAAAAATAAAGTAATTACTACTGTTGGTGTAGCTTTGTTTTTATCCATCTCCTTTTCTGTATTCTTAAGTGTGGCAAAAAGAGCGTGATATCAAGTAAACCCAGGCCCATAACACGATCAGAGGGGGAAGAAAAATGCTTCTACTATGAGTTCGCCACCCAATAGTCTTGTATACATGTGTCTGTAGGTAATTTCACTGGCTAATCTTTAATCACACAGCACTGTAGGTAAACATTGCATGGTTGCAATTTGTAGACGAGGTTGTGGTACCTATATTGACCTACTCACGGATGCTAGTGTTAAGATAGCTGTATATAGCGACCGTCTTCCTAGTCAAAGCGTTGAATAGTTATATGCGCTTAGCAGTTTGGAGTACACACCATACGAAAAATACTGAAGGTTAAAGCGAATGGCGTCGGATGGAACAGTGTGCGCCAACCATTAGCAGCGCACACTGATCCATTTCATCAGCACTGTTGTACGCCCAATGCGTAGCAACACCCCATTCACACCGACCTGAGTAGTGGCGAGCCGTCACGTATCCTTATCTTAGTCGCCTTTCACGTCATCCAACAAGAGGATATTGAATAATCCTTAAATTCATAAGCCAAGAACTTTTCGATATACCAATAAATAACGTTCCTTTGCCGTGGTACCATTGACTCAATGGTACTACGAAAATGCTGATTTCTATTAACCGTGGTACCATTGAATCGTTAGACTAAAAAATCCGTTGGCTTTGCTTAATTCAACGGAAGCAAGATCAATAAAGAACAATTTATATGTTAATTTTTTTTATTATGATTTTGATGCACGGATTTAGGAAGGGAAATCCGTGTTTTGATGACAATTGGAAAAGTGAACGCACAAATGCACTTCGTTTACTTTTATTAAGAACCTAAAGTCCAATATCACAGCTTCTACATTTCATATTAAAATCTTCTCTTCGTAGTGGTTAGACTGTTGGCTTGAGCATGGTCATCACCTCAGAGTTCGTATAGGTAGTTAGTCTGACGAGCCGTTGGTATTCCTCTAGTATCGCCTTCTTCTGGTGCATTTGTTGACAGCCTTAGTTGATCTAAATGATGGGCGATCTGCTGAGAGCTTTATTGTTTTCGATTTGACCATGCAGAATAAAGACTTTCATAACAACACTGCAGCGAGACATATCCAAAGAGCGAAGTTGGTGTAAATGTGGGCTGGAACGGTGGAATTTAGAGGCTGTTTGATGCAGAGTTTTAGAAAATGTCCTGATTTGGGTCCATCGTACATTAGCATCACTTCCCTCCAGTGCCATAAATTAATTAACACTTACTTTGTTTCTGATAAACGAAATGGTACATACATTTCAACTTGTAATCAGATTGCCACGTTTGTAACTCTTTTCATAGTTGAAATATGAATGAAAAAACACATTAAAAACATGAAATTTCGATGTTTTTATTACAAATTCAAAACGTTACGTCAACCATCTCAATGAAAACTTCTCAATGACAAACATTCATAGATTTTTGACAGACTCTCGATAGCCAGCCTTCGAGTTTACGTTAAAATTAGGTTCGTGCTCACGATTTCATACAAAACTATTTACGGGACGAAACGTTCACGTTAATATCTCGACGCGTTAAATGTCAAAACCTTTCAATCTGCCAAAATTTAGTTCCTTTTACGCACTGTAGGGGCGCTGATCAAATCCTATACAAAATGGTGACATTTCGATACGTTAACGTAACGTTTACGTTCTCGCAAGTTATTCGTGCTAGGGCTACAGATGACACGTAGCCGTGATATGCAGTTAATGCAGCTTCCGCAGAAACAGTTTGCCTCACCCTTTTTAGTGCGAAAACAATGCGACTCAGCCTCTGACAGACAGTATTTACGTGTATTTTCCAATTAAAGTTTTTATCTAAATGTACTCCTAAGAATTTAAATGAGTCTACTTCTTGTATTTTTTTATCATTACAGCCAATGTCAAGTAGTGTTGGTTTTGAATTATACGAATGAAATTGAATTAATTTTGTTTTATTTATATTTATGTTTAAGTAATTTTTTTCTGTCCAATTTATAATATCCGCTAGAGCTTCGTTTATAATATGTTGAATTGATTCGTTTTTATTAAGTTTTATAACTACAGTGGTGTCATCTGCAAATAATATGCATTTATGTGGAGTCACCTCTGGGAGATCGTTTATATATATTAAAAATAGCAATGGACATAAAATGCTCCCCTGAGGAACTCTCTTATTGTTTATTATAATTTCAGACTTAAAATTTTGTTTTATTTGGCTTTTTTTCTCACTGTACATTATTTTAGTTATTTGAGTACATTGCCTCCTATTTTGTAAATAACTACCCAACCATTCCAAGGCTTTACCCCTTATACCATATAAATCGAGTTTATTTAAAAGTTTCGCATGATTAACGAAATCAAATGCTTTTTTTAAGTCCAAAAATAAAGCCACGGCTGGGCTTCCGTTGTTAATATTTTCCGTCACAGTTTTTACTAAATCAAAGCTTGCAAGTGCCGTTGAGCTCCCTTTACGAAACCCAAATTGCTCATCCTTGAAAATATTATATTTAAAAAGAAATTTATTTAATCTATTTAGCATAGCTCTCTCGAATATCTTAGAAATAATTGGGACTAATGAAATAGGACGGTAATTATTTGGGTCTGTTTTATCACCCATTTTATGAAGTGGTCTGATAATTGACATTTTAAGTTGTTCTGGGAAGATACCCTCTTGGAAAGAAAGATTTACAACATGAGCAAGTGGATGACATATCCAATTTGCACAGCCCTTCAGTACTGCGGTAGTGATTTCATCATATCCACAAGATTTGCTATTATTTAGGGTCATTATGATTCTATAGATTTCGTGTGTATCAGCAGGGCTTATAAAAATAGTGTTAGGATTACTATGATTATTGGTACATCTAATGTTATTACATTTTAATTGATGGTCAGCTAAAGAATTAGAAAAATAATTATTGAAAATATTACATATGTCAATTGGGTTATTATATGTCATGTTATTAAAATTAATCAAATCAATGTCATTCTTAAATAAATTATTAGTCACGGTAGATGAAATCACATCCCAAGTACTTTTACATTTATTTTTGCCGTATTGTATTTGTCTGGAATTTATATTTTTTTGTGCTCTTAAAACGCATTTTTTAAATATATTACTGTACTTTTTAAAGTATATCTGATTATGAGGTTTATTTGTCTTTACACCTCTATATTTTACGTACAAAAGCCGTTTGGTCTTACAGGACTTTTTAATGCCTTTCGTTAACAATTTCAGTTTTGAAGTTTTATTACTTATTTTGACTTTAACAATAGGAAAACACAAGTAGTAAAACAAACAAAAAACACTATAGAATAATTCAAAAGACTCTAAAAACGATTGCGATTCATACACCTCAGCAAAAGATAGAGAAGATATACACTCACAAAATTTCCTTCTATTATCGAAACAATAATCGCGTTTGTATTCAAACCAATGACATAATGCTCTTTGCCTTTTTACCCTTATTGTAACTGATTGTGCTGTTTCATGATCAGACATTGCAAGACTATGTGTTTTGGACTTAACATTTTTTATGTTAGTGGCAATCTGATCTAGACAGGATGCCAATCGAGTGGGTACTTTTATGTGCACTTGAAAATTGTAGGACTCTAAGAGATTATGTAATTCATCGGTAACTGAGTTTTGTTTCATCGTGTCGATATTCCAGTCACCACATATAACAATTTTTTTCCGCCTAAATTCATCAGTTAAATAGTTCAATAATTTGTCGAGCTTATAAAAAAATAACCCTAACTGAAGCCACCTTTTGTTCAGGTATTCTATATATATTAAGAACTATTAGGTCGAGACCAACAATGGCTATACCGCAACATTCAAAATAAAATGTTGTTGCTATGTTTGCTGGAATGCGCAATGGTTTGAAATTTAGGTGCTTTTTAATTAATATGCATGTCCCACCCCTACATTTATTGCGACAAAAAGTTGCAGCCAATTTAAAATTTCTAAGAACTATATTATCTTCCGTATTCTTCTTTACAAAAGTTTCACTCAAACAAAGGACGTCTACTTCATTATTATTAATTTCTAGTTCTGATATTGTCAATTCTATCATGTCCAGTTTATTTAAAAGACCAGCAATATTCTGGTGCATTATTGTAAAGTTTCCTTGACTATTGTCCATTTTATTATTTTTATATTTTTTGACTGGCGACATTTGAGGGACGAAAAAAATTGTTAGTGTTCCTACCATTATAATCAGTATTTTCAATATGTCCACTTGTCTTTTCCTTAAATTCGTTGGTCAGTTTATCGGGTTCGTGTTTCATGATATCAAGTTCTATATTAATTTTATAGTTTATCAAATCTAATTGAGATGTCCTTTTATTGTGTGTCATACGAATTTTTCTTGCGTCTATAAATGTACAATTATTAAATTTCTGAACTATCAATTTCAACTCATAATTTAATTGATTAATATTTATGTTACGATTTTCTATAACACTTAGCAATAAAATATTACATTTCAATTTACACAAGGCATTATAAATATTTGATAGAAATATACATGGATTCTTGTCATGAGTACCAATGCAAAGAATAATTATATCATTTTCTGACACGGTCTTTGCTAAGCCGTCAATACCCCGTAGAATTTCACTAGATGAAGCATGGGGTTTTATTGTACCTTGGATATTGTGGTTATCATTACATTTCCTTGATTGATCAGTAATTAGACATGCCGCTAGACCTCTTACATGTTCATCTCCAATAATATGAATATTTTTCATCTTCTTTTTTCTTGGTGTATATACATTTGGACATTCTGATGTTTCTAACTCGTTTTTAGGCGAATTTGGTGTCACCGTAACACTCACATGCTTCTTTATTGGTAATTGAGGGGTATTTTGTTCTATGGAAAAATCTAGTTTTGTACTATTGGAGTTAGTTTTAATTTTTCCCTGGGATTTTTTTGGTGTTGTTTTACAAATACTTTTGAGTTGGTTGACTTGAGTGTCATACGATGAAATTTGTTTTTTGAGGGTATGATTCTCCGATAATAAATTACAAATTTCATTTTCAGCAATTAACAATTTTTCTGTCAATACTAAAAGTTGTTTTTCTAAGTTTTCTATTTTCTCCGTATCATCAGTCTTCAGATTAGGGCAACTTCTATTTAATTTTGAGTTACATTTCACAATTAAAGATAAATCCCCAACCTCTTCATCTAATGATAAAGTTCCAAATGAATTGTCAGTTGATATATTCGCTTTATACGTCTTCCGGACTGTGACATTGTTCTTAGGAGAAGATGAAATTCTGTTTTCGTTACAATTAACAGCAATTTGTTGATTGTCATTGTCCCGCGTACTGGAAGGGTTAGTAGCTGGTTTACTTGTTCTCTGAACTGTCACGGTATTATAAGATTTGTTCGTTTTTGATTGTGAGATATGGTCCCGCTGTTTCTGCCCTTTATTTTCTAAACATCCTATACAATTCCACTTCTTTTTCTTATCAGAGTCCATCAAATAAAAGAGCTTTTCGGACTTATTCGCACAAACTAGGTGGTACGTATTGTTACAATTAGAGCAAATTAAAAATTGTCTATTAGATATGTTTCTTTTACATTTGCTGCAGTTCTGGACCATTGTGATTAATTCGTATTCAGTACAAATAAATAAATTTATGCAAAACGAAAATGCTTGTACTGAGATTTGAACCTAGTACCGTCGCGTCGTCTCAGAAGTCCAGTGTGATGTACACTCGACTACTCTAACAGTAACTCAAGCCGCGAAATTATGATAAGGCTCCAGTACAGTTTGAAGTAGATCACTGGCACGGTGAGTCATCGGCGATTGACCTCGATTCCACAACACTCACGCTGGTTAACGACACATCACTGAATTTGAGTTTTAACGACTATTTTAGATAATTTCGAGATTATCTGTTAAAACCGCACTTTTTCTACAGATTTTTAAATGGTAAATTAATAATGACTGTTTAAGTGGCGCACTGATATATATATAATGATATAATATTCACTTTTTGAGCACTTTAGAGAATTTAAAAGACGGAACGAAGTGTAACATGACTGCTCGGTTATGCGCTCGCAGCGGATTTTTTTTTATAATATTATTTAATAGGTTCATGTTTTCATTCAAATATTAATTTTGTTAGCCTATGTCTATAATGTTATAGACTATCTTTCGTAGAGCAGGGCCATTCCTTGTGCGAATGTGTGATGTTTGAAATTTGATTTATTAGCCCTTTTATGGTTCCGTACCTACAAGGTTAAAATGGGACTCTATTACTGAGACCTCTGTCCGTCTGTCTGTCACCAGGCTGTACCTCATGAACGGTCATAGCTAGACAGTTGAAATTTTCACAAATGATGTAATTTTATTATTGCTATAACAAAAAATTCTAAAAATAAAATAAATATTTAAGATGGGCTCCCATACCTCAAACTTGATTTTTTACCGTTTCTTGCTCGATACTAATAACGGTAACAGGTAGACGCTTTAACTATTCCCAGAATATTTAGTTTTATGTTCTCTTTAAATATAATTAATTAAAATAAAATAAAACAAATAATTACGGGTCTCCCATACAATAAAAGAGGTTTTCGCCGTTTATTTGCTAAAAATATATAATTGAAAACAGGTAGAAATTTGAAATATCACCGAATATTTACTTTAAAAATAAATACATGTGCTCTCATCCGTTTCCAGTGAATTTCGGTAGTTACCAGGATAAAGTTGCATATTCAGATGGGGGGTAGAGAAAAGGAAGGTAACTTGGAACACTGCAGGTAATTTGGAATTGGAGGGTTTCACAGAAACTAGTAGTCCCTACTGGTTTTGATGGCCGTAAAATATTAAATACAGACGCTATCTGTCGATATGTTTACACTGTTAGTTGCTGTTCTGATTGAGTCAGGAGCCAGGAGCTGTTCAAACTAACTTCTCAGCAAATAAGCCGATTAAGATATACTTTTTATACAGAAATAGTTTAGTCAGACCTCAAACTCACTTTTGACTTGCATAAACGTAATTAGAAAACCATTTAGGTATTTCAAATTACCTTCAGTCAAGTTACACACCGATTTTAGTGAGTTGCTGTTCAGATTATCATTTGCATTCATAAGTCTTTTATTTTCTTTTAAAACATTGGTGTAATAATTTCTTATATAACTTAGTTAAGCATGGTAAATATAATTTGAAATACGTCTATTCCAAAATACCTGCACCACATATCAAAATCGGAACACTACCATTTTGCGTTCGTCCTAAAATTTTACCTAGTTGTGTAGTTAGGTTATTATTTTGAGGAGGGCAACCCTGCCTGTAGTGAGTGCACTGTCTAATAACAAAGAATTTAATTTTTATAGAAAATCAGTTATATAATATGAATAAAATAGTACTTGACCTGAATGACTCAACTGTGGAGACATCTTTACAGCTGCCAACCGTTGGGAAACCAGTCTCCACTGTAAGCACTATGCCCAAGATATCTGACAAGAGGGCAGCTACCACTTGCAGTGCTCAATCAGTTGGTCTTGATGAGCACTTGTAGCAGTTCGAAACCAGTTTGTGCCAATGAGAGGAATATAATCACCTGCAACGCTTTTCCTGATAGCGCAGTGGTGGCGCAAGAGTCCGTACCGTCACCCAATAGCACACCAATTGCGCATATACTACATGAAGGCGCAGGAGATAGCTCACCCTGTAATAGTATGAGAAATGAAATGAGGCATGATTTGCTGGATAAGCAAAACGCTATGAAACCTACTTTTGCCGATGTCGGAAATAAAAATGGTTTATGGCATGAGCCTGTAATGGATGAAAAGTGGCAGATAGTGCAAAGAAAACGCCTGAAAAATAAATTAATAACAAGTAAAGGCAAAGCGAGCTCTGATCAAAATACTAAATTTATGGCTGCTGATATAAAGATACCACTTTTTATCACCAATGTACATAAAGATGTGACTGGAAGCGATATTGCAGAGTACATTCTAGTAAGGGCAAAAGAAAAGTGTCGCCCATCAAGATCAAAATGACGCGACTTCGTAGTCGCGTCATCTTGAACTATAATGCTTTTAAACTTTTTGTGAGCAAAGCCAAGTTAGAAATATTTTTGGATGATGGTTTCTGGCCGACTGGGATTTCATTTCGACGATTCGTCAACTATGTGGATAAAAATCAGGTGAAATATACTCATGTAAGGACGACAACTAACAAAAAAAATGGATAGTTATTCAAATACAAAACTGGTATCTTTCAATTGTAGGTCATTTAAGAGTTCGCTGAATGATATAAGAACAATTTGCAGGCAGGCTAGTAGGTATAGTCGCACTACAGGAACATTGTTTGTTGCCACACGACTTGCCACTGTTGAATACGGTAGATGATGACTTCGCCTGCGTTGATACTTCAGCTGTGGATACATCAGCAGGCGTTCTACGAGGAAGGCCGTATGGAGGTGTAGCCCTGCTCTGGAGAAAAAGTCTCTTTCGGGCAGTGTCAGTCATTGAATATCATGATGTGCGTTTAACGGCCATAAAAGTTAGACTATGTAATAAGTGTGTGATAATAGTGAGTGTATATATGCCAACTGATACGAAAGATAATTTGTTTAAGTTTACTCAGTGCTTAGGTAAACTAAGTTCGATAGTGGAAGAAAACTCTGATGCAGAGGCTATCTATATGTTAAGAGATTTCAACGCACACCCAGAAGCTCGGTTTAGTGAAAAACTATTAGATTTTTGTTACGACCAAAAGTGGATTTGTGCTGACATTAATACATTGGGCTCTGAGTCGGGCACTTTTACTTACATTAGCGATGTACATGGATGTGTGAGATGGTTAGACCATTGCGTAGTGACACGAGCTGCAATGTCATCCATAAAGCATGTCTGTGTAAAAATTGACACTGTGTGGTCTGACCATTTCCCACTTCTCATGGAATGCGACCTAGTGAATGTTTATTTTTTTTATTTTTTTTTATGCTTGATAGGTTAGCCTTTGACCACTATCTCACCTGATGGTAAGTGATGATGTGGTCGAAGATGTTGTTCAGGCTAACCTAGAATTACTGGCTCTCATCACACATATGTTGTAAAATTAGTCCGGACCGTACAAATCAAGTGCTGCAAGTAAATAACATAATATGGGGAGAGCGAACTGTTGATCAAATTGACTGCTATCATCAACTCTGCAACTCTAGTTTAAGAGATATTGACTTCCCAGCTACGCTCTCCCAATGTTCTGATGGAATGTGTTCAAATCTTGGTCATAGAGATATTTTAGATAAAATGTACTCGGATATAATCACCGTTCTGTCAGAGGCTGCATCATATTCTTGTGAACGTAAGGGGGCACGGAGGAGGGGAGGGTACATTGCGGGGTGGAATAAACATGTAGCACCATTTCCATGTTTTACAACTTGTGTCTGTGTCATGGATATCTGCCTGTTGGGATGACTAAGACTATAGTCATACCAATTATTAAATGTAAAACTGGAGATGCATCATACAAGAACAATTACCGGCCCATTTCTCTGGCCACAATACTGGCGAAGGTTCTTGACAGTCTGCTTAAGGCCCTTTTTAGTCAATCAGTAGGTAAATTTAGCGTCCGAGAGTTGCGGGCTATTGACACTACGCAGCGTTGCGCTCTAGTCGCACAGCGCGCGTCAGGACTCACGTCGCTCGCTCGATGTCCCCAGCCGCACGCTATTAGCGTCACAGTGTAACTTAAAAAGTTGATCAACTGTAGGTATCGTAGCTACTAAATCCAGAACTGCATCTAAATGATTATTTTGTTCTGGTGAAAATTTTTATTCGCTTATAGAATAAAAATATTCGTTTCACACTAAGTACCTATTTTTATTAGATTTTGTTTGGATACATTGTTTTTAGGGTTCCGAGCCCAAAACGCAAAACGGAGCCGTATTTATGAGTGCCCGAGTTCTGTCTGTATGTCCGTCCGTAAGTCATTGGTCTTTAGCTCGTAAATGGAATGAGTAACAAACCTGAAATTTTGATATATTGTGTAGAACGTTTACCGAAACAAAAGATGAATAATACACTTTATTTATTTTATTATTTTTGTTACCAATATGAGTAAGGTAGCTGAAAAAATGCATACTGGTATGTGGTCGCCTGTAGAGTATATGTATAGTTGGTATAAAATAACTTGCCAAAGTTGAAAATAGAGTATTTTAGATAAGCATGGTACCGACTTTAACAAGTTATTGCATATTACAAAATTACAAATTTATGAGAGAAAAAATTATAGTCATGTGCGTCCATCCACCCCTTTAGCCGGGGTATGCTCTAACCAATTGAGCTAACATGACACAATGACTCATAACTGTAATTCTTGCTCTCATTCTTTAACCATCGTAATGGGATGGAGCGACACCTATAGTCCAACTTGCGTTGTACTACAAACAAGACCAATTTTGCAATTGGTTTTAAACTTGTAAATGATGACGCAACCTTATAATTTAAATATTGTTAAGTTTGCAATAACGCCTGCTAAGCGAATTACATTACAAAATTACAAATTTATGAGAGAAAAAATTATAGTCATGTGAGGGATTCGAACCCGCGTCCATCCACCCCTTTAGCCAGGGTATGCATGTACAACGCAAGTTGGACTATAGGTGTCGCTCCATCCCATTACGATGGTTGAAGAATGAGAGCAAGAATTACAGTTATGAGTCATTGTGTCATGTTAGCTCAATTGGTTAGAGCATACCCCGGCTAAAGGGGTGGATGGACGCGGGTTCGAATCCCGCACATGACTATAATTTTTTCTCTCATAAATTTGTAATTTTGTAATGTAATTCGCTTAGCAGGCGTTATTGCAAACTTAACAATATTAAAATAAAGTTATTGCATACTTTTCAATGATTAGTGTACCTACCTATGTTTTTCTGGAGGGGTTTATTCCTGGAATTAATTTTTCAACGTAATCCAAGTGAGGTAAGTTACTCCGATTTGGATGAAATTCAAAATCTAGGTTGTTCTGGACGTCTTTATTCCGAATTTGGAATTTACTTTCTGATGTCATCTGCCAAGTGAAGAAAGTTACTCCGATCTGGCTGAAAATCGATATCTAGGTTGTGCTGGGCGTCATTATTCCCAATATGGATTTATTTTTTCAATGTCGTCTGCCAAGTGAATTAAAGTACTCCGATTTGGCTAAAAATTGATATCTAGGTTGTTGTATACGTTATTATTCCAAATTCGGAATTTGTATAACGATAACGTCTGCCAAGTGACAAAAGTTACTTCTATTTAGCTGAAAATGAAAATCTAGGTTGTTCTGGACGTTCTTATTCTGAATTTGGAATTGATTTTTCGTAGTCGTCTGCCAAGTGAAGAAAGTTACTCTGATTTGGCTGAAAGTCGACATCTAGGTTGTGCTGGGTGTTATTATTCCCAATTTTATTTCTGCAATGTCGTCTGCCAAGTGAAGAAAAATACATCTGATTTGGCTGAAAATTGATAATCTCGGTTGTTGTAGACGTTATTATTCCAAATTTAGAATTTGTATAACGACGACTTCTACCAAGTGAAAAAAAATACTTTTATTTGGCTGAAATTCAAAATCTAGGTTGTTCTGGGCGTTCTTATTCCAAATTTGGAATTTATTTTTCCATGTCGTCTGCCAAGTGAAGAAAGTTAGTCCGCTTTGGCTGAAAATTGATATCTAGGTTGTGCTGGGCGTCATTATTCCGGAAAATCAAATGTTAATTAAAACCCAAATTTTCAGCCAAATCGGAGTTACTTTAATCATTTTGCAGACATCGAAAAATAAATTCCAAATTTGAAATAAGGACGTCCAGAAAAACCCCTATATCGATTTTTGGCTGATAATGGAAATCTCGGTTTTTCTGGACGACTATATTGCAAATTTGAAATTTATTTTTCGATGTCATCTGCCAAGTGAAGAATGTTACTTCGATTTGGCTGAAATTCATAATCTAGTTTGTTCTTGACGTCTTTCCGAATTAGGGATTTATTTGTCGATGACGTCTGCCAAGTGAATTAAGTTACTCTGATTTGGCTGAAAATGGAAATCTCGGTTTTTCTGGACGTCTGTATTTCAAATTTGAAATTTATTTTTCGATGTCATCTGCCAAGTGAAGAATGTTACTTCGATTTGGCTGAAAATCGACGTCTAGGTTTTTCAGGACGTTCTTATTCTGAATTTGGAATGAATTTTTCGATGACGCCTGTCAAGTGAAGAAAGTTACTCCGATCGGGCTGAAATTCATAATCTAGATTGTTCTTGACGTCTTAATTCCGAATTTGGAATTTATTTTTCGATGTCGTTTGCCAAGTGAAGAAAGATACTTCTATAGGTAGATAGGTTTTTCTGGATGTCTGTATTTCAAATTTGAAATTTATTTTTCGAAGTCGTCTACCAAATGAAGAGAGTTAGTCCGGTTTGGCTGAATATCGATATCTTGGTTAACCTGGGCGTCATTATTTCGTATTTGCATTTATTTTTCAACGTCGTCTGCAAAGTAAAGAAAAAATTTCAACTTGACCGATTCAAATTTAGAATTTGAATTTTTCAGCCAAATCATTTTTCAGCCAAATTGGAAGACCTTCTTTCACTTGGCAGACGTCTTCGTAAAACGAATTCCAAATTCAGAATAAAAACGCCCAAAGCAACCTAGGTATCGATATTCAGCCATATTGGAGTAACTTTTTTACTTGGCAGACGTCATTAAAAAATAAATTCCAAAGTTAGAATAATGACGTCCAGAACAACCTAGATTTTAAATTTCAGTCAAATCGGAGGACCCTTTTTACTTGGCAGATGATATCGAATAATAAATAACAAATTCAGAATAAGAACGATTAGAACAACCCAGATACCGATTGGTAGCTAAATCGATGTATCTTTCTTCACTTTGCAGACGTCATCGACGAATAAATTCCAAGTTTGGAGTAAGGATGTCCAGAAAAACTTAGGTATAAATTTTTAGCCAAATCGGAATAAATGTTTCACTTGGCAGATGATATTGAAATAATAAGTCCATATTGGGAAGTACAACCTTGATACCAATTTTCAGCCAAATCGGAGTAACATTCTTCCCTTGGCAGGCGTCATCGAAATATTTATTCCAAATTTAGAATACAGACGTCCAGAAAAACCTAGATATCGATTTTCAGCCAAATCGGAGTAACTTTATTCACTTGGCAGACGTCATCGAAAAATGAATTCCAAATTTGGCATAATGACTTCCAGAAAAACCTAAGTATCAATTTTCAGCCAAATCAGAGTAACTTTCTACACTTGGCAGGCGTCATCGAAATATTAATTCCAAATTTAGAATACAGATGTCCAGAAAAACCTAGATATCGATTTTCAGCCAAATCGGAGTAACTTTATTCACTTGACAGACGTCATCGAAAAATGAATTCCAAATGTGGCATAAGGACTTCCAGAAAAGCCTAGGTATCATTTTTCAGCCAAATCGGAGTTACTTTATTCAGTGGGCAGATGATATCGAAACAAGTATTGACTGCAAGTTATTTATTTTCGCTAAGCGATTTATCGTTACATTGAAATTAAAACTGCAATGTAATATATATTTATGAAATTGTTTTATATAGGTCTTCATTCTGATACCCCACTCGATGGGTTTGGAAGAAAAATTTTTTTTTACCTCACAATATTGGGTCTAGAATCCGCTAGTTTGTTTTTCATTTTTTTTATTTACCTAGTGTCACTTGGGTTATCGAGAGGAATCTAACGATATCTCTTACATAAACATCGGTCAAGCCGTTTAGAAGTTATGGTGGAATAAAGAAACTCACAAACATACATACATGAACCCTGAAAACATAACTCTCCTTTTTTAGGCAGTCGTGTAAAAATAAGTCCAATTTGGGAATCATGACGCCCAGCACAACCTTGATATCAAATTTCAACCAAATCAGAATAACTTTATTCACAAAATTTCTGGTTCTCAAGGACAAGCACACATAGCGGTACACACTGATAAGTGCTTGGCAACAGATTTTCAACTTGAGCGTGGTAGATAGCCAGGCACTCATTCGCAAGATGCCCTGCCACAATGCAAAATTAATGGTTCTTAAGGACATATAGCGGTACACACTGAAAAGTGCTTGGCGACAGATTTTCTTCTCGAGGGTGGTAGCTAGCCAGGCGCGTATTTGCAAAATGCCCTACCACCATGCAAAATTAATGGTCCTCAAGGACAAATAGCGGTACACACCGATAAGTGCTTGGGGACAGATTTTCTTCTCGAGATATCTAACCAGGCCAAGTTTTATAATATATATTACAGTAGGATATTTTGATTGAAATAATATTTCATATTACGAAAATACCCAAACTTAGTTGCATCGGTTAATTTTATTATGTGGGTAGCCAAGCGATAACCTTTATCAAGCGGCCTTCTAATGCTCTCGTGATCTCCCGATTCAGACAGCTATAATCTGTTTCCAAAACCATACTATACTTTTTTACTATGGCGCGTGAAAACAATGCCATCGAGAAAGTTTTTTTTTTATTTCGGGAGAACATACATGTTGACTGCCGCTGCTGGCTGTTCAACTCCATCGTACTTTGCATTTTTAATTAATTTTTAACTTATTTCTAGCACGTAATTGACCGGCAGAATTTTGTTGGAGAAAACGACACGCGTCCTACCTCGATGACGCCTAGGCGGGCACTAAACGGAGTGCGTGAGAGCTTGAATCGTTAGATTTGTAGTTTTTTTTTCTTGTTAAAAAACTATAGCTGAATTAGAAAATGTGGCTTCATACGTTACTAATAAATAACAAGCTCTATCTATTGGTATAATTTCCACATGGTTTGATGATAGTATCTTTTAGTTCCAGTCATTTAAAAACCGAAATGGTGTCATGTTTGTTAATTTTTTTTATCGAAGAAATTGTTCATAATCACGTTTTCGGCTTCATACGTTTATGGAGAGTATGTTCAACTTTATGTAAATGATTTTATTTCATCTAAATTTTCAGTGCTATTTGAGTTACAGATTTTAAAAAATGTTTAAAATAACTACAACAGGCCCTTAATGACATATTATTGCAATACGTCGAACTGCACGATGCTCAATTCGGCTTTAGGGCTGAAATGTCAACGGAAAGTGCTGTCTTGTGTCTTAAGCAGGCTGTCAGGTACTATACAGACCGGAAGACCCCAGTATACGCCTGCTTCCTGGATCTCTCTAAAGCATTTGATACTGTTCGGTATGGAAAGCTTTGGAGCAAGATGCGGTGATGATGAAGTGAAAAGTGGATGTGAAGTCTGCAGGTGTGCCAGTTGAAATCGTTTCCTTGATAAAAAGCTAGTATGGTTGTCAGAAGAACCAGGTGAGATGGGCGGGGACGCTGTCTGAGGCATATGGTATGGAATGTGGTGTAAGGCAGGGTGGGATTACCTCTCCTCTGCTGTTCAACCTTTATGTAAACGAGCTTATCGGTGAGCTCAGCAGTACCCATACAGGGTATTTTATAGATGGAGTATGCGTCAGCAACATCAGTTACGTGGACGACATGGTACTGCTGGGACCGTCGGTAGGGGCGATTCGTAAGAGCTAGTCAAAATTTGTGAGGCGTATGCGAGGGAACATGGACTGAGTTATAACTCCAAGAAGAGTGAAGTTCTTCTAATATTCAGGGGTAGGAATAAAAAAACCAGTGCATGTTCCACCAATTATGCTAAACGGTGCAGCGCTGTGAGTGGTTAGTAGCTTTAAATATCTGGGGCTCATTGTGACGGAGGATCTCAAAGATTGTCACCTACCTACCTAAGATTGGTAGTGAGGAGCATAACAGAAACAAGAAGAGAACAGAATTAGAAGTATATTAGAAAAAAAGGGGTCGTGGATTTCAGACAAGTGTGGCAATAGCGAGCTTCCTTGTTCGAGGACTTATCTCCGGTCCGCTAGTAATTGAGTTGATGCCCAGCAGCAGGTCTGCCGTGCAGTGGCTCAGCTCCAACACTGCCGCACCGGTAGGCTGTCCCAGCTAGGTGCTGTAGAGACGGGAGAATTGGCAGCGGTCGGTGCGGGAGTTCAGGGGACGGCCGGAGTTCAGGGTCAGCCTCGTCAAGAGGTCAACCTCGTCGGATACGGGAAGCCTTGTACAGTACCCTGGTACTGGAACCCTGGAAGGCACATGTGCTCCGGTCAGATTCGTTCCAGTAAAATGTTGAGCTGGTGGGTCCACTGTTCCTCTGCTACTGAGCATGGCTAGGAACACGCAGAGGCCTCAAGGATGTGGCCCGCCAGCAAACAACAGATGCCATAAGGGCGTAGATAAAAATTTTGTGGTTGTGAAGCAACCAAGAAACACAGAAAAGCACAGATAAATACCGATAGGTTAAACAAGATGTTTATGCTTATAGCTAGAAGAGCTATTAGCTAAGTTAGAAACATAATGGACACAGTAAATAGCAGTGAGAGTACATACTAAGAATAAATTACACAAAGAAGAGAGTTTAGTTTTATGGTATTAGGTCAAATACATATTCACTCCCCGTTAAATGGGGTTTCTTAATTTAAATATGAAAGCAGTAGGATTCCAGTATGCAGAGAGCCCGTGCTAATTTACACTCTTTTTATTATACAAAATTCAGAAATGTTTCACGGCGTGGCTTGGAGCGAAGTGATTTGAATTTGCCGTTTCGGCGATAGGCCTCCGAGCCCCGGAAGTAAGTGTCTCGTATTATTACCATATTATATGGTAATAAACGATTTAACTAAACCGTTGAGATAAATAGCCCAATGGCTCACGTTTATTTTGATTCTCTTTTAAAAATACAACGTGCGTCTAAAAGGATGTGAGAACTATCACCGTGGCCATATTTGACGTTTGACAGTTAATTGACAAGACATTCCTGACAGATATTATTTTTGGACCTATAGTGTTTATTGTTATATAGTCCTATTAATAATTGTTATTTATTTTAAGATTTAATTAATTATTTAGTTAGCTAGATATATCATGTAAATATCATATCTCCTAAGGCGACATCTATATTACAGATTTAGGTTTAAGAATAGGCGACCTCTCTCGGATCATTGATGCAATACTTCAGCGAGCAATGCATGCACAATGGTAGTGAGATCCATTTGAGAACGGATAGATATTTCCATTTTGCAGCCTAATGAGTAGATGGCGCTAGTAAGAAAAAAGTTCACCTCTTTTAGTAAGGTGACAAGATGACACGGATATAGAAAGAGAACGTAGGGTGCTGGCGGTCCGAGGAAATATGATAGCACGCAGATTTTCACGCTGCTCGAGGGAAGTAAAAATAACACTTTTTAAGGCATATTGTCAGTCTTTTTACACGAGTAGCTTGTGGATAAATCATACTCGACGGACGGCCAGTGACCTACGAGTCCAATACAATGATATTTTCAGGTACTGATAGGGCTGCCTCGCTTTTCCAGCGCTTCAACTATGTTTGCTGAGTTACACACGGACGGTTTTCATGCAATTATTCGCAAAAAAGTTGCTTCCACACAGCGAGGGTAGGCAGTCGCAACAGCATTCTGCAAATGATTGCAGCCAGGCCTGACAGCCCTTTACAGAATAAGTGTATGGGTATTATGATGGCTAAAAAACCTTAACTAGTTTAATGTGATTATAAGAAATTAATTTTAACATTAGTTTATTAGTATCTATAATTCTATTTGCTCTGACATTTATCGACTTGTATTATGGATTTTAACAGAATTAAAATGAATAATACTAATTATTCATAGCTTGCAGATTGATAGTTAAAGAATTTTACTTCAATTTAATAAAGGTATTATTTATTTAAACCCAATAGAAAACAATATACAGGCCTAAAACCAAATGGTATTCCAAATTACCTTCCTTTCCTCTATGTATTTAAGATAGAGAAGGACCATTTTGCTGTGAAGTGGTAGATGCTGGTCTGAGCTACGTATGTTGTTATTTTTTGCGTTGAATTAAGAAAGGCCAAGGGCATTTTTTGTCTTACAATTCAATGGTACCACGGTTAATAGAAATGGGATTATATATAATGATCACCATAAAATGCTTTGATACACTTAGTTCTTTTACCAAAAAATGTAATCGAACACCAAATGTAGTAAATGAACACTAAAGTCATATTTACACAAACTTGAATCTACTAATTTATTTCATTAAGGCTGATTTGTGACCTGTAACTATATTATAACAATATTTTTATAGAAAACAAGAGATTCAGTTTGAATAAATTCCTTTTCTTTTCTTTTACAAAGATTTCAGTCGAATATCTTTCATTATTAAAGTCCAATAAGAAACATACCAAGATATCAAATTTTTAACTGAGTTGCATGACTTTTACCTAATATCAGGATCATCTTCGAAATAAAGCTACGCTCAGGCTACTCCGCTTTTATAAATAAAGCAGCAAGACTACAAAAACTAAGTTAATCTATACTTATAATAAAACTGTAACAGGTCCAATTCTGTACATGGAAGATATTTTGAAAAAAAGAAATGTACAGTACTCTGTAGCTGATACTGATGCCGAATCTGTATTTTTTTTTATTTTTGTCTGTCTGTCTGTCTGTCTGTCTGTCTGTCTGTCTGTATCCCGGCCGCGTATCACTCCAAAACCACTGAATGGATTTCAATGAAACTTAGCATGATTGGAGTTCATACTACAAGGTTTTTTTTTTTTTTTTAGGGAGGACATAGATGCTGGCTACCGCCTGTGCGGTCGTCCAGCTCCACCGGGTTTTGGGCGAGGGCCTGGCCCTACAATAGCCCGGGAGGGAGAAGTGCCGAAGGCACTTCTCCCGAGACGGGCGTAGAAGGCGAAAAGCGCTTTCTACCTCCGTCTCCTGCGGACGCCGAAAACGTACCGCTATTATAGGAGGGGTTGACAGCGAGCTCAAGGGCACCACTGTGGTTCGGACCTCGGCTTGTCTCGCTGTCGAGAGACATGGGGGGGATCGGAGCAAAACGCCTCTGTGCAACCGCAGTGCCGCACAACTGGGCCCCACCGAATAATACTCTTTGACTATTTGGAGAGCAATTTACCGCGACCCTGCCCCTGCCTCGAGCTCGCCGGCGAGCTCGGTGTTTGATTGTGTGTACTACAAGGTAGGATAATTTAGCTTTTTATCCCGAAATTCAGCATGGTTCCTTTGGGAGAGGGGATGAAAGTCAAAATATACAGTTAGTTGTAATTTATTAACGCGTAGTCCGATTTCATACGTTCTTTTTAGGGTTCCATACCCACAGGGTAAAAACGGTCTGTCCGGCTGTCCATCCGTCCGTCTGTCCGTCCATCCGTCCGTCTGTCTGTCACCAGGCTGTATCGCAAGAACGGTGATAGCTAGACAGTTGAAATTTTCACAGATGATGTATTTCTGTTGGCGCTATAACAACAAATACAAAATGTTGGCCAAGTGCGAGTTGAACTCGCGCACGTTAAAACAAAAAAGGTTAAAATATGAAGTCTAATGTTGTACGGAACGCTTCGTGCGCGAGTCCGACTCGAACTTTGCCGATTAATTAGAATAGTGGTGCTTTATAAATTATCACGTAAATATTTCAAAGTCATCGGGTTTGCAGTTCAGAAATTACAGATATCACAACCTAAATATTACGTTCCAAATAACTTGACACCCAAAATATACAGAAACCTTTGAACGTACGGCTCATCTTAAGCTGGCGTTTGCACTTTATCGTATATAATAGATAGGTCGTCTGTAGTCGGACCTCTCCAAAAGATTGATTTTTCAAACGATAAAACACAGTTTTTTTTATTACGATAACCACAACTTCCCTACGAATATTTTTCATAACATGCAATGCTCTAATCAGTCTAATCTATACCTATAACAGGTTGCAGAAGGCGGGTAGGGAAGCCCGAGGGGTAAGACGCTTACATTTATCTATTTATACTTATAACAATACTGTAACAGGTCCAATTCTGTACATTGCAGATATTTTGAAAATATGTTTTGAGAGCAATCTGTAGCTGATACTGATGCAAAAACTGTTTTTTTTTCTGGCTGTCTGTCTGTATCCCGGCCGCGCATCACTCCAAAACTACTGAATGGATGAAACTTAGCACGATTCGAGTTCATACTACGAAGAAGGACATACGATACTTTTATCCCGAAATTCAGTACGGTTCTCTTGGGAAAGGGGATGAAAATCAAAATGTACACTTAGTTGTAATTTATTAACGCGTAGTCCGATTTCAATCATTATTGTTTTGTTACAATAGTGGTAATTTAATTATTTTCCCGTAAATATTTCAAAATCCTCAGTTTTGCAGTTAAGAAATTACAGATATCACAAACTAAATATTTCGTTTTAAATAACTTGAACCGCGGAATATTGAGAAACCCTTGAACGTACGACTCATCTTAAGCCCACAGGCAGCCCGGAACCCCAAGGGAAGCCCGACACCCCACGGACAGACCGGCATCCCACGGGCAGCCCGGCACCCCACGGGCAGCATGGCACCTTTATTTAGTTTTGCACACTTGCTACTACAAACTCTAAAATGTGGTACATTCACCACAATCAGTTTTTAAAACTATATACATATCTTTCTTTTGTTTTGGATACATTTCGGAGACTGCGCAATGGAAGTGCACAATGTTGTCTTAGGTTTTCGCGATTGCTATACTTAGTAATTAAACAACTTTAAACGGTTTAAATCACGTATATTTATCATTATTTTTGTCCGGACGTTTCAAACACTTTGTAGTGATCGTGGTCACGGGGTCTGTCGGGACAAAAATAATGATAAATATACGTGATTTAATCCGTTTAAAATTGGAAGTGCACCACTTTAGTAGATTGTTATACAAGGGTCGAAAGGAATTGGTAACTTTCACCCGCGGTCAGCTCTCTACTTTTCATTTCTTATTTAAAGAATGTAAAAAAAGTAGCTTTTCTAAAAATAATTCATTGAAAAAATAACATACTTACTAAAAATTTATTGAGAGGTTAGAACTATTTAGGAAATATTACGTAAAATTTTGTTTGGAATATTTACAGGCGCTTATGGCCCGAATAGGAATCTCTCTGCTTTTCACTACTAATATAAGGAATAACGATGTATAAATAATATGTTTTTTAAATTATTTAATAACATGAGCAGCACCTGTTTAAAATTAATGCGGCTATAGTCCAATATCGATGACTTACATCCGTGTTAAACACTTTACTTTTCATTTAAAATATGAGAAGGGTAAAAAAATTGTAGTTGCATGGTGGTAAGGCATTTTGCGAATGCCCACCTGGCTAGCTACCACCCTCAAGTAGAAAATCTGTCGCCAAGCACCTAACGGTGTGTTCCGGCAGCTGTCCTTGAGAGCCAGTAATTATCTAGGTTAGCCTGAACAACACCTTCGACGACATCATCACCTTCCATCAGGTGAGATAGTGGTCAAAGGCTAACCTATCATGCATAAAAAAAAAAGTTTTTCTAAATATTTACTAAAAATAATAAACATAAGTAGAAGATACAAAGATACACTAGGAGTTAGAACAATGAAATTTAGGGAAAGTTTTAGTTAGTTTTTTTTTAACCAACACTTTTTACCTTATATTTAGTTACTACCCAGCCAAACATAGTTGTTATAATTTTTTTTATAACAACAGAGTATTTTACAACGAAAAATTTAGACATATAACTTTGTTTACACCAATGGTTACCATTGTTAAAAGTCATTCCGGCCCAAGAGAAGGAAGCATTTACTATGAGTTTTTTCCGGCCTTAGGTGGGAAGGAGCCTCTCCTACCCGCTACTCAGATCAAACAAACACTATTTTCCGAGAATGAGAAATAAAAAGAATATGTTCGATCTACCGTCAAACAAACCGTCGCCGTTTTAAAGTCGAAATTCTAAAGAAACGCACAATGTACTTTGCTTCAACATATATATATATTATATTGTGCGAACCGGGAAAGAACTCTCTGAGTTACTTAACTACTGTCTTCTGGAAAATACAACCCGGGAGTTTTGAAATCCAAAGTAGAAAGCTCCATTCTGAGCTATGGTTTACTATAGGAGTGCTTCACCGCAGACCACAGTGTTGCTTAATATGAGATAAACAGTGCACAAATGTGAATAATTAGTCTGCAGGTACGGCAATCGCGAACGAAGTCGCGGGTACAGCTAGTAAAATAATATATCACGACTTTTTAATAATAATGTTTTATAGGGCAGTTCAACATGACCTAAACGGGGATCCTCGTAGATCATTGCGTTACAATAAAAATGTCAACATATAATTCTCAACGTGAACAAAAGTAAGTTGAAAATATAATTGGTAATGCTTACATCAGAAGTTAAAGATTTGATTTGGTTAGTTAGCGGTACAATCTTGATTATTACGAAAAAAAATGGGCCATCAAGGTCGAAAAGCTTATATGTATGTAAGGAAGGAAGGGAGGCTTTTGCACAGCAATGGGACACTACAGAATGATAAATAATATTACTAATAGGCAAAGGCAGTAATTTATCTCCTTACAATTTTACTGTATGCATTACCCCAGCAAGAAAATCACTTCTGGAATAAATTGAGTTGTACAAATAATTAGTACCTTATACGCTGTAAATGTGCACTAAATAATAAATTTGTGCACTTTGTCGTTTTGTTGAAAAAAAGGAAAAACCAATTCTGCTGGAGTAACGTTGTTCCAGCAGGAAAATTTTAATCTAATGATCGGAAAGAAAAATTAAGTATATGGACAGATAGCTTATATTTGTGCATAAATGTGCGCAAAAATTTAAATTTGTGCGTCGTAAGGTTTTCGAGATATTTCATTTCCTGCTGGAGTAACGTTTAGCAAAATCCATTTTCTTGAAAACCAATAATTGTGCGATCTTACAATAAAAGTATATTAGTAGCTCTTAATTTGTGCTTATTTGTGACACCATTAGGTTTTCAAAAATCTGTACCATTTTTACGTAATTATGCAATTACGAAAATAAAAAAAATATGTCTAGCGCTAAAACGAACAAACGGTTGTACTCACTAAAAACGGTATTTGGTTCTTCTTGTAATTCCATTCATAAAAAGTAAACTTATTAGACAAAATATACACGCATTTATCAATAATATCAATATATGTCGCAACCGACAGTGTCATAATTAGACATCAAAATGCCAGAAATAGAATCAACTCAACATGTTTCAGTGTTAACCAACAATTAGTGTGTTTAATGAAAAATATATACTGAAAATTTCAGCTTCATATGTAAAGTATTAAAGAAGATTTGAACAAAAAACTAAAACGAAGCGAGATTACTGGTTATCCGATCAAATTCGAAAGATAGCAAAAAAGCGACGGTTTCATACATATTGATGATCTTCTTTAATAAGTAGTATTAATGGAAGCTCTTGTCCGTACAGTCACACATAAAATACTTAAAGAGGAATTTGTGTATATTTTCATAATAGGTATAGTTTAGATTTTTATTTTGACGAAATATTTTTTTTATTGTATATTCCTACGCTCAGGCAACTTATAAGATATCAAATGAAAATGCAGGTTTATGCTTACATTCTTTTTTTTTTTGTATGTTATTATAGGTAACCTACCTACTAGTAAGTAAATTCATTTTATAGTCTTACCTTTCAGAGTTTCCAGGTAATCTAAAAAAAGTTATCTCTGGATGCGTTATTGACGAAATCATTCAACAAAAACAGCACAATATATCCTATTCGTCATATGAAGTATGTACATGAACTTATTTTTCGTTAAAGAAAATTACACACCGTCCATTCGTCACTGCGACGCAGTCGCGACTGTCTGCGTACTGAGCGCGGGCTGAGATCGACGCGCGTAGGTATAACTCCGTTTCTATGAAGTTGAAATACTGTATAGATAACATTACCGTGCTATATCAATCAGTCTGTTTCCCATGATTTTATAGCTGTGCGAACTTCAGACTACTTCTTCGTTGCAATCGTAGGTATAGGTAAGTTGAACAGATGGTTGATATTTTAATGAATGTACCTACGAAGCAATAACAACTATGTACTATTATTTATTCTGTGATATGATTAACTAATTGCATCATCTAACAATCGTAAAGCTAATAATAATTTGTCTTTGGACTAGCAACTAATGAAAAACAACTCCATTAATATACCAAAATTACATTCATTTCATAAAAATGTTTGATGTAGTAATGTAACCCGAATAAATTTGTACTACTCTTTATTGTGTAAACTATAAATAACTAGATACACCACGGTACTTACGTATAAAAAAACCTTTCATATAAACTCAATATAAAAAGCCGATAAATAATTTCCCTTAACAGTTTTATGCCACAATGTACCCAGGCACAATATGTGTACACCTGTTAGTTCAGCAAAGTTAAGAAGATCATCAATATGTATGAAACCGTCGCTTTTTTGCTATCTTTCGAATTTGATCGGATAACCAGTAATCTCGCTTCGTTTTAGTTTTTTGTTCAAATCTTCTTTAATACTTTACATAGGAAGCTGAAATTTTCAGTATATGTTTTTCATTAAACGCACTAATTGTTGGTTAACACTGAAACATGTTGAGTTAATTCTATTTCTTGCATTTTGATGTCTAATTATGACACTGTCGGTTGCGACATATATTGATATTATTGATAAATGCGTGTATATTTTGTCTAATAAGTTTACTTTTTATGAATGGAATTACAAGAAGAACCAAATACCGTTTTTAGTGAGTACAACCGTTTGTTCGTTTTAGCGCTAGACATATTTTTTTTATTTTCGTAATTGCATAATTACGTAAAAATGGTACAGATTTTTGAAAACCTAATGGTGTCACAAATAAGCACAAATTAAGAGCTACTAATATACTTTTATTGTAAGATCGCACAATTATTGGTTTTCGAGAAAATGGATTTTGCTAAACGTTACTCCAGCAGGAAATGAAATATCTCGAAAACCTTACGACGCACAAATTTAATTTTTTGCGCACATTTATGCACAAATATAAGCTATCTGTCCATATACTTAATTTTTCTTTCCGATCATTAGATTAAAATTTTCCTGCTGGAACAACGTTACTCCAGCAGAATTGGTTTTTCCTTTTTTTCAACAAAACGGCAAAGTGCACAAATTTATTATTTGGTGCACATTTACAGCGTATAAGGCACTACTTATTTGTAGAACTCAATTTATTCCAGAAGTGATTTTCTTGCTGGGGTAATGCATACAATTTTACTTTTCATTATCATTATAATAATATCTTCATAACAACATATACATTGTGATTAGGCATTAGGAATAATGTTGATAAAGAAATCAATTCTGAAACAAACTAATTATGTTTACGTTATTTCCTAATGTATTTTTTTGTTACTGAACTCTGCTAAAATTTGTATCTCTCAGTGGGGGGTTTCCATTTTATTTACATAAATAAATTCAGCTAAAAGCAAACAGCTTGGTTGTCGTTTCATCGGTATCTGTCAGATACTTTCACAAGCCATGCTAAGTTTACAAAAGAGGCAAAGTATTTATCATCGAGTAAAAGCATGACTCGTTGGGAAAACTTTTATAAAAACAATGTCACCCGATGGACAAAAAATGCTTGACGGGTCAGAGGACGAGTCTCGTTTGGTGTGACTGATTGTGTCCACCGACACGTCATTACAACATTGGAGGTAATATCCCATGCATGGTACAAATCTTACCATGAGTTTTAGTTTCAATACCAACTGATAGGGTGTTTCGATATTGCTCGCATGACAAATGCACTGATCATATAACGATTGAGACTTCCTAATCTTCAGGGGACCGCGGGTGTACACGCACATGTGGCAATGCATGCACACTCACGGACACAGTGGACTGTACAGCTGATGCTCCACTTCGTTGTTGTGTCTACTAGCAGTCGGTCGCAGGGTTCGTGGTAGGTAGGAAGAAAACTTCAGTGTTGATGATTCTTCAAAGGCGGATTTATTTTTCAGAGTTTCTTATGTACAAAAATATATTGTTAATCCATTATATAAGGATGGCAATAAACTGGATCCACATAACTATCGGCCTATAGCTATTGTTCCTATCCTGTCAAAAATCTTAGAGAAAGCGGTACTTTTACGATTGAACATTTTTCTTACTAAGAACTTTCCCTAGTAATAGTATGGATTTCGCATAAGAAGCTCAACTGCACTCGCTTGTTTTAATTTAATTGAAATAGTAACAGATAGCATTAATTGTGGGTTTCCAGTAGTGTTTCTGTTCCTCGATTTAAAAAAGGCATTTGATTTAGTAGACCATGAATAACTATTTCACAAACTGGCAGGCTTATTAGCTATCTCTTGGTGAACTTCAAGACGAAGGCAATTGGGGTGCGATTCAGGGGAATTATCTATCATTTTTACTGACGATGGAAGTTGAATGAACTAACAAAAGTGAAATAGATTGGGTCTTTTGTGCGTTTCGTTTATGCTTTCGTGAAATTTCTGGCCCTATCTTAGGGCCATTTGGCACTACATGGAATTGTAAGGCGCAAAATGGTAATTATATTGTGATTATATAATTATTTAAATAGGAAGTAAAATCATTTAATTATATATCATTAAAGTACATAATATAACTCGCACAATCTTAGATACGCTGTTAATGATGTATCTCTTAAAATAATATCGAA
The DNA here is from genome assembly GCA_963854805.1 of Plagodis dolabraria. NCBI lineage: Eukaryota > Metazoa > Arthropoda > Insecta > Lepidoptera > Geometridae > Plagodis > Plagodis dolabraria. The sequence continues at coordinate 162,855 of OY978453.1, read as the reverse complement.
ACGCAAGATATATTTAGTTTTTTTTTTTTATTAACATCAGTCAATGTTTCGCGCGAACAAAAACATTCGTGAAGTGGATGATTTTAGATTACTTGTGATTGTGAAGTGAGCAAAGTAAAACTAGATGATGTGATTAAAAGTTACAATTACATGGCTCATAACAAAAGTGTGATAACAGTTTCTCATTTTAGGATGCCTGCACACAAAGTCATATCTGACATACAACTCCAACTTATAATAGAGTTCATGGAAACGAATACCGATTTGGCAGTGGGCCGAATTATAAATAAGTGCCCATTAGAAAAACAAATAAAAGCGAAGAAGTGGGAAGAGCTGGCGGCAACCCTCTACTCAAGAAAAACAAAACGCAAGAAGATAAATCAAGAACGAGTTTCTTACATTTACCACTGACAGTGCGGAAATCACCTATGCACTCAGGAAACCAACAGCTAGGTCAAGAGTCACTTTGCACTACATAATCTAGCAGACATAATTATATAAGGTAACGGTGACTTGTAATAAGAGCCACAGTTCATATCAGGGTAATAATAGAGCAGTTATTCTTGTCAAGGGAAGGAGTGAAAAAGAATATCCCTACAGACGTTGCATAGTTCTGTAAGCCCACAGCAAAGGAATCACAGAATCTGTTGCATGTCTACATTGAGAAACAACTACAAAATCTATGGAACAAGAAGTCTGACTAAATATGCGGTGTCCTTACTGATATAAAACAAAAAATAATCTAACAATCTACTTAAGCTCACGAGGGCAGATCTCCATTTGATGATTGGGATCAATACTGGCCATTGTGATCTATACCTACTATCACCTACACAAAACTGGAGAAACAGAGTCCACTGTGGCAGGGCTGCTTGCATGAGAATGAAACTGTAGAATGTGTTGCTCCACTGCAACTCTATACATGATACTGAGGATAAGAAGCGGCTGGGGCTGGGCTGGCAGGAGGGAAATGCAAATACACCCCAAGCAGGACATTGGTGCAAGATTCATCGCCCCTTTTAGAATTAGGATAGGATTGCTGTATTTTGTATTGTTTATAAATAAATGATTAAGTATTTATTGAGTATTGTACTTTTTATTCAGCTAGTTCGATTACATCCACAGAGAAGAACCAGCAAGAAACACTTGTGGAGAATCTTAAAATGTAACAAAAATTCCATAATATTATCTTACACTAGAATATGTACATTCTTTTATTTTATTATTCAGATAGAATACTAAGTTACAATTTAGAGAAAAAATGGTATACAATAAAATATAATATAAAGGTTAAAGTTTGTTGTATGTCTGTTGCGCCTTCACGCTGAAACGGCTGAACGGATTTGCATGAAATTTGGAATTAAGATGGTTCATACCCTGGAATAGCACATAGGCTACTTATCATTATCATCACCTCGCGGGTGACACCGCGGATCGCAGTTAGTATCATATAATCATACAAAAGAATTCTTTAAGAAAAACCTGACACATCGCACATCAAAATTGGTGTTCCAATGTAGGCTGTAGAGGGTTACAAAGAATTAAGCCATATATACTTAAATACAAACATACTCTTAAAAAACATTACTCTAGTTAAAATCTAGTGAAAAAGTTAGTGAAACATTGTTTAAACATCTTAAAATGATTTTACTTATAAGCTATATGAAATGAATCGGAATCTTTCCGGTAAATATAACGCGGGTCCTAGCCGTTTAATAATAAGTTTATATGAAATGACTTCTGTAACTTAATTTTTTCTTCTGCTAATTTCGTATTATTATGTTCCTATTAATATTATCATCCTATTATATGTCCTTCTGAAGGATTTCCTTCTTCTGTAATACAAAGTTACACCAAGACCACACAGTATGACTGTTTTGCCTGCCTTGATACGGGGTGCATAGTGCATCAACCTGTAAAAAAAACAAACAAAATCAGATATTATTAAAGAGTCATGAAACAGCAATGTTTGTTACACTCTTGTTGTATTGCACTATTTTACCTATGCGAGGTGTCGACTGAACCACAATCTTTGCACAGCACCTTGCCTTTCCCCATCTAAGTTTTGGTGGTTCCGCCGCTCATGTTCAGTAGGCTCTGGCTGTTGTGACCGGTCATTTAGAATTTCTTCATCGTCAATGGCTTCAGCATTAATGTCTTGCATCAGAGCCTTTACTTGGCTATTATTCCAGACATGAGAGTCATGACTGACCTCCAAATCTTAAGGAAAACAATAAAATTATTACAAACAAATTAATATATTAGATTGGACAAAGGGCAGCCTTATCGCTTAAGCAATTTCTTACAGGCAACCTTGCATGGAGAGGATTTACAATATTGCAGTTTAGGGATTCCGAAAAGAGAAAATAATAATAATAAAAAATAATGATAAAACATATGTATTTATGCATTATAATATGCACAGTACACATAATATAAGTAATTCTTTAATTGTGCATAAACTATACTTATATAATTAAGACATAAATACAATAACTAAATATAATATTATATTTACATACAATACATTATTATATATAATATACTACAATTTATATAATACAATACATACATATCTTATACAAAACATAATGAACATATTATGTAACATATTCAGCATATTATGTTTGATAAGTAGTGCTTCTTCACCATATCTTTGAATAAAGAAATAGACTTAGCTTGTCTGATATCAACAGGTAGTGCATTCCACAAGAAGACTGCATGTTTTGTAAATGATTATATGTTGATGATGAGACAGGCATATCCAAAAGCAATGTATTTGTTGAACGAAGAGAGAGAGAATGTGTTTGATGCAAATCAGCATCACAAATCTAAACAAACAAATGTTTTTTTTAGTAAGTAGGTTTATAAAAACATGTCTGTGTTATACCTTACCTACATCAAAACTCATAACATACAATTAGGACATTCAATGAATGGTATTGCTTCCTATTGTAGTAGGCCTCTTCATTTTCACTGGGACGAATGATTGCAACATGAGTGCCATCAATGCATCCCACCACACCAGGAAATGCATACTTATCCATGAATCAGCAAAAATAAGTTTTAGTTTATTATCAGTATTACTTTTTTATATGACAGCATTTTATAGTATCTTGATCTTTTCTGAGTACATTTATGTACATGAAATGATGTGAACACTTGCCTTTTGCTCTGATGCATATGCTTATTAAATATAAGAAAACTAAAAGTTATAGGTACATATTTATAAATTGCAAAATTCACCTCCTTGTGATGTCCTCACGCTCTACTATAGTCATAGGAAACTTTATATATTTGGCCTGAATCTGGGTTATTCAGGGCTTTGGTGACATCTCTTAGACAGAATGACACAGAGGCTTGTGACAGGCCTAGGTGGTAATAGGCACCAATGTTCTTTTGATAGCAGCCGTTGGCATAAAATGCCAGTGCTGCCAATATCTGCAAGACAGTATTTAGCAACATCAAACACTGTACATTATTTTAAAAGGAATTTAACTAAGGTACCTTAATCTCTGGCCGTACAGCGCTAGTGCGCTGTTTTACCGGCAAAAGCTGAATTAAATCTTCGCAGAGTTGTTCGAAATCGGCTTTTCGTAGACGGTAATGCCCGACAAATTCCTTCTCAGGTAACAATAGAGGCTTGCTAGCCTGCCTGAGTACCCTGCGCTCAAGGATCAACAGCCTTTTAAGGCGTTCTTCCTCTGCAGCTGCCAACAACATAGCTCCAGCCATATTGCTACCTAAAATCAAAGATTAATATCGAAATTGAATAGTAGACTCAAGCTAGCATTAATAATAAGCAAATATATCAAAGTAATATTATTGAAACAAAGAAAAATCCTGTTCGACTTTCACAAGTGTTAATTAACACGAAAGTCCAAATTTCCGCAGAATGAGTGGCTGAAATCAGAAAAAAGCAAGTGATTATTTTCAATAAATCAATATGGATCATTGAATTTGCAATTAAAATAAGAAAATCTCTATCTCGACGCAAACTCGCAATAAAAACCCCGCCAACCAGTGAGCAATAAAGCTCCCTTCTTCATTTGACGTTTCGTAGTGGTCTTGAAGCTGTCATTAGAGTTACATAATACCAATTTTACGTCAAAAGTGGCTAGTTTCGTTCATTCTCTCGTCTTCAGAAAGTCTGGTAATCGTCATGACGGTTAATTCAAAAATTGATGTCCTGGATTGGTATGGAATAAGAGGCAAATCTTTGGAATGGTTGACTAGTTATTTACGCAATAGAACACAATGCACAGAAATTACAAAATATATCAGAAATACCAAGAAAAGCTTCAGTAAACTAAAGTTTACATCTGAACCACTGCTGAATAGTAAAGGAGTGCCACAAGGAAGTATATTAGGCCCTTTGGTATTCCTGATATATATTAATGATCTTCCAGATTGTACTAGGCACAAAAGGCATATTATTTGCTGATGACACTACGGTAGTAGTAAGGTGTGATCATCATAATTAATCTCAAAGCATTGTAAACGAAGCATTGGCTAATATTAGTAGGTGGGCAGATTATAATAACTTAAGTAATAATGTAAGTAAGACTAAAATAATTCAGTTTGATTCGAATATAATACTTCTCCTTTACCTATGGAAATTGCATATAAAGAACAAAAAGTTGATGAAGTGTCTAAATGAAGATTCATTTAGACAGGCACTTAAATTGGAAAATGCGTATCAACACAGTTTGCCAAAAACTTAGTCGCTTTGTATTTGCATTGAAGAAACTAAGACAAACAGTTTCTAAAGAAGCAGCCCTAACTGCTTACCACGGGTACGTATCATCTGTCCTCAGCTACGGTCTTTTATTGTGGGGTAACTCAGTAGAGTCAAACAACAAAAAAGGTGGGTGAGAGTTATAAACAAGGCATGTTTCATGGACAGTTGCAAACCATTATTTAAACAATGCAATATTCTGCCACTTCCGTGTATGTACATAAGGGACTTATGTATTTTCGTTAAAACACATCCTAAATATTTCAAAAAACGAAATGAAATCATATCGAGGCAAAAACGTGGCAAGTTCACATAATGCCGTTAATATATTTATGAAAGAAATATTTTAATATGTGCATAGTGGTGTATAATAATTTACCAGAAGATATTAAAATCTTGAATGGTAATGTTTTTAAAACTAAATTAAATAGATGGCTAACTGACAATTGTTTTTACAACATGAAAGAATACTTAAACTTCACTAAGTGATGTAAGTAAATCTAATTAATGATTTTCATAATACTAATTGATATTACATTGATATGACATGTTAAATAACTTGACTTATTAAATTAACATAGAATATTAAAAATGTGCACGCCTGCTTGCAGGCTGAATACAGTGACTAACATTATTATATACGAACTTAAAATGTAATTTGATTATGTATTCTGGCAAATAAACATTTGAATAGAATTTGACGCACGAAATAAGGGTGACATTGCAGATGCTACTAATTACTGTACAATGAACAAATCAAATCAAATAACTTTATTGCATTGTCACAGGTTAAGGTGTATACAGTTCTTACATTATATTATTAAAAAGGACTCTGTAACATACCGAGATGGTGGGCAATATTAATAAGTATACATTTTTAATATCTAAGTTATACTAATCATAATTATCTATTGACAAATAGCACATGCATTAACAAATGGAGATACATAAAACAAATATTAATTATTATAAATAATGTCAAGGAATCAGATTGTTGTATTTAAATAAAATAATGAGTCATAATTGCTAATCACTATAATTTTATCTTATTAGCCCGCGCTGGGCCTCACAGCGTAGGGCAGCGTCCCCCGGGTGGCGGATGGGGGAATGGTCGGTAGTACTGCATTGCTAGCTACCGGCTAAGTCCGATGGACTCGCTGACCAACGACGGCTGCGGTCCTCCAGCATTTCGGGGGTTGTGCGGAGGGTTAACAGCCCACCCACTTAAAAAATCATAAGTTACGAAACCGATACAAAGAGAAATACGATCCGATCCCAATCACAACGACAAACGGCGTGGATTAATGGACTTTCGATTAGCAACGTGGAATGTTAGAAGTTTGTTTAGGCCCGGCGCCATCTACCAAGTAACCAATGAGCTCAGAAGATACCGAAGCGGGATAACAGCTCTGCAGGAAGTAAGGTGGCCTGGGAAGGGGGAATGCACTTTAGATACCGGGGAAGTGTTATTTTATAGCGGAACAAGTAACGGCCACCACATTAACGGCACGGCATTTATTGTTCAGAAAAACGTACTGGGGAATGTTTTACGTTTCGATGCAGTCTCCGACAGGCTGTCTGTTTTAAGAGTGAAAGGACAATTTGCGAACTACTCCATAGTGAACGTATACGCACCAACTGAGACATCGGATGAATCGGCAAAAGATGGTTTTTACGAGGAACTGGAAACCGTATACGACGCAGTACCGGAGTATGACGTAAAAATAGTAATTGGCGATTTCAATGCTCAAGTGGGAAGGGAACACATATTTTTACCAACGATCGGGACTCATAGCAAACATTTGCATTCCAATGATAATGGCATCAGGCTAATCAGTTTCGCGGCATCAAAATCCTTAGCAGTGAAAAGTACAATGTTCCCACACAAAGAGATCTACAAAGGCACTTGGAAATCCGCTGATGGTTATACTATCAACCAAATTGATCACGTGCTCATTGACAACAGACATAAAACCGTCATAGAGGATGTAAGAGTATACAGAGGAGCAGACTGTTGCTCTGACCACTATATGTTAATTGCAAAATTAAAAGCTAGGATTAAAATATCTAGAAACCAAATAAAATCCCAAGAAGCTAGAATAAACATTGATAACATTAAGGACAAAACATTGCGGGATAAATTTCAATTAGAACTGAAAAATAGTTTCAAAGATTTAGAATTATTAGATAATATTGATGACGCGTGGGACACATGTAAGAATACCATCAAAGATGTAGGGCTACGAGTTTTAGGGAATATCAGACGTAAAAAAAGCAGAAAATGGCTTACAGACGAATGTAAAGCTTTAATTGAAGAAAAGAGAGAGCATAGAATACTAGCAGAACAAGACAATAAATGGAATGATAAATATAAAGATTTAAAATGCCAAACTAGGAATCTAATACGATCCGCAAAACGAGAACACATGGACAGTCTAGTAGACAATATGGAAAAACTTATAAGGTCAAATGAGTCTAGAAAGTTTTATAAGGAGGTCAAGTCTGTTAAGATCGGATACCAGCCTGTGAACCAATTTTTGGAAGATGAAGTTGGAAATCTTGTGACAGATACGACCAAAGTCAAAGATATGTGGCGAGACTATTTCCGGTCTCTACTTAACTGTCCACGACCAGCTCAGGGGATCCAAGAACTGCGGCCACCAAATGAAGAAGCAGTTGCGCCGCCGACACCCGAGGAAGTCAGGAGAGCTATTTTGAGCCTTAAAAACAATAAGTCACCAGGAATTGGCAACATTCCCACAGAACTGTGGAAGTATGGTGGAAAAGCAGCTCAATCCATGATATATGAGCTAATGGCTAAGATTTGGAAAGAAGAAAAAGCACCATCTCAGTGAAACATTGGAGTCATATGCCCAATTCACAAAAAGGGGTCTAGAAAGAAGTGCAGTAATTATAGAGGGATAGCTCTGTTACCAACGGCATACAAAGTGATGTCTTTCGTGTTGCTTAGAAGACTGGAACCATACGCTGAGACTCTAATAGGTGATTACCAGTGCGGGTTTCGGCGCAACCGTAGCACCATAGACCAGATCTTCCTACTACGACAACTAATGGAAAAAAAGTGGGAGTATGCGCAGGGCATCCATGCACTGTTTGTAGACTTTGCAAAGGCATATGACAGTATAGATCGAGAGGCGCTTTACACTATCCTAAGAAACTTTAATATACCGTCAAAGCTCATAAGGATGATAAAGGTTGCTACAGGCGAGAGTAGAATCTCAGTAAGAGTTGGCGCAGACTTGAGTGAAGAGTTCGGCATTCTTAGTGGGCTAAAACAGGGTGCTGCCTTGTCACCCATGCTGTTTAATTTAGTTCTCAAACACGTCATACGAAACGTTTTACTATTAGATGGCGGAGTAAAACTGAATGGACAGCATCAGGTGATAGGGTACGCGGATGACTTGGCTCTACTGGGCGAACGTAAAAAACATGTGGCGGAAGCGGTCGAGGTCCTGGAAAAGGAAGCAGAGAAGGTAGGCCTGAGAATCAATCGAGATAAGACGGAGTACATTTATATGCGCCGTTACAAAAAAATATTTCGTCAAAATAAAAATCTAAACTATACCTATTATGAAAATATACACAAATTCCTCTTTAAGTATTTTATGTGTGACTGTACGGACAAGAGCTTCCATTAATACTACTTATTAAAGAAGATCATCAATATGTATGAAACCGTCGCTTTTTTGCTATCTTTCGAATTTGATCGGATAACCAGTAATCTCGCTTCGTTTTAGTTTTTTGTTCAAATCTTCTTTAATACTTTACATAGGAAGCTGAAATTTTCAGTATATGTTTTTCATTAAACGCACTAATTGTTGGTTAACACTGAAACATGTTGAGTTAATTCTATTTCTTGCATTTTGATGTCTAATTATGACACTGTCGGTTGCGACATATATTGATATTATTGATAAATGCGTGTATATTTTGTCTAATAAGTTTACTTTTTATGAATGGAATTACAAGAAGAACCAAATACCGTTTTTAGTGAGTACAACCGTTTGTTCGTTTTAGCGCTAGACATATTTTTTTTATTTTCGTAATTGCATAATTACGTAAAAATGGTACAGATTTTTGAAAACCTAATGGTGTCACAAATAAGCACAAATTAAGAGCTACTAATATACTTTTATTGTAAGATCGCACAATTATTGGTTTTCGAGAAAATGGATTTTGCTAAACGTTACTCCAGCAGGAAATGAAATATCTCGAAAACCTTACGACGCACAAATTTAATTTTTTGCGCACATTTATGCACAAATATAAGCTATCTGTCCATATACTTAATTTTTCTTTCCGATCATTAGATTAAAATTTTCCTGCTGGAACAACGTTACTCCAGCAGAATTGGTTTTTCCTTTTTTTCAACAAAACGGCAAAGTGCACAAATTTATTATTTGGTGCACATTTACAGCGTATAAGGCACTACTTATTTGTAGAACTCAATTTATTCCAGAAGTGATTTTCTTGCTGGGGTAATGCATACAATTTTACTTTTCATTATCATTATAATAATATCTTCATAACAACATATACATTGTGATTAGGCATTAGGAATAATGTTGATAAAGAAATCAATTCTGAAACAAACTAATTATGTTTACGTTATTTCCTAATGTATTTTTTTGTTACTGAACTCTGCTAAAATTTGTATCTCTCAGTGGGGGGTTTCCATTTTATTTACATAAATAAATTCAGCTAAAAGCAAACAGCTTGGTTGTCGTTTCATCGGTATCTGTCAGATACTTTCACAAGCCATGCTAAGTTTACAAAAGAGGCAAAGTATTTATCATCGAGTAAAAGCATGACTCGTTGGGAAAACTTTTATAAAAACAATGTCACCCGATGGACAAAAAATGCTTGACGGGTCAGAGGACGAGTCTCGTTTGGTGTGACTGATTGTGTCCACCGACACGTCATTACAACATTGGAGGTAATATCCCATGCATGGTACAAATCTTACCATGAGTTTTAGTTTCAATACCAACTGATAGGGTGTTTCGATATTGCTCGCATGACAAATGCACTGATCATATAACGATTGAGACTTCCTAATCTTCAGGGGACCGCGGGTGTACACGCACATGTGGCAATGCATGCACACTCACGGACACAGTGGACTGTACAGCTGATGCTCCACTTCGTTGTTGTGTCTACTAGCAGTCGGTCGCAGGGTTCGTGGTAGGTAGGAAGAAAACTTCAGTGTTGATGATTCTTCAAAGGCGGATTTATTTTTCAGAGTTTCTTATGTACAAAAATATATTGTTAATCCATTATATAAGGATGGCAATAAACTGGATCCACATAACTATCGGCCTATAGCTATTGTTCCTATCCTGTCAAAAATCTTAGAGAAAGCGGTACTTTTACGATTGAACATTTTTCTTACTAAGAACTTTCCCTAGTAATAGTATGGATTTCGCATAAGAAGCTCAACTGCACTCGCTTGTTTTAATTTAATTGAAATAGTAACAGATAGCATTAATTGTGGGTTTCCAGTAGTGTTTCTGTTCCTCGATTTAAAAAAGGCATTTGATTTAGTAGACCATGAATAACTATTTCACAAACTGGCAGGCTTATTAGCTATCTCTTGGTGAACTTCAAGACGAAGGCAATTGGGGTGCGATTCAGGGGAATTATCTATCATTTTTACTGACGATGGAAGTTGAATGAACTAACAAAAGTGAAATAGATTGGGTCTTTTGTGCGTTTCGTTTATGCTTTCGTGAAATTTCTGGCCCTATCTTAGGGCCATTTGGCACTACATGGAATTGTAAGGCGCAAAATGGTAATTATATTGTGATTATATAATTATTTAAATAGGAAGTAAAATCATTTAATTATATATCATTAAAGTACATAATATAACTCGCACAATCTTAGATACGCTGTTAATGATGTATCTCTTAAAATAATATCGAAACGCAAGATATATTTAGTTTTTTTTTTTTATTAACATCAGTCAATGTTTCGCGCGAACAAAAACATTCGTGAAGTGGATGATTTTAGATTACTTGTGATTGTGAAGTGAGCAAAGTAAAACTAGATGATGTGATTAAAAGTTACAATTACATGGCTCATAACAAAAGTGTGATAACAGTTTCTCATTTTAGGATGCCTGCACACAAAGTCATATCTGACATACAACTCCAACTTATAATAGAGTTCATGGAAACGAATACCGATTTGGCAGTGGGCCGAATTATAAATAAGTGCCCATTAGAAAAACAAATAAAAGCGAAGAAGTGGGAAGAGCTGGCGGCAACCCTCTACTCAAGAAAAACAAAACGCAAGAAGATAAATCAAGAACGAGTTTCTTACATTTACCACTGACAGTGCGGAAATCACCTATGCACTCAGGAAACCAACAGCTAGGTCAAGAGTCACTTTGCACTACATAATCTAGCAGACATAATTATATAAGGTAACGGTGACTTGTAATAAGAGCCACAGTTCATATCAGGGTAATAATAGAGCAGTTATTCTTGTCAAGGGAAGGAGTGAAAAAGAATATCCCTACAGACGTTGCATAGTTCTGTAAGCCCACAGCAAAGGAATCACAGAATCTGTTGCATGTCTACATTGAGAAACAACTACAAAATCTATGGAACAAGAAGTCTGACTAAATATGCGGTGTCCTTACTGATATAAAACAAAAAATAATCTAACAATCTACTTAAGCTCACGAGGGCAGATCTCCATTTGATGATTGGGATCAATACTGGCCATTGTGATCTATACCTACTATCACCTACACAAAACTGGAGAAACAGAGTCCACTGTGGCAGGGCTGCTTGCATGAGAATGAAACTGTAGAATGTGTTGCTCCACTGCAACTCTATACATGATACTGAGGATAAGAAGCGGCTGGGGCTGGGCTGGCAGGAGGGAAATGCAAATACACCCCAAGCAGGACATTGGTGCAAGATTCATCGCCCCTTTTAGAATTAGGATAGGATTGCTGTATTTTGTATTGTTTATAAATAAATGATTAAGTATTTATTGAGTATTGTACTTTTTATTCAGCTAGTTCGATTACATCCACAGAGAAGAACCAGCAAGAAACACTTGTGGAGAATCTTAAAATGTAACAAAAATTCCATAATATTATCTTACACTAGAATATGTACATTCTTTTATTTTATTATTCAGATAGAATACTAAGTTACAATTTAGAGAAAAAATGGTATACAATAAAATATAATATAAAGGTTAAAGTTTGTTGTATGTCTGTTGCGCCTTCACGCTGAAACGGCTGAACGGATTTGCATGAAATTTGGAATTAAGATGGTTCATACCCTGGAATAGCACATAGGCTACTTATCATTATCATCACCTCGCGGGTGACACCGCGGATCGCAGTTAGTATCATATAATCATACAAAAGAATTCTTTAAGAAAAACCTGACACATCGCACATCAAAATTGGTGTTCCAATGTAGGCTGTAGAGGGTTACAAAGAATTAAGCCATATATACTTAAATACAAACATACTCTTAAAAAACATTACTCTAGTTAAAATCTAGTGAAAAAGTTAGTGAAACATTGTTTAAACATCTTAAAATGATTTTACTTATAAGCTATATGAAATGAATCGGAATCTTTCCGGTAAATATAACGCGGGTCCTAGCCGTTTAATAATAAGTTTATATGAAATGACTTCTGTAACTTAATTTTTTCTTCTGCTAATTTCGTATTATTATGTTCCTATTAATATTATCATCCTATTATATGTCCTTCTGAAGGATTTCCTTCTTCTGTAATACAAAGTTACACCAAGACCACACAGTATGACTGTTTTGCCTGCCTTGATACGGGGTGCATAGTGCATCAACCTGTAAAAAAAACAAACAAAATCAGATATTATTAAAGAGTCATGAAACAGCAATGTTTGTTACACTCTTGTTGTATTGCACTATTTTACCTATGCGAGGTGTCGACTGAACCACAATCTTTGCACAGCACCTTGCCTTTCCCCATCTAAGTTTTGGTGGTTCCGCCGCTCATGTTCAGTAGGCTCTGGCTGTTGTGACCGGTCATTTAGAATTTCTTCATCGTCAATGGCTTCAGCATTAATGTCTTGCATCAGAGCCTTTACTTGGCTATTATTCCAGACATGAGAGTCATGACTGACCTCCAAATCTTAAGGAAAACAATAAAATTATTACAAACAAATTAATATATTAGATTGGACAAAGGGCAGCCTTATCGCTTAAGCAATTTCTTACAGGCAACCTTGCATGGAGAGGATTTACAATATTGCAGTTTAGGGATTCCGAAAAGAGAAAATAATAATAATAAAAAATAATGATAAAACATATGTATTTATGCATTATAATATGCACAGTACACATAATATAAGTAATTCTTTAATTGTGCATAAACTATACTTATATAATTAAGACATAAATACAATAACTAAATATAATATTATATTTACATACAATACATTATTATATATAATATACTACAATTTATATAATACAATACATACATATCTTATACAAAACATAATGAACATATTATGTAACATATTCAGCATATTATGTTTGATAAGTAGTGCTTCTTCACCATATCTTTGAATAAAGAAATAGACTTAGCTTGTCTGATATCAACAGGTAGTGCATTCCACAAGAAGACTGCATGTTTTGTAAATGATTATATGTTGATGATGAGACAGGCATATCCAAAAGCAATGTATTTGTTGAACGAAGAGAGAGAGAATGTGTTTGATGCAAATCAGCATCACAAATCTAAACAAACAAATGTTTTTTTTAGTAAGTAGGTTTATAAAAACATGTCTGTGTTATACCTTACCTACATCAAAACTCATAACATACAATTAGGACATTCAATGAATGGTATTGCTTCCTATTGTAGTAGGCCTCTTCATTTTCACTGGGACGAATGATTGCAACATGAGTGCCATCAATGCATCCCACCACACCAGGAAATGCATACTTATCCATGAATCAGCAAAAATAAGTTTTAGTTTATTATCAGTATTACTTTTTTATATGACAGCATTTTATAGTATCTTGATCTTTTCTGAGTACATTTATGTACATGAAATGATGTGAACACTTGCCTTTTGCTCTGATGCATATGCTTATTAAATATAAGAAAACTAAAAGTTATAGGTACATATTTATAAATTGCAAAATTCACCTCCTTGTGATGTCCTCACGCTCTACTATAGTCATAGGAAACTTTATATATTTGGCCTGAATCTGGGTTATTCAGGGCTTTGGTGACATCTCTTAGACAGAATGACACAGAGGCTTGTGACAGGCCTAGGTGGTAATAGGCACCAATGTTCTTTTGATAGCAGCCGTTGGCATAAAATGCCAGTGCTGCCAATATCTGCAAGACAGTATTTAGCAACATCAAACACTGTACATTATTTTAAAAGGAATTTAACTAAGGTACCTTAATCTCTGGCCGTACAGCGCTAGTGCGCTGTTTTACCGGCAAAAGCTGAATTAAATCTTCGCAGAGTTGTTCGAAATCGGCTTTTCGTAGACGGTAATGCCCGACAAATTCCTTCTCAGGTAACAATAGAGGCTTGCTAGCCTGCCTGAGTACCCTGCGCTCAAGGATCAACAGCCTTTTAAGGCGTTCTTCCTCTGCAGCTGCCAACAACATAGCTCCAGCCATATTGCTACCTAAAATCAAAGATTAATATCGAAATTGAATAGTAGACTCAAGCTAGCATTAATAATAAGCAAATATATCAAAGTAATATTATTGAAACAAAGAAAAATCCTGTTCGACTTTCACAAGTGTTAATTAACACGAAAGTCCAAATTTCCGCAGAATGAGTGGCTGAAATCAGAAAAAAGCAAGTGATTATTTTCAATAAATCAATATGGATCATTGAATTTGCAATTAAAATAAGAAAATCTCTATCTCGACGCAAACTCGCAATAAAAACCCCGCCAACCAGTGAGCAATAAAGCTCCCTTCTTCATTTGACGTTTCGTAGTGGTCTTGAAGCTGTCATTAGAGTTACATAATACCAATTTTACGTCAAAAGTGGCTAGTTTCGTTCATTCTCTCGTCTTCAGAAAGTCTGGTAATCGTCATGACGGTTAATTCAAAAATTGATGTCCTGGATTGGTATGGAATAAGAGGCAAATCTTTGGAATGGTTGACTAGTTATTTACGCAATAGAACACAATGCACAGAAATTACAAAATATATCAGAAATACCAAGAAAAGCTTCAGTAAACTAAAGTTTACATCTGAACCACTGCTGAATAGTAAAGGAGTGCCACAAGGAAGTATATTAGGCCCTTTGGTATTCCTGATATATATTAATGATCTTCCAGATTGTACTAGGCACAAAAGGCATATTATTTGCTGATGACACTACGGTAGTAGTAAGGTGTGATCATCATAATTAATCTCAAAGCATTGTAAACGAAGCATTGGCTAATATTAGTAGGTGGGCAGATTATAATAACTTAAGTAATAATGTAAGTAAGACTAAAATAATTCAGTTTGATTCGAATATAATACTTCTCCTTTACCTATGGAAATTGCATATAAAGAACAAAAAGTTGATGAAGTGTCTAAATGAAGATTCATTTAGACAGGCACTTAAATTGGAAAATGCGTATCAACACAGTTTGCCAAAAACTTAGTCGCTTTGTATTTGCATTGAAGAAACTAAGACAAACAGTTTCTAAAGAAGCAGCCCTAACTGCTTACCACGGGTACGTATCATCTGTCCTCAGCTACGGTCTTTTATTGTGGGGTAACTCAGTAGAGTCAAACAACAAAAAAGGTGGGTGAGAGTTATAAACAAGGCATGTTTCATGGACAGTTGCAAACCATTATTTAAACAATGCAATATTCTGCCACTTCCGTGTATGTACATAAGGGACTTATGTATTTTCGTTAAAACACATCCTAAATATTTCAAAAAACGAAATGAAATCATATCGAGGCAAAAACGTGGCAAGTTCACATAATGCCGTTAATATATTTATGAAAGAAATATTTTAATATGTGCATAGTGGTGTATAATAATTTACCAGAAGATATTAAAATCTTGAATGGTAATGTTTTTAAAACTAAATTAAATAGATGGCTAACTGACAATTGTTTTTACAACATGAAAGAATACTTAAACTTCACTAAGTGATGTAAGTAAATCTAATTAATGATTTTCATAATACTAATTGATATTACATTGATATGACATGTTAAATAACTTGACTTATTAAATTAACATAGAATATTAAAAATGTGCACGCCTGCTTGCAGGCTGAATACAGTGACTAACATTATTATATACGAACTTAAAATGTAATTTGATTATGTATTCTGGCAAATAAACATTTGAATAGAATTTGACGCACGAAATAAGGGTGACATTGCAGATGCTACTAATTACTGTACAATGAACAAATCAAATCAAATAACTTTATTGCATTGTCACAGGTTAAGGTGTATACAGTTCTTACATTATATTATTAAAAAGGACTCTGTAACATACCGAGATGGTGGGCAATATTAATAAGTATACATTTTTAATATCTAAGTTATACTAATCATAATTATCTATTGACAAATAGCACATGCATTAACAAATGGAGATACATAAAACAAATATTAATTATTATAAATAATGTCAAGGAATCAGATTGTTGTATTTAAATAAAATAATGAGTCATAATTGCTAATCACTATAATTTTATCTTATTAGCCCGCGCTGGGCCTCACAGCGTAGGGCAGCGTCCCCCGGGTGGCGGATGGGGGAATGGTCGGTAGTACTGCATTGCTAGCTACCGGCTAAGTCCGATGGACTCGCTGACCAACGACGGCTGCGGTCCTCCAGCATTTCGGGGGTTGTGCGGAGGGTTAACAGCCCACCCACTTAAAAAATCATAAGTTACGAAACCGATACAAAGAGAAATACGATCCGATCCCAATCACAACGACAAACGGCGTGGATTAATGGACTTTCGATTAGCAACGTGGAATGTTAGAAGTTTGTTTAGGCCCGGCGCCATCTACCAAGTAACCAATGAGCTCAGAAGATACCGAAGCGGGATAACAGCTCTGCAGGAAGTAAGGTGGCCTGGGAAGGGGGAATGCACTTTAGATACCGGGGAAGTGTTATTTTATAGCGGAACAAGTAACGGCCACCACATTAACGGCACGGCATTTATTGTTCAGAAAAACGTACTGGGGAATGTTTTACGTTTCGATGCAGTCTCCGACAGGCTGTCTGTTTTAAGAGTGAAAGGACAATTTGCGAACTACTCCATAGTGAACGTATACGCACCAACTGAGACATCGGATGAATCGGCAAAAGATGGTTTTTACGAGGAACTGGAAACCGTATACGACGCAGTACCGGAGTATGACGTAAAAATAGTAATTGGCGATTTCAATGCTCAAGTGGGAAGGGAACACATATTTTTACCAACGATCGGGACTCATAGCAAACATTTGCATTCCAATGATAATGGCATCAGGCTAATCAGTTTCGCGGCATCAAAATCCTTAGCAGTGAAAAGTACAATGTTCCCACACAAAGAGATCTACAAAGGCACTTGGAAATCCGCTGATGGTTATACTATCAACCAAATTGATCACGTGCTCATTGACAACAGACATAAAACCGTCATAGAGGATGTAAGAGTATACAGAGGAGCAGACTGTTGCTCTGACCACTATATGTTAATTGCAAAATTAAAAGCTAGGATTAAAATATCTAGAAACCAAATAAAATCCCAAGAAGCTAGAATAAACATTGATAACATTAAGGACAAAACATTGCGGGATAAATTTCAATTAGAACTGAAAAATAGTTTCAAAGATTTAGAATTATTAGATAATATTGATGACGCGTGGGACACATGTAAGAATACCATCAAAGATGTAGGGCTACGAGTTTTAGGGAATATCAGACGTAAAAAAAGCAGAAAATGGCTTACAGACGAATGTAAAGCTTTAATTGAAGAAAAGAGAGAGCATAGAATACTAGCAGAACAAGACAATAAATGGAATGATAAATATAAAGATTTAAAATGCCAAACTAGGAATCTAATACGATCCGCAAAACGAGAACACATGGACAGTCTAGTAGACAATATGGAAAAACTTATAAGGTCAAATGAGTCTAGAAAGTTTTATAAGGAGGTCAAGTCTGTTAAGATCGGATACCAGCCTGTGAACCAATTTTTGGAAGATGAAGTTGGAAATCTTGTGACAGATACGACCAAAGTCAAAGATATGTGGCGAGACTATTTCCGGTCTCTACTTAACTGTCCACGACCAGCTCAGGGGATCCAAGAACTGCGGCCACCAAATGAAGAAGCAGTTGCGCCGCCGACACCCGAGGAAGTCAGGAGAGCTATTTTGAGCCTTAAAAACAATAAGTCACCAGGAATTGGCAACATTCCCACAGAACTGTGGAAGTATGGTGGAAAAGCAGCTCAATCCATGATATATGAGCTAATGGCTAAGATTTGGAAAGAAGAAAAAGCACCATCTCAGTGAAACATTGGAGTCATATGCCCAATTCACAAAAAGGGGTCTAGAAAGAAGTGCAGTAATTATAGAGGGATAGCTCTGTTACCAACGGCATACAAAGTGATGTCTTTCGTGTTGCTTAGAAGACTGGAACCATACGCTGAGACTCTAATAGGTGATTACCAGTGCGGGTTTCGGCGCAACCGTAGCACCATAGACCAGATCTTCCTACTACGACAACTAATGGAAAAAAAGTGGGAGTATGCGCAGGGCATCCATGCACTGTTTGTAGACTTTGCAAAGGCATATGACAGTATAGATCGAGAGGCGCTTTACACTATCCTAAGAAACTTTAATATACCGTCAAAGCTCATAAGGATGATAAAGGTTGCTACAGGCGAGAGTAGAATCTCAGTAAGAGTTGGCGCAGACTTGAGTGAAGAGTTCGGCATTCTTAGTGGGCTAAAACAGGGTGCTGCCTTGTCACCCATGCTGTTTAATTTAGTTCTCAAACACGTCATACGAAACGTTTTACTATTAGATGGCGGAGTAAAACTGAATGGACAGCATCAGGTGATAGGGTACGCGGATGACTTGGCTCTACTGGGCGAACGTAAAAAACATGTGGCGGAAGCGGTCGAGGTCCTGGAAAAGGAAGCAGAGAAGGTAGGCCTGAGAATCAATCGAGATAAGACGGAGTACATTTATATGCGCCGTTACAAAAAAATATTTCGTCAAAATAAAAATCTAAACTATACCTATTATGAAAATATACACAAATTCCTCTTTAAGTATTTTATGTGTGACTGTACGGACAAGAGCTTCCATTAATACTACTTATTAAAGAAGATCATCAATATGTATGAAACCGTCGCTTTTTTGCTATCTTTCGAATTTGATCGGATAACCAGTAATCTCGCTTCGTTTTAGTTTTTTGTTCAAATCTTCTTTAATACTTTACATAGGAAGCTGAAATTTTCAGTATATGTTTTTCATTAAACGCACTAATTGTTGGTTAACACTGAAACATGTTGAGTTAATTCTATTTCTTGCATTTTGATGTCTAATTATGACACTGTCGGTTGCGACATATATTGATATTATTGATAAATGCGTGTATATTTTGTCTAATAAGTTTACTTTTTATGAATGGAATTACAAGAAGAACCAAATACCGTTTTTAGTGAGTACAACCGTTTGTTCGTTTTAGCGCTAGACATATTTTTTTTATTTTCGTAATTGCATAATTACGTAAAAATGGTACAGATTTTTGAAAACCTAATGGTGTCACAAATAAGCACAAATTAAGAGCTACTAATATACTTTTATTGTAAGATCGCACAATTATTGGTTTTCGAGAAAATGGATTTTGCTAAACGTTACTCCAGCAGGAAATGAAATATCTCGAAAACCTTACGACGCACAAATTTAATTTTTTGCGCACATTTATGCACAAATATAAGCTATCTGTCCATATACTTAATTTTTCTTTCCGATCATTAGATTAAAATTTTCCTGCTGGAACAACGTTACTCCAGCAGAATTGGTTTTTCCTTTTTTTCAACAAAACGGCAAAGTGCACAAATTTATTATTTGGTGCACATTTACAGCGTATAAGGCACTACTTATTTGTAGAACTCAATTTATTCCAGAAGTGATTTTCTTGCTGGGGTAATGCATACAATTTTACTTTTCATTATCATTATAATAATATCTTCATAACAACATATACATTGTGATTAGGCATTAGGAATAATGTTGATAAAGAAATCAATTCTGAAACAAACTAATTATGTTTACGTTATTTCCTAATGTATTTTTTTGTTACTGAACTCTGCTAAAATTTGTATCTCTCAGTGGGGGGTTTCCATTTTATTTACATAAATAAATTCAGCTAAAAGCAAACAGCTTGGTTGTCGTTTCATCGGTATCTGTCAGATACTTTCACAAGCCATGCTAAGTTTACAAAAGAGGCAAAGTATTTATCATCGAGTAAAAGCATGACTCGTTGGGAAAACTTTTATAAAAACAATGTCACCCGATGGACAAAAAATGCTTGACGGGTCAGAGGACGAGTCTCGTTTGGTGTGACTGATTGTGTCCACCGACACGTCATTACAACATTGGAGGTAATATCCCATGCATGGTACAAATCTTACCATGAGTTTTAGTTTCAATACCAACTGATAGGGTGTTTCGATATTGCTCGCATGACAAATGCACTGATCATATAACGATTGAGACTTCCTAATCTTCAGGGGACCGCGGGTGTACACGCACATGTGGCAATGCATGCACACTCACGGACACAGTGGACTGTACAGCTGATGCTCCACTTCGTTGTTGTGTCTACTAGCAGTCGGTCGCAGGGTTCGTGGTAGGTAGGAAGAAAACTTCAGTGTTGATGATTCTTCAAAGGCGGATTTATTTTTCAGAGTTTCTTATGTACAAAAATATATTGTTAATCCATTATATAAGGATGGCAATAAACTGGATCCACATAACTATCGGCCTATAGCTATTGTTCCTATCCTGTCAAAAATCTTAGAGAAAGCGGTACTTTTACGATTGAACATTTTTCTTACTAAGAACTTTCCCTAGTAATAGTATGGATTTCGCATAAGAAGCTCAACTGCACTCGCTTGTTTTAATTTAATTGAAATAGTAACAGATAGCATTAATTGTGGGTTTCCAGTAGTGTTTCTGTTCCTCGATTTAAAAAAGGCATTTGATTTAGTAGACCATGAATAACTATTTCACAAACTGGCAGGCTTATTAGCTATCTCTTGGTGAACTTCAAGACGAAGGCAATTGGGGTGCGATTCAGGGGAATTATCTATCATTTTTACTGACGATGGAAGTTGAATGAACTAACAAAAGTGAAATAGATTGGGTCTTTTGTGCGTTTCGTTTATGCTTTCGTGAAATTTCTGGCCCTATCTTAGGGCCATTTGGCACTACATGGAATTGTAAGGCGCAAAATGGTAATTATATTGTGATTATATAATTATTTAAATAGGAAGTAAAATCATTTAATTATATATCATTAAAGTACATAATATAACTCGCACAATCTTAGATACGCTGTTAATGATGTATCTCTTAAAATAATATCGAAACGCAAGATATATTTAGTTTTTTTTTTTTATTAACATCAGTCAATGTTTCGCGCGAACAAAAACATTCGTGAAGTGGATGATTTTAGATTACTTGTGATTGTGAAGTGAGCAAAGTAAAACTAGATGATGTGATTAAAAGTTACAATTACATGGCTCATAACAAAAGTGTGATAACAGTTTCTCATTTTAGGATGCCTGCACACAAAGTCATATCTGACATACAACTCCAACTTATAATAGAGTTCATGGAAACGAATACCGATTTGGCAGTGGGCCGAATTATAAATAAGTGCCCATTAGAAAAACAAATAAAAGCGAAGAAGTGGGAAGAGCTGGCGGCAACCCTCTACTCAAGAAAAACAAAACGCAAGAAGATAAATCAAGAACGAGTTTCTTACATTTACCACTGACAGTGCGGAAATCACCTATGCACTCAGGAAACCAACAGCTAGGTCAAGAGTCACTTTGCACTACATAATCTAGCAGACATAATTATATAAGGTAACGGTGACTTGTAATAAGAGCCACAGTTCATATCAGGGTAATAATAGAGCAGTTATTCTTGTCAAGGGAAGGAGTGAAAAAGAATATCCCTACAGACGTTGCATAGTTCTGTAAGCCCACAGCAAAGGAATCACAGAATCTGTTGCATGTCTACATTGAGAAACAACTACAAAATCTATGGAACAAGAAGTCTGACTAAATATGCGGTGTCCTTACTGATATAAAACAAAAAATAATCTAACAATCTACTTAAGCTCACGAGGGCAGATCTCCATTTGATGATTGGGATCAATACTGGCCATTGTGATCTATACCTACTATCACCTACACAAAACTGGAGAAACAGAGTCCACTGTGGCAGGGCTGCTTGCATGAGAATGAAACTGTAGAATGTGTTGCTCCACTGCAACTCTATACATGATACTGAGGATAAGAAGCGGCTGGGGCTGGGCTGGCAGGAGGGAAATGCAAATACACCCCAAGCAGGACATTGGTGCAAGATTCATCGCCCCTTTTAGAATTAGGATAGGATTGCTGTATTTTGTATTGTTTATAAATAAATGATTAAGTATTTATTGAGTATTGTACTTTTTATTCAGCTAGTTCGATTACATCCACAGAGAAGAACCAGCAAGAAACACTTGTGGAGAATCTTAAAATGTAACAAAAATTCCATAATATTATCTTACACTAGAATATGTACATTCTTTTATTTTATTATTCAGATAGAATACTAAGTTACAATTTAGAGAAAAAATGGTATACAATAAAATATAATATAAAGGTTAAAGTTTGTTGTATGTCTGTTGCGCCTTCACGCTGAAACGGCTGAACGGATTTGCATGAAATTTGGAATTAAGATGGTTCATACCCTGGAATAGCACATAGGCTACTTATCATTATCATCACCTCGCGGGTGACACCGCGGATCGCAGTTAGTATCATATAATCATACAAAAGAATTCTTTAAGAAAAACCTGACACATCGCACATCAAAATTGGTGTTCCAATGTAGGCTGTAGAGGGTTACAAAGAATTAAGCCATATATACTTAAATACAAACATACTCTTAAAAAACATTACTCTAGTTAAAATCTAGTGAAAAAGTTAGTGAAACATTGTTTAAACATCTTAAAATGATTTTACTTATAAGCTATATGAAATGAATCGGAATCTTTCCGGTAAATATAACGCGGGTCCTAGCCGTTTAATAATAAGTTTATATGAAATGACTTCTGTAACTTAATTTTTTCTTCTGCTAATTTCGTATTATTATGTTCCTATTAATATTATCATCCTATTATATGTCCTTCTGAAGGATTTCCTTCTTCTGTAATACAAAGTTACACCAAGACCACACAGTATGACTGTTTTGCCTGCCTTGATACGGGGTGCATAGTGCATCAACCTGTAAAAAAAACAAACAAAATCAGATATTATTAAAGAGTCATGAAACAGCAATGTTTGTTACACTCTTGTTGTATTGCACTATTTTACCTATGCGAGGTGTCGACTGAACCACAATCTTTGCACAGCACCTTGCCTTTCCCCATCTAAGTTTTGGTGGTTCCGCCGCTCATGTTCAGTAGGCTCTGGCTGTTGTGACCGGTCATTTAGAATTTCTTCATCGTCAATGGCTTCAGCATTAATGTCTTGCATCAGAGCCTTTACTTGGCTATTATTCCAGACATGAGAGTCATGACTGACCTCCAAATCTTAAGGAAAACAATAAAATTATTACAAACAAATTAATATATTAGATTGGACAAAGGGCAGCCTTATCGCTTAAGCAATTTCTTACAGGCAACCTTGCATGGAGAGGATTTACAATATTGCAGTTTAGGGATTCCGAAAAGAGAAAATAATAATAATAAAAAATAATGATAAAACATATGTATTTATGCATTATAATATGCACAGTACACATAATATAAGTAATTCTTTAATTGTGCATAAACTATACTTATATAATTAAGACATAAATACAATAACTAAATATAATATTATATTTACATACAATACATTATTATATATAATATACTACAATTTATATAATACAATACATACATATCTTATACAAAACATAATGAACATATTATGTAACATATTCAGCATATTATGTTTGATAAGTAGTGCTTCTTCACCATATCTTTGAATAAAGAAATAGACTTAGCTTGTCTGATATCAACAGGTAGTGCATTCCACAAGAAGACTGCATGTTTTGTAAATGATTATATGTTGATGATGAGACAGGCATATCCAAAAGCAATGTATTTGTTGAACGAAGAGAGAGAGAATGTGTTTGATGCAAATCAGCATCACAAATCTAAACAAACAAATGTTTTTTTTAGTAAGTAGGTTTATAAAAACATGTCTGTGTTATACCTTACCTACATCAAAACTCATAACATACAATTAGGACATTCAATGAATGGTATTGCTTCCTATTGTAGTAGGCCTCTTCATTTTCACTGGGACGAATGATTGCAACATGAGTGCCATCAATGCATCCCACCACACCAGGAAATGCATACTTATCCATGAATCAGCAAAAATAAGTTTTAGTTTATTATCAGTATTACTTTTTTATATGACAGCATTTTATAGTATCTTGATCTTTTCTGAGTACATTTATGTACATGAAATGATGTGAACACTTGCCTTTTGCTCTGATGCATATGCTTATTAAATATAAGAAAACTAAAAGTTATAGGTACATATTTATAAATTGCAAAATTCACCTCCTTGTGATGTCCTCACGCTCTACTATAGTCATAGGAAACTTTATATATTTGGCCTGAATCTGGGTTATTCAGGGCTTTGGTGACATCTCTTAGACAGAATGACACAGAGGCTTGTGACAGGCCTAGGTGGTAATAGGCACCAATGTTCTTTTGATAGCAGCCGTTGGCATAAAATGCCAGTGCTGCCAATATCTGCAAGACAGTATTTAGCAACATCAAACACTGTACATTATTTTAAAAGGAATTTAACTAAGGTACCTTAATCTCTGGCCGTACAGCGCTAGTGCGCTGTTTTACCGGCAAAAGCTGAATTAAATCTTCGCAGAGTTGTTCGAAATCGGCTTTTCGTAGACGGTAATGCCCGACAAATTCCTTCTCAGGTAACAATAGAGGCTTGCTAGCCTGCCTGAGTACCCTGCGCTCAAGGATCAACAGCCTTTTAAGGCGTTCTTCCTCTGCAGCTGCCAACAACATAGCTCCAGCCATATTGCTACCTAAAATCAAAGATTAATATCGAAATTGAATAGTAGACTCAAGCTAGCATTAATAATAAGCAAATATATCAAAGTAATATTATTGAAACAAAGAAAAATCCTGTTCGACTTTCACAAGTGTTAATTAACACGAAAGTCCAAATTTCCGCAGAATGAGTGGCTGAAATCAGAAAAAAGCAAGTGATTATTTTCAATAAATCAATATGGATCATTGAATTTGCAATTAAAATAAGAAAATCTCTATCTCGACGCAAACTCGCAATAAAAACCCCGCCAACCAGTGAGCAATAAAGCTCCCTTCTTCATTTGACGTTTCGTAGTGGTCTTGAAGCTGTCATTAGAGTTACATAATACCAATTTTACGTCAAAAGTGGCTAGTTTCGTTCATTCTCTCGTCTTCAGAAAGTCTGGTAATCGTCATGACGGTTAATTCAAAAATTGATGTCCTGGATTGGTATGGAATAAGAGGCAAATCTTTGGAATGGTTGACTAGTTATTTACGCAATAGAACACAATGCACAGAAATTACAAAATATATCAGAAATACCAAGAAAAGCTTCAGTAAACTAAAGTTTACATCTGAACCACTGCTGAATAGTAAAGGAGTGCCACAAGGAAGTATATTAGGCCCTTTGGTATTCCTGATATATATTAATGATCTTCCAGATTGTACTAGGCACAAAAGGCATATTATTTGCTGATGACACTACGGTAGTAGTAAGGTGTGATCATCATAATTAATCTCAAAGCATTGTAAACGAAGCATTGGCTAATATTAGTAGGTGGGCAGATTATAATAACTTAAGTAATAATGTAAGTAAGACTAAAATAATTCAGTTTGATTCGAATATAATACTTCTCCTTTACCTATGGAAATTGCATATAAAGAACAAAAAGTTGATGAAGTGTCTAAATGAAGA
The DNA here is from genome assembly GCA_963854805.1 of Plagodis dolabraria. NCBI lineage: Eukaryota > Metazoa > Arthropoda > Insecta > Lepidoptera > Geometridae > Plagodis > Plagodis dolabraria. Next base: position 136,824 of record OY978453.1, on the reverse strand, counting down.
TTCATTTAGACAGGCACTTAAATTGGAAAATGCGTATCAACACAGTTTGCCAAAAACTTAGTCGCTTTGTATTTGCATTGAAGAAACTAAGACAAACAGTTTCTAAAGAAGCAGCCCTAACTGCTTACCACGGGTACGTATCATCTGTCCTCAGCTACGGTCTTTTATTGTGGGGTAACTCAGTAGAGTCAAACAACAAAAAAGGTGGGTGAGAGTTATAAACAAGGCATGTTTCATGGACAGTTGCAAACCATTATTTAAACAATGCAATATTCTGCCACTTCCGTGTATGTACATAAGGGACTTATGTATTTTCGTTAAAACACATCCTAAATATTTCAAAAAACGAAATGAAATCATATCGAGGCAAAAACGTGGCAAGTTCACATAATGCCGTTAATATATTTATGAAAGAAATATTTTAATATGTGCATAGTGGTGTATAATAATTTACCAGAAGATATTAAAATCTTGAATGGTAATGTTTTTAAAACTAAATTAAATAGATGGCTAACTGACAATTGTTTTTACAACATGAAAGAATACTTAAACTTCACTAAGTGATGTAAGTAAATCTAATTAATGATTTTCATAATACTAATTGATATTACATTGATATGACATGTTAAATAACTTGACTTATTAAATTAACATAGAATATTAAAAATGTGCACGCCTGCTTGCAGGCTGAATACAGTGACTAACATTATTATATACGAACTTAAAATGTAATTTGATTATGTATTCTGGCAAATAAACATTTGAATAGAATTTGACGCACGAAATAAGGGTGACATTGCAGATGCTACTAATTACTGTACAATGAACAAATCAAATCAAATAACTTTATTGCATTGTCACAGGTTAAGGTGTATACAGTTCTTACATTATATTATTAAAAAGGACTCTGTAACATACCGAGATGGTGGGCAATATTAATAAGTATACATTTTTAATATCTAAGTTATACTAATCATAATTATCTATTGACAAATAGCACATGCATTAACAAATGGAGATACATAAAACAAATATTAATTATTATAAATAATGTCAAGGAATCAGATTGTTGTATTTAAATAAAATAATGAGTCATAATTGCTAATCACTATAATTTTATCTTATTAGCCCGCGCTGGGCCTCACAGCGTAGGGCAGCGTCCCCCGGGTGGCGGATGGGGGAATGGTCGGTAGTACTGCATTGCTAGCTACCGGCTAAGTCCGATGGACTCGCTGACCAACGACGGCTGCGGTCCTCCAGCATTTCGGGGGTTGTGCGGAGGGTTAACAGCCCACCCACTTAAAAAATCATAAGTTACGAAACCGATACAAAGAGAAATACGATCCGATCCCAATCACAACGACAAACGGCGTGGATTAATGGACTTTCGATTAGCAACGTGGAATGTTAGAAGTTTGTTTAGGCCCGGCGCCATCTACCAAGTAACCAATGAGCTCAGAAGATACCGAAGCGGGATAACAGCTCTGCAGGAAGTAAGGTGGCCTGGGAAGGGGGAATGCACTTTAGATACCGGGGAAGTGTTATTTTATAGCGGAACAAGTAACGGCCACCACATTAACGGCACGGCATTTATTGTTCAGAAAAACGTACTGGGGAATGTTTTACGTTTCGATGCAGTCTCCGACAGGCTGTCTGTTTTAAGAGTGAAAGGACAATTTGCGAACTACTCCATAGTGAACGTATACGCACCAACTGAGACATCGGATGAATCGGCAAAAGATGGTTTTTACGAGGAACTGGAAACCGTATACGACGCAGTACCGGAGTATGACGTAAAAATAGTAATTGGCGATTTCAATGCTCAAGTGGGAAGGGAACACATATTTTTACCAACGATCGGGACTCATAGCAAACATTTGCATTCCAATGATAATGGCATCAGGCTAATCAGTTTCGCGGCATCAAAATCCTTAGCAGTGAAAAGTACAATGTTCCCACACAAAGAGATCTACAAAGGCACTTGGAAATCCGCTGATGGTTATACTATCAACCAAATTGATCACGTGCTCATTGACAACAGACATAAAACCGTCATAGAGGATGTAAGAGTATACAGAGGAGCAGACTGTTGCTCTGACCACTATATGTTAATTGCAAAATTAAAAGCTAGGATTAAAATATCTAGAAACCAAATAAAATCCCAAGAAGCTAGAATAAACATTGATAACATTAAGGACAAAACATTGCGGGATAAATTTCAATTAGAACTGAAAAATAGTTTCAAAGATTTAGAATTATTAGATAATATTGATGACGCGTGGGACACATGTAAGAATACCATCAAAGATGTAGGGCTACGAGTTTTAGGGAATATCAGACGTAAAAAAAGCAGAAAATGGCTTACAGACGAATGTAAAGCTTTAATTGAAGAAAAGAGAGAGCATAGAATACTAGCAGAACAAGACAATAAATGGAATGATAAATATAAAGATTTAAAATGCCAAACTAGGAATCTAATACGATCCGCAAAACGAGAACACATGGACAGTCTAGTAGACAATATGGAAAAACTTATAAGGTCAAATGAGTCTAGAAAGTTTTATAAGGAGGTCAAGTCTGTTAAGATCGGATACCAGCCTGTGAACCAATTTTTGGAAGATGAAGTTGGAAATCTTGTGACAGATACGACCAAAGTCAAAGATATGTGGCGAGACTATTTCCGGTCTCTACTTAACTGTCCACGACCAGCTCAGGGGATCCAAGAACTGCGGCCACCAAATGAAGAAGCAGTTGCGCCGCCGACACCCGAGGAAGTCAGGAGAGCTATTTTGAGCCTTAAAAACAATAAGTCACCAGGAATTGGCAACATTCCCACAGAACTGTGGAAGTATGGTGGAAAAGCAGCTCAATCCATGATATATGAGCTAATGGCTAAGATTTGGAAAGAAGAAAAAGCACCATCTCAGTGAAACATTGGAGTCATATGCCCAATTCACAAAAAGGGGTCTAGAAAGAAGTGCAGTAATTATAGAGGGATAGCTCTGTTACCAACGGCATACAAAGTGATGTCTTTCGTGTTGCTTAGAAGACTGGAACCATACGCTGAGACTCTAATAGGTGATTACCAGTGCGGGTTTCGGCGCAACCGTAGCACCATAGACCAGATCTTCCTACTACGACAACTAATGGAAAAAAAGTGGGAGTATGCGCAGGGCATCCATGCACTGTTTGTAGACTTTGCAAAGGCATATGACAGTATAGATCGAGAGGCGCTTTACACTATCCTAAGAAACTTTAATATACCGTCAAAGCTCATAAGGATGATAAAGGTTGCTACAGGCGAGAGTAGAATCTCAGTAAGAGTTGGCGCAGACTTGAGTGAAGAGTTCGGCATTCTTAGTGGGCTAAAACAGGGTGCTGCCTTGTCACCCATGCTGTTTAATTTAGTTCTCAAACACGTCATACGAAACGTTTTACTATTAGATGGCGGAGTAAAACTGAATGGACAGCATCAGGTGATAGGGTACGCGGATGACTTGGCTCTACTGGGCGAACGTAAAAAACATGTGGCGGAAGCGGTCGAGGTCCTGGAAAAGGAAGCAGAGAAGGTAGGCCTGAGAATCAATCGAGATAAGACGGAGTACATTTATATGCGCCGTTACAAGAACACGCGTATCCCTAGGGTAGGTCTTAGTGTAGGTAATAATGTCTACAAGGGAGTAGACAAATTCAGATACCTGGGATGCACTATAACCGACACCAACACCAGAGAGGAAGAGATTGAGGTCAGAGTACAAAATTCCCTCCGTTGTAGTGCAGCCCTACACAAGATCTTAGTGTCCAAGCTCCTCAGCAAACGTACAAAAATACAGATATATAAAACAGTCATTAGACCAATCCTCATGTACGGGTGCGAAGCTTGGACACTCACTCAAAAGGAAGAGAACAAGCTGCTAGTAACAGAGCGCAAGGTACTCCGTAAAATTCTTGGGCCGGCCCGAAGAGAGGACGGAAGTAGGAGAGTTCAAATTCAAATTCAAAATCATTTATTCAATTTAGGCGTCTACGACGCTCTTATGAAGGTCAATTACAAATTTTAATATTGAAATATTCTACATTGTACTGCCACGTTCAGCAAAAAAAGTTTATAGAGCCACTGCGAGAAGAACGGGCAAGAAACTCGGGGCCATTCTTTTAAACGTCTTTTTACAATGTGTTATAAATAATATAATACAATTATTACAATATTTGTTTAAATTACGTAGGAGACATGTGATGGCTTGGCAGAGGTGGAATTTTCCAAGCATTTTTGTCGTTTAAGTAATCACAAACTGTGTAGTAGGATTTCTTCATCAAAATATTTTTCACGTGCAATTTGAATTTTCCTTCTGTGAGCATTGTAATATGTTCGGGAATTTTATTATAAAACCGCACACAATTACCTAAAAAGGACCTTTTATTTGTCTTTGCTAATCTAAAACATGGTACCGTTAATTTATATTTGTTCCTAGTGTTGTAATGATGGTTGTCACTGTTTAATTTAAATTTACTCAAATTTTTCCGAACATACATAATATTTTCAAATATATACAGACTCGGTAAAGTTAATATATCAATTTCTTTAAAAAGATCCCTTAGAGATTCCCTAGGATCCATTTCATATATGGCTCGAATTGCACGCTTTTGTAAGATAAAGATTGTCTCTATCTCAGCAGCAGCTCCCCACAGCAATACACCATACGACATAATACTGTGGAAGTATGCGAAATAAACTAGCCGTGCAGTAGCTACATCTGTTAACTGTCTTATCTTACAAACTGCATATGCAGCAGAACTAAGTCTTCCGGCTAGATCATGTATATGTGGATCCCACTGTAAAGTTGAATCCATTTTGATTCCCAGAAAGACTGTCGCTTTGTCAATAGAGAGTTTATCTAGGCCAAGCTTAATGTTTGGTTCAACATAAGGAACATTTGGTAATGAAAACTTTAAACATTTGGTCTTTTTTGAATTTAACAGAAGATTATTAGCGGCGAACCATCCAGAGATCATAGATAACACATTATTTACATGAATGAGTTCACTGTCTTTCCTATCTACTTTAAAAATCAGAGAGGTATCATCCGCGAATAAAACAATATCACAGAAATCTTTGAGTCAGGAAGAACGCCGAGATTGAAGTTCTAGTGGCCGAGCACAACATTATAGGCGAATTGAAAGCACACCGACTTCGCTGGCTCGGCCACGTGGAAAGAATGGGAGAGGATCGCGCCATAAAACGGGTATACCTGGGACAACTAAAAGGCCGACGGCCGGTCGGGCGCCCCAAGTACCGCTGGAAGGACCAGGTTGAGGATGACCTGCGAAAACTGAATGCAATCCAGTGGCACGAAAGAGCACAAGACCGCAAGGAATGGCGTCTCTTGTTATCGGAGGCCAGGATCCAGCTTGGGTCGATGCGTCATCGTAGTAAGTAAGTAAGTAAGTATAATTTTATCTTATCATTCATCATTGTTAATAAAAGTCAGTAAATGTTTTATGTATTTATATACGTAAGTACATATGTATTTTTATTTATAGTTTTGTTTATGTTATTTATTGTTTTTGTTATTTTATGTCATACACGTTCGTGATGTTGGTCGGGAGTGCCGTCTGAAAACCAGCGCTCAGGGTCATTCTTGAACCTGGCACATGCTGAGACGGGACTCTTTCCTAGCATCACGCAACATTGCAATTCATTGTTGTTTAATTGTCTAATTCAATTTAACTGTCCGAAGCTTTTGTAATGTGGTGTGATGATGGAATAGACTTCATTTCATTTCATTCAAGTACTACTCATCAATGGTATAGTAACATTTTTCAGAGAGTCATTTTAAAATTAGTTAATTCCAATTCCTTCATATTATCAGGCAAATTATTAAATACCCTGGTGGCCATTTGATTACATACATACTTTTACTAAAAAATGCAGTTATTGAAAGACAGTGCGGATTTATTTCTATTTTGCACATACTTATGTGAAGACTGTATTACTAAAGCATATCTTGTAGATGTAGATAAAATATAATATTCTTATTGTTTTTTCATATTAATTAGTTTTTCCTAAGTTATTTTAGAAAAGGTGAAAAAATACAATAAAAGTGTAACTTTTCCTAAAAATCTAATAAACCAAAGTTCCTATAACATAAGTTAATATATATATTGTATTGATTTCTGATTACCAATTTGTTTTTTACTTAATTCCTGACAATAATTTGTAAATTCATATGCAGTATTTGAAAAATGCTAAGAAGCTGTTAGGGTTGACTTCTGCCAGTCCTAACGAAAATTTGGAGATTTTTTTTATTCTGAAAAAAATAAAATTAAATGTTACCCCGAGTTAAGAGCGTCGTCAAAATGCTTTTGGGAGAGAAGCACCTTGAGTACCGTGAGGCGATGGTTTGCTGAATTTGAGAGAGGTCGGGTTTCTTTACATGATGAATTTCGTGAAAGGCGGCCTTCAACTGCCGTCAACGAAAATAATTTGGCTACTGTTAAGCGGCTAATTAAAGAAAACCCGCGTATTACCTATGAGACATTTGAGGACTATAATTGGGACTTGGTATGAATCAAATTCGGAAAATTTTACACGAAGAATTAAAAGATCTGAAACCTTGTCGTTGGATTCCTCGTGAGTTCATGAGGGATCCAACGACAACAAGGTTTTGAAGCGGGCTCGCGTGGGATGGTGCTCATAGATGCTACTGAAGTACGACCACGGACATTCTTATGCTCTTTATGACATTGTCGCAGGACACGAAACGTGGATTTATTCTTTTGAACCCGAAAAATAACAGCAATCTTGTGAATGGGTGTTGGAAAATAAGAACAGGCCAACAGAAGTGAGGCAGGCGATAAAATTAGGTAAAAAAATGATCGTGTTTTTTTCTCAGCAGTCCCTTCTGCACAAATCCACTTTAAGATCAAAAGACGACCAAAAAGCCGCGTTTTCCTACATCATGACAACGCTTCTTCTCACACGAAATAGCCTAGCTAGCTTCCGAAAATATACAACTCATCACTCATCCTGCACATAGCCCCGAGCTAGCACCCTTTGATTTCTGTATTTGCCCTAAAATCAAAGATTTGATGAGAGGTTTCACTTTTATCAACTCCAAAGAGTGATTGAAGCAGTGATAGCTTTCAATCAGCACGTAGAAAACATGGCTTCAGATCTGTGGTCCTCCTGTTGTAAACAATGGTTTGTGCGCATGAAAAATTGTTTAAAATGGAACGGTAGAGTATTTTGAAAAGCAATAAACATTATATTTTGTTTATCACATGTCGTTTTTTTAAGATACGCAAAACTTTTAGTGTAACCTACGTTTATACATATCTATGCAATACAATACTTTTATCTACATTTTAAAATGTTATCGATTCTATACGGATATTATAAAATTTATGTATGGCAGCAATTACCAACTTCATATATATACATCTCTTCTTAGTCGGCATCTTCATTACTGAAGGTCGTGTCTAGTCTGATTTGACAAATTGATGCACTATGCTCTTCCAAGTGGCTCTGTCCTCGGCGGTCTTAATGGCTCTGGTAATTGGCAGCCCTGTAATCGTCTTGACTAGGTCTGACCACCGGGTAGGTGAACGACCGCGTGGTCTTTTCCCCTCGATATATATACATAGAACTTCTCATTTATAGGTAGGTGATGTAATTACAATTAAACACGGATTACATCAATGGACATTCTTTATTACGCAGAATATTACAGAGACAAAAAAATACATTTACAATATTTGCAAGTGGCGTCTATATCTCCAACATATGGAGCGATACTAATCACTCAACAGCTTCCTGGGGCCCAACTCCCACCTTTTATAAACTATTATGGAAAGCAAACGTCATTGTTTCAAGTTTAAATTATTGATACTAAGGTTGGTACCGTGGCCGTCACGAAACAATAATGTTCATATAGTGCTACCTCTGTCGCACAAATGACTTGATTCAATGCATGCATCCCGTTCTCACGTTGAAGTTCTAATGTAAAGTATACTATAGTGATATGTGGTGGTGCGAATTAAAATTGTATATGTAATGATAAAATAAGACTGAATTAAGAGATGGGAGTTGGCCCCCTGGTCGTGGTTGAACCTGACTGTAATCAAGTTTTACCAAACTCCATTATCTACTGTGTTTCGAGCTGTGAGATCCGTCGCATTTGGAATGTCGGTATGTGTGTCCCAATTTAGTTACCATTTTGATAGTTACGTTGTGGAGCCGGATCCGTTAGCGCCACTTGCAAGACGGCCATAGTGACACGCTGCTTAATTGTTTATTTTATAATTTTCCAATGATTTATGTACTGGGGTTTGTGTTCCCGGGTCGTTGTAATACAGGTCAGCTTTCATGTATAAGGTCTGGTTACCCAGCCTTGCTTTAACTTCATCCAATTGTTGTTGGAGAACTAGTGTTTTCTCGTCAAAAGTTTTCGTTTCGGTCAAAAGTGGCGTATTATTGGAATCGCTGATCGTATACGTAATAGTACCATTAAAAGCTTTAGTAGTACCGAAACATGTACCCACGAAGATGCCGACGAGTAAGCAACTGTCTGGACAACAGCACTCGTTCAAGTTACCTACATAACAAAATCCTCCTCTGGATATACAATCCGATCCTTTCGAGCATGCAAGAACACATTCGAGAGCCAAAACTGTGGCGAAAAGTGTGGCGAAAATTTTCATGTTGATATTTGTATATTTGAAAAAATAAAACACCGACCCGGATTCACGATTGGATGCGGTAGCCAATCACACACACACGATGGACAATAGTGAGTAGAATTTTGGTGTTCACGTTTGAATGTAGACGATGCGCAGATGGCGGAATACAGAATAATACAAGTTGAGCACTTTGGAGAGTTTATATACCCCCAGCGGTGGTATATGTGTGTGTGAGCGAGATATATACAGACGATAAACTTTGACCTAGAGTGAGCATTTTAACGAAGCGATAAGAATTTGACACAAAATTACACAAACGATTTTTTTCATAATGATTATATCTATACTAATATAATAAAGAGGAAGATTTGTATTCTTGTATGCAACGAATAAACTTAAAACATATTTGACCGATTTGGATGAACTTTGGTATGAAAATAATTTGAGACCTGGGAAAGGACAAAGGATACTTTTTATCCAACTGGACCAAAATGGATTAAAGGTGTTGAGTGATAACCGTGAAACGCGCGCGGGCGGAGCCGCGGCCGGATAGCTAGTATTTCATATACAGGTCCCAAGGATATGGCACATGGAGGAAAAATACCTTAAATATTGTAGATGGAACATTTTACTGAAAGAAGACATTATTTGAATTTAAAAAACGATTGAAACTGCATTCATACAGATTTTCAATAAATACATAGTTGAACCTGGAATCGAACCTGTTACACGAGAAAATTAATCACCCTGTTACGTTATCATACCATTCGAAAGGCTTCATCATAAGGATTATTTTTTTATTAATAACATAGTGTCGGAGATAAAAAGAAGACCTTGTATTAGTAGTAATAGTATGATTTTTTTTTTTCAGATAATATCACATAATTTTATCCCAACGAAGTGAACTGATTTTCGAAATGTCTCTTTCATTTGGATAATAATGGGTAGACATGATACAAAAGTATGACTTTACATACAACAAGTATCCCATTTTGGGACCTGTCCTAATGCTGTCAAGCAGTAGTATACAAAAATTGTTTTACACAAAAACAAATAACTCTAAAGTATCCAGCCAGGTTATTTCAGGTACTACGGGACTTTTTCAGTCTTTACTTTCGTTTGCCAGACTTTGCTTTTGATTCTCTTTGAATGATGGCGATTCTTTTTAGAACATCCAGAACCTGTAGCATCGTTTACACTTAGCCACAATTTTATTGCAGACTAGATGACCCTGTGTACTTCCTATCCTAACGAACGAACGTCAAATGTTTGAGAGGAAAGAATAGGTAAAACAGTGTATATGGGAATATGAAATTGTTGTTTTTACTATCTTCCTCGCCATTTTTCCATAAATTCTTATCGTTTAAACCTTCCCTGAACTATGACAAACATTCCAAAACCAAAATCAGCTAAATCAGCTCAGCCGTTCTCAAGTTTTAGCGAGACAATAAGAGCAATTGATTTTTATATATATTTTAAAATATTAGAGATGACATCATTCACTGCCGGTAGCCGGTATCCATCAGATCACACTGTTACTCGGTGATCATTAGGGTTCCGTACCTAAAGGGTAAAAACGGGACCTTATTACTGAGACTTCACTGTCTGTCCCTCCGTCTATCACCAGGCTGTATCTCAAGAACGGTGATAGCTAGACAGTTCAAATTTTCGCAGATGATGTATTTCTGTTGCCGCTATCACAACAAATACTAAAATTTGGCCATGTGCGAGTCAGACTCGCGTACGTAATAATAAAAAAAGGTTAAAATATGAAGTCTAATGTTGTATAGATAATGGTTCCTTCGTGCGCTAGTCCGACTCGCACTCGGCCGATTTTTTTTGCCATTAGAGTAAACCTAGCAAGGCTATTAAAAGCCTGACGCCGGTGAAACTAACCAACCTGTTTGTTTAATGCTCAAACTATGTTTGTGACTATAATGTGGAAAACCCCACTGGTAGATTAAAGTTTTATCAGAGTATGTATATTTATAACTAGCATGAAACTAATTTTTTTACAGAATAATATTAACATAATTTTGTTTGTTTTAAAATTGATTATTTATATCAATCTTGTTTTTACCGGTTTTGCCTAATTACTAAGAATATGTTGTTATTTTATGATGATAATGAAAAGTAACAGTGAGTTATTGCCTCAACCTTTTAAAAATATTATTAATGTGCCTGTAGTGTCCCACTGATGAGCTAAACCTTCCTATGAATCTAAGTCTTTTGGCTTTGGTGGCCCAGTCTTTTCCTCACGAAATGTTTTTGTCACCACAGGTCACACGTAAATATCACAAATTAGTATTACTTCATCAGCCGGATTATGCACAGCCTCTCTCATTATTAGCGGGGACGAAACCTACAATTTGTAATCTGGGGGTGTGACATTTCAGCCCGGCACCGCAAGGGTGGTAAATTGGTCTTAGTATGTTCGCACTTCTGACTAATCAGCAGTTATCTGAAGTACTAATTGAAGGAGTAAATAAAGCATAGTTAATCCGTTGTTAATCCAGGTTTTTAAAACTACGTTATTACGTTGGTAGTCTAGATTAACAATCTGTTTTAATGTCATTTTATACAAGTGGGAAAAGTGTTGGAAACGGAGGATCTAGGCGAACGTTCCGAAATCAGATTGAAGACGTTCTGAAAAAAGGCCAGGTACATTTTTATATATTAAGATTATTTGAGTTCTATAGGAACTTATTATTTACATCAAATAGGTTTTAAGTTGAGTTAGTATTTTTTGTTACTTAATTAAATAATGTTTTAAAATATTAAATAAATGTAGTGTTGCTGAATTATGTCACTTTGAGAAATGAAACGTAACTTCAACTTCAACTTTAAGGTTATGGCCTCTGCGGGGTTACCACAATTTCGCCAATGTCATGTGGATAGAGTGGAAGATAAACACTGGAGATATGTTGGAACTGTGATGCGTTCTAGATGGTTTATAGTCAGAGCTTGAATTCCAGGTTAATCTAAAACAACCAATAAAAAAACCAGACATACACAAGACGGCACAAAATATTGGTTATAAAAATATTATATATATATATATATATAGTACATAATATAATGTAACGGAACATACCTTGAGTAGGAAGTTCCGTCACTAAATACTAATAATATAATTGAATGTGGTACAGAACCTCAAGATCAGAAATAAATTATTCATCCTAAGTAAGAAATTTTTATAGTCAATATTTGTGTATGCTAACCTTTTTGATGTCTTAAATCTGGAATGAGATTGTGACCTCATTTTATGTTTAAAAAGAAAGAGGCATAGAATAGTTTGAAAATGTTGAGAGGATCTGTCAAGAATACAAAATGACATGAAAAATTGAAATCCTCATAGTATTTTTTAAAGTAATTTTCGCTTAAATCTAAAATATAAGAAGTAGGTATGATTTGCCTACTATTAGAAGATACTAGAAAGAAATCATACTAGAAAAACGATTTATGGAGAGCATAAAAATTATGTGGAGAAAATTTATGTACGTAAGTTTATATTGAATTATTTGAGTATTATAAAATTTACGGGATTGATACACTATTCAACTAGTATACACTAGTATTCTTGGGTCTATCAGTTCTAATCTACTGCAATAGTAAATTATATTGATCTTGTGTCCTAATCCTACCCCAATGTTTTCTGAATATTGTTCCAGAAAATTTATCTAAACTAACTTATAAATGTGTATGATTATTCTACTCAAGTATTTAAGTTGATATAACGAATGCTTTAAGTTTGTTCAACCAATATGGATTGAGACCTTTACGACAAGAATGAGGCATGTAAGTCCTCGTATATATGTAAACAACAATATGAAATATAAATTATATTCATGATGATACATTGTTGAATATTGGTGCAAATGCGACCACAACTTCAATAAGTCTTTCTGCTGTAAGGATGAAAGATGTTATATTCGACATGAGAAAATCAGAGGGAATATAAATAACTCCTCTAAACTTTATATATTCATATTTGAGTACTTGAGTCAGAGTATAAATATAATTCACTTTTGATATCACAAACACGTGATTTTACAAAACTTAGGCAAAGTAAGTCCTAAAATATATAACCAAATTTTTCATTGAAATTAAATAATAATATGGATTGTACCATAATACTTTAAATAACATTCTATTTCAAACCGAAAGGTATCATATCAATGATATTAACTAACTAGACATGATGTCATGTACGAAATATGTAAAAGTAAATTGAGAAATAATCAATCAATGACACTCATTATATGGATATTATGAATTATTCAATAATGTGTTCAAATTAGGAAGTTAAGCAGTATTTGATTTAAGGAGAAGGCTTTACCTAAGTGAACCGATGAGCATTGGCGTCGTGCGCCGTAAAGAAGGCCTTCTGAAACGTACTCCAGGGGTTGCAAGTCCCTGGCACTTCAGAATTTGAACTTTTCCTTAAAACTGCTAACTAATATACGATGGATCCATCTAATTATCAAAGTTGCAACTTATCAAACAATAAAATCTTACAATAACAATATGTTATAAAATACCTATTTGCTAGTTTACCACCGTTATACTTTCAAAATTGAATAGTGTCGAAGTCAGAGTCAAAATAATCTATGAACTATCAGTATAGTCCATTCTCCTACTCTTTTAAATAGACCAATTTTAAAATAATTCAATTTACTTAATCAAATTTCATCAAACAATTTTGTTCAATACTTTATCTTATATAATATCCATTTTACTATATGACGTTGAGAACATAAGTTGAAGAAGTAAATGGTCAATTTGTATTTTAGAATACAATATTCAATATTTCGTAGTTTTCTTTATATTTCCGACAGATTTAAGTTTGTTTAGTTATACATATTACGGATTTTGTAATATATAATTTAAATTAATTTATGTCTTTCCTATTTAGATCTTCAAATGATTGAAGTCGCCTAAAATATAAGGTGATTACGGAGTTCGTTGATTATCCATTTTGGTATATTTCCTTTATCAGCCTCTCTCACAAAACATAATAATAATATAATTAATTCATACATCTTAGTTTCCTAGAGTTAAAGTCAAGGTAAGCTAACCTATCATAGTAAGGTATTTTAGAGAAAATATCTTCTTCTAATATATTTCACTAACTATACTAGATAAGCCGTTATGCATCTTAGGTTGTTATTGTTAAGCTTTAATATATTTTGCAATTTTTGGGGAAATCTCAGGAAGTCTTAGGAGTCATGACAATATATTATTATGAGTACAAAAATTCAAGTAAATTCTAGTTTCATGTTGTTTTCCTTACAATAGCCAAAACATATCTAGTGTATAGTTATTTATACTACGCTATTTTGAGCCAAATTCTATACTACTTACTTTATCTAGATTTTATGTCTGGTTTTCCCGATACCTATTTTTAATTTGAGACTATCTACAATAACAATTTATACACGTGATTTTAGATTTGGGATCTGTACAAATTACCTTAGGATTCATTTATCTGCTTTTATCTATTTGTATAATAAATTCATTGTTTTTCATTTAAATTTCCCGTAATTTCTATTTTGTTCTAAGAAACAATTATTTACTCCCCAACAAAAATTATTTAGCCGTTTAATGAATTAATAATCTAACGATTTAATTAATTTTATACGATTTAATACCGTATTGGTACTTCACTTATAATTGCTTTTCCTGAAATTATGGTTTAGAAATATAATACATTTATCTCTTATGTAACATCTCTTACAATGATTTACCTAGTTTTAGACTTCAGGTTCCCTAATAATTTACTATTGGTCTTAAATACCTAATTCCGATATTTTACGAGATATCTATTATTCTTTGTTCACTAATTCAGAATGTCTACGTTAATTTAATAATACATTCAAATTCTATTCCTTTACATCGTTAAATGAACAAATAATATTCCAAAATTATATTGAATGATTAGCAATTATTTTATTATAAGAATACCATAGTATAATAACTAGTATACTCGTAATAGGTCCATCTTTATGATTCTTGTTTTAATTTTAAATTTTAATTTGATAGATTTAAATGATAGGTTAAGTAGATATTATTCAGGAGTATTATCTGTTAGGTTAGACAAGTTCTTTCTTAATTACCTTAAAAGAAAATGGATTACTACAATAGGTCACTTCTTAAGGTCCTACCACTATACTAGACGATTCACATGCCATTTTTCAAATCACAATAATTTTAGATTAAAGACAAAAAATTTAATATGTTATTTTAGGCTTATTTAGTAAATCGAAAATTTGGGATCAGAATTTTTAGTCAAGCACGATCGTTAAATCAAAGCAAAAATAGGATCAGATTAATTCAGTTCAGTTCAGATTTGGGATCTGTTTAAGTTAGGTGGTATTAGTTAGTTAGTTTTATTATTATTAATGTTTCTTTATTATTTATTAATTAATTTTAAAATGATTATTTTTGGGTTCATTATTTATTTTATAAAAAAAAAAAATAGTATAGGATCCTGGGGCCGTTACAATTTGGTGCCGTGACCAGGATTTTAGTAGTCTAGGAAAAATAGATTAGTAAGGGGATTTTACCAGGATTTAATCGGGACTTTGCGAGAATTTATTTAAAATTTTACTTAGTTATTGGAAATTCAATTTATCATTATCATTTATCTTGAAATTATCAGTTTCTAACAAAAGTTTTTTTTATTTGTCATTTGTGATACTACGGGTTGATGAGAATTTATTTAAAAGTTAGATAATTTTTTGATCTAAAAGTTAAAGAACAGTGATGATAGATTAATATGGTTAATTCTAGGGTTATTGTGATTTGTAAAGGTGCGATTCATCGCACAATTTGTTGCCGTGAAATAGGAGAGGTATTAAGAAAGATTTAATAGGATATTAGTATGTATGTTAGCTAAAACGGTATTTCGAAAGTGCGTTCGTAGAAGCAAGCCCTTTTGAGAATGCTTCGTGTAGAACCAAAACGCGTCGAAAATTCTTATGGTTTGGTAGCGTGGAGTTTGTGACGTCACGTTGGCTTAGCAGGAAAATTAGGCGGAATTGTTATGACATATATTTTTGTACTTTTTTTTTGTGTTTTATTTAAATATTTATATATTGTTTTCTTGAAATATTAAAAAAAATTGTTTTCATTATATTTGGTTTCCGCAAAGTAATGTCTGAATCTATTCATTATAACTGAATATAAAATTATATTAAAGTGGGGGTTGATTGAAATTGAAAGCGAATTAAAATCAATGATTAAATATATTCAGTCAGGGGGTTGTATTAATTACTTACAAATATACTCAGATTTATGCACGAATTTATGTAATAATTATGGGTGACCATAAATAAATTAAATAAAATAAAAGATTATAAAATGGGGGTTGATTAAACATTAAAGCTTTGTAAAATCATTTATTAAATAAGTTCAGTCAGGGGGTTGTCCTACCTGATAATTTTACAATTGCACACCGAGGCATTGTTTAAATAATAATATTTCTTTCAAATTTAAAAACGATAAGAATAAGTCCGGTTATTCATTGTTAAATATAATTAGGTATTTAAAAAAAATGAATATTTAGATCAAGGAAGATAAATAATTTTCTTTCATTATATGAAAATAAATAAAAAAAAAAACAAGGAGTATATGAAATATTCTTAGATATAAGGAAGCGATGGCGGTTGTTAAAACATATTTACTATAATATTATAATCAAATATTTTAATGTGTGTAATTCAATCATTTGCCATGTTTATCATAAAAAATATGTTAATGAAATTTAATCTTAATTTATATAACTTAACAATATCTTGTTTTACTTAATCAAAGTATTAAATCAAAATGTTCAACAATACATAATCTAATAAAAAGGTTATCAAGTTTTATTAAATTGAATTGGAATTGTATTTACTGAAATGATTTTTATTTTTGAAAGTAATAACAAAATAAAATAATTTATACAGTACTTATTTAGTTATGGGACTTCGTGATTTTTGGGGTGTGTTTTGTTACTGCCAAAATATTGTTTTAAGACAAATAATTTGTCGGTTATCTATATGTTATATTTATTTTGAGCTTCTTACTAAAAGGAATTGATTCATTGTTAAAGGGTATGAAACACAATGATAGTTAATGTTTTGAATGGACTACATAAAGAGAGTGAAATGTTAATGTTTAATAGAAAGGAAGGAAAAATACATGTGATAGTATTAAAATAGAAGGAATGGAGAGCTTTAATAATTTATTGATATCCTTGGTTTGAAGCAATTTGTTGTCAATTGAATTCAGATGCATTACCCTATCGACGGAGCTATAATGCTCAAAACAGTACATATCAGCGACTCATATGAAGGAGATTTGGTGTTAGGTTAAGTCAGAAGACAAGTCATCAGTATAAACTGATTTCATACGAGTCCCACTCTACATTAAATATTGCGGTACACTATACATCTCCAAAACCAGAAGTTTGATCATATGAAATTGGTATTAAGTGGATTAGTGGTGAGCATACATAATTAAAGCTTTAAGCCTTAAGAGTAGATTTAGTTTTTGGAAGGTCTTAGGGGGTGTTTTTCTCTAAGCGTATGATTGGTTTGCAGACTAACACCAACCTTTGAATCATTAGGATTAATGCGCAACACAAAACGCATTTCCTTACCAGGATTGAATCGACTTGGTGAAAAGAAATCTTTATTTATGATTATCGCTATAAAAGCTTATATATTAACTCATTTAATTTTAAACTTTTGGAATGGTTTAAAAACACACACATTCTCAAATACACCATGTCTGAGTTCATTTGCCAATAAATTTTATTCGAATTAAAGAACATATTTATGATTGAAATTTTAGAGAGATTGTTAAATAGTTATTATGGTTAAATTGTCATATAATTTGTACAAATTTTGGTAGTTGGATGTAATGGAACATACCGTGGGAAGGAAGTTCCATCACTAAACACAATTAATATAATTGAAATAATGGTACAAAAATTGAAACTAAGAAATATAACAAGAAATCCTTATGAGTTTATTTGCCAATAATTTTTATTTGAACACATATATGATACATATTTGTAATTTATAGATTTGATTAAAAAAATTTACTACGGTTATATAATCATATCACCTGCGCAAATTTTGGGGGTTGAATGTAACGGAACATACCTTGAGTAGGAAGTTCCGTCACTAAATACTAATAATATAATTGAATGTGGTACAGAACCTAAAGATCAGAAATAAATTATTCATCCTAAGTAAGAAATTTTTATAGTCAATATTTGTGTATGCTAACCTTTTTGATGTCTTAAATCTGGAATGAGATTGTGACCTCATTTTATGTTTAAAAAGAAAGAGGCATAGAATAGTTTGAAAATGTTGAGAGGATCTGTCAAGAATACAAAATGACATGAAAAATTGAAATCCTCATAGTATTTTTTAAAGTAATTTTCGCTTAAATCTAAAATATAAGAAGTAGGTATGATTTGCCTACTATTAGAAGATACTAGAAAGAAATCATACTAGAAAAACGATTTATGGAGAGCATAAAAATTATGTGGAGAAAATTTATGTACGTAAGTTTATATTGAATTATTTGAGTATTATAAAATTAACGGGATTGATACACTATTCAACTAGTATACACTAGTATTCTTGGGTCTATCAGTTCTAATCTACTGCAATAGTAAATTATATTGATCTTGTGTCCTAATCCTACCCCAATGTTTTCTGAATATTGTTCCAGAAAATTTATCTAAACTAACTTATAAATGTGTATGATTATTCTACTCAAGTATTTAAGTTGATATAACGAATGCTTTAAGTTTGTTCAACCAATATGGATTGAGACCTTTACGACAAGAATGAGGCATGTAAGTCCTCGTATATATGTAAACAACAATATGAAATATAAATTATATTCAACCATGATGATACATTGTTGAATATTGGTGCAAATGCGACCACAACTTCAATAAGTCTTTCTGCTGTAAGGATGAAAGATGTTATATTCGACATGAGAAAATCAGAGGGAATATAAATAACTCCTCTAAACTTTATATATTCATATTTGAGTACTTGAGTTAGAGTATAAATATAATTCACTTTTGATATCACAAACACGTGATTTTACAAAACTTAGGCAAAGTAAGTCCTAAAATATATAACCAAATTTTTCATTGAAATTAAATAATAATATGGATTGTACCATAATACTTTAAATAACATTCTATTTCAAACCGAAAGGTATCATATCAATGATATTAACTAACTAGACATGATGTCATGTACGAAATATGTAAAAGTAAATTGAGAAATAATCAATCAATGACACTCATTATATGGATATTATGAATTATTCAATAATGTGTTCAAATTAGGAAGTTAAGCAGTATTTGATTTAAGGAGAAGGCTTTACCTAAGTGAACCGATGAGCATTGGCGTCGTGCGCCGTAAAGAAGGCCTTCTGAAACGTACTCCAGGGGTTGCAAGTCCCTGGCACTTCAGAATTTGAACTTTTCCTTAAAACTGCTAACTAATATACGATGGATCCATCTAATTATCAAAGTTGCAACTTATCAAACAATAAAATCTTACAATAACAATATGTTATAAAATACCTATTTGCTAGTTTACCACCGTTATACTTTCAAAATTGAATAGTGTCGAAGTCAGAGTCAAAATAATCTATGAACTATCAGTATAGTCCATTCTCCTACTCTTTTAAATAGACCAATTTTAAAATAATTCAATTTACTTAATCAAATTTCATCAAACAATTTTGTTCAATACTTTATCTTATATAATATCCATTTTACTATATGACGTTGAGAACATAAGTTGAAGAAGTAAATGGTCAATTTGTATTTTAGAATACAATATTCAATATTTCGTAGTTTTCTTTATATTTCCGACAGATTTAAGTTTGTTTAGTTATACATATTACGGATTTTGTAATATATAATTTAAATTAATTTATGTCTTTCCTATTTAGATCTTCAAATGATTGAAGTCGCCTAAAATATAAGGTGATTACGGAGTTCGTTGATTATCCATTTTGGTATATTTCCTTTATCAGCGTCTCTCACAAAACATAATAATAATATAATTAATTCATACATCTTAGTTTCCTAGAGTTAAAGTCAAGGTAAGCTAACCTATCATAGTAAGGTATTTTAGAGAAAATATCTTCTTCTAATATATTTCACTAACTATACTAGATAAGCCGTTATGCATCTTAGGTTGTTATTGTTAAGCTTTAATATATTTTGCAATTTTTGGGGAAATCTCAGGAAGTCTTAGGAGTCATGACAATATATTATTATGAGTACAAAAATTCAAGTAAATTCTAGTTTCATGTTGTTTTCCTTACAATAGCCAAAACATATCTAGTGTATAGTTATTTATACTACGCTATTTTGAGCCAAATTCTATACTACTTACTTTATCTAGATTTTATGTCTGGTTTTCCCGATACCTATTTTTAATTTGAGACTATCTACAATAACAATTTATACACGTGATTTTAGATTTGGGATCTGTACAAATTACCTTAGGATTCATTTATCTGCTTTTATCTATTTGTATAATAAATTCATTGTTTTTCATTTAAATTTCCCGTAATTTCTATTTTGTTCTAAGAAACAATTATTTACTCCCCAACAAAAATTATTTAGCCGTTTAATGAATTAATAATCTAACGATTTAATTAATTTTATACGATTTAATACCGTATTGGTACTTCACTTATAATTGCTTTTCCTGAAATTATGGTTTAGAAATATAATACATTTATCTCTTATGTAACATCTCTTACAATGATTTACCTAGTTTTAGACTTCAGGTTCCCTAATAATTTACTATTGGTCTTAAATACCTAATTCCGAATTTTACGAGATATCTATTATTCTTTGTTCACTAATTCAGAATGTCTACGTTAATTTAATAATACATTCAAATTCTATTCCTTTACATCGTTAAATGAACAAATAATATTCCAAAATTATATTGAATGATTAGCAATTATTTTATTATAAGAATACCATAGTATAATAACTAGTATACTCGTAATAGGTCCATCTTTATGATTCTTGTTTTAATTTTAAATTTTAATTTGATAGATTTAAATGATAGGTTAAGTAGATATTATTCAGGAGTATTATCTGTTAGGTTAGACAAGTTCTTTCTTAATTACCTTAAAAGAAAATGGATTACTACAATAGGTCACTTCTTAAGGTCCTACCACTATACTAGACGATTCACATGCCATTTTTCAAATCACAATAATTTTAGATTAAAGACAAAAAATTTAATATGTTATTTTAGGCTTATTTAGTAAATCGAAAATTTGGGATCAGAATTTTTAGTCAAGCACGATCGTTAAATCAAAGCAAAAATAGGATCAGTTTTAGGATCAGATTAATTCAGTTCAGTTCAGATTTGGGATCTGTTTAAGTTAGGTGGTATTAGTTAGTTAGTTTTATTATTATTAATGTTTCTTTATTATTTATTAATTAATTTTAAAATGATTATTTTTGGGTTCATTATTTATTTTATAAAAAAAAAAATAGTATAGGATCCTGGGGCCGTTACAATACCTACTTATCGTAGTAAACACACAATGATTATTGTTACAGTTTAATTTTGTTAGATTGTATAAATCTACTCAAAAAATAAATAAAGGGGTTAAAAGCATAGGTTAATAGGTTCGAGATATTAGTGGAACGGCTGATTTCTTTGGGTAATATATCATACAAAGAGCACTGCAACTTAGAGCAATCAAAAAATATGTGGTCTACAGTTCCTTCATCAAGACCACATTCGCATAAAGAGTGGTCACGAACTTTAATTTTTGCTAGGAATACTGGAGTACAAGAGTGACCCAAACGCAGGCGACAAATAGTTGTAGTACATTGTTTGTTTATTTTTTGAAATTTGAAAAACCATGGTTTTGGGGGTATTGAGGGCTGGAGGTTACCATAAAATTTACCCTTAATGCTTCTGACTTGTTGCCAAAGTTTATTCCAGGCTGAGAGAAGGTGGGTCTGGCAAGAGGAAGATAGATCATGAGAATAAATTCTATTATAGTCCTTGTTACCAATTGTCACAGCTTGTTTGGCACAGAGGTCAGCGTTTTCGTTGCCAGGGATGCCAACATGTCCTGGAATCCATGCTAGCACAACCTGCAACCCAATTTGCTGACATTTTAAGAGTTCTTCTTTAATTTTGAGTATAATAGGGAACCTTATTTTGGACTTAAACTGATTTGACATGATTGCCTGTAAGCAGCTTTTGGAATCAGTGAAAATTATAGTTTTACTAATATTGTGGGAGATAATATATAAAATGGATTCTAATATAGCAACAGCTTCTCCAGTGAAAACAGAGGTCATTGATGGGCAACTATTACTAAGAATAATCTTGTATTTTGGAATCCAAACTGCTGTTCCTACCTCACTGTCATTTGATAATTTGGATGCGTCAGTATATACTGTCAGCCAATCTTTCCAGTTTTTGTCTATAGTTTAATAAAATATTTTACTGGGTTCAATAGTGCTTTTATTAATGCCGAAATCAAGCATAATTGTTGGACTACAAATAAGGGCTTCATATTTGGTTAAGAATAGGGGATTTAAGGGGAACTGGACAACTGGAGCTGTTAGTTTTGTGTATTTTATATAGCTTCGGATGATACATGGTAGCATCTTTTCAGATCTGAATCCTTGCATATTAAAGAGGTCATATAGCTTTTGAATTTTGTGTAGAATAGGATGATTTGAATTTTGAATTAATTTAAAGAAAAAACGGTCTGATAAGTATTGTCTACGCAGGGTTAGTGGGGCTTCAACACACTCTACCTGCATTGCATGAATAGGAGATGACTTCATTGCGCCGAGGATTATCCGTAAACATTTAGATTGGATTTTTGAAAGTTTGTCTAAGGCTGCCATGTTGCCAGGGTCTAACAAAAATGATCCATAGTCTAAGTGGCTTCTAATTAAGGCGTTATACAATAATTTTTGTGAGAAGGGGTGCGACCCCACCAGGCACCAGATAGGGCACGTAGTATATTAAGATTTTTTTCACATTTTCCAACAATGTAATTGAAGTGAGCGGTGCCAGTTAATCTTGAATCCAAATATACACCCAAAAATTTTATGGAGTTTTGTTGGGGAATTGAGACATTTTCACATTATAATATTTATTTTTGGAATATTTCTTTTTCTAGTAAAGATTACAACACTATCATATTATAAAAACTTACGCTCATATTTATATCTAATATATGAAAAACACGGGTGTTTGAGCGTGAACTTACTATGAGTCGATATCGCTATCGACAATGTTTCGGCTTCTACCGGAAGCCTTCCTCAGGATTTTGAGTGTGGTACGTCCGCCGCGGTCGCGTCACGCTTCACACTGCGGGCGGCAGCTCGCTGTGCTCGAGCCGACGGCGCTGGCGGCGGCGGGGGTCGTTGCGGGGAGTGTTGTGGCGAACGCTGCGTTTTCGGTAAAGGATGCGATGCACCATCTTCGTCGCTACTGCTTTCTTCAGATGACACCATCGCAGTCCGACAAGCAAAACTAACTGTGTCCACCATCTCCTGCTTCACATTTTTCAAATCTCCATGAAGACAAGTTCTCCAGCTTTGTGACAGCGCCCACCCTCTATCTCTGTTAAAATTAGGACGACGACTAATTTCTATAGCCTCGCGGATTTTGCGCGGTACGTAAAACTTCTCCTTAGCTAAAACCCGGGCTTTGTCGAAACGGATGTAGTGCGTCGTCCCAGATGTCAGGGCGTGCTCTGCCACAGCAGACTGATGGCTGTCCGCGTTTCTCATGGAGCGAATGTGTTCTCCGAGCCTTGTGGACACGTTCCTTTTTGTTTCACCTATATAGCATTCACCACAATCGCATGGAATCATGTAGACTCCGGGGGTTCCCAGTGAGTCCTTATCTTTCGGAGATCGCAGTAATTGCCCAATTTGTGAGGGGGGGCGGAATATCGTCTTGATAGAAAATTTACGCCGTAGCAAGTTTCCGATTTTATCCGTCACCCCCTTGATAAATGGTAGGTATGCTACTGCCCTCTCTGCTGTTGTTGTCCGGTTCCGTGCAGACGTGTTTGCAATCCTATTGCTTTGCTTCCAGCTATACCCATTGGACTCTAGTACTGAACGTACATGCGCAAGTTCCATATCCACATGTTGAGGATCACACAATCTTAGCGCTCTGTTAATTAGTGACCTAGGCACGGAAGCTAGGTGGGACGGGTGATGATGTGAATCCGCTTTTAGGTAACTATCGGTATGTGTTGGTTTACGGTACACGGTGTGTGAAATTCGACCGTTCTGTTTTCGTTTTACCAACACATCCAGAAAAGGCAACGTACCATTTTTCTCTTTTTCCACCGTGAAAGCTATTTTTGGATGTTTTTTATTCAGGTGTTCTAATAAGGGTATCAAGTCATCCTTATGTAGAATGGCAAACACGTCGTCCACATACCGCCACCAGTATCTTGGTTTGAAAGATATGCCGCTCAATGCCGTTTGCTCAAACCACTCCATGAAGATGTTGGCTATCACTGGAGCTATAGGTGAGCCCATGGCAACACCCTCTGTCTGTAAGTAGTAGTCACCCCGCCATAAAAAGTATCCACTTGTTAGTGTGACCTCTATTACTTTCAAATACTCGATAGGTATAAGAGCAGTATGGAATAAATTCTCAATTATCTTAATGGTGTCAGCTATCGGTATGTTAGTAAATAATGACGTCACATCAAAACTCACCATAAGTTCGTCCGAGCTGAGCACCACTTCCTCTAACATATTAACAAAATGCACAGAGTCCTTGACGAAACTCGTGGTGTTGCCTGTTAACGGAAGTAGTATATCAGCCATAAAACGAGCGGTCCTATAGGTGGGCGAGTCAATTTGACTAACAATAGGTCTTAAGGGCCACGATTCTTTGTGTATCTTAGGTAGCCCATATATTCTAGGTGATGTAGGATTTAGGGGACGCAGACTTGCATATAAATCGTCACTCAGCTCGCGCAGTAACTTTTTTAGGCACTCCGTAACACGAGCGGTAGGATTATACGTGACTTTTCTGTAGGTACTACCATCACTAAGTAACGTATCTATTTTGTTTTCGTACTCACTGGTGTCTACTACCACAGTCGCATTTCCTTTGTCCGCGGGCAACACCAAAAGATCTTCGTTACTGCGTAAACTCTTGAGGGCATCCATTTCCTGGCTAGTCAAGTTCGGCTTTGGCATTTTAGCTTTTCGTACCATGGATGCAACTTCCTGTCGTAAACATTCCGCATCATGACTCGGGATGTAATTACGTGAAATTGTTTCTTCGATACCTGTAACGATTTCTTCGACGGGTAATTTTCGTGGTGTGGGTGCGAAGTTGAGCCCTTTCGATAGTATCAATTCCTCGCTAACCGATATCTTTTGAGATGATAAATTGACCACAAGCTTATCATTGTCTAGAGAACATTTCACTTCACTTTTTTGTACACAGTTATTTACCAGACGGTTAAGTTTCGAGTCATGTTTACTTATAATTTTGTTTACCATAGTCTGTGTTCTATTGAAGGTCATAGCATCCAAGGTATCCCACAAATCTGCTCGCAATAAACTGGACAGCTGTAGATGAAGTTGCAATAATTCCATTGTAACAAGCGAGATTTTTCGATGATATTCTCTGACTACCCGCAACATTAACTTATTATTCACTTCACTGAAAAACTTTTCGTAATCTCGAATACAATTCACCGGTTTAACACGCATGAATTTAGGCACTACACTGTTTAAACGGCACTTTTTCACGAACTCTAAACCGCACTCGAGTTTATTACGTTTTGTTCTCAATGCCGTGAATCGATGTACACTTTTTAGGCATACCTCCCCGTAGAGGTCACGTATCATATTATAAAAACTTACGCTCATATTTATATCTAATATATGAAAAACACGGGTGTTTGAGCGTGAACTTACTATGAGTCGATATCGCTATCGACAATGTTTCGGCTTCTACCGGAAGCCTTCCTCAGGATTTTGAGTGTGGTACGTCCGCCGCGGTCGCGTCACGCTTCACACTGCGGGCGGCAGCTCGCTGTGCTCGAGCCGACGGCGCTGGCGGCGGCGGGGGTCGTTGCGGGGAGTGTTGTGGCGAACGCTGCGTTTTCGGTAAAGGATGCGATGCACCATCTTCGTCGCTACTGCTTTCTTCAGATGACACCATCGCAGTCCGACAAGCAAAACTAACTGTGTCCACCATCTCCTGCTTCACATTTTTCAAATCTCCATGAAGACAAGTTCTCCAGCTTTGTGACAGCGCCCACCCTCTATCTCTGTTAAAATTAGGACGACGACTAATTTCTATAGCCTCGCGGATTTTGCGCGGTACGTAAAACTTCTCCTTAGCTAAAACCCGGGCTTTGTCGAAACGGATGTAGTGCGTCGTCCCAGATGTCAGGGCGTGCTCTGCCACAGCAGACTGATGGCTGTCCGCGTTTCTCATGGAGCGAATGTGTTCTCCGAGCCTTGTGGACACGTTCCTTTTTGTTTCACCTATATAGCATTCACCACAATCGCATGGAATCATGTAGACTCCGGGGGTTCCCAGTGAGTCCTTATCTTTCGGAGATCGCAGTAATTGCCCAATTTTGTGAGGGGGGGCGGAATATCGTCTTGATAGAAAATTTACGCCGTAGCAAGTTTCCGATTTTATCCGTCACCCCCTTGATAAATGGTAGGTATGCTACTGCCCTCTCTGCTGTTGTTGTCCGGTTCCGTGCAGACGTGTTTGCAATCCTATTGCTTTGCTTCCAGCTATACCCATTGGACTCTAGTACTGAACGTACATGCGCAAGTTCCATATCCACATGTTGAGGATCACACAATCTTAGCGCTCTGTTAATTAGTGACCTAGGCACGGAAGCTAGGTGGGACGGGTGATGATGTGAATCCGCTTTTAGGTAACTATCGGTATGTGTTGGTTTACGGTACACGGTGTGTGAAATTCGACCGTTCTGTTTTCGTTTTACCAACACATCCAGAAAAGGCAACGTACCATTTTTCTCTTTTTCCACCGTAAAAGCTATTTTTGGATGTTTTTTATTCAGGTGTTCTAATAAGGGTATCAAGTCATCCTTATGTAGAATGGCAAACACGTCGTCCACATACCGCCACCAGTATCTTGGTTTGAAAGATATGCCGCTCAATGCCGTTTGCTCAAACCACTCCATGAAGATGTTGGCTATCACTGGAGCTATAGGTGAGCCCATGGCAACACCCTCTGTCTGTAAGTAGTAGTCACCCCGCCATAAAAAGTATCCACTTGTTAGTGTGACCTCTATTACTTTCAAATACTCGATAGGTATAAGAGCAGTATGGAATAAATTCTCAATTATCTTAATGGTGTCAGCTATCGGTATGTTAGTAAATAATGACGTCACATCAAAACTCACCATAAGTTCGTCCGAGCTGAGCACCACTTCCTCTAACATATTAACAAAATGCACAGAGTCCTTGACGAAACTCGTGGTGTTGCCTGTTAACGGAAGTAGTATATCAGCCATAAAACGAGCGGTCCTATAGGTGGGCGAGTCAATTTGACTAACAATAGGTCTTAAGGGCCACGATTCTTTGTGTATCTTAGGTAGCCCATATATTCTAGGTGATGTAGGATTTAGGGGACGCAGACTTGCATATAAATCGTCACTCAGCTCGCGCAGTAACTTTTTTAGGCACTCCGTAACACGAGCGGTAGGATTATACGTGACTTTTCTGTAGGTACTACCATCACTAAGTAACGTATCTATTTTGTTTTCGTACTCACTGGTGTCTACTACCACAGTCGCATTTCCTTTGTCCGCGGGCAACACCAAAAGATCTTCGTTACTGCGTAAACTCTTGAGGGCATCCATTTCCTGGCTAGTCAAGTTCGGCTTTGGCATTTTAGCTTTTCGTACCATGGATGCAACTTCCTGTCGTAAACATTCCGCATCATGACTCGGGATGTAATTAGGTAATTAATAGGATTGCAAACACGTCTGCACGGAACCGGACAACAACAGCAGAGAGGGCAGTAGCATACCTACCATTTATCAAGGGGGTGACGGATAAAATCGGAAACTTGCTACGGCGTAAATTTTCTATCAAGACGATATTCCGCCCCCCCTCACAAATTGGGCAATTACTGCGATCTCCGAAAGATAAGGACTCACTGGGAACCCCCGGAGTCTACATGATTCCATGCGATTGTGGTGAATGCTATATAGGTGAAACAAAAAGGAACGTGTCCACAAGGCTCGGAGAACACATTCGCTCCATGAGAAACGCGGACAGCCATCAGTCTGCTGTGGCAGAGCACGCCCTGACATCTGGGACGACGCACTACATCCGTTTCGACAAAGCCCGGGTTTTAGCTAAGGAGAAGTTTTACGTACCGCGCAAAATCCGCGAGGCTATAGAAATTAGTCGTCGTCCTAATTTTAACAGAGATAGAGGGTGGGCGCTGTCACAAAGCTGGAGAACTTGTCTTCATGGAGATTTGAAAAATGTGAAGCAGGAGATGGTGGACACAGTTAGTTTTGCTTGTCGGACTGCGATGGTGTCATCTGAAGAAAGCAGTAGCGACGAAGATGGTGCATCGCATCCTTTACCGAAAACGCAGCGTTCGCCACAACACTCCCCGCAACGACCCCCGCCGCCGCCAGCGCCGTCGGCTCGAGCACAGCGAGCTGCCGCCCGCAGTGTGAAGCGTGACGCGACCGCGGCGGACGTACCACACTCAAAATCCTGAGGAAGGCTTCCGGTAGAAGCCGAAACATTGTCGATAGCGATATCGACTCATAGTAAGTTCACGCTCAAACACCCGTGTTTTTCATATATTAAATTACAACACTACTTTTAGAGGGTGAGATGCTTAAACCATGTTCGAACAACCAGTCTCCGAGGTAACTAAGAGCAGAGTTAAGGTCATTTTCAGCTTCAGGGATAGACTTGGTGGAGACATATAGAGCTATGTCGTCTGCATATTGCAGTACTTCACAAAAGGGATTTACAGATAGCTCTAAATCATGTGTGTACAGGCTGTACAGTAGGGGACTAAGAACTGAACCCTGGGGAAGACCCTTCCAAACTGTTCTTGGGGGGGTATAAGTACGTTGTGTCTTTATTGAGATTCTTCTTTGCATTAGAAAACAAAATATGAAACGTATCATTCTTACAGGGACATTCAGCTGTAACAGTTTTGTTCTGAGTGCCGGAAGAAGGACGTTATCATATGCAGAAGA
Source organism: Plagodis dolabraria (assembly GCA_963854805.1). Lineage (NCBI taxonomy): Eukaryota > Metazoa > Arthropoda > Insecta > Lepidoptera > Geometridae > Plagodis > Plagodis dolabraria. Next base: position 107,847 of record OY978453.1, on the reverse strand, counting down.
TATATCTAAGAAGACTCCAATTAGAAAATCCTTGTTGTGAAGAGCTTGACGGATATCAGTGGTCAAAATTCCTAGACTGTCCATAGTGCTCATTCCCTTTCTGAAGCCAAACTGGGACTTAGGTAGTAGGTTGTTGTGTTCAACCAGCCATTCTAGCCTATTTTTAATCAGAGCTTCAGTAATTTTGGCAAAAACACAAGAAAGTGCAATAGGGCGCCGTGAATTTGGATCAGATGGATCTTTTCCTGGTTTTAATAAGGGGATTATTATTTGTGAACTCCAGGAATCTGGGATCTCGCCTTGTTCATAAAACCTGTTAATAAGATTCAGCAAAACTTGTTTAGTCTTAAGAGAAGCTTAAGTGATAAAAGAATAAGGGATGCCGTCTATTCCAGGAGATGAGTCCACTAATTTATCTAAAACAATCTGAAGTTCATCAAATGAGAAAAAGGCGTCTATGTTATCTGGAAGTGGAGGGCAGTCAGGAATAACAAACGAAAGGGGCTGGTGTACAAATGGAGGGGCAAGTTTGTGGGCGAATGCTTCTATCCAGGAAGAGGGGTCATTTGATGTATGATTTACATAATTGTAGTATCCTCTGAACCTGCGGATTAGTTTCCATACTATAGATGGAGGCATAGTAGGAGAAAGAGTTTCGTAAAACTTTATCCATCCAGCCTTTTTTTTAGATGATAGTATTCTCTTGCATTTTGCTGATGCTATTTGGTACAAATAAAAATTTTGTCTGGTCATGCATGCTATATAATTTAATTCTGCAGTGTTTCGGGCCTGTACCAACTTTGTGCATTCAGCATCCCACCAAGGGGGGGATGCTCTATTGTGACTTGGGTTCTTAAGTGGAATGTTGTCTTTTGCAAATGAGTCAATAGCATCAATAAAATTGATGTAATAAAAAAGGCAATTGGTATTAATATGGGTGTCAAGTGAGTCTAATCTAGCATCCAATGAGCCTGAGTATGACTCCCAGTCCGCACCTGAAAGTCTGTATTTTAGGACCGGAGATGATGAACACTGTGGGGCAACTCTTTGTGGAATTTTTATCAGAATGGGAAAGTGATCACTACCATATGTTAAAGGAAGCACTTGCCAGTACAGACTAGGTAGAAGAGATGGAGAGCAGACTGTAAGGTCTACTGCACTTCTAGGATTTTGAGTTGGGTACACCCTCCGTGTTGGGGACCCATCATTAACAATGCAGAGATTTATATCATCAAATGTATCAAGTAGAGCATATCCAAAAGCATCACAGTTAGCTGCACCCCACGACGTGTGGTGAGCATTAAAGTCTGACATTAATATAATGGGTTGAGGAACTGATGTTAAAATGAGCTGGATATCTGGGATAAGATAAGATTTAGCTTCTGGGGTATACATGGATATAAATGTAATGTTATCAACTCGAACAGCGACAGCATTAATTTTTTCACTGTGTGCTGGTAGAGCAATTTGAGAATATGTCAAGCTTTGCTTGACAAGGAGGGCACATCCTGCATACCCATCCTGGCGGTCATCCCTAAGACAGGAGTATCCCGAAACTCTATAATGAGATCCAGGAACTAACCATGTCTCCGAGATGGCCACCAGGATGGGGGAATACTTACTAATGAGAAATTTTAATTCAGGAGTTTTGTGACGAAGACTTTTGCAGTTCCATTGAAGTATGGGAGACTGATCCATTATGTCCTATCATAGATGTAAGTTGGGCTATCATGTGGGCAACGTTGGACGGTAAATTGAGTGAACTTTGTGAAATAATATTAATGATTATAGTTAACAGTTGGACTAACAGTTGGTCTTGTGGTTCCTCTTGGAAGGGCGATGGTTGGGATATTTGTAAAGCATATCCATTCGGCAGTGCAGAAGGTTCATTAGCTATTAAAGCTTGGTGGGCAGCTTTATCATATGACTTTCCCAATGGGGCCTGGGGGCGGGGGTTGCGGAATTCAGTTCTTCTATATGACTGTGTAGGCGGGGTTTGGTTATGGGGTTGGGGAATTTGTGGTTGAGAGGGATTGTTGGGCTTTGGGTTAGCAGTTTCTTTGAGGACTTGATTAAAGGAACGACCAGATTTAGGGTATTGGTTTGCAGCATCATGATAGGAAATGCCATCACGTGCCATGATTGCCTTGATCATTTTTGTCGATCCTGTTCAGGGCAGTATCTATTGGTAGTAAAATGTTGTCCAGAGCAGTTCAAACATGTTGACTCGGATTCTAGAACTTGGCAGTCATCTCCATTGTGTGGTTGAGCACATTTGTAGCACCTTGGCTTAGACCTGCATTGAGCCTTAACATGGCCAAAGCGGCAACAGGACATGCACTGTATAGTAGGGAATTGGTATAACTCAACTGAAAGAGCTGAATAGAAACTGTACACTTTCATGGGAAGAACTTGACCCCTAAATGTCAAAACTACAGTTTGGGTTGGTTCCCAGCTAATATTGCCATCTATGCGTACTTTACGGCTTAAGCGCCTAGCTTTGAGCACATGAGTGCAATAGTAAGATATTATGAGAACTAAAGAAGGAGCGTGCACAACAAAACACGGAGTCGGCGACACAACTGATATATTTCGTTACGACGGTACCCACATACAGCACACGTCCCCCCTTAAAACACACCATAAAAAAGTAAAATAAAGAAACTATGAAGTAGTATATAGATATAATATATATATATATATATAAACTAAATGAACTAAGTATTTAAAAAAAATAATAACGAATAACAATACCCAAGCTTATGAGTAGGTAGTTTATACATACTATTATTGACATCGTAGTTATGCAAAATACACAATAGGCACCCACACAGCATTACAAAATTTGCCTGACACACTGGTATATTTGATTGAAGCTGACACAGTATTCATTTACCTGTTATAACGGAATCGTGTCAGTTATTTCTACATTTAGATAGGCACTTCTAAAAAGGAACGAGGATATAAAATATTGTACACAATTATTGTAGGTAAGTACTAACCTAGTTTTACTAGCTGGATAACAATAAAACCGCGTTGACTACAATTTAACGAAAAATACGTAGGAAGCGGATATCAGCTATGTTATCAGCAGGTAGGTATTTTACATTTTACCTACAAAATGATTGGCATGGGACATGCGTCTACTTCTTTCTACAAGATCTTAACGGGCGTACAAATAACTTATTATCTAGTGCACAATTATTATGATCAGTAGACTGTTGAGCCGGATTAGGTGATTCAGTATTGTGAATTGACTTATTATTTAAAGTAGGAGATAAGGTGTCTGTGGCTTCCTGGGAAGAATCTTTAAATTTCTGATCGACACTCGTAACTTCTTTAGTGTCAACCTCACTTATAGGTACGACCGAATGTCGCAAAGATGTACGTAGCTTATTGTCAGGCAACAATTGGTCGATATGTCTTTTTAATTTGCGACCATCCGAACAGTGTACACGATAGGTGAGCGGAGCCTCACGTTCGGTAACGACGGCCGGGGTCCATTTATCTCCGGTGCGATATTCCCTTGCGAGTACGTGGTCTCCGAGCGCAACGCTCCGCTCGGCGGCGGGCGGGCGGTCGCGCGACGCAGCTCCTTCGCTGGCAAGCTCGGCGCTCGGCCGTAGCAAATCCAAGCGGCTGCGTAGTCGTCTACCGATCATCGCTACGGCTGGCGCGACTCCTGTGGTAGCGTGTTCACAGTTACGATAGTGAAAAAGAAAAATAGTTACTGCGGTATCGATATCGGCTCCTTCTTGAGCTGCCTTCTTCATGGTCCGCTTGACCGATTTCACGGCATTTTCTGCAGCACCGTTCCCGGCCGGCCGGTATGGACTCGTGATTGTATGAATAATTCGATTTTTCGTCATAAAATTTGAAAATTCGTTTGAAGCAAACGGTGGTCCTCCGTCACTTACTACCTGAGACGGTAAGCCAAAACGTGCAAATAGCTCCCGTAATTTCGAAATTGTAGCGCGAGCAGTCGTGCCTGCCATCTTTTGCACCTCAATCCACTTACTGTGAGCGTCTACGCTCACTAAGTAATGTATCCCTTGGAATTCCGCAAAGTCGATGTGTATTCTTTGCCAAGGGCGTGTGGGGAACGCCCAGGGATGCAATAAAGATCGCGCGGGAGCATCTCGTTGTTGTCTACACGCATCGCATGCCCTACAGAGCTCTTCAATTTCGTTGTCCACATTAGGCCAGTAAACATAGTTTCTGGCGGTGTTCTTCATCTTAACTACCCCTAAATGCCCTTCATAAAGTTCCCTAAGTATTTGCTTTCTAAGTATGTTGGGTACAACTACTCTGTAGTTGTATAACAAACAACCTTTGTCCACGCACAAACTGTCTTTCCTAAAGAAAAAAGGTTTTTCACTTTCACACGTAACAACCGCGGGCCAACCATTGGTCACATAATAATAAATTTGTTTTAGAACACTATCTTTTTGTGTTGCCACAGCCACCTCTTTGGCACTAATTGGAAACGAATCTTCAACATAATTTAAATAGGACACTGAATCCGACTCCTTGTGTTCGCGTGGCAAAGGCAACCTGGAGAGTGCATCTACATTTCCGTTATCCTGTGATTTAACAAATTGTATTTCATAATCGTAGGATGCCAACTTGGTAGCATATCTCTGTAGCCTACTGGCTGCCGTTTGCGGTAGTCCAAATTTCGGACCAAAAATAAAAGTTAACGGTTTATGATCCGTCTTAATAATAAAATGACGACCGTAGAGAAACTGATGATGCTTAGTCACACCGGTTATGATAGCCAGAGCTTCTTTATCAAGTTGACTATACGATCTTTCAGCAGAATTTAAAGTCCGCGATGCAAAGCAAATCGGGCGCTCATCGCCATTCGGGTAACGGTGCGATAAAATGCTGCCTATGCCATACGAACTACTGTCTACGGAGAGAACCAGAGGTAGGTCAGGGTTATAATGAACCAATACGTTGTCTCCTGATATAGTCTCTTTAACACTTTTAAAAGCCTTTTGGCATTCATCTGTCCAGGCCCAAGCACAATTCTTACGCAACAGTTGATGTAATGGATGCAAAACCGTACTAAGACGCGGCAGAAACTTAGCGTAATAGTTCACCAACCCGAGAAAAGACCGCAGTTGAGTTACATCGTTTGGCGGAGGAGCATCCACCATGGCTTTTATTTTACTTGGGTCTGGATGCAAACCCTGCCTGTCTATAATAAAGCCAACATATGTTATGCTTTCCTGCATGAAAGCACACTTTTCAAGCTTGATTCTTAAACCGACCTTACGCAACCGTTCTAATACAGCTTTCAAATTAAATATATGTTCAGAATTATTGCTGCCTGTCACGGCTACGTCATCCATGAAACAGGCAACTCCTTTTAGCCCTTTAAGGGTTTCTTCCATAAATTTTTGAAATTTTTCAGGAATACATGAAAGACCAAATGGGGTTCTTTGATAAACAAAGTTACCGACGTGTGTGGAGATTGCAGTGCATGCCTGAGAATCCTCATTTAATACCAATTGTTGATATGAATGCGTAAGGTCGATTTTTGAATATTTATCGCCACCACTCAGTGCTGCAAATAGCTCCTCGATGCGCGGCATTGGGTACGGTTCCCGAATCAACTTAGGGTTAACAGTTAATTTGTAGTCCCCGCATATACGTAAGTCACCCGATTTTTTAATGACAGGAACAATTGGGGTCCCGTAATCAGAATATTCAACTTTCCGAATCGTACCCTCTGCCTCGAGTCGTTCCAACTCCATCTCCACTGGCTTACGCAGAGCCAATGGTAGGGGTCTTGCTTTAATGTAAATTGGCGTCGGGTCACTCAGTCTTAATGTTATTTGTTTTGTACATGTGCCCAAACCGGGTGCGAACACCGAGGGAAATTCACGTTTCAATTCATCAACCAATTTATCATCGATCATATTCATCATCATCTCATTAATTTGAATATGATCAATTTTTAACTGCCGTAACCATGACCGCCCCATAAGTGGTGGTCCACCATTTTTAATGATAAACAATTTTAAATTTCCCGCGGTGTGCGTTCCCATTGTTACATCCACCATTACATAACCAATAGCTTCAATTAATGAGCCTGTATAGGAATGCAAACATACACTAAAATCAACAATCGGTAGCTGTGCAAAATGTTTCTTGTAAAATAGCATATTGATAGCAGATAGCTTACTGCCTGTGTCCAGTTCAAAAGTTAACAACTTGCCACTCACCGTCGCTTGCACTGAATAGGGCCTATCATCACTATTACACACCTTTAGGTTGAACATATCACATTCCGATTCAGTATCGCTTTCGATATAATTTTGACCGCTTCTTTGGGGAAGGCGCCCCTTTTCAACCGTCTGACGAGGGGCCCGTTTACACATTAATTTTAGATGACCCTTTTGACCACACACATCACAAGTGTAACCTTTAAAACGACAACTACTCGAATAATGATTCCTGCCGCACCGCCAGCATGACGGAGTGCCCTGCGAGCCCGCAGCGGTACCACTTATGCCGCCACCGCGGCCGCGGCCCGAACCTTCACCGATACGCAGCCCTGAAGATGTCACCCGATGGAGCGGCTCCGACGTTCCCGGTGCTCCTGTACTCGTGCAGCCCGAACTGCTCGCCTGAGCGTTCCGTTCAGCCGCCTCGAGCGCGAAAGCAATCTCAACCGCTCTTTTGTATGTCAATGTTTGTTCGGCAAACAGCCGCGACCTCATCTCATCACTGGCGAGACCCGAAACGAATTGGTCCCGCAGGTTTTCTTCCAGGTTACTCTTAAAATTACAAGTAGGTACTTGCCAAATGTTTCAAGAATTGCAAGTAATCGCTGAGACTCTCGCCTGTATTCTGACGTCGAAGTCTAAAAACATGGCGTTCTGCTATCTCAGAACGCTTGGGTTCGAGGTGGTCGCCGACGATTTTCACCAAGTCCTCAAACGTTTTATCCTCTGGATTCATAGGAGCGCACAAATCACACATTAAATCATAGGTAGCTTCCCCAACCAACGTAACTAAGGTTGCTACATGTAATTCCGGTTTGATTTCATTTAAGGTTATAAACTGTTCCACGCGTCTAACATAAGATGACCACTTTTTACTAGATAAATCGAAATGTTCGATTTTTCCGATTGGCATTTTATTCACTTATTTTAATTCACCGTTAAACACTCGATTGTAGTAGTTTCAAGTATATTTACTCGTCGCCAGTAAGATATTATGAGAACTAAAGAAGGAGCGTGCACAACAAAACACGGAGTCGGCGACACAACCGATATATTTCGTTACGACGGTACCCACATACAGACCAGGGATTTCTAATGAGTTTACAAATTCCTCCATTGACCATTCAACAGGCACTCCCGCGTACTAATCCCATCCGAGTAACATTGAATGTAGGGATGAATGCTTCATACTTATTGAGTTTGAGCATAGGGTTTTCTAGAAATTTATTGGCTCCCTGAGCTGATTTAAATTGTATTGAGATTTTATTTCTTCCGACTTTTATAACCCCATCTTGTGAGATGTTTTCAATTTTATTTTGGAAGAGAAATTGACCAAATTTGATGGGTCGTATGGTCGATCCCGCGGCTGGGTCAGCTTCGACAACAGACACATGCACTAAATATGGACCACAGTCAGTACTTTCATACGATTTAATACCCAAAACAGTAACAGAGGGGTGAGTATACGTGGATTGGATTGATGCGGAGGCAGTTTCAGTATTTATAATAGTTCTCTTGCCTTTCGGGGCCTCATCATCCAAATCTGCAGCATGACGCTTGGTAGCCGCCATTGATGCTGATGGCGTTACTTCCATCGGTTCCGTCCAAATAGGGTCCGGGGGATCGCCCGGTTCAGGGGAAATGGAGTCCATTTCCCCTGATTAATAACATAAAACACTTACCGACACCAGTTAGTAGGAAAATAAGCTCACTAAGAAAGAAAATAACAAGATATTTGATTAAAATTGTGCGCGATCTCACTAATGCGTGTATCCCCTTTCACACCGAATTTGACATCCGAAATGAAACGTTAATGACGCCATTTTAATACCAACTGTCACTGTCACGTCAAGTTAAACAATATCATGGACTAGGAGGAAGAATATCTATGATGGAGTACCTATGCGCGTATACCCGATAAAGACAGAGTATAAATACCTAATATTGCAGAATTGCCAGTGTCCCATAACATTACCCAAATTGCAATGAAGCTTTTAGAAAAAATATTGCCGCGCCTACTGAAAAAATACATTTGCATGGTACTTGCTTAAGGTGGACTTAACCGTTCAATTTGTTATATCGGGGTATTCAAAATTTAATGTGTGTTGCTAGATCGGATAACTTTAGTGTTTGTATTGTTTTTAAATTGCGCAAATCGGAAATTATACTAAAGTATAATTTCCGATTTTATTCTAAAGTATTTTGGCATCATAACTTACAAATATATAATTGTTTCTTAACTGTTTTTGAAGATTACTAGAGAAATATATGAAATCAGATACATATATGTAAGATACAATAACCAAATACTCTAAAAAGAATCTCTGATTTGAGTAAATTAAATACCTACAAATGTTATTCGATCTCGCAACAAATACGAGTAGACAGACTGTTAAATTTTGAATTTCTCGCTACAGATTGAACGGTCCGCCTTAATGGCAAAGAAACCAGGTCAGCTGGTTTTAGAAAATTACCATGATTCTAAAACTGAAAATGTACAGAATATTTTTTGGTAGAGTTTAAAACTAAGGCATAATATATGTAGGATAAAAAAGGCCAAGAATACTTTTGAACAGCAATTACTATTTTATTTCAATTTTACAAAGGTTACAACTGCTATATAGAACAGCGTACAAAATGGAAGAGAAAAAAAATTACTTATCGCTAGTGTTGTGAGTACATTATAGTGATGTGCTACTAATCACTCGACTAAAGATAAGACATTATAAATTTATAATTATATATGTTCAATTCGATAAAATGGATTGAACATAGTTGGGGCCTCGACAAAGATGCAATAATAAAAAATATTGAAGTTTGAAAATTTAAGAAGCATACAGAATTTTAGTAATTTATTTTTTAAGTTAAAGGCAATGGACATAATTTATTATAAGAACGCAAATATGTTTTATTATTAGACATCTTTATCTCAGCAACTCTAACTTTATTATCAGTACCCGGAAAGGTTTTTACTATACGGGCCATTGGCCAATTAAATGGAGGTACATTGTCATATTTAACAATAACTAAATCTCCCTCTTTGAGATTAACATGAGCATTTTTCCATTTAGGTCTATTTTGCAACTGTGTTAAGTAGTCCCTGGACCAGACCTTCCAGAACTGTTGTTTTAATTTGGTACAAACATTCCACAGCCTAAGCCTGCTTTCATTAGTTTCTGTAAGGTCTACTTCAGGATAACTAGTAATGGGTACACCAGTCAGAAAATGACCTGGAGTCAAGTATGTGAAGTCACCTATATCACCACTCATAGGAAGTAATGGTCTTGAATTTAATATCCCCTCAATTTGGGTGATCACTGTATAAAGTTCTTCAAAAGTTAAACATGTACTGCCCATTATCTTTTTCAAAAAGGTCTTCACACTCTTAACTCCAGCTTCCCAAAGACCACCAAATTCCGGAGAGTAAGTGGGTATAAATTTAAATTGTATTAATTTATTTGAACAAAATTGTTCAACAGAGTCTCTATTTGCCTGAGACATGAGAAAATTATGTAATTCTTTTAAACAGTTAGATGCACCTTTAAAAGTTTTTGCATTGTCACAATAAATTTTACTAGGTATACTACGTCTTGATATAAAGCGCTGCAGACATGCCAAAAATGTTTGAGTAGTCAAATCACTCAATAATTCCAGGTGTAGAGACTTCGTACTAAAACAAACAAAGACTGCAATGTAAGCCTTGGTAATAAGGGGTTTTCGAACTCGTGCTACTTTAACATCAAAATGACCACAAAAGTCAATTCCAGTTATTTCAAATGGTCTGTAAGCTGTGACTCGATCTGTTGGTAACGAACCCATAAGTTGCTTAGCAGCTGTGGCTTTGGCACGGAAACATTTGATGCATTTATGAAGTACCTTTTTCACTTCTCTAATACCACCAATCAACCAGAACTTTTGGGATAAAGAGCTCAATATTAGTTTTGGACCTGCATGTAAAAGTCTCAAGTGTTCTCTTTGTATAAGCATATGAACTAAATGGCATGACTTTGGCAAAAGGATGGGGTGCTTTTTATCATATGTCATGTTGGTAGCATTATTTAAACGACCACCAACACGAATAGTATTTCTAAAATCAATGAATAAATTTAAATTACTTAAGCTTGACTTAATAGGTTTATTTGAAGCTATCAATTGAAATTCTTTTGCAAGTTTTGATTGTTGACTGAACTTTATTACTACAAGTAATGCATTTTGTAACTCTTTAGGTGATATAGCACCTACAATTTTAGCTTTAGGATTCTGACTATTGTTTTTGAATCTTAAGATCAATGATGTTATTCTAATTAATTTATTCAAGTCTGAATATTTATTAAAAATATCATTTTGTGAATCTTCCTGTATGGTATTGCATACATTATTTGCTTCTACATCAATAACTTCAGAATTATTCATGTGAGCAATAGGAAATAAAGTTTTAATTGAATCAAAGTTTGGAAACTCATGCTGAAAGTCTTTGTTAGAAAGGTAGGCTGGTCCATGCCACCACAGCTGGTGATCTTGCAATTTGTGTGGAGCAATACCCCGGGAAAGAATGTCAGCTGGGTTATCTTCACTTTTTACATAAGACCAGTCAAAGCCTTTAGTCAAAGAATTAATTTTTTGTACTCTGTTTGAAACATAAACTCCTTTTGGCTTACTTGACTTTAACCAACAGAGAACAATTTGTGAGTCACTGTATAGTACAACCCTTATGGTAGGATATTTTGATTTTATAAATTTATGTACTCTTGAAGCTAGTTCAGCAAGAAGAAGTGCCGCATTAAGTTCTAAATTGGGGATGGTGATTGACTTATTTAATGGTGCTACACGAGATTTTGAACACAAAAGGTTAGTATTGACTTTACCATTACTATGTAAAACTCTTAAGTATAAAGCACAGCCTAGGGCACTGAACGAAGAGTCACAATATCCGATGAGCTCTATTGTCTGAACATCACCATTTATGACATTTCTTGAAACATGAATTTTATCCATTTTATTAAGACAATTTAAAAATTCTTGCCAGTTTTTCAAATAGCTTGAAGGCAATGTAGAGTCCCAATCGATTTTTAAGTTCCATAATTGTTGCATGAATAATTTGGCTTTGACCACTATTGGCCCAATCAATCCAAGAGGGTCAAACATTTTACCAATAAAACTTAAAATTTTTCTTTTAGTTTGCAGGTGTTTTTCATCAGTTACGGGACATTGGAAAAGAAAAGAATCGGTAAGTACATTATATTTTAGACCTAATGTTTTTATAATATTGTCTTTGTTTAAATCAATTTGATCAAAGTATTTTTTATTTTCAGGTATGTCACTAAGGGATTCAATGCTATTGGAGCACCATTTGTGCAAATTAAAGCTGCCCAGTTTCATTAAATTTAATAACTCATTTTTCAGGTTCTCCAGCTGATCGACAGAGTCAGCACCACAGATTACATCATCAACATAGGTATGGAACCGGATCGCCTCTGAGGCCAGTGGGTATTTATCTTCATACATATCGGATAACTCAATGAGGCATCTTGAACTCAAGAATGTTGAGGCTTTAAGTCCATAAGTTACTGTTTGAAGCTGTAAGCACTTTATGGGCTGACCAACATTATCTCGCCATAAAATGTTTTGTAAGGGCCTGAATTTTTCATTTATGAAACACATCCTGAACATTTTTTCAATATCACACATGAGTGTGTACTTATAGGTACGGAAAAATGTAAGTATGTCAAATAATTCACTTTGGACTATAGGTCCATTTAACATGACGTCATTAATAGAATGACCATTTCTAGATTTCATATTACCTGAGAATACTACACGCAGTTTGGTAGTCTTACTACTATCATTTAGCACAGCATGATGTGGAAGAAAATATACGGGGTCATTATAGACATCATACTTGGCAATATCAACAGTTTTGGCATGTCCGAGTCGCACATACTCATCAATAAAGGCTTTATATTTTTCAAAGTATACAGTATCTGATTTAAACTTCTTTTCTAATGTATGGAACCTTTGAAGTGCAAGTGAAAATGAGTCACCCATTTGCAACTGCTCTAATGGGGCAACTAATGGAATATCAACTGAAAATTGGTTATTCTCATACTTGACTGAATTTACAAAACATTCTTCAGCTTTTTTGAATTCAATTGTTTGACTATTTTTCACTTCAGGTATTTTTTCTGACAGCCAAAATTTTTCCATAATTTCTTCAATATTGATATGTTGTTCCTGCTCTGTCGCAAAATTAGACACTAAATTAATATTGGAAACATAGTCCTTAGGTGAACATTGAACTGAGCCGGCAACAACATAACCATCCAAACTATTTTGTAGGACAAAACCATTGTTTAACTTCATATTTCCATCTAGTAAAATATTAAAATAAAAGTCTGCACCCAGCAACATTGAAATATCAGAAGGCATATTGAATTTCACATCAGCTAGCTTTATATTCTCAGGAAGTACTAAATTTGAAATATTTATATAATTTTGAGGTAATTTTGCTGTAATTGAATTTATAATATGAAATTTGACACTATGTGTTATATTATTATATGATGAGGATAACAAAATGTTAACAAAATTATTAGCTTCATTGTTACAGTTGCCAAGTCCAATGATACTTGTTTTTTGAGTCATAGGAATCAAATCAAGTTGGTCTACAAGTGACCTTTTGACAAGAGAAGCTTGGCTGCCACTGTCTAAGAGGGCTTTTACATAAATATCATGACCATTTTTGTCAATAAGCTTTACCGCTATAGTTGGTAACAATACATTGGTATTGGAGGAAATATTTGAATGAAGCGCAGTATTGACTGGCACTTCTTTTGGCTCTTCCTGATGCAAAAGTGTATTATGGTTACTTTTACAAACTTTACATTTAAATGAATACTTACATGAGTCCGAGTGCACTCTCAAACATATGTTGCATAATTTATTGTCAGTTATAAATTTAAGCCTTATAGCAGATGGAGACATTTTAAATTTTGGGCATGAGTAAATAGGGTGCTCATGACTACAAAATAAACAATTTGGTTTTGAATTGGATTTGGTAGCAAGATAGGAAACCTTTGAATTATTGAAATATGATTTTGGCTTACCTTCATAGGAGGTATTTTTTGGTGAAGAGCTATCTTCTAATGCAATTGCTCTTTTTTCTAGAAAGGATAAAAAGTCATTAATAGTTGGTAAATCATTAGAAGAGCGGTCAAGATGGTAAGCACGATTTGTATAGCTATCAAGCTTCCTAGATAGTATTGATATCAAGAGCATATCCCAACTTTCAACAGGCTGCTCAAGGTTCTTTAAAGCATGAAGTTGTTGACGAACATCGGAGACAAATGATCTAATACAAGCTGCTGTACCCTTTTGCATCTGGGGAATATCCAAAAGAAAGCTTATATGGTTAGATACCATGCGTAATGGGTTGTCAAATCTCTGTTCCAACAATAGGATAGCTTCTGGGTATGACTCATTGACAAGTGGTAAATTTAATATTACAGATAATGCATCACCAAATAAATATTTACGTAGGTAGAATAACTTTTGAACATTTGACAAAGCTTTGTTGTTGTCTATCACAGCCTTAAACAGATCCATAAAAGGTTTAAATTTAGTCAAATCCTTACCATCATAGGACGAAAGGTCAATACTAGGTAGTTTACAAGTGGATATAGAATGCTTTTCTGACTCAACTTTATTTGTTAATTGCCGTAAAGCAGCATTAATTTTTCCTAGCACGTAAAAATATTTTTCTTCAATGACACCTACTTCCTCTAGATCTTTATCATCCAGGTTGAGAATGTCTAAATGCACACTTTCATAAACTTTTAAAGTGCTTTGAAGTTTTTCACGACGCGCCTCTAAGGTATCAATTGTGGACGAAGCTAGGTTGATGGGATCGCTAATAAAGTTTTCGATTCTGGTAATAGTAGATTTACATTGTCCTCGCTGGGCGCGTAGGCGCTTCAGTTCGTGCTCTGAAGTGGGCATTGTGAAATTTCTGAACACTACAACACAGTCGCACTAGGTATATCGAACTAGTGCGATAGCGCATACGCAGGAACACTTTACCGCACAAAACACAAGCACAATTTTAAGGACTAACCGCAGACACTTTTATTATTGTGATCTTTGTAAATGTTGATTAAGAAACGCAAAATTATATCGCCTCCACCTTTGTTTACATACGATCTTCTTCTTCTTCTTTAAATCCTTGAGTGACAATCCTTTGACTTGACGTTGAGGATCAATTCTGTGTCTATGGCCAATGACAGACTTTAAAGCTGAATTAAGGAAAATGCAATGAATTTGAACCTCAAAATATAGTATGTAATTTTGACCATACACTGTAGACTCTACGATATTGCGCCGAAATAGACTTCCCGCAACTCGCGTATAGCGCGAAATATGCGAGAAAATGTTTTCTTGATGTTCCGGCACCGGCGCGGCGCCAACGCCGACCGAAGATGGCGTGGGTTCAACGACAAGATATAGCAAGTCGCTAAAAACACGTAATATCGTAGAAAACACTGACACTGGTTTTTTAAAACTTGAAGGACCACAATGGCCTGTAGGATAAAAAAGGCCAAGAATACTTTTGAACAGCAATTACTATTTATTTCAATTTTACAATAGTTACGACTGCTATATAGAACAGCGTACAAAATGGAAGAGAAAAAAAATTACTTATCGCTAGTGTTGTGAGTACATTATAGTGATGTGCTACTAATCACTCGACTAAAGATAAGACATTATAAATTTATAATTATATATGTTCAATTCGATAAAATGGATTGAACAATATATATATAACTTAACCCATGGTACTATTGGATAACTAGCTTGCGCTTGTGGACTCAACCGCGTCGAATAGTTATATCGTAGTCCCCCGATAATGCTCAATATCTCGGAATAAAGGTAGCCAATTTATTAATCCGGGTCCTACGGAATCTATATGCTAAATTTCGTTGAAAACTTCGGCGTTGAGTGACTTGAAGGTTTGTATGAGTAACAAACTCATACAAACCTTCGTTCCTATAATATTTCATAGTGTGCACTTTAAATAAAACAAAGTAATAATGTATTTATAGATTTATGGTATGTAAAACATATGTGTGAATAACATCGAGATTCAACATTTTGGCACCACTTACAATTTAATTAATAAATTGTGTAATTTTTAATTTAATTAATTTTGTCGTCCAGTTGCTTGAATCCATACACGATGAAGGACAGCATTCCTTATGAAAACTGCAAATCAAAATTTAATTGCGTTAATTTTACTGCATAATTGGTCAAGTGGTTCATACAAAATTACCCACTTTTATGGGAAAAATCTTTGGTCATGAGCTGGTATTCCGAAAATTTAATAAATAATCAATAAATTAGTAACTAGTTAGAAACTATAAAGTAGTATCAAATTTTTTTAAGCCATCTTGTTGTTTTACTTAGATTAAGTACCCAAAACGGTATTTTTTTTTTTTGTATATTAAAAGTTACTAACAAGTTTAAATTTTGACGAGCTCAAGATCTTTTTACTTTACAAATTTACAAATATACGGGATGAATAAATATAGTCATGTGCGGTCCCGCTAATATATATATTAGGTTATATATACCGACTGAGCTAACATGACGGTCAGATCAGAGCATACCTCGGCTAAAGGGGTGGATGAGGCGGGTTCGAGTCCCGCACATGATTATAATTTTTCCTCGCGTATATTTGTAATATTGGAATGTAATCCGCAAAGCATGCGTTATTGCAAACATAAAAATATTAAAATCTTTTTATTTATATCGGTATTTTTCAGATGTTAAAATTTTTCTCAAAGTGGTCTTACTTTTCCAACAGGAATTCGGAAAAGTCAAAGCCACGCCAGATCCTTAAATTTATACTTTATTTCTATCAGAGATGAAACCATGTGCTTTTGAGTGAGTTTTTCTCCTTCGTCCATTGCCGCGGGACTACCGAATAAACGCACAATGTAACTTGACTTGCCAACTAATATCAAGATTATAATGATTTCCCCAGATTTCACTGGACGTTTTTAGCGCAGGTAATGAGAAAAAAGCGCTAAAGACCCTAGAAATATTCTAGACCTAGCACCAAATGCGCCAAAACGGGAAAACAGTGTGTGAATGATCGGAGTCGGCGGCAGTTCTCTATGGTGGGGGCCGGCGCGGCGCGGGGGACGTTCTGTTGTAGATTTTGCAGCGCCGGAGTAAACTTGTATGCAGCTTAAGAATTAATTTTTAATTCAGATTTGTTTCAATCGATTGCTTATATATCAATCAATCCGGATTCCCCGGACACTAAAATGTCCGGGTTTTCCCCGGACACTATTTGAAAACCCCTCCCGGACGCCCCCCGGACGCCCTCTAAACTAGGACAAATCCGGGGAAACCCGGACGGATGGCAGCCCTACCTGCGCCTCTTATGTGTTCGTAGTGCTACCATCACCTAAACCACCGATCCCGGGCAAAATCTTAAAAAACCCGGACATTTGGTTGAAATTGAGTTTTTTTCACTGGACATCCATGAAAACAAAGTTAGAGGGAAAATTATAGTCATGTGCGGTCCCGCGTCATCCACCCTATTAGCCGGGGTATGCTCTGATCTTACCGTCATGTTAGCTCAGTCGTTAAGAGCATACCCCGGCTAAAAGGGGTGGATGACGCGGGTTCGAATCGCGCACATGATTATATTTTTTTCTTTCGTATATTTGTAATATTGGAATGTAATCCGCAAAGCATGCGTTATTGCAAACATAAAAATATTAAAATCTTTTTATTTACTTCGGTATTTTTTAGATGTTCAAATTTTAGTCATAGTGATCTTACTTTTCCAACAGGAATTTGGAAAAGTCAAAGTAACTCAGGTCCTTAAATTTATACTTTATTTCGATCAGAGATCAAACCATGTGCCTTTTTAGTGAGTTTTTCTCCTTCGTCCATTGCCGCGAGACTAGCGAATAAACTCACAATGTAACCTGAGTTGCCAACTAATATCAAAATAATGTTGTTTTAGTATTTTTCCCTTAGTCGCCTCCTACGACACCCATGGGATGATATGGGGAGGTGCAATTCTAACCCGGCTCCCAACGGGGAAATACTGTATAGAAAACATTACCGTGACCATGGCTCCGTCTGTGCATTGCGCTGGATGTAACCAAGAAATTAAACAACAGAGCACTGCACTATTAAATGCAGTAAATGTAGTGATGTATATGACCTCATGTATACTGGTTTAAATAGAAATAAATGCAAAAGTCTAACATCCGAATTTGTACTTAACTGGATCTGTGTTTCATGCCACAGATAGTTACCTAAAACTACCGATTTAACAACATCTCCATTACTCCAGTGCGTAATTATTATTTAATAACCGGCTAGGACTCGCGTAATATTTACCGGATATTGCTCCGACCAGTTTCGAACTTATTTGAAGTTCTTCGTCTGGGAGTCTCGATTGTGCACAGCGTCGAGCGCGGGCCTCAGCACGTAACTGGCGATGGGGATGGCGTTGAGACGGTTGCGCCGCCGCTGTCAAAGTCAGGATTCCTCCGTCCGAACTGTCACTGCTGTCACTATCACTGTGATTGTCACTGTCGTTTTAAATAAGTTCGAAACTGGTCGGATCAATATCCGGTAAATATTACGCGAGTCCTAGCCGGTTACTAAATAATAATTATGGACAAAACTCGCGACAGTTTTTTAGCTCAAACACCAGTGCGCTTGTTGATGAGTTTCCATAGTAGTATTGACGGCACTGATACCGATCCCGAGGATACTGGATACTGGATCTGAGTCCGATACAGATAATGTAACTTCCCACCGTGGAAACTACGGAACAAGGAAGCAGCAGTCACCAAGCGGCACTCAAGGGTCACCTCAACGTTATATAATATATAGGCTTAACGAAATCAAAAGATAGACATTTTCATGGAAAATTTTACTGGAAAAGGGGTTTGAACACACGATGAAAATGGCAGGAAACAGTAATTTAATTCCTTTTTTTTTCCCATACCATGTCACCTACAACTATGTTTTTATTTTAATATGATTATTTCCTATTGTTCTACTCTTACCCGTGAATTATTACAGATTTGTGCCAAATATTTGAATAGTTTGGAGATAAAAATTTAGTCAGTATTTAGGAGCATTTTTTTCTTCTCGAAAACTATACTACCTACGACTTTGGTTCTTCTTTTAATATGATTATTTACGTGTAATATATTCGCGTAAATTATTTCAGATTTTTAGGTTTAGTTGTTTCAAAGTAGTTACGAGATTATTAATTATAACGCAAGTTTCCGTATGGGAGTGTTTGAACGGAAAAATATATAGAGTGAAAGTTTTTATTTTCATTTCACGATTTGAATCACTTCCCGATATCGTAGTGATGTGTTTTTTTTTGAGTTGAATATCCAAGGATACTAGCTAACTGTGATAACAACGTTTAAATTATAGGGATCGAATATATACCAGCTTCACACCAAGCCTCTTTTTCAGACGACCCCGGACCCAGAGACGGGATCCCGATCGGGACAGATAATAATAATAAGAAGGCAGTGATACTATATGCATTGTCCGAAGGTTCCTCTCTCTGCAGTCCTAACCGCTGGTAGCTTGGGCCCTGCCCCGCTGCTGGTGGCATCCTAGTTTTAAGTTTTTATAATAATAATTATTTTTTATAAATGAATGTTGTAAAAAATTTAAAATTATGTTGTAAAATAAATGATGATTATAATAATTATTATTATTATCTTCATTAACATAACCCATCGGCCCATATTTCGAATGTAATCGACCAAGATACAAGGTGCTGTTATATCCAAGTTGCCACTAAAACGTCTGCTTAGCTAACTCAGTCATTATAATATCATAACTCTTTGAAAGCCATTATGAAAAGGATCAAGGATATCAAATGTTATCCTATCCTCTTTTCTTGCTTGTGATGCTAATCCCGTTGGCCGGTCACAATTGTACAAATATCTTCCTGCCTTAGGTACTGGTTTCATAAGATACGACTTATATAGTATCTTCTGAAGAACTGCTATCTCCTAGACACCTGCTAAGCGTAGGGATTATAACACCCCCCTTGGTGGGGCAGACTTTTTTTCAACGAACAAAACATTATGGGCGTTAATAATAATTATTATTATATTTCTGATAGCATGATCCATTTTCTTAGTATAAGGTTATTTCAATATGTTATCATTACTAATATTATAAATGCGAAAGTAACTCTGTCTGTCTGTTACGCTTTCACGCCAAAACTACTGGACCGATTTGATTGAAATTTGGAATGGAAATAGTTTGAGACCCGGGAAAAAACAGAGGATAGTTTTTATCCATCTGCGCAAAAAGAGGTTAATGTTTTGCGCGATAACCGACACACGCGCGGGCGGAGCCGCGCCTGAAAGCTAGTTTATTATAATACTATCTTTCTGGGCGCGGCTCCGCCCGCTCTAAGGACGTCAGTTTGATAATGTCCAAGATATTTAAATTGAAGCACGTGATTGATTAACCAGTAAGCATGGTAAAATGCATGTGTCAAATAAAATCTTTTTCAATTGCATATTTTTCAGCTAATATGACTATGTCAATAGCGAATCTGAGGTGGTTTAGATAACATCCATTAATTTGTACGCCCTTGTTTGACTAGTCTACATTCTTAAAAACATTTTCAAGTACCGCGATAAAAGCTTCGATGACAAGGGGTCTCCCTGTCTGACTCCTCTTTCAATGTTTATTTCGTCACCTCTGGTTTCTAGTTTTACTTTGCTTGTACTATGTGTATAAATATATTTCAAAATATTTATGTATTTTTTATCTATGTTTGAACCTTGCAGAGCATTCCAGATTGAGCGGTGACTGATGCTGTCAAAGGCTTTGCAGTAGTCTATAAATCCCAGATACAGGGGTCTATTAAACTCTCTGTATTTTTCTATGAATATTTTGTTGTAGTGCCTGTATGTGGTATGTCGTGCTAAAACCTGATCTAAAGCCTGCTTGTTCCTTCGCTTGCAGTTTGTCTTACGCCCGAAATTAATAAAAAAAAACTCGCAGTGGCTCTATTATTTATTTTTTGCTGAACGTGGCAGTACAATGTAGAGTATTACAATATTAAAATTTGTAATTGACCTTCATAAGAGCGTCGTAGACGCCTAAATTGAATAAATGATTTTGAATTTAAATTTGAATATCGAATCTGTAATCCAAGATTGAAAACGATCTGAGATCAGTAGCCCTAGCATGAATAACTTGCGAGAACGTAAACGTTACGTTAACGTATCGAAATGTCACCATTTTGTATAGGATTTGATCAGCGCCCCTACAGTGCGTAAAAGGTACCAAATTTTGCCAGATTGAAAGGTTTTGACATTTAACGCGTCGAGATATTAACGTGAACGTTTCGTCACGTAAAAAGTTTTGTATGAAATCGTGAGCACGAACCTAATTTTTACGTAAACTCGAAGGCTGGCTATCGAGAGTCTGTCAAAAATCTACGAATGTTTGTCATTGAGAAGTTTTCATTGAGATGGTTGACGTAACGTTTTGAATATGCAGTAAAATCATCGAAATTTCATGTTTTTAATGTGTTTTTTCATTTATATTTCAACTATGAAAAGAGTTACAAACGTGGCAGCATTATTACAAGTTGAAATGTACCATATTCGTTGAAAACTTCGGCGTTGAGTGACTTGAAGGTTTGTATGAGTAACAAACTCATACAAACCTTCGTTCCTATAATATTTCATAGTGTGCACTTTAAATAAAACAAAGTAATAATGTATTTATAGATTTATGGTATGTAAAACATATGTGTGAATAACATCGAGATTCAACATTTTGGCACCACTTACAATTTAATTAATAAATTGTGTAATTTTTAATTTAATTAATTTTGTCGTCCAGTTGCTTGAATCCATACACGATGAAGGACAGCATTCCTTATGAAAACTGCAAATCAAAATTTAATTGCGTTAATTTTACTGCATAATTGGTCAAGTGGTTCATACAAAATTACCCACTTTTATGGGAAAAATCTTTGGTCATGAGCTGGTATTCCGAAAATTGCTATAATTCGAAAAAGTATAATTTTTGATCTATGTTCACGCTCTCTTTTCTCCTTAAGCAAATTTCATCATAGTAGAGCGAGACCGATAGACAAAAGAACAGTCCTTAATTTTTATGGATTATAATCTCAAAATCAAGAAATTATTTTGTAGAAAAATGTAAGATTATCAAATAATTTAAAACGCCGACATTCATGTTATGATCAGAAATTCATATATGATTCGCATAGACTGTGTAAGAATGGTGAAGACATATGACAAATAGCACTTACATGTGATACGTAAGGTGTTCCATATTTCGTTCTGTTCTGTTTTTACAGCCAAGAATTCTGCATTTCAACAAGTTTGGTGGAAGCAGCAGCGTTGAATTTAACTTACAATTTACAATACACACTTCAAAATCATTGTTTAACACGAAAAAAAGGACACTTTCAAGCACCGAATAAATTTGTCTGCCACAAAACTGCGTTGTGGCAAACAAAGAAATCGCATACGCCGAGCAAGACAAAAAAAACTGATGCTGTCTCTTTCAAACTAATGCAAGCGTATATATTACCATTCTTGTCTCACAACCAACAGAATATAAATGTCTTCTCCATATATTCTTTCTCCTAGATCATGGACATAATATATCTGTGGATTGGAAATAACTATAAAATAAACGTGCTTACCTTAAATAATTTTAAAAATATAAGCATTTAAAGTGTGCGATTTCATATAAAAGTGACATCACATTATTATTAGCTTATGAGACCTAGTGCAAAGTGAAACTTGTTTCGAGAAAATCCGATTGCTGGTGCAGAAGATTTAAACTAAAAACTTTGTAAGTTTTTAATTTTATTTAAAATAATAAACGGTCAATCGATCCTGACCTACCTCAACTGTTACCCGGCCGCTGCTTGTTGTTCGAGTTCATTGACCCGGCTGCAAGTGAATCACGCGCTTCGCTAGTGCATTACCTGCGCCTAGGGCTGCCATCACCTAAACCACCGATGCCGGGCAAAATCTTAAAAAACCCGGACATTTGGGTGAAATTGAGTTTTTTCCCCGGACACCCATGAAAACAAAGTTCATATATTTTTTTCATTTATATGACTTCTTTGCGCAAAAACTCCAGTGCTACACACATAATTATTCACTCTTCTTTTTCTGAGGCAATCTGGTGATAAAAATCATGAGGATCAGTGTTATTTGGTATCAAATTAGAAATAAATTATAATTTTTGGTTTAATAAATAATCTTCACTTTGAAAACTATCGCGAATTTTATCCATATTAACTTTTTTTATTAGCTGTTTCCTAATAATTTAATAAATAATCAATAAATTAGTAACTAGTTAGAAACTATAAAGTAGTATCAAATTTTTTTAAGCCATCTTGTTGTTTTACTTAGATTAAGTACCCAAAACGGTATTTTTTTTTTTTGTATATTAAAAGTTACTAACAAGTTTAAATTTTGACGAGCTCAAGATCTTTTTACTTTACAAATTTACAAATATACGGGATGAATAAATATAGTCATGTGCGGTCCCGCTAATATATATATTAGGTTATATATACCGACTGAGCTAACATGACGGTCAGATCAGAGCATACCTCGGCTAAAGGGGTGGATGAGGCGGGTTCGAGTCCCGCACATGATTATAATTTTTCCTCGCGTATATTTGTAATATTGGAATGTAATCCGCAAAGCATGCGTTATTGCAAACATAAAAATATTAAAATCTTTTTATTTATATCGGTATTTTTCAGATGTTAAAATTTTTCTCAAAGTGGTCTTACTTTTCCAACAGGAATTCGGAAAAGTCAAAGCCACTCCAGATCCTTAAATTTATACTTTATTTCTATCAGAGATGAAACCATGTGCTTTTTAGTGAGTTTTTCTCCTTCGTCCATTGCCGCGGGACTACCGAATAAACGCACAATGTAACTTGACTTGCCAACTAATATCAAGATTATAATGATTTCCCCAGATTTCACTGGACGTTTTTAGCGCAGGTAATGAGAAAAAAGCGCTAAAGACCCTAGAAATATTCTAGACCTAGCACCAAATGCGCCAAAACGGGAAAACAGTGTGTGAATGATCGGAGTCGGCGGCAGTTCTCTATGGTGGGGGCCGGCGCGGCGCGGGGGACGTTCTGTTGTAGATTTTGCAGCGCCGGAGTAAACTTGTATGCAGCTTAAGAATTAATTTTTAATTCAGATTTGTTTCAATCGATTGCTTATATATCAATCAATCCGGATTCCCCGGACACTAAAATGTCCGGGTTTTCCCCGGACACTATTTGAAAACCCCTCCCGGACGCCCCCCGGACGCCCTCTAAACTAGGACAAATCCGGGGAAACCCGGACGGATGGCAGCCCTACCTGCGCCTCTTATGTGTTCGTAGTGCTACCATCACCTAAACCACCGATCCCGGGCAAAATCTTAAAAAACCCGGACATTTGGTTGAAATTGAGTTTTTTTCACT
This sequence comes from Plagodis dolabraria, assembly GCA_963854805.1. NCBI lineage: Eukaryota > Metazoa > Arthropoda > Insecta > Lepidoptera > Geometridae > Plagodis > Plagodis dolabraria. Next base: position 84,055 of record OY978453.1, on the reverse strand, counting down.
GGACATCCATGAAAACAAAGTTAGAGGGAAAATTATAGTCATGTGCGGTCCCGCGTCATCCACCCTATTAGCCGGGGTATGCTCTGATCTTACCGTCATGTTAGCTCAGTCGTTAAGAGCATACCCCGGCTAAAAGGGGTGGATGACGCGGGTTCGAATCGCGCACATGATTATATTTTTTTCTTTCGTATATTTGTAATATTGGAATGTAATCCGCAAAGCATGCGTTATTGCAAACATAAAAATATTAAAATCTTTTTATTTACTTCGGTATTTTTTAGATGTTCAAATTTTAGTCATAGTGATCTTACTTTTCCAACAGGAATTTGGAAAAGTCAAAGTAACTCAGGTCCTTAAATTTATACTTTATTTCGATCAGAGATCAAACCATGTGCCTTTTTAGTGAGTTTTTCTCCTTCGTCCATTGCCGCGAGACTAGCGAATAAACTCACAATGTAACCTGAGTTGCCAACTAATATCAAAATAATGTTGTTTTAGTATTTTTCCCTTAGTCGCCTCCTACGACACCCATGGGATGATATGGGGAGGTGCAATTCTAACCCGGCTCCCAACGGGGAAATACTGTATAGAAAACATTACCGTGACCATGGCTCCGTCTGTGCATTGCGCTGGATGTAACCAAGAAATTAAACAACAGAGCACTGCACTATTAAATGCAGTAAATGTAGTGATGTATATGACCTCATGTATACTGGTTTAAATAGAAATAAATGCAAAAGTCTAACATCCGAATTTGTACTTAACTGGATCTGTGTTTCATGCCACAGATAGTTACCTAAAACTACCGATTTAACAACATCTCCATTACTCCAGTGCGTAATTATTATTTAATAACCGGCTAGGACTCGCGTAATATTTACCGGATATTGCTCCGACCAGTTTCGAACTTATTTGAAGTTCTTCGTCTGGGAGTCTCGATTGTGCACAGCGTCGAGCGCGGGCCTCAGCACGTAACTGGCGATGGGGATGGCGTTGAGACGGTTGCGCCGCCGCTGTCAAAGTCAGGATTCCTCCGTCCGAACTGTCACTGCTGTCACTATCACTGTGATTGTCACTGTCGTTTTAAATAAGTTCGAAACTGGTCGGATCAATATCCGGTAAATATTACGCGAGTCCTAGCCGGTTACTAAATAATAATTATGGACAAAACTCGCGACAGTTTTTTAGCTCAAACACCAGTGCGCTTGTTGATGAGTTTCCATAGTAGTATTGACGGCACTGATACCGATCCCGAGGATACTGGATACTGGATCTGAGTCCGATACAGATAATGTAACTTCCCACCGTGGAAACTACGGAACAAGGAAGCAGCAGTCACCAAGCGGCACTCAAGGGTCACCTCAACGTTATATAATATATAGGCTTAACGAAATCAAAAGATAGACATTTTCATGGAAAATTTTACTGGAAAAGGGGTTTGAACACACGATGAAAATGGCAGGAAACAGTAATTTAATTCCTTTTTTTTTCCCATACCATGTCACCTACAACTATGTTTTTATTTTAATATGATTATTTCCTATTGTTCTACTCTTACCCGTGAATTATTACAGATTTGTGCCAAATATTTGAATAGTTTGGAGATAAAAATTTAGTCAGTATTTAGGAGCATTTTTTTCTTCTCGAAAACTATACTACCTACGACTTTGGTTCTTCTTTTAATATGATTATTTACGTGTAATATATTCGCGTAAATTATTTCAGATTTTTAGGTTTAGTTGTTTCAAAGTAGTTACGAGATTATTAATTATAACGCAAGTTTCCGTATGGGAGTGTTTGAACGGAAAAATATATAGAGTGAAAGTTTTTATTTTCATTTCACGATTTGAATCACTTCCCGATATCGTAGTGATGTGTTTTTTTTTGAGTTGAATATCCAAGGATACTAGCTAACTGTGATAACAACGTTTAAATTATAGGGATCGAATATATACCAGCTTCACACCAAGCCTCTTTTTCAGACGACCCCGGACCCAGAGACGGGATCCCGATCGGGACAGATAATAATAATAAGAAGGCAGTGATACTATATGCATTGTCCGAAGGTTCCTCTCTCTGCAGTCCTAACCGCTGGTAGCTTGGGCCCTGCCCCGCTGCTGGTGGCATCCTAGTTTTAAGTTTTTATAATAATAATTATTTTTTATAAATGAATGTTGTAAAAAATTTAAAATTATGTTGTAAAATAAATGATGATTATAATAATTATTATTATTATCTTCATTAACATAACCCATCGGCCCATATTTCGAATGTAATCGACCAAGATACAAGGTGCTGTTATATCCAAGTTGCCACTAAAACGTCTGCTTAGCTAACTCAGTCATTATAATATCATAACTCTTTGAAAGCCATTATGAAAAGGATCAAGGATATCAAATGTTATCCTATCCTCTTTTCTTGCTTGTGATGCTAATCCCGTTGGCCGGTCACAATTGTACAAATATCTTCCTGCCTTAGGTACTGGTTTCATAAGATACGACTTATATAGTATCTTCTGAAGAACTGCTATCTCCTAGACACCTGCTAAGCGTAGGGATTATAACACCCCCCTTGGTGGGGCAGACTTTTTTTCAACGAACAAAACATTATGGGCGTTAATAATAATTATTATTATATTTCTGATAGCATGATCCATTTTCTTAGTATAAGGTTATTTCAATATGTTATCATTACTAATATTATAAATGCGAAAGTAACTCTGTCTGTCTGTTACGCTTTCACGCCAAAACTACTGGACCGATTTGATTGAAATTTGGAATGGAAATAGTTTGAGACCCGGGAAAAAACAGAGGATAGTTTTTATCCATCTGCGCAAAAAGAGGTTAATGTTTTGCGCGATAACCGACACACGCGCGGGCGGAGCCGCGCCTGAAAGCTAGTTTATTATAATACTATCTTTCTGGGCGCGGCTCCGCCCGCTCTAAGGACGTCAGTTTGATAATGTCCAAGATATTTAAATTGAAGCACGTGATTGATTAACCAGTAAGCATGGTAAAATGCATGTGTCAAATAAAATCTTTTTCAATTGCATATTTTTCAGCTAATATGACTATGTCAATAGCGAATCTGAGGTGGTTTAGATAACATCCATTAATTTGTACGCCCTTGTTTGACTAGTCTACATTCTTAAAAACATTTTCAAGTACCGCGATAAAAGCTTCGATGACAAGGGGTCTCCCTGTCTGACTCCTCTTTCAATGTTTATTTCGTCACCTCTGGTTTCTAGTTTTACTTTGCTTGTACTATGTGTATAAATATATTTCAAAATATTTATGTATTTTTTATCTATGTTTGAACCTTGCAGAGCATTCCAGATTGAGCGGTGACTGATGCTGTCAAAGGCTTTGCAGTAGTCTATAAATCCCAGATACAGGGGTCTATTAAACTCTCTGTATTTTTCTATGAATATTTTGTTGTAGTGCCTGTATGTGGTATGTCGTGCTAAAACCTGATCTAAAGCCTGCTTGTTCCTTCGCTTGCAGTTTGTCTTACGCCCGAAATTAATAAAAAAAAAACTCGCAGTGGCTCTATTATTTATTTTTTGCTGAACGTGGCAGTACAATGTAGAGTATTAAAATTTGTAATTGACCTTCATAAGAGCGTCGTAGACGCCTAAATTGAATAAATGATTTTGAATTTAAATTTGAATATCGAATCTGTAATCCAAGATTGAAAACGATCTGAGATCAGTAGCCCTAGCACGAATAACTTGCGAGAACGTAAACGTTACGTTAACGTATCGAAATGTCACCATTTTGTATAGGATTTGATCAGCGCCCCTACAGTGCGTAAAAGGTACCAAATTTTGGCAGATTGAAAGGTTTTGACATTTAACGCGTCGAGATATTAACGTGAACGTTTCGTCACGTAAAAAGTTTTGTATGAAATCGTGAGCACGAACCTAATTTTTACGTAAACTCGAAGGCTGGCTATCGAGAGTCTGTCAAAAATCTACGAATGTTTGTCATTGAGAAGTTTTCATTGAGATGGTTGACGTAACGTTTTGAATATGCAGTAAAAACATCGAAATTTCATGTTTTTAATGTGTTTTTTCATTTATATTTCAACTATGAAAAGAGTTACAAACGTGGCAGCATTATTACAAGTTGAAATGTACCATTTCGTTTATCAGAAACAAAGTAAGTGTTAATTAATTTGCACTGGAGGGAAGTGATGCTAATGTACGAATGGCCCAAATCAGGACATTTTCTAAAACTCTGCATCAAACAGCCTCTAAATTCCACCGTTCCAGCCCACATTTACACCAACTTCGCTCTTTGGATATGTATCGCGGCGCTGCAATGTTGTTATTAAAGTCTTCATTGTGCATGGTCAAATCGAAAACAATAAAGCTCTCAGCAGATCACCCATCATTTAGATCAACTAAGGCTGTCAACAAATGCACCAGAAGAAGGCAGCGATACTAAAGGAATACCAACGGCTCGTCAGACTAACTACCTATACGAACTCTGAGGTGATGACCATGCTCAAGCCAACAGTCTAACCACTACGAAGAGAAGATTTTAATATGAAATGCAGAAGCTGTGATATTGGACTTTAGGTTCTTAATAAAAGTAAACGAAGTGCATTTGTGCGTTTTATTTATTGGTATATCGAAAAGTTCTTGGCTTATGAGTTTAAGGATTATTCAATATCCTCTTGTTGGATGACGTGAAAGGCGACTTAGATTAGGATACGTGATGGCTCGCCACTACTCAGATCGGTGTGAATGGGGTGTTGCTACGCATTGGGCGTACAACAGTGCTGATGAAATGGATCAGTGTGCGCTCTTAATGGTTGGCGCACACTGTTCCATTCGACGCCATTCGCTTTAACCTTCAGTATTTTTCGTATGGTGGGTACTCCAAACTGCAACGCGCATATAACTATTCAACGCTTCGACTAGGAAGACGGTCGCTATATACAGCTATCTTAACACTAGCATCCGTGAGTAGGTCAATATAGGTAGGTACCACAACCTCGTCTACAAATTGCAGTGCTGTGTGATTAAAGATTAGCCAGTGAAATTACCTACAGACACATGTATAAAAGACTATTGGGTGGCGAACTCATAGTAGAAGCATTTTTCTTCCCCCTCTGATCCCCCCTGATGAATGGGCTTGGGTTTACCTGATATCACGCTTTTTTTGCCACACTATTACTTAAAAATACAGAAAAGGAGATGGATAAAAAACAAAGCTACACCATGTCGTGTCGTGTAGTTCGTGGAGTGAATTAAGCGATACTTACGACAAATATTTATTATAATAAGGTGTCCTGGATAGTCAGCGGGCAGCATGTGAAGACCTTGTGACCAGGCCGTCTTTGTGCTGAAGGTGGCTAGTACCTATTCGAGAGGAATGCTTCGCTAGGGGGCATGGCCGATGGAAACAATCTTTACACTTTACAAAAATATTATTTATTATACCAAAAATTACAATGTCTAACTCTATAGTCCTTTTAAGCCGAGCACTGCTGCTTACTACTACGCGCGGGGAAAATACGGAAGTTTGTCGCGCACATGGGGGTCTAAATTTGATTATTTTGGTACCTTAGGTTATGACGAAGGGAGGTCCCGTCCTTTATACATGCCGTTCGTTGTTTCCCAAAAATATGTTCTCTTTTGCTCCGTTTAATTCCTCATGGATTCGTGTCGCCTCGTGGCGGCCATTTTGGTGAGCAGCGTCCGTTCCTCAAAGTTCAGCGAAGGAAGCTGTGTGGCGCCAACGGCACACGTTTCCTCAACGCCTCTTAAATTTTCCTCGTATATTATTTGTAATGAAAATTAATCTTCAATATGCCTTGACTTGGCACTTAATTTCTGGAACGCGAAATGTGTATACGCACGTACATTCGTGCAAGAAGTAACGAGGTCTCTCTCTGTCATCGGCGGATGAGGGGTATATATACCAGCTTGCGGGAGGCAGGGTAACACCCGTTAGTTTGATCTTCCTTCTCGCTTGCTCGCATGTGCTACCTCTTTCCTTTTTTCATAACCTCACTTTATTATTGAGTATTCTTTGTAATATTAAATTCTAAAGCCTAATCTGAGTATACAATTCAAAAGAGGAAAATGCCAATACTAATCTATTCAATTTTCATATACAATAGCCCTTGCAATTTTGACAATTATCATCATGTGGTCGACCCAGCTTTTCAAATGACTACAACTTTTAAACGAGGATTATTCTTAAATTAATTTATATTGTTACCTGACCAGGAACAGGTGTTAAATATAATTTCATAATGAGCCTGGACGGTAAAAAGGAAATATCTTGAAAACCAGAGACTGTTTCCAAGTTCATTGACAAAACTTGTTATTGTTCTCAAATGGTCAATAATCTGTTAGACATGCAATAATTATATATTAGGGGTAATCATGGGTTATTGAGAGATCGCCTCGTGATCTTTTCCAGCTTCCAGAATGCCGGGAAAAGCAGGACTTTATTATTAAACATTTTGATTTTATTATTTACTTTTCGCGAGCAATATATTTTCGAGGCGACTATTCCATCGCATTTTTATCAGGCGCTTGTGGGATCTCAGACCATTCTTCACATTCAAAACGTTAGAATATCTTTGCCGTGACATTCTCTCAATATTCCTAACTAATCAAAACATACCAGGTTTGGTCTTTCATACGTACATTCCGCAAACAAAACATTTAAGAGGCTTCGGTTTATTTATATTTCAATACATCTCCCAGATTTACCTAGGTTTGAGGTGCTATCTAAATAGTATGCTTTGCTCGCCTGTTTATTTAGGCGTTCTCACCACCGACTAGATAATTCTTATTGGAAATATAATGCAATAGGATAATAACACTACAACCAACAGTAGTACTTACTTTATTTTTGGCAAAGGCTACTCTAGGTTAGTCTGAACAACATCCTCGACCACATCATCACTTACCATCAGGTGAGATAGTGGTCAAAGGCTAACCTATCAGGCATAAAAAAAAAAAAAAAGTAATAACACACACAAAATTATAATCGAACCATAAGCTGACTCATACAAAATAAACACGTATAGGTCCTAAAATTATTATAATTTCAAAACAACACTATCAATCCTGTTGCAAGTCACAACATTCCCGATTTTTTGTAACGGTGCATTCATGGAATGCCAAGTGGTTTGTATTTGCGAATCTATTAGGTATATTACTATATACCTACTCGCTCCAGTTTGTCACAGTATTCTTCTTTCCCAGAACAGACGGTAAAAATACCGCTGGGGACCAAAATTCTATCAGAAATCTCCTTCAGTGAACATTTAGAACCAAGAGAGTACACTGCTTGAACTCAGTAGCCTTTTTGTGCTAAAACACCATCAAATTTAGCGCAAGCTACTCTTCACGGCGACGGCTGACGACCCTTCAGGGTTTCATGAGACTCCTCCCTCTGATTAAAGGTGTAGATTCTGATAGTAGTTGTTTGTAATTAATATATAGTAGGTAAATTATCAGTGGCACAGATTCTAGGCTTGAGAATTCCTGGCTCATAACTATTTATATATCAAATTTTATATTAAATACCTATAAAGATGTTTTATTACAGTTTAGTTTTCACCAAATAAAACGCCAAAATTGACAAGTAGCAATCATAGAGGACTTTGTATAGGCTGAAAAAGAATTCAAACCTCTTTTGGAACGAATCATTAGCTCTTAGAAAGAAGGTACAATTAATTTGATTTACGCCGGATGACGTCAGTTTCGTAATCCTATCGAGTTCACGATAGCCAAGAAACGATGCGTTGTGCTGTCAACCATCGCCTCCTGCGTAAACGTACTGTAAACTCGATACGTTAACGTTACGGACTATCGAAATGTTCGTGCTTGGGCTACAGACCATATCCACATATCGATCTGTAATATGCATGTAATGCATGCCAATAACATAACTAAACAGACCTAATCTTTTTTGTGCCGAGATCGGCGTCAATCCAACCAGCTATCCCTTTCCTCTCGACCATTCCGTTCTATGCACAAAAAGTTTAGCGACAATTTGATTTATGATAATTTTAACTAAAATTCCATCCGTTTTGATGCAGTAACTAACAGTAAATTATTAAATTATGATATTTTTAATAAAAAGTGGATTGATAACTTGTTATAATTTAAACATTAGTGAAAAATATACTCACGATACTACACTCAAGATGCCTGACTGTATTCTCACAGTAGAATGGAACGTAAGCGTAATGCACAAAACTGTCAGTCGCCCGGTCACCCGACCGTTCGTTAGTGCCATTCATAGCTCATACCATCTGGCTGCCATCTTTGATCTCTCAATTCTTTATACCTGCGACGTTGTTTTGTCTTTGTGTACAAAGTCAAGTTTATAAAAGTCGTCTATTTATTGTTAGGTATACGTAACTTACCTTATATTGATAACTCGTTTCGTGAAATAAGGAATGTGTATATAGATAGCGTAGATGTGTATATAGCCGCTTAGCTCTTTATTAGTTTTTTCCGCCAATTCAAAAATATTTTTACGTAAGTAACGTATGTACCTACCTACTAATTTTTAAAGAACGTAATTGAAGTGTATCATCTTCTTCACTCCAGTCAGTTAACTGGCCTAATAACTCAAGATCATTATATAGTGTCATAAGAGCTAGACATTGCCGAAAAAGCCCTATAAAACAAAAACAAAAATTAGTTGCACTTTCGGATTAGTAAATAAACCAAGGAATTTCTGGGATTACGAATTTGGATTGCTGACATCGGTAATTCGACCTCCCATCGATAGATTGCTTCCACGGATAGAAATTTCAATCTCTAGATAGCTTATTGGCACGGTCCAACCTTAAAATGGAATGCTTATTCAATCTTAGATAGCTAAAAAGAGATCAGGATTGATTATTTTGGGTTTCCCTTTTTGAAAAGTAGAATTATATCAGATGTGCACCATTGTTTTGGTACAGTCTCTGTGTCCAATACCATATTAAAAAGTTTTGACAGATGGTGAATTAAAATAGGTGCACTTACTTTGAGAACTTCATTATATAATCCATCCGGGCCAGAACTCTTTTCGGCTTTTAAAAGTGTTATGTGCTCGTAAACTTTTGTATCTTGAATTGGTTTGATGAACTGATTTTTTGTCACCTTACCTACCTAGCCGGGGTTACTACTCCTGCTAGGTAGGTAAGGTAGCATAAAGAAAAAAAAACAGATGTAGAAGTATATTAAAGAGAAGGGTCGTGGATTTCAGACAGGTGTTGGCAATGGTAGGCTTCCTTGTTCAAGGACTTATCTTCGGTTTGCTAGTAAACGAGTAGATGCTCAACAGCAGGTGCTGCGCTCCGCTCAGTGTCAGGACTATGGACCGCACCGGTAGGTCGTCCCAGCTAGGTGCTGTAGAGACGGGTCCGTGGGACCTTAAAGTGACAGCGGACGGTGCAGGAGATGCTGGATCTTCACCGGAGGTATAGCTCGAAAGGGAAGGTCTTGCTGCGGTATTGTAACCTAGCTGCGTACTGGAATGCTTGCTGCTTACAGGAACCCTGGAAGGCACATGGGCTCCGGTTATGTTAGGTCCAGAATGATGTTGAGCTGGTGGGTCCACTGTCCTTCTGCTACTGAGCATTTAGGGACTCGCAGAGGGCCTGTATGGATTTGGCCCGCTAGCAAAAATTAGGGTGCCTGAAGGGCCAAGAATGCCTGAAAGGCTAGAGTATACTAGACACAAAGATTTCATAAGTTAGAGATACTGTTATACAAGTTAGAATGTACTAGGAGCTTGAAGAGCATTCCTAGCATATAAATTAAAACGAATTGAGTGCGCTGGTCGGTTATAATAATACACAGTATGATACACACCAGTATGTATTTGCACAGGTACATAACAGTCATAATGCAATCCATTACAAGATAAAATGCTGGCAGCTTGAAGAGCTACTAACATAATTATCAACATTTTGTTGAGCACACGGTAAGTGTAATAAAAGATTACATACCAGAAGTATTTCACAGATTTTACACAGATGTTACGTTATAACAATGAGTTATTAGAGTGGTAATTGGTCTAGATCACTGTATCTACATATATCACTCAGCCTAGAACGGGGTTGAAGGCAACACGAGATTTTAGGTATAGCTTTAAGTATCAAGTAACTGTAAAACTGTTATTTTTATATCTTCACTTTAGAGTTGATTAGTTGTTCCTCTATGGGTGGCTCGGTGAGAAATGGCAGTAATGGATTGTTTCCGAGTAGTCGAATATCCACCGGAAATTCATGCTTCAATTCATCTCCGTATTAGGAGATGAAATTTCGCACTCCTTATTAGGAGGCGAAATGCACTTTTTCTAGCCAATAGCAAGTAGCGTCGGTTTTTTGAATAATATAACGAATACATTTACAGGAAGTGTCAATTACCCTCACATTCCTATCGACGTACTCAGAGGCAATAGAGCAAGCAATACTACTTTAATTAAGTTTTATTGTAAGTGACATTATTAAAGAAAAGTAAATATAAGTTTGATATTATTTTAGTAGTAATTACTTTATTAATAATAGAATAAATTTAAATAATTATTAAATTATCTACCAAATCCAAGCGACACCTAGCGTTTTATTAATGATTTAGGTGTTCGAGCCTTCGCTTGACCCACTTGTGAGATAACCCCTTGGATTTATTGCGCTTCAACGTGTATTTCTATCCCTTTCCCCCCTTTGGTTCCTTTCCCCACCACGTGCGCCGCTTGGCGCGGACGCTCGGTTGGAGCCGGCTGCCATTTTGTTCGTCAGTACGCTTTGGATTTTTGCGCGAGCAACAGTGCTACGTTAAATATTATCAACACCGAGGAAAATTCTCGAGAAAGGTAACTCCCACGATGGCTTCTCAGGAGCCAGCCTTTTTTTTTTTTTTTTTACGGCACATATTTCCAGATAGGTACTGGGAAAGCCCCAAGCCTTCAGTAAACCTTGTTGTCGCACGCAACGTCGACAACTGCTATGCTAACGATTTACATTTTAACCGAAATATATATACATATATATTCAATCCATCAGACGACAGTCGCCTGTTAGCTCATACGACATACCATAAAGTCAGTCGACATCAGCTAAAGTCAGACGACATGTCGTCTGACGAAATGCAATGTCATCTGAAATTGCGATGCCATGTCGACTGGTAACAAACGACACGTCTAAGAGCTCATTTCGCTTTCTTACAGATGAGCAGAACTACAATGGGTTCATTGTTGGAATGGTCTCCGCCTCCAGACGAAGAAACATGGTTTCTAAAACTTATTGACCTACTAAATAAGCTATATCCAGACGGTTGGAAAACCTGGGAAATAAATGTTACCAGCTACGAAGACTTATTTGGTCCAGCTATTACATCTGATACGGAAAGTAGATTACGATTTGCTGTTCCAACAATAGATTTAGCAACAATATTTAGTAGGGAGATGCCCACTTCGTTGAGCGAGCGCAGATATCGCAAAATAAAACGAATGTTGATCCAGTGGCCACTAGGCCGCGCTTTGATATATTCTCCTCTCTCAGTATTGGCCAAAGTACACCCCGTACTAGCGAACAACAAATTCATGGACGTAGTGTCAACGTTAAAACCGAAATTCGTGTCACGCCAGGAAGCTTCTGCAGTCTTAAAACAGAACGCCCCAGGCCCAGGTACACGTTCTCCGGGAACGTCATCTACGTTAAGTGCACAAAAACGATCGCACACTCCCGAAACCTGCTATTCAGCCAAACGAATGAGAGAAAAAGACCCCGAGGAGGGTTCCTTGCAAAAGTATATGCGTGAACAGACCAAAATCTTAGAGCATTTGGTCAATCTCACTCAAACTCGCCAACAACATATAACCGAATTACAAGGCAAGAGCTCGTCAATATGCTGTTCTGCGTCTAGCATTTCATCGCAGGAAATGTTTCCCAACAGCGAAGAATGGGCGGCTCCTTCAATCATTGAAGTAGATGCTATGAACCAAGACGATGATGAACCTAATCTTTTAGACTTTGAACCATCAACCAAAGAATCAGAGGCAAAAATAAGCACTGCAGACGCTACCCTTCTACAACAAGGGGCACGCTGCCAGAGGCTAGGCCAGGACTCTTGGAAGAGCATCAGATATGCAGAGGTACAAAAACAATTCCAAGCTACTCCTCTCTTCACCAATTTGAAGGTAAATAGTCACTTAGCCACTGTCACGCCAAGCTGGCAACTTATCGGAGTATTGGAAAAATTTGACGCCTGCCTTGGGGCCATTACAAATGGGCTCCTACAACAAAGGAAGACATTTCAAGACATTTATTACAATGCCCCACCATCAGTTAAACCTTATATTAGTCAAAACTTCTTAAAGACTGAGTCCAGTTTTAGAAAAGTATCTGACAACCTGCTGCAATACACATGCGGGCGAAGGGCAGAAGTGATCGAGCAGAGAAGAGCCGTGTATAAACCGCAAAATAAAACGCTGGCGGAGCTTGTACACTCGATCCCCCCATCCACCTCGCATTTGTTTGCGGAACCACAACTCGCGGACCTAATTAAGGAACAGGGGGGAGTGACAAAGTTTTTTCCGGCAAATTTAAAAAGCAACTGCATACGACAAGACCTCAGCCTAACAGGACTACAAATAGACAACCTTTTGCCCCAAGAGATAAGCATGCAGGAGAAAATAAGAAAACTTCAGATTTTCGAGGAGGAGATAGGGGACGCAGGCGATTCTCTGGCAGGCCAGGAAAGAAAACAGAACGCAAAAAATTTTAAATTCATCGCAGGCCAGCTCAGGAGAAGGGTACGTACCTGGGAATCCCTAGGGGCACCAAAGAATATATTAACAACCATAACGGGATATCGTATACCCTTTGTAATGCCTCCACCTCTATTCAAGCTTGACCAACAAGCTGCGCATAACCATGCAACAAAGATGTCACCAAGCATGACACTTGAGATAGAAAAAATGATTTCATCAAGGGTAATTAATAAAAGCATAAATGAAACCGGTTTCATTTCGCCAATGTTCTTGAGGCAGAAGTCGGATGGTTCCAATAGACCCATTTTTAACCTAAAACTTTTAAATAAATTTTTGAAACCGCCCCCATTTAGACTCATAAACCACAACAGAATAGCTGGTTATCTAAATCCAGATGACTTCATGGTTAAAATCGACATTTCCCAAGCCTACTTTCACATACCCGTCATAAAAACTCACCGTAGATTCTTATCATTAGCATACGACGGGAAAATATATGAAATGACTTGTCTTCCATTCGGATTATCTACAGCACCTTGTGCCTTTGCTAACATAACTAATTGGATTGCCAATTCTTTTACGGAGGAGGGGATTCGTGTGGCAGTCTACCTCGACGACTTCCTTCTCATGCACACAAACCCGGCCATTTTGGCTCAGCAATGCAATATCGTTCTAGAACGTTTATCAGACATGGGTTGGTGCATCAATATAAAAAAGTCGATTCTCAAGCCTTCAAAGAGCCTCGAATATCTAGGCATAATCTGGAATACAGCATCAAACCTCAAGAGCCTACCAAAAGTCAAAATAAGGAAAAACATAAACCTAATAAAAATCACACTTGTAAACGATTGGTGGACATGGTGGACGGCCAAAGTTCTATTAGGAAATCTAAACTTTGCCGCCTTTGTAGTGCCCCAAGGAAGACTTTTTTGTCGATGGATACAAAGGGAAGCCAATCGTATTCCCGAAGGCCACAAAAGATTACCGCTATCCAATCGAATCAGGCAGAACTTAGTATGGTGGTTGCAAAACATAGAACAGGCTTCCCCCATTCACATCAAGGGTCCCACAGTGTTCATAACGACAGACGCAGCGCAAGATGGTTGGGGGGCCACAATAAACAACGTACGCCTAAGCGGTATGTGGAACAACTTTCAGATTCAATGGCACAGCAACCAGAAAGAGCTTTGGTCAATATTAGAAGTACTGAGAATAATGGGCCCAGAAATGAAATACCAAACAGCAATGGTCCAAACCGACAACAAATCCGTTGTTGCATACATTGCCAGAGAAGGAGGAACCCGATCAGAGTTACTACTGGAGACAACGTTTCAAATTTTTTATCTAGCTCAAATATATCACATTCAGCTCATTGCCCGATACATCCCCGGCCGATACAATCTAATGGCGGATGCCTTATCAAGACGCAACCCACTACCAGAATGGACACTCAGCAAAGAAATCATCACCGCAATATGCAAAAAATGGGGAACGCCTTCAATAGACCTGTTTGCCAGCGCCAGATCGGCAATAAGCCAGTATTATGTGAGCGAGGATGCCCGAGATCCATTCTGCGTATTTGTGAACGCTTTCAGCAGACCTTGGCATTACCAGCTAGCATGGGTGTTCCCGCCACCCGCTTTAATACCTCGGGTGCTTCGCCACCTCACAGGAAGCTCAGGGACGTACCTTCTCGTGGTTCCGAAATGGGAGAAAACATTCTGGAAATCCGATCTACGACAACGAGCCCTGAACCCACCATTCACCATCAGAAACCTAAGCAAACACCTGATAGACTTAGGAACAATGAAGCCTCCTCCAGCTGTACACAACATATGTTTGCAGGTATGGAGGGTTCGGGCTGGTCCCATCTAGTTAAGAACTGGCCTGCCAATAACATTAAACTTCTGGAGTCATCGTGGCGAAAGTCAACTTTAAAAACTTACCGTGCAGCTTGGCAAAGGTGGAAATTGTGGTCAGAAGGAAGATGTGAAACTGATGACCCCTCTGCAGAAGATATAGCTAAATATATTTGTTATCTGCATGAGGAGATCCGGCTTGCACCCAGAACCATTGCGGTCCATAAATCTGTAGTAATGTCTTTCGCCAATCCCACTAAAACAGAAGCTTTAAGCTCACACCCACTGATAAGACAGATCTTAAAAGCCGTTAGCATTTCACAACCTCCACTTAAACAACCCACTACTTGGGACGTAACGGAACTTGCACAATACTTACAAAATTACGAAATAGATTCACAGAGTTTGTTTCAAGTTTCTCGTCATGTCGCCGCACTCCTCTTGCTAACAACAGGCAGAAGAATACACGACCTCACACTATTGGATATTGGACCTGATTCATTTGAGCTCTTCAATGATTGTGTCATATTCTGGCCGAAATTCGGATCTAAGACTGATTCTTCAACTTTTCGCCAATCAGGATGGAAATTTTCAAAGTGTGATTTAGAAAAATTAGACATCATATCATGGATTAAAAAGCTTATTACAATTACCGAACAAAGAAGAAGAATGTCTAAGCTAAGCTGCCTATTCATAACTACAAGAGGCAAAGCTAAAGCAGCATCTCGCACCATAATAGCAGGCTGGATACGAACTCTGTTTCGACAAGCAAACATAAACGGTTCACCGGGAAGTTTTCGATCTGCCGTTAATTCCGATATTTGGATGAATAGAAAGATGGACATTGATGAGGTACTAAAAAGAGCAAACTGGCGGAACAGAGATACCTTTCTTAAACATTACTTTAAAGGCATTGATCCTAAGAATAAAAATACAACGGGCATATCTGTATCACATCTCTTTTCCCCTGTTTGATGCTACACAATGTAATATTTACTATTAGGAATTCTAATAATGTTAAAGCCACCATCATTGGCTGCTTTTGATTAGCATTTGATTAAGTATATGATAATTTATTATTATACTAAGAAGTTACCAATTTGTTTTTGTTTCTGGATAATATGATGAATGATCTGATAAGATTTAGTTTTATTTGAATAATCTTACTATCCCTCTCCTGTAAACAACACAGTACGCTGGTCAGCGCCGGCAGATAATAAACAATCTCTCACAAGTGGGTCAAGCGAAGGCTCGAACACCTAAATACAACCGTTTTCCCCCCAAAGGGTAGAAAACGATTATTTAGGTTTCAGTCGGAGCTTGACCCACTAAATTTGAACATCCTTGCCGGCTAGTGAGAGTACTGACGAACAAAATGGCAGCCGGCTCCGACCGAGCGTCCGCGCCAAGCGGCGCACGTGGTGGGGAAAGGAACCAAAGGAGGGAAAGGGATAGAAATACACGTTGAAGCGCAATAAATCCAAGGGGTTATCTCACAAGTGGGTCAAGCTCCGGCTGAAACCTAAATAATCGTTTTCTACCCTTTGGGGGGAAAACGGTTGTATTTTCTTAGGCTATTACTAAAGAACTAAGTATTTCGACCTCTATCGGTTTATTGATGAATTACTTCAGTAAGGTGTACTGTAAGTGTGCTTTTGCGCTGTGAACTAACGGATATTCCATAATGTACTTTAGTAAGAACTGAGCAGATGGCTTTGTTCTTTTAAATGTATGGAATTAAAATGTTGGATAATTGTATTTAATCAAATATATTTCAATACTATAAATTATTCATTACCTGTACATTACTGGCTTAAACCAGGTTACATTTCATTTTTGATTTTTCAAGATATTTCAATTTCGTAAATATCTTTTTTGCGGTATAAGTCTTTATAGAAGTTTGTAGCACGACATATAACGTCTTTCCTTGATTTTGTTTTGTCTGTCTTTTGTTCAAGTTGTTTTATACATATTTTATGTATTGTTAGTTCTTTGTTAGCCTTTTTAATACTTCTTAATTTCTTAATGCTTCGTGCAATAATTTTATGTCTATGGTTGCTGTAGTCTTTTCTTATTGATCTGTGAGTTTACTTATAGATTTTACTAAGTTCATTTTTACTGCTTTAGTTTTGTTTATAGTAAGTACTAGCTTTCCGGGCGCGGCTCCGCCCGCGCGTATGTCGGTTATCGCGCGAAAACATTAACCTCTTTTTGCGCAGTTGGATAAAAACTATCCTATGTTTTTTCCCCGGTCTCAAACTATCTTCATACCAAATTTCATTCAAATCGGTCCAGTAGTTTTGGCGTGAAAGCTTTCGCATTTATAATATTAGTACTGATTAATTCAGTGCGTCTTTTTATTAGTTGTTCAGTGTCTTTACTGAATATTTTATGTTTTTCAACTTGGGCTACGTTGTCTGAAATCAAACTAACCTTTATGCTGTTTTCTAGCAAGTTGTAGTACGAGGTCTGAATATTGGTTGGATCTATTCCATTGTTTTCTATGTTAGTTTCAGGCTTTTAGTACAGTTTTTGATTTTTTCTTCTGTCTTAGAAATATGGAGTCGTGTTTCGAAGTTTTTTTACCCTTTCTTGGTCTGTTTAGAACTAATGTGGCTCTTAATTGTCTACGGTCCGAGGAAAATTGTATGTTACTAAGTATTTCCATATTTTTAATTACTTTGGGATAATTTGTCAATATAAAGTCAATTTCATTATTGGTTTTTTGGTCTGGTGATTTCCAGGTCCACCTCTGATTTATTATTTTCTTAAAAAATGTGTTCATTATTGACAGTTTGTATTGTAAGCGTAACTTACCAGACGGTCACCTCTTTCGTTGCGATCTCCAACTCCATATTGTCCCATAACAGGGTAGTTATCTATTTTTGGGCAGCCTATTTTAGCATTGAAGTCTCCGATGACTACTACAACTTTTCTCATCAGCTAGTGCATGAGCAGCTTCAACATCATTATAAAATTGTTCAATTTCTTCTTCGGGTGATCTTTCTGTGGGTGTATATACTTGAATTATTGATAGAGGCAAACTATGGAATTCTAATTGTAAGAATGCTACTTTTTCTGAAATTCCTGTAAAAAATTTTATGTTATTTTGAACTTTTTTTATTAGAAACCCGACTCCGTGTAAACTTTTGGTTTGTCCAACCATCGTGGCATACGTAAAGGTATTTGCTGATCTGTTATCCATCTGTCTCCCCCCCTGTGACTGTGTGTAGGTACATAATTTTTAAATAACTTAGGCCTAACGGCTTCAAAATTACAATCAACATATAAAGGTATTTGGTCAGATACACGTCCTCTAATATGCCAACATTTACAATAGTTTCCCAGGGTGATGTTGTATATCACGATAGATCGACGTATGTATAGCTACACAATTCAAAGCCCAGACTATACAAATCTGGACATATTCATGACCCATCCAAGCTAAAATTGTTTAGCTCATAATAAAAAAGTTTGGTAGGATGAGCATTAAAATCACCCAATATAAATACAGTCTCGACATCGTTACTCTCTTCAATGGCACTGATTTCACCCAGTAGATACATTCTCGAAAATAAGAAGCTTGTCATTTGAAGCACAGAGAAATACATACTGTAAGGATCTAGAGTCTATATTTGTGAGAGACAACATCCAAAATATGTAACGATAAAAATACGTGGAATTGAGAAACTTATCATTATTATGTTGGCTTACATTAACGATTAATATTGGGATTTCCCGAGGTTATCAGTATTTGTTAGGAAGCGCGTGATCGTCCGGTTGATAATGAGAAGTGGACACTACAGTAACAGAGGTTATCTTTATATTATTGTTATATAATAATAAGAAATGGAGGCTACAGTTAGGTGGAGTTGATAAAATATTAGGGGTTAAGGTATGAAATTGCCTATTTGTACAAAACATTTGAAATAAGTTTTTTTTTTACTTTAACATATTTATTTGATCAAAATAATAACTATGATTATCTATACATTACTACCATCTAATAGGAAGGTCATTTATGCCTTTGCTATAGAACTCTGGTGATCTAGATTCGACGAACTGTGTGAAAGCATTTTTTTTATTCAAAATTTGTTTGCGTTTGACCACACCTTGCCTGATGTTAAGCATTGATGTGGTCTAAGATGGAGCACGCTTACCAGGAAGAAACCTATTTAACCTCGATTTGAAGACACCCATGTTGTATTCACCGTAAAAAACAGACCGCGGCAAGTAGTTCCACTCTTTAGCAGTATGCACGAGAAAAGTGTAAGCGAAGCGCTTCGTACGAGTCCTGGGATTCCTATTTTGTACTGCATAATGGTGAAAATTACATATTTTTTTAGTTTGATTTGAGATTTAATAATTATGAATTTAGTCAACAACAAGTCTAGTAAAATTCTTACAAAGGTGCGAGAGACACGAACAGGATCGTTAGGTTACTGGCAACCAAAATAATGCGCAAGGCGAGTGGGCAAAGCGAGCCTGCCGGCAGTAGCTGGCGATGAGCAAGACATTTTATATTATAACCCGCCACGGCTTCGCACGAGTAATTGCGACTATAAATTGAGATGAAAGCAATCCTATCTTTCAATTTTGATCAAATTGCACACGGTGTGTAAATCAAATTCAAAATCGGCTCAGTATTTTAGGAGTCCATCGCGGACAAACAACGTGACGGATTATTTATTAATCAGTACTATCAGTACTAATATTATAAATGCGAAAGTCTGTCTGTCTGTCTGTCTGTAACGCTTTCACGCCAAAACTACTGGATCGATTTGAATGAAATTTGGTATGGAGATAGTTTGACACCCGGGAAAAAACATAGGATAGTTTTTATCCGTCTGCGCAAAAAGAGGTTAATGTTTTCGCGCGATAACCGACATACGCGCGGGCGGAGCCGCGCCCGGAAAGCTAGTTATAAATAATAGTAAAGGTAAACCTCGTCTCTTTGTATATAAAAAAATGTAGTACATCATTTTTCGCCACAACGTGTGTTGTTTGTTGACCTCGTGGATGCAGTTTAATGATTATTCGTCTAAGATTTTATTATTTTATTGCACTGTAAATGCCCACTACAACAACAGCGTTATTTTAAACTAGTAAAATATATTTGGTGACGGGGCGTTCTCTGGGTATATACAACGCAGGTACCATTGCCAACGTCGCCTTCCTTTCTCTCCACAGTCAAACCTATTATTTGAGGTGTCTGTGACGCTCAAACAACCAACCTTTATCGGATTTTGAATAATTGACATATTATTATATCCAGAATATAATAATATAATACGAGTATATTATTAGAAACATAATCATCTTTTACTGGTATCCTCAAAAAAATTGGCCTAGGTGTGAAAGCATTTACATTTTGCCAAAAATGCTTTGTATCCAACCGAGTAGTTCTTTTTGTCGTATTAACTAGACAATCCAGAAACCCTTAAAGGTTACTGCGATAACATCAGATTAGTGACCTGAAACCTAAATAATTGATTGTTGAAAAATACGTCAAAGAAAACAGTAAACTGTTTGCCTCACTTTACAAACGAAAGAAAAAATTTGGACTAAGAGTGGGATTCGAACTCACGACGAAGTATACCAAGTATCAGATCAATCTGTCCGCAGCAAGGAGGTAAAATAACTAAATTTTACCTAAACAATAACCGGCCATGCTACATATGATGCATGAAGCGCTCATAGCCAAGTTTGCTTAGCCATTCTGAATCGATCAGCAAAGCTAAGCAACGTCCGCCGCGGTCATGACTTGGATGGGTGACCGCTGGTTGGGCATTACTACTGAGCGCTTCCGTGCTTCGGAGGGCACGTTAAGCCGTCGGTCCCGGTTGTTGTCTTAGGATAGCAGTCGTTACAGCATGGTGGTAGGGCACTTTGCAAATGCCCGCCTGGCTAGCTACCACCCTCAAGTTGAAAATCTGTCGTCAAGCACCTAACGGTGTGTTCCGGCAGCTGTCCTTGAGAGCCAGTAACACTAGGTTAGTCTGAACAACATCCTCGACCACATCGTCACTTACCATCAGGTGAGATAGTGGTCAAAGGCTAACCTATCAGGCATTAAAAAAAAAATATATATATACAACCGGCGCGGGCGCTAACATAACACATCGCGTGCGCCGAGATGAGAACCTACTTATTTTTTTTGGAAGTCAGTTAACTTCGTGGATGGCTGATTGATAGCGCCAAAAAGTAATTATTATATGTCTTCGATGCTAAGTGTATTATGTTAGGGAGAATAGTAAAAGAAGAGTATGTCTTTCAAGGTTTTCTTAAATTGGTAAAAATATAATTAGGTACAATATTGCTATATGATGCAGGAATGAGATAATTACAATATGTAAATTAATTTACATATTCCCAAGAAGATTAAATGCATGGAGTGTATGACACCATGTCTTCCTCGTGGGGTCCCAGGTTAGAATTGCACCTCCCCATGTCACCCCGTGGGTGTCGTAAGAGGCGGCTAAAGGAAAAATACTGGAAGGTGGGCAGCAGCGCCTTCTAATGAACTACTAACTTACACTGCGATCCCCAAGACGCCTGCCAAGCGTGGGGATTGTGGCAAATACCCCCTTAATAGGGGAGGCTGTGTTCAGCAGTGGACGTTTCGGCTATTACAGTACAGACGTATCACGTAGTATAGATTAATTAAAAAAATAAAAAACCCGACTGCAAATTTTTTTTTTTATACGTTTTATCGTTCCATTGAAATTACAAATGCAAGTAATATATAGTTATGGAACCGTTTCTTAAAGCCTTTCATGTTGATACCCCCGACCATGATGGGGACCAATCCCATCCGATGGATTTGGAAGATAATTATTTTTATCTCATAATAGGCCGTCTAAATTATGGACAGAAGTCGATGTCCATCGTGTCGCTAATCAGATTTCAACATGTTCGTACGATTTTCTTCAACAAACGTGGCAATGTTAAGACATTACTATTGTACTCTGATTAATGCTACGAACAAATTAAAAATAAAACTATGTTCAGTATGTTGGGATTTTCTTGTCCGTTGCTGTCAATTTGGATACGATTCAAATAAATTATCTCATTCGTGGTCACACATTCATGCCACGATAGCATGCATGCTACCATAGAGCGTGTTGTAAAGAAAACTACCGTGAGGGCACCTTCTCAATGGCCTACTGCCGTGGAGCGGGCACGTATACAACCAACCTCGAATCGAGTGTCTATTTTGGAGAGCAAAGACTTTTGGATTTTTAAGAAGTTTTGAGCAAAACTAAAAAAACTCAATAGTTTCAAATTTCTATATTATATGTATTTCAATATTTATAAAGATGATCCCCGATACTATGTTCGTAAAAATCAAAGAAGTTAAAAATCTCAGAAGTTGAAACTAATTCAGTGCCCTTGTGTAGTTTGAACAGTACTCAACCAAAGCTTTATTTGTATTCAACAAAACTCCTTGTTATAATCCAAAAATACAACGACCTCAAAAAGTTAGTCGACAAATAAATAGTTCCTAGATTTTACTCACATAAATATTTAAAATTTAAATACGACAAAAAATAAAAGACAATCTGATTAAAGCTGATGGAGAAGAAGATGTATAGCAGATTGATTGTGATATTTGTGAAGAGAAAGTATATCAGACTAAATATTATATGTCATTACATTCTTGAAATTACAATTGTAGCATTGAGTAAAAGATACAGTATTTTAGTTTTATGACATATAATATTCAGACTGTACCTAAAACATATTATTTTTGTATACTATTTATATTTGAGATACAGATCCGTACTAAAAAAAGTTGTATCTATTTTAATTGGTCATGCATTTCACCCTGTATAGAGATACAGCATTTCCGCTCGATTTTGAAATATCTGCTGTAACTAGTAAAAAGACAATGAAGTAGTAATTTAGGACATTATAATTAATTTGTATCACATAACGTTTAGATTGATAAAAATATGTTCCAGATTTCAATATTCAATCTTTATAACTTTTCTAGATATTATTTATTGAAATAGTTTTTTGGCTCAGGTGTAAAATTGGATATTTTGAGATACGACAAAATCGCTTTCTTCCGTCGATATAATTATACAAGTACTTCTGCTATGCATATTTTATATAAAAATAACAAACATTTCCTCAATATCATTCATACTTTATTTATAAAGTAAAATAAAATAAAATATTATTTATATGCAATACTCCACCTGTTTGTTTGTACACATATCGCGGCATTGATTGAACACTTCACAGTATTTATCTAATGTCACAAAGAAATAACTGAATTGACTGATCTAATTTTGATACAATCATGTGTAAAAGACCGATTTGTGCCGACTATTGTTATCAGTAACCCAAATTTAACAACTTGTGAGAAATGCGCTGGACTAGACTGGTTGGTGATTTATAGTTTAACCCGTCAGAATTGGGAGATAACGAGAACAATAGAATTTCATTCGTATAACCCGCAGGTGCAAGTCCACTGATATTATACCTAGCTCTTATGCATAAATTTTGTATTTTGAATCTTTCGTATTAATAACACATAAATTGTGTTATTCATACGCATGGTTTTTGAATAACATATAAAAACCATTTGAAACAACATACCAAATGTAATATTATCAATTATGGTATTAAAAGATAATTTTAAAATAAATATATTATTATTTATTTTAAAATTATCTTAACTTCAGTCTCGCTGCGCTTTCACGCGGGGCGCACGTGTCATCATGGCCTCGGTACGGTCTCCCGCACATAACGTAAATTCGCGAATCAATAATGATACGAGTTCTCTCTGTGGTCAATGCAAAGTGCTTGTTAATGAAATGCTTACCTTCATTAATAACAAAGTGGACACTCTTCCAGAGACTGGAATCGTGCAGATATGTCTGGGTTCGTATAGCTATGAAGAGATTGAAAATGCGAGGTCGATTGCATACAACATTTTGGCTCCAACGAAAAAGTACTTACGAAGGAAGGAAGGAACTGAGCAAAAAAGTGTTCAAGAAATTATAAAACTTATTAAGGAATCTGAAAATGAATCGCCCCCTGTTATTTGGGTCGCAAAAAACCTAAATAAAATTCCGGCAGTCTCATTCGACTATATTGATGTAACGACATTTCTTAAGGAATTGACAGTATTGAAAAGTGACATGGCATGTATTAAAGCTTCATCGTATAAAGAAAATAAAAACCCAACATTGACCTCGGACATCGACCAAATAAAGAAGGAAATTGACGACGTCAAAAAGATGATAAATGAGCTTAATGAAGTCTGTTGCACCAAAAGTAGCAATAAAAATATATTGCTTAGACCTTACCATAATGATAAGGATGCAAGAAATGTAGCCGTGAGAACAAGCGCAGATAATTCTAATGCGGGTACGACTCAGTTTCACGTTGAGACGGCTGGGACGGGCACGGAATTGAAAAATGTAAACAAGCCTGGCATACGGGGCGTTGCACATGCGCACCATCTTACGCCGAAAGAAGTGCGCGCACCTCGTGTCACACCTGTGTCCCCTAGTCCTACCGCGTCCCGTGACAACACACGGGACACTGCATTATCACTACAACAGCTGACCGCTGACATGGTTTCGACGCAGACACCTACGTATAGAGACATTGCCAGTACAAATGGTAGCGGATCTTTTAAACGGAATGAGGATGATGGTTTTGTAACTGTTACTCGAAAGAAACCAATAACATATAGGTACAGAAATACGCGAGGTACCTTACAGAATGCAAGTAAATTGCAAGCCGCAGAGTCATATGCATATGTTTATCTCTCACGTACGCAGAAACATATAAAAGAGATCGACATTAAAGAACATATCAAAGGCATGAATGAAGAATGTATAGAAGTAGAAAAACTTAATCAGATAAGAGAAACTAATTTTAATTCCTTTAAAATCACTGTGTTGTCCTCAAAAATAAATATATTTTTACGAGGAGATTTTTGGCCACAAGGCTTGGTATTTAGACGGTATAGGCAACAGCGCTCCCCCGACACTAACACCGCTGCGCACAATTAATTATGGGTACACAACTTAAAACCAAATTGAGTTTAATTTCTTTCAACTGCTACGG
The DNA here is from genome assembly GCA_963854805.1 of Plagodis dolabraria. Classification (NCBI taxonomy): domain Eukaryota; kingdom Metazoa; phylum Arthropoda; class Insecta; order Lepidoptera; family Geometridae; genus Plagodis; species Plagodis dolabraria. Next base: position 59,364 of record OY978453.1, on the reverse strand, counting down.
TATCAAAGACTGTATCATGGACGTGAAAAAAATGTGCGAGAATGCCGATGTAATCTGTCTACAGGAGCACTGGCTAATGCCGCATGATCTGGGTCTCATTAATAATATAGACCAGGAGTTTAGCTGCTGCTCTAAGTCATCCATGGATACTTCAGTATTACTGAGGGGACGACCATACGGCGGGACGGCTTTGATGTGGCGGACCAGTCTATTTACCAAGGCGGACGTCGTACAGTGTGACAGCGACCGTGTTATTTGTGTTCGGTTAACTCAAGGTGACCGTAGCCTGTTAGTGTTTTGTTTATACATGCCCACTAATGACAAAGATCATCTGCCGGAGTTTACTCAGTGTCTTGCGCTTATTAATGCTGTAATTGATAGCGCGGATACCGAATGTGCTTTGATACTCGGCGATTTTAATGCACACCCGGGTACGCTTTTTGGAAATGAGCTGGTGAGTTACTGCAGTGAGGAATCCTTAGTGTGTTTAGATATGGATAGGCTCGACGCGAAGACATTTACATACGTAAGCGGCGCGAACGGCGCGAGTCGCTGGCTCGACCACTGTTTAGTGACTGAGGCGGCGGCCTGTTTAGTGTCGAGCGTACGCGTTAATTACGTAACGACGTCGTCAGACCACTTTCCGTTAGTTGTGGACTGTGATTTTGATTTTATCATTCCCAAGACAATGTGTGACACTAATAGCGATAGCATACGAAACGGACAAAATCATGTTTGGGGTAATAGAAGCCGGGACCAAATAGTATTATATACAAAATTATGTGATACAAATTTGGGTGAATTAATTAATGATTATGACAAGATTTTTTGTAAGATGGAATGTGGTGTGAAAGACTCTTTATGTGAATGTACAGATCATTTTATATGTATTGATAATTTTTACTCGGACATTGTCAAAACGTTGCGGATAGCTGCAGCGGATACCTCGGAAATTAAGTGTAATAGAAAACATGAAAAAATAATAGGCTGGAATTTTCACGTCAAGCACGCGCATGCTAAGGCAAGAGAAATGTTCTCTTACTGGGTACAGTACGGTAGGCCACGGTCGGGTTATCATTATGAAAACATGACTGACTCACGCAGAGAGTATAAAGCAGCTCTTAAATATGTACGTAAACATCAAGATAAAATCAAGCTGGACATCCTGGCCCGGCATCATTCTAATTGCAATTTTGTTGATTTTTGGAAAGAAACCAAGAAGTTAGTACAAAGACGTTGTATACCTGTTAGCATTGAAGGGGAGAAAAATAAGAAAAGCATAGCAAACATATTTCGTAAGCATTTCGATGTTAACAAGGGACAGAGCAACACGTCCAATAACAATGTTCGTCGGGGCTCGGAATCTTGCCACGTGACGGTAACACCGAAACAGATTGAAGTTATTTTGAGGAAAATGAAGCGTGGCAAGTCTCCGGGTCACGACGGCCTCAGCATAGAGCATTTATTATTTTCGGGTCAGCATATATGTCAGATGTTGGCGCGGCTTTTTAATCTCTGTATGAGACACTGTTACTTACCAGATGAACTTATCCGCACGCTTGTCGTGCCCATCACGAAGAACAAAACTGGTGATATCTCGAGCGTGGCAAACTATAGGCCTATTTCACTGGCTGCGATTGTGGCCAGAGTACTTGAAAGAGTAATCCACACCTACCTCGGTAAAATAGATATCGATGATGGGCAGTTCGGTTTTCGTCCGCAAGTTTCCACTGACATGGCAATATTTTCCCTTAAGCAAGTTGTTCAATATTACACTCAACATGACACTACAGTATACGCTTGTTTTTTAGACCTAAGTCGTGCATTTGACACCATTAATCACGACTTATTGTGGAGAAAAATGCAAGATACAGAGGTCCCACCTGAGGTTGTTGGTCTTCTGGCGTACTGGTACGCTCACCAGGCTAATAACGTCAGGTGGGACTCCGAGCTGTCCGATGGGTACCGGTTGGCCAGCGGGGTGAGGCAGGGCGGGGTAACTTCTCCCGATCTGTTTAATCTCTACGTGAATGACTTGATCGTGGAGCTGAGCAGAACCCCGGTGGGGCTCAGGTTAGATGGTAGATATGTCAACAACCTGAGCTACGCTGACGATATGGTGCTGCTCAGCCCCTCTATCAAGGGCCTCCGAAAGCTAATTGGTATCTGTGAACAATTTGCGCATGAACATGATATGACTTACAATACCAAAAAAACGGAGATGAAAAACGAAGAAGAAAGAAGATGGTCTTACATAGATGAAATGGAATTTTCAGGTATAACTGGAGAAGATATAGCAACAGTTACTAAAAAGACCAAAAATTGGAAAGCGGCTGGAACTGATGGTGTCCACAACTTTTGGTACAAAAAGTTTTTTATACTACACGACACACTCGCAAGAATAGTCACTGGTCTTATTAACGGAAACGACGAATTGCCTGCTTTTGTGACAGAAGGAATAACATACATGCTTCCTAAAAGCAACGAATCGGCTAATCCTTCTCAATACAGACCCATCACTTGCTTGCCAACTATTTATAAATTAATCACTTCTTGTATAACAAATAAAATTAATAGTCATGTAGTTCAACATAATATTTTAGCGGAAGAGCAAAAAGGATGCAGGCAATACCATAAAGGGTGCAAGGAACAATTAGTAATTGATTCTACAATTCTTAAACATGCACAAACACATAGCAGAAACATTCACATATCATATATAGATTATAAAAAAGCATTCGATAGCGTACCTCATTCTTGGCTCATACGTATCCTACAAATATATAAAATAAACACGACAATAATAACCTTTCTGGAAAATGCCATGAGCAATTGGAAAACCAAGTTGTTTTTATGCAACAATACACAATCCATTACCACTGAAACGATCGCCATTGAAAATGGGATTTTCCAGGGAGATTCACTCAGTCCTTTATGGTTTTGCCTTGCATTAAATCCATTATCTCATTTACTCAACAGAAACAATATAGGATACAAATTAACAATTCAAACTCAAATTAGTCATCTCATGTACATGGATGATATAAAATTATTCTCAAAATCAGAAAAAGAACTCACAACTTTAATCAAAATTACTACACAATTCAGTCAAGATATTAATATGTCATTCGGATTAGATAAATGTAAAACACTTCATATTCGTAAGGGTAAAGTCATAAAAAGTAATAATGATAACAGCATCGAAATAGATTTTTCATCTATGGAAACAAATGAAACCTATAAATATTTAGGCATACACCAATCTAAATCATTTAACCACTCCAAGTTAAAGAAAAAACTCACAGACGAATACACTCGTAGACTTAATCTCATTTGCAAAAAATCTTTGTTCGCCAAAAATCTTTTCAAAGCCATCAATACATATGCAATTCCGCAGGTTAGGTTAGGTTAGGTTAGGTTAGGTTAGGTTAGGTTAGGTTAGGTTAGGTTAGGTTAGGTTTTTTTTTTTTTTTTTTTTTTTTTTTTTTTTTTCCTGTCCGGGAGCAAAGTGTCCCGGCCCGCGAGCTAGCCTACAATTTCACCTCTGACAATAGTCAGAGTCCTTTTTTTACACTTTCACTCTTCCTACTTTCTTTCTGCATACTGTTTATTTCATTCATACATCATATCTTTCATACCTTCCGCTGGGGGTAGCCAGCAGCCGTACTTGTTTAGTTTTACTAGGGATAAACAAAATCGACAATATTAATTTTCTTATATACTATATATCATATTTTCGTTCTTATTTCTATTATATTTTTGTTTTATTTTTGTTTTTTATACACAAATTTTCATCAAAAGCACTTCCTATATAAGCTTAGTATATAGTAGTGCACTTTTTTATATCTCTACTTGTTTCTACTTATTACATTTTTCACGATTTCTTTACAGTATCTAATAAACCTATTTCTAGTATCCTTATTTTTTATTATATCATATATATTATCCAGCCTTATATCTATATTTATTTCGTTTTCGATGTCAAATCTATATTTACCATACATTGGACATTCTGTTATTACGTGCAGAACGGTTTCTGCTACCTCTGAGTCACAAAGACACGCCGGACTCTCCTTGCACTTGAATTTGTGCAAGTACGAGGAGAATCCCCCGTGTCCAGTCAGAATTTGTACGGTTACTGGGTCCAGCTTGACATGTTTTAAAATACGGTAGGCCTCTATAGCGTCCGGAAAAAATGCCTTGGTTGTGGAAGCCGTTTCACCACTCTGATAGCGCCGGTTCCATTCATCAAGCGACTCCAGTCGGATTTGCCGCTTGGCGAATGATACCGGACAGCTATCATAGTCTGGCCTGGCTTTGATGTGTAGCGCTGCGCTTTTCGCTAGTGAATCCGCTCTTTCATTTCCCTCCAGCCCCGCGTGTGCCTTGATCCAAAATAGACGCAATTTTTTACCAAGTTGTTCTATTTTGGTCACATTGGTTCTTGCTCTGACAGCGAGGGGATGGAGGGACGTGACGTCTACGACTGTTTCCAGAGCGGACCTAGAGTCACAGTACACATTACAACTGAGTTTTGGACTCTTTAGTGCCTTCTCGGTGGCTTCGCACAGTGCCAACATTTCTGCTTGGTAAACGGAGCAGCAATTGTCCAGTTTTAGCTTTCGGGTACTAATCTCCACAGCGCCGTCCCAAATAGACAGCGCTGCGCCAACTTTCCCTTCAATCTTGCTTCCGTCGGTAAAGATGTTAAGTCCGTCACTGTAGTGTTGTTGCAATGCTGCTGCGTCCACCAAGCATGTGAATGTAAGTTCCTGTTGGGACGCTGGATGTGGTGCATCTATGTACGGTACTGGCTTTTCCACTTCTCGATCACCTATTACTCGCTGGGTATTTCCTTTCTTTACCAAATAAAGCGAGGCTGCTTCTCGGACTCTGATGTCCAGGGGAAGCAGCCCAGCGAGTAATAGGGCCGAGTTCAGTGAAACCGTTTTATAAGCCTTTAGTATTTTCTGCGCGAAGCCCCGCTGGACCACATTTAATTCCTTCTTTATTCCTATTTTATTAGTGGCACCAGCCCATGCGCTTGCTGCATACATAATTGTCGGCTCCACGACTGCCGTGTAAATTATGTGAATTACTTCCGGCTGCAAACCCCATTGGACTTTTGCAGCTCTAGAGAGCTGTCGATAAAAGTTGAGCGACTTCCTGCAGACGTTCGCAACGTGGGTGTTGAAGGTCAGTCCTTCATCAACGGTGAG